>CM063246.1:13675167-16397294 GCA_032158295.1 Pycnopodia helianthoides | reverse complement strand
TCTCAGTGAATTCTGACACCAATGAGTTCAGAATTTTTTAAATTTGTTTTGTCTCCAATAAACTGAGACTCAACTAATGGTTCGAACAACCTTTTTTCTATACAAAATATTCAAGGAAATCTAAAGGGAATGATCCAGACATTTTTTAAATTTTGTTTGTCCCCACAAGGAGACCAACTATGTTTTTCAAACACCTTTTTTCCCCATAAAAATTATCAGGATTCTGGATAAATGATTCCCAACCCTTTTTTTAAATTTGTTTGCTCAATCAAGCGAGCCATAATGGTTTCAGAACAACCTTTTTTTCTATAAAAAAATGATTCAGAGCATTTTTTAGATACATGAGCCCCAGAGCACTTTTTAAATTTGTTTGTCTCAATCAACCCGAGACCAACAAAAGCTTCAGAACAACCTTTTTTCTAACAAATTATCAGGCACTGGATTTGAGTTCAGACATTTTTTAAATTTGTTTGTCTAATCAAGCGAACCAAATAAGCTTCAAAACAACCTTTTTTTTATAAAAAAATATCAGGCATTTGGGGTCATGAGTTCAACACTTTTAAATTTGTTTTTTTCCAATCAAGCTGAACTAAAACTAAGGGCTTCAAAACAACCTGTTTTCTATAAAAAATGAGCCAGGCTTCTGGATCTGATCTCAAGCACTTTTTAAATTTGTTTGTCCCCAAACAAGCTGAACTCAACTAAGCCTTAACAACCTTTTTTTCTATACAAAAAAAATAAAAGCATCTGAATCATGAGTCTCAGACACTTTTTAAATTTGTTTGCCCCCCAATCAAGCGAACCAACAAAGGGTTTCAGAACAACCTGTTTTCTATAAAAAAGCCAGGCATTTGAATACATGGGCTCAAGCATTTTTTTAAATTTTGTTTGTCCCCAAACAAGCTGAGCCAACTAATGGTTCGAAAAACCCTTTTTTTCTAACAAATTAGTGAAAAGCTTTTGGGCAAACATAGCTCAGACACTTTTTAAATTTGTTTGTCTCCAATAAAGCTGAGACTCAACTAAGGGTTTTGAACAACCTTTTTTTCTATACAAATTAGTGACAGAGCACTTGAAGGCATGTCCAAGCATTTTTTTAAATTTTTTTGTCCCAAATCAAGCTGAGCCAACAAATGCTTCAGAAAACCTTTTTCTTAAAAATTTATCGGCATTTGAGAGAATGGTCCAGAGCACTTTTTAAATTTGGTTTGTTCCAATCAAGCTGAACTAAACAAGGGCTTAGAACAACCTTTTTTTCTATACAAATTGAGTCGGCATTTTTGGGAGCATGAGTCTCAGACCACTTTTTAAAATTTTGGGTTTGTCCCAATCAACGAACTCAACTAATGCTTCAGAACAACCTGTTTTCTAACAAATTGAGTGCCAGGCACCGAGAGCATGAGTCTCAGACATTTAAAAAAATTTTGTTTGCCCCACAAGCGAACTCAACAAATTTCTTCAAACAACCTTTTTCCCCATAAAAAAAGATTCCAGGCATTTGAGCAAAATGAGCTCAAGCACTTTTTAAATTTGTTTGCTCCAAAAAGCTGAACTCAACTAATGCTTCAAACAACCTTTTTTTCTATAAAAAATAGTGCGGCTTTCTGGCAGCAATGATCCAGAGCTTTTTTTAAATTTTTTTGTCCCAACAACTGAACTCAACTAAGGGCTTCAGAAAAACCCTGTTTCTAACAAATGATTTCCCGGGCTTCGAGAGAAAAGATCTCAAGCATTTTTTTAAATTTGTTTGTTCCAATAAAGCTGAGCCCCAAAAAGGCTTCAGAAAACCCTTTTTTCCTACAAAATGATCTCAGTGCATTCTGAGCACGCAATGAGTCTAAAGGCATTTTTTAAATTTGTCTCCAATCAAGCTGAGACCAACTAAGGGCTTCAGAAAAAACCTTTTTTCTCAACAAAAATCTCATGCATTCTGAGCACGAATGAGTCTCAGAGCACTTTTTAATTGTTTGTCCCCAAAATCAACGGGGCCCAACAATGGCTTCAGAAAACCTTTTTCTCATACAAAATAAATCCAGTGAAATCTGAGCACGCTGAGTTCAAGCATTTTTTTAAATTTTTTTGCTCCAATCAAGCTAAACCAACTAATGGCTTCAGAAAAACCTTTTTCCATACAAAATGAGCCCAAAGTGCATTCTGAGCACAATGAGTCTCGAGCATTTTTTTTAAATTTGTTTTCCCCAAAATCAAGCTGGCCAACTAAGGGTTTCAGACAACCTTTTTCTATACAAAATAAAATTCCAAAATCGGGCAGAAAAGATCTCAACACTTTTTAAATTTTTTTGTCCCAAAAAGCTGAACCAACAATGTTTCAGAACAACCTTTTTTTTTATAAAAATTTGATCGGGCATTCTGGAAAAATGAGTCTCAGACCCTTTTTAAAAATTTTTTTGTTCCAATCAAGCTGGCCAAAACTAAGGGGGTTAGAAAAACCCCTTTTTCTTACAAAAAATTAGTCCGGCACGAAGATTTTCCTCAACACTTTTTAAATTTTTTTGTCCAACAAGCGGGAACCAACAAATTTTTTCAAAACAACCTTTTTTTTCTATACAAATGGTAAAAGCATTCTGGCAGCAGAGTTCGAGCACTTTTTAAAAATTGTTTGTCTCAATAAAGCTGAGCCAACAAAGGCTTCAGAAAACCTTTTCTAACAAAATATCTCAGGCATTCTGAAAAATGAGTTCAGAGCATTTTTTTAAATTGTTTGTCTCAACAAGCTGAACCAACAAAAGGCTTCAGAACAACCTGTTTTCTATACAAAAAAAACCATGCATTCTGAGCACCAATAGTGTCAAGCACTTTTTAAATTTTTTTCCAATAAAGCTGAGCCCCAACTAAGGCTTCAGAACAACCTTTTTCTATACAAAATTCTCAGGCTTCGAGAATGAGTTCAACCCTTTTTTAAAATTTGTTTGTCTAAATCAAGCTGAACCAACAAAAGCTTCAAACAACCTGTTTTCTGATAAAAAAAAAATTCATCATTTGAGCATAATGAGGTCAAGCACTTTTTAAATTTTTTTGTCTCAATCAAGCTAGCCAACTAAGCTTCAAACAACCTTTTTTTCTATAAAAAATATCCCGGCATTCGGGAAATCATGAGTTCAGAGCACTTTTTAAATTTTTTTTCTAAATAAAGCTGAACCAACTAAGGTTCGAAAAACCGTTTTTGATAAAAAAAAAATCCCAGGCTTTCTGAGGAAAAAGATTCAGAGCACTTTTTAAATTTTTTTTGTCTAAACAGCTGAGACCAACTAAGGTTTCAAAAACCGTTTTCTATACAAAAAAAAATAAAAGGCATTCTGAGATAAAATGAGTTCAAGCATTTTTTAAAATTGTTTGTTCCAATCAAGCTGAGACTAAACAAATGGTTTCGAAAAACCTGTTTTTTTAAACAAAATATTAAAGCATTCTGAGAGAAAGTCTCAGAGCATTTTTTAAAATTTGTTTGTCCCCAAATCAAGCAGACTCAACTAAGGGTTTCAAAAACCTGTTTCTATACAAATTAGTAAAAGGCATCTGAGAGGAAGGGGTCCAAGCATTTTTTTTAAATTTGTTTGTTTCCATCAAAGCTAAACCAAACTAATGGCTTAAAGCAACCTTTTTCTATACAAAATGAGTCCCAGGCATTTGAGCACCATAGCCTCAGAGCACTTTTTAAATTTTTTTTGTCTCCAATCAAGCTGGAACTAAAGGTTCAGACAACCTTTTTCTATAAAAAAGGGTTCCCGGCATTTGAGCAGAATGAGCTCAAGCCTTTTTTAAATTTGTTTTCCTCCAATCAAGCTGAGCCCAACTAATGGCTTCAGAAAACCCTTTTTCTTTAAAAAAGTTTTCCAGGCATTTGAGCAGAATGACTCGACATTTTTAAATTTTTTTGTCTCCAATCAAGCGAGCCAACAAATTTTCAAAAAAAAACCTTTTTTCTATAAAAATAATACAGAGCATCTGGCAGCATATCTCAAGACTTTTTAAATTTGTTTGTCCCCAAATCAAGCGGGCCCAACTAAGGGCTTCAGAAAAAACCTTTTTTTATAAAAAAAATTCCAGGAATCGGGGGCCCCAATGATTCAGACATTTTTAAATTTTTTTGTTCCAATCAACTGAGACTCAACTAATGGTTCGAACACCTGTTTTCTATACAAAATATTAAAGCATTCTGAAAAGAGTCTCAAGCATTTTTTTAAATTTTGTTTGTCTCAATCAACGAGACTCAACTAAGGGCTTCAAAAAACCTTTTTTTTCCCTCATAAAAAATTAAATGACGAGCACCAAGGGTCCAACATTTTTTTAAAATTTTTTTGTCTCAATCAGCAGACTCAACAAAAGCTTCAAAACAACCTTTTTTCCTATACAAAAGCCCAGGCATTTGAGAGAATGACTCAAATTTTTTAAAATTTTTTTTTTTGTCCCCAATCAAGCGGACTCAACAAAATTCTTCAAAAAACCTGTTTTCTATAAAAAGATCGGGCACTGAGTTTGATCTCAACATTTTTTAAATTTTTTTGTCCCCAATCAAGCGGCCAACTAATGTTCAAAACAACCTTTTTTTTAACAAATGATCAGGCATTGAGAGAATGGCTCAACACTTTTAATTTTTTTTGTTCCAATCAACGAGACTCAACAAATTTCTTCAGAACAACCTGTTTTCTATACAAATTGATCCAGGCATTCTGGCGTCTGATCCGAGCATTTTTAAAATTTTGTTTGGTCTCCAATCAAGCGAGCCAAACAAGGGTTTTCAGAACAACCTTTTTTTCTAACAAATAGTCAAGCATCTAGGGTACAGAGTCTCAAGCATTTTTTAAATTTGTTTGTTCAATCAACGAACCAACTAAGGTTCAAACAACCTGTTTTCTATACAAAATTTTTCCAGGCATTCTGAGATCATGGTTCAAGCATTTTTTAAATTTGTTTTTCTAAATCAAGCGAGCCAACAAAGTTCAAAACAACCTTTTTTCTGATAAAAAAATAAACCAAGGCATTTGAGCATAAAATGGGGTTCGACACTTTTTAAATTTGTTTGTCTCCAAAAAGCGAGACTCAACTAAGGGTTTGAACAACCTTTTTTCTATACAAAAAAGTCAGAGCATTCTGGGGGTCATGGCCCTCAGAGCACTTTTTAATTTTTTTCCCCAAATCAAGCTAGTCAACAAGGGCTTCAGACAACCTTTTTCTATACAAATGATCAGGCAGAGAACATGAGCTCAGCCTTTTTTTTTTGTTTGGCTTCCAACAACCTCAACAAAATTTTTAGAAAAACCCCTGTTTTCAAAAAAATTATAAAATTTGTGCATGCTGAGCTCAACACTTTTTAAAAAAATTTTTTTTGTCCAATCACTGAACCAATAAGTTTTCAAAACCCTTTTTTCTTTACAAATTTAGTAAACAACACCAAGGACGACCAACACTTTTTAAATTTTTTTGTGTCCAACGCTGAGACCAACTAAGGGGCCTCAGAACAATGTTTTTTCTCAAAAGCTTCAGAACAACCTGTTTTCTCATACAAAATGATCTCAGTGCATTCGAGCACGCATGAGTCTCAGAGCACTTTTTAAATTTGTTTGTCTCCAATCAAGCTGAGACTCAACTAATGGCTTCAGAACAACCGTTTTCTCATACAAATGAGTCTCAGAGCATTCTGAGCATGCATGAGTCTCAGAGCACTTTTTAAATTTGTTTGTCTCCAATCAGCGAGACCAACTAATGGCTTCAGACAACCTGTTTTCTCATACAAAATGATCTAGCATCTGGCAGCAGAGTCTCAGAGCACTTTTTAATTTTTGTCCCAATCACTGAACCACTAATGCTTCAGAACACCTGTTTTCTCATACAAATGAGTCTCATGCTTCGAGCATGCAATGAGTCAGAGCACTTTTAAATTGTTTGTCTCCAATCAAGCTGAGTCCACTAATGGCTTCAGAACAACCTGTTTCTCATACAAATGAGTCTCAGTGCATTTGAGCACGCAATGAGTCTCAAGCACTTTTAAATTTGTTGTCTCCATCAACGAGACTCAACTAATGCTTCAGAACTACCTTTTTCTATACAAATTGAGTGCAGGCATTCTGGCACTCATAGTCTCAGAGCACTTTTTAAATTGTTTGTCTCCAATCAAGCAACTCAACTAATTCTTCAAACAACCTGTTTTCTTATACAAATAGTGACAGAGCATTCTTGCAGTGCATGATCTCAGAGCACTTTTTAAATTGTTTGTCTCAATCAAGCTGACTCAACTAATGGCTTCAAACAACCTGTTTTTCTGATACAAAATGTCTCAGAGCATCGAGGTACATGAGTCTCAGAGCACTTTTAAATTGTTTGTCTGCAATCAACTGAGACACAACTAAAGGCTTCAGAACACCGTTTTCTGATACAAAATAAATCTTTCATTCTGACACTCAATGAGTGTCAGAGCACTTTTAAATGTTTGTCTCAATCAAGCTGAGACACAACTAATGGCTTCAGAACAACCTTTTTCTGATACAAAATAATCTCAGTGCATTCTGACACTCAATAGTGTCAAGCACTTTTTAAATTGTTTGTCTCCAATCAAGCTGAACTCAACTAATGGCTTCAAACAACCTGTTTTCTGATACAAATGAGTCCAGAGCATTCGAGAGTACATGAGTCTCAAGCACTTTTTAAATTGTTTGCTCCAATCAAGCTGAGACTCAACTAATGCTTCAACAACCTATTTCTCATACAAAAAATCTCAGGCATCGAGCACTCTATGAGTCTCAGACACTTTTAAATTTGTTTGTCTCGAATCAAGCGAGACTCAACTAATGCTTCAGAAAACCTTTTCTATACAAATTGAGTGACAGTGCTTGAGCATACATGACTCAGAGCACTTTTTAAATTTGTTTGTCTCCAATCAAGCTGAGACTCAACTAATGGCTTCAGAACAACCTGTTTTCTATACAAATGATGACAGAGCATCTGTGCATGCATGATCTCAGAGCACTTTTTAAATTTGTTTGTCTCCATCAAGCTGAACTCAACTAATGGCTTCAGAACAACCGTTTTCTCTACAAATGATCTCAGTGCATCTGACACGCAATGAGTCTCAAGCACTTTTTAAATTTTTTTGTCTCCAATCAACTGAGACTCAACTAATGGCTCAAACAACCTGTTTTCTCATACAAATTGAGTACAGAGCACTCTGAGAGGTACATGATCTCAACACTTTTTAATTTGTTTGTCTCAATCAAGCAGAGACTCAACTAATGTCTTCAGACAACCTGTTTTCTCATACAAATTGAGTGACAGAGCACTTTGAGCAGTACATGAGTCTCAGACCACTTTTTAAATTTGTTGTCTCGAATCAAGCTGAGACTCAACTAATGTCTTCAGAACAACCTGTTTTCTATACAAATTGATGACAGAGCATTCTGTGCAGTGCATGAGTCTCAGAGCACTTTTTAAATTTGTTTGTCTCCAATCAAGCTGAGACTCAACTAATGTCTTCAGAACAACCTGTTTCTTATACAAATTGAGTGACAGAGCATTCTGAGGCATGAGTCTCAAGCACTTTTAAATTTGTTGTCTCCAATCAGCTGAGACTCAACTAATGTCTTCAGAACAACCTGTTTTCTATACAAATTGAGTGACAGAGCATCTGACAGGTACATGAGTCTCAGAGCACTTTTAAATTTGTTTGTCTCAATCAACTGAGACTCAACTAATGCTTCAGAACAACCTTTTTCTATACAAATGATCTCAGTGCATCTGAACGCAATGAGCTCAGAGCACTTTTTAAATTTGTTTGTCTCCATCAAGCTGAGACTCACTAATGCTTCAGAACAACCTGTTTTCTCATACAAAATGAGTCTCATCATTCTGAGAGAATGATCCAGAGCACTTTTTAAATGTTTTGTCTCCAATCAACTGAGACTCAACTAATGGCTTCAGACAACCTGTTTTCTATACAAAATTTGACAGGCATCTGGCATCAATGAGTCTCAGAGCACTTTTTAAATTGTTTGTCTCCAATCAGCTGAGACTCAACTAATGGTTCAGAACAACGTTTCTCAAAAAAGATAGTCTCAGACCTATCTAAAATTTTAAATTTTTTGTTCAATGAGACACTAATTAAAAACGTTCTTAATTAGGAAAATTGCGTCAATTTCCCTTTAAAGTTTACAACTATCACTAGGTTAAAACTTTTCTATCAATGAGTCACATGGCAAATGATCCGAGCACTTTTAATTTTTAAATAACTGAGCCAACAAGGCTTAGAACCTTTCCTAAAACCACATCAGAATATCAACCTTTAATTTGTTTCTAACAGTGGACCCAATGCTTCAGAACCTTTTTTTAAAAGAAAACAGCACTTGGTGCCATTTTAAATTTTGTTGCCTAGGACCGGGGGGGAAAACCTTTTTTACAAATGAGCGCATTTAAAATTTCAGACACTTTAAGTTGCTCCTCAGGCACAATTTCAAAACGTTTTAAAATGGGAGTTTGCATATAGTCTCAGAGCCAATTTAATTTGTTTCAATAAGCAGAATAATTTAGCACTTTTCTTCAAGAAGCTTGAGAGAATAGTGCATTTTAATTTGTTTCCAATCAGCGAGACTATATGTCGAACAACTGTTTTCTATACAAATTGAACCTTTATCAGGTTACATTTTAAATTGTTTTCATGGAGCTCATATGTTTCGAAACTGTTTCTCAAATTGAGTAGTCATTGGACGACAAAATTTTTAAATTTTTTTCCAATCAATGATCCAACAAATTTAAACAAATATTTTTAACAAATGACTCAGAAATTTTGCAAATGTTCCCCAACCCATTTTTAAATTTGTTGTCTCCTATAATGGAAAAACTTAATACATTGAACCCAGTGAAATCTATATCACAAACACTTAATTTTTGTCAACACAACTTTTTTTATAGAAAAGGTTTTCTAATAAAAATTACCCTTTAAAATTTATTTGAACCTTTAATTTTTTCCAACAATTTTCCAAAATGTTTAAAAAAACCCCTTTTTTTAAAAATTTAAAATTAGTCTGGGGCCTAACCATTTTAAAATTTTTTTTTCAAATTAAGAGCCCACTATTTTTAAACAAGGTTTTTCATAAAATTTGATTCGATTTGAGCTAAATGTCTCAGACACTTTTAAATTTTTAAATTGATAGCCTAGCATATTTAACAAACCATTTTTATAAAATGAACAGTTTTCAACAATGAGTCCCAGTCTTTTTAAATTTTTTGCACATAAAGAGCCACAGACTTTTAAATTGTTTTCTCACAAAAAACGGCAACTAATTTTCAAGAACTTTTAAAATTTTGTTTGTCTCCAATAAACGAAACTAATGGTTAAAAATTTTTCCCAATAAAAGAGTTTATTTTAACCTTTTCTACAAACCAAAAATTTTTGTAATACTGAGACTAATATGTTTGGCAACCTTTTTCCCAAAAAATCAGGCACGGGAAAACCATGAGTCTAGCACTTTTAAATTTTTTTCACAACCTTTCAAGTTGGGAAAACAAAAAAACTTTTTTCAACAATTTTCTCAAAATGGTCTCAAGAGCACTTTTAAGGCCCATAATGACTCAACAATGGCAGAAAACTTTTTTCATACAATGATCAGAGATTGAGGACAATTCAAGCATTTTAAATTTGTTTTGTTCAATAGCAGATAACTAATGTTCAGAAAAACCTTTTTCTCATACAAAATGACTAGTCATTGCCCCTTGTTCAAATTAAATTTTAAAAATTTAAAATCAAAATTTAAAAGCTTAAAATTTTCTAAAAAAACCTTTTTATCAGCTTCAGTGATTTGCAAAATGGTCCCATTTTAAATTTTTCTCCAATAAGCTAACCCCAAAAAGGGTTCCAATTTTTCCAATATTAATAAAAAATTTAAATGGTTTTCAAGCCATTTTTTTTTGGGCCCCAACAACTGGCTCAAAATGTCTTGAAACCTTTTGAAAAATTAAGACCTTGGGGTACAAGTTCCCTTTTAAATTGTTTTCTCAATAAATTGAATACAAGCAAACTTTTCATACAAAATAAATTCTTTACACCTGAAAAAACCCTTTAAAATTTTTCCCAAATAATAAACCAATTAAAGGAAAAACGTTTTTTTAAATTTTTTTCCAATCCGAGACAATATTTCCAAAACCATTTTTTTGTCCCAACAATGAGACTCACTAAGGCTTCAGAATTAAAATTTTTTTCAAAAAAGACAGACATTTAAGATCTGTTCATAAATTAAAATTTTAATTTGTCCCCCAAAAAAATTTAATGGTTTCAGAACAACTGTTCTCAACTAAATGTCACTTTGGAACATCTTGAGCATTTTAATGGTTCCCCAAGGTAATTTTTGCCAAATTTTTTTTTTCAAATATTCCCGTCAAAATCTGGAAGGATTTAAAGTTTTTAAATTTTTGTCAAAGGGAAACAACTATTTCCAAAAGGCCTTTTTAAACAATGGTTCGAAACTTAAAGTCCAAAAATTTTAATTTTCAACCGGGTTTTTGTTCAAAAGGTTTATCAGATTTACCTTTTAAATTTTTTATTCAATAAGGGTTTCCAACAAGTTTAGCAACTTTTTAACAAAATAAAAAATTAGAAAATGAGTCGAACACTTTTTAAATTTTTGCCCTCAATAAGTAAAACAAATTAAACCAACCTTTTTTCTATACAAATTATCCCAAATTTGGTGCAACCTTTTAAATTGTTGTCCCCAATCAAGTTCAACTAATGGCTTCGAACAACCTGTTTTCTAAAAAAATTTTCCAATTCTGCAGTATTTTCAGAGCACTTTTAAATTTTTTTAAATTTAAGCTAGACTAATAATGGAAAACCCTTTTTATCAAAATTAAAATTTTTACATGATCTCAGCCTTTTTAAATTTGTTTTCCCAAGAATCAACGAGTAAAACTAATGTTTTCAAAAACCTGTATTCTCATAATAATGGCGAATTCGGAATTTGATTTGGGCTTTAAAGGGGTTTCCCAAATCCCGGGACAACTTTTTCAAATTTTCTTTTCCGAACAAATTTTGAAATCCTTTCCCCAAATTTTAAAATTGTTCCCTCAAAGGGAAAAGGCTTCCCCTCCCCAAAATTGATCTCATGCCGAGCCCAATGGTCCAGAAGCCAAAATTTGTTGCCAACGGAGATCCCTTCTTCAGAACTTTTTTAAACATTATGGGCAGGGGCTTAGGCGGGGGCCATTTTTGTTGTCCGACAAGCAGGATCAACAATGTTTAAAAACCGCCTTAAATTGGTGAACGGAAATCGGAGGACTCCCGGGGACCCTTTTAAATTTGTTGGCGAAAGCGACCCAAACTAATTTGCGTGCGACAAATGGACGGCCGGAGAAGAGGGGAAGCACTTTTTGGGTTTCCCAAACGGTTCAATTGGAAATTTTTTCTTAAAGGGCCCAGGACCCGGATGGGTCAGACTTTAATGTTGCCATAAGTGGAAATTTGTTTCAACCCCTTTTTTTCAAATTGGGAAAAGCATCGAAGGTACGAGTCCGCCTTTTTAAAGTTTTTCCACCGCGCAACTCCGGCCGAACAACCTTTCCAAAAATTCAGTGATCACAAAATTGATTCGGGCCTTTTAAAAATTTTTCTTTAATTGGGAAAGGGTGTTTTTAAATGGTCGGTTTGGGGGAATGAGCTCACCCCTTTTTTAAAATTTTTTCCAACCAAAACAATAAGGGCTTCAAACAACGTTTTCTATATTGTACGAATTTGTTGCTAAAGGTTCAAAATTTTAAAATTTTTTCCCTAATAAATGAACCCATGGTTTAGACAATGTTCCCTTTTTAAAAGGTTGTCTTCTGACCCAAAAATAAACTTTTAAATTTGTTTTAAAAATAAACCCCCAAATAAGGGCCAGGAACCAGTTCCTAAATAATCAGGTTAAAAATTCTTCCAAAACCTTTTAAATTTGTTTGCCAAGTGAGAAACATGGCTTCAAAAAATTTTTTCATCAACGCAAAAACCCAAATTTAAAAAATTTTTAAAAAAATTTAGTTTGCAAAATTGGCAAAAAATTTTTTCCTAAAACAAGGAACCCCAACCCCAAGGGTTTCCAAAAATTTTTTTCCCCAAAACTGGACCAACTAAAAAAATTTTTTTTAAAATTTTTAACGGGCTTCGGAAAACTATTTCCCAATTTTTTTTTTGGGCAACCTTTGATCCAAAAATTAAATTTTTTTAAAAAGTGAATATGGTTTAAACCATTTTTTAAATTTTTTGTCCCTTTCCAAAATAGAAAAAGTTTTCCAAGGGTAAAATTTTAACAAAATGTTCCAAAATTTTTTGGGGGAAAACGAAAAAAAGGGCGGGGAAACCCTTTTTTGTTTTCCAAAATTTTCCCTTAAAAATTTGGAAAAAAAAATTGTTTTTAATAAAAAAAACCTAAAAAATTTTTCGAAAACGGCCCCAATAAATATTTTTTTTAAAAAATGAAAACCCTTTTAAAATTTTTTAAAACCCCTTTTTAAATTTTGAAAAAGGGGGGAAAAAAAAAAACCCCTTTTTTAAAATGATTTCCGGGAAAAATTTTTTTTGCCAAACCCCTTTTAAATTTTAAAAAATTTTTTTCCCCCAAAAAGTTTTTAAACTGGCATCAAAATTGGGCCCCAAAATTTTTGGGTCCCAAAAGAAAAAAATTTAAAGGGTTTCAAACCCGGTTTTCCTTTTTAAAATTTTATTTTAGAAAGGGGGAAATTGGGTTTTCAGGTTTTTTAAAAATTTTTTGTTAAAAATTTGGGAAAGCCCCCTTTTTCTAAAAGGGGCGAAATTTTAAATTTTTTTTAAAAGGTTGGACCCAAAAATTTTAAAAAAATTTTTAAAATATTTTAAAAATTTTTTAAAAATTGATTTCCCAACCTTTTTTGACTCAACAATTTTTTGAACAACCTTTTTCCCAAAAAAATTGAAAACTAATTTTTTAAATGAATTCGGTTTTAAATTGGTCCTCCCCTTTTTAAATTTTTTTCCCTTCAAAAAGGGACGGTTTTTGCCCATTGGAAGATTTTTTTTGGCCCCAAATTTTTAATTTGCTTCAGAAAATTTTTCCAAAAAGTTTTTCCCTTTTAAAATTTTTTGCCCCTAATTTTTTTTGGTAAAAAATTTGTTTTTTTCTCCAATAAAGCAGAGACTAAAACTACTAATCTTCAGAAAAATCTTTTTTCCCTTATAAAAAAAACAACCCTCAGTGCTTTCTGAGAAAGTCCCATATAATTCTCCAGAGCACTTTTTAAATTTGTTTGTCTCCAATCAAGCTGAGACTCAACTAATGGCTTCTAGATCAGCCTGTTTTCTATACAAAATGATCTCAGTGTATCTGAGCACTCACATGAGTGTCAGAGCACTTTATAAATTTGCTTGTCTGCAATCAAGCTGAGACTCAACTAAAGGCTTCAGAACAACCTGTTTTCTATACAAAATAAATCTCAGTGATTCTGAGCACTCAATGAGTGTCAGAGCACTTTTTAAATTTGTTTGTCTCCAATCAAGCTGAGACTCAACTAATGGCTTCAGAACAACCTGTTTTCTGATACAAATGATCTCAGAGAATTCTAAGCACTCAATGAGTCTAAGAGCACTTTTTAAATTTGTTTGTCTCCAATCAACCTGAGACTCAAATAATGTCTTCAGAACAAACTGTTTTCTATACAAATTGAGTCTCAGAGCATTCTCAGCACTCAATGAGTCTAAGGCACTTTTTATATTTGTTTGTCTCCAATCAACCTGAGACTCAAATAATGTCTTCAGAACAACCTGTTTTTCATACAAAATTAAATCTCAGTGCATTTTTACAGTCAATGAGTGTCAGAGCACTTTTTAATTTGTTTGTCTCCAATCAACCTGAGACTCAACTAAATGTCTTCAGAATAACCTGTTTTTCTGATACAAATTGAGTGACAGAGCATTCTTGCAGTGCATGAGTCGTCAGAGCTCTTTTTGAATTTGTTTGTCTCCAATCAAGCAGAGACTCAACTAATGGCTTCAGAACAACCTGTTTTCTGATACAAAATGAATGTCAGTGCTTTCTGTGCAGTCTTGAGTCTCAAGCACTTTTTAAATTGGTTTGTCTCCAATCAAGCTGAGACTCAACTAATGGCTTCAGAACAACCTGTTTTCTTATACAAATTGATTGACAGTAGCATTTCTGCAGTGCATGAGTCTCAGAGCACGTTTTGAATTGTTTGCTCCAATCAAGCTGAGACTCAACTAATGGCTTCAGAACAACCTGTTTTCTCATACAAAATGAATCAGTGCTTTCTGACCAGTACTTGAGTCTCAGAGCACTTTTTAATTGGTTTGTCTCCAATCAAGCTGAGACTCAAATAATGGCTTCAGAACAACCTGTTTTCTCATACAAAATGAATCTCAGTGCATTCTGACAAGTACATGAGTCTCAGGACACTTTTTAAATTTGTTTGTCTCCAATCAAGCGAGACTCAACTAATGTCTTCAGAACAACCTGTTTTCTGATACAAATTGAATTGACAGTGCACTCTGACAGTACATGAGCTCAGAGCACTTTTAAATTTGTTTGTCTCCAATCAAGCAGAGATTCAACTAATGGCTTCAGAACAACCTGTTTTCTCATACAAATGAATCTCAGTGCATTCTGACCAGTACATGAGCTCGGGACACTTTTTAAATTTGTTTGTCTCCAATCAAGCTGAGACTCAACTAAGGGTCTTCAGAACAACCTGTTTTCTGATACAAATTGAAGTGACAGAGCATTCTGTGCAGTGCATGAGTCTCAGGCACTTTTTAAATTTGTTTGTCTCCAATCAAGCAGAGACTCAACTAATGTCTTCAGAACAACCTGTTTTCTGATACAAATTGAGTGACAGAGCATTCTGTGCAGTGCATGAGTCTCAGAGCACTTTTTTAATTTGTTTGTCTCAATCAAGCTGAGACTCAACTAATGGCTTCAGATTAACTGTTTTCTATACAAAATGGATCTCAGTGCATTCTGACCAGTGCATGAGTCTCAGAGCACTTTTTAAATTTGTTTGTCTCCAATTTGTTTGTCTCCAATCAAGCAGAGACTCAACTAATATCTTCAAAACAATTTGTTTTCTTATACAAAACGATTCTCAGTGCATTCTGAGCAGTACATAATTCTCAGACCACTTTTTAAATTTGTTTGTCTCCAATCAAGCTGGGACTCAACTTAATGGCTTCAGAATAACCTGTTTTCTCATACAAAATGGATCTTAGTGCATTCTGACCAGTGCATGAGTCTCAGAGCACTTTTTAAATTTGTTTGTCTCCAATTTGTTTGTCTCCAATCAAGCAGAGACTCAACTAATAACTTCAAAACAATTTGTTTTCTTATACAAAACGATTCTCAGTGGATTCTGAGCAATACATAATTCTCAGACCACTTTTAAATTTTGTTTGTCTCCAATCAAGCTGAGACTCAACTTAATGGCTTCAGAACTACCTGTTTTCTCATACAAATTGAGTGACAGAGCATTCTGTGAAGTGCATGAGTCTCAGAGCACTTTTTAAATTTGTTTGTCTCAAATCAAGCTGAGACTCAACTAATGGCTTCAGAATAACCTGTTTTCTCATACAAAATCGATCTCAGTGCATTCTGACCAGTGCATGAGTCTCAGAGCACTTTTTAAATTTGTTTGTCTCCAATTTGTTTGTCTCCATCAAGCAGAGACTCAACTAATACTTCAAAACAATTTGTTTTCTATACAAAACGATTCTCAGTGCATTCTGAGCAGTACATGAGGCTTAGAGCACTTTTTAAATTTGTTGTCTCCAATCAAGCTGAGACTCAACTAATGTCTTCAGAACAATCCTGTTTTCTGATACAAATTGAGTGACAGGCATTCTGTGCAGTGCATGAGTCTCAGAGCACTTTTTAAATTTGTTTGTCTCCAATCAAGCTGAGACTCAACTAATGTCTTCAGAACAACCTGTTTTCTCATACAAATTGAGTGACAGAGCATTCTGTGCAGTGCATGAGTCTCAGAGCACTTTTTAAATTTGTTTGTCTGCAATCAAGCTGAGACTCAACTAATGGTTTCAGAACAACCTGTTTTCTATACAAAATGAGTCTCAGAGCATTCTGAGCACTTAATGAGTCTCAGGGACTTTTTAAATTTGTTTGTCTCCAATCAAGCTGAGACTCAACTAATGGCTTCAGAACAACCTGTTTTCTCATACAAAATGAATCTCAGTGCTTTCTGACCAGTACTTGAGTCTCAAAGCACTTTTTAAATTGGTTTGTCTCCAATCAAGCTGAGACTCAACTAATGGCTTCAGAACAACCTGTTTTCTCATACAAAATGAATCTCAGTGCATTTCTGACAAGTACATGAGTCTCAGGACACTTTTTAAATTTGTTTGTCTCCAATCAAGCAGAGACTCAACTAATGTCTTCAGAACAACCTGTTTTCTGATACAAATTGATGACAGAGCACTCTGAGCAGTACATGAGGCTCAGAGCACTTTTTAAATTTGTTTTCCCTCCAATCAAGCTGAGACTCAACTAATGGCTTCAGAACAACCTGTTTTCTCATACAAAATGAATCTCAGTGCATTCTGACCAGTACATGAGTCTCAGGACACTTTTTAAATTTGTTTGTCTCCAATCAAGCAGAGACTCAACTAATGTCTTAAGAACAACCTGTTTTCTGATACAAATTGAGTGACAGAGCATTCTGTGCAGTGCATGAGTCTCAGAGCATTTTTTTAATTTGTTTGTCTCAATCAAGCTAAGACTCAACTAATGGCTTCAGAATAACCTGTTTTCTTATACAAAATGGATCTCAGTGCATTCTGACAGTGCATGAGTCTCAGAGCACTTTTTAAATTTGTTTGTCTCCAATTTGTTTGTCTCCAATCAAGCAGAGACTCAACTAATATCTTCAAAACAATTTGTTTTCTTATACAAAACGATTCTCAGTGCATTCTGAGCAGTACATAATTCTCAGACCACTTTTTAAATTTGTTTTGTCTCCAATCAAGCAGGGACTCAACTTAATGGCTTCAGAATAACCTGTTTTCTCATACAAAATGGTTCTCAGTGCATTCTGACCAGTGCATGAGTCTCAGAGCACTTTTTAAATTTGTTTGTCTCCAATTTGTTTGTCTCCAATCAAGCAGAGACTCAACTAATATCTTCAAAACAATTTTTTTCTTATACAAAACGATTCTCAGTGGATTCTGACAATACATAATTCTCAGACCACTTTTTAAAATTTGTTTGTCTCCAATCAAGCTGAGACTCAACTTAATGGCTTCAGAACAACCTGTTTTCTGATACAAATTGAGTGACAGAGCATTCTGTGCAGTGCATGAGGCTTAGAGCACTTTTAAATTTGTTTGTCTCAAATCAAGCTGAGACTCAACTAATGGCTTCAGAACAACCTGTTTTCTATACAAATTGAGTGACAGAGCATTCTGTGCAGTGCATGAGTCTCAGAGCACTTTTTAAATTTGTTTGTCTCCAATCAAGCTGAGACTCAACTAATGTCTTCAGAACAACCTGTTTTCTCATACAAATTGAGTGACAGAGCATTCTGTGCAGTGCATGAGTCTCAGAGCACTTTTTAAATTTGTTTGTCTGCAATCAAGCTGAGACTCAACTAATGGTTTCAGAACAACCTGTTTTCTGATACAAAATGAGTCTCAGAGCATTCTGAGCACTCAATGAGTCTCAGAGCACTTTTTAAATTTGTTTGTCTCCAATCAAGCTGAGACTCAACTAATGGTTTCAGAACAACCTGTTTTCTTATACAAAATGAGTGACAGAGCACTCTGAGCAGTACATGAGTCTCAGAGCACTTTTTAAATTTGTTTGTCTCCAATCAAGCTGAGACTCAACTAATGGCTTCAGAACAGTCTGTTTTCTCATACAAAATGAATCTCAGTGTATTCTGAGCACTCAATGAGTGTCAAGGCACTTTATAAATTTGTTTGTCTGCAATCAAGCTGAGACTCAACTAAAGGCTTCAGAACAACCTGTTTTCTGATACAAAATAAATCTCAGTGCATTCTGAGCACTCAATGAGTGTCAGAGCACTTTTTAAATTTGTTTGTCTCCAATCAAGCTGAGACTCAACTAATGGCTTCAGAACAACCTGTTTTCTGATACAAAATGAGTCTCAGAGCATTCTGAGAGGTACATGAGTCTCAGAGCACTTTTTAAATTTGTTTGTCTCCAATCAAGCTGAGACTCAACTAATGGCTTCAGAACAACCTGTTTTCTTATACAAAATAGTCTCAGTGCATTCTGAGCACTCAATGAGTCTCAGAGCACTTTTTAAATTTGTTTGTCTCCAATCAAGCTGAGTCCCAACTAATGGCTTCAGAGCAACCTATTTTCTCATACAAAATGAATCTCAGTGCAATCTGAGCACTCAATGAGTCTCAGACCACTTTTTAAATTTGTTTGTCTCCAATCAAGCTAAGACTCAACGAATGGCTTCAGAACAACCTGTTTTCGTATACAAAATAAATCTCAGTGCATTCTGAGCACTCAATGAGTCTCAGACCACTTTTTAAATTTTTTTGTCTCCAATCAAGCTGAGATTCAACTAATGGCATCAGAACGGCCCTGTTTTCTTAAACAAAATGAATCTCAGTGCATTCTGAGCACTCAATGAGTCTCAGAACACTTTGTAATTTGACTTGTCTCCAATCTAGCTGAGATTCAACTAATGGCTTCAGAACGACCTGTTTTTTATACAAAATGAGTCTCACAGCATTCTGAGCTCTCAATGAGTCTCAGAGCACTTTTCTTTTTTTTTGTCTGCAATCAAGCTGAGATTTAACTCATAGTTTCAGTACGACCTGGTTTTTTCTCTATACAAAATGAGTCTCAGAGCATTCTGTGCACTGAATGAGTCTCAGAGTATTCTGAGCACTGAATAAGTCTCAGAGCATTTTTTCAATATTTTTGTCTTCAATCAAGCTGAGATTCAACATCTAGCTTCAGAACAACCTTTTGTTGTTATACAAAATGAGTCTCAGAGCATTCTGAGCCCAGAATGAGTCTCACAGCACTTTTTAGTTTTTTTGTCAAGTTTAGGATACAACCTGGGAAGCAGCAGCCCCTTGGAAAGCTTGGCTTCTGACTTGCAACCTGCGAACAAAGATATTGACCTAATTAGGGAGACCGCCAACATAGGGCTAGATAGCTCAGTTGGTAGAGCCCTGGTACGTTAATCCGGAGGTCGTTGGTTGAAATCCCGCTCCAGTCAATTTTTTTTGTTCAACCCCAAAACATTTGCAAGGGGGGTTGTGCACCGGTAAATTAAAGGGAGGGTATAACTTTGGTAATTACTCAAAAAATTAATGACCATTAACATTTATGTGGAGAACTGTTGATATCCCTTTTAGTACCGCCGAGCCAGATGTGCTCAAAAAAGCATTCCACTTCGTGACCACCGAGTCCTTATGGCACCTAACTATTTCCTCTCTTGTTTACCATAGAGGCTCACTGACACGCACACCAACAGTAATTTCTCAAAATGTGAATTGCGCCCTCAATCCCATGCAGGCCCCGCAGTAACGTGATGGCAATTTAAGCTTCCGTAGATATCCTATCTTTGAAAGACGTTATGGGAGAAATTGCTGTTGATCCTATATTACGGTGTAGCTCGAAGAAAAGACTGGAGAGGAGACAACTTCTTGAGTAGGAATGGAGTATTACTGGTTTATTCAACATACATCAAGAGAGTGTGTAGAGAATGAGAAAACTGAGTGTATATTGGTTATGTAACTGTCTGCACTCACACAAGTGAAGCAAGGTCACCAATAGGCCTACTAACTGTATGTGTGGTGCTATGCATGGGATAGTGAAAGTGCCCTAAAACAGTGTACAAACTTTCCAATGTATTACTTTGTCTGGTGTGTATGCAAAGTAGAGCCTTGACCTATTTATACTGTAAACAGGAGAGACATGGGAGAGGGCGCTATAACAGTTTAACAGTGAAGATGAAATGGTTCAATAACAAATAACAAATAACAGTTCAAGTAACAGTTCAATTAAGAGTTCACCACAGGAGCCCCCCTCAGTGAGCAAGTTATTTGCGAACGATAAAAGTTAGAAATTTCTGAGGCCAATGAACTTGGCGACCAGAGCGAGTTGTCCGAACAACAGGTTCAGTGGGTGATGGGTTGTCAGGGATAGGTGTGTCCGGCTGTGGTGAGGTCTGTGGTGTTATAGAAAGAGTGTTATCGAGGTGTGCGACCTTCAAACGGTCAATGCTTACAGTGTCTTTGTGTCCATTAATGTCAATAACAAAGTGTTTCTCTGAGCGGCTACACACTTTGAAGGGTCCATCGTATGGTGGTTGTAAGGGTTTGCGAACGGCGTCTCGGCGAATAAAAACATGGGTGCAAGAACGCAGTTCTTTGGCGATATGGACGGAACGGCTTTGTTGCGTGCGTGTTGGCGTAGGAGGCAAACGTTGCATAGATGCCTTAAGTCGATGCACATAGTTCTGGGGATCCAATGGGGATGTGACCGACTCTGGATTAAAAAATTCACCGGGCAGGCGCAGAGTCGTGCCAAATACAAGTTCTGCTGTACTATGATCCAAATCTGTCTTGAGGGCTGTGCGAATACCGAGCATCACTAGAGGCAATTTCTCTGTCCATTTGGTGGGATCACTGTGTGCCTTTAAGGATGCTTTGAGTTGACGGTGAAATCACTCAACTAGTTCATTAGCTGTGGGGTGATAAGCCGTAGTGTGGATGTGTTTACTACCCAGTAACTTAGAGAGGGCATTAAACAGTGAGGATTCGAATTGCAGACCACGATCAATAGTTATCGTCGTTGGAGTGCCAAACATAGCAATCCACCGGCTGAAGAAAGTCTTAGCAACAGTTTCAGCAGTGATGTCGGAAATCGGTATTGCTTCGGGCCAACGAGTGAAACGATCCACACAAGTGAGCAAGTACTGACAACCGCCCGATAGAGGTAATGGTCCAACTAAGTCCAAGTGAACATGACTGAACTGTGCATCGGGTGTGGTGAATGTGCCGAGGGGTGTGACATTGTGGCGCTGAACTTTTACACACTGGCAATGAGAGACAAGAGCGAGTCCACTGACGAATGTCACGATTAATGCTCGGCCACACAAAGCGATGAGTGAGGAGTCGTTGAGTTGCTCGAATACCTGGGTGTGAGAGCGAATGGAGCGAATCAAAAACGGTGCGTCGAAGTGCAGACGGCACAAATGGTCGTGGGGAGCCGGTTGAAGTGTCGCAAACAATTTCCTGTGAAAAGCGAAATATCTTCAAGTGTCATTGAGGTTGAGGTTGAGGATGTGCGTAACTTATTCAACTCATCATCGTCATGTTGCATCCTTGCCATCAGGTCAAAATCAATGGTGGCAGGTAGGGTGGCTGTATTAAGTAAAAACACATGACAACGCGTCAGCTACTGAATTGTCAGCACCTTTGACATGACGAATGTCTGTCGTGAACTGCGAAATGAAGTCCAAATGGCGGATCTCGCATGGGGAGTAGCGATCGGGTGATGCTTTGAAGGCGTAGATGAGTGGTTTATGATCGGTGAGAACGTGAACTGCCGACCCTCGAGCGATTGTCGGAAATGTCGGATGGCTAGATAGATCGCTAAAAGTTCTCTGCCAAAGGCACTGTAGCGTGTCTCAGCGGGTTTGAGCTTGCGAGAGAAGAAAGCGATGGGTTGCCAGGTGTCGTCAACATGCTGCTGAAGAACGGCTCCGACTGCGACATCGGATGCATCGGTCATAACAGATAGCGGAGCGTGCGACTTGGGATGGGCCAACAAGTGTGGCGGTAGCGAGGGCTTGTTTGACAGTTTCGAAGGCACGTGAGGCATTATCATTCCAAGGTATATCCCTTGATTTCGGACCACCACCACGTGTGAGTTCTGCGAGTGGCTGGAGGATGGTAGCAGCCTGAGGAATGAAACGTCGATAAAAGTTCACTAAACCTAGGAATTCCTTTAGCTGACGTTGTGTGGTTGGTTGCGGAAAGTCAATAACTGCTTTGACTTTGTCTGTGAGTGGGGTGACGCCATGTGCATCAATATGATGGCCAAGGAAATCCAGTGCCTCAACTCCGAATTGGCATTTGGCTGGATGGATGACGAGGCCATAATCTGATAAGCGTGTGAAAAGTTGGCGTAAATGCTGTTCGTGTTCTGCAGCATTTTCACTGGCAATGAGTAGATCGTCAATATAAACATAGCAGAAATCCAAACCGCGTGTGACCTGATCAATGAAGCGTTGAAAACTTTGTGCAGCGTTGCGGAGACCAAAGGGCATTCTGACGAACTCAAAAAGTCCAAACGGGGTGATGACCGCGGTCTTGGGAATATCTGACGGTTCTACTGGGATTTGGTGGTAGGAAATCAGTGCCTAGGATGGGCTGCTGAACATCTGCGATCATGAAGATCCATTGACATGTGCGTCGCAAGCCTACATCCAATGTAAGCGATCGCTCACCGAAAGTTTCAATGATGGACTTATTGGCTGCTTGTAATTGAAATCCAATGTGGGGGCGGGAACGATCCGAAGAAGTGGGTGGAACAACACTAACTTCAGCGCCAGTGTCGATGAGGAAACGGCGCTTAGAGTGATGGTCAGTGACGTAGAAAAGGCGACTGTGTGTAAGGCCAGCGGAACCTGTCGCCGCTAGTTGCTGGCGTTGTCGTTTCCCGAATATGAGCATGGTTTTTGACATTTGCGAGCATTATCTCCAAAATTCGCATGATACCAGCACATATCAGCTGTGTCGTTGAGGCTGGGGGCAGGGGTACGAGAGCGGGAACGTTGTTGGCGTTGCCTTGATCGTGAGCGTGAGGGATGCGTTGTGACATTTTGCAGTTGTAAAGTCAAGCGGCTCACCTCACTGCGAAGAAGATCCAGTTCTGAACGAACATCCAAAGGCATTGGTGAAATGGTGGGTGGAACTGCTGGCTGAGCTGGGGGTGCAGGTGTCACTAAACTGACATTAGGGTGTGCCACATCGATGACTTTATCAGCGAGCTCTGCCAGTTTTTCAATATGCATTGAATCGCCAGTGGATGCAAGCACCATCTGAACATTTGATGGTAGACGCTGCAGGAAGAGCTGCCGGAGGATCGAGTCTTCCAAAACTCGGTCGCCAAGCAGTTGGCGCATGTGGCGTAGGAGTTGGGTTGGCTTTCTGTCCCCAAGCACTTCGTCTGTGAGTAGTTGCTGAAGGCGCTTTTGCTCAGATGCCGTGGTTCTTTTTATGAGCTGGGTTTTGAGGGTGGTGTAGGGTGTGTCCTGCGGTGGGTCGAAGAGCAGATCCCTTACCTCCTGTGCTATCTCCGGTGTCAGTGCTGAGATAATATAATATGTACCGGGTTCTCTCTGCGGTTATCCCCCGTGTGCTGAGTTGTGCCTCAACTTGAGCAAACCACACGTAGGGTCTGAAGGCCAGTATGGGGGCAATTCCAGGCTGATCGGAGCTACTATTTTGTTTTCCATCATTGTAATAGTATCACGTCTGTGTAACCAATTATGGGAGAAATTGCTGTTGATCCTATATTACGGTGTAGCTCGAAGAAAAGACTGGAGAGGAGACAACTTCTTGAGTAGGAATGGATTATTACTGGTTTATTCAACATACATCAAGAGAGTGTGTAGAGAATGAGAAAACTGAGTGTATATTGGTTATGTAACTGTCTGCACTCACACAGGTGAAGCAAGGTCACCAATAGGCCTACTAACTGTATGTGTACTGGTGCTATGCATGGGATAGTGAAAGTGTATGTATAAACAGTGTATAAACTTTCCAATGTATTACTTTGTCTGGTGTGTATGCAAAGTAGAGCCTTGACCTATTTATACTGTAAACAGGAGAGACATGGGAGAGGGCGCTATAACAGTTTAACAGTGAAGATGAAATGGTTCAATAACAAATAACAAATAACAGTTCAAGTAACAGTTCAATTAAGAGTTCACCACAACGTCTTTCCCTTATATCTAATCTTGGTAAGACGTCTTTCCCTGATATCTTATCTTGGTAAGTAAGACGTCTTCCCCTGATATCCTATCTTTGAAAGACGTCTTTCCCTTATATCTAATATTGGTAAGACGTCTTTCCCTGATATCTTTTTCTGGGAAAGACATCTTTCCGAGGTACAGTTGGAAGGCACGCCATGTGATAGTAACTCACGTTCACATGGATTTCTGCTAAGCAAAACATTGTTAAGCAATAAGTTCATCTAAGCACAATGCGCATGTAAACACGTGTGCCATCCTTTTGTGCACAAATGGCTGACGGGAAACGCGCAAGTATGCACGCTGCGCGTTGTGCAATGTGTCTATAGTACCTTGTTTGCTGCATGTATAGCGCGTCGCATTCGCGCGGCGCCTCTGTTAAAAATAAGGGATATCATGTGACGCGCTCTTAACCAATCAAAGGGCATAATTTTTGTAACGGGTGTTATATTAAGAACAATTATGCCCGAGAAAGACGGATTTCTGGGATACCTATCACGGAAAGAGGTGTTTCCGAGATACAGTATCACGGAAAGACGTATTTCCGAGATACAGTATCACGGAAAGACGTATTTCCGAGATACAGTATCACGGAAAGACGTATTTCCGAGTTACAGTATCACGGAAAGACGTATCTCCGAGATACAGTATCACGGAAAGACGTATTTCCGAGATACAGTATCAAGGAAAGACGTATTTACGAGATACAATATTATGGAAAGACGTATTTCCGAGATACAGTATCACGGAAAGACGTATTTCCGAGATACAGTATCACAGAAAGACGTATTTCCGAGATACAGTATCAAGGAAAGACGTATTTCCGAGTTACAGTATCACGGAAAGAGGTGTTTCCGAGATACAGTATCACGGAAAGAGGTATTTCCGAGATACAGTATCAAGGAAAGAGGTATTTCCGAGTTATACGATCGTTGACACACGTTCACACACGTTACTTGTAAGTTAATTATAAGTCGACATACGTCGAGATAATGTCTCGCGTACCCAAACTTTATTTCTAACCTAACGTGCTTTGAACCTATGTGCAACTTATCTCCAACGCATCTTAACGTATGTACACGTTTTGACGTGTTCCAGACGACCACAGAACTTACTAGCCGTGTTTCTAACTGATAATGGCGTATTGGCAGCGTTAAGGGGAATTTGTAAATAAAAATGGGGTTCGCAGGAGGAACCCGTCAGTTCTCCTCATCAAGAATATATGATGAGCAGATGTCAATGTCATCTGAGAGATATGGAGGATCTGGCAAGGCTGAGACGAGACTACCTACTAGCAATTACGATTTGAATCTTCGAGTGGCAGCCTTTTTATAGGGTACAACACGTGATCGTCGGCGATAAGCTCCGCGCGCTATGCATAAGTTATAAGAAATGGCTTGTGTAGTTAAGGAGATATGAACTTATGAATAATAGGCGAATGTGAAAGAGACTAGATCTAACCGAAGGGAAAGATCAAGTGACAAAACGCTTTGAGCAAAGACTATACATGAAGTTATGTATAGCGCGCTGTATAGCGAAGTGCAATGGAGCGTGACTGTTGCACTGCACATATGCTGTACGTTGTACACAAGGTTTTTGTGCTGCACCAATGTATGGGCGGCCAAAAGGGCCAAAACTAATAAATTTATAAACTAAAACATAAAAATCAAAGAAAAGAGTTGTTAAAATAAAGACAAAGTCCAAAATAAGATTAAAAACTCAACATCAATCAAAGAAAGTTGTGTTTAAACAAAGAAGAACTCTGATTCAAACTAATCCCAAACCCGTAATCAATTAAAAACATAACACTAAAGAAAAACAGCAAAAACAATCAAAGAATAATTCCTGTAAAAGAACACACACAACACCAAACACAAACAGAGACGGATGACTAACAAAATCCAAATAAAGATAAATCCACTGACCTATCGTTAAAAACGAAATCAAACTAACTGATACAAAAATATTGAGGGCGGATATCTGAAGCTAAAGACAAACTGCAACAACTATCAATGACCAAAGCAACAATCTAATTTTATGGGAAACTAAGGACTGAGTAAAACTCAACGTTGGTGGTGCATGTTCAATTTGCTCGAGAACTTACTTATGTGCGCATGTTTTATCAAAAAGTTATACACGTGCACAGCAGTAGACTATGCGCTCTTACTAGTCTTAGCTCTCCCCATGCTATTTTGCTATCAGCTGTGCATCGACCGTTGTGGGAAATGTTTATATTAACTATTATCATATAATATCAATCGTCACATCGTGTTGACAAATCCTGTCACCGAGGAAACTGCAAGGCACTTACTAGGTGCCTTGCAGAGAGTTATGGAAGCTCTGCCAGCTGCTGCTGCATGTCCTGCTGGTGCTAGCAATTTTACCTATGAAAAAACGCAGTTGCCCCGATGTGATGTTAAAGGAACAAGTTGCCTTCGGGTTGGGCGCTTTTGGGCTATAACAAGCGTTTGATGTATAATGAGCACGGTCGGAAAGATGTTTAAAAAGTAGAATATAATGATCCACACAAACGTGCCTTAGAAATGCTTCGCTTTTGATAACTTTCGCGAAACAAAACGCTCCGCCATTTATGAGAGTCAAGATTTTGACTCCCATAAATGGCGGACAAATTCTATTAGTCTTATTTCCAGTCGCAGCTGTTGAACTACAGTACGACTAGGCAATTATTTTATTAAAAATGTTACGATTACCATCTGTTTATTGTATTCCAATAAATATCCAGTTAATATATAATGAAAAAAAGAAAAAAAATATATATACGTTAAATAATTAAGTAGCAAGTCCCCACGTCTCAGTCCTCCGGGCGTCCAGGGACGTACCCAGCTGGCCATTTAACGTTTTTTAAACGTCAAAAAAACGTTTGCATTTCGTAAAAAAACCGTTTCAATATTACGTTTTAAAAACGTAATTCTGTGGAGTTTTTTATTGGTTTTAAAAACGTTTTCATGTAACGTTTTAAAAACGTGAAAATAACGTGAAAATAACTATGTTTAATTTCTTAAGTCTTGTACGATGTTTCGAATACGTTTTAAAAACATTTTTAATACGTTTAAAATGGGTTTTTCATACGTTCTGTTGCCATGTAACGTATTAAAGACGTGAATATAACGTAAAAGTAACTATGTTTAATTTTTTTAGTCTTGTAAGATTTTTCAAAAACGTTTAAAAAACATTTTATAAACGTTTAAAAAGGGTTTTTTATACGTTGCTCACAACCTGTTAAAAGCCTCTTTGCGACGTGAAAATAACTTATTGGTCTTCCTTAAAAGGCTTTCACTGTTCACTCTTATTCATGTTTAACTAAGTCAATTTACGGTAGCCCTTTTTTAAATGGGAAATGAATGTTTTAAAATGCTGACAAATCGTTACATTACTCAAGACACAGTAAACAACCACTTCACAATACTAAATTTGTTCAAGCTATTTATTTATTTTTCAAACCTTGAATACGCAGTGCTATTTGGGATCCCCACCAAAAGATATACATAGACAACCTTGAAAAACTTCAATGGAGAGCAGCCAGATTTGTAAAAAGCGATTACCGCATAACTGAAACGCTACAGGACCTCAAATGGGATACACTTCAAAGACGCCGCACCATAACAATCTTCGTTGCAACCAAGGGAATAGACCAACAACTGGCAAAATCAGGCTCTAAATTATAATACCATCTCATCAAACAAAGACTGCTACCGTTACTCCTTGTATCCGAGAACAGTACCATTCCCTTCCTTTCCAAAGTCATAGAGAAGGTTGTCCTTCATCGCGTTAATGACCATCTTAATGTAAACTCCTTGTGTCAAACATTCCAGTCTGCGTATAAGACCAATCACAGCACTGAGACAGCTCTTTTGCGTGTCAAGAATGACATAATGCTTGACATTGACAAAAAGATGGCAGTGCTACTTGTCATGCTCGATTTGTCATCAGCTTTTGACACCATAGGTCATGACCTTCTTATTGCTAGACTTTCTAAAACCTTTGGTTTCCGTGCTCTTGCCCTGCAGTGGTTCAGCGACTACCTTGGGGGTCGCCGAAGTCGTGTCTGTGTCGCCGGTTTCTTTTCTGATGAACAACCGGTCGATTTTGGCGTCCCTCAGGGCTCGGTCATTGGACCAATGCTTTTCAATTTGTTCACCAAACCTGTTTCTGACATAATAGAGAGTCATCAGTTACATTACCACATTTATGCAGACGATATTCAGCTTTACACATACTTCAATCCCTCAATTCCTGGTAACTCTGACAAGGCACTTCACAAACTCTCTACCTGCATCACGAGAATTAAACAATGGATGGGTGTCAACAAACTCAAGCTCAACGACAATAAGACAGAGTTTTTCATCGCTGCCTCCCCTCGTGTTATAGGCTCACTCTCTTACTCTTCATGTAGGAGATACAGTCATTCAGCCTTCTAGCTCAGTTAGGAACCTTGGGGTCATATTTTACTCTACCATGTCCATGTCCAAGCAGGTCACCTCCGTCTGTAGATCCCTCAACTTCCATTTACGCAACTTAAATCGCATTCGCAAATACATTGATCATTCTACATGCCATCATGCAGTTCGATCTCTCATCCTATCCCGCATTGACTACTGTAATTCTTTGTTGTACGGTGTCAATCAAGGGGAGATCAACAGACTCCAGAAAGTCCAAAATCGAGCTGCTTGGCTGATTTACTTAGTTGGCCGGTTCTCTAGTGCCCCGGAACTCCTGCAGCAATTACACTTGTTACCAGTCAAACATCGCATTGTTTTCAAATTACTTCTCACTATTTTCAAGTGCCAACATGGCGTAGCTCCTCCCTACCTGATTGACCTACTGTCATTCATGTCCAAGGTAGGCAGGGGCTTCGGTCTTCATCTGACACTTCCCGTTTACATGTTAACATCAAATCTTGTAGTAGAGGCGACAAGTCTTTTTCCATAGCCGGTCCTAGGGAATGGAACAAACTTCCTGTTCACATCTTGTTAAAGGCGCTATATAAATACTCATTATTATTATTATACTCATTAATATTTTAATTATCCTCTTCGACCTCTGGAGCACTACTGACATCTCCGCCATCGTTTTCTGCAACTTCCTGTAAAATGATCCATTCATTAACATAGGTTAAGGTGTGGTCAACAAAAAGTTAATAAAATGTACTGTAAATTCTACATCCATCAATTTTTTGGGGGACACCATTTACCCATTTCAGTCTTTTCAGGTAAAGCAGCTCACTGTAGCGAGTATCAATATTCAGAACTCGACCATACTGTTAAAAATGGTTGTTATTCCAAAACAGGGGTTTGAAAAGGTTTCCTATAAAGAAAATCAAAGTATATAGTCTACTTTGTGACTGTCATGTTTGTTCAGGCTTTTACACTTCTTAACAGTCATAGTCCGGGAGCCCAGCAGGGTTTATTGAAAATATTTAGTGCAAAAGGTTTAAAGTGTGGGATGTATAGTACCCCCTGGGGGAACCTTAAAATGTGAATTCTTAAGCGCACCGAGTGGTGCTTTGGGAGGGGGGAGTCCCCTAAACTCACCCCAAAAGTCGATTTCATGAAAATGTTGAGTGCAAGCAAAATTTCTTCATACATTGAAATGCCATGGTCCACTGGCCAAGATTTCCGTACTTCAGAAAATCAATATTGGTGCAAAGTGTAATTAAGAAGGCCCTTAATTAGCGCTAATTACACGTTTCAATGAAATTTTGAGTGCAACGACGAAACAAGTGTCAATGTGTACCTGACACTCTGCTGACTCAAAATCGACTACTTAAGAAAATTTTAAGTGGTGCTATCTTTGCTTAAGAAAGGGTCAAAGGTCAACAAAGGTCAAATTTCGATTTCATGAAAATGTTGAGTGCAAGCAAAATTTCTTCATAGATTGATAATCATAGATTTTAATACTTCAGAAAATCAATAATGGTGCCAAGTCTAATTTAGAAGACCCTAAATTAGCGCTAATTACACATTTAATTGAAATTTTGAGTGCAAGGACAAAACAAATGTCAATCTAACATTCTGCTGACTCAGAATCAACTACTTAACAAAATTTTGGTGCCCTCTTTGCTTAAGAAAATGCCAAACTTTTGTCAGGTATTGACAGGCTATGGTCAAGAAAAAGATCAACAGTTTCAAGTTCAATTAGGAGGTCATTTTATTAGCACTAATTACACGTTTGATCAAAAATGGTTAAGCAACTGTTAGTGTGCATCTTACACTGTGTAGAAACGATTTAGTGATTTATGGTTATATGTTAATGAAGCATGTAACAGGTGGTCGACTGTACTCTACATTGATGATGCATACAAAATTACACAAAGTGATTTTAATAAACCATTGTTTGCAGTGATTTAAGAGTCATTATTATTGGTGATTATTAATTTGGCGTTTGGTGAAAATTAAATTATGGAGGGCACCATCTAACAACGTGTAAAATTGTGGATTTCGTTTCTACACAGTGTAAGATGCACACTAACAGTTGCTTAACCATTTTTAGATCAAACGTGTAATTAGTGCTAATAAAATGACTTCCTAATTGAACTTGAAACTGTTGATCTTTTTTTGAGCATAGCCTGTCAATACCTGGCAAAGAGGGCACGACTTAAAATTTTCTTAAGTAGTTGATTTTGAAACAGCAGAATGTCAGATACACATTGACACTTGTTTCGTCGTTGCACTCAGAATTTCATTGAAACGTGTACATAGTGCTAATTAAGGGCCTTCTTAATTACACTTGGCACCAATATTGATTTTCTGAAGTACGGAAATTTTGGTCAGTGGACCATGGCATTTCAATCTATGAAGAAATTTTGCTTGCACTCAACATTTTCATGAAATCGAATTTTGACCTTTGTTGACCTTTGACCCTTTCTTAAGCAAAGATGGCACCACTTAAAATTTTCTTAAGTAGTCGATTTTGAGTCAGCAGAGTGTCAGATACACATTGACACTTGTTTCGTCGTTGCACTCAGAATTTCATTGAAACGTGTAATTAGAGCTAATTAAGGGCCTTCTTAATTACACTTAGCACCAATATTGATTTTCTGAAGTACGGAAATTTTGGTCAGTGGACCATGGCTTTTCAATCTATGAAGAAATTTTGCCTGCACTCAACATTTTCATGAAATCGACTTTTGGGGTGAGTTTAGGGGGCTCCCCCTCCCAAAGCACCACTCGGTGCGCTTAAGAATTCACATTTTAAGGTTCCCCCAGGGGGTACTATACATCCCACACTTCAAACCTTTTGCACTAAATATTTTCAATAAACCCTGCTGGGCTCCCGGACTATCACGGTGTCACGTCCTCGACGTTCCGGCGTACTGAGCGTTCCAGGTGACGTACGCATGCGCAGACGTGGTCTCGTTCTCGTGCTCTGTAACTAATTTGTCATTGAGTACTTACTGGCCTCGTCGTAAATAATATCAGATTGGGCACGTACAGCCCCCCCCCCCCCCCTCCATCAGGCCTTCCACATACTTCTCGCTGGTAAGGTAATGAATTATTGTTGATGTCTTCACACATAAAGAGTACGAAACGACTTGACATGCTTGTGCGTTCATCACTACGTAGTACTACAGCTCATGGGCGACGCCATGACAGCTAGAGACTAGAGCATCTCCATGCATCCATGACTAGAGGAACACTCAGTGCGGCACAAAATTGACTACTTTCGCTTGCTGCGCGCAGGCATGACATGACGTAATGTATTCTATTTAGTCATCTGGAACGGTTAGTATGCCGGAATGCGCGACAACGGTTAAAGATTAATTACAATTATGAACATTAAAGAGCGTTTTTTCTTTAATTTATAATCCATACGTTTTCCTTATCGCATACCTTATGGCCCTTTCCTCCCTTTTTATATGGGGCGGCTTTGAGGAAATCCCCAACAAACTGCTCCACATCCCTCTCTCTTGCGCTACCTTGATTTTTTTAAGGTGGCCTCTGCATAAAGAAAGAAAACGCATTACCATCATGATTATATAAAGCAAATAAACATAGGCTATGGAACACCAACTGCCCCTTACCTATTTTTGGTATTCTACAGTAAATACATGGTCACTACCTTACAAATCTAAAATTACAAGTGAATTTGAGGAGCGAGTGCTCAAATAAAATTACCTAAAAAATCATTTGTTTTAAAGATGGATAGGGTGATCAATTATTATTATTTATCAGAGATAAAAGACCAGTGGGTAATCTTGGGATTAGTTTTGCTTGAGTAAATCAATTAAACAATTCAAGTCAAAAATGGCCTTTCAAAATTGACTGACTGTTCACCATTATCTTCATGTCTAAGATGAGGTTCCATTCTATTAACAAAACAAAATATTTAACTTAAAATGCTTATAGCGTACACTTACATTGGAACTGCTTTCAAGGACAGATTTCCTCTGAGTGAAAGTATGTGTTTTCTTCTCTCTTTAGTCAGTGACCTGCATGGATAAAAATAGAGTTGCTTGTAAAATACATTTCCTAAAACGCAGAGCCAATGAAAATTATAAAAGCCAACAGTTACTAAATTAATGAATTAATCTGAGAATAACAAATAGAGACAACTTCTTAAGAAATGTGGATAGTCATATATTGTGACTTCCACTGGAGCTTTAGTGATGTCAAGTTTAGTTGCGATAATCGTAACCCTCCATCCTCCCGACACCAAAGTGCGCCAAAAAGTCTGAAACGTGACCCTGCTGGTTTTAATTTTTTCAACACTTTTGAGGTTGCTTATACCCTCGGACCATTTTATAGGAAAATTTAGCACAAAAAAAAATATATATCGACTTGTCATGACCTCTTAAAGGTATGCAAACCCGTGGAAATTGGCCATAACATGTGAATATTGCAGAAATCTTCATAAAGCAAAATTAGACACTTTGCATTGAGCTATGGAGCTAAAATTTCACTTGGCTCTAGTTTATGGTTCATATTTGAAGAAAATTAAATAAGTTTTTATTTTTGTTGAAGTTTTCTATGAATAATTACTGATAATTGTGTCAAAATTGACATGAAATTTACGTTTCCTGTGTTCAGCAATACGGAAACTAAGGATTGCCGTCGATTGCTGCCTAAAGACTACTCGTTTCTAATAGAGCAACTTTTTCGCATCATTTTGGTACCACATTTAGCTGCGACAACCTGCGATACAATGTTTTTGAAAGTGGTAAAAATTGGGCAAATCTGGTGACTAGTCTGACCAAAATAGTCGAAATTGCAATTTCGCCACTTTTTTTGCACTGCATGACTCGTAACCCTCCGGTCTCCGACCTTCGGGAGGATGGAGGGTTACAATCATCGCAACTATGTCAAGTTAAGTACACAGACGATGGTGAATAAACTTATTAAGTATCTCTAATAATTATGAAAACCAATTGAACAAAGTAAGAATCAAAGAACAGGTAAACATGTACTCACCCCTTGCAATAAAACTCTCCTGACTTAAATATAGATTACCTTAATTTCTTGATAAATATAACGAGAAGAACCGTGTATGAACTCACCCAAGTTAGTGCAAACGCAACCGATGCTCCTCAGATCAGGGCCCAATTTCATAAAGCTGTTTACCGGTAAGCAAATTTTTGTGCTTACTGTAGCAGAAAAATGTGCGTAAGCATAAGCGTATTTCACCATGATTTCTCAAGTTAGCAGAAAAATTCTTGGCGCGCATGCACGTTCACCATAGATTTGCATTGTTATGTCACTTGTGTGCTAAACGCGGGTTAGCCAGCATTCACCCTTGCTTACGGTAAACAGCTTTATGAAATAGAAATTCTGCTAAGGGACGCTCCGTAAGCACAAAACGGCTGCTTACATGTTTTATGAAATTGGGCCCAGAGCGCCAAGGATCAAAGTGAGGCTAGTTGCGGTACACATGCGCAAAACAATCAAAAAGTCAAACTACGCTGGTCGGCCGGCGCGCGCTCCACACACAAGAACTTTGTTTCATGGTTTACCTGTTGTTACTGAAGATTTCAATGGATCAGAACAAAGGGCTCAGGGAACGAGGGTAAAAGTAAACAAAAATGTTCTTTAAAAAAATAGCAATGCACTCTGAGAAAGATCATGTCTAACTATGACAAACAAATCATGTTGTTAATATGTTTTGAGGACATTTTATTAATTTTTTGGAAATAATTTAGATGAAATTGCCTATATTTTGCTTATGTTACGTTTTGTGACGTTGGGGGTAAAACACGGCCCACGTTTGGAAACTTTTTTTTAAACGATCATGAAATTGAGAATATGGTCCAGAATAATTGGGTTAAATTTAATTGTTATATAACGTTCTCTAAACTAATCTCGATAAGATTTCATTCTATATAGCAGATTTTTGTGACCCTTTTGCATAAATTACTATAACGTTTGTTTGTGATAAAACAGCTGTATAATACACGAGGACGTACATTTTACAACTATTTGTAAACGTTTCCTAAAAACTAAAATATTTTCCAGAATGGTTTAAATTAAGTTGTGACATAACTTTCTATAAACGTTATGATTTCGTTTTAGTGATGTGTTTGTTAATGAGTATTTTGACGTTATTTAAACGTATTTAGAACGTTATGATATAACACATATTTGAAAAAATATTTTTAAAACGTTTTAAAACTGTTTTTAAAACGTTTCCTAAAAACGAAAATATTTTCCAAAATATGTGGTTTAAAATAAGTTGTGATATAACGTTCTATAAACGTTATGATTACGTTTCAATTGTGTGTTTGTTTATGTGTATTTTGACAACGTTATTCTAACGTTATTATAACGTTATGATAGAATGGTTATTTAAAATAACAAATCTGCTCTAAACTGTGACGTTTTAAAAACGTCTTTAAAACGTTTCAAAAAAGAAAACCTAATTAAACCCAATTTAAAACTTTTCGAAAACGTTTTGTGTTTACTGGGGTACCAGCAGCGGCAAACCCTGCGGCCATACCACCAACCTCCCCCTGCATGCTGCAGTACAGTAGACGACGCGAAGACAGTGTTCTCGTACAATGTATGATTTTAGCGGGGCCAACCTAGTAACACCGATGCTTTGTGTGGTGTAAGAAGGTCTGGTACCCGTTACTGTTATTGCATCGACGATCGTATTGACGGCTTGAAAAACGTATACATTTCTCGGGGGTCAGAGGTCAATGTTTTTTGTTTTTTAAAAATTACCATTCACTAATTATAACACATTAAAGGTGTTTTATTGCAAAAACAACTCTTAATAAGTATAAGGAACACCTCCAAACAGTAAAATTTCATGAGATTTGAAGGCAACGTGTTCCTTTAAACTTCGAGTCGTAATCACTGTCACCACCAGCAGTCACAGCAGTGTCGATAGTTTGCTTATTGTTTGAGACATCTTCATAATTACAAAGATATTCCCGATACTGAAGAATATCCCTGCAGAGATTATCAAGCCTGTACTGAATATTATCTGAACCATTATCGCCATTTTCAATAGCTGTGTATAGTGTTACTACCCTGCTTCGAATATTTCTTACGACTACGTTGGGCGTCCATTGATCCATTGACTAGAATGGCAACAATATTGTGTATTTAATTACGCGTACGCACGGGAGTATACGGGACGCGATGTTTTTCCCGTTCCGCAGGGCCACGATAAAGCGTTCTGATTGGTCCGTTTTTTGCATAGTTCGTGCATTTTAAATGAGGTCAACTTAGGAAAGCATTATTACTATACACGGCGCTAGCCGCGGGCTAGACTTGACTCAATTCCCAATCCCGTGCCATCACCAGAAAACTATTGTTTTGTGATGCTCTGCATTCCCCAACCTGGGGACCACATTTTGACGGCGAGTTGGCGGGATATGCTTAGGGACCTCTCACACGAGAACGGGACTTGAATCAAGTCTAGCTGCGGGCAAGCTGAATTGTTTTTTCCCAAAAGGCAAAAATTTGCATATCTCGCTCCCATTGGCTGGGGTCCGTAACCATAATCTTCATTACATTGTATCAAATAGCAGCTGCACAGAATCGCTCATCACACATCACTTTTCGCAAGGCCAGTTTGCTGCACAGTCTAGCGGCAGAATGTACGCGTCTGAGTTGAGTCAAAAGTTAATTTATTTGTCTGTTGGTTTACCACAGGTTTAGGTCTTTGTTGCTGTAAATTTCTAAAAAGTTAAATCAAACCGAAACAGTTTGAAGATGATACAAAATATCCAAGCCCATTTTGGCTGATTGCTGCCTTTTCCAACACGACTTGAAAGTGATACTGGCTGTCGCTTTATTATTAGTAGTATTCAATAACTAAATAGGGTCTTTGTAATTATTCTAATGGCAAATAATTACTAAGATCATAAACAATCAATCAAAAATCAGGACAGTCAGGACAAGAATAATCTTGAAGGATGATTTAGGAGATGTCAAGTGTTTCTTTAGGGGGGTTGTCTAGATTTAGAAATGATGTCAAAGAGAAAATATATAAGATCAGTGACATATCATTTCCTAGACGGTCGGTTGGGTAATGGTCAACAGGGTAGTAATGGTCAGTACTGGGGGACCTCGAGGTCATATCCTAAGACTAGTATTATAATGTGTGTGGTGTGTTTGCTGAGAAATGAGAGTGAGCCTTGAAATGACGGAGTATGGGCCACTTGTTGACAATGTATGATTATTGGGGGAATAGTGAATTTGGAGGAAATCAGCCTTATTAACTACATTCAATTTATTGGCTTCAGTTTTGGATCATAAACCAAGTAATCCTTATTCAAAGAAGGACGACAGTCATCTACAATGAGACGTGTACAATCACAGGCCATCGCACTGAGTATTGTAAAAAAAATCGCGTACGTGACAGGTAACAATCACAACTGTACATACGCCACCAACGTTGAGTTTTACTCAGTCCTTTAGTTGCCCGTAAAATTAGATAGTACGTTGCTTTGGTCATTGATAGTTGTTCCAGTATGTTTTTAGCTTCAGATATCCGCCCTCAATCTTTTTGTATCAGTTAGTTTGATTTCGTTTTTAACGATAGTTCAGTGGATTTATGTTTATTTGGATTTTGTTAGTCATCCGTCTCTGTTTGTGTTTGGCGTTGTGTGTGTTCTTTTACAGGAATTATTCTTCGATTGTTTTTGCTGTTTTTCTTTAGTGTTATGTTTTTAATTGATTACGGGTTTTGGGGTTAGTTTGATTCAGAGTTCTTCTTTGTTTAAACACAACTTTCTTTGATTGTTGTTGAGCTTTTAATCTTATTTTGGACTTTGTCTTTATTTTAACAACTCTTTCCTTTGATTTTTATGTTGTTCTTTAGTTTATAAATGTATTAGTTTTGGCCCTTTTGGCCGCCCATACCAATGGGGGTCAACAAGCACGTGCGCTTAAACGACCGGAAGCAAAGGTCAAAGTGGGGTCATGCTTTGGGAATAAAATGTCAAATATGTATTAATCTACCAGACATCACAAAGATTATGATTTTATGACATGTGGTTCAGGAGATAAGATTTGTATACTTTGAACTTCCTGTTTGGACCGAAAGGGAAGGTCAAAATGGGGTCATGCTTCGAATAAAATGTCAAAATGTGTATTAAGCAGCACACAAAGTAAGACTTTATGACATGTGGTTCAGGAAATATGATTTTAAATATTTGAACTTCCCGTTTGCACCAGAAGGAAAGGTCAAAATGGGGTCATGCGTTTGAACAAAATGTCACAAGTGTTGTAAGCTACAAGACAAACCAAACAATACAACTTTATGACATGCGGTTCAGGAGATAAGCTTTAAATTACTGTAACTTTTCACCCGATGACGTCATGATGAAAAAATGTGTTTTTCATACTAACAAATTTTATAAGGTTCAAGCATGTAACTTATCCAATTAAAATGTCTTTTAAAAAACCGCCTTTACTTACCTATATATAGGAATTACTTATGTTGGTCATGCACAAATCCAATGGGGATACTAGGTACTGTGGTTCGCCTTCGGTTAGGAATAAACTGCGGCGCAATCTCAGACACATTGCCGTGATTGTGCAACCCAGTGTTTTATCCATGGGGTCAGATTTACCAGTCTAATCGTTAATTTTCATGAAAATACATTGTATTCTGGTTATTTTTTAGTGAAAAGCATTACAAGCTACAGACTTAAAGGAACATTACAGAATTGGTAAGAACAAAAACTTGTAAAATATACCTTTTGATCACAGATCTACATAAAGCTTACACGGTATAATGATGATGATAGTAGAAAACATCCCTTGAAATATTTCTCTCTGAAATGCCATATCTGATGAGAAATGAATAAACTAATTTTCCGATTGGAGTTTATCGCTCAGTGAGCGTTTTATTCACTTGTTGAATCTATATGATTTCATGCAAATGTGTAATCGGTTTTTCACTATTTTCTCGTGACCCAAATGGCCGATCGATCAAACTTCTACAGGTTTGTCAGTTTATGTATATGATGGATTACATAAAGTGCTTACACTGCCAGCAACTGTTTTGTTAGCAAAAACCAATTCTGTAATGTTCCTTAAAGCAAAAGTCTTAAAAAGCACACGATTAAAAGCCTTACACTTGATTGTTAGCGAGGGATGGCTGTTTTAGAGATTAACAAAGCTATTGCCAAAATCAGGTTGCGTGAACCTTGAACAGAGACTAGAGTACAAGCATGTTGGATCATAGAGAAAGGTTTTTGGATGGACTTTGAACCTTGTGGTCAATGCAGCGAAAGACCGCTCTCCATGTAACTGGTATAGATCACGCATTGTGTGTGTTTTCAGTGCAGTTATTTTCCCGCGGTTCAACAGCGTGTCAATGAATCCCCGATTTCAACCGGAAGTCAATGTCAAATAGGTAATATCTCTGTGGCAAAGTTTGAGAACGCCTTTGGACCTACAACACGATGTAAAATCTGTGAGTAGTGTGTGTAAAAAGTATGAATATTTCCTTAAGTATGAATTTCGAAATTTACAACTTCCGGTTTGAACAGGAAGTCAGGGTCAAATGGTGTAAGACTGTGTGTAGTAACTGGTATAGATCACGCATTGTGTGTGTTTTCAGTGCAGTTATTTTCCCGCGGTTCAACAGCGTGTCAATGCATCCCCGATTTCAACCGGAAGTCAATGTCAAATAGGTAATATATCTCTGTGGCAAAGTTTGAGAACGCCTTTGGACCTACAACACGATGTAAAATCTGTGAGTAGTGTGTATAAAAAGTATGAATATTTCCTTAAGTATGAATTTCGAAATTTACAACTTCCGGTTTGAACAGGAAGTCAGGGTCAAATGGTGTAAGACTGTGTGTAGTATTTGCAAATTTTTTCATGACCTCTCCGATGATGTATAGATTGTTATAATAGCTAATGTACTTCTTGAGTTATGAATTTATGGATGATTAAACTTTGATTTACTGTATTTTGACACCTGATAACGTCATCATGACGTCACAGCTACCTATTGGAGGTTGTATTACGGTCCTAACATGGTGTTAATTTGAAGTTGATCTGAAATACAGAAGTTAATGGTTTTTACCAGGAAAGTGTTTTTTAACCCTGCTGTCACCGAAGGTGCTCACGCCGTAGGCAATTTTTTAATTTTTGTTGTTGTTAATTAAAACACTTTTTGTTTGTTCAATTTCGCTGAAATTAATTTTCATCCAACCCTTAACAGTCCTTAACAAAGCGGCTGAACCGATTTTGCCCTAGAGGTCATTCAACGGGTGGGCCAGTTGTCACAAATGTGGGTGGAGCCAAGGCAGCATTCATGTGTGCAGTAACTTGCCGCCTCTGTATCAACATCTGTACGTCATCTGAATGGAAACCACAGCTGTTTACAATCCTGACCCAGAAATACCCTCAGGGTATTTATACAATGTACCCTGTGGCTGTTTAATGTGTCAATTTACACCCCAACATAAAACGCCTACCGCGTGAGCACCCTGGGGGACGCGCGTAAATATTCTAAGTTGGCTGACCCCAGGGAATCCTCGGGGAAGCAACGTGGTGAAAAAATTCTCCACATATTCCAAATATGGTCATAATTTTTTTTCAATGGGCCAAAAAAGCCACGATTTTCTGTATTCGACACCCCGCCTTGTATAAACCACAAGCCTGTAGACTCCCATTGGCCAGGATATAACCACTGCCGAGTAAGAATTATTGAATGACAGCAGTCCCAAGGGACAGCTATGCCCTTGGGAATTGTAACTTGATATCTTAGTGAGCCAACTCCTTGTGCCATTATCTCTTTGTGTCAACCCTGTGCCGCCCAGAGCTAAAACAGGTCGTAAATAACACACACTGCTGGCCCAGACAAAAGCCCCGTGGGGATTAAAATTGCTTTGGGCTTGCAGGGGGGGGGGGTCATTGACCTACAAAACTGAGTGGTGATAAAATCCTCCACCTGGAGGACGCGCGTTATACAGAAGGGCCCGCTGCTCCGAGGATTAAAAAACAAAGGACCGAGGACTGACCCTTGGGGAACACCAGAGGTAACATGTTTCAATTGGTGCTCGATATGGGGCAGAGGGTACCCCCTATTGTGTCTTCATTGTGTGCTTGGAATCTCAGGAATTCTATTGAAGATTTATAGGGGGGAGTTCTATACAAGAGGAAAAATAGTGTGTTATAGTATGGGAACATCGGGGGGGGGGACCCCTCTACCCCATTTTGGGCAGGCTATAACATGTTTCCAGTTTGAATAGTGTAAGACCTAGCTCTGCTGTCTACCGGACAGATAACTGTTAATCCACGAAAACAAGTTTCCTTGGATGCCAAACTTACTGATTTTATGGGTTAGTAGAGACGGTGACTGACCGTATCGAAGGCCTTTGAAAAGTCAGTGTAGATGACATCACACTGAACCTTCTCATCAATCCCCCAATAAGCAGTAGACAGTGTAAAGCCCTAAATCCAGCTGTTGTTACCAGTATTTATTTAAAGTTTCCTTAAAGTTCCCAGAAACAACCTTAACTCAATTAATACCAAATTATTAACCTTTCGTGCCACATCCTTTCCCATGCACTCAAGTCCATAAATCACCCTTGTGGTGAGTATACCTGATACCCCCACGGACCAGGCACTGCATGACCATGACCATTGTCCGGTCATGGACCAAACCAAACTGGTTCAATCCTCTATATAATGTCCTAAGTTTCCAAATGCTCTCCCTCTTCTACAAGCCCCTCCTGATACAGCAAACTTATAGAACGTGTCTACTATTCTCTGTGTTATCGGCCAACCCTTGTGACACCCAATATTTACGTGTTACAACAGCAATGAAGCAAAGTTTTTTGTACAGGATCTACCAGGGACAAAACCGTGTTGTTCATCACATATATTTTATAACATGAGAAACGTGACTGAGAATGTTTTCCGCAACTATCTTTTCAAAAATCTTAAACAGGGTAGGAAGGAGCGAAATGGGACGAAATTTTTTAACTGAGGTTTGAGACCACCCCTTGTGGATAGGGCAAATATTAGCAGATTTTCAGATGGTAGGAAAAATACCAATATTCAAGGATTTTAAAAAAATACTAGTGACGGGAATACTAAGTGGAGAGGCACAGTATTTCAGAACTTTATTGCTGATATTGTCACAGCCGGAACTTTTACGAGGATGAATATTTTTGAGAAGCTGTTCCACACGGTTCCTACACACCATAAAAGAATATAATGCACTAACTGGATAAGCATGAATATCCGGACAGGCAATCAATGTGGTCATCAGTACTGAAAACAGAGCAAAAATAATCATTAAACAATGATGCTTTGGTAACATTAGTTAGAGCCTGTCTGTTCCCATGGGTGATAATGGAAGGAGTCAGAGATTGATTGTGATTTGATTTCAACCAAGACCAGAATCTTTTAGGATTGTCTTTCAGAAATGTTGCCTTAGTCTTGAACTATCTGATGCCGAAATATGAACATCATAGCTTTCAAATTCATTGAAATACAGCAAATAGCAAATGGTAATTTTTCAACTTAAAAAAACCTTGTAATTCGACACCTGATGACGTCATCGTGACGTCATGAAAACTTTGCCGTCTTCATCTTGAGGTTCAACTGTCCTGATGAGTTTCAAGGTTAAATTCAGATTCAATATTGAGTTATGCTCTAGAGAAGAGTTCCGTGGAAGAAGAAGAAGAACTAGAAATTCAGTTTTTGTCACTTACAAAAACAAGGTGTTCGTGAGTGATATGTTATCAAGTTGTGATTGAATGAATTGATGACAATATTTGTTACCTTATCAATCCAATTTCTGGTTTAGGCGATAGATTTATTCAATATAAAACTTCAACTGCCGGTTTGAACCAGAAGTCAATGTCAAATGAGGTCATATTCTGTGTATCGTTTCTTAAGTTGTTACAAATCATCCCAATGATGTTTAGATTGTAAAAATCCAATACGTGGTTCAGAAGTTTAAAACAAAATTAACATGACATTTCAACTTCCGGTTTTTACCGGAAGTCAAGGTCAAACCGGTCACATTTTGAATAGTGCGTGTCAATTTACTTAACACCTTTCAGATGATGTATGGATTGTAAAAATCCAATGTGTGGTTCAGGAGTTATGAACTTTTCAAATATTAGACGGTGAGTGCCGGTGTGCAATATACAATGAAACATCAAGCAACGATGCATGTGTATTCCATGCATGTAGCTGAAGGGACATCGCATATTGCAAACGTGTGCGCACACGTGTGCGATGTCGTGAAATAATATTTATCGCGAATGTGCGCACACAATTGTTGTGAGGCAAGCATAGCGAGGTGGTATTCCGCACCGCGAGACTTGGCCTGGTGGCGAATTTTTTGTTCGCTTCCCATTGGCTGGATGATGCTGAATTATTCATGCTGAAAAGCCCTTCCGTGTTCGCCTATGTACAATGTACACTGCATATGTTTATACACAACGTGTACGCGCATGCAGTGCATCGTGATCTCTTTGCTTTTGCGCGGACGTGGTGTACATCCAATAGTAATAGGCCTACCTGAAACAGCAGAGCGATCATCAACTGCGAATGTAAACGTCTCATTGTTCAGTGACTGTCGTCCTTATTTGAATACGGATTATTTGGATTATGATCCAAAACTGAAGCCAATAAATTGAATGTTAATAAGGCTGATTTCCCCTACAAAATTCACTATTTCCCCGCATTAAATAATAACATCATGTCAACAGGTGGCCCATACTCCGTCATTTCTAGGATCACTCTCATTTCTCAGCAAACACACCACACACATAGTCTTAGGCTATGACCTCGAGGTCCCCCAGTACTGACCATTACTCCCCTGTTGACCACTTACCTCGTCTGACTTTCTAGGAAATGATATGTCACTGATCTTATATTTTCTCTGTGACATCATTTCTAAATCTAGACATACCCCCCTCCCCCAAGAAACCATTGAACATCTCCTATTCTTATCCTGACTCTCCTCATTTTTTATTGTTCCAAGGGACTTGTGTAAACATTGTTATTTTCTCATTTACATCGTGTGTTTTGTTTCTTTTCTGTATCTTATTAATCATTTGCCATTATAATAATAACAAAGACCCTATTTAGTTATATAATACTACTAATAATAATGCGACAGCCAGTATATCCCTTTCAAGTCGTGTTGGACAAGGCAGCAATTAGCCAAAAAGGGCTTGTATATTTTGTATCATATTCAAACGGTTTCAGTTTGATTTAACTTTTCGAAATTTCCAGAAAACGGAGACCCTCTCCACCCGTGGCAAACCAACCGACAAATAAACTATTTTTTGACTCAACTCAGACGCGTACATTCTGCTGCTAGACTGTGTAGCAGACTGGTCTTGCGAAAGTGATGTGTGATGAGCGATTCTGTGCAGTGTAATGAAGCTTAAGGACCCCAGCCAATGGGAGCGAGGTATGCAAATTTTGGCATTTACCGCGCTGGGGAAAAAAATTTCGCGGCCTGGTGCCAAGTTCCTGGGTACAATGTATGGTATTGCGTGGGCCTGACTATTTTCCTGCTGCGTGCCACATACTCCCAAAGTCACTAACAAATTGTCCGCAACTACATCATCCCAAAGGTTAGTCTTGGTTCCAAGACCTTCGCACCGAAATGGATCAATTCCAACAACGCACCGAAATGGATCAATTCCAACAACAGAAGGCGTCACTATCCCTAGTTCGATTCAGCCAGTCGTCAAACCGCGACGAATTCAAGAAGAAAAGCGCGCCCTCTGTCGGGTTATCACGAGTATGAGATAGTGACGTCTTGGACCAAGACTACCCAAAGGTATGCGACACGGTATGCAATAAAATTCACGACATCGCAAATACATTCGCACACGTGTGCGCACACATTCGCGAATTGTTTCACGACATTGCATACAGTCATGCGCCCACGTTTGCAATGTGCGATGTCCCTTCAGGCCACCATACTTCTCGCTAAACTAAAGGTGTGCGCCTGCTCGGTGTGTGTATGCGTGTACTCACCGAATAAACGCCGGAATATATATATATATATATATATATATATATATATATATATATATATATATATATATATATATATATATATATATATATATATATATATATATATATATATATATATATATATATATATATATATATATATATATATATATATATATATATATATATATATATATATATATATATATATATATATATATATATATATATATATATATATATATATAAAATTTGTAGGGTAGATGGCCTTAGCTTTCGATCCAAACCGGACCTTCGTCAGAGGCAAAAACAAGCACAAACGAAAAACATATCCATTTATAGCAAAAAAGAGAGGCAAAGAACAATGGGATGGTATCCAGAAAAAGGAGGGAAAATTATAGCCAATCAGTGTTATTAGTTTACAAACAATGGGGCGGTCAAGAGCCAATGAGAGTTATGTGGTGGGGACAAAAGGATGGTCAGTGAAAGGGAGGATTACTGGACCAGGCGGGAGACATGAAAGGACAAGATTAAGGGGCACGAGGCATTGGGTAAAATGCAATTAACAATAGGGAACAGGACCAAAGTATATACAGCAATGTGAAAGGGAGGTAATTATAGAACAACAAGTCTGTGGAGAGAAGGGGTTATTAGGAAAAGAACAGGTCGATCTCCAAAAAGAACGGTAACAGTTAGCCAGTGGAGAAAATATGATTTTTAAAACAACTTAAGAATGGAAAACAAATCAATCATTGAAAGAACAGGTTATTACCAGTAATTGTATTTATATTACACAGAATGATCTCCAAAAAACTTGTCGAGAAAAAGAACGGTAACAGTTATATATATATATATTAAGGTATTGATTATACGCATCTATATTGTCGTTTACACCAAACATTATTCAAATTAATGAAACAGTTATCAACGCAAAAAAATCATTTACGAATGTTCTCTGGTGTAAAGATTTAGTGTTAAACTAGGAACATTACAGAATTGATTTTTGCTAACAAAACAGTTGCTGGCAGTGTAAGCACTTTATGTACGTAATCCACCATATACATAAACTGACAAACCCGTAGAAGTTTGAGATCGTTCGGCCATCTGGGTCACGAGAAAATAGTGAAAAACCGATTACACATTTGCATGAAGTCATATAGATTCAACAAATGAATAAAACGCTCACTGAGCGATAAACTCCAATCGGAAATTAGTTTATTAATTTCTCATCAGATATGGCATTTCAGACAGAAATATTTCAAGGGATGTTTTCTACATCATCATCATTAGATCGTGTAAGTTTTATGTAAATCTGTGATCAAAAAGTATATTTTACAAGTTTTTTCTTACCAATTCTGTAATATTCATTTAAAGGAAGATTTGATTTCGAATAAAAGTATAGCCTTCGTTCAAGTTGTTTTGTTTTCAATACGCGCGAGACTTGCACAGTCTAAAAGCAGTTCTTGTATTCACAAAACTCCGTGAATACCGCAGGAGTTGCATAAAAGGTAGTCAACACAAAATATATCACATATTCTGCCTATCGTCAATGTACTAAGAAGCTGTCGTCGCTACAGATATAAGTTCACTAGAAATGCTCATGATACCCCCCCACCACCACCATCGCGCCTTCTGTCAAACGAGGGTCCAGCCCAGTTAAGGGATAGGGAAGAACAGCCTATCCATGGTTGCTACGGGTATAGTGCATTATTTGCATGTATATCGGGCATGTATAGTTCTTGTAAAATAACGCGCTCTAACCAATCACAAGTTGAGGAAACTGCATATAAGTATAAGTTTTAACAGATAATGTTTAGTATTACAGGAGCTGAATTCACAGGAAGCTGAGCTATGAGAAGTTAACTGATGAATAACGAACAACATAAATACAAAGGAATTTGTAAATGTCGAGTTTAATGCTACCGGTGGTTTTTATGTGGCAAAAGGACATCAAACACAAATATTGACGCCAATAGTCATGACGAAATTCACTACTTGGACCTCAAGTCGTAAATTTTGGCGATATTGCTACTTACCAATTGCACACATCTTATTTTTGGGTCGGGACGTACATATCCGTTAACAGGATGACTTTGGAAACCAAATCGTGCACTCCTATAATATACCATTCTTTAATACGCGCGAGATGCACAGTCATGATCGAGTGCCACAGAGCTCCATTATTATAGTGTGAAAGTGGATCGATGGTATTACGTCACGTTTAAATAACAGCAGAATAACTCGAACACACGACGTCACACTTTGAGGCTCGTCATTTTAACTGTCGGACTATCATGGGTGATCCACCGTCAATTATTGGGTGGCTTGCTGGACACCTTCCGGATATCGCTTTATTAAGATTCTTCAGACTGCTCAACTCGTTCTCAGTCCTCTTATAAGTGCTCAACTCTTTGTAGTGAGCAATTCTTATTTGAAATGCGCCCAAAATAACTGTATATTCTGAAATGTTGTTTTACACTTTGTCTGATGTAGTATGACGTCATTACGACCAGACTATTTACGACTAGCCTCGAAACGTCACTTCAGGATTGTCGGTCTGGTTGATGGTTGATTAGAACGCCCACAGATGGTCAAGCGAGCCTTGCAAAAATTGAATACGAAAACAATAAAGTAGGGCAACCTTTGCATATCGTAGCACGCCTAAACTATTTTGAACATTGAGGTTAATTAGCCAACTGGTTTCCGAGCTATTTCCAGCAACACACCTCTTATCCTGTTCGTAAGTTTGGCCCCCACTAAACTGGTACCATAAACCTATAGGAGTTGCATTGAACTACTTTTTCTTTTGTAATTTAGACACTATATGGAAGAAAAGGTCAATAACTGGACTTGCTGGCCTTCAATACGTTCTTCAAACGAGACAAAGATCTTCTAAAAAAATTCTGACATAACTATGCTTTTGAACGTTGTTTTGGTAAAACTTCACACAAAAACGTATATGCGCTGCCAGCTCTTGAACCTGCGTTGCGATAGAATGTTGGCACTCGATGCTAAACCACATCGAATTACGGCGACAATCATTACGATATTTTAGCCTGTCTGGAGGCGGTCTCAAAGAGCATCACCTGCAGATGAGCTTGCCCTGTTGCCCTGATAATTATAGCCATGGCCTGCGTCGCTGCAGTCAGTCACTACACATGCGTATAAATACGATAAATACGTACTGTACATGTACATGTACAATGTCCTGCTGTTTATAAGTGTACAGGTATAGCGAACACTAAAAATGCTCATTTCGTGAACGAGTGATCCCTGACGGTGACTTCACAGGGAGTGGAAAATTCGAAGTGGGCGTGTTTGCGTAAATTTATCATCCTTCTGGACAAGGCTATCCGAGATTGAGCTTGAAACTAGCAGGTGACGTATGAAATGTGTCACTTTTCACGATCGAGAGATCGGGATCCCACATACGGACGAATCTGCGCCGGCCGGATCAACAAATTCAGGACTGTGCTATGCTAGTTTTAGCCGGCTTCTTGTAAGAAATGCGGCCCCCCCCCCTTCCCAGGTCCTTTCCGGGGCAGCCAGAGTTGACTATAAACCATAGAGAAAGTACCTTTCTCTATATATAAACCTATGACGTTTTTATATGTCACATAGGCTTAACCTGGAGTGGAGACTTCACGTCGTCTAGCCTTTTGTCAAGGCCTTCGTGTCTTGGAGCTGCGATCCCAAGCGACTGAAATGGGAGACCACGCACGCGAGTGGCGAAGCCACGAGCGCCTTTTCCAACTTGTTTGCGGCTTCTTATGTGTTTCTTTATAATCTCGACTTTTGCTACTTTTGCTACCCGAAACGGTAGCAAAAGTCCAAACCAATCAGAAGTGCATAACGCACGTTTCATACTTCAAAGAATAATTCATTACAAAAACCGCAAACAAGTTGGAAAAGGCCCTCGTGGCTTCGCCACTCGGCTCGCGCGCGTGGTCTTTCGTTCCAGTCGCTCCACTGTTTACAAAGCTGTCCAAGCCACGATGGCCTTGACAAAAGGCTACACGTCGTCAAGCTAAACGCCGAGATGGCCGCATTTTCCTTGATATTGAAAGCACGTAATTGACGTCATACTTTAAAGTTTCGATCCGCAAGATGACGTCAGATACTTTATACCTGCGCGTGCGCTGACTGCTGCAAGGACTTGCGTCTAGTCACGCGTGCGCGTGCATGGCCGGCCCCGTGGGGTCTTCCTACTCAACTGAACAATAGATCTCGCAAAGTGTACGTGTACTTTGTGCGCGCAATTTTTTAACAACACGTGCTGAAAAAGAGTAGCCACGTATCTTTGCAAGCGCCCCGTCATATATATGAGTAGGAAATAAATAATTAATAACAACAACATTGTTAATATCACTGTCCTGGAGCAACTGTTGTGGGGCTGAATGTTAATGGTCAGTGAAGGTTTATGCCCTTTTTCCATTCTTTTCCAGGAACTGCAATTGTGTCTGGTAAGAACGGCACAAAATGTTTCAACTTTTCAACTGACTTTAGTGCTTCTTTAGTTTTATTAGTTTTACCATTCGTAATAACACCACCACAGCACCTAGTGTCGTGAGAACGACATTTGCAATCCGCATATATGCAATCGTTGAACGACGAACATATTGACACACTCTTCTTGAAATCGGGATCGGCCACACACATGGTAATTACTCATGCATTTCCTTCCGGCTTTTGGGGGGCTGCTGTTGCGTTAGTAACGATAAAGACGATTTTGTAAAGACTGACCACTTATGAGAAATGAAGAATTTGACGGCAATCAAGGCAAAGAATGACAGCAGTAGCGCAAAGAACGTCATGTAAACGCTGCAGTGTTATTGTGAAAATAAACTGTGATCCGAGTGTAAAAACGTTGAACTATGACCGTCGGAAAAAATAACTTCAGACGTCAAGAATTGTGATGAAGAAATCGGTGATGTCTGATTGTGGCTGAGCACGCACGGTAGTAGGCGCCTACAACCGGGCCGGCGTAATAAACTCGTTTTTTATTGTAAAAATTAATAAAACAATTATCCCACAAGAATGGCTTTCCAGTACCAACTTAGCACAGATGAGCAGATTTGGGTGATGATACGAGTGAAGCAAGGATTGATGACAATGGAGGAAGCGTTGGAATATGTTCGCAAACAGCACGAGGCAGCTGGGCTTCCACCAGTAGTAGCTCCATGCCATATGTATACTACTCCTAGATCCCCATCTACCTCGCCGAGAGCTACAAGGGCTAATTCACATAACCCGTCAAATCAGGTAAAATTGTCAACATGATAAACCGGTACTATTTACCAGAGCCAAAAAACAACATAACGGTAGGCCTATAGCTATGTAATTTTTATGTTAAACAAAAAAGTGTGCCCCCTCGAACATTTTTAACTGGCGAGGCACAGTCACCACTGCCAATTACCAAATTTGATTATCCCTAAATATTATCTGAGGCCATAATCATAAAAAGAAAAGAAAAAAACAATTGAAATGAAGATGTAATGATTACCATGACAACTGTTTTTTTCCCATGGTTCATTATGTTTTGATGACTATTTTTAATCATTTATTATAACTATTGTTAAGAAGTACATATTTGATTTTCCTTTTCATAAAAAGTAAACTAAATTATTTTACATATCACTTGCATTCTAAAATATGGGAGTTAAAGATGGATGCCAAAACTGGCGGCAATAAATTATTGGTTTTTGATGAAATCAGGTCACAAGTATATATCTTACACAGTCTTCAAGTTTAGGTCAAGTTTGTAGAAAAAAATGTCTCGTGGTTATCACTGGGGTCTGTTGGGGTATCAATTGGCAGCCAAGCTGGCTGGTGACTAGTCATATTGCCAAAATTGCCAATATAGTCGTCACTTCGGCAAGCTGCAATTGTCTCTTCAAAACAAAATCTAATCATGTGTTGGATTTTGTTTTTAGGTGACAAATACTAGTGCCCTCAATTGTGATCTCAGAATGTATTTAAAATTAAAACTACGTGTAATGTCTAATAACAAACAATTAACATGTTCAGCATTTAAAATCATTACCAAAATATGCAATATTATGTTTGGGCTCTCTGGAAAAAAAAAAATATTTGTTTAAAAAAAGATTGCACAAATTTACCAGACGCCCACTAGAAGTTTAGAAGCATTTTTTTATTTTTCCCCACAGATGTTTCTCGGTCAAGGAACATGGAAAGTTTCAAGGGAGCATTAATTATCTTCTAATTTACATGGCATTAATTTGGATGGCAGTCATGTAGTGTATAGTATCTTGCCTTCCATGGCAATGCCCTGGAACGATCAGGTTATTCTTTAGTTGTGAAAAAAACCACCTGCCAAACCATAGAGATGGCCAAACCAATGGTCAACACTTTTATAATTTTTAAACCACTGTAATGCAGGTGTTATGTATCTTCAGGCAACAGGCATACAGTATACAGTGCAACAAACTTTGAGGGTTCTTTGGTTTAAATGTGAATATTAATGGCAATGATAACGTTAATAATAGTGATAATAATAATAGTGTAATTAACACAGAAAAATTGTGCTACTTGAGGTTGTCAATAGTTTGAGATATTTAGAGAAGACACAATTACAGAGGATGAAATACACGTCTTTTGTACTTCGGACTACGGTGTACTTAAGTACGACACACTGGGCTACCAGAACAGAAGAGAATGATCTAAGAATGAAACTAAGGACATTTTTAGTCAACTTAGTGGAGACCGACTTGGTGGTCATTTTGGTCACGTGGTGTGGGGGGGGGGGGGTCAAGGGAAGGAAACCAGGGAATGGAATGTGTGGTCCTGGTGGCTGGAAGATGAATCAAGGCAGGACTGTGCCATGGGGGTATTGATGAGAATTATGGTAGAAGGGTGGCTAACTAATAATTGGGGTCCCATGTGGTCAGAATCTTACCTTACAATATTAATAAGTGCTATGGAGCATCAATTGAATGGTGAGAGAGTGACAAACTCCCAGAAAGGAAGACCTCTACCCGATCTGGTTGGTATACCTGAGCAGGTACCACCAGATCGTACCCTAACTGCTCACAACAGGATTTGTGTTGTGACCAGGAGAAAATGGAGTTTGATAACAAATAGAGATGGAATGTTATATTAAGAGTGAGTCAAACTAGAGAGGAAGGATAATGATGAGCTTATGGCAAAATAAAGGAATGTTTGAGATTATAAGCAGCGTCTTGTGAACCAGATTAGTACTATCAAATGGAACCAGTGCTGTGAAACTGAGGAGATGAGAGGAGGATAGTAAATTGATAAAATAGATCGTTACCACCAACCATTGGAGGAGGTGGCTGCGGCTAACTCACCGAGTGAAGATGTGGTTGATCACCTAGAATTGCAAAATGGTCAGGATGACAATAGCATAGATGAAGAGGAGGGTGTAGAGTATACAGAGGAGGAGGTGCAGATTAAGACCATGATTCAAGGGGTGATGGAAGCAGAAGTCAAACGAAAAGACTTGCCAGTACAAAATTAGGGTTTAATTAAAGGTTCAGATTTGAGGAATACAATCATGACAAAATACTATGTTCAAGGTAAGGGAGTGAGGTTGCAAAAGTGAAAAGGTATGATGCCAGGGTCAGGCAGTTTCACAAGAACAGGCTAATTAACACCAATCAGTGTTAGTTGTTTGGGGAATTGGATGGAAGGACTGACAGCAGGCAAGTGGGCACGAGGCCAGCAGAGGCAAAAACTTTCTGGGATGGTACATTTATTTGGGAGCAACCAGTTCAGCACAACCAACAAGCGGATTGGCTGAAAGATGAATTGAGAGGGATACAAGAGTGAGAAGGATTCCAGATTGACGTGGACGGAGTATACAAAGGACATGTAAGGAAACTGCCAAATTGGAAATCCCTGGGTCATCAGGTCCATTTGAATGGGTAGTGGTTGGAGAACTTTTGTAGTTTGCATGACCAAATGGTCCTATCACTGCAAAACAGTCTAATACAGGGTAGGTCCCATCTTGGATGACTGCTATGGCAAGAATGGTTCTGATCATGAAAAATGTCAAGAAAGGTAACTTTTACTTTAGAGTAATTATAGACAAATAACATGCTCACATGTGGTATGCAAACTCTTGACCAGTATGATTGCAGAAGACCTCTATTGCCTTATAGATGACCAGCAGTTGTTTCCATAGGAACAGAAAGGCTGTAAAGAAGTAGTCCAGAGGTATGGAAAATCAACTCATCAATAAGGTTGTACTGAAGGACTGCAGTCAGCAGAAAGACTAACTTAACAATGGCGTGGATCAATTACAAGAAGGCGTATGCCATGGTATCACACACATGGATAATGGAATGTCTGGATATGGTTGAAGTGGCTGATGCAGTAAATCGTCTTCTATTAGTGAGAGCATGAAGATGTGGTGAACAAATCTGACAGCCAACGACGATAATCTGGGCAAGGTATGCATATGCATAAGAAGAGGTACTAATTGTTCTAGCACTAATGCCCTTGTGGATGATTCTCGAGGAAGGTGAGTGCTAGAACAATGAAGAAGGATGGGTGTAAGATCGACCATCTGCTTTTAATGGGCGATTTAAAGTTGTTTGCAAAGAATAAGGCAGAGATTGATTCTTTGGTAAAGACTGCTAGGATTTTCAGTAATGACATTGGGATGCAGTTCAGTCTGGAGAAATGTGCTTCAATGACTATGAAGAGGGGAAAGAGGGTACATTCCGATGGCCTCGCTCTGCCAGATGGTGCACAGATGAGGGCTCTTAGGTGAGGAGGAGAGTTATCGGTATCTTGGTGTACTTCAATCGACCTATATCCTTAAAGGCCCTATACACTATTGGTAAGATCGAAAAACACAATGTTCACAGATTCACACATAACTTACATGATTTAAAGTAAGTAATGGTAGAAAGGGTTCCTTAAAATATTTCTGCCTAAAATGCTATCGTTTCTGAGAAACGAGTAAAACAATAGTAATTATCACGCGCGATAATTTGAAAAAAGAGAAAACACATAAGATCTTTTTTCACTATTTTCTTGTGACCTCGATGACCAATTGAGCTCAAACTTTCACAGGTTTGTTTGTTCATGCATATTTTTAATCACACAAAATGTGGACACTGAATTTGAGCTGTTACCAAAAGTGTACAATACCTTTAATGAGGAATCAAAGATAAGGCTTAGGGTAGAATACATCAGGTGGGTGAAGAAATGTTGTAAGTCCAAACTGAACGAGAGAAGGCCATTTACACATGGCAGTATTGTCAGCTATTGTCCAGTGGACCAAGGAAGATCTAGATGTCACTGGCAGGACAAGAAAACTGATGACCATGCATGGCAACAAGCTACATCCGAAGGGATACTGAGCCTGGCAGACAGTGTCAACATCGAGGGCAGGAGCTTGCATTGTCATGTCAGGAGGACTGAGGAGAGCTTGTTGAAAGTTGCACAAAAGAGCAGACGAAGTTGGGCCGTAGGAGTACAAGAGGGAAAGGAATGAGGAAGGACACCAAGATTGGAGCAACACACCACTTTGTGGCCTGTTCTTGAGATGTACAGAAGAAGTGGGGATCGAGTGGCAAGTCCTGGAATTGGTTAAGAAACGAAGAACTGAAGAACGAAATTGAGGTCTTGATTAATGGGGTGCAAAACCAGTCTCTAAGGACAAATGTAACGAAGGCAGCGATAGAGAATAGCAAACGTCTCTTCTATGTGTAGAATGTGTAATAAGGGAGAGGAGACTGTAATAAATTCATATTGTCAGCGAGTATAGCATGATGGCACAGACAGAGTACAAATAAAGACATGACAAAATTGGCCAAGGCGATTAGACAGTGGGATCTGTGAAAGAGTTATGGTTTCCAAGTGCTTGCAAAACGGTACTACCCAGTTCCAGAGAAAGTTGGTGTCCAGATGTTTTAGGTTTAGATAATACACCAGATGGTTTACTGTACTTTAATAAAAGAAGATGAAGAAGATGTGTCAGACCCTTGACATACATGGAGCTGTGCCGGCTGGTATAAGGGTAGCTTTATCTCTGTCCTTTCTCTATGCTTTGAAGGAGATGGAAAAGATCCAGAAATATCAAGACCTGGCCAGGGAACTTTGTTAGTTTCGGCAGGTTAAAGTGAAAGTACATGTAGTCCCTGTGGTGGTTGGAGCACTTGGCACCATTCCGAAAGCACCGGGGAAACATTTAGTTGAAATAGGGACAATTGTGAGGGTAACATCTGTTACTGAAGGCAGCGCTTTTGGGAACAGCAAGGATCCTGCGAAAGATTCTTGAGATCTAAGGCTATATATCCCAAAGAAAGCATTTAAGGGTAGAATTGGTGAGATCTGGCATGCATCACCAATGACTGCCAAGCCAAGTTCCTTGTGGTACTCAAGCTTGCATGAGATGAGTGCAGTTGGGTAAGACTCCCTTATAGTGCACACACTGTTGGCGACTAGTGAGGAAGTTTGTAGAAGTTGCTTGGTTTTGGTCAGCATGCTGGTACAAAGTATGCATCAGGCCAATGAGGCAATATGCAGTAGATAGTCCCTCTTGATTTCTGAACTGCAGTGAATTAAGATTGGGTTCTATATGTAGGTCAAAGTGTTGTCCATCTGGCGACAAAACCTTCTAAAACTTGTGCAAATTGGTCTCAACTTTTTGGCAGATGCAGGAATGGTTTTGGAGATAGGGACGACAATAGATTCCTTACAGACATTGGAACAATACCAGATTTGACATGTTAGTCTGCATGAGGTCTAGGTACTTATTGCTAATATATTATTATATAGCATTAGTGCGGAGTGTTATTCCTGGTACAGTGATTGGTTTGCTCTCGTTGTTTGAGTTTTTTATTATGTTGATCTCACCATGTTTGGTGGCTGGCTGCACTATTAATGGACTTCGGCGAAGTTAATATACTTTCAAGTGTGTGAATGTACCGTAACTTCATTTGACCATTAGGTTGTGATAATTGCTAGCCATACATTAAAAAGATACATTTTTAGACAATACATATATAAAATCTGGGCTACTAAAAATTCCTAGAGGCAAGTAAAATGCAGGGTTTACTATTAAATTTACTATTTAGGTTTACTATTAAATAAAAAGTTTACACAAGAAATAGGCCCTAAGTGCTAATGTTTTCTACCTAAGGCCAAAAAAGAGGGTCCTCAAAAGGTAGAGTCAGTAGGTCAATTTTTTTTTTTTTTTTTTTAAGTAAAAGAGCATTAAAGGCCCTGTACACTATTGGTAAGATCGAAAAACACAAATGTTCAGATTCACACATAACTTACATGACTTAAAGTAAGTAATGGTAGAAAGGGTTCCTTAAAATATTTCTGCCTAAAATGCTATCGTTTCTGAGAAATAAATATTAATAGGTTTTTATCGCGTGCGATAATAAACTCGATGTTTGAAAAACAGAAAACACATAAGGTCTCTTTTCACTATTTTCTTGTGATCTTGATGACCAATTGAGCTCAAATTTTCACAGGTTTGTTATTTCATGTATATGGTTAATCACACAAAACATGAACTTTGTTTGCGACTGTTTTGTCAGCTCTACCAATCCTGTATAATACCTTTAAATATTTTATGGATGAGAATTTTTGTTATAAAAATATTCAACTTACATGGAGAGCATAATGACCCCTCACTCTCTGCTACCTCAACTCCTCACCAACCTATGTCTTTTTCCGTAACTACATGTAGGTCAATTCAATCATTGTACAGTTTGTCTTTTCGGGTGGTGGATTCTTCTTCTTTTTTGGTACATCTAATTGTTTGGAAGATTCCATCAAAACGTCAAACGCATTTACTACTACTTGTTCTTCTCTGCATCCTGAAGCCAAAACAAAAGATGTCTGTTTCCAAAGGCTGCAAGCAACTCCACTTTCTCCTCCAATGGCACACTGCTACGGTCCGCTCGGTCTGTCTGATGCTTCCGCTTTCTTCACCAACAGACTCTCGATGTCTCTGACTACTACACCCAGCACCTCATACAGTGATGGGAAAACCTTTTTAGTATTGATGACATTTTTTGCGATATCTCCCCTTTCTCACCTCAACAGCAAGGGCATAGTCCCCTTGCTGTGCTGCTCATCTGTTCGCAGCCATCCCACTACAACTACCAAGTTTCGCGTATACTCAATGTTGTATTATTTAAGTACAGCCGATGCAAACAAATGCATCCAACACTATGAAAATGACTAAATAAATTTTAAATAAAATAAAATTAAAAAAACATATTTAATGTTTTTAATAGCAAATCAAAAAATAATATTGAATCAATGTTATATTTTAAGAAAATAGAATAAGCTGTTGCAAACTGCTTACCAACCAAAAGGATCTAGATGGTAAGTGCAAAAAATAGTTAATGGCCTGACGTTTCGACCCTATCAGAGTCTTTCTCAAAGGCTAAATGACATGACAACACACCCAAACAGGTATACGAGTGAAACACAAGCAGTCAAGTGGAAATACATGAATAGAGAGAGAGAGAAGAAAAAACAAGGGGTAAACAATAAATAAGGAGACAAAGGGGGGGGGGATGGTTTGACCACAAGAAGTTGGTAACACAAAGGACAAAATCGAAGGTTGGAAGAGGGAGAAAGAGTAATTAATGAGTGAATAAGGCAGACTAAAAAGGAAGATATCTTTTGGGAAAAGGAGAAGGCAAAGACAAAAGGTTATTAGTCATTTCCTTCTTGGATGTTCAAACCATGGGGCTGAATGGTCTGGAGGTGCCTTATCCACAGTTTCTCCCTACTCAGACGAACAGTCTCTCTGTGGTTACCTAGTGCTTCCAATGCCCTATAAAGTCATGTCAGAAATGGAGTGATTAGGAAGGTTGAAATGATGTCCTACAGGTGTATCCAGCTTTTGGGTGTTGACTGTGGATCCATGGCAACAGATGCGCCCCTTTACATGCTTTAGTGTACTTCTTGTTTCACCTAGTACATTGTTAACTTTGCAAGATACATGTATTAGATTGATGAGATTAGTGTTGGTGCAAGTAACAAGACCCTTGTCTTATGGGTGGTACCACCAGTAATTAAGGCTGGTGAAGGAGTCCGATTTCCTGATGTGTTGTCTACAAACGATGCATTTGGAAGTGTCACGACAATAAGCATGCATGGGAACAAAACCCCCTCTACATCAGTCAGAAAGTCAGAATGTTGGACCACAAGACCAACACATGGATACCCGGGACAGTCACAAACCTGTGTAGCCAGCCTAGATCATATGAAGTCAGAACCCCAAATGGCAACACACTCAGGCGCAACCGATCACATCTGAGAGAAGTACCAAGCCAGGCACTCAAACCATGTGTGCCAAAATAAGATCGGTTCACAACAGGCCTGACTGACCAATGTCCTGACACACAGAATGACCATACCGCCCAAAACCAACAACCACCCTGTTACCAAGCAACCACCAAACATAATTACCAGACCCAACATCACACCTACACAACGCGATCTGGTAGAACCATTCATAAACCAACTCGATACACCACATAAAAGCTATACACCAAAGTAGCTATCACTTGCTTGGACACCTTGATTGGTTTATCAGACAGAGTTTAGTCTGTAGTGATTTATTATAAACTTAAAAGTTACACTGTTCCAGTTTTTCATTCTTGCCTACAGTTACATTAATGTTTCATTTAAAATGCTGCCTATTCACATGCACCTCTTAGGCGTACCATTTGCATCAATTAGCAAAGTTTTATTCCAGTTCTTGTTGATGTTACAATTTAAAAGTTACTGTTTACAATAAATTTCATTCTCCTAGACACATCTATAACCAACTGAAATTGTACTTTTCAAAGGAAGGGGGATGTTGTGATATGTATAATAGGGACTACTTTCCCCCGCGTAGTATTGTACACGTAAGAGGTCATGGGACCGTTATTCTGAGGTTGCAATAAACATGGAGACACAGAATCACTTCAGACATCTCTGAAGAAAAAACACAAGATTTCATCACTTTTTAATTATTAGGCCTACTTCTTTTCAAATGAAAATTAGGTGTGCGTAATTTACAACTTGTATAGTAAATTCGCAAACGGGCAATAATTATGCAGTTGTTAAATTAGTTGTGCTGAGCTAATTACAATGTAGTGAACCAATTTTATTGGGGCCCTTATGAATCATGCTTTTGGATAATTATAAGGAAGACATCTAAGAAGAAAAAACTTTCCTGATTTTACAATGAAAACATTGCAAATGAAATTGAGGTACATGTAGTAACACAAGAATTTGGGATTCCACTCGCACTGTCATTTGATGGCCAGTACCAAATTTTGTGCTGGCACATAATATGTGCTGACTTCAGCCTGGTGTTTGCAGTAGCCTTTGCATTAGTGCCAGTTAGAACTCAAACTTCCCACACAGGAAGTGATGCAATGGACAGTGTCAAGTTACACTTCCTGCCCCTGATGTACTAAAAGCCTTCATGTGCTGTACATGTACATGTACATGTACATGACACTATCTGTGCAAATAGATAACCCCATAGAAAATGTAACTGGGATCCAGGCGGGATCCTGGCGGGATAGAGAAATCCAGGCGGGAACCCGGTTTCTTACCAGAATCCCGGTTTTAGTTACCGGGATTCCCGGCGGGATAATATTAACATCCGGGATCCCGGTTGGAAGAATCGGGATAATATTAACATCTGGGATCCTGGTTGGAAGAATCGGGATAATATTAACATCCGGGATCCCGGTTGGAAGAATCGGGATAATATTAACATCTGGGATCCCGGTTGTATGAACCGGGATCCCGGTTGGAAGAATTGGGATTTCTTGCGGGATAACATTCACACCCGTGATCCCGGTTGGAAGAACCATGGAAGAACCGGGATCCCGGCGGGATGATTCACAACCAGGATCTGCGTTGGAAGAATATTGGGATTCCCGGCGGGATAATATTCACAACCGGGATCCTGGTGGGATTTTATACTTAAATTTGTCAACAGGAATTTCCCTTGCCATAAAAAAGCAGTCTGTAAGCAGTCTACTGCTTAACTCTAAGCAGCCCATTATAATTATTAAGCAGTCTGTAACTGAAATGTAGCAGTTGGTGACAATGAAAGCTTAGCAGTCCAAAAGCAGTCATTTGAAGTCAAAGGCATTTTCATAGGCAGTCGTTGGATAAATAAGCAGTCAACAAAATCCAGAACTTTTTTTCATGTTAGTTGTTGAAGGCTTTTTTTAAAGAGTTGCAGACTTGAAGGCTTAGGGGACCTATAACTGCAAAGTGTCCTGTGCATGAAGCTAATGACTCTGAAAATTAATGGCAATAAATAATTACTTGGTAAGAAGTACAGCAACTTTGGGTAGTAAAATGAATTTTGAGAAACTTTTAACCTCAAAGTACTATGGTTATGGAAAATATATCACTTTTTATTCCCCTAAAACTTGAATCTGAGAAGCATAAACGCTTTTCAGACTGTGTATTGCTATGGGGAATATTCTTCCTGCCGTGGAAATATTCGCTCCGGTTTTTCGGTGATATCTCAAAAACGCGACCACCTTTTGAAGTGAATTTTTTTACAGGTTCTACCTATTACACAGGAAATAAATGCTAAGTTTTCTACTTAACTTCGGCTTTCAACCGGAAGACAAGGTAAATTAAGGTCAAACACTGTGTAGCGTTTGTTTATTTTTGGAAGACCTCTCTGATGATGTATAGATTGTAAAAATCCAATGCATGGTTCATAAGTTATGAATTTTTCAAATATTAAACTTTTTTTTTATTTAATCGATCACCTGATGACGTCACTATGACGTCAAGAAAGCGGTGTCTTCTACAAGTGAAGAGCCAACTATGTGCGAAGTTTGAAGGTTGTGTGATCTTTGGAAGTGTGTCTTGTTATTTGACAAAAATGCTCACATTTGGATTAGACCATGGAGCTATAAAAAGCTCCATGATTAGACTTACAGCCCATACAGCCTTGCTCTATGCTTTCTCTATGTTCTATGCATAGCCAATGCCAAATGGACTTTGACCCCCCCCTGTGATCAGTAGAGCGGAACAGCCAGCCACAGTGCTTTTGCACTATACATGGTTGCATTATACACAGTTAAAACGCGGGTAATCACACTCATGGGCTTTAACGTCTGATTTCGACCGGAAGTTAAGGTCAAATTGGCATCATCTCTGTGCAAAAGTTTGAGAAGGCTCAAAGACCTACAATCCGGTGTTAAACATTTAGACTCATAATATAAGCAGTTTTTGAGATATGAATTTTTGTTGTTATTAACTCCCGTTTTGAACCGAGGTCAAATGGGGTCAAACTGTGTTTGGCACTTGTCAAGTGTTGGACAACCTCTCCGATGATGTATAGATTGTAAAAATCCATTGTGTGGTTCATGAGTTATGATTTTTAAAAATATTTTACTTATATTTATTGTTACTCGACACCCGATGACGTCATCATGACGTTTTAACTTTTAATAATAATAATAATGTAACGGCGCCCCACACTCTGAAAATTAGGGGTCTGCTGCCAGTTATGAAATGCCAACGAGAAGATAAATTTAATGCAAAAATAAAAAAAAAGACACAAGCCAACTAAATAATAAATTTATAGGGAAAACAAGTTTTCAGGCATTTCACGATTATTAATCAGTTTAATTAAATGTTCGTCACTTCGTCTCACAACTTCATCATTAACTGCTCAGGGTATGCAATTTACTTTTTTAGATTACACTGTTCAATTTAATATAAAGCAAAAGCAGATTTAATACAAAGCAATGGCAGAGCCAGCCAGCAAAAATGTAAAGCAGGAAGGTATTTTTGTAAAGTTACAGTACCCCAGCTACGACCGAAATCGTAGCCGTGGGTACTGCATGGACTTCAAACAATTATTAGACAAAATATAAGGGGGCGGTAAGCATGGCGAAATATCGGCACAAGGTAAATGATAACAAAATAGTACTTACAGTACACAGGACAGCACAGTACAGATAAGATAAGGTGGTGGATGGTGTAATTGGAAATAAGGCAAAATAATCCTCTATCAAAAATAATCTAACTCTGAAAATGGGCCATCTGGCCTCTGGCTAACTTCAGCCATTTTACTATCAAAAATGGTCCATCCACCACCGCTCCCAATCGTAGAATCCACACCAGACCATGCTGCCTGTAGTTTTTATGAAAGTGGCAAAAATCTAAATGGAAATTTCCACTAGGTCACACGCTAACTTAGAAAAGGCCTTACATAACACTTTCCAGTGGCTAGTTGGCCAGCTGGGTAACTGGGTTAGTCACAAAGGCTCAAAGGAACAACAAAATCACATCAATAACAATGAAACTGGGTTGCTGTGGTCTTGCATAATAACAACAGTGTCATCTCAACCTCAGCAAAAAATCACCAACAGAGGGCTCTACCAATTATTTAACACTTAAAGGGGCAACTAACAATAACAACTTATTAGATTACTTTGATTTTTGTTACAATAACTAGAATTTAGTGTTTGTACAAACAAACACCGAGGTGTTCGGCTATCAATGGGGTCAGTGTTGTGTCAATGCGTGAGCTATTGCATTTAGTTGAATTTTGTGCTATTACTGTTTTGTGGCGTGCCTAACAAGCTACACACTTTTGATTACTGGGTTGATTAACGCTTTAGAATCTTATAATTGAATTTTGCATATTCTTTTAATGTTCCAAATGGCAAATTTATACCGCTAGAGCGCAATTTGCTCCTCACTGTCGCCGACAAGCGCTGCACACCACGATTTACTCGTGTCCACAATGAATAGTTTTCTTTTTCTTTTATAGTTTCTTTTATAGTTTGGATTTGTTAGAAAGCATGAGCGCCTTTTGTAGGTTTCACCCTACATGTATATAATTAAACATTTATACAACCATGATTACAAAGTTTACCAAGATATCTACAGATTTACGTATTCTTATCAACATTTCTTTTTGGAAGGATTTAAGAACGCACAGCTAAACACAATGGCTAATCCGGGACACCGTAACTTGTGCTTTTACTTTCGCGTAAAAACGGCACCATAAATTCGGTTTCAAATAGATTTGCTCACATTTTTTTCATTGCCATAAATTATATTAAGTTCTAGTCACGTAATTAAAATTAAATGTTTTAGTTGATGTCTTCATAAAGTGTGTTTGTATTCTAAATTTGGCTAAATTATGAGAGCCCAAAATTATACCATGTCTCCTAGTGAAGAGCTTACTATGTGCGAAGTTTGAAGGTTGTGTGAGCTTAAAAAGTGTGTCTTTGTTGGTCGACAAAAATGGTCAAATTTGGTGGTCATAGAGCAAGATTGTTCCATGCACAGCCTAAATGCCAAATCAGGCTTCGTGCGTGGACATTGTGATCAGTGGAGCAGAACAGCCCGCCACAGTGCTTTTGCATTATACACAGTTAGAATGCGGGTTAACACTTACGTGGGCTTTAACATTCGATTTCAACCGGTAGTTAAGGTCAAGTTTATGTCATCTCTGTGCAAAAGTTTGAGAATGCTTAAGGACCTACAAAAGTTTGGGCAGACTTAACTTTCTACAACCTGATACAGACATCATGCTGAAAAGTTAACTAGTATTTTAGATATGAATTTTTGAAATTTTCAGCTTCCGGTTTGAACCGGAAGTCAAAGTCACGTGGGGTCAAGTTTTGTGTAGCGTTTGTTACATCTTCAACGACCTGTCCGATGATGTGTAGATTGTAAAAATCCAACATGTGGTTCACGAGTTATGATTTTTACAAATATTAAACTTTGTTTTATTGTAATTCAAATCCTGATGACGTCATCATGACATCATCAAGTTTGTGTTGTCTTGATATTGAGGTTCAATTGTCCTATGAGTTTCAATGTTTAATTCAATTTGAATCTTGAGTTATGCCCCAAAATTGAAATGTTTCACGAAAAAACACAAAGGCAGACTTTGACCTTCCGGTGCGATCGGACGGTACGATTTTGACGTTAACTTTTCAAATGTTGCCCCAGTCTTGAACTATCAGATGCCTAAATATGAACATCAAGGCTTTCAAATTGCTGAAGTTACATCAAAAAGCAAATGGTCCTTTAAAAACTTTAAAAACCTTGTAATTCGACACCTGGTGACGTCATTGTGACGCAAAATATTTCTTCTACTAATGAATATCTAACTATGTTTCAAGTTTCAAATTTATGTGAGTTTGGAAAGTGTGTCATTACTTGCAGACAATCGACGCTGAGAAGAAGCTGAAGAAGTAAAAACTAGATATAAGTTTTTGTTGCAAGCACAAAAACAAGGTGTTCGTTCTTTCTTTTTTCATTCATTTATTAACTGGATATTTATTGGAATACAATAAACAGATGGTAATCGTAACATTTTTAATAAAATATTTGCTCAGTCGTAGTTCAACAGCTGCGACTGGAAATAAGACTAATAGAATTTGTCCGCCATTTATGGGAGTCAAAATCTTGACTCTCATAAATGGCGGAGCATTTTGTTTCGCGAAAGTTATCAAAAGCGAAGCATTTCTAAGGCACGTTTGTGTGGATCATTATATTCTACTTTTTAAACATCTTTCCGACCGTGCTCATTATACATCAAACGCTTGTTATAGCCCAAAAGCGCCCAACCCGAAGGTAACGTGTTCCTTTAACAGCTGGTCACAGAGCAAAAGAAAAAAAATATTTACTTGTTCAGCAAGCTGATAAAATAAGGTATTGGGCTGTTTTTGAATCGTGATGTCCTGTTGCGTAAGTGGGAATAATGATGTGCATTACGCAGGTTGCGGGCATGAGACTCCCGTCTGGTAGGAGGGAGAAGATCATTTGTACGTTCTGAATTGGCAAGTCCTTCGGCCAAGCTGAGACAATGATTCTCCCTCCAATTGCATGTAAGAGATTCAAGCCCGCAAAGCTGCATTGCATTCGCATACGAAGTATAGCGCTGTGCCAAAATGGTTCTGCATGCACGTTTTTGCAGGTGCTCCAGAGTCTTCTTCTGGGCAGCAGTAATTGATGAAGACCAAGTAACATCAGCATATTCAACAGCAGGCCTCACATAACTTTTATAAACTGAAATGAGTTCATCATCATTGAATCCAAACCTCTTTAACAGGCGGAGCATATACAGTTTTTGATTGGCTTTCTTAGAAATTTCATTTATATTTTTCTCCCATCAGAGGTCATTCTGTAGCCATACTCCTAGGACCTTTGCCTCTGATACAAAGTTCAGAGGGACTCCCGCATGGCTCAGCTCGGCATGTGGTGGGGGTTTAGTTTTGAAACATGTTTGGATGGCTTGACACTTGGAGGAATTCAGGCTGAGTTTGTTGGTGTTGATCCATTCAGAAAATTCATCAAGAACTACTTGCAGCCTACTAGGTTGGAAACAGGAACGATTTTCAGCAAATGTCAAGTCATCCACATATTTCCAGCACTTAATCTTTTCACCCAAATCATGACCAGCGTCGTTAATAACGACCTGGAAACCAATGGGGCCGAGTTTAGTTCCTTGAAGGAGAGCTCCACTGAGAACCTTGTACTCTGAGAGAGCTTGGTTGTAACGTACACATTGGGCGCGGTTGCTGACAAAGTCACACAACCAAGGGACGATGGATCTACAGACTCCCAAGCGGATGAATTTCTCAATGAGGATGGTATGATCAATCATATCAAACGCTTTGGGAGAAATCCGTCAGAACCACGGTCCCAATATTGTCGACCTTGTCAGCACCTTGATGAAGTGAATGAAGGAGACTAACTAAATAATGGGAGGTCGAAATGCCTTTGACATTGCCAAATTGCTGTGGGTCAATTTTGTCTTGAATATCATCCAAAACCCAGTTTGTTACAAAATCCTCCCCTATCTTTGCAAAGCAGTCAGTCAAAGAAACTGGCCTACAAACATGTAAGTTTATCAGCCGTAGGGGGCTTCGTTTTGGGTATTGGCACTACTATGGCCTTTTTCCATTGCTTAGGCACCACACCCTCTTTGTACGAGCAATTCAATTTAATATTATAGCATAAAACCGTACTTCTGTTGACACCAGGGTTCTAGACTGCTAATACATATGCAAAACAAAATGTCACATTTATTTCCATATTCAACAGATTATGCTAAACACTATGCGCACGCATGACCTAACGAATGAGAGTTTTCCAAGGCCTTCTCTTGGAGCGGTTCGTGTTGTGAGAGCGGTTCGTGAATGTAGCGCCCTCTCGTGGGGAAAACTGTGATAAATTAACAAGAGAAGGTCTTAACCAAGACTATCCGATGATGTGTAGATTGTAAAAATCCAACATGTGGTTCACGAGTTATGATTTTTTACAATATTAAACTTTGATTTAATGTAATTCAAAATCTGATGACGTCATCATGACATCATCAAGTTTGTGTCATTATTTTATCATCATTATTTTGAAGTCTAAGCCTTGGTGCCATTCTACATGTTAATATCTAAAAACTTTTAAAGTTTAATTGTGAGTTACTTTGCGAACAAGAGTAAGTCGGAAAAATAAGAAAAAACTAAAAAACAAACAAAGAAAAACCATTCCAAAACAGCTTGTGGTTGGCCAGAAGGTGTTCGAAGGTGGTGCAGTTTTAGTGCAAATGAAGCAATTATAGTAATGGTTATAATTTGTCAAATATTTTGATTCAGCTGGATTCGAACATAAAAATGAACTTTATTGGCCAACTCTGTTAATTTGGGGATGCTGATTTCAAAACAGTTGGGTACCATTTTTTCAACTGTGCCTTTGTCGCCAATTTGAGTTTCAAAATAGTTAACTTTTTTTCCTATATCCTATTTTGTCCTATATCTCGACCTGTGAGCAATGTAGAAGAGTTAAAATTATGGCAAGATCCATGTTTGTGATACCAGGGAGTTCATTCAAACTGCTACTTGTAACTAATTTGGTTTGGCTGCCATCTTGAATTACAAAATGGCTGCCATATATTGATTTCCACCTTTTTTAGTTAAAAGCCCTGTACACTAATGGTGAGATCAAAAATCACAAATGTTCACAGATTCACACAAAAATTACATGATTTAAAGTAAGTAATGGTAGAAAGGGTTCCTTAAAATGTTTCTGTCCAAAATGCTATCGTTTCTGAGAAATTAGTAAAACAATAGTTTTTATCACGCGTGATATAACTCAATGTTTGAAAAAAACAGAAAACACATTTAAGGTCTTTTTTCACTATTTTCTCGTGACCATGATGACCAATTGAGCTCAAACTTTCACAGGTTTGTTTGTTCATGTATATGTTGAATCACACAGGCGTGGCTGATTTTGAGCTGTTACCAAAAGTGTACAGTACCTTTAAGAATCACTTTTTTATCACTTAATAAACATTGTAATTTTTAATTCTTTTAGCTGTTTCGCAGCGCAGCGGAACAGCTCTTGTTGTCGTTAAAGTTTTTGTATTATATTTTTTTAAGCTGTTTTGCAGCGCAGCAGAACAGCTCTTGTTTTCGTTAAAGTTTTTGTATTGTTAGCTGTTTCGTAGCGCAGTGCAGCGAAACAGCTCTTGTTTTCGTTAAAGTTTTTTTATTAGCTGTTTCGTGCAGCGTAGCGCGCAGCGAAACAGCTCTTGTTTTCGTTAAAGTTTTTGTTTTTCCTTTTTTTTTATTTGTCTGTTTCAGTAAAAAAAGCCATTGAGATAACGCACGTTCGTTCCAAGCGGCCTTTTGCATAGTTCCTAAAGGGCAATTGCAATGAAACTTTCAGTGATGAAAGGCATTGGTGCAAGGAGGGTCCTAAAGGAAATTCGTCATGATGACGTCATCACCTGTCACGTGACATCGTCTTAAAGTTGTATAATTTAAATATTTGAAAATCCATATCAAATAAACCACAAGAGACCGTAGGGTTCTGTTTGCGGGATTGGGTAGGGATAAATTAGGTCTTTATTTTATTTAATGTGCGTGACCTCATTTGACCTCTACTTCCGGTCGAAACCGGAAGTGCCTTGTATTTCAAAAGTGCTAAATGTTATGAACATGCTTTCAACGATGTTAGTGTCTGGCAAGGGTGTGCATTTAAAAAAAAATACCGATGACGTCATGATACACACGAGCGCCCTCTAGCGGCAGGTTGAAACTGTTCAAAATGGACTTTTTGAAGATGTGTGTGGGGAAGTTTTGTGTAATCACTTCAAAATTTACACATATGTTGACCGTCAGGCAGCCATTATATGTGTGAAGTTTCAGATCAATGACATCATCGGGGGTCACGTGACGCGGCATTAAAGGTGCCTTTTTCGAAGTGGTATATCTCCCGATGTATTTGTGCGATTATGTTGAAACTTGATAGGTTGTTAGATATTGGCAAGTTCTTGTAAATTTTGAAATGATGACGTCATCACATGATTGTTCATGATTTTTTTGATTTTTTGCACCTTTTAGTCATAAATTGCTAAAAGAACACTGTATAATCTAAATTCTTGTTTAAACAGGCTCGATGCGTCATATCTGCTTTGAACACAAAAAGACTTTCATATTAACTTGAGTAATTTGAAAATATTATTGGCAAAAACAGCTCAGCATTTGTGCACAAATGCAATTATGTCTCGTTTTTTTAAAATTTGTATGTTTCAGACAGGAAGTCATTGACATAACACACGATTCGTTCTAAGGGGCCTTTTGCATAGTTCCTAAAGAGCAATTGCAATGAAACTTTCAGTGATAAAAGGCATTGGTGCAATAAGTTCCCTAAAACAATGATGTCATGATGACTTCATCATCTGTCATGTGACGTCATCTTAAAGGTTTCTATTTTAAATATTTGAAAATCCGTATCAAATCGGCCAAAAGTGACCGTAGGTTTCTGTTTGCGGCATTGTATAGGGATAAATAAGGTCTTCGATTTATTCAGTGTGCGTGACCTCACATGACCTCTACTTCCAGTCGAAACCGGAAGTGCCTTGTAATTGAAAAGTGCTAAATGTTATGAACATGCTTTCAACGATGTTAGTGTCTGGCAAGGGTGTGCATTTAAAAAAAAATACCGATGATGTCATGGTACACACGAGCGCCCTCTAGAGGCAGGTTGAAAATTGTTCAAAATGGACTTTTTGAAGATGTGTGTGGGGAAGTTTAGTGTAATCACTTCAAAATTTACACATATGTTGACCGTCATGCGGCATCATACATGTATGTGTGGAGTTTCAGATAAATGACGTCATCGGGGGTCATGTGACACGGCATTAAAGGTGTCTTTTTCGAAGTCATATATCTCCCGATGTATTTGTGCAATCGTGTTGAAACTTGGTAGGTTGTTAGATATTGGCAAGTTCTTGTACATTTTGAGATGACGTCGTGACGACGTCATCACATGATTGTTTATGATTTTTTTTATTTTTGCACCTTAAGTCATAAATTGCTAAATGAACACTGTATAATCTAAATTCTTTTTTTAAACAGGCTTGATACGTCATATTTGCTTTGAATACAAAAAGACTTTATTGAGTAATTTGAAAATGTCATTGGCGAAACAGCTCGGCATTTGAGCACAAATGCAATTAAGCTCTAGTTTAAATTTGTATTTTTCAGACAACCGGAATCATTGAAATAAAGCACGATTCATTCTAAGCGGCCTTTTGCATAGTTCCTAAAGAGCAATTGCAATGAAACTTTCAGTGATGAAAGGCATTGGTGCAATAAGGCCCCGCAAACAGTGATGTCATGATGACGTCATCACCTGTCACGTGACGTCATCTTAAAGGTTTCTATTTTAAATATTTGAAAATCAGTGTATCAAAATCTATCTGGGGATAGTGTTGAAGTCGTGTCACCATCTCGGGTGGCTGTAATATCAGAATCTTTAATTAAGTGGCTTTCAATGGTTGAAGTTGATATGGTGCCATCGAGTTGGAGACGAATCTATGTTGTTTAACAAGTAATGTGTCACTGACTGTATTTGTTTTCATGGGTTGTTTCATGTTATACTGTCTGTGGTCACAACATCGAGTTCTGGCAAGCGATTATGAAACAAACAACTCCAGTTATAAAGTGTGTGGTAGAGGTCTAGTTTTGGAGTTATGCAAGTATGCAAGTTTTCACGAGCGATTTGCTGCCTTGGCCAAGTTAGCTGTGCAGTAGACTTTTTGGATTCTGCATCATCTGTTCCACCTTGCCATTTGCTTGTGAACACAGGATTGTTTCATGTATCTTTCTCAGTGTTTGAATCAGATTTACTTTGCAAATGCAGCAATCTCTGCACTCTGAATCAGTTCGCCAATGCATGCAGTGACAGCCTAAGGTTGCACAAATTCTGTCAAGTTTTTAGGGATGACAGACTTTGCCCATACAGGAACTGATAATACCGATCTCTGGGTACTGACTATAATCGTTGACTACAGCAAATAAGTAATCACCAGTTGGTAGGTTTAAATATTGGCACAAGGGGCTTTTGATCTGTTATTGCAGTGAACAAATGATTGTTAATTGCTTCTTTTTCAGTTTGTGTATAGCACTGTTCAACAGGAGTTAGTGATTTGCTGGCCACTGCTACAAAGACAGATTTTTCAGCCGTGCCATGTTATCAATTATCATTTCCCTGCGGCTCTTGGGACGCAGGAGGCAATTTTGTAATGATCACTAACTGCACATTTGATTTTTGTCATAGCATAGCATCCTGCTGTTAATTGTTTGCCCAATGTTCTCGTTAGTCTGGGTGTGAACTGAGCACAGTAGGTAGCCAGACCCAGAAAACTGCAAAGATCCTCTTCGTTCGGTTGGAGAGTTGCGTCTGCTAAGCCAATTGACTTTGGTTGGACTTGGTGAAACACTCCACTGAAAACACACAGGCAAAAAATTAAATACTGTTTCTGTTTAATTGACACTTGGACTTGTTGAGGGTGAGATTTTTCTCTCGCAGTGGCTGCAGACATTTTTAGAGATTTTCATTGTGTTCATTGACATTCCGTCCTTGCACAAGAATATAATCGCTGTTCAGTACACCTGGCAGACCAGCCAGTGCGGATTGGATGAGATTCTGGATTTGTGTGCACCATTGTTGACTCCAAAATTGAATTGTTTAAATTTTGTTTTAAATGTTGTGAGATAGCATGATTCTTTTGTAAAATTCAATTTGATGTTAGCCACTATTTAAGTCTAAGCCCTACTTGAGGCCTGCAGTATAGCCATGTTAAGTGTCAGTTATAAACCCATGTTAACCACTGATCTATTGACTTCATTGGAGCTCACTCTTCTTCACATTGAACAGATTGACTCTACTGTTGGTGCCATTATGACCAAATAATGGTATAATGAACTCCACCCAGATCCCCTTGATTGTTACCATAATATTAGTCCCGGCCTGGACCTATTGTGATGCATACCTGCTGTTAACTGCAACTTGGCTGCTATGGAGAACTGCATAGTGTATGGTCGTGATTTTCTTCTCCAACTAAATCCAAAGAGGAAAGAGTTGGCCTCACCACTCAATCCTTCTAAAGGATGAGGATGGGTTTATGATCTTCACACCTTGTCTCAAACTCAGGGTACATCGTGGTCGAAAGGTGGAAGGAGAAAACAAAGACACATACAGGTTATTTTGAGACCTCGATTAAGGGATCCAAATCACATCGTTCGTAAAGTTAACTATGACAATCTGATTCACACTAAGAACATGGATCTCTCTTTACTTATGGCAAAATGTGCACTCCTTAATGCACACTATGTACGGAATAAAACTTCAGTCCTTGAAAGATTGATTGTTGACATAGATCTATATCTTAGCACTAACTGAAACTTGGCTGACAGAAGGAGAGGATGTCACCCCTCACTAGCTAGTTACTCCCAGATGGTTACAACTATCTCTCAGTCCAAAGGAAAGGTAGAGGTGGTGGTATCGCCATCGTAACCAAAGATCTGATAAAGACTGTCCTCCAGCCTGTTCGGTAGTTCAGGAGCTTCGAATATGTAGAGTTTCATCTGAGTTCTGGCAGTACTTCTTTGCTTCTGGCACTTGTTTACAGACCACCGCCATCTTCTCAAAGACAGATGTTTTTGCACTGAGTTTACATCAACTCTTGATGAGCTTGCCATCAGAAGAGACAATTTCATCCTTACTGGTGATTTTAATATTTACATGGATGTTAGAGATAATCCAGAAACCATCCAATTTACAAATCTTCTCATGAATGACTGTGGTTTTGTGCAACATGTCAACTTCCCAACACCATGGCCGGTTACACTTTTGATCTTATCATCCCAAGATCCAACACTCAAGCTCTAAATGATGTGCAAGCTGGATCATTTTTGTCAGACCATGCAGCCATCCATTTTTGCTGTAAACTTGCTAATAAGCCTCGTCAGAATGCCAGTGTGATAAGAATGATACGGGAAGCTTTATTCTATCAACAAGTCAACTTTTCTGGACGACATCAACAGATCCCTCGATGAGCAGAATTTCTGGAGCTACATAGATGTTAACCTACTAGCTGAGTTTTTCAATAGCATAATCAGGGACATGGTGGAAACTCACATGCACCAATCAAAGCAAAGACTATTGTTGACCGCCAATCAATGCCATGGTATACGAAAGAGATACGGCGAGAGAGATACAATGTATGTCTTTGATTGACAATATTTTTACTTTAAAAAGAATTGATAGAAATGCAGCCTCTTTTATTATTAAAAGTGATTTATCTGACCATTTTATTTTGGTTTATGCTTTAGAAAATGGAAGTATTCAACATCTAGCAATGAAGCAGACCAACACTATTTGAATATTTAACAGTGTTAATCGTCAAGCCTTCCATAGATTGCTGTCTGCAGTTAACTGAGTTCATGTTTTTAATTCTTATCAACTAAATAATAAAGTGACTGCTTTTACTGATATTTGGCAATCAGCTTTTGATCTTGCTTTCCCACTTGTCTAGAAGAAAATTCCAAGATGTCAGCAGATAAGATCACCCTGGATGATGCCAGGGTTAATGAACTTCATGTTGTAACAAACAAAGGTATTATGCCCATAGGAATAAGAATCAGAACAGCCTTTTTTTCTATAGAAAGTACAATAATGTTTTTAATAAAATTAAACGTCAGGCCAAAATCACTTTTTATTATAATAAGCTTAATGAGCTTAAAGGAAACTTGGCGTAAATCAATCATGAAGGGCAAGACATTGCCTTCTAAAATCAATAGTGTTATTTTGAATAATGAGTTATTCTTGAATTCCAAGGATATTGCAGATATATTCAATCAACATTTTTGTTCTGTAGGGGACATTACTTCCAGAACTGTTCCAGATTCTGACAAATATTTTATATTATGTTAATTTAGCTAATTCTCCTAATGCATTTTTTCTTGCTCCTACTTATCCAGGGGAAATTGTCAAAATTTTTACTAAGTTTCAGAAGTTAGTTACTCTATTTTAAAGGATGTTATTGACTTGGTTTCTGTTCTGTTATCTAATATTTTTAATACTTCCTTTGAACAGGGTACTTTTCGTAACATGTTTAAGTCAGCCAAAGTTGTTCCTGTTTTTAAGAAAGGTAATCCCCAAGATCCAGGTAATTACCGTCCTATTTCATTAATTAATACCTTCTCCAAAGTTCTGGGAAAATGTATACACAGTCGTATACTGTTTTTCTTAATTCCAAGGAGTAACTTTCTGCTAATCAATGTGGGTTTTGTGCGATCAACTGTCAATGCCATATTAGATTTTTACAATAATCTGTTTGATTCTGTAAACAAAGATCCGTCTGATATTTGTCTTGCTGTTTTTCTAGATATTAAAAAAGCTTTTGACACTGTCAATCATCACATCCTCTTACGTAAAATGCGTTATTATGGTATTCATGGAATTGCACTTCACTGGTTTACAAGTTATTTAAATGATCGTAAACAGTTTGTTGTTTTAGATGGTGTCAAATCCAGTACTTGTAATATCACTTGTGGAATACCCCAAGGTTCTACACTTGGGCTATTGTTAATTTTGATTTATGTAAATGACATGCCTATGTGTTGCTCCTTGTTAACATGTTGACTGCCGCCTACGAGTATATTCGTAGTAACAGGTTAGACGGATTCTTCCACTACGAGTATACTCGTAGTGAATGAAAGGGCTTGTATTGTTATTTAAATACACTGGCGTCACTGAGCACGCAACACATACGCTTCCTGGCAGTGGTGAGAACATCGACCTTAGAATGTGCATGTTAATATTTTTTTTGTAGCACCTTGAGTAGTATTTTATTAGAAAGTGTGCTTTGCAAGTTTGTATTATTATTATTATTGTTATATTGCGACTGATGACTTAAGGTAGTCAACAAACCACATATACATGTACAGGTATGTATGTCACAAAGACAACATCAAGGATAAAAATGGTTTCTGGATCATAACTCCAGTTAGAAGTGCCATGTGGACTTGTAAGTTTGTTGGGGGTTTCCCTTGTGTAAAGAAAAGTGGGGAGTATTTTGGAGGTGAACAAGTGAAAGGTCACGCTGGTGAGTCAAAGTCAACAGATCAAATGTCAAGGTCACAGTAATCGGGTGTAGGGAACATGGTTTGTGATACATGTATCTCCGGTTAGCTAGAATGTATTAAGGGCTGGGTTGTTTCAACAGCGTTGTTTTTCTTTTTTCTTTGGGGACCATGTGCTATTTAGAACATTGTAATATTGAGACCACATGCTTTATCTACAACTGTTCGATGCATTTCAAACTCAAGATATAATTTGGCTAACTTCTTAGGCAGTATGGGTGGTTTGAGGAGTAATGGGCTGGGCGGTTTAGGGCATTTTGAGGACTGAAGTGTTAAACATAAGAAATACTTATCTTATGCTCAGACTCCAAAATGATAAACAAAGAAGCTTTGTGGTGTGAATTCAAGCCACAGTCTTCAACTAAACTGGTTTTTATTCAGAAAACCCTGGCTACCTAACTTTCGGCAAACCGGTCACATGAAAGAGCCTTACACCAGGCCCCAATAATTACTTACATGTATTTCATACAAACTGATAAACACTGGTTGTGAATACATCCGAATGTCAATTAAATATAGTTGCGCTTTCACCGATATAGGTCTATGAAAAATAGCCCAGTGAATTTTGGAGCAACATGGCAACTATACCAAATACAAAGTTATACAAATTGATACAATCAAGACAGAAATCCTTAACAACTTGCTTAATAAGCCCTACAAGTATCACAATATGTACATGTGGTGGCTGTCTGAACAGCATATATTTTACCAACTGTGTGATTGTGTAGATGGGAGCCTAAACTCAAAGACCCGGGGCTGCGGAAAACATTTTCTTCCAACCCCATTTTAAATGAGACTCATTGTCTTACAGCTTGACTTTCAACCACGTTTGATCAATGGTTATAGGCCTACACAACAAGCAAGATACTGTTGAACGTTGTAAGTGTGAACAAATGAGTATTTACATTAGCTCACACCCAAGCTGCAATCTATACTTCAATACTTCCCTGAAAAGAATTGCTGACCTCTCCCAAAAGGGCAGCAGCTAATTTATGCCAAATATGATAACATAATCCTTTGTTGAACCTCATTCAAAATCCTCCAAACTTCCATGACCCTAAAACCACATTACAATAATAGAGATAACCTCCAACTGGAGAGCGGAATAGGGATGTGGGTCGGAAATAACAGTGTGTTAACAGTTTAGTTGACTGTGAACAAGTGAAAGTTCCCGCGTACTTTCACTACAGATGCTAAACCCAGAGCACCGATTGGTTAAAAGTTTGACCTCATTTATTTTGCCCACTGTCGGCTGTTGCTTGGCAAAGCAACATAAACAATGGAACATCCCGAAGCTGCCCTGACCTAGAATGTATTTCTCATGCAAACGGACGGTGAGAAATGCACCGGTTAGTAACCATTGGCTGAGCATAAGGCATTTTATCATTTTAAAGATGATAAAAGGAATCCACCAGGGATCACAGTGAATGATTATTAGAGTGAGCTTAGCCATTTAAGCCAATGTCGAGAATTGTCCATGGCACACTGGAATATGCCCTTACAATCAGGTAGCCATAATAGTCTTTCAAAATCATGTCTTGTTTAGACAAAGAAACAAAGGTTGATTCCAGACATTGCCTTTTCATGTCATTGTTTGTCTGCAACCATCCAAGTATGAAACTCTGAGTGCATTTTGCACACAGAACCTTCCCAATGAGTCAACAGTCACCCCACTATTGAGCTCGCCACACACAAAACCTTTCGAGCGAAACAAACATGTTTCAAACAACCAAAAAAATGTGTGTTTGTACTTACCTACTTTGTGCTTTGTCTTCATTTTTAAAGGCACCTGGCAGTGGTATTTTGTAAAAAATAAAGCTTTTGTCATCAATATATGTATTTTATGAGTGGAATTTGAATAAACAGTTAACTAAGGTTTTTAAAAAGTAGGTTTTTACTTTATTTACAAGTTTAAGAGTAGGCCCCCTTTACCTTGACCCATGGTGGCACTGTTCGTGACGTCAATCGAGGCGCGATATTTGAAGAGAAAATACGTAGTCTGACCCTGTACATTACGTCTGGGTACCTGATTGGTGTGAAGTGTTCGCTGCATAGCGCCGAAAACGACGTCGGACCGGACCACTTTGCCCTCGTTAGTCTGACTTTCGCAGCCCACAACCGCCTACACTTGGGATCTGCAGGAAACAGATGCAGACTGACCCCATCTTTAGTTGTTTTGCTGCATCCAGCAGCAATACACCTGGTCGGCATTGCCGGAAAATGCAAGAAAAAATCCTTTTTTCGATACGTACAAGCTCGCTACTTGGACCTACTTGCACGTGTGTTTACAACGTAAATGCAGGCAAATTCGAGGGGGGTCAATGTTCGATCGAGGCGAAGTCTTCCTCGATTGACTTCACAGAAGAGTCAGGCGGAATTCTTTTGAGGATTTTAGGGGGGGAGTTCTATACAAGAGGAAAATAGTGTGTTATACATGTAGTATGGGAACATTGGGGGGGGGGACCCTCTGCCCCATATCGAGCAGGCTATAACAGAAATAACTTTCATGGAACATTTTAAACCACAAAAACACATGATGGATGTTAAAGGTATTATAAGTGCCGTTCATTATTATTATTATTATTATTATACAGGATTGGTAGAGCTGACAAAACAGTCGCAATTAAAGTTCATGTTTTTTTGTGATAACCATGAAATAACAAACCTGTGAAAATTTGAGCTCAGTTGGTCATCGAGATCACGAGAAAATAGTAAAAAGAGACCTTATGTGTTTTCTGTTTTTCAAACATCAAGTTTATTATCGCGCGCGATAAAAACTAATGTTTTATTCATTTCTCAGAAACGATAGCATTTTAGGCAGAAATATTTTAAGGGACCCTTTCTACCATTACTTACTTTAAATCATGTAAGTTATGTGTGAATCTGTGAACATTTGTGTTTTTTGATCTTACCAATAGTGTACAGGGCCTTTAAGTGCAGATGTTTGTGTGTAGACTTCCTTAACTATACCATGCATGAACAGTACGCTGTTTTGCTTTGGTTTATGCTGGTACATATATGCTGTTAAGATTAGCATTCCAAATTGTTGTATCATTGTACTTCAGAAAGATTAAGCTGGAAAAACTCTGTAGGACCACCTATAGGAAACAAACTTGTGTTGTTTTAGTGTCACTTTGATAAAACTAGTAGTTTATACAGAAACATTGAAGCTCTCACATTCTTTTAAGACTGAGACTCAACCCAAATGACTCTAGACTCAGACTCAGACTCAGACTCAGACTCAGACTCGACCCGAGTGACCCGAGTCTTATAGCCTTGACCCAGATGACTCAACTACAACACTAGTGTTTAAATGGAATTTGCTGAACAAATTTGTAAAAACAATGTCTTAATCCCCACTAGTAATTTTTATGTGTGGGGAAATTTTATTAACTTCTACCTGATTTGGATTTTTTATTTAAGTAATTTATGTTTGATTTACTCAGGAACGCTTTTCGAATCGGGCAAGAGGACGCAGCCTTCTCAAGCACTTCTCGCGTCAGCGCTCACCAGGCAGAGAATTTGAGGAATATGACTGTCAAGGCTCACTGCACTCAATGCGTCCCAAGTCTATTGGCACTCCTTATTCTATGGATAGGGAGTGGGATAGAACTGACGAACTTCTTGATTTGATGCTTGCTCAAGGTAAAATCTCTTCTGATGACCACAAAGAGTTGCTTCAAAAGTTTGCAACTGTGAAGAATTATAAGAATGGTGATGCACAACGTATGATACTTGGGAATCTTGTAAAGGTATGTTTTATAGGTAAAACTAGCTATTTGATTTTAGATACAGCGTGTTAAAAGGCTACTTCATTCACTTACCCGAATAGAACTAACATTGCATTATTTTATGGCCTCTAGGCAACTTCATTAAAAATTTAACAACCGTAAAGGATGCTGTTGAGATCCATGAACACAACACTATTCCTAAAGACATAGGCTATTTCATCAGCAGTATTTGGCACACAATCTACCATCCTACTCCACAGTCTACTGATACACTCCAGTACACAGGGCATTTACAATGGGCAGTCCACTCAATATAAACTCGGAGCAATCCAACCACAGTTCTCCTTTCAGAAGAACCAATCAGAGCAGTGCTGACTCTACACTGAAACCTCTGAATCCCTATTAAGAGACCAAGGGTCGATTTTGCAAAGCACTAAGATTCATTTTGAGATCGAGTTGTCAGTATTACCATGGTAATTTGTATTTTGACATCACACTTTGCTTAGCAATTAAGATTGATTTGCACTTAACAACCCTGCAGTAAGCGGGGCGAGCCATGGTTTTCAAGGCACAATTTGCATTTTTTGTTAATTACACCTGTTATGAATAAAGTAGAAAGCCTTTTTTTCTTGACTTTATCCATTATACGATTGAGAAACATAATAGAGAATTTGAGTGGCCTAGCTTATCTGGTCCAAGGTTCACCGGGAATTCCCCATAGACTTGTGTTGAAAAAATGCCTTAGCATACATGTACATGCTGGGTAATTGAAAGGCTTGTCTGTCAACATATAACCTTACGACTTGATGGTGCCAGCTGGCAGGCTTCACCAAAGCTTCCAAAGAGGTATTTACTATTGTGGTCAGGGGTGGGAGTGCTTTTGTTTGACTTTGTGAATGGAGCGTGAATTGAGTTTTTTTTTTTTTTTTGTTTCCCGTTTTTTTTCTTAGTGATACTGATAGGCCTCTAGTAGAATGTTTAGGGCGCTTGGGGGTATGGGGAAATTGTTTTACAATCTCTAGACCATCTCAAAGGTGTTGGGTATGCTCAGAGTCTATTATGCAGCAATAAATCCCCGCGTATGTAGTGTATTAGTGTGTGTTATAGTGAGCCATGATTTTCATGGCTCGCCTAATGCATAGCGTTTTTTGTACGGGATTACACACATCCCCGTGTGTGTAGTGTATTAGTATGTGTTATAGTGAGCCATGATTTTCATGGCTCGCCTAATGCATAGCGTTTTGTGTACGGGATTACACACTGCAGGGTTAAGATCTTCGATCAATCTTAGCTCTTTGTGAAATCGAACCTAGCATCTCAAACACTTTTCAGTCTCCTGGTGATGACTAAGGCAGGTAGTCGAAACATTGAGACCACTTACATGTAATAACTCACTCTGCTGCACTGAAGTCGAGAAGCCCCCTAAATCCACTAAGTGAAATTTGTAACATATATCTCCCCAAGAAGTAATTAATAAGCAGGAAAGTTCTTTTCAGAACTAAGTAGTCTCCAAAAATCCAAAATATACTGTAGGCAGTAGAATAAATTGCAAGACAAGTTCTCAAGAACAATCTACACGGCAAATATTATGAAACTAAATACATTTATACTTGATATTTTAAATAAAAAGGCACATCCCCTTAAAAGTTGATACCTCAGGTTGTACTGTAAACTTGGGTGTGATCCCATGGCTACATACATGGTAGTCAAAGAATAAATGGCTTCTGACCACCAACATTAGGGCTTGATTAGGGCCTGCACATTAATCCGGAGATCATAGTTTCAAATTCCACACTACGTTGGGTTAGGCTAGCATTTCGTCGTTCGTACCGAGAATTGACCTATCTTGTCCACAGCAAAAAAATCAGTGTTTGGAGACAATTGCGATTGCAGTTGTGTTTTTTTTTTAAACTGCTGTTTCGGAGTCTGCTTACTATTTTTCATTTTATTTTATAAGAAAAAATAAAGCTGACGCATTGTATATTATTGATAGGTCACCTCAGGGAAAGAAAAAATGGCAACTCTAATTAGTGTAATTACGAAACTGTTAAGTATTAGGTACTGAAATTTGCTGAAAATGTTAACAGTAATGATTATGTTAATAATTTGTATAAAAACCGATTCCCCAAAATTTGTGATTTTTGACAGAGGCTGCTCTCGTAAAATTAATTTGCAGTATTTTATAGGAACAGGGACTTTCCTTTTGTTTCTAATTTCAAAAATAGCTCCAAGGTTTGTTTTTATTTGATAAAATATGGTACAGTCATCACTCATTAGGGCCATTACTCTGTTCTCATGTTGATTTCAATTGTTCATTCTTGTCTAGGGGACACAACAATATTTTAGAAGAATCTACAATGCTTTTACTTCTGTCAGAAAAGTTGTTGGTATATTTGTCAACAAATGGAAAGATACACGTAAAATAAATTTATGTAAATGTTTATCCATAGGGATATATAAATAAGTAAATAAACAAATAAGTCCATGTGGCCAACCAGCAAGGTGAACAAAGATTGCAAAGAGAGATGGTATGAAGTTTAGTATGAGGCAATAATTACTTATTTTTTCCCATAAACCATCCCCAGACTGGAAGAATATCTATAGATGACGCTGTGCACTATTCAAGATTGCTTGGTATTGTGGCATCTGCAGAAACAGAAGCCCGCACTATAGCAGAAGTAAACAACGCCTTCAATGACAAAAGGGTATATAACTTTGGTGTCTACAAGTACTACAGACATCGTTCCTGCCAAAGACGCATTTTGCAGGTAAGACACTTGATGTCTTAAGACATTAATATATTGAGTCTTCTGGGAAATATTAAGGTGTTATGGTCAAACTTTTCACTCTACATGGGGAATCTTGCGCATGTAATATCATTGGCTGCCTGTAATCATGTTGGTTATCATTAGCATATATTTTAGTAAGTGCACAAATGTCTGAATTGAAGAAAACAAAAATCTTGGTAATTAATCAAGTAATTGATACAATTTTGTATTTTACTCAGATTCCAATGATAAAAAGAGAGACAAAGATGTGAATAAAAGCCAAAGTCAAAAACAATTGTTTTTTATTTAATGCCAGTACACCAAATCCTTAAAGCAGGTACACCTCACTCTAAACCTGGGTTCTCCAGACCCCCTAAATTGCTGGATATCTAGTGTTTCGGGTCTACATCTTGTCGACCTCTTTGCGGGCAAGTTTGAGGAGCTCATGGTGGCAGAGAAAAAACGAAGCTCGACAACGCATCACGCTCCGGAATGCGTGCGACTTCGTTTCTACTTCTCCTGACTGAGTATCTTGCTTCCGGATGTGAAGACGATACATCCGTTCCGGCAGATCTCTTGACCATGGCGTTCCATTGTCTGGATCAGGGCCTTCGGGCGGCTCTTGAGCAGTTTACTCGAGTGGCTCGAGATTATAGATAATATTCTGCCTGATACACCATGACTGAAGCTTGTTGAGCAGGCCAGTATGCCATACCTTGTCGAAGGCCTAGGAGATGATGTCCAATGCTACAACACGAGCCTCACCCCTGCGATCTAAGGCCCTACTAAAATGATCAGTAATTAGGGAAAGCAGATCGGTTGAGCGGGAATGGCGAAACCCGAACTGGCAGTCAGTCAGAAGGTCATTGTCCTCCAGGTATCCAAGGAGCTGTTGAAAACAAAGTGTTCAAAGATCTTACTTATTATGGGAAGCAGACTAATAGGACGATAATTAGTAGCTTCGGAACGCTCACCAACACCCTTAAAGACAGGGACAACGGATGCCACTTTCCAAGATGAAGTAAACACAGAGACTGCCATGCACATTTTGAATAGCTTGGCAATGGGTGAAAGTTCTGGGGAACACATTTTCAAAACAATTGCAGGGATTCCATCAGGGCCAGTAGCCTTGGAGGCATCCAAGGAATTAATAATCTGGGCAATCTTCTTAGGGGTGACAAGTGGATCAGATACTACAGTGGCTGTTTGAGATGGAAAGACAGGACGTGTTATCCAGGTTCTGCCATAAGTCCGGGTCCATTGTTTTGTCATTTCGGTGCCACACCTTTAATGTGTTAAAGGTGTTCAATGCAGTGCTTCAGAGAGCACTAGGTTTTGGTTGACTGGGTGATCTGCGGATTTGGGCCCATTCCTTTCGTATTGGTGCTGCAACAGTTGCTCATAGTTTGGGGTCCCTCTGGAGGAGATTCAGCGTATGGGCCATTGGCAGACCCGAAGCAGTGTGTACTTTACCTGGTATTAGTATGGGGTAAAACATTGTTATTAAATTTGGATTATCTTTCTTGGATTTGTGCAGGTAGCATGTGGATTTGTGCAGGTAGCATGTGGATTGTTGGGGATTCACTGATTCGTTGGGCCCAGCGAATCATCGCTCACTGGCAGTCGGTGTGGTTTATGTGCTGTGGTGGGGTAGAGGCGGAGCCAGGTTAAGTGACCTGTCGTCCCTACTTTCATCTACATGTATGTCCAAAAATGCCCCTACACCAGCGGTGCTTATTATCCACCTTGGTTCAAATGACCTGGGTGTGTATTCCATTCACCAATAAATTTTGATTTTCATGGGTGAAATTCGGGCTCAGTTTCCAACTGCTGTTTGTTTTTTGGTCAGAAAGTTTGCCATTGGTTTTTTATTTTAGGGCTCATTCACAGAAAGGCATGGAGCAGCAGCGAAAAAGGTTAATTGATGGGTTTAACGGTGGATGCGCACCTGCTGCCAGCGACATGGGTTCATGATTTTGCGACATCCACAGTTTAAGTGGATTGAGTTGTCGTTGTATAGGTTTGTGACAATTCCGCTGCCTGCATTAATAATCTTTCAATGGGAGGGAGCGTGGTAATTTTCTGTTTTGAGGTACTGTCACTTCTCTTGGGGTGTGCTTTGCACGTTTGGCAGTTTTTTGCAGAAAATGACAGAAAAATAGTAAAGGTCTTATAATTTCATTCGTAGGTAAAATTGTTTCATGTAATTTCCAGTTGTAATAGCCAAGGTTATGTAATTTTTCTTACGATAGTGCCATCCATGTTTCAGTCGCTGTTTTACCTGTCCCCCTCATTTTCCAACTTGGGGAATTTCTGATGTGTTACTAGGACTGGGATACACTTCTCTCTTTTATCGTTTATAATTAAAGGTAAAGTTAGATTTAGGGTGCCCGGCGGGGCCATTCTTCCCCTTCGTTTTCCAACGTGGGGAATAGCATTTTTGGGTAGGACGTTTTAAATACTTCATTGATAGGTGCACAGTGTGCATCTAGGTGAATGGTTCAGGCAAGATGTGTGACTTGTTTTTTAACTGTATTGGGGTCACTAGACCCCCACGATGTTCATGTGTGGATACACCCGAGCGTGGTTGTCCTAGATCAGCTGTCCTTATGTTGGTAAGGATGTGGTATCCCCCCCCCCCCCCCCGGTGTGGCCACTTTGGGAAAAGGGTGTGATTGTCCTTGTTGTGGCCACTTTGGTAAGGGCGTGGTAGTTCTTGGTGTGGCCACTGGTAGGATGTTTTGTTCGTCTGTCTAAGCCGGTTTGTCCTACATGTATGTCCGGTATCTGGCTTCTTGCCATTTTACAAAGTGTTGTTTTATATAGTGTTATTATTTAGCGCTTAATTGCAGGTATTAATAACACTTAAATAAATTGCAGTATCATGCTGTGGCGGAAAATCTGAGTATAAGTGTAAGGTATACATATAGGTCTAACTCTTACGAAGTTCGAGACAACAGTGGTACTGAGAATAAAGTGGTTTTGTTTGGAGCAGCCAGCAACTTTCCCGTTTTTGCGGTTGAATGCAAAGAGAAAGGTTGGCTTAAAATGCACAAAGAAAATAGTTTGCAGGTACAGACAATAGTTCGCAAATACAATGATAGTTAGATGGTCAAATGAAAGTCACAAGTTCCATTTAACCGTTTAGGAATATAAACGTAGGTGCACAACGCTACTTTATAGACACTAAACAATACAATCTCCCATGAGTCAGAATTGAGGTTGAATGAATAAAAATACAAATTTCAGCGTTCACAGAATTGTGCCTTGAGTTTTTTTTTTCCAAATTGAACTCTATGCTTTAATTATATTCTTGTTAATCACCTAAATATGTATTACATGTACATTACTGAATGTCCTTACATAAAAGTACATGTACCTGCATGGGAAGATGCATGTTTATGGTATCAAACACCAGTTTTTAACACAAATTTTCTGTTCATGTTGTTTTTCTTTTTTTTCAGATAGACTTCCAGTCATGTCAGATCTGTAATATACAGAAAGGAAACCTGAATCGCATATTTGCTTTTGCACAGGTTACGGATTACGAAAGCGAGGTAGGTCACATACACACATGTACATATCTCTTTGTTTCATGATGAACGTGGTATTCCACATACCAAATACAGCTTTACCAATTCTCTCTCATGTGCATCTGTACAAACCAGTGTTGTAGTCGAGTCACCTGTGTCGAGTCCGAGTCCGAGTCACGAGTCACTTGGTCCGAGTCCAATCCGAGTCCCAAGTCATTTGGTCCGAGTCCAAGTCCGAGTCACGGGTCACTTGGTCCGAGTCCAATCCGAGTCCCAAGTCATTTGGTCCGAGTCCAAGTCCGAGTCACGAGTCACTTGGTCCGAGTCCAATCCGAGTCCCAAGTCATTTGGTCCGAGTCCAAGTCCGAGTCACGGGTCACTTGGTCCGATTCCGAGTCCGAGTCACGAGTCACTTGTTTAAATATTGATTGCAAACCAAATGTTTAGTGAAATTAGAATTGGAAATGATTTACACATTTAATTTAAACAAAGTTCTGTACATGCAGTTACAATTTTATTTTAAGGTTTTACTCCTTGCCCCTTATCCAGAGTATCTTTTAAGGGTTTAAAATGTTTTTTTTTTCTTTTAATTTCAAAATAATCAATTATATACTGATTTATTTATTTCAGAAAGGTTGGTATAGCCAACAAGTTTTATGGTTCAAAGAAACTTTCTTTAAACCATAATAAAACTTGTTGGCTACCTGCCTTTCTGAAACAAATAAATCAGTATTGGTTATTTTGACGAGAAAAAAAAATCATTTAAATCCTTAAATTCTTAAAATTTGAAGTTGTGCCGGTCCTTTCTTTAATTTTGCGCTTGCAAAATTTGCACACTGCACTCGATTTTGAGGTTTCAACATTTTTGCTAAAGTTGGTGTAACCAAAGGAAACAATACGGGGCGGAACGGCAGAACTTGTTGGCTACCTACCTGATCAAAAAAATGTTCATGACCAAACTTGACCTCGTGTGTGTGTGGGTGTGCGTGCGTTTGTGTCGACCACGTGTGGAAACTGGTGCAAACAACACACATCCATCACAGTGCAATATGCAGACTGTGTTTTACAGGTACCAGACATGCCATTGGTAATATGCATCAAGCACAAGCAGTGGCTATGGTGTTAACGTTGACAGAATACCAGCATTGATATTGGTGTCGTGCATCTCAGTGTTATTATGCGTATTGAACATACGAATCAAACATACACGCGCTGTATGTACATGGCCCTTTACTACACAATAATCACAAACACTGTTACTTGCAACACCATACAACAGTGTACTTATTTATTGTACTAGACGTTAATATTCCTCCATGTGCACTCGGATCATCGGAATTGTTTTTAGTATTTAAAAAAGGTATTGTTTGTGAAAATACGTGACTCGCAAGTCACGAGTCCTCGGGGACAAGTCCGAGTCACGATAGTCAAAGTCCGAGTCCGAGTCTTTTGCAGACGTGACTCGAGTCAAGTCCGAGTCACCGAAATTGTGACTCGAGACGGACTCGAGTCCGAGTCCTGGACTCGAGTCATACAACACTGATACAAACTGCTGCTAGCCAGTTGCATGGCAACTTTTTCAGCATGGTACCGTGAATTCATGTTTTAACTGGCGGTCAACAGAACCACGCCCCAGTACATGTCCCTGGAATACCATCTTATGACCACTCCAAGATTACTAACAACGAACTGTTCATATCAATATCATCAGACATGAGCATTCTTGATTTGAATGCTCTTTCAGCTTATCTCCCACCTCCTACCTTGTGCCAAATAGTGTTTCCCTGAGAAATCAGAAGATTATGGCCAAGGTTCAACAAAAAACTCTGGTGGGTCTGACAGTGTTTCTGCACGAATCAGCCGTGAATTCTTTTTTGAACTAGCAAACACCACTCACCCACATTATCAACTCGCTCCAACAAGGAAAATTTCCAGATAAATGGTCATATGTGCAGTAATAATCCCCATCCCCAAAACAAGCCTCCTTCTGTCGAGAGATTTCCTTTCCTAGCTAAAATTGCAGGATCATTCATCATGAAATGGACCTTTCAACACGTTGCAACAAAATTGGACCCAAATCAATGTGGTAACTGCAAATCGCTTCTTACAACTCGTTGTCTTATCAACATTTTACACCCTTTGTCAAACGCGGAAAAGTCTAAGTCATCATCATCTGTTGTGTTCATGGACTACACAAAAGCCTTGATCGAATTGAACACACTATTGCTATCTCCAAGCTGATCAATCTTGGCTCCCGTAGTGACTTTATTCCTGGGGTTTGTGGTTTTTGGTCCTCTTACCAACAATGTGTACGCTTGTTTGATTGGTTATCACCAAAAACAGGAGTTCCACAACAGACAAGATGGGACGTATTATTTTCCTAGCCATTGATTAATGATGCCCAACCTTCTGATCATATATTCACCTGCAAATATGTAGTGATCTAACACTAGTTGGATGCCGACATTTAAATCAACCCTGCAATATCCAACAAGCTGTTACCTGTGATAATCTAGTTGAAAGCATGGTCTGATGCAAACAAAATGAAACTGAATCCTGCTAAATGTTTGATAATAGAAATCACTTTAATGCAACCCCCTCCCCCCAAAAAATAAAATAAATAAATAAAAGTGTTTTAATTGGTAACCATTTTCTCACCAAAGTGAAGGTTATTAGATATTTTTTATTTAAGACAACCTTAAACGGTAAATTGTATATGTTGTGTCTGCTGAAAACGTTACAGTGTACTGCTTCAAGATTTACTCACCGTTCTCATACATGTAGGTTACATCAGACCACTCACTGAATACCAAGCACCTGTGTGGAGTGGAGCTAGTAATCAAACATTTCTTCAATTTTTATATCTTTGTAAATTTATATGCAATTCGGCTGATGCCGCAATTTGAAAAGAAAAACAGTCATGAAGGAATTAATGAATGAATGTTCACACAAAACCTTGTTCACAGTATGCATCGTTACGAGTTTTGTTATTTAACTCTTTTTCTTCAACTGAAAATGAATTTAATGTGAACTGACACTTCAAACTCAACAAGCATTTGAACCTCAACATAATTGGAGAACCTTAACAAGTATGTCATGATGACATTATGAGGTTTTAAAAATTATAGTATGTCAAAGTCTGTTTGTTCACATGTTAGAACTTTTGTTTGACTTCTACAAATTGATATTGAACCATCATGTAGGCCTACATGAAAAGTCAAAGAATACTGGATCTAAACCAAAACTTAAGAACAAATTATTCATGAACTGTTGATTGAAGACAAAGTATTCTTGATTCCTCATTTAATGGTTTACTGCCAAAAGCTACAAAAAGCTATTGCAAATTGTTTTAACACATGAGTTTTGCAACTTTAACATGAGATATGAACACGAATCATTAATGTATTTGTATTTAATGTCATCATTATCACAAATAACACCTAGTGTTTGTCAGGTGACTGTTCCAACCTGTTAATTGCAACAGGTATTGTTTCTGATGTCAAGATTATTATTTATTAGGGGTTTGGCACTCCGCCCAGAACACCTGTTGTTTTTATTCTTTTTTTAAAAAGTGTTCAGAGCATAGCTCAAAACTGAAACACCTCTCTTTTTAATTTTTTTTTTAAAGCTGCTTCGGCACTCCAGTAGAAACAGCTATTGTTTTCTTTTAGATTTTGTTCTTGTTTTTTTGTGTGTCTTTGTCAAGGTAGTTTGTATAATTAACGTTTCATTTGCACTCTTTCTTGTTATCTTTAACTTTCTTAATTTGATTGATAAGTATCAAAATTACTAATCATCATTCACTAATGTGCATAAATACAATAACGTCACAATGACACCAGCAGTTGTCATGTTATAATCTCATGAATATTTAATGAGTCACTTTGGTGGACCCCATGTGTGAAAAACCAAAGCAGTAGCTTCATATCTCTATTGCAAGGTCTTTTTTAGGTACCAAAAGATTTCCTGTGGGAGTGCATTTTTTGTGACTCCATCATGACATCATCTGGAGGTCTTTAAGTTTCATGCAAAAATTTTGTTCTTTTCATACACTGTTGTCTGTCAAAAAGTTCAAGGACATGTTGAATTTGTGTATACCTTATTTCAGATTTTTGTCATCGTGACTCTCTCAGAGTGGAATTATACACATTTCAATATTTAGATCAAAACAATGTATTACAAATTCTGTGAAGGTTGACCACCATAATTGTGATTTATACACCGCGTTGACCACCGCGTTGACCACCGCGTTGACTACCGCGTTGACCTCTGCGTTGACCTCTGCGTTTAACACTGCGTTAACCACAGACGGTGCTACATGTATGTAAAATTAAACATGATATTCCATCATTTTTCTTTGTCAATTACGAAACAAGTCTATTAATGTACGTCCGAGTAAGGGAATAATTTATCCACATGGTCCGCAATGGGAAGGAAATTACATCTGGTTATGGCATGTGCATGTTTCTATAGGAAAGTTTTCAGATAGCATTTTACTGGTGCAGATTTGTAGCCAAAAGCCGTTCAGTGGCAAGATTATTATTGTCAATGTACATGTACATACACCAACTGTGAGGGCAACACATAACTGTAACGGTTGATTTAAAGTGCTGTGTGATGAACCGTTTGCGCACACCGTGGAAGGGAGAGGGAGGCTAGTCCATATCGATAGTATGATGATAGAAATCACTTTTATGCACCCCCAAAAAACAGTCTATTTGCAGCCCTTGATCACTAAAGTTGATTTGTAGGTCAAATTCTTGTGACAATTTTAGATTAATTATGCTTAGCACAGGTTGATGATGATTTTTTTCAGTTTAATTTGTTTTTAATTGAAATAAATGCAGTTCCTATCATCGAGGTTTCAACAAATACACTTCAATGTCTGTCATAATTCTTTTTTGGTGCAAAATAGCAGCTCATGTCAAGTTTAAATGAAAATAAGTACAATACCACACACACAGACCAGTGTCATTTCTGAAATGTAGTACTTTTTTAAAGTTACACTAAACGAATTACTACAATATCAACAAACACAACAAAAAGTCGAAACAGCTAGACCCCTGTGTATAATAAACAAACCACTTACGTTCTACTTTTTCTGTTCTTTTTTGTATCGTTTTTGTTTGTTTTACTTCTTCCTCTGATATTTGTTCAGTAACAATAACACCCTTGTAAAGGTCTTATAACCTTCACATAGAAACATAATTAATAGATTAAACAGTTGTTGTGACATCATGATGACGTAATTGGGCTCCAAATTACATTAAATCAAAGTTCATCACTTTAAAAAAATCAAAGCTCATGAACTACACAATGTATATTTATAATCTATACATCATTGGAAAGGTCAATGAAAAGTAAATAAAAGTCGAAACATTCATAAATTCCTATCTCAACCACAATTTTTACAGCAGGTTGTAGATCAAACTATTGCACAGAAATGATTTCAGTTTGACCTCAAAACTGAACGCTAAAGCGCACATACGTATTGACCCACATTGACACCACTGTAGTGACATCACCATGATGTCTTCAGGTGTTGATGTACATCAATTCAAAGTTTAAAGATCTACTTCAACGGCACTAAGATAATTTAAACTTTGGCGAAATCCAATCAATTTGTGTTTCATGACTACGTATATATTAAGGAAAATACTTAGCGGTAGTTGCGTAATTAAAAAAAAGGTCATTTAGGCCAGCGTTCAGCAGCTCCTCATACCGAGTTTTTGGAAACGGCATGTTACGTGATGAAAATATACCATAGACTCTGATGACGTACATGAATGGAGACGGCTTGTTTACCCCCCGCGCAGCGAAGTGTGTTTATTGTACGCGTCTATAGCTATTCACACAGTAAACGAGGACAAAATGTCAGACATTAGCGGATCGTGGGAGGAACACAGTGTGGACGAAGAATAGGAAATACAGATGATAGTATTGATAGTGAGGATAGCTCTGACGGTGGAGGGAGCTCTTCCGAAGACGAAGAGGGCGTTGATGAAGCTGGGGGAGTGCTTGACGAGGAAGTGCAAGGTGCCAAACCATACAGGTTTGAGCCACTGGCCGCCGATGATCGTGAACGTGCGAATCCTGATGCAGGAGGTCGACTAAACAATACTGAATGGTGAGTCCCACAGGTTTTTTGAAGAACAAACAATGCTATGTTTACTGTTGTTTATCGTCATGAAGTACTTATTTATCTATGCGGCATATTAGGTCGCTATAATGGGTAGAAATAGCAGCAGAAAGTTGATTTTTTTTTTCTCACGAAATGGTTGCTGTTGTCCAATATGGTTCACGTTTTCATGATACATTGAATCAGTGTCACTCAAAAATTGTTCCCATTGGGTTAGTGCAGGTATCCTTATCGAAGAACCGGGTTCCATGGAGAAAGGAAAATAGATGAATGTTGTTTTATTTGTTTCTGTAATTCCTTGTTCATCCATTAAATTTTTCACAACACAATCATCAAATCTCAGTGTGTCGGAGATAACATTTATTTTCAGTACCGAACTGATCCTGACAAGCCGTATTTTCTGTCAGTGTCACTGTTCTACCGCATTTATTTTTTTATTTCTTTTAGCAAATGATTGAGGTAGGTCCTAGCCTATAATTGGATTATTTTTTATGTCAAGCTCATTTGCTAATTATTTCTCATAATTTTCTTTTAGGCTAGTATGATATGTCATGTTTATTCTTTAAAACAGAACTACAATTACAAACCACTTTTCAATTAAAAAAAAAAAAAAAATCCAAGACAAAAGTAAGAACAACGGCCATTGATAAACAATGCGAAACATTGCGTGATTTTTTACTTAGATGTATAAATGAGACACGCATCGTTTCAATCCCCACTCATTTTGTATTACCCCCGTTCATGTAAAATTAGTTAATGGTCATGAACATAATCCATCCTATGTCAGTACAGCAACACTTTCATCCATTAATTTTCTGTTATTTAAATTTTTCTTTCAGGTGCTCATGCGGACACTGTGTGGTCCAACCAATGGCAGTGAACTGCATCTGCTGTCAAGGGCGTCGATGGGTGGGGGACGGGGGGGACATGTCCCCCCCACTTTTTAGACTGGGGGGGACAGCATATCAGATGTCCCCCCCACTTTTTGATTGACTGTTCATCAGAAATATGCAACAAAATATACACCATTTCCTTGATTCAATATTTCATTACAATTTCTGTTAAAATAAAAGAATATCGAACATTAAACGGTAAAATGATTTCTTCATTTTCTTATTTGGCTCTGATGGACCACGTGCAAAATGTAAATTTTTGGCCTATTTCCATTTCTATAATACAGACAATAACCGACAAGTTTCGTCCAAGACATAAACGCCAAAATTCCGCTTACATACCTTGTTAGCATTCAAGTAATGCGTCATTTGTGTATGCTATAATGTACGGTACATGATCCCTCCACAAAGAAAGTCTGTGTGTGCGCGCACGTGCAAATGTGTTACATTTTGTTACAATCGCACAATGCACAAAATGTAGTGCAGTTTGGGCCATGACAAGATTTGTCGAAGAAGCAGTGTTTTTTCGAAGACACGATAAACGCCGGACTCCCGAAGCACATTAAAATGGATATTAGAAAATTCTTTTCAGTGGCTACGTCCCAACAGGAACAAAAGTTCTTTTAAGCGAGTTCCAACAACCCCTTCCCCTTCCACCCCCCCCCCCCTTTCTAAAAAAAAAAACCTCTCTTTCCTTCATGTGGTTACATAAAAACATCAAAAATTAGCTCTGTTCTAACCATTGCCTTGAGTACTTGGTTAATGGAGCCACTTGTCGTCCACCAAAAAACAACATCCAAACAGTCAGGGGATGATTTACTACCAGAGACCACACCGACATGTGTCTTCCCTTCACTCCCTCTAGCTGCCAATATATCTTTGCTAGCACCGGATCTTGTTTCGAATTTCCCGCCCCACGGTGCATTTCACTCAAGTTTATTTTGGCAGTCTCCTCTTCACACAAACCATCCTTTCCAGACCCCACCCCTACCAACACCTGTTCCCCTTCTGGTTTTGCCCTTTAACTTAACCACACCCCCTTCCCTTTTAGAACTACACATATCGCCTCATACGTTCTTTAAAGCTTTAGTTTCCATACGTGATTCTCCACTAACAAGGGAAGAGCTCCGGTACTACTATTTTTTGTGCTAGTCCTCTAAAAACACTCTATATGATGCTTATATTATACAAAACCATCAAAATGTTTTTTTGATGGCGCACTAGTCTCATCTTAATGGTCTGTTTACACAAGGCTACATGTATGATTCACTTTTCCCCTACACACAAACAAAATATCAATAAAACAAAAGAAAAACGAAAAATTGTTCATGACTTGCTCGCCCGTCCCCCCTACTTTTCAGTAGCAATCGACGCCCTTGTCTGCTGTAAGGAAGTGCAGAAGACAAGAGCCCAAATGGCAGCATTGAACATTGATGTAGAGGATGAAAACCAAAGCCTTGCTGTGCATGATTGGTTTGAAGCAGTCTGTCTGCACCCGGCTGTACTTCAAACCGCGTATTTACAGTACCGGTGAATACTATGGCAGAGATGCAGTTGAAGGGACTCTAGACCAGTAAGTGTCTTTTTTTAATTGAACTGTAAAATTAATGTAAGGAGCAAACCCTCCCCCCAAAAAAATTATTACGCCTCTTACCTGACCCTGAGTATAATTGACTGTTGGATTAGATTTATACAACTCAGAAAAACGAATAACCATAAAACCTGTACAAGATTTTTTCTAAACACTTTGATCTCTGTCACAATTGTTGAGTAAGTTACAGCTTATGACTTCTTTAAAGAACCCAAAAGTGTGTGTGTGAGTTTGTAGTGACATTCAAACCGAGGACTAACAACAAAAGGGACAATAGGTCCACGTTTGTTATCACAAAGGAAAACATTGGGGTCCACGTTTGTCAGGACAAAGAGTTGAACAAAGGAGGGTCCACAATTGGAGCTCATGACACACTTGAGTGTGTGTGTGTGTGTGTGTGTGTGTGGTTAACCCATTACGGAGCAATGCTACCCCATAAGGTTTTCTTTGTTCTGGTGGTGACCCAAATAGGATTTCTTCAGAAAAAGGAATATTAGAACAACAATGAAAGTACCCCTGTAACAGCCATATGTAAGGGTGTGTGTGTGTGTGTGGGGGGGGGGGTTCTCCTACAAGTTGTTTGACTGGACAAATCAGAAGAGTATATTTCCACCCTTACTCGTACATGATTTCTTCAAAATGGGAAAACTGTGTTTTTAAACAAAAATTGATACCAAATGTTTACCTAATTTGATTTTCTTCTACTACTTTGTTTGCAGAAGAAATCGCCATGTTGCTTACAGGCAAGTTGTCAGATGGTGTACGGGCTACCTCGGAAGGTTCAACAGAGTGCCACTTCCTTCATGTATCATGGACGCCATCCGAAGGACATATCCCAACCCCAATGGACAATATAAAGGGTTTACCCGCCACTTGACTAATAGTAACTTAAAAAACCCTAAAATTTATTGCCAATCATATTGTAAGAATTCCTCTTCTCACTCGAATTTAGTGTGGTATTTTTAGCCCTATAGTTGATAAAATGTTTGTAAATGAGACTCAAAAAATAGATGTACAAATTATTTGTCAAACATAAAGCTCATGCTGTTGTGTCTCTCACTGGAAAATAGTGAAATGCATTCAACTTACATGTACATATTACAATAATGGAAGTTATACATGTACAGCAAAGAGGCTTCAAAAGGGGAACTTTTTTGAGAACCATAATCTTTGATAAAAATCTGTTAATATTTGGCTCACTGAGATGGGATGTGTGTCATTACAAGAACAACGTCTATAATCAGGTGAGGTTTGCGCTGACACCATAGGTAAAATCTCTTTCGAGTAGTGGTGGTTCTGAAAAGAAACGGTGGTTTCACAACTTGATTTTTTGATCAGTATGCCCTGATCCTCTTCAGGAAGTTGTCAAACCACCCGTTCTTTTTAAAACCACCACTACTCACAACAAGATTTTATACATGGCATCACTGCAAACCTGATCCCACCATGCAAACATGTTCTGCTAATCTAGTAGTGGTTCATGGTTTTCAGGAAGGTTTTCAGAATTGAGGATACAAACATGGTGGGATTGGTGGCCTCCATTTACTCTAAATTTTCAGTGTGTTACAATCATTTTTAGATGATCCATGAGTAAATGACAATAAACACTTTTAATAATATACACATATCAGTCTTTAGTCTTTATGAGTATTATTTTATTTCAAGAAAAATAGAATAAAACAACAATTGTTTTTGCAAAGTCAACTACCCCTCTTCAAGTGAAGTAAATAAATAGAAAGCAGCTTAATTAATAAACTAATGGGACACGTTGCCATTAAAACGTTGCCATTAAAACCCTTCTTGCATATACTACATGGTAATGTAAATGACCACCTTATGTACAAAAAGCAATATTTTTGGAGTTAAGAGTACAGTGTACATGTAATACTTAATGTCAAGAAAAGTTGTATTACCAAAGTTGACCTCTCTGTCTAGTAATTTTCATTGAGTAATTAAATAGAAAACAGCTAAATTAAAAGGGAATGTTGCAAAACTAATTCCATGCGATCCTTACTCTTCTTGCCTACAGACATTCTAAAAGACCTCTTATCAAAATGTTCAGCTCAATGTAGACTTTTAAGAAAATGTAAACAAACATTTCAAATTACAGTCAAAGCTTAGAAAGACAGGTTGTCTGGCAAATTGTCAAAAAGAAGTGTAATTGTTTTGTGTTTGCCCTGGATTGAAAACACATTACACATGAAATATGCAAACCCCAATACATGTACTCCAACTCCTCTTTTTCTCCCCCCAAAAACTCCTTTAATTCACCATGCAATATGCACAAACTGGGGCTGCTCATTAATCTTATGTAGCAAACAAGTTTGTGGTTGATCCCCCTTCTAACAAATAATAATAACAATAACAAATAAGTACGGTATACATGTGTACATGTACTCAATAAAACCCTACATTTAAATTACCAGATGTGGTTGTGGTCAAATAAAAGCTACATGGGCATTAAAACAACTCTTCTCATAAGATAATAAATGGTGTACAAAAAATATGTACAATACATGTGTAATCAATAAAGAAAAAAATCCACAATGGCTTGATGAATTAATCATATTTTACCATCAGAAATAATCCTCTGCATTAACAATAAGGCGTTTAAACTATGTCAACAGTATCTCTTTAATACATGTAATAGGAGGACAAAATAAACCTTTCTTTCATTTTAATAATTCTGCTTGAAACAAAATTGCAAACAGACATGAATCATGCATCTCAAACCTAGGGGTTTATAAATTAGTTCAAAATCTTGAGGGAAATTGTTAACTTTTAAGATATTCACAAGTCAGGCCTGGAATTACATGGAGGCCACGGAGGCCATGGCCTTTGTTGCCCCTGTGTTGGCCTTGGTGCCCCTTCAAAAGTCTCCCATAGACTTTAAGATTTTCCAATGGAAGCACCCTTTACAAAATGAAAATGGCCTTGCCCTCTCCAACATGAAATTCCAGGCCTGACAAGTGTATGATTATGCAAAGTAAAGTTAATTATTATTCCGATACTGCACATTTTGATGTGTAATGAAATAAAAATAACCCTATATCCAACTCGGGGTCCAGGCATTTTGAAGCTGACCCCCACCCCCCGCGGTTGAATATTTCTCCCCTAAACATAATTAAGGTTGTTTCTGCAACAAGCCAGTAAACCGTTTCATTACCTCCTCTGATGTGATTGAACTTTCCATCACATTAGATTGGAGAAGTTGTTCACCAGTGGGCTCCTGGTCACCATACTTACCATATATTCAGCAAAAGCTTCTTGCAAAACCTGAACAAAAGATCAAAACAAACATTGTATTTAACCTCTAAGTCAAATGTCATAATTTGGGCATTGTATTCACACACATGTATGGCTTTGCCCTTTGTAGGCCCAAGTAATTTTTTACCATGGTCCTTCCCCGGTACTCCTCCCCCAGGGATACAATGATGTTGAAAGCAAAATAAACTGGAACAGCAATGTAAGGTCAATAATGAAGTCTGTAGGTTGTACTTGAAGTTGAAGGGGAGTCTTGTACACATGTATGTGCACTGGGATGACAAGGTCAAGGAGGTGAAATAGAATTGGTAACTACAATCCCGGCCATATCTCGTTGGGCCCCCCTGCCCCCTTTCAATGTTGAATCACATTGTTGCACGGTCTTCTGCGTTCCAGACAACATTGAGCGGGGGGACGGGGGACGGGGGAGGGGACGGGGGAGAGAATGTTTATTGTGAGACAGGGAATGGTTATTGTATGGTTATTGTAACGTTATAGGAACGGGTGGCCCGAGCATTTTGGCCGGGATTGTCTGAAATTCTTTCAGGGTGATTTTTTAATTTTTTTTTTTTACAAAATAAGGCTTTAAAAAGCCTATGAATGTCCATAGACACTGAATGTCCGTTTACTGCTGAGTAGGGCGTGAAAAAACAGCAAGGATGTTTTTGTGTGGGGGGGGGGGGACGACGGGGAGAGAATGTTTATTGTCAGGGGATGTCGACAGTGAATGTTTATTGTAGCGCTGGGAATGGGTGGCCCAAGCATTTTGCGCGGGATTGTCTGAAAGTTCCTTTAGTTGATTTTGCGGAGTTGACTGCACACAGATATACTCCAATCTTTGGTGGATCAGAGACAATTCATAAGTGAAGCAAAGCATTTGATACATAGTTATAGAAAGCAAGAGCCAATTTACAGCATGGTGTTTCGTGGCTTAATTTCGAACGAAAATCGTGCATATATTCGTCTTTTGCGGAGGAGCGGAAAATCACAGAGAGAAATAGCGGCAACGTGCAATGTATCCCGTAGTTCTGTTCAGCGGATTTGTAAACGTGAAGGGCAAGTTCACCGGTGTCACCGTGGCCGAGGTGGGCGAAAAAGACTTCTTTCTAAGCGCCAGGACCGTCTTTTGGTGAGAAATGTACAGAAACTTAGGAAAACAGAGGGGCCATTTACCTCGGCAAGACTAAAGTCTGCATGCGGACTGATGCATGTCTCAGATAGAACCATGAGGCGTGCCATGAATAGACTTGGATTCAAGTACAGGCAAGCTCGTAAAAAAGGACTTGTAACGGATTTGGATCTGAAGAAGAGAGTGGGGTTCGCCAAGAAGATGACCCGTCAGTACCCGCCAAATGTGTGGACAGATTCAATTGCATTCTATTTAGATGCCACCTCTTTTGCCCACAAATATAACCCAATGGATCAAGCCAGAGCACCTGGTGCAAGGGTATGGCGAAGGCGCAGTGAGGGTCTTAACCAGCATTGTACAGCAAAGGGGAGCAAAGTCGGATCCGGGGGACGAGTTGTCAAGTTGATTGTTGCAATTACGCACGGAGAAGGGGTAATATTATGTGAACCATACGAAACAATGAACGGTGCATATTTTGCCGAGTTCGTGACAGAAAAGTTTGAGGCTCTGATTTCAAGAGCGGACAAAGGAGAAAGCCGGCTGTTCGTACAAGATGGTGACCCAAGTCAAAACTCAAAGGCTGCCCGGGATGCGATGAGAAACATCAATGCAGAGCTGCTATCTATTCCCCCAAGGAGCCCGGACTTGAATCCCATTGAAAACATTTTAAAACTTGTTGGAGACAAACTGAAGAAGGACCCCATCACTCATAACATAACCCGTGAGAATTATGAAGAATTTCAAGCTCGAGTAATTGCAACCATTCGTTCCATTCCTTTGGAAATCATAGACAGAACAATATCTTCCATTGAGTCCCGGATCTCCATGTTACTGAGAAATGGTGGCAAAAGGCTAAAGTATTGAGCAAGACGGTAGCATGATTGAATGTTTGAATAATTACCATGGGGGATGCCATACTTTTGTTGTCTAATTCAAAGTAACAGATTAATCAATGTAATGGTAAAAATAATTCAAGGCACAGATTCATTGGAAGTACTTCTGACAAAAAAAAATAATATTTTATTTCTTCTTGAAAGTACAAGACAGTAACCTAATTCTATGTTTATATAGTTACCTTGTGGATGCCATATTTTTTGGTTTGTCCCATTCAAAGTAAAATATTAATGAATGTAATGGTTACAATAAATCGAGACACAGATCATTCAGTGGAAGTATTTTTTACAAAATAAACGAGTCAGACTATTGTAAGAATGATAATTTTGAACTAAGGCTTTTGACCGGTGGAGTCAGGTAACGGGGGGGGGGGGAGTGAATATCAGTTTGAAAAATCTATGATAGGATTATTACTGTGCATATGACACTATGAAAATCTTTGCTGTGAAACCACGGTGAAATCTCAGTGAAGTGCAGGATTTGGCTGAAATTCAAGGAGTTTCTTCTCTTTCACCATGCTTTAAGGGAATTGCAGTTCCCTTAAACCACCTTGAAAAAAGAGTCTCCAGACCATTTACTGGCCTGAATGAATTTCACCCTGATTTCACGGAATGCTCTGCATCAGAGCCTAGAACTCTTTAATTGGTAGATAATTCTCTGGAATGTCATTTTCCCACTTCCCCCCACTCCATAGTCTCATGGGGGTGATTAGCCATGCTATGTGCTCTACTCCAAAATGTAATTATTAGTCTATGCACACTGTGCTGACCAGTATACTGATGACCTGAAACAAGGTGAACCCAAATGGCTGACCAATAAACCATATCAGGTTGACTTCCCCTCATTAAACAGTAATCTATCCAGTTGTATTCATACCAAGGACACCTTGAAAACTTGGTGAATACTCCTTGAATTAAACCACACTTTATACAGACACCCAAAATAGCCTTGGGCTGTTTTCAGCAGTACAGCAAAGTGAAAACAACGTGAAACACTTAGGCTCTGGCTAGTTAGAAAAGAACTCCATGAAAACAAGGTGAAAAGGGAGAATTAACAATTTCAAGGAGAAAAGGGATTTCACTCCATTTTCAAGACGAAGATTTTCATAGTGTGAGCAGCTCTCAATACTGTATTTATTGTTCAACCAAGACGGCCAAAAGTATGACAATCTAAAATAAAGAGAGAAGTGCAGAACAAACTCGTTTCGTGTGAAATTTTCTTGAGACTAATATCTGTTTACTGATGTTTTTTGGAAAAACAGCAAACTTGGGAATTGGATTAATTGTTGGTAGTTTAATAAACAAATGGTTTATTTAGTTTCCGTTGCCCTGGATAAGTCTGGCAAAACAATGTACACATGATGGGACGTTTTTTTGTTCCTGTTCGGCAATCTGGTAGAAGAAGGTGAAGAGCCGCCATCTCGCTGCCATCATTTCTGTCTCTCTGTCGTCTACTGCGCCCCCGCGGACAAACACGAGCTGATGCTTTCCAGTAGCAAAGATTGGACAGTCAGAGTCAAAAACAGGGTCGCTGGCATAGTGGGATTTGGGTGCTGGCAAGTGGACGACCTGGCCCTCTAAAAGCAGTAGCATATCATGCCATGGCAGAACGGATGGTGACCATCTAAAGTCATTTAAAAAAATCACCTCCGATTTCTCGGCACCGACCCAAGCGAATGTTGAACTTGCAGGGTTTGAGAATGTTTTGTATAGTAAGTTCAGGGGATTGAGGAGGAACGTCTTCCCGCAGTTGGCAGGGCCAATAACCATGATGTTCCGGTACTTGCCACGGCCTTTCTCCAGAAGTTCTCTGCATGCTTCAGAGAAAGAAGCCGGTTGTTTCGGAGGATTTCCTTGGCGCATACTCTCCATTGACCTCCACACATGCAATCGCTTAACGACGCCTCATGCAGGAGTTCAAGTCTGCTCTTCTTGGAACGCTCCAAAGTTTCCTGTGCCTTTTCCATCTCCCATCCGTCCTGGCAAGAAAAACAAAGCAAAGAAAAGTTAGGGTGATAACCAAAAATTCCAAATTACTTGACTCAATAACGTGGCATTAAATAATTCACACTAACTAACAAAGAAGAAAAGAAAACTAGAGCTTAAGTGTTTGTACAAACAAACACTGAGGTGTTCGGCTATCAAAGGGGTCAGTGTTTAATTAAATCGTTGAAAAGATTGTTGATAGCTTTTGAAATTTCACGGAAAGTACATTTATTACACAGGAAATAAATGCAAACAGTAATACTTAACTTCCGCTTTCAAACGGAAGTCAAGGTCAATTGAGGTCACACCTTGTGTAGCGTTTGTTTATTTTTGGAAGACTTCTCCGATGATGTACGGATTGTAAAAATCCATGCACGGTTCATAAGTTAAGAATTTTTCAAATATTAAACTTTATTCAATTTAATTGAACACATGATGACGTCATTATGACGCCAAGAAAGCGGTGTCTTCTACAGGTGAAGAGCTAACTAGGTGCGGAGTTTGAAGGTTGCGTGATCTTGCGAAGTGTGTCTTTTGTTATCTGGCAAAAATGGTCACATTTGGATTTGACCAACACAGCCCATACAATCTTGCTCTATGCATAGCCTAATGCCAAATGGACTTTGCCCCCTGTGATCAGTAGAGCGGAACAGCTAGCCACAGTGCTTTAGCACTATACACAGTTTAAACGCGGGCAATCACACTCGTGGGCTTTAACGTATGATTTCGACCGGAAGTTAAGGTCAAATTGATACTATTTCTGTGCAAAAGTTTGAGAAAGCTCAAGGACCTACAACCTGATGTAAAAATTGTGACTGAAGTAAAAGTAGTTTTTGAGATATGAATTTTTGAAATTTTCAACTTCCGATTTGAACCGGAAGGTAAGGTCAAATGGGGTCAAGTTTTGTGTAAGGTTTGTTAAACGTTCAGCGATCTGTCCGATGATGTGTCGATTGTAAAAATCAAACATGCGGTTCACGAGTTATGATTTTTTACAAATATTAAACTTTGATTTATTGTAATTCAAAACCTGATGACGTCATCATGACATCATCAAGTTTGTGTTGTCTTGATGTTAGGGTTCAAATGCCTGATGAGTTTCAATGTTCAATTCAATTTCAATCTTGAGTTATGCTGTAAATAAGCCCAAAAGTGATTTTTTTCAAGAAAAAAACCCAAAGGCAAACTTCGACCCAGGGTAACGACCCGGAAGTAAAGGTCATACGATTTTGGTGTTAACTTTTCAAAGATTGCCCATGTCTAGATCTATCATATGCCCAAATATGAATATTGTGGCTATAATATTCAGAGACATACAGGCATTGGCCTAATGTCACTTTTTGAACTTAAATTTGCTTGTAATTTGATACCCGATGACGTCATCATGACGCCACAACCTCTGTATCATCTGCTGGTTGCAATCTACCTACATGTAAAGTTTCATGTTGACATAGGCCCCGCAACTATGCGTTTTTTTGTGGACAAAGCCCAGTCAGAAGAAGAAAAACTGCTGCATGAACACCTCAACAAAACCCGAAATGGGTTGCCGGCTCTGAGCGTGGGCGTACATGCTCAGTATTGTGCGCGTAGGTCTGAGCACGCGCTCTGCTGGTGAAAACTTGAAAAAGAGAACGTCCAAAGTCTTGGATTGTATAGGAAAGTTATATTTGACAAAATTATGTTCAACGTTACACGCTGTCTTTTACGATTCCTAGTTATGACTGTTACTTTATTGAAGTTTCTCTTACTTTGTGGCGTGGGTCATGCAATAATAAAAAATAAGGGGCAGAAATAGAGCGACAAAAAAATAAGTACACAATGGCTCAAGTTTATATAGGGGGAGGGGGCATGAATGTTGAGTGGAGGAAATCAGGAGGGATGACAGGAAAAGAGATAAAATCATTATTATGTGTACCTGTATACCATGCTCCACAACCTTTTGCCCCCTATTGATGATGAACTCGGCCAAGTCAGTTTTTCCATCCGTTTTCTGTTGATTGGCGAAGGCCATCAGCTGCACACGACTCTTGATGCCTCTTGAGACTGCAACTTGTGAAACTTCGAATGCTGTCAATCTTGTTTTCTTTTTCCTCTTCGCGGGCATGCGGCCTTCTTCCTGCTCATCGGCTCGTGCTTGGGAGGCATGGGCAGTTCTGGGGGGCAAAGCGTTCATCAAATCTGGATGGTCTTCGGATTGGCAATATGCTACGTCTTCTTTTGTGACATACCTCCAAGCACTGTAATAGTTGGAGTGATTGGAGGAAAAGTTAACCCTTATGCCGTTCTCTTGCTCCAACACATTTCGGATCTTCAGCCATCGCTGAACCCGGTGCAGTTTCACCGCCATGTGGTAATGGAGTCCCCCATCCAAATGGGTCTCCTGTGAACATACCCACTGTGCCACCATTTCTGGGCCATTCTCCATTGGTGGGTCGAAGGCTTTCACAACAACTTGGGCAAATTGTTGGCGAGATGAAATTAGGGCCTCATTTGCTTGACTGTATGTTATTAAGTAGACTTGTCGCATTTGACGGGGTCCAAGGGAAGGGTCTTCCATCTTGACCAAATACAGTAGATAAAGCAACTGTGTGTCATGTGATACCTTATTCGTCGTACAGAGCGTGCATTGTGTTATTCGTAACTTTATTACCCTCTGTTTGGCGCTAAGCAAATCGTACAGAGCGTGCATTGTGTTAGACGTAACTTTATTACCCTCTCTTTGGCGCTAAGCAAAAGATTTTACGACTGCATTTCTCGTGCTCACTAATCATTAATCATGCTCACTGTAAATGGACTCCTTGACATGACTTTGACTCGCTTTCACAAATAAAACATGACTATATTCATCGGGGAAACCTAAATTAAGAATTTCACTTGGGTTGGTTCTTGTGAAATATTTCGTTTCTTCGAAGTATATATTTCTTTATATCAAACTCTACATTTTGTGTGTTGGGTATGAATGTCATAAAATAACACAAATTAACACCGGTGTCGCTCCCAAAATAACCCGTCCGGATAGAATTAACCCCATTGCCTATTCACTCTGAGGCGTTACAATGACGATTCCTGGCATGACCACCTTGCGCCTGCGCCAAAAATACATGTCCAAAATTTCTTGTTGCGTGCATGTCTGACGGTTCACCACACGATTCACCATGGCACGTTTGCTTGTAACTTACGTCAAAAAAGGTTTTTGTTCAACACGAAAAGGGCATTACAGTCCACAAACAACACATAACCTGTTCATATTCTTTTGAACGACCTCATTCGGTTATTTGGCAGAAAATCAAACGGTTAACCCTCAAAACCAAAATAGAAAAGAAATTTATGAAATCTCTTTATTTACTCTACTACGGTAAACCGTGTAGACTTGGTTTCAAGCCTGCAATCGTGGCTTTTAGTCTACTTGATAGCCAATACATTATTGGGCCAAATAGCGCACATTGTTAGATTGGCCCATGATAGCTTATCTGTGGGGGCGTTTCTCGTGCCTGATACAGAGGAATAACCGCGATCTCAGACTTGAAATCAAGTCTATGAATCGTAAGCATCACTGTGTGACTCACATGGTGTAATGGTTAAGAGATACGCTTAAGAAGTCAAATGTCTTGAACCTAAATGGAGTTCAGGAGAGACAAAATGCTCTTTTTTTTCTCTCTTATTTTTATCACCTTCCTCGACAAACAATGAATGTTCATTGCTTATAACCATTCTTTCATTTTTCAATCCCATTGTTTCTATTCTCTTATTACTTATTTTGTATTAATGCTCACAAAATAATACCACCCCCCAAAAAACAAATTACACAAATTTCAACAACAAAAATGTTGCCTGTGTGTGTTCTTTTGTGTTCAAACGCTCTACTCGGCAAGAAATAGTCATTTACTGTCAAAGCACAATCATAGTCAGGCCCTCCCCCCTCCCCGGCTCCCCCCCCCCCCACAAAAACATCCTTGCTGATTTGAATTTTGTTTTAACGCTCTACTCAGCGATGAATGGCAATCACTGTCTTTGGACATTCATAGTCATTTTAAAGCCTTATTTTGTAATGTTTAACCCAAAAATTCACGCTTAAAAAATTTCAGACAATCCCGGCCATATCTCGTTGGGCCCCCCTGCCCCCTTTCAATGTTGAATCACATTGTTGCACGGTCTTCTGCGTTCCAGACAACATTGAGCGGGGGGACGGGGGACGGGGGAGGGGACAGGGGAGAGAATGTTTATTGTGAGACAGGGAATGGTTATTGTATGGTTATTGTAACGTTATAGGAACGGGTGGCCCAAGCATTTTGGCCGGGATTGTAGTTACAAACTTTCCTAAACTTCAAACTCGAATCATGCTCACAATCACATCGAGTGAAAAGGAAAATTGTTGATGGTTGTGGTAGCCCTACTATTGAGTTTGAAATCTCTTGCGAGAAGTGCATGTTTTGAAATGAAAAGAAACGATGGTAAAATATCAACTATATACTCATAGAACTTAGTTTTAGAACTTAAAAGTTGCTTACCCAGCTTTTCTCTCTTTTCTTAAATGACATGCCAGACGAGTGTTGGCTGAATCGCTTAGTTTCATTTGGCTGTGCCTGTTATACTCTCTGTTTGAAAAGATGATGGCACTGCAGATGGGGCTTTCATGGTTGGGATTGAACCTGGCTTAAGCCTGTTATAGCTTTTTAATCCAAAACTCTCTTTAGTTGCGATGTTGCAACCCGACAGTCTTCCGTAAAATGGGCACTGCAAATCATGGTCCATTTTGTCACCGTGAAACTGAAACCCTGTGTTGGTCACGGAACGCACCCATTCCCTTCTCTGGACAGGATCTCTTGGGAATCGAAATAAAAACTCACATCTGGGTTCCTATCTGCGTTCCGAGTACATCCACCAACAGAACATGAGTTCGGCATGGTCAATTCTCACGTCTTAACTTGGTGAATGTATTCGAATAATGAGATCATCACACATAGTTACCGTGTAAACACAACACATCGCTACTTCCTGGTTTCCCCTTTCTTACAAGTACGTCATCATTCGCTGGTTCGCCCACGTATCTTATAGTTGGTTCGTGGTGCGCGTAAATACACGTGCTTCAGTATGAGACATGCATGGTGCCTATGGAGGGAGCCATGGAAGCGCGCGAGTTTTTAAAAACCCTAAGATCGGATTATTTTTTCCGGTTAAAATTACGAAAAAAAAATATGTTTAAAACAATCCAAATCTACAAGGTCAGAATACTTAATAACATTATGTATAAGATTCAGCAATTTGTTTTATTTCGCAGTTATTGCTGAAGTAGATCTTTAATATACGGTATTAAATAAGCTATCTCAATGATCTATTCGTCATATGAAAGGGCTTAACTTTCCTCATAAAAGTTGCAGTGAAATGACCCAATTTGACCTATTCTTCTGGTGAAACATAAAGTTGAAGTAAAAAGAATATTCGCCACTGGTTTGTCGGTGTTGGTCCCCTGTAGGTTTTTGAGTGGCAGGCCTCTGGTGGTACGCCACTGGTTTGTCGGTGTTGGTCCCCTGTAGGTTTTTGAGTGGCAGGCCTCTGGTGGTACGCCACTGGTTACAGATGTTGGTCTGCTGTAGGTTTTTGAGTGGCAGGCCTCTGGTGGTACGCCACTGGTTACAGATGTTGGTCTGCTGTAGGTTTTTGAGTGGCAGGCCTCTGGTGGTACGCCACTGGTTACAGATGTTGGTCTGCTGTAGGTTTTTGAGTGGCAGGCCTCTGGTTAAACTTTGGTGTGTTCCCTGGCTACACGGCACTTAATGGTTGTATGACTTCTGACTGGCACCCCTAAACAAATATATTGACACAATAGGGAGACAGCCAACATAGGGCTAGATATCTCAATTAATTAGTAGAGCGCCAGCACGTTAATCCGGAGGTCGTTAGTTCAAATCCCACTCTAGTCAATTTTTCTTTGTTCAACCCATAAACTCTTTCATTTATGTTAACTCATAAAGTCAGAGAATATAAAGTGTGAAAACAATATCCAAAAACAGATCTTTACAAATTAATATAATTTATAAAGCTGTACGTAGCCATGGGCAAGAGATAAGTTGGATTGAGGCTGATGTTAGTTCTCTCATTATCAAATTGCTTGACATAAACAACCACTGGGGACCTAATTGTCTGACCACTCCAGGACTGAATATTATTATCCTAATACACAACAGCACCCATTTTCAGAGTCCAATTTTACAAACTGTATTCTTACCCCGCAGTTTTTGTTTTTTCTTACCATGCAGTTTTATTTTAGAGCAAAATAAGTAATGACAAATGTTTTGCTTATTAAATTCTCTTTCATATAATACAAAAATCAAAGAGATTGTTGATAAGTTATGGTTCTTTATCACACTTTCCTAAATATGATCTGAAAACTCAAACAATTTGTGTACACAAGCAGATTTGGTAATCCAGAGGTGTTTTGGCGTTCCAAATCTGTCCACTCTATTTTGAAAGAGTTTAATAGAATCTTATTTTATTTTACCACCATTGGAAAGATAAAACTTTCTCTTTCCAACCATTTGTAAGCTTGACTATGGAGATTGAAGTTGAACATGGACAATACAGATTTTGAGACCAAGCCACAAGGGGCTTGTACAAAAATGTCCAAAGTGGGCACTAAATGGCTGCAAGATTTGACCTGCTTCTATTCATCCAAAGAGGTCAAAATAAAAGTCTTGTCCAGAAAGGACATTTTCCAATGTCTCCTACGTTAGTATCCAAATTTTTAAAAACAAAATGCATTTTCTGTTTCATGTTATGTTTGTTGACATTTTTACTGAAACAATTTTTTTAAATTATTAAATGGGACAATATCAGTGATGTTTGGGCGTATTGTGATTGTTATATAGAAATATGGTCTCTTATGGGTTAAACAGATGACACTTACATGTATGCTCAGGCTTAGTGCATTTAAAAGTTTTTATCTTGCTATTGTTTATTTCTTAAATCTTTCATTTATATATTTATTTATATATATTTTTTCTTGATCGCTAATGTTTATCTAGCCTTTTCTGGTCTATTGTATTTTGTCTTGCAATTTTCTAATCTGTGATGTATTTTTTTGTATATTGAACACAATTCAGCCCTTGGGCTGCAATGTTTTTGTGTTTTAATAAACCAACTAATAACAAAAAATAATAATAATTTTGTGTTTTAACTTAGTTAAGTGAAGTCCTCTTTTTTGAGGAAAGGGTCATTTCATATTTGGATATTGTGAGAATACTTTTTAATTTTTTTTCTTCTTAAACTTTATCAAATATATATATTTTTTTGCAATTTCTTCAAAGTGTGTATGCAAATGTGTGTCTGTAGTCAAATTAGTTTGCAGTTTTTAATACTATTCATTTGTCCTTCCAACTAAGCTGTCAAATACATCATGTCTACAGCCATTACAAATTGTGTACAGGAGATACAAGTATTTGTATCTGAGGTCTTAGGTTAGAAGCTCTTCAAATCTCTCTATTGCCACTGATTTTAACTTTCTCAAAAAATGTCAACAAAGTAGAAAGGGGGAGGTGTACATCACTGACTAAGACAACGTAAGTTTAACCTACCCTTACCATATATAATCACAGTAAACACAGTCTCTAAGAAATAAGTTGAATGAAATGAAAGCATGTTCTTTTTTTTATACAAGCACTGGGAAAGCAGCCATGTGTTTTACAGAGACATGGTTCAGGGACTCTGACACCCCATAGGACACCACCATTGATGGGTTCACATGTGAGTGATTTGATAGAACACTGGATTCAGGAAAGTCTTCAGGAGACGGTGTCTAGCTGTACACAATATTAGCGCTAGATTGTGCAATAGTATAAGCGTTGTGCACCCCAGACTTAGAGTTATTGACTGTCGGGCTGCAGCCATTATTTGCCACATGAATTTCACCCAGGTTTTTTAACTGTTGTATACATCCATCATCGCGCAGATGTACATATTGCATCTGCTAAAATATACAAGGTAATTCAGCAACTCAAGACCGAATCACCAGATGCATTTAAGATCATTTTGGGGTGACTTCAACTCTTGCAACTTGGATCATGTAACTACCACATTATCAATAGTATGTCAACATATCAATGTTAGGGAATAGCACGTTAGATAAGTGTTATGGTAAGATTTCCAAAGCTTATAAAGCACACAGGAAAGCTGGTTTGGGATCAGTGGATCAGTGGTCCATCTTAATCCAGCTTGCAGACAAAAGCTTCATCAAAAAAGGTTGAGTGTGAAGACAGTATGAAGCTAGACTACTTACTAATCTGCAAAAAATTAGCTACACACTGACAGAGCTACCATTGCCTAGACATTACCCCATCAACATTCCAATTATGACCCCACCTAACTAATGAAAAATGCATATAAAGACCACCCCATGCAATTATTGTACCCTTGAAACAGTTGTCTATTGATAAGTACCTCATGTATCAAGCAAGGCACATTTTGCGACACAATAAACCAAGCAAGCATCAAAGCAACAACTATAGTGTTAAGCTCGAGATATCGCATTGACGAAAAGGATACAGTACTAGGTAGGAGAGCATCAACATCAACTTGGCACAATTCTCCAAACCTGCACCACCACCACTCAACATTGCAGATTGCAACCTTGCAATGAGCCGGAAAAAATGTGCACATAACTTTTAGAACATTGTCAAATGATAAGGATGTTGCCAACCTCCTGCTTTCAGTCTTCGGCCAGGGTGTTGACACATACAACACCTTCACCTAGGATGAGTAAAGTGACAGCCACAAATTTGATAAAGACTTTGACAAGTTCGCTACACTCTGTAAAAGCAAGACAAAAACCTCCTATGAGCGCTACCTCTTCAACAGCTGTAGCCAACAGAACAGAGTAGCTCGATGGTTTGATTTTTTTTAGGTGCAACATAACTTTCATAATTGGCATATACATGTACACCGGCAAGAGTGTCTTGCTCTGCAGGATTATTGCCATCTGCAGGTGTCCAGGAGAAGGTTCCATAGATTAATCTCCCCTAATCACCTCTGTACGTCATCAAATAATTGACTTTTTCAACCTCTGTATTTGCATTGAGAGGGCCTTTAAACATGCTGCTGCTCGAAACGTTTCCATTCCTTGTGCATATCTGTGGCTATACCAATCAGTTCATACTGGGCTTATCTGACTTTGACATCTTGGTGATTTACGTGTGTCTGGTACAGGCCTCTGTAGATTTGGACGTGTTTATACCAGTACTGTTGTAAAAAGGTCTTTTCAAAGTGTGATGATATCTGTCTCTAGCTGTTATAATGTTCCTTGGAGCAGGTTAGCCACTCAGTCATGTGGAAGTCTGTTGCACTATTCTTATTATCCTTTTTAACAATGCAGATATTATCACAAAAACTGGTGAAGCGCTATGAAACGTAGCCTTGTGTCGCGAGACCTGTGCACAATTGTTATATGTTTTATTTATTTGAAATACACTTTTCTTTTAGGCTACTCACGACTTTGTTGCTTTTTAGTGTCACCTTGGATGGTCACACAGTCATTGTGATAGTCTTGTGGGTTGTTTGCTTTTCGGAATATTTGTTCTGGAGCTGACTTCTGACACCATGTTATGTATTGAGGTTCACACATGTCTGACATTAGAGAGTGCTTGTTTATTCATGTCAAAGGTGGAGTGCCATATGTAACAGTTAATGACACATGCCTTCATTAAGGGTTACTCTTTGTTAAAGATTGAGGGCAATTCTGGATGGCTCCAGTCCATCTTTAAGATGGAGCCATCCAGATCCAGGTTAAGGCATATTGTATCAGCGATTGTGTTTGAAGATAAAAGTGTGAACGTTTGTAGCATTGCTAATGTGAAGATTGGTTGGCGCTTAGTTTTTTTTCCACAATTCAATGCAGTCTATTAAGATTCACTTAACAGACTTGCTTTACATGTACATGTACTCATTTGTGAAGATGACAGAGTGTGTCCAGTTCCATTTGTTGGATTTTTTTTCTCACCAATCGGATCAAATTCTGTCCACAATTGGTGCTATTAAACTTGATGAAACACTTGTCAGATCCTTTACTGCCACCATGTAATAATAGCATTGGACAATACTTTTGTTATGAAGTGAATGTGTATTACATTAACTTCATAGTAGTGAACATGCCCTTAGTTTACAAAAGAAATGGAGTAGCAGAGTGCCTTATATAGGCCGTTCTCTGCATATAAAGTAGTTCCACTACATGGGCTGGTTTTCTTTTAGTTGAACTTGGAACATGACCATAGGAATTACATGTCCGATGGGGCTAGGCCTGTGACATAATTTATCAATCAGTCAATGCCCCTAAGGTTAAGTGAACCAGAATTGTAATAATTGATCATTTTTCGTGATCATAGTTAGAGCAAAAATATTTGCCAATAATCCACAAAGGAATCTGACCAAAATCAACTTGTGGTAACCTTTTTGTGGGAATTGATGTGGAATACTAGCTTGTTGCATGTAGATAAGTTTTTGTTTTGATAATGCAAAAAAGGATCATTGCAGGAATACTTTTTGACCTGATGAATATAACTTTTTGTACGATTTACAAGCTTTTGAAAAGTACAATATTAGATTTCTGCTTGAAATCTATTGTCATTGAGAAGAATTACCCTATAGTTAAAGAAACTATTTAAAGTTAAACTTAAACTAAATTTATTGTCGTTGCAGGAAGGTTTGAGGTTTTTCATCTATTTTAAAGGCCATCAAGAGTATGAGCTAGAAGCTGACAGCCAAGAGGAGAAACAGAAGGTACGAACATTTATACCTGTTTAGTTAACTTTTAATTTGTTGTTGAGTAACATTCTATTACAAAATCATTGCAAAGAAACTTTGTTTCATACACTGCATGTCAGATAAATTCACACAATGCTTGCACACATGGTTAAATCTCGTTTGCTTTTTAATGAATAACTAGCACCCCGTTATGAGCTCATTCATGTATGATTGGGACAAGGAAATTCCCAACTGCAATACTTTGTGAGAAGAACACTATGTGTAGATGCACATGTTTGTAGCCCAAAACTTGACGTCACACTTTGACGTATGTGAATAATTCATTTATCGCCTCTATGATTAAATGCTTTATACGCAGGGAAGGCAGTGTTTCATGTCACGGTGGCACGCATGCATTGTGTTGTTTTTATTATGGACAAAAATTTGGCAACTTAGGTGGGCTTGGAAGTTTACGTGCGTGCGGGCGCACTGCGTAAATTCTTACAAATCTAGGTTACAACAGTTTCGCGGGCAGAAAACATATTGCTGTATATGTATTTGGTAAAGAATATAATTATGAATGTGTTAAAAATTATGTTATATAAACAGTTTTGTCTATGAGCCAATTATTTGCGGTGCAGGGAAAAGCAACCAATGGCTTTAATTCTTGCGTTGCTGGAGACGCTTGAGCTGTGAATGCAAGGAAATAATTTATGGAGATTATAAAGTTTTTTTAAAATACGTGGTGTGCCTTTTAATCTTTAATTCTCTTTGGAATTAGTGTTTAGTAATTTTAAATTGGTGTATACATGTAGTATTTTATACGACAGCTGAGCTGTAGAATCCCCAGTTGTGTGACATCCAGGCATGTGAGACTTTCGCGTTTACGCGGAAATCCGCGTTTTTTATTTTCCCATTCTGCATTTTTCTTGCGGGCTCTGCGTTTTTCCTGACTCTGCCGTGAATGGCCGGTCCGTGTTTTTTCATTTTTTTCATCAAGCAGCAAGTAATTTTACTGCACAACACTCGCACAGAGCAGAGAAAGGGAACCTGTAATCTTCGCGATAGTCTTTGACTAAAGCCATTTTTCATTTTTCGTTAGGCAAGATGTTCCATTATACTTTTGCCCATGTCGTTGTCCCGTCCACCAAGAGAGGGCGCTTTACTAAAAACTGTATTAAAAAGCCAACACCTTGAGCCAAGACTAGGCGCACACTGTCTTTCACGTGGACAAGTTGGAAACTAAATAATGGCAGTCGAGGACGCATCGCGCTTGGGGAACACCTGTCTAAGGAATGCCACAAAAACATCTAAAAAATGAGGACAAATAACACATTGTTACCAGGTAACATTTGTGGCCTATGTTTCTGTTAATGTTTTGTCTATGCTGCAGTACAAAACCTGTTATTCAGACTCGTAGCGCTGGTCCAAAATCCGGACAAGGACAGACTCGTAGCGCTGGCCCAAAATCCGGACACAGACTTTTGCTAACTAAAAAAAAATTTCCTTGTTTTTTTCCATGACCCGCTCACATGCCTGCATTTATTACCTGTTGTACCGAGCATTGGCATTGTTTGGTGGTGCGCCATGCCGCGACCAAAACGCCCATGTCAAGCAGCCGTCTCGGCTTCAGAATGCTGATCTGGCTCCTCCTGATCCCAAGAGAGGCAGGACGACCAAGGAGAAGGGCCAGCGCAAGACGCAGCCGAGCCAGGAGGCTACAACTCCTCTGCAGGTTGCGACCTCGTCTGCTAAGGGCAGGCATGAGGCTGGGAGCAGCGGCCAGTTGAGCTCTGGTACTGGTGCATTTGGTGCAATCACCGGAGGGATTACGCCTACTCCTCCTAGCTACGTGCAGCCCGAGAGCCGGTCCACTGTGGCCACCCCAATGCCAGTTGTGTTGTCTGCTGCGGCAACGGATAGGGATCAGTATAGTTTTAATAATGGTATTGTCAATAATTTGGGTTTAGGTTTTAACATGCGGCCAGAGCCGGTTCCACAAATGGGCATGAATACTCCGTTGGGGTTTCATGTGCCACAGGCCCTTAAGGAGAAGGGGTAGATTTGTCCTTGTTGTACAAGGACACTGCTAATGCCGTCTGTTCGAGAGCCCCGGATCAAAACATGCAATTTGTTGTCGATGATGGTCAGCTTGTGATCAGGAAGCCAGGCCCATTGCGCAGAAGGTTGGACACGCTGGACATGTGGCAGTCAGCGTTTCATACTTTCATGGCCATTTTTATCATGCGGCATCCTATGCGTTGCACAGAATTGTTGAAGTATGCCGAGATTGTTCGCATGGCCTCTATCCAATATTCTGGGTTGGGCTGGCGAACCTATGACGAGCAGTTTCGTCTCATGCAGGAGGCTAAACCGGGGCGCTCGTGGGGCAATATTGACACGGAGCTTTGGTTGACGGTGGCGGCTATCTCGGCGCCATCTTTCACAAGTTCTTCTTTACAGCCCACTGTCAATATTGGGCAAGCTGCGGGTGTCAAATCATCTGTTAGGCCTGGTTTGGGCTTTGCTTTTAACAGCTTGCAAGGTTGCCATCTGAGTGCATGCAGGTTTGCACATAGTTGTAACAAGTGTTTGGGTGGTGGGCATGGGGCACCAAGGTGTAGAAGCGGAGGGCAATCCCGTTGGGTTAATCCTTCTGCTGGTAGGCCCACACAAGGTGCAAAACAGTTGTTGCGCACGCTGGGCAAAGTTTTGCCCCAAAACTGAATTCTCCAGCTTCCAACTTGCCACAAGGCGGCAATACTGCCAAAGATAAAACTTATTCTTTTCGTGCCTCCAACGCCAATTAAATTGCCTGTCTTGGAGTGGTGGCTGGAGGATTATCCCATAGCACATAATGCAGACCTTTAACTGGATGGGTTTTCAAACAGGTTTCCTTTAAGTTTTGATGGGCCATGTTTACCTCGGGATTCGGGTTGTTTGAGTGCCGCAGCTGAGTGCCCACTAAGTTTAGGACGGATTGCTGGTCTCTTTAGCGACCGTCCACTGCCCAATTTGCAATGTTCTCCTATCGGGTTAGTTCCTAAGCGCCAGCCAGATACATACCGGCTCAATCATCATCTGTCTTTCCCAGCTGGGCATTCGATCAATGATTTTATTAGCGATGAGCTTTGTGCAGTTCATTACAAATCGTTTGATTCCGCTGTTGCATTGTTGCTACGCACAGGCCGTAATGCATGGTTGGCAAAGGCAGATATTAAATCAGCGTTTAGGCTTCTCCCTGTGTCTCCATTAGATTATGAATTGCTTGGTTTTTCCTTCGAAGGCCAGTTTTATTATGATAGGTGTATGCCAATGGGGTGTGCTATTTCATGTTCCCTTTTTGAGAAATTTAGTTCATTTCTGAAATTTCATGTTAAGCAAACTACAGGTTCTTCTCTGATCACCCACTATCTCAATGATTTTCTATTTTTCGGCCGTTCTGCTTCTAGGTGCAAAGATTTGCTGCATACATTGTGATACCCCCAGTACCATGCACTGGCCCCGGAAAAAACTGAGGGCCCTGCGCAGCGGTGGTACCAGACCTGTTAATCTGGGGGGGCAAGAGGGGGGGCAAACTTAAATTTTTTTGGGGGGGGCAAACAAAAGTCTATAATGTACTGTATAAGCCTACAATTCACTCCAGAAATAAGATTTGCACTGTGAGAATGTGACGTGTTGTGCGAACTGCGTGTACAATGGCTGCTTACGGTTTGGGGCAGACAAATTTCTATTTATAGCAAGTTTCCAAGCTTGTACAGATAAATAAATCCACATTTTATTAACATTGCCGGAGATGGAAAGTGTATTGGGCTTTTTTGATGGTGCCAGCTAATTATGATGAATGAAATTGAGTTTATTATGTACAGCGCAAACAACATTGTAACAAATTGGGTGCAATCATTTGGGATTAAACTCAATTTCCGCCATCGGGGAAAAAACGGGGGGGGGGGGGGCAAACAAAATTACTGGGGGGCCATTTTCCCCCCCGTGCCCCCCCGTAGCGCCGCTGCTGGCCCTGCGCAGGTCATGACATACCTTGGGCTGGAGATTGATGCCTTGCACGCTGAAGTCAAAGTTCAGGCAGCAATAGTACAAGCCATGACCGATCAGATAACTGGCGAGGCATAAAATTTCACTTGTGGCACTTCAATCACTGATCGGCTCCCTGAATTTTTTTATGCAAGGCAATTTCTCCAGGGCGGGCCTTTTTGTGTCGCCTTATTTCACTAACTAAAGGCATTACCAGGCCCTACTATAAGATTCATTTGTCGGTGGGGGCAAAGCTTGACCTACTTTTATAAGGCTCAAGTTTTTGAGCCATTTCAATGGGGTTTCTGCCTTTTTAGAACATGATTGAGAATCTTGCTCTGCTTTAGATTTGTTCACCGATGCTGCTTCTAGCGTAGGTTTCGGCGCTTACTTTCATGGTCACTGGATTCAAGGGCGTTGGTCTGAATCCATACTGTGCAACCCACCGTCTTTAGAATTCTATCCTATTGTTGTTGCTCTTAAGTGTTGGAGTCCCCATAGCTAGCCAATCGCAAAGTCGTTTTTCACACAGACAATATAGCAGTAGTGCATGTCATTAACACACAGTCATCCCGGTGTCCAAAAATGATGCACCTTGCACGTCCATTTGTGCTTGAATGTCTTAGATTTAGTATTCGTGTTAAGGCTGTTCATGTGCCAGGAGTGTATAATATTATTGCTGATTATCAGTCCCGTTTCCAGGAAACACGCTTGCGGATGCAGTCATGACTCCGTTACCAGATTTACCTCCTGTTCATTAGATGTCAAAATTAATAGGCTTTTCTCAGCTGCTTCGGCCCCGAATACGCATAAAACATATGCGACGGGTATGAATAAATTTTGTTTGTTTTTGCAACAAGGTAGTGTTTTGGAAAGTCCTGCGTCGGCTGACGTCATTCAGCATTTTGTAGCATGGTTATCCCTGTGAATGTTTGCCCCATCCACGATCTCAACTGATGTTTCAGCCTCTGGTTTTTTTTTTCACAAGGGTGGCCGGACCCGACTAATGAATTTGAGGTGTCAAAAGTTACTTGAGGGCTGTAGGCGGTTGCGTCCTTTATCAGATACCCGTTTACCCATTTCCATGTCTATTTTGTTGCAGACTATCCAGGCTCTTCCTGCGGTTTGAAAGACTGAATTTGAATGTTGTTTGTTAAAGGCAGTTTTCCTTTGTGCCTTTTTCGGGTTCATGCGGGTAGGTGAATTTGCCGCAGATTCTCACATGCGCGTCCAACCTTCAGTGTTAACAATTTCTGATGTTCAGTTTTGTGGTGCCAGAGAAGATTGTCTATCAGTGCTTATTTCATTCAAGCATGCAAAGAATAATCACATACTAGCCCCCCGCAGATCATACATTTAGGGCAGTCTGACAATGCAGCACTTTGCCCAGTTCGGGCTTTGCAAATATTTCTTCACGTGCGCCCAGCGTGCACAGGCCCTCTCTTTTGCCATTTTGGTTTTCAAATTCACTCGGTTTCAATTCAACTCAGTATTGCAGAAAACAGTTAAGTTGAAAACACTTAAGTTTGCGGAGGTTCCAAGTGAGCGCATCCGTGCTCACTCCTTCCATATTGGGGCTGTGTCCACGGCAGTGAGTGCAGGTGTCCCTTATGATGAAGTTTATAGGATGGGTAGGTGGCGTTCCAATGCGGTGGATACATTAGCGCTGGACGATATCACGATATTATCGTCACAATACGACACTGAAGACGATATCGACAGTATCGACTTTGTTTTTAAAAATATCGAAATATCGTAACTCAGACGATATTCTCAAGATATAGTTAATATTTAACAAAATGTATCAAAACTGCTTGCACAGACGGCGCAAACAAAAGAAACACTTTTTCAATCGTATTAGAACTTAAGATGTGCCGCAAATGTTATTGTCAATGGATCGAAACCATGCTAGAATAGCCCAACCAAGGCCATAAAATCTTATCTGTTCGGGCTGTGGTTTACGGTGTACAACAGACACCCTGTGTGATAGTCGGTAAGCGCTCGCTGTCAAAGACTTTCTTATCTGATCATAAACTCGCTCAACTTGAAGGCGCAATACGCAATGGTTCCTGAACGCAGGCCTAATGTCAATCACTACGTTCTTCTTATTGGGTTTTCTTAAGAGGTAACTCGCAGTGGCTGTTCCAAACTTTTTGTTTGAGAAAAGTTTTTTAGGGAAGAGAACAACTTCAGAAAGATTTGGGAAAAGAAATAAGCCGCACTTTGGCAAAACAATGTTTACAGAAAGTAGTTTGTTATACGAAAAAAGAATGATAAATAGTGATAGTCAGAGAGATACATGTAGTCAGGGATTTGCCTGTTTTGAACAATATGTCACTATCTGCCGATTTTTTTGGTGGGAAAAGTAGGCTTATAAAATAGCCATAGTCATGAATTTTCCATATAAAATTGAGTGTAGTCCCAAGGCTAGTAATCCTGAACATGTTCTCATTTACGGTTGAAGGTGTGAGGGGAATAACAGTGCTACAAAAAACACGGAATGATATGAACACCAACTTCACAATAAACATGAACTAAATGACACAACAAATCTCTGCCATGGCTGGCGCCCACCGACATATCCCCCATCCTTCCAGTATCAATCAAATTTCTCCTTGTTTATTTCATAATCTTCGCCTGTATAAAGCAGTAGGCCTACATTTAGCGTTGGAACTTTATTGTCTTCATGGTTGTTCAACCTGTAAGTTCGCTATGAGATCGTTGACTCTTCAAGAGAATTTCTCCTATCGTCTATAAGATAAATTACTGTTTTCATACTTTAAAAGAGAATTTCTTGCCCGAACTCTCCCTCTGTGCTCCGAGACGCAATGCTTAACCAACTGGATCCTGAACTGGAGGGAGGGTGAGACTTGGACAGTGACACTCCCGGCCCATCTTCCAGTCAAGGCCGATTGAGACCGCCCAATCTCGTGTCAAAGCAAAGCACGTCAGCAGCAGTTTGGGCACATTTTGGATTCCTTCCGGATGCTGATGGGGAAAAACCAGCAAATGAAAACCAGGCAATCTGCCGAATTTGCCAACGTGAAGTCAAAGTACGCCAGTGTAGCACAAGCAACCTGTACTCCCACTTGAAAGCCAACCATCCGGCAAAGTTCAACTCCGTAGCCCCCCGTGGTAAATCGACGCAGCCACAAACTACTCCACAAGCATCCCGACAATCTACCATCCAGGAATCTGCCATCCAAGCACACCAAGTATGACCGCAAAAGCAAGATTTGGAAGAAGTATACAGATGCGGTCACCATACTGCATTGGTAAAGATATGCTTCCCTTCACCACTGTTGAGAAGGAGGGGCTCAGGCACCTCCTTCGTATGATCGTCGCAAAATACGAACTCCCAAGCCGAAAATATTTCAGCAGAATGGCAATACCAGCAAAGTACAACAAGGTGCGCACAAGAGTTGCCGAAGAAGTTGCGAATTTTTTTCTGCAACTTCCGACTTGTGGTCCGGAGAACACCTTCAGCCCTACCTGAGCTACACAGTACACTTCGTAGATGAGCAGTGGTCCCTCCAAAGCAGATGTCTTCAAACGTCGTACATGCCAGAAAACCACATTGGAGAAAATGTTGCATCGGCCATGAAGGGCTCATTAAGCTCATGGGGTTGGAGTCAAGCGAAGCAGATTTGCCTAACAACGGACAATGGGACAAACATGATAGCGGCAGCAGAGGCCAATAATTGGACAAGACTTTTGTGTTTTGGACACAACTTGAACCTTGCAGTGACTAACTCTATGAAGAACGACAGAAGGATTGATCGTGCAGTTGCTGTTTGTAAAAACATTGTGCGTTCTCACACTCGTGGAACAGAAGAAGAGACCTCGTCAAAGAGCAGACGGCCCTCAATCTCCCTAAGCACTGTCTTGTCTGGGTATGTACACTCATGTTAAAAGTTTGGTTTAATGAACAAAAACAATGCAACTAAACTAGAGAAACACAAGTATAACATGTCACAACAAAAGCGCCTGTTTCTATGTTACACACTTTCAGTTTTAACTTCTTTTCAAAAGTTAAATGTTTTGGGGGCGAAAATACTCCTGATTAAATTTTTTAACAATTTTGAAAACTGGTGGGTACATTTTCCTTTTTCTATTTCAAAAACAAAGCAACGGTAACTTTTCCCTATTAGTATTTTTTTTATTTAGTATATTGTTAAAGGATTTTGGTTTTAATCTCTTTTTTAGGAAGTATGTACACGATGGGGATCTCACCACAAGATGGTTAGCCGTTTCCTTGAGTAGAGGGCTGCCGTACAGCGTGTGTTGATGGCCAATTATGACACCGCTCCACTGGTCTCGAAGTGGCAAGATGTAGACGTTCTCGAGGCAATCAAGATAGCCCTGGCACCGGTTGCAGACTTCACGGACATTCTTTCTGCCAAAGAATACGTCACAGTGTCATCAGTTGTCCCCTTGATGCAACTTCTGTCCACTGACATAAAGGCGCCAAAGGTGGATGACGTACAATTGACGACAGATATCAAGACCCGGATCGTACAATACATGGAGGGGAAATACCGGGACGAGACGGGAATGGCCACCACTGTGCTGCTCCTTCATGTCACTACCCTCCTGGATCCTCGATTTAAGGGAGAATATTCGACTGAACTTCTGCAAGCAAAGTCAATTGACATGGTTTGCCTCGAAGCAGTTGCATGCATTGAGCACGACCAGGGCGAGACAGGAACAACTTCATAATCCCTAGTCACTTTCCGAAAGTGACGCGGCTGATGCCCAACCGAGCTCCCAGTCCCCAGTCCCCCCCGCCAAGAAAAGACTAACTTTTGGAAGTTTTTTTAAGGGAATGGGGAGTCAACAACAGAGACCGGAAAAAACAGCCGAGGAGATTGTCAAACTACAACTAGAGTCATATTTATCAATACTAGCTCTGTATCGATAGCGATGATGATCCTCTTAAATGGTGGAAGCAGAACGGATTTAAATTCCCAACGATTGCACGGATTGCGCAGAAATACCTATGTATTTGTGCAACCAGCTCTTCATCAGAGAGACTCTTCAGTACGGCTGGGAACATATTCACGCAAACACGATCTTCACTCAACCCTGAGAAGGTTGACATGCTGGTCTTTCTTGCAAAGAACTTGAAGTGATTGCCTTCAGCCACCAGCACTGAACTAGGACTTATAATTCGTTTGAGATTATTAGTTCAATACCCATGATTCCATAAAGCGGATCGCAGCATTCAGATTGATTATGAAGTCTTCTAAAATTAACAAATCTGAATTTAGCTACATGTACTTGACTTGTTTTGATGATTTTCAGTTGTTGTTTTTTTTTTTCCTTTCCCTGTTTTGATTTTAGATTCACTATTTTAATTATGCACACTTAAAATTAATGTTTTTGGATACCAAAAGTTTGGAGACCTAATTTGGCATTCGGTATTTTTTGGACTTTAAAAAAACACCTCAGAAACAAACGAAATAAAATGTAACAACGCTATTAGTTTGAATTTTAAATTTTATAAAACCGAGGTTAAAAGCGTAAAAACGCACTACCTAAATTTGCATTTTTTCTTCTTCTTTCCTTTCCCTGTTTTGATTTTAGATTCACTATTTTAATTATGTACATTTAAAATTAATGTTTTTGAATACTGAAAGTTTGAGACCTAATTTGGCATTTGGTATATTTTGGACTTGAAAAAAAAAACACCTCACAAACAAATGGAATAAAAACTTAACAACTCTATTAGTTTGAATTTTAAGTAAAAAAAACAGGATGAAACATACATGTAACATCGCACTACCTAAACTTGCAGTTGGGCCTAAACAACAACAATTATATTTCGACCTCGATCGCGATATATCGACGTATCGGCGATATTTACCCGACGATACCTCGCCAGTCAAAATTTATGATATCGTCCAGGGCTAGGATACATACATTCGCACCGTACTAGGTTATGAAGTTTCAGGAACACCGCGTACAAGCTTTAACGCTTTATTCTAATCAATTACCGTTCGTTTCTGTTAACCTTATCTGTCACCCACAATCAATAGGTCCAGTTTGGATAATTGGTGACTCCATTGTTTGCTGGGTAGCAGGAAAAATGCATCTCCCTCGTCAGGTTATCTGGAAAGGGAAAAGTGGGGTGCGCATGGGTGATCTTGATTCGCTCATTCAGTCAACACCAGGTCTGCCCCCATCAGTCCTTGTTTTTCATATAGGCACCAACGACCTCACTGACGTTGAAGAATTTTGCATGCGTCAGCGCATTACAGTGGCATTGCAGAGGTATGTGTCCCAATTTCCAACTACTAAGATAGTGTGCTCTCATATTCTCTCTTGGGTCTTCTATTTTGGGGCAAAGAAATCACAACCTGCTATGGAGAAGAAACGGCGTGCCATTAACCGCTGGGCGAAAGCACAGTGCGCTAAACTAGGCGCTCATTATTTGCCGCACCCATAATTTGTTTGGCCGGAAACGACCTTGTACCCTTATTATGTGAACGGTTGCTGTGCATACGTTATGGATCAGGCTAATGTGCATGTACTGTAGTGCTAACGGTTGGCCGTGCATACATGATGGATCAGGCTAATGTGCATGTACTGGGGTGTGACGGTTGCTGTGCATACGTTATGGATCAGACTAATGTGCATGTACTGTTGTGTTAACGGTTGGACATGCTGGCCCATTCTGGCAATTGTGATGTGTGAAGCTATTTATACTGGTTTGGGGGGTCCAGATGTTCGGGCGAACAACCAATCAGCATAGGCGTAGTGGTGAAAACGGTTTGATTGGTCCTTAAGTTTAAAAGGTCAGCCAATGAGCAGAATATATTGGCAAGTCGCTTTTTACCTTTTTGGAGGGAAAACATTTTCTTGCTTAGCGTCACTATGTCACAGCTTGTGATTGAAGCCAAACATTATAACCTGCCTCCTCCCCTGTTGCTCCACCTTTGAAAGGGCAGTTTTTCGCAGAAAATGACAGAAAATAGTAAATGTCTTATAATTTCATTTGTAGAAAAAATTGTATAACGTAATTTCTAGTTGTAATGGCCAAGGTTATGTAATTTTTCTTACGATAGTGCCATCCGTGTTTTGGTTGGGCTATCTTACCTGTCCCCCTCATTTTCCAACTTGGGGAATTTCTGATGTGTTACTAGGACTGGGATACACTTCTCTCTTTTTATCACTTATAATTAATGGTAAAGTTAGATTTAGGGTGCCCGGCGGTTCCGCCGGGGCCATTCTTCCCCCTCGTTTTCCAACTTGGGGAATAGCATTTTCATGTAGGACTTCTTAAATACTTCATTGATAGGTGCACAGTGTGCATCAGGTGAATGGTTGTCCTGGCTCAGCTGTGTTTATGTTTTTATGGATGTGGTACCCCCCTTGGTGTGGCCACTTTGGTAAAAAGGCATGATTGTCCTTTGTGTGGTCACTTTGGTGAGGGCGTGGTAATCCTTTGTGGCCACTTTGGTAAAAGGGCTCAGTATAGTCCTTTGCGTGGTCAATTTTTGTTGTTGGTGTGGCCACTTTGGTAAGGGCGTGGTAGTCCTTGGTGTGGCCACTGGTATGTGTATGGTTGTCCATTGTTACATGTATGTTTTGTTTGTCTGTCAGCCGGTTTGCCCTATGTTCGGTATCCGGCTCCTTGCCATTTTACAAATTGTTGTTTCAAATAGTGTTATTATTTTTGGTTTTTAATTACAGGTGCTAATAGCACTTAAATAAATTGCAGTGTCAAGCTGTGGCGGAAATCACATATCACATAATCGGTTATTGCATTTTTTGTTATCGTCTGAGTATAATGGCATTTTAAGAACCTACTGGTTGCATATGTCTGTACCTTTAACCCACTTAATATGTGCTTGCCATAAAGCTGTGTGCGCACATGTATTCTCTTATTTTGTATAGTTATGTTGTGTTTGCATTACACGCAGTTTGTCACAGGGGCAGGGGACCAGAGTCTATTACATGATTACACTCAGAGCCAGTAATAATCAACCACAACACATTGAACTTGCCGAATGCAATATTGGTAATTAATTACCAAATTTAGTACCCAAATATAAAGATACTGGATTGCAGGGGGCAAGGGTCCACTTTGTCCCTTCAAATAAGAAGAAGTAATAAAATAGAAGTGTAACATTTAAAATATGAGGGTGTCACATAAAGCTGGCAGGTATTTGCCGCTAAGAGTTTGATATACATGTACCATACAATAGCACCCTCTACAGTTACCCACAGTGTACTTCGTGAGCTTCCTCTTTTCTGTTGGCGGCAGGTCAGGTAAAACAAGGATAATTCATTTTATCAATTTTGTGATCAAATGCTTTATACTCGGCATACCACATCACACTTCTCCTAGTCTGTGCGTTCCATGCTTGGATCGGCGGTTGCCGTGCATGCGTGATGGATCAGGCTTATGTGCATGTACTGTCATTGTTTTGACGGTTGGACGTGCTGGCCCATTCTGGCAATTGTGATGCGTGAAGCTATACTGGTTTGGGGGATCCAGATGATCAGGCCAACAAACAATCAGCATAGGCGTAGTGGTGAAAATGGTTTGATTGGTCCTAAAGTTATATAGGTCAGCCAATGAAAGCACACTATTGGCAGGTCAGTTGATACTTTTTGGAGGGAAATTTGTCTGCTTAACGTCACTTTGTCACAGCTTGTGATTTAAATCAAATCGCTGGTATTAATTGCACTTAAATAAATTGCAGTGTCAAGCTGTGGCGGAAATTCACATATTGGCTAAGCTTATTGCATTTTGTTGTTGTCTGAGTATAATTACAGTTCCTGATTATTACTCCTTAATACCTGTATTTTTGCTAGAGAAAATCTTTAATAAATAAAAAAGACAGTTAAAGTTGTAGAGTTCAGTCTTGTGTTGTTTGTGAAGTTATTTTGTAATTATGAATATTATGGGGAAAAACGGCTTGGTCGCTACTGGGGAAAGACACCTCCCCTGGGAATTACCAAGTTCTCAGGAGACTGCGCCGATAGCCCGACAATGCTATCGAGCCAGCAGTCTCCTGCCCAGCACTCACAACCATTTTCGCGTGCGGGTGATGTCAATTCCGCTGACTGGGAAAGGGACCCAACATGGTTTCATTCTCTGGTCGCTGTACACGGGACTACCAAACAAAAGGGAAACACCGGCAAGGCTAAAGTCAAGAGTTCCTGTGCCATGGTTGTCCCAAAGAAGGGACGGCATGCAGGGTAGTTAGCATAGCTTCGACACGGGCAATGCTACACCCTCCGCTCAGTGGCAATCCCCACTGAACACTGGGATAGACTTTTATATGGGTCTACGGACCATACAGCAACCGCCCACTTGGAGCTTGGTGCGCTGCTGGCGGCCGGACATTTTTTGAGTGATGCAGAGCGGGCCATCTGGGGGACAACCGGGGTATACGGCCTGCACAGAATCAGCCATTCTCCGGACAACAACGGCCCCAACCCAGCCCTAATGCAGGGGTGCCTGCCCCTCGATATTATGGCTGGCGCAGATGACTGGCCCAACTCGTGTATCCTCCCACCATGGGACCCGTGGGAGGCTGCCTTCGAGCCTTTGCATGGTCCTGGGCTTTGGTTGCGCTGGACCGGTGGGTGCTTGATACAATCAAATTTGCTGGGACTGGAGTTTTCGAGCAGCCCTATCGAGCCAATTTCAACCACCCATCGAAGCGCCGCTATCTCAAAGGGAAAATAACTTCACTCCTCTCGAAAAGGTTGGCGCAGGTGGTCCCCTCAGGGGAGACACACACAGGATTTATGTCGACCTTCTTCTTAGTACCCCAAAAAGAGGCAGGCGTATGGCATCCAATCCTAAACTTGAAGCCACTAATCCGTATGATTACGCTGAAGATTATTTTTGAATCATTCAACACAACTGCGTGGGCGGCAAGCCTCGATTTGAAGGACGCATACGTCCCTGTCAGACCGGAACACTGGAAAAAATGTTGGTTCCAATACAAACCTAAAGACATCCGTTATGAATTTACAGTGCTCCCATTTGGGCTTTTCACCTCATCCAGGGTCTTTACCCGAATTTTGAGGGCGATCGGGGCAGCGCTACAGAGGCTGGGTGTGATGATTTTCATGTACCCCGACGATTGGCTGTTTGTGGGTCCACTAGCGAGGCCACGTCGAAGGCTCTCAGTTTCACCGTACACATCACATCCGACCTTCGGTTTATCATCAACACCCAGAAGTCGCACCCGGTCCCCTCCCAGTTTCCAACTTTCCTGTGAGCAACGCTCAACCTCTAGAGGGGGGCTGGCCTGCCCTTTGAACATGTTGAAGGAACGCTTGTCGAATCTACGACTTATACCTGTTCATTCCATCACCGATGGCCCCAGCACAGGCCTGGCTCAGACTCCTCAGCCTCGTGGCCTGAGCCTGGTTGCAACGTGGAGTTTTTCAGTCTGCGGAGGCACCCCATCCAGCTTCACCTGCTATCATTCTAACGACCAAGCCATCACTGCATAAACCATCCGGTGCTGATCATGCCCTGGCTGCTTCCACACCTCCATTGGTGGCTCAACTCCACCAACCTTACAGATAGAGGGACAGGCCTTTCGCAAGCCACAGCCCTCTCTTATCGTCACAACAGACACGTCACTTTCCGGCTGGGGGGCCACTCTGGGGGTTGTTCAGTCTCTTTTTTGGCTAATCAACTGACCATTTTTACAAATGGTGTAGGCAGCATTCTCTACATCCCCTAATACTTCAATAGAGGAAGTGGCGGATTTTCTGGTGTACTAAGCTTGTTCGAGGGTGACCTTACAACGGCCATGGTTAAAACTTACCGGTCGACCATAGCAGTGATTCACAGAGGCTTTCCAGACGGATCCTCGGTATCAGAGAATCAGGCACTTAGCCAGCTCGTTAAGGGGATGTTTGTTTCTCTTTAATAGTAGATTAAAGTAGTCATTAATGTATTAATTACACACTAATTAATGTTAATTACAGTATTTATTACACGTTGGCCCACCACTGTACCAACATTGAGCCGGCATCCTGCCAACGTAGGACTATTGTTTTCAGTTCAGTCATGGAGACACTGAATGGAAGTCGGCATTTGGTCGGGAAGACCAAGGCAGTGGGAAACAGTCGGCCGTAGGACGTCGTATTGATGGACTGATGTTGCTGTCGGGAGGAAGTCCACACGACAGCCCTTGCCAATGTCGGGGCCGATGATGGCGGCCGTTGCAAATGCCCCACCTAACCGACATCAATCCAACATCAATTGCCTATCAAAACCCGACCTTGGGCTGATGTCAGTATGCACAGGTCATCATACCAGAATCTAATCGGTTGATAGATCCTGAGCTTGGATCCTTGTTTTAGCCAAAAATGTCAATGGGGTTTTATGTGTTAAATGTTCTCCATATGAACTGTGCATAGCATCAATGTAGGTCAACCCCCCCCCCCCCCCCCATCCATTGGCATAAACTGCTTATGCAAATCATTTATTTACCGGCTCTCCGACTGGTCAGCAGTTTACTCAACTTAAGGTTTTATTTGGCTTTTATTTGATAAACAGGATCCTTTGTTTGTTACAAGTAAGCAATAGAAATTATCGTTTTACAATTTTCTGAAGTAGGCAATGGAAACTACTGAGTGTTTAAGTTTCTTCCCCTTACATGTGCCTTATGAGCAATTGTAATGTGTTATTGCACAGAACACATGTATCCCCCACAGCCTTGATGGGGTTAAGTACAAAGATCGGGGTGAAATTTATCTCCCATAATCAAAACCTTTTTTAAAACAAACTTTACAAACAACTGACATCAGCAAATTTTAGCAAATTGACAGGCGGTCATGCTTACCAAGTGACAAATACAATGGTTGTTTGAGTATGGACCACTCAATTATTTACTCTCTGTGCAAATACATGGGCTTAAAAATGTCTGAACGGCTGTTGGCATAATGACAACGGAAGAGGCTATGAGGTTTCAGATTTTATGATAAAAATCTTTTAAAAACTGGTACTAATCTAATTTTTTGTCAAGGCTATCATAGTTTATGGTAAAGTTTGGATTATTCGCAACAAGAAAAGTGATTGTTAAAAGTGTCCCTCGAATTGGTAACAGTGTGTGAAATTTCAGCCCCTGGCTCATGGACTAAATCTTTGAACCATTGGTTCTTCAAATCTTTTCCACTTGTTGTACATAAAACTTACAAACTGCGAGGATTGCTCATTCACACAAACTGTATCTTCTCTGTGGAACGAACTTCCTCAAGATGTTGGTAATATTTCTTGAGTGTCAACACTTTCAAAATTAATCTCAAGACTCACCTTTCGAAGATAGCAATCTAAAGTTTGTGGTTTATTTGTTATTATTTTATTGTTTATAGCTTTGCTCTTATGTTTTCTCTTCTTGTTATTATTGCTTTTTTTTCACTGGATATTGCTTATTGTTTTTCATTGTCTGCTTTTCTCTGCGCCTTGAAACATGTACTTAGATTGATTTGCCTATTATTAAGATAATGCTGTATACATGTAGTTCATGTTTAGTTTTGTTTGGTTTATTTTACATAGATATGCAGACTTCTTAACCTGATATTGGAAAACAACAAGTCCTCTGCTGAAGGTCGTGTTCTCACACAAGCAGACTTTAGAGGTACTTTAATGCGATGTCAACAAGTTATCAAGGAAGGTTTTCTGGAGAAGAAAAATCACAACCTTTACACCACATACACAAGGTTTGTTTGCCTTCGGTCTGTTTTATTTTAGCTCATGGACTGTGTACACACTTGTACAAAGTCCAAGATTAATTTGGAACACCTTGGAAGAAGCAAAGTTTTGTTTTGTTACATGCCTACCTCACTAACTCACTAAACTTCCCTAAATACATTTTCCCTAACTGAACTTTATTTACAATAGCGCCCTCTCTGGATCTACATATACTGCCATCAAGTTAATAGCTTCCTCCTTTTTAAGCGCCAACATCGCCAGACATGTTTTCTGTTTGCTTAAAGAGAAATTTTAGTTTGCTAAGTATTTTGGGGGGGTAGTTTTCTAATGAAGTGTAGAGATTTTTTTCTTCTTTATAGTTTAGTGGTCTTTGGAGTGTTTTTTTGTTCTTGAAGTGTTGTTTTTGGAGATTTGTTAATTATTAATTTTTTGAATGGAAAAATGTGTACATAACATTGGAATGTATCAGCCCACAATGGGATTGCTGGTAGCTCCCGGGCGGGTTATCCTTCATCAGGGCCTCTGCTTGGAGGATGGGTTTGTCTATAGTTTTGATCCCTGCGCAGGACACACTGTCCCTGGCTGTTGTGCCTACCTTGAGCACAGTCCTAGGGTGACTTTGCAGCAACCAGTTGGATGTCCCACAGCTCCCCCTACTGCACCATGCAAGCATTAGCATCCGTCCCGCCGAGGTGCTTACAGAAATAGATGGGGCAGCTTGGTAATAGACACCCATCTATACTCAAGCCAACCCTTTCAGCCTTCGGCTGAAGAGATATGACATGCTTTGACTCTCACTAGGTGAAATAATCATCAGGATTTCTGTATGAAACTCCATGCGATGATGAAGAAACTTACACCAAGATTGAGGATGCCCTCTTACTTTCAAAGTACCCCATCAATGGCTTTGAACAGGACTCAACGATATCTGCAGACATGTTGCCAGGCTCAACAGCCGGTGGTCAAGACAGGTAAGGCGCCAGCCTTATGGTTTCCTGAATGGTGGCGAATGGGATCACTCTAACACAGCTCTCCACATTTGGACCCATTTAGGGCCTTGTGGGACACTTGGGCAAAGGGTCCTGGGCAAATCTCTTCCCCAACAGGTACATGTAGATGCATCAAACGTTCCGCGAGAGCTACCCTCTTGAATTTACAAGCAACCCACTGTTGAGTATGCACGTCTGTCAGAAACTGCTCCCTATCCTCTGAGTAAAGTGCAATGCCCTTGAGGAAGTACGTGGCTTGCGTGTGATCAAACCAAGGTGTCCCGTCTGTTGATTGCGGATAGCATCACTGGACCTTCACAATTGATTAACTCACCCTTTTTGTCATAAGACATAAGAAACTTTATTACTCTCCAAAAAGAAGAAATTACATTGCTTGCACAAATTTAAAAACACTGCAAAGATCAAAAAGTTAGTTACAAAAGGCAGATACAACTATTGGACAAGAAATAAAGCACCAGGATTTTTAAATAAAATCCATGTTCACCGTGCACCCAGTCTGAATTTGTGAGACCATTACATCACTTAATGATAATACCAACGCCAGTTGGGCAAAATTCCTAAACATTTACAAGTTACTGGAAACAGGTCAAGTCTTATTCTTAAGTTTTCTTTGTTGATTTGTCAAATCTATTTTAATTTCATATAATGCCAAAGTTTACTTTCCTCACAATATAATATAATTTGTATAGCCATAAAATGGTTAAACTAAAGTATTTGAAGAAACAGAGAATCATGCACACAGATAAAACTTGTATGGTTTAGACCAACTTGAATACATGCAAGACTTGCACAGTCTTTTGACAATCACCTGTGTGTTTGGTAGACAATATTTTTCACTGTAATACATAGCAAATTTAAAATCTTTTGCCAAATTCAAAAAACTTTTTTCTTTTGTTCACAGACAAAAAAGTAATAGTCTTTTGAAAACAAGGTTGTCAACAGAAAAAAATTGTCCAGTTACCTCATTGAGAATGTAATTCTGCTGTGCATATGTGTATTGGTTTGCACACACAGACTTCTCACTACTTGGAATAACAATGTTTGTTCCTTGCACCAACACAATTGCACACATCCTTTGTTGGAGGAATTAGACTTAAAATGCAAACACATGAGTAAGGCCCATTATGGAAAGATTTTTCCCCTACCATTTTGTGCAAGCTGAAAGACTTTGTGCCATTATATTTGTGTGAAGTGTCAAACTTTGAAGTAATTCCTTTCTTTATTTGTAGATCATTAATGCTTCCATAGTGTAGATATGTTATGTCCATTCAAATTTAACAAATACAATTGAAGTAAGTGTAGTTTGAAACATTTCTACCAATCCAAATGGGAAAATGTTGCTTATTTGATGTACTGTATTTTGCCTGGAATATTAAAATTTATTATATTTTCAGGAGGTGGATTCGCATACGAGAAGGTGAATTATCATATTACAAACCAGATGAGGACAATCAGCAAGCTCTCAACATACTTCAACTTTCAGATGATGTTACTCTGGTTAAAAAGCTCAACTACAGTGGTTTTAGCATAACAACAAGAAAGAAAGTGTACCTGTAAGTATTTGTGTTCTTCTCTACGATATATGTTTATTAGGTATAAGCATGTCTAACAAACTTATCACTCAGACCAGTGTTATTGGACTTCAGTTTGGACTTGGACTCAACTCCACTGTTTTACAGGCTCAGATTTAAAGGACACAGACTAAAGGTTTGAGGACTCAGCTGGAGTACGGCACAAGTCCAACCAAACTTAGTCTATATTTTCATGAACGTTTCCATAATTTTTCTTTACTAAAAAACAAACAAATGAAACAAAAATATACAGATCTTAATGCAACAGCATATTTCTTTTTGTGAAACCATAATTTATAGGGAGGAAGCGTAATTTTATAAGCTGCATAACAACAAGGTGGAAAAGCTATTCCAGATAAAATCTGGTGGGTTTAGACATTTACCTGTAAAATAAATTTATTGTAAACAAAAAATCATCTGGTAGTGAAAAATTGATTAAACTTTATTGAACTTTTTGATGAAACGATGATGATGAGAGAGCCAGCCCAAATGGAGAACACTTCTTTGCAAAAATGTGAAGAAAACTGGATAAAAGAACAGGTTAATGATGGGGGATGTGTAGTCTTGATGTGAAAATGTAACCTGGAAAGATGATACCACCCGATTAAAAATGAATACTGGAAAAGAAAACCCCAACTAATCTATAAGAAAATTATAACAAACTAGGACAGTGACTAATACTTTAAAAGTGTAAGTTTCCACAATTACTGACTAAAGCGCACCAGACTCAAGTTCTGGTGTTTCTGATCAGCAGGAAGTGTGGTTTGGAGTACCAGTCTTGACACTTCTGTTTGTAAGTGAGGCATTATAATGTGTGTTGTATAATCGCGTCCTGTCACAGTCTTTTGTTGTGTGCGGGACTGCATCCCATAATGATCATGCTACTTGGCCTGGGACTGGTTGGATTTTCTCAATAACCACTCCCCCCTCCTATTCCCCACCCTGTCCTTTCACGTGTTAGCTGTGCTACCCTCATAAACATACACAATGGCAAAATATTGCATGTAAAATTCTCCAAAAGAAATTCCACGTCATCTTTGTTTGGACTTTTTAGTGTACCCCTTATTATTTGATACCCATCTCCTTCCCTACTCTCTCACCCTTCCTATTCCCCTGACTTTAAAACAAACATGATGCTTCTAAAGTCTTTTGAAACTTGCCCTGTAATAATTGTTTCTAACTCCATACAGAAAGAAGCATACACATTGAACAATCCTCAAGCTTCTTGAACATCATGAGTGCGTTCCGGTTATTAAATTTCCTTCGCTTCTCCCCCTTCTCCCCCCCCCCACCCTAAAAAAACCCAAAACTAAACAAACAAACAAACAAAAACCCTCAATCTGTTGTATTACATTACATACCATCAAACTGTTTTTAATCTCACACATAAATTTCAAAAATTAAAAAACTTATGTGCTTCTGCTTTTGTTTGTGTTTTGCTTCTGCATATGCATTTGTGTTATAATTATTAGATTAATATTGAGTTTTTGTAAATTTTTACATCTATACATTTAATTTATTTATGACTATTTTTTTAAAGCGAAAAGTGGGGAGCCGTGGCCAGCAAGCCGCCCCCCATTGTGATGCACCTTCCAGATATGATTAAGTTTTTGGTGAGAATGAGTGAAAAATGATGGTTAGTTTTTTGCATCATTTCATAACTGAATCAAAAAATGAAAAGAATCATTGACATGGTTTTTTAAATTTTTGCCTCCAACATTACGAATTTGTAAACTGATAATTGTTTTTATGTATTTTATTGGTCTAGTTTCCGAATCATCCCGTCTGGTAGCACAGCCCAAGCAAGCATTGAGAAGGAACGTGATGAATGGTTCAGGGTAATTTTTTTATTTCCTTTCAATGAACAATTTTTCCTTTGTTCCACACCATTTAAAAAAAAGAGGTAAATAATGCCTCATCTTAGTTTTGTGCTTTTTTCTATATAAACATGAAACATCTGGTAAATTTCAAAGTCCATCATTGGGAAACTCCAACATTGTATTAAGCTGTAAGATGTCTTTCCTTTGGAGAACTGCAATGCTGTTCAGTTTAAAATACATTGATAGTGTGTTTTATGTAAACTCTTATCTGAACCAGAAGCAAAGGTCATAATGAGGTCATCAAAGTGTAAAAGTGTCTCTTTTCTTTGAATCTTAACGCCAGCACAAACATTTTGAATATATGTTATTTTGGGGGGAGTTAAACATCCTTCAAATGATAGTTATGTATTTTGATATCTGGTGATGCCATAATGAACAAAGTTGTTTTTCTGACCATGAAATTGTTCATTATGGATTGCCATTTGCCAAAGTATGATTTTGAATATGGTGGTAGATAGTTAAAGGAATGTTACATAATTGGTAAGAAAAAAACTTGTAAAATATACTTTTTGATCACAGATTTACATAAAACTTACACGGTCTAATGATGATGATAGTAGAAAACATCCCTTGAATTATTTCGGTCTGAAATGCCATATTTGATGAGAAATAAATAAACTAATTTTCCGATCGGTGTTTATCGCTCAGTGAGCGTTTTATTCATTTGTTGAACCTATATGATTTCATGCAAATGTGTAATTGGTTTTTCACTATTTTCTCGTGACCCAGATGGCCGATCGATCTCAAACTTCTACAGGTTTGTCAGTTTATGTATATGTTGGATTACATAAAGTGCTTACACTGCCAGCACTGTTTTGTTGCAAAAACCAATTCTGTAATGTTCCTTTAAATAGGTCACAAGTGATGGCGTTTTCAATACCTATAATTTTTTTAAAGTTTGGGTCTCACTGATGATGTCATGCATACTTAGATGCTTAATGCAAACATGTTTACGTTGGCTTTAGATCCTTACACGAGACAATTTTTGCATTTTTCAGCCTCTGTTTCAACTTGGAATGATGAAGTCAGGTCACGTTTGAAAAAAGGTCACATTGGTATTAATATGGTAGGATTTTAAACGTAGATAGAGGTAACAAGTGATGGTGTCATAATAACTATCTTTTTTAGAGCTTGGGTCTTAATGATGATACCATACACAAACACTACATCCAAATAATTTAACTTCCTGGGTGGACCAAAAGGCAAGATCAAATGAGGTCAAGTTTGTAAAAATAAATATTTCAATTTTGATTCAGAAAATACCATAACAAATTGAATTCATGTCATGTGGTTCAGGAGATTGTTTCAAGTAGTAAGCTATGAATTAGTGTAGCGTGATAACTGATAATGTCATGAGTTTTAGGTTATTTGGGGTTAAACAAAGAAAAATTGAGACTAAAGCAGGAATTGAACCAGCAACCTCTGAACTAACGTGCTGGCGCTCTACCAACTGCTCTACCAATTGGGCTATCTAGCCCTGTGTTAGTTGTCTCCTTATTTTGTCAATATCTTTTCTTGGGGTTGCCAGTCAGAAGCCATAGAGGCTTGTGAGGCTTTGATGGTGCTGAAAGTCAACCAATAAATATTATTAATATTATTATTATTATTGTTTATTCAACAAAAACAAAATGTAAAATAAATAAATAAATGTACATAATAATAAACATAAAAAAGGAGCAAGAGAAAGCCAAAAAAAAAAAAAAGAAATTACAAAATGAACAGAAATACACAGAATCTAAACATCTTAAAAGGGCCAATACAACAATAAATACAAATAACTGGACGAAAAAACGTACAAGAAACAGCAACAGCTATGTGGGTCAGGGGCTGCAAAAGTAAGATAAACTACTCTTACCCGCAGGTATGCAGTCCTGCACATAACAAAAGACTGTGACAGGACGCGATTTTACAACACACAAAACTACAAAAGACCAATACACTGAGGCCCAGAGCACATGACCTAAAGGCGTTGAAGCACTATAATGACAATCAACTACATGAATGAAAGGACAGTTTGAGATCACGCAAGAAATTAAAGGGTTTATTATGGCTGAGTCCCTAAAAGGTGTTCCAAAGTCTGTGAAAACTGTGAGAGGGTGAGTGAAACAAAGCTTGAGTACAAGCAGGCAGATGACGAAATGTGAGGGATTCTAGATGACAGGGTTTGACAAAAAACATCCGTGATGGCTTCATATTTACACAACCCATGCAAGCATTTAGACACAAAGGAGCATAACAAGAAATCTCATCTTAATGAAAGTGACAACCAATTCAGCTGGCCCAGCCTATCCTCGTAAAGCCGTGTTCCCATTGGACTTATTTTTGCTAAAGTACCGCGACTTTTCTGTAGAATGACAAAATTAAATCCAATGGGAACGCATGGTAAACTGACCTCCCTGTCAACTTACCGCGACCGTGATGTAAAACTAACAGGCCAAATGAGGTCGCGGAAGACTTCCGCGCAGCCGCGGAAGACTTCCGCGTAGTCGTAGTAAGTTATCAGCGCCGATAAAAAGTCCAAAAGTTAACTGTTCCGTCGCGGAATTTAAGTCCAGGTGGGAACGCATGGTAGAACTACACCTAATCGTGTCACGGTAACTTTCCGCGTGGCCCGGAAGAAAAAGTCCAATGGGAACACGGCTCTCGTAAGACAGCTGACCGCACCGTTGTTTCAGGGCGATGCGGGTAGCAGTACACTGCACACGTTCAATTTGGGAGACTGTGTATGCACATGTGGATCCTTGGGTTTGCAACTGAACAAGAGGACGGTCTTGCATTGTTAGCATCCGCTAACTGCAAGGAACTCAATCGGCCAGGCACGGACCAGAAATTTTCCCATTTGTGCAAACAATCAACCAAGGTCACGCAAATGCTGTTTGGCGACGACTATGGCAAACAAGGAGCTCCGAGAGGAGCAAAAAGCAACAGTTGGGGTGTTGCGTGTTGCTGGAACGCAGAGAGGTAACTATCACCCTTACCCAACTAATGGATACAATCCCGTAAACTTCATGAATAAGTGTTTTCATGCTGCTGGCTGGAAAACTGGTGGCGATGCTGGAACTTCTTTTTAGGCAGACAGTGCAACATGAAAAACAGACAAATACAGATATCATCCTATCATCCTGGCGGCATTCAACTAGGAAACAGTACAATGGATACATTGAACTATGGCGTCACTTTTGCCATATCAGGAAACCTTATACTTTGCAAGCAGATGCAGTTCTTATTGTAACCTTTTTAATAGGCTCTGATCAGTACCACTGTAGTGAGGGCGCTCTTCAAGATGGTGTTTTGCTTTTTTTCTGTTCCAATTTTTGTTTTTAAAATCCATTAAATTCTCGGGCCTGCAACGACATCCAACCCTAAAAAGGCTATATATGATTCTGGAAAGTTTCTGTGATGGTATTAGTGGTACTTTTATCTTCCTGATTTTTTGTTGTGGTCTTGGGATTTTGTTTTTGCGAAAACTTGGCCAACCCAAGGATTGAGAGATGGCAGACAAAAGCCATAAGGCAAACAGAATGAGCCAGAAAGCTAAAGGAGGTAGATCTAGCAGTAGAACTACCACAAACAGCAGTCAATCCGACAGAACAATCGACTTGGTATAAAGTACGAATAGATCCAACAGAACAGCAGGGAAACAGAAAACGACTAATGTGGAGATGACCGACATTCTGGAGGTAACATATTGCATGAAATGTAACTGTATTAATAAACTCCGATGATAAAGGTCTCCAATGCGAGCTGTGTACATGTTGGGAATGCCTTGAGTGTACCAATATTTGAGCGGATTTGTACAACATCGGACAATGAATGTATTACATATACTTGCAAGAATTGCCCTAAGGATATTCCGTTACTCAGAGAACTGAAAGGCATAAGAACAAAACAAGATAAAATGGCCATTGAGTTGATAGATGTCAAGGGATCACAAGCAATAATGGAGACGGAAATGAAGGCGGTGAATACGAACATCTCAACCCTCCAGACTGATGTAACTGACTTAAAGAAGAATGTAGCATTACTACTAGTCCAAGAGCATCCAGAGGCTGTTGAGGGGGAGAAGAAATAGGTCAAGAAGGAAAAATCCGCGAAATGGTTGAAAGATTGGGAAGGAAAAGCAATGTCATAATAAGGAACTGCAAAGAGGATGGTAACGAATAAGTGTCTTTGAACAAAGTGTGGGATCATATCGGAGTGCAAGAGGTAACAATCAAAGAAATGTAAAGAATAGGACGAACCAGGGGACCTGGAGTTGCAAATGACCACGATAGATTGCTGAGAGTAGTGTTAGAGGATGTAAGTAAGAAGCATGAAATACTAAAAAATGCTAAGAAACTCATGATGGCTGATGATGATTTTTTAAGAAATATTTACATTGCCCCAGACCTTACTAGAATCCAGCGAGAATTAGACCATACCCTCAGACAGGAACTGAAGGGAAGGAGGGATGATGGTAAGATGAGCATAGTGATATTTAGAGGTAAAATTATCACAAGAAATCAGTCTCCTTTATCCTATGGGAAAGAATGTCCCACTCCCAGCGAGGGACCCAACGGGGGTAAAAAAAACTAAGTAGCTACACAAATGTAAATAGTGAAGCACCTGCAATTGAGTTTCTGCACGGTCAAGCACAACATGTAACCAACCAGTTACATGCCAGCACTGAACTCCAAAGTCATGGAACTACACATCAGATAGACGAAGAGCACTTATTATATGTAGCACCATTAAACTACACCGATGCCATTACGACATCTAGATACACATTGGATGCAGATGATCCAACCAGTTACCCTGACCTTGTTCCTGAAATTCAGGAAAGTTCCAGTGATAATTCTGTCAATGAGATCGACTTGGATGATGGTGAAGAGAGCATTGTTGATGTCACCGATGATGATTATGATGACGACAGGGATGATGAGGTTGGCAAGGAAGATGCACTTGTTGATTTTGATGAAAGGAAGGCTAATATAACCTGCAATGATTCTCCCTTGTCTATTAAACATAATTTGAGAGTGTTATACACGAACGCCCAGAGTATAAAAAATAAGATGGAAGAACTAAAAGACCTAGTGTGTGATAACAATAATAATAATAATAATAATAATAATAATGTAGTAGGGGAAAAGTTAGGTGTGAAGGCTTCGCAATCAAAACAGGAAAACAGTACACCATGGTGGAAACGTCGTCTGGACGGTCAAATTAAAGAATTACGAAAAGACCTCAGTAGAATAGAACAAATGAAAAAGGGTTTAATAAAGGGTCCAGACTTGAGGAATACAATCATGACAAAGTATATTGTCAAAGGTAAGGGGGTGAATGTTGTCATAGAGGAGATTAAGCAAAGGGTAAAGGCTAAGGCTGCAAAGGTGAAGAGGTATGTTGATAGGGTCAAGCAGTTTCACCAAAATAGGCTATTTAACACCAATCAGCGTCGGTTTTTTAAGGAATTAGACGGAAAGAATGACAGCACACAAGTGGGCCCGAGGCCAGCAGAGGCAAAAACTTTCTGGGGTAGTATTTGGGACCATCCAATACAGCACAACCGACAAGCGGAATGGCTAACGAATGTGAAAGATGAATTGAGAGGGGTACAGCAGCAAGAAGGGTTCCAGACGTGGACAAGGTAAAGAGACAGGTAAAGAAAGTGCCAAATTGGAAAGCCCCGGGTCCGGACCAAGTGCATGGTACTGGTTGAAGAACTTCCGTAGTTTGCATGAGCGAATGGCCCTACAACTGCAAGACTGTTTAGTACAGGGTAAGGTCCCATCTTGGATGACTGAGGCAAGAACGGTTCTGATCATTAAGAATGTCAAGAAAGGTAACATTGTGAGTAATTATAGACCAATCACGTGCTTACCTGTGATGTATAAACTCTTGACCAGTATGATTGCAGAAGACCTCTATCGCCATATGGATGACCAGAAGTTGTTTCCAGAGGAGCAGAAAGGCTGTAAGAAGCGGTCCAGAGGTACGAAAGATCAACTTATCATTGACAAGGCTGTACTGAAGGATTGCAGGAGCAGAAAGACTAATTTGGCAATGGCGTGGATCGACTACAAGAAGGTGTATGACATGGTATCGCACACATGGATAATGGAATGTCTGGATATGGTTGGAGTGGCTGATGCAGTAAAACGTCTTTTAGGTGGGAGCATGAAGACGTGGCGAACAAATCTGACAGCCAACGACGATAGTCTGGGCAAGGTATGCATAAGAAGAGGTATTTTCAAGGTGACTCTCTGTCTCAACTGCTGTTTGTTCTGGCACTGATGCCCCTGTCGATGATTCTGAGGAAGGTGAGCGCAGGTTATGTACTGAAGAAGGACGGATGTAAGATCAACCATCTGCTTTTTATGGACGATTTAAAGTTGTTTGCAAAGAATGAGGCGGAGATCGATTCTCTGGTGCAGACCGTCAGGATTTTCAGTGATGACATCGGGATGCAGTTCGGTCTGGAGAAATGTGCTTCAATGGCCATAAAGAGGCGAAAGAGGGTACATTCCGATGGCATCGCTCTGCCAGATGGTGCACAGATGAGGGCTCTAGGCGAGGAGGAGAGTTATCGGTATCTTGGTGTTCTTGAATCGGACCATGTGCTTCACGAGGAATCAAAGGTAAGGCTGAGGGCAGAATACATCAGGCGGGTGAAGAAATGTTTAAAGTCGAAACTGAACGGGGGGAACATGATTAAGGCGATTAACACGTGGGCCGTGTCTTTGATGAGGTACAGTGGGGGTATTGTGGGGTGGACCAAGGAAGATCTAGATGTCACGGACAGGAGAACAAGGAAACTGATGACCATGCATGGCATGCTACATCCGCGGTCAAATGTCAGCAGACTCTATCTTCCGAGGTCAGAGGGCGGAAGGGGTTACTGAGCGTGGCAGACAGTGTTAACATCGAGCTCAGGAGCTTGCATTGTCATATTAGGAGGACCGAGGAGAACTTGTTGATGGTTGCCCAAAAGTACACGAGGGAAGACGAAGTTGGGCCGAAGGAGTACAAGAGGGGAAAGAAAGAGGAAAGACATCAAGATAGGAGGAACAAGCCACTTCATGGCCGGTTCTTGAGATGTACTGAAGAGGTAGCGAGCCCTAAGTCATGGAATTGGTTAAAGAGCGGAGAACTAAAGAAGGAAACCGAGGGCTTGATTACTGCGGCGCAAGACCAGTCACTAAGGACAAATGTTATGAAGGCAAGGATAGAGAAAGCAAACGTCTCTCCTATGTGCAGAATGTGTTACAAGGCAGAAGAGACTATATTTCATATTGTCAGCGAATGTAGTATGATGGCCCAGACGGAGTACAAAGGAAGACATGACAAGTTGGCCAAGGTTATTCACTGGGATCTGTGTAAGAAGTATGGTATCCAAGTGCATGCGAAATGGTACGACCACGTTCCGGAGAAAGTTGTAGAGACCGACCAGGTCAAGATTCTCTGGGATTGTAACATTCAGACTGATCATGTTATAGAACATAGGCGTCCGGATGTTGTAGTCTTAGATAAGACGACAAAGATGTGTCATCTCATTGACATAGCTGTGCCGGGTGATATCAGGGTAGCTTCGAAGGAGACGGAAAAGATCCACAAGTACCAAGACCTGGCCAGGGAGCTCCGTAAGATTTGGCAGGTGAAAGTGAAAGTAGTCCCTGTGGTTGTTGGAGCACTTGGCACCATTCCCAAAGCACTGGGGAAACATCTAGATGAAATAGGGACAAATGTGAGGATAGATCTGTTACAGAAGGCGGCGCTTTTGGGAACAGCGAGGATCCTGAGAAAGACCCTTGAGATCTAAGGCTACGGGACGTAGCCTGACTTTGTGCCGAGGAGTAACCGGCACAAATGAAAATGTAATCTTTCTTTTGCATGCTGTGATAAGATGAAATAATAATAACAATAATTAAAAACTTGTAAAGTGCCATCTATCTAAGACTAAACTTATTCCGAGGCGCATAAAAACCAAACAAAAAAACAGAGAGAGAGTAACAAAAAAAACTAGACCTTAGGTGTTTTTGAACAAACACATAGCTGTTCCGTTTTGTTTTAATTTGATTAAACGCTCTGTATCAAGCTAGCAATCATCACAAAGATTATGATTTTGTGACATGTGGTTCAGGATATATGATTTTTGATATTTTAACTTCCTGTTTGGACCGGGAGGAAAGGTCAACAAGGGGTCATGGTAACCGAAGTTCAATGTTTAATGCTCAAAGGATCTATAACTTAAAAGAAATTTAAAATCAATTGTGTAGTTCTTGAGATATTTGTCCAACTACTGGTTGACCCGGAAGTAAAGGTCAACATGGGGTCACGGTAACCCAAGTTCAATCTTCAATGCTCAAAGGGTCTATAACTGAAAAGGAATTAAAAATTGGGTGTGTACTTTTTGAGATATGGTCCCACTTTCGTTGACCCAGAAGTAAAGTAACAAAAAGTAAATTTTTGTTGATCAAAGGGTCTCAAACGGAAAAGAAATTGAAAATCGGTTGTGTAGTTCTTGAGATATGGTCGCACTTCCGGTTGACCCGGAAGTTAAGGTCATCAAGGGGTTACAGTAACAAAAAGTAAATTTTTTAATGATCAAAGGATCTCAAACTGAAAAGAAATTGAAAATCAGTTGTGTAGTTCTTGAGATATGGTCCCACTTCCGGTTGACCCGGAAGTAAAGGTCAACATGGGGTCACGTTAACCCCGATGCCCAAGGGGTCTATAACTGAAAAAAGTTTGAAAATCGGGTGCGTAGTTCTTGAGATATGGTCGCACTTCCGGTTCACCAGGAGCTAAAGGTCAACATGGGGTCACGTTAACCCCGATGCCCAAGGGGTCTATAACTAAAAAAAGTTTGAAAATCGGATGTCTACTTCTTGAGATATGGTGCTGCAAAGATTAACTAATTAAAGCTTTTAATTACTGATGACGTCACAGTAACAAAAATGTGTTTTTCAAACTAATAAATTTTATAAGGTACACGATGGTTTGTAACTTATCCCAATCAAATGCCTTTTAAAAAAAACCACCCGAACTTTTCATATCATATGTTGGTCACGCACAAATCCAATAGGGTGTGTACAAACCAATTGGTCCACCTTCGGTTAGGAATAAACAGCGGCACAATCTCCGACACATTGCCGTGATTGCGCAATACAGTTTGTTTCATGGGGTCAGATTTACCAATCTTATCGTTAATTATCGTGAAACTACATTGTATTTGATTATTTTAAATGGCCTGTAATGTCTCTTAAATAAAAGCATATAACTTTCAAAACACTATATGTGATTTAGAAAACTAACAATTAACTTATTCAGAAAAAATTTGTGTTTTTGACCAGCTAAAATTGTTACACTTTTAGCGCCATATGTTTTGTACACAGATACAAATCGCGCAATAAATGACGTCATTGTGTTGTCGGTAATTTTAGGCCGGAAAGCACATCTACAGTATTCCAGAAGTCTAAAACTGAAACAAAATTGTGGATCGGATGTATACTTCTCGAGCTATGATTGATACAAGATTGACTAATTAAATATTCACCTCATTAAAACGTTGTTTATTAATTACAAATTTTAATCTAGCGACATTTTAGAAACTAAGTCGAGGCCCAAGCTTCCATATGGTATACAATTTGACTGGTGTTTTATTTCCCTAAAATTGAGTTATGGCGGTCAGAAAAGTCATACGTTAAGTCAATGGGGTTTGGGCTAGAAAGAATAATAATAGAGAAAAAAAATTTAAATCTCGACGATTAAGATTGCTGTTCCGACTGAAAGTTTGGAACAGCTAATTACAAATTACGTGGCTTAGAAAGAAATAAGAGCACATTGAATAAAACAGATTTACATAAACGTGTCGGCAAAATCAAGTGGTAAAAAAACAAACAGAAAGTCAATCTTAGAAATATTGAATAGGTGAGTTTTTAGCAATGTTTTGAAAATGTCCAGAGACTTTGTAGCTCGGATATGTAAAGGAAGAGAGTTCCAGAGAGTGGGTGCAGATACAGAAAATGCGTGAACGAGACCAGACATCATAGCAATTACAGAATCTTGGACCAATGAAGACATGCATGATGCTTTCTTGAGAATCATTGGTTTTAGTAAACCATTTAGGCAAGACCATGTCAACACCTCTGATGGTAGAGGGGGAGGGGTGTTGCTCTACTTCAGCGAAAAACCTGGAGGCAACAACAAATGATTTTTTTGCTGACCATATGTTTACTAACTCCACCTGGGCTGACGTAAAACCATCTTATACAGGCATTGCAAACAGAGTTTTATTCCGAGTGTTATATCGGTCACCGAACAGCGATGACATAAATACTTCAAATATGTTTCCATAGATGGATGCTGCCTTGAAGAGAAACTGTCCTGTGGTCTTCCTTGGAGACTTTAATTACCCAGGAATCGATTGGTAAGTACTCCACGGAAATGCTGATGGACAGGCATTTTTAGATTATGCTCAGGACAACTTCCTCGTGCAGCACGTCAACTTTCCAACTAGAGGAGGAAATATCATTGATCTGGTCCTTACTACTGAGCAAGATATGGTTAGAAGTATAAAAGTATGCGGTAAAGTGGGAGCAAGTGACCAAATCATCCTCAAAATCGATTTGTGCGTTGACCAAATAAAGGAGTCTAAAGAATGGGTATTTGACTACACCAGAGCAGATTTTGGCAAATTCAGACAGATCTTGAGTAGGACAATTTGGGAGACTGTATCTGATGATCAACCAACAGAATTAGTATGGTCACTCCAGGGTACAAATAATTCGGCCTTGAACTGTTGCATCCCAAAGAAGATACACCGTAAAAGGACTAAACCTCTGTACATGTATATGAGAAAACGTCAAATTAGACTTGTGAGAAAGAAGAGAAAAACGTGGATAAAGTGTCAGGCTTCTCGTGACTTTAAGGACTACAGTACCTTGAGCACAAGAAATGGACCAGAAAGTGAGAAAAGCGAAGAGAGATTTTGAGAAGAAGCTGGCAGAGAATTGCAGGAAAGATCCTAAATCCTTCTATAGCTACGTCAGATCACAGACTAAGACTAAAGACTCAGTTGGGCTTTTAATGATAATGATGGAAATGCCATCACAGAGGACAACACTACAGCCAAGGTTTTAAATCAATACTTCGCCTCAGTTTTCACGAAGGAAAATCTATCTAACTTACCCGAACCCACTTTGGAGTTTCTAGGTGATGTGAACGACAAACTGAGTGAAGTCTACTTCAGTCCTGCAATTGTCGAAAAGAAAATCCTTGCAATGAAGGTTAATAAAGCTCCAGGCCCGGATGGATTGAGTCCACGGATTTTGAAGGAAACATCAGCCCTCATAGCTGAACCACTACCTCGACTGTTCCAAAGGTCACTGGAGAAAGATTTTGTTCCACCGAACTGGAAAGAAGCGAATGTTAGCCCAATTTACAAGAAAGGCCCTAATAAAAAGTAGTCCTGCCAACTATAGACCTGTCATCAGCCTTACCTCACAACTCTGTAAACTTGACATTTGACAAGGTCCCACACCTACGGCTGATGTCCAAAGTGAAGGCTCATGGCATTGATGGAGCTGTCTGGCAGTGGATAACAAACTGGCTATCAAATAGAAGTCAGCGAGTGGTGGTAAATGGAGCAAAATTTAGTTGGTTAGCAGTTACCAGTGGTGTCCCACAAGGGTCGGTACTTGGGCCGGTCTTATTCTTGATTTACGTGAATGACATTGATACAGAAGTTGAATCATCGATCCTCAAATTTGCTGACGACACAAAGTTATTTGGAATTGTAGAGTCTGTGGAAGACGCCAGTAAACTTCAGGGAGATCTCAATAAGTTGGAGGGTTGGTCCTAGGTCTGGCAGATGTCATTTAACATTTACCAAATTGGAGGACATGTCTTGCAGGCAGTTGAGGAAGAGAAGGACCTTGGAGTAATTGTGCATACCTCTCTCAAACCCAGCAAACAGTGTGCAGCAGCTGTCAGCAGGGCAAATAGAATCCTGGGTTTTTCACATAGATCAGTTGAAGTCGTTAAGTGCCTTTATTTAGCCTTGGTAAGACCCCACTTAGAATTTGCGGTGCAAACGTGGTCTCCCCAATTCATCAAGGGTATAAAGCTTATCAAAGGTGTGCAATGAAGAGCAACTAAACTAGTTCCTGCTTTAAAGAACACTGATTCTGAGGATAGATTGTTGACCTTCGGCCTTACCACCCTTGAAGATAGACGCCTTAGAGGGGACCTCATTGAGGTGTACAAAATATTGACTGGGAAAGAAGACATACAAGCAAATTTCTTCTTCGAGCTGGCAACAAATTCCAAAACTAGGGGTCACCAACTGAAAATCAGGAAGAAACACTGCAATCTAAATATCAGAAAGAATTTTTTTTACATATCGAACAATCACCCACTGGAACACCCTCCCAGCCCACGTAGTACAGGCTATGTTTAAGAGACTGTATGATGTTTTCAAAGGGGCTAACAAAGAGCCAGTTGGGCTCACTTGCCCTTAAGCCGCCTACCTGCCTCGACCAGATAAGCGGCGCTACTGTGAGTTACGGTGAGTATGAGCTCGGACTCAGCTACAGTTTACTTAAGGTTGCACACAGTGCACTCTCTTCCTTTGCTGTGTTGGCGGAGATGCAACAGTTGGAACACGACCCTTCATCACATGATTCCTGAAAGGTGTTTATACTCTAAGACAGCCAGCACCTCAAAAAAGTTTTGTATCGGATGTGGAAAGAGTAATTGACTACTTACGCAAGTTATCTCCAGCAGTCACACTTCCAATGAAAGATTTAACTTTGAAACTATGCTAATCACACTGAGCACTGCAAAAAGAACCCAAACACTGCATAAGATTTGTTTGGACTGTTTACAGCTGAAAGCTAGTACAGCAGTTTTCACGATCATGGATCTTGTGAAACAAAGTTGTTCAGGCAACACAGGACTAACTGTTCAGCTGAAAGCTTATCCTGCAGATAGGAGACTATGTGTGTACAAATACTTAAAACACTGCATATCCAGGACTGAAGTCTTCAGAAAACAAGGGAACATCAACTTTGATCAGTAACACACTCCAACACTCTGAGGTCAGTAAGGACACAATTGATGGGTGTGGTCATTTGAGTCAGGTTGGAGTGGGTACATTAGAACTCAAAGCACACTCAACTTGCACGGCTGCTACATGTACATCCAGCAGCAAATAAATTTGGACTACCGATCTCAGATACATTAAAGACCGCAGGATGGTCCTCAGAGACCACTTTTCAGAAATACTATACAACCTATTGTTGAGTCAAAAGATGTGCTGTAATTATATGCCTCGAGTGTTAAAAAGTGAACTGTTGACTTTTGCTTTTGAAATTGAATGTTTATTTCTGTCTGTTGTGTAAAATGTTGAACAGGCTTTCATCACATATTCAATGAGGAATATTTTATTTAAAGCTTACTACTTCTTCCAGTATACTTCCCATTAACATTGTATTTGGACAAACAAAATGTTGTTACTTTGTTATTTATTGATGTTGAACAACATGTCATTAACAGTGTTCTCCACTTGTGGGGTTTTGGGAGGGCTGGCCGCCCTCCAAAAATTTAAAGTCTCCCTGCCCAAGAATTGGCCGTCCTGCCAAAGTAATTGACCACCCTGCCAAAAACTAACAAATCATTGATGAAAGCAACTTCGATCCAGTGCGGAACACTGGTTGTAAAGCTCTTTTTCACGCAGACTTTTTCCCCCCAGGCATTCACTCAAATGAGTAGCTGCGCTGCATGGCATGCTTGATGACCACCAAACCTCAGTACAACAAACCAAGTATGTTACAAAAATATGTTGTCCACTTTGAAGTTTTAAAAATGTTTTTCACCTATATTTCATTTCTACTATGCTTTGTCCAAGGAAGCCCAGCTCTTAATCCCTCGACCTATTTGTCCAGGCTGGCCTTTTGTCTTTACCTACTCCTAAAAGGTTCACACTTTTGTGTGTTGTGCTTTTAATTAAGACTTGGTGTATCCAGCGAACACCAACAATTCCTTTTATCACCTTAGGGATAAAAGGTCCTTATACTCAGCGTAATACTAACCGGTCACCAAGCAAATTGTCAATAGCTTGCGATTACCGCACGCGCCCTCACTCGGGCGTTGCAAATAACACACAAATATTTTGTTGTGATCTTACGCTCCTGCTTGCAGCGCAGAACAACTTTGTTTTGGGGCTCGTATTTTATCCTTCACTTTGTCACAGTCGCTTCATTTATGAAGACGCCCATTTACTTTCAGGGTCTGGTGTACCCACTTTTTGAGTCTGGTGTACCCCTTTGTCAGGGTCTGGTAAACCGGCTATTTTGGGTCTGGTGTACCCGCCGTTATGTGTTCGTGTCCGGTTTGCCCAAAAACATTTGGTATCCAGCACAAAATAAAAGTAGTTGAATTCGACTGTGGCATTAATTCACAACATGTGTGTGTTTGTTGTTATTGGAGTCTGAGTATAATAGCATTTCCTCCCCAACAATAGCTTTCCCTGGGAGGGATAAGAATGCTCCTTATAATCTCTGAATGTTTTTTCACATCTTGGGCAAGGTATGACAGTTGGAAATTTCTCCCTGTTTGTTACACTTGCTTACATGTTGTCAAGGCAGCAAATTGACCGTTTGGTTTGAAGGTTGTGGGTGTTAATTTTTAAGCATCCAATAAGGATAAAGTTTGACTACATGGTCAGGACAGAATTTGGAGCCTATCTTCCCCAAATTGTCCTCGATCTCTGGCATTCCAGCTCCTGTCACTGTGCTGACCATCTGCAACTGCAACTGCAACTGCAACTGGTCCTTCAAATTACTTCACTTATTAGCTACACGAATGTTGGCTCTCTAATTAGGCTCGGACTTCTAGAACAAATATCCACAGCCACAACCATACAATTGAAACACTCCAGCAAGGTTACTAAAATCACTATGCTGTGCCAGGGCCAACCCTAAGAAAAGTCGGTATTGCAATTGTGACTCTGACATAGGCATCACTAAACCTTCCACCCCATCCCCAAACAGGGCAGTCATAAGAGACTATAGTCTCCACAGTTCGGTGGTATTGAAACACCTGTGTCCTCCTAATTCAGTGGCGACCACCAAAGGGATGGATTGTTAAACTGTATACTGAACCTCGCAGCGATCACCCAACTCACTGGCATGGGGCACTGTTGGCTGATGGGCACGGCATGAGTGACACAGAGTGAACCACCTGGGAGATCACTGGGCCATCTGGCTTTGCACTGTCTTGCTCTGAGGAACTTTGGTATCAGCATCAGATTTTACTTGCTGCTCCAGGGTTCCGGTGCCCCAGGTGTTTTCTGAATTATTATCAGATGTACCCTGAGGACGCTCCTCAAGAAAGAAGAGCAAGAAAATTAAAAAGGGTTTAGGATCCAGTCAGTTGTTCATCTTCAAGTTGGGACGACTAGTCGGACTCAGTTGCCATGGCCAACTTTATGCAGGTCTTTCAAATGATGTCTGCTTTGCTGTTGGCCTTATCTGCCACCTGCAAGGCAGGTGACATGGCTTATTACGCTCCACATCAATTAGCCATCGGTCATTGTTGGGTGGCTCTAGGACAAAAGAGACATATTGCACACAGTTAGCTGTGCTCCAGCATCTCTGCCTGCACTGAGACTGCATCCATCTATGTCTATTGACTCCCTAAGAGTTGCTCAGCCAATGACTCGTGGCCCTATGCAGCTTGTCCCACTCGACATGCTAGATGGCTCTCTTGGTGGAGTCAACTTGACCTTGAGGAGGAAAACAAGGAAATTGTTAAGATGCAGAGGCTTTCCATTTCGGAAACAAAGTTCAGTGCAGCAGGACATGACTCCGGTGTCACAACTACTCACGGTAAGCTTGAGGACACTCTTTAAAGGTTTGACCAGGCCTCCAGCTATAGCAGTCAGTCCGCTGTACACACAGAATCCATTCCTTTTCTTTTTGCGCTGAATGCATGGCTCAGATGTGCTTGACCTCTCTTTGAATATTTAATGAGCTGGAACCTATCGTGGAATGTGTGTAGTTTCTCAGTTTTTAGACGTAAATTCACAAAAATTTCCCCACAATTGCTAAGATTAGGAGTATATTATCCATTTTGCTTTGAAAATAATTGACTTTACTGATATTGTAGTGGTATATTTGAATCGTCAAATTTTGTTTCAAAACAAAACAAAACCAACACAATTACCCTGCAATATGTCCCTCTAATACATTCTCCCACAAGCCAATACTTACAGCAATTTCACATTCTTCCCACAAAATAGTTGATTTCTGGCCTAATTTTGATTAGTCCAGTCAGGACGCAAATAATGCTGACGGCCGTCCAAAATGTTGTAATGTAAAAAGCCGCCATGATTGCACATGTCATTCCTGCATTCAGATTGGTGGAGATGTGTGGTGAAAACTGGCCTGGATGATCGAACAATCACAACACATACATACACGTATGAGGATCGGAGTTAACTATAATTTCTATGTTGTAGGTTTTTTTTATCCCTTATTTCTTATAAAACTTGATTCCCAAACCTTTATAACACAAATAACATAGAAAGTAAACTATATTTCACATTTCATTTATCAAAATGGAACCAGGTCGTGGCATACATGTAAGTAGTAGGTTTAACAAAACGTCTGCAGTGGCAAATAGAAAAGTCCATGGATCCTTTTTTTTCTGAAAATACTTCTCACATTGGCCTAGCCCTTGTATTAGTACTTTTTATTTACAATAAAAACTTAAAAGGGGGATCAATAAATAATAAAACAGACATAAATCCACACATAGTACAAAATTTAATTTTAAGTAACAAGGATTGAAGTTTCACTTGTCAAAACAAAAATTTATTTGTCAATAAAGTAAAAAAGAAAGAACAAACGCATGTGTATATGTTGGCTTAAATCAGACAAGGTATTTGCCCTTTAGAAAAAAGGAAGAACATTTTATCTAGTACAAGGGCTAACCTACAAGTACACGTACACTATACATGTAGGCCTGGTGAATGGGCTTTGAGGCTTTTTTATCACAATTTTTCCAAGGGCAACAAATTTTATATTACACTAAAGTAGGAAGAATATCATGCCTGTTAAATGTAAAATTACATTTTGTTGAAAAACAAATCATTTTACCAGTAGCAAGATTCCAATCTGGATGATTTTTTGTGTTTATTTTTTCACTTTACATAACACTCATAACTAAATACTTCAATAAGAAAAATGTATAAAACACTGTTCTTTGAAGGTTTGAGGAGCTTCAAACAAAAATAGATGTGTACTCAATTTTTGAAGAATGGTTTTACACCAAATGTTAAACACTTTGTTTTAATTTGTTTTTGCATAAAATCATCAGTGCGATCCAAGCTTTGAAAAACATGTTTGATGGTGTCCTCTCGTATTAAAGCGCTTTCTATTTTTTTTTGACAAGTTCAAAATATCAAGTTAAATTTTGTACTACATTATCCTACCATGTCATACAGTGTAAGGCAATGCAGGTAAGTGTCATTAAGCTACAACAGAGAAAGTTACCATGATGTCAATAAGTTTCAACAGTATCAGAAAAGCATTTGTGCTTGTCCTAAGGACAAACACTTATTATCCAGTTGTTGGTTTTTTTTATAGATATAAACCTCCTTTAAATTTTAAATAAACTTGCATTTATAGGTTAATAAGTGCTTGTTTTATAGTTTAAACTGATAACAATTTCCAATTCATAGACCTTTATTATTATAAAATTTCAAACCTATTTTTACCAAAAAGCAGCATACTGGAAATAGTTTTTGGCAGATTCAAACCCATTATTATCAGTGCTCAAATATTCAAAACTAAGGTATATAATAATTGTGTTTAAACTCAACCTTGACATCTAATAAGTCCATGGGCTACTTTGTCTTTCAAAAAATAAATTCATGTTGCTCTAAATTAGGATTATTTATGACTAGCCCGTATTGTCCTCAATATTGATAAGCTTAGTGGTTTTTATGGGGGGGGGATTTGTCTGGCAATAGCGATTTCTTACTGATGCAGATGTTGGACCATTTTTGAAGGGACTGCTAATGTGCAGAGGTTAAACTAGAATGCAAAGTTGCAGATGGATATTGTGTGAAAACTGAGCAATGGAGTCTGACAACATAAGTGACCAAGAGGATTCTAAAATCACAAAGTATAAGAAGTGACATATGTTTTGATGTTTATTATGCAGGGGTTTATTTAAAGTGGAGAGGACATGAATACTCATTGAAACGTTTCCCAGTTGTAGTTGAACTTTTGGGGCAAAACTCTGAGCATGTCTCCTAGAGTTTGAGGTTTTATGTACGATAAATATTGTACTGTCTGTCATCATTTTAATCTTTTTTACAACAAACCAGTGTTACGCTGATACAAATTTTGAATGTTTTTTTGTACACCTTTAGGCCATTCGTTTTGCCTGTGGAGACAGAAGAGACTCTGTGGCTATGTTTGGACCAGATGAGACTTTCAGCAAAAATTTTTCTGCCACATCAGAAAAGAAGCACAAGAGAGAAAGCATTTACCAAGCTTTCAGATTATTTCAGGAAGTAAGTAGTACATGGAACTGTTCCTGCCATTAAATGTAACCCATGAAATTTACAACACTTTTACAAATTATCATATGGATTTACATGTGCGCGCTTGTACAGCATGGGTTGTTGCTGGATTGGGCTTGGACAGCAATGGTGTTTGACACACAGTTCCTCTGAAACTTTTGTCTTGAGCTTAACTAAAAACTACTACTGCAACATGTAGTTTTTAAAAATAATACAATGACCTCAGGCCACACCAGATAAGGTGCACCTTAAAATAACCCACAGTGGTTTGTTTGTACCTTTGAAAGAGAGATAGTTACATGTAGCATCTTGCAAGGGGGTCTCCACCATAATGGTACTATTGCTAATCACACTGTTCTCACTGATCACTCCACATAAATCTACAACAGCCATGATTTCAAGAACATTTGAAACCATAAGGCAAGGATACCACTCAGTTTGTATCATAAACTGAAAGAATTTGGTATCTATGGAGAAACCAACTGGGCAGGGGGGAAAGATTGGCCAAACATTACAAGAGATTAATTTCTGAAAGAAGTAACTATAATTAGTAAACTTGCGGGTACAACCATGTGTAAAATCTCTTTTTTGGGGGGGGGGGTGTTGGCTCTTAAAAGAGCCGATGTAGTCTCACTGTTTCGAACAGTATACTCTAGTAAGAGAATGCTGGAAGGCTGATGGTAATTGCAGCGTAAGTAGAGCTTGAGGGATGCGCTTTTGGGCAGGAAATATCCAAGCTGGTTGATCAGTGATGTGTGGGAGTTGCCTGCTGGCTGGATAATTGTGCGCTGAAGTGTGTCAGTGTTGTGGTGAGCTGATGCTGGAAGGTTTGGCTGGAGTAGTGGTGACCAGATGTCTTGTGGAACTGTGTTGTGTGCCTTGATCCCGATTGCTTCCCTCACTCTGCGTTGGTGCCAGAACTGGACAAGTGCAATGAGCTTGGCTTGCTTCCAGTGTGAGATAATCTTGTTCTTGTGAACGCTTGAAGATGGCGAATTGGTCCAAGTGTGCTTGATTTTCCTTGATTCTAGACATATGTTGTGGCCGGTCTCCCTGATGTATACTTTCCCACATTCGCAGGGAATGCGGTAAACGCCGGCCTTGGCTTGAGTGTCTTGCTTGTCCTTGCGTGTATGAAGGGATGCTTGAATCTGATTTGGTGCTGTGTGGAAGGTCTTGACTTGAGCTTGGCTGAAGATACTTTGGAGCTTGTGTGATGCGTGACCGATGTACTGGAGGGTGATGGTTGCTTTGAATTGTGGTCTTTCTTAAGGTGGGAGACTTGGCTTGGGCTGGTTATAAAGGACTTGTATCCATTGAGTTGCAGCGATGTATTGATGTGGTGAAGTTCCTGCTTCAATCTGTTTTGATCACATGTGTTGAAGGCACGCGGCGGACCAAGGTATTGTGGACGGCAGACTTGAAGCGTGGATGATGGAATGAAGAGCTGTGAAGGTCAGTGTGTGTGGGCTTGCGGTGTACGCTGTGGGCGAGGGTGCTATCTGCTCTGCGTGTGACTTGAACATCTAGAAAGGAGATGGTGTTGTTCTGCTCTTGCTCCATGGTGAATTTGATGAGTGGATGCTGGTTGTTCAGGTGGTGGAGGAACTGATGAAGTGCTGTCTTGCCTTAGGGCCAATGACAATGGTGTCATCTATAAAAATTATGACCATATGGGTCTTTGAAAGGCCATAAATGGCAGAAATTTCTAGAGCCCTTCAATTTGTTTTCGTCATCCAATCAATTGGTTGACAGAGATAATTGTTCCCATTGGCTACTGAGTTATACTCTTCTGGTTAGAATAAATTAAACTTCATGATTGGCTATTCTTAAAACCCACTTTGTTACAAAATTAGCAATATACTCTCCTGCAGTCAAAATTGCATCATGCAAACACATACAACACAATACGTGTTAGCTTGTCACTTATTGGCTAAAAGTATCATGCAAAGGATCCCTCATGTGCGTCCCACACAGTATACAAAAACCCACACAATGTGACCTGTATACACCTGCACACAAACAAGTAAAATGCATCCTATTACATACAGTATACAAGTGTTGCATGCTGTGAAGGTGGCCATTGTATGTTGTACACCCTAGGGGGCAAATAGCACCCACCGAGGGTACCATTTGCTCCCTCCCCTTGCCCCCGCCAGGGGATACAAAATTGGCACAGTTTTAAAACCTCAAAACCAGGGCTATTTCTGATATTGTACAAGGTGCTGGAAATGACCAATGGTGGGCATGATCCTGGTAATGTACCCCGTGGGGTAGATCATGCACTCATGTTCCCCTGAGCCATGTACATGTGTGCTTCACGCCATTGGTTCTCGACCAAAATAATTTTACAATATATTACTATGGTTCAACAAGCTTGCTTGTACCATGAAGCACTGTAGTAAGCAATATGATGTACCATGTGAAATACATGTTCATGCATGCTATTAATTAAGGTTAACAATTAACATCAACATAAAAAGTCTTATTTCTGAGTATAAATTAATTAATGCTACTATGCAATCCTCTTAAAATGGAGTGGATTGATCAAAAATGTCAAACACCTTCACAGCACCATGTTCTTGTAAACAAAAAATGACCGAGAACTCAGATTAGTAGGCCAGCCAAAGTGTAAAATTACACTTTGGACGGCATAGCCATAGGCCGGCATCCATGCTAGATCTATTGTTTATAGCAAGGGGAAGACGCTTAGGCTGGATGCCACCCTCAATTTTGAATTTTAAGGTCATTTTGAGGTCAAAAAGGTAAAATAAGGTAAAATTTCGGATTTTTGGATTTTGCGCCAAGTTTGACCCCAAGTGATAGCTCTATCTATAAAATGTATTTTTATCATCATATTGACACACCAAGCCTGTAAAACTAAGGATTAATCTTTTATCTTGTAAACAAATGTATAGTAAAATGAAAACTAAAAGTATGATTTTCTCAAAAAGTGCATATCTTGAGTATACCGAATAAGTTTGCACTCTCTATCTCAAGGTTGTTTCAAACAACTTTTTTTCTGAAGGTTAATAATACCCAGGCAGTTTTTAATAAAAAAAAATTCAAATTCACACCTTTTTGTATGGTGTAATGAGACAAAAAGGTATGTTCTTCACCAAGTACATTTGAATGCATAAATTGTAGTGGGTTTATAGCTTGACATGGTGCTCAAAAACTGTATATCTGATATCAAAGTTGTTTGTACTCCAAATCTTTCCAAGTGAACATTTTCAGACTCCTATATATACAGTTGACGCTACTCGGGCTGAACTCGGCTGGAGACGTTGTGACCAGGGGTCTTTGCAATGTTAGAAATTCTTTTTTGCCATCCAGGCCGATCCTGGGCAGCACAAACAGCCTGGTCGTGTTGTAGGCCGATGGCGTTGAGGTCGTCTATAACCTGTGATAGGTAGGTGTAGCGTAGGCTTCCACCCTGTCAAAAGGGTTCAGATGGTTGGTTTTTTGGATTTAAGAAGGCATCGAGAGGCACCTGAGGTCTTCGCAGAGCATGGCCAATTAAACGAAGAGGACTTCTCAGCAGGGTTGTTGTGGCAGGTGCTACGCATGTGCGAGCGTACAAGTCTGTGTTGGACAGCTGTACTGGAAAGTGCACACCTAGGCAATAACGCATGAGAGTACGGTGTGAAGCGTCGAGATTCTTGGCCATGGTGTCTGTGATCGCTAGAGCATCGCAGCTGTACTAAAGCACTGCCTCGACTGTGGACTTAAAGAGCTGCATTTTGGTGTTATCTCTGGCTACTCCATCCCACACAGGTGTGAGTTTCCGAGCTGCGACCCATGCTAGCTGCCTTCGTCGCTGAATGGCACTTCTGCTATCTGCCACGTTGCATCCAAGGTAGCAAAAGTCGTCGCAGGCTGCGAGAGGGACGCCGGCTGTTGTACAGATGGTAGTGTGTGGAATGTCTCCAATGTACATGATCTTCGTCTTGCTGGCATTCAGGCGCAGACCTACTTTGGCTGATGCTACCTCAAAGCGATAAGTTGGTGTTGGGCTGCATCTGGATCATCAGAAATCAGCGCGGCGTCGTCGGCATATGCAAGTGTAGGGATTTTCACGGCTGTCCGTCGTGCCGACATACGTCTCCTCACAGTGTAAGCATCTTCTAGGGTGAGTGACGTGCGTAAGATGTAGTCCATGACGATGACAAACAAGTAGGGCGCCAACGTATCTCCCTGGAGCACACCAGATGTCGTGTCAAACTCGTCGGTGCAACCCGAGGATGTGCGCACACATGCAGCTGTGTTGGTGTACAGTGACGTTATTGCGTTGATGAAAGGTGTGGGTATTCCGTAGAATGATAGAATCTTTCTCAGGGCCCCGTGGTCGACACAGTCGAATGCTTTGGAGAAGTCGACAAAGCTTATTACCAGATTCCGCTTCCTGGAGCGGCACGCATCAATTGCCATTCAAAGACAAGCTATCTGTTCAGCAGTGTTCCTATTAGGTCGGAAACCAGCCTGCCATGGTAAGATGAATGTCTCTAGCCGCTCTCGAAGACGGACCAATAGCACGCGATTGAATAGTTTTGCATAAACTGACATGAGGCTGAGTCCGCGTTGGTTGGTGAGTTGTGTACTGTTCCCCTTTTTGGGGATTGCAACGATGACAGATCGACGCCATTCCAATGGAGGGTCGTCGCCAGCCAGAACGCTGTTCATGATGGGCAGCACAATCTCCAGCAGAGGTAAAATGCCAACAATGTCAGATGGCAGCTCATCCGGACCTGCAGCCTTTCCAGGGGGAGTCAGTTGGTCGGCCTTGTGGAGTTCTCCAATTGTGATTGCACCAATATTTAAAACAGGTGCCGATGGTAGTTGAATGAGTGGTGGCAATTCGAGATCTGGGGGCTGCATGTTCAGCAGCAACGATGGCGTTGGGCCGCTCTTTTCTGCTGGTGATCTAATTGATAGCTTGCCAGACTGCTTGACTACGACCTGCTTCATGATGTTGTGAGATCTCGGTGGATATTTGGTTTATGATCTCATCCTTTCGTTGCTTGTAAGTGTTTTCGAGTTTCGACTCCAATTGTCCGTGATTTGAGTTTGGATTTGTTCGGTACGCATCAGTGAGTTGATGTCTGGCTTGTTCTACTTCTGGATCTGTGTCCCATAAGCAGACCTTCGGCATAGGTCGACGCTTAGGTAGAACTTTGGCTGCAGCGTATCTAACCGATTCAACGTAGGCCGCGTATCCTAGCCTGCGGTCATGCTTTCGGAAGATTTCGTTGATGAAACGATGTCGTGTGGCAGGCTTTCCCAAAGCAGACCAGAGTGGTGGACGTTCTTTCCTGGCATGTTTCGTAGTCCTCCATAGTCGGAGGCTGAGTGTGCAGTTTACAAGTGTGTGATCGGAGCGAACACAGTGTGGTCTGATGTTGCGCACCTTGCGTATCAGACGTGTCCATTTCTTGTTCACGAATATGCAGTCTAGACGACATTTACGTTTCAGAGGCCCATAGAAGGTTGGGAGGTGGGCACGAGGTTGTCGCATAAAACCGTTACATGCCACCAGGTCACTGCTAACAACAAAGTTCGAAACGGCTTCAACGTGAGGTGTCATTCGCTTGACACGAGCTGGATGTTGATAGCTATTCTTCACAGCCAAGCCGTCAGGTGGAAGATCAGCGTTGAGGTCGCAGACGAATGCTGTTATGTCGCGACTCGGTTTGAAGCTACGTACTCTCCAACAATGTCAATACAATCTGTAGTGTTGGTAATATCAGCAGCACAAGCAGTTGGCATGTGACAGTTTATCAGGTGAAGCCTCTTGTTCTGTAGTTGGGCGGTCATTGAAATTATTCGATGCTGCAGTGGTTTTATGTCTAGCAATGTGTCGTTGACTCTTGGTGAGGTCAGAAAACCCATGCCCCCATGGCCCCCGGGTCGGGCAGTTGCAAGGTGTGCTTTACAGCCACCTCCAACGCCGAGGCACGTAGTAGGTGTGTTTAGGACCCTACGATGTTCTTGGATCCCAATGATGTCGTAGTTTTGAGTTTTACAAAGTTTGGTCAGCTCATATAGACCATGGTCTTTCGTAAGAGTTCTAGCATTGAATGTTCCAATGGTCACAGATGCGGGGGCAGGTGTTGGTGCCTCACGGCCCGAGCTGGCAGGCTCCGGGTCCATTGGTGTTACAGGTTTATCATAAGTTTCACTTACATGGTGTTCAATCTTGGATCTTCTAGCGCTTGTTCCTGCCCTTGTTCCCCGTCTAGTCCTTTGTCTGCACAAACCAAGCCTTGCTATGTTGTATTGTGCTTGGCTATTCAACTTGTGCAGAGCGCGTGAAAGGCTGAGCAAGAATCTCCTGCTGTAGATCATACTTGTAGGCACACTGATTCCTGGCAATATGTTGCTTGTAAAACTCCCAAAAGCAAGAAACAGGGGTACAGAATTCAATCCAGAATATGTCCAGTGTTGTCACCAGTGCAGGAATCCTGGTCTGTAAACACCTCAGAGGAAATATCCTCCTGGGAATGGCTCAAACTAGATGTTATTGTAGGAGCTAAAATGGAGCAGCCTGTTGTTCGTGGCGCTACTATCGCTACTCCTACACAGTTATCAAACTCAAAGGACAATGATGAATTAAAATGTTGAACATTTTTGCAATAAACAGTTGCTTTATCCAATGTTATAGCTGTTTCATACACCATGGGGTATCGTGCAGTTAAACATTTTAGGCTTTTAAGCTACATGTTGTAACATAATGTGGCTTGCCATGATTTGAAGCCAGCTTAAGAGTTAGTAACCAGGCACTCAGAGGCCACCTCTCTTACATAAACTGGACAACCTTAGTACTTCTGTTGCCTAGCAACTGCCCAGACCAGTCACCTTTGAGTGTCCGATTAGCACAGACATTAAGGGCCACATTGCCACATACAAATCCATTCTTTTGATCAGAGTACTATACTGAACACCCTCTGACAAATGTGCATGGCTAAATCTGAAGACACCAGCCCTCAGTTTCTTTGATGAAAGAATTCTCACATCTGTTAGAGTGAGTAGACTCAAGTTGTTTAATTACATTTTAACTATATAGTAACTATGGAGACACTATTCAGCAAAGGAAAGGAACTGAAATGAGCAAATCCAAAGTTTCAGAACGTAATTTTTCTCAAGGGAGGACTCCATGTCTGCTTCAACTTCCTGGAGGCTAGTGGCCAACACATGGAAATTGCTGGGCTTTATGACCTGTGGAAAGAGTCGGGTGTTTATGCAAAAAACAGGACTGAGACCATGCTTCCAGTCAAAGCCTAATATCACGCTGGTCTATGCTTAAATCTTGGCTGGCTGAAAATGAGAAACAAAAAGATGTGGAAGTTGACAAACTTGCCCAAAGTGTGGTTAAGCAGTTCAAAAAGAGGGATGGCAATCACAGAGCAGAACTTTACAAAGCAGTTGGCCAACTGTAAGATTTTAGAAGCTTTTTCAGCAGTACAGCCGTGGCTCACCATCGCACCATCGACGACCACAGCAACCATGACCGGTTGGGACCTGCTTATCTCGCAGATATGAAACTCATTGAGAAGACAGCACCAGAGGTTTATGCAGTAATCAGTAATGGATTTTTTGTGTGTGAAGCGAACAAAGTGGTTCAACCAGGTTCCCACTGATCACGCAACTGAGTGGATGAACAGGACATGCAAAGTGCAGAATGGCATAAATGGAATTACGAGAAATAATCAAGCCAGGGACAAATTTTGTATCACGTGGTCCGAGCGATCACGCATCACACAAGACATAAGATCTCTCTTCAATTTGGAAGATGATGAGGAAGAAACCACTTTCACCCGCTCTATTAGTCTTCGTTACACAAATCAAGTTGTTGATGACGTTAGGAAGCTTACCACAAAGCTTACAAGATTTGATGTGTTCCGAATAAACCACACCTTGACTCTGATAATGTTAGAGAGATACCACTATCATTGGCAACCAGAGACATTGCACCAAGTGAGATAGTAAGTGACTCGATCAAAGCAAGTGGGAAAGAAAAATCCACAGGTTTTGGGGCCAATTCATTGCCTTGGATGAGAGCAAAGCTGATCTCACCAAGTTCTTGTCAGACGCCATTTTTTCATATCTGCGAGATAAACAGGTCCCAATTGGACATAGTTGCTGTAGTCATCGATGGTGAGCCATGGCTGTATTGCTGGAAAAGCTTCTCAAAGGAGAATCCAGTTTCCGTCCCTCTGAGTCCTGATGAAGTTTAGCAGAATCTCCACCAACTCCATGTAGGAATCTTACCACACAGCTTACAAGATTTGTGAACATTATATGAACACAGGCGGTGTAGATAAATTCTTTAATGAGCTCTTGAACATTGTTACTGCTCAGAAAAACTGACAGCTGTTCTACTGCTTCGTAAAGTTCTGTTTTGTGATTGCCATCTCTCTTTTTGAACTGCTTAACCCCACTTTGGGCATGTTTGTCAACTTCCAAATCTTTTTGTTTATCATTTTTAACCAGCCAAGATTCAAGCATAGACCAATGCGCCACAGAGTCTCGTAGGTCAGTTGGTGTCCTCTAACAGCGTGATAATAGGCTTTGACTGGAAGCATGGTCTCAATCGTGATCAAGCCAAACACATGCCTCTGTCCACAGGTCATCAAGCCCAGCAATTTCCATGTGTTGGCCACTAGCCTTCAGGAAGTTGAAGCAGACATGGAGTCCTCCCTCTGAGAAAAATTACGTTCTGAAACTTTGATTTGCTAATTTCAGTTCCTTTCCTTTGCTGAATAGTGTCTCCATAGTTACTATATAGTTAAAATGTAATTAAACAACTTGAGTCTACTAACTCTAACAGATGTGAGAATTCTTTCATCAAAGAAACTGAGGGATGGTGTCTTCAGATTTAGCCATGCACATTTGTCAGAGGGTGTTCAGTATAGTACTCTGATCAAAAGAATGGATTTGTATGTGGCAATGTGGTCCTTAATGTCTGTGCTAATCGGACACTCAAAGGTGACTGGTCTGGGCAGTTGCTAGGCAACAGAAGTACTAAGGTTGTCCAGTTTATGTAAGAGAGGTGGCCTCTGAGTGCCTGGTCACTAACTCTTAAGCTGGCTTCAAATCATGGCAAGCCACATTATGTTACAACATGTAGCTTAAAAGCCTAAAGTGTTTAACTGCTCGATACCCCATGGTGTATGAACGAAACAGCTGTAACATATGGGATAAAGCAACTATTTATTGCAAAAATGTTCAACATTTTAATTCATCATTGTCATTTGAGTTTGATAACTGTGTAGGAGTCTGAAAATGTTCACTTGGAAAGATTGGGAGTACAAACAACTTTGATATCAGATATACAGTTTTTGAGCACCATGTCAAGCTATAAACCCACTACAATTTATGCATTCAAATGTACTGGGTGAAGAACATACCTTTTTGTCTCATTACACCATACAAAAAGGTGTGAAATTGAATTTTTTTGTTTTGATTAAAAACTGCCTGGGTATATTAACCTTCAGAAAAAAAGTTGTTCGAAACAACCTTGAGATAGAGAGTGCAAACTTATTCAGTATACTCAAGATATGCACTTTTTGAGACAATCACACTTTTAGTTTTCATTTTACTATACATTTGTGTACAAGATAAAAGATTAACTGTTAGTTTTACAGGCTTGGTATGTCAATATGATGATAAAAAAAACATTTTATAGATAGACCTATCACTTGGGGTCAAATTTGGTGCAAAATCCAAAAATCCCCAATTTGACCTTTGTCGATCTTTTTGACCTCAAAATGACCATACTAAAAGGTGTGAAATAAAATAAAAAAATTGATTAAAAACTGCCTGGGTATCTTAACCTTCAGAAAAAAAGTTGTTTGAAACAAATATATGCATCCTTGAGGTAGGGAGTGGAAACTTATTCAGTATACTCAATATATGCATTTTTTGAGAAAATCACACTTTTAGTTTTCATTTTACTATACATTTGTGTACAAGATAAAAGATTAATCCTTAGTTTTACAGGCTTGGTGTGTCAATATGATGATAAAAATACATTTTATAGATAGAGCTATCACTTGTCAAATTTGGTGCAAAATCCAAAAATCCAAAATTTGACATTTTTTGACCTTTTTGACCTCAAAATGACCTTAAAACTCAAAATTGAGGGTGGCATCCACCCTAATCGTCTTCCCCTTGCTATAACAATAGATCTAGCATGGATGCCAACCATTAACAAACTATGCCGTGTTTTTTTTCTAGAGGACTTTTTCAAAGTTGACTGGTATTCTAGATTGCACTTTTAAGTAGGTTAAGTGAGATTAAAAAACCCGGCTGTTTTTTGACTGATCTTTTTTATTTGTTTATTTATGTGTGGATTGGTCTAGGGATCCTCCCAGAAGTCTATTGTTTCTGGACCCTTAGATCAAATGTTAAGGTCAATATGGCTAAAACAAAAGAAATATTGTTAGAGTGATATTTCAAGAAGGACTTGGCATTTCAACTCCTAACTTGGTGTGGATTGGTCTTGGGATTCCCCAGAAGCTTATGGTATATTTACCCCCATGGTCAAATGTCATGGTCACTATGGCTCAAACATAAGACATTTCCAAGCAATAACTCAAGAAGAATTAGATTAAGCTTAGCGGGGCATTTGTGTTTGTCAACACACTATTCTTGTTATTATTTATTTATTTTGACTTTATTGGGGGTTTCAGCCTTTTCACCGAAACCACCTTTGTTTTTGTCGAGATTTTAAAAAATTGTTATTGTTATTATTATTATTAATTTTCTGTCCGAAAATTCTCATAGCATTTACACGTGAAATTTGTCATAGTTCTATCTCAGGAACTACAGTCTTAAAAGACACAAACAATACATAAAATGAAAGCCTGTGCTCTGTGATCCAGCAGCAGTTCGATAGAGGGTTTTTATTACTTTGTGACTTTGTTGACGATATTAACAATATTAACGATTTAAGAACACATATCGTCAAACAAGCACGATCGCATTGACTGTGTACATTGCACGTAAAACACACACTGTAAACTGCATACGGGCTGTACCTACACATGGAGCCATGGCGTTCATTATTTTGGTTCACTGCTTATTCAGTCTATGGTCTTATCTGACAAACTATGGAACTATTTAGCGTTTGGGGATCGTGTGTTTCCTCACGCAATTTCATTGGATTCTCCTACCACAATTCATTTAAAAGGTCCGTGCGGTATAGTTTATTAATATATTTAGCCCTGGTGAAGCAATTAAATTTATTAATTAAAAGTTTATTATTTTAAACTTTTTATCGTCTGAACCATATGTCAGGAGTTATTATTTTTGTGTCATCTTGTAACTTACGGCACATTAAACATGCCCTTTTTGATGTCTTGGAGCTAATGTTACATTTGTTATTATTAAAAACATGACTTTGATCTTTATTTCCTTACAACCACATGTCATAAAGTCACCATCTTTGTGCCGTCTTTTAGCTTTTAACAAAGTTAGTACGAAAACATGCTTTCGTCATACTGATGTCATCAGGTATCAAATTAATTGTTACTTTAATTCAAAGTTTATTATTGACAATGCAACTGAAACCTCAGTGTTTGTTCGTAACAAACTCATTTCTAGTTCGTTTTGTTGTTGTTATTATTATTATTATTATTATAATTATCTTTTAGGGGTGGGGACTGTCTCAGACAAGTTCATCTTTTTTCACTTTGAAATATACATGACTTTTTATAAATTGTTAAGGGTGATATTCCTTTTGCTTCAGGAATTGGAGAGATTTTCTTCAGTTATTTGCAGTATTGATGATAAGGGAGATGCGTCTAAAGCCTTACACCACCTTCAACAAAAAGCAAAGGTGATTGAGACATTATGTTCTCAAATGAGACCCTCATCAGATACAAGGTATTTTCAGAAATTTTCAACAGAGATTATTTGTCATAATTCTAGCTACATTCTAGGAACCAAATTTTAAAAATGTAGTGTCAAGTATAAGATCACTTTTAGTGTCGTCAAGTCACAAAACACAATTTCTATCTACATTTTACTTTAAGAATGACCATTTGCCAGTAACACCCTCTCCCCCACAACACTCCAACTCCTGTAGACCCATTTTGCTTAACATAAAGCTAGACTGATCATACAATATAATTGTGATCTTCAAGTACTCTCAATTTATATCATGATCATACAGAATTCCTTTAGGTAAATAAGCTAAAGAACCCAGGCATTAGTACACCACCCTATCATGAGCATACTTTTCCGGTTGTCACATTAGGCATTGATACAGATGATTTACTGTTTAGCCTCCTGCCAATGATCAGGTGAAGTAGGATAGCTGATTAGGAGCAAAGGTAGAGATTAAAAGTTGACGGTATGGAAGAATTGCCAGCTGAACTTAAAGAGATCAAGTTGGTTTGTTTGAAAGAAGAGGAGGAGTAACAGAAGGCTACTGCTAGCAGTTCTACCTCCTCACTAGCCTCCACTCTAAAGAAAATCTACGTTATGTGCAGCAGGATGGCAAATGAAATGTTTCAGGGGCAAACCATGAAGATCAAATGACTCATTCTTTCTGTAATGAGTCAGTAATGGCAAACCATGAAGATCAAATGACTCATTCTTTCTGTAATGAGTCAGTCATGGCAAACCATGAAGATCAAATGACTCATTCTTTCTGTAATGAGTCTGTAATGGCAAACCATGAAGATCAAATGACTCATTCTTTCTGTAATGAGTCTGTAATGGCAAACCATAAAGATCAAATGACTCATTCTTTCTGTAATGAGTCAGTAATGGCAAACCATGAAGATCAAATAACTCATTCTTTCTGTAACGAGTCTGTAATGGCAAACCATAAAGATCAAATGACTCATTCTTTCTGTAATGAGTCAGTAATGGCAAACCATGAAGATCAAATGACTCATTCTTTCTGTAATGAGTCAGTAATGGCAAACCATGAAGATCAAATGACTCATTCTTTCTGTAATGAGTCAGTCATGGCAAACCATGAAGATTAAATGACTTATTCTTTCTGTAATGAGTCTGTAATGGCAAACCATGAAGATCAAATGACTCATTCTTTCTGTAATGAGTCTGTAATGGCAAACCATAAAGATCAAATGACTCATTCTTTCTGTAATGAGTCAGTAATGGCAAACCATGAAGATCAAATGACTCATTCTTTCTGTAACGAGTCTGTAATGGCAAACCATGAAGATCAAATGACTCATTCTTTCTGTAATGAGTCAGTAATGGCAAACCATGAAGATCAAATGACTCATTCTTTCTGTAATGAGTCAGTAATGGCAAACCATGAAGATCAAATGACTTATTTTTCTGTAATGAGTCAGTAATGGCAAACCATGAAAATCAAATGACTCATTCTTTCTGTAATGATTCTGTAATGGCAAACCATAAAGATCAAATGACTCATTCTTTCTGTAATGAGTCAGTAATGGCAAACCATGAAGATCAAATGACTCATTCTTTCTGTAATGAGTCTGTAATGGCAAACCATAAAGATCAAATGACTCATTCTTTCTGTAATGAGTCAGTAATGGCAAACCATGAAGATCAAATGACTCATTCTTTCTGTAACGAGTCTGTAATGGCAAACCATGAAGATCAAATGACTTATTCTTTCTGTAACGAGTCTGTAATGGCAAACCATGAAGATTAAATGACTTATTCTTTCTGTAACGAGTCTGTAATGGCAAACCATGAAGATCAAATGACTTATTCTTTCTGTAACGAGTCTGTAATGGCAAACCATGAAGATCAAATGACTTATTCTTTCTGTAACGAGTCAGTAATTGCAAACCATGAAGATTAAATGACATTCTTTCTGTAACGAGTCTGTAAAGGCAAATCTTGAAGATCAAATGACTTATTCTTTCTGTAACGAGTCAGTAATGGCAAACCATGAAGATCAAATGACTTATTCTTTCTGTAACGAGTCTGTAATGGCAAATCTTGAAGAACAAATGACTTATTCTTTCTGTAATGATTCAGTAATGGCAAACCATGAAGATCAAATGACTTATTCTTTCTGTAACGAGTCAGTAATGGCAAACCATGAAGATCAAATGACTCATTCTTTCTGTAATGAGTCAGTAATTTCAAAGCCCAGCTGACAGGGATGCAAATGGAAGGAGATAATGCTGCTGCCTTTATTGTTGTTCATCTTGCCAGTATTAACATTGAATCAGCTGATGTATAATGCCAAATGTGACACTTTACTCAGAACAATATGCCAATGATAGGGTGGTGTACTAATGTCTTGATTTAAAAACACCTTCCTGCCTAGGTTTTCATGTATCTGTGTCCTGTCATATTGGGATTTATTATACGTGATATGAATGAATTAAACTTTTTACTTACAAACACTAAAACGATTATGCGAAATTGCCAAAGTGTGAGTGGATTTTTTATATTTCAAACAAGTCAGAAATATATTATTTTATGTAACATTACATTTGACTTTAAGGATTTAGTTGTATTTCACCACATTTATTTGACCAAAAAATGCTCTGTAGTTATGGCTTATGTTTTTTCTTATGGTTTAAGGGAAAAATTATTCCAAAAATGTTCTTAATTATATAATCTTCCCAAAGAAATTTAATAGAATAAAATAGAATTGTTTATTCTATTCTATTCTAATGTAATTCAATTAATAAATTAAAAGGCATGCAGAATTCCCAAAAGAAAACAAGTTTTATTTTGCCTGAAATGGTGACATGAAAACATGTGACTTAGTTCACATTTTACTCATATCAAACAGACATTGTAGTTGAGCATTAATAAAACCAAAAACAAACAAACAACAAATTGTTTAACTCCCTGATATCCAAAGCATTTACCCTAACTGTTTAAAACAGGTGAATAACAAGTTAGTATTTTTACGTATAAATTTAACTTAAGTTGACTACATTTTTTTGAAATGAAGTTTCAGTGCCATTTCGACATCTATGGATACAGAAACATCTTCACATGTTGACGTCCAGCCAAATGGTGTCATACTAGAGAGCAGTGACCATAGCTGTGATGACCAACTTCCACCTCTCCTTAAATCAGATCGTCATTCATTGATTATTGGAAACAGCTGGGCACTCCACAATAATCATTCAAGCAATTCATGTACCAATGGCCTGTCTAATGGACACTCTTTGATTGTTGATCCACCTGGAAGTGATATTGACAACCAAAATGGAAGTGAAGAAGTAGTTCCTGTTGCACATGTGACCAATGGCCTTCAACAAAGAACAAGTATTATAATGAATTGCAACAAAACAAGCACACCAAGAAACCTCTCAACAGTGTTTGAACGTAAGTGTTTAAAAAACAATGAGGTCACAAGCAAAAATCTCCATAATAGTAACTTAAATGCAATTATGCACAATCAAAGTTTAACAAGTGACAATTCAGCAGTAACAATCAACAATCAGATGTCAGCCAACATGCTGATAGGATTTACACCAACCCGAATTGAAGATGAATTACCCCCATTGCCTCCACCACCCCCTCCTTTATTTGGTAAGTTATCTTCATCAACATCTGTCAAAGAGAGCATGGAAATTTGTGAAATTGTTTCTAAAGGTATGCTTGTTCACTTTTTACATCAAGAAATTCTTCCCAAAAAAATGTGTGGTTTGTTTGTTTGTTTTTTCTTTCTTGAAGAACAGCGTAATGTTTTATCAACATTAATATTTCGTTGAAGGTTTTCAAGGAAATTATGTTTGAATCTAAGTAGTATTCTTCAACATTCATTATTACATATGAAAATCAAAATGAACAAATCAAAAGGATACATGGTCTTTGGAACTTATCTTGATGTAAAAAGGTTGAGCACATTTTGAGAAACTGAGCATGAAATTGTTCATGAAAAATTTTAGCATGAAAGTTATAATTCGCTGCATGTCCATCTCAAGAGAGAGCTTGATGTTTTGGGGGTACTTTTTGGACTTCATATTACCATCAAAATCTATGAAAACCTATGGGTAACCTATTTGTGCAAAAAACATCTGAAATAATAATCTACAGCAACACTCTTTAACTTGCTTATGCATTCAAAGAAAAGTTGCTTTATAAGTACAACAAAAGTAGCTACACTGTAACGTGTGTGTTTTTCGCCATTATGAGATTTTGCTGCGTTGAACTACATCAAATCGGTATTAAAAAACTTTTTCCAGGGTAAAAATGTTCGTAATAAATTGCTGTTGTTGAGAATATCATTGTCACAATGAAACCCTGACTTAATAAAGATAAGACAACAAACATTCTCATAAAATGCACATTTGATTTCTGTTTCTCTTTTGAGAAATAATGGAATGTCTTTCAACGAGTAGGCCGAACCTTGGCTGTAAGCCACAGACGATTAGTCATCCATGATTTGCCGGAATCTCAAACTTGCCTCCCATATGCTGTATACAATGAAAAACAATGGTAGCCTATTGATCTCTCAGAATCCTCTTTTACCAGTGACGATCTAATTATGTGTGATGTTTGAAGGGTATGTGAGCTTGAAAAGTCTTTGTTAGCGAACAATTGTGGGGCGAAGAAGAAGTAAAAATTATACATAAGTTTTGTTCAAACAAAAACAATGCAGATTTGTATTAATAAGCAGATTTTTTTATTTTTTGAAGGAAATATTGTTATACGAGAAGTTAAGTGTGGTTCTAAGTATTTGAATTTTTGAAAAAAAAACTTTGAAGACTGATGACATGACATGTTATCATGGCATCATAGTTTATTTCTTATCCAGACATTGAGAATTTAAAATATGTGCAAATTTAAAACTTTTTTGAACTTGCAATATGTTTTCAGCAAAAAGTACATTTTAAAACTGGTCAAGAGTGGACGCTAATGTCGTCTTTACTCCTTGGAAGACCTAGTGGTCAAACTCTATTTTATACAGAGAGACCAAATATAAAATCTTATTGTTAAGCACACCTGAAACAAGGCCTGGGAATGAACAATTTAATTCAACTTGTGGCTTTGACAGGAAGACAAGGTCAAATTGGTGTCTTCACTGTCCAAATGTTTGAGAAGACTTAATGACCTGTAGGTCATTAAGATTTGCAACCTGATTTGCAACCTGATGTCACTACAGCAGTGTCTTTTACTAGTAAAGATCTAACTATATGTGAAGTTTGAAGGTTGTGTGAGCTCGTGAAGTGTGTCTTTATTAGCAGTCCAAGTACTAGACATGTAGTGTTTGTAGAATTACAAACACTAGGTGTTCGGATTGTGTGAATAGCAGGTAAATATTCAAAGTTAAATCAAATAAAATTTATAAGTATGAACAAAAAACATAAAAAGAGCTTCTTTATGGAAGTTTCTTTAACTTCCAGTTGGACAGGAAGCCAGGTCAAATCATGTCACTAACAGTTATAAAGAACTTTCATACATCAAACATTCACAAAAATGCAAAGATTAAAATTATAACAGATGTGGTTCTTTTGGTGTGAATTTTCAAAATATTGAACTTTGGTTTAGCCACATTTAAAAACCAATGATGTCATTATGACGTAATAGCTAAGTTTTTATCCAGACTTTAATATTTAAAGGAAAATTACAGAATTGGTAAGAAAAAAACTCGTAAAATATACTTTTTGATCACAGATTTACATAAAACTTTCTGTCTGAAATGCCATATTTGATGAGAAATGAATAAACTCATTTTCCGATTGGAGTTTATCGCTCAGTGAGCGTTTTATTCATTTGTTGAATCTAAATGATTTCATGCAAATGTGTAATCGGTTTTTCACTATTTTCTCATGACCCAGATGGCCTATCGATCTCAAACTTCTACAGGTTTGTCAGTTTATGTATATGGTGGATTACATAAAGTGCTTACACTGCCAGCAATTGTTTTGTTAGCAAAAACCAATTCTGTAATGTTCCTTTAAGTACTACTACTGTATGTAAAAAAAACTTTGTAACAAGATTAACAAATATTGTAGGAATTCAGTTTGTACAAAAGAAAATTGTCTTTGACTCGATCAAAGGTCTTAAAAAATCAGTATAGACAACATCTAACTGCTTTCTCTGATCAAAAGCATGGTAAGCCTCCAGTTAAAGTGAAGTAACATTTTTGGAACAATCCCTTCCAGAGAAAAAAATCTAAATGGTTCAATGAGAATAATATTGTTAGCAATTAGCAGAAGAAGGTGAACATATTAACAACTTGCCTAAAACCAAAATATCCTCAATTGAAAAAGTGGTTTGAGGAAGAGGGTTAAATTTTGTCCAAACTCCCATAACCCTAACCGTACAAAACTCTTGAGTGACTATACAACATCTTCCAAAGAAAATTGAGAAGTGCATTTCTTAAGTACAACAAACCTGCCAAAACACCATCTCAATGGCAACCTAATACAACCCAATGTTCTACACTCAAAAACTATTTGGAAGCCCAAAAATATCAATTTGCTCCAGTTAGACAGAGAAATCAGAAAACAAACTCAAACCTCAAAACCAACCCAGACATTGTAATTAAATCAGAGGCATTTGCATAATGAACCGCAATGACTACCTACAAGTAAGTTACCAACATCTTGAATTTGAGCGCAATACAGAGCTGGATCAAGATATTACACCACAAACCACAACAATAATGTCCAATTAATGAGTATTTTCTCCTAAAAATGCATGAGACACCTCCCGAAGGAACTCCATTTGCAGGGTGATAAGTGGATGCTCAAGGCCCACAGACAGAATGTCAGAATTGGTGGACTACTTCATCCTTTTAATAGTAACCGCACAACCCACATATGTACGCGATGCTGGTCATCCCGTGTAAATTTCTGAGAACAAGTATAGATGTTGCTTCCATGTACACAAATGTCTGTTAAAAAGAAGGAAGAAACTGTGTTTGCAGTGTTTGCAACCTATATCCATACTCTATCGCAAAACCACCCTCCAAACAGTATTTAATAGGAAGAAACTGCTTCCAATTTGGTGACAACTACTATTTGCAAAAACTTTGATGCCCCATGAGCTCAACTGCAAGCCCATAAATATTTGATATCATCCTACATAAAAAATCCTTCAACAAGGTGACCATATTTGAACTTGATGGCATTATAGAGAGCACATTCTGTTATCTATGATAGTACCCTTGACAATTTTAAGGATCTGATCGATACTATGTATCAATTGCATCCGGCCTCAAATTAATTTTTGAGGCGTCTGGTACTTCGCTCATCTACCTTGACCTACAATTTTCAAATGTAAAAGGTTCAGAAAAACTTCTTTTTTTTGACACATAACCCACAGAAACCTAACAATACCTAAACCAAACATCATCACACCCCCACATGTGTTCAAGGCATTCATATACCAAGAAACCCTCCATTATGCCAGAAACACCGACGATGAAAATGGTTTTTAGTCAAGTGAATGATTTCTCTGAAAAACAAACAGCAAGAGGCTATAATCTATCAAAGAAAAACAAAGAAGAATGCACCAAACTGATTCATAAACGGCAGAACAAACATGAAAACTTGTCTCCACTTGACTTCACAACAACTTACAATCCTTGAATACAGGCCAATAGTACAGAACATGCAAGAATTCAATTTTTTCACTATGTAATCCACATGTTCATGCCAGCCCAGTTCATTGTCAATTATGACACCCAGATGTTTGTAACAAGCAGCACATTCCAGCATACTGTCTTTCAAGATCAAAGGTTGACGACATGATTTCCTGTAGTTTTTAACAATATCTTTTGTTTTAGATACATTTAGTTTGAGATAATTTAAATCACAGTAGTTGACAAATTGTTGAAGTGGATCTTTATACGAGTGATCATCATCTTTAGTAGTCGGGCCAATGACCATGTTGCCGGCGAATTTATTTTAGGGACACAACAATTCAAAAGACCAACAATCTGATGTATATAGTTAAACAAAAGAATGGAGCCATGAACCTCACCTTGTGGAGCACCAGTATTTGAATAAATCAAACTAGATTGTGTGTCAGCAGCGTTAATTAGGTGTTCGTGTAAAACAAGCACGAACACCTCTTGTTGTTGTTCTGTTTTTTTCTTTTTCTTCTCCATTTTCTTCTTCTTCTTCCACGAAACTCTTCTCTAGAACATAACTCAAGATTGAAACTGAATTAAATCTTGAAACTCATCAGACAATTGAACCTCAAGATGAAGATGGCAAAGTTTTCATGACGTCACGATGACGTCATCAGGTGTTGAATTACAAAATTTTTAAAGTTGAAAATGACAATTTTCTATTTGCTGTATTTCAATGAATTTAAAAGCTATAATGTTCATATTTCGGCATCTGATAGTTCAAGACTGAGGCAACATTTAAAAAGTTAACTGCAAAATCGTATGACCTTTACTTCCGGTCGTACTAGAAGGTCAAAGTCTGCCTTTGTGTTTTTTCATCAAAAATTCATTTTTTGGGCATAACTCAAGATTGAAATTGAACTGAACATTGAAACTCATAAGACAATTGAACCTCAATATCAAGACGACACAAACTTGATGATGTCTTGATGACGTCATCAGGTTTTGAATAACAATAAATCAAAGTTTAATGGTTGTGAAAAATCGTAACCACATTTTTACAATCTATACAACATCGGACAGGTCGTTGAAAGTTCAACAAACGCTGCACAAAAAGTGACCTCATTTGACTTTAACTTCCGGTTCAAATCGGAAGTTGAATATTTAAAAAAATCTTTAAAAATTCATATCTCGAATACTACTTATCATTTTAGCAAATTTGTTGTATCAGGTTGTAGAACGTGGAGTCTGCTCAATCTTTTGCACAGAGATAACAACACTTTGACCTTTACATCTGGACAAAAGGACGATAAAGCGCACGTTTAAAATGACCCACATTGACGACGCACGATAGTGAAAGAACACATGTACACATACATGTACGCTGAACCTGTACAGCCGCGTTTACAATGCATGTGTACAATGCACGTGTAGTTTTAGTTTACGTGGGCATTGCACTGAACAGGACATGTTGGAATACATCGTCGCTTGATGTTTCATTGTATTGCAAACCCAAAGATATTCCATCTAATATTTGAAAAGTTCATAACTCCTGAACCACACATTTGATTTTTACAATCCATACATCATCTGAAAGGTCTTAATTAAATTGACACGCGCTATTCAAAATGTGACCTGTTTGACCTTGACTTCCAGTAATAAACGAAAGTAGAACTTTCATGTTATAAAAATTTATAACTTCTGAACCACGTATTGGTTTTTTAGTATCTAAACATCATTGGGATCATATGTAACAACTTAAGAAACAATACACAGAATATGACCTAATTTGACCTTGACTTCCGGTTCAAACCGGAAATTAACATTTAATGTTGAAAAAAATATCTATATCTGAACTAAACATTGGATTTTTACAATTTATATGTCATCGTAAATGTCCTCGCAAAAGTTGACAAACGCTACACAGAGTGTGACCACATTTGACATTGATTTCTGGTTCAAACCGGCAGTTAAAGTTTCATATTGAATAAATCTAACTCCTGAACCAGACACCACGAACACCTGGTTTTCGTAATTGACAAAAATCATATTTTTAGTTTTAACATACTAATTGTCATTTAAAATCCAGGACAAGAGAGACTCAGGTATATCACAATGGTCTAGTAATTTCTAAATGAGCACATACATGTATAGCTGAATAGATTAAAAGCTGACAAGGAATTAAAAAACATCACTCCCTAGCAGAATTACCTCAGTGAACCCTTTCTAAGTGAGTATTTATCCTATTAAAAACAGTTAAGATAGCATCACTACAACTGCAATTTCCCTGATAGGCGAAAATCAATGGATCCAGAAAGATATAAAATCAAACAAAACATTCCTAAACAATCTTTCACGCAATTTCTTTGTTATGGCTGAGATCATTCATTCATGTAATAATATGATTCTTGGGATAGGAATAATACATAAAGAGAGCACCTTTTCCAAAGGTCTGCTTCTTCCTTCCAATTACATCTTTAACTTCCTTTATCACCTAGGGTTTGTTAAATGGGTAGATTTTGACCTTCTTCGCAAAAATTGCATTTTTTGTATAAAAGTAAATGTGGCTGCTTACTGCGACTGCTAGATCATTTACAGTCCGTGCATTCTAGTGATGCTTGCAATTTATTCAAGGCATCTGTCTGTCTGTATTCCATTGTTAAACCAACATAATCTTTGGTTTCTTATGGCTCACTAATGGCCACTATTTTTGCAACAAAATCACTAAATTGTGGTTGGCTTTACCCAGCTGAGGGATAGGGAAGGCAGTATTCAAGTAGAATAAATCCAGGGTTGCTGTACCAGAGCAATCGACATATTGGTGATACTAAACACTTAAAAGAAGCATGATTAGATTTTTCTATTAATGATAACCATGGCATCTGGATTAGATCTTTCAATATCATGAACAGCCCAAAACAATTCTTTGACACCCTGCTTCGCAACTGACATTTTAGGAATATATGTAGTTGAACACACAGCAAGGGAAAATTCCTGAGGTAGGTAATGTAGGCGCTAACTAACTGTCAGAATTCCCAAGTTTGGGGAACAAGCATGACATTAAATCACTGCATTGTTTGGATGACACCATTTCTCATTGACATATAAACAAACTCAACCACCACAAGCTTTTTCTGTGCCGTTTTAGTTCCTATCGTTCCCTCGTAATAATTTAAACCCATCTATAGCCACATGTCTATCCCTGTGGGTGTCCTTAAGCCACGTTACAGTGAATGACATGATACAAACGTTTTGTGATCATTTAGATACCGGGTATTTGCTTGAAGTTTGATTACTCTTATTTCTCAATTATTGTACATTGCTCATTATAACTGAGTTTGAATATGGTCTAAACGTACGTTTCAACTTTAGTGTCTTTACGTCCCAGCTTTGCCTCATCTTTGTCGCCGCATACCTTTTAATAAGTCCAGTATTGTCATGCAAATGTCAGATGTCTATAGCATGCAGCTCTGCAGCAGATTGTCGAATTGGAGAGCTTAATGACAAAGAAAACCCAAACAAAAGTCTCAGGCACAAACATTTACTACTTCTTCTAGTGACATCCATGTCGGTGTTAGGATCTGTAAAATATCAAAATAGTTTAAAAAGCACAGAGACAAAGTACGAACTGTGTTGCCACATTTGCAGCGCCATACCTATTTTGTCTACATGCAGAATCCATAGGCATTAGCTGTTTTGTCCCAATTGCAGATTATGTCCAAGTACAAGGCCTGAAATGGGCCAAGGTTCATCCATCAGGTTTTGCATTGAAGTGAAGCTGTGCTAAATTGGACTCTAGGTCCGACTGTAACTGGGTGGAAATTGTAATGTTCTGTTTTCTAAGCTTGGAGATTGTTTTACAATTTTTCTATAAAAGATGCTATATTTTGGCAGGCTAAATTTTCAATCTGTTTCAAAAGGTGAAATTTGGCTTACTTTTTAATAAGGATGTTTTGTACTATCATCCTATGTTGCTCTAACTCTGAGACTCTAGGAGGAAGGAAATCATCATAGAAAACTCCAACAAAAACAATCAGTAACATGGCGTCGACATTTTAGTTTAATGCATGCACACATACACATACATGTATGCTATGCATCTAATAAGCTAGGATTATCCTTACGAACTAACAACATACATGTAACAAACTACGTCAGTTTGCCAAGTACAGCTTTTGTTTGGAATACCTGGCGTGTGTGGACTGGTGACACAATGTAATGTCGATTCATAATGTCAAGTGTCTACATTTCAAAAATATTCCCCTCCCGGATATTCTTGTATCTAAAAAATTATTGCGTTCCCAGGGCTGAAATTTGGTGAAAAGATACTTTTAATGAAGTAGTTTTAATAATTTGTAAGATTTCACACAATTTTGTTATTTTGCTGGATCCATAACGATCAACATTATGTTGATCATACAGCCAAAGATTATTATAGATGTCATGCAGGATGAAAATATTTGCATGATCTGCATGTGTATGTGTCAGTGCATGGCATGTTATTCAAAATTTCAGCAGAATTTCATGTCTTCAATAGGCCAACGTCACATAAGGCAGTGTACAGGCTACTAGTTCCAGGCAATTCGCAAGAAGGAAAAAGAGCCACTTTCCATCGGCCATTTCCATACTTAAGAAATATTAGGACAATGCACCTTGTGCCTCCCTCTAGCTTTGTTGCTACCAAAGTGTTGCTTTTTCACGCACATGCAGTCTAGTTGGTTGCCTTGAAGTTGCCTGTACAAGTGTATCTTGTGTGATTCTGCCCTTAGGTTCAATGGCCATTTTGTCCTCCAACATTTCATAGCATTCAATGTTTACTCCCATATAAAATGATTTAAATTAAACGGTTGTTTAAATCAAAGTAGGAAATGCATAGACTGTTCTTCTCAAAAGTTGTTTGGCTGTAATTTTGTTGATATTCCTCTTCCAGACATGCATGTTATTAAAGGAACATTACAGAATTGGTAATTGTAAAATAGACTTTGATCACAGATTTACATAAAACTTACACGGTCTAATAATGATGATAGTAGAAAACATCCCTTGAAATATTTCTGTCTGAAATGCCATATTTGATGAGAAATGAATGAACTAATTTTCCGTTTGGAGTTTATCGCTCAGTGAGCGTTTTATTCATCTGTTGAACCTATATGATTTCTTGCAAATGTGTAGTCAGTTTTTCACTATTTTCTCGTGACCCAGAGGGGCGATCGATCTCAAACTTCTACAGGTTTGTCAGTTTATGTATATGGTGGATTACATCAAGTGCTTACACTGCCAGCAACTGTTTTGCTAGCAAAACCCAATTCTGTAATGTTCCTTTAAGTGTTAGTTCATGTCACTGGGGGCTTCAGAGCATTGTGCTCTTTTAATGCACTCTGCATTGTACCAGACTGAATTTACTTCACCCCATACTACAAGAAATACAAAGTGTTTATGAGGAAATGATTGCTTACCTACCTTTTTCTTTGTCTAAAGTACAACCTGGAAAGTGCTGTCTAAAAATGTCAGTATGCCTTATAGAGCCCCCATCCCCTCCTCAAACTCAAATTAGAATAAGACCCAGGTTGACATTTCTATCTGTGTATTCATCAAAAGTGGTTATGGCAAGATAAGCATAGCGTTTAATACAATGCACCCAAATTATCTTGTTTTTAAGCATATGAAGTTAACTGTAACAATTGGAATTTTTTTAAAGACTTGCATGTCTGGTGCTTTATGTTTTGCAGCTGTATTTTTGACTTTTCACACATCTTAACTCCAACCTCCTTGACAGACAGGGGATTTGCACTCAGAGAAAAGCTGCCACCCAAAGAGCCTCCTCCACCACCACCCCAAAGTCCTGGAATGGTACATAAGGTTCAACCACACCAAATATATGCGAAAGAGTCAAAATTTACTCAGCAAGAACAATTAGAAAATAAGTTATTTTCTACACCCCTTTCCCTTATTCAAAAGAGACATATGTGGCAGTTATCCCAAACCAATCATATCTATCCTTATAAGAATCCTCCACCACTTCCTTTGAGGCATGCTGATACAGACAAAGTAGTGAAGAAAGTTGAAAATACTGGTCCAAAATATGAAGAACCTGGCAATCCACGCTCTGTTGTCCCTCCACCTTTACCTCCCAGACAGAGTGCTGGCGATCGAGAGGGAGATACTAAACTTAAAGTTGCTGAGCAGCGTCTTAATAAAACAAAAATTCAGCAAATGACGACTACCAAGAAAAGTAAGAATGGTGGACAGTCATTTTGGCGAAATTTAAAACAGGCCAAAGTATTTTCTTCATCAACTTCAGTTAACAAGAACAAACCCCCTCCTCCCTTACCTCCTCGTATTGCTGCAAATAATGATTATTCCAATGAGTTCCCAAGATGTCCATCAGGTGGTACAGACAATCATGAAAACAAGGACCAGACTGCAGAAGATGTGTTATCAAGGCCTGGTAAGGTACTTTGTATTAATGAGCATGCTTAAAATGTCTTCCTCAAAAGTTGAAATCAAATTAAACAATGCACTCTGGACCAAACAAAAAGAATATCAGTAAGACTTGGAAAATATGCATTGTAGGAATACTATGACTTGTGGTAGTGGTAGTTCTGAAAACAACCGGTTGTTAACAACTCATTGTTTCCATGAGTACGCTCTGATCATCTTCAGGATAATGCTGAACCTTGTTGCTGTATGCTGCTTAAGTCGTCAGTATGTACTTTGATAGATCATTGGTTTCTCCTAAAGTCTTAGCATCCTCTACTCCCAAGTATCATTTGGCACTCTATCTTACCCTTATTTTAAGTTTTTTGTTTATTAGTTGTTTTTGTACCCCTTTAAATTTTTTACAAATACATGCAAAAGTTATACAACAGAAGACCAAAATATGAGTGTGATGTTAAGACACAAAAGTGTAATTTGTTTTTGCCACAAAACACATGTAGTTGATACCAGTCAGATTTGTTCACAGCAACGTAAATAGAAGAGGTAGTAATGTTAGAGTATGAAAGACATTGAAGTGGACCTTTAAACTTTTTTACTTGAAATTGTGCCTTGAGTTTGTGGAAAAACACGGCCTATTGTCCGATAATTATTTTTTTAAACTTGCATCTTATGCGGTCTAGGTCCAAGTTAACTAACCTTAGCTCAGTTTACTTTAAGCTCCCAATTTTAAAACAATAGCAGAACTCAACAAATCAAGAGCACAATAACAACTTTTTTTTAGTAACAGTTGTATTTTTATTCTTCGACTCGGTCAAGAGCCATCTTGACAAAAATTTGAAAGAGAAAGATCTGGTGTTGTTGGTTGTCATGAAAAAAGTATCTATTATTTTATACAACTAAAAAAGGTTCAAGGTCTATGGTCCTTGTGGGAATTTAAGCATGACAACATGTCAGAAAGAACCATTTTACCTCCAGATTTGTAGACAATCTTGAGTTCTAGGGTTGTAAGCATTCATTGCTGTAGTCATGGTGGCCTTTTAAGGAGGCCTCAAATTATACTACTACAGTATTGGGTTGAACTTTGTTAGGACACAATCTGCCCTGAATTGTAACCTAGTGTTATCAAACACCCACAGTAACTGCCTTGGATATCAGATCGTAAAGAGGGCCTATATTATATACAAATTTGGGAATGAAGGGTGACAAGTACTGTACAAATCCCAGAAATTGCTGCATCACATGAGCATTCTGTGAAGAAGGCAGCGTGAGAATGTCTGCAACTTTAGCTGGATCAGGGTGCATCATACATACATCCAAAGAACATAAAGGTAGCTGATTTTTTGCATTTATCAAGGTTGAGAATCAGATAGTTTTTACTGCTAGTGATTTGCTGGTTGTGCAGGTTCTTGTCTTTCAAAATTTGTTCACATTATCAGCATTCCCAATTGACCCAGGAGTGTCCAAAAGTAGTTGGTAACATGGCAGTGAAGCATAATGAGTTCGAATATTTGTAATAACAAAAAGCGTTGTTTTGCACATCCTCACAACCATGGTTGCAGAGATTTGTTACACATCCATATTGTTCCATTCCATTCAACATCATGAGCATTGTTAGGTGGGTCACGAGAGTACCCTTCTTTGAGTATCCATCCACATCCAATAATGCAGAAACATCCGACTGTAGCTGTGGAGGGGTAGAATATTAGTATACAAATATAGCATGGATTGAGGGTGGACAGTCAACATTAGCTCCACTAGTTCCTGAGACGAAGCCGAGAGAAATAGTTTGTCAATTTGCAATACCGAGGGGAGCTATATGGACTGTTCACCCCAAATGAACATGTTGTATTTCTTGTTACTATACCTAATACATATTCAGTTGTATAATTATTGTCCCAATATTCTCTAGTTCGGCAACATGGAGCTACCATGGGGCTACCACGCATCTTTTCATGTGTATGTGTTTGGCGAGGGCAGCTTTTGCACCTGTGTACTTCACACGTGTGGCAGTTACTTGATTGCTTTGTAAAGTGCATGCGTAGTAAACTGTTGCATGGGGGACTCATGCGGCAGTTTAAAACTTGTGCTCTCTACTATTAGCAACAGTGGAACTGTATGCATATTTACCCTTTGGGTGAATATTTGCTGTGTGCTTGGTAAACAGCAATAATATCATCTGGCACGTGATGGTAAATAGACCTGTGAGAATACGGCTCTCGATCATGAATATGTATGAGATATAGTACATATATAACAAAGAAATTACATCATATTAGCCTTGACACCTTTTGTGAAATTAGCACAAAGTAAATGTTAGTCGTGCATTAATGTACAAACTGCAGTGTTGCTAATTGCTGAATTGGGATTAGCAAAACCAAGTAAAAACCTTCCAGGGAAAAAATCACTGGGAAATTTCACATTTTCAAAATTATATGCCAAACCAAGTTCGTTAAATTCGTAGATTAGCATAGGTTAGAAATTGAAATTAATTAATGACAAAATATTTGATGATATTCAGATTTAATGAATTCTGATTTAATGATATTCAGGAGTTTATGGTTTTCAATTGCACATGTGAATTTGGGCTAAATATAATTAAACCCACAAAAGGCAAATATCTTTGTAGCAAATGGAACCTTTAGTGACATAAAAGTTGAGTGCATAGCTTTGTGCATCTGTTGAAAATAAGTTATGTATATTTCACTCTTTATAGAGGAAGAATGACACTGAAGATTGGCAGACATGTTGGCTGATGGAGTGTAAAAAAGGACACTTCAGAACTGTTTGTGCGGCTCTTTTCAGATATTTAAGCTAATAACACCAGTGGACCTAAAATTAATCTCTGTGGTTTGCAACGTTCATTGGCAGGGTCTTTGAAATGTTTCCCCCAATGTTCACTTGACTGTCTGGCCAGGTCACTTATGATATCATTTCAAGTTTGTCTTGTAATATTGAATGAGTCATTCGGTTTTACTGATATATATAAAGACAGTGCTAGTCATCTCCCATCTTTCATTGCCGTTAAGTACATGTTGGTTAGATCAACAAGTACTCTCAAGTTTAATGCAAAGGCATAAACCCTGACTGACATTGAGGGATCAGTTTGCTTTCGTCAAGGTATGAATACAAAGCTGAGGCAGGATGGAAACAGTTACTTTTGTTACATTTATTGGAGAGCTTGCACACTTGATTTGTCCTTGAATTGGTCTGACAAAGTATAAACAATTTCTTTTAACTTACAGTAAGAGAACAACTTATTTAATATTCTTATTCTTGATAATTAAATAAAACAAACCAAACAGAAGATAAAGCCAGATTGGTAAAATAATCTGCCTAATGCAGGCCAGTTTTGTTAGCTGGATTTGAATATTAAGACTTTTATAAAATGCTTACCCATATGTTCACTTCAGCATAATAATGCTAACAATAGTAACAACTGAAACAAGTTCCTCACAACCATTTTTAAATTAACACCCAAACTCTTAACAAATGTTTAAATTTTAACACCTATTTTAGGGGGGGGCACCAAAAAAGGATTTGTTATGGAGAGTTTTAAAAGGTCTATAAACTGGACAATGGAGATGATTTATGGATACATCTTTGCAAAGGATTGGATAGACAAACACAAATGGGGTGTTCACAAATTCCCAAAAGGGATGTGGTTTTCAGTTAAATGTCCATAAAAATGGACAGGGAAGGCACATATTGTCTTAGGCAAAGTAACATCTATCCAATCGATTGGAAGGAAAACAAGTACTCTTCATATTCATTCAATCAAGATCCAACAGCCCTTGAATTCTAATTAGACAAAACCCAAGTTTCTAATCAGTGGATGTTATAAGCTCAGATCCCCTTTTCAACACAAAACAAAAGCATTTTTGCAGTAAGGTCACCCTTATTTTGTCTTCAGACTATGTTAATTGTTTGTACACTTTTTTGTGAAAAGAGTGTACCTGTTAAAATACTTAAACAAGCTACAAGCTTTTAGATCAATAGTTGCACCCTCATGCTTGCACAGTACATGCCCATCTCAGCATTAGCTGTTTATTATACACCAATTACAGTTCCTCAAACAGAAGTTCAAACCAGAATAGGACATTTAATCTGTAGTGATATTGTACAATTTAGACATCTAGGTCCTGACTGCTACAATAGTAATTGTCAGACAAAATGATAATCTTTATTTTTATCAAAATCAAATTAACTATTCAACTGTTCTGAAATAATATCATCTGAAATATTGTAATTTCAAGAGTTTGTTTGAAATTTGTCTGCCTGGCCTTTTAACATACTGAAACATACCAAAATACAAAATTATTTGCATTTTTTATGAAGTTTATAAATGTCTATGATATTGTAACACACTTTAAAACAAACTTATTTGCAATTTTCTTGATAATCAGCCATGTATGTGTATTTTTCTTTGCAAAATATAAATGGACATAGTAAGTGCACCCTTTAAAAACAAAAATGTAAAAGCATTCTTATCAGTACCATATAACAAACATGATAACTTTTAAAATATAAAGAGGTCACAGAAAGTTTAATGGATAATTTGCTTTGTATATTGCAGCATTTATTCCCCCTCCTCCTGCACCACCCCCACCACCAGAAATGGTAGCACCTGTCACAAGAAAATTTGAAGTTACTTCTAAAGTAAAAATGAGACCATTCCATTGGAACAAAGTTTCAGCTCTTATGGTAAGTATAGTTTAAACAAATTACGTTTGAAGACTTTGTAATCACATTTATCATTTGCTATAAATGCATGGAGACTTGGTAATCACATTTATCATTTGCTATAAATGCATGGTTATTGTTATTTTGTTATGGTAAACCTGTGATCTTTTTAAGGTGTTTTGGCATAGCTGGCAACACCATGTGGCTTTTGTTTCCATTTTAAGAAACTGTTATTTGTTTATTAAGAATATTGTTTACTACTTTAGTTTCTGACAACTGATTGTCCATAGTGGCAAAACTAACTTGTCCTTCATGCATAGATAGAACACATCATATTAAATTGCTGTTATAACATGATGATGACAGCAGATGTCTAATTACATTAATTTTAGTTAAAGTTTATTATTTGAAAAATTTGTATCAACTGCAATAATTATTCCTCTGATGTGTGGGTCTTTAAAATCAAGCAAAACTGACATTGACATGACTCCAATATGACCCTTTCTTCTCTTTTGGCACAAAACCACATTCAATCTAAGTTGTGTAAGTATGCTCCAAATGTTGTGTTTTAATCTCCAAATTAAACGATTGAAATGAAGTTTGATTGAGATTCTACTGATACATTACTGAAATGAGGAATCATGTGAGATTGTATTGTTCAGAAGCTAAGGTATGCCACTTATTCAAAGAAAAGAAAGACATTCCTGCCAGTAAGCCCCTATATAAAGGCACCCTTGGAGAACACTCGCCAGTGCTTTAAAGCAAAAATTACACAATGAGAGCAATGGGTGGGACTACTGTACATCTACTGTGTCCACAAATGGGAGGGTGTCACATGATTCCTCATTTCGGTAATGTATCAGTAGAATCTCAATCAAACTTCATTTCAATCGTTTAATTTATAGATTCTACCTCACCATTACCTCCATTCGGAACACCTGAGACTTTAAAGCGGGACAGTGTAATATAAACTGCAAGTCCCTTACACCGTAAGATGTAAACAAATCAAAAACTGACAGGAAAAGTGTTACAACATGTCACACAACTGTTATCGTACACTTCAAGTAGACATTAAACTGCTCGTTTAATTCCACAATTAAATAATTTAAATAATCATAAGTCTTACTGCTCAGTACACATCGGATGAGCAAACTTGCTCGAGCATTATTACGTAACCCTTAAACTTACTAACTACTCAAAACAGACTGAGCAAAAATGGTCTGGGGTCCCTCGGAATAATACTGCTACTTCTGTTATAAAACTTTGCAAATGTGGACGTGTTTGTCCACCTAGCAGTTTGCAAGATGAAGTCAATTGGTACTCCTTTACTTGCTGCTGCAGAGGTTGATGCAGCTCTAAAGCTATGTGATTTAAACATAACATCAATACCGGCTTCAGTTAAACACAATTTTAACCAACGCGAAACAGTTGGTGCACCTATCTCCTAGCTGCACAACTCAAAAACAGTTTAGTTTGAGAAAATCGGAACGTCTTGGTCCGTTTTAAATATTCAAGAAGTGTGCGAACATTACAAATAGTTTTATCATGAGGATAAGCAGATAATATTATAACTGGTCTGGCTTTTCCTAATTTTGATGTCTTAATTAAATCAAAATAGTCACCGTTTGTTTATAACTGTCATATTTCTTGCATCAAAAAGTGATAGGGTTTGGGCCCTTTGGCCAGTAGTCAACGCACACAGACATATGAGTTTATATGTTAATTGTTTTAGGCTGATATCAGTTATTGGTTCCAAACTTCGAATGAACTGAAGCAACACACTGACATCCCATGTTTGAGAGTATCGGGGGAATTGTGGTCTAATGTTGAACAGGCCATGCATGAATCTTACTGTAAGTGGGTGGCTTATCCGTGGTTGGCCAAAATAAGGATGATAATGCACTCCGAGCTGTATTACTGTACTCCGCCCCTTGGTGGATCAGCTCGGTGAGAAACTTTAACGCTGAGTTTACAGTTGCTTGAACTGGATCCATGACCGTTTAATACAGAAGTGCAACCATTTGGTAAGTGATACAGAATACAGTCTCTGTGTGCTTTGTTTCCATGAGTGGAGGATGATGTCAACAGTTCTTGTTGAAAGGACCCTTGAGGTGAGGGTTTGCCGGACAAGAGAGCAGCATATATTACCATCTGACCCTCTAGTGGGTGGTGTTGAAGTGGAGCATGTGGGAGGAACAGTAGCTGCCTGGATTTTGGTAGCATTACTGGATGTGTTGTGAGAAGTCGGAGCAGCCTGGGGAAACAGTGTTGTGTTTTCCAAAATGGAAATACTAGGATGCCTGTCGCTTTGTCCAGTTCTATCTTTTGCAAAGTCCTGTCAATAACAGCAAAAGGGAGAAAGCATAAATTAGTTCGTTTGCCCATGAAAATGAGAAGGCATCAGATGCTATTGCCTCAGGATCGGGAAACCATGAAACAAATGGTTTGAATTGATAATTGAGTCTTGACGCAAATAGGTCAACACTTGGTGTAACATTGAAATTAGTTAAGATGTTACCAAAAATCCCAGAATCTAACTTCCATTCAAGGTGATCACTAAAATGTTGTGATAAGAAGTCTGCACTAGTGTTGTGTATACCAGGGATGTGACGTGCAATTATCCACACACCATGTTGTATGCACCACAACCACAATTGTCTAGCCAAATTGTTCAGTTCTACTGAATGACAGCCCCCATTATCTATTAGGACGGACACTGTTTTGTTCTCAACATGACTAGTAAATTACATTATAGCATGCAATACTGCGAGAAGTTCAAGGTAATTAATGTGAAATACTTTTTCACTTTCTTTCCAACGTCCATTAGTGTGTATGTGAGCCTCATGAAACGAGGCTCCCCAGCCACCACAGGAAGCATCAGTGTAAACCTGAACATCCGCATGACGGGGTAAAATTGGTCGAGAGGTGGATGACAAATTTTGAATCCACCATTTGAAATCAGACTTTGCTTCTCTAGTCAATGACATTCTAGCCTGAAAATTTCCCGTAGTCTTTAGGAATCTCTAGACTTCTATAAAATAGAGGTCCAAGAGGTACAGCCGGAAAACATGAAACTAGTTTTCCTATAACTTGTGCCACAAGCAAAATTGTTGGGCAAGTTTGGCTTGCAAGGTTATGACATATGTGTAAATTGACAACAGAGGACACCTTGTGGGATGGCAGGCGCACTGACATTTCGATCGTATTAATAGTAAACCCCTGGAAGTCCAACACTTGAGTAGGAGTGAAGTGTGACTTTACTTCATTAATTAACAAACCCAAGTTCACGGACTAGTGAACACCTATCCTGGACATTACAAGTGCATTCATCAACTGTGTCTCCAATAAGTAAGGAGTCATCAAGATAGTTTGCCGAAAATATGGCCCATGTTACGTAGTGTTGCTGTGACCGGTTTAAGAACTTTGGTAAAAATGCGTGGTGCACTTGCCAACCCAAAGCACAGGCAGGTAAATTGACACAGTTTGTTTTGCCATTGAAACCATAAGAATTTCTGATGCTCATAATAATAATAATAATAATGTATATTTCTATAGCACCAAATCCATATTAAGGAAAAAATGCTCCCTGGCGCTTTACAATCCAACAATATACATAAAAATAATATAGTAATAAAGCTAATCAAACGATGAATTTTTAAAAAATGAGCTAGAAAAACTAACCAAACGATGCACTATGATATAAAAATGAGATAAAATATCAACTTAGCACAGACGAATACAAAACAAATACAAAACATTACACAATAGAAATTAAGTGAACAGTAAACACCCCAATAAATATAATGAACAATCAATCAATATAACTGTCCAAGGAAGCAAGTTAAGGAAAGCAATTAAGACTAGGTAAAAAAGTACAAAGAACACACATAAAAACGAATACAAAAACAATTGAATAAAGATACCCCAGAACCAGACTGATGAACCAACCTCCCCAACCAACCCACCCTCACCACAACCAGACCCAGCAACCTCAAGCAATATGTTCTCAGCTGCTATAAACAAACCATATAACTGACATGGTACTAAAAGTATGACTTAAAAACAAATCGTAGTGGGATATAAAATGCCACACCCAGACACAGAAGATTATTATATATCCAACCAACGACTAGTAAAAATATGAATATGAAAATGCAAGCATATATTTATATACACAATAAAATACAAAAGATAAAAATTATGAGATAATGATATGCAGCTACAAACTGCTAAACACTACTCAGAGAATTATAGTGAACTAACCTCCCCATCCAACCCACCCTCACCGCAACCAGACCCAGCAATCTCAAACAATATGCTCCCAGCTGCTTTTAACAAACCATATAAAACTGACATGGTACTAAAAATAAGACTAAAAACAAATCCCAATGGGATATAGAATGCCACACCCAGACACAGAAGATTATTATATATCCAACCAAGCGACAAGTAAAAATACTACTCAGAGAAATTAAAAATTAATCATCATTGGGAGCAATGTACATAGTTGAGAGAGAGATTATACTGCACCAAAAGCTTCCCGAAACAGATGCGTTTTTAAGCCAGATTTGATTGTGCCAAGAGTGTCAGCTTCCCTAAGGCTGATGTTCAGTTTATTCCAAAGCAGTGGGCCAACAGCAGAAAACATTCTGCCACCAGCTGAGGCCAACCTGGTCCGTGGGCACATCAACCTTGATCCATCAGCAGACAACCGTGTGGACCTAACTGGTTTGCAAGTATGGAGCAGTTCACAAAGGTAATCTGGTGCTTGACCATGCTGACATTTGAAGATCAGCAGACAGATCTTGAAGATGACTCTGTATCTCACAGGTAGCCAATGCAATTGCATTAACACAGGTGTAATATGCTCATGCTTCTTAGTTTCAGTTAAGAGTCTAGCAGCAGACAACATGTGACTTCAGTCTACTGAGCAATATCCTATGATCCAGTGTATCAAAGGCAGCGCTGAGGTCCAAAAGCACAAGAACAGTTACCATACCTTGGTCAGTGTTGGAGAGAAAGTCGTTGTGCACCCGAACCAGTGCGGTCTCTGTACCATGACATTTTTTGTAGGCCGATTGGAATGGGTCATGGAGTTTGTACTTGGACATGTGTTGAGTCAGTCATGAGCCATAGGAATAGTGAAATATGCATCCTTCAAATCCATAGAGGCTAAAAAGCATTTAGGTCGAATCAGAGTCAGGGCAAATTCCAGCGTTTCCATTTTAAAGTGATGGTATGAAACAAACTTGTTAATAAGCCCTTTAAAAAGATTGATGATAGGTCTCATTGAACCATCCTTCTTAGGTCGGAGGAAAATATTGGACAAGAATTGTCCATGACAGGGAGTTACTTCAATGATCGCCTCCTTCTCCACTAACTTTTTTATCTCATTATCAACTAATTTAGACTCTGAGTCATTGTACGATATCGCCCGTGGGGCAAATGATTGAATTGGTGGATTATCAAATTATCAATGCATTCATCTGACGTTATCTTTTTCAGACAGAGACAAACTGCCGTAGTCTTTCCGCTAATGGGTGAAAATGTTAATGTAATGGATACGTACTTACTGACTTGTCATTCTTTAGTTTGTCAGCTTCTTTGGCCCTGCTGCCTGAGGCCCCTGACCTTGGCCTTGCTGGTGGTAGCTGCTGCTGCCCATGTTCGACGTGTGGTATCCGCCTCATCCAACTCTACCTACTCGTCTCTGATAATATGGCGCCCTCCGTTGGCGGCCGTTGTACTGACCAGGGAATGGGCGGTTGCTCCGAAAGTCCCTCGACCGACGAGCCACCTCGCGGCCTGGTGCAAACTTGTTATAGCGGCGGTTGGTGTTATCAACGCCATGAATTTTTGAGCCAATTTTGCTGGTTTCTTGTATGCTTTTGCATGATTTGACTAGGTCGTCGCCGAAAAGCAAATTTGTGCAAAGCACTTGTGAGGAGCACATGTGGCGCATATTTCATGCTTAGGTCAGGGCGGATGTTATACCAGCATTTTAATAAGTTGTGCTGTGTCCAAAGCTGCTTCATTGTTACGGCCCTTCAACAAAAGGTCTGTGACCATTGAAATTGCAACTGTTCCTCGAACAAAGGAGTTTTGGATTCTCTGGAATTTTACGTCTCGTGCCCGAGTAGTGGGTTTTAAGATCGCCCAGATGTCAGGATTCACTCTGGTTAAACAGAGGTTTTTAGACAGTTATTGGACAGTTATTAGGCTTGTCATATTTGTTGGGTTTTTCCTCAAGCTTCTCGCTCTGAATTTTCCCTTGTGCAAGAGAATTGATAGTTTTTGCAATCTGCTCGTTCAGAGCTGGGCTTTCCTTAGCATCACTATCAACAAGTGCCACCATTTCGCTCAGCAAATCATCAGTTTGGCCGCCTGATAGCAAATTCTATAACTCACATTCATTATCATCGCCAATTTCGGGTACATTTGAGGCCCGTTTTTCGCCCTTTTCAGGTACGAAGTTTAACAAGTTAGCAGGTTCATCGGGCTCGATAATTTTGCCCTCACTAGCCCTGTCATACGGGTTAGTAAGAAAAGCACTTGAGCTAGAAGCATTGCGCTGGTTTTGCTCTGCAAAAGTACCATGTCGAGTCTTTGTAAATTGGATGAGAAGTCAGAGGAGAAGACAATAATGTCATCAAGATAAAACATTAGGGTCTCACCGGTCTGGTCTTCAAAGCATCGCTCCATAAACTGTTGAACAGTGGTCGGTGCATTACTAAGACCAAAGGGCATTCTGTTGAACTTGTACAGTCCCATTGGAGTGGTGAAAGCTGTCTTGGATTGGTCAGCTGGGTCCAAGACTCGATTTAGACACTAGCCCGGCGTGCAATCACTAGTCAAGAGTGCTGCGGGCTAGTCAAACGTACTTCTAGGTAGCCCGGACGGGCTAGTCAGAAATTAGCAACTTACCTGTATTAAACTATGATAAAGATGTGAATAAAGTAAAGGTGACTTGAAAATGTGTGTGCTTGTGTCATTATTTTGTGTTTTGGTTGGCTACACTTAAGACCGTGTGTTCCCGATCCCCGTCATAGTTTGCATTTTGTTGTGTGGTGACACATGCAAAGTACCAGTACATATCAGTGTGCGCAGCATGATGTTGGTTACCACGCGAGATCGGCTGCTTGTTTTCGCTCATGCCCAGTGTCCTTCGCAGCTACACGCATTAAGGGCGCGGGAGCGAGCGAACTGCTTGTTGTGAGGCCGTGTCCGAATTGCCCAGTGCGGTTGCCAGACGTCGGTAAGGGCAGCTTATTGATACGTTGAGTACGCACCAGTCTATTGGCTTGAAAATGCTTTCTCTGTATTTTTGATTTGCTATGAAACTTTTTACTGCACGGGTTTTTGCAAACCTAGTTAACAGACTCAACAACAAGTGATTCAAGCTATTAACTGTACATGCCATCATCCCCCAGCTCCACCTAAACTTTGGGAAAGTATTTCTAGCACCTAGCCCCCATGGCACAGTTGTTTATCACACAAAAATAACACACATAGATTAAATACTCAAATGGGCTAGTGAAAATTTGTGCGGGCTAGTCAAACGTGCAGCTGACTAGCCCGGCGGGCTAGTCAAGAAAAATAGTTAGCGCAAGGCCTGTCAGGGTCCATGGTTATCTGCCAATAACCACTCACAAGATCGATTGTTGAAAAATACTTTGCACCATGCAGGGCATCGAGGGACTCAGCAATCCTGGGCAGGGGATATGCATCGGGTGTGGTGACTGAGTTGAGACATCTGAAGCCCCTTGCATAAGCGAAGTCCACCACACTTCTTCCGAACCAACACTATTGGTGACACCCATATGGACTGGTACTTTCTTGGATGACTCCCTTCTTCAGAAGTGTGCCCAGGTGGTCCTTGACCTCATGATAAAGATGTGGGGTTATTCTGCGATAACGTTCTTTGATTGGACCCGTACCAGTAGTGGGGATGGTATGCTGCACTGTCGTGGTCTTCCCAAAATCGTCATCATCTTTTTAAAATACTTCACGATGTTGATGAAGAAGAGACTGGAGCTGTTGAAACTCTTCCGATGAAAGAGATTCCCTGTCTATCTGTACTGCTACTGGGAGTTCTTCTGTCGATTTATCTTGGTTTGATTTTTGCCGTTCTTGGAGGCAAACCTCTACCTCATGTACACCTAGTTTGACAAGGTCAAGATTATCACAGATTGTCTTGTTCTGTAGAACCTCCTCAACAATACTCAACTGAGCCAATCGCATTCCATGATGTACCTCCATGTCGAGCCCTGCAGCACCCCACTCTGGTCTCTTCAGATCTCTTTTGTCAGAAGGCCCTAGAGGAAGAAATTTTCACACGGTTACACACTGAATGAATGGAGCTGAATGATACCAACCCTCACATTGGAATTTGCATAGACCACCAGAAATTCCTACAATTCCTTTATCAAGGCACAACATTTTGGTTTCAGTATCTCCCAATAGGCCCCCCAAAAAAGGATTGTTGAGTTGCCCTTCAGTAAAAATATTTGAAGGGGTCGTTCGGTCGGGATTTTTTATTTCTTTTTTCTTCTCCTTGACTGTCATTTTAAGATTGAAATGCATTGGAACTTACCCCAAATACAATGTCTTTCAATATACAAAGATCTAGTGGTGTGCAGAAGTAAATAAAGAATGAAAAGCCAAGAAACATTCAACTTCATATCTTTTAACATTTTTATTTCAACATTTTATACACTTTTTCCTGTCACTTTATTTTGTTCTTGACAACTTTTATGCATGTGTACAATAAAACTAACCTGTAGTCATTTCATTTCAAAATATCTGAAGCGGTTATGTCAACGCAGGAAAAATAATCTGTAATTGGATTACACAATCTGAGAAATGTTTCATGCATGAAACTAGCCTTGATATCAAGGCTGTGTAGACAAGTACTCTAGCTAAAACCATAGAGCAAGGATACTAAAACCTCAGTCCCCCGACTGACTCTAAAAAAATAGGACACCGCACTCTTACCATGCACACACACAGCGCCTGTACACAGCCCCACACACACACCGCTATTGTCCACACACCGCTATTGTCCACACACCGCTATTGTCCACACACCGCTATTGTCCACACACCGCTATTGTCCACACACCGCTATTGTCCACACACCGCTATTGTCCACACACAGCTATTGTCCACACACCGCTATTGTCCACACACCGCTATTGTCCACACACCGCTATTGTCCACACACCGCTATTGTCCACACACCGCTATTGTCCACACATCGCTATCGCCCACAATCCTAGCCCGTGAGCCGTCAGGCTCACAGCCTTGACGATCTTGTACACTGCTGGGTCTTATGTGTTTCATTGTTTTTCTTCGCAAATCCGTGGAAAATGGGGGGTGAGTGGATATGCAAAGAGCGCACTTATTACCATAACCGCAAGACCCGGAAGTGTACAAGATCGTCAAGGCTGTGAGCCTAACGGCTCACGCGCTAGGATTGTGGGCGATAGCGGTGTGTGGACAGTAGCGGTGTGTGTGTGGGGACTGTGGAAACGAGCGTTTGTGTGCTTCCTTGGGTGAGAGCGTGGTGTGCTGTTTAAAGACAGTCGGGGGTAGGGACCTGAACAGGAGTTGCATTGCATTCGGGCATCGCATTCGGTGTGGTTATGCACATTTTTAGCTTTATAGTAAGCAAACACAGCCTTGCAATTAAGGCTAGCATGAAACATGAAACGTTTCTCAGATTAAAATGTTTCTGAATCCCTTTCTCTAAAGTGTGAATACTGACAATGCAGTTTTCGCAAACATGGACAGGGTAAAGTCATCCATTTTTCATGTTGCTACTGCGTGGTCGATGTGAAGCCAATGCACAACATGTGATGGTTCATTCGATTTAAAAATGTGTAGATTGAGTCATGGGTAATTGGGGAGTGTATCGGCGATTTGTTTTCTCTTGAAGTATCCCTTCTACCTGCAAAAAAACAACTGGCCAAGTTCCAAAAATTATTGTGTGAAGTCAGCAGCCAATTCTTTCTGGTACTCGCGCTCAAAACAACTGTCATAGCTCAAGCGATGCGATCGCCTATCCAAATTTGTGCTGTATGCTAGCATTCTGTCTGCAGTTCAATGTGCAATGCGTGGTATCAATCCGAGGTACTGTAGATAACCCACTATTTTATGAACAAACTGATGAACAAAACTAACATGGTTTGGATTGGCTCAAAGAAAGGTAGTGAAAACAAGATATGTGAAGAGATCTATGCCCACTGGGTGGAACCTTTGGAAACTTTTAAAACACTTGATATTCAGTTTTCCACAGATCTACATTCCATGGTTTTACTCAATTAGAATAAGATTATGCTTTCATTACGTAACCTGATTTTGAGTTGGTCTAAACGGAATCTTATGGTGCTTGGCAGAATCATTGTTGCCAAATCTTTACTTTTGTCTAAGCTTACTTTTCTTATTTTAACTATCCCTGATCCGCCTGTTAATATTGCTGACGACCTTACCTCTATGTTATTTGGAGGGGAAATAACCGGGTTATTTAGTAGAAATCAAATGGTTCAAGATTACAGCCAAGGAGAGCTTTTTATGATAGATGTTAGAGATTACATGAACGCTCTTAAAATCACTTGGCTCCGCAGACTCCTAATTTCTGACAATGGTTGTGGTTGGGTTCATTTATTCCAACAGATTATGGGAGTTTCTGGAATGTTTGTTTTCGAAGGAGGTTCTCTGAAATTGCTTTATGCACAGGAAAAAACTTATTACGGGAACCTGTTTTGGAGGATGTTCACCCATGGTTCCAGTACAGACTAATACACAGAATTTGGGGCACGAACAATTTTCTTTTCAAAGTCAACAACTTGAACACTAATTTATGTACTTTTTGAAACAATGAAGAGGAGAGTCTTATTAATTTATTTTGCTCATGTGCCGCTACAATCTCCTTTTGGACCGCAGTTGTTTTGTGGATTAAGTATAAAACAAATGTTAACATCATCCCAGACAATGAAGCTTTTTTGTTTGGTAAAACCGATTTCAAGTGTAAAGCAAGTAACCTTATTCTATTAATTTGCCGTTTTCATATTTATAAAAGGAAAAGAATACACCATCCTTATTGAACCTCAAAAAAGAACTTAAGAATTACTACTTCGTAGAAAAATTCATTTATACTAGTAACGATAATTTGGCTAATATCTACCATAAATGGGATTTCTTCTCCGCACTTTGTCAAGACCAATGCTAGAAGTATTAATTCCTGTTGTGATTGTAATTTGTTTTCACCTTTCTCATTTAGGTATTATAACGTTTTAATGTATGATTGTGAAAGGATGACAATAAACTGTCATCCCCCTTGCATTTTAGGTCACATGAACTTGATGAGACAGTGGATCCACGAATTCATAAGTTTGAGATTTGCTTGATGGGATCAGGCTGGTGAAGCTCTTGATTTTAGCTTAGACCTTGGTGTCGATAATGGTGGGGCAGTGGTTGGAGTGTGGTCAACTGTTGAGAATGATGCGCTCACAGTTTTGGCAAGATTGTGGAAGAGATAAAGCACAGAGTAAAATGTAAGGTGGTCTTTGCGGTGTAGAGCAGGTGAAGTTCAAGTTTCTCAGCCCTGCTAACAGTTGTTCCCCATTTGGGTTTATGTAAGGGTGACCCTAGTTGGTGGTTGTAGTGGTTGTTGAAGTCGTCCAGTCATGTACAATGGAGGGGGCTGTATGTGGCTGTTGGGCAATGTTGAATAACTATTGAAGGAGGCAGTTTGTATATAATGTTTACAATCTACTAGCTGTCAATATTGATCTTGCCTTCAAGGTTTTATTTGAAAGGTTTGGTTCAAATCAATTACAGAAATTTGGAGCTAGAACCTTTGTAATTTTTTGTATCTCGACCATTTAAATTGGCTAATTGCTGTACTCATTACTAGTAGTTAAGTTGTTCCTGTGAATAGATCAATGATCCTTTTCTGGCACGCATGTATTGTAGGATTTTGGATGGACAAGATTACTTGCTTTTTATCACCAAAAACATGTAATTTAATTTATCAACTCGTTTTATACTCAGATGATAAAATAATGAACACACATCTATATAAGCAAAATTGACTGTTTTGTTATTTTTAACACATTTTAACAAGAAAACTCAGCTGCAAAACTTGTGCATTCTCGCAGAGCTTAAAATTGTAATGGAGTTAATAACTTCTTCAGCTAAAAGAACTGCGTAAGCTTTGCCCAGTACGCAACAGTTACAACATAAGGCATTCGGGCATGCCTACCCACAGATGCTACTACAAAACCCGGGCACATATATATACCCACAAGATTTGCAGTCATAAAAAATGACAAATGCACAGACATCCGGGCACGCTTACCCACAGGTGGAAGTTATCAGGTTTAGAATAATGAAAACAATCGGTCTGTGATCTTAAGCCATGGCTTACCTGCCTGCCTTTACATATTTTATTTCCTAAAAACTAATACTGGAGGACCCCAGCAAAACACAGATACTATACTAACGGGTAAAATTTTAAAAAAGCAATAGATGGAGGATCTGCTAGAAATGCAGGTGCCCATTTGCCTTGAAACCATTTGCCATAAATAACCACCATACCCAATGCTTGCAGCTGCATCAGTAAACAATTCAATGGTTATATTTGAATCCCAATCACCCTTTAAAAAAGGGGGATACACTGTTAAAATGGTCAAGAAATTCTAACCACATTGCTAAATCAAGTTTGGCACCTTTGGTTAATCTGACCTTGTATGTAGTACAACTACACCCTTAGTACATGTAAGAGCGATAAGAAGTTGTGTAAATGCACGACCAGGGGCAATAGCTTTACACACAAAATTGAGCGACCCAAGCAATGACTGAATGGATTTCTGAGTCACTTTGCTTGTAATTTAGACACCTTACCTGGCGGGACACGGACCTGCCCTAAAACTTAGTCGATTTCTAGCCCTACATAAATGATTGTTTGGCTTGGAACAGTTGTTTTTTTCCCAAGCGATCGGAACACGTAAAACAGCACAAACTTCTTTAAAGGACTGCAGCAAAGCCGCACATGTAATGGCAACAACCCAGCAAATAAGAAATCATCCAAGTAGTGTGTTACAAACTCAGAGTGAGAACGCTCCTGAACTTCATATTCTAAGAATGTGCTAAATGTTTCAAACAGTGAGCAAGAGATTGAACAGCCCATTGGTAGGTACTTATCATAATAATATTTACCACCGAACTCAAAACTGGTCATAATCCGCCGGGGTCACCGGAAGAAGCTGGAATCTAAAACTTTGCATATCCTTACATGTGCCAGAACAAAAGGAAAAAATGTCTGCTATTGGTCCATTAGCCAAAACAAAAACAACTTGCGTGACCAATAGAATACTCCGCGTACATTGGCAATATGCTAACTGGTATTGTAGAATGAAACAAGCCCAGCGCGTTTACAACGCCGGGTATAATGCATTTGATCTTGAATGCGGTAAAATGAAATATTTAAGGATATTTATTTTGTGTGAAAAAAATGTTCTTTTGCCTATTGTTATTGCAATATTTTGTAAAGCAGCAGTAAGGCAAGTTTCTTTATGTCTCTTTTGAAATCATTATATGTATAACACCTGTTTTTACATCATTGCTTTGAATTCAGTATTTTATATTTTACAAATATTGGATGCATATGAGCAAAATTTAGCAAAGTATAATCAGTAGGTGAAATGGAACAATCTGGATTTCAAACTTTTATGAATAAAATGCATTGGTGATAAATGATACCTCACACACAGATCTTTGTCATTTGATATTGTATTTATTTCAGCAATAAATAATACACAAAGTTTTGAACGATTAGATATTAAACTGCTGGTAGAGACATAGTTGGAGCTGTTTAAGACCGGTTGGCCAAAGTCCATTTGGCATTCAACACGTGTTGGCGCACAAGGTTACACAATAACGTGTTATACATGGTACTCAATGTAAAATGTATTAGTACGCGCAAGGGTAGCCACGAAGCAGTACCGAGAATCCTATATGTATCAATAAGACTTCTATACTGAAGTTTGGAGTGTCAGAACAGTATACATGGCAAAAATGAAGTATGACTTTTGACGTATGTTCCACTATGATCAAATGACAAGGATCTACATGTATGTGTGCAGTATTTAAATGGATTTAATATAAGTATGTAGGAAATAAAGTTTTCTTTAAAAATTTATCATCCCAACAGATAAAGAAATCCATTTGGCAAAATGCACGTGACTTGACAAGAAAGATAGACACAGAGTTTCTTCAGCAAATGTACTCTGAGAAAAATGAAAAGGACTTATCATCTGAAACAACAGAGAAAGGTAGAGTGAGTGTTCAAAAATTTCACGTCCAGTGTATGAACTCTTAATATAGAAATAAAATTTAGTATTTTCCCCATAAACTGGAAACTGCCTTTAAAGGCGCTGCATACGTTTGGTAATTGGAGCCTACTGATGTTAATCCTATGTAAATGTAGGTACATACACTAAAACTAACCTGTCAAAATTTCACTTCAAAAGGTGGTCACGTTTTTGAGATATCACCCTAAAACCGGAGCGAATATTTTTTACGCAGGAAGAAGGAATACACAGTCCGAGAAGCGTTTCTAACAGAAACACTTCTCAGATTCAAATTTTGGGGAATAAAAAGTGATATATTTTCCATAACCGTAGTACTTTTAAGTTAAAAGTTTCTCAAAATTCATTATACTACCCAAGGCTGCTGTACTTCTTACCATGTAAGTTTTTATTGTCATTAATTTTCAGAGTCATTACCAAACAAGTACTGTGCCTTTAAACTGCTCTTTCAGAGTCTTTTTTTACCTTGTTTAAAGTACAAATTGACAATTCTGGCGCTAAATAATTCAAAATTATAATCTTAGACTTATAAGTATAGACTGTACCTCCTACCCTTAGTTCGTCTATTTCTTGTCCTCTTTTGAATAATTTGAGAAATAAATTTTTAATGAAAGCTCTTAATATCCTTTGAACTTTTGTTATTATTTTATTTTATAATAATAACAAGTGACAAGTATTCAGGGATGACTGTCAGTGGTCTAGCATAGTCATCAGTGAGATCAGCTAGCTTTGCTGTATGAATAATGTAACCAAACTATCAACCTAGTGCTACTTTAATATGTAGTCAGTAGCGTAGTTTGATCTTTTTCGTTTGCATGTCATTTATTTCAAAGATAAGTATCAGTAGAAACAATTTTGATTAACCAATAATCACCAGCCTAGGGGTTAGTTTTCTTCGTACCCTTTTTGGTCTTCACTTGATTAAACAATTTTCTCAAAATGATGAAGTGGGCTTTTGTTAGGGGCATATTTTGAGTCGAAGAGAGTTCATACATTTTACTACAAAAAATTTCTCACCTCTAACAGCCTTCAAATGCACACACATTCGCTGAGCAAAAACAAAGCCAATCCAATTGCATTATTATAGCCCACACTATGCACACACAATTGGCCCAATGGACATCAGACAGGTACAACCCTTACAGAATTTATCGGCACCAAGATTTCTGGGGCATGTATAATGTTACTACCTGCATAGAGCAAGGCTAACTGACAGGATGAGTTGCACCATCGATGGGATTTACGACCTTTACCAGTGTCCTTCCCAAAGTTTCTACTGGTCTATTTTATGGGCTTCCTAGCTGATGTGTTACATGCTACAAGGAGTAGGGTATAGCTTCTATGTACGTACTACCTTATTACTACCCAGTACCACTGCCACCAGTACCTGTCTAGATTCCCTGCCCAACTAAGTGATTTACAAATGGCTCTGATAGAGAGATTATTACCTATAATCCAGCGGATCGTGAGTTAGCCCTTGCAAAAATGAGGCTTGTATAGATGACATTAAATCTTGGTCTTTATCTAACAAGCTTGTTCTCAACGATGCTAAAACCGAAATCATCTTTTTCAACTCACATTTTTCTAAAACCGTGCCTTCTACAGAAATTAACATTGGACAATCCATCATTAAACCATCTCGTGTTGTCAGAAACCTTGGTGTTCATATGGATTCTTTGATGAGTATGACCGACCAGGTAACAAATATATGCAAATCCGCTCTTCTACAAATTCGAAAAATAGGTCGAATCCGGCGCCATCTTGATGATGATTCTACTCTTATACTGGTTCATGCCTTTGTCACTTCTAGACTCGACTCTTGCAATTCTCTTCGTACTGGACTTTCAGATAAAGAACTTTCTAAAATCCAATGAGTTAAAAACATCGCTGCTCGCCTCGTCTCACGCACACCTTGTTCCCAACATATTACTCCCATCTTACAAGAACTCCACTGGCTTCCGATCAAACTGCGTATTGTATATAAGTTAAATCTTCTCACTTTCAAAGCTCTTCATGGCCTATCTCCTGACTATATATCTGATCTTCTCTGTAAATACATCCCTGTTCGTCCTCTTCGTTCTGCTGGCCAATCCCTACTGACGCAAACTACTTTTTCCACTAAATTTTATGGTCGAGCCTTCAACTTCATTGCACCTTCGTTATGGAATGACTTGCCACTTCATATTCGCCAAGCTGGCTCTCTTCAGATTTTCAAGGGACTTTTAAAAACTCATTTGTTTGAATCTTTAGTTGTGTAACTTACTTTTATATTTATGTAATTGTTATATGTTTTGTGTTGTGCATAGAGGCTTCTACATTATGCGCTATATAAATATCTCGTACTATTATTATTATTATTTTCTATGATTTCTGAATGAGGTTTAATTACCCCTCAATCAAGTATACAAATTCCTCTTTGGTCCTGAGGATTCTTAAAGGATATTATTAGCCACAAGAGTATCCAGTAAAATGCAGATATGTCTGTTATTCCGGAATCTTTTTAGAAGTAGAGGACACTCTCCTTGATCACTTCTTGGTTACCTTTGTAACTGTTATTTTGCAGTCTCTCTGACCCTTACATTCTACCATCATGACTCCTGGTCTTCCAAGAACATTAAGTGCCATGCAGACCAAGCTTCTGAAGAGTATTTTTATCCTTAGTGTTTTTGAAATTCTCATCGCCTTTCCCCGTACTCATTCTTGTTTCCCATCTGGTTCATCTACTGGATGTCATGATCATTCAAGGTTGTAATAAGTTGTCTCTTGGGCGCAGTTCATGTCATGTTCAGTTGATGTTTATTTGAGACTCATGTTATTTAGATACTGTAGCGTTGACCTGGGGTTGCGATGCACACAACTTTAAATGACACAAGAATACTAATAACTGGCTTTTCTGTCCCTTGTTCCAGAGCTTTATTTTACTTAACAAGTCTGAACTTTTACACGAAGAAGAAGGCCAAAGCCAGAGGACGCCCTCTCTGGCAAGCGGGTTTCCCCGATCGACCGGCAGGGGCAGCCAGCAGTGCTCCACCGCGGAGTCGTGCTGGCACCCCCTACCGGTTGATCGGCCCAACGCTACTAATCCATTGTAAGTAGTCATGACTTATTTTCCCAAGGCTTGTGAGGGAGTTCATGACTTATTAATGGCTGTTTGGCGTGGTTGTATGTATTGCATGTTTCACACTGTGCAACTTAGTGTTTAATGTTGTGTTTAGTCCTGGCCGATATACCGTATGGTGTGCATTCTTGTGACGTGGACGGCCAACCTGATGTATTTTGTTGGATTATCAGTTGGAGAGTAGAGTCTTCAGAAGTGGGTCTTTGTGGGTCTTTCAGCCCTTGCTTGGAGATTGAGAGAAAATCTGTCATGTTGTTGTGTTCTACTGCAATCTCGGTCTCTGATCTTTCAACATTGTTTAGATATGCCCTTGAGAGTGTGTCTACCAGGTACATTTCCTTCCCTGGTAAATAGTTGATTACAACATCATATTGATTGAGTTGAATCATCAAGCGCTGTAGTCGCTTTGGTGCAGCAGTCATTGGCTTGCATCGAATGTCAACCAATGGTTTATGATTAATCCAAAGTTTTATCTTGAAGACTTGTGCAAGCAGTTCTTTTCCTGTTTGTGAAAAGCGGGTTTCTGCTGGAGTGAAGTGCTCGGCTAGCGTAATCGGTTGTCCCAGTTGCAAAAGGACAAATCCTTGTCCCTTGCTGGATGCATGATCTCCTTGTCCTTCAGCGACTAGGTTTTGATAAAAATACTTGAGAACGGGCAAGTTTGTCATGCTTTATTTGATAGCTTTGATTGCATTATCTTGTTCATCAGTCCATTTCCAGGCTGTGTCCTCATGAGTCAGACGTCGCAGAGGTTTGCTAAGGTTTGATAAGTCTGGCAGGAATTTGGCAAGTTTGTCACACCAACAAATCGCTGAACGCCTGCTACATCCTGTGGTTGCGGCATTTCATTGATTGCAACCACTTTACTTGGGTCGACTTTTAGTCCATCACTGGAGAGTACTTGTCCCATGAAATTGCGTAAAATAGTGCAAACCTAGAAATTCGCTAGAGCAAATTTGTTGAAAAGGTGTCTTGAAGTAAAAAGCTATGACAAAAGTGACCTAACTAACTTGCATTCCTGCCCTAGCGTTCCCGCTAAAAAGAAGCAATCCAACCTGATTGGTCTAAAATCCCAAGAAAGTAAAAATCAAATTTCTGAACCTAGGGCATCATGATTGGCTGCCCGCCAGTATCATGGATAACCAACCCAACTGCTCATTTTGAGCAAACACACACACACAACTGTGCATGCCAATTAGCTTAAGTGTACATTTACATGTACACAAACCAACGCACCCAATGTACACACATCTAACCATCTGAAGCCCCATAGAAATTAATGACTGGACAAACCAGCCGTGCCTGCACACATGTCACGTTAATAATGAATGCACAAGCTGAGTATAGAACATTTTAATCCATAAAATGATAAAATGAATTATTGGAGACTCATGTTATTTAGATACATTCAAGATGGCTGGTTGTATACACATGGTTTCTACTAGGCGCAATAGAGGATGCTATATATTGTTACAAAGGTCACTGTCACAGATGTCATGATCATTCAAGGTCACTGTCACAGACATCATGATCATTCAGGGTAACTGTCACAGATGTCAAACTAATGTACAGTGTACTCTGATGAGGTTGATTTAAATGATTTCATTTTAACTTCATGAACCATCAAAGTAATTTAGTGCTGCCTGAGGTAGAAAGAACTCTTAAAACGTTCTAGGCTTCTTTTTACCATGACCATCAAGAATCTTTGACAGAGAACTATTATGTCCAACATTATTGCATAACCTATATTCAGTTACATGTCAAGGAAAGTTTGTGCAGAGAATCTCAAAGCTCCTTCAAAATAAAAATTTACAGAAGGTTTTTAGAACAACTTGACCATTGTCTTCACATTTTTTTTGAGTTTTACTCTGTTACTGTCGGATGTACTAACTCGTAAATCGAAATACCTCTTATAAATCAACCAACCCAGATGAGTTGCTTGAAATTTCAAACAACTATGCCAACTGCCTGGGGGTCATGTAAAGTAAAATTTGCTTCTAGTGTCGCTTTTTCGTATACTATCTCCTTCTGTCTTTTCCAAGTGCTTGACAGTCTCTTCTGGCCTTAAGTGGACTCCAGGGATTAAGTTGAAGATTAAGATTTACATTGTCTTCTTTGACAAGAAATTTGATGAAAAATTTGCTGAGGGAAGTCATATGTTTTAAAACAGAAGATTGACTTCAGTGTTTCCACTCATCCCTCTTCTTCGTTCTACGAGAAAAGTTCTAGTACATAAGGAATGAGAAATTGGACCACCTACTCAGTTCCGTATAAAGAAGAATCCTAATGGAAACATCACACCAACTTGGGTAATTTAATTTGGTTTGCATGTCACATGGATGAGGGGTGGTTTATTTTCCTCCATATAGTGTCCACAGATTATCTGTTGATGCAGAGTGCGATAGGTGGATGCCACCAATTATTCTAGGTGAGAGGCTGTTCAAGTCACTAAGTGTTCTTGAAAATAAAACTGTTTTCAAAAGTTATAGTTCGTTGTAAATTTTCTATTACTAAGTTTTTGCTTTTGTCCCCTTGATGAACAGTTATTTTGGATCAGATAACATTCCTTTGAAGCTTGTACATCATAGTTAGTCTGCTGACTTTTACCTAGGTTCTAGTGTCAACCATCCTTGTTTTTTTAGAAGTTTTGTAACTGTTCCTGAAGTAGTTTGATAATTGTTGTTGATAAATCTGATGGCTTGCCTCTGTATTTGCCCAAAGGCAGTTTTTTTTAATAGCTTCACAGCAGTTCCATAGGTTCCAATGGACGATGCTAAGCACTCATTGAGATTTCTTAGCCACTTCTGTATATGATTTTTCCAGCATAAAGTATTGGTGAAGGTGACACCAAGATACTTTCGATGAGAATCTTTACTTTGTAGATCTTGACCACAGAAATTTACTTTTGGTTTGTTTCCTGACACCTGTGGACAGGGTACTGCATGTTTTTGGATTAAATTTCATTTGCCACTTGTTTTGACAGTGTTCAAGTAAGTGTAGATCTTTTTGAAGTGTGTGCTTGTCAGTGTTATAGATGGGGCAATTGTCTGCAAAAAGTCAGACTGTAAACAAAATACAAGCAGGGAGATCTTTAAGGAGAAGCATGGGTCCAATAACAGATCCTTGTGGAACACCAGATGTCACTTGCACTAGATGTGAGTCCTGGCCTTCAATGACGACTTTTTGTTCTCGACCAATAATGAAATTTGTTATCCATTGGAGAAGAGATCCAGTAATTCCATAATGACAAAGCTTATTGAGTAGGAGCCCATGGGGTACTTTATATCAAAAGCTTTTGAGAAATCTAAAAATTGCAGTGTCAACTGTTCCCCTGTTGTCTATTTGTTGGCTGATGTCATGAATAAGTTGGGTTTCTGTTAATCTCCTTGCTCTGAAGCCATGTTGGCTAACAGTTAGGATATGTTCCAATATTTTACATGACAGACATCAATTTAGGCTTTAAGACAGGGGAGACATTTGTGGGTTTCCGAGATGAGGGGACATCGCCACTGTTCACTGAGGTTTGGAAAAAATCTCTAAGAATAGGTGCCAGAGGTTTAGCTGCTTTCTTCAGTGTCCAAGGAGGTATACCGTCCTCGATGGTACTAATTAATTCAACAGTTTTTCTGTGCCTTCGTTGTGATGACTAAGTTGATGTATGGGACAAAGCCTGACTCGAGTTACCGGCACAAAGGAAACTTACAAAGTTCTTCTGTTGCAGTGATATAACAAAACAATAATACTATCTGGGCATTTAATTATTTAAGTAGTTTTTCTCAATTTGCATTGTACGTTACAGGAACTATACTATAATTTACTAAATATACATGTGGATTTTACACCTTGCTCATCTTTGATTGTGATGTCCCAAACATTCAATGAACAACTCAGGGCAATACACATGTACACAACTATTTTATGCTTTATTCAAGTCTTTTGAAATAGGTATTCAACTATATATTAAAGTTTGAATCTATACCAAGTAATAATATTAATACTTAATGATTTCTCATTGTCTATTAGCTGACGCCAGCAAAAAGAAACTTAAAAGCTTTCTTGATCCAAAAGTTGCTCAAAACCTTGGAATTTTCCTTGCTGGTTTCAAGATGGATGCTGAGGAATTGAAGTTCAGATTAGCCATTCTTTCAGAGGATGATGGAGGTCTAAGTGCAGAGCAGATTAACATTCTGAGAAGGTATGCATTTTTGAAGTAGCAAGCCATCTAAGTGTTTTTGATAAGTGATATTTAAAAATAAGTTGTATGTGACCTGGCGATATACACATTAACTCTTAATTCTTGAATGAAATCAGAAATTTATTTCAAATTAAATTTTGCAATCACTTTTATTAGATAATCTTTCATAAGGGCATAATAGTGTGTATATAAACCGACATCATTGATGTCACTCAGGTGCATTATACATTTGGTTTATTTAGCCATGACAACAAACGATTAAAAATTGATATTCTTTGCACAGTGGATGATAAATGTGGTGTGTTCTTAGTTCTTTCTTGACCTTTCTGTAGCCTTTGACACCATAAACCAGGCCCTTAGGAAGCTCAAAAACATTGGTCAGGCCCATTTGAGAAGTAGAGTTAGGAGGCAGTGCGAGTGCAAAGCGCAAAGCCATCGCGGCGTGTGGTCTGGGGCCCGCTTAAAGACACTGGACACCTTTGGTAATTGTCAAAGACCAGTGTTCTCACTTGGTGTATCTCAACATATGCACAAAATAACAAACCTGTGAAAATTTGAACTCAATTGGTCATCGAAGTTGCGAGATAATAATGGAAGAAAAAACACCCTTGTCCATGTTGTCACACGAAGTTGTGTGCTTTCAGATGCTTGATTGCGTAAGGTCTCAAAGTCAATTCAAATATTTTACTGAGAAATTACTTCTTTCTCAAAAACTACGTTACTTCAGAGGGAGCCGTTTCTCACAATGTTTTATACTATCAACAGCTCTCCATTGCTCGTTACCAAGTAAGTTTTTATGCTAACAATTATTTTGAGTAATTACCAATAGTGTCCAGTGTCTTTAAGGATGCTCTGTGGTGCAATATGACTTAATTCCTGGCCAATTTTCCCTTACTTTTTGAGCAATTAATAAAACATAGTTTTATTGGTTTACTCTCTAATAAAGTTTCTTAAGTACTCATATTTCCATCTTCAACATAGGGAGGGGGAAGGTGTTGTATAGGTATTTATGCATGTATGTTGTAGCACTATGTCTGGACATAATTTGATAATGGTTACACCTTCTCCCTCCCAATTGGGGTAACATACTACTCAATAAAAACACGTTGAAATTATAAAAGTGCTAAACATAGTTATCCTTAATGCCCATCTCATAGCAGACAGCTTTATTCAAATCCCTCAAATGTACAATGGGTCCACTAGGGTCAAGAAGTGTAACTTGACTCTGTCCAGTACATAACACTTCCTGTGTGGGACAGTTTGAATTCTAAATGGTAGTCATACTGCAAGCTGCATGCATTGCAGTGTTTTTGTGTTGGTATATTCATACAAAAATGGTTTACGTTCAACAAAGACATCAGTGGAAATGAAAGTAGACAGAAGGATCAACAAGCATGATCAGAACATGGACATCAATGATCAGAATGAGATAAACATGGTAAGCTGTTTTCTGTTTTTTTTTCTAAATGTATTGTTTGGTTTTGGAAAAGCTGTGTGTTTGTTGCTCAATGCTCAATGTAAAATGGTGGACTGTTAAATCCTGGTTAAATTGTGTGGAGGTACAAATGCACCCTGCCTTAATTCCCTCATTTAATGTGAAATCAATTAAATCACTATAACTGTTTTTTTCAGATGCAACAGTTTTGATGATAGTCTTTTCACCTTGGCTCCTCAGAGACGTAGACAGCAATATACTTCAAGCCCAAACACATACTAATTGCTCAGATGTGATGTGTTGAGCATTGCAGCAAGAACTAATTTTGAATGTAACATCATTTCCATCAAGTATCTAAAAAATGGCTCACTCCTTGGGTCAGGATTCTCAGGAACACACATCAGAAGTTTTACTCAAAAGGAACCTGAGTGCATTTTTTTTACATTTTCTTTAATGTTTAAAATGTAAGAGATTGTGTACGTAACATTGTAAATCTTAAATTCAAGAGTGATCTGTTGTCAACACTTTGCTTACTGAAATCACAGTGTGCACAAAGACAATGGTTTACTTGCACATCAACTGTAACATATGCTTCCTATGGTTTGCCAAATACAAACTTTTAATCTCAAAATGGTCTTAAAAAATGCATTAATTGCTTACTATGTATAATATTGTTAAACTCGTCTTGATAGACATTGATGAAATTTTCTAAAGTTTATCTGTACCGTCAATGATTGGTGAAAGACAAATAAATAAATATGTTTTTTGGGGGTGACTATATATTTAAAAACATGATTGCAATTAATTTATTGGTTCGATGTTCAACTTAACATTAAATAACTGTGTTTTAGTCCCCAACTAAATTTGTAAGCAGATCATGATCATTTCCCCTTATTACGAGTGCAAAGGCTTCCACAGTTTTTGTTTGTTTGTATGATACCGTTTTCATTGCATAATTATATGCAAGATTATCTTAGTTACTATTTTTATGTGGGTAAAAAAAAGAATAAGAGCCGACCAAAGATGAAGGGTAGAATTTTTGAATAAAGTTTGTGTCTAGTTGCATTTATTTACATGACAAAAATGTATGCATGACGGAAGTCTGCACTTATTTTGGTAATTTCCAATATGAAGTATAAAATAAAAAAGATAGACCAAAGCCTTGGTGCATGTATGAGGTTTTATAGTTTTTGGACTCACAAAAATCATGTATCCCAATGGTACACCAATATCTGTATATGTACCAAAATACACAACTTGTGTACTGTTTGGACTATATTTTAGGCACCAATACTACACCAATTTGGTATGCACCAATACTACACCAATTTTGTATGCATCAAAATGAACCACTGCTGCTCTTTTAGTGCTAATTTAAATAATTGGGACTACACCAAAACTGCACCAACCAGTACAAATTTTAGGTTGGGTGTTTTTTGAGAGTACACCAAAAAAGCACAAATATCAGAGCTCTGGTGTAGTTTTAGGGTACACCAATTTGTTTCAAATCCCTACACTAAAACTGCACCAACTTGACACCAAAAGGGCACTAAAGTTGGCTAAGTGTCTCTAAACTTGGATAATGGATTTAATGCTCAATGGAAAAGGTACTGATTTTTTTCAAATTGAAAAAAAAGGACTGATTTTTTTCAAATCAAAATTATGTGGTTTTTTTTTATTCAGATATCACCCAACAGCTGAAGATATTGAAACCTACAAAAAATTTAAAGACAGACAGGTAGAGCTGGAAAGTACTGATCAATTCATGTTGCAACTGTGTGAGATACCATATCTTAAAACCAGACTAAATGTTTTGATGGTCGTCAACGAATTTCCTGTACAGTATGATGACCTTGCACCGGTTCGTATTACTTCATGTAAATGTTCTTTTCATTCACCGATAAATCACTTGTGTTGTATTTTCTGCTGAAAATGTTTTTGAAAGTTATTGTCAAAGTTTGTTTTGAACTGGTTTTTATACATAATATGATTGGGTATCTTCAAAAGTATGTTTAAACTTTCAAAGAAGTACTTGACTAAAAGTAGTTTACAATATATTCTTTCTAGTCAACCATGACACTTAGTATTTTTGTCTGAGCTGCAATAAGGGGGGATTCACAATGCAGTGCACCCTCTATAGTTTACCCTAAAAGCTGTCGATTAGGAAAAATTACACTCACAACTTTAAATAGCTGACACGAATGTGAAAACAAATAATACCATTATTAAAAATGCAGAGTTGTACAACCTTACTGCTTTATCTGTATTCATACCACAAACAAGCAAACAACCATGTCGTCACAAAGCCTTTTTCCCATGATTCTTGACTCTGCCAAAACGGCCTCTTCTGGTAAACTGTTAAGGGCTACTGTTGCAAATCGACCAAAGTATGAAATCTACTCTAGTTTAATATTTGTTCAAGGATTTTCGGCAACAAAATGGACTGTTTTAATAATGATTGTAAAACATTATTATTTTATTGCAGACAGTTGACAGAGTTCATGATGCGTGTAAAGTTCTTTGCACCAGTGAAAAATTTGTTTGTGTCCTTGAACATGTACTGGCAGTGTGTAACTTTATAAACAGTGGATCAGCTCAAGGAGTAGCAATGGGGTTTAGACTTACAACTTTGCCAAAGGTAAGACTTTGGTAAGCATATTTGCCTTTGCAAGAAGACTCACGTATTTTATTCAAACACTAGGGTACCCTGTGGCACCCACACTGTTAATGTGATACCTAAACAACACAGGCGTTAAAGATGTGTGTGAAAGTAAATACCTTGTCTTGGTCATGAGAGGGGAAACCAAGGGGCTATTCTCCTCCCCCAACCTTTGAAAAGGTAGCTATTTAGCCCCTACTTTCTATGAAGCTGATAGTGTGACAGAATTGGGGTTTTTTTCAGAACATGCAAGTGGTGTATTTGCCCCCCCCCCCTACTTTTAAAAGTATTCCACTGCTGCTGGTCTTGGTTATGTTGTCTCGAACAATAAACACAAGGGTTTACTTTGAATACTTTCATAACTGCACTGAAAGTTTCTAAATATACCTACCATATTGGAAATCAATTACCAAAGTCAATATGGGAGTTACAATCATGTGTTTTTTTATTAGTAAAGCGAGGTTCCATTAGCGGTCATCTGGCGTTCATTACGAATTCTTTCTATGTTGGCTTTTTTTTACAAGACACGTGCCCCAATTTGACCAGAAAACATCGGTCAACAATTCTACCATTTACCACATTATTTCTTTGTGCTTTTGGTAAATTGGTAAGATACAAGAGACCTTGTTATAACATGACTCGTCTGTAACTTATACGCTGGCCAGCAAAGTTGAGTCCACCAATAATGGTTTTCACTTGTTCCTAACACTTAATAGCAATCCCTGTATAGTCTCCAAAAGAACTCCTGGGCCATTGCATGGAGTCACATCACTGGACTTTGTCCTCTGATGGAATGTACTGGGATAGTTGTTTTGCTGGGATTGCTTCAACGGCCAGTACATTTGTCATTTTGATGTCTTGGTTAATCCTTGTCTATGGAAAGCCAATTTAACAGCAGTTATGCTATTTGTTTAACATGTCACTGTATCGCTTAGATTGTTAAAACGTTGATGCCTAATAGCAGAAGTCAGGCCTCGTTTGAAGGAAGGGGGGGGGGGGTTCAATACATATTTTTTCTCGTTGAAGCTATGATAGTTCGTTAACATCTCTGGATCATCTCTTGATCATCCCTGGAACATGTATGTAGCTTCATTGGCAGGGGGTGGGCTCATCATGATAAATTATGTCATCATCATGGTCATCTAATGTAATCAATCTGAGGCTCAGGACAGAAAGCGATATCCTCATGTTCTCATATGTCATCACTCTAAAGAAGATCCTGAGTTTCTTTTAAAATGTAAAATACCCTTCCCATCCAGGTAAAGCTGGTCTCACTCCTTCATTAATATTATTGTACTCTGAATGTTTTGTTGTATCAGGCAGGCAGATCTAAGGCAGTAAGGCAGGCAGATGTACTAAGCTATTTTTGTTTTGCTTTTCTTTGGTCAGAAGGTGGCGTCATGAGAAATGAATAAGCCATGTCTCCAAAACTACCGTAACCTCAACTGGTTTAAACCAAACGATCTCTGTACTTACAGTGTGAGGAGTGTTACACTTTTTTTTTTAATCTGTCAAGGTAGCTGCATAGCTTAAATCCTTTACTGGGTGTTTTTTCTCCACTCTAATTAAGAGTTGATGAATCGGACTTGTTAAGGACAGCTTGTCATTACTGCTATTGGCCAGCTCATGACACGTGTCATTGCGGAGATCTGTAATGGATCTAAGGCAGTAAGGCAGGCAGATGTACTAAGCTATTTTTGTTCTTGCTTTTCTTTGGTCAGAAGGTGGCGTCATGAAAATGAATAAGCCATGTCTCCAAAACTACCATAACCTCAACTGGTTTAAACCAAACTATCTCTGTACTTACAGTGTGAGGAGTGTACACTTTTTTTTTAATCTGTCAAGGTAGCTGCATAGCTTGAATCCTTTACTGGGTGTTTTTTCTCCACTTTAATTAAGAGTTGATGAATCGGACTTGATAAGGACAGCTTGTCATTACTGCTATTGGCCAGCTCATGACACAGTGTCATTGCGGAGATCTGTAATGGATTTGTTCATGAATGAGGGCTTTCCTGTGGTGTTCCTCTGGAAAAGGAGTAGACTTCAAAGGGGAATTCCATGCTTTATTGGTTTTATTCCATTTTCTTGATGGTCTCTATGACTGTCTTTAGCATGACCAATCTTCCACCGATCTGGTTGCTCCTCCGTCTCTTTCAGGTTTAATCACTTGACGCCTGATGCCATCTTATTATGTAAAACTTTTCCAAACTGAATAATGTTGGCTGTTCACATGCATTTTAGAACAGTTTCTGAACATCCTCTTTTTGTTGGGTTGGTCGTTTCAGTTAAGGTATAATTACGCCCGGCGATTATACAGTCACCAAGAAGTGTTCTCATATGTTGGGACAGGGTTTTTGTTCCAAAACACAACCTGTAATCAGCCATGGCATGCTGGAATCTCAGACTCACCTCCCAGATGCTAAATACAATAACAAACATTAGTGGCAGCCCATCAATCTCTTGTAATCCTTGTTTGTACAACAAAGGACAAAGGTCTGAAATAAAGAATTTCACAATAACCGCAAAAAGGGATATTTGGAGGATGAATTCCAGTTCCCTTTGTCCCTATTTGTACCATGAGGAAGACCATGGCCGATTATGGGTTGTGGTTTGGCAAAGGTTTGGTCGATTCACGGTGAAGACATTCCATTTTTTTTTTTAACAAAAAATCCTGTCCCATTATACGAGAACATTTCTTGTCCTTACTCTGTCCAGGTTTCATTGTGTCTGGGTTCTATTGTGACAAAAATAAATAATTATGGAAGTTTTGAAAAGTAAAAAAACAATTGCAGAGGAATAACCAAATAAACAGAAATCATCAGTGCATGCCCATCATCTGTAGACTTGTAATAACTCTCACTCTTTTCTCCGAACTGCTTATTACATGAAGCTAAAATAAACGTCCACAAGATTTTATCACTGATCTTTGTCATCAGACATGATATTGTTAAAGTCCACCACATTTTTTTGACAGATAAAATTATACATGTCTGCTTTAAGTCTAAATAATGTGACTTTTTGTACAGTTGGCAGACTGCAGAGGAAGAGATAAAACATGTACACTTTTAAAGTATGTCGTCCAGCAGATCCAGAAAAACTGTCCAGAACTTTTAGATTTTATTGACGAGCTCATCCCAATAACACAAAGTGCAGATGGTAAGTTTTTTTTTTACGATTGAGAGTGTAATGAAGAGAGATAGAATGGGAAGATATTAAAACTAACTTGTACTGTAGCTTTCGAAATATTAGCCACAGCTTATTTTCCGTGCATGTTGTACAGCAATATGTGTGAAGTATACTTTGGCATTTGTGACTAAAACAGAATATTCATTTGAACACATTGTTGGGGGAAAACACAACATGATTGAAAATTCTTAATTTAGTTCTGTACTTGTCTGTGCAGTACTGCTACAACGTGACATAATCAAGTGCTAGCGTGATTGCAATGGACCAATTGGTATGTAGAACTTGCTGACAGAATGTGCTGTTAGGCGATTTTTAGCTTTTGTTTTAGTTTTCATTACGGATGAAGTTTTTAGACTAGTGCCAATGTTTTTTGCTTCCTAGTGGTCTACTCAAACCACTGAATTTCAAAAATTGAATATTAAGTAATCCGGGAAGTAAGTTACCTCCAATGTATGTTTGAGATTTAATGGAGGAATTTTAGCGGTGTACTAAAAAAAAATCGTTTTGAAGGAAAAAAAGGAATTTTTTAACCACAATGTCCAGAAAATTAATGGAACCCAAATCTTGAAAAATTTATTTGAATATCATTTTAAATTTAACAAATTTAAATCCAGAAAATCCCACCACATAAAGTAGGCAAAGAGAGGTCAAGAATGTTTGTAAATTTTTTTGGAAAATCTTCTGTGCATGCGATATGAAAATTGGGCGCTTTTCTGGTGCGGCCTACATAACGGTGTGGCTTATACACCAACATCTTAAATTTTCCACAGATATTGGGGTACTGCAGCTTATATTCAAGGCGGCTAATTTTCAAAAAATTATGGTACTTTATCTCGTAAAATACAGAAAGAGGAAAGTGTTGGATATTAATTCTACCCACTCACATGCATTTAGAACCTGCCAAAGTTTGAACCCAATTTCATACTACTACTTTTTAAAACAAATAAAGGCATGAACGTCTCAGAAAATTCTCTCTGTGTTAAGTGATCTTGGTTAGTAAAAACATTTGTGAGCCTAAACAAAAAACTATTGATTCCTGTAGGTTGTGTGAAAGCTACGATGTAAAATGTGTCTCACATTTTGTAATCTGTATTGAAAACTTACAAATGAAAGAATAACTAAAGGATTGATAAAATCATGAATACCAACTGAATGAATTGATAAGTCTACCAAAGCATGAACTCTCAACCTACATGTACATGTACATGCAACCCATGGAGTTCGTGATACACTCTAAATTTATTTCAAATACCAAATAAAATTTATAAATAATCATAAGAAAATAACAGAGAAAATAAACAAAATAGTTGAACTTGAACTTGTAGTTAAAACTCTGCTACCTTTATCCCAATGATGTATGTAATGTGTTCCAATATTTAACAGGACTAAATCAAAAAATAACTTTTTTGAATTAAAATAGATGGGGATACAGGGTGTTCCACAAATTGTTGTCAAAGTAGCAAACAAATAAATATCTGGCTTTTTGGAATATGTGGTTGAAATGTTAGTTGTAGGAACTATGAGGGTGTAGAATCAATAGATATATCAAATTTAAAGCACAGCTCTGATTGGGCGAAACTTTATTCGCCCTTCCAAAAATAATTTAAAAACTGACCAATCAAAAGGAGGGCGCCCCCAGAAGCGCATAATGCATTTGATGGCGTACGCGTACGCGATCAAATGAAATATGTAAACAAATACCAAACATCACTGTTACTTTAATGAAAACATTTAGTTTGGTTTCAGCTGACCTGTGAATGAACTAATAGTAACAAGTGTCTCAGGCATGGGATGACTTCTTCTCTCCAGAATAAATGAGTAAAAAGTCACAAATTCGGGTCCCAAAATCAGATGCTCATGGCATTCGGGAAAAAAACTTGTTTAGCCTTATATCGTGGCTAGATACTGAACTGCATTGAATGCAATATTTTCAGGTTAATACTCGAGATTGCTGTTGGCTCTGACTAGCCACACAATTCAATAGTCAGCTTGACTCCAGTGCCCCATTTCACAAAGTCCAGTGACTCGTCGCAATGCAAGATACATTTGTGTATGGGTAAAACCATATCTTGTAATGTGTCATGTGAGAGCAATTTCAGCAAACTTTCAATGCGTTCAACACATTGTAAGTTCCTTGACAATGATGAGTAACATGTCACAAGATACAAGTTAAATTAATCACTTGTAAATGCATAAAAAGGCAATGATGCTGCTGGTAATTTACAATCGTTAAGAGGCCAGTAATTTAAAACAGTCAAATGGCTTAATTTTACTGTTTAGGCCATACATTTAGGCTTACTTCATGGTGTATAATACGTAGACTTTTCATTTAATTGAAATACCTTCTTTTTGGGGGAGGGGGGAGGTAAGCACTGGCTTTTTTGTGAGTCCCATGTTTTTTTTTCAACCTTAATAATTTTGTTTGAGAAATATACTTTGTTATCTGTAGGCACAAGTAGGCATAGAATGTTTTATAGCAACAAGATTACTAGCCCTGTGTAGGACTCTTTGTGCTGTACACATGTACAGAGTCCTAGTAGAAATGAGAGTCTGTTTCCGCGACAGAAAATTGTCAAGAGCTCCATAATTCAAATCTTACCTGTAAGAAGATACTAATCTCAAGCACTGAAAAGTATTTGATATTGTTTTTTCTTTTATTTCTTTATTGCATTCAACCTTGAGTATTTTGTCAACTTCAAGTTGAAGCAAAACTTAAGTGAAGTTTCAAGAATTTCATTTTATTTTGGGGTCCTTTGTCTTCCATACAGCTAATCAAACATCTATAATGACAAGAGTGGAACAAATCAACTATTGTTTTATTGTTTTCTTGCAGTTTCTATCAAAGCCTTGGAAGCTGAAGTTGAAGGTAAGGGTACAATGTTCATGTTAAGAATGATCACACCAATTTTTTTTACTTTTTAACAAACGTATTATAATATTTAAAAACTTTTAGTAAGAGATTAAAAAACAAAACTAAGAAAAATAATATTTGAGGGTTTATAAAGGTAATCTCTTATTTTTTGAAGTGTTTACTTCACTCCAATCCTCCAGTTTTCAAAAGTTAAGCAATAAACCAATGTGAATGTTGATTATATTCATTATTTAAAACAATTTGTTTTATATTGTTGATAAAAATTATGTGCATGTAAAGAAAAAAAGAAAGAAAAAACAAATATGTGTTTGAGTTTTCAAACACTATATCCTTGACTTACAGGTGGAATTTTTTCAGGAGAACCTGATGTACTAGTTTGAACTTTATAATAAGTAAGCTTTCAGATTTATCCTTTTTTTAATGAGGGATTCTGTAGTTTGTCTTAATTATCATTCATAAATACCTAAGACAGTTTATCCATTTTGATTGGATGAGAGGAGATCACATGGCCATGTTTAAATGTGTGATATAAACACAGTGAGAAGTGATTAAACATGACCTGACCTTAAATTTCGCTACCCAATTTAAGTTGGTAGGTCACATATTTGGCTCACACAAGTTAAAACTTGAGTGCGATAGTTTGAAACTTGAGCCCGCAAGTTCAAAACTTGTGCAAGAAGCTACTCAATGCTCAACACATGCATAGAAATTCAATGCAGAGTCGAGGTGAGCTGTGGCTAAACTGGCAGATTTGATCTCAAATTTTTTTAGGATTTTAAAAATGTTTTTAATTGAAAAGTATTTATGAATAGGAATCAAAGTGTGATGGACCGGTTACTTATCAAGGACCAGGCCTCAGCGTGTTTAACAACTAGTTTAAAACCACACTTTGATTGCCTTATTTCAAGATGTAACATGCTGATGACCTTATTACTTTATCTTGATGCTGTATAGGCTCTTTTGTGAAAGACAAGTTGAGCTTTCATTGCATTTACAGGGGTTTCCCCTTACTGTTTTTTCACTCGCTAGTCATACTAGTCAACCAAAATTTTGAGTCGCCCACAAGTTTTATCACAAGCCCGCATATATGTACACACATAATTTTTGAATTGTAAAAAATAAAAAAAAAAAAAAATTTAAATAAAACAATCCTATCACCTTATTGCCCCAATATTGATACTTTTATCAACATGTGCACAAAGTGACTACAAACATTTGCAAGAATAGACATTTTTCCACTCAACCATAAAGTTAAAAAATAAAGGTCATGTCATGAATTTACATTTTGTACATCCTAACCAAACTTCTGTTTTGTTTTATTTTTCCATACATTTCTATTTAAACAATTCTGTCAAAAATTAAACAAAATCAGCCATGCATGTGTGTAATGTTATGGTTACACATAAATGAATTGTCTCTATAGGGTTAAGTTTATTATTATTTCATTTTGCAGTCATGAAGAAAGACCTTAACAATATCAAGAAAAACACAGCAATGCTTCTTAAAGATGAAACACCGCCTGACAGAGACATCGCATTTTGTGATGATGTTGCTGTAAGTTATTTGAATTTTAAAAAGACCATTCATCTTGTAGGACTAGATGTTTCTTACACTCAGAGCAGTAATAAGTGCACCAACATGTACCACCACGGGAACAGGAAAAACCTTTACTAGCCTTTCTTTGACCAACACCAAGTGTCAACAGTACTCTAAGCACCAGACCCAACCTAACTATGGGCAGAGCATGTAGACATGTCAATATACAAGTTAAAGGATGTGCGCCATACTACCTTGTCCGTATGCAATGTAAAAGTTTGTTAACAGTCAATGATAAATCAGCTGAGAATATATACCTGTTGTGACCCCCATGTTATATTTTTTCAAATTTCTTTCATTTAGAATATTGCTCTAGGTATGGGAAATGCCACAAAAATCAAGCCTGGCTCATGATGTACTATGTGTGACATCACTTGTGGAACAACTTAATGTACATGTATGTAAGCCTAACATAACCCACATGATCCCCTAATTACACATGCGGGGGTGGGGGACTGTTAAGGTACAACAACCCTTCCCAACCAGCCCCCCACCTGGCGCCCACAGTCACAAACGGCTAGGGGGCTGGCAGTTCAACGGCCGGGGTAGCTGTCTCAAACCAGTCCCTGTTGTGATATGTAATAGGGACTACTTTCCCCCGCATAGTATTGTACACGTAAGATGTCATAGGACCGTTATTCTGAGGTTAATTTTGCAATAAACATGGAGACACAGAATCATGGTGGCAGCGGTGATGAAAAGAGCCTAAAATCCATTGAATCTCTGACTCCAAGTCAGACAGCCAATCCGACCACGTTCACAGGTCCGAGCTGTACCACCGCACCGTACCACACGGAGCCTGCCGAAGCCTTACACCCGCCACCGGTGATAGTACCAAACATCTCCGTGAGCTGGTGAGTCCACGCTACCTACCGAAGGACAAGTAAAAACGTATGACAACGGGAGATCCAACCCCAGTTCAAGTCCCAGTAACTCAACATTGCGAGGTCAACCATCGACCAACGACAAGCCCCACACCCTCACTGCCGAGGATCAGCAGCTACACACTACTTTAACAGTAACATTTTGGAATAACCCACAACCGACTGTGAACATCTGCCCCAACTTTCCACGGACAAGCCCAAACCTCCGCGGGTAAGATTAAGAAGATTGCCCGACGTCGACGTCCTGTGGCGCCATATTATTTCATCAAGTTTCAACGGAAACCGACAACACCCCCCACCCCCAACCAACGCAAACAACTTTCTGATCACCGGACCCAGGATAAAGCGGTAGAATTGCCATTGTTATTTCTACGGTACGGATATTCAACAATATTTTATCCTTATTATTGCATTGTTTTGTGAACCTTCATAACAACATCTATCATTTATAGTGAGAACTTTCCACCATATTTGCACTACTTTATCTCAAATACTGCGTAAGAAACATATATATATATATATATATATATATATATATGGTTTATTGTAAAACATTCAAATTAAAGCAGCCTAGAGGCAGAACAAAATTCAAATTTACAAATGTTAAAAATGCAATACACAGTTAAGTTACCAATATTAAAGGCTCCCCAAAAGAGCAAAAGAGCCAAAGACATTACAAAACAAACATTATAAGAAGTCACCTTAAAATACTAACAAGTGAAGGAATAGCAGATCTTTTGTAGCGTTCTGTCTTACACTTGGGTATGACAAGCTCCAGTTTGTTTCCTGATCTAAGTTTGTATTTATCCACTGTGTTCTCATTGCGAAAAGGAAGAATATGATGGAATTTGTCAGATTCAGTTTTTTCCCAAACTTAAGCATGAGGTTGCACCTCCTGGTTTCTAAAGTTAATAAATTGAACCTCAACAAAGCCTGAGAATACGAATAATAATCCTTGCCTAGAATGATACGACAGGCACGTTTCTGTACTTGCTCAATGTAGTTAGACTGTTTAAGAGTAGTAGATGTGTGCCACACTTGGCAAGCATATTCTAAAATTGATCTTATATAGCAAATGTAAACTGCAACAATATCAGCAACATCAACTCTTGCTTTCTTAAGTATGACCAAAGTGTATAGTCTACGGGAGGCTTTTGAGACAATTTCAGTGACATGCAAATTTCACTTAAGGTCGTTTTGAATAGTGATCCCTAGTAATTTTACATGAGTAACAAGATTTAATTTAACATAATTAATAGTAAGAGGTAAAGCAGGCACTTGATGCTTTAAAAAACTGATAATCATACACTGGCATTTAGAGGGTTTGGGTAAAACATAATTAACAGTACACCAAACAGTAAGGTTGTCCAAGTGATTTTGCAATTTTTGTCCTTCACTGATTTTGACAATTTCTCCGAGTGTCAGATCTTCCACATACTTCCATCGTCTGCTGCAATCAGTGGCAGCATTAAGGACCAGAAAAAGAATCGGACCCAGTTTAGTACCCTGTGGTACGCCACATCATATAAACCTGTTTGAAGAAATGTAACCATCAACCTTGGTATTCTGGGTACGACCAGTAAGAAAGCTGCAGACCATGGGAACTATGGACGGACTGACTCCTAGGTTTAAGAGTTTTTTAATGACTATTGTATGATTTACAAGGTCAAAGGCCTTAGTAAAGTCTACAGTACTGAGCTGTGCATAGTGTCCTGGTTTATCAAGGCCCTCTAGCAAATAGTTGATCATATCAATCAGGTAGTGTGTTGTAGAACAGCCTTTAATATTGCCATACTGCTGTGAATCTAACTTGGACGAAATATCCTGAAGAATCCATCTAGCAATAAACGATTCTAAAATGTGAGCAAAGATTGGAGTTAATGAAATTGGACGAAGTTGATCAAGAGAGGAAATATTCTTTTCTTTCGGAGTTGGAATAATTGCGGCAGTCTTCCAGGTCTCAGGGAAAACACCATCACCTATGCAAGAGTTAAACAACTGTACTAGAGGACCTGCTAACTTTGTTGAGAATTCTTTGATGAACCTCACAGGTAGATCTGTAGGATGACCCGCCTTTACTGGATTAAGCTTGTTAAGGGCCTTGAGAACTTGACCACGGTATATTAAAGGTGGTGATTCAGCTGGTAGAAATGGGGGTAAACTCTCATAGTTCAGAGCTGGTAACTGGCTCATATATTGGTTAAATGGTTGTTTATGGTCTCAGCTGTGGCAGATGGATCAACTACAGCTCCAGGGATGCTGGACGGTTTTGGTTTGATGTTACAAAGATTCTGAATTTGACGATGCCAGCGTGCAGGTTGGTTAGTTTTAAGAGATGCAACAGAAGTGTGATAGAATTGTTACGTAAGGAACGCCACAATGCAGAATCACGCTCGTTGTTAGAAAAAGCTTGTTGGTGTTGCTCGATAAGTTGTAAAATGCTCCAAGTGATCCATGGCTTATCCCAGCTACGACGCTTTCGAGTAATAAGTGGAAAATGATGATGATAAGCATTAGTGAGTTCTAATAAGAAAGTGTCGACTAGATGAATGGTTGACAGATTTGTGAAGGCTTCCTCCCAATCGAAATGAACCATCCATTGACCAAATGATCTAATACTAGAGTCCAAATAAGGGCGATAACTGGTTCTTTTGTTAACCTGACGAAGAAGTTCAGCTATCGGTTTGACAAAAATGCACCAAGCGGAGCAAGTGGTAGAATTTGGTCAAACAATTCGGGATAATTGGTGAAGATCTTATCGAGCGTAGCATCCTGACGTGTAGGAAATGTGACAAGTTGTGCCATTCCCAAATTCAACTCAATGGTGTTACTTTTAAGATTATTAAAATCCCCCATAATAGTTATTATGGCAGACATGTCAGTCATACGAATAGAATCAACGGTATAACAGATGTGTTGTAAAAGGTCATTCTCATATGTAGCATCAGGAGGAAAATGAATTACACCAACATACAGATTAACCGAGACACGTTTGGATAATTTCAAATCAAACTTCAACCACATGCATTCAAAATCACAAGTATGAGTAGACAAGTGTTGCACTTTAAGATGATGTTTAGCAAAGATGGCTACACCACCTCCTCTTCTTGTCTGGCGATATTACCAAAAGTGTTGTAGTTAGAAATGTCAGCTAAATGGAGGGAGGATTCTCTGAACCAGGTTTCTGTGATGATAGCAATATCCGCATTGAGAGTAGCTAAAGTGGTCTCAAATTCATCCATCTTATTTTTTAAGGATCTAGCGTTGGTAAGGAACATGCACGGTAATATTGTAGTTTTATCAGATGTAGTGACCGCTTGAGGTGTCAAAGGAACAATTTTGCGATGAGATACTCGAGGATAAGCAATTTTACTGTGATGTTGGTTATCTCGAGGCATAATTCTGACTGGAATTGGTGCTTGTTAAAAATGACATTGTAGTAGTGATGGCGAGACATAAAAGGTATGACGTGCACTGTTTGAGTGGTACCTGCTGAACATGTTCTTGTTATTCCTGCCGCCTCTCCTACTTCGATATTTTAATAAACGGCTGATCTTCAGTGATTTAAAAATTTGCAGATTCACACAAAGCACTGATCTTCGTAAACCGAACAGTTGTTGACGAGAATATATGATGCATTGAACAGTGCTCTTTCTGCTAACTGAGGTGTGTTCTTGCTCACCAGTAGGTCTACTCTCCGGACCAGGATTAATTTGGATGTCCATAAAAACGGTAATGTCAATCATTGGTTGATTGGCAGGTATGAGCAGGCAAGTGTAGCCATGTTCAGTCCATTTGGCAAGAGGAGTTTTAATTGATGATGGACTGTTGACTCCATTCAGTTTACAAGATCTACTCAACAATGTCAATGGTAGAGGCAGAGTAGGTCTATTACAAAACTCAAATTTTTGAGAAGGAACATTCAATGAAACATGGTGCAGGATTATCAGGAGTAACAGCGATTTGAAGAACTTTTGATGTTTCCCAGTGGCTGCCATTGTTAATCATAAAATCACACACTAACACGCACAGTAGTACTGAAGATCAATAAAACTCCTCATCACATCACAGGGTTACAGTTACTAATATGTACACCAAAATACTTCCAAGATGTCAGGCAAACAGTTCCCAAATGATGTACAGTAAAAATACCCATAAATGGGCAAAATAAAAGAAGATTTAAAAAGATTACAACAACCACAGATACAGAGAGTTAAAAGGTGTGGCAGCTCCATAAACAGCGCCCTCTATCATAGCTCCGTACTGCACACTCAGGTCCAACGACCCTACGCTGAAGCTCATCCAGAATGACCTTTGACCTTATAACTTCACACTTCACACTTCACACTTCACACTTCACACTTCACACTTCACAAGAATAACTTTGAGATTACTCCGCGGACTAGCCGGAACTGTTTTATGAATGAACATTGGAACTGGGCTTACTACATCATGAACAATGCTGAACACTATTGAACTATAAATACATTGTTATTTTGATTACTGATTTTCTGTTAACATAACTGAGAAAACTAATTTATAGAGATCAAGTGGGATGCCAAAGACATAGCAGATGAATTTAAGATCTTCAAACAACGCATGGAACTCACCTTCCTTGACCAAAGTATCACCGATCCAGCAAAACATGCTGTTAAAATTCAAATAGCTGTTGGAAAGAGGGCCTCAAGAAGATAAACTCGTCCAACCTCTCTCCTGAGGACCAACTCGACCCATCTTGTGGGATCTCTTTGAGAAACAGCTCAATATTAAGGTAAATTTCCACACTCATCACTTGGAAATGCTGAGGTATCGACAAAAAGAGGATGAGCCCCTCGACGAATTTGTGAATAGATGCCGCCTCAAGTCACACGAGTGTGCCTTCACCCCAGATGAGGCAACTGAGCGCATCATCGAAATCTGACAGTTTCCAGCGAGACCTCCTGGACAAACCTTTCGGATACATCATAGAAGAACTTCTACATGATGGAAGAAAGTACGAGGCACTGACTGCAGGAAAGAAATGCCTCCCTTGGGGGAGTGTGCCGCTTGAAGCTAAAAATGGACACAGGAGCCTCATCTGGGGTGAAGGCACACTCGTGTGACTTGAGGCGGCATCTATTCACAAATTCGTCGAGGGGCTCATCCTCTTTTTGTCGATACCTCAGCATTTCCAAGCGATGAGTGTGGAAATTTACCTTAATATTGAGCTGTTTCTCAAAGAGATCCCACAATTTGGATGGGTCGAGTTGGTCCTCAGGAGAGAGGTTGGACGAGTTTATCTTCTTGAGGCCCTCTTTCCAACAGCTATTTGAATTTTAACAGCATGTTTTGCTGGATCGGTGATACTTTGGTCAAGGAAGGTGAGTTCCATGCGTTGTTTGAAGATCTTAAATTCATCTGCTATGTCTTTGGCATCCCACTTGATCTCTATAAATTAGTTTTCTCAGTTATGTTAACAGAAAATCAGTAATCAAAATAACAATGTATTTATAGTTCAATAGTGTTACATCATAGAAGAACTTCTACATGATGGAAGAAAGTACGAGGCACTGACTGCAGGAAAGAAATGCCTCCCTTGGGGGAGTGTGCCGCTTGAAGCTAAAAATGGACACAGGAGCAGGAAGCAACACCTTACCCCTCCGGACAATCAGACAAATGTACAGAGACAATTGGAAGTCCCACATCAAACCAGTGGACGTAAAGCTAACAGCCTACAACGGCACCGTCATACCATGCCTTGGTAGCATTGAGATCCTGTGTCGCTATAAAGAGCCAGAGTGGTTACGTAGCAATTTTTTTATTGTGGATGTACCTGGACCCGCAATCGACGGTCTTCCCATTTGCCGTGAGCTTGAGGTAGTCACCATAAACTCCACCGAGATGTCAGCTCAACAGCACAACACTGATAATTGAAAGTCTACAGCTGGGCCACTCCAAACAACAGCAGTGCCCACGCAGCCACACCAACTAAACAGTCGACTTATCAACTCAGTTAGCGATCTCAAGGCGCTGTTTCCCAACCAGTTTGACACGATTGGCAGTTTCAAAGTTAAAGCAAGGCTCCATCTGAAAGAAGGTGCTGAACCCACCATAGATGCACCATACTTGTGCAGCATGCACCTTAAGCCAAAGCTCCAGGCGGAAATCAACAGGAAGAAAGAAATCGGTGTCATTCGGAAGGTCACACACCATGTAGCACCATTACTACCAGCCTGAAGCAAGATGGTTCCATCCGGGTTTGTCTAGACCCAAAACGACTAAACCAGAGTCTCAAAAAGATACCGGCCCTTGAGGAACTCAACCCTGCGTTCGCTACCCTTGAGGAACTCAACCCTGCGTTCGCTAACGCCAAGTACTTTTCCAAGCTTGATGCCTAAGCCGGGTACTGGGCTGTGCTCTTGAAAGATGACTTGCAGGAACTCACAACATTCCGGACACCTTTTGGACGCTACTGTTTCCAAGGCCTGCCTTTCGGACTCTCCATCAGCCTGGACATATTCCAACAGTGCATGGACAACATTATAGCACAAGTGCCAGGATGTGTCGGTATAGCCAATGACATTGTGGTTATTGGCCGAACAGAGAAAGAACATGACACCAACCTCATGCGCCTGTTCGAAACAACCCAAAAAGAAGGACTGCTAAATGCCATATTAAGACCAAAGAAATCAACTTCTTTGGATCACTGTACTCTGCAACTGGTATCCGACCTGACCGAGTAGAGTCGAAGATATACATAGCCTTCCAACCCCACAGGATAAGGAGGACTTTCAGAAGTTTCTGGGCATTATCACATACGTCTCAGCATACATACCCAACCTGGCTGACCGGGCAGTAACCCGTGCCGTTTGTTTGGCAAGATGACCACCAGGCAGCTTTTGAAGCCCTCAAGTACTCAATAACAGCAGAGGCGAGCCTGCAGTATTTCGATTCAGAAGTACCCAAAATCCTTGAAGTGGATGCCTCGCAGAACGGCCTTGGAGCATGCCTTCTACAAAACGACAAACCGGTCGCTTTTGCATCCAAAAGCCTCTCTGCAGCACAGAGATCCTACTCCAACATCGAGCGAGAGACCCTTGCCCTTGTTTTTGGAATAACAAGATTCCACAACTACATATTCGGCAAGGAGTTTGTAGTCCACACTGATCCCAAACCTCTGGAGATCATACGGAAAAAGGCACTTTCCAGTGCACCTCCACGTTTGCAATGACTGCTGATCAAGGTTCAGGGCTACAACTTTTATGTCCACTACAAGCCTGGTCGTACCATGATCATATCAGATGCCCTCAGCAGATTGCCCAACCCCAGCAAAACTGATGACGTAGCACTTGATAAGCTTGTGGATAGCCTGTATGTCGCTGAAGGACCATAAGTCCAGCAAATCGACCATCTTCTTTTTGGCAAGACGAAGCAGACAGCCCTCCAGGACGAAACTATCTGTGACCCTATCCTCTCTGCACTCAGTCAAGTGATCTACACTGGCTGGCCAGACGCAATCACGGAACTACCTCTGGACCTAAGACCCTACTGGTCGTACAGAGACGAGTTGGGACTATCAAGTGGAGTAATCTTCAAAGGAAAACAAGTAATCATCCTGACCACACTTCAAAGCGACATTCTACATCAACTCCACACAGGGCACATGGGAATAGAAAAAACCAGACGCCTCGCCAGAAAATCAGTCTACTGGCTGTTGGTAATGTTACTTAAGTTTGTTGACCCTAAGGTCATCCCACGCATTGCATGCTGGGACGATGTAAATGGCGACCATTCATCAGTGTTCATGGTGAATGAATAAAGTATCAGTGATCCAGAAATCAGAAGAATCTAATGTCATCCTTCGATGTAGCTCACGCTAGATGTGGTGTTTATAGACATAAACTAACATGGTGTCAGAATGGATTGATTTCTACGGATTGTTTTTGTGGTCTCGCGTTCGCCGAAAGACAGACTCACGAGGTTTAACACTAATCCCCGCCGTCCCCGCGAATAATTGTATGTATACACACACGAACAGGACTGAACTCAACAGCTCTCTTTGTGGTGTTATTTCGCGGTAAATAATTTAGTGTTCAGGTTTTGAACATAAGCCCTTTTCAGTAAATGTCACTTATATTATTGAGACTAAAAGTTACTGCAGATTGAAGTAAGTACTTGAGTAAGGCTAGATAGATAAATATTTTATTTTAGTCTGATGTTTCAAGTCGCCGTATCATGTACGTCATTACTATTACTTTTTAGTACGTCTGTATTTCTTGTAGTCGGTGCCATTTAGTGTCTTGTGTAATTAAATAGAGACCATATAGGGTATTTGTATGTTCATAGTTATCACCATGCCTGATGAGGCAAGTAGTTCAAATACTGCTTCTGCACAGCAGCAGGGTAGTAAAGACAGACACAACATTCCTCTACCTCCCAACATAAAGTTGAAAGGAAACCTTTAATCCAATTGGCTTATTTTTAAGCAATTATGGACTTCATATGAGACCCTCACAAGTTTAAAAAATGAAGATAGTGTTTTCTGAGTAGCAACTTTTGTTACTTGCATTGGTAAGGAGGCATTGGAAATTCACAATGGTCTTCCGTTCACTAGTGAGGAGAAAAGGAATAACACTGACAAGATCCTGCAGCTGTGGGAAGAATGTTGCGTTGGAAGAACCAATGTTATTTTTTAACACTATCAATTTAATCAATGCAATCAAGGCGCAGACGAACCTTTTGATAGTTATGTAGTCAAACTACGCAAATTAGCTGCCTCATGTGAATATAAGGATATGACAGATGACTTGATTAGAGACCAAATTGTTGGTGGAATTGTGGATAATCAAGTCTGGAAAACTTTACTTCAGGAAAGTAAGCTTATGCTGGCAATGTGCATCAGTGTTGTACAAAGTGCTGAAGCGACAGCAGCGCATGTGAAACAATGTCACATTCCACTACCCCCACCAATGATAAGACTCTGGATGTCAATGCTGTAGAAAAAAGGCTAGTAAGTCTAAGACTAAGCCAAAGAGTGCTCCTCACTCAAAGTCTAAGCGTATGATTAATGATTGCAAATTTTGTGGTAAGTCTCACCTACTGGTAAAGACTGAATGTCCTGCTTTAGGAAAGACTTGCACGTTGTGTGGCAAGCATAATAATTTTGCGGTTAAGTGTTCTGAAAACCCTCAAAAAAAGAAAACTCAAAAGTCAAGTACAAAACGTCATGTCAAATATGTATATTATGATGATTCTGATACAGATCAGACTTCATTTAGTAATGATGAAGTAGAGTGTTCAGTTGTAGACCTCTTTGATAATGACAAGATACAGGTCAATAATGTTACTGCTGATCGTAGTAAGTGTAATGCAGAGGAATATCAGACTAAGATCCTTGCTATGCTTCAAGTACAGGGCCAACCAGTTAGAATACAGGTTGATTGTGGAGCCTCATGTAATATGCTGCCTGATGATTATCTTCCAGCAGGCACAATACTGGCTAAAACATGTAAAAAATCCAAAGAATGGTAAAAAATACTTAGTGCCTTTCTATGCAGTACGGGCTGTAAGTTCACAACTGCCGCTCATTGGGTCCCGAACCGGTCAGCAAATGCGACTAATTACCGTCAATTATGAGAACATCTCGAGTTCAGATTTTGAAGAAATCGCTCGAGTGGATTCCACACCTGAGTCAGATGTCATCAGAGAATATGATGATGTATTCCGTGGCCGTGGTAGAATGCCAGGTGAAATAAGTCTGCAAGTGGATCCCAATGTTCCACCGGTTATAACACCACCACGAAGAGTGCCCATATCAGTTCAACCTAGATTGAAATCGGAACTGGAACATCTAGAGAAAGACGGCGTTATTGAAAGAGTTACCGAACCAACGGCATGGTGCTCAAGTGTGCGTGGAAAAACCTAACGGTAAATTACGCTTATGTATTGATCCACAACATTTGAATGGAGCCCTTCAGCGTAGACATTACCCTCTCCCATTAATCGATGATGTGTTACCAGAACTGGATGGGGTGAAAATTTTCTCCAAAGCAGACCTTAGTGAAGGTTTTATGCAATGTGAACTTGACGAAAAGTCTTCTGACAACTTTTAATTCTCCGTGGGGCAGGTGGAAATACAAGCGAATGCCCTATGGGATAAGCCCAGCCAGGCATGCCAGGGCCGGAGATCTTTCAACAGAAGTTGAATCAATGCCTTGATGGATTGAAAGGCATACACATCATAGCAGATGATATTCTCATCACAGGTCGTGGTGATACTATTGCAACAGCTACTGTTGATCATAACACTCACTTACGTGCATTCCTCGCAAGATGCCGACAAATGCACATAGTCTTGAATAAGGACAAGTTAGCCTTGAAACTGAGTGCTCTAAGTTTTATTGGCCATGTTTTGACGCCACAAGGCCTACAATCAGATCCTCGCAAAGTTCAAGCCACAGTGGATATCCCTAAACCAACAGATGTTGCTGGCATACAGAGGCTGATTGGCATGGTGAAATGTCTGGCAAAATTTATACCCAGATTATCCGACCTAACTGAACCATTGCGCAAACTCACTCACAAAGACCAGGAATGGATTTGGTCTGCAGAATGTGACAAAGCTTTCAGCAACATCAAACGTGCTATCACAGAAGCGCCAGTGCTCAAGTACTTTGACCCCAAATGTCCGACGGAGGGCCAAGGAGATGCCTCTGAAGCTGGACTTGGATTCGCACTGCTCCAAAATGGACTACCCGTTATGTACGCAAGCAGAGCATTGACTTCCGCTGAACGCAATTATGGGCAAATTGAGAAGGAACTATCGGCCCAAGTGTTTGGCCTAGAACGTAACCACCATTATGTATATGGTAGAAAGATCATCTTATGGACTGACCATAAACCTCTTCTCGCAATCTCCAAAAAAAACCTTGCCTCTACACCTAAGCGCCTACAACGCTTACTCATCAGACTCCGCCAATATGATGCAGAAGTTCGCTATAAGCCGGGCAAGGAAATGTACCTCGTTGACACGCTTACCCGAGCTTTCATCCCCAACGTCGATAGATCAGACACTGCACAAGAATTGGGTAGCATCCATCTCACAGAAGAGATAGCAGTCTCAGAGAAGCAACTGACAGACATCCAACAGGCAACTGCCAATGACCAGACCCTGCTTCGCGTCATAGAGTTCATTGAATCTGGATGGCCAAAAAGCAAAAGGGATGTCCCTTCAGAAGTACAACCCTATTTTCCCTTTAAACACAAACTCACAGTACAAGATCGCATTGTGTTTAAAGCGGATAGATGTGTAGTTCCAAGATCGGCAAGACGTGCGATCTACGCAGAATTACACGTGGCACATCTTGGACTTGAAAGTATACTACGTCGTGCTAGAGAGTGTGTGTTATGGCCTGGCATGACAGCTGCATTGAAAGACTACCTCTCAAAGTGTGAGATCTGTGCAGCATTCCAAACTGAGCAAACCAAAGAACCGCTTATCAACCATGAACTCCCCAATAGACCATGGGAAAAGATTGGTATTGATTTCATGACCGTTGATGGCCAAGAATACTTAGTCATCGTCGATTATTACTCGGACTACTTTGAATTGGATCGCATGACTAGCAAAGACGCATCAGCAGTCATCAAGCGTTTGAAGAGACATTTCTCTAGACACGGAGTACCCATTATTGTCCAAAGTGATAATGGGCCACCGTTTCATTCTACAGCTTTCGTGACCTTCACAAAGGACTACAACTTCACTTCATCACACATGTATAGCTCACCCGAGTATCCTCAAAGTAACGGGAAAGTTGAGTCCGCGGTAAGGATCGGCCAAAAACTTGTACGCACAACAAACAGAGACCACAAAGACATACACAGAGCCCTACTCGCATGGAGATCAAACACTCTCACCGCTGGTTTAGACAGTTCTCCAGCACAACGTATGTTTGGTCGCAGAACACGAACATTACTTCCAACAAAGAGTTCCACATTGGAACCAAAGACCACATGCAGAGTCAAAGAACACAAGGAAGGAAAGCAACTGAAACAGAAAGAAATCTTTGATCGCACAGCTAAGCCACTTTCCCCTCTCCACAAAGGTGACATCATCAGATTAAAACCCCGTGGTCGCAACAAAACGTGGCGTCAAGCGCGTGTTCTCCAACAAGTGAACATCAGATCATACAGAATCTAAACAGAAGATGGCTCAGAGTATGTTCGAAATCGCTGCCATCTCCACGCCACAAATGAAACTTGTACCCCTGCTCAACCTAGTCTAGAATCGTTGGTTCCGAGCATACACCGCTCTACAGATACGCATGGTGCAAATGCCAACCAACCTGGAGGGCATCGCGCATCCTCACCAAAGCTAAAAAGACACCCTCTTATCTTAAAGACTATGTCTAAACATGCATGGTCTCATGGTATACTCAGTTGAAATTCAAGGTGTTAAATTTAACAGTAGGCATGCATGTGGGGGCCAATCCTAAATCTAAAGCCCCTAAATAGGCTGATCCGCCCCTAAATAGGCTGATCCGCCCGCTGCGTTTTTGGATGTACCCGCTCAAGATCGTCGAACGTCGATCTGTTGGCTTTGCAAATCAACCATTAGATTCTCATCTACTGCACAAGGGGCCCCAGACCCCAACGGATGGCAGAGGGATGCGCTGTCAATCCGATAGGACGGTCTGTTAGCTTATGCTTCCCCCCTTTTTCACTGATACCACGAGTCCTCACCAAGTTGGAGCAGGAGGACTGTCAGGTCCTCCTTATAGCCCCTTGTTGGCCTCATTAATCGTGGTTCCCACAGTTGATCCAGGCAGACATTTTGCGCCGGGCAGACATTTTGTTCCAACTCATCTCAGGCCTTCTTTACCCAGCACGTTAGAGTCTCCACCTGACATGCTGGTTGTTATCACGCATTCCCCCCGCTCAGCGGGACTTTCACAATAGGCTTTGTCCATTGCAGCTTGTAGCATGTAGCCAAAGGGCATCTGCCTACAGGGTGTATGACAGCAGACAACGTCACTTCTACAAATGGTGTAGGACACAGTCTCTACATCCCCCCTCCCCAATTCTACTGTAGGGGAGGTTGTAGACTGGAAAAAATCGTGACACGCTGGGTAAAAGCACCAAACTTTGCACACTTGTTTTAAGAGTCCTATAGAAGCAAGGTCAAGATGGCAAACAATTTTCAAAATGGCCGCCCGTTATCCTATAAATAGCATTTATTTTGCGATGTTTACTACCTATTTGCATGTTATGGTAATTTTAAAACAATCAGAATGAGGTTCCAAACATATTAATACGTAAGCAAACCTTTATTTACATAAATCCAAGTTGGTGGCAATATTGTATGGCAATTTGGCCTATTTGAACAGTTTGGGGAAACTGTTGTAGGAGAGTTGTCTTTATGTAATACAGGTACAGTACCACAGAGGGAGTTGATATAGTAGAAACTGAAGTGTTTTCCTTTCCCAAATGCTACTCAAAGCTGAGCATCAGGATACTTCTCTACAAGGTAAAAAACTATGACAGCTAGAATGACCACAACATCTGTATCCAATGTGCTGACCATAACTGACTTGGCACCCTTTTGCAAAGCATCTGCAATGTGAAGACACATTCTGGAGTCAGCCTCCTCATGATCAATTTCGCTGATCCATTCTGCTGTATTTGGACACAACTGATTGTCTAGAAGCGATAAATACTCATCTTAATCAATTTCTTCTGTCAACAGAGCAAAGAGATCTTCCTTGTTCTTGGACTCAAGTAGGAAGAAGGTAAACTTTCCAGGCAGCTTTTTCAGTGGGGCAACCTTCTTCCTTACTCCCTTCCCTTGTTTCTCATGAGTAGACTCCTTTTAGGATGCCCCTCCTTGTAGGAGTCCCATACAATGTCCATCAGCTTACAGCTTTGAAGCTGCGGATTAATCCAGCAGATAAACTTTCCAGCACTGCAGTCACCAAACGTGGTAGCTTCATCTATGGGAAGATTGTGCATTACAGCTGGGCCATCAAACACTTTGACGTCGAACTGTGCAGGGGCTTCTGGCTGCGTGCTGGGTTTCAGGAGATCCAATAACTTTTATTTATAGCTTGGTAGTCTGAGTTTTCCTTGTTGACTCAAAGATGGAGGCCATGGATGGTTCTCATAAAAGAAGAACTCATCCATACTGCAGTCACTCTTGATGTTATCCATCTGCTGCTTTGTCTTTGACTTTGATTTTACTTGTAGTTGCTGGCAAATGAGTAGTCTATTCCATTTGATTGGCTTATGAATTGACATGGACCTTTTCAAAAGGAAGTCCTTTACATAGGCTGTATACTGTTTCTTTCCTAGGGCTTCCATTGTATTCAGGATTGTGGCCACATCTTTAGCAACACAGCTGTGAGAGTCAAGGGTCATGAGCTCTTGTTAATCTCCCAGAAAAGGGTTACCCATAGTTGTAGATGTTGCACAGAGATTATTTACCTTTTTACCAATTGTTGAGTTGGAACCCTTTGTTCGCGGTTTTGGGAATCAACAGTCTCGTGAGAAGTGTACTGACCTTCAAACTCTGACTGAGTAGTCTGGCCTGTTCAAGACCTGATACCATCTATCTCTCGAGTGCTGCAGGGTTCTCTGTCAACCAGGTTGCTCCACCAGAATCTTTCACCAACCCATTGTTTTGCTCCTGTGTCTGGTCGAGTGGCATCGCAGAGAACTTCTTTTGTGTCTTGGGGAAGACCCAGAACTTATATAGCTTATCTCTGATACCAATCCCTTCCTTCTTACAGGTGATACCAACCATCCTCCACAAAGCAATTTCTATATGACGGCCGCTAAATACTATGACAAAAGGTGATTCACCAGTCTGTGGCCATGTCTATTGCAAAGACGAAGAGTGGTTGATTGAGTGCTATCACAGGTATCTGTCCTGGGTTATATTTTGCTTGTTCTTGTTGTATGATTGTCATTCCGTGTCTCATCATTGAAATCAGAGCAGCTTTACTAAGACAGGGAGGCAGGAGGGTGCTTATGCCAACTTGGTCTGCAGGTTCAGACTGATTAGATGCATTTGCAGCCCAAGCAATGTGTTCACCTTTGGAAAAGAGATGAATGCTTTGTTGGACCCACTGTGCTTCTTCTTTCTTAGCCTCTTCAAGACGGCTGTAGATGCCAAAGATGACAGCCTCATACGCAATTATGCCATCAATATTGCAAGTCACATCTGGTACAAAGCGGTATAGCTGTCTGGTAGAGAATGGGTTTTTCTATTCAGGAGATGGAACAGTGATAGCTTGCCTGCTAGTACCAGAGTTGGTGACAGTTGTGAATTGAAACAGGCTTAATACCTATCCCATGGAAGGATCCTTTAGGCTGTTGTTGAGGCTGGATGTGGTTATTAAAAATAAAATCATTCAGAAATCTAAAAGGGTTAACTTTCGCTACATCACGATGACGTAGCGAGCTACATGCTTTGACAATTGACTCAGGCCACATCCGGTGCGAACTGAAGATTGTTTGACTATGGCAGATTTTTCATATTTCCCTCTGTTCTATAAGCCTTTTATTAAGGTCTCTACCCTCCTTGCCAATGTACACTTTACCACATGAGCAAGGAATTCGGTACACTCCTGCTTGACTGCTAGAGTAATACTTGTCTTTGTGGGTGCAGAGCTTGGTTTCTAACTTATTGTTAGTTTCGTAGTATACCCTAATATCTGCTTCATAGAGGATATGCATGATTTTGTGTGTGAAGTATGACCAATGTACGGAAGGATCGCAATAGGCATATTTTCAAAGTTCAAAGTCTGAGAGTTGTTGTTGTTTGTTAGGTCTGTACCCATTCTCTTTTAGCACTGTGTTAATGTGCTCAAGTTCGTTTGGTAAATCTTCCTTGTCACAAATGATGTGTGCCCTTTACAGAGTTCAAGAAAACTTTACTTATACATGCACTAGCAGCAACATAACAAGTAAATTAACTTTTAGCGCAGAATGTTGTTAACAAAATTACCTAAATGTGACTGTGTTGCCATATACTATACCAAAGTGCCCTTAAATGGAGAAAAAGTATGTTGTACAATCAGCCAGCCCAAACCACATAAACTTGTGCACTAATAAAGTCCTAAAATTGCAAAAAATATTAGGCCCACAAACACGCTATGTACACATTTAGTTGATGGCCAAACTTGTGGACATACAAAGACAAATACAATTTCTTTTTTAGAAATAGCAGAAGAGGACACAGTCAAAAGTAATGATAAGCTGAAACTAATTTCTGCTAAAATGCTCACTCCACTATAACCATTGTTTGATTGTTTCAATTATGTTGGCCTCATTGAGTTTGCTCTTCAGAATCGTTCACACTCTACTGTAGTACTCTTTCTGGATCTTCTCCTTTATGGCAGACTGATGTATGTCCTCTCCAGAATTTGGCCATTTGTTCCATTCCCGGTGCCTTCCAGTTGATGGTCTTATTATTACTGAAATGTTGTTATCACTGTTGAGACTTCCTTATTGACAGCTTTTGATACATAGTCAAGATGCATACCAAACTGTCCATGTCTAGATACTCACCAGTTGGTCTTGAGAAGAGATAGGTTTCATTGGGCTTTTTTGTGAGTACCCTATAAATGGCTATTGCTTCCTCAGGGCTCCCCTCATCCATCCTCTGGGTCATAAAAATGGTGAGAAATCATTTGAAAAAGTCTCAAGGGGGCTTGATGGGGAGGTGGGAGATGGTTCTAGTGTTCAGGCTGTACAACTTAAAACAAAAGAACTCACTGTGAGTTTACCAAGAAAGTTGAAATGAAAGAGGAATATTGAAATGTTTTTTTACCCCCACTGAAGTATTAAGATAAATAAAGTAATGATGTGTCAAAATTGTTGATCTACTACTCTGAATCATGAGGATGCTATTCCCAAAAGCTCCTTGAAATGCAGGGGTTAACCAAATGTGAAAAATGCAATTTAAAAAAAAAACACCTCCTGGGATCAGGATCACACTTTCAGACCTTTTTGTCTTTATTGACTCTCACCCCTGTTACATAATGTCAAAATCTCAGAGATGAGTTGTGTTGTAAAAAAAAATGAATAAAGATGGTTACAGATCTTTCTTTTGTCATAAACTAACATATTGTTATTCATATGCACTTCTCTCTAATAGGCATTTGTTGGACAATATGAAGTAAAGCTCAATCTACTTCAGAAGAAGAGCGAAGTCATGAGGAAACTCTATGAGCAGATGCTGGTGAGTTACTTGAACATAACTTTTGCATGCCCAGACAGTATTAAGATTTACAACCCCATTGGATTGCAATACATTTATTACCTCTACATCCCATTATGACAATCAGGAATTCAAAATTGCATGGAGATAGTATAATGCAACCTGCTATTACTTGAACACAGATTCTTTTTCAATTTGTTAATTAAAGATGTACTACATGTTATGAGTTATTGCTCTTACATTTTTACATGAGACCTTCAAAAAGCAAATGACAAATATGTGTCTGTGAGGTTAATTATTAAGTCATCAACCATAGAGCAAGTAACTATACATCAACTGTGCATTTCATATAGGATGTGATTTTGCTCTTTCTCTCTTTAATTAAGACACTATGTATTTTTTCCTGATTCCAGGTGGGCTCCTTTGGTTGTCAGTCTCTTAAATGTTACAGTTAACTCTTATTAACAATTTCAATCAGATAACATGTTTTCCCGTCAAACTTTTCCAAATTGAATTATAGTGGACGTTTATAAATGCCTGAACAATTTCGGAGTGTCTTTTTTGGTAATGGTCAGTTGACTAGCTGACATATAAATACGCTCCTGGACAATCTAATGTGTAGCATGTATAGGCATGAACCCACCTTATGCTTCATTTCTCCTGTGCAAATATGGGAAAAAGGTTACTGGAAATCTTGCTCGAAATCTCCCCTTTTCCGGTGGTTTTTGTGTAATCCCTGATTCCATACCTTTACCCTTTGTGAACAAACGAGGGATATGAAGGATCGATAGACTGCCACCATTGTTTTTCATTGTATTTGGCCTATGGGAGACAAGTCCGAGATTCCAGAATACCTATTGATATGCCAATTATCAGCCGTGGCTTTTGGCAAAGGTTTGGGACTATTCATATTCTGGAAAGTGAACGAAAAGTTGAGGTGCATTTTATGAGAACGCTTGTTGTTTTTACTTTTTATTTATTCATGATTTTATTGTACAAATTATATTCTCAGCAAAGATCAAAAAAAGATCATTAGGCTGCACCATTTTTGGGGCCATGGCTTACTGTTAAGGTTTGGCCAATTCACGGTAAACAAAAGCCTTGAAAGAGAAAAAGAAATCCCAGTGTTTTTTATGAGAGCATTTTTTGTCTCAACTAAGTAAAGTCATGGTATGATATTCAAAAAAAAAATTATGGAAATTCCACAAATTAATAAAATGTTTGTAATTCCTGGCTGTAAGTGGTGAAGTAGCAGCTTTTAATGTATTAAAACAGTTTCTCTATTTAAGGAAAAACTGAAATGCTCTCTTTCTATTGGAAACATATGTCAATGGCTGATTAAAGTTAACTGATTTTCAGTGATTGTTGTCTTGCTGATTGATGTATTTACTTTATACCTACTGTTCTGCACTGTGTCTTTGTGCTTGTTTGTCTCCTGTTTCCTGTTGCATGTGTAACTTTAGGTCATTTATTTATTTAAAAAAACAAGTGTGTGTAGTACAGTATTCATTTTTTATATACATGTATATATTATCCCTTAATGTTTTTCCTTCACATGTCATGGGGGTCTCTACTAGACAAGCATTTCTTTTTAGAGACCCCCACCAGTTTTTACTCATTTATGTAATTGATTAATAAAGTATATATATGTATATGTGTTGCTTTGATTGAGTTGAAATAAATTAATTGATAGGCAACAACAGTCTGGTTGTCTCACAAAAAGACGCCACAAGTCACTTTGTTTCATATTACTCTTTGTGAGAAGACATGCAAAGTCACTTTATTGAGCAAGGATTCCTATATAGTTGTTCGATCAGTTCATTTTACCAGAGCAAAGACATTTTATCCCCTTCCTAACATTGCAACTTTTCTTCTTCTTTTTAAGTGTTTGTACTTTATGGCAAACACATATACTTGTAAAAAAACAATCAATGCGTTACAGGTATTTATTTTTAATATAATAAGATTTCAGTAGGTCTCTTTTTTTATTAAATATTTTTGTGTGTGGAATGTATTGTGTCTATAACCTGTTAACGTGTAAATGCATTTTCTTTACAATTAGGCATATTAGTGATGTTTGGTATGTGAATTTGGGAACAGTAATATATGTGGATGTACTTGCTTGTTTGTATTTAGGAGAGATTTGCAGAGCCACCAGGTGTTGACTCTAGTGATACTTTCACAGCTATCAGTGACTTTGTGAAGGCTTTCAAACGGGAGACTGATCTTATACTTGCTGCTGCTGGGCTTGGAAGGTAAGTAATTTGGAATTTCTTGTTTTCATTTTATTTTATTTTCATCACATTTCAGGGCACACAGATCAAATTACATGTGGTTAAAATAATAGCAATAAACTGTTGAAACAATACTAATATAATTGAAAGTACATAGATAATCTGTTTAGAGTTTTCAGTTTGTCATTTTACTCCCTTCCTGAAGGAACTGCATTGGTGCTAATTAAGTTTTGCATTCATTTAAAAAATGTATTGCTTGTTTTTAATGTGTTCACTTTTTAGCTCCTTAGTTTGTTTTTTGATGTAATTTTTAGTGGAATTTTATTGTAATTTGCTCCTTTGAACATCTTCGGATGGAGAGGGCGCACAAGAAATGTATTAAATTATTATTATTATTATTATTATTATTATTATTATAATCTGAAAACAAGAATAAAGCAGACGTAAGGTCACTTTGTCAGCTTGGAGTATGGCGACAGTACATAAAGATAAGTCTTACAGACGTGGACTTGGCTGTGTAATGGTGAGGTCAATGTGCTCAAATGATTCAAATGTCAAACTGGTGTTTTCCAACACAAAGAATTCCTTTTGCACAATAACACAAACACTTCCACCGATAGAACATGATGTAGAACAAAGTTCAGTGAGCTATGTTTAATATCAGCAATTGCAGGAAAACAGCGTTCATCATCAGTCAACCATGACTCTGTACTTGCCAAAATGTCTAACTTACTGGAAATAATGAAATCACACCAAGATGAGTCTTTGATTTCATAGACAATGCATTCCATGCGACAAATCTAACTGATGATAATACAGTTTTTAAAACGTTGCAATGGAATCTTGATAAGGTCAGCTGGGTTTATGGAGCAGTTGTCAAAATTCTGTCAGTGTCCAATGCAAGTGATAATTTTCTGCTGTTTCATCTGTCCACCATGGCAACCTCAACAAAATGTGGCGATATTTAGGTTTATTTGGGGTTTTATAATAGTCCAGACAGTCTGCCCTGTTCTAATATTGGACGATAGATGTCTCTTCACTAGCAATTTATCTTTGGAATAGGTAAAGAATTTCGTATCCACATCCAGAAGAGTGCACTGCAAAGCTATTAACACTCACAATAATGTAAGACTTAATTGTTATTCACAGGGCTGACATTCACAGCTTATTGGTGGTGTCCAGACTAATAATCTCATCAAGTGATGGCTAAAGATAATCTATATAGTGCCACCTTTCCAAATGTGAGAATGATCAATTAAAAAAATCCATGGTAAAATCTCACTTTGTGTTCAATGTTCAAGAAAAAAACAGAAGTGCAAGTGATCACGGGTACTCATAGTGCACAATATGAAATGTCAGAGCAGTAAAACGATAAGGCCTGTGCCCTCTACTGCAGAGCGCCCGAAACAAACTGAGGATGTTGGAGGTTAACCTTGGGTATAGGAGACCTTCGGTCAGGTTTGGGACAGGCTTGCTTGTCTTGATCTTCTTGGAGTTGTAGTTGTTCCGCTGTAGTGTGGTCTTGATGTGTTGCCTTACTGAAGGCTGTTGGCATGGTTGGGTCACAGGTGTTGTAGGCACATTGGACCAGGGTGCAGTTGACTAAAGACTTGATGGTTGGTAATGGAATGTGCGCTGGTTTAGGTAATGGCCTTTGTGGGTGGGGGTGGGTTTCCGGTAGATGTGTGGTGCAGGCCCGTATGAAGTAGTACGGCCATTACCGTACCAAGATTTGGTGTGTGTTTTTGTTTTTGTTGGGTTTCTTTGCAACTTTTGAAAATTTGAAGAAAAAAAACCTGCAACACTATAATTGGACAAGAGTTCTAGGGTATGCTTTCCTTTTTATTTCTCTCCTGACAGTAGTTCCCACAATGCTGGAGCAGGAAGATTGATCATTCTTTTCTGGTAAAGACAAACAAGGTTTCCACAACTTCTCCTTGTTATTATTCCAGTCATTCTGCAAAAATGACAGAACCTACTTCTTCTTAAACCCAGGTTGCAAATGCTACACCCTGATCAGAACAATCTACATCTTACAGACTGGATCTTTTCCAGCTTGCCCTTCAAACAGCAGGCTTTTGTCAGGAAACTGGTAATCTCAATAGTTTTAGACACAAGATCCTTTATCAGGTGAACTTATGATAATGCTTTACTTTACCAAAGATGGTGATCAATGCCTCCCCACTACACAGGCTCAACAAATGCAAGACTCAACATCATGCTCTCTCCATAGAGATTTATCACTTATGCTGAATCAGGAGTTTGCCTTTTTTTCACAGACCCACTTGTTTGACCTTTTGTAGTGTTCAGGAAGACAAACTTTGGTGCAACAGGAACTGAAGACAGTTTCTCAGGCTCCCAGTACAAAAAACACAGATGGATTGATCGACAACCTACACAACACTCTACAAGTGTACGTATGTGACAAGCAAGCAGATAGATACTTGACGTAACTCGGGCTAACAACATTAATTAAGTGTTCGGGCACTCCGCCCGGAACACCTCTTGTTTTTGTTCCATTTTTTTTTCCGTCATCAGGTGTCAAATTACAAGCCATTAAAGTAAAAAAAGTGACCTCTTGCCAATACCTGTATGTTTCTAAATAATATAGCTACAGTATTCATATTTGGGCATATGATAGATCAAGACATGGGCAACATTTGAAAATTCACATGACCTTTACTTCCGGTTGTACCGGAAGGTCAAAGTTTGCCTCTGTGTCAATTCTTTTAAAAAAACACTTTCCCGGTAAAAACATTATCTTCTGTATATCAGATCAACTTCAAATTAATACCATGTTACGACCGTAATAAAACCTCCATCAGGTAGTTGTGACGTCATGATGACGTCATCAGGTGTTAACATACAGTAAATCAAATTTGATAATTCATAAATTCATAACTCAAAAGGTGCATTAGCTATTATAACAATCTATACATCGTCGGAGAGGTCATGAAAAATCTTGCAAAAACTTTACACAGTCTTACACCATTTGACCTTGACTTCCTGTTCAAACCGGAAGTTGAACATTTCAAAATTCATACTTTAAGAAATATTCATACTTTTTACACACACACTAACTCACAGATTTTACATCATGTTGTAGGTCCATAGGAGTTCTCAAACCTTGCCACAGAGATGTTACCTATTTGACCTTCACTTCCGGTTGAAATCGGGTATGCATTACCCACTATTAAACCGCGGGAAAATAACTGCACTGAAAACACACAAAATGAGTTGCATGGTGAGCGGCTTTTCGCTCCATTGACCACAGGGTTCATAGTCCATCATACATGCTTGTACTGTTCTCTCTGTTCAAGGTTCACGCAACCTGATTTTGGCAAAAGCTTTGTTAGTCTCTAAAACAGCCGTCCCTGCCAATCTCGCTTACAATCAAATGTCAGGCTTTTGATCATGTGCTTTTTAAAATATTTTTGCTAGAGTGTGTTAAATGCTTTTACTAAGAGTTATTCTGGGCCACTAAAAATAACCAAAATACAACGTATTTCCATGATAATTAACGATTAAATTGGTAAATCTGACCCCATGGATAAAACACTGTTTGCGCAATCACGGCAATGTGTCTGAGATTGCGCCACAGTTTTAACTGAAGGTGAACCACTTAGTTAGTACATACCCCCATTGGATTTATGCATGACCAACATATGAAATTCCTAGGTAAGTAGAGGTGTTTTTTTAAGGCATTTGAATGGGATAAGTTACATACCATCTTGCACCTTATAAAAATTGTTAGTATTAAAAACACATTTTTTTCATCACGACGTCATCGGGTGTCAAGTTACAGTAATTCAAAGCTCATTATTACTTTCAAAATCATATCTCCTGAACCACATGTCATAAAGTTTTAATGCTTGTTTTGTCTTGTAGCTTACAACACTTGTGACATTTTGTTCAAACAGACCACTTCACTTTGACCTTTACTTCCGGTCCAAACAGGAAGCTCAAAAATTCAAATGATCATATCTCCTGAACCGCATGTCATAAAGTTGTGATGTTTTGGAGCTTACAACACTTGTGACATTTTGTTCAAGAGCATGACCACACTTTGACCTTTTCTTCTGGTCCAAACAGGAAGTTCAAAGTATACAAATCATATCTCCTGAACCACATGTCATCAAATCATAATATTTGTGCTGTCTGGAAGCTTAAAACACATTTGACATTTTATTCTGGAAGCATGACCCCACTTTGACCTTTTCTTCCGGTCCAAACAGGAAGTTCTAAGTATACAAAACTCTTGTCTCTGTCTTTTTACTTTAAAGACATGTCAACCAAATTTTCTCTTTACATTTCACCAGCTCTGGTAACCTGGTCATGTGTCTTCCGAACACCTTGTTTTTGTTTGAACAAAAACTTAAGTCTAAGTTGACGTTCCGCGGCTGGGATGTTCATCGCTAAGGTGTTTCTCAGCGTGGCTCTTTGGTAATCTCGCTAGAGTCGGGTTCTGGTTGTCACTGCAGTGTCTCTGAGGGGCATGGTGGAGGAGCAGAAACCTCTCCTGGACTTCAGTCGGGGCCTTGCTGGAGCATGGCCAAACAGGGGGTGGCGGGTGTCGTCCATCTGCTTTGAGCGTTCTGTCTGGCTGGTGACAGCTGTCCGTATGTTGGGAGGGGCTATGCCAGCCAGTGTGTACAGGTGCTCCTTTAGTGTTGGTCTCAGGCAGCCGGTGATGATACGGCAACAGTCATTAAGGGCCGGGTCCAACTTTGCAGCATGAGTGGAGCGTTCCCAGACAGGACATGCGTACTCGGCAACAGAGTAGCTGAGAGCCAGTGCTGTTGCTCGGACGGTAGATGGGTTTGCTCCCCACTTGGAGTGAGTGAGTTTCCGGACGATGGTGTTTCTCGAGCTCACTTTGGCCCTTGTCTTCAGGATGTGGGATTTATACGTGAGCGTACGGTCAAGTGTCACGCCCAGGTAGACGGGGTGGTCGCAGTGTTGAAGTGGCTGGCCGTTCCATGTGACATTCAGATGTTTTCCTGCATCTCTGTTCCGCAGATGGAATGCGGTGATCTGCGTTTTTGATGGATTCGGGCGGAGGAGGTTGTCACGGTAGTATGTGGTGAGATCACTCAGTGCATCGGAGAGGGTGGTTTCCACTGTTGAGAATTGCTTCGCTTGTGCTGTGATGGCTAGGTCATCGGCGTAAACAAAGCTTCTGGTTCCAGCGTGGATAGGCTGGTCGTTGGTGTATATGTTAAAGAGCGTTGGCGCGAGGACGTTTCCTTGAGGGAGGCCATTCCTTTGACAAAGAATCGGCGGTTGGACAGCATCGTCTGGATGATCATGCAGAGTTGGTGGTCTTTTGTAATCTGATAAACTTTGTCAAGGAGGAGCCGGTGGTTCACAGTGTCGTATGCAGCAAAAAGGTCGACGAGCACTGCTCCAGTGACATGGCCAGTCTCGAAACCATCTTCGATGTGTTGGGTCATGTTGAGGATCTGACCGGTACATGACTTTCCAGGACGAAAGCCAGCCTGTTCTGGAATTAACTTTTCCTCAATAATCTGCTGGAGGTGGTTCAGTAGGAGACGTTCGTAGAGCTTGTATAGGTTGCTCAGTAAGGAGATCGGTCTATAGCTCTTAGGGTTAGATGGTTCCTTTCCCGGTTTCAAAATGGCTATGACTTTGGACTGTCTCCAGACTTTCGGGATCGAGTTTGTCTCCTTGCAGGTGTTGAACAGCTGTAGTAACCATGTTCTTACTAAAGGGCCGAAGTGTGTTATCTGCTCGGAGCAGATGTCGTCTTGGCCAGGCTTCAAGAGTTTAATGGACAAGTCAAGTTCTGTGTGGCTGAATGGTTGTGAGAAGTTGATGGTTTCCCTTTCTTGTTGGCGTTGGCGCTTGGGGTTGCGTAGCTTGCTGGGTGGTTTGCCATTCAGGAGCAGTTGGTGTGCAATCTGGGTCCCCACACTGCTGGTCTTTTCCCACCCATATATTATTCAGGTGCTACTCTGCATTTTTCTGTTATCAGAGGTGAGATATTTTCTCTGCAGTAAAATACCCTAAATCAGTAGGGGTTTCCTATTGTACTAAGAAAATACTCAACTCAGATAACATCCTTCCCTGCTGTACAGATGATGATCAAAACAGGATAGATTATGACTTGACAATCAAACCATGTTATTTTAACATGGTCGTCAGTGAATTGAAAGAAAAATTACTATGAGTGCCATGAGGCAATGATATATGACAAGGAATGGTAATTGCTTTGTATACCTTTGTGGTCAATTTTTGTTTAGTCATAATCAAAGCTTCAAACAATTAACTGGCAATAATTTATAGTGTTTTTTTTATTATAACATAGTAATTAAACGTCATTTATTGTCAACAACAGTTGCACTTTGAATACTTGTGTACTTGCTGACAAAGAGTGAATGGGCTAGGCCAGAGGGGTTCAGGATGGCCTGCGCCTGCATGTCAGTTTTTAGCCTAGCCTGTGTTATCGATTTTTAGTATTTTCAATGCTTTTCATTAGTTGTCCCTGTGGCACAACAGGAAAAAAATGGTACAGAAAAACACTTGAATGCTGTCATGCTATGAATGCTATAACGTTGTTTAACATTAACAAATGTGAACCTTAATATTTCAACAAGATATTTAAGCACATTGTGGTTACAGTACTTGTTATTTGAAATAATTAGCAACTTTATTTCACATATTGACAAAATAAGGAGACTGCCAATATAGGGTTAGATAGCTCAGTTGGTAGAGCACTAGCTGGCACATTAATCCGGAGGTCGTTGGTTCAAATCCCGCTCTAGTAAGTTTTTCTTTGTTCAACCCAAAACTATTTAAAATCTACCCAGTCAGTTTCCCTTGTGAATTATTACTTGATACTTGATATAAAAAAATCGCATCCCCTTAAGGTGATCCCCTGGCTGCCGTTTCCCAGGTTGCAGTGTTGTAGTCGAGTCACCTGTGTCGAGTCCGAGTCACGAGTCACTTGGTCCAAGTCCAAGTCCGAGTCCCAAGTCATTTGGTCCGAGTCACGAGTCACTTGGTCCAAGTCCGAGTCCGAGTCCGAGTCACGAGTCACTTGTTTAAATATTGATTGCAAACCAAATGTCGTAAAATAAGCACATCTAATTTAAACAAAGTTCTGTACCTGCAGTTACAATTTTATTTTAAGTTTTACTCCTTGAAAATCCAGAAAATCTTTTAAGGGTTTAAAATGATTTTTTCTTTTCAAAATAACCAATTATATACTGATTTATTTATTTCAGAAAGGTTGGTAGCTGACAAGTTTTATGGTTTAAAGAAACTTTCTCTAAACCATAAAACTTGTTGGCTACCTACCTTCCTGAAATAAATAAATCAGTATATAATTGGTTATTTTGAAGAGAAAAAAAATCATTTTAAATCCTTAAATTCAAAAAATTGTGCCGGTCCTTTCTTTGATTTTGACCTTTTGAAATTTGCACTCCGCACTCGATTTTGAGGCTTCAACATTTTTGCTAAAGTTGGTGTAACCAAAGGAAACAATATGGGGCGGAACGGCAGAACTTGTTGGCTACCTACTGATTAAAAAATGTTCGTGACCAAACTTGACGTCGTGTGTGTGGTAGCCTTTTGTCAATGCCTTCGTGTCTCGGAGCTGCAATGCCAAGCGACTGAAATGGGAGACCACGCACGCGAGTGGCCTTTTCCAACTTGTTTGCGGTTTCTTATGTTTTTCTTTATAATCTCGATTTTTGCTACCCGAAACAGTAGCAAAAGTCCAAACAATGCATAATGCACATTTCATAGTTCATGAATAATTCATTACAAAAACCGCAAACAAGTTGATAAAAGGCTATGTGTGTGGGTGCGTGCGTTTGTGTCGACCATGTGTGAAAACTGGTGCAAACAACACACAGCCATCACAGTGCAATATGCAGACTGTGTTTTACAGGTACCAGACATGCCATTTCCCTGGTAATATGCATCAAGCACAAGTAGTGGCTATGGTGTTAACTTGACAGAATACCAGCATTGATATTGGTGTCGTGCATCTCAGTGTTATTATGCGTATTGAACATACGAATCGAACATGCACGCGCTGTACTTACATGGCCCTTTACTATACGATAATCACGAACACTATTACTTGCAACACCATACAACAGTACTTATTTATTGTGCTAGACGTTAATATTCCTCCATGTGCACTCCGGAAATGACAATCGGATCATCGGAATTGTTTTTAATATTCAAAAAAGGTATCGTTTGTGAAAATACGTGACTCGCAAGTCACGAGTCCTCGGGGACAAGTCTGAGTCATGATGGTCGAGTCCGAGTCCGAGTCCGAGTCCGAGTCTTTTGTAGACGTGACTCGAGTCAAGTCCGAGTCACCGAAATTGTGACTCGAGACGGACTCGAGTCAGCTGTTGATAGTTTATACTATCAACAGCTGCAGTGCTTCCCACCAAGTGGTTTTATGGTCAATAAGTTTTGGACTACTTACCAAAGTATGACCCTAAGTGTTGGAGCCCAGGAGGGCCCTTCATGCAACTTTTAATTTTAAATTTTAATTTTTGTTTTATAGGGGTTGTTGATAGCATTTTATGTAGAGTTAAAGGGACACACCGGCTTACTGTTTACTTAACTTAATGTGGAATCACAGAAAATAATTTTTAGATGGTTGTTGTAAAAAAAAACATCAAAATGTCATGTAATTAACGAAAAATGTACCAAAGGCGGTCAAAGGTCAGCGTATCTGCTTTTCCAGCCGTTGCAACGGTCAAGTTTTTGTGACAATGTTGTAAGTTGACTAGTGATCTGTTTATGTATTAGTTATAACAATGGCGAGGCATGAGGATCCAGTCTTCATATCCATCAAGCACAAATTCACGTGTAATTAAAAAACCGATATAAACACAGTCCGATCCACAGCTATTCATCGGCGTACCACCGCGTGTGTAACGCAGGCATCACGTAATGTGACAGTAGTTAGGGGATAATAGCTACGGCTACAGACTAATACCCTCGTTAAACAAAACGCAATTAATGGTCTAGATCCCTACCCCTCCACAGGCTCCGAGTTATGCCCCATGGTTTGTCTCTCTGGCCCCACAAGCGAATGCGAATCTTACGTTCGATTTTTCATCATTATTTACAACTTGTATCCATAAACTGAATACATAGTCTTTTTTGTCAAATACTCATGAATATTTGTTTTAAAAAAATACTACAATTTGGTTTAGTAATTTACTTTTATACGGCTGGAAGTAAAACTATCTCTGAAGATCACGTGACTTTTTGGAACCACATTTTGGTTCCGAAAAGTTTTGAAAAATGCTCAAAACGGCCAAATTTGATGGTTTCTTTTATGAACCATTCTTCTCCATTCCAGGAAGACCTTTGGAATCGTGTTTTAGTATATTTTGTAGCCCAAATAGCCCAACAAAGCCGGTGTGTCCCTTTAATATGCCTGTGTTTTACCAAACGAATATCTAAAAAGTGGACAGTACTTACTTGATACTTATAGTAACTGGGTTGAGTACATGGCTCCATCATGCCATGGTGCCATGCAGTTATCCAATTTCTTTAATCTAAACACATTTCTTCATTTCTCAATAAAATTTGCCTTGTGCCATCTGAAAACCACACCACAGCCCATTTAACTTTCTGTTTGAAACAAAACAAATGCACAAAGTTTTGTCACTTCACACTCAAACTCAGACAAATGGGGAAAGGAAACAAGTTTTATGTGTATGTCATGTCGCAGCTTCGAGCCAGTTTAATTTTCTTTCACACCGGATACCACAAAGTGGGCAAACCCATGACCACCAGAATGTAAACGATAAAAGCTGATACCCATGACCTTTCCAAACAGGACAGCATCCATCTTGGATTTGTGGGATTCAACAGTATTGTGTTTGTGACCATAGGTGTACACTGCTAAAAATGGTATTCTTGAAATAAGAAAAAATCTTATTTCAAGAAAACTTTTCTTGTGTCATTCCCAAAAATCTTAATAGAAAAATTTTCTAGGGAGTGGAACAAGAATTATTTTCTTGAAATAATTTTTTTTTCTTATTTCAAGACTACCATTTTTAGCAGTGTATGGGGAACTGTCTTCCCAAATTTTGGCAAAACAGTTAGAAAAATTCTGGAACAGCAAGTTGAAGAAACAAATTGACAGAGAAGCAAAAACAGACTTTTGACCCGATACTGTAAGTTTGTACTTCTGGTTTTATCTTTGTGTAAAATTTCAGGAAAATCAATCCCTCTGCCCCCATTAACCAAAGATTCCCCATATACACACATGATTTTGGCATGGAAATCAAAGACTGAGGAGTATACAATGAGCCACCAATCTCAAGACCTAGAACACTGATAATAGTCCAAGACAAATATGTTCGGGTCTAGGTTACTATAAAAAAATCGGTTGGATGTCAACGATACCAGGGCATATTGTTTGACCATTCAACAATCTATGGATGGATGTACATGCATTGTACATGTATGTGAAGTCATAAACATTATGCATTTGGGAGCCTTTAAAAAACAACTTTGCTAATTTACAATCCAAGCATTGTGAATAAATGCAGTGTTATCATAAAAGATGAATCAGATCTCAACAGTTCAAGACAAAGACATTTGGAGCCTTTTGTTTAATATTCGGCCCCTTAACATTGTTGTCATTATATAAAAATATAAATTGATAATCAGCAAAAGTGAGTGACAGGTTTTTGACATTTGATACTAACGGAAAAAGTAATATATTAGTAACCTATAATGTACATGTATGATTGATTAATATCAGTGCCACCCCATCCCAATCGCTCCAACCCTTTGCTTGTAAAGCATCACTGGATCAAAATGGCTGTCAAGCTTTTTCCTGGCAAATGTCTGGATTCACCCCTGCAAATTATTATGGGATGTAAATTATTTCATTTGATCAGTGTACCTGAAGCACAATAACAACAAAACAATGCATAAAGAAAACAAAAATGAAAGGGAAATAGGAGTGCTGTATCTCAGAGTTTTGTCAATTTAAAAATCACTTTCCTATCATTTTTCTGTAGGAGAAAATCAAAGTCAAAGATTCAACAGTCATACTTGAAGAAAGAGAATAGTTCAAAACTCGAAAAAGTTGAACAGCAGTTCATTTCCGACACAGATCCTGTTATAACCACTGGAAATGTTGATGACACATCTCCCAGTCATGTTGCTGCATTGAGGAAAGCATTCAGTGCTGAAGAAAGCAAGGCATACAGTAGACATGGACGTGAAATACTTAAGGTTAGTGTTATGGCAATTTCTTCTTATCTCATCGACTTGTTGACAATAAACCAAAAAAGTATGTAATGTAGCATAGCATGAAAGCTGTACTTTAGCAAGGATTGGAAAAACTATTACAGTCAGTCATGTATATATTCCCAATTTTATTGGTAAGCACAGTTTCACATACATTTCAAGTTACCTTGTAAACTTGCCTCTGACGAAGGTCCGGGTTGGATCGAAACCTAAGGCCATCTCCCCTACTAGTTTTATATATATATGTATATATGTAAAAATTAGTAGGGTAGATGGCCTATCCAATCCGGACCTTCGTCAGAGACATAAACAAACACAAACACAAACATATTCATTTATAGCAAAAAAAAGGAGCAAAGGATTAAGGGAAGGTCCAAAAAAGGCAGGAACATTGTAGCCAATCAAGGTTAGTAATTTACAAACAATAGGGTTGCTAAGAACCAATCAGAGTAAGGTAGTGAGGACAAAGGATGGTCAGTGTGAAATGGTTGATTACTGGACCTTAAAGCTGGCAACTGCATTGGCTCTTAGCCACCCCATTGACTACATAACAATTTTCCCACTTTTTCTTGAATTTTGATAATTCATTGCTCCTCTTTTTGCTATGGGTACGTTTTTGTTTGTGCTTGGTTATGCCTCTGACAAAGGTCAGGCCATCTCCCCTGCTAGTTTTATATATATTTATATTTATATATAAAATTTGTAGGGTAGATCTGGCCTTAGCTTTCGATCCAAACCGGACCTTCGTCAGAGGCATATAGATAATGAAGTTGCTGTATAGCACAGATGAATAAATAAGTTAACTTGAAAAATAAGTGAAACTGTGCCTACAATTAAAATCCTTGCAAAATTTTCAGACGTGTGTCCTTTATCTGGACTGGACTTCATTGTGGTGGCACAAAAGCAGTGAATTCCACTTTGATGCCTTGTGGTGCCAGTGTGCCTATAGCTGTGAATGATATGCTGCTCTAAAGTTTTTTGTTGTCTATCAGTCCTTGTGGTTACAGGGACAGGGTCGTTAGTGGAGTGGGGAGGAGTGGTGAAGTGTTGAGCTACTGCCAAGCCTGGTGTACTTAGTCTCATGCTGCGGAGATGTTCAGTGAAACAGTTAGCCAAGTATCACTTAGTCTCACTAATGTACACAACGCTTACAGGTGATGCAATAAGCGAGGTTGGTAGTGGTACATGTGAAAGTTCCACAGGTTTTGAAGCGGCCACAGGGTGGGGTCAACTTACCGACAAGTCTTACATAGTGGGCCTCTGCAGGGAAGGGTCTTGCTGTCTTCAGGGAGAGATGGTTTAGGGCACAGGACAGAACTCACTAGGGTGTTATCAATCAATTTGTCACGTCTGAAGGCACATGCAGGATTAGTAGATTTCTTAAAGATACCACCAGTAAGGGTATTGGCCTGTAGAGTTTTGAAATAGTGTAACACGATGTTTTGTACCTTCATGGTCTGGGGGTGGTATGTGAGAACTAGGGGTATTCTTTTGCTCTTATGTTTCGTTGTGGGGATTAAGTGGTGGATGAAACCCGATGGAAGGGGGATGAAACTACTTCATGTGGATAGCCTTGTTTACCAAAATGACCTCCCATCATTTCACTCTGCTGTAGAAATTCAGCTTCTGAGCTGCAGTTACGTCAGAGACAAAGAAACTATGAGTGGTGTATGGCATTTTGACATGTTCTTGGATGAGAGGATTGGTACTGGAGGTGCTATGTGGATCTGTGGGCTTATAGTGGACCGTGGTGGATAGATGGTTAGCTTTGATGGTGACATTGATGTCCAGATACAAAAAAGGGATTTTTTTTTAATTCACCGCGTTCGTGCCCCCACTATGAAGTGCAGCCCTGATAAAGGGACACACGTCAAACAATTTTGCATCAATTTTGTTGGTAGGCACAGATTCACCTATTTTTCAAGTAACCTTATATAAATAAATAAATATTTATGGATTTGGGAATCTCAGAAAGTGTAGACAAAATGAACAACCAGCATTATGGGTTAGGAGTCCAATTTAATATCAAACAATTTGTAATTGTTAATGATAATAATAAAAGTGTTCTTTGTTTTTAATCAGTTGGTCTATATTACATGAAGATCACCACCCTTTGGTCACCAAATAAATCTCATATAAATTCATTAAGTTGTTCACTTTGATATTTGAAAAACTTTCGATTTTAGATATGTAAAATAGTTATGTAAATTAATGCATTTCCTTCACCTTTTTAGGATTGTTTACTGCTTTTTTGCCAAAAGTGGTTTTATTTGGGGCTATAAAAGTAGAGTACCCATGAAAAACAGTACTCATAAAACCATATAAAAACCAAAACAACAGAACAAAAAGTCAGTACTTCTCAAGTGTAAAAACTTGTTGAGAGCTTCTACTGGGCAATATGCATTGTTTGTGCCTTCATTTGCTATGTATACCTTTCTAACATTGGAATGTTTAAAGGGACATACTGGCTTCGTTGGGCTAATTGGGCTATATGAAACATGACTCCAAAGGTCTTCCCAGAATGGAGAAGAACAGTTTTTAAAAGAAACCATCAAATTTGTCCGTTTTCAAGCAATTTTCAAAAAACGAAGGTCACGTGAGTGATCCGATCAAAAATGTAGTTCGGATAAATCACGTGATCTTCGGAGTTGAAGTTTTACTTCAAGCCATATAAAAGTAAATAACTGCATCAAATTTTAAACTTTTTAAAATTTGTTTTATTAAAATGTTCATTTTGTGGAATGGTTTGTTACAAAACAAAGTAACAGTGTGGTAGAAAACTTTTAATTAAATGCCATTTCGCAAGGCCAAACTTTTTAGTTGACCAAGTCTTTATGTCTGTCAAGCAGCCTTGAAGCTGAACAATCACTGACATTCTGTGATCTAAGTTTGGTGTCGTCAGAATAAACCAGGTAATAGATATTCTGTAGTGATTAACGACTTCCTCAAGTGGTGAAGAATATAGAGTAAACTAAACTGTGGTACCTCTCGATCATGGTAGTAGAACAATGATTCGCCTTTGTCAATGACAATGAACTGAGACCAGTCTGTAAGGTGCGGCTTGAACCAGTTTAGCGCTTTGTCACAAGTATCAAATCGTTCACTCTGGTGTTTAATCAATATATCGTGGCTGATGGTGCAAAACACCACCAAGTAATCCAATAGCACCAAGATGGCCTGTTCCCCCGTCTTTAGTGCCATGGAGATCATTATAAACTTGAAGTAATGCTGTCTTAAAGCTGTGATAAGCCTGGTGAGCTGATACAACAGGTTATGAGACAGATGACCCTAGATTTGTATGGCCACAACCCGTTTGATTGTCTTTTCCAAAGAATTTCAGATTAGCTATTGGTATGATTGGTCTGTAGCTATAAAGCTCCTCGGTGTCAAGTTTGGAATTTTTCAATAGAGGACAGATGTAAGAGCGTTTCAATGGATCTGGAAAATAACTGTTTTCCCACGACATGTTAATGATGCAAGTCATTATTGGAGCATAAGTTCATGGGTACAAGACGCAATTAGGTTGACACCATTTATGAGTTTAAGTGCTTTGCTTTGCAAACAAATAGTCTACATAGCAGTATATTGTGGTCCATGATTTAAAGGCCACACTCAAATCAAGAAGGATGAGAACGGTCACATCTCTCATCCATGGCACCCCAAAAATGTGAACCCATAAGAGTGTGGTCTTGATGCTGTGTTTTGGCCTATGTGCACTCTGAAATTCATCGGAAAGGATGTTTCTTTATAATATCATTCAATAGGGACAACACAACATGCTCAGTTGTCTTTCCAAGAAATTTCAGGTTGGCCACAGGTCTATAGTTCTGTAAGGTATCCTTGCCTAGACTGGTTGTCTGTAAAAAAAAGTCTGATGTACGCTGGTTTGAGATTAGTAGGGGAAAACCTTGTCAAGAGACAATTATTAAGAACCCAAGCATATAAAAAATTAATGTATTTGAATGGAAGAGTCACTTGAATTTAACATTGGTGTATAAATAAAAGTCACACACCAAAACTTATCTTTGGTTTCTGTATCCAAACCCAGATAGGGGGCTTAGGACTTTTCTGTCTTCAGGCATGATTGCTCACATTCCTTTTCAACTTATTGCTGTCTGTTTTTAACCATTTGCTCCATGACCTTTCTTTTTATTGTAGCCAGTACCTGAAACTTGGGTTTGATGGTGAACTCTTTACCATTGTTGATTCAAAATGTTCCCCTCTCCCCATGTTTCACTGTGATCTCATGCGCGCCTCGACACTAATAGGTTCTCAAATGGAACTGTCTGCAAATTTGTTCTTATTTGTTAACTAATTACCTCTTAACCAGTTCAAATTTGTCTGACATGCCAACAGAAGCCTAATAAACAATTTTAAAGTTGTATACATGGGATGCCGCCAACAGTTGTGTATGCACACTGCACTTTTTGGGGGGGTATGACGAGGACACAAACTTGAACTGGTAAGAGACACAACCAGCTCTTCTCACCTCCAAAAAGAAGGCGACCCATTGTTCAAACTTTTACAGCATATTGCCAACATTACCTGTACTACACCACACAAATCCTGACCACTCTCAGCTGTGCGGATGTGTGGGGAACAAGGAACACCCCACCTGTTTTATTATATTTTTATAACCTGCCCAGAAATCCAACCTTCTCTAAATCTGCTTCATAGTCTCCTTTAACACTTTCTCCCACAGGTAACACTAATTTTTGACAACTACTGGACACTCATTCCACACACCAGGGGTAGGGTCACAGACAGGAGCATGTCAATTTTGACGATTGTCTTATCATTAGTCTGAAATCCATTATCTACCGGCTTTACTTATTAATTCTCTTTTTGTCGACCCTTTAGTTGTGTGTTGGACCCGCGTTCAACATAAAGTTCTGGCTGTGTGGTACTACTTTAAAGTCTAAATAATTTTCATATTTCTAGAAAACATGGGATATCCATAACCCCATTTTTACATCGATAATAATATTATTATTTTTACATCCAAAAAATCACAAAGTGTATTTAAAACGTGAAAGTTCTCTCTAGTTCATGCAATTGACCCATATTTAGTATCTTACTGTTTCTTCCACTATTGCTTTGTCCTTTTTGTTTCCCCCAATGTTTGTTTTTTGTAGCTACTGCTTTATTCAATTTAAAGTGTCTTTTTAAGTTGTATTCTTTATTATGTCGTGGCCGAGCAGATAAGAGCAGCGGACTCAAGCGCTGGTGTTTCTGTTCAGCAGAGTGTATGTCCTTAAGCAAGACACTTAACCATTATTGCTGCGTCTTTCAGATGGGACGTAAAGCCGTTAGTCCCGTGTGTTGTGTAATGCACATAAAAGAACCCAGTGCACTTATCAAAAAGAGAAGGGGTTCGCCCCGGTGTTCCTGTTTGATTTGCAGCATATTGCGCCACAGCACCTTGTAAACAATTACATGGTGCTATGTAAAGAAACAGGTACAATACTTCAAAAACTTAAATACAGTTTCAATTGAAAAAAGTCACATTCCTGTTTCAATTATTTTTTTACAGGTTTTCCAGGGGAAAAAACAAGACAAGAGGCAGGCTTTGAACCCTACAAAGGAAGGCTACTTGGACAAACTGAGCAACACTAAGTCACCTCTTACTTCCTCATGGAATAGGCGGTTTTTTGAGTTAACAACCAAAGGTCACCTGTATTACAGTAAGCGAAAAAATGAAAAGAATGTTGAGTCGATCTACTTACGCGGAGTCCCAGTTGCACTTGAAGATGATAAAACTTTGGTATTACAAACGGAAGAAAGATGTTACAAACTTCGAGCAAACTCACACAAAGAGGCACAAGAGTGGCTGGAATGTCTTCTGTTCTACACACACAAACCTGCAAACATACCCAAGAGATCACCAACACCAAAGTCGTTTGAATCACAGTAAATTCTCATCAGTTGGAAACGAAATATTGAATTTCATGACATAAAATAATAATTGATATCAATATGAAAACTTAAGCATGTAAATACAATGCTATTATTAATCAATGTAATGGTTTAAGGTAACTGAGCTATGGCAATGACCATCACCTGAATGCCATTTCATGACATCAATATGTTGGATATTTAGATAATAGATTGTTACCAATTCAATACTGTATTGTAGATCTCAATACCTGCTTTTCCTAGTCTTGTTTTTATACCAACTAACCTTTCTTGTTTATGGCACTTGTCTTTAGCCATTATTGTTTTATTCAGAATACCATATTTAAACACATATAACTTTTGCTTACTTTTGTATTGTGTCAGTGTTACAGCTTTATGCTTTGGTCTTGGTTTCAAACCTTTTAGGTTTCAACTACATCTTTTACAAATTTGGGGAAAAATATATTTTAACTTCTATCAATCATCATAGAGTTGCCTTCTGTAAGTTTTGAGTAAAATAATTACCTATCTATTCATGCAAAATACTTTACTATCAAACTACAATCTTAAATTTACTAATTTTAGACCACAACACACTTCAAAGTTTACTATGTAACATTTTGTCTACTTCAAACTAATGTAAGTCTTTGGTCGCTGTCAAACAATAAGATATTCTCTTAAAACAAAAGCATTTTGCTTGTAAATCAATACTAAACTGCAGGTTACTACAAATCTGTATTTTCTTTTCATCTTTTTATAAAGGTCCCATGAACTGAAATAAAAATTCAAAAAATTTCATAAGGTTGTATCGTACAAAATAAAATGGGGGAATAAAATCAGGATTGAATCCTGTGCCCCTAAAAGGGAACAAACTGGTGACATAGACCTAGGAAAATGCCCTCAGCTGGCGTGCATCAATACATGTGGATGCGGTACAATGGCAAGCTTGTGTAACTCAGGGCTGCCGGAGCCGGGGGCCGGCCCCCCCCCCCCCCCCCCCCCCCCCCCCCCCCCCCCCCCCCCCCCCCCCCCCACTTTTTTTGAAAAAAAAAAAAAAAAAAAAAAAAATCGATTTTTTTTTTTTTTTTTTTTTTTTTTTTTTTTTTACTATCTGCCTGCTCAAAAATTGGCCACAAGTGTGTGGAGGCTTGGTTTTTCACCCCTCAAAATGCGAAAAGCTCAGAGCTTCAGGGGGCTATTCCCCTGGACCCCAACATCGATGTTACAGAAATTTTTCCAGTAAACTTAGAAGATTTTTATGGATCTGATTTCCAACAAGAGTGTGTCTATTTCTCTGTTTTTTAGGCATATGCAGGCTTGATTTTTCACCCCACAAAATGCCAAAAGCTCAGAGCTTCCGGGGGCTTCACCCCCCGGACCCCCACCGGGGCTTCACCCCTGGACCCTTACCATTGATGTTCCAGTAAATTTAGAAGATTTATATGGATCTGATTTCCCATAAAAGTGTGTTTTAAGCACATGGAGGCTTGATTTTTAACCCCACAGAACGCCAAAGGCTCAGAGCTTCAGGCCCCTGGACCCCATTCATTTTTTGTCTTCCCTCTAATCACCGTTGTGCCCCCCGTTAAAAAAATCCTGGATCCGCCCCTGCCCCCCCCCCCACTTTTAAATACCTTCTGGCGGGCCTGTAACTTCATGTAGTTAGTTATATCTCCTGATATTTGGCATTTGTTGTATGAAAAATGCGCTCAAGGTGTGTTGTTGCTGGTTTCAGCAACATTACTACAGATGGTGTCAGTCCGCACAGATTCCCATCAGATCGAAGATATCAATGATATTGAACAACTGCAGTGAAGTATGTACCAGAGCAAAATGGTCAGAAATGTGCATTGTCACTATTATGTGTATTGGCATTCAGTGCCTAGGTATATGTTATGAAAGTGTACCAATAGGTCGTGTCTAAATGGATAATATCAATTTTTGGGGACAAATAAAAGTGTAATAACTCATGGAAAAAACATTAAAACAGTGTTATGTAAATTATTAACATCAAGCCATATATTAAGCCCATCAAAATGTAATGTGACAAAATATCACTTCAGAAGACCTTTAAACAAATACTTTGTCTTAAATTATGTAGGATGCAATAAATTAAACTATTTGATGACATCACAATGTCACACAGAGAGTGTGTTTGTGAGAGCAACTTAATTGCTGGGATCATTGCTCAACAGAATTCAGGCATGGTTATTGTTTTTAACTTTATAAACCAAATTTCAATGTGATGCTGCAATTGTGAGTTCTTAAAGAAAATTTAACAAACAATTATCTCGGGTATGCATGGGATTTTTTGTTGTTTCTCCTCACCCCTTCTTTTTTATTTCCATCAGTTATTTCCTGTTGTACAGTGATGTCCATAAAATTATTTATAGAATCAACAGACATCATAAAAATATAAAAATTGCATAAATGAACTTTTTTTATAACAAATAATTTCATACATGTATATGAGACTTGCTTGGATTGTAACAAAAACTAAAAAATATATTACATTGCATTGATATTGACTTAATTATGTACTTTAAATTTAAAAAAATTTAGGCAATTTTTAAAATATTTTTTCTCAAGAAATACACATTAAGTCTTGACATTTTGTCCAGTTTTTATGTGTAGACTTTTGTTTTTACACACTTTACAAGCTGTGAACATCCCCTTAAGTTTTTATCAGAATGTCAATGTGGCCTCTCATTTCTGGGGCATGCTTCTGTGGTGTGTTGATCAAGAACTCGCCTCTCCATGGTCATAGTTGATAGTAAAACAAGTATTGTGGGTTTGTCTACCTGAGGACATTTTAAAAAGGGAATTGGGCGTTCTGTGTTTTTGTGTATGAAACAAAAGCAGAACAAAGAAATGGCCTCAGTTTGCTGACATCTGTGATTTAATTTTGTGTTATGAAACAGTGGATTCTGATGGAAAAACAGGTAGAAGAAAGAGAAATCGTCAATTGGACATGTCAACAAGTGTGTGTCCTTTCTCTATGGTGTAACTGATGATGAAGAAATACACATATTTTAATTCTATAAATTATGTCGTCGTTAGATGGTACTTAATCATTATGACTTGACAAAATGCATCTACAAACTAACAGATTATTTTATTAATACAAAACGTTTTGCTCAAATGAGGTTTTTTTTCAAAATGTAAAAATACCCAGTACTGTTTTAAAAGTGCTAGAAAAGCTGTCATTTTACCCCAATTATATACTTGTTACTCAAAAGAAACTATCATCACAACTTTCCAGGGAGATTTGAATGTTCAATTACAATCAATAGCAATATGTTTTTAGTATGTTTTTGGTTTCTTTGAATCACTTTACTAAGCGCTTGTACTATCTGAATCTTGATTTAAAAATTGAACATTTTTGTCATAATTTTGTTATGTCAGGTATACCTATTTTGTTGTAAGGGAAAAGGAGACACAAGCAAACATGTAACTTAATCTTGTGCACTATTTACTAGCGTTATCGATGATGTTGACTGTTAACCAAAGCTTCGTGACCACAACAAATAAAAATGTTGTAATTTCAAGAAAAAACATGACTTTGTTGTCTCACTCTTTTTTCATGGCCAATATTGATTTTGTATTTCAAACAATCTTGTTCTGTTCTTAACCAGTTAATGCCGAAAGATGTGTGTATATATATATATATATATATATATAATATATATATATATATATATATTATATATATATATATTATATAATATATATATATATATATATAAAAACACAACTTTCACAGACAAGCAAACGCAAGGAAAACAGATCAGGGTAATTTGTTAACACTGCTGGATTAGTCCATTGTGTTGCATGCAGTGCATGCACTTACAAATTGCTATACTTTGCCCTGTATAAAGAGGGACAAAGGGTGCTGGAAGTTATGCTCAAAATACCTCTTCTTTCTAGGGATTATTGTGTAATTCCCAGTTCTAGACCTTCATCATTTTGTTGTTCAAATTAGGATTATAAGAGACCGATAAGCTGCCACAATTCTTCACCAAGAAAACATTAAATTGGAGGCAAGTCTGAGATTCCAGCATCATGCCATGACCATTTATCAACCGTGCCTTATGGCCACAAAAGAGAAAAAGAAATTCTGGTGCATTTTATGGGAACATTTTTGTTGTCTTTACTTGGTTTCGTAGTGACAACAATATTTAAAAAACAAATACACTCGAAATTATGAAAAATTAATCCTGCGGGTAAGCCTGGAAAGCTTTTGGATTCTGATAAGTGGTTAATATAACTGTGCAATTGGGCACTTTTATGCACTAGGTGTCAGTGGAGTTAACAGGTAAATCCATTGTTCTTGGAAATAGTTGCACTATACGAATGGAACAGAACAAAGGGACTTTGCCTGGTCTATCTCTCCCCATCATGTTTATTTCCTTCTGAAGGTTCAGGGCAGTGCTTATGCTTGGCCCATTCATAGCATCCATATTTGCAGCCTCTCTATCCCTGGAGCCTGTAGTACGAGATGAATATCTCGCTTCCAATCCTTGCAGAACAACAGCAGTATGTGTACGCTGTGCTACTTTGACTGCTGTCTATGCCTGAGATCTGAGAAAAGCAAAACAACTTGTCCAGGAATCCAATATTGCATACTCCAGTGTGTGAGCCAATGAGCCTCCTATTTCCTAAGGTAGCGCCTCGTCCAAGCCAGCCTCACTGTTTTTGAAAAGTTGTCCAAGACATGCGGGAGGCAGGGGCAGCTCCGTTCACGCCGAAATATACAGTTGTCTGACCAGTTCTGGATCACTTTTTGAATTCACACTGTTTTCTGTTGCAATCTCTTTGACAACTTTAAAAAAAAAGTTGATCAGTTTACCTAAACATGTCATAAAACTCACCAAGTATCCACTGACCCCCAAAAATAATACTATTAAAGAGGCTTCGAGAAAAGTATCGTCACTTGTTTGACCAGTTCAGGATCGGTTGATTCTATTCTGAATCAGTAGCGTGCCCTCTATTGCAAACCCATACTCCTATTCATAAAACTGTCTCTCAAGAACACGAACTTCAGAAGTGTGTTGGCAAGGAGGTGGACTTCCTTTCTCCAGTGAATGTCATGGAAGTGTCTTCAACAGCAGTGCAAAAACACAGCGACAAGAACTCAAAACAACAGCAAAGGCAACTGAAAAAGAGATGCGCGCCTTAAAGCAACATTGACCTGAATATCTATTCATACAGTCGCAAAACCTTTCTTTTTCTCACATAAAAACTAAAATACTACAAGAATTCGTTCAAGTAATGTATCTTAAAAGAAATAAATAAAATTTCTACTGCAGCCATATGATTTCACCTTTTAGTGCAGCACTATTTGACGCAATGAGATGTTGAGTGATCCCGAACAGGTTAAGGGTACGATGCCCCCAAAAAGTTGATTTCGGTAATTTCATCTCTTAAAAAAAAACAAGACGACTGCTTCAGTAATTACGTGAAATATTTTTGACACATTCTTAGCATTTTACATTAATCTTGTTCGCCCTGGCATTCAAATTTTTAAAGGTGAGAAGTTTTAACAGCATTTTCAACCTTTCAAAATAATGATCAATATCGCAGACAAACTGTAGAAAAAATTTCCATAATTTATTTGTCGATGATGTTTGGCACCTTATTTTGGGTTTGTTGGTTTATTGGATGTTATTCTTTACAACTTCGTGTGACAAGGGTGTTTTTTCTTCCATTATTATCTCGCAACTATTCACAGGTTTGTTATTTTGTGCATACAAAATATGTTGAGATACATCAAGTGAGAAGACTGGTCTTTGACAATTACCAAAAAGGTGTCCAGTGTCTTTAAACATATTGTCTCCACCTTATCCTTATAAAAGTTAAGTCTCCAACAAGCTGTTGAGCGCAGTCGTGGTCCTGCAGGGAGAGATGAGTCTGTCTTCCTATTCAGGAGCCCATTTGCAAGACGATACAATTTGCGTGTGCTTGGCAATCTTGAGATATCCTCCAATCTTTGACAAGTTTGGTGTAGTGCAACAACTTGGCTGGTCGAACAATGAGGGATTGAACCTTCCCTCGCTGGGCATTGAAAAGTTGGCGGTGAATTTCTGGCGGTGGATTCTATGTGTAGTAGTCCATGCGACACGAACACCCCTTCCAGTAGTTGCTATTTTATTGGTACCCAAAGACCGTATAAATGTTGCATTAAAGACACTGGACACCTTTGGTAATTGTCAAAGACCAGTCTTTTCTATGGCGAGCCAAAGTAGCATTTATTAGCATTAGCAACGTCTTTAATGTTTGTTTAATGCCATCGAAGATGTCTTCGGTGTATTTAAAGATATCTTTAAATGATTAAGAGATATCTCTAAATCATTTAAAGATATCTCTAAATGATTTAAAGATATCTCTAAAAGATTTAGAGATATCTCTAAATCATTTAGAGATATCTGTACCCTGTATTTTATTTGGCAACTGCATTGACCTGTTGTTAAAATGTTGGTAACACGGGCTTCTTAAAATAGGGTATTTGTACTGACAACATTGTGATGACTTCGGTATGAGGGTCATATTGGCATCAGCACTGACTTGAAATGCAGTACTTGACTGTCAACAGCGGTCACTTGAAAGCCACTCATGGCAACTCCATTGACGTGAATGTGCAGAGCATGGTATTTTGTGATTCGACAAAACCGTAACTGATTTAAAGATATCTCTAAATCATTTAGAGATATCTCTAAAACATTTAGAGATATCTCTAAATCGTTTGGAGATATCTCTAATTCATTTAGAGATATCTCTCAATCGTTTGGAGATATCTCTAATTCATTTAAAGATATCTCTAAATCATTTAGAGATATCTCTAAATCATTTAGAGATATCTCTAAATCGCTTCCGGTTGAAACTGAATTATGGGTATGTTACGGTGGTTGGGAAAGACACTGCTGCCGTGATTGTACATTTTGTGACTCCCCAATTACGCCGACGCATTTTGAGTTTATGGATTTTTCAAGGCCTCCGTCATTATGTGCATTCAGTGCGCATGACCCCATGCGTGTGTACGCGCAACTGGAAGCGATTTAGAGATATCTCTTAATGATTTAAAGATATCTCTAAATGATTAAGAGATATCTCTAAATGAATTAGAGATATCTCTAAATGATTTAGAGATATCTCTAAATGATTTAGAGATATCTCTAAATGAATTAGAGATATCTCTAAATGATTTAGAGATATCTCTAAATAAGTTACGGCTCCGTAAAGTTCACAAATTAGGAAGCGCCGCACACTCAGGTCAACGATGTTATTTTCGGAATGCATTCTAATCAATCGAAGTTGCAAACGAACGAGTTTCAAGTCATCCACTTCGCAAAATAATGCACTTAATGTCAGCATTGTTGCCAACAAAATCACGTATTTATGTCAACGGCGATGTTAATAGATGTTTTATGAAAAGACATCGTTGTGAGCAATAACGTGGTGTGTTTAAAGCAATCGTTGATGCCAACATTTAGAGATATCTCTAAAGATTTAGAGATATCTCTAAATGATTTAAAGATATCTTTAAAACATTTAGAGATATCTCTAAATGAATTCGAGATATCTCTAAATAAGTTAAAGATATCTTTAAATCATTGACAGAAAATGATGTTCCGTTTGAAACTTAATTAGAAAAATAATTTGTCTTCTAAACGATTTAAGAGATATCTCTAAATATTTAGAGATATCTCTTGATCTTTTAGAGATATCTCTAAATTGTTTTAAAGACGTTGCTTATAGTAATAAATGCTACTTTGGCTCGCCATACTTTTCACTTGGTGTATCTCAACATATGCACAAAAAAACAAACCTGTGAAAATTTGAACTCAATTGGTCGTCGAAGTTGCGAGATAATAAAGGAAGAAAAAACGCCCTTGTCACACGAAGTTGTGTGCTTTCAGATGCTTGATTTCGATACTCATCACGCGTGAGGTCTCAAAATCAATTCAAATAATTATTTTACTGAGAAATTACTTCGTTCTCAAAAACTACGTTACTTCAGAGGGAGCCGTTTCTCACAATGTTTTATACTATCAACAGCTCTCCATTGCTCGTTACCAAGTAATTTTTTATGCGGCTAACAACTATTTTGAGTAATTACCAATAGTGTCCAGTGCCTTCAAGTCTGGCTGCAGCACACACCAGTGAAGGCAGTCCCATGTATGGTGAGCCATATTAGCATTTAGCAACGTCTTTAATATTTGCCATCGACGATGTCTTCAATGTACTTAAAGATATCTTTAAATGATTAAGAGATATCTCTAAATGATTTAAAGATATCTCTAAATGGTTTACAGATATCTTTGTTAAAATGTTAGTACCATGGGCTTCTTAAAATAGGGTATGTATTGACAACATTGTGATGACTTACGATATGAAAGTAGTTGGCATTAGCGTTGACTTGTGCAGTACTTGAGTGTCAACAGCAATCACTTGAAAGCCACTCATGGCAACTCCATTGACTTGATTGTGCAGAGCATGTGTTTTGTGATTCAACGAAACCGTAACCGATTTAGAGATATCTCTAAATGAATTAGAGATTTCTTTAAGGATTTAGAGATATCTCTATTAATTTTGTTTAGTCTTATTTGTTTTTGTAGATTCTGTATATTTTGTGTATGAGTAAAGTATTTGTTTTGAAAGTAAAAAAAATTCAATCAACCAATCAATCAACCAATCAGTCAATCAATTAATCGATCAGTCACTCTCAAGCAAAAGGCTTTCTTATGTTAACTTTTTTCCTTTTTGTAAGTTACTTTGCTGTAATTAGTCACTTTGCTTTTATTGAAATAAAATATTTTGTTTCAAAATCTTTTAATTCAAGTAGCAAACAATAGGTCCGGTCATCAAAACAGTTTAAAAGGACATCAGGGTTGGCATTTCAATCGCTCAACTTAAAAGCCGGGAGACATTTATGTACAGGTATGGGGCTACATTTAGGTCGGGCGACATTTAGGGCTCGGGCTACATTTAGGGGCCGCACACACGGCCTTTATACCCAGCACTTTTTAATATAGTTGAGGCAATGTATAACCATAGATAGGTATGTATAACCTAGGTAGGCATGCACGCAATCAAGTCTGGCACCCTATACCATGCATATTTTTAGCATTGTGGTTCAATGCATTCTTTCATGATTTATCTTCCTCACACGCTGCACTTGAAGTTGTTGAAGGAAAACCCGGTAAATATAATTGTCTTTTATTTTAGTTTGTATTTTTCACGTTAAAATGACCCCAAACTTTATAATAATATGTACAGGTGGAGAGAGGGATCGGACGATGTAGACTTGGTTCAAGTCGGGCTTAACGCGCGCCCTCTAGTGTAAATTATTTGCCAATCCAGTTTGTTTTTGATTGCTAAGTGGGCTCAATATGCAAATTGAACATCGCGCGTGCGCACTTTCCCTACTGGTTGGCAAAATGAGTGAACATCGCGCCTTTTTGCATGGGACTGATGGTGGCGTGACGCACACGCGTTTGTGCGTCTGCTTAGTGCACACCTCTATGGCGTTTGCCAACCAGCAGCGTCTGTACGCATGCGTGAATGTAATTTACATATTTCATGGGAAGGGTCTAGTCTAGAGCTGCCCTGTACACTTTTGGCAAGATCGAAAAACACAAATGTTCACAGATTCACACATAACTTACATGATTTAAAGTAAGTAATGGTAGAAAGGGTTTCTTAAAATATTTCTGCCTAATATGCTATCGTTTCTGAGAAATGAGTAACACGCGTGATAAAAACTTGATGTTTGAAAACACATAGGTCTCGATCCTTTTGGTAACAGCTCAAAATCATCAGTGTCCACATTGGTGTGATTCAACATGTGCATGAACAAATAAAGCTGTGAAAGCTCAATTGGTCATCGAGTTCACGAGAAAATAGTGAAAATTTTCACTATTTTGAATCACATCAATGTGGACACTGATGATTTTGAGCTGTTACCAAAAGGTGTACAAATACCTTTGAGCACGAAAAGTAGCTGAGCACAACAAAGTTGTGCTTAGCAAAATAAGTTAACCGGCAAAAGTACTATTTCACACGTACAATTTGTGACTGGTATCCTGCTCTTTTTCGGTTACAATTAGCAGGAAATCGTTAAGCAATATTTTCTGCGCAGCTATATGAAATTTGCCCCTGATAGCTGAGTTGATTGGCAACATTCCTGGCGAATGAGGGCGCACAACAAAGTTGTGAAATAAAGCTGCGATGTTTATGTGGAGTGCAATCATAGAGTTATATAGAAGAACTAGAGGGCGCACTAGCCAAGTTACGTGACTCGCACTGATTCAGTATAGAGATCAGTGGTGACTCGTCGCGCGGGTGGTGCGGCCATGTTTTAAGTACCACTACCATTACTTTACTGTACGCAAAACAACAACATGAACACCGAGCGCGTGATGCGTGCATTTACCATACGCACATCGTATACTTCGTACTCAATTTTGCCCTCTAAAAAATGGCGCTAGTGTCTCCTTGCCATTGATCTACATTATACTGACTGGATAGGACGACTGCGCGTAAATGTAGCGAACGCGCGCGTTTGCAAGTGGGGCTTTTGAATTTAAACGGGGAGGCGGCGCACAATCTGCACGCAACGCAAATAAATGATTTTCGGGGTCGTGGAAAAATATTGCTCCGTTTTTTGCCGTATTTAAAGGTTTCGTTATGTAAAACAAGGGATGACACCGTAGTCAAACACAAGTTTTATGCTGCAAACATGGTAAAGGTTTGTGTTGCGGTAGGTTGCTCTTCTTCAGGAGCTATGTACGGACGAGAAAATCGGATTTCCTTTCACATGTAAGTGGTGTAGTCTGCAAAAAAACGAACACTGACACATATTTTATATTACTTGATCATGCTGTTTTCAAAATAGTATTTTAGGCCTGTAGGCCTATATTATTTTTTAAAATACAAACTTCAATATATTGTATAAGTGTTCGGGCCAACAAAGGTGAACACCTTTTGTTTGGGTTTTGTTTTTCTGTGTAGGTGTAAACTTCAATGCTCAATTAATTAAATTAAATTTGATTGAATTCAAAGTTGCTAATTGGGGAGTGGCATTTTCTCGTGATTGCATGTATGATTTTTTTAGGAATAAATTCGTTGGCAGACTGAACCTTTATGTTACGTTTTCCTGCTTATAGTCTTCCCTTCTCTATAACTATTTTACGTTTTAGTGTTTCTGTTTCGTGTGTAACTAATTAAATTTCTGATACGGAATACACAGTTATGGTTTCTTCAGTTTTAGTTTCCATGTGGCAATTATCTAACTTTCTGATTGTAAATATGAAACAAATGGAGCTAAACTGGCTCCTTCTTGAAAAAAATCATCATTTTGTATTGAATAAACCACTATCTATGTGCGAGAGTCTTGTTTATTTATTATACTGTCACATTAGCCACAATTTATCTTATCCCAAATTTATTGGTTTTTAAGATTGGACCACGAAGTTTTCTAATGTGCTTGATACTTTAAAAACAAATATGCGTTCATGCTCTACGCCTATATAAATTGATTGATGAAATATCAATCTAGATTAAGAAACTCTCTCCAAAAAGAAAAATTATTATAAACCTTCAACATGCTCATCATCACTACAAGTACTTGTACTATTACTGCATGCTTGAGGCCATGCATGCTGGGACCGCCGCGCTTGCGTACTTTCACGCAAATACCCCGTTCAGCGACTACGCGCTTAGCCATAACAGCGATCATCGAACGTGCACAAACGCGCTGAGTTGTCCTATCCAGTCAGTATACTGTAGATCAATGCTCCTTGCGGTCCCGGCCATTGATCTACATTATACTGACTGGATAGGACAACTCAGCGCGTTTGTGCACGTTCGATGATCGCTGTTATGGCTAAGCGCGTAGTCGCTGCAAGGGGTATTTGCGTGAAAGTACGCAAGCGCGGCGGCCCCAGCCACTGATCGTCAGTATATAGAGATCAGTGGCCCCAGCATGCATGCAGCGCCTCAAGCATGCAGTAGTAGTGATGATGAGCATGGTGAAGTTAAAGTATAAAATTAATATTCATTTGTTTATGATAATTTTTTCTTTTTGGAGAGAGTTTCTTAATCTAGATTGATATTTCATCAATTAATTTATATAGGCCTAGCTAGAGCATGAACGCATATTTGTTTTTAAAGTATCAAGCACATTAGAAAACTTCGAGGTCCAATCTTAAAAACCAATAAACTTGGAATAAGAGAAATTGTGGCTAATGTGACCGTTTAATAAATAAACAAGACTCTCGCACATAGATAGTGGTTTATTCAATACAAAATTATGACTTTTTTCAATGAAGTGCCAGTTTAGCTCCATTTGTTTAATATTTAAAATTAGAAAGTTAGATAATTGCCACATGGAAAGTAAAACTGAAAAAACCATAACTGTGTATTCATCTTATCAGAAATTTAATTAGTTACACACGAAACAGAAACGCTAAAACGTAAAAAAGAGAGAAGTGAAGACTAAAAGCAGGAAAACGTAACGTAAAGGTTCAGTCTGCCAATGAAAATATTCCTTAAAATTTCAGACAGGCAATCACGAGAAAATGTCAAAAACAAAAACAACTTTGAATTCAATCAAATTTAATTTAATTCAAAAGCATTGAAGTTTACACCTACACAGAAAAACAAAACCCAAACAAAAGGTGTCCGCCCTTGTTGGCCCGAACACCTATACACAATATTGAAGTTTGTATTTAAAAAACAATATACAGGCCTAAAATACCGTTTTGAAAACAGCATAACCAAGTAATAGTGTTAGTGTTCGTTTTTTCTGCAGACTACACCACTTACCTGTGAAAGGAAATCCGATTTTCTCGTCCGTACATAGCTCGTGAAGAAGAGCAACCTACCGCAACACAAGCCTTTACCATTTTTGCAGCATAAAACTTGTGTTTGACTACGGTGTCATCCCTTGTTTTACATAACGGAACCCTTAAATACGGCAAAAACGGAGCAATATTTTTTCCACGACCCCGAAAATCATTTATTTGCGTTGCGTGCAGATTGTGCGCCGCCTCCCCGTTTAAATTCAAAAGCCCCACATTTACGTGCAGTCGTCCTATCCAGTCAGTATAATGTAGATCAATGGTCCCGGCGCGTTTGTGCACGCAGTATTGCCAGTGCGCCCTCTAGTTCCTATATATAACTCTATGAGTGCAATGCAGTAGATTATTTTAGGCAAACGAGGACTAGACGATTTAGGTCAAGTCTATGGACGACGAGGAGGTGTGCCAAGTTGCTGGGGAAGAAATTCACGCCTGCTGAGTGGGCTCACTAATTTATACATGAATATTTGCGAGTTGCGCGTATTGTTGCAAAATGGGGCACAAATCGTGATATTTACGATAATATTTTATCGCGAATATGCACGTTGCAATTTTAAGACATAAAGTAGGGCACAAATCACGAATATTTATACGTGGTTAAATTTACGTAAATATTCGCGTGTTGGGGCACAAATCGTAAATATTTACGTGAATTTTTGCGACTTGGGGCAAAAATCGTGAATATTTTGCGAAATATTAACTTAAACATGTCGTTTAATTGATGTCCCTTCGCTTTAATATTCAGCGATCGAATTGATTCCTCCATGCATGAAGGTATTGAAACAGAGGACCAATCTATTCGTGTGACGAGCCTGCGCTTTTCGTTGGCAATGGCAGGATCAGAGGCCGTTCGGTAGCGTATAGTTTGCTAGGCTAGCCCTTGACCTTTAGTTTTGTCTTTCGGTTACTCTATAGAATTTAATTTTATGAATATGTGTATATCATGATCATGGTATTATGATGGTATGATTTAGCAGCATTTTAAAAGCATTTAACAGAATAATCTGAGACCGGTTAAAGACTGAGCATTTCGTTCCTCCATGACTATGGACTGAGGTCCGAGAACAAGTGACGGTGTATATTCCATTCATCTGTACTCGCGACGAAAACAAGGTTGATTGGATGTTGGTAATAAATCAATAATGTTGCCTGCCGCACGGCGTCGTTGGTTACGTCTGAATGGTCGTCTACTACTGTGCGCGTATGTCCGTGTGTACTGCCGACCATTGTATTGTACCTGTACCTCCTCGCACAGTCGAGTCACAGTGACTAGTTAGGTCACTCAGCTCTTTGTTGAATTTGTAATTTGTAGTCTTAAGAGCTAGTCAGTATAGTATATTGGTCATCCCTAAAAAGACTGTCGGCGCAAACTTCAAAGTGCAATCATCATGGAGGTAGAAAATGGGTGTGTGGTTCTTTCATCCGTTGACCGTTCTCTTCTTAATCCAAAGTGTAAGTAATCATGTTATAATCATAATGACAATGTTATAACAAGGGCCATGTACATGTACGTAGTTGCGATAATCGTAACCCTCTATCCTTCAGACTCGGGAGGATACGATTATTGCCATTGGGAGGATGGAGGGTTACGGTCCCAGGGGAACAAAATCAACTTCGCATTGCATTGCCTAGTACTGAGATTGAGTATAATTCACTTAAAGTATTAAGTGTGGACTGAGTGATACTGATAGCACGTCGTCAGTCTCATAATCGTACCTCCATGGTTGAAGTTTGAACCACCTTCAATTCCTGTATCTTTTTGCAATACAAATTCCTTGCTCTGTGTGCAAACGCAACTGACTTTTTGATACTGATATTTGATAAATAAATGATAGCGGTGTTCAATCAATTCATGGAGGAAGGAATTTTTCAGTGACATTCCAAAACTGTTGTGTTGACTTGTTAATGTTGTTGACTCTCCATTATAATTTAACCACTTCACAGCCACAGGCCTGAAATTTTATCTTTGAGAGGGCAAGGCCAGTTTCTTGTTGCAAAGGGTACTTCTATTGGAAAAGTCTATGGGAAACCTTTGAAGGGGCACCAAGGCCAGGGCAATGGAGGAAATTGGGAAAAAACAAAGTATATCATGCAATGTATCAACTCACTGATGTCCTTATTTCATTTCTTGATTTATTGGAATAATTCGAACATGGTGCATGGTCTGATCTTTGATGCCTCCAATAGAGCTCCATTTGTTGGGAGTGTGACCTACCTGTATTCTCCGGTCACTAGGGAGTATGGTGTCCAGGTGAAGCCGTGGGACAAATGTCTGCAGTGTCTCCACTTGGTACGCCTTCTTTTGACAAATCAGGGGACTCATTGTGGCAACAATAATTTCAAAGAAAAGTTATTACTCTGAGCGCTCCAAAAAGTTTAAAAAAAAATTGGAATACCCAACCAAATTTGTTAAAACCAATGTGGGTCCAAGGCCAGCAGAGGCAAGAACTTTATGGGGTGGTTTTTGGGACAAGCTGAAAGACTAATGGATTCATTTTTTTAAATGCTGCTTTATAATCCACTGGAATATTTTTTGTTTTTTATGTTTGTCAACGCAATATGAATAAAATTTGAATCTTGAATATCTGTCTCTGTGGCTGTATGTTCTGGCCTTGATGCCCCTGTCTATGATTCTGAGCAGAGTTAGTGCTGGTTTATGTAATGAAGAAGGACGAATGTAAGATCAGCCATCTGCTTTTTATGAACGAATTGAAGTTGTTTGCAAAGAATACGTGGCGGAGATCAATTCTTTGGTGTAGACATGCTCAAGGATTTTCAGCGATGACATCGGGATGCTATTTGGTTTTGAGGAAATTTGCTTCAATAACCATGAAGAGGGGAAAAAGGATATTCTGATGGCATGGCCCTGCCAGATGGTGCACAGATGAGGGCTTTGGATGAGGAGAAAAGTATATTTGGTGTTCGTTATTTGGTCTAGTATAGGACCACGTCCTTCACAAGGAATCAAAGGTAAGGTTGAGGACAGAATACATCAGGCGGGTCCAACTTGAACAGGGGAAACATGGTCAAGGCCATTAACACATGGGCCATGCCTTTGACGAAATACAGTGCAGGTTTTGTTGAGTGGACTAAAAACGTCACTGACGGAATGACAAGAAAACTGAGGACCTTGCATGGCATGCCACATCCGGGGACAAATGACAGCAGACTCGATCTTATGAGGTGAGAGGGCAGAAGGGGGTAACGTTACTGAGCTTGTCAGATAGTGTCAATATCGAATGAAGGAGCTTGCATTTTTGTCACATCAGGAGCACCAAGGAAAACTTGTTGGAAATAGCGCAAAAGTACAGAAGAAGATAAAACCATAACACCTAGTAGCTAAGTCTGTGAAACTCGATCTACTTGTTTTTTATTTACAACAATATTTGGCAAGTTTGAGGCATGGAATGAATCTTTACAAAAACCAATTAGCATTTCTTGTGTCTTTTTTTGGATTTATGTTCATATTGTTCTCAACTGACCATTGGCAAGCAATATCAGCTGACTGTTATAGGACCGATGCTGATCCCTTAGCCCTACTGCATATCAAAGATTGGACTGTCATCAACATATTTATAGATCGGACAGGGTGTGGATAGGTCATTGATCTGTATCAAGAAGTCTTTGGGCCCCGATAATGTCCCTTGGGGGACACCTCCATTCGGAAACCGAAACCTGATGTAACTGATCCAATTTTCACCGACCCGTTGGACTCTGTTCACAAGGAAAGCTGCCATCCAGCGTACAAGATGAGGTTCCAGACCAATGTTGGTCAATTTCTGGATAAGGGTATGATGATTAATATGGTCAAATGCCTTAGAATAATCTAATAACAATACTCCAACAAAATTTCCAGGCTTGTCAGTCGCTTTGTACCAGTGATGTACCATCTCAACAAGTGCATCAGTGGTGCTCAGGTTCCAGGGATGCAGCCATACTGTTCGGGGTCAATTTTGTCCTGGATCCTATCAGAAACTAAACCCAACAAGATGGCCTCAAATGTCTTGGCAGCAATCAGGGTCAATGATATCGGTCTAATGTAATTTTGTACTGACCGTGGTGGGTGTTTTGGGGGGATAGGGATGACATCCGCTGACTTCCACATGGTAGGAACCACACCTTCCCTCATTGAGCTGTTGAAGATTGCGGTGAGTGGGGCAGCCAGTACTTGAGAGAATTCACGTAGAATCCGTGGGGGTATCCCATCTGGCCCAGGTGACTTGTTCACTTTGATCTTATCCAGAGTCGTTTTCGTAGTGGCAACACTGATGTTGAGGTCAGCTGGCAGTAGACCAGGGAGCTGAAATACTGGGTGGGTGTCATCCAGTCGAGGTAAGTCATGACTGACTGAAACAAAGAAGTTGATAATATTGTTAGCTAGTGATTGGAGATCACCGTTAGTCACTTTATTTGCAAGGCCCTGCAGGCCAGTATTTCTTCCATTTGATAAGCCCATAAGTGATTTCATGTGCTTCCACCAGTCATTGGTTGAGGATTTCTCAAGAGATGATATTTTGGACTTGTAAAAGTCATGACGCAGGTGAGATGCTGAGCGATTCACCTTGTTTCGGAGTTTCTTAGCCAGTTCCATATTGCCTGACATCCTTGCCCGCTGACGTCTCTTGACTAAGTTCCTGAAAACATCTGTGACCCATGGTTTGTCATGGTATGACGGTCGACAACCTTGCTCGGGAAATGGGTCTCCATTAAGTTGGTCATGGTAGACTGGTAAAACGAAAATTGATCCTTGCATTTGTCCAACTTAAACAACTCTTCCCATCTGATCTGAGACAGGGCCGATGCAAAGGCAGATTTTTGACGATGGCCCATACGCTTGGTGGTAACCTTCATGGTATGCCCGGTTTCGAGGGACGGTTCACTTGATGGTAAGAAGAGCACCATGTTGTGATAAGATGTTCCTAGTTGGGAGAGTACCTTTGGTTTATCATTCACGGGTGATAAGTTAGTCCAAATTTTGTCCAGAATTGCATGATGACGTAGGTTGTTCCACCAATTGTCTGAACCCGTAATGTGTACGAAGAAATGTGTCCCTCAGTTGGTTGAAATCACCCATAAGTATTCCGCTAGCAGGATGCATACGAAAAATGCTGTCCACACAGTTAATAAGGTAGTCATGCATTTGCATTTTGTCTGCATCTGGTTGATGGTAAATACAGCCTACAGTGATACAAGAGAATTTCCTTGGGAGTTTTTGAGGTCTCAAAGTGAGCCATATTGCCTCATGTGTATCGTCCTCTAGCCCTTCAAGCCTTTTGTAGTGAATTTTTATATTCTTTATATAACAAGCTACTCCACCTGCCCTCTTTTGTCTGTCCTTTCGTTCACAGACATATCCGGGCAGGTCGACTGCATCGTTTGAAACATGTTTGCTGAACCAGGTCTCGGATACACATACGACATCCACTTGATTGTTTCTAACAATGGTGTGCAATTCGTCAATTTTCTCTATACTCAAGGATCGTGCGTTGAGATTCAAAACGCGCAGAAAATCCTATTGTTTCTTAGTGTTTGTGAGGCTTACCAGATTAGAAGTATTGATGCCAGATGTGTTAACGTAGCGGGTATTCAGGATTCTTGATGTTATTCTAGGCGGTATTGTAGTCACCTTCTTAACTCCTCCCCTATAGCCTCTGCGAGTTGGTTTGAGGCTATTTAATCCAAGATGTCTTATCAGTTGCCATACTGCACTGGGTAAACAGCATGGACGATTAACTATCGTTTCACCAATGTTACGTAGCTGGGATATCGTGTACGTTTTCATGGTTGAGTGACTTCTGGGTGAAGAAAATCAAAATCAACAAACCACAGCATATTTGGCCCGGTGAATCACAAACTCATTCCTCATCCTCAAAATGTCTTTCTTCTTTTGCGCGCTGTGATAAAATGAAATAATAATAATAATAATAACAACTAGAAATTCAGTTTTTGTCAATTACAAAAACAAGGTGTTCGTGAGTGATGTCATCAAAATGTGATTGAATGAGTTGGTGACGAAGTTTTACCTTATCAATCCAATTTCTGGTTCAGGAGTTAGATTCATTCAATAACGTCAACTGCCGGTTTGAACCAGAAGTCAATGTCAAATGAGGTCATGTTCTTTGTATCGTTTCTTAAGTTGTTACATATCATCCCAATGATGTTTAGATGATAAAAATAAAACTTGTGGATCAGGATTTGTAATTTATGAAACATTAAATATCAATTTCCAACTTAGTCCGGAAGTAAAGGTCAAACACGGTCGCATATTGTGTAGCACGTGATAAGTCTAACAAGACCTTTCAGATGATGTATGAATTGTTAAAATCCAACGTGTGGTATCAGGAGTTAAGAATTTTTCAAATATTAGATGGATTATCCGCTGGGGTGCAATATGAGTTCTAACACCGATGGATGCGGAATGTATTCCAGCACGGTCCCCACAGCACAAATACATTTACATGCAAAATAATCACATTTGTGCATTTTACATAGGACGTCAATGAAACTGCACGTGCGGTGCACGTGTACAGGAGGTTGACCCTCTTTGACCGTCAATGACGGTCAACTGTTACGTGCGATTTATGTGTGGCTGTACAGGTACAGCGTATGTTTACATGTGTTCTTTCACTATCGCGCGTCATCAATGCGGGTCAATTTAAACGTGCACCTTTTTCGACCAAATGTTAAGGTCAAAATGTTGTTATCTCTGTGCAAAAGTTTGAGCAGGCTTAACGTTCTACAACCTGATACAAAAAATAAACTGACATAATCAGTAGTTTTTGAGATATGAATTGTTGAAAATTTCAACTTCGGATTTGAACGAGAAGTCAAGGTCAAATGAGGTCAAACTTCCTGTAACGTTTGTTGAACCTTTCACGACCTATCCGATGATGTATAGATTGTTAAAATTCAACCTGTGGTTCACGAGTTATGATTATTTACAAATATTAAACTTTGATTTATTGTAATTCAATACCTGATGACGTCATCATAACATCATCAAGTTTGTGTCGTCTTGAAATTGAGGTTCAATTGTCTTATGAGTTTCGATGTTCAATTCAATTTCAATCTTGAGTTATGTCCCAAAATTGATTTAAAAAAACAAAAAAACAAAGGCAAACTTTGACCTTCCGGTACGACCGGAAGTAAAGGTCATACAATTTTGGCATAACTTTTGAAATGTTGCCCCAGTCTTGATCTGTCCGATGCCCAACTATGGACATCATAGCTTTCAAATTCAAGGATTATACAATGAATAGCAAATGGTTATTTTTCAACTTTAAAACCCTTGTAATTCGACACCTGATGACGTCATCAAGGATTTGCCGTCTTCATATTGAGGTTCAATTGTCTGATGAGTTTCAATATTCAATTCAATTCCAATCTTGAGTTATGCTCTAGAGAAGAGTTCCGTGGAAGGAGAAGAAGAGGATGAAGAAAAAAAAAAAAACAGAACAAAAACAAAGAGGTGTTCGTGCTTGTATTGCACGAACACCTAATAATATGTAGTTCTTATAGCGCTTTAACACGCCCGAGGGCATCTCAAAGTGCTCATAACTTTTTTTACAAGGTCATGGAGAACTGTACAACCCATTGTGATAGTTTAGATGGCACAATCTCCAGCCAACCGTGCCAGGGGCAACTGTTGCGAACCGCTTCTCTTAACGATAAGTGTGCTGTTTTTTTATGTGCATTACACAATACATGGGACCTACGGCTTTATGTCCCATCCAAAGGACAAAGCAATAATGGTTACATTTAAGAACACACGCGTCAAGACTGGAGTCCAGTGCACTTTAGGGGTCGGCCATGACACACCATAAGTGCTGACTGCTGACTAGAAAAATTTCAAATGTAAAGTTTAATCTTAAAATTTTTCATTTTCTTCCCTATTTATTTATTATCTTAGACAGAACATTGATGGGAGTCTGAATCTAAATCAAAATGTTGTGCAAAGTGTTTCAACTGGTGAAGAGCCCAATCCTCTGCAAATGCTCTTTAAAGCTTGCTCTCCCTCTGAAGAAATTAATGCTCTACAAGAACTGAGTAAAAGTCTAACTCCAACTGTGTCTGTTGAAGATGACATTGAGCGTCAGTGGCTGTCAATAGCTGCTGACAATCTTGGTGATGGTCCATGCAATCCATTCCCAGCATATGCTCCACAAGATTTTCTCTCAAAAGTGGATTTGGAAAGGTTTGTAATACTGTGCCTTTACACGTCAAACCAAGTATATTAATAATGATATGTTTGATCCAAACAGATGTTAAATTTGCACCGTGGATAAAGAATATTATTTGGTTTTGCCCTTTCACTGGTGTTTAGAGCAATTTATACTCGGTACTTCCCTGAGTTCTGTGAACAAAAATCCACGTAGGCATATTACTCGGATGGGATTCGAACCCATGACCCACAACATGTATGATACTAATTTGGTACCGTGTCCACAGAACCAAAATGAACAGTTGTGGCAAATTGGATTAAATTGGTTAAAGTCTTAGTGAGCCTATACACTGAGAGTTTTTCCAAAATTTTTGTAAATTTTATATTTATTGCATGTATGCATATTACTAATGAAACCAATTGTTTGCATTTTATATACATTTTAGTTTACTATATCTGAATCAAATGAACAATTTAAAAAAAGATTGCATAATCTTGCCAGAACCCGAACAATATATTCTTGTTTACAAGGAACCTTAGATAACTATCTAAATTAGGTAAAATATAAAGCCTATTGGCATTACAAGCAGGGTGTACAATTTTTCTTTCGTAAGTGCGAAGGTGTCTGCTATGGTTGCTTTCTATTATAGACTGTGTAAGTTGACCTCGAGAGCGGCAAGTTTTCACAAGAATCTTTACTTCCGGGCACTTTGCATACATGTAGCAGCCTTTGCGTGTCTTGGGGCAATCGTTTTTAAAAAGAAAGAAAACAGATTCCTTGCAACTCTCAGCCAATGATAGGTCTTCATTGACCTCAGTTAGGGCGCTGTTTGGGCTTGTAACATCATTTACATGGGGTATATAGTGCTGTTATAATAAATTTCATCTATTGGACATGGTTGAATTATTAAAGCCAACCACTTTACGCATGGAAACTCAAGCAAGCCACTACATTCAGTAGTACTACGATACTTAGACCATGCAAAATTAGGACTGTTAATTCAGTCTTGGCAATTCCAACCAAAATCCATGTGACACAAGGACTGTTTTTGTGCTAAATAATAAAACAAACATACATTTTGAAAATTTTCTTAACACCGTAAGCGTAAATTGGCAATTTCACACTTTGAACCTGATTTGTTTTCCCAGCTTTATTAAAAAAAATTATTACATTGTATTACAATATGGTATAGAAGGTTGAAAACAGTGATGTGGCAAAAACAAAAATCACACAAAATTGCACCGACGTTAACCTGAGGTGCCCGGAAGCCCAATGGTGGCCTTTACTCGCGAGACTTGCACACTCTATTCCCTTATCTTTATGAGTCTATGTCTTTTTTGTTTTTGTTTACTTGTTTGTTTGTTTTTTTAGGGGGGGGGCTAATCGAAAATTTTTATTTTAAAAAGAAAGAAAATAGACTCCTTGTATTGACCACCATCAGTCAATTCAGTGGAGATTTCAGTCCCCAGCGCCTTGGGCACCATAATTGGTGAAAAGTGTCCATAGATTTCTGCCCTTATGGTACCCTGTGAACACCAAATTCTGTAGTAAGCAGTGCAATGAAATTGAGCTCTGATTTGAAATGTGTAATGTAACAAACTTCAAATCATTTTTTTTTTTATTTCAGGTTTACGTGCTATCTGTTTGAACGTCGTTTCAGCTGGTCTGAGGCAAGGAAACCTGCAGTCTTAACAGAAAAGGATGCAGAGCTTAAAAGCAGATTAAACTTTTTATTGGATGAATTTTTGAAATGGTAAATTTGGCTTGTTTGTTAACCTTCCAGCAACCTTTTTGCTACAGAGATTGTTTTGAGGACTGTAACCAAAAGCTGTTTTAGTTGTTGGGCATGGTACATACTAATCATCAAGCAGCCTAGAAACAGCTTTTGATTACATTCATTAGAAGGCATCTATGAAAGAACATGGACATTTTACCACAACAATAAGCAAATTTAAATTGCATGTGCTGATAAATTGTAATGATTCAGTTTGCATTGTTTCTTTGATATTAAAACTAAAAGTGTACAGATAAACTAAAGTATAAAGATACTTATTTTAAATGAAATTCCACTGATTAAATAAAGCAAATGTTCACTTTGTTTTCATTGTTTGTGTATTGCAGGTATCTTTGTCAAGAAATCTCACAAGTGTTGTTAATGAGCCTACAGGGTACAGTTAATCATGGTAATGTGCCAAAATATCTAACAGTTCATGTTATTACAAACATTTCTCAATCTTTTTATTGATCGATTTCTTATTGATAGGTATGGATTATTAACACTTTTACTCTCCTTAACCAAAATGTAAGCAAAACTTGTTATGGCCACAATGCCATGTCATTACCGCTTGTGTGAATTTAAATGACATACACATTTACATCAACAACCTTTCCTGCTTCAAATTGGTACAAGCCAGACCACTGAAAAAATTCCCCATCTGTATGTGCCTTAGTAAGGTTACCAGTTGCTTGATGGTTTTGAATTCCTACAGAGTAGAGCAGAGTAGAGCATTAGTTTTTATAGTTTGTTTTCAAGTACTCAACTGCACTACATTTTGAATGTATTTATTGCAAGGCAAATGAAGCATTTCTTGTTTTTCTGTAGTCAGTTGGTCACTAGCATTCCAAATGTATCTACTCCACCGTTGTGGAATATCTGGCCAGGTTGTGTCAATTGCTGACCTGATGTTTACATTTTTTAGCGTTCCTCAACCTGAACTGTCCATTGCATTTTAGTGTTAAAATACGGACAATGCCAGCATGGTCATAGCAATGCATTGGACAAACGTCTCTGTTTTGAACAAATGCTTTACTTCTCATGCTCTTGTAGTGAGATCCAAGAAATTAAAAATAGTCGTCCATGTGCACAACAAATATTTACCTTTACAGGGGTTGTAAAAATAAACCTCCACACCTTCACCAGCCTGGGAATTTATTTTTTATGGATTATCAATCAATATAGTTGCTGATTGAATGCTATCTACGGTACCAGCCAATGCAATTTACAGGGGTGGCCCATAGGTTGTTAATCAAGGCAGACAATGCAGCCTACAGGGCTTCCAGTTGCACACAAGGTTCAAAACATTAAGAGGTTTTAAAACCTCATCTATTCATGTCAACCTCGGACAAGAAACTGCGCCCTTAAATTTCAATGGTGAAATATCACTGGATATGCTTTCCCGGCTTAGAACCTTTAAATGTTGAAAATAGAGCATGCGAATTGAAGTGTTTTAGACTCCCAAAGTGCCAGAGGAAACTTTTAACACCTAGCCGGGTATGCAGCCATTCATGTAATAACTACAAGATTTGTACTGCTGTCATACATTTCATGGGAGATGGGTACACATTTTCTCTTGTAACAAGATTCTACCTCCAATGAGGATTATGCAAGGGGTAGGTTTTGGAACATTTTATCATATATTAATCATTCTCTTTCCTGTTGCAACTGATAAAGAAAATGGCCAGCATCAAGATACATGTAAAGCTTAATTGAGATTCGAGATCATGCAGGCCATTGATGCGGGGGTATTAATCTTCTCATTACGAAATTGTTTTGACCACTCAAGCTTAAAGCCCATTATCTTACCCCAAAACAGCTCCGCTGAGTTCAGAGGCCAATTTTACAACCTCTATAGACCGAGCCATTAAGCCCCACCCCTTTAGCATATTGACCAATCACAGCATTGGCTGCCTCACCACTGCACACGTGTGCAGCACATGTGCGTCTCTCCAATGCCACACTCGCGACATGAACGTGCGCGCTTTAAGTACGCGCGCACGCATGTTTACTTTTCTAATGGGATTTTAGCGTGTCGGACTTTGTCGGACTTTCGGTGGCGTATAGCCAAGGTTGTGATTGGTCAACACGTAAGGGGCGGAGCTTAATGGATCGGTCTATTCATAAATACCTTGGAGGGTTTATCCATTCTGATTGGTGAAGAGCGTGTCACGTGGCCGGTTATAAACGGATGATAATGCACGGCTAGAAGTGTTTAAGCAATCAACACATACTGGTATTCAATCTAAAAACATTATTAGTGTTATGACGCGCGCGTACGCACAGCTGTTGAGCGTGGCATGTATATCCTTCACGAAACAGGGCTCGAGGACGTGACAGGAAATGAAAGTTAACAGAAAAGTTGAGATTTTCCAACAATATTACGCTTTTTAACAAAAAAGGCGTTTATGAATGGGAATAAAAGAGTAGTGACTCGGTCTTAACCGGCTGTTTAAAACCTTGCAGAGCCGTGGCCATGCGATAAAGGACCTCACGGCCACGACCCTGCTGGTTTTAAACGGTCGGTTAAGACCGCGTCACTACCCTTTTATTCCCTTATTAATACGCTGAATATTTCACTTTAAAGCAAAATAAATAATTAAACTTTTCTTGCTTATTGTATTCCCTTTCATAATACAAAAATCATAGAGATCAGTCAATAAACAGCCAGGTTCTCAGTCTTACTTTCTGAGTGCAATCTGGATTCTCAAATACATTTTTTTACACTTGAGCATATGGTGCTCCATATGTCTTTATAGCTCTTTCCGTCCATTTTGAGAGGGTTAAATAACAGTAACCATATTTTGTTTAACCACCATAAGATAAATCTGATCTTTCTCGTTCCAAGTATTGTAAGCTTGGCTATGGAGGGAGACAAGGACAAACTATTACATTAAATGACCTTTGTACTCGGGCTTGAGTGTTTTTTTTGGTGTAAGCTTTGGTGACAAAAGTCGCCAATAATAAAGAAGAGGGGTATGAGTTCAGTCAGCTTAAGTTGCCTATGGTAAGGAAAAGAAAACAGAGGTAGGTTGCCAGAATGGCATGATCTCTAGCACAGCCTCCTATCCTGATGAGCAAAGATGACAACATGTGTTTAAGTCTTCGAAATTCAAACCATCAACAAAAAGATGCAACACTACCATGCTTAAGGATGAGGAAAATGCACTTTTGTGTTGGTTCAAAGGAATGGCCCACTTCTCTGATAAAATGCAGAGCAGTTGGGACATCAGACCTTCCAAGTAAGCTCGGGCTGGTTTTTCCATTTCAACAAGCGACATGGCATCTACACCAACAGATCTGTGGCAACAGTGCAAGTGTAGATCCAACATCACTCATGCCCTAGTAAAAGGACACCGTGCCCGCATCATCCGGGGCCTCAAAGCCAGAGGTGTTATCAATGCTGACAAGACTAGTCTATTATATTGACTCGCCCCTGGAAAGACGCTGCCCTTTTGAGGTGAACTCTGTTATGGTGGCACACAAAACTGACTGTCCTGTTCTGTTCCAATATGGATGGGTCTGAAAAGGACTTTTTGCAGCTAGCTAGATCATAAATGGTTGCCCTTAGCCATAACACAAAAAATCTATTTCATAACATGAACAGCAATCCATAAGTCTTCAAACCACTTAATTTCAGTATTAAATAACCTTTACCATGCCTCTGCCTGGTATTATTTTTCAGAAATTTTTCAGAGCTTTGAGAGTGTTAAAAAAATATATATCTATCATTATCATAATATAAAACCCTGACTAAATAAAGTAAACACAAACGTTCTCATAAAATGCACCAGGATTTTTATTTTGAAATGTTAAAGTACCATGAATAGATCCCAACCTTTGCCATAAGCCATGTCCGATACCCGGCCATGGTATGCTGGAATATCGGACTTGCCTCCAATATGCAGAATACAATGAGAAACAATGATGATAGCCTATCAATCTCATGTAATCTTCATTTGCCCAATAGATCTTATGCATTGACGTCATCAAGCAGCCATCTTAGAAGTAAACCGATGACGAAACAATGGAAACGCACAGTTTTGTACGCTCGTCGCACAGGCTTGGTCAATCTTCCTTTTGACCTCTAGGCGAGGGCGCCCTACTCAAAAGACGTCATGTGCATAAGATCTTTAAAAAGACAAGGTCTGGAATCGGGGATTACACATAACTTCTTAGAAAAAGGGAAATTTCAAGCATGATTTCCAGTACCGTTTATCTTTCTTTGTACTGGGAAAATGATGAGTAGCAAGGCAGGTGCATGCCTGCTGTGCATGCTATACACAAAGGATTGTCCAAGTGGCGTGTATACACCACAGACGGTCAACTGACCGCATGCAAAAGAGGACACTCTGAAGTTGTTCCAGGCGTTTATAAATGCTATTTGTATTTCTACCCAGAAATATTTTGCGTGTATACATGTAACCCGACCTAAAGTGGTTAAGTTATTTGCTACAATGTAAATTAAAATTGTATTCAAGCAGTTCGCTTCAGAGGACACAGTATTGTGCAAAAACCTTGCACAACATGCAGAGGTGGTCTTATAAACTGGCATTCAAATTTCTGTTCAGGTTTGGCCCTTATCATGTCCCGCGTGGCAGATTGTGTGTACACAGGCAACTTTTTCATGCAATCAAAAGGCACTGCAACCACTGAATATATTAACTTTTTTGGATGGATCTGTGCCTACAATGCCTTTGTTGAAGACCTGTTCCTTTCACATATCCAAGATTTTGTAAAGACAGGTTATACTGCATTACCATGAGGCCTTTCATCTCTCTCTTGGATGCCGTCTGTTTTACTGGGCGTGAGTCAATGATCGGCCGTTACATAATGTACATTTTTTCAACGGTCTGACTGTGCTTTAGAAACTCGACCCTAAAAAAAATTACAAGCCATTAAAATCTGCAAATGTCAAAGAGAGAACGTCTACATGGGTGTCCATACGGAGTTTCATAGACAAAACAAATAATTGATGGCTAAGAAAAAAACAAGTTACTTTTTGACTGAAAGTAATCCTGCACGGGTAACGGGAAAAGGATTTTGAACTGGAAAATGTCTGATTTCTGTCATTAATTTCTTCAATCAAAGCAGTTTTATCAGTGATATTCACACGTGTATGTGTATGCACATAATGTACTGCTAAATAAAGCAAACTCCTCTGTGTACATATGTGGGTCTGTTCCTAATGCACTATGCATGTGCACTATATATATACACTGTGCAAGTGTTGCAAGTATTCAATCTTCCGGAGTAAAAAGTGGTCCCAAATATATTGAGTTTTACGAGTGCGCGATTCTTTTTCTTGAAGTACTTTACTTAAACATAGTTTATGGCTCAAAAAATTATATTTTATTGTTGGGAAAGTACAAATTAGCCACAAAATATATGAAAGTAAAATAATTTTTACAAATCAACAAAAAAAAACCTTGAGAATAAGACTTGACCTCTGTTTTCAGTTTTTTTTTAAATCACAAATGACATTCATGTTATCACTAAAACTTACGTATTGGTTGCACAAATTCAGGCATGATTGGCAAATGGGTTTTTTGAAAAGTAAGCATCCTTGACCCCAAAGTAACAACAAATATTCAACTTTAGTTTTAACAAATTAGTTGTATTATATCAAAATTGAAATTGTATTTATAAAAAGTTGCTGAGGGTATTTTTATTTTCAAGAATTTTGAACAATCAGAATTTCAAAAGAAGATTAAATTTTTCATAGAAAAATATAGTCTTTGCTCAAATTATTTTCTTGTTTTTTGATACGCACAAGACTTGCACAGGCTATTATGCACTATAATGCGGTGCTGTGTTCAGATGAGGTTCAGATGATACAAGGAAAAATATTAACCACTTTATATTAACTCATGCATGTTTGAAACTTCTGGTTTAAATTAGAAAACTCCTGCAGCTATTGCCATTCAACAATGAAACTTTATTTTTATTAATTTTTTTATTTTCATACATTCATACTGTTTGGTGAACCCAAACCTATCAATACATGGTCATAAAAGATGAACAATAATACAACTGAAAGGACTGATGGTGCTTGCGAGCTGGCAGATTCTAAGCTTTGGTTTCTCGAGATTGACTGGAGATGATTTTGACTGCCAGGCTAGTAGCTGTGAGGCTTGGCCTTGGAGATTTCTAAAATATCCTACACACCGGTACCGAATGCTTGCCTTTACCTACTGCCGTCATCAGTGATGTCACCTGGCTCCATTATTTTGATGGTCCACTTTCTCCCTCCCTCAATGGTTCATCCGGTCTACAGATGTTGATGTCATGCCCATGCTGCAGGAAATATCTCACAGATCCGCCTAAGGACTGGACCAGTCACAGGACTACAAACTTCAGCCTAGAGTCTCAATGGAGGTACCTCCCCTCAAATCACGCTTTCTGTCATCACAACCACATTTTCATTGTTTTTAAATATATTTTTGTTGTACTTAAATAATTTGAGTTCCCTTATGTTTGTATAATCTGATTTGCTGAGTATGTATTTTATTATGTATCTTTTATTTCATTGTTCTAAACCTTGACTCCTTTGTACAGTCATTTAGTTTTGGTATTTCCCTCTAACTTTTGTTTCCTTTGATTTGTGACTTTGTAACAGCATGTAGGTTTTTGTCAAAATGAATAAAAGTACTTGGACAACAACTCCTTGAGACTGTTTCACACAAACTGTTCTGGAGGAATTAATATTATTTCAATAAGGAAGAGAAATCAATATAAATTATGTTGATATTATATGCAAATTCACTATAAACATGTAAGAATCAGCTTACTGAATAAGATTTTGTTGTCTAGTGGAGCAAGAATGGAGATTTTCATTTAAGTGAAAGAATGTTTGGCCACTTAAATTAAGAAGTCACTTGTGAAAATGATAAAAATGATAATAAAAATAAGTAGCAATTTGAACGTTGTAAAGATCCTCAAACCTAAGAATGTTTGTGACAAAGGGGATAGTATGTGTTGTATTTGACATGACAGGCATTCCTAATACAAATCTTCTGTCATGTAAACAGAGAAGGTTATCTTAATCATACTGCCCGATGCTAAAAATTACATAATTTAAAGAATTAACCAGCGTATTATAAGAGCATGTGTATCTGAGCTCTTCAAAAGGTTCTTAGTTATATTAATAATGTAATTAGTTTTAGGAACCTTATTACAAGCTGAAGCATTTTGCTCCTTTCATAGAACCCAGCGCAAGATGCCATTCTTAACTAAGAACAAGATTTTCCAGACATGAAGAAACATCAGGCAAAAACGATTACTTCTGCTTATATCAATCTAGAATTTTAAAAGTGTTTATAACATCATCAAACAGCCAGCCTAATTAAATCGCTACAAGGCGCAAAAAGATTAGTTTTATCAGCAAATAGTACAAGCTTTAACCACTTATCGCCTTGGTTTCCAAAACATTTTGTGCTCTTCCGCAGGATTATTTTCAGAATGGCCAGATCGTTCTTTTATTTAATTTTTTTAATTTTCAATTTCATTGTCGCAGTAATCCATACCCCTGTAATCTATTGCATAACATGTTGAAAGGAAGAACACAGGGTCAGTATATGTTGATTTGAATAGAGAGCCAAGTATTATGGTTCTTTGTTCTTGTATTAACCCTTGTTACTATATTTGTTGTTCATTCCGACAGCTTCTTCTATGCCAGTAGTTCGTAACCAGACAATTATCCACATTATGGAGTGGCTACAATTAAATGCCAGTCATGCAAGCCTGCACAGGCACTTTATTGATGCTCAAGCTGTAGTGTTGTGTGGTGTTTGCGATGTGTGGTCAGCCATTCGGAATGGTTGTGTCGCACGTCTTGGAAGAATTGTCAATACTTTCACTTTACAAGAAGTGCAAGGCCTGTTCACTGAGCTTACGAAGGTATCTACATATGTAACTAACTTAGAAAGAGATTAATCTATATAAGTTTTTGCTTTTGTATGTAATGCCCATTATGCACTATTTCCATGCACCAACTGTGAAATTTTGCAAGTCATCATAATGTTCGCATGCAAAATCTCACATAATGTTATTAATTAATTATTCATTATCCCTTGATCATGGACATCATAATTACTGCCATATACACATGCTGAATTTTCCCCATTTTGTGACATGTTTACTCAAAAAAAAAGTATTTCTGACTTGGTTCATTTATGGCAGATATTATGTAACCATAGGCCAGGGGAAAATCTCAGAATTTGAATATTGTATATGTGACATCAATCAAGCCACTATGCTCTGCAGATTAGAAACATAAAGAAGTTTGGTTTGTTTTAGATATGTCAGCATCCTAGCAGCACATGGCAGTCTGTGGAGGGAGCGCTTATGGCCATAAGTACACTACTCAAAAGCTTTCAGTGGATAGGTGTGTTGCCTACCAGTTCAAGTGATATTCATTGTAAGACGGGCAAATACTTTTTAAAGGTAAGTTAATCAGTTAACACTTTATTTTTAGCAGTCATTTCAATCCTAGAATTTCCTTTATTCTTGATTCCAATGAGGGAATATGGTCCTTCCAATTAGCTGTGTTCATCATCTAGTATAAGATAAGTTGACTATGTGTAGGGGCTCATGCTCCTGAAGGTGTGATTATTATTATATTTTTTAAGTCGTTGGCATTTGCTTTAGAGTTGTTGTAAGCCATCATGGTTTCTGTATCTGTCAACAAACATTGATTAGGCCCTTCATGCTGAAGCAAGGGTTTATGAGCATTTCATAAAAGTTGAGGCAAAGATCAAATTTCCCAAGGGCATCCTCTCTAATCAACTCCACTTCTTTTCAGTGTTATTAAACTGTTGACTAGTTCTTTGTAAAATTCTTCAACTTGTTGAAGAAAAATCAACTTTCTAACCATCCATTTAGTTTTCTTACAAATTGATCCATATACATGTATTATTTATGTCTTGGTTGGGCTATCTACGTCAGTGCTACTGTTGACTCTAATCATCTTAATCATAATTCTCACTAATTATCTCGGACTGTCTCGGACTAATTATCGCAGCTCTGTTTGGACTCTATAAACCCTCAATATGTTTTACTTGTGTTACATAGCCATGCATGTAGGCCTTACCATCAATGCATCAGCTGCTTTATGAATTTTTCATCAGGTTTTGATTCCACCTTACCAGTTGTATCCAACCTGTAACCAGTATTCCTGTCCATGTTTTTATAGCTGTTTCTTCTTTGGAGCACCCATATTACTATGTATAAACCACTCTACAACTTTTTGTGTCTTGGTTTCATGCTGCGTTTGGAGATGTTTAGCCAAATTCCAGACAACAACAAAAATTCCAGATCTGCTATAATGTTTGCAATTGTAGAATTCACTATGCGTATACGTGTGCTAAACTTTCTCTCAATGAATTCTGCTTTCATGCAAACGACACATATTGGCTCTGCGAGGACTGGTCTCTTCCCAACTTTTCCAATTTCCTTTTTTATGGACAGCTTTACTGAGTTGGACAACAGTCATCTGTCTGTATCATCAACAAAGCACCTTCCTTAACATCATCAACTTTCATACACTGTATTAGCTGCAGTGCCATGAGTAAGCTGACTGGGTGTCCTTTGTACAGTGGACAGTTTTTGACATAATAGCTCCGACTGAAACTTGATAAAAACGCTTACATGGATTTCAGACATGATTGTAAGTCTCATGGTGGGGGTGGCTACCAAACAGTTTTTGTATCCAAGACTATTTTATGTCAACGCTTGGGTTGATAATGACATTGTGTTTTTTGTTTTCTTACGTGTAATCATGAAAATGTTTTTAGTTACTGATTACTGACTGTTTTGATTCCATTCAGGAACAACCCCGGGGAGGGTTACAACAATGATAGTACATTGAATAATAAACAGAAGTGTTTACATGGTAGTAATATCATTGAACACATTATTTTTGTCATGGATCACTATGACTCAAACAACATCCTTGCCGATGTCCAACATGATTTTAGACCAGGCAGACCCTGCGAGACCCAGTTGATTATAACATCCCATGGTCTGGTCAAGTCGTTGGACAACAGAGAGCAGGTAGATGCGGTAGTATTGAACTTTTCCAAAGCCTTTGACCGTGTACCACACCAACGGTTATTACGTAAACTCCATCATTACGGGATACAAAACTCACTACTGCTTTGTATTGAGAACTTTCTCACTAGATGCTTCCAGCGTGTTGTAGTGGATGGTGCAGCATCAGATTGGTCCCTAGTAACATCAGGGGTCCCACAGGGGACGGTACTTGGCCCTTTGTTGTTCCTCTCATTTATAAATGGTCTACCATCAGACATAACATCAACTCTCCGCTTTTTCGCTGACGATTGTCTCATCTACCGGTCAATAGCCTCCACCAATGACTCTGTAGCTATCCAACAGGATCTTGACACCCTACAGCAATGGGCTAAAACATGGAACATGCAGTTTAACAAAGATAAATGCCACACCATGCGCTTCACTTTGCTACGGAAAACCATAAACGCTGAGTACCATCTCAGTGGTAGTCCTCTTACTATGGTTTCTTAACATCCCTATCTTGGCCTAACTCTCACAAGTAAATTGTCATTGCAATCTCATATAGACATCATATCTGCAAAAGCAAACAGGATGCTGGGACTTATCAAATGTAACCTCAGATGCTGCTCCCGGAAGCTATGGCAACAAGCATATCTTTCCCTTGTCCGTCCGCATCTTGAATACTGCAGCACAGTTTGGAACCCGCACACCAAGAAAAACATCTCTAAAATAGAAAAAACCCAGCGCCAAGCTGCCAGATTCATCTTCAACAATTACCACCGTAGGGACAGCATCTCCAAAATGATGGAAGATCTTCAATGGGACTCTCTTGAAAAACGCAGGCAGGCTGCTAGTCTCTCCTTGATGTACAAGATTCGCTATCAGCTAGTAGCCATCAATCCAACTCAATACCTAACACCCCTGGTTCCAAGCTGTACTTGATCCTACCACATATGTAAATACCAAGTCATCCCAGCGCGTCTCCAGCTCTACAAATGTTCTTTTTTCCCACGAACAGTCTTATTGTGGAATGCCCTCCCAAGCCAGATCCTCGAGCTCAATCCATCGGGGTGTTTAAGGGGACTGTTGGAGCAAATATCTAGCTACCTCCCAACTTTTTACTCGCACCTTGTACAATAAAATGCACTGCAACACTTGGCACCGCACATAAGCAACTATCCTTGGCGTTTACATCCTGACTGAAGGACTATGCCAAGTACCAAAGTAGAAGTAGAAGTAGTATCGTGAAAATATTAATAAATAATACACAATACTTCAATCATTTTGCCTCTTTGAACATTGAACATGAAAATATATTTTGCAACGCAAGTGACGATTCTTTTTTCTTGAGAGGACAAAAGGAACACAAACTTTTCATAACTGGTCATACTTGTGAAGACATTGTGTGATTTACAAATTTCAAAATACATACTTTGTCTCAACTCAGCATATAATGGGCACTCAATTCAAAAATGTATTTCATTTTCAACATCCTGTTCACAGTGTGAGCATATTCTAAGATGCGGTGCAATGCCATTAAATCTAGCAACTTCAATTTAGAGTTTGTGTAATGAATGAGTTCTGTGTTTAACACTAGATAAAAAACTTAAATATGGCTCAAACTCAAGTTTCAACTTGAAAAATAAGATAAGTTCTCAGTTTGTTTTTCTGATTAGGGTCTTTCTTAACATCACAATGTAATCTCTTGTGCCAGTTACTAATAAATGCTACCTGCGTCTGCTTAACAAACCTGTCTACCAAAATTCTTTCATTATTACGGCCCGTAATACTTAAAGGTGCATTCCACAATATCAAATCAAACTGCTTTAGTAACTTAAGAAACGAAGAGGTTTATGGATTCCCGGAGTTACGTCTTCACTGAAAGCATTATACAAAATAGAATTAGTCGATTTGGCCACTAATTTTAGCCAATACTTCAATGCCTATATGTACATGTATGTATGTATGTATTGATTACTGATTCGTGTATAATTACCTACAAGTACAGTCCCGTAGCATCTACGTATTATTTACCATATAGGATAGATTCATCATCTCAAATCATTCACTGTTAAATCAATCCCATTCTGATTAGTTTCTTTCAGATCCATTAATTCCTTCAAATTTTTCTTTGTAACCTTTCATCTTGTGACACAGGACTCCAAATAATTATTCAAGCAGATTCATGTGTAGAGATTTGATGTTGTGTGTTAATATGACACCTATAAAGACCCTGTGTTGCTTTGGCTTATATTTCAGTTTGGCAATCAGGAATTGAGTCAACTGCCAGAGTTTGTAAGCAACCATATTCATATGATTGTGTACCCACTGTTAGCTCATCCACAGCTTGGAGTCAGAGAAAATGCAACCAAGGCATTGTCAACATATTTGTCAAGATGTGACTTCAAGGTAAAGTTACAATCTAAATGTACTTTCATAAAAGAGCTACTTTTAAGCTATTATTTTGTTAATAATTGGCTGGAGAATTCACAATCAGGAATCAATTAAAGAGTATTCCCCAATTATTTGTTTTTTAAATGTTGAAACTCGGACTCATGAGACATAACCGGTAGGCTTGACAATGTTATTAATTGGAATTTTTGAATAATTTTCTAAACCTTTCCTTTGACAGATTTTGAGTTTTAAAAAATCAATTATTTTGATCAGAGTTATGATTTATGGAATAATAGACTTTGAATAACTATCACCAGAGGGTGGCAGGTACTTTGATGATGTCATCATTTATATTTTTGAAGAGGCCAAGGGTCAATTGTCATTTCAAAATGGGAAAATCTTTCAACTTCTGGTATGTTCCGGAAGACATGATCCAATTTGAGTGATGTCTGTGCAATTTCTTTTGACTTAGTCTTGTGTTTCACACGTTGTTGTTTTGTTTGTTTTCTTCAAATTTCACAAATCTAATACTTTTTAAAATTTGGTCAAATTTGGTGGAATAAATTTGGACTTTGACACATATAATACTTCTAAACTTATCACCATAGGGCATTGTCAAATAATATGATTTATGTGTCATTGTTATATTTGAAGATGCAAGGAGTGATTTACTACTTCATACACAAAAGCCTTGTCCAAAGTCCCTTTCATGTTGGCTAAAGCCTAAAGCCCCCCCCCAAATAAGGCTTTTATAAATTTGTTCCCTTCAACCTCTGGTTGGGACAAAAATTCCTGGTCAAATTGGGGTTGTATCTATGTAAATTTTGGGAGGGGGTTTAAAGACCTTTCTATCTTATAGATTGTAAGTGTGTTTTAAGGGTTATGATATTTACAAATATTAAACTTTGAATAAATTATGTAATTTGACACCTGATGACATCATGATATCAATGTTCATGCCATCTTCATGTTGACAATAAACTGTCTGTTGAGTGACATGGTTCAAGTCACTTCCAATTCAAATATTTTTTAAGAAGAGTTGGGTGGGAAGAAAAGATATTAGAAGAAAATGTACAGGATAAGGCCTTTGCTTCCAAATTTTTTCAGATTTATTGGAGATTCAAAACTTGTCTTAAAATACATATTTATTATTATATTGTCAAAGTAAAATGACTGTTAAAACAAGAATGTTTAAAAGATCCACCCACATGCTATGTACAACTCAGCCGTGTGGTGCAGGAAAAAAAAAATTGCCACACACACGTGCGTGGCTTGTCTTTGGACTCTGGAATCTCTGGATCTCTAAGCAGTTCGCCTTGTGAATAAGTCACACCCCATTGCTTTTCAGGACTTGCACCAACCAAACCTAATCTACTGTCAATCGCACAAAGGTACAAAGAAGTTTGTACACAAGCAGTGCCATTTATTACTTCTGTACTTTATAATTCCACAAATCTTTGTTTTTCTCCTTGCATTTTCCTGGTAAGTCCTAGGGTATTTTTTGTTGTTTTAGACTACTGTTATGGCGGAGTTGTGCAAAAGCTAGCATTGGGTCTACACCTACAAAATTTGTTCCTTGCATTTCATGTCGGCGAAAAAAGCCCTGTCCACTGCAAGGTCTCCATGAATTGTGCCCCTGTTGTAGACCTTGCAATAGAATAGTTCCTCGCTCTGTTTGTGAAGATTGGGGATTTCAGTGGGAGAAGCTCTAGCAGCGTGGTCCAGGTACTTCCCAGTCCCCCTCTGGAGATTCAGGGGCCAGTAGCTCTTCTTGAATGTCATTGGCGGCAGCCGGAGCTATACCCTTCCAGGTCACTGGCCTCTGGCAAGACAACGCCATTGGGACAAGATTTGCTCTCTGGATTCATGCCTCCAGTGTAGTTTTGGGTCAAACTGCTAAGTTTGTGCCTGCGAGACATGCCAGAACCTAGTCATGTCACTGACACCGAAAGTCCTAAAAACACTTACACCAGGTACATACCGTCCAGAGCGAGGCCCCCCGGAAATGGAAACGACACCGCACTTCTGGGGCCTACCGTGCTCACTTCTAAAGAAAAGAAAAGCACAAAAAAGGCATTCCCAGGCCACATTTATGCCTCTGGTGCCTCTTTTTTATCATGCCAAAACATTTCCGGTAACAACAAAGCCCGTCTTAAGACAGCATCCAGCGTTAGAAAACATGCAGGCTCTGGACGAAACAAGGGAGGTACCCAGGAACAAGGTGTCCTCCCGGCCTCAGCCTTGCTCGGTGCACAGCTCGGTCGACATCCCATTAGCTCCGGCCCCACGTCAGTGGAGCCACCGGAACAGTGTGATTCAGAGGGAGAAGTAAAACACCGTCATAAGAAAAGACGGCGCGCCACACAAGCTCTAGTTTAACATCATTGGGATCAAGCCGGTAACCATCGAAGCCCCTACACCGGCTTTGCTCCTTGAAGGTTTCCGAGAACTGACTGCCAGCATAGCCTCTCTTGTACTGTTGCTGACAGTGATGATTCCGGTGTTGGCCTCTCCAGAACCTGTTGGAACATGTTGATAGTGCTAACACACAATACTTATACACAAGATTAAAGTTTGGAAATCTCTTTCCTTGTAATGTGACATAACTATTATGTCTTAATAACTCATCCATAAAAGTCCCATTCCCCTGTTTACTTTATACAGGTGGCTCTGAAATGTTTAAGAGAAGCTGTGTCAAGACTGTGTCAATCAGATCATGCTGAAACCGCGTCATCTGGGGACTGCATTTTCTTACAGCATGCTGTTTTGAAGCCATCTTACAAATTCTTGGATGCTTATGAGGCAGAAGGACTTCTGAGTGTATGTCTGTACCTCATCAAGGTGAGCAATTAGCAGGGGCTAAATACATCTACAGTTTACTAGCATAATTATGAGGTACACTGGACTGGTCTGTCCACATTGTCCAATTCTCTTATAGCAGGATGGCATTATTAGTGGACAATAGTGCCAATTGCATAGTGACTGACATATTGGCACACATGTACGTTGAATAGTTTGCTGCTTTGAACAGTGCACAACTGTGTGTACATGTTCTTATATTGAATGCAGATGAAATTGCTTATATTGGTATAACTTTGGTTTTTAGTTTACATCGATATGTGATTGAAATAATCAGATGATGTGTATAAAAGCAAAATTGTCATCGACCTGGTTGTGGATGGCTATTTTAGCCATTTTCAAAATGTCCTTTTGGTGCAACTGGTTGACATGATAACATGCCTGGAACATTCTGTGTGGTACATGGTTAACAGCGGGTGATGTGACAACGCCCCACGACATTTACTGTGCTGCATGCACCTTACATGCACTTGTGATGTTATGCTGCATTTGCCTTATACAAAGAGGAACAAAAAGTACTGGAACTCAAGCTCAAAATGCCCCTTTTCCCAGGAGTTATTCTGCAATGCCCTATTCTAGACCTTTGACATTTTGTCTGACAAACCAGAATTACGAGAGATCGATCTGCTGCCAATTGTTTCCCATTGTTCTCAGCATGGGAGAGAAGTCTGAGATTACAGCTTGCCATGTCCAATTATTGCTTACAACAGTGAACAAAATTCAATCTTTCTCAAAAGAGAAATTTCAATCCTGGTGCATTTTATGAAAACAGTTTTTGTCTTACTTGGTTTAGTCATGGTTTCAAAGGTATCCTCAACAAAACATGTCTCGAAAATCAATCTCTTGGGTGGGCTTAGAAAAATGTCTTATAATCTCAGAGCAATGTGTCAAAATTTATTTATAATTCACTTGATGAAGGCAATTTACATACTTTATGATAGAAAAGTTCATTTGTTCATTTTTTTCATCACACATCCAGCGGCACAAGCGCCAATAACAGGATGAATAGAAAACAAGAAAAAATGTCAGGCAGGGACGGAAAACCCAATTAACATTCAGTCTTTGTCTAAGGCGGGATTTGAACAAGGGTCCACAGAGGTGAAATGGAGGAAAGAAAACTGGTCAATTTGATTCCTGAGTCTTGCTGTTCATGTTTTAAAATATTTGGCCGCAATTGAGTGTGCAATTGTGTCTTGCAAACTTTGCCTACCAGATAATCTTTACTGATGATATGCTTTGGGAATCTGACACTACTATTTGTTGTAAACAATGCGGCTGAAATAACAATTTCAATGTCAGCATCTATTTCCCAAACAAGTTGTTTCCTGTTTCAAGGTAAGGTTATATCATGGAGGTTGAATTATATTACCTCCGGCTCAGGCCAAATGTTTTTATATTTGAGAAAATTGTGTTTGATGATCTTATTGTTTGTGGTTTTTGAGGCATTGCATGGTGAGGTATCAATGTATATATTCGGTTTGCGGTAACACCATGTGTATATCTACTTTGCTGTGTAGATTTTGTCCCAGGTTGTATCGTAAACTTGGGTGTGATCCCTGGCTACACGGCAGTTAACGGTTGCATGACTTCTGACAGGCACCCCCGAACAAAGATATTGACAAAATAGGGAGACTGCCAACATAGGGTTAGATTGCTCAGTTGGTAGAGCGCTGGTACGTTAATCCGGAGGTCGTTGGTTCAAATCCCGGTCTAGTCAATTTTTCTTTGTTCAACCCCAAACCATTTGAAATTTACCCAGTCAGTTTCCCTTGTGGTTAATTACTTGACATTGAAATTAAAAAAGTCGCATCCCCTCAAGGTGATCCCGTGGCTGCTGCTTCCCAGGTTGTATCGTAAACTTGGGTGTGATCCCTGGCTACACGGCAGTTAACGGTTGCATGGCTTCTGACTGGCACCCCGAACAAAGATATTTACAAAATAGGGAGACCGCCAACATAGGGCTAGATAGCTCAGTTGGTAGAGCGCCGGTACGTTAATCCGGAGGTCGTTGGTTCAAATCCCGCTCTAGCAAATTTTTCTTTGTTCAACCCCAAACCTGTATACATCCGAATACCAGTATTGTGACTACACTAATCCGGCTGGTCGTCCAACTGGTACTTGTTTTTGCCAACAGTGAAAGAAAAATCTTACAATCCTTTTCTTTATTTGTTGTTAGCCCCAGAAACTCTCTCCAGTCCTGTTCTGGGAGAATGATTGACACTCCTATTGAGATCCAATTACTCTTATCTTCATTCTCCCCAGTTTGTTATACATGTGCATTGTTTCAGTTTGTAATACACTTGCTTCACTCAAAAGCCAAGGGGCCCAGGGGTCGATTTCACAAAACTCTTCCTAACTTAGGACTAGTCCTAAGCAATGCTAAGAGATAGGACTAGTCCTAAGTTAGGACCAGTACTTAGGACTAGTCCTATCTCTTAGCATTGCCTAGGACTAGTCCTAAGTTAGGAAGAGTTTTGTGAAATCGACACCTGGGCTGGGTCTTTGTGGTTGTATGACCTCTGGTTTTGTGACACTTAGGTGTGGGTATAGTGTTCTATTAAACCTGGAAAGTGTGTTGACATCTGCTGGATATAGTTTTGATTGGGGTAAAAACAGTGAAACTGTTTTGGAAATAAACCTAGGTGTACCACATAGATAAATTTAAAAGGAATATTACTGTGTCCTTATTGTAATGTGAACAGCCAGTCAGTGTGATTAAATAAAGGTTTCTGTGACATCCAAAGATTTTATGTTTTAGTTGGAACAATTTTCATTTGTACAACAAACCCTTCCTACTGACAAGAAAAACTTTAAAAGACTTGAATGAAATCAAAGTATGGTTCAGGAGCCAAAAAGCAAAGAATGTGTCAAATACCAGTAAGCTGTTTGATGGCCTTTGGTATGTATCTCAATCAAGTCAAGGCCATACAGCATATCGAGCCTGCCCAGTGATCATGGTCCAAATGACCAAGTCCAGAATGCAAGTATGCAGCTCTTCATCAGCGCTGGTCGAGCGGGTGTCCCGCTTCAGCAAGTCAATGAAGGAGAAACATCTTCTCCCACGTGAGGCAGTGCCCCGTGTGGGTTCCCAGAGAACGGTTAGGCTAGCTACAAGCTCCATGTGATAGATGCAGTGCCCTGTCTTTCACTTCAACATTGTGCTTTGGAGCTAACTGTGCAGCTGTTGGTCAAATCTAATTTTTCTTCTCAGACTTTTTCAAGTTTGGAAGTATCGTATGCATAGCATTCTTTGGTGTGTTTTGAAGTGCAAATTTTTTAATTACATAAAATTTATCTGACTTCCTTTCAGTATGTACAATCTGGAGTACTTCTACCATACTGGACGCAATACTTCTCAACTTTTAATTTGTACCTCATGCATCCTGCCTCTACAGTCAGACAAGCTGCAAGTATCATATTCAAATACATCGGTAGGATCAAATTTTGAGAAAACATTCAATTAACATTTGTGCAAGTCTTTTGCTGTGAAAACCATTTTCAGTGCATTTTGCTAAGCTTTCTCTTTGGTAAAATGTGTTTATTTGTTAGAAATATATACTTTAATCCATAACTAAGCAGTTATTATATTAAGATTTGCTCTTTACTGTGCTTAAGAAAAAAACTTGGTTACAAACATTTTCATAAACTTTGTTATTTGTGGCTTACATATTAAACTTGTTAAATATTGTTATCTCTTTTTACATAATTTTAACATTACAGGTACATGAGAAAGTTATATTAAAGTTATATTAACATTTACATACTAACCTTATGAAATTTTGTTTCCTGAAAAGTTGCTAAAGAAAGCAGCAACCCTGGGCTGCTGAAGCTGGTTCTACAAGCTTTATGTGCCAACTGGAGCATTGAAATCCCACAAAGTTTGTCACTGGCAAATAGAATGAGTGACCTCTCAACTGTCTTGCAAGAAGGAGAAAACAAGATTAGCATCACGACACATAACATGCTAAAATCAGGTAAAATAACTTGTCTTGTAAGTTTCCTTTATAATAGTAAAGCAAGTAAGAGTTGCAGAGAAACCATGTTCTATTTCTATCCATCTATATCTGTTGAGCTGAGTGGTATTCTTTAGTTTGATATTTTACTTCGGTTCTGACTTCAATTGGGGGCAAAAGCATGTTTAAATCTTTGGTTAGAACATACATGAGATAACTCTTTTGTAGTTGTGGCTCATACCAGTACATTAATTTTTGAAAGTGCTCCGTGAAATATATAACATTTAAATTAGTATGTACTATTTCAGTATATATTCGGTTTGCGGTAACACCATGTGTAAAAATATCTACTTGCTGTGTAGATTTGTTCTTTAGAGAACTTGTCGTGCTATTTATTCTACTAAGGCGGAGTAGATTTTTGGAATTCGGGAGACTTCTCAGTTCTGAAAAAAACTGTCCTGCTTATTAAGTACTACCTGGGCGGGAGGTAGGAAATCGGCCTGGACTACTACTTTAGCTTTGTGGAACGGGGGGACTTCTCGTAATTAACTGCACTGCCGCGGAGTGAGTTCTTTTTGGTCTCAACGTTTCGACTAGCTTGCTCTAGAAAAAAATATTTATATTATAAACTTAATTTAAATTAAAAACCAAAACTTGATGAGACCAGCTCGAAAATTAAAACATGAAATCTCAGTCTACTAATAATCTGTCCAAGTGTAACATAGAGAAACCTGACCTCCTGACCTCCTTGTCAAGTTCCCCCGCGGAAGTTTCAGGAGGAAAACCTACCAAGTACTAAGTCATGTAGATTCTGCTTTTTTATTGGTTTAGATTTGCTTGACATAGTATGTCTTATTTTTTACAAGAAAGCAACACTTTATGTGCATAAAACAGCAGAGATAGTTCAGCTTGTATGGACTACATGTATATATCCCCTTGAAATCGCTGAATAATGTTATGTATAATGTACAAAGAACTTAAAAGTTGACAACAATGCAGTACTTTTCCCACCGGTACAAATCCTATGGGAATGGAGATGGAGGACAAATGTCACACCCTTTATAACTGAGAGGTGACTGTCCAAAGCATAAGGTCTGTAATTTTTGCAAAATAGGGAGACTGCCAACTTAGGGCTACATAGCTCAGTTGGTAGAGCGCCGGCACGTTAATCCTGGGTGGGGTCTCAGATAAGTCCCACTCTAGTCAATTTGTCTTTGTTCAACCACAAATTTTACAGAAAAATGAATAGTTTGTGCCTGAAAATATTCTTAATGAAAAATATATTAAGTGTGAATATTGATTTGATTAATTTATTTCAGAAAATTTGCAGTCTGATAATTCAAGCAATGCATGGGAATGGCGAGAGGGAAGGTTGTTTGCATATGAGCTGATTGTAAAGTTCCTGATCATCAATCATATTCACTATCTGTTTCCTTCATATGCATTACCACCCTCTAAGTTTGATGGTAGTGTGTCTGCAAATGATGCTGTCCCCCACAGGTATTTCATACAATATGTTGTGTCTACATTATATTCAGTTGTTTAATTTCTTTGGATTGAATGCATGCATAAAAAAGGTCTTGCACTTTACTTTGTTTGAGAAAGGTCTCTCAGACAGGCGGATTGCAAGAGAGATATAAATGGCATTCATAATTTTAATTGAACTTGACTTTTAAAAAATTCAATTAATTTACTTATTTACAAATGTTTGTCCCTTGCAAAATTAGTATTCATCGGCAAGGGAAATAGAGATGACATTAAGTTTTTAATGTAAATAATATTTGTGATTTTTGTGATGTTTTTGTCTTGAAGTCATCTACCAATTTTACCTCAACGGGCTACCCTTAGCAAAAGCCTAAGTCATGTAGAGAGCAACATAAAGAATCCCTTTGAAGCTTCAGGTGATCTTGGAGGACTGCAGGTAAGACTGCACTTATTTACTTGTTTCAGCTGATAATGCTGGCATCAGTGCATAAGTACATGTATGCATCTTGAATCATGATGGATAGCAAAAGCATGCTATTGGACTAAAGGATACTATGCTATTTAGTTAATTCAATAATAACATTGGTGGAAGAGATTATGTTTGGGGTTTTACCTTTACACTGATGTGTGATAACAATGTTTTGGGTATCCATAGATGCGTACTTATGCCAAAATTATGTCATGATTAAGACAATAAAATATAAATCACTGAACTAACATTGCAAAACCTTATCTAACTAAAGCTAGCATCGATCCAACCCTCAAACAAGCTTTCTTTGATAAACTAATTTCCTAAATAAATCACTCACTGTATTTTTAGTTAAAGCTCCATAGAATGCAAATCATACAAAACCAAGACTTTTGGGGGACTTTATCAAGTATGGCAATAGTTGGGTACTCATTTATTTTATTAAAGCCCTTAAGATTTTACTGGAAATGTTTTTGTCCTGTTTTATTATGCCCTGCCAGCAAAGCTGAAGGGGCATTTTGACTTGTCCTTTGGTGTGGATGTATAAGTGTTACATACAAAGTGTGGACCTGAAAACAAAAGAGGTCCACACAATGTAGGGATTTTAAACACTATGTTGACTTAGACATGACCACACAGTGTTTTCACCAGTGTTGAAGAATATGTTTATTTGTGCAGGAGAAGCCAAAGGAGTGTATACTGTTGGCCTTGTCCTTTCGTGTCTGTGGCCTTACTTACAGGGTATTTTACACACAATGTAAAAACACTACCCCACAAGGTTTCCCTCATTCTCATGGTACCCCACTGAGGATTTCTTCAGAAAAGTGAAAAATAGAACAACAATGACAGGACCCCATAACTGCCATATGTAAGGGTGGACAATAGATGCCTCAAAGTTTTTCTTTGTTCAACTCGGACAAAGGGAAAAATAGAACATCAGTAGCAGGACTCCACAAACCAGATCCATAGGGTTTTGTGTGTGTCTTTTAGGCATTACATTTGAACTGTGGACCTGAGAACAAGAGAGGTCCACACAGTGTAAGGAATTACACAGGTTCACACAGTGTTTTTTGCAGTGTTGAAGAATATTAGTTTTTAAGTGTACATAACAAAGGAATGTCCACAGAGTATGTAACACATAGTTGCGTGCGTGTGTTAAAAAAAGGAGAAAAAGAACAGCAATAGCAGGACCCAACAAACCAGATCCGCAGGTTTTGTTGTGTTTAAGCGTTCTACGAAGTGTTGACCTGAGAACAAAAGAGGTCCACACAGTGTAGGGACCACTGTGTGTTTGTGTGTGGGTTTTTGTGCAATCATTGGGCTTATGGAAGGGCTCTCATGGGGTCTTTTACACAATGGAACAACAGACCCCACCATTCAACTTGGACCACACTGAGGAATTCTTTAGAAAAGGGAATAATAGAACAGCAATAGCAGGACTCCACAAACCCAATCCGTAGGGTTGTGTGTCAGAGCAATAACTTAGGAAGGACTTGGCATATTGTGGTGTGGATTGGTCTTGGGATCTCCCAGAAGCCTCATGTTGTAGGACCCCAAGGTCAAATGTCAAGGTTTTTATGGCTAAAACAAAAATGTTGTCCAAGCAATAACTCAAGAAAAATGAAATTAATCTCAGCTGGCATTTTCATTCTTGTTGTTGATGTTTTTATGTTTTTAATGTTGTAATTTTTAAATCTCTTAATCAATTGCACAGTGTTATACATGTAACATACATTATTTGGCTCTACAGAAACTAGTGTGTTCATGCACATACCTTAGGGACATAAGAATGCGCAAATAATATCAGTCATTGTATGATTTAAAAAGCACATTCCACAGCAATAAAAACTATTAAACATTTTAAAGACTATATAAAGACCCCCCCCCCCTCCTCGGCACCCTTGAGTGGCCACAAAATTAAGTACCTCATTTTACTTTTTAATGCGCAGTGCTTTTTTTATCACCCTTTATATAGACCCTCACTAGTGCCTGCATTTTATGTCAAAATTGTAAATGTCAGTGTTCTCGTTTTTCTGTACTAAATGAACATTTGCTGCAGTGCTCTTTCTAAAGCTACAACTGGTTTTCATTGTTACATACATGTATCATGCGTTTGTAACATTTTGTGTATATGATGGATTGGTTGAAGAAGCAACCAATTTTGAAATTGGTTGCTTGCTGTATAGAAAAGTATTTCTCACTAACAATCTTGTTGAATTTGCATAGAGCGATGATGTAAAGAGTAAAATGTCATGGCCTGACAGATCCTCATCTACAAATCAACCTCTCTACTTACATCCGGATAACCCTCATCAGGTACATGTAACACTTAAGTCTCTTCTACTCAAATAATTATGTTGTTTTAGTGGTGCTTCTTTTGTAGGCATTCTATCAATTTTTCTGGAGAAGTGCGCACTATAATCGTCTATCATTTTTACTGTTACTGTTACTATGTCTCATGTTCATGTAGTTGTGACATGAAACAATAAAGCTTTTACTGAATAAGTGGGTACGTAAAAGTTTATCATCCAGCTCCTTAGAATCCTTGACTTTGATTGGTTGATAGCTGTATACTCATCCTAGCAGAAAGTTACATATCATGATGCGAATTGAATGCTGTTCTTAGGCTGAACACTTGTGTGTCATGGGTTATATGCAGATAGTCATGGCAGAAACACAGATATGTAGCTCAGCAAAATGGCATACAAATTCAAGAATGTAAAGCCTTTCACCTGTTTACTACATGTAAACAATTTTCAGGGCATTCATTTGTGGAAGTTTTTTGCATGGGAACATATAGTTTTGTTTGAATACTTTTCTCAAGTTTCTGCATGGCTGGATGATAAATTTGTTAATACAACACAGGTCTTTGGTCCCCTGGCTGCCCTTAAAGATGATAATCTCTCCACTTTGAAATTTAAATGAGAATTGCAAATACCAAAGATAGATTCATGTTGAAACTTATCCCTTAGCAGTCTCTTGTAACCCACTTATGTCACACCTGTTTCCATTTAGTGTCTTACAAGAAGTGGAAGTGACAGGCGAAAGACACTTGAAGAACGAAGGTATGTAGGAATTTTGTTGTATAATAATATTGGTAATGTTGTCTTTCTGTTAAACCTTTAGCAACATCTAGTGCATTTTTGCAATTAATAGTGTAATTTATGTTGCTCACCTCAAGATCATTATTTTTTCCCTGAATGTGTGTATAAGTAGCAACATTTATTCTCCCAGGAAAGCTTCAACTCGCCCACGGTAAGCATTTTAACAACATTATTTATTTATTGATTTTTTTTCAATTAGATAGAAAAACCACTGTTTATGAAACCTGGGGCACTTTTTTGAAGCAGATACAAAAAACAAACAAAACATATGTATGTTCAACTATAAAAAGGTTTTACAAAATTAAGTTTGGTGATCTGTGGAGTATTTTGTCAATAGATAAACCATGCACTGAAAGTGAGCACTGAAACTGATACAAGAAATGCTCCTTTTTAAAATAATTTGTCTGCATGTCTTATTAAGACTGTGCATTTCAAGCATGTTGTCCATTTTTTGTTTTCCTTTTGCATTGTTTTACTGTAATGTCAATGTTTTAAAGTGCATTGTACTCCTCTAGGATAATGATTAATCTTGAAAACCAAAATGTTGTGAAACAATTGATTGAGCTGACAGTTATTTTGTTAAATGCTATGCCCGATATGCTCATACATTGTGTTCACGTTCAGGCTTTGTTAGTTTGGGTTCTAAACCTTGGCATTAATGTTTATTACTGGTAGTGTATAATTTTACCTAAATCCAGACATTTCTTTGTTCTTATAAGCAATGATTCTTATGATGGAAATTTGCACTTTTGAAATGAAAGACATGTGTTACAATATATGTAGAACTGTATAGTTTTGTGCATACACTGTAAACGTTTAAAGAAAGATTGAATCAGTCTATTTCCAACACGTTTCTGAAGTTGGTGTTATTTATGATGGAATTATATCACATTTAGGATTAGGATTGACTGTGCAATTTATTTGATCCTTATGGGCTTTTACATGAGCAAGATTTTATTTCTTTACACATTGACTTGCAGAAAATAAATACCTGTACTAATTTTGTTTGATAATCAACACATTGACAAAGCCCTTTTTTGAGATTTAAGTGATTGGTAACTGAAATAACAAAGTACAGGATTATTAAATATCAAAAAGAAGAAAAAGAAATATATGCCAGTATTAACTCCCCAGAAAAATGCTTCGTTCTGAAATGCATTCAAAATTAAATACCTGTTGTGGGCAGCTGGATTGTTGTTTTAAGTGCACCATTGAACACCTAAAGTATCCCTGTTTGAAGATCAATCTTCTGCAAATAAAAAGTTGCAGTTACATCTGAAGCAGATTGGAAATGTTTTACTATTTTGTTTGTCATAAACTTTAATTACATTGAATAGTATGAAAGAAAATATTCAATGTTTTAAGAAAGAAATCCTTTGATTACCTGTTCATTATTGGGTGTTTTTCTTTTTTGTGTTACATTTATTTTGGCCTTCTGCTTAATGATGCTAAGAAAGTCTCTCAAAAGGTGTGTTTATTCTTTGATTTTTTTATTCATAATTTGATTGTTGTTAGTTGAAGTGCATGTTTTTTAGACTTAAAGGGACACACCGACTTCGTTGGGCTATTCTGGCTACAAAATAGACTAAAAAATTATTCCAAAGGTCTTCCTTGAGTGGAGAAGAATGGTTCATAAAAGAAACCGTCAAATTTTGCCATTTTCAAGCATTTCACGTGACTTTTCGGAAAGTTCCGAAAAGTCATGTGATCTTCAGAGTTGGTTTTACTTCCAGTCGTATAAAAGCAAATTTAAGTGTATTTTTTTTTATACAGTTGCTCATGAGTATTTGAAAAAAAAGACTATGTATTCAGTTTATGGATACAGGTTGTGAATAAGGATGAAAAATCAAACGTAAGATTCGCATTCAGTGAGTCCGTGCAACAGAAGCATGATTTACGGTGCATCAGCGTGGGGAGCTACAGTAGCGGGTAAACCTTGGGGGCATGTCTCGTACAGCCGGTGCCGTGTCTAGTGGGTCCAGAGAGACAAACCATGGGGCATGAACTCGGAGCCTGTGGAGGGGTAGGGATCCAGACCATTAATTACGTTTTGTTTAATGAGGGTTTTAGTCTGTAGCCCTATCTATTATCCCCTAACTATTGACACATTACGTGATGCCTACGCTACACACGCGACAGGACTACGACGAATAGCTGTACAGTTGATGTGGATCGGACTGTGTTTATGTCGGTTTTTTAATTACGCATGAATTTGTGCTTAATGGATATGAAGACTGGATCGTTATGCCACACCATTGTTATTATAAATACATAAACAGAGCAGCAGTCTACTTACAACAACAATGTCACGTAAACTTGACAGTTGCAACGGCTGGAAAAGCGTATATGCTGACCTTTGAGCGTGTTTTTTTTTCTTCACATTTTTCGTTAATTACGTGACATTTTGATGATTTTTTTTTTACAACAACCATCTAAAAATTATTGTCTGTGATTCCACATCACTAAATTACAGTAAGCCGGTGTGTCCCTTTAAAGATTTAGTAAACTAAACAAACAAAACCTTCTTTAATTATACAATTTGCTTTGTCCTGCATGAATTGTTTGTTGTGAATTGCATCACTTTAATTTTTTTAATGCACTTTATTAAAACCAAAAAGTTTACAACTGTCTGATACAAGACTGTAATGTTTACAAAACTACTTTTTTCCAGAAGTATGTTTCATACAAAATGTATGCCACCTCGTTCTAGAGCCATATACCAGAGCAATGTATTCCATTATGAGGGCACACCCTCCATGATGAACAGTGTTGCTAGAGTACCAATTATGTATAATGGGAGTAGGTTCTTGATAATGCCACCTCATAGTATGCATATTGCAAGGCACATTTAACATCTACATGAACTAAGTGCAAGCTATAGTTTCAAGTCAATTGACGGATGATCACTTCACCTGAAAAGACTACAAAATGCATTACAATGGTGCACTAGTTTTTTGTATGTTGATCATGATACACATGTAGGTCCAAATCCAGTGTTCTTGGAGTACAGTGGGCTGTACAATATTATACAAATATTGGATGCATGTGAGTGCATTGTTGCAGAATATAATCACAAGGTGAAATCTAGACAATTCTATTTCTCTCAGCACGGCCTTACAAAATGGAAAAGCCAGATTTCACTGATTGATTATACTCTGTGAAAAGTGTAATTGAAATACATTATTTGATTTTGTATCTCACACATAGATCCTTGTCATTTGAAATTTCACAATAAACACGGAAATTCGTCCACCCAACACTCTGAAAATGCTATTATAAACATTTTTTTAAAATCCTTCTAAACGATCATTGTCCGCTGTGACATTACCTTGCCTTGTTTGGACTAACATGCGGTGAACATTCATTTTGGGAACGACGCTGTGAAGTATCCAATAAATATCCATACTGGACTTCAATATTAAACTGTTGAGCGACGTTGCAATAAATACATGACAAAATAATGGTTGATAAGTGATGCATATTCCGGCAATCAAATAACAAGGATCTCTGTATGTGGTACATAAAATTATATAACTCGCACACATAATAGACTTCTGATATTACACAAATGCCTCTGTGAAGTGTATTGTTCATGACTCAACATTGAGCCAAAACAAATATTAGTTTTATATCACTGACTGTGGTTCATTATATCACATCATTTAGGAGGTAGTTTGGGTCATACACTGAAGCATTAAAAAACCTTCCCCCCTGTAAGCATTCATAGTGATGGCTGCCCCACAATTAGGTTACCAGTGGTTGTGTATGTCAAAGCAATTTGGTAATGACCGGGGTTAAGTGTTCACACTGGAATAATTTTTAAATAAGTTTTAAATTCAAACTCAGATTACAAAAAATATATTTAGTTGCACATACCTGCTGTCTCCAATCTATCTGTGTAAAATGAAAAGTCTGCTGTGGAAACAAACATCAGGCACTTTTGCAGTGTTTTTTTTTTCATTATTAAGGGATATAGTTTTTTTTTATTCTTGGCATGTGTAGAGCTATTCCAAAAAGCTTTATTTGTTGTTTTGTGCCTGTATTTATTATATATTTATAGACTAATAGGTGTTGCAAGGAGTCAGGGGATGATTCATGGAATACAGAAAAATATAGTGCATCTGGGTCCAACTAAGTATGGGATGCAGAGCGAGCTTTATTCCACTTGCGCTTGTATCATATCTAAACATATAAATAGATTGTATTTATCTAAGTGTGAGGGAAAATACAGGACTTGACTCAAAGGAGGGGTCAAACCATCACAGTAGAGGGGGGTCAAACCATCACAATGGAGGGGGTCAAACCATCACAATGGAGGGGGTCAAACCATCACAATGGAGGGGGTCAAACCATCGCAATGGAGGGGGTCAAACCATCGCAATGGAGGGGGTCAAACCATCACAGTAGAGGGGGGTCAAACCATCACAATGGAGGGGGGTCAAACCATCGCAATGGAGGGGGGTCAAACCATCACAATGAAGGGGGTCAAACCATCGCAATGGAGGGGGGTCAAACCATCACAATGGAGGGGGTCAAACCATCGCAATGGAGGGGGGTCAAACCATCACAATGGAGGGGGTCAAACCATCGCAATGGAGGGGGTCAAACCATCGCAATGGAGGGGGTCAAACCATCGCAATGGAGGGGGTCAAACCATCACAGTAGAGGGGGGTCAAACCATCACAATGGAGGGGGGTCAAACCATCGCAATGGAGGGGGTCAAACCATCACAATGGAGGGGGTCAAACCATCACAATGGAGGGGGTCAAACCATCACAATGGAGGGGGTCAAACCATCGCAATGGAGGGGGGTCAAACCATCACAATGGAGGGGGGTCAAACCATCGCAATGGAGGGGGTCAAACCATCGCAATGGAGGGGGTCAAACCATCGCAATGGAGGGGGGTCAAACCATCACAATGGAGGGGGTCAAACCATCGCAATGGAGGGGGGTCAAAACCATCACAATGGAGGGGGGTCAAACCATCACAATGGAGGGGGTCAAACCATCGCAATGGAGTGGGTCAAACCATCGCAATGGAGGGGGGTCAAACCATCGCAATGGAGGGGGTCAAACCATCGCAATGAGGGGTCAAACCGAGGCATATAACCAACACGACGTATGAAGCTAAACCACGAATGGTTGTTACTAAAATGCGCATGCGCAAAGCTTTGCTAGTCTTCTGCAGTCGTATGTTGTGTTTATTTTTGAGCCAATACTATTTACTGTATTAAGCTAATTAACTTCCAACCCAGTCATATTCTGTCATGTAAATGCTTTGGGGTAATTATTAAGTGGTTTTGTAAACTGTTTGTACGGTTGGGTCACTCATGGAGGTTTTTCACCCTGTGCTTGCATTATTTCCCATTTATAAACAGTGTGATTTGAATAATCTGAGGTGGGTTGACATTACTAATGAATATGCATTTTTGCGGAAGTTGAACGCAGTGTTTTGCATCTCTATTTTTTAACACGAGAGGGCGCTAAACCTCTCTGGGTGCACCACACTATTAACTCCCACAGCAACCAATCAATGCTAAATTATTTGCTAAAATAACATTCAAAAATACTCCAAAAATATTTCAAAGTCTCTCAGCCTCTTGAAAACCAATCATTAACTTGTGGCAGTCAGCCGTTTGGAATTTTTGCTAATTACCCCAGAAAAAACACCCCCAAAGGTGTGTTTTTTCCCAAACCGACTTGCTGCCAGTTTTCATGAGGCACTCATCCACAGAAACACAGAACCCCAGGTTGTGATACATTCTTATAATTACACAATCTATTAATTGCATGGCCCCCAAAACGTTACAATTCAAAAGTAACTGTGGGTTTACAAATTATGATAATCAAATAGCGCATGAATGGTTGCCTATTTTAGTGCATCCCTCTGAACTATGGGGCTTCATCTTTCGTCACCACTGGGCTACTGCAGATATTATATCACAGACAAGTAATTTGTTTTAATATTTTTTTAAGAAGACAACAATAATAACAAGAAACAAATACTGCTAACAAAAACACGACATATTCAGCAATTATTAATCTTTTGGTCCGCTCTGGCCACGTGCTTCTATGCTCATTTTTTTGATATAATTATTTTTTGCTTGAACCCGAGCAAGGTCTAAAATGGGAAAATACTTTTTATACCGAACCTACTTTTTAGATGTTGGGGCTTCGAAGAGAGGGAGAGGACATAAAATCATAGTTAGACTTATATATCTCAGAATTATGAGTTAGCATTAATCATAACTATGAAATACCGGTATATCTCATATTATGATCTACAAAAAAGTGATTGTTACTTGTGCCAATTAACTAATATTTATATGCAAGATAATAAGTCGTAACATACTGTAAAACTATGTAATAATTATGAGATATCGGTCATAATGATTATTACGTTCAATTAAATTTTTTTTCTCTCTCAATGTCCATTTGGCGCATCCGGTAGAAACAACAGACAAACAAAGCAAAACAAATCGAAAACACAGTTTTCGCTCAATGCACTAAGTCATTATTTTGTTAAAATGAAACAATAATTGTAGGCCTACAGTATAGCTCTAGTAAATAATATAATGTCATGTCCAGGCAACAACTCAACTGCGACTTTTGCAGGACTGCCACTTCAGTGTGACCATCTTTGACGATTTGTCTCGTAGTGTCTCAAATGGTAGTTGACTGAAGGAATAGGCCGGTCTACAAAATTATTGAAATCAACTTTCGATACTATCACAATGACGAAAAGATTATGCATTTTCACGTTGATGAGTTTTATTGTTTTAAGAGTCTTATAATTTGTAGGTTAATGTATACAAAATCGATTAAAAAGAAAAGAATGTTTTGGATTGTTTTACAATTATTTGTTACTGTAGTGTCATAATACCAATGAAGATAGGGCCTACTACATTTGGCTAGTTTAAATCCATTTACTATTGTTTTGAATGTTTGTGACTGAAAACTTGTTACAAGTTGTTTGTGAAGCAATTTAGTTGAAATCACGCAACTATTTACCGCCATCGCACCCGTCAGTTTTTTCTTTTTACAATAATTCTTACCGATCCATGGCTTTATATGGATGATAACTTGTATACTTTTTAAAATTTAAAGTAGTCAACAAATGCAAAAAAGCTTGATAAGTTATATATCACGGTTGAAGGGATTTTTTTAGGCTTTCCTCTTTTTTATGTCTTTGCAGAAGTTGCATTTTCCATCCCCAACCTGGCAAACGGAACAAAAATCTAATATTAAACATCAAAATATATACGGGCACAAAATAATACGCGTGGAAGCACGTTCTCCCATGGTTTTCATCAAAGTTTGTATCACAACTTAGACGTGATTATGACCAATTAATGTCCATGGCCAAATTAATTCAAAATTATAAAACATAGGGTGTCATTATGCTCCACACTCTTCCCGATCTCATGCAGAATACATATATTGAGAACGGATGCCCAATAATTATTTACAATAAATCCCGTCCGACGTACGGTTAATTCTGAAATTCGAAAACACCTTTTTAATTAAAAACCAAAAAGTGCATCTTACAAATGTATGGAGGCGAACAGAATGAACCACATCTCCATATTCACAAATTGCCAACAGACTGTTGTTGAGTCAATTATATTGAAGCAGAATGAATGCACAATACAACATGATTTGCAACCTGTTTGTGGCTTGTATTTTGAAGAACACATAATAAACAAACCCAATTTTGTTTAAAAGGCTTTGAGAATTGAAAACAAAATTAAAAACGCACGATCCGTTTTCATCTTGATCTTGTATGTTTTTCACCAGGACCATCGCAATAGCATGTAAAAACGACTGCATCAGATGCCATCTTGAATGTCGCACTAATTTTATCAAGTTGTTATTAATTCCCCCCCCCCCCATAGCCTAACCTATCAATAATCAGAAAACTCGATGTACCGGGTATACAAAAACGGCTACCATAGAAAGATTATTGCCATGAAAACCACAATAAGTGTGCTGTGTGCTATGCGTTTATGCGGAGGTCCCTCACCCTTCCAACAACCAGTTGACTTTATTGGAGGTCTATATAAAACAAACAACAATACACTGTACATGGAGATCAATTAGGCGAAAATTTGTATTGGAAAATGTCATTCATAACTTTTATTGCAAGTTATCTCCTTCTTCCACCGTTGACAATAATCTTTGCCCAAGAAACTTAACTCTAGAATGTAAATATGAAATGAAGATAAACACATAAAGCAGTTGAAACTATTACTGCATTCGGTGCATCTTTTTGCACAATCTTTATTTCTTTAATGATAGGCAAGTATTGTCTTATTCCATTATTGTTTCAATAAACATTGTTAAAGGAACATTACAGAATTTGTTTTTGCTAACAAAACAGTTGCTGGCAGTGTAAGCACTTTTCGTAATCCACCATATACATAAACTGACAAACCTGTAGAAGTTTGAGATCGATCGGCCATCTGGGTCACGAGAAAATAGTGAAAAACAAATTACACATTTGCATGAAATCATATAGATTCAACAAATGAATAAAACGCTCACTGAGCGATAAACTCCAAACGGAAATTTAGTTTATTCATTTCTCATCAAATATGGCATTTCAGACAGAAATATTTCAAGAGATGTTTTCTACTATCATCATCATTAGACCGTGTAAGTTTTATGTAAATCTGTGATAAAAAAGTATATTTTACAAGTTTTGTTCTTACCAATTCTGTAATGTTCCTTTAAGTTGCAGTTGGAAATATATTGCACAAAGGTTTTGAATGATGCAAAGTAGCAATAGAGTTGTAGTTTTCATTTTAAATACTATTTCTGTAATGTGGAAATTTGATAATGAGGATTATAAAACCATACTATATTTATGATCAATCTTTGATGATGAGTTGTTTTATTTGTTACTTACAAGTAGTTTACAAAATTGAATGTGGTACCCAATCTCCATAGATGCAATGTTTACATCTAACGTTTTTTAAAGATCCAAAATACTTACATCATAAAAGTATGGAACTTTAACCTAAAATTTAGAAATAATGTGAGTACATTTGTACATTTTGTCTTGACAATGATACATAACACACATTGTCCGTGTCCAACTTGTACAACAGGAAAAATTGCTCCTTGGATTTAGGAAGCTTCAAGTGAATAATACTACAGAGACTGCTTGGTATCTTTAAATTATCTTTAAAAACAACCTTGCTTTTTAATTAATTTATTTTCCACAAATAGAATCGATAATGCCACCAAAACTTGTCTTGAGCCACTTGAGAACTTTGATGCATTGGAGGGACGAATTCATCTGCTCTGCAACTTGGCTACTTATGGCGTTGTATCTTGAACACCCATCTGTTTGTATCCAATGGAACAGGCTGATGAAAGAAAACAAAACAGAAATACATACTTAGTTGAAATCAATAAAATCATCTAAAAAATATGAAATGAAAGTGGATGTGGCAAATTATTTGGGGCAGGGTAACACAAGTATACCAGAAGACACATTCATTTCCCCAAGTATTTATTTTCACTAAAGAAAAAACAACTGTTGACAAAATGATTGTTTGTATAACCAAGGGGTCCTTAAGTGCCTGTAAACTTGCCTCAAAGTTGGAAGTTGTAATTTTCTTGTTAAGCCGTTTCATGATACAGATCTATTTGTTCATGAATGTATGTCTTGTTTTTTCATCAGGTTTTTAGTTGAATTTGTATTGAAAATTGATTTAGACAAGTACTCACCATGGAAACAAAAATCTCAAAATACTCCAGGCATCATTCGCATATGTTTAGAATTCTTCCTGCAACTGGCCCCTGTGCTCTTTTAGCTGTCCATTGCATAATTTTCCCTCTGAAAAAGTTGACAGCTCAAAATGGGGCTACTGCCAGCCAAAGCATCCCACGAAAGATAGAACACATCGTCAAGCCCTCCCTCAGACTCAACCAGGTCAGCAACTAAAGGACACTGTGAACAAAATAAATGGAAGAAAAGTCAAGACAAAAAACAACTACATACACAATGGAGGTTTCATACATGTAGGTGTGGTTTATCTAGATGATCAAAGGATCAGACCTGAAGCTGACACTGATGATCAATGTGTTGTTGTCACTAATGTCAGTTAATGGGCAAATCGCGTAGACTAGACAAGTGAATGAGCAACACTCTTTATTTTCTACACTTTAATCCCGTTCTAAAAGTATTGTTCTAAAAGCATTGTATATAACATACTTCTTCTCATCTTCCATTGTATAGACCAACCTAAAATAACCCAAACTAACCAGTGTCTCTAGCTTTGCTAGTAAGTTTTCCTGTTGTCTGTTCTGGGCATTTTTTTCTGTAATCTTTTAAATCTTTTCTCAATAGTTTCTGTCACTCCAGTACACTTGCATTGATTGTGTTGCATTATTTTAACCTCTGAGAATGACTCTGAGAAGCCTTGTGTATGGTTGCAGTTAGCTTAACATCAGTTGTGTATGGTTGTTACACTACACAACGTATGAAGCCTAGTGCATGGTTGTAGTTTCCCATCGTCCATGAGTTGTGTATGGTTGTTACACTACACAACGTATGAAGCGTTGTGCATGGTTGTAGTTTCCCATTGAGTTGTGTATGGTTGTTACACTACACAACGTATGAAGCGTTGTGCATGGTTGTAGTTTCCCATTGAGTTGTGTATGGTTGTTACACTACACAACGTATGAAGCCTAGTGCATGGTTGTAGTTTCCCATTGAGTTGTGTATGGTTGTTACACTACACAACGTATGAAGCGTTGTGCATGGTTGTAGTTTCCCATTATTGAGTTGTGTATGGTTGTTACACTACACAACGTATGAAGCATAGTGCATGGTTGTAGTTTCCCATTGAGTTGTGTATGGTTGTTACACTACACAACGTATGAAGCGTTGTGCATGGTTGTAGTTTCCCATTGAGTTGTGTATGGTTGTTACACTACACAACGTATGAAGCCTAGTGCATGGTTGTAGTTTCCCATTGAGTTGTGTATGGTTGTTACACTACACAACGTATGAAGCCTAGTGCATGGTTGTAGTTTCCTATTGAGTTGTGTATGGTTGTTACACTACATCAGGTATGAAGCATAGTACATGGTTGTAGTTTCCCATTGAGTTGTGTATGGTTGTTACACTACACAACGTATGAAGCCTAGTGCATGGTTGTAGTTTCCCATTAAGTTGTGTATGGTTGTTACACTACATCAGGTATGAAGCATAGTGCATGGTTGTAATTTCCCATTGAGTTGTGTATGGTTGTTACACTACACAACGTATGAAGCATAGTGCATGGTTGTAGTTTCCCATTAAGTTGTGTATGGTTGTTACACTACATCAGGTATGAAGCATAGTGCATGGTTGTAATTTCCCATTGAGTTGTGTATGGTTGTTACACTACACAACGTATGAAGCGTTGTGCATGGTTGTAGTTTCCCATTGAGTTGTGTATGGTTGTTACACTACACAACGTATGAAGCATAGTGCATGGTTGTAATTTCCCATTGAGTTGTGTATGGTTGTTACACTACACAACGTATGAAGCGTTGTGCATGGTTGTAGTTTCCCATTGAGTTGTGTATGGTTGTTACACTACACAATGTATGAAACCTTGTGCATGGTTGTACTTTCCCATCGTCCATGAGTTGTGTATGGTTGTTACACTACACAACGTATGAAGCATAGTGCATGGTTGTAGTTTCCCATCGTCCATGAGTTGTGTATGGTTGTTACACTACACAACGTATGAAGCGTTGTGCATGGTTGTAGTTTCCCATTGAGTTGTGTATGGTTGTTACACTACACATCGTATGTGCATGGTTGTAGTTTCCCATTGAGTTGTGTACACTACACAACGTATAGCCTTGTGCATGGTTGGTTGGAACAATGATTTATGGGGCCAACAATGAGGCCTAACCATGATCATGCCATGATTCACTTATGATAGCACACCACCTGGAAATACTTGCATCCCTCTTTTACTTAATACTAATACTATACTAGTTTTAGTTTTAGTATTTTTAAAATCTTTTTTTTAGTACATCACCACAATCACAAACTTGCCACTCTGCAAGTCCAATTGTCACAACAAAAATTAACTTAAATTAAGTCAATTGTAAACTAAAAACACATAGAACTATTGTATTTTAGTTAAATGTATTTTCAGAAGCAATAATTACTACACTGAAACTTACTAACCTACTTCATTACTCAGTAGTTTGCTGACTGATCCAGTCATTTCTTTGTTGATACTCACGGTCGTCTCTCTACAGCCCTGCCATTTTTAATTATGCACAGTCTAGTCTGGTTACACTTTCCAATGGCACGTTTTCACGCGCGTACTACGTTGTGGGTAGTAAATTAAAAATCATATTTCAATAATACGAACTCATACATCACTAAAGAAAAACGACACGGGTAAGAGACTAACAAAACACGGCTCCAACAGCACACACGTCATTAGTACATCTGCTGAGAAACAGGGAACCAGTGGCAGCTACCATAGAACGTGCATGGTTGTGGTTCGTGGTTTAGCTTCATATGTCTGTTTGGTTATATATCTCGTCAAACCATCGCAATGGAGGGGGTCAAACCATCGCAATGGAGGGGGTCAAACCATCGCAGTGGAGGGGGGTCAAACCATCACTATGGAGGGGGTCAAACCATCACAATGGAGGGGGGTCAAACCATCACAATGGAGGGGGGTCAAACCATCACAATGGAGGGGTCAAACCATCACAATGTAGGGGGTCAAACCATCACAATGAAGGGGTCAAACCATCACAAACGGGTCAAACCATCACAAACAGGGGTCAAACCGTCCCAATGTAGGGGGTCAAATCATCACAATGGAGGCACACAGATTCATAATGGCGTTCTGCTTGTGTCCAGTTGGTCCAGGTTTATTCATTTAAAACCTGCCACAACTGATGAATGTCAGGCAGGTGGTCAATTAAAATACACATTAAAATTTCTCATTATAATGAAAGTCATTGCTCCTAAACAATATAAATAAAATGAGGGCTTCTGTTTCCTAAATATTGATGTTCAAAGGGAAGCAAATGCATGAGCCCGTGTGGACCGTTGAACAGCATGCATGACCCTGAGCAAAAAGGCATTAAAAAAAGTTAGCAACTTTAACAGACAGGATCTACTAACCATCATCATTAACACAAGTACACAAGCCCATGTTTTCCAGTCCAGCCCATAACAAAATTAACTACAAAATTAAGAACAATATTACACAAGATGCTCTTGATTTCTTGTATTACCTAACCAAAGCAATGCAGCAATACAGTAACAATAGATAGTTCCCGTTAGAGGTCATCTTTACGGGCAACTTAGGAGCTTTTTTAAGCAGCCAAGTGGTTCACCAAATAAGCATGCAAGGAATTTGATAAAACTCATGCATGCCTCACTTTGTTCATGTGTTTATGCATAACGCATAGTTGTGCGTTAAAACAGTAATTGATTTGCCCGTAAAGATGGCCGACTTTACAAATGGGATTTATCTCTACAACATACACAGTACCATGGTGCTTGTCTATGACATTCACACAATCTCTGCTGAAACAAAACTTGTTTTAACAATTAAAATTCTCAACAGACTCACACAATTTCAAAGGCCAAAATCTGTCTTTATCTCTATCAAAATGACACCCATAATAATCACAAAACAATTGACATTTCTTTGTATACTCTTTTAAAGCTATAATTATTATAAATGAAACTTATCAAAATCAGTGATTTAAACGTGCAAATAAGAATGGTGGAGGTGGAGTAGGTAAAAAGGTTACGCTACACAAAGCCTAAGAAACCATGAGAATTGAAATAACATGTAGTAGATAATGGGACACACAGATATAATTATGCATAACTTTAAATATGAAATACAACATAAACTGTAAAACATAAATGCATGATCATAAGGGAACAATTTTAGGGGGTACAAATAAGGTGGTGTACCATTTTTTTCTAGTGAGGCTAGTTTGTGTTTGCTTTTTTAGTCTTTGCAATGACTGGTACATGTATGCCTTTTTCAGTGCCATTTAATATTGTTTGAAAGATAATCTGACTTAGACATGTTAGAAGTAAAAACAAATACATTGTTTGTGTGTCAATAGAAGAATTTGGACCTCATATCATACCCAAAATGGCAGTCAGTACATCTCTCGTTCTTAATAGCTCTTCGTTCTTAATTGTTTCTGGTTTCATCTTTCTGCGGTACTGTGGAATCTAAAATCTAATCATATAGTCATCACAACACCTCCGATACATGTGGTGCTTAAAAGATCGAATCCAAGACTTACATGTTAAGACGACAGACTTTGCTTTACATGATGACGGACTTTGTTTTACAAATGGGTCGCCATTGCTAACAACAGGTGTTTCCCATCATCTGTTTGACAGGAAACCTAAACATGGCCTTATTGTATATCTAGTACTGCATGGCCTGATTGCTGGTATTGACATTGAACTAAATCCATGATCAAAACATGTTTGATTGGCCTAGTCATAAAAATATTACCATCTTCATGCAACACTAAGAGGGCCCCAGCTTCCGTTGTATTTATATGCTAATTTCTAGTCAGACATTTAAATATTCATTGAGACATGGCTATTACCTCACAACAATATTTGAGTCTTTTAAAGCCTCCCTTATAAAAAAACCACTGCAATTTTACTGTATTAAAACTGTAGTTTTACTATGGTATTTAAAGTTTTACTGAAATAATTGAAGTAAACATGAAGTTTTGGTCACTACAGTTTTATTGTAGTAATTGTGGAAGCCAAACACTAAAGTAAGTTTACAGTATTAAAAACCTACAGTATATTTTTACTGTACTTTTACAGTAATAATTTTATGTAGTAAAACTGCCCAATTGCTGTAGTGAAATTTCAGTAATTCTATGCTATTTATGACCCCATGCCATAAAAGCTTTGCAATTTGCTCGCTTGTTCATCTCATTGAAATGCCCCCTGCAATAATTTCATTTTGGCTAGAACATTATTTCTACATACACAGCAAGGGTGTGTACATGGTAACATTCGCAGGTAGTTACTTAAACCACCAACCACCCAAAGAGATTAGAGTGAGCCAAAATAAACCCCAAAACTGTCATGCACCACGATATACCTTCATGAAGCGACGTTCCCCACATCAGAGGTAATGTTTCATTGCAGTCACATTGGCAAACAATAAAAACAGTAGTGAATAGACAATTTAGCCAGAATAGTTTGAAAATTGTTTCAGGTGATTGTTCACTGAGGCCCATTTACACTAAATGCGTTTGTGAATTAGTAAAAGATGTTGAATGCAAACTAGATTTTTCTTAAACAGTGGAATTGGGTCTTGGTGATTAATTAGCTGTTAAACACTAAGTGCAAGCGTTTACAACCTTAATAAATTTTGCTACATATAAGCTGATCTCTGCCCAACTGTCACAGAAACAGAAAGCCAAAGTTGTGTATACTCTTTGTCTCATGTACTCCTCCACAATGGTGCCACAGCCTTTGAAGTAATTCAGCCAGTTCCAAATATGTTGTGCCATCAAAACCACTGATGAATTGAGCAGTCTGTTTTTTATTTATTTTTTTATTGCAAGTTTGCTCGAATCAGAATGTATAAGAAAAAGAAAAAAGTATAGATTTTGTTTACCGTGGACACAAATATCAAGTATTTACGTGAAATTAGAGTAAGAGCTTATAATTGGAAGTGTTTTAGGATAACACAGTAAAAAGGGTGAATGGACTTTAAGATACATGCAAATCATAACTTTTTTTTCCACCTGACTGTTTCTGATACACTATTTTACTCATAAGTGTTTTTTATGGCATTTAGCCTTTGAAAAGAGTCTACTGGGTCAAAATGTCAGACCATTGAAAAATGTTTGCTCTTATACCTTGGGTCACTTTGAGCTCTATTTTGTCGTCAACTTACTTGTAACTACTATCTGTTTTTACACTTGTCACACACAAATGCAATAAATTCATATTGATAATGTTTTTCAAAATGTGTATAGACACTGATGTCATAAGCAATCATAAATTAAAAAGTTTTTTGTTTTTCTAAGTTTTTAATCTTGGATGCCAATAATTGTTTTTGTAAATTTGTATAACTAACAGGTCACGAACTTTGGCAGAGGGGACCTTTTTAAAAAGGCAACTTAGCAAACACTACTCATATTTTACCAATCAAGCTGCAATCGGTAAAAAAAGGTCAAGTGTTAATGCCTGTGCAACATCACTTCTTTGCAAAGCAAGAAATGTGGATGCAACATTAAATGTGAGTTTTCATTTATGTAACGCCTATTTTCTTTCTTCACAACATTATGTTATTTACTTTTGGGTTATTAACAAAATCAGTCTAGACATTGGTGAACTTGGAGAAGTCTTCAATTCCGGGTAGAGAAACAGGAGGGAGTGAGTGTCTATGAATGCACATTTGCATTAGCCTTTCCTGGTCATTTTTGGCAATTTCATTTTGATGCACGTGAATTTCTACATCATTCTATTCAATTTATTTTGTTGTTCGTTTGTTGCTCGTTTTAGCCATGAGAAATGGCATTCAATTTAGCAGAGTAAGTGCTACTAGATATTTCCACTAGATTGTTATTTTCGTTTTTATTTTAAAGTGATTTCGCAAACTGAGCCAGCAAAACAAGGCTTTATTCTTCCTCTATTTATTTCTCTGCTTCTTTATTTCTTTATCTCTTTATTGTTTCTTTGTTTTCACAGGATGTGGAGGATGAGTCTTGCCTACTAGAGAAGCTGTGTATTTCTTCCCCAATGAGTTTGGTTCACTCTGAGACAATGGAATCACTACCAGCTGATGTTTTAATGCTTCTTCAATTAGCACAATCTGCATCAAAGTAAGACATTTCTCAGAAAATAGTTTTTAATGTTGGAGAGATAGTCTAATTTATAGGGTTGGATAAGTAGGAAAATGTATTCTTGAGGGTTTATTATAAACTTAGAAGTAGGATTTCAATGCTAGTATTTCATCCACAAGACTAGAGGAAAGATGGTCAACGTAACCCAAACAAGATTATTAGTTGCACATGGTGTATATGTACGTCACTAAACTCTGGGTTTTATATAACCATCCCTTAAAATTAGAAGAACCCATAGGCTTTTTTTAGCTGAAGTGTCTTTATTGACAAAAATTGTTCAATTACTGTTGCAGAGTTTTCTCCATTGCACCATGTACTCCATTACACATTTCTAATGTGTTAATTAAAAATAAATCAGACTAAAATAACACAAAACAAGTACTTACATACTTCCTTTGGCTGTAGGGGTCAGTTTTGTTATTTTGGGGGCTTTACTCTGAGCTATGTAATTTATACTTGTTTTGTCATAGATGTATGTTTTATGACTAAAGTCATAAATGAGTTTATGACAAAATGACCATGTTTTGTCAACATGTATACTTGTACATATAGGTCATTTGATAGAAATGAAGCAGCTGATTTGGATTGGATACATCAAGTAAAGTTGGAGAAACTTTCAACATTATTGAGACACATTCTACTGCAGACAATCAGTTGCCTAGATGATGATAGATGGGAGGTCAGGAGAATGTCTCAGCAGGTGTGTATGTCATGTTTTGATAGTAATGCTGACAACTAATTTCATAGAGACTAAAATCCACTTTTTTGATCCTAGAATTAAGGATCAGACCCTGAATCTGAAGACAAGGATGACAAGGCGGTGGCCGCCCCCTTCCTTCCCCTTCCCCTTCCACCTCTGGTCCAGTTCCCGCCCCCACAATCATGCTTAATAAGTAGAGAATTGTGTTAAACCAATGAAGAAAAATGTTCCACCAATTTAGAATCACGCTCAACCATTTGCCTATCATTATAAATCATCACAAGATCATTATCATCCAAAATTTTCAGAGCTTCTTAATTCAAACCTTAACTGTAAGGAGCTACTAGTCTCAACGGATTAAAATTTCATGACAGCAGTGGGTTTAGGATGTCAGATATTTTTAAGAAATCCGTGATTTTATTAAAACAATTCAAACCTCAGTGCCTCATATCCAGGACATCTGTGTATACGAAAGTGAAAGGCCTCCAGGGCTATCATCTAATCCAATATCATGATCCATCAATAAGATTGATCTTGATTCCCCATTGCAGAACTTTGATTATTTCATGCATGATTTATCCATGCCCACAAAATCACAATTGGTCAGTGAAGGAAATAATCATAAGCCATGTAAGCGCAGGATCCTCTTCTTTCATTTTGGCATCATTATTCTTTCATCAGGTACGTGAGCCTTTTTAGAGCATATGAAACAAAGAATAATTGCAAGGTCCAAAGTATAGGCCAGGGTGTTTTTTCCTTTGAAAATACAAAAAGTTAATACTGTGTAAGAACTACATGTACCTCCAGAAAGTATATGGTTCTGGGATTGAGATTTTTGTTTATTACTTGTCATAATTCGAGCATATTTTATCCTTTTCCCTTGAAGGCTTTACCTCTGATTACAGAGTGTATTAGATGGTATGACATGTCTATATTGGCCTCATTGTGGAATCGTTACCTAGTGCCTGCTGATTCCTTGTTGAGTTATGGATTAGCATTGACTTTAGCTGTGTCCATCCATCATGTTGTACGATTGGTACACTTCATGGATACTCCTCCTGTTTCATGGAAGGTTAGTAGATGAAAGATAACTCTTAATTGTATACAACCATTAAAATGCTTTAACTCACACACGCTTCCGTATGATGATTTCTGCACAACGATGGCGATGCACAGTTCCATGCCAGGAACAAAATTGTTGAACAGGGGATTTGTAATAGTTGTAGCCAACACCTATATAGAGGAGAATGTGCAGGATGTCTGTTTTAAACAATGGGATTACAGACTTAAAATCTAGCATTTAAATGAGCTAATCTGCTTGAGTGCTGCACCTTGTAACAGTCAAAGGCAAATTAGCTGATGCCAGAATCTAGTCTTCGACCTCACTTTTAACTGAGCTCACTTGGCCTTGCATCGTATTTTCAACGGTGGGTGGTCCATTTGTGTCAGTCATCTATTGCTTTGCATAGCCAGGTCAGAAGCATATAAACTTTATCTGCTGATTGGCTAGTGATCCTGCCCCAGGTATGATAAACGTGGGTAATGGCAGTAGCGAGGATCACAAAATGGGACACAGGCTTTGTATGTCTTTGTATACAGACTAAATACAGGGAAGAATAGAAGAATTATTTGCATACTTACACATGCATCTTCTAGCTCTTCTAGCTCCTTAATTCTGACTGGCAACAACAGTGTGATATTATAGCCCATTTCATGGTCTATATTGCACCCTGCGTATTGCTTCGCTCTGACTTCAGGTATTGCACTATTTTTTAAAGCTGCTCGTCAATGTTGTTTGAAGATAAATTCATTACCACACAAGTGCTCATGGAATATGGAAGCACTTCTGTGTTCCATATCAATGGATATTGGATGCAGAAGTGTTTTATTTTTTCTTATTCCACGAGCATTTGTGTGATAACAATTAATATATATCAAATGGTGTTGTCTCTTATACAGGATCCAGATGTCTGTCGTGGGATAACAGTACCCATTATAACAGCTTTGACAGAGGGCATAGCAAACTGGTGTGATGTTGCACTGTCTTTGGTGAATCGTACTACTGTAGACAAGCTTACAGTGGTTGCATTAGAAATAGTCATGACCACTGTTACTTATTTTCCTGAGTTGCTTTCTGAGGTGAGATTATAAAATCAGTGGTATATCTAAAAGCTCTATCGTTTTGGGGACACATTTTTTTTCCTACTGTCCCTGCAGCTCATCATCTTTGAAAAAAAATATCACTACACATTGCAGAATCTACACATACATTTTATTTGTCTGATTATAAAAATGTTACGTGAAATATACAAGGAAAATACACTACTTGATACTTGTTACTTGACTTTTTACAAGAGTTTAAACAAGAAGCTTATTCAAAAAAAAATGAATGCTTGACTACTTCTTTCTCCAGAGACAAAACTATGATATGGCTGTTTTGAAAAGACTCATGCATGTGTTTTGTCATGCACATCCTGAGCATGCAATAAGTCAACAGAACTCACCAGATTTGACTCCCTTCAATACACCTGCAGATGGATTTTTATGGTAAGAAATACAAAATGTTAGTATTTCATGTTGACATTGTTTTCACAAAAACACATGTGTGCACAGTTTACATTTTTCACTTTACAGATTTTATTTACGTACTTGTCTTAAAAATGATAAGTATAAATGTTCTGCCTACTTCAAATTCTGATGTTACTCTAGCTTCCAAATTCTCTGAATTTTTTGTCAACAAAATTGTCACTATACGTAATGAGTTTTCTCCAGTATGTACATGTATTCCTTCTCAAAATGTACATACCGTTAGTCTTAGAGAGTTTGAACCAGCTACTGAGAAGGAGATTAAGAAATTGCTTGCTAACTCCCCATCCAAATCCTGTCTCTCACCTTTCTCGTAAAGGACTGCTCTGATATGTTCTCATTCCTTTGATTACTAATATTGTTAACAAATCTCTAAATACCAGTTTTGTTTCCAAGTAGCCTTAAAATATCTTACATTTGCCCACTCTTAAAGAAAAGCTTCTTGGATAAGGAAGGGTTAAACAATTAAAGACCCATTTCCAACTTGAGTTTTCTAGGTAAAACTATTGGACGTATTGTGTCATCTAGGTTACGTGATTTCATGCGAGACAACAGTCTCATTGACTCATTTCAATCTGCCTACCGACCCAAACACAGCAATGAAACTGCCTTATTACGTGTTCACAATGACATTTTAACTACTCTTGATCAATGTAAAATTAACGCATTTATTTTTCTTGATCTGAGTGCATTTGAAACCGTGGATCTCATCGTACTATTGTCTCGGCTCTGTTACGTCATTGGTTTGCCCTACAATGGTTTAAATCATACCTAGAATGTATACCCCAACATGAGCGTGTCGGTGATGCCGTCTCTAATCCTGTTCAACTTAATTGTTCTGTTCCACAGGGTTCAGTTCTTGGTCCTCAGTTGTTTTCATTATACATATTTCCTCTTAAGGAACTTATTCAGAGACACAACCTTCAATATCACATGTATGCCGACGACACGCAATTGTATGTCTCTTTTAATCCCTCACAACATGCTGAATCTGGCATTGCTCGCATTGAGGCCTGTATTTGTGAAGTTTGTTAGTGGGTGAACAACAACTTCATGAAAATTAATGACAGCAAAACTGAATTCATGTTGATAGGTTCTCCACAGCAACTCTCCAAAGTTCCATTCCGTTTATTACTGCAGGTGATTCTCGCATCCAGCCGGTCAACCACGCCCATAACCTTGGTGCAATTTTTTACTCTTCCATGTCTTTCAAGAATTTCCCACACAGCTCGTTCTGCCTCATTTCATATCCGCAACATAGGAAAGATCCAAAAATAACTTGACCTCACATCTACAGAACAGCTTGTTTCAGTCATTTTTTACGTCTCGCCTTGACATGGGAAATTCACTTTAAATTTGCCTTCCAGATGTCCAACTTTGTCGTCTTTAACGCCTACAAAATACAGCTGCTGTTGTGGTCACTTTAACGAAAAAACACTCTCTTTTAACACCCGTCCTTTTGATTCTAAACTGGCTCCCCCTGTCATCCAGAATTATTTACAAGCTGATGCTGATTGTTTTCAAAGCACTCAATGGGCAAGCACCAACATACATCCTTGACATGCTTTAACCTCTATAAACCATCCCGCAACTTTCGATCTGGAAATAAAGATCTTATTCAGGAAGTAAAATCTCATCGCACCTGGGGGGACAGACAATTCTCTGTTGCAGCACCACATCTCTGGAATCAGCTCTACCTCTTCACATTGAAACCTCAAATTCGATTAACTCATTCAAAAAGTCTCTGAAAACACACCTCATGTCAAAAGCATTTGGTTCTTCTTAACACGTTGACTGCCACCTACGAGTATATTTTGTAGTAACCGGTTAGACGGATTCTGCCATAACGAGTTTACTCGTAGTGAATGAAAGGGCTTTTTATTGTTATTTAAATACACTGGCATCACTGAGCACGCAACACATACGCTTCCTGGCAGTGGTGAGGACATCGACCTTAGAATGTGCATGTTAATTTTTTGTTGTTGTATAGTACCTATTTGGTATGCGCACATGCGCATTGCACTTATGCGCGCATGCGCACCGCACTTGGCAAATGGGAACGCACTATGATTATAATGACCGGCAGTCAACGTAAACTGAATTTTCTTAGGTTCTTTTCCCTTTTTTCTTCTTCTTTTCTCTTTTCATTGTTACAGCACCTGGAGCACCTTTAGTGGATATGTGCGCTTTATAAGACTTTGTTATTAATGTTATTATTATTATCATCAACATATCATGAACAAAGTCCTTTGTAACAGAATAAGACTAGTTATAGATGAAAACTACTGTGGGGATTTCTTGAAAAAATTCACTGCAGATTGGCATAAAATAGTGAATGTCAATTGTTGTGCTCCTGCATTTTTATAAAAGAGACACATTTCTAGGCTAATTTTAATGGAAATTAACATGATGTTGAAATGACATACATGCAGACTTCAGAATTTTCCGCATCGCAGTGAACCTTGACAGAATTGCGGATTCAGTCCAATTGCACGGAATTTCACGTAATAAAAAAACAAAAAACATAATTCAACAGCAATCAAAATACTGGATTCAAAGAAAGACTAGAATAAAATGGAGAACAAACAACATTCTACAAACTGAAAGTTCTTCAATTTCACCGATCGATCCCTAGTGTGCTACATGGACACAGTGTGGGTCGGTATTCCCTTTTAGAGTCTACCTCATTTTCATGACCAACATATCTACCTAATGAGCCTGCTTACACTCAAGGTACCAAAAGTCAGCTGCATTTAAATGAATTTGTTTCTTGTAAACTAGAGGATAGAAATTAGTTTACTCTTACTAAAACAAGGATTAAATTGTCCCTTTAAAGTTACTTAATTTGTGTGTTTTTAAGTTATTTACATCATTAGATTAACAGACCATTGCAGACAGTGCACAGCAAATATGGGAGACCTGATTTGCATATTGATCATATGCTCATGTGCCTGCACTGGCATAAAAATGGCGTCATGATATTTATTTTATTTTTTCAAAATGGTTGAAACCAGATTTCAAGCTACATGTAAATTGACTGAATTCAACCTGTATGAACTACAGTCATGATGTAGGGTCTAATTTCCGCTACAGAAAATCTGTATTGCACAAATTTTATGTTTACATAAGGACGTTTTACATGGTTCAATTAATAAATGTGCAGTTCATGATAACTGCTGTGCTCATAACAGTCATTGAATTCAACTGTCTTTTGCAGATTGCTTAAACATTTCGGTAGCCTCATAATGTATTGCAATGGTCTATTAAGTCAAGTTAATTATTGGTTTAATGCATAAACTCATGGCTTGAATTGATTGTACATGATTGTAGTTGTTGCCATAAGGCTGAATGTCAAGAGTCAGCAGTTCGTCATATGGAGAGGTTCTTACTGACAGACATACATCACTTAATACCTGCATTTCTTCAGAGTTGCTCCGTTCTCAATGCATGTGTATTATTGCCAGTGATGCTCCATTGGGTTGCATTCTACCATGAAGACAGCCACATGACCAAATATTTGTTAGAGGGGTAAGTTAACAAGAAAAGATTAACCTTTGATTATCTGTTAAAAGTGCTAGAGGTTTTGTTTCTGATGATTATAGATGTCATGGCCAAGTGGTCTTGGGCGTGAGTCCTGGTCAGGACATAATATGTGTCCTTGGGCAAGACACTTCTGAACACCCAGGGGTAAAGGGTACCTGTGAGGGTAGAGATTGATGATGTGAATGAATAGTGATCTCTGTTTGTCCATTTGGTTGCTAGTGCTGCATATTCCTAAGGAGTTCAAATGGTTTCAGGAATGCTTTAGGCAAGATGATTGGGGTTAAAATGTAAGTTGCTTTCAGGGCATAATAAATACACATTATTGTTAGTATGATTATTAACATTCCTTATGTACATAGCTTTTTAGGTTAGGAAATATAAGTAATTTCAGGGCAATGTAGTCCAAGGAAAACAGTTTTTGCTACTTTGTCAAGATTTGAATTTGAGAAGTTAAATTACTGCGGAAACTTCTTGTGATGTGACATTTCTGCAGAATAACAGCTCGTTTGAGGAGATGTGCATAGACTCCAAGGTGTTCTGTCTGTCGGATGTATGGATACCTTGACATACCACATTTTCTCGATCTTCATCTTCAAGTCTTGATATTTGTCTTGTTTCTCTGCAAACTTGCATCTCATGTTGCTGTTTGCTGGGATGCTGATCTCAATTAGTTTTGCTTCATGCCTCTGTTTGTCTATGACCATGATGTCTAGTCTATTGGCTGTGATTGTGCAGTCTGTTTATACAGGTTGGTCACAATTTCATGTTTTAACCTCTGTTGGATACAATTGAGCAATTTCATGCTGGAAAATGTAATGTTTTTATTAGAAATAACAAAATAATTGTGGCCCAGTGGCACAGCTCAGATGTTTGTTTCTTCTTTTAGGAGGACTTGAGTGTTCTAATACCACTTGTTTAGAGATTATTTGGTTATGAAAATTAATATATTGTTGTTTTGTTTTTGGAAACTTAGAAATCAGTACAATAATTAGGCAATTGATGGAGGCCCACTGCTGTGGCAGGTCAAACTATTAAAAGCATAATAAAAGAATAAATGAAATGAGATACCATAAAAGAGAGACTGAAATGGCTGTTATCTGATGCAAATGAACATTGAGTAATTGGGCAAATGAGCATTGAATAATTGGGCAAATGAGCATTGAATAATTGGGCAAATGAGCATTGAATAAGTAGCAATTTAAGATTGATTTGATGTGATGAATTTGCCTGTTCAAATCTCCAGAGTAATTTTAAAAGGCACAATAGTTAAAATACCAATTGTATCCAATAGAGGACGAACATTGGCATTTTTAAAAGTGTTATCAGAATTATTATTTTTGACAAATACCCTACCCAGCTGATTTTGGACTTGGTTCCAGAGGCCAGAGCCATTACTTTTTGTATGAAAATAGTACACCATTGTGGAAATGCCAGCTGGAGGGTCAAAGTATGGAGCTGCGAACACTCGTCAGTATGGTAGAACAAATTAATGAAGGTGCCATGAAAGATTTAGACTAAGTAAATGAAAAAGTACTATGTGAAAGGTAAGGGGATGACTGTTGTTATATACTGAAGACCAACCAAAGGGTTAGGGCTAAGGCTGCAAAGATTTATGTAGTTTCAAGAGAATGAGTGTTGAAAGTTGTTCAAAGAATTGGATGAAAAAATGATAACTTGTAAGTGTTTTCAAGCCAGAGGAGGCCAGAACTTACTGGAGTAGCATTTTGATCAGTCGGTTCAGCATAACTGAAGAGCCAAATGGTTGATGTATGTAAAATGGATTGAAGGGCAAACCACAGCAAGAAGGATTCCAGATCAATGTGGAAAAGGTAAAGAGACAGAATTGGAAAGCACCAGGACTGGACCAAGTGCAGGTATTGGTTGAAGAACTTTTGCAGTTGTATGGATGATTGGCCCAACAAATGGCAAGAATGTCTAATACACTGTACAGGGTAATGATCCCTCCTTGATGACTGAGGCGAGAATGGTATTGTTCATGATGTACATTATTTAACAACTAACTGGTGACCATTATTATACTAACTATGATTTTCAAAATAATTCTTTAGGTGCACAGTGGTAGTCAGTAAAGCATTGAGGTTGATAGACCACAGTGAGACTTGCCAACATGAAGAACTTGTTTTGAATTTACGCCCTGCTATCATAGAGATAACTACTTTGGTTCAACATATGGTAAGTTGTTATTGTTTCTAAGTTGTTTGAGAATCAAAAACCTTCATATCGTAACAACATGTCACTTCTGTTCAACAATGTTAGAGAAAAGATGAGATATGTGAGATGGTCCGCCAGACTCGGGGGGGCGGGGGGGGGGGGGTGGGGGGAATGTTAGATGACAATTTAATAGATGTAATGATTTGCATTATGATAAAGAACAATTTATTTGGTTTAACTTTACACTGATGTGTCATAAACAATATATGCATGTAACACAAGTTGGCTCCCATAAACAATCAGCTGGCTGAGTTCTATATTTGGTCATAATTCTTTCCCCAGGATTTAGAGATAATGACACTAAAACAAGTTCTTGATCTCTCCATTGTCATCGTGACGTCAATATTTCAAAAGTCAACTGACATTCTTCATTTGTTGTTGTCAGCTGTAGCATCTCGATTTGACCAGGTAACAATGCCATTCCTTCCTAAATAATATTGTAGTTGCAAAAAATAGTTAAGGACCTGACATTTTGTCCTTAGCAGGGTAGGGGAGCATGTGTGTCCCCGCAAAAAGAATTCCAAGTTCCCCCCCAGGTGCTCCCCCCCCCCCCACAAAAGATCAAGTTCCCCAGGCTCCCCCCCCCCAATAAAGAATTCCAAGTTCCCCCCAGGTGCTCCCCCCCCCCCCCACGAAAAAAGAATTCCAGTTCCCCAAGGTGCTCCCCCCCCCACGAATAAGAATTCCCCCCACCCCCCCCCCACGAAAAAAGAATTCCAAGTTCCCCCCAGGTGCTCCCCCCCCCCCACGAAATAAAGAATTCCAAGTTCCCCCAGGTGCTCCCCCCCCCCCACGAAATAAAGAATTCCAAGTTCCCCCAGGTGCTCCCCCCCCCCACGAAATAAATCGCGATAGTGCTCACAAAATAAAAAGAAAAGGGAAAGGGGGAAAGAAGGAAAATGCATGTTTTTATAATCTAATGTAGTGAACGATCATGATCGGGATCACTACCGCGGCCACAAAATGCCAACAATATAAGAGGATGGTGGCCCCCTCCCAAAATAAAAGCATGACCCCCACCACTGACAAACCCATTCCCCCTGCCCCCACCCCCCACTTGAAAGCAATGCCCCCCCCCCTTGTGTGCCTCCCCCCCCCCATCGAAATAGTCCTGGCTACGCTGCTGATGTGGTCACACTCGAACATGACAGTATATAGCTTCACATCAATGACTTTGTCCAAGTTGTGTTTCATATCACATGCAAAGCAATCTAGCCTCTCAACTATGTAACCCTTCACCAAATTGTGTTCGTTTTTCAAAATGCTTTGAAAATGTCAGCAAATTTGCCCAGTTCATGTTTTTTGCAGTTTCCCTCTATTGAAATGTCGCGCACCATGCATTCTCCATTTCTGGTCATGTGGTCTAACGTCAGTGACGAGACAAAGCAGTGTAATTTACTATGAGATATACAGAGCCCATTCAATTTGATGTAACACGAGTTCCGTGTTTATATACTTTCAAATAATATTAAAAGGGTCTTGTAGGGATCTTAAATGGTTTCGGCCGTTTAAGATAGGCAGGGTCATGGCTGTGTAATAAAGCACAGTGCAGAAGGCAAGGTTCAGTATCACACAGTCTAGCCCTTTAAGCTGTTTGAGCTGAGTTTCAACAGTTTATTCCTGTTAAAGACACTGGACACCTTTTTGGTAATTGTCAAAGACCAGTCTTGTCACTTGGTGTATCTCAACATATGCACAAAATAACAAACCTGTGAAAATTGGAACTCAATTGGTCGTCGAAGTTGCGAGATAATAATGGAAGAAAAAACACCCTTGTCACACAAAGTTGTGTGCTTTCAGATGCTTGATTTCGAGACCTCACGCATGAGGTCTCAAAATCAATTCAAATATTTTACTGAGAAATTACTTCTTTCTCAAAAACTATGTTACTTCAGAGGGAGCCGTTTCTCACAATGTTTTATACTATCAACAGCTCTCCATTGCTCGTTACCAAGTAAGTTTTTGTGCTAACAATTATTTTGAGTAATTACCAATAGTGTCCAGTGCCTTTAATAAATACCTTGTTGACAAATAAAGTCGTGTATCATAAAGCTTGCATCCTTCAGATGGAATTTATAAGAAGTTGTTTATTTTTAGTCTGCCAACATAGATGCAGCTCTTGGACTTGGTGCAATCAATAAAGATGGTGACAACACTGTGACAACTTTAGCTTATCTGTCAAATAATATCCCTGCTAGTCCAGTTGACACCAAAGACAGCTCTGATGATGATGAGGAGGAGGAGAACAAACATAGTGAGTATTGCTCACAACAAAATAATAATCTCAATCATCCAGCAATAGTTTTTCATTTCTTTAGTAAAATTTATGGTTAATGGGTCAAAGACAAGCCAATAGTTTCCTTTGCTCCAAGACCGAGTCCTGAAGTCAAGACCTTGAAACAGCCGAAACCTCAGCAAATTAGGTCTCAAGACTGGACTTGAAACCAAGACCGGTCTTGAAACCTGACGCCATCTCCCCTTTTTTCTTGGTCAATATCTGTGATTCTCCTGAGGAGTCTTACCCTAAATCCCACCTCAAATTTGGGGGGCGTTTACAAACTGGCAGAAATCTTAGGAGGTCCAAAAAAACGTTAGTGTGTTGATATTTAGTATACATGGTAAGCTTTTGAAATAAATAATAAAAGAAGAACCAATTCATGAAAAAGACTCTGAAATGGTAAGATGATGTATGTTTCTTTAATAGGTTGTAACTATGCACCTACTGAGTCCCTATCATTGAGTGTGAGTGGAAGTAGTGGCCAGACCTTATGGCCAGCTGTGCATACTACTGATCATGATAATAATAGATTATCTACAACAGGTAGCAATCAGAACATTTCAGATTCTGATTGGGATAGCTGGGATGATGAGCAAGAGGTGAGTGCAACTAATATATCTGTGTTGAGTTTTATCTTTGCTTCCCAGGGATCTGAAAAAACCTAGAAATAATACAGTGATGCAATACACAAGAGTAATACAACTTTAGTGACAAAATAGTCAACCAGTGTAATGACTACTGATGTTCAGTGTATTTCCATTAATAACAAACTAATAAGAAAAAATAACAATTTGCCATACAGCTCTTTGGAGAGGTTTGACCTTTTGACTAGGAGTCATAATTTCTGGACTGAAGTCCCTGTGGAACTATTAGTACAAGTACCATTTTAATTTATATACCTCGTATAGATTCCTCTAATCTGATTGGTTAAAAGTGGAGTCATTGAAATAGCTGGGTCCCCATTTTCCATCAAAATGACGTCACAATTACCTTACGCCCGGGGCACAGCAATCGACTGTGCCCGCACTGAAAATAATGCAACAGTCGCAACACACTGTATTCATAGGTCGCTTGTGTACTGTACGCGTTGTATACGTTCGTGTCACGGCACGAAATGAACAAAATGAGGACATGATTTTGGTAAGTTATTACAGTTTTACTACATTTCAAAATCAAGGCATATGCTGTAGGCCTTGTCAGTTCAGGAAATCTTTTAACCAATCAGATTAGAAAAACCTATATTATTCGGTATATAAAAGAAATATTGACTGCTTAATATTCGGGGCACAGTTAAAGTTGTAGGCCCTCGGTGATGTCAAAACCATGACTATGCCCGAAGCGAAGCTGAGGGCATAGTCATGGTTTTTAACTGTGCCCCTCATAGCAGTCAATATTTCCATAATGGGCCCCTGTTTATGTATACATGTTGCATCCTATTGGTTATAGAAGGGATACTATAAATAATCAAGCAACCTCCACTCCCTTAAAGGTTAGACATGCTTAATCAGCAGGCTCTTTTTAACTGGTCTCCAAAACCCGGATTAAGTTCACACTAAACAGTATACAAATATAACATGCTTTGAGGGTGAACAGTCGATATTAGCTCCCCGAGGTATTGGAAGTTAACTAGTTTGTCAACTTCCAATACCGAGGGGAGCTAATATCAACTGTTCAACCGAAATAAACCATGTTATATTTGTTTTACTATACCTCATACATATTCAGTTACCAGTACAATATTAGGAGCAAGGGGAAATGAGGACTGTGAAATAAATTGCATCCAGGATAGGTTTTTCATGTGTTGGATGTCGCTCGGGCGATGTTCGCGCATGCGGACAATACACGGTGAAAAGTTCCACAATCGTAAAGCGCATGACAAGTAGACTGTCGCCCGGGCTGCCCAGGCGACAGTCTACTTGTCATGAGTATTTACCATGTGCGTGAATACTCGCTTGCACGCTTGGTAAACAGCAAATATAGCATCTACAGCATGTGATGTTGAATGGACCAGTGAGAATTTCACTCTCGGTCATGAATATGTATGAGGTATAGTAATAAGAAATGTTAATTGCATGGCAGGACCATTTTTTTTACTGCCATTCTCAAGGAGTAAAATGTTACCTTTTACACTGCATATTAATGGTCCACAAGATTAATCACAGTTGATTGAATATGAGTGGATTTTTAATGATATATTTAACTATAGGAGCAATCATCATTGTATTGTGTGGCGAATGAGTTCCTGAAAAAACTGCAACTGTCATACAGGAACACAAATGGTAAAGGTATGTAACAAAAACAAATAAAAACAAATCCAAAAGGAATGTAGACCTCCAATCAAATATCAAGTGATACCATTGATTCTTTCCAGAACCTCAACAACACCTTGCTGCTGACATTATTGTGCTATGTCATGGCCAAGTTGTCAAGCACACTGGATTAAGCTCTGGTTCTTTTTAAGCTTGAGAGTGGGTTAAAGTCCTGGTCAAGTGTCTTACTTAAAGGTATTGTACACTTTTGGTAACAGCTCAAAATCAGTGTCCACATTTTGTGTGATTAAACATATGCATGAACAAACAAACCTGTGAAAGTTTGAGCTCAATTGGTCATCGAGGTCACGAGAAAATAGTGAAAAGAGATCTTATGTGTTTTCTGTTTTTTCAAATTATCGCGCGCGATAATTACTATCGTTTTACTCGTTTCTCAGAAACGATAGCATTTTAGGCAGACATATTTTAAGGAACCCTTTCTACCATTACTTACTTAAAATCATGTAAGTTATGTGTGAATCTGTGAACATTGTGTTTTTCGATCTTACCAATAGTGTACAGGGCCTTTAAGTAAGACACTTGACCTTTATTGATTAGTCCTTGGATGGGAGGTAAAGCCATAGGTCCCATGTGTTGTGTTGTGTGTTGTAATGCATGTAAAAAGAACTGAGTACACTTATCGTTCAGAGAAGGGGTCACCCTTGTGCTTTCTGGTATGGTTGGCCTTAGAGTACACCACGTGAGCACATTGTAAACCGTTATATGGTGCCAAGTAAATGTAATGTAGCACATGTTTTGTATTTCCAACTGTCAATGTTTGTGTTAATATCAAAATAATGAGTCCAGTCAAATAGTTTATCAGAGAAAAGAAAGACTCTGAGAGTTCTAGCAAATAGTACATGGCAAATGATTCATTCCCCCTTGCTTTTGGGTTGATATGACTTTTCATTTCAAATTTCAAGTAATAAACCATAAGGGAAATTGACTGGGTAAGTCTTAAAGAATTTTGGGTTGAACAAAGAAAATTTGAATCAGTTGATAGAACACCAGCACATTAATTTGGAGGTTGCAGGATCAATTCCCTGCTCCAATAAATTTTTCTTTGTCAACCCAATTTTTTTTTAAATTTATCCGATCAGTTTTCCTTGTTGTTTATTATTTGATATCTAAAATAAAAAGATGCATTTCCTTGAGGTGATGCCTCTGCTGCTGCTTCCCAGGTTGTATCGTAAACTTGGGTGTGATCCCTGGCTAGACGGCAGTTACAGGTTGTATGGCTTCTGACTGGCACCCCGAACAAAAAAATTGACAAAATATGGAGACCGCCAACATTAGGGCTAGATAGGGCTTGAAGGTTTAAGTTCTGCTCCAGTCAATTTTTCTTTGTTCAACCCAAAATTATTTAGAATTTACCCGATCAGTTTTCCTTGTGGTTTATTACTTGATATGAGATTTTTATATTTAAAAAAATCATATCTCCTGAACTTCACAAGGTATTTTTGTACTTTATTTGTCACATGCAAAAGTTTTTAAAATCCCACACTTTTTACATTAGACTAAACCCAAACTGACCTTGTCTTCTGGTTCAAATATAAAGTTAAATAAAAGTATTCACAGACCCTACTGTGGCCACAGTTTGAAAGACCATTTCTCCAACATCCCTTTAATTATTAATACACTATGAAATGAGTATGTCATAACATTGTTTATGACATCATCACGTGTCATAGTACCCTTCATCCCGAACACTGTATATTTGTATTTCAACAGACATTCAATTTCTAATGTATTTTATGTTTGTTGTTTTAGGGATATTGGTTGATTGTAGTTCTCTTGCATTAACTGCATTTGTTTTCTTTTCAGATGAAGAATCACCTTTTAACACAGCTTTACATCAACTGAAAGAGAAAGACCAAATGCTTGTGAATCAACTTTTGAGCCATCAGTGAAGTTGCTTTTACAGTCCATCAGTTCCAAAGCAGCACAAGCTTTACAGAGTGGGAGAATCCGTTATTTTTTGAAAAAATAAAGTTGGTACAAAAACCATTCAATCAAGCAAGTTGCAAAACATTTCTGTCAAGCAAAGTGCTAGATTCAGCTGGCCAATTAAATGGATTAAAGGAACATTACAGAATTGGTTTTTGCTAACAAAACAGTTGCTGGCAGTGTAAGCACTTTATGTAATCCACCATATACATAAACTGACAAACCTGAAGAATTTTGAGATCGATTGGCCATCTGGGTCACAAGAAAATAGTGAAAAACCGATTACACATTTGCATGAAATTATATAGATTCAACAAATGAATAAAACGCTCACTGAGCGATAAACTCCAATCCGAAAATTAGTTTATTCATTTCTCATCAAATACGGCATTTCAGACAGAAATATTTCAAGGGATGTTTTCTACTATCATCATCATTAGACCATGTAAGTTTTGTGTAAATCTGTGATCAAAAGTATATTTTACAATTTTTTTTCTTACCAATTCTGTAATGTTTCCTTTAAGCATTATAATTTATTAAAAAATATACTTGAACTTCAATCCAAAAAGCATGGTAATAATAATGGTAGCTGAGTGCAGATACTTGCTAATGGATAATTTTCATATTCTTTGAGTGCAGTTTTATTTATTTTTGAGGTGCTGTAGTTTTAATCTTGTGCAAGACTTTGAAGAAAACTAAATCTTACTTGATGATTATCTTGACCGTTCCGTTAATTTGTTTAGTTTGAGAGCATTATATTTTGTACAGATAGGTAAATTTTGAAGTAAAAATTTGTTATTTATGCTCCAGATTTCCAGGTTGGTTTCTGTACGTAAATATATATCTCATACCCATAAAACTTAATCACCCAAATCTAGAAACAGTGAGCAAGTTGATTTTGATACAACTTTTAATTAGCAATACTCTAGAATGATTTGTATGAAAATTGTGTCAAAAATACACATTCCACAGTCCAGAGTTTCTTTGTGCTGTACAAATTTAAAAGAGTCAGTATGCTTCAAATATAGCAAGGAAAAACATGCGCTGGAGTACATGTATGTTTTGAATCCACCACATTTGGTGTAAAACTCAACACATACATGTATTCAAATCACTAGCATTTTAAACCTTTGGAAAGGCACTCTGCCAGAAAGAGTGGATTATGTTCTGATTATTAGAATACAAGTATGTTAGAAGAAAGGCAATAATTATTTATAGCATAACACCTTGTTATTATTTTAAAATTGTTTTAGGTGTTCAGACTTCAGCTGAACACCTCTTCTTCTGCCATCAAGGTTCAATTCAAGGTTTAATTCGGTTTCATCATAGAGCTTTTTGTGTGGAAAAGAGTTGCTCCTCCACAAAAAAAGCTCTAGATTAAAACTGAATTGAATACTTGATACTCAACATATGTTAACTAAGTCTGTTTAAAATTATAAAATATGAAATGAAAATTAGATGCCTTTTTTATACATTTTGATTTGCCCAAGACTTTTTCACACAAGTTCTTGTTTCTTCTACAATTTTGTTGATGTTCAATGTTAAAACCAAGTCGCATTGAAAGAATATTTATGAATTTAAACGTCAATATAAGGGGTCATCATTACAATATTTATAACAAACATCTCCACGCTCAAAATTTACAAGGACTGTGATGGTTCGAAGCTGTGGTCAGATTCAGAACTAAAGGAAAAAAAGGCTGCCCTGAATCACCCTCCCAGTTGAGCAACGCCACTGTTGTGTTTATTTATACAGTGCTGTTCTTGGGCTGATCTGTCCAGTTATTTTTTAAAACAAAGATGTAATGTCCATAATGTTGATTGGGTACATAAATTTAGCACTTTTGTAATAGCTAATTACCAGGAATTTTAGTTACATGTATTAAGCTTGGGCGATATTCCTTTTTTTCATCCACGATATATCGTCGACATTATATCGCGATAGTTGATATTATCGCGATTAATTTTTTATGATGTCATTCTTCTACAAATCTCACAGTGTGAGTTGTGGCTACAAATGACTTGTTTATCTTTGTATTTTATACAAAATTGTGTGCAACAATGAAAGTAACTTGTTTGATTTTATTTTAAAGTAAAGGATAAATCAGTGTATTGATTGGGCACGTATGTGCTCACTTGTAAAGTTATTGAATGTACATTTTTAACCTCAGAGTAAACCAAAAATGTAATTATCATTTATTTTTTAAATATGCAAGTAATTTCCAGTCACAAAGCTCTCAGATGCTTTAAGTGCTGTTGTGTGCGAGGGTGGAAATCTTTCCACCCAAATTGAAAGTCATGGCTATAAACTTCAAGTAATTTTTGGATGGGCTTCATGATACAAGAAAGGTCAGTTGCACAACATTTTAAAATGCTTAGCACAAAAACATTACACTTTAAACTCTTTTTGTAAATTGGTTATTAATTTGATTATTTATTTAAAGTGTATTCTGTAAGGTTTTGTAGCCAGGAACTGTGGTATGACAAAGAAATTCAAGAAACAAAATTATGCAAATATTTAAACCCATAAACAAGGTTCCCAATGGCTGCTATTTAAAGTTTGGTTCATGCTAAACTTGCACAGTCTATAGGTGTATACATACCATAGAGCTATATATATTGACTAGAGCGCTAACACCCCGTTATACATGCACTAAGGTTTTGAAGCCGTGTGGGCGCATCCATGTTTATGTACAAACCAATACAAAAGCTTGAAATTTTGTACGGCAATTGTACGGCTATTTGCATGATAAAGCGTTTGTTCTTTTCTATGCGTCATCGAACCAAATATGCAGCAAATGAGAACGCACAATCTGCTAATGAGCGTACAAACTGCGAGCGTCATGTGCGTCATGTTTAACATGTGCGTTTGCGCGTATACATTTTTTTTTTTAGTTCGTGTATCCTTGAAGCAGATTTCGTTTTTTTCCCCTTGACATCTTGAAGCATTGAATCCTCCCAAACAAGGCTTAGTCCGACTCAGCATTTTTCCTAAGACGTAAGTAACAACATCAGAGAATCACCTACTACATATTTTTTTAAGACATCACTAAAATCACCTGTTTACAAGAGCAATGATCGTTAGATTAAATATGGTGCGTACGTAAGCGCGCACGCCGAATGCAAAATTTTCGCGGCCATGTGTGCTCTCTTAAAATTAAAATCGTTCCGTAGTCACGCAACACATCAAACATGTCTGCGCCCAGGGTGGCTTCTAAACTCAGAGCAAGTTAGCGCTCTAGTCAATATATATAGCTCTATGGACATACGCTCTTGTTAAAGTATTGTGCTTTCTAAAGGTAAAATTGTAGATGTTGTAAGCAATATTATTTGCAAGTCACTAGACCAAAAGAACAAGTGTCTGAAAAACTATTCCACTTCGGTGCAAATACTCCATATGTCCGCTGTGTTCAAGGTCATCAGACAAATGCAAAAAATGTCTGATGCAGCAAGTTCAAGGTTCATTTTTTAAAGCTTCTTGGCACATTCTGGTCCAAATTTAAATTCATAGCATGCATTCCTGAAAATAACTTATATATTCAGTTATTTTTGTTTTCCCTTTCCTGTAACTGGCGGTTTGTCCGCTGTTGGTTTGGACAATAAATAAAGAATAAAAATTAAAGAACTGAAAAACTAAGCAACACAAAAAAGTTGACTCCATGTCTGATGTGTTCGAAGAACCATTCTACTCTGGTACAATACTTCATTTCCGCTTTGTTTGAGGTCATCAGACCATCAGAACAAGTGTGTGAAGAACCATTCTACTCTGGTACAATACTTCATTTCCGCTTTGTTTGAGTTCATCAGAACAAGTGTGTGAAGAACCATTCTACTCTGGTACAATACTTCATTTCCGCTTTGTTTGAGGTCATCAGAACAAGTGTGTGAAGAACCATTCTACTCTGGTACAATACTTCATTTCCGCTTTGTTTGAGTTCATCAGAGCATCAGAACAAGTGTGTGAAGAACCATTCTACTCTGGTACAATACTTCATTTCCGCTTTGTTTGAGGTCATCAGAACAAGTGTGTGAAGAACCATTCTACTCTGGTACAATACTTCATTTCCGCTGTGTTTGAGGTCATCAGACCATCAGAACAAGTGTGAAGAACCATTCTACTCTGGTACAATACTTCATTTCCGCTTTGTTTGAGTTCATCAGACCATCAGAACAAGTGTGTGAAGAATCATTCTACTCTGGTACAATCGTCTGCTGTGTTTTTGAGTTCATCAGACAAATGCAAAATAGTGTATGATGAAGCTTGTTACATGTTCATTTTTTAAGCTTCTTAGCACATTCTGGTCCAAAAGCTTGACCAAAATCTTCTCTTTTATATGTAGAACTGAAAATTAAGCAACACAAAAAAGTTAACTCCATTTTGACAATAATTTTAAGGGCTTTACACATAGCTTTCTAGAACTGTTTTTACAAAACAGGTTTCACAATGTGGGGGCTAAAACTAATTTCAAAATTTTGAATCCTTCCAGTTTACTGGACCCTTTCCTTTAAAAACAGTTCACTTCGAGAACAAAATAACACAAAAAACTCTTATGCAACACACAGCGGCTGGCTGATAAACTGGCTTAGAGGGTGGTTATATCAACAGGTCAGATGTAGTGAGACACTGTGGTGGATTACATATACGCAGGCAACTGTTTGACAGAGTCTATGGGGTCATGGTTTGGTGGCCCCAGGCAAAAGGAACATTTAACGGACTATCTCTTTGTATCAAAGACCTGTTTCTCTCACACACCAGCTAAGAGTTTGTAAAGACAGAGTACATGTATACTGCCAGGCATAGGTAAATAATTAGTTGTTACAATGATTTGAATGTGCTTCAGAAACATGACTGCAAAAGAAAAATCTGAGCCATTAAAAACTGCAAATGTCTATAATGAGAAATTGTCTTTACATGGGTGCCAAAACTGAGTTTCATTGACAAAAGAAATTATTACTTGCTACAAAAAAAAAGTCGCTTTCTGACTGAAAGTAATCCCATACAGGTAAAGGGAAAAGAATTTTTAACACCAGAGCAAACTGGTTAACAAAAACAAAAATCTACAATGATCGAGTAGTAATTCAGAGACATGGTTTTAGAGTATTATTAAAAAAAGGTTCTTTTCAATATATCTTTGAACCACTTCCCGAGGACAAACCTAATTTTAGCAAAAGGATTTTTAATCAAGCCACCAGAGTTAATATTTTCTGTCCTATATTTCTAGGACAGCTGTACAGAAAGTAGTTGAAAGTAATGCTTTACCTCTTCCCTTCTTGGTGCTGAACACTTGAAGTTTGTTTCCGTTTGTTTCTATGATGTGGAAATGTTGGCATCAATTTAGGGTCGCATGCTGCAAAAAAAAAATCACCAACCATTTTACTTTATGACCTTAGCAAACACAAGTCTCACATCAAATACAGTTTTTAAATGCCTAGGAGGTTAAAAATGAAGTCAGTTACTCCATGACGGTATACAAAATTATTATAAAACTTGAGTTAGGTAACAGGAGATTAGCAATGAGCATTAAAACCTTGAGTCATGCTAAACTAACAATCTTTTGACTTGGAATGAAGTCATTAACAACAAATAACTTGCATAGGACTGGAGTTTTAACTATGAACTTCATGGCTGGGACTGAAAGCTTGATACCTCATACCTGCTTTGTTGGGCTATTCAGGCTACAAATAGACTCTAAAGGACTTCCAGGAGTAGAGCAGAACGGTTCCATCAAGTCTAGCCGTTTTCAAGCATTTACAAAGAAATTAAGGTTACGTGATTTAACCGAACCAGATTTTTGGTTCGGATAAATCAAGTGATCTTTGGAGTTCGTTTTACTTCCAGCTGTATGAAAGTTAATTACTGCACATAATTCAACTCTGTTTTGGTTTTTTTTACAATTATTCATGAGCATTTGACAAAAGAGGCTTTGTATTCAGATTATGGATAACAGTTATGAATAGTTATGAAAAATCAAACATAGTTTTTTTTAATCAAAGAGTAGAACGGTTCCTTGCAATAAAAGCGTGTTTCGTGGTACATAGCATGGGGGCTAGAGAGACATAAACCCTGATGCATTAATCCCATATGTTCGGTGCCGAGGCATAAACCCTGAGACAATAAATAAATATAGCTGGGAGCTTATGAACATGTAGAAGGGTAGGGAGCCAGACCACCAAGAACTTTTTGTTGAGGGTTTTTGGGACAATGTTTGGATGTTGAAGGAACATAGATTGGCCTGACATGTGTACAGTCGGCTGTTTACACACAGCTTTGTGCTAGATAGATACGCAGACTGGATCCTCATGCCTCGCCATAGTTATAATACTCACATAAACAGAGCACCATTTTTTTTGCAACATTGCACAACAATGTCATGTAAATTTAACACTTTCAACGGCTGGTAAAGCGTGTACGCTGACCTCCGAGCATTTTTGTTTCTTCAGTGATTTCTCGTTAATTATGTAAAATTTTGAGGATAAAAAAAAAAAAAAACATTTTAAAATTGTTGTCTTTGATTCTACATTACTAAACGGTCAACCGGTATGCTCCTTTAACTTGAATAAAAGTAACTTTGACAGTAATTTGCAAGATCAAGCAAAAAAATGAACAATTTGATACAGAATGATGACAACAGAATTTAAACAAATTTAAATTACACTAAAATTATACTTACGCAATGGATGCTCTTTAAAATAAGAATGGGTCAAGCAATCTTCAGCAGTAGCCCTGTATGGGGGAAAAAACATTGTAACATCTGAATGGATCTGGGAGAGACTACTGTAACCAGTTTTAAAGCCTGTGTTTAAAGCAGCTCAAGATCAATCGCCAGTAGAAACAAACTGTAAATGGCAAACACAGTCCGCAAAAACAAATCTTGTCATGGCAAGATGTACCCTCGATGAATGCTACTATCAAGAGACATATCAGAAGAATAAAAAGCATCTATGGGAAAAAGGCAAGTGCGGTGATAAAGAGGACCAGCATGCCATAAAAGAAATGTGCAAAACAGTAAAGGGCAGTATGAAAACAAGACAAAATGGTAAATGCAGAGACGAAGATAAATAATCTTGCAAGACCAAAATCAGCTGTTTCATAAAAGGAAATAAACTGAAGTAATGGAAGGAAAAGGAAATAAACTGCACAAATGAATGGTTCAAAACATGTGCATTCCCCTCCCCCAACCCAAATAATGGTTTTGCCCCGCTTGCCCCCCCCCCCACCAAAAAAAAAATAAATAAAATAAATAAATAAATAAATAATAAATAAATAAATAAAAATAAATAAATAAATAAATAAATAAAAAAATTACAATTAAGACAAAATTTAATAAATAAATATCTGGTTACACTGTCACTAAGTTCTTAAGAGGTAGGATTTAAAGCAATTAAAATCATTAACATGGCAGTTAGAAGAGCGCTGGAACATTAATCCGGAGGTCTCAGGTTTTCAACCCAAAATTAATATAAGTTTACCCAGTCAGTTTCCCTTGTGGTTTAATGGTAAATGCAGAGACGAAGATAAATAATCTTTACCAGTCCGTATTGTAACACAATGGTTCCGACTATGCGAGGGTAACGGCAACGTCAAAAAAACAAAAACAAGCTCGGGGGGGGGGGGCTAGCTTTTTAAATCAAATTTAAGTAAAATTGCAGGGAAAACTTCAAACTTGTGACCTGATAATACCTAAATGCACAATAAACAAATACAACAAGTCAAATTAGTTTTAGTGATTTCGTTTAAGTTGATCTTTTAATCTACAAGCATTACATACCTTTTGACTGGGTCATACATGAACAGGAAATTAAGCATTCGTAGACCAGCCTGGGAAAGCCAAGGAAACTTGTGCTTTAAGTTGTTGTATGGCTGTTTCTTAAGACTATATTTCTCTAACATCGGCAAATTGGAATAACCCTGTCAAATAAGACATTAAGTCGGGTTAGTTTGATCAACATTGTATGACATATTTTGGTCAGCTAAGTAGTTTACTTAAAACAAATAGATAAAGCTGCTTATGACTGCAACATTTCAGCAAGACTGACTTCTGTTCTCATTATAAGAGTCAGTGCCTACCATTTTTTATTCTTGTTTGAGGAAATCAATTACTTATGCCAAACATGTTGTTTTTTTTTTTTATAACTTTGAATGATTAGATCTGTCAAAGTGAAGTTGGGATTTGATATTATATTAAATATTCCAGAGGTTACTTTCCATCAACTGGATCTCACACTGACAGAGCAAGGAAGAACATACATGTTTGACACTTTACCTGATGTTTTATGCTTAAATTTTGTTTAATAGAAATGAAGTCAAAGAAGACAAAGCAGCAACAGCAGCAACACCCATAGTAGTAGTAGTTAAACAAATACAAGAGGCGGCCATCCAAAACAAAAGCACTGATCAAAACTAACTCTGAAAACAAACCTGCCATATACTGTCATTAGGAGTTCCTAACAAATCAATAATGAATTGAATTTGTTGTAGCTCAGATGTCCCTGGCATCAAGGGCTGGTTTGCCAGCAGTTCGCCAATGATACATCCTGCAGCCCTTTAACCAAAAAGACCAATTTTGCTGCTTCATTATTTTATTGAACAGTAGCTCAATTCAAATTATTGCATTATAAACATATTAGTTATTGTTATTGACAATTTTAGTTTGAGTACATACCACATATCAATGGCTGTTGTGTGTGTAACTGAACCGAGCAACACTTCTGGTGCCCGATACCATAATGTAACAACCCTGGGAGTCATTGGCTGCACTGGAAGACCAAAAGTTCTTGCAAGACCAAAATCAGCTGTTTTAACATATAAAGGAAATAAACTGCACAAATGAATGGTTCAAAACATGTGCATTCCCCTCCCCCAACCCAAATAATGGTTTTGCCCCGCTTGCCCCCCCCCCCAAAAAAAAAAATAAATAAATAAATAAAAATAAATAAATAAATAAATAAATAAAAAATTACAATTGAGACAAAATTTAATAAATAAATATCTGGTTACACTGTCACTAAGTTCTTAAGAGGTAGGATTTAAAGCAATTAAAATCATTAACATGGCAGTTAGAAGAGCGCTGGAACATTAATCCGGAGGTCTCAGGTTTTCAACCAAAATTAATATAAGTTTACCCAGTCAGTTTCCCTTGTGGTTTAATGGTAAATGCAGAGACGAAGATAAATAATCTTTACCAGTCCGTATTGTAACACAATGGTTCCGACTATGCGAGGGTAACGGCAACGTCAAAAAAACAAAAACAAGCTCGGGGGGGGGGGGGGGCTAGCTTTTTAAATCAAATTTAAGTAAAATTGCAGGGAAAACTTCAAACTTGTGACCTGATAATACCTAAATGCACAATAAACAAATACAACAAGTCAAATTAGTTTTAGTGATTTCGTTTAAGTTGATCTTTTAATCTATATTTACTCGATATTTGAAATAAAAAGTCATGTCCTTTTAAGGTGATTCCCTGGCTGCCGCTTCCCAGGTTGTATCGTAAACTTGGGTGTGATACCTGGCTACAGGGCTGTTACAGGTTGAATGGCTTCTGACTGGCACCCCCGAACAAAGATGTTGACAAAATAGGGAGACTGCCACATTAGGTTTAGACAGCTCAGTTGGTAGAGTGCCAGCACGTAAACCCAGAGGTTGCAGGTTCCATCCCACTCAGTAAATTTTTATTTGCTCAACCCCAATTAGCACTTCATTCTCAACGTTTTACTACTGTTTGGGGGACCCCTTACATCCAAGAAAGTATTTTAAAAAAACCATAATCATAGCCATTTTCAATATTACATTGCACAATGAAATATTGAATAAATAAATGTTTATTTGCTATCTCAAAACAAGATATAACGTCAAAGTTTTCAGTAAAAATTAAGTCTTGTAATTGTTCATTTCAATTATTATTTAATGTTGCCGACATATGAAGTCATACTAAAAGGGAAAGGTGCACTATGTTTGAATGTCTTAAAGGTTATGTGGTAGAGAGGGAATGGGTGGGCTGTTTGCTCACAAGACTTTGGGCATGATCCACTATTGAACAGAGGCTTAGAGAAATTGAGGGGTGAGTGGGGTGACTTTGGATAAAGAAGATTGATTGATCAGGAAGAGGGTAGCTCATTGTCACTCAGCTAAAAGATGAGGTAGTACAAAGCTTGAATGATAGTACTGGGAAAAGTGCTGATGAAGATAATGATTGGTGTGGGTGGGTTTCCAGTAAATCAAGTGGATGTGGCATTTTGAATTTTAAAGATATTCCAACAGGGATCTTTATTGGCTTGCTCCTGCTCCGTTTAATGTTGGGAAATTGCTGTTTGCAATACTCAAGGAATTGGATGGAGGCTGTCAGAATGAGGTTTGCAGTGAAAAATGTCATCCACAAAACCATGCAGCAAAGATAAGCACAAAAACAAATTTTTCATTGTGATTGCTGGTGTGGGAACTAACAATAATTTATATTTCAAAGCCCAAATAGGACTTTTTACAAACTAACCGATTTTAAGACATCCTTTATCAGTAAGAAGCAAATTTGACACCTTAAGATCTCTATGAATGATGAAATTGTCGTGAAGATAATGAAGTCCATTCACCATCTGCAGAGCTAAGCATTTCACTTGGGCCTCAGTAAATGGAGCTGGCATGTTATCAAGTAAACTTGCAAGGTCTTGTTCACAGTACATCATCACAAGGAAAATGCTACCAAAAGAAACAAAAACAGTAACATTTAAAACTTTAATTTTAGATATAATCTTCACTTTGCAGAGATCAAAAGTCTTAAGTACGACATAATTATAATCCGTACATCAGCCACGGTGACCTAAACAAAGCAATCAGTAAACACTGGTCTTTCATACAATGCAATAAAACACTCTCGAGGGAAGAGTTTTAAGAGAAAAGTTGATCAGAGCCAAACTAAACCAGAGTCAAACCGACTCATCCTTGCACGGCTCAATCACATCCCACAACATCCCGGATTTATTGATGATCCACAAGAAATGCCATCCTATTTTCCTTGCTAGAGGAACAGTTCACCTATGGTCAGGATTTCACTCTCACAAATTCACAACCATCACCTTGAACCACAACGGAAAAAACAAAAAAACTGTCTCTTAAGAGAATGGAGACCTACAGAATCTTTAATAATCACCCACACCCGCAACTGAAAACATGCTATTGCTAAGAGGATCTGAAAATATATCATGAAGGTCTCACTCTACCACCCACACTTCTAATGATGTAATCGTAAAATGGTTCTTTGGTCACCCTTAATGTATTCGCCAAAACCTACCCCCATCACAATGACAAGACAGACATTGCAAATATAATAAACTGACACGAACCTTACCCATAAAACTTTTAAAAAAAAAATTATGCATTTTTATGGTTTTCAAGTCAACATTCATAAAGTGTCACTGACTAGGACAGCGCCATAATTTATTTACCCATTATTTACCAAAAGTCTGTCATGCTTTTATTCCCCCTTGTATTTTGTCTTTACTTGTTTATTTCACACCTGACGTATTTCCAGTCCCCCCCTGTATCTAAGGTATGTGTCCGTGTTTTAACCACTTTTCTTTTGAGAAAGAAATGTTATGTTTAAAACTTAAGGCTATCAATAACTACATGTACTATTTCAAATTAAAGACTGGTCTGAAGCTATGCACCATTACAAATGTGCCATTTAAATGTTCTATTGTTGAAAATTTGCATTTTAAAATCACTCATTATCAAACTTGTAAATATCATATCAGCTTATTCACTTGTGTAAGTTGGATCTTATTCTTATGTTTTAAGAACAAATGTGAAGTAAGCAAAGTTTCTTGTCTCTTCAAAAACCATCAACTAATGGTTCATAAATAAATAAATAAATAAATAAATAAATAATTAACCAAGAAAGAAATTAACCTTACATTTAAACCCAGGGTATCCTACAAGTAATCATTTTATTACAATAAAACCTACACTCTGTGTAGTTATTTAGCTAATGAGCTCAAGTTTCTAAGGAACTATGCGGTAATGCTTTCTAAGTCAAAAGGGCGTAAACCAGCAAGGACCCATCTGTACACAGATTCAATGTGCGCACAAGCAGCAGCGTTTCTTAAAATTTAAGAGAATTTGTTGTTTGCAGAACATGCACCGATAAATAGTCTTAATTATCAAGTCATTTAACAACAACAAAATTATGTTATCGCTTAATGGACTATTATTTTTTGTCAACAGAGGGCATATGCTCTCATTTTATTGCGTTGTTGTCAAAGTGCCTGCTTGTGTACAATGGTTCTTGCCTTTGCTTGCAGTGAGACAACAGTTGTTGTAGATCAATCTTTATTGAGCAAATCAATATACAGAATATCAATAGGCAGAGGATAAAGAAAGCACACTTAAGCCCAGGTCATTTATCATGGCCAACAACAAAGTTGGCCATGGTACAGTGCAGGGCAGACAAAACAAAAATAAACGCAAGACATAACACCGAGTGAAAAGCGAGTGAGCAACAAAAAAAAACTTAACTTCTAAGGACAAAAACTACAGTTGCAGGTGAGGTTGGTCAGTATACTAACCCATTTATTGGAAATGATGTGACCATGTTTGTGTGTCCCTCAGAGAGAGTGTGCATAGTGTCGTCGTGATTGCAATAGTTCGGTTTAGCGGCCCTTAATTCCTACTATTTATTGACACGTTATACTTCGATGTTAGATTTTTAAATAAAAAACTTCAGAAGTTGGATTAAAAAAAATAAAACACCCAAGAAGAAAAATCAGAACTGACATTTTATATTGGAATTTAATAATCACAAGGTCGGATTTCCAACATAAGTGGGAATAATCTCATCCTGAGCACAAAGCCCCCTTTCCCAAGCTCTACTTGTTATGAGTCTTTTTTTTCTTACTTTTGGGGAGGGGAGTTGGCAATTTATAACAACTAGAGTATATAAAGCACTGTTTGTGTACCTGTCCAAATGGCTTCCTACAACCACCTCCTTCAGTTGAACCACATTTTCATGATTCAAGTTGATCAGCAAATTAATTTCACGTAAACCACTTATAGGAAGGCCTACAAAAGAAAAATAACATTTCTATGAATGATGGCATTACAACAATAAACAACATTTTTCACTTTCATAAGAACTGTATCTATTGAAAATGAGTGCATCACAAAACTGAATTTGACCTAGGAGCACCTCCTTAACTTTGGATACAAAACATGAAAACAAAGTTGACAATAGTTGTAAACAATCTTTTCCTGGCTAGTATTTTAAATCTTAATTGGGAAAATGAGAACTCTGTCTATCAAATTTGTAGCATTATTTGGTTTAATAACACATCGTATTGTAAATATGAAACATTAGATCAGTTTGTGCTACAAAAAACAAAGGTAATGTTTATCATTGAAACAAGCACAACCATTGTTATTGTGACAGCAATTCATACACTTACCATCTTTCTCATTCTCCATGCGCATTTTTTTCAGGGCAACAATTTCACCTGTTTGAGAGTCTCTTGCTCTATCTGTCAAGGAAAACCATATTAAAAACATTAAAACATTATCATATAACACATAAAAGTGGCATTCATGTGCATGTATTGTCTTTAAAACAGATTGTGCTCATTCGTTTTTCATTGATTACATCAAGTGAATTTCTATAACAACTCAGTTCCCCACACTAAGTAATAAAATACCTCCAGAATTTATTCCATTGTTTTTCAATGTGCCAAGACAGCTCAGTATTGGAGTTCTTAAATCCAATATTCCACTCATCAGCTTTTCCAAAACATACCACATGAACATGTTTATAACAGAAGCAAATGTTTAATATATTTTGATAAGTATTCTTTTAACACAGAAGTAACAGGAAAAAGTACAATTCTGAACATTTAACTGTATAATGGTTAAAATAACACACATGATCGACATAACACAGTTGAAATAACACATATGATTGACATAAATTACAAAACACCCACATGTTTGACATAATACAATATTACAAACATGCTTTCAGACATAGTTACAATAAGACTATGCTCAATGCCCACTCAGTGAAAAATAAGACCAGCGAAGTAATTGAGTTCATGTTAGATACCAATGCAGATATTTTGTGAGTCTGTAAAACATGGTTTACTCCTGATGATGCAGCAGTAGGAGAGCTTAAATGTGTAATGGTTTCACTTCCAAGCATATTCCTTGACTTACTAGATGTGGAGGAGGAGTAGAGCTCCTGTATAGAAATACTCCTCAGATCCAACTAAACTGCTCCCAAACTCAATATCAGACAATTGAACTTGTCGATAGTAACATACACTCTGACTCTACAGTCATCCACCAGGTTCTAGGTTGCCATTAAGTCATTTCTGCAATTTTCTATGACAGCCGCCTATTTGAAACAGGTCCCTTGATTATATCAGGTGACTTTAATTTAAATCATGGAAGGCAGCTTCATACATGTAGGTAATTTTCCTCAGCTATTGATCAAGTTGATATACAAATTGGCACCAAGGTATACCAGACACATTGTAGAATTGCAAAAGTCACTACAATTCAAACTAGGTAACTGTAACTCAAAGCTTAGCTTGTACTTACACACTATTCCGTAGGTGCCTTCGCCAATTCTATTTAGCTTTTCGAAGTCAGAAACACTCCTACATAAACCAAGCTACAAGGAACAAGGAAAACAAAGAGTTAAATATTTCCACTCCTTTCCTTAGCAAATTAACTCCACATAACAACTACTATTGAGACTAATACATTTTGCTCAGTCTTGATCTACCAAGCATTAGATGTACATGTTTTTTTCCAAACTTGAAAAGAAATGAAAATGATGGCAGCTGTTTTTAATTGTTTTGATAGATCAAATTGAAAGTTAGATGGAAAACCAATTCTAATCCAATAAACCATAGGGCAAACAAATAGTGTGCATCATTCCTTACAGATGTAGTCAATTTCTTGGCATACCCACCCTGTCTTTTTCTGGTATGTTCAATGGCTGTCCCGTCTTCATTGACACAAGATGAGTCACTTTATTATCATTTTCTTGAATATGTACTCTAGTATCCGATGAAATTGAACTGGATTTCAGCATCGTGGTGCCTGGAAACTGTTAAAAAAACAAAAAATTAAATTGACTTTTAAACAGTAAAGTGAAATTAAAGTTTCTTTTCTATTAAAATCATTGAGACAAGCTGACGTTAAATTCTCATTACAAAATTGATCCAAAATTGCTTATGACTACTCAAGAGTGAAGCACAAATTCCTCACATCACAATGGCTTCTTTTTTTAAGAGGCCAATTTGACAAATTCTGTAATCATGTCCCTGAAGATTTAATTTTAGAGCAAAGTAAGTAATAATATGTTTACTTATTGAATTCCCTTTAATAACTAAAAAGCATTGATGTCGGTCAATACACAGTCCAAGTTCTTGATTTTTCTTTCCAAAGTGTAATCTGTAAACTTAACAGTTTTTGCACACAAACATATGGCATTCCGTAGGTGTTTTGGCATTTTGGATCTATTCACTCCAATTAAAAAAAAAAAGTATAATAGCAAGCTTATACTTTTATACCACCATTAAAAAGATCTGATATTTCTCAATCCAACTTTTCATAAAAAATTCTGAATGAAGCAACCACGGGGATCATCTTCATACACACAAAAATAGATTCAAGATATTCCAGCAGTGAGTGGATTCAGCGGGGAATAAATTAAACCAACAGGAAACTAACAATAATATGTTGAAACGACCCCATCAATGGAATGAATACACTGCATCTGTTCTTTTGAAGTATCAGCATCACTGAGTCTGCCTCGGATTGGTTCACATCATATTTTGCAAATCGCCAACAATCTGTGCTCACCAACAACTTTGCATCTCCCACTCTTGATGTCAACTTACGGACATCGGTCCTTCATGCATTCATCACCTTCTCTTTGGAACTCTCTCCCGCACCACATCAAAACTGCTAGAACTGAAACTGTCTTTAAATAACCCCTAAAAAGTAACCTGTTTGTTTAATTTCCTGTTATGCTTGTTTAATTGCCTTTATTGTTTTAAAGCGCAGAGCCTTTTGTGTGAAGCACTATACAAGAACTGTGTTTTTAATATTATTATTATTATCATTATTATTATCATTATTATTACTAAGAAGGCCTATTTAAAACACAAGACAGCAGCAACAACACTGACTTTAAAAACGTCTAAGAGAAAAACTTTAACCAAAAATACTGTAATTCAGTTAGCTTGTTTGTTATTCTGCCAAAGTATTATTTATAAATAAATAAATAAATAAAGCACTGCATAAATGTCAGAAAAGGGAAATTACCCACCAAATTACGTTTCATAAAATTACTAAATCTTTGTCTTCTAGATTTAAAAGCCAATTTTGCAGGACCTCACCCAAAGACTCCCACAATAAGAGCTCACAAAACTGCTGACCAATGTTATTAACGATATGTTAATATGTTCCCCACAAGGGTAACATAGATAAGATATTATAGTATACTATATTATACTCTTAATATTTATAATAGATAAATATTCAGAAAGAGTGGTCATCTGATGACAAGCTAATTATAACAATTTCTAGGTATTCTCATTGTTTTAAGGGATTTTTCCCACAACCTACACTTCCTTATGACCAATTATTTTGTGGTTCAAGTGGAAAAGTTTAGTGTCCCACCACAAGAACCACTAAGTCCTGAGCTGTGACAAGCTTTACTGTGACTTTGTGGGTCAAGTTGGGAGTTTGAACACAGTACAACAAGGAGAAATTCCTTTGTTTTTCAGCAAAACCTTAAAAGAACTGACCAATAGTACTAGACCCAATAGAGTAGATCTAAATTCAAACTAACTATGTTTATACATATTCAGTGAACCTTTAAATTAACCAATCATAGACTGGTCTAGCCTCAAAGAATTAAAGGATCTTAATGACATTAATTGGGCTAATTTTGTTGATCATGCAAAGTCAATAAATGATGCTTGGTGTATTTGGAAATCAAAGTTTGTCGAAGTATGTAATAAACATGCACCTTATATCAATATTAGGTGTAAGGGTGTTAAAACGCCTTGGATTACAGATGAGTTTGTGGTTATCTCTCATGACAGGGACAAACTTAAGGAAAGTGCTGAGCATTCTGGTAACCCCCTGGACTGGAGTCTGTATCGAAACTGTAGGAACTTTGTTAATAATTTTAGCAGAACTCTTAAAAAAGACTACTTTCGGTCTCAAATTATGAACAACAAACAAAATCCCTCCAAACTTTGGTCAATTCTAAGAAAAGCTTTGCCAGTGAAACTTTGCAAGGTTCCCAACAGTCTCAATGTGAATGATTCTATGCTAGTCAAACCTAAAGAAATAGCTCAAGCCTTTAATAGGTTCTTTGTATCTATTGGAGTTAGGTTAGCTAATAAGTTCCAAAACAATCGGAATCCGGTTTTTGATACTGTTGCTACTCCTAGCGCTGAACATAATTTCATATTCTCTGAGATTCCTGTTAGTTTTGTTCTGAAACAACTTAGCAATCTCAACGTTACCAAGGCTACTGGTCTTGACGGGATTAGTGCTAGACTTCTCAAGATTGTTGTAGCTGGGTCTTTATGCAAGTTATATAACAGATCTATTTTGGAGTCTGTGGTACCTGATGAATGGAAATGGGCGAGGGTTACTCCCCTCTGTAAAGACGGCAATCTTGATGAGTTGGGTAATTATCGCCCGATTTCTGTGCTCCCATTGGTAATGAAGATCTTTGAGAAGGCAGTTCATACGCAGGTTTACGATTTTTTGCATAACTCTGGCCTTTTGTGTTCTCAGCAATCTGGTTTTCGTCCTGGTTACTCAACCTGTACTTCATTGACTTATGTTACTGATTATTTGTATAAACAAATGGACAAGGGCAAGTTAACAGGTATGGTTTTCCTTGATTTAAAGAAAGCTTTTGATACAGTGGACCATGAGCTTTTACTGTTGAAATTGAAATCCTATGGTATCAACGATAATGAACTAGCATGGTTAAACTTACTTTACCCACCGTCAACAGGCCACTGTTTTTTAAGGTGAAATTTCAGAATTGGACAACATAACGGTCGGTGTCCCCCAAGGATTTTTATTAGGTCCCCTATTATTTATGATGTATATTAATGACTTGCCAAAATCTGTGTCCAAGGCTTTGATTATTTTATATGCTGATGACACAGTCGTAATGTACAGTGGGAACGACAGTATTGAAATTGAAACTACTTTGAACTCTGAACTGAACTATATTGATGAATGGCTTAGTTTGAATAAGCTTACTTTGAATTTATCTAAAACGCATTGTATGTTGGTCGGTACTTCTCGTAAACTTTCTCAGCAAAATGGCCTCCGGTTAAATATTAAAGGAGATTTTCTAGACAACGTTAGTACTTTTAAATATTTGGGGGGTATGGATTGATCAAGGTCTTATGTTTAAGGTTGTTAACGGGAGTGCTCCGGATTATTTAACTAACCAATTTACTCTTTCTAGTCATGGTTACAATATGCGTACTTCAAAAGGCAAAAATGTGTGTCTGCCTCGACCCAGAACAGAAGCTGGTAAACATTCCTTCCATTTTTCAGTAGTAAAGGCATGGAATGAACTTAAACATAATGTGAAAATGGCAAGCAGCATACACTTTCAAAAGTTTGTACTGGGGAGAGGCGAGAGGAGATACGGGCTCCGCCCACTCCGTTTAAATTGCTTGGTGTCTTTTTATCCTGGTCGTTGGTGTTTTATCTTTTTACCCTTTTACTCTTGTTTATTTTTTAAATAGTTTTGGTTTTGGGTTTTGATGTCCTTTTTGGGCTTGCTTTTTTAAAGTTTAGTTATAGGCATATTTTACTCTGTAATTATGTACTTTTTCATGTGACCCCAGGGCCCCCAGGGAGAACAGTTCTTTGATAACTGATGGGGCTACCCTGGTTAAACAAGACGAAATCAAAATAAAAATAAAAATAAGTGATCAACAAAAGTTGAGGCTTCTTAATAGTAGACCAGCCAACTTTGAAAAAGTCCTCTAGAAAAAAATCCACGGCATAGTTTGTTAATGGCTGGCATCCATGCTAGATCTATTTTTCATGGGATCAGGAAGACGATTAGGGTGGATGCCACGCTCAATTTTGAATTTTAAGGTCATTTTGAGGTCAAAAAGGTCAAAAAAGGTCAAATTGGGTATTTTTGGATTTTGCACCAAAATTGGGTATACTAACCTTCAGAAAAAAATATATGCACCCTTGAGATAGGGAGTGCAAACTTATTCGGTATACTCAAGATATGCACTTTTTGAGAAAATCACACTTTTAGTTTTCATTTTACTATACATTTGTGTACAAGATAAAAGATTAACCACAGGCTTGGTATGTCAATATGATGATAAAAATACATTTTATAGATAGAGCTACAACTTGGGGTCGAATTTGGTGCAAAATCCAAAAATCCCCAATTTGACCTTTTTGACCTCAAAATGACCTTAAAATTAAAAATTGAGGGTGGCATCCACCCTACTCGTCTTCCCCTTGCTATTCCAATAGATCTAGCATGGATGCCGGCCATTAACAAACTATGCTGTCCAAAGTGTAATTTTACACTTTGGCTGGCCTACTAATTAATACTATAACTTATAGGGGTTGCACAGTTAATTTTGTTAAGATGGAGTATTGAAAGAGCATGCCTTTATTAATCACTAATTGAGAATGAGAGATAGTCATGAATTTATATGATTTTTACCTTTTTTACCTTTCAAACATGTCAAATGAGTCAATACAGTCAGCCTACTTCTAGAAAGAAGTAGTGCTAGTACACTACTTACTAGTGGTTCGTTCCGCTCGTCTCCACATACGTCTCCACATATGTGGAGGCGACAGCGGAGCAAACGTAACTCGTATAAGTAAAGTACTACTACTACTAGGGTAGGTACTCCCTGTATGTAGTAGTCTAGCCCAGGTTGGACTCCTCCGTTGCATACAACGCGACGGAGTCCAGGATATAAAGGTCCCGTACCATTGCGAAAAAATTTATAACAACATGTTTTCATATTTTTACCTTTTTGAGGAAGCTGAAACTTGACTCACATATTCCTTGTGTCCTAAACCTTACGCCTGCTCTATTCAGAATTGCAAATTATATCCTTGGATGACATTATTGTGAAAATAAAATGAAAAATTTACACATTCTCAGCGACAGCCTAAACTGACAAGACGTGAATGCTTCAGCGCATGAGCGTCCTCATACACGCCCACAAATCTAACGCAGAAGTCGGTCGGGTTGCTTTGCATGCTGCGCATGCGCACATGAGCTTTAACGGTCACTTGGTACACGATGGTCACAACGCCAGTACACAACTCGGACTTATTTTCAGAAATAATGTCATCCATGGATGTATTTGTTAGTTGTGAACTCATCAAAAGTGTAGTTAGGACACCAAGAATGTATTAATGGAGTTTCAGCTTCTCAAATCAGGTGAAAATATGAAAAACATTAGCTCAAAATATGTTCGCATTGTAGAGGAGCTTTAGTATACCCAGGACACTCAGTTGGCAGTGGCACTGACTAACGTCCTACCACTTAGTATACCAGGGCTAGTAGTAGTCATGCGGAGACCAGACAACTCGTCCGTCGGACAACTCGTCCGTTCGGACAACTCGACGGTTCAGACAAGTCGACGGTTCAGACAACTCGGGTCTGACATGACATTCAGTCATGCTAGTGAATAGTTTGTAGTTACGTCATGGGATGTACGTCTACGTGAATGTTCCCCCTGCTGAATTCTGAACGGCCCCGTTTGCGGTCAGCTGCACGCCGGTGCAGTGCCACAATCTGCCAAAAGGATTTTAATTCCACCCGTCGAGTTGTCTGATCAAAATGTTGTTTTTATTCAATAGAATAAACAACGAAACTGTAACACTTCTTACCGCAACTTTCATGTTTACAAGAAATATCTCAATATTTGACGCCCATCCACGAGCGCCGCCATGATTTTAGTTCAAGCCTAACTGTTGAGGGCGCTACACATATTCTTACGGGCGCAACTTCCCATAGCGACCAATGCTAAGTGCTAATATTATTCAAAAAAATACTCTTTTAGACTCTAAACCTCATATTCATTTTCAATTTTTGGCAGGTCAGCCGTCCGGAATTTATGGTAATTACTTCAGAAAGTATAACACCCCCGAAAATGTGCTTTCTCCTCTTCCGATCCCCCGGCCAAACCAAGTAGGACCAACTTTAAAGGAACATTACAGAATTGGTTTGTGCTAACAAAACAGTTGCTGGCAGTGTACGCACTTTATGTAATCCACCATATACATAAACTGACAAACCTGTAGAAGTTTAAGATCGATCGGCCATCTGGGTCACGAGAAAATATTTAAAAACTGATTACACATTTGCATGAAATCATATAGATTCCAAAAAACGCTCACTGAGCGATAAACTCCAATCGAAAAATTAGTTTATTAATTTCTCATAAAATATGGCATTTCAAACAGAAATAATTAGAGGGATGTTTTCTGCTATCATCATCATTAGACCGTGTAAAATTTATGTAAATCTGTAAACAAAAAGTATACATTTTTTCTTTCCAATTCTGTAATGTTCCTTTAAAGCCAACATTTATTTAAGTTTCCTCAAAAGCTAAAGAACAGAACCTCAGGCTGTGATAACTTGTCATAGTTACACAGTCTATTATTTGCATGACCCTCCCCCAATTTAAAAAAAAAAAAATTTATATTATACAAACGACCCTTCAAAGTTGTGGTTTTCATTATTATGATGATGAGTTTGGAGCGCCGCGCCGAAGGGAGATGGGGCTGTTCTCGATCGTTCTGTGGTTAGCATCTCATTTTTAAAAATCCACAGATTTAGCCCTTATTTTGTTATTCTCAGCAGATCAGCGATATGATATTTTGCTCACTGGTTTTGCTCAATCTGTGTTCTTAATCTGAGGATTTACCCTTTTTAACCCGAATAGTTCATGACCAGCTGTAACTCTACCCCCGGCGTGGACACCATAAAAAAAAACCTCACGCACTGTCACTATCCAGGTACTTTTTGATATTTGCGTGTAATACATGTTTTCGGAGAACACAATCACGTTTAAATCGCCCAAACTATTAGATATAGACCTTTGTGACTAATATAAATAAATTCTATCAATGTTTCCTTTGAAAATAGCCCGGCATGTGTACTTGTGCGTTATAGCTGCGCTTTTTCGCGCAGAATGATGGAGATCAATGGTATTAGACGGTACGACGCGCAGTGGGCCAGCTCGAGGTCAAACTGCGCCAAAATTGTTGTATGCAACTAAATGAATTGCCATTGAGCTCTAAGGGGTTTTATGGCCCGAGAAAGACAATGAAACATATTTCAAAATGCTGTGACGTCACCAAAATGCTGAATTTTGATTGGCTTGATGTTCGGAGTCTGTGATTTGAAATAATACGCATCTTTTAAACAGTGTTGGTGGCTAGAAGAATGTATAAACAGCTTCAATTATCTGTTTTATTGTGATGAAACTTATTCAATGACTCAATCTCTCCTTCGTAGTAATGGCGTTATTTTATTTGTTGCGGCTGCAAGCTTTCTATTTTCTCTTAAGTTTGTAAAGAAATTCGTGCAGGGTTGCTTTCATCTTCTCTTGAATTTCCTTTGGAATTTCTAATCGTTTTATATCGTGATTTGTTGAGAAAAATTCCATGCAAATTTCAAGTGAAACTTCAGCATTTGAAAGATCTTCCCAAGACCTGACAGCTTCGATCAACAGCTTTCTAGGTAAAGATGCCATTGTACTGAACTAATAACGATAAAAGTAAAACTGGTCTCGATATTACGTATACTCAACTGATGACCACTGCGAACTAATCAAGCTTGATGGGGTTTGATTTTGAACAGATATTCCACCTTAAAACAACTCTTAAGTAAATGATGACGGATTGTGCTTTTATAGTCGTAAGGGGCTGTTTGATTTTGAACAGATATTAAACAAAGTCTTACTATTGACATGTATATGGTTTTCTCGCCACTGTAAAAGAACTCCGAGAAGTAAATGATGGTCAAGTCTTTACAGAGAGAGTTTTATCTTTCTTTGATGCTGAAGTATTACAACCTGACACACACGCGAGTTGTACGGGTGGTCACGGTGGTTGAGTCAAAACAGTCGTTTTGCGTATAGGGGCCTACCACTTCAAAATGAATTATCTTCGAAAGTCGCAAAAAGTCGCAGCCAATTTTGATTTTAAACTGTTGCTGAAGGTTCAGGCTTCTAGAAAAAGTGAGAATTAAAGAGGCAATCGGCGGAACCATATGTTTTCTTTGCCTCTTAAGAAAAACAAAAACACTTTAAAAAGGCATTTTATGTGGTGTTTCAGGCTTTTTCACAAAGTAAACAAAGTAAACATACATCAAACTGATTATAAATTTAAATTTCATAAAATATAGACTGTGAACAACTATTGACACGGTTTTCATGGCGTTATCTTCTATGAAATGCTCAGAGCATCAAGTTAAAATACTCGTTAGTCTTAACGATTTACGTTACATGTTTTACAATTTTGTGACTATACAAGGGTTTAACCCGTATTTTAAAGTGATTTTGTCATTAATTATTTAATATAATATGCCTCTGGACAACTGGGAACATTAAAAAAATAGGAGTATTGATTTTTGAAACAATAATTACTTTTGCCTATTTTGGCGCAGTTTGACCTTGAACTGGCCCACTTTGCGACGCGTCGAGTTGACTTGGCTGGGTGTAGTCTTGGCCCATTGATCTACACATGTACATTATCTTCAGTATAATGTAGATCAATGATGTAGATCAATGTCTCGGCCCAAGATGTCAGTGATCGGTAGCGGATATTCGTTGTAACCATAGAGTTATATATAACTCTATGGTTGTAACCATTGATCTACATTATAGTGACTATAATGTAGATCAATGGTTGTAACTCTTTATTGCGCGCCCTCTTACGGCCGGATTCAACCAACTTCACTGGATAGTATACTTTTGTAAACATGGCGTCTATGCTACAGAGGGTCTCAACAGCTCTTCGACATTATGCTGGGAGACAAGGTGTGTGTTTTGTAGTTTTTAAACCAGGTTAATTATTTAATTGTGAGAAATGTCCGTATCCTGAGAGATATAATATACCACGGGGCCGAGGTTGACAAAACCGCCGTGCCACGAATTACATTGTATGATGTGGCTTGCTAATGCTATTGGAAAATAAACGGCCGTCTGACTGAGACTGAGCTGAGCTGGTGGTACTGAGCTGGTACAGTATAAGTATAACACTACAGTAGAACGCACCGGTAGAACACTAGTGTGAGGAACAGTAACACTAACACAGTGGTACTGGTGTACCACATTTGGTTAACTTAATAAGACTTAATGTTATTAAAATATTTATTTTTAACGTCCGGTTGTGACACCTATCATTCAATTGTAAATTTGCGCACTATTTAGACCCCAGGGCCAGGGAGGGTGCATCCATGTTTGTCAAAATAATGATCATGGGTACGTCAAAATCCAATAGTGGTCAGTCAAAAAATCTTTAATACTTAGACCCTAGTGTATAGATGAAACAGCAAGTTTTTTTAGATGACAATAAATCAATGTTTATTATTTGTAAAATTCATATGTGGAGAATCATAAATGCTACATACATGAACTTTAAATCAAATGTTTTTTTATGTCCAAGTTAAAAGTGGTACTTAAACTCCAATTCAGTTTTTGTGACATCACAAAATTGAGGTGTCGTGTTGCTGATTCTTGAATTGAATTTATTCTGCATGACCTCATGGTTCATGTCTTATGATTCACGATTCAAATTTGTCCCTTCAACTTCCCGTATGATTCACGATTCAAAATTTGTCCTTCAACTTCGGTATGAAACGAAAGACCAGGACAAGATTGGGTCAAACTCAAATCGGTGTGACGTTTGTTCAGTTTATGGAGCCCTGTCCACTGATGTGTAGATTGAAAAACTCCAGTGTGTGGTTCAGGAGTTATGATTTTTTCAAGTATTAAACTGCAACTTCCGATTTGAAGAGGAAGTCAGGGTGAAATGGGGACACACTTTGTGTAGCGTTTCTTGAGTTTTCTGATCTTTCTAATAATGTGTAGATTGAAAAATCCAATGTGTGGTTCAGGAGTTCAGATGTTTTTCAAATATAAAACTTTGATTTAATAAAAATTTGTTTAAAAAAATGTGATGACTTCATCATGACGTCACTTCAAATGTTAGCAGCCATTGCATTGTCTAACCATACACCAAGATTCAACTCAGTCAGCCGTGTGATTTGGTAGGTACGGCTTCAAATAGTGCACCTTTAATACCACATGACAAATGATGACGTCATCAATCTACGACCGGAAGTATTGGTCATGGGAGGTCAAGCCCCTGATAAAAAATAAAAACCTATATGACCTTTGTATGATCCCGCAAAGAGCAATAGTCAGCCTCTTATTCTTGATTTGATACAGATTTTCAAAGATTTAACTATTTAATACTTAAAAACCTTGTAATGAGACACCTGATGAGGTACTTGTTCAAATGCCGTCCTCATATTGAGGTCCATGTATGCCAAGTTTCAAGGTTAAATTCAATTTCAATCTTGATTCTTTTCTGGAGAAGAGTTGGAGGGGATCAAAAAGAAAAGTAAAAACTAGATTTGAGTTTTTGTGACATTACAAAAACTAGATTTTCGTGTGGCAGTTCCTCAAATTGATTTTAATTCTGAATGACTTCATGGTTCATGTTTTATGATTCAAGATTCATGATTTTTCACTTCAACTTTCGGTTTGAACTGGAAGTTAAGGTCAGATCGGGTCACACTCTCCTTAATTTTTCAAGACATTTCCAATGATGTATACTATAGATTGTAAAAATCCAACGTGATTCAGGAGATATGATTTTTCCAAAGATTTAGCTTTGACTTAACGTCATCATGACATCATTAAAGGGACACGTTGCCTTCAAATCTCATGAAATTTTACTGTTTGGAGGTGTTCCTTATACTTATTAAGAGTTGTTCTTGCAATAAAACACCTTTAATGTGTTATAATTAGTGAATGGTAATTAAAAAAACCAAACATTGACCTCTGACCCCCGAGACATGTCCCGCGAAATGTATACGTATTTCAAGCCGTCCATACGATCGTCGGTGTAATGGGCAATAGTGCGCGATGAAGAGCAGTAAGCTGGCGCCGTAGCCTGTGGCCTGGTAAACCTATCACATGAACACCTGGTAATATACCATTCTCTACTCGACGACATGTGGGTATAGTTAACACGTCCACACCGCACTGTAAAAATGGATCGCCAAGACTTGCTACTTAATTATTTAACGTATGTTTTTTCTTTCTTTTTTCATTCATTTATTAACTAGATATTTATTGGAATACAATAAACAGATGGTAATCGTAACATTTTAAATAAAATAATTGCTCAGTCATAGTTCAACAGCTGCGACTGGAAATAAGACTAATAGAATTTGTCCGCCATTTATGGGAGTGAAAATCTTGACTCCCATAAATGGCGGAGCGTTTTGTTTCGCGGAAGTTATCAAAAGTGAAGCATTTCTAAGGCACGTTTGTGTTGATCATTATATTCTACTTTTTAAACATCTTTCCGACCGTGCTCATTATACATCAAATGCTTGTTATAGCCCCAAAACGCCCAACAGCGCCCAACCCGAAGGCAACGTGTTCCTTTAAGTTTGTGTCATCTTGATGCTTAGGTTCAATTGTCTGATGAGTTTCAATGTTCTATGCAAGGTTTCAGCATGACCACCCACTGTTTTCTGTATACCTAGAACTTGTAAAACTGCATCCTAAAATTTTGGATGTTTTTTTTCTGTAACAATATACAGATCATTTAATAGTAATACTGCACCTTTAAGGTGATGTCACCTTGTGCCTGATGACTGCATTGAAACAGGACCTAAAATTTAGAATGTCACACATCCTGGTTGGAAATACATGCAAATTTTCAACTTGATTACCCATTTTTCCTGCAAATATAAGTTTTTGAAAAGTGCACCTTTACAAGGACGTCACATGACACTTGATGACATTGTTGTGATGTCACCTCAATTTTAGATGTAACACATCCCGGCTTGAATACAAGTATTTATTTCTGTATATTTCCCTATAGATCCTGTATTAATGCACCTTTAAGGTGACATTTCATGACGTTTTTAAATGATATCATCGTGATGTCACCTCAAATTTTAGATGTAGCACATCCCAGCTTGAATACATGCAAGGTTTCAGCCTTATAGCGTATTTGTTTTCTGTATATACAAATCTTGTAATACAATGTACTGCCTAAAAACTTGGACAATAATAATAGGTTTTCAGCTATAGACGAACACCTACCGTAATTTTTTTTTTTAAAACAGTAACAATATAGGTGTTCGGCTAAGCCTGAACACCTAATAATAACAGGACACTTTTCATAGTTGCTGAACATGTCTGGTAGCCCAGGGCTGAACTTCTTGCAATGCCACCATTAGGGACTCAACGGATTCGGACAACTGTTCTGCGTTGATACTCTTGGAGCGCATTCTACGGATTTGCACAGTCTGCAGATTGATCTGCTCAGTCTGCAGATTGATCTGCCCAGTCTGCAGATTGATCTGCCCAGTCTGCAGAGCATGATCTGCAGATTGTGCAAACTTGAAGAATGCTTACCCCCAATTATTCTGTACACATTGACAGAAGCTTAAACACATCCTGGTTGGGGTCACCAAAACTGAGTAAACCCCAAAACTCAAAGATTCATAATTAATTATACTCCTTCAGTAGTTAGTGCATGGGTAATTGTACATCTTGCCAATGCTACATGTATTAAGTATTAATCATGTTTTTGTTTTTTTTAATATTTAAGGTGCTAATTTGCATATGTGTCAAAATGCAACAAGAATTATGTGCACGAGTTCTACTCTCAAACGTAAGTATCTTGTGTTTCATTGAATTTCTGACTGATGTTTGGTAATAAAAATGGCTGGAATGTTGACATGGTTAGAAATATCATGCAATAATCTTTATTGAATGTACAAACATCAGTGTTGAAGACTTCCACAATCATTCACTTTCGTTGTCAATTACTACAGTCTCTTTGACAGGAGATGTAACTCATGTAACATTATTACAATGCAATTATATACAAATTTTCATTTTTATCTATTTATGCTGCCTTAACACATTTAATATTACATTGTAGTTTTGAAATACCAAAGCCATGATACACTGTAGTTGTTTCTAATCTATATGTTTTAAACAGTGTACATGTATTCTACAAAATTTACATAATGTTTATGTCTAATCTACATGCTTTATATAATGTATACTACAACATTTACATAGCGCTTAGGGCAAGTAAATTATTGCTAAGGAATAGAGACTGGGTAGTTTTACTGTAACCCTACAGCAGGTTTGTCTTTGAAATTGTAGGAACCAAAAACATTTAACGATTCCCTTTTGAATAAAACCACCATGGAAAATTCAAGATTGCTATGCACAGTTCAAAGCTGGTTTATTTATTTGTACAATTAAATTCAACTACATGTAATAGATTATGCTGGCTCCCTAGGATAAACCAAAGAGTGTGGGCTATACATATTGCTGTGCTGACTGTTCCTTCTCTGTATTGTTCAGTTATTACCTGATTACTGAAGAAAATACCCGCACGCAAAATGTTGACCAGAAAATTTGTCATAAAAGCTACATTTACTGCTCTCTTCCCCGATGCTATTGCTCCCATACTACGTAAAAACATTTTGCCGTCTGTCTGCTTTTTATCATTTTGGTTGTTCTACTAGCCCAATTCTTGATACTCGAAATAACTTTACTCTCTTTATAAACTTTACTCTCTTCTATAGCAACACGGTAGGTCTGCCGTGCTTGAGTAATATGCATGCGCGATGCGTACTCGCAATGCCATCTACATGTAGCATTGCGTTTTGCAGCACATGTTTGCGTAGCATTCTAGTAATGTGTATGCATGATTGATGTGCCTGTGTAAGTATTCCATCATGGCGAGCAATAAAATTAAATAGCAACGTCATCTAAGAAGGGTCAAGATGATGGCTAGTCAATTTTCAACCTGGCTTTGCGCCATTTGCACTCAAATTGTTTCCTGCGGCATTTCAATGTGTATCTCATCACTATCCAGAGTAATATATTAACATAATTTTTGGTTGCCTTCTTGTGACACTTATGAATGCTGATTTATTTAACATGTACATGTTTTCTTGACCAGCCACAGTACGGAGACGTAATGAATTACAGGCAAACCGCTTGGAGGAATTTGGTCAATATGTAGCAGATTGTCTTCCCAAGTATGTTCAGCAAGTTCAAGTGAGCCATATGAGTGAGCTTGAGGTACTGATCCACCCTGATGGCATCATCCCAGTTATGACATTTCTCAAAGATCACCATAATGCTCAATTCAAATCATTAGTTGATATTACAGCTATTGATGTACCTACAAGAACACATCGCTTTGAGGTAAATCACAGTTTATACTTCCACTCCAGTTTTGCATATAATTTATTTCAAATATTGACCGTGTTAAACTTTCTGTGAGGGGAGTATCCATATTTTTGTAAGCCAAAGTCATGCATACCTTGTTTGATCTCTTACTATTTGATTAATAGAATTCCCTGAATGATTTTGTACTTTGTCATTTTTCATTAACAGCTCATCTACAATCTTCTGTCATTGCAATTTAATGAGCGTATCAGAGTAAAGACCTATGCGGATGAGCTAAGCCCAGTTGATTCCCTAGAATCTGTCTTTAAAGCTGCTGACTGGTATGAGCGAGAGGTAAGCTATATTGAAGTAGCAAGTCTAGAAGAAAACAGAACTAAGGCCTGTGCTGGGTAATGAACCATTGTAGTTAACAGGTACCCGGATAGAAAATTAGCCATAAACGCACAGCCCTATTATATTAACCTCATTTGGTCTTGGATTTGGCCTTTAGGGAAAACAATCCAACTGTAACTGTCTTGAAAGCAATATCTCCCTGAAAAAAAAAAAAAATTGTTTTGATTTGTTAGTTGAATCCACACTGTGCCCCTCATTGCTCCAAAATAAGGAGGGAAACAAAATAACTGAAATTTAGATTAATATGAGAATGGTTTGGTGGGATTTTGCATTTACAATGTGATTAATACCAACAAAAAGTGAAAAATAACTTGAAATAAAACAGAAAACTAGGTTTCAGAAAACACAGTACAGGAAATGACATGTACATGTTAGTCTTAGATGATTACGATGTCTGCAAAAGGGATATGACATTGGAATTGTTCACACTCAAAATCTTCAGCAGGGCACAAAAACTGGGGGAAATGAGACCTAAACCAGCCTAGACTGTTACGGCAAGTATTATTTGCAATAATGGTTAAACTGATTCATTACTATGATTGCCAAAGAGACTTGTGATTAAAGTTTGGATATAATGTATACATGTCCTATAATACATATATGAATAATGTTTTAAATGTCCAGGTGTGGGATATGTATGGTGTCTTCTTCTCTAACCATCCTGACCTGAGACGAATTCTGACAGACTATGGTTTTGAAGGACATCCCATGAGGAGGGACTTCCCCTTAAGTGGATTTGTTGAGGTAAAGTGAAACAAATATAAAAACATTTAACTTTGAAGGTTTTTTTTAAGGGTTTGCATAACAATGGTAAGATTGAAAATATGATTGTTCACAGATTGACACGTAACTTACATGGTATAAAGATGCTCATATTGGAAAACTCCCCCTTTAATATTTTTGCCGGAAATGCTGTGTTTTGAAAAATTTGAGAAATTATTATTTTTGATTTTGTTGGTCCAAAACCTTTTGTTTAAAACAGTGAAAATATATAATGCCCAATAATGGAGTGTTAACTTTCTTTAATTTTGTAGTTTTCTTGTGACTCGGATATCACAGATTGAGCTTCATCGCCCGTATTTAATCACTTCACATTGGTATTTAAAAAGAATTTCTGTGTGGTATTATTTTTCTGAACTTTTTTTAGCTTCTTGAGTAACAATTTTTCTTTAAAAAATATCGTTGCCATAGGTTCTCATAGTTCATTTCGGGATTTGATGTTGCCGTGTGAGAAAATTGAGAAGGCACTGGCACTCACCGTGGTTAAGGAATGCGATCACTTTTGGTAATTGTCAAAGACAAGTAACCGCACTTTAGATGACACATCAAGTGCCCTGTTGCCTTTGTTCCCAAATCTCTTGGGAGTCATTGAGACTTACTAAGCCTGTGGGTATTGGGTACATGTATGAGTACTGCTCTCTGGGCCAGCTGGCTTCAATAAACTTGAGCATTGGGGCAGGTGAAAGGGGGAGAAGCTTCAAGGATAGGCCTAGTCTTGATTGGCGATGTTAGTTTTGTTAACGTATCCGCTGATATCGCAACTTGAATTAATGGAGAAATAAAATGTGTATCACACAAACATCTGGATAAAAACGAATGTCTTGATGCTTTTGGCACTTGGACCTACCAACATTATTGTAACGCACATGCAGATCTTTGAGAAGACTTTGACCTAGACTGTTCCCTTGTCTCCCTTATGTCAATGGTAGAAATTAAAAATGTAAAAGGCGAATATCATTCAAGAAACTGTGTGTGCTGTAAGCCATAGTGCAATTCATGCTAATACAATGTCAACGAATCAATGGTTTTATATGCGATTGGCAATTAAAAACCTGCAAATGACACATGTCCATAGATTTTTGAACTCTTCAAGGCCAAGTTTACAGTCTTACTTCTATATTCATGCGGTCACCGCTGCGGCTTATACGCCGGGCAGCTTACACACTGACACCTGAATTTGGTTTTCGACAATTTCTGTGCATTGCGGCTTATACACCGGGCGGCTTAAACACAGAAGATTACGGTAATGGTCTGGCTCCCTACCCCTCCCACAAGCTCCGAGTTCATGCCCTCGTGGTTTGTCTCTCTGGCCCAACGAGACACGGCACCGGCTGTACGGGATATGCCCCAAGGTTTATGTTCAGCTAGCTCCCATGCTTAAGCGCCTAAAACACACTTCCGTTGCACTGACTCTCTGAATGCGAATCTTACATGTACGTTCGATTTTTCATCATTATTTACAACTTGTATCCATAATCTGAATACATAGTCTTTTTTGTCAAGTACTCATGAACAATTTAATATAAACAATTTAAATTTTGTTCAGTAGTTTACTTTTATACTAACTTCGAAGATCACGTGATTTATCCAAACCACAATTTGGTTCGAATAAAATCATGTGACCTTCGTCTTTTAAAAAAAAATGCTTGAAAACTGCAAAATTTGATGGTCTCTTTTAGGAACTGTTTTTCTCCATTCCGGGAAGACCTTTGGAGTCATGTTTTAGTCTATTTTGTAGCCCAAATAGCCCAACGAAGCCGTTGTGTCCCTTTAACATACAGTACTTCACAAAAGTTACACTGTCTGACCTTGTTGACACTGGAAGTTGAGGTCCAAAATATATTTCCGGTCCATATTTTGAAGTCTGCTGACATGAACTCAGACTTTGATATGGTCTTAATGTATAAAACAACGTTTGACCCCAAGGCCTTCCAATTATAAGAAAAATGAACAGCGCCCTCTCATGACAAGTTTTAAAATGTACTAATTTTCTGAAAATAGAGTTAACCTGTGAGGGAGGGACATTAAATTGCACAAATTCCCAGGAAGGGTTTTGTGGACTACAGCTATAAGGAAAAATTTAGCACGTACTTAAATCTCAATGCCCAGTTAAGAAAAAAGCAATGACACCATGATGATGTCACCTGTTTTAAAATTGTGTTTACTCAAATTTATTATTTCAAAAATTCATGTCTTGAGATTTGAATATTTGCATTATCTGTGAAAGTTTGATGTATGAAAGTTCTTTATATTTGTTAGAGACCTGATTTGACATGGCTTCCTGTCCAAACTTGAAGCTCAAATGAAATATACACTACAATGCTCTATTTAATTTGTTTTGTGTTTATACTTGTATAAATTTTTTTTTTCACTTTTAACATTGACCTTTAACATTCCCAAAACCTGATTACCTAGAGTTTGTGGTAAGACAAACTCTGAATTTCTAGTTTAAACTTATTTTTATCCGAAGGCTCTCAGAAGATATATTAACCTTAAAAGAGATGTAACAATGTTTTGTTTTTTAAAAGTGCAAAAAGTATGTTTTTCTTCATTATTGTTGTCCACAGAAACCCTCTTGGGAATTAGTGCAGTTTAATGTCACTTTCCTTGCAGGTTTACTGAATTATCTCTAACTAAGTAAAATATTGGTACCATTAATGTTCATGTAAGTATAGTAAAAAGAAAAGTATTTTTGTTGGTTATGTAATTATGTGGTGCATGTTGATTCACTATTTTGTCAATCTGTCTGTTTTGTTTCAGGTGAGATATGATGATGAATTAAAGCGAGTTGTCTGTGAACCAATAGAGATGACTCAAGAATTTCGTAAGTTTGATCTAGCCAGCCCATGGGAAACCTTCCCTGAATATCGAGAATGGCACAACTACAAAGTTATCAGCACCCAGTGAAGAGGAGTCAAATACCAGTGACAACAAGTCTTAAAATTTGTGTGATTATTTCCGAATGATATACTCCAACAATGATTATGGGGCAATGTTTTCTACTTCTATGTAGCGTAGCACTTTTCATGTACTACTTTGGTCTGCTTTTTAATAGTGAGATTCATGTACATGGTATAGTATCATCATCATTAAAACAGTTTGTAATTTTGGGGCTAAGCGTGTATCTGTGACAAAGTTGATACTGTTTGTTCTCCTTAACAGTTTTTACCAAATAATTCAAATTAGCCACTTTAATAAGCCACAGCATCATTCTGTTTTGCGTGAAATTGAATGCTACTCAAAATTGTTGTCCAATCTCATTTTATTAGGTGACAGTAATTTTGCAACTTTAATCCTAATAATTATCCAATTTAACAATCCCCATAACAGCATTAAAATTCATAGGAGTTTTTCGGGGCAATATATCTGATTGAGAATGAATCTGATGAGACCCAATTGTGTGGCAACCTTAGCAGGGGAGCTATGAGCAGTCTGAATGGGCTGTGTGTGTGGTGAGCTGGGCATGATAGTTGCAGACCATGAGGCAATGGGGATAGGGCAAGACAACCTTGCAATAAAGGCTAATAAAGTACAAAAAAAGACTACTGGTAGTGTACCTGAAACATACAAGACTAAAGAAATCGGCAAAGTTACTGAGTTTTAATTAAAAGATTTGAAATGTATTTAGTTGTGTCATAAAATATTGGTATGTTAATATTTGTCTCTTGTATTTAAGTCATTGCTTTGCGAGATTGATTGCATTTGATTAAGTGAATAATAGATTGGATACGAGGTCTTCACCGGACAAAGCCTAAGGTGAGGTCCTTTATTACATTGACATGACCCTGTAAGATCTTAAACAGCCATTTAAGACTGAGTCAATATGCTTTTATTCCCATTCAAGAATACCCTTCATAAAGCATCATCATATAGTAATATCTGTAAAAATTTATTGGGGCTGAAGACAGTTTGAGGAATATGAATGAAAACTATCGATTGAACATACACTTTTTTCTTCTTTTTTTTAAAGACCAGATGAGTTGAAGTATTTAGAAAACTGATACAGGTCCTCTAAGCTTCATACATGTGCCCAGTAAATCACACTTAGCCGTAGTGACATTGCCCACATGGTGTACTGCAAATCCATACTGCTCAACTGCAATGGCAAAACTTTAAAAAAAAAACGACTTCAAATTCTGTACCTCTGTAATCCAGTCACATGACAGATATCAATTAGAATGTCAATTGAAAATCAGTATTTTAAAATGCTTCTGAACTTTCCCTATGGAAACACATAGAGATGTTAGTGAGACTACACGTTTGATGTACACCATACAAGGCAGTGCAAATTGCTGGGTTCTTACAAATGACTCTCTACTTCCTTTTATCACACCAACACATTTATCAAATAAAATCATGATAGACAAGATTTTTGCCATGCACAATGTTCTGGTACATTATACTATTTCACTTTATCAAACCATTTTGGACAAACATTGCACCTCGTAAGTTATTAACATATGTACATGTACATGGTACGTATACCAGCACATTGTATTTCTAGTCCACAAATTAACCCACAGCACCCACATCATTTGCAGTGGTGCCCTGTGTTTTAGCTGTGATGCCCTTTGTAAAGTCCCAAATACAAAGTTCATTTTCCTGATTAAAGTGCCTGTACCCATTCAACAGCAATGTATTCCAAGGCATGTATTCCACTTGATGAACACAAACATGTACAGCGGCGGATACAGGGGATGCCCCCCCCCCGCTTGAAAAAAAGAAGAACAAAAAATACTAAAGGGGAAAAATAAGGGAGAGACAAAATTAAAGACATAGTCCTTACCTGGTATTTTTTTCAAAAAGCTACTAATCCATACCTTGTACACTTTGTTTCATTTTATGGACCACTATTATTTCACTGACAGACATTGTCGCATAAGGAATTACATGACACGTGAATCTGTGTGTGTGGACAGCCCGTTTCTCACACTGAACATATGCGCGAATCGCCTGCACATGCCTGGCGCGCTGTTTCATTCTGAATAAAAAAGCTAACTTAATACTTTACTATTGTAAGCTTCATTTTGATTGGTGTTCAAGAGTATTGGTGAAACTATACCCCTACCTTCGACCAAACAAATTGTTCTTCTCATGAACCCTTTCAATTCCGCCGGGATCTGCAGATAGCTAGCAACAGTGCGATGTTGGACTGTACCATTTATCTAGCAGGGATTGAAGTTAATTTTACTTCACATTTTTAATGAGATGCAGACATTTTTTGAGAGGAACTAATTTTAATTTTCTTACTTCTTTGCTGAAGTACTTATGCTATGTTCTTTTGATAGCGAACATTTAACTTTCCATATTATCCGCTTGGTATCGGAATATTTTTCAAATACTTGCCAATACGACACTGACGCCCTGGCTACCGTAAACACTGACAGAAAGAGCAAAGGAAAGCACCTAATCGGCTCTGAAAAGGTGAAACTTCTGTGCAAAACCAGGTGGGTGGAACGTCACACAGCCCTTGAAGACTTCAAAAGCATGTATGAAGCCATTCTGGACTGCTTGGAAGCTATCGTTTGCAATGAGGACAAAAAGTGGGATGCCAAAGCCATCACAGAGGGGACCGGCCTTCTGACTGCCATCACAAGCCTGCAGTTCCCAGCAGCTTTCCAAGTGAACCTCTCCCTATTCGCCTACACCAAAGGGCTGAGCAGAATGCTGCAGGGATCTACTCGAGATGTTGTCCAGGCATATGAGGATGTCAGTGTTGTAAGAGACACCCTCGGTGACATTAGAGAGGAGGCAAACAGAGAGTACAACAACATCTTTAAGAAGAGCGAGAAGATGGCTGAAGTTGCTGGAACCAACATGTTAATCCCAAGATGATGTGGTAGACAGAACAGGCGCAACAATGTCCCAGCTGACAGTCCAGAAGTGTATTGGAGGCGAGCTGTCTTCGTGCCTTTCTTAGATGAACTCTTGGAGCAACTTGCGTCCAGGTTCCCAGCTTTGACAGCCCAGGCAATGATTGGGCTAAAGTTGCTGCTCAACAGTTTCAGAACCTGACGGAGGGAGATGCAGCCAAGCTGGAGGAACGCTATGGAAAGGACCTGCCATCACCATCGTCCTTGTCAGCAGAAATTTGAGTCTGGAGATGAAAGTGGGAGTGCTGAGAGTCCAAACCAAAGAGTTTGCAGGCCACTCTAGCGCTGACACCACGACTGATGTTCCCCAACATACATCGCATCCTGTATCTATTGCTGATCATCCCAGTAACCAGTGCTGGGGTAGAGAGGGCAAATTCTGCCATGAAACTAATCAAAACCGTGCTGCGGTCTACAATGCAACAGGACCGTCTGAACAGCTCTCCGTTGCACGTTACCAAGTAAGTTTTTAAGCTAATATTTGTTTTGAGTAATTACCAAGCGTGTCCAGTGCCTTTAAATAATGATCCTGCTAAAATAAAAAAGTGGCCAGATGCATTTAAGCAGGCCCTGGAACCAATGCTGTTAAGGCTTCACGTTATGCGCTCACAGGCGCCACAAATTGCATTCACCATTTTGTTGCTTGGTAAATTTTCTCAATTCTTTGTGCGTATTTATTAGTTTTTTTGAGCAGGACAGATGGTGCCGCATGCGGAAACATTCCACGCATAGGCGTGAACGCGCAGACTATGTATCAATTTAGGGTAACTGGTAAGCGCATGAAACCTCCATAATGCAAAGTCATGGTCTGGTTCTTGAAAATATGTATAAACAGATAATTATGTGTAAGAGACTAGGTACCACACAAAAGTTGAACAGCCAAAGGATTGGCCCTTGAACATGAGTAGAACATTTCTAAAAAATAACGGCAAAAGAAAACCACAAATTCTGACGATTTTTACAGTTTTTTCGTTATAAGGCATTTATTAACGGGATTAACAGTGCGGTGAGCCGGTCTTCACTGCATGGTAATGACCTTGGTTGGTGGCTGGCCGCTGTTAATGGACCTCGCCTTCGGCTCTGTCCATTAACAGCGGCCAGCCACCAGCCCGGTCATTACCACGCAGTGAAGACCGGCTCATCGCACTGTTAATCCCTAAATAAGACACAAGTGTGTTATAAAAAGGAGTTGTAAACTTACATTATGCAACATGGACTTGCATGTAGTTAAAGGACCTCATTTACTCTTGGAATGTGTTATAATTTTATGAGCAATTGTATAAAAAGGTACTTCCGTTTCCATATTTAGAAAAAAGAGAGTGAACAATCACTTAAAATACACTTCAGCAACCATAAGACACCTAGACACCCCCTCTGGCTAATATCACCAGTGAAAAAGGAGAAATTAAACAAATTGTTCCTGGAATCATTTTCTTACATACAAATCTCAAGGCATTTCAAAAGTACTTTATACAGCATGTAACAATTATACATTACATCCTCCTCTAAAATATTGTGATGGGACCAAAGATTTTTTCATAACTAGTAAATTACATCAAATAATTTGAATCATAAACCATGTACTTCTTTACCCATGTATAACTTGCATCCAAAACCCTGCTGCCTAAAACTTGTTTGCTTTGTGTGGTTGCATATGCATGTTGTGAATGTGTATTGTTAACTTCATGATAAGAATAATCATTTTAAAGAGTTCATGTCCATTCTTTGCTGTTTTGTCTCATAAATACTGTATGAACCGGCCTTTATAGTTACTACATTTGAGATTAAATTTAGTCACACTTTATTTATCATTATAATTACACAGTTGAATGATTTGAGCACAATCTCATTTAAACACACACACACACATCTGTCAACCCAATAAATCCAGGGCTTCTGCTTGTTCTGCTGTTATTTGGACTCTTTCTTAGCGACGTCCCCATTGGTTTTGTACATAAAATGGAACCAAGGCATACTCCTCGGTCTGTTAAACCACCCAGATTCCTGTTGTTAAACTGTTCAGTGTCAAAGGGTAGACATAGTCACACACAACCTTATGGATGCTATTTGTGGTGTCCATCCATTGTTGTCATATTGTTCCTTCAAAAATTAAAAAATTAAACTCTCCATGGGGTACAACTTGAACAAAGAAAACATTATTTAGCATTGTTCCACTGTTTAAAGACCCCCCCCCAAAAAAAGGGACCTTCAGCATACCCTGGTGATAATATAAATTTCTGCATAAGTTTGAAAAAATACTTTGCATTTTCCATTCTTAGCTAACTAATTACAACGTAATTTCTTTTTGAAAATATGACACTTCTGCAAACAAAAACATTCTTTGCAACATTTGAACTGGTACTTTGCAATTTAAAAAAATCAATTATAAACCAATAAGTATAAGTATAAACCAATATAAGTCCTTTACTGTCTCTATTTAATGCATCATCCATATCTTATTTATGCATTACAATTTTGTTAAACTAACTTTTTTCAGTCTGAAAGCTAATGGTTATAAAGTTCAAAATAGGGCACACTTGAACCTGCGACCTCCGGATTAACATGCCAGCACTCTACCAGCTGAGCTATCTACATGTAGCCCTATGCTGGCAGTCTCCCTATTTTGTCAATATACTTGGTCTGGGGTGCCAGTCAGAAGCCACTCAACCTGTAATTGCCCTACATGTATAGCCACGGATCACACCCAAGTTTAAAATATGACCTGGGAAGGGGAAGCAGTGGGATCAGCTTAACGGGATGCGACTTTTTATTAAAAACATCAAATAATAAACCACAAGAGAAACTGACTGGGTAAAAGTTTTAAATAATTTAGGGTGAAACAAAGAAAAATTGACAAGAGTGGGATTTGAACCAACGACCTCCAGATTAACGTGGCAACTGGGCTATCCAGTCTTATGTCGGCGGTCTCCTTATTTTGTTCGGGGGTGCCAGTCAGAAGCCATTCAACCTGTAACTGCCGAATAGCCAGGGATCACATCCAAGTTTACGATACAACAACCGGGGAAGCGGATCATTATTACTCTGCATAATCACCTCACATTGCTGTGTTGAGGTGTGTTGAATGGCCTTGTCTCTAAATACATGTACACTCTGATGGCTGAAATACGTGTGTTTACTCCAATGACATGGAATGATGTCAGTTCAGCAACATCTCCATCCTTTTCCTGTTGTTTTATCTTCCTGGTGTGCAACATTTATATCCCTATCAGTTCTGGTTGACATATTTTCCTTTCTATGCACACTTGAGGTATTATTCTGTTTAGAATTTTGCTGTGTGTGGCATTTCCAGAGATGTTCAGCTACCCCATGAAACATTCTTTCCACACAGTAATCTTCTTTGGCTGACACTTCAAATACATCTTTACATGTACATTGTTTTCCAATGACCTCCTTAGCATAGGAAACAGTTGTATGTTCAGAATCATATTTAGCTACCTCTAAGTCATTTTTGTTACCCACAATAAATGATAATGCATTCGAGTTGGACTTATGATTTTGCAGCTCTTGTTGCCAATATGTTTCAATGTTTCTCAAGGAATAAGAATCTGCAATGTCATATACGAGAAGAGATGCTGATGTTTCTCTGTAGTATTGTTCCGTAAGTGAACGTGCTCTTTCCATGTTGGCTGTATCCCAGAGCTCCAACTGTCAACAAAAGTAAAAAAAATTAAACAATTCTCAACGAAAAATAGTATGCTCTTGATAAAAGATTTAAAGTTTATGTAGGCCAAAATGTATTTTGAAAATGATTACATTGCAAATTTGATGATCGTTAAAACATCAATTTCAATAACCATGTGTTGCACAATTGTTATTAAAATAATTTTTTTGCATTTTCACTGTCACTACAGATTCGTAGACTTGCCCAGTGTCCGAGCCTGTTGATGTTGCGCCCTCTACCCATGACTAATACAAAAACTAGCTTCGCCAATTCAGCTTATTGCCAATCAAGACTATACAGGCCATTGCCTGGAGGTCCAAGACAGTGATCATACAGGCCACCGCTTGCAGGTCAAATACAGAGATAATACAGATTGTAGCCGCCCGGGATATATTATTTTTACTTTTTGAGTGCAGCGACTCGCTTTTTTGCAATAGAGGACGCAATTTCAAGTCACCTCGTATTGTTGTTTTTTAACTCATTGAACACATTGCGAAGTTTTAAAAGGAAAGTGAGTGTTTAGTATTTAAAGTGTCAGTTTTTAGTAATTTGGGAAGTGTTTTTGATATACAAAATTGAGGTTCTTGTTGAGTGAAATTTACACATGTGTAGGCTCATTACTCTGTATAACGTACATAATTGTGCTATTGATATGTCAGTAATTTACAAAAATTAGTTTCTTGTGTAAAGAGACATTAGAGATTTACAGTAAATCGATAAGTACACATGTACATACATGTTGTAATTTGTAGGAGTTGATGCATATTTGTCAAGTTTAGGTTAAAGGAAAGTGACTTGGGTTTGTGTATTTAGCAACTTGTTAATTTCTCTTTACATTTCAGTCGAACCACCACAACCACCACCTAATTAACACCACCTAATTGACATCTAATTGGTCACCTACACCTAAGCTTGGGCGATATCCCTTTTTTCAGCCACGATATATCGTCGAGAATATATCGCGATATTCGATATCATCGCGATTAATTTTTGATGGCGTCATTCTTCTACAAATCTCATGGTGTGAGTTGTGGCTGTGAATGACTTAAAGCTGACGTAGTTGTTCCAATCAGGTATTCTTCGGGTTTTACTCTAAACCTATGGTAAGAAAATGTGGGCCTATTACTTACACACATTTAATGTATTAACTGCGCATGACAGACTGTTCTTTATGTGTGCATAACTAATTAGATCACGCTACTCGCACGTATGCAACACGCACGTGGTAGCGCACGTGATAGCGCACGTGATAACACCCGTCTGCGTGAAACCGCCTGATCGCTAAGGCTTTGATGTTGGTTTTTCAAACAAGCCACGCCCTGGAGGTCCAAGACAGGGGATTACACAGGTCATGGCCTGGAGGTCCAAGACAAAGAAAATAAAAGCTAGGTGATCAAACAAGCTAGGGCCTGGAGGTCCAAGACAGTGATCATACAAGCATGGAGGTCTTAGACAGTGATCATCCAGGCCATGTCATGGAAGTCCAATACAGAGATCAAACAAGCCACGCCCTGGAGGTCCAAGACAGGGGATTACACAGGTCATGGCCTGGAGGTCCAAGACAAAGAAAATAAAAGCTAGGTGATCAAACAAGCTAGGGCCTGGAGGTCCAAGACAGTGATCATACAAGCATGGAGGTCCATGACAGTGATCATACTGACCACTGCCTGTAGGTCCATGACAGCGATCATCACAGGCCATGGCATGGAGGTCCAAGACAGTGATCATACAGGCTTTGGCCTGGAGGTCCAAGTCAGTGATCATCCCGGCCATGGCATGGAGGTCCAATACAGAGATCATACAGGCCATGGCATGGAGGTCCAATACCGAGATTAACAGGCCATGGCCTGGAGGTCCATGACAGTGATCATACAGGCTTTGGCCTGGAGGTCCAAGACAGTGATCATCCAGGCCATGGCATGGAGGTCCAATACAGAGATCATACAGGCCATGGCATGGAAGTCCAATACAGAGATCAAACAAGCCACGGCCTAGTCCATGACAGTGATCATACAGGCAATGGCATGGAGGTCCAAGACAGTGATCATACAGGCATGTCCAAGACAGTGATCGCCTGAAGGTCCCATAAAGAGATCAATACAGGATCAAAGCCTTGATTTTCAAAATTTTGAAAACAGTGCAAATTAAAGAACAATTAAATAATCAAAATAATCAAACAATCAAAAAAGATATAGAAACAAATGGTGAAAAATAAATCTACCTGAACTGTACGGCCATGAGGTCCAACTGCAAACTGTCGACTGTGCTGATAGCAGTCCAACATCAATGCTGACTTGGCAGATGATGGAATGTCTCTTGAGCGAAATCTCTGAAACAGTGATGTTTTACCTACTCCTGATTCTCCCAAGAGAATCACTTTAAATTTGGGTGATCTTGTATCGCCGTACTGCATACTTACTTCGATGTCAAGTACATTTACAAAGAGTTCTTTTTTAAATAAATCTCTTCTATTAAAAAGTCACTGAATCTTACATTCTAGAAATTGTCCAATGGTCACAATCATGTACAGTGTACATCGGCAGCTAAAAATGAAAACCTGTTGCAACTCTAAACATGAAGTTTGGTGAGGTATACATCACATTACGACAATGTCTGCATCACCTGTGAGAAATCAACGAAAATATATAGCAGTTAAAAATACATTCCAAGCACAGTACATGTATGCTTTAACAAGCTCTAAAAAATTGTCAAATGGCAAATAAATTGTCAGAAAAGTTACAAATAATGGCTGTAGTAGTGTATGCTTATTTGTTGGATTGTTAGTTTTGCGATGACATGTTAAGTAACGAATTGCTGTTAAACATATGTAGTGGAATTTGTTATAAATAGTACAGAACTGTCTAAGGTTAATACAGAAGGGTTGGAGAATCCAGCATCTGTCAAAGACCTATAAATTTAGCTGTTATCTGGCTCCATTTCAACATTTGCTTTTTAATATTTAAGTGTTTAATACTTACAGTCTTACAGAACTGTACTTGATTATTTTGTGTGAAACCAGGTGTATTGTGATTAACAATAACAGTAAAAGCATTTGGACTACTTTAGCATTTTTTTAATGTCAGTAGTTGTTGGCCTGGCTTAGGGGTTCTTTCAACCCTGTACTACTGATGTGACTATTGTGAGTTATGCCACACCCATGGATCAGGGATATCCTTCTATACTGTAATTTAATTAAAACTAAATTGTATGTTATCTGGGAGAATTGTTCTCTTTTTAGCATTAAATTCAATTTCCAGATGCAAACAATTATCAAATAAAACTTAACTAAACTTAACGTATTAACTAAACAAGCTGAACAAACAATTGTGATTTTTAAATATAATACAATTATGAAATCAATTTTATGAAACTATCTTTGATCAGGACCCACTCAAAACGATTGTTATCATGGAGGTAGAAAAAACACCCATGACTAGGGAATATGACGCAGATGTATATGTGGTTGTTATATCTGGGAAAATGTTCAAAATTTGGGGCAGCATGATGCTTTATATAGTGCTATCTAAGGGCACATGCCCCAGTAAAATTTGCTAACAAATATAAAAATACTAGACTTATAGTGTTTGTGAAAACAGTTTGCATGGAACAGCTCTTCTAGAGACTACAAAGCATAATGCCAAATTCTGGCTGTGTGAACCTTGACCAGAGACTTGAGTACAAGCATGTTTGATGGACTTTGAACCTTGTGGTCAATGGAGCGAAAAGCCGCTCACGGTGCAACCTACAACCGGATGTAAAAATATTGACTAAAGTATACATTTTTAGTACATGTAGTTCTTGAGAAATATGAATTTTTGAATTTTTCAACTTCCGTTTTGAACCAGAAGTCAAGGTCAAACGGGGTCACACTTTGTGTAGGGCTTGTTCAGTTGAATACCTCTCCGATGATGTATTGATTGTAGAAATCCATTGTGTGGTTTATGACTTATGACTTTTTCAAATATTAAACTTTGATTTATTATTATTATTATTATTATTATATTTTATTGTCCAATAAGGAAATTTGTGGTGCTCGCTTAACAGTGACAATAACATCTTTCATGGCAGTAATAGTAGCACACAATAACAATAATACATACAGTATAAATACGTCCAATATTATACAATATACATGTAACATTAACATCAATTAATAGGAAAAAAAACAATACACATCTTAAACAGATATACAGGTCATTTACGTTGTTGTTTATTAAATTGTTAAATTACTGAAGCAGTTGGCAACGAAAAAAAAATACAACAAATGTTTTCTGGTGTAAAGATTTTGTGAATTTACAACATTTGAAGATAATAACACCCTCTGACAAAATGGACTCCTCCAAGCAGTCTCAACGGCACGCAGTGGACAGCAACCGTAATTCAAATAGTGAATACTGTGCTAGACACACGCCCGTTTGTACAATGGTTTTGAATGGGAGCTTCGATCAGTACACGTCGCTAGGGTCGAATGAGATTATTTTCAACGTAGGTGTGCGCTGGTGGCGCTATCCCTTCCGCCCCCCCCCCCCTGCACTGGTGGCGCTACCCCCTCCGCCCCCCCCTCCCGGTGAAGTAACACTCTGCAATAAAACATTTATAAAAAATTGCTGTGCTGCTTGTTAGACATACTGCACAGGCTTCTAATTGTCTTCAATATATTGCGAAATAACGCATACGGCAATATAACAATACTATGGCGATATCACACCGTAAAAAAACATGAGTTCTCTAGGAATTTGCGACTATGACTTGAGCCACCATCGTTACATGTAGGTGATTTTGGTCCTGGTCATGCCGCGCCGGTATGGTTTAGTGTGTCCACAGTATGGGTGTGATGGAAGTTGATTCAAAAGAGGGAGGCAGAATCTATTACTATACCTCATACATATTCATGTCCGAGAGTCGAATGCTCACTGGTCCATTCAACATCACTGCCAGACGCTATATTTGCCGTTTACCAAGCGCGCACGCGAGTATTCACGCACATGGTAAATGTGCCCGGGCGACAGCCCGGGCGACAGTCTACTTGTCATGCGCTTTACGATCGTGGAACTGTTCACCGGGTGTTGTCCGCATGCGCAAACATCGCTCTAGCGACATCCAACACATGAAAAACTTATCCTGGATGCAATTTATCATTTCACAGTCGTCATTTTCCTCTTGGTCCTAATATTGTACCGGTGACTGAATATGTCTGAGGTATAGTAAAACAAATATAACATGGTTTATTTCAGTTGATCAGTCGATAATAGCTCCCTCGGTATTGGAAGTTGACAAACTAGTTTGTCAACTTCCAACACCTCGGGGAGCTAATATCGACTGTTCATCCTCAAACCATGTTATATTTGTATACTGCCACACCTGACGAACGCGCACGTCAACAGCACACCGCAAACTTCCAAAGAAAACTTAACTTCCGTGGCTCTCTTTTGCACACAGAACCATAGTTGCGATAATCGTAACCCTCCATCCTCCGCCTCCGAACCCTCCATCCTCCGACGTGGGAGGATGGAGGGTTACGATTATCGCAACTAACAGAACCACTGAAAATAAGTTCTAACTAAGGCCGGTATAGGCCGGCCTTAGCCCTATATAGGACTCTTCCTCTGTGCTGTACACAGATACAGAGTCCTAAATATTAAGGCCCGTTTCTGGGGCGGAAAAATTTCAAAGCTTCATATCTTAAATCTTACCTGCAAGAAGCCACTTATTTCACCAGATTCACATTCCATGGCAGCATACACTTTTCTGCGGTGGGTTTTGGTCGTCATATATTCCTCACAAATCCGTCATTTTCGTGAAATAATGCAGCTCCCAGCGTTAATAAATTCCTCAAACTTTAAACACAGTTTATTAAGAAAAGCCACGACGCGTGTGCTGTGTTCGCGTGTGCACCGTATCCTGAGTACACAGCTTTAACATGCAAACGCAACGCACGATATGCGCATCATGCGTCATATTGCGTCTTACACGCGAATGTACGCACGGCAGACAACTGTGATCGTGAGAATACGATCACAATGGGAATTTCTTAACGTTGGGAGCTGCATTATTTCACGTAAATGACGGATTTGTGAGGAATATATGACGACCGAAACCCACCGCAGAAAAGTGTATGCTGCCATTGAGTGTGAATCTGGTGAAATTAGTGGCTTGTTGCAAGTAAGATTTGAGTTAGTGAAGCTTTGAAATTTTTCCGCCCCAGAAATGGTACCTGATATCCAGGACGTCACTGTAGTGTAATACGAAAGTGAAAGGCCACCAGGGCTAAGGCCGGCCTATACTAGTACTAGCTTCCTTCCTCCATGGACCAACGTAGTACTAAAAACTAATGTGACGGCGGCCATAATTATTTGGCAGCCGCAAGATATATTATTAATATTAGTTATTACTGAGTGATAATCATCATGTTGCAGCCGACGACAGGTAAATTTAAATATTCACCCCTATGTCAGAAAGGAAAGTGAAAGAAATACATTCACGTACCTTGCACTGCGGGTATGCCGCCGGGCTGAACGATTGTCCAGCTTTTAACCATAGAATAGAGTTACGATCGAATTAATAATAGTAAAATACACTGGAGCCCCTCAAAGCCACCCTATACTCTGCCATACTGTACTGTAGTGTTATGCAGGCAATGAAAACGACGACATGAAACTCGACTACGTTCACTATTAGCATGTAGGTTAATTTTAGTCAGAGCCCGCAATGTATTGAATTGTATTTGTATGATTATCACCGTACGTAGAGCTAGACCAGTGACGATCCCCGAATACCGGAACTTGACATGTCGGGGTCGCTGCTCATGATTTAATCGCACCAGAAAGCTCAGTTTCTCTGTTGCTTGTGATGTTTTTGCCACAAAGAAGGCAGTATGTTGCATATGTGTATGTATATATGTAGGTACTTAATGAGTATACGCCCTGTAAATAATCAAACATCATAACAAATATGCTTGAATCGAGAACCTGCCTGATGTTTCAATCATTGATAATGTAATCATCATGTTGTGTGATCCTTGTTTCTAACTTAAGTTAGGAAGTATCTATAGATTGCACTAGGTCAGCATAATAATAGTATTATGCTAGTGTATGCAGTTAGAAGAATATTAAAAGTCGCATGTCATATCAAGTGATTTTGTGATGGTTATTGAGCCATGAACTTACTTATCCATACAAATTAATATTGTCATTGGCCATTGGAGACAAGGAGTAACTCCAACTCTGACAGAAGCACTCATGACATTACGTCTAACTAAAAAATCTGAACGTGTAAAACATGCCAGAAGTAATAAAGAGTTAAAATGGGACAGAAAGTGAGTTCAAGTCCGAGAGTGAGGACAACTTATGGTAGTCCCATTGCGCATCGCCAAGTAGTACATGACCCATCTATAGCTGGTCCTGGTCTTCATAGTCTTGGTGAATCGAGTAATAATACAAATCCTGTTTCTTCAATACATCATTTGGCAATGGGGAGTGGTACAAGCAACGGTCACCAGTCCAATCAACGAGCATCATACCATGCCAGTACTTCTTCCTATGCAGCAACATCATCAGTGTCCACCTCTCAACAACACTCCAGAAACAGAGCCAGATCTCTTGGTAGTGCTCAAAATGGTGATAACAGTAGTGGTGGTATGAATATACCTGGATTAATGGACTTAACACTTGGCGCAGAATCCGATGACAGTTCTCCAGAGGACAATGGTTTATCCCTTCCTGTTGTAACCCGTAGTCGTGGAAGGACTTTCCCTTTTCATGCTCAGTCACTACCAGCACACCTCTTCACAACACCTATGCTTCTGCAACAAGGTTTGTTTTAACAAACGTAATGGTAGAGCAGTACCAGTTCAGTAGCAATGCCTTTGGCCACTGCCAGTTGCACTCACTCAAGTATGAAAAAGGTTTTTTAGTGGTTCAAAGTTTTAAAAAAGTAAATGTTTCCATTGGTTGCCCCCATTTTTTTCATATGTACAGTTTAAGAAGTAAAACAGGATTGCATGCACAGATCATTTACCTTTTGAAAGTTTACTTTTAAACAAAGATAAAGACTTATGCAACATTTATATATAAATTTTCCAGTCTAAATTTGTGAAACAAAGAAAAATTTACTAGAGCAGGACTTGAACCTGCGACCTCCAGATTAATGTGCCAGCCTTTTACCAACTGAGCTATCTAGCCTTATGTTGGCAGTCTCCCTTGTGGTTTATTACTTGAACTTTTTATTCTAACACACACCTAATATAAGTAAAACTTGGCTAACATGTACAGTGTACATGTACAGTTATTTGTTTATTTATTTATTTATTTATTTACTTCAGACAAAACCTCCACAAAAGGAGAGGATAAAATACAACAAAAAGTACAAGCAAATAAGTGAGCAAATATAATACAAATCATAATTGTCAAATCGACTCAAACAGGGGTTAAGAGTGTCCAGATCATCACAATTGAGAAATTGGTTACAAAATAGGTTTTATATAATTTTTTTCAAGTTATTTGACCATCTAATTGAACATGCTCTGTTTCAGGAATTAAGTGCCCAGTCTGCGCTAAATCTGTGCCCCCTGATGATGTGGAATGCCATTTGGTAATATGTTTGACAAAACCAAGGATTGTATATAACGGTAAGTTTTAAATGATCAACATGCATCCCGCATGGCTTTTATTATTGGTAAACAGCTGTGGGGGAAAAAAACAAAACCTTTGGTGTGCATGTTAATTTTACTTTTGTTGAAAAATTGAATGGTTTTAAACAAAATTAGTCTCTCTAATGTTATAGGCCTAATTCAAATTGCCATTGAGTTAAGCCTCTAAAATACTTTGTGGCTGAAAAAATATTACTGGTATAATAATACACAATGAGACTTGGATGCAAACGAGGGTCAACCGCTCAAGTTATCCAGTTGGATGAAGACAATGTCATGTCTGGCAATGGAAAGCATGGTGGCCCTCTCATCTCAATGCTGATTAACAAGGGGAAAATGCCTTGCCATTATGAGACTGAAGTATCAGGCATTGTTATAAAACGCAAGTTGCATTGGCAGAAGACTTGGACTCGGACTTGGATTAGACTAGTATCATGACTTGCAATTGACACTGAGGACTTGAGACTCTATAGAGTTGCCTATTTTTACTACAAATTTGTCTTTTATGGACGCAAGACATCAAAACATTCATGTTTGTTTTCCTAGCCCTGAATCCGTTGAATCGATTGCAGATACCCCCCCCCCCCATTATAATGGCCCCTTCTTAGATTTAGCGATCACTGTAAGTTAACTGACTGATTGAATTATCTTGTACAGGGAAAAATGAATAGGACTCTGACTTGGACTCTTATTAGGGGACTCAAGACTCAGACTTGGAGTTTGACTGGATCCAAGTGACTAAGACTCAAATGACTTAATCCAAGTTACTCGACTACCTTAGATGAAGCATAACACATGATTTTACACATAATAATCTGATCATGGAGCAAGGAACCAGTATTAATCCTTTTGGACATATTAATTTTACCAGAGGATGTCCTGTCAGTAGATGCTGGAGAGTGTGTCATATGCCTAGATGATATGCAACAAGGAGACACAATAGCAAGACTACCATGCCTGTGTATTTATCATAAAAGGTAAGACAGAACGATGGACGTATATTTAAATGTAAACACCATTCTAAGGACATGCCATAGCAACTGGGGAGGAGGAATGACACCAGCAACGACAATAATTTCAATCAGTCTGAATTTAAAGCCTCATTCGGCTACTGAAATATGCAACAATGCAATTTATGTTCATAAATCTGGACAGCCCTCTGGGTTTGCTGACAGAAAATTGATTGTATAATTTGCAGAATGCCAGTTACCTGTTATCAGTTTTTGTTAAAGCAGATAAGACTTGTCTGTATATAATATCACAATGTATCAATTTAAGAGGATAATCAAACTTTCCACTGCATGTATCTTGCACTTCAAAAAACCCTTTTGTTGGATCTTCTAATTAAGGAAATGTTCAACAACTCTAATTGTCAACACTGCATAGTCACATACAGATCCTTTCCAATGGATTGATGGAACAACCTTCAAATGCCATACATGAGTCCTCCTATATTAGCCCTACTGATACATTGTACACTTTTCCCCTTTTCTAAGTACATGTCCATGTAAAGTGGTTACATAACACCTTTGCCAGCATACTTTGAGTCTTGCAAAAGATGCTTAGCCTGAAGATCTGATGCCACGGATTAAGATTTACCAGAAAAAAGTACCACTGCTTTGCACATGTGCTCTTCGTTGGCGTTTCACTTAGGGGTGTGTTAGTAGATGCTTACAAGCAGGTGATACATTTTGCTGCTTTGACTGGTGGTTTTAGTACTAACTCTGCCTATAGGATCCTCTTGACTCATTCAATTTTACTTATCCTTGAAGTCAAAATTGGGTTGAACCATCTTAATGTGCCAATCACCAATGTGTCCTGCATGCATTGAATTTAATTTTGTACTATTATTTGTTTTGTAGTTGTATAGATATGTGGTTTGAGAGGAATCGATCATGTCCCGAGCATCCTGCAGACTAGATACAAGAGTTGCCTTGCCTACTAAAGTTATCAGGTAAAACTAGCCCTAGCCCCCAAACATCCAGTCTCAAAACTATCATTATTAAACCAATAAACTTCCTAGAGTGTTCTTGACTTTTCAAGCATTCAGAGAACAATTGGTTATTGTTCACAATGTTATGGTAACATAATTATTTTACTAAAGATGAGAAAAAACCAGCACAGGTGGCCTTGCACTCTTTAATTAACTGTAATGCATTGTATCAAATTGATTGACAATTTGATCGAAGGGGGTATGAGTATTCTCTAAATGCTCGTATCAATGAACTTTCGCAGACAATCATGCAAATTTTCTACTCCTCATATTGACATCTGGTACTGTACCTGCTCATGTATGTATGTAGTTGCCTTTCTCAAGAAGCCTCAGCTACATTGTAGATCCCCAATATCGTCCTTTGGCACACCAAATGTTTATAGCCAAGTTCTTTTGAGGGTTTCCGCCAATCAACTTTGATATTATCTCCAAGACAACTGAGTTTCAATCTGCATATTATCAGTCAACTGAGGCTGCTTTACTTTTTGTTTAAAATTATTTGCTGCTGGCAATTGATGAAAGTCTAGAGGTCCATCTTGTATTTCAAGATTTCTCTTGGGCATCATCGTCCATGGCATTCTCGTTAAACAACTTAGAGATAGATTTTGCATTGGTGGCACAGCGCTCAACTGGTTAGTCTCCTATTGGATGATTAAAAATTGAGATCAAGGCATTGTTCAGGCATGCACCTTTTCAGCTGATTTCCTCATTTTTTGTTTCTCACTTGTGAAATTGAAAAACACAGTGCAAGGTCTTGATGTGCCTCACACTTTCCTTTTTTTTTATTTATTAATTTGCTTGACAAATTGCAGTTGCATGCCTGATTGTTATTAACAATGTTCTATCCTAATAATTTCCTCTCCAATGAGGAATACCACAAGGGTCGGTTATGAGACTCTTAGATACTCTTCAGTGGCCCTCTAAGTGATGTCATCAGTACACACAGATTTGTCAATTACATGTTACATTTTAGCAGCCGGTACCGCTACGTTTAATACATGATAAATTACAGGAATTACCGAAATATAGCATTTGACCTCTAGCTACTGGGCAAGCTTGGTGGTCTAGTGGTGAGCCATATATGCTCTAGAATGGCAAAGATGTGGATTTGAATCCCGCCCGAGTAATATGCCCATAGTATCATAGGGATCGGGAAAGTATCAAGTGTACTGTGCTTAAAGGGTTGGTATACATTTGGTAATTGAAGCCTACTGTTTGTTCCAAACCTAGATAATTGTAGATATATACCGTAAAACTAACCTGTGAAAGTTTCACTTGAAAAGGTGTGAGCATTTTCAAGATTTCAGCGAAAATCTGGAGCTGTTATTTCAGGCAGGAGAAGAGTCGGTAAATGGTTTTGACATTTTAAGTTGTAGTTCCTTAAAAAGTTCTACCGCCCTCTTGTGGTCTTTATCGTAAAAATACCAATTTGAAATTGGTTCATTCTGCCTGTCATTGGCCTCGCCTTGTGTAACTTGAAACGGGGTCATAAACTTTCGACTGGAAGTTCCATAATCTTATGATAGTATATGCAGCAGAGCCAGAGCCGACTGCACTGTCGGCCGCACGGAACAGTACATGTATAATGGGGTTAACCCTTTCATGCGTTTGGCAACTTTTTGCATCTCCCTGTGGCAAGGGCAAACCCACTGTGTTTTACAGTAGGTAGGGAAATCTCAATAAGTCTGGGTTAGTTCATTATTTCCAATTAGTTTCAAGCCAACACCTTCCAGATTTTTTTTATTGTTTTGTTTAAGGTAACTTATTTGCTAATTAACAATAATTAACCTTTTGCACATTCTCTCAGTTCCCTACTGTTTTCATAAGCCTGACTAAATTAAGTTATTTCTATTTTTTCAAGCCCAACAGCTTTCAGAAGGGTCTGCACCCCCCCTCCCCCAATGTTTATCCCATCAACACAAAAACACTAAATAGATGTCCCCATGCTGCGTGTACAGCCAATGCTCCCTCAAAGCAATCCAGCCTTGTCGAATTTCTGCCCAGTAATAATAACAAGGAATGGCAATAATAAACTAAATCACAGCACTTACAAGATCATTAAGTACATGAAAATAAATAAAATAAATAAAAAGTTAAATGAAATGAAAGCCACCTGTAATGCAGTACATTGATTAATGTTGAAATAGATATGTTTTGATAATTTTCTTGAATTTGTCGGTTGATTTGGCATTTTGGATTGAAAGTGGTAGACTGTTCCACTCCTTTGCTGCAGTGACCGTGAAGGTTCTGTCACCAGCCTTGTTGTGGGTGCGTGTGAAAGTCAGCCGGAAAGGATTAGAGCTGGACCGTAGGTTTGGTCTTGAAGGAACATAATGTACAACGCAGGACTGCATATAATCTGGTGACTGGTTGTGGAATAATTTGTAAAACAAAAGTAACAACTTGTATCGAATTCACTAAGAGATGGGTAACCAATGTAGTGACTGCAGCAAAGGGGTGGAATCCTGTCTTCGGTGTACTCGGTAGATTAGGCGGGCTGCCCAGTTCTGTAGGCTCTGGAGTCTTTCAAGGTGACTTGCTGGGACGGATGTAAGAAGCCCATTACAGTAGTCTAACCTAGACAGAATCAGACCTCTAACTGCATGGTGGCAGGTGGTATGATCAATGAACTTTCTAATTTTTGAAATGTTGCGAGGATGAAAGGGCACAACGTTGCATAAGTGAGTAATGTGAGATATCATGGACATAGTACAATCAAAATAAACACCAAGATTCCTAGCTGGTTCCAATGGTCTGATAACTGAATGACCTATTGTAGAGTCTTTAAATTAAAAGGCGAACCTATTATGAGAAACTCAGTTTTGTCTTCATTAAGTTCAATTTGTTACAAGTCATCCAGAGTTTAATATCAGACAGACATTTGTTTAAGGTAACTAGGGCATGATTGAGATCTTCTGGAGATTTGGGATCAAACGAAATGTACAATTGTGTGTCATCAGCGTAACCATGATGTGTCACACCATGATAACGGGCTATGTCTCCAACAGGAAGTGTATATATGGAATAACCAAGTGGTCTGAAGACAGAACCATGTGGTAGTCCAACAAGGACTTTAGTGTAATGTGACAATTTGTTCCCAAGTTCAACCCTGGCTAGCCAGTCTGCAAGATAAGACTCGAACCACTTGAGTGCAACATCACTGACACCAATCCTCGATGAGAGACGAGATATTAAGATCTCTCTATCTATGGTGTCGAACGTTGCCGACAAATCTAAAAGTACGAGAAATGTAACCCGATTTAAACCAAGATCAGTCATAATGTCATTTTTCACTTTGATGAGTGCGGTTGCTGTACTGTGGTGTGTTCGGTATGCTGACTGATGCGGGTCCATGAGTTTATTTGTTGACATGTGAGCTATCAGTCTGGAACAAACAATTTTCTCGATGATCTTTCCAATGAATGACAGGTTAGACACAGGCCTATAGTTATTTAGAGTGTTTTTGTCCAGGGTTGGCTTTTTCAAGAGAGGTTTGATGATGGCGTAGCGAGCTTTGGTTGGGAATACGCCGTCAGTCAGTGAAGTGTTTACAATTGAAGTCAGAACTGGAAGGATGGGTGCAATGTTTTCCTTGAACAGCCAAGTTGGAATCGGGTCTAGGCCACATGACTTATTAGGTGACCCACGGATGACATGTAAAACTTCATCTTCAGTGGCTGAAATGAAGTAAGGCATTGGCTCAAAATGGATAAGTTGTGGATCACCAAAACCACACACTCTATCGTCTGCAGAGTGTAAATTTTATCGAATTGTTGTAATCTTGTTCGAAAAGTAGAGACAAAACTGATTGCTCAATGTCTCAATACAATCATGAACGGGAAGTGCTGCTGAGTTCCTGTGCAAGAGGGAATTGAGTGTTCTGTACAGCTCCTTTGTAACACACGAAGAGATTTTCTCTTGGCAGTACCTGATCTTAGCCTGACCTATCCGGTTTGATGTTTTGCGACTTTCAAGAATGATTTTTTCTCGGTCGCCAGAAGACCGTGATTTGGACCATTTGCGTTCGGCCCTACGTCTAACACGCCGAGCAAGATGGATGTCCTCATTGTACCATGGCATTCTGCTTCGGGGGGTATGTGATTTAACTGTAGCTGGAGCCACAGAATCCAGAAGCTGACTGAGTTCCTTGTGATACCATTCAAATGAGGAGTTGCTATCACCTTGACGATCGAATGACTCCATGATTTGAGTTACTGTCAATACTCCTTTGCAATATTCACCTTTAGGTAGACAACATGGTGATCAGACATAAGGGCCTCATGCACATGGCAACTGTCAATGAGAGTCTCAGTACATCTGGTAAATGCCAAGTCGAGGGTGTGGCCCAATATGTGAGTAGGTCCTGTTACATGTTGCTGGAGGTTGGCCGAGGAGACAGTCTGTAAAAAGTGGCAACTGCTGGCTTGGCTGGCAAATCCACATGAATATTGAAATCTCCAACCATGAGTGGTCTTCCAGTTAGAAATGTCACCTCTGTTAGAAAGTCATCAAACTCGTCAATGAAACCTGGGAAGGTAAAACCGTTTGCTGTAGAGGGGGGGGGGGGGGTGGACGATAAATGACGATGAGGTTGAGTGTTGTTGTCATATTGGTAACATGAACGGACTCAAATGATGTGTAATCCTTTAAATTGTTTTGAAGTGATAGCTTGAGGGCTGATTTGAAGATAACTGCAATACCTCCACCGCGTTGAGTTTTACGTGGTGCACTGATGAAGGTGTATCCAGGAGGAGTACACTCACCTATGACAAAGGGATCATCTTCATACAGCCACTTTCAGTGACTGCAATGATGTCTATATCATGTTCTATTATGTAGTCACATGTGGATAGTGACTTGTTCCTAAGGGAGTGAGCATTCCACACACTACATGTAACTCTGGAGTTGAGTTGATTTGTGTTATGTTCCTGTTTTGGGATGTATCGTAGGTTTTTATAATTAACACCACATAGATTGCTGGGTCCATGGCCGACCACCTGGGGTAATGACACAACCTGAATTTGAAGTTGCTTCCTTCTCCCAGCCTGTTTACCACAGTGAGATCTGTGTTTTCGTGATGACACCCCAAGGGAAATTATATTTGCCCATGTGTCATTAGGGAGTTTCTGTGTTGACAGTAGGTGAGCATTCTCCTGCTGAATTTGCAACAGAAGGGAACTGCTATATACCAATCGATTACTTGCAGTTTTTGAGAAGCCATGAGTATTTTAAAGATTTTCATTGGGATAGTCACGGGTAACTGGTCCTGGGTTAGGGTTAGAGAAGTATCTTTAACTGAAATGTTGAAGAACAGTTGGAATAATATTGCAATCTTGTTCCAAGAAATTTGTAGTTTCTTATGCTCTATGCCAAGACTTGAGATCCAGGAAAGACTAAAATCACCAGCAGGTAGGCTTATTGTGCTGCTACACAAAAGCACAATAGCAACAATAATGGGGGTACATCTGTTACACTAAAGTGACGCATCTGGGAACAGCGAGGATCCTGAGAAAGACCCTCCTAAGGCTACGGGACGTAGCCCGAATTGAGAAGTTACCGGCATAAAGGAAAATGTGATCTTTCTTTTGCATGCTGTGATAAAATGAAATAATAGTAATAAGAATAATGTAGGCCTAAATAAAGAAAATAACTTTAAAAAGGCCATACAAACAACGTACTTATGAAGCAAACAATATAATGTGAGTGCCAAAAATTTAATTTCAGGAACATAGTTTGGCTCACAAAGACAAGACCCGAACCATGGAGGTCAAACAAAACCAAGGAGTCGGACTCAATTCAAATTGTTTTTGAGAATTTCCCAGTATAATTTCCAATGCATCATGAAGATCAGATAATATTCAGTGCATTTATGGCGAATAACATTTTTTAACGACATGTTCATCGTCTTCATGTCATGAAACTGTCACCCCCCTCCCCCAAGGCGAACCACCTGTAGTTTTTTTGGGGATATCACTCCTCTGACCGATAATTTCCAGACTGAAAATACACGTTTGCCACGCTAACGCTACATACAAGTGCTACTCCTGAAAATGCTGGCAAAGTGCGTCTACCCACCACACACGGCCACACAATATTGTTTACCTGGGTAATGATCAAGGTCACAGCTGTGTCATCCCGTACATTTTGCCCATTCAGAGATCGAACGGCGAAAAGGACGAATTAGGAATCGACTTACAAAGTAGCTTAGACACTTGAGGGCATTAGTCAATTCAACCGTTAAAAAATCTGAGAAATGTTCTTCAGAATCGCTTTTCAGATTCAAATTTTTGGGGATAATAAGTGATATCTTTTTCCCATAACCGCAGTCCTTCAAAGTGAAATGTTTCTCAAAATGCATTGTACGTGCGAGTGTAATTTGAAGGAGGCATCGAAAACTTGCAGAAATTATTGCTGATTTTTCTGTTAATGATGATTCCTGTGAGGAACACAGCATTGTGGAGGAACAGCTGTATTCTTCCAGTTCCGATGATAGTAATTCTGATGATGTCAGCCCGCCTGAAGACAAGCCCAATATCAGCAGCGATCGAACCCTATCGCTTTGAGCAAGTTATGCCACTGCGCGAACAGAACGACAATCAGGCCAACCACAGCTTTTGAATATTCTAGGTCAAAGTGCAATCGTTAGTCGTTTCATACTTTTTTGCTACATTTGTAATTTTCAATCTGTGAATTGATCAAATTCACCCGCATCGTCACCATCACTTGGTTGCCATTTTGGGAATCACATTCCCAGTGTGTTACTGTGAATTGCACATTTTAGGCAGCTCACAACATGGCAGACCATGGACAAACATCCTCGTGTGACATCAGCGCAAGGGTTCAGTTGGCATTTTTTTTTATGTTGAGCTTAATTTCAAGTTGGTAGCTGAAGTAGTTGATGGAAGAATCAGTTAAAGGTCCCAGCGTACTCCCAGCAATGTTCACACTAAGTGTTGTAAAGATCATAATATGGATCAACGAATTCCAACCTACCTCCTGAGTAGAATTAGTTTTGGTTTGACCTAAACAGATTTTTTTATGTGAAAAGGCCTTTACAGACCATTGAATCCGAGTTGAATGATATGTTTTCTCTTTATACAGGGAAGTAAAAGCTGATACATCTTTTTTGAACAAGAACATCGGTGAATCAGAATCCAACAGGTTTTGTAATGCTGCAGGTCTTCTTGGATATTGTCTTCACTACCCATTTTGTGCACATTGAGATCAATGTTTTCAAGTCACTGCTTGCACTATGAGTTGAACGAACGATGAATTACAGTTGTAGGTGTAAACTACAAGTCTTAAACAATTGAAATCATTGCATAAATCATATTTTGTGATGTAGAATCATTAAGAGCCTACCATGTGTATCCACTGTTCGCTACGGGGCCTTGAATTGTTAGCCAAAATACTTGCACACACTGTACATGTAGATAAACCTTGGGTATACTGGTGGTAATACTAACAAAGCCACTGTTGTGACATGAGCATGTCTGTTTGATATGAATCCGAGTTGTAGACCAGCAAAATGCTAAGCCAATTTTGTCTACTACATGTGGTGCATGGGTAAATTTTTTAACTACAACATCAGGTAACTTTGGTATGATGACATTATCACTTTGTGTTGCATATTGTGAGGATAAGTTTATATTGTAAGTGTAAAAGATTTACTTTATTTCAACTGTTTGAAATCCCAATAACATACACTTTGTAAGACCACTTTGTGGGATTAAGATTGTAAATAATGATTAAAGACTTGCTTTGTATCTAGCATGGACAGATAGAGTAGTATTGTGAGTAGGTATACAAATTTCACAATACCCAGTACTACATGTATTTTTGACTGTACATGTGCTGTACTTTCTAATTTAATAAATGTAAATAATAAAAAAGGTTTATTCAATATATGTCTGAATGCATTTGATAAGTCCATTGTTAAACAAACATGTGAATTTGGACTTCATGGAGGGATACAATTCATGAGAGATACATATAAAGTGACTGTAAGTGGCTCATTTATGCACACTTCTACAAATGGGGCTTGTTTTTATCCTCAAATCAAGCAGCAGAAGATGATGGAAGATCTTAAAAGTGTTTGACCATTCTGTAAGAAAAATATTGTAATACTATGATAATACACTAATAGATATATTTAGATATCAATTAATTTATTATTTTCATGGAAACAGACTTAAAAGCTGTCATACTAATAATGTAAAATATTGATCAGGAATGATATACTAATTTTGACACGGTGAGATGCCGATGGTACATGTGCCTGGGATGCCATCATGTGATACATTCATGACAGGACAATCATAATCATCTTTAGAGGCAATATTCACATGGATTTGTTGTGAAAATATTTATATACAAATACAATAATGAAAAATGAACATTTGGAATTAAATTTTTCTAAGAAACATTGATTTTAAAAACAGCAACACTAATAACCTAGCAATGTTAGAATGAAGTCAAGAGTGGCTTCAGTGTTTGTTCATCCCTAATGCACAAAAAAGACATAGAAAGGACTACCTAAAGGCCTACAATAAAGAAGGGTTACGATGGGTACTAGAGAGACTTCAGTTTTGTAGTAAACTCTTCCATTACAGGTTACTTTAATAATTCATCCCTTGTTAGGGAGATTATTTCTAGAATAAGAGGGAGTACCGCTAATTATTTATGTTGAAGTATTAACCACTTTGGGTCAGTATTTAAAAACATTTCCATGCCTTTCAGAACTTAGCCCTGGAGCATTCCTTTTTCTTTGAAAATATCATTGTCACAATGAATCCTGACTTGACAAAGGAAAGACAATAAATGTTCTCATAGTAAGCACCTAGATTTGTTGGTCTCTTCTGAGAAAATATGAGTTTGCATTTACCGTGAATCCCAAAACGGCCGATAATCTACCACTGTATGCTGGAATCTTGGAAGACTTGGACTTACCTCTGATTGAGACGAAATACAACGATAAACCATGGTTGCAGCCTGTCCATTCTTGTAAGCTACTTTTGTATAACAAAAATAACAAAGGTCTGGAATCGGGTATTACGAGCATAAATTCCAGTACCCTCTGTCCCTTTTTGTACAGGAGAAATGAAGTAAAACACAGTAGGTGCCTGCCTGTGCAACGGAATGACCGGGTGAATGTACATGTCAGCTGTCCGACTGACTGCACAAAAATTGAGGTCTCTCTGAAGTTGTTCCAGGCAGGAAAAAACGTTAGTCTTTGGCAAGTTTAGAAACAATTAGCAGATATACACATCACCAGACATGAAGGGGTAACCTTTAACTGCCCTGCAGGTGATATCAGTATAATCGCAAGACCATTTTGAAAAGGGGATCAAAATTATTTAGTAACATATTACTGCATGTTTAAACAGATACATGAGTTTATCAACTTAAAACAGATGTTAAGTTTGGGAATTCCAAGTTTACAAAATAAGGGTGAATTAACTATGTTCCAGGAACTTAACTTTACTAATAAGCTGTAGTAACAAAACAAATGGCTGACACCTGCATCATCTACTCAACTATGTGATGTATAAAAAGGAAATAATGACATGTCATCTAAAGTTTCTTAAAACACAATTTGTAATTGTCACATGGTATGAATTGTAGGACAACTAATATAATGACAAGAAACATGGCATCCCATGGTCGTTACCGTGTCAATGTCATATCATTTTTCAGGATATTCCAGAACAAAATTTTGTTCCTATTTGCAGTTATTGTGTTTTTGATTTAAGATGTAACTATTAATATGCAAACATTTAATGAAATACCTTGACCATGTTGACAATTGTGGAAGTAGTTCATACCTTAATACTTTTTAAAATTATGTGGGAAAATTGTATGGAAGAATTTGATGGACATTTCACTATTCATCGCAATATATACATTGTCACAAACAATTTGTGGTTGTAATTTCCTTTCCCTTTAAAAATGTATATGTTTGTTAGGCGAAGTAAAAAAAACTTACAAGTTTCTCTTCCCCGCCTGCCTCCTTTTTGGTCGCCGCCTCCTTTTTTAAAAACTATTTACTACTCAGAAAAAAGGCAAAAAAAAGGGGGAAATTTGAAGAAGAAAAACAAAGTTCCGTTTTTTCACCTTTTTCACCTTTGCAATACTAGTATTCTATAGCAAGTGGACTAAAATGATACAAATCATTTGTTTTGTCATACACTGCATCAGTATACTCAAATAGCACAATATCTGTGAATAAATATACCTTGGCGGCCATCGTGGAAAAAATAACAAAAAATTCAAAAATAGTAAGGCACTGCCTACTCATTTTTTGTAAAAGTCCAGACGAGAAACTTGTTCCTTTTTTTATTTGGCCTTTTATAGGATGTGGGCCATATTTATTTGGCAAATGCTGGATTCTTTGCTGACTGTTTGTTGTTCCAGTCAGTGAACTAATGGCCATAGGAGTTTTTATATTAAATAAAGTAGATAGACTATTAAGTCAAGTACATACATGTACTCTGATAGAGAACAAGAACTATACCAATTTTGTAATAAAAAAAGACTTTGTGCTTGTGTGTGTCTCATAATTAGATGAAACTTCTTTTTTTCTGTAAAGAAATCAATATAATTATAGTGGTCAGGCACAAACAAGTTTGAAGATCTATTTTTAAGCATAATAAATAAATATTTGGGTTAAAAATAAAAATAATAATATTTAGCATAGCAGAGGTAAACAGTCTAGCATTAAAGAAGGATATACCGACTGTTAGATTTTCAACCTGTAATTTAAGGATCTGTCTCACTTACCAAAAATAAACCAATATCTTGGCAGTTTTGTAGACTTTCAAGCACTACATTTCAATGTTATGTTTTAAAATATTTTGTTTATTTCAAGTGAAAAACTATTTGTTTGAAAATAAGACACCAGTGATTTTCCTTATTTAATTTACCTTTATTTAGTTAAGAAACTTACACCTACAGTACATGTTATAATATGCTAAGCACAACCTATGTGCATGTACTATCTATCTGTCTGGTATGAGGCAGTAGCTTCAATAAGTTTGTCATCGAGTCAACAACTGCATCCTTAATTATTGGCTCAAAATCCCAAGGTCTGTTCCAACAAGGATCAGTGGTTTCATGGTAAATCCAAATGTGAATTACCCTTTGTGAACATAATATCATACAAAGGCACCACAGTCATCATAATCTTTATGGACAAGCAATTAAATTATCATTTAGTACAGCTTGAAATGTATTATTTGAATAAAATCAGACACTTGTACAATATAAATTTGTTTTTGTTTCATTTGGTCGGTGGGGGCTGATCATCCATAAGATCATCCTCCCATAATTTTCCACATAGTGAACAAATATGGTCTCATAAAAATAATAAAAAAATAGAGAGAGAGAACAAACTGATCCAACTTACCCCCCCCCCAATCATTTGTCTGATGTTGATGGACCAAGCCAAAGGTGGCCAACCACCAACCAAGGTCGTTACCACAGTGAAGACTGGGTCATCACACTGTTATTTTCATTAACAAATACCATTAATGAAAAGGAATTTGATTTTTTTTTTTTTGCCCTTATTTTTTAGAACTGTTCTACTCATGTTCAAGGGCCATTCCTTAGGCCGTTCAACTTTTGCATGGCGCCTAATTTCTCACATAATTATCTATTTATGCATATTTTCAAGAACCAGACTATGAGCTCTGAAAAGTAGCCATACCATATATGGAAATACTTTTGATGGTGTTTGGCTTTATGCTTAGCATTATGTTGGTTTCATATGCATACCAGACACCTTAACTTGATACATTGTTTGTGCATTCACTCCTTTTCAAGTGTACCAAGTACTAAGATATCCTAGTACAAGTACAAGTACTTATTAAAAAAATACTGCAAAATTATGTGTTTTTTCTGATTTCTAGGGAACAATGTGTGCTTGTTATGATAACTATTTTTCAATTATGAATACAAAAACAAATCAAAGACAACTTCAGCTTTTCTTTTTCCAGAGCTTTATTCTTCTATTCCTTGCATTATCGCACATTAGGACAGCGGAAAGAAAAGTGATACTTTGACCACTTAAAAATCAGTGTTTGACTACATTTTCAGTCGGGTATCATCTACATCACTTTGAGTACAGGTTATTTTTTAGTTAAGTATCGAGTATGAATCTTAAATACGAACACTCTGCTTGCCGAGTACGAGTTCAAGTTTGAATATGAGTACCATCAAAACGGTGCTTGAGTAGTACTGGAGTACAACAGCACTGAATCACATACATGTAAAGCAGCTTTTCCGTTGAAGACAATTAGAGGCATATTGACAGAAATGTCTAGTTGTTACACCACAACAACACATTATACAGTCATTATTTAAATGGTGTAGCCACAAAACCTTTTAAGCTTTCCGCCATTCATAGAAGCTGGATTTATTTATTTTTATACTGCACATAGGCTACCCTACTGGTATACAATTTACAATTACAAGTGTGTGTAAAGTTTTTAAGGGTAGCCTGTGAGATCATGAGCAAGTAACATACACAATAGTAACAATACATTATGCATGAGCAAGCAAAGCGATATTTGAACTGAGCTCAATGTTTTCTATAAATCTCTATTGAGTACACAACTGTAACTCATAAAGAGTATGAACTTGACTTAAACTGAATGCTTTATACAGAAAGATGGAATGCAGCGTTATTATTAGTAAACATCTTATTTACATCTCTAAAATGTGAAATACCTACAAGTATAATAAGTGCAAGTTTTATTTAAAGGTATTGTACACTTTTGGTAACAGCTCAAAATCAGTGTCCACATTTTGTGTGATTCAACATATGCATATGAACAAACAAACCTGTGAAAGTTTGAGCTCAATTGGTCATCGAGGTCACGAGAAAATAGTGAAAAGAGATCTTATGTGTTTTCTGTTTTTGAAATTATCGCGCGCGATAATTACTATTGTTTTACTCATTTCTCAGAAACGATAGCATTTTAGGCAGAAATATTTTCAGGAACCCTTTCTACCATTACTTACTTTAAATCATGTAAGTTATGTGTGAATCTGTGAACATTGTGTTTTTCGATCTTACCAATAGTGTACAGGGTTTTTAAAACTACTTTATTTTTCATAGAAAATAAAAAGTTCATAAAACATTGATTGACTTTACTCAAAATCCACACTTTCAACAAAGTTAAGGATTTCTGACTTGTAACAAATAATTATGCCATTCATTCAGAGAAAAATAAATAAATAAATGAATCAAACCTTGGAATGAATATAATTATTTCAAACTCACATGTAATGTATTTCAAATCAATTCAAAATGTTAAAACTATAGGTATGATACAATGATTGCTTTTAAGGAGAGAGTTTATTTATGTGCAATTCCCAAATATAAAACTGAGTGCTTAAAACATAGTCCACTTTTCACCGGGATTACTGCCTGGAACAGCTTAAGTAAAACTACTAGATCTGCCTCTACAATTGCTTCTTTTAAATTCCTGCTTAAAGCTAACGTGTTAAGTTGATTTATAATGTGCTGTAGGTTTATTCACTGATTTCTGCTTTCTTTTTTCGGTTCATGTTGTGTTGTTGTTTTGCTTATTTTCTTTTACCGGTACATGGTTGTTGTATAGAAATACCGGTACTTGTTTTTGTGTATTTATATTTTTATAAATTTTGAATACTCAGGGCCCCATGGGAGACCACATTGTTTGTGAACGCATTACCCTGATAAAAGATAAGGAATAAATAAATAAATAAATAATGATGTTCTGGTGACTGCCACCTTGTCAGCAATGATGTTCTGGTGACTGCCACCTTGTCAGCAATGATGTTCTGGTGACTGCCACCTTGTCAGCAATGACGTTCTGGTAACTGCCACCATGTGACCTTCAACAAGTGAGAGCTATGAGAGCTTGCTGACAAATGGCCAAAGGTTACAGATATTTTGGTGCATACAAGATTGTTGCCCGATGTGTTGTCCTGGTCAATAGCTGAAACATTAAGAAGCCATATCGCTTAAATTTGGTTTTGCAAATTTTTTGAAAAAAAAATTCTGTATTTGATTGATGTTTCGTCTATGCCCAAACTGTAGTGTAACACCCCTATGAAATGATTATTTTTAAGTATTACAAGTTTAAATCAAGTTAAAACAACCAGATTTTCAAAAAAATATTTCCCTATAATAATGGACAATGATTCACTTAAAGGAACATTACAGAATTGGTTTTTGCTAACAAAACAGTTGCTGGCAGTGTAAACACTTTTTGTAATCCACCATACACATAAACTGACAAACCTGTAGAAGTTTGAGATCCATCGGCCATCTGGGTCACGAGAAAATAGTGAAAAACTGATTACACATTTGCATGAAATCATATAGATTCAAAAAATGAATAAAACGCTCACTGAGCGATGAACTCCAATCGGAAAATTAGTTTATTAATTATTCTCAGCAAAAATGGCATTTCAGACAGAAATATTTCAAGGGATGTTTTCTACTATCATCATCATTAGACCGTGTAAGTTTTATGTAAATCTGTGATCAAAAAGTATATTTGACAAGTTTTTTTTATTACCAGTTCTGTAATGTTCCTTTAAGATAACACATGTCATAGTTCAAGTTAACATTCAAGTTTTACCAATTCAATCAATAGACCATGGAAGTCTCAAGTTTATTTAAATGTTGAGACCTGTTAAAATGCATGATTTTGAATCCTTCGCATGCTAAAGCAATTTTGTATGTGGGAAACCAAGGATCCCATAAATACCCAAAAGGCTTGGTATGATGAATACTCATAGAACCAGATGAAGAACATGATAGCACCAATGCTACAGATGTTGCTGATGCTAATGGTAATGGCAATGTTGATTATGGTGATAACGATGATGATGACTGTAATGATGATGATGTCACTGATGAACTGGCTGCACATCGACTCGATTTAACTATTAAAGAAGACAAATTGACACAATTTAATAACTTAACACCTAGCAGTGCCTTAGTTTAATATTTAGTGTAATAAATATGTGTAATGGCAAGCATTTTAACCACTTCACGTTGGCAGTCAGTATTCACTTGGACATTCCATTGGTTAGGGTGCATAGGGGCATTCAATGCTCATATTGTCCCTCTTCCTGAGGGTTATTGTGAGACCCCTGATTCCAAACCTGTGTCCTTTTATAATACAAATATGGTTTACAAAAATGGACAGGCTGCCCAAATTGTTTGTCATTCTATTCAGCTCACTGGGAGGTAAGTCTGAGCGTTCAAAGATTCCGGCATACCAGCCATGGCTGATTATGAGCCCTGATGGCTTATGGCAGAGGTTTTGTAATTTACAGCGATTGCCCGCTCATATTTTTGAACAAGGGAACACAAATCCTGGTGCTTATTATGAGAACCTTCACTGTCTTTCCTTTGCCAAGTCGGGGTTTGACCAACAACATTTTCAAAAGAAAAATAATTACTCCAAAAGCTCCAAACAGTTCTGAATTATAATACCGCACTTGGGCACTGACAATTTTTCGGACTAAGACATGCAGTGGTTATGCTGTAAATTACTATTTAAAAAAATTTGAATTGTAAATAATTTGTTTTAGAAACAGTGACTGCAGTCAATGATTTAAGGCACAAACAAGTTCAAAGCCGACTTCCGAAACTTTATTTTGGTTTGAACGATCCACAAGAATATGTTTTGTGTTGTTACCAATACAAATATGATAGAAAGATTCAGTCTTAAAATAGGGCTAATTTAATTGGCCCAGGACACTGTTAGGATTAAATGCTAATAAATACTGACAATATAAGCTATATAATGTATAAAGACACGTGTATTTTGTTTGTTTTTGTAATTTGTCAGTCTGTTAATTAACCCTTTCAGCCCCAAGGGCTACTATAGTCGACTGTGCACTATACCCTGCTTCAGCCCAGTCGCCCAAGATAACACACAACAAAGCACTCAAGCCTTGGCACAAAGGCCATTTGTTAAAAAGCTGTAGTTTTGTCCATGTTCACCCTCCATACCCAAGCTAATCATCATTGGAAAGAAAAAGATCAGATCTTTCCAATGACGGTAAAATAAAATAGGGTTGTTATTTTGCAATTGCTTCAAATTAGAGTAGAAAGATCCGATATGCCAAACACCTACGGAGCGCCATAAGGTTGTGTGCAAAAAAGTCTTTGGGTTTTCAGAACACACTAAGGAAACAAAGACCAAGAACTTTGACATTTTGTGGCTGATTTTAATGATTTTTGAATTTTATGAAAGGAAACCTGATGAGTAAAACAATTTTTATTACTCATTATGCTCTAAAATAAAATCTTCAAGGTAATAATAGAGTTTGGTAAAATCAAACTTTGAACACAAGCTTCCTGTTGTGTGAGGAAGTGTGGTTCAGGCTTGAGTGGTCAAAGAACATGGAATCCAGCAGTTGTTTATTTCAAAATGAAAGGGCTAAGTGCTATCACTTCCATTTATTGTTTTAGCTATCAGACTAACATGGCTATTGGTACCATTGTCTAGCTTTTCTTTTTTCTTTTTTAATCATAGTTCTAGTACCTGTTTTATAGACCAATTCCATTGTTTATCTAAGGGTAAGTTCTTCTTGATGGTGCTTAACTTTGAGATATGGACACCTCACCCACCCAACCTACATCAAAGGGAAGAGTTGCCTAGGGTTTTTCTTTTTTCTTTCTTTTTTCTTTCCTCTTTAACCAGGGTTAAAGAGGAAAGAAAATTGAAGATTTCTAAAAGAGTCTCTCTTTAAAGTTGTTCCTATATCTTTCCTCATTATTTACGATTCTCAGAGAATTCTCAAAAAACATTATTTAAAAATCCCTGTTGGAAATGTTAACATTGGTCTTGTAGATTGTGAGCTTAGACGCCTTAAAAAGGCTACATTCTGATCTGGTAAGCAGATCTTCCTTACAGTCAGAACTTGGTTCATCTTTTATACCACCATTTCCCATGGGCAATTGGTTAGCAATGTTATAGACAAAATACAAGGCACCTTTACTGAATAATTTTCATTTGTATATAGTTGTTTTTATCACAATAACAATTAGTTTGTTGACTACAAATATTAGCTGCAAATTCATACTCCCAGGTTTGGAAGAACATTCATTCAGAAAGACATACATACCTAGTGGTAAGTGGAATGATGTTGCATTTTGATTCTTGAATGGTTGCAGTTTATAAATAACTGTGTAAGGATTACCATTTTCATCTCTTGAGGTAAGATCAGATGAAGATTCTATGAAGCTGTCATTATATCCATCCATCTGCGTACAAGTAAATTGACAGAGTCATTACCAAAAATTTATTTTGTTTTCCTTTCACTGTATATTTTGTTTTCCTTTCTGTATATTTTTAATGCAGAATCAATAAATAACGTCATAAAATGTGTTATCTAACAAGAAGAGACTACCGCCCCTTAATGGAATTGTCCCCTTGGAAGTAGCATTTGCTGATATCTTCTTGTATTTTTTTAAACCACATTTTGATTCTTTTCTTAACACTTGTCTGGAAAATGCTTGAAATATTAAATGCACAAATAAACTATGACAACAGTGACACATATAACCAGTAGTGGGGGAGGGCCCTTGCCCCCCCCCCCAAATAATTGACAAATTTCACAAATGATTGGTCTGGCCAATACATTAAATAGCCGCCCCAAATTATGTCTCTGCCCCCAAATGAAAATGTCTGGTTACGCCCGACTGCATGACAAATAGGTAATTAGCTGTGTTTATTTATAACTGATTTCTTACATGAATATATTGGGGTTGATTGTTATTTTGTTCTCTCAGATTGACCCTTTCCAACATGTCTGCGATGGCAATTGATGCATGATGTACTCTCTGGTAGATTTCTTCTCCATTCAATGTTTGAACTGTAAAGAGACCTTCCACACTCTCACAGTATCTATACATGAACAAACACAAACAATACAGTTTGCTTGATTAGGAATGATTCCAAATGGAGGGCTCATAATTATGATTTACTAAATTCATTCACAGCCCTATTTCATTGCTTACATTGCTAAACATGGCATTTTGTGCTTTCATTTACTGTCATTGGCTGTTCAGCTGGTTTTCTCTAGTTGTGTAAGTGAAGAATGCTGTAAGAGAAAAGTTTCCTTTTCATCACACAGGAACTTTGTTGGAGAATTTTCTACTGATTTGGGCAAGGCAAATGGGGCAATTAAAGTTGCCCAAGGCTCAATCTTAACAAGTTTTAGAAAAAAATAGAGCTAAAGAATTTTTAAAATTGATAGTCTCGATCTACATCAAGTTCATTGAGCCCATTGCATGGTAAAACATGTTTAATGCTTCTTATAACCAATACTACTGCCACCATTTTTAAAATATTTTTTTTAATTCAACGACAGACACATTTTTTTCCCGTTCAGACACTATAAATTGAATTGAACACGGATTGATCTTGTTGAATTTCCCTTTTCTGTTATCGTTTCCATTAAAATATTTGTTTTCCCTAGGATATAACTTGTAAAGTTATTGACAAATTCCTCTTCTCTTAAAGTACATTTCTTGCAGTTGTATGTAGGTATTAATGCACAAAAAATGTAGCTTGAAATACCTTGTAGCTTGAAATATGAATTTGTTGTATCTCTTCCATATTGTAGTAATGATTGCAATGGCCATGATGCTAGCTTGAGTCGCACATTGTACACATCCCATAAGTAAATATTCTCCTCAGTGACTTGAAGAGTGCACTCCCCAGCAATAGACAATTGTGGAGTTGGAACAAGATTTACATGAAACCTCTCTATTGAAACAAAAAATAGTAAGTTTTTAGTTAATGATGTATAATCCATACCTACAATGTAAAGATCTTACCCAAACCAAACCTTTAATAACAGTTCATAGGGCCATAGAGCAAGCCTTGTTTCACAAAGAAAGTTCACCTACAGATAAGCTCTACTGTCATAATAGTGACTTTTTTTGCAGAGCAATTTAGATTGAGTAAATGGCCAACTCATTTTAAGATTAATCTTTAAGATTAATCTTATGTGAAACTATAGGCCCATCTAATCCAAGACCATGAAGAGTCCTGACATGATGGAAAAATTTGTATCGTACCAATGCAGTTTATAAACAATGGAAATAACTTTTTGGGTAACGGGGTTTCAGTTCGTTTGTTAATAATGCTGTTACATTAATTTTAAGAATATATTCTCTGATTTTTCATGCATGCATATCCATGAGCATGTGCTTATTGAGCCTGCATGGAATAAAAATTTCTTTATGCACCTCATATATTTGGCTTACTCCAGAACTTTAGGGTCATTGTCACTGTTGAGCCTCCCTGCTAACTTTGCACCCTGGGCAGAGAACAACTTTGACTTTGGCAGGTAATCACATGTCTGGCATTTAAGTTGGCAATCCCAAGCTGCCAAATTTCTGCCAATCATTGATTTCAAGTTGTGTATGCTGTTCACAGGCTCACACTAAACATCACTGCACAGCTATTTTGACCTGGCTAAAGAACAAATCTGAAGAGCAAGCATTGTTCTTCAAAGCACAGCTTCGATCGTTGGATTGGGGCATTCGTTTTGCATCTCCATGTAACAAAGGTAGAATTCTACAGCAAGTCAAGTACAGGAACCATGTTTATACATGTGTAGTAGGATGACTAACACTTTAAGGTTGGTAGACACCCTCAAAACTTGGAAGAACACAACCACTGATACACCAACATGGAGAAGAATTGACTGCATGTAAATCATGTAAATCAGGCCATCTTTTCTTTTAAAGTGTCAGGAAATAGAAGGTGCCCTCCTTGTCATATTTTATAAAATTATAAAATCTTTGATAGTTTTTAAAAGTCACACATTGCACCATAAGAGCTCTAAAAATTCCTGAACAAAGTCAATAATTCAAAGTAAATTAGTGTGTTGTGTCGTATATAAGTATACCAGTAATCAAGTCAAACAATTAACAATCGGCAAGTGTGATACAACAGCACAATCAGACCCTGAGATAAGAGCATGCCATCAAATAATGCAGTGATCAACTCACATTATTTACTAATTACTTATCCAATGAAATGAAGGGAAAATCCATCGTAGAAACTGTCTGCCCATGGTGTGCAATTTTTAGAGTAAAAATGCATGTAAAGATATGGTGTGCGTGTATTGGTGCACGTATCTTGCCCAACATACAACACAGTAACTCATGGGGAATCTGACTCCCAAATTGGCATGAGCAAGCTTGTGTGATGACCTCAGGTAAATTGGGTCAATAGGGGTCATCACATACAATATGAGACTATATAGTTACTAAGAATACACAAAAATAAAAAGTAACAATCAACAAGGATTTCAGAACAGCAGTTATTACCAGAGGATTAGCAAGATAGATTAAATAGATCATGGAATCAACTTGAGAGTTCAACGAGACAGATAAGTTTTAAAATTTGAAAGATTTCAAGCTTATTTATATTGAACAAAAGATTTCAAAAGTTTAGGTCCCTCATAATCTAGCGTTTTATGAGCAAGCAAATTACTGAATGAGAAAATTTGAAGCTTTGGCAAGGGAAAAATGAATTTCAAGACTCTGGATGAAAATACCATAAATTGAAGTATGACAAGTCTTGCTTTAGATAACACCTGGATCTGCCTTGTTTAAAACCTGCATGGATTAAAAGAAATATATAGGAGGTGCACTGGTCAAAAGCCTTTAAATCATCTTAAAGTTATAGATAGTATTTTAAAGCCAAAGGATAATATGTGTACTGGCAAAAAAGAGATGAAATCTATATACCCATAACAGTATAACTAAAATATAATTTTGTAAAACAAAATTGTTCACAGCACTATAAATCTAGCCAAAACTCACCCACAGGACAAGCAGATAGATTGGTAGGATTACAAGTAGAGCTTATAGATTCTTACCACTGTGCTCTTTATGAAGTCCACACAACAATATATCAGGCTCTTGATTTTGAATTGCGCACCGCTCTGGTGAGTGAAGGTCAAGACACAGTACCTTACACCAGTCATCAGCTTCAGTATCTATTTTAATGAAAAATTGTCATTTCTGGATTCATTTATGAAAGTTACTAATCTTTGCCAAGACAATACTGTATAATAGCATCTAGCATTTACTAAATTGTGAACTAAAATATTTACAAAACTGACTGAAAAAACATGGAAGTGGAATTTCAGCAGTGATGATTTTGATAATACTGTTGTAGTTCTTCAACAGTCATCAGCAGATTGAAAAGGTTGGGAAAGATGAAGCTGTCAAGAATGTTTATCCAAAGGTTGTTTGATACAAGTCTAGGAGTCTAGGAGTTGGTGACTACTAATTTAAAAGATGAAAGGTCTGTTTTTTTGCCGATTTACCCCAAATTTTGACTTAAATAGCTATTTTTACAGATTCAAAAAAGTTATCTGCTTTCATTTAAGGTATTGCTTGAAAAAATTGCCAATGATAAGTGATAGTTAATTAGAAATTAAACGTTATTGTTGGTACCCAACATTATCTCACATCAATCAGCCACATACAAACAATGTTGCATGTTACATGTATTTTGTGCATTGTCTGTGGCATAAGTGAAGTTGTAATAAAATGTTTTTCATTTTGAAACAGCACCTGTCAAACTTTGTTGATGAGAGAAAAAAAATGTTTTAAAAAGCTCTTTTGGTGAAAATCATCAGCCTTGCAACTTTAAGTCATTAAATCAACTATAGAAACATAAACCAAATTTTTGAGGGCAAATTATGGTAAAAAAATGATTTAAATATTATACAGTTACAAAATTTTCTTATCAGACACTGAAACAAATAATCCACCATCGGTTAGTAACAATTAGTTTAAAGATATAATAACTTTTTGTTTGGAACCAACATAATCTCACTTTACCAACAGCCATAGACAAACAGTTTGTGTTGCAAGTATTTTTAACATTGTGCATTTTTTTAATAGCACAGCTCTAAAAACAAATTCGTTCAGAGATAAACATACTTTTGCTTTAGCCTTTCAATAAAAAACGGGAGGTGAAACTTTAATTAACTAAATCTTTAGTATTCTGTAGGCCAAGGTTCCAGGCCAATTTCTAGCCTTTTCAAGTGTTGGATTTTATTACAATCTATAACATATTCTGAGGTTTGTAGTAAGCTTTGTCCTTGTCTGAAGCTTTCCAAAAGTCAAGAGAGACCCGGTTAGATTAAGTGTTTATGTGTTTCAGTACTTTCTCTGTTGTAGTTTTGTAGGCTTTGGAGTTTTCAGCTATATAATTCCCCAAACATTAGTTTGATAAAAAGTTTATATTGTTTGGGATATATCTTTTGTCCGAATTTGTAATAACTAGTTCTTAATAAATTTGCAGATAAGTGTATTAAGCGTTCATGCAGCATTGTTTTTGTATGAGTTTTTTTACAAATTGTTATTGTTCAAATTTTTGTTTGTTTTTCTGTGTTCTTCTTCCTGCCAAATTCTTCTTCAAATTCTTAAAACTCAATGTGTTTGTATGGGTCAAAACAAAACCATATCGACTCGGTCAATGACAAGTCTCAAAAATCAAATAAAATGTGGCTCAAAATCTATGTTAACTATAGAACACACATCTCAGTTTTGGAGTACCAACATACATGCATATATTTAACAAACTGTCTCTCGTAAGATGTTTTATAAAGATTGTGAAGTAATTTTCACCTGAATCACAGCAGAAATGTTTTGTTACATCATTTTTAAAGTTGATAGCGAATGCATATCGTCGTGTCTCCTGAGGAAGTCTCGTGGCTGAGACTACAAGGTCAAGAAAGATGACTTTATGCAATCCACCACAAAGAGCAGACTTCTCATCAATGTATTTCTCAAGTCGCTTTGGTCCTTTACTGGATACCTTCTTGAACTGCACCCAACGTCGCTGCCATATCTGAAATTCAAATTCATAAATAAATATCAATTACATGCATTTCACAGAGCCATCATGTATTCCTCCTACAGCTCATTAGCTTATCAACTCAATGATTAAATCAAGTAAATTATGGGTCCTTTAGTAGTCTACTATAAAGCCATACAAGCAATTAACATGCATAATGGGTATAACATTTACATTGTGTGTGACACATATGGAGCTAAAAAGGAAGAAAGAAAAAAAAATGCAAGAAACAAATGAGCTCAATCTGTATAAATTAGAGGACACACAAATTCACAGATATCTGTCAAACTAAAATGGAGGGTAATAAGTGGGTATAAACTAATCTAAGATAATGGTTGTTTAGCAACGGTCAATAATGTACAAACCACATTCACATTGTATTCTGTACCAATTAGTTCTTGTTCTGTCTCTCAAGTGTCAGTAGCCTACATTGTTTATGATATACATTGATTACTTCCAGATGCAAAAGTTGGCATCTACATATTGTTCTTCTGCTTGTGTCTATATGTATCAAATAGCTACATATCTGGACAGTGACACTGTTGCATTGTTAGCTTGATTTCCATGCATGAACACAAATAATATGCAGACAGCACATTTTCACATAATTATTTTGGTATACTCAACCTTTACTTTACTGAACAAATACAATATTAGGTTTAAGATTGTGATCATTTTTAGCCTTGGCATCACTGCAGCATTTTTATTATTAATCCTTGAGGAGTTTCATCTAACATGTCTAATGGAGAGATTTTGCCATGAAATAAGCAACCGAAAATTAATTCAGGAGCAACCATTCCAGACTTTTAGCATCAGTTAAAAAGGACAAACCTTGTTGGTATCAAGTAATAATTAGCCAAAAGGGAAACTGGTAATATTTAATTAAATTTTGTGGTGAACAAACACAAAATAACAATAACAGAATTTGAACCTGCGCCCTCTGGGTTAACGTGCCAGTGCTCCACCAACTTAGCAAGGTTATATGGCTTCTGCTGGCAACCCCCAAACAATTAAATATATCGACAAAATAGGGAGACCGCCCAAATTATGAGCTGTTATATGAGCTGTAGTGCCCCATTATCCAATATGTACAGGGATAGTGCTACATGCATCAATACATACAGCACCTTCCCCAACCCTATTTTGAAGATGGAATTATGAGTACTTCAGAAACTTTATTAGAGAGTAAACCAATCAAATTCATCTTCATTATTTGCCCAAAAGTGAAGGAAAAGTGGTCAGGAATTACGTCATATTGCACCACAGAGCATCTAAAATGAAAAATTTCCGGTGTCCTTAAGCAGGTCCCGGAAACCACGCCGTAATGGCTTCATGCATCGCACTCGCATTGACTCCTAACTCCGCTTTTCAAATTTGATTGTCAACAGATGTGGTTGCATTGGATGTGGTTGCAACAGATAGTCTGTCAGTATATTGTAAGTTGCTTTTACTGTGGAGACACTTGGGACTATACTCTAATATACCCTTGCTAGATTGACATGTGTTGCACCTTATCTGCCTCTTAAGTATTCAGTGAAGTTTGAGTTGTTCTCACACACTGTATAGCCTAGCTTGTTACTTTAAAAACATAGTTACCAAACAAAGAACTGGTAAATATTGTTTGAAGCTTTGCATGGTGTGGACAAATAGGAAAAACTATAAATAAATAATAGTAAACTTGCGGGTACAACCATGTGTAAATCTCTTTTGTTTGAGTGTTGGCTCTGAGAAGAGCTGGTTTGGTCTCGGCGTTTCGAACAGTATACTCTGCTCTTCTCCTGAAGACGAGCAGAGTATACTGTTTGAAACGTCAAGACCAAACCGGCTCTTCTCAGAGCCAACACTCAAACAAAAGAGATTTACACATGGTTGTACCCGCAAGTTTACTATTATTTATTTATAGTTTTTCCTAAAGAACTGGTAGTTGTACAGTTAAACTATGTGCAAGAAAGACTTCTAGGTGGTTTTGTGGATCAGAGTGAACCGGCTTTTTGCTTATTGTAGATCTAAATCGATTTACTTTGGAACCCATGTATAATCTAGTTAATTGATTTTACTTATTGTCGCCATTTACCTATTTGCTTCTTTCTATTTTTTTTTCACTATGACAGAAAGTTGTGCAATTAAATTGTAACCCTCTTATACACTGTTTTGGTTTTAGGGTTTTTGTTTTGTTATTGTTTTTTGCTCCAGTAGACTCATTTGAGTTTTGTTTTGCTAAATCCTATCCTTTGTTTTGATTGAATTTTCTTTTTGACTTTCACAATTTTTTCCAAAATAATAAACTTAAGGTGTTCCACATTAAAAGTTTACTTTGTTTTGCTTTCAAGTGGATCTTTTTGAGAATTGCTTGTATTATCTTGTTGAATCTGGTCATAAAAACATTGTGTTTTTTTAAAATTGTTTTATAGCTTATCACTACAAATCAAATCGGATCAATCATTTCTCTTCACATTCTATTTGTTTAGAACATCTTTTGGAGTCAATAAATGTCCTTTTTTTTTTAAGAGTTGAGAACGTAAAAGTTTCTGTCTCTATTTATTAAATTCCTTGCGAATTTTCCCTACTTGGTCAATTTAAAGTGTTATGTTTAATAAGCGAGTTCCTCAACTTTGAGTTCCATTTCTAAATGTTCTTAAACCAATTTAGTATGTAATTTTTCTAGGCTACATTTTTCTTTTTCTCTTTTTGGTGGAGAATCTGGGCGAGGGAACATTTTTGTTTGAACTTAGCCAGGATTTTGTTTAATAGAGGCAGTTTTTTGTTAAGGTGTAGGCCAACACAGTATTGTTATAATTATAAAATAATAATAATAATATTGAATATTTCTAGTGCATCATGTCTGTCAAGAATGACACTCCTTGCGCAAAAGCAAGAACTCTTCTATACACAAAAAAACAACCTTAGGCCGAAGCTATGATTTCCGAAATAGATAGGTTTTGAGATGTGTTTTAAATTGAGAACAAGTATCTGCTTATCTGAGTTGAAGTGGAAGCTGTTCTAAAGAGATACCATGCTTATTCTTAGTTGGGAAGCATTTCATTTCATTCATTTCCCAATGGCAGAGACACCGAAGATACTGGTGCCCACACCCAAGATAACTGGTTCTGCCACAACTAACATGGCGAGACCCCTCATTCACATCAATCAACCACATTGGTGCTGGATGAGTACCTGTATCAACCCCACCATTCCGCCTGTCCATCAGTGGCTATTTCACCCTTGCATCTTGCTGATTTCGACCCCCTTCCCCCAGCAAAGGCCGAAGACAAACAAGTGGCCATCAGTCACGTACCAAGGATGCTGACAACTCATCAGGTCAAAGGTGTGGCGACTTTCTCCAGCAAAGAGAAGCGCAGTATATGGCCCCCGTTTGGAAGACTGGGTCCGAGACTGGATTATGTCTCTATCTATTAATTTTTTGCAACTTTTTTCTACTTGACCAATTTACAGTGTTGTGTTTAGTAAGCGAGTTCCCCAACTTTTAGTTCCCTTTCTAAATTTTCTTAAACTATTTTTAGGGCTATAGGACACAGTGTGCCCATAACTGAAAACTAATTCATTTGGGACAAAACCTGATTGTAATTTTTGAAACTCTTTTATCTTCATTTATCTGAAGATCGGGTTGCAACCCAAATTCTTAATATCCGGAAAGTTGATTTTGTCATATTTAACTGTGGTCTTAACATTACAACATCTTCCTTCCCACTCAATCATCAAGTATTTTCCTATACATATTTGTAATAATTTTTTGTTTCACTAAAGTCTAAATTTGTTCAATGTTTACTGCTGTGTCATACTTGTGAAGTTATTTTGTTTTCATATTAAAGATATGTATTGCCACTAAAGACTTGTTAGTTTAACAGTAAACAAATATATGAGGGTAGAGAGTCGATATTTGTTCCCCGAGATACTGGAAGTTGATAAACTAGTTCACGAAGCCGAGGGAAATACATGTCGTTTTGGGTCAACTTCCAGTAGTAATGGGGAGCTAATATCGACTGTTCACCCAAAATAAACCATGTTTTATTTGTTTTGCTATCTCATACTTCTCGTGCAGTGACATTTATATAGTACCACCATTGAAGTTGGCACATATCCTCACCGTTTTCACGAAGAGGCAATTTCTGAAAAAAGTATACATATTGGCAAACCGATGTTTTTAAATATTTTGAATGTTACTATTGACATCAACATCAGTTTCCCCAAGTTTCAAGTGATAAAATGTTATAGGCCCTACTTTTTAATTACACTAATTAGCACAAGGACCATTTTACCAAATTATCAGTTTTTCGTTTTCACGAACAGACTCATTTAGATTTGCCATTTTTCACGTTGAAGTACATAGTGCTGGCACGGTGCCAAAAGCTATTACTCTGCGTTTTTCTTTTCACTTCTCACGAAGGGGAAAATTGTATGAGCTGTATTAATTTTAGTTTTCACGAACAGACACTTGTCCTTTACGCATTGATTTGTACATGACGCGATGCACACGTTTTGCAGTTTTCACGAAGAGACACTTGTGTAAAACAGTTAATTACTCATTAATTAAACTAACTGTAATTAAAATAGCAAAAGATTTGCATGGTTTAAGATCTCTACTTTCATGCTTGGAAAAATGTCAACGACAAACAGTGTCCGAAACAGTGATTTCAAAAATAGTTTAACTTCAAACGCGGTTTTCTCCAAGCATGAAAGTTTTGTTGAGTGGCCTAAATTGCCTCTTCTTGAAAACGGTGACAATATGTGTATACCACAATTGCTTTGTAAATGGAATACGTAGTAGGTTGCACATGTGACAGTCTACTATGCATGCATATTTACTCTGTGTTGAAATACTGGCACTATGCGCTTGGTAAACGGCACATGATGGTGAATGGACCAGTGAGAATTCAGCTCTTGATCATGAATATGTAATGATTAAATTTAATGTTGATTGGTAACTTACCTCCCAAAACCCCTCTTCCCCTGCCCTTGCAACATGATCTAAATCCCTAACGGTCTCTTCAAATGCTATACATGTAATTAAAGTGTAGTAGACAGTGCTATCTTGATTAACAGGTTTACAATGTAAAGTACAATTTTTGGATTAGATATTAAAGGAATGTTCAGCTAGGGAGTTTCAAAACAATTTTTCTTTTCATTTATATAATGAAGGGGGGGGGGGGAAATAGTTACCGGTATATCAGTGTTGGTGTTAATTGAACAAGCATTTGTTTCAATATTTTCATTAAAAAAAATCATAATAAATCATAAAACTCAACCTGTGAATGTCTTCAATAAAAGTTAATCATATTTGTTTTGCTTTTACAGCAAGTCATTTCTTTCTCCTTTGTGTCTTGTTAAAATGCTATCCCTAAAACAGGAGGGTCTGATGATCCACACAGCTGGGTCATTTTGTGTCATATCATCCTTTCTCTATGTATCACCCAATGGATTATAAACCTGAGTGACTCCCTTCAAATCAGTTTATATTTAGTTATTAAAAAAAACAGAATTTTAGTCTGAAATGTTTTGTGCTATGGCTGCTTATTAGTGATTTTGGTCTTGATTGTGGCCGCTGATTTTCATACACAGACTATGCTCTTCTCAAAGTTTTATACTATCTAAAAAGGATAATTAGTATATGCTAAAAAGATCTTTATTGCCACTTTAGAAATAGTTACATTAATTCTCATTCATGATCAGGCTGCAACAGAGGCTTTGGGCTGGAACTCGATCCCATAGATTTACACAGACTGCACAGGAATATCACATTGCAAATCTAGTTAAACACATGCACTGGAGTATTATATTTCATTGGTGATGCCATTTTTGGCGATCTGCCATAATATGGCATGAAATCCCGCCTCTAATGAGCAAACATTACCATCTCAATGACCTTTATTTGGGGGTAATAATGGCTGTGTTTTATGGTTAAATTTAAACCGACTTAATTTTAAGGGTATTTATAAAGAACATTTTATCTTTACTTTCATTTAAAGATACAAAATTGTGAAGAAAAAAAATGCACTTGCCGTTGTCGTAGTATAAATCTTTTGAATTATCAAAGGGAGTGTTATTGAATTTATACAGGTTGATAAGCATAATGGAATCTATAGGGAAACAGTCCTGTATGCAGTTGATGTACAGATGTAGACTGACCTGACATTACACAGGAGTGCCCAAGGCCTAGTGTATACACTACACTAGAGCAATCAGCAAGTAAACAGTACGGTACATTCTTATTATAATACATTCTGAACAAATATTTCATAATCCAATGGTTCTCCAAGTCTTAATTGTTTCTAAAGCTCCACCTTTTTAGAAATATAGTTCCAGGCTTCAAGGTGACAGTTGATATTACTGTTCCTTAATGTATTTTAATTAGCTGTAAAACAACTTCGCAATAAAAAATAATTAATTACATGTACACTTCTTTTGTCACTGTTTCTTGCGTGCAAAAGTTGAGCAAAAGTCATAAAAATAATGCTTACAAGTACAAACAAGGCCCATCTATATCCTTTTCCCTTCTAATCCCAGTTTTCTATCAGTGATAGGATTGAGGTAAAAAAGGGCGACTACACCATGATAAACATCCATATCAATAGCTCCAAGAAAATGTATATGCACAATGGAAATTATGCATCCATCCCTATACATAATATGTGAAGGCAACATTTATGTTTTTTGTGTCACCACAGTGAATTAATCTGTTACAATTTCATAAACTTCAGATGTGGAGAATAAATTATGCTTCCAGCAATATAATACTCACCCCAAGATTGCGACTCCGTAGACGTACATATCCCTGTTTGACTATGTCATCAAACTCTCCTGACATGGTTTGTCTAATCAGCAGCTACATTAATGTCATTACATCTCAAGTCTGTCTATACTTGACAGTATCACTAAGAAGCAATAGCTGCATAGCATCAGTAAGGATGGATCATATCATGTACCTGCACAGAACCCCTTCACTGCGTATGACAACTAATGTTGGTTTCTTAACAACTGTTGTTCAGATAGCCTGCACAGACAGGAAACGTGTGCAATTACTGCATACTCCAAGCTCATCTCCTTACATCCCTATAGGCTATATACTACATGTGCAGTGTACAGTCTATAGCTGTCACAATTGTCTTGGGGAGCACGTTCCCATTAAGATTGGATTATGATGGTAAATGTCACATCCGCGATCTAAATGGGAAGTAAATTTAGCCATGGGGTATTTCATGTTGTAGCTGAAAAACAAACAGAGACAGATTTGTATTTGATTAAGATCTGTACACAGAACAATTAAAGAAATTTCAATTGGATTAAAAGCCTTCATCTCAGCAGTGTTAATAATTGAAATGGATGTATCTGTTAATTGCTGAATAATGTCCTACACTGGTGACTATACTACTGAGTGTCGTACTGGAAGCCTTGCAAGTACACCTTAAAGATTTTAATCAACCAATTAATTAAAGCTCAATGGCTGACAGACAAGAAGGCTATATGTATTTCATTATTTAGTTATCAATTTAATAAGAGAAAGTGTACTTGTCCTAGATAAGGTTTCCCTTAAGAAAAGAATATGGGCTTCCAATTAAGTTAAATTGAAATTCTAATGGAAGCTTCCATGGCATTATGGGGCAAAAACCCAGTCTTCTACGTATGCAATTGTCTTATAGTCAGCCTAAAAGTGCAAAATCATGCAACATCCATTTTGTCTTGTTGTCTTATTTTCTTATGTGGGCATCTTAAAAGAACAGACAGAGAACTTGCAGGATTCAAGCATACACAACTTCCTGCTTAAAAATCATCATGCTCTTATGTTAAAGAAAAGAGGATTGGTTTCTGAAGGCTCAAATGTGATCAACCCATTACCAGAATTAATTTCACTGTCAGGTAAAGGACAACAAAATCATGCTTGCTATAAACATGGACAACTGATATCCCTTAAGAAACATACACCAAAAAAGTCATTGTTTTCACCTTAACAGGATTCCAACCCAATTCTATTAAAATTAGAATTTTATTAAGATCTGTGACTTATTTAATCCTAAAAATCAAATTGATATCTTTTCTGATATTGATTTTGGGAATATAATTCACTTCATTCAAAATCTAGTTTTCAAAAAAACACCATACAACCAACAAACTTGTGGACATTTTATCAAATTAGGTTGTAATTTTAAAGAGAAATTCACATAATAAAATTTTACATTGTTATAGGTTGTCAGTAATTTTATCAGGAGCAATAAATTATTTTGAAAATCTAAATGAGTTACAAATGGTGTAAACCAGGCAATTTTTCATTTTAAATTTTGAAGTATTTTAGCCACGCTTGTACTCAAGTCCTATATTATTATCCAGAGGATTATAGACTCTTTTTACAATGAGTCATTTGAAGCAGGGATCTAATTCCATATGAGTGATGTGCAAAGTAGACCACTCAATAAAAATAAGCTAGACATGAAGCAACTAGACCTATTTTATCTGCCTTGAGGCAAGTTATTAGTCAAGCAAGTGTACACAGATTTGGACGATGTCTGAACTTTGCTGATAATGTGTTAAAAGCCACATATGGATTAAAACTAAAATTTATTTTATTCAGTTTTAAAGGTACATAGATTTACGTATTATTTTGTTGTCTTTAGTACTTCTTATAGTTCTTAACAACATTGAAACCCAATTGTAAAATCATATCATGTTTCCAGAAACAACAAGTAATTAAAGGTTGCAGTTAGGGTTTTTCAGGGATTCATGACTCTTAAAAAAGGCCTATCAATTTCTTCAAGCAAATTTGCAAAATGTTGTCCATTAGTCAAGCTTAACATAGTGGCACAATAGGCCTACAAGCAGATTAAAACATGGTGAAGGGCACATTTTCAAGGATTTAAAAAAAGTCTCAATTTCAAAACCAGATTGCTCTTGGAAATTACATTTTTGAAAGTGCATTTTTTTAAAGTTATGTCAAAAACAGCGGTGTGGGGGCCTTGGGGGCACATTCCCCTTACCCTATGAATTTCCAGTGTACCCCCCCCCCTCAAACCCTTCCCCCATGGAAATCAACCTGATCAAGATATATACAGACAGTGCCCCCTTCAATATAAATATATAAATAATTAACTCATAATCATTTTTTTAAGGGGCCTATTCTGATTTAGTGCCTTCATATTTACAATCTTCAAAAATCCTAAAACATTTATGTTTGTTAAGAAACCTTCAGTTCTGTATTCAGTTTAGAGTAATTAGATATTAAATTCAGATTTCAGGAGGGACAGGATATTTGCAATATCATTTTATCAATCAAGGAGGCAATTTTTTTAGAAATTCTGATGAGCTTATCAATAAGAGTAAAGAAAGAGTGTAAAGAAATAGTGTCCAATACCTCTTGTACGTTAGAACTACAATTATGATGCAAAATATTAATACTAAAATCACCAGTGAGTTCCCAGTTCTTATTGTCAGAGGCAATGAAAAATATATACATGAAACCATTCATTAAGGTGCCATTGTGACATTTGGTCTTAGTGAACTTCATTTTGGTCAGTTTTAGTACGCCACAGTAAAAGGTTGAATGGCTCAAGGTATTGACAAAATAAGGATAGGGCTATGGTAGAGTACTGGCATAATAATCCGCAGGTCACAGGTTCAAGTCCCGCTCTGGTCAATTTTTCTTTGTTCACTCCTACAAGTATTCAAATTTACCTAGTCAGTTTCCCTGGGGTTATATTACTTGATATTTGAAAAAATAATAGTAAAATTTGTATTTAAATGTTTCTTTGCTTTCAACTCCTTCCTTGCTTTCAAGAACAATGTTCTTTTTATTTGTGTTTATTTATTTATTTTTAATTTTTTTTTATAATTATGTATATATAAATAAATATATGTGGGGGGGGGTTTGGGGGTGGTTATTCAATTTTATAATCCTATAAATCATTGTTTTTTCAAGTCAACATATTTTTCTATAGGCAATGAGGAAATGATACAAGTTATGGCTTCTCAAAGCATCAACAATTGTTTTCAATAATGTGCAGCTTTAAGTTGAGTGAAGTGATTTTGATCGTCATGAATTCTGAATTTAATTAGTGTAAGTTGAAATTGTAGAATAAACCTAAATGCACTAACTTTTTGTACCACAAGGACAACTTACCGGTGGAGCCTTACCTTTCTACAAGTTTGTCGATTATGCAACCCTCCACAATACAGCTATCTGGCTATAGATTTCAGGAAACATGATTGGGTATTATTAACGGGCAATTGCATTGAATATAATGTGAAACAATGTGAAGTAGTTATTTACTGTAGTATTTAGTATTGTTATAGATGGGATTCCTCCTCCCCCATTTAAACACACCTGTTATTTTAACTGATTACATTTGTACACCTGAAGATTGTCTGTGGTAGGCCCCACATGCATGGAACATGTAATGGCGTTTTCTAGCATGCATGGAATGTTACATATAAAATGTTTATTGTTTGATTAATGCAGTAATCGTTACTGTAACTCTTCCCTGATGGATGTCACTACTTCATCATCAGCCTTGGCCACACCCAGGCATAATAATAATAATAATAATACACAGTTCTTTTATAGCGCATAACACATTACAGGATAGCATGTCCCTATGCGCTTAGTCCAGCCAAAGCCGGTAGGTCGGCCTCACGCCAATAGAAACAGTTTGCCAAATTTCTGTTTCTGATTTCTCCTTCAAGTCATTGGCGAGAACCTCTTGGTTCTTGCACCTTCATCACGGACAGTGATCCGCCACTCACACAGCTCTGTCTCTCCTTCAAGCTGACGGCTTAGCCACCCGATTCTTGCACTCTGCAGACGGCCTAAAACCCACACAGGTTTTGAAGCTCCACCTGACCAGACCGGTCCAGTGCAACAGCGAGAATCACCTGCATCCCAACTACCAAGCCGCTGCAAGGACGGGTCGTTAACTTGTGGAGACGACTGCCCATGCAACCTTCATCTCTCACAGGTATCTTAGGGTCTTAAATTTTGCATTGTATTAAACTAACGTAGAATTGAAGGTACTTGAATATTCAAAATGTGTCCGAGAAAGGTTGTTTTACCAGTTGTGTTTGTGAGTTGTGTTTGTTTGTGTAAAAAAAAAAAAAAAAATAATAATAATAGTATTAATAATAATAATAATAATAATAATGGAAATAAATAAATAACTAAACTAACAAATAAAAATAAATAAATAAATAAAAAACTTACAAAATCTGTAAATATGGGTTAACATCTTTATTAAAGTTCATAGAAAATGAAAATTAATTAAAAATGTTTTAATTATTTACTAAGAATTATTTTTAGGGGCACCACCAACCTTAAAATTTGTTATTTTCTTTTCCCACAGAACATGAAGGCAGCATCTTGAAATCGATGACATTAAAGTGCTGTTTTACCATGGTTTCACCAATAATTGTACACTCCAAAATGTCTTTAAAAAGGAACATTACAGAATTGGTAAGAACAAAACTTGTAAAATATACTTTTTGATCACAGGTTTACATAAAACTTACACAGTCTAATGATGATGATAGTAGAAAACATCCCTTTAAATATTTTTGTCTGAAATGGCACATTTAATGAGAAATGAATAAACTGATTTTCCGATTGGAGTTTATCGCTTAGTAAGCGTTTTATTCATTTGTTGAATCTATATGATTTCATGCAAATGTGTAATCGGTTTTTCACTATTTTCTCGTGACCCAGATGGCCGATCGATCTCAAACTTCTACAGGTTTGTCAGTTTATATATATGGTGGATTACATAAAGTGCTTACACTGCCAGCAACTGTTTTGTTAGCAAAAACCAATTCTTTAATGTTCCTTTAAAGTAAGTCGACTTGGCAGATGTGATGAGGTCAGAGAGGACTGATAGATGGGGCTTGGTAGACATGGCGATCAACCAAACTTTTGGACTTCCGCCAGTGCGTTCAAGCCGGCGTTTAACACGTCTTGCTTCGTGGATGCTGCTGTTGTACCAGGGCGTGTTTGGTTGCACAGAACGTATGCGCACACGTTTGCGATATGTGATGTCCCTTCAGGGCCACCATGACACTGACAAGGTATTTACGGTCGAGTCCGACACCGAACTGATGTTCAAGAAAACGTATTTTACACATTTACGCGCTGTACTCAGGCATACAACAAAAACATACTCTGAAATATAGTCACAATTATGCTGTAACTGTAAGTATACTTAACTCATTGTTAAATTTTAGTTTACAAAATATCACATGGTTAAATAGACATCAAATTCACTGACCCTAATTAAGAAGGACCTGGGAACTCCGTAAAATTGCACTGAACGTGATCTCTTGAAATAAACTTCTTCGACGTGGAAATTAAATAAGCAGATTGATTATAGAAAGGAGGATTAGATACGGGACCAGGCCAGCAGTTCGCATTAAAATAAAACAGTCACTGCGTATGGGTGCTTAATTATATGCTGCGTCTTACTGTTTAGTCTTATTTATTTAGCACCCAAAATAAACAGTCTTCGAACACAACACTTCGGCCCAGATTTAATTGGGGGATTGTCGTCCACGATAAAGGGGGAAGTCTGTTGAAATTACACATAGTCAGCGGCGGCGCTACGGGGGGCACGGGGGGGGGGCAAATGCCCCCAGTTATTTTTTTGCCCCCCCCCCCCAGTTTGCCCCCGCCCCCCAGTTTTTCCCCGATGGCCGAAATTGAGTTTAATCCCAAACCATTGCACCCAATTTGTTACAATGTTGTTTGCGCTGTAAATAATAAACTCAAATTCATTCATCATAATTAGATGGCACCATCAAAAAAGCCAAATACACTTTCCATCGCCGGCAATGTTAATAACATGTGGATTTATTTATCTGTACAAACTTGGAAACTATAAATAGAAATGCATTGTCTGCCCAAAACCGTAAGCAGCCAATGTACACGCAGTTCGCACTCACGTCACATTCACACAGTGCAAAATCTTATTTCTGGAGTGAATTGTAGGCTTATACAGTACATTATAGACTTTTGTTCCCCCTTAAATTTAAGTTTGCCCCCCTCCCCCCCCCCAGATTAACAGGTCTGGTGCACATAGTCGCAACGAAGGGTCAACTCGAAGCTCACTGTGTTTGCAAAAACCGCACTCTATTTACTCCAGGCGTCCAGACATCCATTCATTCTGACGAGACTTGAAGACAGTCCACAAACGTTTTGCATGCCGTATAAAAAAAAGGGTGTTATAACTTCATTATTGTGATAGGGGCCCCGGTGTCATGCCAAAAAGTATTCGCTGTTTATCCACTCTCTGCCATTTCAAGTAAATTTAACGCAACTGAGTTGATGTGTAAAGTGAAACTGTAAAACGTCACACGTAAAACAGACAAGGATTATAATATTTTTTAAAATTTCAAACGAGAAAAACTCAACATAATTCTGAGTTGCGTGTTATCTTCACAGTAGCCTACAGGTTTAAAACTACGAAATAAATAATCGCAATGATGTAGGGGCCAATGAAGTGCTCAGTTTAAAGATGATGAAGTGTTGAGAATCCTTTAATCACAAATAATAAAGAAAGTTTTCAAAAAAATAAAAATTGTAAACGACAAACTGAGATGAAAAGATATAACTGAACGACGTCTAATTAATTGGCAGAAGGCACACCCTGGGGATGCACGCTCGCGGACATTGTCAAGGAAGGCTCAGTAAACATTGTGACGTTTTTTCCAAACTATGTAAAAATGGACCAATTAGAACGCTTTATTGTGGCCTTTTAGCTAGCATGTGGTACGAAAAAAATGCCACCGGGGAGGGAGCGTGCTGAAAGGAAGAAGAGCGTCCTCTATCGTTTGAATGTGTCCTACTGCTACTACGTGTGTACCATATTATGTCTTGTACCCATTCACTGCTTTCAGGCAATCAATGTTGATTACATGATAGAAATAGAACCCAACTGAAGGAATGAATTCGCGGGGAACTGAAACAATATGAACAGGAGCTAGCAGCACTGTTCTACAAGTACCGTAATAACTGTTACTTTTATTATTCAGTTAGAGAAGCAGCACGATCGGAAGGAATTTAAGATGTCAGTGCCGTTATTACATACAGTTACAGATGTTGACTTGAGGCCAGTTCTTAATAAATTAGGTAAGCATCACTCTTGTCTTCCCGTCCTGTATCTGTCAAGTGTCAAGGCTGTGTCTTGTGTGTGTCATTGTATCAATCATGTTCATCTATCATTAGTAAATACCAACCACGACTACAGACGGTGCATGGCACTGCTGACTGAGTACCGACCACAACTGAACTGGTGTTGCTGTATCATCCGACCTCCACTTGTGTGATTTACACACGTCTAAGTAAAGTAGGGCAAATTATCCCCAATGCTGTAATACTAAATAGTGCCAATAAATACGCTGGACTCCCTCTGCTTCTTCTTGGTCCTACGTACCCCCAAGTTTCCTTCTTTCAGGAGGTAAAATAATTTATCGAATAGAAACCCACGTTTTTAATGCTGAGATTTTTCAGCGCATATCTTTCAATTATCGTAGCTCATTTGTGGAGAGCACATTAACACGAAAATGTGCATGCTCCTTTTGTTGTAATTTTATGAAAAGTCTCAGAGCTGGCCGTCGCTCAATTAAAGGAACATTACAGAACTGGTAGGAAAAAAACTTGTAAAATATACTTTTGATCACAGATTTACATAAAACTTGCACGGTCTAATGATGATGATAGTAGAAAACATCCCTACTGTTTGAAATGCCATATTTGATGAGAAATGAATAAACTAATTTTCCGATTGGAGTTTATCCCTGAGTGAGCGTTTTATTCATAATTTTGTTGAATCTATATAATGATTTCATGCAAATCGGTTTTTCACTATTTTCTCGTGACCCAGATGGCCGATCAATCTCAAACTTCTACAGGTTTGTCAGTTTATATGGTGGATTACATAAAGTGCTTACACTGCCAGCAACTGTTTTGTTAGCAAAAACCAATTCTGTAATGTTCCTTTAAACATCGACAGAGCCATGATGTACTCATTGGACATGCCATGAGTGGTCTTTAATAGTCAAGGTGGTGTCTGGCTGGGTATTCATTTATTGCTTACAAGTTACAGCACCACCACCGCGGAAAATGAATCAGCAGCAAGGCGTGCGGAGTAAAACAGCGCACTGCAGCGACCCAGAAAAGACAAAATCAGTCTGTGAAAAGTATGAATTCAACAACGTTGCCATCTTCAACAACCATTTTCGAATTAGAACGATCATCGTTGTCGTATTCATTGAATTGGACAATAATCATTTTCTAACATTCTGTCCATAATTGTTGGCCATCCCATGCCGCCATATTGTGGAGAGGCACTTCAGCCTTTTCTGATGATTTATTTTATTGTTCTTAAAAAATTGCACGAAGTATTACAAAATACACGATTACTTATATGGACTTTAAAAATTCTTATCAGATTCAGAGTAAAATTAGTAAACCAAAAATTTTAGTTACCCGTTTTAAGCAAGTTATTATTTCCCTCATTTGACAATAACTTTTCCAAAAAGCACTTATTTGTCAATTGAGTCAGATCTAAAGAATATTTGTATGCATCAAGCAGGTGAAGCAGTCAATAAAATGATGCAGCCTCATTCAACAGTAAAATGTAATCAACAAGAAAACAGGTTAAAACATTTCTTATTTGAATGTTAAACCAAATCAATTTCCCTCCCCCCCCTAAACAGGACACAAGTTGGAGGAGATACGTGTGAGGGCATTGCAGAATATCTTGAGTAAACTGGAGCATGGGTTAATCTGTGAATCGGATCTTGTTCAGGAAAGGTTTTTACACATAAATCTTTTAGAATGGTTTAATCACAGTCACTGCACGCATAAAGAAGAGGTGCTCAATCTCATCAAGAGACTAAGTAAGGTATGTTAGATCTCTGCACAATTCTGCTTTTTAAAATTAAGTGTATTATTATTATTATAGGTGTTTGTGCAATATTTGCACGAACACCTCTTGCTATTCTGTTTTTTTTAGGTGTTCGTACACCTCTTGTTTTTGTTCTTTCTTTTTTAGGTGTTCGTGCAATACAAGCACAGACACCTTGTTTTTTTGTTTTTGTTTTTTTCTCTTCATATTCTTCTTCCCTGGAACTCTTCTCGGCAACATACATGTAACTCAAGATTGAAACTGAATTGAACCTTGAAACCCATCGGACAATTGAACTTCAATATGAAGACAACACAGTTTTAATGAAGTCTTGATGATGTCATCGGGTGTTGAATTTCAAGGTTTTTAAGTTGAAAAATGACAAATTGCTATTCGCTGTATTTCATTGAAATTGAAAGCTATGATTGATGGTCATAGTTAGGCATCTGAAAGTTTAAGACAGGGGCAACATTTAAAAACTAACTCAAAAATCAAAACCTTTACTTCCGGGTCGTTACCCTAGGTCAAAGTAAGCTTCGTTTTATTTCTGTCAAAAACCATTTTTCAGGCTTATTTACACCATAACTCAAGATTGAAATTGAGTTGAACGTTGAAACTCATCAGCCATTGAACTTCATTATCAAGATGACACAAACTTGATGTCATGATGCCGTCATAAGGTATCAGACTACAATAAATCAAAGTTTAATATTTGTGAAATATCATAACTTATGAACGACATGTTGGATTTTTACAATCTACACATCATCGAAAAGGTCTTTGAAAGGTAAATAATCACTACGCGCAGTGTGACCCAATTTGACCTCGACTTCCGGTTCAAACCGGAAGTTGAAATTTTCAAAAAATCATATCTCAAGAACTAATCATTATTTTAGCGATTTTTTTGCATCAGGTTATAGATCTGTGAGCCTGCTAAAACTTTTGCACAGAGATTTGACATTTTAACCTTTGCATCTGGTCAAAACTGGACATTAAAGCGCACATATCTGTTGACCTACATTGAAAATGCAGGATAGTGTAGTAATACATACCATGTGCATTCTACAGATGTAGTTTCGTTTACATAAACTGTAGTGTAGTTTCGTCGTTTACGTTCACTGTACAGCTACAAGTATGAATACGCTCCACACCGCTGTTTCATTTTATATTGACTACCCAAAGATAAACCATCTAATATCTGAAAAATTCATAACTCCTGAACCACACATTAGTTTTTACAATCTACACATCATCGAAAAGGTCTTTGAAAACCAAAAATGCTACAAAGAGTATGAAACCGTTTGACCATAAACCGGAATTTGAAGTTTAATGTTCGAAAAAAAATCATAACTCCTGATTCACAAATTGGATTTTTACAATCTATACATCATCTGAATGGTCTTCAAAAACTTAACAATCGCTACACAAAATGTGACCCCCTGACTTTTACTTCCAGTTCAAACCGGAAGTTAAAATTAAATATTGGGAAAAAAACTAATTTCTGAACCACACATTAGATTGGTAAGGTAAAATGTCAACAATTCATTCAGTCATCCTTTGATGACATCATTCACAAACACCTAGTTTTTGTAAATACAAAAACTAAATGTCTAGTTGTTTTTTCTTGTGTACTTTCTGTGTGTGTACTTTAGCAAGTGCTGTTGATTGAAGTTAATCAAGTTGCACTGTGTGACTGTTCAACTGCTTCAGGTCGACTACTTGGCTTGTAGAGTATGTGGTCCAATGTACTTGAGTGTCCAGATACAAAATACATCACTGCACCTCACAAAATAATAGTGCTGTAATGTCAATTTTGCTTGATTGTATTACAAACGCTGGAAAAGGACATACTGCCAAATTTATCTGTAAATTTTCATTTAAATATGTACAGGATGCATGAGGCAAGTTGTTCTAGTTTTCCTAACCTCACTAAAGGAAGATGTCAATTGAGAAGGGTGCAGTTACATAACTAGTACTCATCAAGACTAAATAAGGTGTGCATACATGTAGCAAGGTTTACAAACTTATCAACATACTAATTTGAATCTTATGAACAGCATGGGTCATCGGTCCAGCAGTTTCTTGAGATTGGAGGGCCTAGTTTCTTATCCAAACTTCGAGCAGATACTAATGACTCTCTTCAGTCAATCATTGATGACATCTTAGACAATCTACTCAGTTTACCAACTCAAGATGCAGTACCACATACAACAGAATGCATCTATCAACATCAGCAAGCAAATAAAACAGGTATTGTATCATTAAACCCCTCCCCTACCCCTCCCCCAAGCCCTGACATAACAAAACAAAATAACCCCTCTGAAATAATAGAGAAAAAAAAATAACCACCCATCTGTAAACTATACATCAAATTTTGACAACGGGTTTCCTTTGATTCAGAAGCACTGATCACATACAATGAATAAACATACATGCCAAAATGTCCAACACAACAAATTAATAATGTGTTGGTTTGAAGTAGAGAATTTAGTTGATGTGTTTTTAATATAAATTATTGATGGAGTTATGTGCAACAGCAATCTTTACATAAAATTTGATACAGGCATGGTTTTTTTTCAGACTTCAATATGAATGACAGTTGTGTTTTTGCACTTACAAAGTTGCTTGTACAAAGTTGCTTGTACAAAGTTGCTTGTACAAAGTTGCTTGTCTGTTGGTAATTTTAAGTTATTGACAAATGCAAAAGTGATATGTTTATGATCAGTTGCAGTTAAATCAAGTGAAGCAAACAATCATTCTAGGTGTAACAAAATTGATAATTTAAAATCTTTGGTTCCAAGCTGTCTCAGAAAGTGTCATGTGATTTCTGTAGAGTCTGGATGTAAACCAGTCTTGCATGAGATGAAGAGGCCATCAATTGGAACACAGAGCACATCATTACCGTCTCAACAATATGGCTATTTCAAAAATGTCATCAAAAGCAACGTGCAGCACACTACTGGATACAGTAATTCAGTCAATACTGGTAGGTCATAGACTATTGGGTATAGCTTGAGGTCTTTATTTGCCAACATTAACCACTTTATGTCAGTATTTATAAAAATGACCATGCTTCTGCTTGGTATTATTTGTTTGAACTCTCAAAGTAATTTTGTTTTTGAGAATAACATTGTCACAATGAAACTCTGACTAAACCAAATAAAGAAAGTAAACATTCTCATAGAATGCACTGGGATTTTTGGGTCTCTTTTGAGAAATGATGGATTGTCCGGGCATAGCCAGTTAACTGAATGCAACCAAAAAGAGGATGTTGTGAAGTTGTGCCCAGTGTTCATTAAAACGTTCACAGTTATTCAGTTTGGCTGAAAAAGACGTCATCCAATGTGAAGGGGTTAAGACTTGTTGTTTAGCTCAACATCACTCTATTTCTTTATACTTTTATGTCGTAGGCATTAAAGGTTTGAAGTTTTCTACTTTTCCTTGGCTTGCTTTAACACCCACTGATAGACATGTATTGATATCAACCAACAGGTATGTCCAGATGTTGCACTTTTTACAGTACAAGTTATAAATCTTTCTGTAATTATAATAATTTTTTGGCCATTCTAATTTATCAGAAAAAGAAAAACATTTTTTACATCATTGTTGGTATGACAAAAGATATGCAAAGGAATGTTTATGTCATTGTGCACCCTGTTACATTGGGCACTATGTATTATCTCATATTATTAACATACTGATCAGCTTAGAAACAACTCATGGTTGATAAGGGAATACCTCAAATAAAACAAAGAACAATCTGAATCACAAGACGCTCCCTAAATACTCCAAATGCGGCCTTGACCCTAACTTCGGCCACTGCTTGCTTTGGCCATGATGCCATTCTGAGTTGGCCTCAATGCCCCTTCCAAAAATGCCATTTTTGGAGAATAACCTCTTTGATGTACAATGTACAAGTCACATGTAAATCGACCACCTAATATTATGTCTTGAGCCAACTAGTGGGCTACATTTTTTCGGACAACGCAGGAAACGCACAATCCATTATTTGTAGTTCTAGTTGTTATTTATGTACAAAAACACTGCATAATAAACTTTACCCAGTCCATACTGCCCATTATACCCTAGTAGCCACTGTGATTGAATGAGCAGCACATAAAGCATCACATGGCAATCTTTACCTGGAGTTCCTGACTGTTTCCTCCTTCTGAATACTTAAATACTCCAAATGCTAACCTTGACCCTAACTTTGGCCACCGCCTGCATTGTCCATGATGCCCTGCTGAGTTGGCCTCCATGCCTCTTCCACCATGAAATAAATTTTGAAAATCTAAACCTTCAAAAATCATGGGAATGTTATGCTTTGAAAATTTGGATTTTTTTTTCTTCAGAAAGATTGACAAATATGAATCTTTGGAATCTTCCATTAATAATGTATGTACATGTATTGTACGAGCACGATGTGAATGAACTTTGCAATTTTTTTAGGGTGTAATAAACAAGAAAACATTTTGATGTAGGCTATCAAATCGAAAGGAAATTTTTAAAACAATTTTCTGTACAGTCTTGTGGATATTAGCAACGATAATTTTGACAGAAATAAGCAGTATGCAACAATTAATACAAGCGATCCAGAACTAGGAAAAATAACTAAATTTAGAGCTGAAAACCAATGAACTCATGCCTTTTTCAGATTGCGATAAAACAAAAGTTGAGTTTGCCACTTTTCAGAGAGTGGCAAAATGCCAAAGACCGGGGAAAAAATTATGTATCAAAGTGATCTGGGAAAATTTTGCAAAATTTTATTGGTTATAAGCTGAAATTCTCAATCAAATATTTAAATGTTTTGGGTATAAGCTGAAATTCTCAATCAAATATTTAAATGTTTTGGCTTGGTTCCTGTTTAGTTGGCGTCAGTGCTCCATGGAATTATGATGAAGCCAAGTCCAAAAGTGGCCTGCCATTTTTTTTCCTTGAGGTCAACTCCTGCCAAATAGAATTATGATTAGATGTTTCAGGCTGATATGGGATGTAATGACCCAAGTTAGCACAGTAATGGTATGCTATGGTGTACTTAAAAAAAAATGTTCTCATTGTTTACTTCGCATTAGTTCTCTATGTAGTCCAAGACCAAGTTTGGTTCTTACCTCATGTGAATTTGTCAGTGATGTTGTTCTTCAAGACTTTCCAGCTGAGATTTTCCTACAGAGGCCAAGCATCGCTAAGGTTTGTGTTTTGTTTCAATGCTTGTGTTTGCTGTCACAGTAATTGTAATATTCTTGAATAGATTTTCAGAAACATGGTGGTATAAATCCAAAACATAATATAAAAATGTTTTCTGTTGAGCTTTGAAAAATAATCCAGTACAAAAAATGAGAATGGTGCTGACATTAAAACTGTTATTAAGCCATGACATCTCAAGTGGATTTCTTAATAAAGTATGTACACATTTTCAGGAGAAAAATGTAACATTTAGTTCACTAGGTCTGAAATATTTCATTTGTAATCGGTCAATACTCTAAAGGAAATCCCTATATATATTCATATTTGAGTTACTGTCAATATTTAACTCATGAAATTTGAGCACCACACTATGGGTGGATTTGCCATGAATGTTTGAAGAGAATAATTGTTACATTCCATTATCTTCCAGCAAACTTGAACCCTTCTTTCTGATTGATCAACAGCAGTAAAATTTGATTCTTTTATATTACACTTGACTAGATCCTTGTCATTTGATTGAGGATTATACATGTAGGTCATGTGGCATTCATTAATGTTATAAACTGTTCATTTTGGTAGTGCATTTTCCTTTTTAACTTTTTTATTTACTATTGCATGCTAGACCACATCATGCATTAAACACAGCTGTACAAAATGCTCTCGGGTGAATGTCAGAATACATTATTGTACACTTTGTTTATTTCTATAGTTTTTTATTCTCCAAGCAAATGACAAGGATCTACTTAGTTGTCATGTAAAACCAAATAATGATAATTTGCATTCATGCAATGAAGAGCATATTTTTGTTCGTTGAAAGATGGCATTATGTTCCATTCAACTTAGCTTCTACTCGTTGAATGGAACATTCCATCTCTCAACTCATGAAACTATTCTCACCCTTGCACTCATAAACATTTGCTATTTGTTTTGTATAGTATTGTACTCCCAGCTGCTATAATGCATTCTGTGTCTTGAACCTAAATCACACATGTACCTTATATAAACTGCATCACGATTAATGGTTGTAAAATCTCAAAGACTAACTTTAAACTCAACCTTTTAAAAAAAGGTAACATTCTGAGTTTCATGCTGTTTTTAAGTTGAATTAAAATAATGTTGTTCGTGCAAACCTTTGGACGAAATAAAAACGACAAAATGATGTTGAAACCTGATGAGAACAGCAGTAGAACAGTCTTGTTTGCAAGTTTACTGGAAGGTACCTTTGATATCCCTAGGCCCATGGAATATGGAAAAACAAACTGCATCTGCTTCCCATCGACCTTGTATGGGAAAGGAAGCACAATATTTTTCCATTTTCCACTTGCTTTGTGGGATTTAACTAATGACAAGTGATTTTGCACTGGCAATAGCCATTACTGTTTTAAATCAAAGTCACAAAGTTGCCTGTATTACAAGTAATCAATTAGAAAAACAAAAAGGATATGTTTTTACTATTGACGGTATGCAAATAATGAATGTTTATGTGTGCAATATTGAAAATGTTTTAATGAGTTCAAAGATAAAGTTGAATGGAACATCCCATCTTTCAACTCATGAAAGTATTCTCTCCATTGCACGAATGCAAAACATTTATTATTTGTTTTATATAATTTCCAAGTAGATCTTTCATCATTTGAAGGAAAAGACTGTCAAGGAAATTTACAATAGTTGTTTTGGCATCCACTACGAGTGCGTTTTGTACCGCTGTATATAACGTGTGGTCTAGCATGCAATAGTGACAAAGGATGGGCTGAAAATGCACTTTGAACAGTACCAAAATGCATGGTTTATGATGTACGCCATGTGGTGGCTTGAATATGAATTGGGCTTGACCAACAATCTTCCAATCGAATGACAATACTTAGGTGTTAAATAATACAATATAATAGGTTGGTAGATAGATGCATTTGCAATCAAGCTGCCACTCGTAGATTTCAGTTAATAACTGCATCTGTTTTGCAATGAATTTGTAGTATGCATGTTGTTGGTAATTAGCTGTATCATCAATTGAATTACAGAGTCTGATTTCCTTGCTTGGTCTTAAGCCATTGAGTAGTGGGGATTATTCTATACCTCTGAGTGCCATGAAATGCTTGAGGGAGCTATCATCACTTCTTATGTCAAGACATGAATTCTACCATGATCCAGCCCTCTACTGTCCCAAACAAGGTCAGTTCTTGTAAATAAACCGTACTATAATGTGGTCGAAATGTTTAAACGGGTTGACTCTCAATCCATTCAATCAAATGTTTCTTAAAACTATGAGAGATCCCAAATGCTCATCATTTGCTGTTTTAGCAATTTTTTTCTCCTATGTTGTATTTTAAAGATAAAAACACAAGTACCAATGACAATTTCTTGAATTGTGCATTTTCTGTTCCTTAAGACCTTAGTAGAAAAAACCAGAGACTTTAGAAAATTGCAAACAATGCCATTCATAATGTCAAGCAGAATAGCTCAATGCCACTAAATAAACGATTCAAAAGCTCAGGTCTTTAGAATCATGCTTGTTGGCAGAACTACGAACAAGAACAATGTAGAATATTTGCAGTCTTGACCTTAACCATTCTGACCCCAAGATTTTGTTTAACACAGTTGATGCATCTGCTAGCCTTTTTCTTAGGAACCTGCACTTACAGTACCTTTTGTATCTTGGTCTTCATCTGTACCTCTTTCTCTGTAAAGTTTAACTCTCCTCTTCCTATATGCCATCGTCTTATTGACCATCTTGCTCTCCAGGTTGCAAAGCCGCCTCTTCATTCTTTGAATTAGCAGCCTCACCTCCTGGAACATGGTTGTCAACAATCTCAGGACTTCCAGCTTGCACTGTCGTCATCTCTTCAGTTTCCATATTTGTTTGCAAGACGCTGCTCACTGATCTCAAACATTTTCTTGCCACAGTCTAATTATCCTCCTTCTCTTTGCTCTTTTATCCGGCTCGCTCTTAATAAAACATTCCATCAGACTGCCTCTCTGGGAGTTCATCTCTAGTTCACCATTAACTTTATTAGCATCACAAAAATGTGAGAAAGTTGTATAGTTTAGTGGAAATAACATACAGCAATGCTGTTAAAGTATTCAGACAGCTCATCACTGGTTGCAACTGTAATTTTCTGCAAGATGCATGTCTATTGACTGGTTAATGCACTTCGTGTAGTCCACGTCAAGTTTTTCGAAAACGGAAAAATCTACCCAAAACAACCATTACTATTATAATTTTTATAAAAGACAAAAATAATTTCTGGTCTATTTGATTATTTTTTTAAAGATTTTGGATCTAGAGCAACCTCCTCAGCATCGTCTGGCACTGGAAGAGCATCTTGTTCAACTGGCCAATCAACTCTAAGTTCAGACTCAAGACCTTCTGTGATTGGAAGAAATGAACCTCGCGTTAGAGGGGATGGAAGGGACAGAGATTCACCTAGTTCAGTGTAAGTAAACAATGCAGGTTTTTTCAAACCCAGTTTTGCCCACTTTTCCAACTTACAGATACAACACATGGCCAATGTACAATGAGCACACCAGTGCCACACAGCAATCTGTGTTGACCTCTTAGTACATGTAACTTATATGTTTGTATACTAGGGATTTTGGACTTTAATGTATATAATGTCCACATTAATCCAAATTATATATCAACAAATGAATAATCTAATATGTCACAACCATTTTTAGACCAATCTTTGCATACAATATCAGGAGAAATTATAACAGATATTGTTGCTTTCAAGGTTGTATCAAAAGTTACATTCTTTCGTGGACAGCTTGGTTAGAACATTTGAAGCACTACCAAATCATGTTTCTGCAGCATTTATGATAAAGAACATTACAACCTGACTCTGATTACTTATGGTTTCTTCATGTTATGTTGTAGAGACTCTAGTCCAATGGCTCCAGAGATATCAGCTTCTGGTTCAGAAACAGACAGTGAAGATGCAATGATGCTTCAGTTCTCACAGCTGACTCTTGCCCAGTTTACTTGTGATGTCCTCGTTCATGTCATTCCACTTCTTAAGACTGTTAACACTGAGATGATAATGTCTGGTGTGTATCTTGTCAGAGAGGTATTGAAGTTGATAGAGATATCTATAACAGCTGACATATGGAATGATGAATGTGCTGCCGGCAGAGCATTGGTGAGTAAGCTGATAAATTCAATCTCCATTATTTTGAATTGAAAGAACCACCTGACTTTTTTCAAAGTATTTCAATTTTACAATTTAAAATTTAATGTTTTCTACTTGCACTTTAGTTTTTGGTTTTGATAAACAAATTAAGAAATCAATTAATACTTGGGATTATTGTAACATCCCTGTAATGTTACAAGGCCTCCCAGTGAAACCTGTAAATTCTCAGTTTGAAGAAGAAGCTTTTATAAAGTAACCCATAATAATCCATAGACAAAAAAGGACTTACAAACTTTTAATAAGCTGAACTTGCCAAAAGATGACCACAAACTTGTCCAGGGCCAGTTTGCATTGCACTCCATTATGTCAGCCTTTTCTACTTGCTGGTTACTGTTTCCAACTCTAATGTAGATGTATGTACTGTAATTTCCTGCGTATAAGGCGCGTAAGACGCGTCTTATCTGACTTTCGACAGCACAAAAACATCAACCGATACGCCTTATCTGGTATCGCTTGAGTTTATTGTGATGATCAGTGTGTGAAATCTTTTTATATGTTAAATAGTCCTTTCTTTCATCCAGAGTAATCCTACGTGTTATAATTTTATTAAAATCAAACCTTCACCGTTTGCCCGTTGTGTAATTAAAGCTTTCGACAAAACTTACCAAAGAACGAAGTCACTGGCCATGCTGCTGCCCACAATAATAATAATAATACCGGCACGAACCAGTAACGACATACTAGTCCTTATTAATCAAGTCGTTCTTGTATCTTATCGTGTAATGCACTGTTAGAACTCACCAAAAGAGAGCGCCCTTTAGCGTTTGGTAGTTCTTGCATGTAGCGTAGCACGCAAAATTGCCTGATAACAAAGACTAGAAGCCCATTCATTGGGAAAAGTTTTTGTGTGCGCGCTCTTTGCGTGAAAAGAAAAGCCATAAAGCTGTTTTTAGAAGAAAACAAATCTTAAAACGAAAATGAACACACACAAAATAAAAAAATAGAAGCGATGTTTTACTTACGTTCGTGATTTACAAAAACTACAATCCCTTTATGTTATGGTAAGTGTCATACCAACACAATGACCCCCATAAGTAGTGATGTACCAACTGTGAATGGGTTTGCAAACCTCTGTATTAGGAAAATATAATGCGTCTTATGCGGCGGGGCGCCTTATCTGTTCACGCTTGAATTTTAGGGGGTAATTTAAGGGCAATGCGCCGCGCATCTTATCCGCAGGAAATTATGGTAAATATAAAGCCTGAAGTTCATGTATCTTGTAGTTTTCATATGCACCTAGTTTTCATAATAAAATGGCTTCAGTAATACTAATGACTGTTTGGATTAAATGATGGGAGTAACTTGATGAATTAGTTTAAAGTTAGTAATTCAACTAACTGCATTAATCAGCACCGTCTGTGCTTGGCATTTTCACACATTTCACAATCATTTTTGCACTACATCAACAGTCGATAGTTACTTTGTAACCTGAAACTTGACATTACTTGTAGTTTGGCTTTGTGCAATAACTGCATTTATTTTAGTCAAATCCTTTAGTTATAATGTTGCAGCACTTAACTCTCTGTATTTAAACTGCATGTTATGATGAAGTATAAGCACGTTGGTTAATTCAATGATTTTATTTCAACAGGTGGATAAGTTATGTGAGAGTTTTGATAACTTTGGTGAAGTCCTTCAGTATCATTATCAGCACTGCCACAATGATGATCATCAATCACCTACTATTGTTTCTAAAGATAGCTTGTTTAATCACCGTCTCTCCATGATTGCCATCCTCTCATTGGTCAAGAATCTACTGCAACATCTCGTCCCTCTAGACAAGGTAAATTAAACCCATTATAGAAATAATTAAGTAGTTTGCATCAAAACAAGTAATACACACAAGTGGCAGCCAGCAGGCAATCATACAGAAAAGTCACCTACTCTATAATTGAAACATACTTACTTTGACTGACAAGGGCCCTTATTCATTCTCAGTGCCCCAGCTGCTCATAACCATTGGGATTCAGGTTGGCTAAGTGGTTTCATCTAAGCCTGTGCCAGTTAGTTGGGTATCTGGTTACCCGTTTCCATTTTATATGTTTCATTACCCACAACGTTTGTGACAATTTCTGGATAACAGTTCGGACACCACTATAAAACAAACTGAACAGGGGAACATGGTAGGGATTAACACATGGGCCATGTCTTCGTGAGGTACAGTGGAAGTATTGTTGAGTGGACTAAAGGAAGATCTAGATGTCAATGACAGGAGGAGAGATACGAAAACTGGCCAAGCATGGCATGTTCACATTCATAAGCAAATATTAGTATCTATATACCAAGGTCAAAGGTCAGTTGAGTGTTACTGAGTGTGATACAAGGTGGTAATAACAAGCAAATGTACTTGCAATTGCATGTCAGGAGCAGTCAGGAATACAAAATGAGAGTGTGCAAAAGTACTTGGCAGATGAAGTTGGACTGACAATAACAGTAAAAGGAAAGATTACAGATTACAGGATTGGAAAAATGAACCTCTTCATTGCCAGTACTTAGGTGATAAGTTGTCAGCTGCAAGTCCTAGAAATGGTTAAGCACTTCTTCAGCTAAGAGCTGGAGAAATCGAGTGCTTTTAAAATTCCAGGAATTTTGTGACTTTAGAAAATATGCAGTCTTTGTATAGGGATCTCTATAAATATGCACATATGTAGAAAAGTATATGCACACAGAGATTTTTCTCTGTTGAAATGTATTGGGAATTTTCTGTAGACTTTTATAGAAAACTATATTCTATAGAGTGTTATAGATTTTCTATTGAAAAAAAACCCCAATCTATAAACGCCTTTAGACAAATTATATATAATTTTTTTCTATCTATAAAATTCTATAGAGCTCTATAGAGCTCTATAAAGTATTTTATAGAATTCTGTCAACAATTTTTGTAGGGAAGGAAAGGGTGAAGCAAAATTCTGCTTGTTTGTTATGACTACTGTGAAGCCTGTTCTAAAATTAAACAATAGACCGAAGATTGTCTGCAATAGATTTTCACCCCTGAAAACCGGAAAACTGTTGCCCAGCAGGTGTGACTCCTGAAAGCCCCATTCAGAAGGATTTTTATACATTTGTAATTCATGTTTCCATGTGCAGTGGAACAGCAAATGCTGCGGGACAATTTGATAAACAGATTTTAATTTTGAGATTTGTAATAAAAAATTATGCCTTGAAGGATGCCATGCCAACGAAAATGTGAGATAGCGGTGTGTGTGAGCAATTATTTACTGTATGGTATAAAGACATACTTGATTTTTCTTAAGGAAAAAACAAGGAGTAAAAATTAAGTAAACAAGGCAAAAAAAGGTGAAAAAATTTGCAATGTTTCAGTTTAAGTTGGTATAGAGTGATTAGCTACAGACTTCTTTTCAGGTATTTATTTTAGTAAACAAAGGTGGATTTAAGGAAGGGGCCACCAGGTGCGCACTTCCCCTTATTTTCACCAGGAAAAAAACAACCTAATTAACAGGCAAATAAAGAAAAATCTCAATATTTAACTAGGTAAAAATAATGTGTAAAAGACCTGAATTGTCTTGGATTGCACTAGAGAGCATAATGTTAAAACATTTTCCCTGGCTTTAAAGCAGGCCCCGGATCCCAAGCTGTAAAGGCTTTGTGTTTGCTCATTCTTTTTGTAAAGTGCATCATGCTATAGGAGACATTAAAACCTGGCTAAAATGTTGTTTTTAAACTATTGATGGTTCCCAGCCAATCAATTAATGTAAAATGTCCTAGATTGCACCAGAGATGTTAAAACATTTCCCTAGCCCTAAAGCGGGACCAGACCCACTGTTGTAAAGGCAAGGGTATAGCACACAGTAGCATTTGCAGGTAGTTACTTAAACTGCCATTTTATCCAGTCATAAAAGTATATCTCTGTAGAATTCAGTATCTTATGCATTGTTGTCCAGACCAACAAGGTTCAAACTTGGTCATAGGCCTACTTGCTTAAATCAATGGAACATGTGAGTCTTGGCACTGAATATAAGTTTTGGTCAACATTTGAAAAGTTTAGGTGTCCCTTGTTTTCGTTTTTTGTTGACCGATGTCAAACTTTGTCATGTATTGATAATAATAATATTTATAATGCTCCTTTTCCAAAGGTTACGAATCCCATTTGAGTTATTATTTGAAACCTTGTTGTTTATTAGGCTGTGGACATCTTACCTGAAGGTTTAGCATTGTCAGTGTTTAATGCTGTAATGGATGCAGGCTTGATGCACTGTTTACCTCAAGTTAGACTGGTGCTGCTTCCATTTCTCAAGAAATGTCTACCTAGTAAACATGCTTTGTATAAACACTCGGCTTCTGTTTGTACCTCAATGGAGAAGGCTTGCCACTTCATGCAACAGATTGATCAAAAGGTGAGCATGTACACAAAGGCCAATGTTTCCTCACTATTAATGTCATCCTTACATGACATGTAAGCTGGGCTTTACAGTACATTATAAATGTACATATGCATGACTTGTTTACCTCACCCCTCCATGATATTGGTACAATCATAGAGAAAGGACCCATAGGTACAACTCCAAGTGTCCATTTGCTTCCATGTTGGACACACATTTTATGGGACAGTCCACTCATTGGTACATAGGTGGAATCTCCCCTATCTAAAAAGGTGGGACTCATTGTAACGCAGTGGGAATGATCACACTCATTTGCTGCTTACAAATCTATGTATATTTTAACATATCAAGTAATAAACCAAGTGCAGTTAAACAAGTTTTTAATACATAAGGATAAATAAATACATTATTCAAATACTAAATTCTAACTAAGGTTTCATCTTGATTTTTTCTGATTTAAGATATTTTTTCAGGGGATGACCTATTATGCATAACTCATGCCAGTTGGATAGATGACCACCATCCACACATTGAAAGAAAGTTGCCATCATAAAAAGCCTGTTATTTTTATAAATGAAATCAGACTGCAACATTCAAATAAGGTTACATTGATATGATTTTAGATTTGTGATTTAGGTGGAATGGAATTATAATGTACAACAATGTACCTTTTTGATGTTTTCTTTTAGGCAGAAGAACTAATTTGTTTAACCTTAAAATTGACTCCTTTGTTCTCTCTACTAAGAATTCCAACATGAAGGAACTTCTTGATTTGGCTGAGGCTAGTATAATGGGTCTTCATTATCATAAGGTTGTATCTGTGGTGGTAGATATGTCCAACTATGTTCAACCATGTAAGTCTTTCATTTTCTTATAGAAATTACAAATAATTGAAATAATCAAATTTGTCTTCCATATGTTTGTTCAAGTACTAGACAATATGAATGTGAGCGCCATTTGTGTACATGATGTCATTCCAGAATTGAAATAATGCATTCATTGCATAATTTATCCTCCAGCAAAATTTAATCCTCACTGATGATTGGTCAACAACAATTCAATATAGGAATATATTGCAAACTGTGTGTTGAATGCATTACGCTTACTGCAGCATGTTTAATTGTAAAATCAAAAACTTATCCCCCATGTCAGTGGGTAACTTAATGGCAAGTTTATGAATCACTGATCTGGGTCAGAAGACTGATGTGCCCATCAAATGTATCAGGTCTGAGTCAACTTTGGGTTAAGATTAAAGTTCTAAACTTGACTCTGCTGACAAATTAATATTGATCCATTTATAGATGCTGTTTATCATCAGAGAATGATAAAGATCTCATGAAACAGTCCAGAAAGATCCTACTTCAGTTACTAGCTTATCCTGAGGAGACTATACAAACACAAACATATGCTGCATGTCTGAATATCATCAAGGTAAACACTGAAGAACTGGTATTCTATAAGGTCTAAATAAGGTTTACTTCCAAATGTCCAATGCTGGGATTGTACATGTACTTTTAGTTGTTTGATACTTAAACCCCAGCTACTGCAGATACATTACATTATTGGAAATACATTACATTATTGGTTTGATCAGGAGTCTTGACCTGTGAGGTGAATCTTTTAACATCCTAGTTGGTGGGTTTGTACCACAAATTAAGTGGAGATGGTACACATATCACCGTAGCTTGTCTTTCTGTTACAGCTTTTTTTTTTTAATATGTGGTAATAACAACCTACAACTTGATCAAATGAGAAGCTTGGCCAAGTTATAAATTAATTATTTATGTCAATTAACAGTGGTTAGGTCTTTCTGTGCATCACTAAGATCTATAATTTAAACAAAATCATATACTCATGCATCGCATGTACTTTATGGAAAACAGGAAAAACATTGATTTATGAAGTGACACGTGTCAAAGTGTTTTTCTTCTTTTGCAACTAATATGCCACAATACATGGGGCATGAAAAAGTCAGACTGTAATGCTGTAATGAATCGGCGTATTCAGATACGCCTCAAGTTGGTTTTTAAAGTTTCACAAAGTGACATTTATTTGCACTCTAAATATCTGAAAAAACAAAGTCAATTAAGTACAAAAAAACAACTACACAATATAATTTATTATTTTCTAGATGAGATGAGTACAGTAGGGCAAGATTCTTACTGAGGTGATGTGAAACGCCACCAACTTCTTAGTTGTTGACATTTGGCTGTTTAAAAACAGCCAAGGTACATGATACATGTAGTTTGTGGCAAAACTGATGACATTATTTGAAATATATTTTTGTGTTAATGAGCAAGATTTTCTCTCATATTGTACTTCACAGGATGTTGTTAATGTCAAAGAAGTTACTAAGCCCAGTCGTGATGAAATAAGACATATTGTGTTTCTCTTTGATACACACATTCTATATGAGATATGCTGCTTTGGGTTGAAGAATAATAACAAAGACAAGGTATGTTCTCAATGGATGTGAGTAAAAACTTAAATGTGTTGACTACATCTTCCAGTATATCACATTATTAGCTATCATGCAAGGCTTCTACTCGTATATTAAAACATAATGTGAATTGATTGTAGTTGAAGGAAATATTGTGATTATAATAATGTAACACTTTATGGTGAAATACATTATGCTATGCTGCAATACAGTATAAATAGGTTTCTCTCTGCCAAACTAGACTTCTAGAGACTAGATGGAAATGTATTTCCAATTATAGAAAGACCAGTTCACACATATTCCTATTTTCATCTGAAGAAGGAATGAAAACATCCATCTTCTTTTATCCCCTTTGTGTATTAAATTTTTTTTTTTTTAAATTGTACTTTGTTGTGTAATTCCTGTATTTGAGGAAACAAACAACAAACAAACTCATAATGTCAACCAATTACTTCTATATCATGGTCTGTTGTGGTTATGCATATGTGGCTTTATTATTGTTATCATTCTATTTCTCGTCACAAAAATCAACAAACTACACACTAAAATTGAAAAGTAATCGCTGAGTGAAAAAAAAAAAAAAATTGGTAAATAGATGTGGAGACCACTAGACTTAGGAGAAAAATTATAAAGTTCTCCTATAACCAAAAGGTTCAGTCCACCGACAAGATTATTCTTAAAAGTTAGAAAAGCATTATACACAAGAAAGTTAAAAAGAAACATTTGGTTAATGTTTATCATGTCATTGGTTTGATTTTCTTTGGCAAAGGTGTGTAGGTATGCTGAATCCTTCAATGTTACATCTTCTACAAGGTAAACTAATAATGGGTTGCGGCATATGGCATGACTTCTTGCAGGCTTGTATCCCAGTCCTGCCTTTACTTCAGGTTAGTCAATTTCTAGTCATTCAAATCACACAATAATAGTAAAATAATAATTATACTCATTTCTTATAAAGCACTTCTAAAAATGCTTAGTATTTTTACGACATGTATGCTTAGTTTGAATAATGATTCCCATAATAATAATAGGCTCAAGGCGTCCTGTTTTTTCTTTTCAGAAAGGTATGCGGAGCTATGTTCAAATTATAAGACAATTTATTTACATAGCACCATTACAAGGTACTGAAGCGCAATCTGCTGCCAACCATACCAGAAAACACAGGGGCAAACCCCTTCTCTTAATGATAAGCGTACTGGGTTCTGTTACGTGAATTACACAACACTTTTGACCTAGGGCTTGACGACCTATCCGAAAGGATGAAAAACTTAGTTAAATAGTTAAGTGTCTTGCTTGTGGACACAAGTGCCATGACTGGCCAAACCCACACTTTGACACCACTAGAATTTGAGTTTCGTGCCCTAGACTGTCCGGCCTTGACACTCTACATTGTAGAAACTGTCTGCCAAAGTTTATCAAAAGAAATTATTTATTTATATTCTTTTAGCTTGCAAGAAATAATTTTCCTGTTAAGTTTTGATTGTTCTCACTATGCATGAACCATGATACTGCATTTGTTCACAAAGATGGGGAATACATGGGGATTAGGAAAGTAAATCTTTAACCCTCCTACTGTCAGTGACTCTTGGCAACATTTTCCAGTGAGTTGACCAACCATTTGAAAACCATTCGACTGCCAAGGTTGTGTACGGTGGCACAACTGTGCACAAAACTAACTGTGTACTGTGTACATGATATTGCAGGCTGGCATAGTTTATCTATCATTCAAAACCACAGTGAATGGTATTGAATGGTCAGACAGCAAGAGGGTTAAAACAGATAGTCTTTGAGATACTGAGTTTATTTTGATTGACACCAAATAACAACACAACAAATGTTCACTTGTAGGCGGTTTCAGACACCAAAAGCCAGCTATCAAGGTGTATCCTGGATCTAATACAGCCTTCAATCTATTGCAGTCAAGTAAAACAATCCCAAGTCTTGCCCGGTCTCGAAAAGCTAAGAGGTTCATTAAGACTACTGTTGTGTGCAGAACAAAGGTACATAGACTCAGTTGACATTCACCATGCTAAGCTTTCCCAACTCTTTAAATATTTATGCTTTTTACAAGAAACTTGTAGGGGCCAATAGTTATGTTAATTATAAATAACACCTCTATGCACTTTAATAATATTGGCTTAATCAAAAACTGTATAATCATTGTGATAACAGTCACACAACAAGATCATTGCCTCTAGAAGACAATTTGCTAAAATTTACTTTACTTATGATCACACAATAGAAATGAGGCAAATTTAATCTTAATGTCGTTGAAAGGTCTTTTGAAACTTCAAAATGAAAAATTTATGATCTTTTGGTAAAAAATAAAATAAGGTATTGAGAGCACAGTAATATGTAGTCTGGTAATTGATTTAGAATAATCTATGATGATTTTCCTTCTATTGACCTTTTCTTAGTGTACGTCTTGAAGGAGCTAAAGCTTTGATGTGGTATCTCTCTCAAGAAGCAGCTAACTCAAGGAAGCTTCCGTCTTTAGATATGTACACATTGAAAGATGTAGCTGACCTCCTACTTATGGAACATGCTGTTAGTCTAGACATGCAAGACTCAGGACCTTCAGCCTTTACGGTGAGAGACCTTATACATATTGTAATTCTTTTAACCGGTTAGCTCTAGGATAGACTAGTCCCCTGTCTTAATCTTTAATGATAAAGAGAGGCACTGGTCTTCGACCCAATGGTTTTATTTAATCAGAATACACATGCAATTGGCGCGTAAGGCTGGAATGCGTCCATCATGCGAGGTGCGTAATGAGTGAAATGCACAATGCGTGAAAGTATTTTCATAGGATTGCGCACTACGCGTTACGCACAATGCATACACTAGACTGATAATTGAAATGCACACGACGAGTAATGAGTGTAGCGTGTGCTTGAGGTCAAAGGTACATCTGGCAGCAGGATTCTGCCAGGCGCTCAAGGCCGGTATCTGGCATTATTCACTGGCCTCGAAGTGTGATGTCAGATGTTCAGGCTAGCTCCAGGATTCACAAAAATTCTAGGACCATTCATGGGATTAATTTTCAGAATATCCTGAGCAAATTACTTTTGAGAATATCATTTTCAAAATTAAACCATCAAAATCAAGTACAAACACCAAATATTCTTGTAAAATGCACAGGAAATTATAGTTCTCTTTCAAGAATTATTTAATTTTGTTCACTGTGACTTGGACCCTCGGCTGAAAGCCACGGCTGATATTTGGCATGGCATGCTGGGAAACAAATTCTATTGGTCTCTCATAATCCTGGTTTGTCAGACAAAGGGAGAAAAGTCTTGTATATGGGATTATACATTAATCCCAGGTAAAAGGGAGATTTAGTGCATGAGTTCCAGTACCTTGTATTTCCTGTTTGTACGGGGCAAACAAAGCGTAACACCGTTAGTACATGCATGGTGTATGCTACACAAAGAATTGTCTGGGTGTGTCATCATGTCACCTGCTGTTGGACTCGTACCACACAGAATGCTATCATATCAGCCGCAGAAAACAAAAGATCTTTATGAAAACAAGCTCTTCGCTCCTGTGTCCTTTAAAAATTAAATCTATTTTATGTGGTCCTCTCTAAATTCTACATGAGAAAAGTTTTTTGATGATATTTTACCATCTTTTAGTGTGTGTAAGATTATGAACACATTGATAAAAAGGTACTGTGCAGAAATTGCTGTAATTGCAAATTTGGTTAAAGTAATGGTTATAATATTGTATGCAGGTTGATTTCCATGTAATTGTTGGTGCATCTTACATTTTTACTGTTATGTACATTATTTTTTAGATTGAGGGCCTTCTTCAAGTCTTTGGTATTTTTACAGCTGTAAACAGCGATGATGATCTGAGGAAATCAGCACTGGAGCAGATAGCTATCATCCTACAAGGTTTCAATTACTATGCAATCTTTATGATTTTTTCATAACATCAAACGAGATTGAACAAATAAAACATTGTTTGAAATTGTAGTTATTAAGCTTGGGTGATATCGCTTTTTTTCATCCACGACATTATATCGCGATATTCGATATTATCGCGATTAATTTTTGATGACGTCATGTTCTACAAATCTCACAGAGCAAGTTGTAGCTACAAAGTGACTAATTAATTGTCCGTTCGTTCCATTAAAGTATTCTTCCGGTTTTACTCTAAACCTACGGTATTGTAAAGTTTCAGGTGGCCTTGATGCGGAGCGCTTCGTGGGAAGCGGGTGGACAGGGATTTATAAAGTACGGACGGTACAACCAAAAGAAGACAAATAGTATAACGTTCGCCAAGTCCTTCTGATAATTTTATTCCTCCTCAACAGCATAATCCCAACTCCCTTCTCTCTTAATAACTTCGGCTTAATTCCAATTAATAACATTATTTTTGAGTTCTATCGCATGCGCGCATGCATTTACACACGCACGCACACAACTCTTCACGACATGTATAATTTCACATCACTACAGTATGAAAACCTGGACCTATTACTTACAAACATACTGCGCATGACAGACTGTTCTATATGTGTGTATAACTAATTAGATCACGCTACTTGCACGTATGCAACACGCACGTGATGACGCACGTGATAACACACCTGTCTGCGTGAGACCGCCTGATCGCTAAGGCTTTGATGTTGGTTTTTTCGAAGACTCTTTGTTGCAGCAAACCGTCTCGACTAGTAGATTTATTGTTGCAAGATCGTCTCGACTAGGAGATTTATTGTTTCAAGATCGTCTCGGCTAGGAAATGCATCGCGATATTTAACGATAAAAATAAACGTGACCCGATATCGTAATTGTTTCAGAACTAGTATCGCGATATTCGATAATATCGTGGTATCGCCCAAGCTTAGTAGTTATGCATGGATTTACTTAAGTTTTGGATAAATACTGGCTGATAAACTGTGCTGCAAACAGAGATTCAAGTTGTAGCTATAACTGATGTACTATTTGTAATGACAGAAGGTATTGAACTGAGTACAATATTCTTAAAGAACTGACAGAAATATTATGTATTATTATAGACTGTGCAAGTACTGTGTATATACACACATTTTGGGAACATTGGATTCTCAAGTACAGTGCTTTAAAAGATGTTCTACAAGTTTGTTACAGGTCCAAATGACTGAATACACATGAGACATACACAGTACATTAACCTACATATGCATTCCATACACCATCAGCTGTAAAAGTTCAAGCTGATGTTGCCTCTAACCCAGTGCCTACACAGGAATCAAAACACATCTAAAGTGCTATTCCTGAAGTTGTCTAAATTCAGTTTTATATCTCTGTCATAATTTCTTTTAATCTGTCATACACAATAATACAATGTGCAAATTATGTATTTTGTAAAAGAAATACCCCTTGACTTGTGAGTATTATTTTTGTGTATTGCAGATGTCACTGTACATAAAGCCTTCTTATCTCAAGGTGGTTTAGAGAAGGTGATAGAATGCATACAGCAAGTAACAAGTGTATCTTTGGATAGCTTCAAGCAGAATAAGGTATATCAATATCACATTATAACCATCCTGTGTTATGTGCATAACCATAATACATAATTCAGAATGTCAATAGTAAATGTTGATAGTCTTAACAGTCTCTTATATGGATATTTTGGATGGGGAAGGAACAATCAACACATTCAGGAGAAAGTGAGTAGTGTGGAAGAAATATCTAGGTAAAATTGGCCTTTTGAAATATCACAAGGTAGTTCAATGCAACATTTTTCTATATTACTTTTTTTTCAATCATTCTATGCACTGTGATGAACAACATTTGATTCTTATGGCACATACAAAGGTTATAACTATTCAATACCTAATTTGGTACACCTAGCAAAAGAGAAAGCACACTTGTGTTGACTAATGCACATATATATATTTTGGATTTAAATGTGCATTGTCTTTGTTATGATTGCATTGGTAGTTGCTGTTGATTCCAGCATGTATGTGTATCTTACGTCACATCCTACATGTACATGCTAATGTATCATTAAGACACCAGTTAGCACATCAAGAAAGTATCTACTTGCTCCTGCTTAGAGGTGAGTCACTCAACATAACTAAAGAAGTAACTAGAAGTAATGTGAAGAAGATTATTTTGTTCTTACCTGTAAGCTAACACAAACTGGCTTTGTTGGGTTTGATGAACCATGTGTGGCCTTAAGTTGAACCACAAGTAAAATTGAACCACAAGTAAAATTGGATTACAAGGTTGCCCTTCATCAGGCTGCATCACGGTGTGCAGTTCCAACCTTTTTGTCCGGATTTGTCTGAATTTTTTTTAGTTTATCTAGGGTTTATTTTTAAAACCTTGATTGAATGAGGAAAAACTTGTGAAAGGGGGACTTGGGAAGATACGGTACGTTTATTGTCACATTTACCATCCTTTTCCTCTTATAGTCATGGTATTGAACGTTGTGTATTTGCTGAACACATTCGCACTTCAGTGTGTTATGCTTGTCACAATAAAAATACAGCACACTCCAGATGCATATGTGCAGCTAATAGCAAAGTTGTAACTATACCAGTTCATGAGTAAAAAGCCTCTCACTTCTGTAATACATAAACAAATTGCCAGGCATTCAGCTGATGAAATCAATTAAAAAAGAGTCAGTTCAACATCTAGAAACATAAATTCTTAGCAGGAAAGGAAATATTGTTCTGTTTGAGTTTTATTATTCATGTTTTTCTAACGTTGCTGGCCGGATGATAAATTTGTTAAAGCGCTTCTGCGTCCAATTATTCAACTTGACTTTCCGCCTCATTTTATATCATAAGAATATTATTTCATCATTTGTTTAAAAAAGGATGCATGGCTGGGGAGTTGCTCAATGACTTAAAGGCTTTTTGACGGGCTACCATGGTTGAGTGCATGCACAGAGTGGATTAACCACAGACCTATTAGACTGTGCCTATAGGTAATTTATTATTGATCCAAAGTGTGTCAAATCTATGTTCAATATAGGATGACCGGAGATTGATCTTTGGGGTGTCAGGGTGTAGGTGTCAGTAACTTTGTGTATGCCTCCTCTGCAACCCAGTGTCAGTGATGCCATTTGAAAATTATCAGGGATTTGATGTAATAAAATGCCTCTACACGGAGGTTATAATTGGGTACTAGTTTTGTTGCCATTAAGTTCACTACTGGTGTATTGCAGTTGTGTATAACAGGCAGCAGGGAAATCAGTGTAATCAACAACAAGCAACAAAAATGAAGGTGTAATCATGCTTACCTTAGTTTCAGTGATTCTGTGACTTGATGGGAAGCGTTAAACGACAAAACATTGCGACTTTCGAACAAAACAAAAGTTAATACTGACAGTTAGTGTTGACTGATTATGATCTGTGACAGACCTTCAAATAAATTTTGGAAGACGAACACTTTAACGCTTATTTCCTGTCAACAAAGCCTGATTGTCTAAGACAAGCTGATGTTGCTCGAATATTGTGTTTTGTATGTACCCTAGGATTGCCTGTTATTCTGTTTGAAAATTTGTGTTTCAGGTGCTCTGTTGTGCTACACAGACTCGCGTGTCCGGTACCATGTGTCCCATATCATGGTGTTGCTGTTATTTGATGAGGTTGCCTCTCTGTCCACAGATGAGAACCAGTCTGTGAGCCACTTTAGTCTTCCTAAATGTATATCACAAAAGTAAGTATTTCTAGGGATAAATTGTTCATTTGTACATCAAGGCAGTCCTCATAATTAGCCTTCTTTTTAGTCATAAGGTATGTTATAAAGAGGTCTCTGGGAATGGGAGAGATGAACACACATCGCTCCCTATCTTATACAGATTACACAAAGGGACTCTTAACAAACAGTACCACTAAAGTTGAACCTTACACTTGAAAAACATAAGAAACAGACTCGGACAAAACAACTGCTTTTCCTCCATGATCAGACTACACAGTATACATATCCTCCATGAGCTGACCCAAACTATCCATGGTCTTGGGCCATCAAACTTTGAAAAGACCACATTAAATCCTATTGACGTCTTTGATATCATCTACTATCAATTCAGGATACAAGATACGTTGGTAACTTGCATGCATTTGGCAATGTGATTGACATCTGATAGGCGCATTGTGGCACCACAAATAGCTCTCTATTGGAAAGAGTTTGGGTCTCGGAGCCGAAAAATGTTGGCATTGAGTTCCATACAGAATTTGTACTTTTTGGAACTGATACAAGAAAATTGAACTGACAATCACACGTACTCGGTACTAGGAAACAGTGGATCCGCAGTACAGGCTACAAATTTAGAACAGGGTAGAACTGGGTTCCTGCCAGAACAACACAAGCCTGTTATAAGAGCATAATAATGAAACAAAAAGTTTTAAGTTTATTGTCAAGCTGTTTTTGTGACATTGTTTTAGAGGTATTGAAATCTGCATCCAAAGCATGTAACACTTTGGTTGTTACTCATTGGTTTGTGCTAAACAATGATACGCCAATGATTTTTCAAGATGTTTCCATCTAGTAAAGCACAGACACTTGACCAATGAATAATTAGTGACACCCAAGCAAATCTTATAATTGATAAATTGGTATCCTTACATACCCCTTTCTAAAAGACCATCTTGATATCCAAATATGACAAGCTACATTTGCGGAATGGTATTTTCTTTTCTGAGCCCTTGAGGGTGGGTCTGTATCATTTTTATGTCTCTACTATTTAACAGTGATGGACAGCATGGCCATTAGCCACACACTACCATCAGTCCTACAACATAATAAACTGACACAAATTTCGTCACCGACATCACGAACTGACACACTGTGTACAAACCCACTTTTTCAAAAGTTTTTTGCATTTTTAGACAATGTTAACCAAGGCCTACAATTTCATGAAGTTTCAGCGCTCCAGGAGCTTTACTTTTTGAATTACGATGATGAGGCTAGGCAACTTTGCACCGAAACTGACAATTTTCGCTGCCACGAACTGACACAAAGGTTCAATTTACCATTGCAACACACGGCGCGCACAAACCTCAAAAGTGAAAAAAACTTTTCCTCGAACTGACACAAACCTTGGTGTGTAGCGCGCGAACTGACGCCACGAACTGACACAAACCTTTCTTACTTTATTGCTGATTAATTTAGGACGAAAAGCAGTAAAAAGCACCGTATGTATGAAGTTTAAAGCATCAAGTCCCCACTACAGGAAAACTAGTTGAAAATACCCAGGAATTTTGTAGGAAAACTTGATTTTAAAAAACGTTCAACTTTAAATGCTGTTTTCTCCGGTTGCTACTTTTTACTGGTATCTACGTGTGTGTCAGTTCGTGGCATCGGTGACGATTTGGTCACATAATCATCTGGCTGTTAACTAACAAAGTTTTCTTTGTTTTGTTTAGATACAGGCTTCCATTTCGTTGTGCTACTGTCCAGTCCCAAAGTATCCATCGAATGGAACTGCCATTATTGGATGATGCAATGATAAGGTCCCCTGCTGTGTGGAGAATGGTGAAGTTAGTCTGGAATACTGCATGGTATGGTGGCATAAAGGCTATGATAGAGAGGATTCAGTCTGGTACACTACCAGAGTCTCCTACCAGGTATTTATAGATCAGTAATGTAAAAGATATTTCAAAGGAAAAGGACAACATTTATGAAAAATATTGTAACTTCTAACTACTTGAGTAATATCTGTTAACTTAATGATGTCAAGTTATGATAAAAGTACCAATCAAATTAATAAAAGGGTTCATTTGTAGTCCTGGAAAACTTTCCATTTCAGATAAATAATATAGCTTCTTCACATAACTGCCAAGCATACCAAATTTATCAGATTCCATACATGTAGGTTTGAAAGATAGTTACAGTAGGCTGTTGGAATGGATCGATTGCGGATCCATTGATTCTTAAGTGATTGTTTATATTTGTTCTCTATATTATAAATGATATTGAGTAATCTCGATTGTTCATTTTTAAGAGCGTTGTTGTTGTTCCCATTTGTGTTATTAGTAGTTTTGATCCAGACCTAGTGCTATTGAAGGAAGAGCAAGATTTGATGACATGTAGTCATATAGCAACAAGTCTGACTGAATGTTTAAAGTCACTACAAGAAGCTACACACCATTATGCAGTCAAGGTAGGGTTTCATTTTAGTTGTGGTTTGTGGAATGGTTAGGTTGGACAGGGATTATGCTATAAAGTACCTCGATCTAGTAACTAGGATATGTGCGCTATATAAGAAGCCAGCATTAAGATTTGAGAGAAAAATTAAAATGTGTGTTCAATCTATAAAAGGCAGTCAATTATCAAATCACAAAATAAATGTCATTTGATCTAAAGCCTTTGCATGTATGTATTTTCATTATACAAAATGACAGTTCAACCTGAGACATAGACTAATGCCAAGCTATGGCTACATTCCAATAAGACTTAATCCAGGTATTTTAGGCTAACAATTTCAGTATCTGGAAAAACCTTTAAGTAATTCCAAAAATGCACAAGCTCAACGAGTTACATAACAGGCAGGTTGTGTGCTTTTTGTTTGTTTGTATGGTTTGTTATATAACAAAAGTATTTTTTGACTTAATATTTTCCCTGGTTCTCACCATTAATTAGTTGTATCTCACTTAAAGGAGCATGCCAGTTTACCATGTACGTAATTTAGTGATGTAGAGTCATAGACAAGAAATTTTAGATGGTTTAAAGAAAAAAAACATCAAAATGTCACATAAATAAATTATTTTGTTTGAAAAAACTAAAACGGTCAAAGGTCAGTGTGTATGCTTTACTAGCTGTTTTAAGTGTCAAATTTGTGTGACATTGTGCAATGTTGCAAGTAAACTGCTGCTCTGTTTATGTAAGTATTAAGTCTGTGCATCCACGGTAATTTTGAATATTGAAAAGATGAAAGGACATATATTTAGTTGATTCTTAAGGAAAAGTCTTAAAGAAGAACAAAGTTGTGTAAAATAAAAGCACCAACTCCTATATTAAGTAACAGATAGAAGAGTGGCCAAAAAGATTTGTTGTGCTTTAGGGGAGCCGATGAACTTTGCTTATCACAGGCGGGTTTTACCAATGTTTGGAAACAGTTCAAGGAGAAAGAAACCGCAACCAGAATGCACAATGCACTGCTTGTTTAGCAAAATGGATTAGTGGCTTACAATAAATACATTGAGATGTCAAAACTTGTTTTTTTGTTTTTTTTTCTTTCTTTCTCAAAACTTGCGGCGAAAGGTTTTGGTGGGCAATGGAACGGAAAATTTGGAATCGGGTACCCAGACAGTCGGTCGGGTACCGGGTACCCGGGGTACACCCGGGTACGAGTCACAGGCGTAGTAAATATTATAATTATGGCGAGGCATGAGAAACCAGTCTGCATATCCGTCCAGCAGAAAGTCATGTGTTGACAACCAAAATACATACGTCAGTCCAATCTACACAAAACTCTATTTTCTTAGTCCGACGAAGGTCAGCCCACATTGTGTTGGACTGTTATGGCTCTCGTTTAACATCGGTCTTAGCATAGTCATGATAAAAGAGAGCCATAACAGTAATGTTATCTTTTAGATTCATTATTCAACGTTGAGGGTTAACACATTGTTGTGTAATTCCTTTCACTCATGTATCCAATGCAATGTACAAATCTTTAAACCATATTCCTTTCTGCAGATGTCCCTATGGAGGTTATCATTATGGCTCCTGACTGACATGGTGGCTCAAGATGGCTTCAATAAATCCACCCCTGACATTACACAGTGTCTAGTGCAACTAGAATTCAATACAGTATTAGCAAGGTATCATGTTAGCTTCAAACATTCATTTACAGGTGCTCGAATAGAGTTAACTGTTTCTTATTCTTGTTTGGTGATAAATATTAAATATCAAGTTTGTATAGTTTTATTATCAGGTGTCCTAACATTGCACTATTTCATCAAAATCTGTGTTTCAAAGTTGATTATTTAGCCTTTTTTAAGTAGTTGTTTGCTTTACTATCTTGACTCTCTGATAAGTGTTTGGGGCTGTCAAGATAAGTCAACATTTCCCTAATGATAAAGTTAGATTATAAACTTGATTTACATTTGAAAGCAATGAAATAGTCCAACTTGTGACATGTGTCATCTGATATTTGATAAGTTGTGTTGATTAATTGATATGCTTCATTTTCAGATTCATTACAGTGTTTCCATCCAACACTGATGATAAGCTGTTACTAGCTGAAGTACTATCCTTCCTAATGCTTCTACTGAAATCACTGGCTTTGTATCCACCACATACTGACTTCTTACACTGGTTGGGTAATATGTCCTGCAATCCAAAGTGTACAATAACAGATCTAGTTATCAGATCTAAGCAGGATGTTACAGAAAGTGACAGACAAGGAAGGCATGATGATGTATCGACAACATCACAAAGATTACTACAGAAACAACTACTGGGTTTCCTGGGCTTCTATGTACAGTGTTTACCTCTGTCATTTCAAGCTTGGTAGGTTGATATTAAAAGAACAATCTTAAGCATTTTCAACAATGTGACAAAAAATTTGGCCTGTCTACGATACTTGTCATGTCATGACCTACAGGTGTGTTGGTAACTCGTGTTGGAGGTCTCAACTGACCTTAAAATCTTCTGCTTTTAGAAGTTTTGATCAATGTGGGTTGTGACAAAAAACGATCATGATAATCAATGAAGCAAACATTCACATAGTTTTATTAAAGTTTGGCCATTCATTTTTACTGAAATGTCCACTTTCTTGCGATATCGATTTCACTGTTTGTGAAATTGAGGGTGTTCATTACCATTGTTGAAAAATCAAGTTTGAAACTGAAGAAAAGGTTTTGGACATGAATATGACTGAAGCCTTGTCTTATGAAAGATCATGATAGAATGTTTTGTCATATACAGCTGGACTGGTCTGTTTATTTGCACTCCTTTTTTCTCTCAAAAAATTAAAGATTTGACAATTCAAAACAGTTTCACATAAAGATTTTCCTTTTTGTGGTTTATCATCCATTTCTTGTTTACAACAGCCTGTCATACTTACATGTTATATTTCTTTTTCTAGGAGAAGGAAGACTGGCTACTTAGGAGGCTCCTTAACCCATGCTCTGCTCTTGAGTCTCAACTCTGCTGATGCTACCCACTTCTATGATCTTCCTTCATTGGAAAACACATTACATGCTTTAGTTCATGTCACTGCAAGGTATGAACTGTATGTCAACATCATGATATCTTGGAAGCAACAAACTACATTGTTGACAGACGAACCAAAATTAAAGATCAAATTCTTATTGTGTTTCTGTACTGTCATTGCACAAATAACTCAACACTGATGTACCAATATGTATTACCTATATCTATAAGTAATTAAAATATGACTGCATTCTGAACGAAATATAATTAACTGAGACAAGATACTCAGGAACTAATTGAGTCTTGGTAGTACTAGTTTCTGTAATCTTATGAAGTTATGAGATTCCAGTTTTTGTTTAAGGTTCGGTCAATTCAAACATTAAAAAAAAACTAAAATACCGTTTACATTTCATGTAAACTGGCATTATGTATAATAGAGAGGGGTTTCAGCATGTCTTGTAGTTTCAGCTTGCACTTAAAAAAACCCTCTCTTTCTCAGCATTGATCTCACATGATTTATGTGAGTGCATAAATCTATGAAGCATACTGCCTGGATGAACAAAATGGACTTTGGACTTTTGCGCCTGTATTTCGTTACATGTTGAATTTTGTTAAGGCCTGAATTTCTGACAAACTTGGCCAAATGCACCCACTACAGTGTGCAAGTGAACTTTGGCAAATAGGAGAAAACTTTGTTATGACATGGTAGCACTGCTTTTCCTTAAACATTCCTCTGTAACTCTGAATAGATCTATTTATAGTTGTATTTATAAACTGGGTCTTGTAAAGCAAAGGTGTAGCTGTCATTGTTACTGAAGTAGGAAATACAATCTTTGACATTCTTTGAGTATCCTCTGTACAATGAGACTTACAATCTCCAATCCAAACTGCCTCTACTACCAAGAATTCACCTTACCAAGATCCAGCAGCAACAACAATTGAGGAGCTTAAATTAGTTCTATTTTCCAATAAGGTGGGCTTGGCTGTTACAGAAACGTGGTTCACAGAGGCAATTGAATTGGTAGCTAACATTTCAGAGTTCAACAATTTCAGCAAACTCACCAGAGCAAACATGGAGGAGGTGTTGCCATCTTTGCCAAGGAACATTTTTGTAGCTTGTGAACTTGTCAACACTTGTCAACCAAAGATGTCACTATGAATGCTTGGGTTTAAACTCCTGACTTGTATGTTGGAATTATCTATTATTCCCTTTGCTCACCATACTATGAAGAGATCATTGATTGTCACACTGTTGATGATACTTGTGTCTCATACTTAATGGTAATTGTTATGATTATCATCATCGTCAATCAACTACAACTTGCACTTGCTTCAGGTATGATGACGTATGCACCACATGTACCATTCTGTCATGATTATGGGAGGTTTTAGTAATAACAACAATATTAATACGCAGTTCTTATATAGCGCTTTGTCACACGGAACGGGCATCTCAAAACAATCTTTACTCTCCGACAGGTATGCAGAGCTATGTTTGAATGCAATTTGCAGCCAACCATACCCATGCTAGAAACACCAGGGCAAACTACCTTTTCACAACAATGAGTGTACTGGATTCCTTCACATGCCTTACACAACACACAGGATAAAGCAATTATTGTTCAGTGTCTTGGGTCGAAAATGCACAGTGATTAGCACCAAACTGCACGGTTTATTACGTAGGCCATGTGGTAGTTTGAATAATGAATATCACGTGACCAGCAATCCTCCAAATAAACAACAAGGATTTACTTTGGTGTTTCATACATTAATTATTTGATGTTATTTCAAATGTTAAACTGGCATATCAATTCTTACTTGAAAATCATTTTGTCAAACTCATCTGCAAGGTGGAATAGTTTCACCCGGGAAAAATCTGTGATGGATCACCAGCTGTTGATACATTTCCCACTCAATCATAGCTTGTGCAAAACAGTGGGAAAAGGGGTTTTAGGTCATGAAAAACACATTGCCATGAGTTAAAACAAAACATGTTTTGATGAATTTAATAGGGTATTTTTTGTTATAGTTTAATAAACAAAATGTTCTTGGTGCTATTGAAAGATTAATTGTTACTCTTTTTAATGATTTGTTTTCTTAGGCCTGGCTGGAGTCTAGACTGGGCAGATGGAGATAGTATGTCACTTTGTCAACTCCTATTAAATTCATTGCTAGAGGTAACTAAAATATTACAGATTATGTCTAACTTTGAAGAAACTTTTTGTACACAAATTTGAGTTCATAAGATAATCCTAATAATGGAAATGTAGGACTTTATTTATTACAAAAAGCTGTTTTTATTTTGGATTTTGTGCACGTCCATATACCGGTACTTGCTTATTTTGATTGCTACCACTGAAATAAGCAATGATGATGTGGGGATCTTCAAAGTATATCAGAAGGAAATATTTCTTTGTAGGGTTGGTACTGGTATGGAATGGTATAGATCAGTCAGCTTTCATTTATTTTTATTTTTTGACTCGCCGATCAGTGAACTTTTTACCACTTAGCTTTGCGATTAATTTGGGAACACTTGGAGCAAAACCATAACTAAACCAAGTAAAGACAACAAATGTTGGCATAAAATGCACTTGGTTTGTGTTTTTGTTTACCGTGAATCGGCCCAACCCTTGGCTGTTAGCCAAGGCTGATAATTGGAGTATGGTGTGCTGGAATCTTGGACTTGCCTCCCAAGCTGAGAACAATGAGACAAACAAATTGTGGCAGCCTATTGATCTCTCTTTATCTGTGTCTCTCAGACAAAAGGATTACACAATAGTCACTTAGTAAAGGCAAATGAAGCATAACACTGAGTGCATGCTGCACATAGGGTATGTTCAGACAGCGTACTAAGTCAGACCCGAACCGGTTTAACTTTACGAGCAGCGGGGGGCAGTCTTAAAAATAAAACTATCTTGCGTTCAGACAGCTCAAAGTTAAACCCGATACGGTTTATCTTTGGTTTTAAGAGGTCAAACAGCACTGTGACCCAACACATCAACATCCGGTTTATTCACAAAAGCACACACATGGCCCTATCTAAATAGTGTCAACTGACAGCAACAGCGCACGCTAGCTGGCAACTTTCAAAACTTGCAGTCAGTTTTTTTATTACAGAATTTTTAAAACTGAGCGGGTGTTAAATACCTCGCTTTTTTAGATTGAGCTTTTTCCCAATGTCCAGATGCCATCCGATCGTCCCGAAGTGTCACAATGCGTCGTTTCGTCCGCTATCCATTCACAGGATATCGGCACTGCAAACACTGCAAAATGTGCAATAATTTCCCCTGTTTAAACTCCTTATACACGGCCATTTTGCATAATATTCTTCCTTGTATTTCTGCTGGCATTTCCACGTCTTTGTGGTCATGACTTTCAACGTTTGTTTTCACAATCAACTTCGTTGTGGATCGACGTACACATGATGTACTGACTGCATGTATACAGATCACGTGCGTGAAGGTATTTCTGCCAGGCACACACTATAACGAATTCTCCTATTGATTGATGAGTAGGACACGGATATTATTGGCCAATAGGAAAGTTCCTTATGAGCTACATGTTTCAATAGGGGGAAATGGCAATCTGGTTGCTGAGATTTTACACGTGTGGGACTGTCGGGAGACTGGTGCATTTTTTCGTGATCTGTAGAATTCTGGATACTCCTCAATTCACCATCCGGTCATTTCGTTTATTGACGTGATGATTTTCAAGCAGGAATCAAACTGCCATGGCTGAAAATGTAGCGTTATTATACAAGTTGTGTTCATATCAATCTTGATAAAAACAGACCTAAATAACAGGTGAGCAAAACGGAAATAACCTAAACGAAAGACGCATGCTTTCCGCTTTCATTTCGACGTGTTCATTGAGGCTTCGTACGGAGGTCAGTGGGCCGTTGTAAGTTAAACCGGATGTTGTAATTTTTATTCTGTCCACATGCAGTGTTAAAAGATAAACCCGAAGCGGTCTAAAGATAAACCCTCCAGCTCGGCGTTCTAACTTTTGGGGGTTCAACCCGATTCGGTCTAACTTTAGATCCATTCAGACACATAGAGTTGAACTCGATCGAGTTGAACCATGAGTTAAACCGACTTTAGTACTGTGTCTGAACGACCTCATAGAATGTCCAGTCGTGTTATCATATCACCTGCTGTTAACTTTGTACCATAAACAAAAAATCGTTCCAGGGCATGTTATCCTGTAAACCAGCGGCATCCCAGGGACATTGTAAGAATGTATTTACCAGCCCTCCGCAACCGTGCCCGTGAAAATTGTGCGTGTGTGTACGTCACTTGACATGAAGTGATTAGGCTATTTTAAAAATCAAGGATATAAAATTGCAAACAAGGACTTTATAGAACCCTTCTACATTGTTTCAGCCACATTAGATCAGTTTGATTTCTAAACCTAATCTTGTTTTAAAATGTTGGTGACTGTTGACTTGTTATTGGATGTGTATCTCTGTGCAGGTAGTATCTGCGTTCCATGTTGGACGAGGAGGGACAGCCATGTCATATATGGGTAAAGGAGTAACAAAGAGCGCCACCGTCTGTCTGTGTCATTTAGCTTATGAGATGGCAACTAGGTCTCATCAAAAGGTCAGAGGGCAAATGACTCATTCAGCAGAAAATAAATATTTGATACCGCTGTTTAATAGTATCTGCTACTCTTAAGGCAAAAGACAAGAGTAACAGTTAAAATATTGTGAAATGTGCTGAAATGTAGTGAGTTACATTTGTCAGTCTACCCAATGACAGATGATACTTGAGAAAAAAGAGACTGATTCATGTAGAGAAACAAGTACAAAATCACATGTGTCATACATTCACTGTGACTGATATGTATTTGCCAAAATTGAAGTGTGCCCAAATTTTGCAAACTCTTTGTGCTTACACATGTATGTCAATTTTTTTGTGATTAGCTCATATACTATTATGTGTGAAGCTTGAATAATTAACAGATAGGACAAAAAATGCTAACATGGCTGTACCTTTCACTACTCTTGTAGTGTGTGTATGATATTGAGCAATCTTTCACTACTCTTGTAGTGTGTGTATGATATTGAGCAATCTTTCACTACTCTTGTAGTGTGTGTATGATATTGACCAATCTTTCACTACTCTTGTAGTGTGTGTATGATATTGACCAATCTTTCACTACTCTTGTAGTGTGTGTATGATATTGACCAATCTTTCACTACTCTTGTAGTGTGCGTATGATATTGACCAATCTTTCACTACTCTTGTAGTGTGTGTATGATATTGAGCAATCTTTCACTACTCTTGTAGTGTGCGTATGATATTGAGCAATCTTTCACTACTCTTGTAGTGTGTGTATGATATTGACCAATCTTTCACTACTCTTGTAGTGTGCGTATGATATTGAGCAATCTTTCACTACTCTTGTAGTGTGTGTATGATATTGAGCAATCTTTCACTACTCTTGTAGTGTGTGTATGATATTGAGCAATCTTTCACTACTCTTGTAGTGTGTGTATGATATTGAGCAATCTTTCACTACTCTTGTAGTGTGTGTATGATATTGAGCAATCTTTCACTACTCTTGTAGTGTGCGTATGATATTGAGCAATCTTTCACTACTCTTGTAGTGTGTGTATGATATTGAGCAATCTTTCACTACTCTTGTAGTGTGCGTATGATATTGACCAATCTTTCACTACTCTTGTAGTGTGTGTATGATATTGAGCAATCTTTCACTACTCTTGTAGTGTGTGTATGATATTGAGCAATCTTTCACTACTCTTGTAGTGTGCGTATGATATTGAGCAATCTTTCACTACTCTTGTAGTGTGTGTATGATATTGAGCAATCTTTCACTACTCTTGTAGTGTGCGTATGATATTGACCAATCTTTCACTACTCTTGTAGTGTGTGTATGATATTGAGCAATCAATCTTTCACTACTCTTGTAGTGTGCGTATGATATTGAGCAATCTTTCACTATTGTAGTGTGTGTATGATATTGAGCAATCTTTCACTACTCTTGTAGTGTGTGTATGATATTGAGCAATCTTTCACTACTCTTGTAGTGTGTGTATGATATTGAGCAATCTTTCACTACTCTTGTAGTGTGCGTATGATATTGACCAATCTTTCACTACTCTTGTAGTTAGTGTATGATATTGAGCAATCTTTCACTACTCTTTTAGTGTGTGTATGATATTGACCAATCTTTCACTACTCTTGTAGTGTGTGTTTGATATTGACCAATCTTTCACTACTCTTGTAGTGTGCGTATGATATTGAGCAATCTTTCACTACTCTTGTAGTGTGTGTATGATATTGACCAATATTTCACCACTCTTGTAGTGTGTGTATGATATTGAGCAATCTTTCAATACTCTTGTAGTGTGTGTATGATATTGACCAATCTTTCACTACTCTTGTAGTGTGTGTTTGATATTGACCAATCTTTCACCACTCTTGTAGTGTGTGTATGATATTGACCAATCTGGGGTGATATGTGCAGTATGATTAAAGGCCTTCCTGAAATATGAAGCACCTTTACCCTAATCTCTATCAAACATGATAAAGCTCTTAATCATTTTGTATACTTCATCAAATAGTCAAATGCTTGGCATGTTTTGATATTGACATTTTTATACAATTATTTAAACATTGTTTTTTTCTTTATTTGTATTGTTTTTATATATTAAGAGTTGGCCAAGTGAATGGCTGTATACAAGGCAGAGACAAGAGGGCCAAGCAGATGTGGGTCTAGGATGGCTGACACCCCTTTGGTCATATCGAGACCCTGAGGTCAGTCTTCAACACTTCCTTCCTATTTCAAAGCACATCAGAATTCAGAAAAGTTTATTCCATTGATTGTTACTTTATTAAGGTATAAATTAATTAATTTTCTAATTTCTCAAAGAGTGTGATACAATGTTTGTCATGATTAGGTCTCAATCTTTTGTGAAATGTTACATGCTCTTAGATTCCTCCCTTGTTCACCAGTTGCGTTTACTTTTAGTATTCATATTGAAAGGTTTAGAGTGGTAGCATGCAATATTTCTTGACCTTATTCAGGTGAGAGCAGCTGGCTTAGCTATAGCTGCCATTTTATCTTCTACTGAAGAAGGACGTGTTACCGTGACAACAGGTTGTGAACATCTACCAGGTGGATTATGGGCCATGGCATTTGGAGTTCTTCTTGACCAATCAGAGTGCAGTATAGTCAAGCAACAGGTGAAGTAGATTACAATCCTGATAGGGTGTTCCATCAGTTGTAAAATTAGTAGAACTATATCAAAAAAGTATGGTTAGTAAAAAATACACCATTATCATTATTGGCAATTATCAAGAAGTATCAGAATGGAGTAGGTTCCCAAACCAACACGCAATTGTCTAGCATTTGCAACTTTCACTCATGTTTCAAATTGCAGGACACAATTTAAACTTCTAAACATATCATCCAATTAATAATGTGTCCCCTCCACTCAAGTTTTACCCAAACAAAACCAGTCTTCATTGTCTTGTAGTGTTTGCAGTAACACCGTTGTAATAATATCGTTGTAATAATATGTTCAGTCAGCCAGTGGTGTAACATTTTCAATCGTTATTCTGTAAACTTATACCCATGGTGTTCATGTAAACCTCACTTTATGTAAAGTTTGAACTCCCACTTGACTACTATTTCTTATTTGATAACAGGCCACTTTGTTGCTGGTGAATCTGTTGAGTCAAGATGGACACAATGGTAACGCAGAGGAGGCTGGTATACATAAAGTATGGGCTGGGCTTGTTATAGATGACCAACAGACAAAGGTAGGCGGTCATTCTAATACACATTAAGTATGGGCTGGGCTTGTTAATTTCCTTATTTAAATAAAGGAAATCAGAAATGATTGAAATAATTCAAAACAGCAGTTAATTTTTAATTTTTTTTATTTGTAATGATTTAATTGTATGTATGAATGTGTAAGTGATGTTTTTTCTTATGTCAGAGTTTTGCATTATCTTTGGCTACCTTTTTATTTTGCAGGTCTCATCATCTTTTCAAGCTTCAACAACACTCCCAACAGATTTTTTTACGTAAAACAGGATGCTTACCATAGGCAGAAAACAAAGATCATATAAACCGTTTTTCTTTTTCTCCAAGGTTTCTTTATGTGGTTTACCAGCACTCCTTGCTGTACTGAAACACTACAATGTATATCAAAGTTTGACGTTGTCATTATGTTACTACTACGGTCACGCTAGCATCCAGCCAGTCAGTGTTGTAGAAGAGTCTACTGCAGCATCAAGTAGTGTAGCATCGGCTCCATCTACAACAACTACAACAGGTAACATTGCAGAAGGATAACATTGCCAAGATAAATGAAACATTTGAATTGAGTTATCCTAACACTCCCCAAAGCATTTACGTGACATCTCTTTCTATTGCTAGATTCAGTCCGTTTCAATGGGGCTATAATTTCCATAATTCAAACTGTTAAATGACAGAATTTCAATGTGTAGTATATGTTAGTCACATTATTATTATTAACAAATCATAGCCAAAGATTCTTTGTTAATTTTCTTCCCAAAATGTTTGAACAGAAATTAATAAACACCTTGGAGAGTTTATGCACTCTGATTGGTCAAAGACTGGTCACATGGGGGTGTATTAACATGTGATATAAAGACCGGCCAAGTGAACTAGCGAATAAATGGCCCCTTAACAAGCACATTGTTGTGTAAAATCCTATGCACTATTGTGCTTGTTGCGCGGCAAACTACGGTTTCAAATCAACTCATTTCTTTGTGCGTATTTATTTTTTTATTTTTTGAGCAGGACAGATGGTGCCGCATGCGGAAACATTCCACGCATAGGCGTGAACGCGCAGACAATGTATCAATTTAGGGTAACTGGTACGCGCATGAAACCAACATAATGCAAAGTCATGGTCTGGTTCTTGAAAATATGTATAAACAGTTAATTAAAAAAAGTTGAACAGCCAAAGGATTGGCCCTTGAACACGAGTAGAACATTTCTAAAAATAATGGCGAAAGAAAAATCACAAATTCTGACGATTTTTACAGTTTTTTCGTTATAAGGCATTTATTAATGGGAATAACAGTGCGGGGAGCCGGTCTTCACTGCGTGGTAATGACCTTGGTTGGTGGCTGGCCGGTCATTACCACGCAGTGAAGACCGGCTCATCGCACTGTTATTCCCTAATTAAATTTTTACTATCAAACATTAGCTTGTAATGCAATTTTTTCAAAAGTGAACTTTGCACTTCAATCTGATGATGTGATCCAAAGATAATGTTATGATTCTCTATTTCAGATAATTATGAATTATGTTTTTAGAAATCCGAATCCTATTTATGACCTTAAAAACTGTTTATTGGTCAGAGGAAGGTTGAAAGTCTGGAGTTGGGGGTTACACAATGTATTATGTACCATATCACTGAATCAAAAACTTGCAATAGTCGCATGTGCAATACAGCTAAACAATGCAGGGGCACATTTTGGCAAACCCAACTCAGGTCAATGGTTATGACGTAACTGTTGGTAACAAACCATAACTGAATTGGCTTGCATTCAATATTTATACAGGGAATTGGATTGTTGGTAAGGTATGTCTTGATATTTTATGTCTAGATCTTGGTAGTAATCAAGGTGACAGTGGTAGTAATACACCTGCAAGCATTGAACAACCCGTCTTGATGAATGGTCTACAGCCTCAAGTATGTACTGTAACAGACACACTTTATTTATACAACTTCAAAGTCACATCTGATTTTCCATTATACATACAGCATTTGTACCATTAATTGCAATAATACGCAGTTCTTACATATCTCTTTATCATTACACTTAACTGGTGTCTCAAAATACTCATTATTTTTACGACAGTTTTGCAGAGTTATTAGACCCAATTGTATAGCACCTTGTAATGGTTGGCAAGGTGATGAAGTTCAGCCAACCTTGCCAGAAACACTGGGGCAAACCTCTTTTCTTATCGATAATTGGACTGGGTTCTTTGATTGGCTTTATGTAGTGTTTGTGAGAATAAACACAGGATTTAAAGCAAGTTGCAATTTGGAGCGTTACAACTTGGAGCGTTACATGCATGAGTTGTGAATAGAGCCCTCATGCGCTTGTCTGTAAGTTTCAAGTAATAAACCACAAGGGAAACTGACTGGGTAAAATTTTTATAATTTGGGGTTGATCAAAGACAAATTTACTAGGTTTGTACATGTATACCATATTTTTCTGCATACAAGACACTGCTTATCTGACTTTCAACAATAGGAAGTCCCCACAACGGTGTGTGCAAAAGAATGTGTGTGTAAGCCGTGACGCTACGTCTTTAGAACAAATCTTTAAAAGTGAAATAAAAAGAATTTTTTTTTAAAAACTGAAGCAATGTTTCACTATTTGTTATGATTAAGAAATTCACGATCTCTTCACGTTATGCGTCATGTACCAACACAATGACCCCTGTATGTGGTGATTACAAACAGTGAGTGGCACCTGGCAGGCCTCAGTGTTATCAGTCATGTTGTGTCTTCTACGGCGATGTGCCTAGTACGCTGACACTTGAGTCTTGTTTTACTGATTTGTTGGTAGTGTGCCTTATACGCAGAAAAGTCTGGTATAGGTTATTTGAAACACAAACATGTAGAAGGTTTGTAAATACAGTACATTAGTACACAAAATATGGGACCGGCTTAATGTTCCATCCGAAGGATGAAGCAATTGTGGTTAGGTGTCAACACCAGAACTTGAGTTCAGTGTACTAGATCGGCCACAACACTCTGTAAACACTTTTGTTTTATGGATATTTGTTGTTTTACTCAAAATTGTTTGTGACACATTTGTTCATTTGTAAAATGTAGAGTTGTGTTTTTCTTTGATGCAGATATTGAGTGCAACAGTGAACAGTGATCATGAAGCTAATACCTTGCTCACTATGCAGAATGATCAAGGTAAGCTTGTATTATCATCCTTGCAAGGCTTTTATAACCAAAGGATTTTTTTTTTAAGAGGTGGTGCTTCAACAGTAAAAAATAATGTTTTTTATAAGCATTAAAGATGGATATGAAGGGTGTATTCCAAGCAACAAGAATCATTGAGCCTTATTAACAATGTATGTACGAACCATTTTTATCAAAACAAAATTAATATTGGAAGTTTGAAATGATAAAAAAAAATCGAAAATAAAAACGACTCTTACGAATTTCCGCGGTTTTCAAAGACGTTTCAGCATATTGACCACTGGCGGCGCTGTGTGAAAAAGCTGATTGTATGACGTATACCCGTAGAGACGACCTGAACAATGCACTTTGACCTGTACGTATAGCGTATGCTGTCTGCTATTTTTTTTATAAAATAGTGAGGCTAGACTGCATGTCTTTTTATCGCCAAAGATACTTCTGTTCAGGAAAAATGCCAACTATTCAGTCAGTGCGCAGCCAGTTGAAAAGTGTTTCGTTTATTTGTTACGTGTGCATAGACCGTGTGGTTATCTCTCGAGTCTCAGTCCACGGACCCGTATGCGTGTGTACGTCGTATACACTTCACGGCGTACATACGTTGTATACATACTACTAATGTATATACGGACGGGCGCAGGGTCCTGTCTCGATCCACGGCTGTACGTCATCAAAACCGGTGAAATGTTTTATTTATGATATGTAAATGAAGTGATGACGACATGCTCATTTCGCGAAACGGCCGCTGCAATGCAACAGATTCGCGTCAAATTATTGTCTTTTTAAAAACATGTCTGAAATTTTGAAACTTTGTGTGAGTGAAACTAAGGTCTTTATTACACTCCAGCAAACATGAATTTAAACATGCAGCGTATTTTATTATCTCGTTCATATCCATCTTTAAGGTATTTCAGCATAAAGCTTTATAAAGAACCAATCAGCCTATAGTATGTATTCATGAAGTTTACACATTGTCTGAATATGGCAAATTGAAATGTTATTGAATCAATGCACTTCAATGTTAAAAAACAACCCAGAAACATTTCTGCAATTTGTTACTTATTGGACAAAGAAACTTTTGCTCAATTAAAACAAACTTTTAAACAGAACGAGGAGGGCATATAGTCCAGCGGGTAAGTGCAATAATATGAAAGTTTTGTGCACTTTGTGGTAAAAACATGAAACTTGGCACATATGTACTTTGTACCAAAACATGAAATTTTGGATATAGTGCCATCTCTGAATTGGCCTGCAGTGGCCAGAAATGTCGGCCATTTTCCAAAATGGCCGCCATTTCTGATATAAAACTACATAACTTGGAAAGTAAGAGGCCTAGAATCTTCATTCCAGTGGCTATGTATATGTTTGTCGTGTCCAACAGTTCAAAAAATGCATTATTGAGAGTGTCAGACTATTAAGTCCGCCATTTTCAAAATGGCGTCTTTATTCTTCAAAATGGCAGTCTTACAGCTAAAAAATACTATCATAAAGAACTCAACGGCATTCGTTCTGGTGACAAATTAGGTTATAAGGGTCAGTTACTTTCACATAGATATTATCTAATGTATAACGAGACTTCCAAAACCCAACCCTGCAAACCACTCTCGGCTTGGCTTCCCAAATCAACATTCAATCACACTTGAGAATTATTTGGAGGCCACCAAATTTGAACTTGCTCATATTCGTTTGAGACAACAGAAAAACAATGTGACAAAGAATCAAATATTAGCTTTATCACAGTTAAAAAACAGCAACCAAATTGGGATCAAACCAAATGACAAAGACAGAAGAATCTGCATTTTGAACCTCACTGAATCCTGCACAAAATCCTGCGGGTTTAAACAGGAGGTTTAGAGGAAAAAAAATACAGGTCAAGATATAATGTGGATTTTCAACAACAAAAATACATGTACGGGAAATGATCGTCAGAGCAAAAATGCAACAAGACCCAACTGAGTCTGAAAGCAACTACCATTCTCCCGGAAATAATTTGTATGTGAATTACAAGAAACACTTATTATAAATTATATGCCTTGTTATAAACCACCCAACAACAGATACACGCTTTGTTACTAAAAAACACACACAGACACCCACGGCTATGTCCCCAGACCCCCAAACAACTGTTGCAGCCCCACACATCTTTTAAAGATGTTCAAAGAGATTTACCGATTCTCTGAATCGACCCACATGCAACTGAAGAGGAAGCGAACAAGACTTCCGAAAGCTAGCTATTGCTACCCAATGGATCTGCAAAAATATCCTTAATCTAAAAAAATTATCTGGGGGGCTTTTTATTTTGATCAGTTAAAACAGGTGAGCAATATTGAGATATCCACTATGTGCAGAGTAGCAAATTTGTCTTTATTCAAGCTTTTGATCCTAACAATACATAACTTGTCACCAGAATGAAGGCTTCTAGTCTAGTCAATCTGTGCCAACAAAATGGCTTGACCACCTAGACAAAATTGCAACAAGTGTCTCTTGAAACCCTCCCAAACAACATATCAACAAAAGTAGAAAAAAGGAAGTAGGGGAAATATGCCTAATTTGCATAAATTAAAGTTGCCGCTTTTGCCTCTATATTTTCAGTAATATATAATATAAATCTTATTTTTTCCACACAATATTTTCATAGATATAGTCTAGGTCAAACCATAGATTGACTAGACTACTATTGCTTACTACATATTGGTCCGAAGACCTTCATGGTCTGAGTATTTTTGACCCCATCCCTAACGCTCGACGGAGTTTGCAGAAAAGATGTATAGGCCTAGTTTTCAAGACTCTTGCAGTAGACTACTGGAATCTTGGTTCAAATTTCAGAAGATACCCAAGGCTTGTTATTGACGTACAATATTGTCCTCGTTAATATTGTCATTGAAAACAGATTATTTCAGGTTCAGAAGTGATAAGTCCCTGTAGGGAACGATAAGTTCCTCTCATTAACGGCTACGGGTAATTTTTATGGCGATTATTTTGTACAAGGATGAACACATCTAGTTTGTAAAGGCTTTTACCTGGCAACAAATGCTCTTACTGGTTAGTTGCTAAGTCATTAGTTTTTGATATTATCATGATGATGAAAGAAAGTTATATTAAAGCTTAATAATTTCATCGTCATTAATATTTCAACTGTGAAGAGAGAAAATTATAATGATCCATCAAAGCCTTTAAGAATATTGTGTTCATCCGTATTAAAAAATAATCACCATAAAAATTGCCGGTAGCCGTTAACGAGAGGCAGTTATTGTTCCCTTTGGAATTATCACTTCTGAACATGAAATAATTTGTTATTCAATGACAATATTAACGAAAATGACGCTGTTGACCTTTTTGCTCTGCATTGTAAAAGCAATTTCATGTATTATTTTTTGTTATTACTATTTTTTAATAGTTTTTATACGCAGCATTATTATTATTATTTTCTAACTGTAAATTACGTGCTTATCTTTGAGTTACTTATATATATGTATCGTCTAAATTCATCCATTGGCTTGTTTTAATTTTATTTTATGTAGACCTACAATTTGAAAACAGTTGTTGTTTGTATCTATGTATTTCATATTAAATTGTTACTATTACTATTACTTTTTTGTTTAATTTTTATTTATTTATTTTTTTTGGGGGGGGGATCATACACTTTTCCTTTTATGGGAAATTCAACTTCTCAAAATTGTTTAAACACTGCATGCAAGTTAGAGTTACCTTTGAATGATTCCTGAAAATGTAATAAAGTTGACAATTGTTTATTCAAATACCTTTGGCTTAAGTGGAAATTTCAATAAGGATTACTAGCGATAAACACTGTAGAGAAATGTCATACCACCGAGTCTGCAACATAATGATAAGCGCAGTGGTCATTCAAATGAGATTATTATCTTACTAACTAGTGAGAATTTGATTTTGGCGGGAAAATGGCAGCCATCTTAAAAAATTGCAGCCGTCTTTGATTTTTTCTTGTTCAGATGTGTTTGGAGAATATGCAGTGACTACATCTATGAAAATATTCTGTGGAGAAAATAAGCTTTATATTATATATTACTGAAAATTGAGGCAAAAGCGTAAATTTTTAATTTATGTAAGTTAGACTCATTTCCCCTACTTCCTTTTTTCTACTTTTTTGATATGTTGTATGGGAGGATTTCAAAAGACACTTGCCAAAAAAAAAATCATTTCTGTTGCAATTTTGTCTCGGTCAAACCATAGATTGACTAGACTATTCATGCAGTTGTGTTCTATAGATATGGAATTTATGGCCATTGAAGACCAACATTTTGAAGAATAAAGACACCATTTTGAAAATAGCGGACCTAATAGTCTGACACTCTCAATAATGCATTTTTTTAATTGTTGGACACGGCAGACATATACATAGCCACTGGAATGAAGATTCTAGGCCTCTTTTTCCGAGTTATGTAGTTTTATATCAGAAATGGTCGCCATTTTGGAAAATGGCCGCCAAGGCCACCTCAGGCCATGTTTTCCAAGTTTCATGCTTTTACCATAAAGTGCATGAAATTTCCACTTATCCGCTGGACTAATACAAATTGCAGAATAAATACTAGCACACATTTTGGTCTTGTTTACTACCCTTAATGGGTTCACAGTGTTATTGATGATATTTAAGGTCCCAATAGACTCCATGCAGATTACCAAGATGCAAGAAGTTTCAACAAGGCGTGACATTTAAAAAGCTCTTTGCTTGGGAATGGGAAGCTTTTGAGGGCTCTTGTGATTGTCAGTTTACCATAAATAACCATTGGAGAGATGCTGATGAATTCAACAGAATCATTGTGTAACATGTTAACAGGATCCAGCAGACCTAGTTCTTCTCAATCCAGCAGTAGTACATTGACCATTACAAATTCAAATGGGCGTTACATCAGTGTAGTTACTCCATGCTTCATATCAGCTATCTGTCGTCTTCTCCTGAATCTGTTGGCTTTGTCTCCCAAAGAAACCAACCATTCTATTGAGGAATACAACATTAACCAAAGCTTGATCAGGTAAGGATGTAAGCAAAGAATTGTTTTTCAATGTGAAAATATATTCCTTTGTCTATGTAAGCAGAAACAAGCAATGAAACAAATCATTTGTTTGCTATGATGGAGTTTATTCAAGAAGGTAAAAACTCAACTCAGCTCAACAGTTGAATTGGGAACGTAGCACAAACAAAACGTTAGTTGTTTTTATAAATGATGGAGTTTATTGTAAGTTTCAACTTCCCATGTAAATAATAATAATAATAATAACACCATTTATATAGCGCCTTTTCCAAAGGTTGCAAAGCGCTCAGAGAATGACAGGAAAAACAACAACAATGGGAATGCTAACAAAACCAAGAGGAAAACCACGACTAGGCAAAGCCTGCAGCATTTAGCCAAGAGGGTCCAGCAAAAGCCGGTTTCTCTTTGACGAGAACGTGCAGGCCAAGCCGGGCGACAGTTACTGATTGAACAAGTATGTTTTCAATGACCTTTTGAACATGGTAACAGAGCTAGAACTTTTGATGGAGTGTGGAATGGAATTCCACATCCTAGGGCCTGCAACTGAAAAGGCTCTGTCTCCTGATTTTCTGATGGTGCGAGGAATATACATGTTACCCTGTGAACGTAAGTTGCTCTTCGTAGCCCTGGTTTCTAATGAGTTGGAAATGTATATGGGAAAAGTACCAGACACACACTTGAACATGTTTAAGGCCGTTTTGAACATTATTCGTTTTTCTACGGGGAGCCAGTGCAGCTGTTTGATCAGTGGTGAAGTGGGGACATGATTTTGGTAGGAGAAGATGACACGGGATGCTCTGTTTTGTATCTTCTGTAACTTGCTTAAATCAGATTGTTTGAGTCCACTTAACAAAGAGTTACAGTAGTCCAATCTGGACAGTACAAGTGCCCGAACAGCAGCGTGACAGGCTTCAGCGTCAATGTACTTGCGGATTCTATTGATATTTCGGAGGTGGTAGTTAGCTGATTTGCAGACTGACGTGACATGATCACTCATCGACATAGTGCTGTCGAAGACAACACCAAGATTCCGGATGGAAGTTGATGGGTGGAGTGTGATGTTGTTTACAGTGAGAGTCAGATGGGCAAGATGTTTGTAGTTACAGCTTGAAGAGGCAATGAAAAAATCAGTTTTCTCCTCGTTTAGCTGAAGCTTATTGCTTAGCATCCAGTGTTGAACGTCACTGATGCACTTTGAGAGCTTGAACAGCCCACATTCTGCATCATTGGGGATTTTGGGGTCAAATTCTACGTAGATTTGGATGTCATCTGCGTACAGGTGAAACTTGACCTCATGCTGACGAAGAATGTCACCAACTGGGGCCAGGTACATAGTGAAAGCCTGAGGACCTATAACAGATCCTTGTGGGACACCGAAACGAAGAGCAGTTTCATCAGAGGTGACACCGCCAGGTAGGATAACCCGACTCTTGCGATTGTCGAAGTATGACGTGAACCAGTCGAGCGCTGTGCCAGTTATTCCAAATTTGTAATGGAAGCGTTGTAGGAGGGTTTGATGGTCAAGGGTATCAAAGGCGGCTGAAAGGTCAAGCATGACCATGAAAATGGCATTGTTTTTGTCAACTGCTCTAAGGATGTCATTTTGTACATATAGCAGAGCAGTCTCGGTGCTGTGATTGGGCCTGTATGCTGATTGTAGAGGCTCTGCTAACTGATGTTGAACGATGTGTCGGGATAGTTGTTCGCAGGCGATCTTTTCCATTAGTTTAGCTAGGTACTGGAGATTAGAAATGGGGCGATAATTTTTGAGTACTTCCTTATTAAGAGATTGTTTTTTCAGGCTAGGAGTGATGACGGCCTTTTTGAATAGCTCCGGGAAAGCACCTGATGTCAGTGAGGTATTTACAATCTCCGTCAGCTTCGGTAAGAATGTAGCCATGTGCTTTTTGAATACCCAAGTTGGAACTATGTCAAGTTGGCACGATTTGGTCGATGAGTTATTGATCACTTTATGGAGGTAATCTTCGGTGATCGGCATGAAATGCGGGAACTGAATACTTAGAGGGCATGTTTGCGTATCAGCCGATGAAGTTGAATCAAGTTGAACGTCATCTATATGAGCTCGGATTTTCGTAATTCTGTCAGTGAAAAATTTACTGAAAGCGTTAGCAAGAACTGTAGGCGTGTCCTGGATTGATGGGGTTAAACGGGGTTTGCCAGTGAGGTCATTGACGATGCGGAAGACTTCCTTTGGGCTGGATCCTATCAACGACTCTCTATAGAAGACAGATTTTGCTTTGACAAGCACTTCAGCAAGTTTGCATTTGGATTGTTCGTAGTTGGTGCGGTCACTGGGTAGTCTGGACTTCCGCCACTTGCGTTCCGCTTGACGACGACTGCGTCTCGCGTCATCAACATCATTGTTGTACCATTTTGGTTTAACACGTTTGGGCTTAGGTTTAGAAGTCAAAAAAGGTGCATGGATGTCTAAAGCACGGTTTACTGCCGAGTTAAATTCTTCAACTGCCGTGTTAACGTCGCCTTCACAGGTGACATCGTGGAGACGGTCTGTTAGTTCACGAGCAAAAGCATCATGGTCAATCTTACGAAAATCACGAAACTTTGATGCCAGGAGAACGGGTTGAGGTTTAATGAAGTGAAGTTTACAACTGATAACACCATGGTCAGAGACGTCATTCATGTCAGTTGTGCAATCACTGACCAGTTCATCATTATCAGATCTTACGATAATGCCGTCTAAAGTATGTCCTAGTTTGTGGGTAGGGCCCGTAACAAGTTGTTTGAGGCCATATGCTGTTAGCGTAGTGTGGACGTGAGCTGTATCAGATTTGTGAGGACAGTCAAAGTGAATATTAAAATCACCGAGGCAGATTAATTTTCCAGGTAATTCGTCTATGTATTCGATGAACCGATCAAAGTCACTGAGAAATGTAAATGTCTTAAGTTTGTTTCTCGCAGATGGAGGAGGTCTGTAGATTATTGCTAAGTGGAGGTGATGCGTGGTGTCTGTTATAAGAGCATGCTCAAATGTACTAGTTCTAAAATTGTCACTTGGAACATGTATCAAGTGAAGTTCATCACGAAAGATGACAGCAATACCTCCATGTTTGTCTCCAGGGCGCGGAATGTTAATGCACATGAACCCTGGTGGGGTTATCTCGTTAATGACTACTTGATCATTAAAGTCAAGCCAAGTTTCTGTTAGAAACATTATGTCAATGTTCTGGGACATAATGTAGTCGCAGATGATCAGGGATTTGTTGCAGGCAGAGTGGACATTCCAGTGAGCTACATTAAGATAGCTTAATTCAATGTCTTGCGAGGGATGTGACATAGATGGTTGCAGACCAATTCGGACATTTGGAATAGTGTTCTTAATTTTACGGTGGCGGATGTGAGAACCGGCCCGCCGACTTCGTAGATGAAGCACTCCCAGGTCTTTAAGATTATGGAATACTTGGGTTGTCAATGTACACAAGTTGTTGCTAGGTTTTAGAGCAAGAAGTTCAGATCTAGTGTACATGAGAGCTGGCATTGAGTTTGTTTGGTCAAGCTGTACACTTTCATTCATAGTGACGTAATAAGCAGAGTCAAGCATTGTTGTGCCCCTGATGATAACAATGCCCAATGGAGTATAAGCAGCCAGAGCGTATACAAGACTTACTGTTAGCAGGGCAACTGGTAACATCATGCAAAATCCAGAATATTCCAGCAAAAGAAGGTCTGATTTTCCTTCAACAGGTCCTAGCTGATGAACTACACCATATTTGAAGCTATGTCAAGAATTGGGTAGAAAGATCCAAGCATAACGACAATATTTCATTGAGATTTCCGGATCAAATTCTCATAAGCGGCAGCAGCAAAACAGCGCCCGTGACACTTTAAAACAGGTTTAAATTTAAAGAAGCCGTTTTACATGACTAAGTTTATTACTTTTTTAAAGTCGATTTCACACTTCACTTCCTACGAAGAACATCACAATTTGATTAAATTTAAAACTAAATCACACTCTGGACGAAGAACAGTAAAAGAAACAAAATACACTCGCATTCAGTAATAATCAGCAACATAACTTATTAATAGTGGCTTCTTATATAGCGCTCATATCCGTCACTCAATGACGCTCAAGGTGCTTCAACAGTCAGTATTTTCCTGCAAGGTATATATGTGGAGCTACTTTTTGAAGTTTGAGACCTATTCCTTTGCATAGCACAATGTAATGGTTTACAAGGTGCTGTAGCGCAATATGCTGCCAATCAAACCAGGAACACCGGGGCGAAACCCTTCTCTTTTCGATAAGTGCACTGTGTTCTTTTACGTGCATTACACAACACACGGGACCAACGGCTTTACGTCCCATCCGAAGGACGAAGCAATAATGGTTAAGTGTCTTGCTTAAGGACACAAGTGTCACGACTGGGACTCGAACGCACACTCTGCTGAACAGAAACATCAGAGCTTGAGTCCGGTGCTCTTATCCGCTCGGCCACGACACGCACTTCTTTTAGTGACTAACTGTCACAGCTAAAAGGTTTTTTATTTTGTACTCCATAGCCAAAAGGTTTGTATCTAAAGAGAGCAACCTGATACCAATTATTATTCTAGCAAACTGGCAAAGAGACAAACATCCACAAACATCAACACACACACACACACTCTAGGTACACCTATTCTCAAATATGCATCCCTGTGGAGACATCTTCTTGTTCTTCTTTTTGTCCCTGTAGTTAACATTCTCCCATAGACTTTGCTCACAAAATTTCTTGTAGAGCACCTTGGTCTTTAGAATCCCCTTATGTAGACCTTTTATTTACCCTTTTTTGTTTTGTCCTTGGCCTCCGTAAGGTTCTGAATATGAGCTCATCACCTGGTTGAAAAATGGGCACAAAGCCTCAATACACTGGCACCAAAATCCCCTGGGCTGCAGTCCCAACTATACCACTTGGAAATTTTTGCACCATTCCTTTGGGCACCTTGATCCATTGGACATACATGTAAATCACAACCCATTACTATACTTCAAACACTGTCATAGACTACATGTCAGAACCTGATAATAACCAATTTGAAAAATTTACAGACACAGCAACATTCCACCATGGAAGTCTGCGTAAGTAGAAAGCAACAAAAGAAGAAAATAAATAGTTTCTTATGAAAGAAGAAGGTTCGACCCACATCATACTTCGCATGTAACATCCTCAGTTCAACACTTTGCCCAACTAAACAAATATGACGGGTATGTTAAAATCAAATCGCATGTAGAATTAAATAAACAAAATGCATTAAACGGTTTGATATTATAGATTATTTGGTTTCAATTCAACAAGACCCAACAGCCAAACACTTTTCTTGCAAGTAATTAGAAGGTAAACATGAAACAATAGTTCGCATAAACTAATATTTCACTCAAATCACACTTTGCATTCAGTACATTTTCAAGGGAAGCGCAAATTTTATATGTGTTGTCAAAAACCAGAACATTATTTCAACTTGGCTTGATTTTTAGCAGAACATGTTGTTGGACTCCAGTGTACTCTGAGTTTGTCACCGTCTCGCTCGGTTTTGGACCGAAGCCGTCATCCTTTTGACTTTGCCCACCCTTTTGCAATTGGCTGAGTTGATGATGGCACAGCTTCCCTGCTTTCTCTTCTCCACAAAACCTCACTAGGCAGCGACATCTCTGGGCATAATGACCAGATAATTAATGATGCTCTTAAATAGTAAAAACACTACAATATGTCATACGCCTACTATGAGTATGAAAATATAATGTCTTAACACTTTGGTTGACTTTGACGAAGTGAGGATTTCCCACAAAAAAACATACAACCTTCGCTAATCCGCAAAGGCTGATTGGTTAAAAGTAATACTTACAAACACTGTCTGATCGATCATTCATTCGGATGAAAATATGTAACACATAAACCAAGTGGTATGGTCACCAAGCCAATGCTGTACACACATACACACGGCTGCTGGCTGGGAACTTGAAATCGATAAAAGTGTAGATTTTTGCATAGACAACGAGCTATTAAATGTCATACACCTGACATTTAGACACACACGTAACACAAATGTAACAGGCATGACCCTTATTTTTCATTATTGTCCTGAACTTGTTGACTTTTTTAAGCATTTTTTTAATAATAATGTAGGGACTATTAAACTTGTTTACAATATGAAGTAAGACTTGTTTCTTTTTCTGTTTTGTTTAGATTTAAACTTTGATGTTTTTTCTTACGTGTGTGATGTGTGTTTTGCAATGAAAACCAAAGAGATCATAAACACCCAATTTAAAAAAATAAAATTGTGAAAAAACAACTTAAGCATACCCAAAATAATATGCCAAGGTTATACTGATATAAAATATGTTTAACAAAAATTCACAAAAATTTGTACAAATAAAAAGTTCAATTGTAAATTTTGAAACAATAACGACTGAGTGAAATAAAAGTTATGGTAATAAAAAGGTGCTGTATTCTGCGCAATCAGAACAGCCTACGTTACGGTGTCCCATTGCAACCAATGTGAACAGCCACAACACCTGTCATGTTACGGTGTCCTGTTGCAACCAATGTGAACAGCCACAACACCTGTCATGTTAAGGTGTCCTGTTGCAACCAACGTGAACAGCCACAACACCTGTCATGTTACGGTGTCCTGTTGCAACCAACGTGAGCAGCCACAACACCTGTCATGTTACGGTGTCCTGTTGCAACCAACGTGAACAGCCACAACACCTGTCATGTTAAGGTGTCCTGTTGCAACCAATGTGAACAGCCACAACACCTGTCATGTTAAGGTGTCCCGTTGCAACCAACGTGAACAGCCACAACACCTGTCATGTTACGGTGTCCCGTTGCAACCAATGTGAACAGCCACAACACCTGTCATGTTAAGGTGTCCCGTTGCAACCAACGTGAACAGCCACAACACCTGTCATGTTACGGTGTCCCGTTGCAACCAATGTGAACAGCCACAACACCTGTCATGTTACGGTGTCCTGTTGCAACCAACGTGAACAGCCACAACACCTGTCATGTTACGGTGTCCTGTTGCAACCAACGTGAACAGCCACAACACCTGTCATGTTAAGGTGTCCTGTTGCAACCAATGTGAACAGCCACAACACCTGTCATGTTAAGGTGTCCTGTTGCAACCAATGTGAACAGCCATAACACCTGTCATGTTAAGGTGTCCTGTTGCAACCAATGTGAACAGCCACAACACCTGTCATGTTACGGTGTCCTGTTGCAACCAATGTGAACAGCCACAACACCTGTCATGTTAAGGTGTCCTGTTGCAACCAACGTGAACAGCCACAACACCTGTCATGTTACTGCCCATGGCCCCATCTTCTTTCATCCAACTTTTCTCAGCTTGCACAAGCAACGTTTAAGTTCATATAAATTTGAAACTTCCAATATAACCCCTTATTAAACAAACACAGAAACAGCTGCAGCTAGCTGGGTATTCATTCACTAATACGATTGACCCAGTTCAGCGTAGATTTTTTTCTTTTTTGCGAGACAAGTGAATTTGGTGAATCTTTATTTTACAAGACAAACTTGTAATTATCTGATCAACAAATATAGTGTGTTTGGTTTGTTCAAATGTTGTAGATTGATTGATGTAGAGCACATCTCAGGTCTCTTGCATCATCTGTCGGTGACATCTACTCAAGAACAGAGGAAGATTCTTCTACAGTTGTCAGCACATCTTACCATGTGCAGAGATATTTTACAGCTTCTTCAAGCGTACAAGCAGACACAGAACCCTATCAAATCTCTTACAGCTGATACTGAAACTACAGAATTAGTGCTTGCATGTAGATTGCTTGGTATATCAAGCACAGAGGCAACAGGTAAGTACAAGAATATGCAGTTTAATATAATGTAAGAATGTTTGTGGTGACACCATGTAGTTAAATCTCTCTTCTGAGTATGTTTGCAGTGGACTTGATGTTTCGGTCAGTGTACTCTGTATACATAGACCTCATTTGGTCTATTTGTTTGCAATTTCATTAAACTGTATGGTTTTTGAGGCATTGCATGGTGAGGTATCAATATATATTCGGTTTGCAGTAACACCATGTGTTTAAATATCTACTTTGCTGTGTAGACTTTGTTCTTTAGAGAACTTGTCTTGCTATTTATTCTACTACCGCCGAGTAGATTTTCGGAATTCAGGAGACTTCTCAGTTCTGAAAAGAACTGTCCTGCTTATTAACTACTATCTGGGCAGGAGGTAGAAAATCGGCCTGGACTACTACTTTAGCTTTGTGGATCGGGGGGGACTTCTCAGAATTAACTGCACTCCCGTGGAGTGAGTTCTTTTTGGTCTCAACGTTTCTAAACCCCCAAAATTGAACCTAACAAAACAGGAATTCTAAGCTATCAATAGCCTACGCAGGGATCCCTCATAACACATCCTGAAGTCTGACAAGGGTAATGCCACAGTTGTAATGGATCGTACCGATTACGATCAGAAAGTTCAAAGTATCCTTGACACAGATACTTATGTCCGCATAAAGAAGAACCCGATTCCATCGGTAGAAAGGAAGTTGGCTGCCCAGCTCCTCTCTCTGAACCGTAGCACTGCCATACCCACTCCGCTATACAGACATCTCAGGCCTTCTGCCTCGAAGTGCCGAGATTCTTTGGTCAACTTAAGATCCACAAACCAGAGAAACCACTCCGCCCTATTGTCTCCTCTAGAGGTTCCCCAACCTACAACCTCGCAAAGCACTTAACAATGCTTTTACACCCACTTGTAGATATTTATACACATGGTGTTACCGCAAACCGATTATTCATTAAAAGTTACTTTTGGTTCACAGAAAAGGAACAGTTACCTGATAAGCAAGAAAGAGTTTGTAAACCATTACATTATGTAAAGGAATAGGTAAAGTACTTCAAAACGTAGCTCCACAATACCTTTCAGGAAAATACTGAATGTTGAAGTTCCTTGAGCGTCACTGAGTGACGGATATGAGCGCTATATAAGAAGCCACTATTATTATCATTGTTATTTGTTGTTCGACACTGTAGAAGCTCACGAAATGCTTACCTCATATAAGTCACACAGTCTACAGACTGTACAGATAAAAAGACAGGCAAAATGGTTTAAATTACTAAAGTAAAAAGTTCTTCAAAAAAATTGGTGTGCAATTATTTGTGCACTCATTAATGCACTCATCATGATTTGACAGTGAAAAGCAGTTTCTTAAAGGGCCCCTGAATAACAAATTTCCTAGGAATTTATTTTGAGCTACTTCCTAATCCCCTTATGTATGTATGAAAACTAATTGACATCAATATTTGGTTAATTTCATTGAAAAGTGAATTTCTGTAAAGATTTAAAATTATTTGGACAACTGAGGGCGCTGTTACATTGATTTCATTTCAGGGAGACACTTGTTTTATTTCTGTTGAAAAAATGAAATTGTGAACCCCAAAATTTGCTTGTTAAAAGAATTTGCTTACTGCCATGAACTGACACACTAACAAATCACTAAAGAACAGAAAGTTTACGACTGCAAAATATCCTAAATTCTGTCCCCCTTTTGTGCTTAAACTAATTGTGATTTCTGCCTTACATGACATCACACTTTTGTTCATGAAAATGAAAATTTACATTGGCATAAAATACAAAAAGACACCAGAATATCCTTACAAATGGCAAAACCAAAATTGCAAATATGGTGAAATGGGACACAAAGGTGCATCTCCAAGGATTGCATTAAACAAAAACCATTTCCTGGTCCCTTTAAAGGAGGCATCCTACTAAGTTCCCTATTCTTCCATATCAACTCACTGTTTCTTTAAGACCAAATTGTAGCTTGAGGTAAATCATAGGGGAATACACTGACCATTTGTTAGCTATGGGACAGCTGCATATTATCATTTAACAGGAAATATTTACCTTTTGTTATGTAAACTGAATCATCTTCTAGAAAAGGAAGGGACTACGCTGTATTTACCTCCTGAGGGATTTACATGCAATGTAGTGTTACTTACAGGTACCTCTTTCCATTAGTCCCTTCTTGTTTTTTTGTTTTTTCTTCAGTTTGGATACAACGATTAGTGCAAGTTGACATCCAGAAAAGTATATGTTTTAAGTTCAAGTCTAAAGTGATTTTACAATACACAAATAACTCTCAGGTTGTATACGTCTATTAATGTTGTTTGCTGCTTTTTGTTCATAATTAACAAAGGTGATATTGCATGAATGTGTTTGTCATATACCATTCTTGACTTAGAAGTAAATGGCTACAGATTAAAGTTAATTATTAAATATTTTGTTAATTAGGAGTATTGCTAATTTATTACTGTCAGTAATTGTGTCGAAACCAATCTGTGTTACTCTGAGTTTGCTCTAAAAATGTCCACTGAGAATAGAAATGACTGCTTCAATGACAAAGACTTGGCATTGAATTCCTGCAGCATACTGCTGATTTTCATCCTTGTGGTGCATAGAGCCATGAAACTAAGCAGTTATCTGAATGGTTGTCCCCAGGTGTTTTATAAATCATGATTTTCAATTTCAAAAGGGGAAGTCTGATCATTAAAAGTGAAACCTAAATCCAGCTAGATTAGCTGGTTGAGGGCAATGTATATAACTATCTGAGTGGTTACTTGCGTAGGAGGCTGATCACATGGAGCCTTTCAAGGTTTTCAAATCCATCCACTTTTCAAATAAACAAGAACTGGTCCGTAATGTAAAACCATGGTGTATCAAATTTACAGTTATGACGATATTAAATTGAGCTCGGATGTCTGTAGCTTTCCTGTTTGTGGAAGTTGGTGCTTGGTATGCTATTTGCATTAACTAAAAAAAGTGTAATTTTCAGTAAAAGCTCAAATTGTGTTAAGAATATGTACCTCTGGTGTACCTTCCCTTGTTAGTTCAATTTTCTGGCTGCTACATAAAGCTGCATTTATGTAAGCCGGAACAACTTCAAATTATTATGAGACATGTTTTCCATCCTAAATGCCTTCATATTTTAGAATGATAGTCACACCAAGGTACACCAAGTGCTGAAAGGCAACCAAATGCGCACACTGTATCCTTTATTTGTTTCTTCATGAAACAAACATCCAGAGGAGATTATTCAAACAGCAGGATAGCAACATTTTCTGAGTACTTAGTAATTAATAAATGTAGACAGTGAGGTCATCTTCCAATATACTGTTGAAGAAAGAAGAACAAAATGAAACAAATGCTGTTTCTTATCTTCTTTTCCAATGATTGATAACTGTTTACACAACTTTATTTGCTGAAAGAAAGAAAAATTAACATTACCAGATCTTCCTGAAATTCAAAACTGAAGTCAAGGTGTATTTGTGGTCTCTTTAAGTGCTTCTTTGGTTCAAATGTATAGTTTTACATTTAGTTCATAGTAGTCACTCTTTGCATTTGTTCTGCCAAGTGTCTGAGAAATTAATTGGTCAATCTCAAGTTGCCATGACCAATGCAATATGAATAGCCATATTGGCATCTATGAACGTAGACTGTAGTGTCAGATTTCATTCTTATGGATCTTGAATTAATCATCTGGGGTTACAGAACTGATTGGAAGAGTTCGTTTTGATTATTGGGAAGTATCAAACATAGACAGCTTGGAAATTAATTGGTAGCCAGGGAAATGATGTCAAACAGAAGGCTGACATAATTTGAGAATTTATCTTCTAGGGCAACAGCGTTTCTGTTTGGTAATTGTTGGCATTCATAGACAGTAACATTTTGTATTGTTAAACTAACCGTTTACAGTGTTGATTTATGTAATCAGCATTGCAGTTGGGATGGAATGTTTTATCACTGCTTGTCTATTTTGAAGTGTGTAACATTTTGGTGGAGATTGTGAACCAGTGTTACTTGTTACATCATTAATTACGCACATAAACAGCTATCATGTTAGAGAAACTGTCCAAAACAATTGACAGCAATTAAGAGCCTGTGTTGTTAAATACTTGTTTTTAGAGGTGAGCAATTTCCACCAGGGATTTTTATAATACATCTTAACATTGGTCAGACCTGGTATACACATATAATTGGCAAATCTTCTTTTACCTTTAGTAGCAAATTTCATTAGAAAAGTTACATATTTGTTTACAGTAAAGACAGTTAACTCATAAATGTCTTGTGTGCTGAAATATTGCATGACTGATTTTTTGGTTTATTAACATAAATGTAATTTGTTTGTATTTTATAGGGTCTTGTACCTGGAAGTACATCCATGATGTATGGGAAAGTACATTTTCTCTGATGCTTACTCATATCACCACCGTGCACCAAGCTAGGCTCAAGGATCTATTGCCAGTCATGATCAAATATTGGACAAATATCTCAGGTATTCCACCCAAGATTCTTAATAAGCTGTATTCTGTATTCATAAATACCCTGGTTAATTTAGGCGGTCCTATTGAATTGACCATTTAAGACCAGTTTTAAACAGCTGATAAAGACATAACTAGAGCTATGAATGCGTGTTAGGCGCTCATAGCCATGCACTGGCTTATGCAGGCACTAATTAATCAATACATAACAGTACTCAATGTAAAATCTATTAGCACAAAGCGTTGTATGCAATTTGACCCTACTTGAAATGGAGCCTGAGGATGTAACAGGAATTGAAGTCAGAAAAGTTTTACAGATATTCCTACATTATTATGCTTTTTAACTAAAAAGGCATTTATGAATTAAAAAAAAAGTAGTGACTCGGTCTTAAACAGCTGTTTTAAACCTTGCCTGGTCATGGCTGTTTGACAATGCCGGTTTTAAACTGCCGTTTAATAATACCTCGTCACCTACTCTTTTGAACTAATTTGTCGGCTTATTAGTGGGTAGAAAGACCACATTAGCTGCCTGATGACTTTTGCTGTTATTCACATGGCCCCAATCTTCAAGTTTGGTTTATAAACAGTGTATTCTGTAGGAGCACAGTTTGGATTAAACACCCATTTTTCAAAACCATAACCCATTAGGTACAAAGTAGGTTGTCTACATTTGAATTGATGTAATAGTTGCTTTGGTGTAACTAGTTTTACCTTTACATCCATGTGGGATAAAATGTGTATACTCAGTGCTTTCTGAGTCCTGCTGGGTAAGTATAATACTATTATGTAGAGTTGGTCTACACTCAACATCCCAGGCATGGTTTAAAATAAAAGCATTTGTTAAGTTAGAGGTTTTAAAGATCTGTGTGGAGAAGCTTTTACAGATGTCTCTGCTGATAAATGTCATCATTGTCCACTCTGTAAACTCCGCTTGATTTAACTGAAAACTCCCTTTATAAAAACCAATATGAAATGTCTTGCAATGAGCCAGAGTAAATACGTAGTGTGTGTACCATTGCATTAAGGAGATTATATGCCAGGCTTCTTAAGGATGAGTACAAGCTGTGTAAAGACTAGGTGCCTTGGCCTGTGCTTCAGTTTGCTCTAATACAAACAGATCATCTACTCTTACGCCTACATCTCCACTTACATTATTAGTATTTATTATTTACTTTACCACTTTACTTACCCTTACAAATTTCTTGCAAGAACAATTATTTCTTTTTAATTGCGGAAGTTTCACACATATGATGATTTCATAAGATTTGTAATGCTGTTGTTATACATTTTAAATCATATTTAGTTTACTACTACATTTGTAAACTGAGGAACAAACTGTACCAAGCTTAAAAGAACTTTAATCAACCCTGATTAAAGGTATGATATATTATTGCCAATGATTTATAAAAAGAAAATTATTTCGGGCCTATATTCGATTTTTATTTTTGAGCTTATAAATTTGATACCAAATGTCCTGAGAAACATTTCCATTTAAATTCTGTTCTTATTGTGATTTGCCAAAGCAAAACAAGCTCTTAAGAATGTGCTAAAATTCCCAGACAAAAATACTAACCATTATGAGGATATAAAGGAATTATTTCCTACAAAAACCAACAATGTATCATACTTGAAGTCATAGTTAGAAAAGATATATAACAAAATGTACAAAAAGCTAATAAATTTTAATATTAAAAATGTGTGTTTGAATCATCACTGATTATGGAATATGATTAATTTTGTCCTTTTTAATGAAAAGTTGTTATTCTGTGCAGATTGAATATAAAATTAAATAAGGTGTTTTCAATACATTGATGGAAACAGACTAGCGGTATGTAATGGATAACAGTTGTTGTACAATACTTGACTCCCTACAGACTCAGTGATACATATCATGAAGACACCAATGGATTCATCTACCAGGATAGTTGCTCTTAACTTCTTAGCCACACTACTCTCAGGAATAAAGGACAAGGAGAGCAATAAAGCTACAGTGAAGCAGCACAGTGATGAAGAATCTGATGATGATGATGATGATGTAATGAAGTACTTACTGGAAGTTCTAGATGATCCAGGTAAGAAGTGACATGTATCAGTACAATGTGTAGCAGTGTATTTATTCTCATACTTATCTGTATTGAGGCTTGGAATCAAATCTGTGGTCACAACCACATCTTTCAAGTTGGGTCATTGTGGTGATAGTGTGTTTATTTGTGGCATTTATGAGGTTAAATTTGTTCATTTTAATAATATTAAAACGTTTATTTAATTGTAACTTTGTTAATTTGATTTATGATTTAATTATGATAATTGTGTTGTCAATGCAAAATTATGACCCCAAACCCCAGCCCATACCTAAGTATTTAACAATATTTTCTATAGGATGCACATTTGTACATTAGTGTTCATGTTCATGAGAGAACACAGTGCCTAAGTCGTCTACTAAATATGGTTCTAATTGTTCAACTACATGTACATAACATTACATTTAGGAATAGACTGTGCAAGTCTCGCGTTCATTCGAACTTCCGGGACCATAGTGGTCCCAACCATATGGAGTTTTACGTGGGCGAGATTTTGTTTTGTCAATTATTTTAGTTTAAAGTAGTTTATGACTATGGAAATTATACATGTTGTTGGGAATGTAATACTTAGTGATAAAAAATATGAAAGTAAAATCAATTCAACAATATAACGAAGAAAACCCGAGAATTAAACTTGACCTCAGCTTCCGGTTACTGCAAAAAATTAAGAATTTTGTGCTCACCTCCGATAACAAAACTTATGTAAACGCTTGTTTTGGATGCGCGATGATAATTGCCAGATGCTGTAATTGCAACGCAAGGCCTTATCATTGCAGTCTATGGTTGTTGAGGCGTCAGCGTCCTCTTTAAACTGTGCCAAGCGTTAATTTGACGCCGGTGTGACCTTCGCGAATCCGCGTAAGGGGTTTCTAAAAAGTTAAGAGCAAATAAGCATTCTTGTCCCAGAGTTTTTATTATGTTTTAATAATAATTAAAACATTAGTTGTGTATTTATAATAAAAGCTAAAACTAATTTTATAAAAATTGTACTGAGTATTTTTGTTGTTCAGATTTTGTCATTGGATATAATTTAAAACACAGATTTGATATCAGAAAAAAATTTGTTCTTCGTTTGACGTGTTTTCTCGTTCCGATACGCGCGAGACTTGCACAGTCTATTGGGATCACAATTTAACAACAATATCTGATGGTTTTGAGACATTTAACAATTTTGTTCACAAACATTGATATGATCCATATTGATAATTTAACTTTTATTAATTGTTTTCTTTGAGATTATCTTAATCTCAATACTTAGATACATCTTGTAAATGTTTTTTTTATTATTTGTATGTTTTTGCTGACTTTGTACTTAAATGCACAAAATATTTACAACACAATTTAACAATTCAGAAATTTTTTAATGAATTTTTAAAATATTTTTGGCCCAATAGACCAAAAACAATAATCAAATAATAAAACCACACATTGACATATTTGTTGTTACATGTATCTTTTTACATTTGCTAACAGTTGTGAACCACATATCCAGTGTTCAAATGGTTTCTATGTATTATATGCATCTCAAATATCTAGGATTGCTGTTACATCTTTTAGAGTGCCAAGATTACCACCAGCTTTCTGGCTCTGGATTCATCAAGTTATTCATGGCTACCATTTCTCATCTCATTGACTAGGTTGTGTTTCCTATTTACTTATGTAAATTGCTACTTGCAGAGATACCCAGACTCACGTTAATTGATATGAATCCAAGATAGCTACATTTTGACAAACAAGACAGATGCTAATCAGGAAAATTAGATGTAAGCCATCATCATTACACATCACATGAACTTGTTTGCCAGTCTCAGGGAAATCAGTTCACTAAATGCTGGCTTGTCTGTCTGCTCAATCATTAATTTGTTTCCCATTTTCCCTCCTTATCAAAAACAAGGTCAAATACTAATAGAGTCAATACTGTAATAGGATTGAGGCAAGTTGTTCGGAAGGTATTCTTATTATACTCTTTTTTGCATTACACTCAAATTTGGAAGTAAATGTCTTTCATTTTCGTAATTTAATTGTTCACTAATCTGTTCAATTAATTTGGAATGTGGTTATTGTACATGGCATTGAAAGATGAATTGACAACTTTGCCAAATGAAGTATAGTCCTGCAGTACAATAAAAAAAGAACAGTTTTACTGGTTCATCAGAATCAGTGTGCTGCATATCCAGTCAATTTCATTATATCCCTACTAGCTGCAGAGAGTTGTTGATGTCATTTTCAAGGTTGTGTTAATTGTAGAGACTCAGTAGTGTTTGACCCCTCCCCATCGTGCCCTTCACTTGCCCTCAACAAGTATGGGTGGCGCCATGAATGGCTGAAGGAAAGTAATGTGATCATTCAATAGTCAACTATAGTTGCTGGTTTTTGATGATGTAATTATTGCCTAGTCTATGCTGTTTCTGTATTTTGTTTTAATTGAGTTCACCTTGTCACTGTGCTTGCAATGTCGTAATGACCTTCGCCTAATGGCTCATTTCCCACAGAGAACTAAAACACATTTACAAGAAAGCACACCATTCGCTAGTTAAATATTTTAATTAAGAATCTTGGTGCAGTGTTTCAACTGCAAAAAACATCTGTATTAGTGTGGATTCTGAGATAAAAGGAAAATTAATTTTTTTTCATCAGTGTAATTTGTCAGCTTAAGTGTTTAGATTTCTTAATGATAATGTGAAGAAAGTTTCTTCAGTAAAGTGATCATCTGTAAAATGAATTAGTATCCAAGTAATGCATGACTTGCTTGCCTTACCACATATTTCAAAGTACATGTAAACAAGTTAATGTCCATTTGTAAAGTTAAACCACCATCATCTTTTGTCCAGACCTTTGTTGTAGCAGCTACTTGAGAACATTCATGGATAACATTTTAAAATGACTGTAAAACTGTGAGGTGTAATAATCACTAAACTGTCTCATTTAGCTATGTAGATTATACAATCATTTTAATTCTTGTTACAAGTTAAACTGGATCTTGATTTTGTGTTTATTCCAGACTACAATGTAACTTTGAATGTTCATAGACTGGCCACTTTGAAAGAATGTACAATTTTGTTGGTTTGAAAATGATTTAAAGCAATTTAGTTGAGGAAACAATAGCTGCAAGAGGTTATACAGCGCTGTAAAATTGTCAGTCAGACTTCAGTCCAATTGAAATGTCTGTTCATGTTTAAACCATTAAACACACTCACCTGACATTCAATGTACATACAATACTTAATGACAAGTTGTTATAAATGCTGCAGAATAATGTCTATATTTTGATTTTATCAACATTTCTCAGTTCTAGATGTATTTTAACGTTTCCATTGCATGTTATAATGATGTGAGTTTTGTTGCTGTATACTGTTTGTTATCCACTGAGCTTGAGGTGGTAATGGACCTGAACTACCTTTTTTCCCAGCACGCATGCTGAGGGGCTTGTCTGGGATTTGTGCAATGTCTATACATGTACCCAGAGGGTTTGTTACTATAGAGACTATTTCATCACTGTCACTCTGTACTTTTCAGGTCATACTACAGGCAATGGGATCACCTTGTGCAGTGTACTACTTGAAGCATATGATGGTACACTACCTAGATGTCTAGATACAACAGGATCCACTCGTGAAATGACTAGTATTATATGTACACTGAGAAACCTCTTAGCATTCAGTCAACAGGCCAAGACAACAGCTCTTCAATGTAATTAGATTAACAGTAGTTATTTAATTCATGTCATATTTGCATCTTCGATAGTGAACATTAGTTGGGTTTTGTTTTATTTGTTTGATTTAAGTTGGGTTGGGTTTTGTTTTATTTGTTTGATTTAAGTTTTTTTTTTTTTTTACTCTTTTGAAGTTGAAACATACCAATGAATTAATTTGTTACATTTTTATTTTTAAGTCCAAGCTGTTGAAAGTATCATTATTTTGAAAAAGTATGAAGACATAATTAGACAACACTATGAAGACATAATTAGACAGCAGGGGATATTTTTTTAATGAGTTGTTTAGTTTTTTTAAGGTTGCAGAAAATAGTGAAAATCCTCCAAGATAGTTTAAGCACTTTTTATAAGGGTTGACATGAATGTATTCAAAGCAATCAGCTATCCAAACACAACTGGAATACCCTGCTTGATGTGATGTACTTAGACTGTTGGCATCAATCCAATGGTTCCAAGAATCTCAAGTAACCCTACATCAGGAGTTGATTTATCCTCACAAGCATTGATTACCAAGTACATCACTGTATGCCATCTCCAACATCTATTTACTGTTTACTGTGTCTCTCAAAGTCTTTGTCTTCTTTGTCATGTATTAAAAAAAACTATTTTTAGTGGAAAGTTTTGTTCACTTTTGTTTGTAGGTACTGATCAGGGTTTGGGAAACACAGAGATTTCTTTTTTATATTTGATGTAGATACAATACACTGTTTTAGACTAAAGAAGATTGTTCCATTTGTATAATACAGAAACATACCTTATGTTCAGTCTTTAAAGGGAGGGTATACGTTTGGTAAATACTCAAACAAATAATGACCCTAAAAAGTTACTTGGCAAGAAGCACTGTTGATGTATAACATTTTGAGAAACAAATCCCTCCTAAGCATGTGGTTTTAGAGAAAGGGATTCAAAAAAATGTCAATCTTAGAAATGTTCCCTTGTCTCAGATTGTGTATTCCAATCACGAATTATTCTTCCTGCATGGACATAATCGCTCCAGATTTTCAGGGATATCTCAAAAACGATACTACCTTTTGAACTGAAATTTTCACAGATTGTTGTGTTGTATATATCTACATTCATATAGGATTAAAACAATATAACGGTTCCAAAAACCAAAGGTATGCTTTGCCTTTAAATAAGTTTCTAATTTTGAAAACAAGTTTATAGGAACTTTTATTTGTCCACTTAGAAACAACCATATGGATGCTAGTTTCCTTATATGGGCACTTTACAAAAAAACTTAATTATTTAAAAATTGATTTACTTATCCAAATTGAAAGATTGATTATGTTTTGTTTTTTTCCTTTGATTTGAATGACAGCTGGTTTACTGGACTCCTTGGTTGACAGCATGCAGCACACACACGCAAAACTGAACATACACTGTCTCCAACATCCAAGGCCTAGTGCCAAGAAGAAGGTGACATACCATAACAGCTGTGTTTTCTAGGTGTACTCTGAGATTTCATCAGTCATTTATGGGAAGTTGGGATTAGTTCTGCATCAGTCAACATCTAATAGTTACCTGCTTTTATTATTGTGGATGCAGTCCAATGTTATTAAAACTCTATGCTACACAGGTGCAATTGATGTATCTACTGTGCATGTTTCTTAAGTACACACTAGACTGGCTTTTCACAGCTTTCTACATTGTTTTCCTTGGGCATGAATTACTTTAATATTGTTTTGTCAATGCAAAGTTTAAGTAACATTGTGGTGCAATGTTATGAAGAGGACAGTTCCACACTTTTTCTTTTGCATCATGCCATTTTTTGTCTTTTGAAAGATATTTTTTATTTATTAAATTGCTTTCAACATGACCAAAAGTCTAGGCCTCAGAAATCTCTTGTTCCAGATTTAGGTTCCCTCTTCCCAGCTACCTTTACAACTTGTGTTTTCTCTCAAGTTCCTTTCAAAATTTTCAAAACATTAAGATTTTAATATATATGCAATGAGATCACATAACAAGATGTGACCTTGTTAGAGTCATATTTTTCCCTTCTGCAGAAACTTGTGAATGTGCAAGTAGGTCCAAAGCCAATTCTTGTTGCTTGTTTGCAAGGTTATGAGTGACAATCGTTGTGTTCTACATCTTAGTAACATCCTTGTTGCACTGTAGCAATATATTCCTGTTGAGTAGTAGTAAAGTCACAAATGTAATAGGACAGGAGCTGTTCCTGTGCAGTTTTTCTAGGTGGATTTTAACATGTTGTTATCTTGATATAGGAAGAGCCACTGTTGTTGAAGCTTATTGGTCAGATGGAGTTACTGCAGAATTGCCTGTACCATTGCAAGGATGCCAAGGTTAGCTTTTCATCTTAATAATACTTAATCTGTTACTAATGTGGAAGACTTGCATTTTTTATCTTTTTGGAAGGAAAAGTTGAAAGTATACCTGCATTACAGAATTTTACAACCTGTAAGATGTAAAGAACTGTACTAGAAATCACTATGGGGTTGCATTTGAAGAGTTTGCCTGAGAAAAAAGTATACATATCTTGTGACGTTCTGTGGACTTAATTACAGTCTACACAATGTTTTAAGGTATTTCGGGTTTTTCTTGAAAAGAAAACAATGTTTAGGGTGTGGTTATATGTCTTAAAATAAATGAGAAAAATAAAGGAAATCTTCATGGAAAAACAGTTCTCCAAAAATGTTTCAATTAAAATGAGGATGTGTAGTTCTAAGATTATGTAACAAGAATGTGATAAAATATGATTTTTTCACTACATAGATGAATATAATGTACCTGTGCCTCTTATTGTATGCTCCTGTTATTAACTCAATGAACCATGCATGTGTGTTTTGGTTGTACATGTACACAAGCAATTTTGGCTTCATCAAAGTTAAAACATGCGTGATAATATTACCTAAATTCCCTTGTTTTGTAACATTCCTAAAGACTTTTTGATGCAAACAACTATGCAACACATGTGAGAGGCAAGTCCAGGATTTGTTATTTTCTTTAGTAAATTCTTAAAAGCTTGATCAATCCTTTTTGTAAAGGGTTCTGATAACTGTTAGAGTCAGTCCTAAGTGGCCATGGTTTGGGCTAAATTTATGTCCCACTAATCCACAGGGCTGTGTAGATTTGACTGAAGTAATATTTTAACCTGCATTTGATACATTTGCAAGCAATGTCAAGGTAGTTATGGATTTTGTTGTTGAATTTTCATGTGTTTAGATGACGGCCCTTGAAGCAGGACTAACTGTAGTACTTCTCAAGCTATGGTCATGGAGTGTTCTAGACTCAAGGTTACTGTTGTCTACTCTATCCCTTCTGACTGTGTACACAGCTAACTTTCAACCAGGTATACTACTACTTAAGTAAAACTACTGAGATTCTCTTAAAGGGTCATATTTTCCAGATTTCTGTAAACGCTAACTTATCTCTACAGAAATCAGGGAAATGTTACCTTTCAAGATAGTTGCTTAGGGATAGTTGCAAACGTGGAGTAGTATCAACATGGAAGTTATACCAAGTCACTTAGTCATGTGATTTTAATGTAATCATCATTATAATATAATAGTATACTGCATTCTATTTGATATTTCTTATTCTGCAGCCTGTTCATCCCTAGTTCAATGTTCTCCAAGTCAGAGGGGTTCTTCTTTATTCCATCGTATCATACAACAGCTTGATAGAAGTAGAGGGTGTATGAATGGTCAGTCAGGAGATGAACAACTAATCAATCAGAGACTAGTACAAGTACTCAGTAACACAGTGTGGTCCGCAGAGTGTAGAAATGCTTTATGGAAGGTACGTAGATGTCAGTCTTTCCACCCAAAGATCAAATTATGAAACATCTTTTGAATTTATCATACTTTTTATCACAACGGTGTGTATAAGTACCAGAGAATGAAGCAAGTGCACAGGTTTCATAAGATTTTTAGCCTTTAAATAAAACATAGTCATTTCAACAGCATGTCATGTCACTTATGAATTTGAAATGGCAACATGATTTATTGTGTGGATTTGGCACTGAGGGAACCTACATAAACACAAATAATGAGGTTATAATAAAGACATTTTGTTTATAACAGACTGGTTTCCTGCAAAACTTCAGTCAAGTTCAACAGAGGAAAAGGAAACCTACCAAACAGTCTCCAGCAAGCAGACAGTTATCTGCTGCCCTCTGGCTTCACCTTCTTGCCAATCTGACCTTTTCGCCTGAAGGTCAACAAATGGTCATGAGAATTCCAGGTAAGGAATTGACCTTTGACCTTGTTTCCATTGCCATATTTATCTATTGTCTTTGAGTTGGCAGATGGTTGCCATCATGTTTTGACTGTAGGTGGTTGACTTGTTAGTGATATTTATATTGTCTTACATCCCAAACAGACAATCACTGAAGTTTGGTCAGTTGGAGTGTCAAGTCGTAGTTGTTTATTGCAATTATAATTTAGTCTTTTTGGATTTCACAGTAAGATTGGTAAATAAGTCTACCTTGTCATTCTATTAGAATTTTGTTGAAGTAAAAACTAAATGATGATTTTTGTCCTAGAAATAGACAAGTTAAATGGAAGAAATATTAGTGTATTTTTTTTAAGTATGAAAGTTTATTCTGTTGAAATGGTGTTTATTATAATACCATATCAGTATACTGGATTGCATATCTTGTCTCATTGCATATTTCATGTGTATTTGATTGGAATTCAATGATTTGTGTCCTGTCAGTTGGATAACATTTTAGCAATTACTCATCAGCTTAACACTAACATGCCTTAGATGCTCGTAAAAGTAATGTCTTGGAAAAGGACATTAGTGCATGAACACCTATTAAGAATGATGGTTGTTTCATTAAGGTATAAATTATGAAAACATCATTGAAGCTTCAGGTATGTTTTTTCATTGACTATCAAGAGTTGTTTCTGCAAGAAAGCTGTCTTCTAAAATGTTCCCCAACCACTTGTAGCAATTTGTATTTGTGTCAACTGACGTCTGGTTGATTGAAATAGGTGCCTGTAGTCTTTCTATCTAGGGACCTCTTAAAGGTCCTTAGTGGATGGTTTACTTGGTATAAGCCATTAAACTAACACCCCAGGGCCTTCCTGTTTCTTCAGAGGAGGAATAAGATCAAGAGGCCATGTCAGGTCATGTGTGGTCTACCAGTCAGGACAAATCCTAGCCTACAATGGCTTGTGTATTGTCATTTAACACTGCTCAACTGGGTGAATGGCCCAATTATAATATTGTCTCCCATGTTACACATACTAATCATTGTTACGTTGTGGTCCTGGTTGATACCCTGTCATCTAGTTTTGGTGTTTTTTTATTTAAAGTAAAAAAAAAATATCCACAAATGTGTGTCTGTTTAACATTTGTTTGAATATTAAAGTTTCATTCCTCCCAAAGTCTGAGTCATAAGGATAGTGACCAAATTTAGGTTTTACGTAATCATTACATGAACATGACCTGAGTCTGACTTGAGTCCAAGTTCCAATTAAGAACTGTTAAAATTCTTCAGAATAAGTTAGAGACAAAATATGTTATTGTTATTTATATAATTTGTTTCTAGTTTCTCACTTCAGTCTTTTCGTTTTAATGGAGGGGCCTTGTGAATAAACAACAACAACTCAAACCAAAAGCAACATATCATCTCTGTTGGGATATTTGGAGATAAATAAAGTGACAAGTGATTATCCTTAAATCAGTCAGTGTTATATACAAACTATCTGAGGTGACACATATAAACATTAGACTACATGACACCTTCATAACAACACAATGGAATTTTACATTTCAGAAGCATTGGATTTATTGCTGGCGTTTGGTGAGTCATGCAGTAGCAGTGATGTAGAACATCTAGCTACTCTGATTCTACATAATTTGTGCTTTCCCAGTGCAAACAAGCCTAAGTTACTAGCTTCAGGTAAGAATCCAATCATTTTTCTAACAAAACATTTATATCCATTAGTACTGTGCATCAAACTAAATTATGATACATTCTGTTTTCCTGCGCTATCTAATAACAATAAACAAGAGTAAAACCTCCAGGTCAGGAGGGGTACCTGCATGACAAACTGTTGATGACTCACATTGGGGCTCCTCTACTGGTAACATTGTTTTTTGTGTCATGAACAAACTCATGGGTTTACCACTTATTTTTGTAAGGTGGAAGGGGGGTGGTGGGGGGGGAATGCAGATGCCGTCAAGATTTGTTAATTATTTGGACGATCTTTCTCTGTATTTGGTGAGGTGATAATGCCAACCAGTACCTCTGTGCCTCAATTGCTGCAAGGGTAAAACCTCCTCGGCGACCACCAACTCATACACAACAGCCGTTTGCACAATATTCACGCACAGCCCCTTCTTGTGCAGCTCTGTCTTCACACGGTCATTGTTTGTTGCGGTCTTTTCGGTGCTCATTTCAAACTGTGTATCTTGCACAGTCATGCATTCCTCCTGCTATGCTTTGTTTCCTAGTAGAAAGAGAGACAAACGGTACTGAAATTCAGGCCTTGAAATCTCCCTTTTTCCGATGGCTATTGTGTAATTCTGATTTTAGACTCCTTTTTTTATACAAACTAGGATTACGAAAGATGATAGGCTGCCACTATTGTTTATCATTGTATTTTGCATATGGGAGGCCTGAGATTCCAGCATACCATGGTTAATTATCTGCCGGGGCTTGCAGCCAAGGTTTGTCCTATTCATGGTGAAGACATTCAATTTCTCAAAAGAGAACAACAAATCCCAATGCATTTTATGAGAAAGTTTGTTGTCTTTACTTTGAGTAGTCCAGGTTTTATTGTGAATGATATTCTGAAAAACAATTATTTCAGAAGTTTTGGATAGTTCTGAAACTTAATACCTCACAGATGCACTGTCAATTGTGAAGTGGTTAAATTGAAACAAAGAGGGATATAGCTTTGATTCTCAGGTGGTGTGGGGCTACAAAATGTTCTGATACTAATACAAAGACTCTGGTAACTGTTGCACTTGTTCTGATGTTAATACTGGTATCAGTGCAGCCAGATAGACTCTGGTAACTGTTGCACTTGTTCTGATGTTAATACTGGTATCAGTGCAGCCAGATTTCCCCATTCACATTCTCCTCTACTTACCATATTTCCTAACACTCTAAGCCCCATCGTCTGGATCAATAACTTGGCTTCAAAAGAATGTAGTTTATTGTAGATTAAAACCCAACCTTTTCTTGCTAAAATATACTAACTCTTTGAATACCATTAAATGTTTATTTTAGTATAGTAATTTTTGCTGCTGAGCAGGCCAAAAAGGGGCCTAATAAATTACAAGTTTGATAAAACTATGAAAGCATTTTATAACTAAGTATTTAAAAAAATGTTTTGGTCAAGGATCGTATTGACCCTGTAGTGTTGCTAAGTTGCATGAAATGTAAAACCAGTCATCATGATGGTTTGGGCATTGGAACCAACCAATATACATATGTTGCCAATGGAACTTTATTCATCTGTTTTGTTTTGTTGTATTGGTTTGTTTTGTTTTTGTCCTGCATGCCCTGCATTCACTGCAATTGTTGATGAATGCTTTATGGACATAAATGTTTAGGTTATTGACATTGAAATGAAAAACAATCTGTATTCAATCAGTCAGTCAATCAATCAATCAATCAATCAATCAATCAATCAATCAATCAATCAATCAATCAATCATCAATCATCATCATCAATCAATCAGTCAGTCAGTCAATCATCAATCAATCAATCAATCATATCAATCAATCAATCATCAATCAATCAATCACAGTCAATCAGTCAATCATGTTAAATTTAAAAGACACCAATCCAAGCACTGTATCGTAAGCTCTTGAAATGGGTTTTGAAAATGGCTATTGAAGGAAATTGTCTGATGTTCTAAGACGATAATTCCAACTTCCTAGGTGCAGCAATAGAGAGGGTAGGATCCCCAAAGCTGTGTTTGCTCCTCAGAATGTGAAGGACTCTGAAGTTTAGGAGCAGAAACGTATATTTCAGGCAGCAACAGGTTCTTTGATGGGCAATATATCTGAGATATGTTGGAGCTAAGGTGTTAGTTCAACGGTACACAAGAAGCAAGATCTTAAATTGAGTTTGTGATTCTTCTAGAGCCAGTGCAGGCTTCAGATTGTGTCACATGAATTGATTGATTATTAGTTGATAGATTTTGTTCACTCGGTTGATATGAACAGTTGGATAATGGCAATCTGTGTGAGTTTGAATGCACATCCTCGAACAGTATAAGGCAAGTCAGCTTCATTTATAAGTAGCATATACTTAAAATCAAAGCTGACTAATGCTACTACCATGGCTGTACAATCACCTATCCTGTTGTTAAGTGTACTTACTTCCACTGTAAGATAAACCACTTCATACAAACTGTTGTCATGCAGGTATTCTCAGGGCTTTGGTTCATTTTGTATGAAGCAGCTGTAAAACCAATATTAACTTAATGTGTTTGCACTGTTTGATTGATTGGAAATATCTAGCTTAAAGAAACTATTTTTGATAAAATGGGTCAAAGTTGGTTCTCATTTTAGAGATGCCAAGCAATGGTCAAGATAAAAGCAATGAGCGCCGTATGCAGTCATAAAATGTCTGCTCATAAAAAGCAGCTTGATCACTACTGGCCAAGTTTGATGTTTAGTTATCACTCTGTTGCTATACACTATCTCTCATTAGCCTTTGGATATATCACAACCCTTCGCATCATATCCGTTACTCCTTGGAATGTCTGTATGGCAGCTTCATTTCCAGCTTCATTAATCTTGAGCCAGCTCGGTTATGTCAAGCTTTTTATGATCCACTTCACTCCAGTGAAATAATCAACAAAGATGCTGGTGTGACGATAGAGTCAAGTTGTACACATTTCAGGAGTCTGTAACGATGCCTATTAAGCTTCAGTGTCACATGCTACACACCTCAATCACACTCCCCTCAAATTTTACAGATTACAAAGATTGACATTTATATAGGCCTACTCCCAAACCCAAATTATGGAGTATAATAATAATAATATAACGTATTTGTATAGCTTAACATTCAGTATTTTCCTGCAAGGTATTGTGGAGCTATGTTTTGAAGTATTAGACCTATTTCTTTACATAGCACCATGTAATGGTTTACAAGGTGCTGTGGCGCAATATGCTGCCAATCAAACAGGAACACCGGGCGAACCCTTCTCTTTTTGGTAAGTGCACTGGGTTCTTTTATGTGCATTACACAACACACAGGACTAACGGCTTTACATCCCATCCGAAGGACGCATGTATCTATTGGTATTGTTCTTAGATGTGGGTCCATCAGAAAGGGAATTGAAATTCTTGTTATCTTTGAAAGAAAGGGTTTAATAGATGTTATGTGTATATAGGTAACACAGAGTGTATTACCAGTGTTATCAAATGCTTCTGAAGTTAAACATTCAACTTTTTTTTAATGATTTTTCAAACAAAGACAAATTGTTACCAACTATTTTGTCAATATCTTTGATCGGGTTGCCAGTCAGTAGACATTCAACCTTAAAGGGTGTGTACAAACATTGGTAAGATTGAAAATATAAATGTTCACAGATTTGCACTTAACTTCCATGGTATAAAGATGATCATAGTGTAAAACTTCCCTTGAAATAGTTTTGCTTGAAATGCCATAGTTTTTAGGAAATGAGTAAAACAATTAGTCTTTATCCAGTGAAAACATATAATGGGCCCTTTCACTGTTTTCTCATGACCGATTGAGCTTAACATTTCACAGGTTTATTATTTCATGTATATGTTGGGTCACATAAAGTGCGGATACTAATCTTTGAAAATTATAAATGTTGTACATGTGCTTTAGACTGCCATACAACCTTACAACTTTAAGAATTAATCATACACATTAGTGATTTGTTCTACTCATTATTCTACTTAGCATTGTTTGGGAATAATTGAATGAGTAATTAAATGAGTGAATCATGTAAACAACTGATAACCAATATTGTGTTTTGAAAAGTACAACCCCTGCTCTATAGGTGGTAACATAGAAACAAAAATCATCAAGTCTAAAACACATTTTTATGGTTTTCATTGAGACAACTATATTACATCCTCATAGGGTTTTAGCATTAGATGTGACTTATTAAAGCCAATCAACTTATTAGTGCTGTTGATTAATTACTTGGATTTCCTGATGAAGAAAACAATCAAATCAATGAGACCTTGTAATGGTCATTCGAGCTAAAATAACAACAGAATATTTGTCTGGTAAAGACTAAGTTCAAGGTTATACTGCCATGTATATATGACCAATATGAAGTGTGTCTGAATGAGGTTGAATCCTATCATATATCAATCATAATGAATGTCAACTGCTTACTACAAGAGTTGAGTTTCTAGGAATACTTCATTCATATGACCTGCTGCCCAATTACACTCTTATAATTCTGGTTAGAGTACTAGTAAAGACACACTAGGGAGGGACAGCTAATTGGAGTGTCCCTGTGCTGAATTACCACCAGAGAATAAAATCACATTGTCAGGACTAGAATACAAGTTTTCTTGTTGGGTGGTTAGTGTAGAGTTTTTGTTGAAGGTGGGTTAACATAAGATTTCCATTTAAATTACAAATTATAGTTGAAGTTGTGTCTGATTGAATTGATGGCAGGTAAAGTAAGTAACAATCAATAGGTATTCATCTCTAGTTTTAACTGAGTGGCCCTTTCAGTGGCTACTGCCAGTCTTCCATTATGACCTATTTTGGCAGAAAATACTTTTTATTACTTTTGAAATATATCAACAACATTACAAAACTCAATTATATACAATGTTATTCTAAAACTGATGTTGATTGTAACAGTCACACATGAGTTTGAAATTTCTCTTAAAAACTGTCGAGTTTGAATTAATTTAATACTTTCAAAAACCAGTGTTACAACTTTTGAGAGGGTTAGCCAAATGCATTAAGTTCTAACATACAGGAAAAAAGTACTTTAATAATTTGTTTTATATAATTTTTTATTAGAATGAACAAATCACACTGTAATTTAACTGTAGGCATATAACCTCTTTAAAGTCATCTTTAATAGATTGATGTTAAATTTGTATCTGGGATGAAGATTATTATTTGGTTATACCCACACACTGATGTCTGTTAATTACTGTACACTCAGTACTTTCCCCAGGTCCTGTGCAAAACTCCACAGGAATATTACAAAGGTGGGATTCAAACCTGCAATATTTGCCATTCTAGAGCAGATGTCTTACCACTAGACAACTAAGCCCGGTAGCTCAAAGCAGTTCAAATCCTATATTTTAGCAGCAGGTACTGGAACAATTTTAAAAGATGTTAAGTTTGCGAAGGTCGTGGGTTCGAATCCCACTTGAGTAATATGCCAGTGATTAGATTTTTTCCCAGAACTTCGAAAAGTAGTGAGTATACAGTGCTTAACACACATCAGGGAATGGGAAAAACACAAGTAATAAACTCATCTTGTTTCAAGAAGAGAGAGCAAATTATTGCATTTTATTTACAACTTTTGTATTTAAAACAAAGCTGTACATATACATAGTCGTTGCAGTAAAATTACTTCATCAATAATGTACACAGTTGTCTCAGCCAAAGGTTTTGCCTTAGCCTTTATTTGTTTCTCACTTCAATATCAAAAGCTTTCTTTTTTATTGTGAAAACCACGATATAATTTGTCAGTTTTATTTTGCTGAACAATCACATCAACAAAACTACTGTGTGTGACGGCAAAACGCATCAAATATGGCAGACCAAATATATTTATCTCAGTTTGCTAAAAATTAAGAATGTGTAGGCCTCTTAAATTATAGTCACTACTAATGACTTTTTAATGTACATATTTATATGGTCTCCTTTCAAGAAAAACAGCAAAACCTACTTTAAAAAGCCAACACTACAAACAAAAAATAAAAATATAAAGTTATCAACCCAGTCCTAAGTATAGGTAAATATTGTCGCTTCAGTCATGGACTTCTTAAATGCAAAATAAATGTTTAGCCCTTGCTAAGCCATGTTCAAACAACTGTAAAAAAAAAAATTAACAGCTAACATTAATCTTTAATGTGGCACAGCTTGAGTGTACTAGGATAAAAGTTACACAATTTAAGAAGTCATCTATTTGAGAAATTCAAACCAAGTTCTACTTTATTATAATGTGCAGGTAATGTGTGGAGGTAATTTCATCTATATTTACTGATTTTAAATCTCTTATTAATAACTCCTCTAAACCTGTATTTTTTTATCCTTTACTTATTTACAGTCAACATGCAAGTCAGTGTTTACTTTCTTATTCCCCTTTTCATGTCAACTTATAAGAGATTGATTACCTTGCTCAATGTATTTTTGGAGGCGAGGGTTGAATGGGTTAAGGAAGTTAGTATTAATACAATCCCAAGAGGTTTTCATAAGAACTGGTTTATGCAAAGGACAGCTTGCAAATAGTTTGTTGTTGGAGGATGTTACCTCCAATGAGGTAAGGTCAATAGGTCAACATTAGGTCATACTTTAGAAACCAAGATGCATTAGGTAGAAAATATAATTTCCTGACTTTGATTTAACATTGTTCAATTCTGACCATTACATATTTGAGTTATGATAAACAATGAATGAGGGACATCAGATACAGTTATGTTCCTACATGTACAGTACGGTCACAGTGTTCCTGGCCTCAGGCACATGGGTTGGGGCTGTGTATTTAGATAAGCTGTCTCTATATGTTTGATTCAAGGTAGTGCTCAGGGTCAGGTGGGCATTAAATGCAATCCATGAACTCATTCAGCTAATCAAAGGAAGGATACAGCTGTTTTTAAACATGTAATAATTCCCCTTGTTGTAGTTTTCTGTGATCCATTCGCTGTGTAAAGTGTGTACATACAATTAGGACCTAATGTAGTTTTCTGTGATTCATATTCGCTAAGTAAAGGTGTTACATACAATTAGGCCTAATGTAGTTTTCTGTGATTCATTTCGCTATGTAAAGGTGTGTACTACAATTATTTTCTCAATCAGTTGTCGCTGGTAATACACATGTTTCATATTTCAGGAACATTCATGAAGTAAGATTCACATGCCTTGCAAGCTGTATTTAAAAGTCTGGATTTGACTTGTATGTTTAGATTATTGATTTATTCTGTTAGTTTTTACAGAACATGAAAAGCAACTCCAAGGAGAATTTACATCATCAAATACTTTTATAAGAATAATCTGAAACAGCTGACAGTGTCAGAGTGTCTCCAGTAGACTCCAGCTGTAGAGTAAACACTGTCATATACTGTAATACTCATGTAGTCTAAATAAATGATGACCTGTTTAAAGTTCATGTAGCAGACTTTTTGATTGTGGTCAGACCATACAGCTGAGGAAACTTAAGGAAGGAACCAAGGATTCACAATGTACAGGTGACTTCACTTGTAGTTAGGATAATATTTCGTTCAAGTTTTACTCAGGGGTCAAAGGCTTGTTTGGTCAGGGACTGAACAGACTGCCGGACATTACTCTAGACCAGATTGATCAGTACAATATAGGAAGTCATTGGAGAGACCAAGCAAGCAACTTCAAATCATGTAAAGCAAAATTGTAATTGTAGTTTAAATAAACACTATTCTTGTAAATTGTGTTTCATTTAAACCTACAATACCTCTCATAAAATTAAAGAACTTAGAATATGTTTATTGCAATTATAATACATTTGTGTACACCTGTTGTGCAATGGGTATTTGATTATATTCATTAAGCAGAATCAATAACCATAATTTTTGACATGACAATGATTTCCATTTATCTCTCAATGTCAAGAATCTTTACAAATCTTGAAGGTTCCGCTGCGATTTGTATTTTATATCCAAGGCTTGATCCTGGCCAATTGGTAGTTTCAGTTTATTGGTTTTAGACAATGCTGACAGAGCAGTAGATAATTTGCAAAAGTGGACGACACAAGTGCTGAATTAGCTCAGTTGTAGGACTGTAGGGCTCGTTAGCTCAGTTGGTAGGACACTTAGGGCTGGTTAGCTTAGTTAAGAGGATAGTAAGGTGTTGGTTAGACCAAGTTGGTAAAATAACAGGTGGTTAGCTCAGTTGGTAAACCATAAGGGCTGGTTAGCTCAGTGGTAGGACACTACGGGTTGGTTAGCTCAGTTGGTAGGACAACTAAGGCTGGTATAGTAGCCATTGTAGAACACTAAGGGCGGTTAGCTTGTAGTTTAAGAGATATAGGGTTGGTTAGCTTCAAGTTGGAAACTTAAATAAGGGCTGGTTAGCTAGTTGTTAAACACTAAAGTTGTTAGCTCATTGGTAGAACACTAACGGTGGTTAGCTATCAGTTGGTAGGACACTAAGGGACTGGTTAGCTTAGTTTGGAGGACATAAGTAAGGCCTGGTTTGCTCAGTTGGTAGAACACTAAGGCTGGTCTGCTCATGTTGGTTTAAACACTAAGGGTGGTTTGCTCAGTTGGTAGACACTGAGGTTGGTTAGCTCAGTTGTAGAACACTAAGGGCTGGTTTGCTCAGTTGTAGAACACTAAGTGCTGGTTGCTCAGTTGGTAGACACTAAGGGCTGGTTTGCTTAGTTGGTAGGACACTAGGGCTGGTTACTTAGTTTGGAGGACAGTAGTAAGGGTGTTAGCTCAGTTGGTAAAAACACTAAGGACTGGTTAGCTCTTGGTTAGAACACTAAAGGCTGGTTTGCTCATTGGTAGGAACACTAGGGCTGGTTATGCTAGTTGGTAGGACTAGTAAGGGCTGGTTAGCTCAGTTGGTAAACATAAGGATGGTTAGCTCATTGTAGAACACTAAGGCTGGTTTGCTCAGTTGTAGACCTAAGGGTCGGTTGGTTGCTCAGTTGGTAGACACTAGGGCTGGTTATTTAGCTTGGAGGACAGTAAGTAGGCTGGTTGCTCAGTTGGTAACATAAGGACTGTTTAGCTCAGTTGGTAAAACACTAAGGACTGGTTAGCTCTTGGTAGAACACTAAGGGCTGTTTGCTCAGTTGGTAGGACACTAAGGGTGGTTTGCTCAGTTAGTAACACTAAGGGCTGGTTTGCTCAGTGGTAGAACACTAAGGCTGTTTGCTCAGTTGGTAGGACACTAAGGGTTGGTTGCTCAGTTGGTAGAACACTAAGGGCTGGTTTGCTCAGTTAGTAGAACACTAAGGGCTGGTTTGCTCAGTTAGTAGAACACTAAGGGCGGTTTGCTCAGTTGGTAGAACACTAAGGGCTGGTTTGCTTAGTTGGTAGGACACTAGGGCTGGTTATCTTAGTTTGGAGGACAGTAAGTAAGGGCTGGTTAGCTCAGTTGGTAAAACACTAAGGACTGGTTAGCTCTTGGTAGAACACTAAGGGCTGGTTTGCTCAGTTGGTAGGACACTAGGGCTGGTTATCTTAGTTTGGAGGACATAAGTAAGGGCTGGTTAGCTCAGTTGGTAAAAACTAAGGCTGGTTAGCTCTTGGTAGAACACTAAGGGCTGGTTTGCTCAGTTAGTAGGACACTAAGGTCCGGTTGGTTAGCTCAGTTGGTAGGACACTAGGGCTGGTTATCTTAGCTTGGAGGACGTAAGTAAGGGCTGGTTAGCTCAGTTGGTAAAACACTAAGGACTGTTTAGCTCAGTTGGTAAAACACTAAGGACTGGTTAGCTCTTGGTAGAACACTAAGGGCTGGTTTGCTCAGTTGGTAGACACTAAGGGCTGTTTGCTCAGTTAGTAGAACACTAAGGGCTGGTTTGCTCAGTTGGTAGAACATAAGGCTGGTTTGCTCAGTTGGTAGGACACTAAGGTTGGTTAGCTCAGTTGGTAAACACTAAGGGCTGGTTTGCTCAGTTGGTAAAACACTAAGGACTGGTTTGCTCAGTTGGTAGAACACTAAGGGCTGGTTTGCTCAGTTAGTAGAACACTAAGGGCTGGTTTGCTCAGTTGGTAGAACACTAAGGGCTGGTTTGCTCAGTTGGTAGAACACTAAGGGCTGGTTTGCTCAGTTGGTAAAACACTAAGGACTGGTTTGCTCAGTTGGTAGAACACTAAGGGCTGGTTTGCTCAGTTGGTAGAACACTACACTAAGGGCTGGTTTGCTCAGTTGGTAGAACACTAAGGGCTGGTTTGCTCAGTTGGTAGGACACTAAGGGCTGGTTTGCTCAGTTAGTAGAACACTAAGGGCTGGTTTGCTCAGTTGGTAGAACACTAAGGGCTGGTTTGCTCAGTTGGTAGAACACTAAGGGCTGGTTTGCTCAGTTGGTAAAAACACTAAGGACTGGTTTGCTCAGTTGGTAGAACACTAAGGGCTGGTTTGCTCAGTTGGTAGAACACTACACTAAGGGCTGGTTTGCTCAGTTGGTAGAACACTAAGGGCTGGTTTGCTCAGTTGGTAGGACACTAAGGGCTGGTTTGCTCAGTTGGTAGAACACTAAGGACTGGTTAGCTCAGTTGGTAGAACACTAAGGGCTGGTTAGCTCAACTTCTCTTTCGGAGTCTGCCATTTATTTTAACTTTATTTTATAAAGACAAAAATAAAGCTGACAACTTTATTCGTACAGAACTGTCAATAAGTTTTCATTTCTGCAACTATTTTAATGAGTAATGAATTTCTAAACACATAAGTCACTCCGTGAAAATGAAGAGAGAAAAAAGTGTTTTGCCTGCAGAGTTCTCTGTACAAAGTGACTACTCGCAATAGGTCTAAATATTTATACCTATTGCGATTGGTCTCTTTGTGAAGACACTACACTACAACAGGTCCAACAGATAGTTCACTTTGTGAAAACTCAAAAGTGGTACGCATGCGCCTGAACTGTGGTGTAGCGCCTTGTACATCTTGAGTAAAGTATCGTGATCAGTCACTTCATGGAATTAAAAAATGGCAAATCTAGTAATACGTCATTTATAGTAATTAGTGTTATTACAAAACTATTACATATTAGGTATTATTATTAGTAGTTATAACAATCAATTTGCAAAAATTTAAACTATCAATTTGCAAAAATTTGTGATTTTTTACAAGTAGGTCACTTCGTGGTGCGAGCAACAAAATGTAAACATGTATGTTTTTTTCCGTTTGATCTGTATACAATTTTCCTGCATGAAGTCCAGGCTCTGTAGCTCTTTTGTAAACATGTAATGCCAGTTACATGGTCTATATTTATTATTCATATACATATTAACATTGTCATACGCATTTAACGTCATGTCAGCAATCACCCATGTGTCATTTGCCAACCACGGTACAGATTAAGGCTCTATCTTACAATAAATATTTGTGTCAAAACAAGTTCTAATTTAAGGAAGTAGAAGTACTTAACCTTGTTACATTACTAACACCACTCCATTTACATATACAGCTGTCAAATCTAATTTCCAAACTAGTGTTTTTGAAAGAAGATAGGGTTAAGGAAAAGTCATGCCTAATTTGAAGGTCACTAGCAATGATAATGTGATTGACTCAGATACATCAACCCATGAACCTAGTTTAATTTTGGTCTCCCCGATCAGAACGATTTGAAGTTATTTAGGTTTTGCTTGACCTGTTCAATGTTTACCAGTAAACTGTCATGTGGAAGTGTTACAAGCTGCAAATATTGTATGGAATATGTGTTTTAAAAATATCTGCAAAACCAAATGTTTATATAAAATGATATACCGTATAAATAAGAAAAACCTTGGATAGTAAATTATGTTTATGTTTTTTAGGATATGTGTGATGACAATGACATAGCCAACATTAGAAAACAAGGCCAGGGTTGATTGGCACGTTTTAAATTTGATTTACTTTTTAAATGATATCTGTATTTTTTTCTTATTTATTTAATTTCCATTGTTGATTTTTTAAAACCAGTAATCATCCTTTTCCACCAGAATTGCTGTAAGTTTCATTTAAGGAAGAGATTTGGAATGAGAACTTTTTTAAAGAAAAAAGTAACATGCCTTCTCCGTTAATTGAAGTAAAGTGGGGAATTAAAGTCTTTATATTTTGAACATCTTTTGACAGTGGACATTAACTGTGCTTGAACATTGCAAGTATGTAAGGTGGTTTTTTTCTAAAAAGCCAGATGCAATTTGACTGTCAGGTAGTTGATATAAGCCTTGTTGGCTGCCAGGCACTTGGGCAAATTGTCAGTTTCCTCTCTGGGCTTGCAATCACAAGTTGTTATGTCAAACTGGAGAAGTTACACAGGGGCTGAGTTTGTTGCTGATAATTTGTTTGGAATGGATATGTGGTGGTTACTGTCTGCTGGAGTGTAATGGAAGCAGGTTATGCTTATCATAATCCCAGTCCAATCAGTCACACTTGCCATACCTCTCAACTATAGCAAGGGCTAGATTGAGCTAATGTGGCTAATTAGAAGGTGTTGTGTTGTTTTCGTATATCATGAATAACTCTATGACTCATACAACATGTGCATTGGGACTAATCATTTCAACATCTCACTGGGTTGGTAAACCTCATTCACATAAATTAGATTTGTTAATTTTCAATCATCTTTGAAATAGTGTTTTTTTTGTTTACATTTATTTAAACTTTAAGTGCAAGATTCATTTTTTTAATTTTTTTTTTTTACATAAATTGAAACACACATTTCAATAGATCTTTTAACAAATTACCCTGTCTTGAATTTGAATGGTATGCAGGTGTCCTTAACAAAGCAAATCACAAAATAAAACTAGGTTTGCAGATGATGTAGCTTGGTAAATGAATGTCAGTATTGTAATGAGAATGACTCCAGCTACTTGCTGTGCTGTCTATGCAGTAAAGATGAACATGTAACTGTACTTTGATTACAGCACACAGGTATAAATAGAAACCTTCATGGTTTGAGACACATGATTTCTGACAATTAGTCTTTATAAAACTCCCTGAAGATTAATAAGTTATTTAGTTTGATGGTTGTACCTGTATCATTTAATCTGTTGGTAATGAAGTCAAACTTATAATCATGATCATTTCTTTTTTCATTACCCGGTAATGCAACAGACTGAAGTGTACTCAACAGACCAGTAGGTTTTCTGGAAGTGAGGGTTCAAGTGGTTTTAAACTATTGTTTATTTTTTGTCTGAACACACAGTTTGTACAAAGTTGAGAAAGAAATCAGATAATTTAACCAGGATTGGCGTCATTGAATTGAAAACAAGTAACATCTGAATTTTAACTGATAAGATACACCTGTGAATAAATTAAAGTGTTTATCTTACAGATAAACTGTTACTTTTCTTTGAGAGGAAGCTGAAGTCTGGAGTACCATCCGTGCAGTACATTGCAGTTGATGCTATGTGGGCGTTACTCTATGGAAGCCAAAAGGTGAGCTGCAAACTAATATATGTTCAAATCACTAGTCAGTCATTGTTAGACAATTCAATCTCTATCCACTTAAAATGAGAACATTTGTAATAGTTTGTATTTGACTGAACATGATGACATCTCTTGTTCATTTCCCTCCATCAGGTAAAGGCAATCCTTAAAGGCTCAACCATATTCCAGAGTCTTCTTGATAGTCAAAGTTCAACACTGGCCAATCACCCTCAACCTTTGACTCCTAGTAAAGGTCATGAGAGGTTAGCTGATATGAATCAAGCTCTATCCAATGTGATGGCATTGATGGTTGATTGATTCATGTTCAATTGAGTAGTCTAGATCTTGGCTTGTTTGTGAAGAAGTTGTGAAGTGTGGTTTTCTCCCCAATATAAAGATCAAGTTAAAAAACAGAGAAATCTCTTGTGGATTGTTCCTTGTTTGTTAAGAAGTGGTGAAGTGCAAATTACTCATCAGAGTTTATTAAACAGAGAAGCCTTTTGTGGAATCAATGTATGTATCTACAATTTGGGTCAAATTTACTAGGAAAACTTGCATCACTCCACTCTTCATTCCATATTGAGTAATAGTTAGGTGTGTGGGAATTTTGATTCATGCAAATGTGTTCCAAGAATGGCTACTAGAGTTGTAGTTTGTGCAGAAATGGTTAAGTATGTATGGTTCCTATAATTTGGAACATTTTGTGGCCTTTCAGTCAACACATTTCAGTTTGCATAGTAGGCCTAGAATCTTAACCCATTTTAAATGCTGTTGCTGGTATATTTGGTTAAAATATAATGTTTTTTTCTAAATGAAGCTCCATCACATGAAACAGGTTTTTCAGATGATTTTTATATTTTTGGAACAGTATTTCCAAAGTTCAGTCCCGCTTAGAGACACATACTAAGGTTAAGTGTGTTTGATGTCAAAGCACTTGGTTTTTTAATTTGACAGTTTGTAGTATAACTATGTTTATTGGATGTGTTTACATTTACCTATTTCTGGAGGATTGATACTGTTTGGAACTTATCAATATCAGTGAAACTTTGAAACTAAACTTAAGGGTGCCCTAATAATGACTAATCCTGTACTTTGTACTTTGGAAAGGTGCTTGCCCTTTACCTCACTACAAATCTGAACAATGTTTCATTGATGTGAAGTTGCTTAATTCATTTGAGGAAATTGGAAAAAACATTTGAGTTTTTATTGCTGTTTTGCTGCCTAAAATTTGTTAAAACAAATTGGTTTAAATTTATTCAGAAATGTGTTTTATGATAACATATAGAATTTAAGTGATCAGATCAAAATATTAATAAAGGGCAAACAATTATAATCACAATGTGTGGGTTTTTCGTTTTTTCTTTCTTATTGTAACCATTGGTTATAACTGTTCTGTATTGACCTATTGTACTGACATTACATGGGGCTGTCAATGGTCTGCTACTTATAAAGATATGGTGTGTTTCTAACCGCACCTGTGTCGCCTAAAAGGCACACCGCACAGTTACACTCCCACAATGGTGCGACCAAAATGTATCATGGTCGATGACCTGAGGTCAATTGTGTTAATAGCTTGATTGTCTTATGACCATAGCATCAAGTTGTTGACCGAAATACAGCAATGGGTGAGGCTTTGTGAATAGCTTGCTGCCTAGAATGATTATGTACTGACAAGATTTACGAACCACTCTAGGCCTTGTAATGTATCAAAGACAAATTTCAAATTGTATATGTTATGTTTTTACTATTAAACAATAGATATATTAAAATTGTAAATTTTGTTGAACGCTTTAGCATATGAATCTGATGTTCAAAGTAACTAATAAGCTGCAAACTTGTACTCCATGTTTGAAAACAAGGAAGAAAGTGATGCTTGTCCCTTTTATCTTTCTGGACGATTGTTTAATTATTTCATATGAAGTAAAACAAAACAAAACTCCCTGTCCCAGTAAAAGATGAACAGAAACAAGACTCAGAATGCACCGGAGAGCATCAACATTAAAAAAAAAAACTAATTCCGAGGCCCTTGAGTGAGCCCCAGACCCTACTCCGTGGTAGACTTTGCAATGCACATTTGCAAGCTCCCATTATTTTCGCAGATTGATTGTAAATGAGAACAGAGTAAGGAGAAAAACACAAACCGTTCTTATAAGTTACTTTTTCTGAAAAGAAACCACAGGGTGTTAAGAATGGACCCAAAGCAAGCATCTTAATTGTTTGAATTTTCGCTCGGAATGTTATGATCCGCCCCTTTACAAAAAGTAATGGATGCGCCCTTGACAATACATTGCGTAAATAATGCCATATGATCTCACATTGGTATAGTACGCAAATTTCAAAATCACCCACCAACTTTTCAATACTGGTTGTTAAACTGTTTTGCAACGCCTTTGCCTTGCGTGCCAACCATCCACATTTTGTTTACGAAAATTGCACAAGGATGCTCGACTAGGATAGCTGCAGAGTGAGTGGCAGACAAGATTGGCAAAAGTTGGGCCGGAAAAAGGGCAAAGTAAATCGGAATAAGTTTCACTGAAACTGTACACACAAAAAAGACCGCGCAAAACATTTGGGAACGAGCTTGTGTGTGCACAAGGTTTCAACATGATACAATTGTCACGTGTATTATGGTGGCCAAGGAGCCCGTAAAGTTCGTATAAGTTATGTGAAGTTGATCTTATCCACTCTGTGATTGGCTGATATACAGGGGCTTAATAGTTCTTTGTTTTCAGGCTGCACCCTTTTAATGAACAATAGATGGGAAGTCACGAGGTACACCTTTTCGCGGGCTGAACATTTTAGATTGCGGTAATATTTTATAAGTTGTCACTTAAAGGAACATTACAGAATTGGTAAGAAAAAAACTTGTAAAATATACTTTTTGATTACAGATTTACATAAAACTATCACGGTCTAATGATGATGATAGTAGAAAACATCCCTTGAAATATTTCTGTCTGAAATGCCATATTTGATGAGAAATGAATAAACTAATTTTCCGATTGGAGTTTATCGCTCAGTGAGCGTTTTATTCATTTGTTAAATCTATATGATTTCATGCACATGTGTAATCGGTTTTTCACTATTTTCTCGTGACCCACATGGCCGATCGATCTCAAACTTCTACAGGTTTGTCAGTTTATGTATATGGTGGATTACATAAAGTGCTTACACTGCCAGCAACTGTTTTGTTAGCAAAAAACAATTCTGTAATGTTCCTTTTAAGACTTGAGATTCCCGAGGAGAGGACGCCATGTCAGCCTCGATGACTTTGATAGACAAAGTGAGAGCCGGTTATTGAGAACTGTGCCAGTTTACCAGATAAATTCTGAAGAAGTTTTGAGCATTTGAGTGTTCAGCAATTGAGTCTATAGTACGGCAAAACTTGTAACACCGCAACTGATATTTTGTAGCTGACGAGTGTATAAGAAACCAGGATCGACAGAGCGACCTGTAAGTCTGAATTTTATTTAATCTATTTTGAATGTGTTCAGCCCGACAAGTTTAAAGATTTATGGAAAGAACGGAGCCAATCGATTTTGATGTTTGTTCTTTAAGAAGAGTTTCCTTTAAAACAAATTAATTAAGGATAGTTTATTTTGTTCGATTGTTAAAACGCTTGATAATTGTGTACACCAAACAGTCGTGGACTTGTGCTTGATTGTGAATAATTGTAGAGTTTCTAAGTATAAAGATGTGGTCTATTATTTTATATGTACTCCTACGGTGGTTATGAGATGTCGTATATATATATTTTGACCATTTCCATGGTTTAAATCTGGGGGGAAGTAAACCCGCTACCCATGAGGGAGAGACGTTTGAGAATAGAGGTTAACGGACGAGATAGAGCGGGAGGGTTATTCACTCCAGTGGGCCTGGCACCCTGTAAGAGCACCACATCCCCAAGCTACCCAACTAAGAGCTAGAGAGTGAATTGTTATGATTAAGTAATGTAAAACTTATTTGAATTGATTGTTCGGCTATTTGGATGAATGCTCCGGATCAGATAGGTTTAATAATGTTTTGTAAATAATAAGTCTTGTAAATAAATGTAAATAATATCAATCATCAACCAAGAAGTGTGTGAAATATTTTGAGTAAATTGTCTCTGAGTGTGTGTAAAGAAAACTACCGAAGGTTAGTCAAGTTTTTGATAACCCAAATTGTGGGATGTGACAACAACCTCAAAACACTTCTTTGACGTCCACACTAGAAAATGCTTATCCACAAATACCAACAGAAGCACCAGATTGGAACGCTGATGAACGAGGAAGACAATTGTTGGCACATGCTCCTGCCCCCTTCTTCCCGACACTTTTAAAAGTGTTCCATCGACGATGAATATGAGAATGAATGTTAGATGAAATCGTGGGGACCTTTTTATCTTGAGCGATACATTTTTTAAAAGAGGGGCCGGCTCAGCGGATCAAGGAGGTGAAAGCAATCTGAAGAAGACAACATTTTGAAGTATGTCTCATGAACGAGGTTGGTGGGTGGAAGAAAGAAGTCCAAAGCAAAGATGTGTCGATTTAGAACGTGTTGGGAAACACATCCTCATCGACATTGACAACGGGATTGTTATCATGGCATTGTTACCAGAGAGCTGGAACTGATGGGGTCTCATCTGAGGTGTTCAACAACCTTGACCTGGTTAACATGAATGGTGATGAGGAACATCCGGCTCGATTACCAAGACCAACAACTACCTTGGCTTCAGTCTGACCTGTACCGGTATCTCAGCTTAGCGCTTCAATCTCAAGATTCTCATCCGAATAAGGGTGATGGACCCCAGAACGGTTTCCATGAGAAGCGGACGACAGTCGCACAGATCCTGTACCTTCGAAGGAACGATGAGTATGAAGTATCATAGCCAGGCTGTGAAACTACAAGTTGGCGTTCTCCATGTTCGTCATGGTTATGGACTATGCGTCCTCCGGCAAACAGTTGGGGACAATGAGGAACTGGGTTTTCACCATTTACGTCAAGGAAGACCAGGATGGTTGGTTCGGTGACACTATGTGATCTGCACTTTGCTAAAGACATCGGTCTATCGGTACGAAATCACTAATACTCAGGCCCTTCTGTCAAGATTTGAAACCGAGTGAAACAAAAAGTCAGGCTGCCATTAAATTCCAAACAGACAGATTACTTTCATACCACGAGCTGGCCACAAGCCGCTCAATACCTTTGGTCTAGCGAATTGCTAACTTCACGTAGCCTACCTCGTATCGTTCAAAGCGAACTCAGAGAAGGACATCAAGGTGCGTAGAGGTCTTGCCTGGAATGTGCTCACTGATAATATGAAGAATATGTGGACGTCCAACCTCCCCAGAGGACTCAAGAAGAGAATCATCAGAACAACAATTGAAACATTTCTCCTTTAATACGGATGTTCAACTTGGACCCGTGTGACAATTTCCTCGAACTGCCACTTTTGGATGCTCCGGATGGCCTTCAACGTCAGCTGGACACAGAAAACTCTTTGGCGGCCTCCCCATGTTGACCATCAAGAGAGCAGGAAAACGGCTGCAACTCGCCGGGCACTGTCTGCGGCATCCAGAGTTGCCCGCCAGCCAAGTCATTATGTGGGAACCAACCCATGGGAAGATGCACCGTGGGAGTCCTTTTAAACCAATATTAAGACCCTGATGGAGGGCAGTGGCACCGTCACTGCGTCACTGCTAAAACGGGACATGTTTTTGAGTCCGTCATCGTACCAAACTCAACTTGCGCAATTTGTACCCGGTATAATATATTTGTTGATTTATAAGATACCTTGCAAACATCTATCCTGTGACGTATCACTGTACCGTACGCAGATGATCATTGGTGCGAGTCAAAGAACAGAACAGATTGTTTAAACTATCTGATGAGACCTAGGCCTATAGGCTATATGCCTACACCATAGACTATTCGTTTGAACTTACTGGTTTGTTGTCAGCAATTAGCTGTCTTTGTTAAATGTTCCTTATTGATATTCAGATATTTGAGGGCAAAGCGTAGTGGAAAAACGTGGTTTAGTGGAACTGTAGGTGTTAACAGATAATGATGTTCTTTCTACGGTAATATCATGGAGGTAGAACTAATTCTATACCTCCATGGTAATATCCACCCTTACCACGCGTCATGTTAGTGGTCAGATGCTGCGTTGACGGTTGATATTACTACTGTCGTGAAGACCCTTCACTCACTGATTCGGACTTGACTCTGTGTCTCAAGTTTGCAGATTATGTGTCATCCCACCCTCTCATATCTGCCATTTAGGGAGAGTGCGAAATTTTGCCAGCACTCAATTTCGACTTCTAATATTGTCCAACATGTTTCTATCTGACTTTTGAAAGAGTCCGTGTTCATAAGTGCTGCCAAAAATATCTTAAGACCAACTTGAACGAAATTAAAATTATATATTTTTTTTATTGTAGACGGGTGTGTAATGATTACATGGGTGGAATTGAATACAAACTGTGTCATAATGTAAACAAAACATTTTATCAGTGCACTTTCTCTATGATCAGTGTTACGCTGAGTTCCACGAAAAGCCCTTAATCGCATAGGGATCAAAACAGCACTGTGACGTCATACTACGGACTCGTGTTGTTTTTCCCATGACACAAACGTTTAATACATGCCAAAAAGCATATCTGAAACGAAAAGCTTATCAAAATGTCAGAAAGCAGCGCACAGTGGGCTAGTTTCTGTATGAAACTACTTGAACTGCCATTGACCACCCGAAGGTTTTATGACCCGAGAAAGACAATAGATTTTTTTGGATTTTTTTTTCAAAATGCTGAATTTTGATTGGCTTGATGTAGGGAGTCATTGATTTGAATACGCCCTTGTTTTATTGTGATGAAACTAAACGATAATTCAGCTTGTACCATCCTGTATTTTTCATCTTGAACTGAGATTTGTTGCTGTTGCAGCTTTCCATTTTCCCTTTAGTCTATAAAGAATTCCGTGGCATGGTTCCTCTAATCTTCTCTTGAATTTCCTTTGAAATATCCAATCGTTTTATACCGTGATGTTATGAGAAAATAATCCATGCATCTCTCGACTGAAACTTCAGCGTTTGAAAGAATTCCAGAAGACCTGAGCTTCTAGGTAAAGATGCCGTACTGAACTAATGATAATGAAAGTAAAATTGGTCTCGATTAATACGTTAAAGGAACATTACAGAGATGGTTTTTCTAACAAAACAGTTGCTGGCAGTGTAAGCACTTTATGTAATCCACCATATACATAAACTGACAAACCTGTAGAAGTTTGAGATCGATCGGCCATGTGGGTCACGAAAAAATAGTGAAAAACCGATTACACATTTGCATGAAATCATATAGATTCAACAAATGAATAAAACGCTCACTGAGCGATAAACTCCAATCGGAAAATTAGTTTATTCATTTCTCATCAAATATGGCATTTCAGACAAAAATATTTCAAGGGGTGTTTTCTACTATCATCATCATTAGACCGTGTAAGTTTTATGTAAATCTATGATCAAAAAGTATATTTTACAAGTTATTTTCTTACCAATTCTGTAATGTTCCTTTAAGTATAGAAATAATTTGAGTTCTTCATTTCGCTCACGAAATGATTTCGTTCACTCAAAATACACTTGTCTGTGTGCTCTAAATTATATTTTGTGTGTGTTCGAAATAAACAATTTCGTTTACTCAAAAACATATTGTTTTTAAAATTCTAAATAATTTTGGTTACTCGCAATGGTTTCGAGATAACAAAAGGATTTTGGAATAATTTTTTGAGCTTCTGTAATAATTTATTTCGAGCTTTTGCAATAATTCATTCAAGCACACAAAATAAATTGTTTATTTCGAGCGAAATTATTTCGTATAGGAACGAAAGGTTTTCGAACAAATTAAATTATTTCAAGTGAAATTAAATTATTTATGTTTTTATTATTTTGTCCCCACCATGTCTCTTTAAGTCCTCCGTAGTACATAACCAGTAAAGCTTTTATAAAATAACTTTTTAGGTGATCCCTTCATATAAACCATTCTGACAACCTCAAACCCTTTGGAGTATTATAGTTAACAAACATCGCCGGATTCGTCGAAAAATGGAAGAAGAAAAAAACAAACATCGGGACTCGTTTTGCTGTTTCTTGAAGAAATAGAGAACGATCCGAACAAGACAAACAGTAAATGCATAAAGACGAAGATAAATAATCATCACCAGCACGCAGTATGACGTAATGGTTCCGAACATGCTAGGGCGCCGCCAACGGCGAAAAACACAAGTAAAAAAAATAGGGGGGGAGTAGTTTTTCAGATCAAATTTCAGCAAAATTGCTGGGCAGAAAACTTCAAACTTATGACCAAATAATAACTAAACACATAAACAAATATATAGGGTCAAATTTGATACAGTGATTTCGTTCAAGTTGATCTTTAAATTCAGTAAACGTTTATTTTTCAGTCAGAAAAACTGATAGTTCTTCCATTTTGTTATTCCTGTTCCAGAAGTCATTTCTTTCTGAATCCCAAAGCTTCGATCTGTTTTTCTCCATGTTCCGATACCTCGTTCTCATGTTGTTCGGAAATTGACAAAAAGTTGAGATGATTGACCGGACGTGCAAATTCAAAGGCCTGTGAAACTTTAAACGTTATTTTTGCTCATGAACGCCAAACACACAAAAACAGACTATGCCTGATACCAGAACGTCGGAAATAGTATAAAACGGCTTAAAGTTTTCCGAAAGTTGGTAGCGCAATACCATGTTCAATCAATCAATCAATCAATCATCACGCATTATGTCGAGCGCCGTCACATTGTTGTTGACCTGAAAACGCTCAAATCGCACTATGATGGAACTACCTCTAAATATTTGCCCTTTTGGAAATTAAAAAGTATGTCAGTATAACCTGAACCATAATGTTTAACTAACTCTTTTTTTTCTTCTTTTTTTACAAGTGCACTTTTTTATACAGTCTAAATTTTCTGAGCCCCCCCTCCCCCCGGCCGGGGAAATTCCCAGGTATGCCACTGAGGATAGTGATCATCCAGTACAGTACTTCTAGAACAGTAGCTCATAGTGCCGTTCTATATTAGGCAGAAATTGTTCTGCATTAGGAAGGAGGTGGGAAGTGAAAAAGAAGAGAACAAGTTGCCAATGTGAATTACGTTTGTTTAGTCAAAGTTCCGTTTCTTTTTTGGGAAGTGAACCTGCTAAAGATTTCCCCTGTTTGAAGTTAATAGTCTGAATTAACTTGTTTTGCAAGAAGTACATAAACAGAAAAAGGAGTTCCATATTTCAAAGTACGTCCCTCATTAATCTGAGAGGATGCTTTTGTCGAAATGTTCCGCCTACGCACGCCCCTTTGATGTCCCGGTGGGTATGGGCTCGCCCCTGTCTCCGTTCTGCATTTCCACTTGGAGTGGCGCATAACCAACCTAATCACCTAGGCCTTCCCAAATCACGTTGACATCTTGCCAATAACAACCGATTATCAACCCTGCGGCCACATGTTTTTTATTGTTTGGATTGACATGCCCTAGCGCTTGACAACTTATCGCTCTTGTGTGTGTGTCATGGACAATTACTGCGTAAAGGAGCATACAAACTGCTTCTCTGAGTAATGTGGAATAACGGTATGCCTGTATGTACAGGTGATGATTGACGCATGTACCATTCATATACCTCTTCCCATTTTGAATGGCCACCCGAAATTTCACATAATATGTATCAAGACAACATCTTGCAATTCGAACACACATAGTCTGACATAATGGTTTTTCGAACACATTGGATCGGACATAATAGGTCAACACATTCGTCGGGTAATGTTCCATACTATAGGACATACACGTGGTATTCTAGGTTCAAAGAATATTTGTGGTTTTATGTGTTGTTTTTGTTTTTTATTCTTAGGCCCAGTATGAAATCCATGTATTCATAAATGTCTTGCTCGTGTGTCCAGAAGAAGGACACAATAGGCCTATATTATAGGCTTGAAGGAACATTACAGAATTGGTAAGAAAAAAACTTGTAAAATAAACATTTTGATCACAGATTTACATAAAACTTACACGGTCTAATGATGATGATAGTAGAAAACACCCCTTGAAATATTTCTGTCTGAAATGCCATATTTGATGAGAAATTAATAAACTAATTTTCCGATTGGAGTTTACCGCTCAGTGAGCGTTTTATTCATTTGTTGAATCTATATGATTTCATGCAAATGTGTAATTGGTTTTTCACTATTTTCTCGTGACCCAGATGGCCGATCGATCTCAAACTTCTACAGGTTTGTCAGTTTATGTATATGGTGGATTACATAAAGTGCTTACACTGCCAGCAACTGTTTTGTTAGCAAAAACCAATTATGTAATGTTCCTTTAAACGAAAAGGTACCGGATACAGGGCGTATTAATGTGCAAAATAGTGTTTTAAGAAAACTGAGCGTGAAAGTTTGATCGGTTTTCTGCCATTCATAAGTCATTAAAGGAAGGTTAAATTCTGCATGGAAATGAGAAACATATCATAGGCCCAATGCCATCTTTGTTGCTGTCAGGAACCATGTTATTGCTTACGGCCTTTTTTTACCAGAAAAAGTACTTTGTGTGCCTGGAAGACGGACGTATATTGCCCTTCTTCCAGGCACATGACGCATTGTTTTTAGTCAGCTATTTTTGTCTTAATTCTGGTGTATTTTATCCATGGCCCCCAGGGAGAACAGTTGATTGACAACTGATTGGGGCTACCCCTTGCTTAAACGAAAATAAACAAGTCAACAAATACCAAGTGAAAGTATTTGTTTGGAAGTGAACATTCTTGTCGGTCCGTTTCAGTTTTTTCTTCAATTCATGTTTTTTTCAATGGCTACCGTTGTGAGTTTGCACAATTTGCCTGGATCAGCCATACACCACTGAATACAAAGTACATATGAATGAACTCCTGGGATGACGCTAAATCACATTCAATTTTTTATTAACGGTAATAAGTGCCCAATAAATTGAAGATAACATTTGCCTAATTTGGAATTGAGTTGTTCCTGGATTCTTGTAGGATAATTGACCATCTGAACTCTTTTAAAAGAAAGATTGTCTTGCAAGGATGAAAATACGATGATCTTTGCTCAAAAGTCCCCGCAAACTTTAGTATCTTTCTCTACCACCGGATACTCCATCGAATCTCATACCACAAACATATTTTAACATTTTGTATAAGCCAACGAAATCCTCCTTTCCTTTACAAACCTAAGACCTTTGATCAAAATATGAGGCCATACTGTGACCCTGATTTCACTTTGTAAATTAATAGAAGCTTCTAAACAGAATGGTTAGAATTCCAACAGTCAATTTAGAAAGTGACCCTGGGTTAAGTTGGCTCACAGTTGTCCACTGACAAACCATAAATTGCATTAGTTCTGAATTGCTTCCTAGCGTCCACTCATCATGAAAATGCCCTTGTATTAGAAGTGCCCCTCTGGTTCGTTGCTCAAGATGCTGGACTGTGTGGACAGTGGCTGGATGTAATGATGTGTTATAGAAACTCAGTTTTACACATAGGCCAATCACGGAAATTGCATATCCCAAGTTCAACTTTAGACTTCCACTACTCCAATAATATCCCAATGATAGAGCTGTCTGACAATTAAAATAATTAAGTAACGAATGTAACAAATTAAGGAATACGATATGTAAAATTGCTTATTTTAGCATACGTAAAAGGCACATTGGTCCGGGAGGTATGACAGACGAAAGCGCACTGAGTACACACGTGCACAGAGTGTAAACAGTGTATGCATATGCCAGTATTGGTCTGGGCCTCCTGTGACTGCTCTCCGTGTCAATCTGACCCGGGATATTAAAGTGAAGCCAAAGGGATCCTCAGTGGTGTCTTGTATTGGAAGGCAAGGAATTCAAATTATGAAGAAATGTTCAATTTAAGACGTGAAAAGAAATAAATTTACAGTTTTCTTTTGGGCATCCAGCGTAATTAAAATAGGGTCTGAAAACCCACTCAACGTACGGAAATCCAGTTCAAGGTGGGATTCCAACCAAGGTTCACAAAGGTGAAAGTCAGAGGAAGTTAAAGTAATGCAAACCTAGTCGTGTATGGTTTTTTAATTTGTGCACTTTCATTGGGGCGAATTTCCACTGGTTAGGCCCCTAGCACCTATGTGTGTTTAGAGACCCTATGGGTGTTAGCACCTATGTGTGTTAGCACCTATGTTGTTGTGTGTAGCACCTATGGTGTTAGCACCTATGTGTGTTAGCACACCCCTATGTGTGTTAGCACCTATGTGTGTTAGCACCTATGTGTGTTAGCACCTATGTGTGTTAGCACCTATGTGTGTTAGCACCTATGTGTGTTAGCACCTATTGTGGGAGATGATGTGGTGAGTTCGCGTCAAGTAATGAGGTCTCGTATGTCTTCATATCAATATATGTTCCAACTAGTTTATTGATCCATAATAAACAGTAATATAATAGACACTATTAACAGATATGACATGGTTTATGCTATGATATATGAAAACATTAATAAAGAGTTCTGAGTTTGCCTCTCTAGTTCGAATGTACAGAATCAGACAAGACGTTATATACAAAGAATAAAATTATACAATAATCGCGCAGTGAACTACAACGAGTCTTACAAACATAATGATAGTGTCCATCTCGTTGATGCCATCGGTATGTATCAACGAGGCCGTGTGTGCAATTATCGGATTATCGACAATCCATCAGTAATAATTAGGATCTTTTCTAAACAACCGACTCCAAATAACTGCTCCAGACTAGTGTTTCCGTGTTGGTATGCAATGCTATTTTGCGTGGCAACCATGCTGGGTAGCCAGAATAGGAACATTTTAAATCACAACATTTGAGTTACACTTCCAATTCTAAAAAGTTAACGCATGAGTGTTGAAGTCACAAAAGTAACACATTTCATTGTCTGAATATTTGTTTTAGGCCTATAACAAATTCTCCATAAAAAAAATGCCCGGCCAAGTTACTAATGTGGTATGTGACTTAAAAAATAAAATTATCATAAAATAACAGTTTCACAGTTTTAAAAATATAATTATACACTGAACGTTTTTGCGTTTCTACATAATTTTTACACAATAAATAAACACGCACGAGAGACAGGTGTATTTTTGTTCTGAAACGTTTGCGGTGTTAGGTTTTGAACAGTACATGTCTAAAGTAATGCTATTAATTACGACGTAACCGACAATCCTAACAATGTCCATCGGTGCACAGTGACGTTTATTATACTGGTACCTGCGACATCTAACACTAATCACAAAAATAGTTATTTTCAATCGATTAACATGTACAACACTCCACAAAACAACACAGGCAGTATACCATCACTGCGTTACCAGCGAACCAACACATAATATATGTGCGCAAGAAACTAGAAAGAATTAACAACCTTTTCTTACGGAGGGTGGTTTAAATGAACAAATGAAGGAAATGATAAGCAATTCAAGTTAAATGCTTTAAAGCTCCCAACTGAGCTAGCATTGATATTGCTGAGCTGTAAGTCCATTAAATTTCAATTAGTCGTGTCAATTAACTTATATTTTGCAGATCCAGTCATCCGAATTCTCAAAGCTTCCATTCATGTGCTACAAAAACGTAATAGGAATATTATGTTTGAGTTGGCTGGCACCAAACTAGATGGTCATCTGGCAGTGTTGTGTTTGTAAAGACCTTCAACTTACAACGCCACGATTGTCGCTGGACATAATCAAAATATCTTTCTTTCTTTTTTAGACGAGGCGCGTCGCACCGCCAAGTAAATTGGGGTTGGGTACGCACTTGCCACATGATACCGGGCAGAAGTTGAGAGCGAAATCTTCGTTATTCTCACACATGATGGCATCTGACCACTCACAGTATTGAAACTCATCTTGACATGGCACTGCAATTTGGGAAAATAGCAAAGGTTTAAAATAAAGTGCTCTACTTATTAAAATAAAGACGCTCAAACATTGATATGTGAAACACCATTATTAATATTTGTTAATCCATAACAACGTTACGATAAACGTGGTTAAGCATGGAGGGGATGTAACAATAATTCTGCTATTTGACGTTAGATCAATCTCCGTAACATTGTCTCACCTGTACAATCTTCTCCATGCCATCCGTCCAAGCACTTGCACTTACAAGTCTGCTGGTTGATAACGCCATTATTGTAACACGTCACATCACAATCTACAAAACGGACAACATCAAAATCAAATTGAGATTTCTATCCTTTTAGTAACACGTACACATAGTCTTGACAAGAAGTTGGTGTAATCTGTTGTACCTACCCCCGGTTGGCTCAGCTGACATTACAGGATCTGTAAGGAAACAATAAGACGTAAAATTGATTGACTGCTTATAATTATAGGCTTAAAGGTTAGACATAATTTTGTGAATGTTTACATTTTGTCATCACCAACAGAATTCAGATACGTTGCTATCAGGTAATTGGGTCATGATTAATTAATGCATTTTATGAATATTGAATTATTTAAATATCGTACTATATTGATAGTGTTTATAATTCTCTGATGATAGCATTGCATATTCTTCGCTCATGTGAGATACACGTGACAGGAAGCGTCTAATTGACCCAGTTTGCACTTACATCACACACGATGACTGAGCCATGGGAGTCAACAGGTAAGCGTGTGCCGCGTCACCTAACATTCACACTATCACACAGGGGACATTGACTCTCAAAATGGCTCAACCAAGATTATTGTGATGATGACGAATTGGGTCAATACGCAAATATCCCAAATGTAAACCTAAAACCCACACCTATCAGTCCCATAGGATGACTAAGATCTAATATGTCACATCATTTCTCATGGCTTGTGGAAAAACTACACCAGTATTTCTTATCAGAACATAGCACAGGGGCGTTACTGGGCATCATATAGGGCTCATTGTGTGTAGACCTTCCTATTACTCATCTAACCCTAACCGAGACCCTAGCCCCCAACAAATACGTGGGTGAAACTTAGCATTTCAATATTGTACCCCTTCGGCACGTACATGTACTTGTATTCGGTCACGGACGGATGCACGTTTCGACTGCAGGGTATAGGGGGAGTACCCCTGGATCAACATCCATGTCCAGGGCACTAAACTATAGGATTATCATAAGGACTAGGCCTACTATCTGTATTTCATTTGCACCTCCGTATTATACATAATATTGTAAACTATGTCAACCAAAGGAAGGATGAAATTAGGAATGAACCCTTCGTCCTGACCTGAATCCGAATGTATAGCGATTTAGCCGCCACAGTGTGCGGATTCAAAATAGGTTTTGACTGATTGCGTTTTCACGACGACTTTAAAGGTTAGAATATGACGATGAACGGATGAAGCGATTATCTTTCGGATTAGGGTGATTGATAAAGCTGTAAACCGTCATGCATCGCGATATTAACTGGAGCCCGAGTACAATACTTACTACATAAGCCACACATAGCCTGACAGTACTTGAGTACATATGGATGTTCTTCATCACACCAATTTGGATACCAACCCCGATGGCATAACACCTTGTTGGTATTTTCACAGCGCTCTGTTAAAAAATATATATAAACAATTAGACCAATTTAAAAACAATGACAAATCTAAGGTTTGACCAAGCAACGACTTAGGTTGAATCAAGATTCACTGAGAAGTTCTGAATATTTATCTTAATTGACGACATCTTACTTAGATCTGAACAATTCCATCACTAATTTTAAAACCGTATCCAGGATTATAACAACTTTCTACATTCACATACCTGAGCAGGATTCACCCATCCAACCGTCATTACACGTGCATTGACAGTTTGCATGATCCATTGTACCATGTATGCATTGGACGTTACATTCTGTAATGAGTCATGAGAAAACAAAGTATTAAACCAATAATCTTGTCCATGATGGCTTTAATAATTGGCCATGATGGCTTTAATTGGCTTCAAGATTAAGCTGCATAATACCAACAATATCAGAGCCCAAAACACACTGCATAAAGGGATTAGTGAGAGAAAGCATCACAAACGGATTTATTTACAATCAAATAACGAACATTTCCGTAAATTATTAGGAACATAATTTTAATCCGACCCAGGGGTCAAGGTGAATCGTAATTATAATAAAACTATACCTATTGGCATGCCCCTGGGCCCTCATGGAATGCAAGACAATTTCTGATCAGTCAACATATTACACTTTTTATACAGCAATCTGTTAATATTTGCTTATGTACATCGCAAAGGTCCCTCGTTTGATATACATGGCTAGAACTTCGTTTATATCGATGAATAAGTAACGGGGCGCCTACCTGAGCAAGATGCACCATTCCATGGTTTGGGACAATCACACATACATGAGTCTGGATTCTTGGCTCCACCATTCACACAATCGGGACCACCACACTCTGGAATTATAAATCAAAATGAAATAAAACTCATGTCAACCGAAACGATTCGTGACATGTGTATAATAATTATGACGAAATACTTTGTCTGCTCAACATTACTCCAATATAGATAGAATATTACTCCAAATCTGAAAATAGAGATTGCTGACTTTATGTTTGGTTTTTGTTGTTGGTTGAAGCCCCTTAGCTTACCACATACGCCACAAAGTGCTGGACATAGCTGCTCCACTGGGTTAGCGTCGTTCTCTAGGAAGCACCATTGCTTGGGCCAGCCGTCTCCGCACCATGGATGGGTATTATTGCATACATCTATCAAATTTAAAACAAAATGTCAAAAAATTATCACAAATCGTTAATTGATAAATATATAAAACTAGACCACGTAAAAGCTCTTAAAAAATTGGACTTTACAAATATTTGTCAATCAATGAGGCTTACTTTGGCAGAGTGTTCCCGTCCATCCTGCAGGGCAGTCACACTTACATTCATCAGGGTTAATACTACCACCATTCTGGCAATCAAGACGACATTCTGCAATAAAGGTATAGGTTGACCAATAAGAATGGCTATAGATAATAAGAATCAGATTTGAAAAGGGCGACGCCCAAGTGACAGCTGGAGGTCAATAAATGTGAAGGTAAACGTGTAATTAATATATCCAGATTATAATCCTGACCAGGTTGAATCAGCTACACACACGACCCTTGTCCGGTGAAGTCAGAGTTCAGGTCAAATCTACGTGGAAAATCGCAAAGTTTTTTCTCTCAAATTTCATGCACATTATCTGATACGTGAATAGTTACCAACTTACCACATCCCTGGTCAAGCAAGGAACAGCCACCTGAAAACAACAAATAAAACTTTAGTAACAACTGCTATTAATAGTTACACTTGTCTCTAGCAACTAAACAAGGCTCTCTGAGCTGACCATCTATCCATAATTGGGAGGTTTTGCTATACCGTAGTGGCCTATATATACGTAATCAAAACGCTTTCCCAATGCGTTATCTAATTCTTTTGACATTCGAACTACAGCAATTACTGATAGTTAAATGCTGAGTCCCGTTCTTAGTTTGCATTTAGGAACCAATCCTGTTGGTTTTTATTTAACGTATTGGAGCCGGGCAGAAGTGCAGTGTAAATAACGTTAATGGACATATATGTATACCAATCGTTTACATTGCACTTACGGCTCAAAAACGGTATAACTTTTTGGTCAGAGAATGGAGCTATAGCAATTAGAGTGACTGACCCAAAACCTCAGCCAGCTTGACCCGGAAATGTGTGTCGCCCTCTTGGTCTCTGACCCATATCAAGTCTGACCCCGGTTGTTTGGATGAAGGGTTTGGCCTATTATAGTAAATATAAGAATGTAACCTACTGCAAAGTCCGTTTTTACAGTTGCCCAATCCTGATGCACACAGACTGCATTGCTGTCCGATCTGATAAGGTACATGGCCATTCACATTCCCTCTAAAAACCAAAATCAAACGATCATCGATTAATTATTTTCTAATTTCTCACGGTTTAAACTATATAAATATGATTTAAAAAAAAAATTATAATTTTCTTCGTATGATATGAAAAACACGAACTAATGGATTACGATTCTATATAATGATTTTTCATAATTTACATCCTGGCATAAAACGCGAACATTCTCATACAGGGTATGCCAGAAAACATCAATGCAATGCAACCCGGTCGACAATTTGACTTATTTCACGACGCGCAGCGCACTTAACGCGCACATCCTGTCTGCCATTTTGGGAGTCAAAATGTACGCAAAGGAATTGACCACCAAAATGGCAATGGCGGAAATGATAGACGCGCACTATGCGGAGATGCGTTCCGTTTCATCCATATTAAAATGCGGCACATTATTGTTACCAATCACTGACGGCACTAATCAGTAGGCCTATACACTATACAAATACCTGCCATCGTCACAGCGTATTAAATACATTTCATGCAATGACCAGTAAGTCTTGCCTTAGTACCAGTACATTACACATGTTAATAGTATAGGTCCAAGTAACTCTGCCATCAGAAATGGACAAAAAGGAAGAATGTTTTCTGATTTTTTAAGGAGACAATTTGGCCTATTTTGGATAACTTGACCCGAAGTATGCATTAAATATGCATTATTACTGTAACTTGTTTTAAAAATTATGTCTGGCCTTCGACGGCAAAACAAGCCCAAGGGACCATATTCAGTAGGCTACATGACGACATAACGTTGGATTCAATGCTTTCACAAGTTGTATCCTTTAAAATACCAGTCCTGGAAATCACTCAAATCCACTGGACCATCAAGAAACAAAAAATTGTCAGAGCCTTCCGGACCCCTAGACACGACTGGCTTCCCGGTTACATACAGGTACATCCTTTCTATCTTTTACCACACCCTATTGTGTCTGCCCTATAGAACCACCGTTATTCGATAACAAAGTTAAGCAGATGGCAATAGTTGAACTTGAATACTTTTTTCCTCACCCAATTGACTCCACAAAATGGCCGACCGTGTTAGTTCACGATGTAAAAGGTAAACCACGCAATTTAGAGGCATATTTGTGTGGATCATTGTATTCTACTTTTAAAACATCTTTTTAACTATATGCATTTTATAACAAACGGTTACAAACGCTTTTTACAGACCAACTCGCCCGATCCGAGGCAACGTGTACCTTTAATAGCGTCATGATTATCACCCCCTGTCTAAACTCGTGACATCACCATGATAACCATAAAGCAGGTGTACCTACCCAGGTCCATAGTTGCACACAAGCAGTTGGGCATTTTTGAAGCTGGCTCCGTCTATCAGAGGATCGCGCAGGACAGGACACAGATGCATTGCACAGCCCATTTTCTTGGTATGAGCCCAAACAATCTAACAGAAAGAGTAAACATATTCACAAATATTTATGTTAATATATGACAACTCTTTAGATCCGATATCGATGTATACCTTGAGATTGTTCATTCCAGTCAATCAATTCAATTCCATTAAAATCTCGTAATCATTTCCATACCAATGACGAAAATCGAACAGTACAGGGAGAATTTATATTTAAATACAAGGAAATCATCGACAACATGTACTGCAGGCGTAAATGAAGGCATCTTCTTGAAGCCAAAGTTTGTGATGAGATTCCCGATGGACAGAAACAAAACAAAAAGACCAACTGAGATGCAAACTATTTATGTCACTACTGGAAGATGAGAACTCTTTTATGCACGTTTGGAACGACGCGCTGATGACGAGATTCTCGAACAAACATTGTCAAAAAGCAATGAAAACCATTACTTCCAAAGTACTGCATTTCTTCATAGTCGTTTTAACTCAGAGAAACATATTTTCCGGATTATTTTAAGCATGTCAAAATAACTTTACATATAAAAATCACCAGAACGGACGAAGCTGCAAACCACTTCAAATATAGTATGACCCAGTGCAAATTTACCAAAGTTGTAAACAAGACGGTATCAAGGTGGCAGTTTGAACTTTTCCTAATAGTAAAAACTCTTGTCACTTCATTATTTGTGTGCAAACCCTGAACAGCATGAATTGCCGCCCACATGTGGAGTATGCTGACATGCATCAAGAACTTGGTATGATGTCAAAACGCTATGAACACCATTAAACATTACCGTATTCTTGTCGACCTCCGTAGGTTGAATTGAATAGAAAACAGAATATGAACTTTCTTTTCTTTTAATCCAAGGCATGCAGAGGATATACCGATATCATTGCCTCACTCTCAAGGGTTCGGGTGAACATGGCAGTACAACTATAGGCATCACGCTTCACGCTTTTTGAAAGTCTATATACATTCTTATTTCAATAGCGTGGATCGATAAGTATAGCAGTGTGTTCAAACAATAATTCGATCTTGCTTGTCAGACATACTTAAAACAATTGGTGTCTGTTTCAACAGTAGGCCTTTAATTCAAACTTGACGCTTTGATTTTCAATCCAATACAGCTTGACCTTAAATTATAAAACAGCACACGTTTATACAATCATGATGACACACACAATCCAAGTTAGTTCACTGTGTAAGGCTTCCTCTCCTGATTTCAACAAAAACAACACAGTTTGTTATTGTTATATGATAACGATTGACCTAGTTTATAGCCTGCATGGATATTTAATGCTGATACTGGACCGAGGTTTCTTGACGATGTTTTAGTTCTTCCAATCTCAGCTTTATCACCTGATATTTTGATGAGTATGCTGACATGCATCAAGAACTTGGTATGATGTCAAAACGCTATGAACACCATTAAACATTACCGTATTCTTGTCGACCTCCGTAGGTTGAATTGAATAGAAAACAGAATATGAACTTTCTTTTCTTTTAATCCAAGGCATGCAGAGGATATACCGATATCATTGCCTCACTCTCAAGGGTTCGGGTGAACATGGCAGTACAACTATAGGCATCACGCTTCACGCTTTTTGAAAGTCTATATACATTCTTATTTCAATAGCGTGGATCGATAAGTATAGCAGTGTGTTCAAACAATAATTCGATCTTGCTTGTCAGACATACATAAAACAATTGGTGTCTGTTTCAACAGTAGGCCTTTAATTCAAACTTGACGCTTTGATTTTCAATCCAATACAGCTTGACCTTAAATTATAAAACAGCACACGTTTATACAATCATGATGACACACACAATCCAAGTTAGTTCACTGTGTAAGGCTTCCTCTCCTGAATTCAACAAAAACAACACAGTTTGTTATTGTTATATGATAACGATTGACCTAGTTTATAGCCTGCATGGATATTTAATGCTGATACTGGACCGAGGTTTCTTGACGATGTTTTAGTTCTTCCAATCTCAGCTTTATCACCTGATATTTTGATGAGTTGTGTTCGGTAAACTACCGCAGTAGAACGGAAATGAAGACCATAGGCCGATTTCTGATTCGTTACCATTGCAAGTGATGAGTCTGACGATTACAATCTGCCCCAATCACAGCTTATATTACCTTCTGATTTCTTTTTAATAACAAAGAATGGCTCGATTCCAGAAAAGGGTCGATTAAAAAAAAATACCTAAGCGGAGAGCTGACTTTGATTAATTTTGGGGCCGTCTTCTTCTTAAATTAAATCAACCGTGGTCTTAAATGCCCTGTACACTATTTGGTAAGATCGAAAAACACAAATGTTCACAGATTCACACATAACTTACATGATTTAAAGTAAGTAATGGTAGAAAGGGTTCCTTAAAATATTTCTGCCTAAAATGCTATCGTTTCTGAGAAATGAGTAAAACAATAGTTTTTATCACGCGTGATAAAAACTTAATGTTTGAAAAAAACAGAAAACACATAAGGTCTCTTTTCACTATTTTCTCGTGACCTCGATGACCAGTTGAGCTCAAACTTTCACAGGTTTGTTTGTTCATGTATATGTTGAATCACAACTTGACTGTTGCGGCACCAATCGTTTTTTAGCACCGCAGCAGAACATCAATCTTTTGGACAGAATCGGAACTTGATTATTATAACTACGCATTCGCGGAACTAAAAATGCTACAACTATACGAATCAGGTTCCACTTTCATCTTAAGTCTATAGCCAGAATATTAAGGTTCCCTTCTGTAAACAGAGAGAACATGACACTGGCGTCTCATGTAGGAATAGTGATATTATAAGGTAAGCCATGCAATGAGTTTGAGGTAGCTTATCAAGTGTACCTGTGTGTAATGTCCACATACAGTTCCTGGAACGCACGTGTCAGTGTTGATATCGTAGTTCTTCTTCTCATTGAACCAATGTGAGATTAGGTACATCGGAGAGGCTGGTGCACCACCTCTACTATACGCTAAGTTCTGTCCTACGTGTTGATAAGGAGTAATGTTGTCAGGGTTCCCATGTCCCCAGATGCATTCCTTTGCGTACTCTGCAGCCATAGATTCAAGGTCATCGTCCCATGTCTGAAAGGTCACCGCATACATAAAAACGTTAATATCAAAGGAAAATTACTTTGAAAACCTATATCATAAAGTGCCAATATCTTTATCTGTTTACTGCAATTTTTCTCATGTCTTAAGCGGCCTTGCGTATAGAACTCAAGCTATGACGTCTCAACCATCAGAATGTGGGTTCGAATCCCGGTCAAGGCAAGTGGTGTCCTTGAGCAAGAAATTTAACAATGAATACCCAGGAGTAAATGGGTACAAGATGGACGACGTAATATTTCCCCATGAATGCGGTTCATTGTCACGATACGACGCTGAAATACCCACGGCAAAGTAAGACAAGCTGCCACCCGTATGCCTCCGGGTCTATATAGGATTAAAAGCGAACCGTTCATTTTCCTAAAGGGACAACCTTTCCGAACTTACCGCAAAGTCCCAAAGTCCCGAACTCATGAATTTTCAAATGCGGTTCACTACAAAAGTGGAGTCATGGAGATTTGTTTATTTCCAGTTTCTATTAACCATCTCCTTTATAAGAAAAAGCGGGAACCACGTTGAGAACACTATTGGCCCCTAGACACCTCATGTGGTTTGGGGTGACTCCCTCGCTGAGCAGGACGTGGTTTACCTGGCACTAAAAGCTAAATCAATGGACTTATTCTTTGCATTCAGTCACTCAGAGTGCATTAAGCTTCTTGTCCAACAGGATTTCCTTGTAACTTGTATCAAAGGAACCAGTCATTCCTTGTTCAACTCACTCGTTCACATTTGATCCGTAAGTAGTTTGCTGATCAACCAATGGAAAGCTATAGTTGTTTTTATTTAATCAGTTAAGTATTTATCAACAGATTGCGGCTGTGAATTAACGGGAAGTGACTTTGGCTTCTATTGTGTGCGATTAATAAATTTTGGCGTCAAACATTTTTCTCTCTGGTTTTTTCTTTGCATATAATATTGAACGAAATAAAGTAATCGGGTGTTCAATGGATAGTTTTTGAGGCGAACAAATAATTAGTTTTCTCTGATATTTACACTTGCGTGAAAGCGTATTGAAGTGAACATCCCCTTTTCACACCATGCTGCTCTGACTGAGGATCGGGTTGCAAACTACACTGTTACAATGCACACCTTTGCCCCAACCACCACACAACTCCATTACTGCTTACTAAACATTGAGATGCACCGAAACCTTAAATGGGTCAGTTGCAAATCACATTGTCCCTAAACATTGGTTGGAAACCAAAATGCTTACCATTTCCTCCATATTTGCTGCCGGTCCCGGTACATTTCTCCTGTAGTTATTATGCATGGCTACAAGCATTCTTGCCATGCGGGGAGTAATTCCAACTTGGACGGGGGTTTTGGGTCGTTGCCTTGATACTGGTTCAACGATTGTCTTCACTCTCTGAAGCAAAAAAAAAAAAAAAAAAGAATTCAAAGATGTCAAATCTCATATTCGAAATAATGCAAAGTGTGTGTAGACCAAACTCATTGTAATATTGAACAGCTGGAAGTAAGGAGGAAAAGTATTTTTGTCTCTTTAGATACCTTTGTTTGTTTAATTTTGTTTATCTATTTATTTATATAATTATTTGTTCATTTATTTTAAGTACATATCAAATATATAAAGTTATCTTTGCCCAATATAACCCTTACTAAATTTGGGTAACATTGAAATGGATCTTAACAGGAATTTTAAAAGGTTGCAACTTTTGTTGGTAATTTATATAGGCATATCGAAATCAAAAACAATGATTACATGAAAAAACGGTTGAACAAAGACAAACCGAACTCTTTTGGTTGATTATTAAGAGCATTTGACCCAAATACCGAGAAGCCGCTTTTTTGGATTGGAATTTACGGAAATAATACGTGACTTGCAATTCAAAGATATCCGAAAGGAACAACCCCGCAAATTCACCATTAATTAAATTTGTGCTTAATGGAGGTTGCCTAAAATGCTCATTTCCGATGAACACAAGCAATTCAAACAAAACATAAACTGAGTTATCGTTGTCTAAACTCATTTTTCATATCTTTCACTGGCAAAACTAATTAACTCTTCCACAATGAGGGGACACGAAAAACGTTCTCACAATGTCATCATCGCGAACGCTGGGTGAAAGTGTGTAATTTCAACGGCAGCTGTTTAATCATTATTGTATGAGTGTTATAAGGAGAGTGCTTGATAACACAGTATTGAAGAGATTGGTAAGTACGGTGGCTTTAAAGTGACATACAGGTAAGTTTTGTATATTGTCATGAAAGTTTTCAAGTCCAGACTTACATCAAGTCGTGGGTATTGGTGTCAGTATTCGCGGCTCAAAATCACAAAATAACCGAGGCGTGAATACAATCTTAGGCCTTATTGTTTGACTTCGGAACAAAGTCGACCACAGCTGTGCACAGTCGTTGATTTAAAATCACTATTTAAGTCTCCCTTTTGTGTTCACATAAGGCCAACTTTTTTAACTTGTCAAGTAAAAACAAAGAACAAATAATGGTCAGAATTTGTACTCCGACCTGAACAAGTATTCGTGTGTCTTTGCAATTTGCAAGGCATGCCTTAATCGTATATAAAGTTATTCAAGGTCTTTCATTAAGTATTCAAGTATGTAATTAAGGCCATGGAGCGTAACCTTGGTTCATACCAACACTTCTTCGAATTGTTTTGTAGAATGATAGAATTATTGGCACGATAGGTATGTTAATGCAGCCAAGTGTGAACAGCCTACGAATAATGTTCTCATTACTAGCTTGCAGTGCTCCAATCTTGTCAACAGATGTTTGTGACCACATTCAACATTTCTGCAAACTTTCAATAAAAAAAACCCACATCTCATGATTGTTTGCTTTGTTTCCAACACATTTAATACTAATTTTGAATATTTGTATAATTGTTACAAACTATGGCTATTTGTTTTTGCTTTGCATTTATGGCTTCCCATATATAGTTTCCAACCAAAACCTCGGGCTGTGACGTTGCAATAGAAAGGTCTCTCATTCTTGGGCGGATACAGCGATTGTTTATTTCATAGAAAACTAATGACGTCATTGTTATGTCACTGTGGGTGAAATAATAAGTGTAATACCAAAGACAATAGGAACAAAAGTTATTCACATCGGGGGAATTGCCTAGAGCAAGTAATGTTCCAATTTTATGTACATCGTATAAACGAGAGGATGTTAAAGTACAGGGGCAAGCAGTTTAAAAAAAACAAGTTTAAAAGCCCAGAAACCTCTAAGGCGTGCATGTCAACTTGAGAATGTGTGGCTTACACTCGCCAACTTGAGAATGTGTGGGCTTACACTCGCCAACTTGAGAATGTGTGGGCTTACACTCGCCAACTTGAGAATGTGTGGGCTTACACTCGCCAACTTCCGGGGTACAATGGAACAATGCTACCCAAGGTTTTCTTTGTTCTAGTGCTACCCCACAGGGGATTTATTCAGAAAAGAGAATAATAGAACAACAATGGAACGATTCCATGACTGTCATTATATGTAAGGGTGGGTGTGTTGATGGGAGGGCCAAGCCTCTGGACTACCAAGAAGGAATTAATGAACACATACCTCATCGATGTATTGCTACCTTACTGTAAATGACACATTTGTCAAGGTTGAATGCTTGGATGAATGTACGTCACGATATCTCGATAGTATTAGTAAGTGTAGTTTACGTAGCATAATGTACATTGTTTCGATTGACATTAATGTTGTGCATGCTTGGATCTGGTTTTTAACCTTTCGATTGATCCTTCGTTATCCAGAAACATATAATCCCACTTCGTCTCTATAGTACAACTGTATTTCCAATACCCAAAATAGTTTATACCTTGTTATCGTCACGGGTTCAATTATTCCACGGATTAATACTCTGTTGTTGTTTTTTAGTTCTATTTATCTTGAAAATGTGTATTTTGTTGTTTTGTTGTTTTAATAGATGATATGGTAAATTTGCATCCCCGATGATAAATTTGCATGCAAATTTATCATCTATTAAATTGTTGCAGTACCAGCTACTAACATATAGGATTCGAACTGCCTCTAGCTACCAGGCAATCTCGGTGTTCTAGTGGTAGGACATCTGCTTTAGATTGGCAAAGGTCGTGGGTTCGAATCCCAACCGAGTAACATGCCTGTGGATGTTTTTTCACAGGACTCGGGAAAGTATACTGAGTATCCCACAGTGCTTTGCATACATCGGTCTTATGGATAAAAACTAAATAGTAATGTTGTTTTCGTTGTTAACTTTCCGCCTATCTGACAGCTTTGCTCAACGTCCTTTGAGTGTGATATTTAATAACAGCTGTCTCAAATCACAATGCTTTACCCACAAGCCTGACCAAGAGGTCTACGTGCTGAATACAGTGACCTTGATCGAACAATATTCAACTTGATGAGTGATTCAAACTTCCTATAAGTAACACATCAAATAAAAAACTAAAATGATTGGTGTCAGTGAATAAAGATAACGTGAATATCCATAATTAATTTGAGATTAATATTGTAATTCAACGTGGTTACTGATGCGTTGTAGAGCTATGAGCTGATAACATTGTGATGTATGGCATGTTCGGCCTAGTGTAACGGAGACTCTTCAACCAACTCAATAGAATCCCAAGCCCAACAGAACTTTGCTTAAAGGCACGACCAACAGAAGATCAGGCCACTTACCAGTTTAATATTGATTGTTTGAAATTCTTATTTTTAGTTTTTAAAACATTATCCTGAATATGCGATCTGTTCCAACACACCCTACTGAGGCATATGATTGGCACACCTGTGTCACATCTATCAACTCATACGCTAACAATAAATACCATCTTTTACACAACCTACAAAAGTGATCAATACTTTGGCAACGTCGATACCGATTTGAGTCCAAACAATGCAACAGCCTATTCACAATTAGCCTATACTCAGTATTACCATGTAGCGACGAGAACTAAACCTCATATACCCCGTACCGTATGTGCCGAAACTGCTGTTTATACGCTATCCATAATTTGGTATTTCATATTTTCATAAGAACTGATGATAGACAATGTTTTGGTGGAACTTGTTTTCGATGATTGAATCCATGTCATTGAAATCAATACTGATGTCATTTCCTTGGTCCTCAAGACTGTCTCCACCAAGTTTCGATTCCTATTTCAATGTGGGTTAATTTCACTTTCCTCCAGCATTGAATGGGGGTTGGTTAAGCATTTTGATCTTCGTCTGCAATTTACGTCATCATACTGTCGGCATGATGTCAAGAGTATAGGAAGGAGTGTCGAATCTTACCAGCTGTAGCCAGAGCTTCTTTTCAAACCCAAGTGCATTTTTTCAGCATTCGAACATCTGGATCAACATAATTTCTCAGAATTGGTCTAAGTCACTCATGAAGGTTTTCATATTATTTCATTGTTAAAAGGCGATCCAAGGCGGGTCACCAGCTTGACCTTTGCAATATAATACATTCAATGGACTATTGCTCGAAGCCTGCGTTATGCTTGGAAGGCGCGTCTATCAAAAAGTGGCGCACACAGGCACGAATTCGAAAAAAATAAAAGATGTGGTGAGCCACGAGGGCGCTTGCAGAACCAATCAATTAATTTCTATAAGTTGAATGTGTCATGTGTGCATTACAAACTAATCATTTTCGTTTGATATAACCGAACAGATTGAAGCAATTCTATACATACTGGTAAATATCAATGCAAACTTAAGCATTATACAATCATAATGTTCCCAACCCCAAAGTAAAACGCTATGAAATTGTAAAGAAAATGTGTCAAATCCACAACACTGTGAATATGCTTGCCACTTAAACAGTATATGCAAGCTGGATAAGCCGAGACTACACTGACGTATACAACCATGGATTGGTCCACGGTACAACAAACGGTCAACTTTTAGTCTATCATTCACATTATCACAGGCAAAACAAAGATTGTTTCCAAAGATTATTTCTAAGATCATATCCTATACAAGCATTGTCCGAGTATTAAAGACCTTATCAGTCACGTGTGCACATTTCGTCAGACTAAAAAATACTTTTGTGGGGTATGAAATGTAACAAATTATTTTGTTTTTCTGATTGCTCTAGCAGTGTAATTGCAAATTTAATCAGCTTGGTGTCTTTTGGTATTGAAAGGTTTTATGCTGAATAATATAATGTGCATATTAAATTATTGTATTGGAAAGATAACGTCAACGTATAGAACTCCGTGCATTATTCCAGCGATGAGGCCTATGCCTGATATGATAAGAGAATCATTCATTAGAGATGATCTTGGCATAAAATTGTGTGTGCTGTTGTCACGTTCATCGTTAAGTGTTCATTCTTTATCAATGTTTGAATTAAGTTTCAATAGCTGTTTTCCGTCAAGTCGTGTTCTATATAGCTTTATCAATCTGTGTTCCTTGTTAGAGCTTCCAGTCACAGTCAGAAGCCCCACCAAGTCCCCGGTTTGCTTTGTTTGGTTGTGATAAGTCCATGCAAGCACATTGCATAGTGAGTTTGTACGTCGTTAATGACTTCAAAGAATCAACTTTGCATGCGCATCTCTGTTTTCGTTCTTATTTAGCGAGGTTTGTTTGACATTGAAATGTACGTCTACCCCACGGCTATAAACATCAGTATCGATCTGAGATAGACGTAGAGTTCAATTCAATGATTCCGATAACGAGAATGGTAGATTTGTTTCTCTTGATGGATGTTCATGTATGCATCTGTAAAGTATAGCATCGTCAATGAATAAGGAAAACAAATTATGCGAAAGGGGCGAATATCTTTTTTTTAAAGACATGCATGAATATTGTGTGTGTGTGTGGGGGGGGGGGGTGCACACACACTTTGAATACCCAAAACAGAAAAAACACAAAAAAGTGATTGCATTAAAAAAGAGAAACGTCTGGTCCTAAAATGCGTCCAGGAAGTGCGATGTAAATATGCGAAGAGATGTGTTCAATAATTTTGATTAGGTGGAAACAAATGGTAATCTATTTCAAATGTTTAGTACATTTAGAAATATCAGTTCGAGCGCTTCTTTTTATATAAAAAATACTGTAAAAAGAGGTATACAAAGATTTATTGGTTTTGTTTTGACAAAACTATAGACGACAATGTTTGACTTGTTTTGATAACTATCTTTTTAACATGAATACATCATAGACAGTGCTGATCATAAACAACTTAAATTTCACTTTTCCAGAGTTTTATTCCTCCATTCCTTACATTGGAAATAAGGAAAGTGGTATTTTGACAACGAGTACGTAAAAGTACTAAAAGAGTATATTGGGAGAGTTTGAGTACATTTCAGTCGCGCAACGAGTACATAACTTTGAGTACTACTAGGACTTTGAGTAATGAGTATTTTGCTAGCTGAATACGAGTACGGGAGTATCATCAAAACGGTACTTGCTTACTACACACATCAGAGTACCGAGTACGAGTCCTGTATATGGGATCCTTTCTGGGTCGCTGTACGGTCAAAACGACACATTTACAGGAAGAGGAGTTCCATTTTTATCGGTACAGGGATTTGTAGTTATTCCCGTGCGCAAGCTTGTCTAAAAATAGGTTTATTTCTGTCCAAGGTGTGACAAACTGTACACTGGGGTCAACATGAAGGCCTTACTGCGTAAAGTGAGTGAGACACCGTAACCTACCAGACGTTGAACACTTACAAACTCGGTTGAACCATGAACTACATAGGCCTGTACTATTGCTTATTACAGTCACATTGTGATTCATACGCCAAAAACATAATTTAATTGACTAATGTTCAATCTCACTTGAGCAGTACAGCTCCCTGTAGTGCGTTCCGCTTAGATTTTCATATATGAAATTGAATTCATCAAGTAAAGCTTTGCGTGATACGGGATGGAAGGGTAAAAGTACCAAGAGTCAAATTTTCCACCGGATTTTCCGTCTGAGAGTAGCCTGTATCACCATCCTCGATCTTCCGTTACAAAAACAATCTTTTCCGTTTTACATAGTGTTATTCCAGAGAATATGAACAAACGTATTAGGGATCACTGTGCTTTGTTTGTAATGAAAACGCATATATTCTCAATGTGACAGATTATGGCCACTGGCCCGTCAAGGACCCCCGTCACCCATGCCGTCTCCGAGGCTCCGAGCAAGTACTCCGCGTTATTATTCTCTTTATGTCAAAAAACATACCGAGGTTTGAAATACCAAACTTATCGCACTATGGGTTAGGCCTACCATACGAACGTAGTGAAAAACCAGTATTGACATTTTTCATCTCATTTACAAGAACGAACAAATAACGGTTATTATCATGTCGCTAATATTAAATTGCCCTTGCTGCTTACCTGATTATAACCGCGACTCCTTGATCTGCTGCGATCTCGATTGCCTTCCAATGTGTGTCCCAAACCAAAATCTTGTCTCTTATCTGCTATCATACCAGCATCAGGCTCTATTGATGCAGTAGCTTTCTTGTCATCATCCAATGTGTATTGGTTAGGCTGTTCAAGCTCTTTCGTCACATCTTGCCCAATTTCTGCATCATTTTTCAGCGCTTCTGTCTTGTCTTCAGTACCGGGGTCTATTCTGGTGAATTTGGTCTCATCATCACAAAGTATCGGCAGAAGAAAACCGCTCATAATAACTCCCAGGCACAAAAAGAGTTGGTAGGATGCCATGTTGATTTTGAGAGAAATTATCCCGAGTTGAAAGGTCTGGACTGCATGCATACACTATAACAATTAGATTGCTATGGATGAGTTTAAGACCAGCGGGTGTCAAACTCTTTCGACCGGCAGCGTGCTATGCTGAGGCCAAAGAAATACACGTACAAGTTACTCAAGTTAGTTAGGACTGGTGCTACGTTGTCTAGTTTGGTTTCTCTTGCTCTGACCATGCTCTGACGGCTGCAAATCTTGACGTTTCCCTTAATATAGCCAGATTTTATGGCTTTTGGAGTAGTCCATTTTTTCATAGGGAGTATCGTTTGTAACGAAGGACCAAGATTTATTACGGCGGATAAGATTTGACTGTAGACTTGTCTCGTGCGTTTCGCAGCAAGAGCGCACGTCGTATGCCTATGCTTCGGTGCTACTTCCTGAAAATAACTTCTGTCAAGCATCTTGCCAACGTGGCCGGATTGGAGTGTTTTTCAGAAGGGTAGCTATGTGTGAAGTCAAAAACATCAAGAAAGAAACTTCCTTGCTTAATCGAGAACGCTCACAACATGCTCACTTAAAATAGTTCAGACAATCTCATCAAGTGTCTCGCGCTGCATGGGGAAAAAGATCATGACATAAGCCCACCAATTGTTCTCTGAAGAATAAATATATTTAGGTACTCTCGTTTCAAGAAGATTATCAAGATGAGTCATTGGATTTCGTGAGATGGTGTTCGTTCCCATTTTGTTGGTTCAAGAAACAAAATAGTTGCGCACTAAAAGTGTTTACTCGTTTTTGCCACGTTTTGTACACATCTCTGTTTCGCAGCTGACAGCATTATATGATCACACTGCCACGACACTGCATTTATACCATTCAGCTATCAGATCAAGTTCGACAAAAATTGCATGGATGTGAAAGTTTATAACACTTTAATGAACAAACATTTTTTTTTAGGTTTTCAGGTTTTGAAGCTGTTTTTCCGCAATGAACGTCAATACGCAAACTTGCAAACAAATGTCTTCCGATCATAACTGAATATTATAAACATCCATACAAGTGTCGAATTCCAAGAGTATGTGCAATCTTTATAAATCCAACTAAGATAGGCCATTAAAAGTTATTAGATTTTCCACATTGTAATTAAAAGCTTTAGTTTATCCATGACATTAAAAATATATGCTTTTTATTCCCTTTTATAGAGTAAAAAACCTGTTCTGCATGACAGCACTGCAAACAAATATGACTGTTATTGTACTCACTGGTGAGACTCGATAGTTGAGGCTTGTTATTATGATAAAAAACGTCCATTCTGAACTTGACATGTTTTTTAAGTTGTGTGTTCTTATTGCAGAATTGTGTTACATTTTGAAGATAGGTTGTCAATGTCAAATCATTATCTGACATGTGGTAATTTGAATAACAAAATAAATAATTCTGTAATGAATCGGTGGTTCCCGTGATGACACCAAACTAAATGCACTTGATATTTTTCCAGACAAAAGCACCTTTTGTTTACAAATATCCCATCAGCATAACAACAACGTCCCACCCCCTTGTCAAACACCCTTGGAAACACGTTTTTCCCAGAAAAGAAGAAGAAGAAATAATCCCAAGCGCACATGACGTCATTTGAGTAGGGCGCCCTTAGCTAGAGGTAAAAAGAAGCTTGCTAATTGGCCCATTCTCTGCACCGCGCGTACTAAGACTGGTCCCCTGTCCTTATCTGCAAGGATGGATAAGGACAGGCACCGGTCTATTAATCAAAATGATGGTCACTGCTAGACTGGTCCCCTGTCCTTATCCGCAAGACCACAATGGGATGCAAGGTCAAAGGTGCGTTCGTCTGAATCCCTCCAAACGCTCGAAGTGTGACGTCAGATGTTCGGGCTACGCGCGTATACCATGATTGTGCGTTTTCCATTGTTTCGTCATCGTTTTACCTCTAAGATGGCGGCGTGATGACGTCAAGGCATAATGTCTATTGTAAGCGGAGAAGTGACGCAACAATGCAAATCAGTTGTGAACGCGCACACGCGCTGTCAAATCTTGTCGATCGTTTAGGAAATACACTTTTGCTTACTGCTTTATTAGTTAGCACAAAAATTGCTTACCGGTAAACCGCTTTATAAAGTTGGACCCAGGCTGGTTTCAGTATGTGCTATCTAATTTAATTTAGAATAGGGCCTACAACACACTTAACAAGTTATTTATCATTTGTTTTTAAAACGTTTTACATAATATACAGAAAAATACACCTGGATAAAAACATGTATGTGTACTTCATATTAGATGTAGAAATTGATTTCATGTCGCTGATGGATCCAAAATGAGAAGTGAACTTGCATCTAATTCCCATTGACAAGTGAGTGAGAGAGAGAGAGGGGGGGGGGGAGGGGGAGGGGGGGGGGGAGAGTGAGAGAGTGTAGATTTCATTTAGCAGCCGCTAGTTATAGGTGTCAAATCTTGAAACATCTTGAAGACAAGAAAGCAAAAAGAAAGATGGAGGAAAAAAACGAGGGAAAAACCAAAGCAAAATTGAAAGCTTCAAAATGAACTGGTAAATCCGTGGTGAAAAGTGAGGAAGATGATTTTTATAATTAAATTATTATTAGTGTTAGATATAGTTAGTATGACAATTCCTATCAACGATATGAAGAGGTGTTTCAATGAGCCATTGTCCAACACAAATGGAAAATACCAAAACACCCAACTGCATGTTTGTATAAAAGCATATTTATAGAGGGTTACCCATCAACGTGACCGATCAGGGTCCTTAAAAAAACATTCAAAATGAAGTATACATACGAATTACCCATATCAAAACGATAGATGCAAGCCCTTCTCGCCATGCTGGACAGGTACTGTCGTTCTCAATGTTAGGACATGTCTCCAGGGTGTTATATCTGACATACAGGAACTACCTAATATTAATCACATCCAAGTATTATTAATAAAGATATTATTCTTAAAGTACCGAGGCGCAAGTTTCCTGTTTGAATTGTTCAATAATTTATTATAGTATTGAGTTACATAGTTTGACCACCAGGCATACAATAAATTTGTGTCCTTTGCATAAGGCCAATAACGCTTGGAACAATTATTTGTTATAAACAAACAGTAGTAGGCTAGTCAACGTATACAATAACTATACGATTGGGAAAACTAGCCAGACGCGTGCTTATGTGAGTTTTAGCGGAGAAAAGGGAAATAACTTTTATAAATGATTTGAATAATTTGGATAATTTTAACTCCAATCAGTGTATGTTTCCCTTTAACGCAGGAAACCCAGTGTCTAAGATAACTGTCTTTCATTGCAATTAGCATGAGTCACCAGCGTCATGGGCTGTTGTACGTATTTCCTATGGAGTACAGGTCTATCCTAACCCAGTTTTACCAGTCTCTAACGTTTTGTACTGTCATTGATCTTTTGATCCTCAGACACTAAATCCTTGTACTCACAGGTCTCAACTGTTCCCATGTGTGAACATGCATGACCAACATCTATCGTTGTAAACAACAGATCGGCCCACCGGAAGGAAGATCTTACATGCAGGGAGGATTGGAACTTATCACAACATAACAAAGAAATAGATAAAAGGGATATTGTTGAAATTTGATAGTTTATCGGGGAAAATTGATTAGTTTCCAATCGAAGCTCACTAATTGTACCAGTGTTTATCCTCCAAACAATTCATGAAAAACGGTTAACCATTTTTCACTAAAACGTAACGATCGAATTGGATGAAATTTTCAAAGGTTAATATTTTGTTTGATTGGTGTGGTTATTTATGATGGAATCAGTTTTAATACTCGTCTCCAAAACAAAGATTTACTTTCCCTATAAGAGTAGCCATGTATTATACACGACCATTTTCGATTAAATACCGGACTAAAAACATTAGGCCTATACACTCTAAAATCTCCCGGGTCAGATTTGAACAGGATTTGGAGTTCCATAGGGAAGCCTGGGTCAGGCTGACCCGGAAAATTGTTAAAATTGGGGGGGGGGGGGGGGGGCTGAGTAGGATTCTGCGTCAGTTTGACAGAGTTCCCGGGTCAAACTTACCCATAATAATGTGCCGTGCCAGACCTACTGCAACCCGGATTCAGTGTCAATATGACCTGGCAGTCATAAAACTAATTAATTTCAAGTGGAGAAGTTGCTTGTTTTTCAAATATAAAGTATGCTTGTAATCATTAAAATTATGGTACAGTTACACCTAAAAACAAGTAATTAGTTATAAATGAAAGTCAAGGTCACTAATTGTTGTATTGAAAGTTTTGTTACTGACAGTTACTGAAAATTCTAACCATTTTAGCTTAATTATACCAACCAGTTATAAGCTTAGGGGGGAAATGCGAGGTGAACTGTAGCGATTGGACATGAGTGATCGGGTTGGAGCCACGAGATTGAAACAAAAGAAGTGTGGTTGTAATAATGACAGACACAATGTGCCTCAATACCCATGAAAACCACACGTTATCCTGAACATTAGTCATATCAAGCAATTGTTCTTTGAAGGGCACTAAAGTAATCATATGCTGGTTGTTTGGATTGCTTAGTGCCAGCAATGTGTTGATAATTTGAACTTGTTTTCAATCCAGTTGTTACATTTTAACATCAGCAATTAACAGTCTGTGCTCGTTAGGTTAACTTCATCGCAGATGTTTGAGCTTGGGTTGAATGGTGTTACTTAAATCATATAGAATCATGCCTCTCTTGAAAGGGTGCAAAGGCCAGTCTAAAACATCTTGTTTTCCCGATGCTGCACTCGGACTGAAATTGCCAATTCCTGGTGCCATCAAAATGTAATTGATCAATGTCTTGTAAGAAGGAGCAGAGTTCCGTTTGGTATTTGGTAGCAAGCATAGTTTGAGCATTATATACTGGCAGTCCTTACAAGTCTGAAGGGGTTATATGAAAACTGTGTGTAATACAATGGTATGGGGTCTTAGTCTGCCTGCTACAGTCCGTAAATGTTACATTTACCGAATGATCACATAAAATGTCTACTATAGTAGACTATGACTCTGTTTTGATATTCTTTATTGCCATGGATTATATGACTTAAATAAAAGTTGCATGGTCCCATTTTTGACGAAATAATTTGTTTTACATATTTTTTTCGCGGAACGAATTTTGGCATATAATGCAAAACGAAAAAATGCTGACAAAAACTTTCACATACTGCTCACATTGTTCATAGCTGATGAATGTGAGATAACTTTGGGATTCCGTGAATAATTCATTTTTAGTTTTTAAAGCACTTAGGCCCTATCATTGCTAGTTTTCTTTTAATGCAATACCTTAAAGAAAGCTTTTAACTTTCTCTTAAAAAAAAAACTATTTAAAATTGAAATATGAATTTTCGGGTAAAATCGAAAAATCATCTTCAAAACATATATTTAGTAAGTTGTTGCTATTTTAGGCGTATACAAAATCGTGGGTCGTGGGTTTTAAATCCACTCGATTGGCTACCCGAATGAGATTCACTAAGCCCACTGATCCAACCCCCCCCCCCAGGAATCGGAAAATCAAGCATTGGTTTGGTTTGACTCCGATTATTTTGAGGTCCAATCTGTACAGCTTGCCCGAACTCCACCTTGCCCTAACTCTGATAAGTCCACTGTACGGGCTATACAGCTTGCCCTAACTCTGATAAATCCACTGTACGGGCTATACAGCTTGCCCTAACTCTGATAAATCCACTGTACGGGCTATACAGCTTGCCCTAACTCTGATAAATCCACTGTACGGGCTATACAGCTTGCCCTAGCTGTGATAAATCCACTGTACGGGCTATACAGCTTGCCCTAGCTGTGATAAATCCTCTGTACGGGCTATACAGCTTGCCCTAGCTGTGATAAATCCACTGTACGGGCTATACAGCTTGCCCTAACTCTAATAAATCCACTGTACGGGCTATACAGCTTGCCCTAGCTCTATACAGCTTGCCCTAACTCTGATAAATCCACTGTACGGGCTATACAGCTTGCCCTAACTCTGATAAATCCACTGTACAGGCTATACAGCTTGCCCTAGCTGTGATAAATCCACTGTACGGGCTATACAGCTTGCCCTAGCTGTGATAAATCCACTGTACGGGCTATACAGCTTGCCCTAGCTGTGATAAATCCACTGTACGGGCTACACAGCTTGCCTAGCTCTATACAGCTTGCCCTAACTCTGATAAATCCACTGTACGTGCTATACAGCTTGCCCTAGGTCTATACAGCTTGCCCTAACTCTGATAAATCCACTGTACGGGCTATACAGCTTGCCCTAACTCTGATAAATCCACTGTCCACGGGCTATACAGCTTGCCCTAACTCTAATAAATCCACTGTACGGGCTATACAGCTTGCCCTAACTCTGATAAATTCACTGTGCGGGCAATACAGCTTGCCCTATAACTCTGTACGGGTTGGGATTGAACATGTCTTGTACCCATGCCATAACATGGCATGGGGTGGGCAGATGACCTGGAATCACATGGAACACCAACAACGCATTGTAATAGGATGAAACGACAAGTTTACGTCACAAATAATGACCTTTTCCAAACACAAAGTAGACGTCGAGGTTAACCGTTCCTCCAAAACGTACACACCATGGAACTACGGTACTCTTCCATAACCCATTCTTACACTTCAAGAAATCGACTGTGCTTTCAATATGTTTGTGTAGTAGAAACATAACGACTTCGGACTCACAGAATTGGTCATATAAAATAACCCTTTAATTACGATTTGTGTTTTTGACCCGAAATGACGTCATTGCTTGCTTGGGTTCTCCTATATCAATTACCTCAATACGAAACTGATCTTTCACGTGATAGTCAATTATCAGTGGTTGATTAGCAATGTCGCCATGATTTATCGATGTCTTGAAAGCTTCGCTTTGAATTAAAAGAAGAGACGAGTCCAGAAAAATATATTTTAATGTATGGAATGAAGGTCTTATTATTGTAAATGTGAGCTTTAGCGTCAAATTACTTGTTGAAATAGTGAGCCATATCTTTCAGATGTTGTTGTAGGTCTACCCGATTGAGATGGATTTAGTACTGCTGGCACATGTTGGTAATACTTTTCATGTTTTCAGGGATCAGTTTGATAGAGCAGAAGACACTATCCAACAAATAATTGGTGTAATTACATGAAACTTAAATTTTGTAGAGGTTTAAAGGAAGGTACATCTTTGGTAATTACTCAAAACAAAGAATGACCATACAAACTTCCTTGGTTTACTCTTCGGGGCTCTGTAGAGCACTGGAGAGCTGTTGTTATTATAAAACGTTGTTAGAAATGACCCCCTTTGAAGTAATGTAGTTTTAGAGAACGAGGTATTTTTTTTAGCAACAAATTTGGATCTAAGAAAAGCATCTGAAAGCACACAATTCTATGCAACAAGGGTCAGTTTTTCTTTCATTATTTTCTTGCAACTTCGATGCCCATTGAGCCCAAGTTTCCACAGGTTTGTTATTTTATGCATATGTTGCCATGGGATACACCAAGTGAGGATACTGGTCTTTGACAATTACCAAAAGAATACCCTGCCTAATAGACATTAGTTGAACAAATATTCAAGGTAACTAAATACAAATCATGATCATTCTCTATAAGATCTATAATGCGAGTGTCATTTGAATGAAAGTGGTTGTATTTGAAGCGGTTTGACTGATTAGTCGAGATGCGATCGTGCTTTCACATATCCGGTCTCTTTCCAACATGGTGATGAAGCAGTTAGTTTTAGGGCAAATACACGTAGGCCTATTCAGTTCCACATCGGCTGAGATATTGCCTTTCTATCTAAAAGGACTGGCAAACCCTGATTACAACAAACAATTTAATAGATGATCAATTTGCATCGGGGATAAAGAATTTTTTTTTAAAACCCTAACACCGATGTATGTCAAGCACTGTATACCTAGTACTTTCCCGAGTCTTGTGAAAAAAAATACACAGGCATGTTACTCAGGTGGGATTCGAACACACGACCTTTGCCATTCTAGAGCAGATGTCTTACCAACTAGACCAACGAGAGTGATTCGCGCTGCCTCTAGCTACCGGGCAGTCTCAGTGGTCTTGTTAGAAAAACAAAGACCCATTAAGATGTTATTATGTACTAACATGTAGGCTACATATGTATAGTCACCCGTAAACTAGTCCACACCTTTCACAGCTTCAAATGATACTTGTTGTCATTAGGCTATCATTATGTGCCATGATTTTTCAAGAGCCCATTACGACTTCATGTTGCAGAAAACATGCTTCGAATGTTTAACAGGAGTAGGCTACTCGTGAATAGTTGTTTAAATGGATTCTTCCACCGTATCCAAGTTATATAGTAAGTTGCCATTGGGCAATAAAAGCTATTTTAATTTTCCCCTACTCAAACGAAAAGTTTCTTTCAATTCTTCATAAGTTTATTCTGATATATTTTATTCAAGAAACATTTTGCTTGTTAAGATAAAACAAATCTATTCACAAAAACGGAGGAAAATGTCTATAGAGTAACTGGACGTCACGTAATGTTAAACTTATTTAATTTATAACAATAAATGTTGAAGACGACATGGTATATGTACATCATGACGTTAAAGTAAGACAAGCCTTCTATTTACAATGACTTTATGAATAAAGGACACTAAATAAATTATCATGTAGCCAACGATGGTGAACCTAACCCCAATGGTGCGATATACGCCTATAAATTCCACATATATGCATGTATACATCATCCAGTGCCTAGTTCTGATTTACGTTCATGGAAATTGGGAAGTTATCTGATATTTCACAAGTTATGTAAAACTTAGTTCTAAATGAAGAGTGCCTAAGTAAATGTCTCAATTTTAAAACCACATTAAATGTCAAAGTTAATGACAGTCATCAACTGAAGTCTTGTTGGTGTTTCAGGTTGCAATGTATCACTTTGTAAAATAAATTTTCCAAATGAAACTGTCACTTTACTTGTGGACAAATTGAACAAAGTGCTAAGATTCACATTACAGATGAGTATGTTCAAAACTAATCTGATTTATTGAGTGTAAATTCAACACTTCAATTGGCAATTAAGATCATTAGGTTATTCACCATCTGACAAACTTAGGTTTTTTTTGTGAAATCAGGCCAACGAGACATCAACTTCATTTAACAAGAAACAAAATGAAAGAAATTCTGATTTAAATCTTGCATCAGAGATAGTGATTAATCTTAAGTTTACATTTTGCCCAACACTCATGTGGCGCAAAAATTATAATGAGCCTAAAGTTTCACAGGTTTTTTCTTTATGAGAATTTATCCTCACTACAGTTGTATGTTTTGGTACAATTTCAGATGTTGAAATCATTAAACACACTGGCGCCAACAATATATCTCTTGAAAAATTATTATCATTTGATATCCGACATCAAACACCTAATTGAAAGCAGTCTACATCCACTTTCTAGTATGGACATAGAGTACAGCATGCTGTCAAAGCTAAATGACAGCTTTTTTCAAGTCATAATACATGTAATAGATATGGACTGAACAAGCAAGCAATTAGTGTTGTGTTTTTTGTGAATTTAAATGAAAAAAATTGTCAAAATCTATAAAGATATTTTGTCTTGACTTGGAAGAATAAAACAAAAAGTCAATCACTGGAAGATATTTTCATCCATGCTGTCATTTACTTTAAAACGTTAAATCAATGACAGCATGGCTGAGCAAAGGTAGCTTCACATTTATAGATTTAAACACAAAATCTAACCTTTTTGTCTGGGCTAAAAAACTTTAATGATGACAACAGAGGAGAAACAAATTAGTCAAATCATTCATTCATTAATTGTTCAGCTTATTTTCTATACAATTTGTCGAAGACTTATTCTTCACAATTGTATCATTTAAAATGGTCTCTTATAACAAAAAGTAGACTCATGGAGCATTAGACACACAACTCATAGAGATCAGACTTTCAGCATATTGTTGTTGTTTTTGTTTGGGGAGTAATAATCAAATTATACTTTACAAAATATTTTCATGACTGCCCAACAAATGTTCTCCTCATTCTATTACCAGGCAGGTACAATAAAATTTAACCAGAATTGATATTGAACAGAATATAATGTCTCATACATGATCAAACTCCAGTTCTTGCCAGAGTCAACAAGATTCTACTAAAACAATTGCCAAATGTGTTGCCATTCCAGTTTGAGCCAGATCCAACTGGATCCAACTACATGTAAATGATCTGATTTTACAATTCATTCTAGTTCCAGCCAGATCCAACAAGATAAAACCAGAATGATAAAAAGAAGCCAGGTTATATTGCTGAGTGCCATTGTAGGGTATGCAGATGATCTGACTACCAGATCTATTCCAGTTCAGTCTGATCCCATAGGATCTAACCAGAGTCTGGGTGATACAGTGTAGCTATGTACAATGTACAATGTATTATATCTATGTAGGTGCAGCTACTAATCCAGCAGCACCTTGACCAAGCTGTTGTCCTCCCACTGTACTCTCAAGAGGCTTAAAACCAAGCTCTTCAGTAGGTACACCAAACGTTGTCAACTTAGCCTCGTATGTTCGTAGCAGATCATTATGGGCCTGAAAAAATAACAAATACACTGTTTATATTTGTTCCCCCTCTCAACAAGTAGACTTAATGGCTTCATTGGACAGAAATAAACATGTTGTAATACTATAATTACAAAACAAGTAATGTTCGACGCTCGTTGTTCTTCATGTCTAGTATTGATGATTTGACAGACTATTTTGATTGAAGGAAATTATGATCTAATGCCTGCATAAATTATTAGTTTCGATAAGATAAAACAATGAATAAGGTAACTGACCTTGCAAACACGAGCCAACTCATATTGAAGATCTTTAATAGCACTGTTCTTGGAATCCAACACATCCTGCATAGAAATGACCCAAAACAATAAGTATACATGTACTAGAAAACAATCAGTATACATGTACTGTACTAGAAAACAATCAGTATACATGTACTAGAAAACAATCAGTATACATGTACTGTACTAGAAAACAATCAGTATACAAGATGGAATAGATGAGTACACTGCACATACCATGACATGACCTGACAGTCACAATTTAGTGTAATATCAAATAAAGTTTTGTACTTTTTACACGACACAAAATGCATATTTGAATAGTCCAACATAAAGACCATTTGATGTGTTTCCATATAGAAGTACATGTATCTCTTCATTTTGGCATAGGCACAATATAGACCTGTGCTTGCTAACCTTCCAGTGGGCTATAATTAACATTTGTGATAGCATGAGCCACATCATCCATTAGTTTAGACTATTTGGTAAAGTTCCCTGTGTTGCAATCACACTATTGAGGATAGTGATTCTCATCAATAATGAGACCACTTCACTAGGATAAAGGCGTATAAGACTACTCAGGAACACTGACTTTATAACAACTATCATGCAGGTGCTCTGCATTTTGAAAACATTATTAGTAAAGAACCATTAAGTACATCAGAAACACATGCTCTAAAAAGGTACCTTGAGTAAAATTAACTTATTTAAATATATATATACATTGTTGTGGGTTCACTTAAACAGATATGGACCAGAATGTTTCTCTTACTGTATAACACCACAAAACAATCACAATTCATAATTCGAATCCATTATTTAAATCAGTTTTGCTTTGCACAGCATTCTGTCATGTACCTGGCAGAAAGAAGTAACAAAAGTTTGCCAAGCAAAAGGTTGCATCAATTTATGTGCAAACTTGTGTTTCACAAAAAATGTTACAGCATTACATAGCCATTCAATCGTAATATAGTTAAGCTCTGCATGGGAATGCAAAAAAGCTTGGGTTTGGAAATGTGTTCTTTTAAAGACATAATTTAACTACTTACAACCTTCTGCTGAGTCCGGCAGTTCTGCCAGGCACATGACCAATAGTGCAAACCTAGCAATGTACATTGTGATAACAACTCACCTCCAACTTCCTTGTAACTACTGTTAGTGCTGTTGGGTCTAAGTTAGATGCCGATAGTACTTCATTTAATTGAGCTTCTTTCTTCTCTAGAGTATCTGTCAATGCTGTCAGCTTCTTCTCTAGAAGAAGGTTCTTAAAGTTACTCTTCTGTTGGACTTCATGGATGGCCTTGACAAACTTACGATACAGATCATCTCGCTCTGTTTGCATCTTAAGTAGGCAACAGGAATAAGAATGAGTGCATAAGGAAATGGTCTTAATATAATGTATCAATGTAACCCAAACTAACATTGAATAAAACAACTTTTATATACCATTAACATAGATAGAAATGTTCATTACACATTGAAAACCACAACACATGGCTCTAATCTCCATCAGTGTGTGAGATATGATTTCTAATGGTTTCTGGAAGGATAATGCAATCATTTACTCTGTATGTATAAACCGTGTCTTGTAACTTTCTTACCTTTTCAAATCTTTGCTCCAATACCTCATGCTCCCATTCCAAATCCTTGAAGTCTTGGGTCATGACTTTCAGTCTTGCCTTTGCACTCTGTACAAGAAATGACAAACAGATTTAATCTCTATTGCAACAAACGTACTAATATCGTGCAATTAATCTGCAATAAGAGCATAGATTCAATGTTGTTGGTATTAAGTGATTCCCAAATTACTACGGCAGAACCCTTGAAGTTCAACGCAAGTAGAGTAGTCTCAGTTTCTACTGAAATCCCTTTTTCCAAACCCTTATCCCAAAAGAAACCTCCCCCCTCCCATAAAAAACAAACATTTTCCCCCATGGCATTTTTGACCAAATTCTGTCACCAATGAGATAAATCTGTAATGAAACATTTAAAGAAGGGCTTGGTACATCTCAAGACACAGGATTGTAAATACGTCATGTCTTGAGCATTCCTCGAAGAAGGCACATTGCATGAAACAAAACATGCAATGCATAAACTGACATCATGCTAGTTTAGAGGATTGCAATGAAAAGACAACAAAAGATTTAGCCAGTTCATGAAAAAAAATAAACCTCTTTCGATAAAAGTACTACCGGTAGTAATTTATGAAATGCACAAAACTCCTGAGATTGGTACTATGAGACAAGCCAGACAGGTTGTAAATACTGAAGGTCCTGTACTTACTGCCAATGACGCTTTATCCTTCTCATAGTTTGCAAGTTGTCTGGTTAGCTCAGCAACCTCTTCTTTAGCTTTCTCAAGAGGTTCCTTAAGACGTTTATTCTCTAACTGAATCTCATTCATCTGTTTCTCCATTCGCTCTTCTTTCTTCTTCATCTCCTCAACTTGCTCCTGAAAACAGAGAAAAAGAACCCAAATCAGTTGGCTACAATACTCAAGTACCAAATAAAAAGAGTTTTAATCAAATATTTCTTGATGCAGCATTGAGACATATTTTAATCTGAAGAGATGGCACAGTATTCTGTATCAGGTTTTGTGCAAGGTTCATCTTAATTTTTTTTCTTTTTGAACAAATCCGAGCTATTAAAGGCAGTGGACACTATTGGTAATTACTCAAAATAATTATTAGCATAAAACCTTACTTGGTAACGAGTAATGGGGAGAGGTTGACAGTATAAAACATTGTGAGAAACGGCTCCCTCTGAAGTGACATAGTTTTCGAGAATGAAGTAATTTTCCACGAATTTGATTTCGAGACCTCAGAATTAGAATTTGAGGCCTCGAAATCAACCGTCTGAAAGCACACAACTTCGTGTGACAAGGGTGTTTTTTCTTTCATAGTTATCTCGCAACTTCGACGACCAATTGAGCTCAAGTTTTTACAGGTTTGTTATTTTATCCATATGTTGAGATACACCAAGTGAGAAGACTGGTCTTTGACAATTACCAACAGTGTCCAGTGTCTTTAAATAAAAAGTATTTGAAAGTTAAAAAAGATGACGTACTACAAGTTAGAAACTGAAATTTGTTTGAGTTGATTTTCATAAAAAACCCAACTTGAATTTCAGATCATCAGTTACAAACATTCACCAGACATTTTATAATCTACAAAAGGTGAAATGTGAAACTAGATAAATAAATTCCAACATATATAGTAGATTAAACACAAACCATCACAATTAAATTTTGCTGTTTTTCATAAAGAAAAGAGCCGAAATTTTACAAGGTTTTGTTGACATTGGCAAAATTCTTGATACAGTATGGTTGATTTGTGATGGTTATTTAATACAACAGGTGTACATGCCCCATCATATATTGCAATCAGTAGAAGACTATTTACCTTGAGTGAGTTAATAAGTGCCAGGTTGTTGAGTGTGATATCATTGTAGTAGTTCTTAATATCACTAAAAGCTCTCTCATGATTACGCATCAGTGTGTTGATCTGGCTATTCTTACGCTCCTCAATCTCATGGATTTCGGTTTTTCTTCTCAGCTCAAGTTCCTCTCTTAGTTGACGCATCTTCTGCTCATACTTGTTTTCAATTTCTTGCATAAAAACGAATGCATAAAAGTTAATACCACTTGAAAGCTAAATAGTTATTCTTTGTAAACACCACAGTAATATATATAGTGAATGTATTATAGTAAGGAAACCCTTGTGTCATATGGATAAATTAAACATTTCTGCACACATATCTAGTTTATAAAGAATGCGTTACTGATTTGTTTGAAAACTGATATGAAAAAGAATAAAAAGTAATAAACCAAAAGGAAAACTGACTGGGTAAATCAAAAATCAGTTTTGGGGTGAGCAGGATTTGAACCTGCAGCAAACAGCTTTACGTGCCGGTGCTCTACCAACTGAGCCCTAGTTGGCAGTATTCATATTTTGTCAGTATCTTTGTTTGAAGGCACCAGTCAGAAGTCATATAAATGTATTCTACAATAGAGAACAAGATAGTTACAAAATAGGGCCCCTGCAAAATAGGGCTAGATAGCTCAGTTGGTACAGCATTAGCACAAAAACCCAAAGGCCGCAGAATCAATTCCCGCTCCATTCAATTTTCTCTTTGTTCACTCAAACTTTAAAAGGAACAAAGTCACAACTTGAACATAAGTGTTCTTCAATAAAACATAGTTCCATCAATCTCACCTCTAGCTTCCCTTTCAAACTCTGCTCTCAAGTTAGTAACCTTCTCATCACTTTTCTAAAGAGGAGAAAAAGAAGACACAAGAAGACAAATTGAGATAAACAAGCAGCTGGTTGAAGGTTGGGACTGGGACATGTAAAAGATTGTCACTTTCTCCCTTAACACGTTGATTGCCGGTCATGAATTCATAGGGCGTTCCCATTTGCCAAGTGATGCGGCATGCGCGCATACCAAATAGGTACTATCAAAAAAGAAATTTGAACATACAAATTCTAAGGATGTATGTCCTCACCACTACCAGAAGCGTATGTGTTGCGTTCTCAGTGATGCCAGTGTATTCAATTAACAATACAAAGCCCTTTCATTCTCTACGAGTATACTCCTAGTGGCAGAATCCGTTACACCTGTTACTACGAATATACTCTTAGGCGGCAGTCAACGAGTTAATCAGTGATCTAACAGAGCCAACTAACTATTTTGCATTGTTCACTTGTCGGAAGTTTGAAGACATTTCCCACTTTTACGTTCCACATCTAATCGCTGGGCTGTTTAAACTATGTTTTAGATTTAATCATAGTAGGGCTACAGAGTACAGAGGACTAGGAACTAGCAAGCACAGTGAGGTAGATGTTTATTAGGTGTATTTTATTAATTCAGGGAATAACTAGAATATACCTAGAAATTGATACTGTTTTAGTATGGAGTGGCCAGGATAAAGTATGCTTTCTGTTGACAGTTGAACATGTTGCATTTTTAGCAGCTTCTGCCCCTATGCTCTGTACAAAAAGGATTTCACTGCAGAAAAAAATATGTTCTTGCTTACAAGATTTATTTTAACGAATTACATAACTGAGCATGTGCCTTAATAACATCCTATAGGTAGCTATGGCTAACATACTGTTAGCACTAGGATTGAAGCACTGGGGGAGGTACATGTAACTTACCATCTTAAGATTCTTAATGATGTCTTCATGAGACAGTTCCTGTTCCTTCAGTGTAACCTTCAAACCACGCTTGTCTTTCCTCAAGTCAGACTCGTGACTTCGATGTTCATCTTGATTCAATTTCAGGGCTACAGAGCTCTCTGCTTTCAGCTCAGATATATTGTTTTGATGCTCATACAGCAAATGCTTGACTTTCTGCTTGTATACCTACAATAGTAAAGTAACAAAACACGTGACCTTATGCATCAGTTCAATGTTGTACTGCAATACATGTTTTTTGGTTTAGTTTTTTACCAAGGTTTAGATATTTTGTATAGCTGTAAAGCTATGATGCAAATCATGCAATGTGCCCATTCCAACCCATAGAGGTGAACATTCCTGAGAGGTGAATGGTTTCAATAAATTCAACTATCACTTACCAGACATGTTTCATTGTTGTTGGGCTTAAGCTGTTTAAACATGCACCCAAAGGATTTGTTAACAGTGGTGTACCATTACCAAGAGCTACTACACTATTGTGATGTATCCTCTTAGTGCAGACACTGAAATGATGACTTTATTCCAACTTAATCTACATTCATTATGCTGGATTCTTAGGTACCTTTATTTCCACTTGATGTCTTTCCTCAGAGTCTTCCATTTCTCTGTCTTTATTACGAAGCTCTGCTCTGGATTCTTCCAGTTGTCTTTTGGTAATCTCCCAGAAGGTGTTGACTTTATCCCTTTCAAGCTGGAAGTAATTTCTTTCTTCTCTCTCTCTGTCTAATTCCTCCCTCAGTCTCCCAATGTGTTCCTCCAGCTGTAAATATTTCATCACATACAGTCATTAACACATTGACCATATTACATTTCAAATTTACAGTTTCCTTAAGGCCAGGTAAACAAAAATACATAATTTGTTGTACCTTGATGATAAGTATGTGAAGAACTTAAATTGATTAAGAACCTCATTTATAATCAAGTTAGAGTTGTGTCCTTGTTAAATGCATTGCTTGTTTAGGACCATGTGATTGATATGGTGCTTACCTGCTCCTTGGACATTTCCTCTGTAGAGATGCCATCAATGACGGTCGGAGTCTTTGCCTTTGCTGACTTCTTCTTCTTTCCCTTCTTACCACTCTTCTTTTTAGGAGGCTGTTTAAAATGAAATATTTAAAACAAATTAAGTAAAACATCTGGTTTAAAGAAGTTTTTACACACTAATAGTAACAACTAACAAACATTAACATACTTATTGTAATCAACCTTCCACCAGCGTCATTTGAGCAAATTATATGCAATTATATCATCACTGCGCATACACGGAGAGAACATGTGCAAAAATAAAATACTGGGCCCTTATTGTGTTTTTAATTTTAAGAACTGACTCATAGCAGCAAAAAAAGACAATTTTGAGATGAAAGAGTTAAACACAACATTCAAAGCAGATAGAGCCATCAGGACTGTCCCAGATCAATTACGTTTCCAAAGTTGTTCATCTTCTTCTTCCCCACAACTCTTCTCCACCAAATAACTTTCAATCTTAAAACTCTACAGACAATTGAAACCCAATTTGCACTTGAAACAAAGACATCAGGTGTTGAATTATATTACTTCAAAATTTATTCAAACAATGCCTGTCATTCAAACTGAAAGTTGAAGTGAACAAATATTCCTAGATGTAGAGGGCTCATTTTTTAGTTCTGTAGCCATTATGAAAGGGAGTTCGGTCAGTCCCTAAGTAATACTACATTATTACTGTGGGCCTAGGGCCAAGAAGCTGAGGAAATTCAGCAGCATTTGGGTACTTATGAGTGCCATATACCCAGTACTCTCTCCACTTTTTGGCCCTAGGCCCACATAGTAATAATATCAAATACTGTAATTATCTTTTGAATGAGAGCTAGCCTTTTTTGGCCTGAATTCCCCCCCCCATGTTCACTTACCCTTTGTTTAGCTGTGGCAAGTACATTAAAATGATGTTGCGCTGGCTTGTGTAATTTGTGTAATTTTATGAAGATTCCCTGAACTGACAATTACATGATTGATGTTTACTGATGCGCATGCGCGCTGACAGCAGACAGAGCACTTGTATCATGTGCTGCAAATGTAACCATCATCGATTAGTGGACTGTGATGGTTGTACTCCTAGTGCATGTGCATGGGTGTAGTTTTGTATGTGTTTGACAACATGATAACCAATACAACAGAACAGTTTGCATTAAAACAGCGCGCTGCAGTGACACGAACAAGACTAAATAATGCTGTGCTTCAGTAGTACCCATGTGCATCAGTAAGTTAAATATTATGGCTTCCAATGATAATAGCAGTCACACTCAAAGCAACTACACTCCAAGTACGGTCCAAAGACAGCATGGCGGACAACTAAGCAGTAAAGAATCGGTTTTTATAAAACTTTTTCACAGTACGATTTTGCTCATGTAATTGAGTTTGTACTTTATGGAAAAAGAAAAGGAAGGCGACTTGGATATTTATGAGTCTTTTACATATTAGTGGATTATTTATGTTAAAAAGTAGATTTACAGTGCAATACAAACATGTCATGGACAATTGTCGTCAGCTTTTATTTTACCAGTAATTAATATTTATTTTTATTTTTAGTGCAAGGCTTAATTTAACCTGTATTTGTACTTGTTTGTAGTAATTTGTCAGCTCGGAGGGTCGACCTCGGAGATTCCTCATAAAATGACATAACAAAAACTTTTAAAAACCGTGAGCACTCGAAAGGTCATCACAGTCCCTGATATGTGGGACTAGGGCCAAGAAGCGGAAGGAGTCCCATTTAAACATGCTTTATGAAGTTTACGGCCGTCATTAGCGACCCCAAACCGTCGAACGTTAACAATAAAAATTTGTAAAAATAACAGATGTGTATTTCGTGGTCAACAGGTCATATCATGTCATATCAACTTAAATGGTTCCCATGTCATCTCTAATTACTTAATATTAATATAACATTCTTACCATTCTGATTGCTCAGACTTTATGATACTTTCCAATTCTGCAAACTTTAATTCACAAAAACGTTACCCGTCTTCTCTCGCAGGTGTACTGTGTAGCTGGATGTTTGTTGATCATGGAAACGAAAACACCCGGATGTCATGACATAGCGCCCTCTTTCACGGCCGGCGGCAGTAGCCCAAATATCTGACGTCACACTTCGAGGCTGGCGTATATTACGCAAGATAAGTATGGTACGCCAAAGAGGCATTAAATCCGGTCATGACATCGAGCTGTCTTTTGCATTGACTGATCCTTTATTGCCATCGATCAGTCCCTTACGTTAAACGGTCACCTTTTCCCATTGATCGATTTACAATAAAAAAGGCCTTGTGCGTAATTACGTATACCTTGTATGCGCAGCGTAGACAGTGTACAGAGTTATTCCGAGCACTGGTTTATAATTATTGTGGACTTCAACTACCATTTCTATAACAAGTATAGCTTTCGGATAAAAACAGTTTCTTTTCGGGGCATTTATACTTCTAGGGACTTAAGTATAGGCCTAACACACTTTGAAATAATGTAGTTTACAAGAAAAGGTGTTCACACAGGCATTTTGTTGTTGTTCTAAACTTAAATCATATATCATGCAGCGTACCAAACACGATTACATACGGCTTATGTTTTATTACCTGCAAAAAAGTAATTTTCATAATGTTTGAAGCTAAAGTAACAATTGAAAGTAAAAAAATTAAAAAATAATGTCAGCTATAAATTCATATTTGTTTTTTTCTCTGTTAATATTGTTTCGGCATGGTTATTGATGGTAATCCATAACAAATAAAGATTAATTCAAAATGAGCTTAATTGATGGATGACGTGAGACACATGTTTTGAAATTACGAAACAAAATCAAAACCAGTTTCACAAAATCAAAATCTTCCTCTTATGCAATCGAATATTAGGACCTATGCAATCACGTTCTGTCTTATAATACATGCAACACTCACACTACATCACAGACCAGGAATATACTATAATTTATTCGCTGGGACTTTTACAACCTTAATAATGCTAAAATTTGCCGGGAGTGATACCGATCTACACCAAACACCAAAGCATGTGACACACTGTCTTCTCGATCCTTTTCCACACAACTCCCCGAAACATCACCCCACTTCAATCCCTAAACTTCAACATGACCCCAACGCCTCCGACCCAGCTGAGTACCTGATCGAAGCCACATCCCTCTCCCCAGTGGATGATCCTCCATTCTCAAGAGACAACAACATTGACAATCTGTCAGGCTGTCTGAACATTGTGAGTATCATGACTCCGGTTTGAAAACTTTCTCTGCTGCTTTCCCGAGGCAACATGGTGCAGTCATTATCCTCAAGACTGTATTTCGTTGCAACAAAATGATGTATCTTTCCCTGGGAGGCTAAAATCTGTAGGATTTGCAATTTTTATGACAAACATACCTCTCAATGAATGAAATACCAGAACAATGAAAATGGAATTAAATTATTCTCTTCTTCTTGAGTATAGATGTTGTGTTCGAGATGTAAAATCTCTGATAGTAAATTTCGAGAAGTATAAATATAAAGTAGTCAGTCTGTTTGGTATTCTGTATAAGCACTTACACGGCGACTTTGCTTTTTTTCGGCGGCGACTTTTTTGCGCGGCGCCTTTTTTGCAGCATTTTATCGGCATTTCATTCTGGTCAAGATCCCCCTTGCTGCAAAATGTGGCAGTAGATCAGTTATGCTCTTGCGCGTGACTAACCTGTACTGGAATCCCTCCTCCACACAAACACAACCAGGATCGGAAGGCCACTATAGTCACCACAATATAATTATTTATTATTAAGAGTGTGCTTTTTCGGCAATACTGTATTGACTATCCAGCAGCAGACAAACTTCCACAACCACAGGAACCACAGAACAAGTTGTAAATCTCTTGGTCTGCATATAGTCGTGCCGGTGTACAGCTCCATCAGTCGTGCCGCTTGTTTCCAAAGTTACAAATTAATAATGTGCAGTGATTGGCTGAACTGAGGAATGCCGCCAGTCTGCCGCGCAGCAGTAAAAAAGCGACAGATCGACGCAAAAGACCGATCGATCAATGGCAAAGGTTAATCTTCGATGCAAAAGATAGTCTTTGTGTCACACCTTCTTGCTTTGTTTTGCCACACACTTTTCTCTGGAAAAGGGTGCTGTCATGTACATGTACAAACCGCTCCAACACAAACCGTCCCGCAAGACCGATTGGTGTATTGGTTGTAATGTATGCCTCTTTGGCGTTCCATACTAAAACTGTTCGAAGGATCGCACCATACTACTACTAGTACCAAGACTACGCAAAATACAAAGCAGCAGGTCGCCATTTCTATAGGTGTGCGACATCAGCGCTGCGCAGATCCGCTTCACGATCCGATGTATGGAATGTGTCGTTGTGTACGTGCCGTACGTGGTATTAATATTAGTAACTAAACTAGGTAAAGGTAGTATTTGATTGAAACTCTGGGCGTGGTTGTTGAGTTACATATACCAGCACAGTACCAAAGTAATGTTCACATCTAAATGAACGAGTTATCTTCCCTGATAGTACTCATCTAGGCTATTTTGAATAAAGTGAGAACATGGGCCGTATCAGTAAAAGTGAGCTGGATACATGGAAAGCTGCAGGCCGTCTATGCTTTGTGAGAGAAGGCAAAGTTTACGATGTGAGTGAGTTTGCGAGTCGACATCCCGGTGGAGAAAAACCTTTGAAGAACAATGTGGGTCGTGATGTAACCACGCTAATGGCTAGAGAAAATCCACACAGACACAGCGACAATGCCTACAAACTCATGGAACAGTATTACGTCGGAGAACTTGAGGTACATGTAATCCAAAGAAAGGCAAATTTTCAAATGTAGACTACACAGTATACACTGACAGGATGATGAAAAACATAGAATTGGGTTTGTAAGAAAATACTGTCTAAGATATTCACATTGACATTGCATGCTCTCTTGAACATTTCACTGAAAATATAAAAAAAAATGAAAGGTATTGGTAACTAAAATATACTCCTAGAATTAGGAGGTTCGATACGCTATCGGCTCCATCATGAACCTCATAAGAGCTACATGTATAAATTCCATTTCCTATTCGAAACTTTTTGTCATTAACGTTTATATGCACATGGAGTTCTCATTTTAAACCGGATCTCGCAAAAAATAGGCTCTACGTGTTCCTTGAACTCTCATTGGGTCAAGAAAATCCACTCTGCAAATTTAAAATTGTTAAAAACCGATAAATTCTTACCGTAAATTCCGTTCCCATTCAAACAGCGTTGTAACAAATATGGCGCTGGAGTCGCATGATTTGTGTACAAAACCAACCCACAGTTGCCGGGACCAGCGTTGCTGCACGCGGAGTACCAGTTTGTCGGTAGACTTTTTGCAAGTCCGGCCATGTGCGTGTGCAAAAAAGTCACAGGAAAAACATTTCACAGCAGCGCACACAAAAATATAAGTGTCAAAAAGAGGCATTTTGTAATTGAGGTACTTCTCATCATGAGTAATTTGCAATTAATTTTTTTCAAATTGGTCATGCGGTGGTTATAAAAAGCACCAAGGACCTAAAAATAATTTATTTGTGTTCTTTTCTTTCCATGTCGGTCTCTTCGTACCCAAGTCACTTATCAAAGTCACTTCATACCCAAGTCACTTATCCAAGTCACTTCGTACCCAAGTCACTTATCAAAGTCACTTCATACCCAAAATATCATACCCAGCCAGGTCACTTCGTACCCAAGTCACTTCATAGTCTCAAAGTCTGAGTGGATGTCGGACAACTCGATGGGTTGTCCGTTCAGACGTAAGACAACTTGACTTTTGATCAGACAACCGACAGGTGGATGGTAGATCCTTATGATGTCATGGCAGAAGAATCGAGCAACACAACTGGCAGCTGACTGCAAATCAGGAGGGGGGGGGGGACAATTGTATTGTACTGGGCACGCACGGGCATCTCCACAGGGTGGGGTGGGCTCGCAGACTATTTGATTGAATATAGCCTTCTGTTTAAAGGAACATTACAGAATTGGTAAGAAAAAAACTTGTAAAATATACTTTTTGATCACAGATTTACATAAAACTTACATGGTCTAATGATGATGATAGTAGAAAACATCCCTTGAAATATTTCTGTCTGAAATGCCATATTTGATGAGAAATTAATAAACTAATTTTCCGATTGGAGTTTATCGCTCAGTGAGCGTTTTATTCATTTGTTGAATCTATATGATTTCATGCAAATGTGTAATCGGTTTTTCACTGGTTTCTCGTGACCCAGATAGACGATCGATCTCAAACTTCTACAGGTTTGTCAGTTTATGTATATGGTGGATTACATAAAGTGCTTACACTGCCAGCAACTGTTTTGTTAGCAAAAACCAATTCTGTAATGTTCCTTTAATGAATGTGTATTATTAATTTAAACTTATTTATCTTTTTGTGTTTTTCTTTTTGTAGTGTTGTGCCAGTGGAAAAGTGTAATAAAATAAAGTAAATAAAATGACCATTTACAAAATAAAAAACTTAAAATATTAAAATTATGTTTACCGAAAAGTGATAAAAGGTATGCTATTTCAGTGGTGGATTTGAATTAAATCTACAGGCAACTTTTTGTCCACAACTCGAAAGTGAGAGTATACGAGCTTATATTATAACTAAGTCATTGTAAGGGCAAAATGGACGGGGATACCCCAATGACTCCTGTTTTAGCTCTTCACTAAAAATGGATGTCAGTAACGGAGATCAGCCATTCACCCCTTGACATGTCTTGGCGCTCTGTCGAGTTGTCTGACCCGTCGAGTTGTCCGCCGGACAAGTCTGAGTTGTCTGAACTATGTCTGAGTCATGTGGTTGGCCCACTGGACAAAAGACCTGTGTATCACGGGCGAGCGTGGTTATTTACGTTGTTTGTTTGTAATTGCGAATTCGGAATATCTTTAAAAAAGTTTTAAACTTGTATTCCTAATCAAAATGCCTATTAAAAACGAGTGATACTTGTCCATCTGAGTAGAGTAACAACGGTACACTTTAAAGGAACACGTTGCCTTCAAATCTCATGAAATTTTACTGTTTGGAGGTGTTCCTTATACTTATTAAGAGTTGACTCCCGAGACATGTCCCGCGAAATGTATACGTTTTTCAAGCCGTCAATACGATTGTCGATGCAATAACAGTAACGGGTACCAGACCTTCTTACACCACACAAAGCATCGGTGTTACTAGGTTGGCCCCACTAAAATCATACATTGTACGAGAACCCTGTCTTCGCGTCGTCTACTGTACTGCAGCATGCAGGGGGAGGTCTATGGGTGGTATGATCGCGGGGTTTTGCTTCTGCTGGTACGTCCCTGGATGCCCGGACGGACCGAGACGTGGGGACTTGCTACTTAATTATTTAACGTATGTTTTTTCTTTCTTTTTTCATTCATTTATTAACTGGATATTTATTGGAATACAATAAACAGATGGTAGTCGTAACATTTTTAATAAAATAATTGCTCAGTCGTAGTTCAACAGCTGCGACTGGAAATAAGACTAATAGAATTTGTCCGCCATTTATGGGAGTCAAAATCTTGACTCCCATAAATGGCGGAGCGTTTTGTTTCGCGAAAGTTATCGAAAGCGAAGCATTTCTAAGGCACGTTTGTGTGGATCATTATATTCTACTTTTTAAACATCTTTCTGACCGTGCTCATTATACATCAAACGCTTGTTATAGCCCAAAAGCGCCCAACCCGAAGTCAACGTGTTCCTTTAACAGGTTAAGTTTTAATACACAAATGTTGGTTATAACATGGGAGAAGAAACCCATGGTTATAACAATTGTACCCAAGTCATGTTATATGCGTATGACTAAGTGACTTGGGCACGAAGTGACTTGGGTACGAAGTGACTTGGGTACGAAGTGACTGACATTCTTTTTTGGGGGGGCATGGATGGTGATGTACAGTACAAACATGTAGAATGATGGGTAACACTCTCCAACAGTCCTTTTGTACAGTTACAAACATGTATTGGTATTTTTTTATTTTAATTGGAAACCTTTTCATATCCTGCCACCACTTTTCCACTCATTTTTACCAAAAGGAATATCTCGTGAGTAAATTAGATACTATTTTATTTCATAACAAATGAAAAAGTGGTGGCAAGATACAAATTTTTTTCCTTTTAGTATTTCCTATTTTAGATTATTACGCAATAGGTGAAACAAATGGTTATTTTGAAAATGATATTGAAAATATTATGAAATTAACATCACAAATTTTAGTGGTCGTCAATTTTTGTACACTCATGGTTCTGCCCACAATGGTCGGTGCCGGAAAACCCGCCCAGCACTCAGGATTCCCAAACCACCACTGGCAGAATTTTCTCTGTTTCCGACCACCACACATTTTCAAAATTTTTAAATTACCCTTGCAATTTCCTTTTAAAGGTTTTCAACGAAATGTAAAATTGGGTATACCAGTAAAAATGGTATCCGAAGCCATTCATTTTGAGCACTTCTTTGATTTGAGTCTATTTATATGTTCTACCGTGTAACTGATCCATCTCGCAATGGTTTCCAGGGAAACATATTTCCATCACTATAGAAATCCTGGGCAGAACCCTGTACACTCTTTACTTTGTTAAAGAGAACAAAATAATTGCTGTCATGAAACGCCACTGCCTAAATAAAAGAGAGGAATCCCTGTAGCGTTAATTTCCCAGCCATGTGTTCTCTTATTATGAATGCGTACACTCTTCAATGCTACCATGTTTTTCATTTGCAGCACACCTTGTCATTCCCAGGTTAAATGTAGATCTTCATATAAAATGAGAACGACAGTGATGCCAGGGAAAGTATCACAGCCAAATTATAAACCTGAGAACAAGGATGTGACGTGCAGTCAGTTGGACCAGTGACATCATACATATGTGCACAGAGACGAAGTGTGATCCTGTGCCAACAGCCTCATAAAAAATAGTGTAATTTATATTACAAAATGAAATCCAGTGTTTGATTCAATTTAACTGTTCATTTGAAGTCTGATTTTTGGTTTGCTCAAAATGTAGTGTTGCTATTAGGATTTGACAATTTTCTGCTGCAAAATTTACTCAATTTCCAATGTTAGCATCAGTATGATGGGACCAATTATCTATTAAATCTGTTAAACACTTGTTCTTAACACATTGGGTATTAAACTTGTATCTTATTTCAGAGTGAAGCAGAATCCAATGGCAAGCATCATGCTAATGGCCAAAATGGTCATTTAAATGGTCAAACTGGACATGGAGGAAAGACACACATGTCCAATGGTGTTGGAAACGCAGTGAAGGTAACCTAAATCAGGTTCTCATTTACTTCTTAATTAACTTCTTACACAGCTGTGTAAATTTGCATAATTAAATAGTTGATATTTAAGACAAGTTCACCTTAATAACAAAAAAGTTGCCTAAATACCATGTGACTATTTTTGTCCTGTTAAACCCAAAATGTGTGTTTGTAACATGTCTATTACCATTAGTAAACCAACACAATTTGAGAAACAACCAAGCTTGTTTAATTGTTTTACACATTCTCTGTATACAGTCGTTGTGAAAGGATTGGGACTCACTAAATCGTGTAACTAACTTACACTGTGCATGTACTGTACATGCTTGAATAATTACTCTTTAAGATTTTTCAAAGTAAGGTAACATTTCTCAACTGTAAGGGTAACTCACTCACAAAAACAAATAAAAAAGTTTCAGGGTTTGAAATCACAATCAACTACATTTTATCTTCATGTACATTATCTCCTAGTTAATGAGTGGTGAATTGTGTGCTTAGAGGTACATGTAGCATGGTGTGACAATGAAATAATGTATTGATTACATTATCTTGTGAGTCACATCTGATATTCAAGGTCATGTAATGAACAACATCCATATTAAAAGGATATATGTACATGTACAGTGTGTATGCTCGATCTGTACAAAGTCACTTCCTGACTCAAGTTTGAACCATCACCAAGTTTTTATGGTTATGGGTAGACTGCTTTTCCTGGAATTACATGCAGCAAAAATACAGTACATGTACGTTTTAAAACTGATGAAAAGTGGAAAAATCTTATTTTTGGAAACCACTGCAGGACAATGATTTAGTACCTGCTTCCAGCTTCAGTTGCTGTGTATTGATTGGAAGTGTCCTCAGTGTTGGTTGTTGTGTATTGGAAGGTTCTAGTGTGTCCGGTAGCACTGGACACTTCCCAAACATAACAACTGAAGCTGGAAGCAGGAACTTAATTTCCTGAAGTGTTTGAAATACAGACCTTGACATGTCATGAGCTATGAAGTTATGCAATACTGAAGAAGAAACTAACCTCAAATGGGAAGTTATTTTGAACTACTGAAGTGAATATCTGACTCAACTGGTCATACACAGTTGTGATCTTTCCTTAAAATCAAAATAATTTATTTTTTTTAACTTGTTTTATCTTCTACAGGACGTGGTAGATTATGAAAAGCCAGTTTTATGGCAAGTAATCAATCTGGGCGAGAAATATTATGAGTGGACCCACATGCCTGTAAGCCGCGACACCATGCGTCTCTTTCATTATGACTTCATCGAGTATTTTTCAACCTCAAAGTGGTATGCTGTGCCACTTACATGGTTCCCATTCATTGCAATAGTATGCTGGTTGGCAAGTCAACAGTGGCAGGATGTCTGGATGTTTGAAAGTGTTTTTGGTGGAGGTAAATTGATTAATCTTTTCTGTGATATAGTTTAATGATGATTGGGGAAGGACTGTGTGTTTATGTATAGAATCAATTCTGTTTGGTTATGTATAGATTTTATACAAGGTTATCCCATTGTTCAACTCTGACAACAGCATGAATAGCATCATGGTAATAGAATCGAGACTTAACACGGTCATTAAGCAAGGTGTGCAATGCAAACTGGATTGCGTAATTTGTAACAAAATTGCACAAAGCGATGAAGCCATGAGTGTCTGTACTAAACATGTACATGTAACTAATATATTCAAATATTCATTTACTCAATACATACAATTATGCAGCTACTTTGAATTGGGGTGTGGAAAATTAAGCCCTATACAACCTTAAAAGACATTCTGATTGCATGAAATTACCTAGGTTTACAAGTAACTGTGTCTTTAAAGACATCTATCATCCTTTTCCCGATGCTTTGATCAACAATCAAGTTTACATTTTTACACTCGAAAGTGCTGCGAAACGCAGACCACATTGTATGTACATGTGTGTACACAATGAACGATATAACACATCCATGCGACACACAAGCAGTTCAATGTTCCCAATTCACAGGCTTGTAATCTTTTATCTCGTTATTTTGCATGCTACAATAAAGCTAAGAAATGTTGAACACTATCTATTTTCGTCAAGTTCAAAAAGCAGTTTATATGAAAGGTTTGAGCATCGTGTACACTAACATTATTTTGAGTTTTTCTTCAGAAGCTCACCAATATTTCTGCTTTTGGTCATAATATACTATGCTTTTGGTCATAATATCATATAGAACATGGTAAAATAGCGTATTACTCCCAGGATGTGTGGTGTTAGAATTTATTTGGTACATCATTTTTTCCACCCTAAATGTAGCCCTGAAGATTTCACTTCCTTATGAGACGTTGCCTCTGGTGTTTATAGCTGGTCTCCTGCTTTGGACAATATTGGAGTATACCTTACATCGTTTCCTGTTTCACATGGAGCCACCGAAAAGTTCCAAGATCCTCATTGGTCTTCATTTTGTCCTTCATGGGCAACATCACAAGGTACTGCATAACTTCTTAGCATTGTGTAATGGTCAGTGGCTGTTAAAATATGATTAATGTTAATGTTTAAACCAGTGTTTCCCCTTAAAACATTTCAGGTCCATATGTAATGTTTTCCTTAAAACCTTGAGTATGAGAAACTCAAACTGTTGTATTTTTTCACTCTGAATTAGCCGAGCCCTCTGGCATAAGTAATGACATATAATCGACCATGGTATGCTTGAATGTCTGACTAACATGCACTCATGCCAAATACAGTGGTAAATACAGTGGTTATCTCATTTGTATATTAGGGGTAAGTAGTCTTTGATAATCAACATTATGTTTATCAGACTGACTGAAAGTCAACTTTCAAACACAAACACAAATATCACTACCACTACCAGCACAATTATGCTTAACGCTTAATTGCACATTATAACAGTGAAGGGTGTTTTGATGTAATAGGGCTCGAAATTGACACTGGACCGCTGGCCCGAGGCCAGGGATTTTAGCGATATTTTTATCCGGTTACAAACGCCTTGACGAAAGACTACGTTTCTGTGCATGATCTGGAGAAAAGGTCATTCCCCCGAAGGTGCAATAATCATTATCGCTGGTGTCATGCTAACAGTGTATACAGCATTGGCATCGCTGGTCTGCATGCACATTTTGTTGACATGGTCTGACCAATGGAGCGTTACGCTGGGGTGGCATGGCCTGTTTCCGCTGGTCTGCATGCACATTTCGTTGACATGGTCTGACCAATGGAGGGTTACGCTGGGGCTGCATGGCCTGTTTCCGCTGGTCTGCATGCACATTTCGTTGACATGGTCTGACCAATGGAGGGTTACGCTGGGGTGGCATGGCCTGTTTCCGCTGGTCTGCATGCACATTTCGTTGACATGGTCTGACCAATGGAGGGTTACGCTGGGGCTGCATGGCCTGTTTCCGCTGGTCTGCATGCACATTTTGTTGACATGGTCTGACCAATGGAGGGTTACGCTGGGGTGGCATGGCCTGTTTCCGCTGGTCTGCATGCACATTTTGTTGACATGGTCTGACCAATGGAGGGTTACGCTGGGGCGGCATGGCCTGTTTCCGCTGGTCTGCATGCACATTTTGTTGACACAGTCTGACCAATGGAGGGTTACGCTGGGGTGGCATGGCCTGTTTCCGCTGGTCTGCATGCACATTTTGTTGACACAGTCTGACCAATGGAGGGTTACGCTGGGGCGGCATGGCCTGTTTCCGCTGGTCTGCATGCACATTTTGTTGACACAGTCTGACCAATGGAGGGTTACGCTGGGGCGGCATGGCCTGTTTCCGCTGGTCTGCATGCACATTTTGTTGACACAGTCTGACCAATGGAGGGTTACGCTGGGGTGGCATGGCCTGTTTCCGCTGGTCTGCATGCACATTTTGTTGACACAGTCTGACCAATGGAGGGTTACGCTGGGGTGGCATGGCCTGTTTCCGCTGGTCTGCATGCACATTTTGTTGACACAGTCTGACCAATGGAGGGTTACGCTGGGGCGGCATGGCCTGTTTCCGCTGGTCTGCATGCACATTTTGTTGACACAGTCTGACCAATGGAGGGTTACGCTGGGGCGGCATGGCCTGTTTCCGCTGGTCTGCATGCACATTTTGTTGACACAGTCTGACCAATGGAGGGTTACGCTGGGGTGGCATGGCCTGTTTCCGCTGGTCTGCATGCACATTTTGTTGACACAGTCTGACCAATGGAGGGTTACGCTGGGGTGGCATGGCCTGTTTCCGCTGGTCTGCATGCACATTTTGTTGACACAGTCTGACCAATGGAGGGTTACGCTGGGGCGGCATGGCCTGCATGCACATTTTGTTGACATGGTCTGACCAATGGAGGGTTACGCTGGGGCGGCATGGCCTGTTTCCTTTTGAGATTTTACTGTGCAAGCGATCGTGAACTGTAGCAGCGGGTCACGGGTGAAACACAGAGAACAAGTTTACAATCGCAGTTGGTCGCCGAACGTATTTTATTTAATAGGCCTACTCAATGTTTTAAGCTACAAATAAAAACTGCAGCTTTTCTAATACTAAAGCCCTGAGGTTTTCTGGATAATCTTACACGCTTTTGGTGTTTTCGATATCATTTAGGAACATCGAAATTTAGATACATCAAAATTTTCGATACATCGTAAAGTCGATATTTCGATATGATTAAAAAAGTGACATCGGCGATACCGATGTCAAAATAGTATCAAGTATTTGAGTAATATCGATATATCGACGGACGTTAGTCTAGGCACAATTTTTGTATGGGTTGTTATAAAACAACTATTGACTGCTTCTACTTGTGCTATGGTTATAACTACGACTTACTCAGTGATCCACGGAGCATTTTGTTTTCCTTCGGCTTTGCCTCGGGAAAATAGAACGCGCCAAAGATCACTTGAGGAGTCGAAGTTTTAACCGTAGCACTTGAAGCAGTCAATATTTGTATATTGCGTCATTAAAACAGTCTTTTCTACATTTAAAAAGTGACATTTCAGAAAGTGAAGTCAAATAGAGTTTTAACTGTTATCTCCAATAATACTTTATACATGTAGGCAGTGGATACTTTTGGTATTTACTCAAGAATTACATTACCATAACAAATTTCTTGGTAAAAGTAGCACCTGAGAGTTTCTGATAGTATAAAACGTTGTTAGAAACGACTCCCTCTGTTGAAAGCACACAATTCTATGCAACAAGGGTGTTTTTTCTTTCATTATTTTCCTGCAACATGGATGACCATTTGAGCCCAAAATTTCACAGGTTTGTTATTTTATGCATATAATACTAGTTTTTGACAATTACCAAAAGTATATCCTGCCTTTAATATGAACATTGACTTTGGCATCCTTTTTAGATGACTTGGATTGATGGTTTGAATTGTGAGGATAGAATTGACACTATTCAATTCTTTATAGGATTTCCTTCCTTTTCTGAATCTAAAGCTTGTTTGTAGCCTAACAGCATCCGGGGCATTGCAACTCTCCTCCAGAGTCTTCAAGGTTGCTTCCAAAGCCAATCATGTAGCAAAATAAATGTTTAAAAATTAAACTTTATATTGACCTGAGGCCTGCATATGTTTTTAAATCACAATAAAATGACTATTATGGTTCTTTTGGATTTGAATTTGATATTTGGACATTTCTGTTTGAGTCAATCTACTTTTTTTCTCCACTTGTGTGCACATTGCAAATTTAATGAACAGTTCCAAGTCCACAATCAACATCTGATGTACATGTAGGACATAATGTAAGATCTGTATCATTACAGCTAGTTCATCTCTATGTATGCTTTATGCAGGGACACATCTGCAGAATGTTTTCCATGATGCTGGTATTTATTGACTTCACATTTTTTAAGTACAGGTTTAGGCACTTTTACTAATCATACCTTTAATTTTGTGATAGGTGCCTTTTGATCCAGGTCGTCTCGTATTTCCTCCACTAGCATCAGCAGTCTTTATAACCATGTACTACTTTGTCCTGACTGCTATCTTGCCTGTACCTGTGGCATACGCCCTTATGGCAGGTACAGTCCTTGGTTATATATGCTATGATCTGACACATTACTACCTTCATCATGGTACTCCAGCACCAGGTTCCTACTTTCAGGAACTGAAAACATACCATGTGAGACATCACTATGAGATCCAAGACAAAGGTAGGTACTATGTAACATCAGGGTTTTCCTGACTTCAATCCTGGTCATAACTCAATGAACCCCATCTTCTCTCCTGACCCCAATCATTGTTGACTCTCATTGTGTGGTCTGCGCTGCAGCTGGGGTGATTACTTTTATTATGATTTCTATTATCCCTCCTACTCTCAGTGACTCTTGGCAACATTTTCCAGTGAGTTGACCAACCATTTGAAACCATTCGACTGCCAAGGTTTTGTAGGGTGGCACAAATGTGCACAGAACTAACTGTGTACTGTGGACATGCATTCCCTCATGGTATCATATTGCAGGCTGGCATAGTTTATCTATCATTCAAAACCACAGTGAATGGTATTGAATGGTCAGACAGCAAGAGGGTTATAATAAATATTAATTATTTAGCCAAGATTTCAACTGACCCGCAACAATACAAGAAACTAATATTTGTTACTGTTCCGTTATTTATGATGTAATGGAACAACAGTAGCAGAAAGGCAAGAACAACTATTGGAATAAGATAACAAGACAAACTTATTATAAAATAGCCAGGATTAATCAAAGCTATTAATCCAATCTAAAATGCAAAAAGAATCCTAAACAAATCAATCTAAAATGATAAAAAATTTAGTGGGTGATTGGGGGACGAGGGAGGGGCTGTTTATTGTCAGGTGGCACAAGCATTTTGGCAGGGACTGTAGCTTCCCAAGATCAGCTAGAGTTTGACCAGTGTTGTGTATGTTGTTCACTTTTTGGTTAGCTGGTATGCCAAGTTTCCAGTTGAACCATTTACGGCCGGGTATTCTCAAAATTGTCCATGCTCACCGACTGGACTAATTTTCAGATATTCCAGAATATTTTTGTTATGGAGAATATCATTTTTCACATTGACACGATGTGAAAGTTTCAGCTGAATACAGTGTCTACTTGTTGAGAAAACAGCAAAAAGCTGTCACAGTATTTTCACACCAATGAAGAATCCATCCTCATTTAGCGAGGTGACAGCGGGTACCAGCCGCATCTCTGGCTGCAGCATTTACCAATGGACACACCTTCAGAAATCTGAGAAATAATTCATGCATAATTTGTTTCTCAGATTCAAATGTTTTTATTGATTTATATTCAACGGGGGCATTTCAGACGAAATAATTTGTTAAACTAAAATTATCATTTTTTTACTATTTTTTATCAATGTTATGTGAACTAAACCTAGCCAATAATAAAGTCGAGCATAATTGGTATAAAATAGAAAGATTTAAAGAAAAAAAATGACAAATCGTCTGGTTTTACCAAACCAAACATGTCTTGAGAGATTGTTTTCCTTTTGTTTGATATGTTTTGTTACAATTTTATGATGTTTCAGATACTCTGACCTGTTGTAATATCACAGTTGAATAGAACCCCAGCCTTGTTTGTCAAGCAAAGCCAGCATGCTCTTAAACAATTGTTATCATTTCCATTATTATATTGGTTTATTCAAAAGAATATCACAACCTGAAAGGCTGACTTGCATTCAATTAACATATGTAAATTACCAAAATTATAAAACACTTTCTGTTTACAAGGATTTTCTGTGTAAGCTGTGTAACCATGGGGTGTGGTTCAGCAATTTATTCTAATGTATGTGTATATTTTGTGCTTATATTGTATACAACGCATAATTAGGCCATGGTCATTTTACCGCGGCAATACATGTAAGCCTTCTTTGAGTATGGCAGCTGTTTTCTCTAATACATGTAAGATATCTGATTGGATTTAATGATTATGATTGCTATTATTTTTTCACTTTCAGGATTTGGGATTTCCAGCAAGCTTTGGGATGTTGTGTTTGGTACCTTAATACCCGATCCCAAGACGGACTGATGACCTCATCTGACCTTGAATCAACGTCAAGCTGACTTTCTCATCACTTTACAATGCTTTTATGATTACATTTGTATAATTTCTTTTTCTTTCTCTTTCAAGTTTTTATGAATGACTTTCTTTACATCTGTAAAAGCTGTAAAAGAAAAAAAGGCCTTAGGTATGTACATAAAGCTGTGAAAGGTAAAACAAAACTAACATCTTGAGGTTGAATTTATAATTATAATCTTATCCACAAGTTGATCAGGTTGAGGGTATAACTACATGTGCATTCACTACCTTGGAGTTGTCTCTGTCTGAGGTGAGTGAGTGAGTAATTGTGACCATATAAACAGTTAATAGAACTTGTGAAACGTAATGAAACATTTGGATTTCAAACACTCTTGCAATGTAAATCACTGTTCTGATATAATTATTTTGTACTAAGTTTTGCTATATCAAATACATTAAAGTCCTTTGAAACAATTCACTTCATTCTTATTATTTACGCATGAGAATAAAAAGAAACAATCTTAAAAGGTTTTATGCCGATTGCAAATATTTCATAGTGTAACCTTTCTTATAGTAGGTGTAATTTTGTTATCTGGTTACTGGTGTAGTCTTTGTAGCAAACATTAGTTTTCCTTCAGTTATTTAATGAGATTTAGCATACATGTAATCACAGTAACAGTAGAGTAGCTACAATAGATCTTTCTTTTGCAATGTCACAACCGTGAGTTTTACCAACATTGGTTTGAAGAACTATAGGTAAAAGTACAACAATTGATCATTGAATACAATAATGCTACCAAATTAGCCATGTCGATGATAAATCAGTTGTGCAGCCCAAAACAAAAAGTAAGCATATTCTCCATGAAAAAAAAGAATTTAAAATGTTGTTCTAAAAGGGCAAATTTGTCCCAGCCATTTTCATATTTTGTGTTACCAAAGGCCCTACCAATACATAATGGTGTCCAATGTTTGTAAACAAAAGAAAGGATTATACAGGTTTAAAAAACTTGCCTTTTATTTTGCCTTGTATTAATGTCATCCTTGGCTAAAGCACTGAACTATTTGTTTGTTATTGTTGATATTGTTTTCCTTTTAGAAAAACCTTAGATGACATTATTGCAGTGTTGCATTTACAACATACCATGCAGATAACATTTTGGGGAATAGTGTGATGTTTACATTTAATGCACTTTTTCAAAACATGTCAGCATGTCAGCATAACCATACGCAAAACGTATACATGTATGTCTGTACTGGATGGAAATAATGCAGTAAATATCTAAGAGCAAGAACTATTAATATGTTGCATTAGAAGAAATTATTATTTCTTGGCTGTGCATAAATGGCGAGAACCATGATTTACTGATGTAGTCTGTTCCTTGTCATGAAAAGAATAGAAACAATGCAGCGTTGAATGGATGTGCATGTACACATGTACTATTATAAGAGCATTTTTTAGGAAAAAAAGCATTTCTAAATTCTCTGCCAATGGATAGTGTTTTGTGAGCACAATTTGTATCTAAGGATCTGCCCTAATCTTGGAAGAATCAAATGTGTTGTTTTTGTCAGATACTTTGATTGAGAGTATAGTTTAACTATAGATTTAAATTTACAAGATTTAAATTTGTGACTGTAAGTTTACATCAAGTTGAATGCAGACAGCATTTGATATGCTGTAAGATACATAGTTTTAAAGTTAGTTTTGATTGTATAATTTATAGCACAATTGATGAGGCACTAACCGGTAGTGAACATTAACTTCTGTGAATGTATAAACTTGAACTAATGAAAATATGAAGTTCATGTGAACATTTCCCCCTCCTCTGTAAATATAAAATTATTTATATAGAAAATGAAACATTTAAGAGCATATTCACAATATTTTCCTGTTTGTTTACTCGCTCATGCATATAAAAACTTGGCTGAGTCAGCAGTTATGACTCTTTAATTCTAACTCTTTTATCTTATAACTGTAGGAAGAATTTATTGGGTTCCCAGGTTTATTACGTGATTTTTTTTTTAAATTCTAAATTGTACATGCCGGAATAATGATTATGTATATAATGTATAAGTTAGCATTACTAGAGATTGATGTGCAGGTTGAGTTATTGCAGACCTGTATGTATGATATCTTTATATGTAGCTTTAACATGTTCGAGTGCTTTTGATATAAAAACCAGATCAGAGAGTACTATGCACACATATTGGAGTGTACTGGTACCAATGATGGCCTGGTATATGGAACAAGATTATGAAAAAGCAACAAAATATCATTGGAAGATATTTACGTATTACATTGATGTGTATAATAGGGTTAATGACTCTCTGAAGTAGAACAAAAGTAAATAAAAGGGAATTCCTGAATCCAGTTCATTTGATTTAAGATGTCCTCCACAAAATTGCATAATTTGCATCACAAATAATGGATGAAAGCCAGTGTCTGTGAACTTTGATTTAAAGCAGCCAAAATGTTTTGGTTAAAAACATGTCCCAAGAGCATTTACAATTCATTGCACCACAGAGTATTAAGTCTTCACATCCTACTAATGGGTTTCCTGTCTCATGACTTCATTGTGCTAAGATAGCACCACAGAGAATTATACTCTTCAAATCTTCAAATTGCAGGCTCAATGGACTTACCTTTACACTTATTGAACTCCACAGTAGTTTTGAGGGGATCTTTAATTGTCAAAACAGACAATGACATCCCGTTATGAGTATTTTATCTCGGATGGCCTAAGACAGGCAGTTTTAGGGCACAGAGATGTTGGCATTTACCAAAAGCTAATACATTACATGCAACAAATACATGTACATGAGGAAATGACCTATAAACACCTTTATTTAGGTATTTGGTAAACCTACAATAACCTATTGTTTGCTTATGAAACCTATTTACAAAACCTGTATTTGGTTGATTATGCGCTAGGTCTGGAGTTGGAAATGATGTGTTTCGTAATAGTTTGTTGTTTTACTTATGTCAAAAATACCATTCTCCATTTCAAGACACGGATTCTCTTTGGTTTATCCATTTTATGCATGGCTACATCATGTGCCCTATTATACTGCATGATCAATGTTTTTATAGGATATAATGATTATTGTGATGGTGGTTTGTCTAATGAATTTGCTGAACTAGCTCTGTACACATTAAATGTATGTTAAAACCTACAGTTCAGCAATATGATTTTATTGTCATTGCAAAGTGCTTCCATATTTCACATTTACATTTCAGGATTTGATAAGATTTTATGTTTTTCCACTGAATTTTTGTTCCTTGTATGGTTTGGTATATGTAGGTATTAATCGAAAATGCTTGATGTACATGGTGTAACACAATTTTCATTTATGCAACCTTTACATTTATGATACTATTATGAGTTACTATTAATGTAGCAATTTATGTGTAACCCTGTACTTCACAAGAAGTTGATGAAATTAAAATAATTGTAAGGCAGTTCTAATCATTATAAATGCTAATTATTATGATAAAATTAATTCCGGCAGCAGATGGTCTTTGAACAATAAAATAAGAGCAATTGTATCTGAATAAGAACTGATTTCCCATTGCAGTCAAAGAATGAATATTCTTTGCTTGAATAAAACCAGACCACTCATGTTTTAATTACTCTTTGAGTGACTGTCAGATTTACATCCAGTGAAAAGAACTGAATAACAAGTACACACTGCCTGAAAGGTTTTTTTTCATGCATATTTGTTTTCACTTATAGGTGTAGTGTAGCATAAATAAAATAAACAAAGGTAACCTTACAAAGATTCCGATGCATTTATTGATGATTCCGACTCTTTTGTACCTACATATTTCTGCTTTCAAAAACCACCGTAAGAGGTCAGTGTTACATAGAAATAATGTAACAGCCTATACTTGCAGTTAAACTGTAAAAGCACAAAAGACTCTGACAATTGTTATAAAGAAGTGAAATTAGTGTTTTTTGTTCCCACTAGCTGTCAGCTTTATGAGAGAAACAGAAGGGGGACATGATATTGAAAATATATTTTTAAATAGCTGAATGAAGACAAATCCTGTTATAACATTTTCTCAAAACACTTGATAAGGCAATTTATGTTGACATTTGTTGAGTGCTTTCTTATGCAGTTGTCAATAATATCCAATAATATGTGAAGTGATAACGAGAGTAGGAATGGATAAAAAATCTACATTAATATCAATGGGCGTGGCAGCTACTTTGATTTTAAATAAGATACAATGTAGGAGACAATTAGACATGCACGGCAGCCATTTAAAAAAACAAAAAAAATTCTTGGCCATAGGGCCTGATTTCAGCCAATCATGTTCAAGTATGGCAAGGGTTTATGTACTGATGTTACATGCTTTGTGCATGTAAAATGGGTTACTCATAATACCCTGCAGGTCTCGAGTGCACATATGATACATAAAATGAACGTAAAATTTACTGTTGTTACACTAACTTGCTTTATCATCCCTGAAAAGAAAGGTATTTGATAAGTGTATCCTGTCCTATCATATGGTGCTGAAACATGGACTACCACCAAACATCTTGAGAATAAACTAAGAGTGTTGGAGAGGGTTATGAAAAGAATAATGATAGGGTGACAAATGAGGACCTAAGAAATCAAGGGTGCAGTATATTATTAAGACCATTAAATCAAAGAAATGGAGATGGGCAGGTCACCTAGCAAGGAAGTATGATATTGATAACAGGTGGGCACGCAAAATAACCAATTGGACTCCAAGAAACCGGACAGGAAAAAGGAAGGAGACAAAACAGAAGATGGAGAGATGAAATAAGTACATGTACATATAGGGGCAATACCTGGCAAGAGACAGCTCAGGATAGAGTGAAATGGAGATTTGGCGAAGAGGCTTTCCTCTTGCAGTGGTCGGAGTGAAATAGGATAGAAAGAAGAAAGAGGAGTCAATGAGTTTATGAACCACATTGCTGTATCCAGTCCATTTCTTACTCTGTGGATTGTTGTCACACAGGTATTATGCGAGATACATTTTGCCATTCCTCAATGCATGCTCTGATCCTGCTTTTTTGCGTTTTATTTCTGGATCAGATCCGGGTCTGATCCACCTTTCTGGGTCTCGTGTAAACGGGTCGATGTACTGCATGGTAGTAGCATAAGACAGGCTGGAATCTGTAGCCCAGTGATTGGGTCCTGAAATACACTAGCCACATGGCTCCTAAAAGTTACATAACTCCCAATTACTAAAGCTGACCCACATTCCAAGTCCTTGGCATAAGCTGCTAATCCACTGTACTATTTCTTCCTCCATTTGAACTAGGTCACATAATCAACAAACCCAGGGACCAAATGAATTTTACATTCAGCGGCTAGTTAGCTCCAAAATTACTACCTCCATGCTCCATGCTACAACTACATGTAATTTCTATCTATATGTTTATTTTGTTAAAAAAAACCTACAACTACAATTAAAGCATGATTAAAGTAACTAAATACATCGAGCCTATAGAGTGTACATGTACGTGCCTCTTTATCAGTTTTTCAAGTTAACTTAAAGAGGGGGCTACAAGGTCGAGTTCAGTTTTGTGATGCACTGTTTTCCATTACATAAAGTTCTTATGATTATGAAAGTGGAAACAAAAACAATTTTCCAATCTCACATTAAAACGGTGTAAATGGCATTGTATTTGATATCGTTCCACTGCAAGTTTTGTCAACATCCCAAAACATCAAATGACATCACATTTCAATTAAATTGGGTAGGCCTATGTGACATTTTTGTAGTGTGCAGGAATTTTAAAAGTTTATTCCTGAATTTTTGTGATATGCAATAAAAAGGCACTGAGTTTGACCATGGAGGTAGGATACCTCCATGGTTTGACCTTGGAGGTAGAAATACCTCCATGATTTGACCTTGTGACTTAAGCAAAAATTCCTCTTTGGAATGTGAAGACCTATTTGTTGCTGCATCCAATTAATTTTTCAGTCAAGATTCGCTCTGAAAGAGAATCAAATAAAGACTTGTCAAGATTCGCTCTGAAAGAGAATCAAATAAAGACTTGTCAAGATTCGCTCTGAAAGAGTATCAAATAAAGACTTGTGGTTGTCTCCCATTTTCATGAGGACTCCACTGATAGTGGAAAATGAGTGCATTACAAAACTAAATTTGATTTTGGAGCCCATCTTTCTTTCTTTCTAGATTTGCCAGCAAGGCTAACACCTGGTGGAGCAAGGACCAGTGTTCTATCGCAACATCAATTTTTTTCCCATTTAAGACCCTCCAGAATATTCCAGTAATGTTCTGTCATCACATAAATAACAAATTAAACCTCCTTTTTACTGCAGCCTACCATCATCAGTTCTTTGATATGTACATCATGTACATGTACATGTGCATGTCATTGAAAGAGTGTGCGGGTGTTCTGCTACTGTACTGCAGAGAACGCACCGGCCCTTCCCCAAATTCCCCTGCCCCGAAGCGAACGCAGAATGAGGCACTTAGCATAATGGGCGTGTTTTCTACCGGAATCAGTCTTCGCGCAGGCGTACTCTTCACACTTTGCTGTGCCTCAGTGGAAAAAGTTTGATAAGGAGTAATCACACAGGCAGGCTATGAGCAACGTGTTATCATTAGTTTGGTCATTTACTGTATGTAATTGATGGTCATTGTGGGAACCGTGGAAATGGAATGTGTGGTCTGCGTGGACAGAGGAATTTGACAGGGCTGTGAAATGGGTTTTATCTTGGAGGTAGAATAAGGTTTTATAAACTGTTTAAGGGAAGGGTGGCTAGTAATAATATTCATCTGGCTGGAAACCCAAGTGGAACATCTGTTACGTCAAAACCCTTGCTTACATTATTCATGAAGGTAGTGTTATATGACAATAGGCATGTGGGCCTTAACCTATATAACAAAAATAGCCTCTTGAATAAGTACTGTAGGAACTTAAACTGAAAGCTGGGATGGGGGAGCTCACTTTAAATAGTAATTATTAGCTATTATACATACAATGATCAATAGTGTCAGGATCGGGACTCAAGGAAATGCAAGAAAGTGGACAGTGACTCAAATATCACTATCCCCGGCGTCAAGCGTGCCACAGTTTCTAAGGTTACATGTAAGGACATTTTGGCAAAATTCAGTCATTCCCAATAATTATGTGTTGTACATGTCCATGGTCACCCTACTGTGGATTCTACCTTTACGGTTGAATTCAAACGCATTTTCCCCAGCGCTTCGTCACATAATATTCTTTTATTTATTTATGATATTTTCCAGCTTTACTCAGCCCAGATTCACTATATTCTGCAATGTGGCTGAAAAAAAGCCAACACGGCGTAAAACGCCAAGGCATGCAGCATTAATGTACACAATAAATAGGTACATGTTTGTACATGTACGTGTACATATGTACTTCCGAAACGTGCGCTCTTCGATCTCACGTTTGCTTGTGGTGCAGAAGTGCGAAATTAGGTAAAACACGACCATTAGTTGAGTAGCTATCTCTGTCCTGTGAAAAAAAAAAACGCGGCCCGCCCACCATGCAGCAGGGGATAGCAGGCGCGGGCCGGCCGCGAATTTTTTCCCCAGCGTGGTAAAGGCCACCATTTGCATTTTCGCTTCCCGTTGGCTGGATGATGCTGAATTATTCAAGTTGAAAAGCCCTTCCATGTTCGCCTATGTACGATGTACATGTACATGTACATTGTACACAGTACATGTTACACAACGTGCACGTGCATGCAGTGCATCAAACAATAGACTCAGTGCGATCATGGACGTGAGTGTAAACGTCTCATTGTAGATGACTGTCGTCCTTCTTTGAATACGGATTACTTGGTTTATGATCCAAAACTGAAGCCAATAAATTGAATGTTAATAAGGCTGATTTCCCTACAAAATTCACTATTCCCCCAATAATCATAACATCATGTCAACACGTGCCCCATATTCCGTCATTTCAAGGCTCACTCTCATTTCTCAGCAAACACACTACACACACATAGTCTTAGGCTATGACCTCGAGCTCCCCCAGTACTGACCATTAATCCCCTGTTGACCATTACCTCATCCGACTTTCTAGGAAATGATATGTCACTGATCTTATATTTTCTCTGTGACATCATTTCTAAATCTAGACTTACCCCCCTCCCTCAAGAAACCATTCATATCCTAACTTTATCTTTCAAGATTATTCTTATCCTGACTCTCCTCATTTTTTTTATTGTTCCAAGGGACTTGTGTAAACATTGCTATTTTCTCATTTACATCGTGTGTTTTGTTTCTTTTTTTGTGTCTAATTAATTATTTGCCGTAATAATAATAACAACACAGACCCTATTTATAGTTATATAATACTACTAACAATAATACGACAGCCGGTATATCCCTTTCAAGTCGTGTTGGACAAGGCATATTCAAACTGTTTCTGTTTGTTTTAACTTTTCGACTCGAGACGTGTACATTCTGCTGCTAGACTGTGTAACAAACTGGCCTGCGAATAGTGATGTGTGATGAGCGATTCTGTGCAGCTGCTATTTGATATAATGTCATGAAGCTTATAGTTACGGACCCCAGCCAATTGGAGCGAGGTATGTAAATTTTGGCCTTTACCGCGCTGGGAAAAAAAAATTCGCGGGCGGGCCCGAGCGCCAAACTTTATTATGAATTATACATCTCATGAATATGCAAGTTCCTGTGATTGGCTGAAATCGACCAAGTCTCGCGCGTGTTCGAACACTGGCGCGAGTTTTTTTTCCTTCACGCAATGTATGTGTACATAATTATGTACATGTAACTATGTAACACTTTACGTGGACCAAAGTGGTCCCCAAAAATGGAGGTTACGCGCGAGACTTCCACGCACGGTCCATACACACGAGTAGGAAATCGCCTTACGGACGACGTGTGACGACACTGCTGCACTGCATCCATTACATGAACACACGTGCGCCCTCCCCCTATACGTACATGTACATCAGCATCACCGTGCGTGACTTCAGTCTCAACAACGTTGCTGGGTGTTCCACCGGCACGAATGACACTGGGACTACTCAGATCATAGAGAATAGGCAAAGCTAGGTAAGTAAACCTTCTCTGATTCTATATAACATTTCAAAGATCATTGGCACACTTTTCCCCATTCATATTGGAAAGATACAAACTGCAACTGTGTTTTTTAAGTGAAAAGTTCAAAAGTACGTTTCTGGGTCAGGCATTTACCTCAAGTAATTTTTGTGGTGTTTCTGTAAGTGGTAAGAAGGGAGGAGACTAACTTGAACCATGCTTGAACCATGGAGCAATAAACTAGTTTATTGCTCCATGCTTGAACCACATGGAGGTAGAAATAGAGAAATAGACCGCCATGCTTGGGACCCTTGCTCTACTAAGGCATTTAGGCTTTAGTTAGACTCTACCTCTAGGCTAGGCAACAGTAAGGTCATTCCTCCATGGTGGTTAATAAACCATATCATAGAGAGACCGTTCTGCTGGTCAACCATAGAAAAAGGACCACCTGACTACAGATGGTCAACGAACACTCCCGAGTCCTTGGTTCAGCAAATGGCACGGCGTGGCAGCCGCATTCATTAAAGTAGAAACACGCACGTTCTACTTCTATATTGCATCTCAAGAAAGAATAAACAAACAATTTTTTGAGTGTTGTTTTCCCAAGTTAAAAGGGTAGGCCCCTAGTACTAGTAGTACTTCTTTCTACATGCCCTAGCTGAGTGATAACTATTTCCTAAGTTAATATGCCTTTATTAAGAAACATGGACTCTGGAGTTAAATTTAAAAGCATCGATCATCATGCATGTTGTAAAGTTTTAAAAAGTTTAAAAAGAGACTGGAAAAATTTCTGTATCCGACTCACTGCCACTTTATCACTGATTGTTACCAAACAAAAATGAGCAATGTCTCATTTGAGCAAGATACATCTCATTTGAGCAAATAAGATACTATTTTATTTCATAATGAATAAAAAAGTGGCAGTCGGATACGGAAATATTACCATCATATTATCGTGGTACACTGAACCATAACTTTTGTTTTCATAAAAAAAAATTTGTTCAACCAGTTCATTGTACATGTAATACTGCATATGTAAAATTCTCTAGATGTTTATTCAATTTGTTAACATTTTTAATACTAATGCAATTCAGGCTCTGGGCTACTTGAATACTTAATTTAAAATACACCAGAAAATAATAAATGATAATAATAATAGTATTAATAACAAAGTTTTAGTTGTTTACATTACCAATAAGTCATCTTTGAACAACTACCCCTTTCATACACTCAGTGAATGGGTCGACTAATCTAGAGCTGTGTGATCTGAATGAAAATGCAATCATGGACTGACTTGAAACATCAAATATTGCAGATTTAGAATGCCTACTCATTATGACCCCAGTCCAGTTCCAGTTGAATGGACTAAAACAGGCCTGAATCTGCTTGGAGGCCACAGAGGCCATGTCCTCCAGTGCCCTGGTCTTGACCTTAGTGCCCCTTCAAAAGTTTCCCATAGACTTAAAGATTTTCCCATGGAAGTGCCCTTTACTAAACAAAAATGACCTTGCCCTCTCCTAGAGGAAATTCCAGGCCTGCTAAAACCACAATGGAAACCACAAAAGCACAGGCTCAAATTTGACACTGGACTGCAGTCCAGAGGCCAGTGATTTTAGCGTTGGGCCAGTAAACTCATGACTGGACAAGTTCAGTGGTCTTGTGTTTTCAATTCAATAACAATTCATGTAAAGCCTCACTCTGTAATATCTTGAACAGAAACAAATTATGTTCAAATGTTGACTTTGAGTAATAATTTGAATATACTTAATACCCTTAAAAACAATTGAGATAAATCTTCTCTTTTATGTCTTAGTGCTTATTAAATGCAAGTTAAACTGTGCATAGAGCAAACTGTGCAATGAAGTCTTTTCTCAATTTGAATCTGGTCTTGTAAGATTAGTTCTGGTCCAGTAAACATTTAGAGATACAGGTCCTGTGGGCTTGTGGATTTTCCCCCCAAATTTGAGCCCTGAAAAGGTTGTCAAATATGGTTGGCTTCAAAAGTGCATTAACATTTATTTCGATATTAGGCCTATGCCTGTACTACCATTTGTTTTCACTTGGCCCAGTTTGGACTGTATGGACATGATGTAGCTATGTGGTGCTGTGTTGCGTTGTTTATGCAGTTGTTAATCAAGCATCAGCCTTCTTAATTTATTTGGTGGAGCCCATAATATAAGAAGGATGTAAGTAGGTGGTAATCACAAGCAATAAGCAGTTCTACATTGTGTAAATGATCCCTATAGTTATCAATGGCTCATCAGTAGTTTCCTTTCTCAGCTCTGTACTCCATAGTAGTTCAGCAGTGTACACTTTCCACTCATTGATGGTTTTGTTGTACAAGGCGGAAAGTAAAAAATGTAGCTTTTTTCACATGAAGACTGAGACCAACTGGTTAAAAATTGAATAAAGAAAAATACAATATCACCAAAGGAAAAGGCTCCAATCGCCTGGTGTAATTACAAAAGAATTTTTACTGAGTAATCAGGTTGAGTAAAAATCGTGAAAAATCTGAAAAATTGGAAGGACACAGAGTGTATCTGGTATACAATGTACATAAGTCAATTTTCAAGTAATAAAGTGGACCTTAGTGTGTGAGAGTATGATGAATGGTATTACTATATCCATAGAGCAAGATCTCAGGACTCAGGTTTAACATCTGGAATTGGTTAAAAGCATGGTTAAAAGTAAGCATATTGACCCAATTCACCTGATGTCATCAACACAATAATTTTGGGTTGCGGTGTTTTGGGTTTGGAATCAATGTCTTCGTATGTGTCAAGCGCATTTTAGTCGGCGATTGGTTGGGCATGGTTTACACACAGTTAATAACTATCATTTGTTTGAGCAATTTGACTCCCAAAAGGAGAAGCTTGGCAGAGAGTAGAGCATGTGAGGTTAGAGCAAGGTGTCAATAGAGAAATTGTGATTGTGGACTGTATGGTATATGGGAAGACATCCCAGTCAGTACAGTGCATATATATATACTGTAAGAAAGTCAGTGCAAACAGTTTATTTGCAGACCTGCTTAAAAGTCCACTTCACTGTGAATATGCTGCAAGAGCTGTTGATAAGTGTAAACAAAAATGATGTAGATCGTACAAGATTCCACAAGTAATTTACAAATAGCTAAAAAGCCATGTTAGTCCTTTTTAAGGCCTCAGAATTTTGAGAAACCTTTGTTTCCATCTAATGTGAATTCTTCAAGATATTTTAAATTCTGTGTGTTGCAACAGTAGTTATAGGGGCAAGTTTATGTGGAATTTGCCCAGGAAGTACAAGCTTATTGGCTCAATTGCTATTCTTTAAAAATTCTTATCAAGCAAAGATAGAGGCATGTTAATTTATTTTCAAATTTGTTGTAGTTCCCAAACATAGTACAAATCTTTTGCAGCTAGGTCAAGCATGTCAAGCTTTTGGCAAGAATTGCCTTTTAGTAGAGCAGCATAGGTTCTATTTCTCATCAATTGAGCATTTGTTTTTATATATGTGTAACTGTAAAAATGTGTGGTTTTGTTTTCCCCATGATTTTACTCTCTTATAAATAATTACTTTTCTTTTCATTCATGCCATTGCATTTTCACAGTACAGTGCATTGCATCTGTGGGAAATTCTAAAGCTAATCTTATTAATGCCCCCAGAGACTCCCAGGGTCATTGTTTATTGGAGCTCAGAGTCAAGAAACCACCAGTAGCACTAGACTCATTTACATATTCCTTTGTATTTATAGTTGTTACTTGTTTATTCTTTAAATAAGTCATAGCCCAGGAATGAAGTGTTACGATTCCTGTTGGTGTGGGTCTTTTTCATATTCTTAATTCAGTCGTTTGCAAAACATCATTCTTCAAAAAGTTAAAAGGCCAAGTTTGAAGATATTATTTTGTACAGCGCTGGCTGCGCGTGGTTTCCACTATGGAAAAAGGGAAATTAAACATTATTGACGTCATGATGCTGTTTTCCTGACTTGATGATTTTGAGCCTGTTACATTTATAGCACCACATTTGGCACGTATGTATGTAGGGGTTGGAGCGTACATTTGAGTTTTAAAATTATGTAGATACCCAACAGACCCTGATTTTACAGTGCGGCCTTACACATTTTTAATGCAAATCTTCACACACTTACACACACACACACAAACAAAGAAAGAAAAGTAAGGAAAAAAGAGGGAAAAAAGAATGAAAAATAGGCTTTGGGTGTTTGTATTTAAAACAAACACTAGTATAAGTAGTAGCTTTATTGCTGTAATGGTGACAAAGTCTTTTGTGAAGACAGCACAAGGATACTTTGAAACCATTTGCCATTTTCTCATTTTGCTTGTCATTATGTCAGGGGCCATTCAGGGTTATGGAAAACTACAAAGTTGCATGCTGGAAGCCGGGAAATTGTTTTACGCTTGTTTAAATGTACAGTTTTTATAATAATTAATTACATGGTTGTTTATCTTTAAAATTATTATAGGAAAAGAAAGGCGCGCAAAGGTGAATTGACATAGTCTGCAGAGATAATCCAGCCATTACAGTACGTTGGGATATAAACTATTGAGATAGGTATTCTTGCTTTCACTCCTCTGTCACAACTGAATAAATGTGGCATTATCAACACAATATATCATAGCTCATACAGAGTCATAGTTGGACTTTGAATGCTGAAATGTCATTAGAAATATAAACCAAGTATGTCACCTAAAAGAATGTGCAATACTAATACAGAGTTTCTTTATATTAGTTGTTGTTGAAAATCAAATGTTCATTTTATCACTGGAGGATAAAATACATTATTTAATGGACACTCACAGCCTTGTTGTGGTGCCACCCAGGGCGTGGGGGTTTGTCATGTTGGGTGGGCTACCTGGATCCTGTCCAGTTGGTCTTTGCCATATTGATCTTGCACATTTCCCAGGTCTGGGGATCCTTTTTGCAAATTACCAGGGACCCAGTTCAAGTAAAACAAAAGCGTCTGCACGCTGCATTTGAGCGGGAAACCTCACTGCGGTTCAGCTTCCAACCAAGTCAACACCAAGTTTTTCCCACCACCCATTCCCCCTGCCCCCCCCCCCCCACTTGAAAGCAATGCCCCCCCCCCCCCACCACCAAAAAGGTCCTGGCTACACCGCTGGTCCTGACTGCCTCTAAAGTACAAAGGTTATCTTTCCAAAAAACATGCTTCATGTTTTGACATAAGAATGGGTCCATTCTTTCCTCTAATTGTCAATTCATAAATTGCAATCTTTTTTATGAAGTCTCTGAAATTCTGCAATCAAGGACGGTGGGATGTGTGTTTAAGCAGTTACAATTTCAATACTTTTCTTTTCCAAATTTTATCTTAAAGAAACCAAATTTTATCTTAAAGAAACCGGCGCCCTTGAATGGCAGTTTTTGTCAGATACTGTGCGCTTTATAAGTGCTGTTTATTATTATTATTATGTTTATCTTTAAAAGAAAATGAGTGTCTAATGAGGAACCAAATGCAATAAGTGAAAGGATGTGAAACACTTTTTGCAGTTGAAAGCAATCAGCATTGTGTTTTTATTTATTTGTGCTTGTATTGTTTATCACTTGAATGCGAGACATAAATGAGTGCTACATGTCCTTAAAAGTTAAAGTTAAAACTATATCTTTTTCTGTTTTGTCATCAGGTAGCACAGTTTTCTAGACATGGCAGGTAATGACATTTCAGCTGTTTGCAATAACGGATTCTCAGCTCGTTTGATGAAAGGCAAAGGGCCCAACACCATCCCAGGGTCTCTAGGTCAAAGAAGCCCAAGGAAACTACATGGCATTGGTAAAACTGTGGACAAGGTATGTTCAGTACACAGGAACATCTAGGCTTGACAATAAAGAATATCACTGGCAAGAACTAATGTGCCACTTTTACTTACTTAGATCATGCATACACCAAATTGTCCAGTTACCACAAAATGCAGATAAATATCAACTTGTACAATACTCAAATTATGCCCTTCTAGGGTTTCAGCCTAAGCATGCCTTCACATGGTGAATATTGTACTTTATGAAACATTACATGACAACATGTAGATCAGGGATTCTCTGACTGTCAAGTCTAAGTTTGCTACATGGTACAATGTACAAACATGTAGTACACAACTGCACATATTAGTTGCAAACAAATAATATTAATAAAAAAGAAAAGAAGAAAAAGCTTGCTACAAGCGATTGAACTTCCTTGGCAGTTTGGAGATGCCCCCACAATGCGCAAAGTACAAACCCTAGTGAAAAGTGCCATATCAAGTTCTCCTCATGCACATAGAGTAATCAAAAGTTTTTCAGCCCCAAAATATTAATAAATTTTACCCATGATAATTAGTTTCTTTGTTTTCTTTTTCTGAAGCACATGGAAGATGAAGAGACAATGTCAGTGCATGCCAATCCTAAGCAATCCAAGCCAAACTCTTCACCTCCTTCTCAGACATTTTATTGTAAAGACACAGGTAGCTTGTGGAAGTCTGTACAAGACTGTCATGCTTCATTAAATGTTGCTAATCCTCGACATTTTGAGTTTGCTGTGGCAAATCTATGCTTTCTTCTCAAGGCCTCTGGCAGAGAGCTGGACAAACATGTCAAATGTAAGTATACTGTGACCATTTATGAGGGAAGCTGTATTATTGGACAAGTAGTAATTGTGGATTCCCATTTACCTCAATCCAAACTCCTGATCATTCAAAGGCATTGAATTAGATTTGTACTATGCCTGCCAGTAATCAGCCATTATAATATGGTGAATACATTGCATCTAAAATAACACCATTAACCAACCTTGATACACTGTCTGATGATTCAATATTACTCAAACAATTTCTAGTAGTTCTCTATTGACTTACAATCTTAGATAAGTAAGACTTGAAGATTTGTGTGGTGGAAATACAATGGCTAAGGATATTTGCAATATCACTATGTGGTAAAGTCTCTCTTTTGAGTTGATGCGGTTTCGATGGAACCGGTGGACTCAACGTTGTGGACATTATACTCTTTCAGTTGTCAGGAGACAGACGACGGACTGAGTAGGCATCTGTCTGAAACGTTGAGTCCACTGGTTCCATCGGAACCACAAATACTCAAAAGAGATATCGCAAATATCCATACTTATTATATTTTAGATGTGTACACTGAACCCAATTTAACTACCATGGCTACTGCACAGCAATTGGTTTTGGTTGATGACATTTTTTAAACTTAGGAGTATAGCATTTAGATGCTTATGCGTAGACCTACCGTTCTTTATATTATAGCTGAAATAGACAGAATCTTCCAGACGATTAGAATCCTAGCCTTAGACCCAAACAAGCGACCCACAACCAGGATGCAACTATTGAAAGTTATTGAGTTAAGAGCAAGACATTGGGATGTGGAACAAAGACGTGATAAACATCAGGTAAGCATTGACTACTTGTATCCTGATTTCAACTGAGTAGGCTGGTTTTTTTAATGGAAACCTTTTAAAACCTTTTCTTCTGAAAGCTGAAGTGCAGTTAAAAGATGGTTAAACTATTGTGTTGCCTGACATCCAATCCCATTCAAAGAGGATCTGAACTTTTGCATAGTGGGAAAGTGACGAAGAAACTGAAATTTATGGTAACACTGATATTTCACTCAGAACATAAAAACTTTGCTTTCATTTAGACGGCATCTGTCCATGCATCTGATACTGGAAACTCTAAGACAGTAGTAAGCACTACAGATATAAAGTCAACTGTGGAAAAGAACCCCAGAGTGTGCACTGTAGAGTGTGCACAAAGCAAGTTGGCTTCCAATGAGGACATCAGAGCAGGTGCTAAGCCACTGCATCAGCCAGGTGCTAAGCCATTGCATCAGCCAGGTGCTAAGCCACTGCATCAGCCAGGTGCTAAGCCACTGCATCAGCCAGGTAGGTGGTCTTGAGCTTCTGGAACCTTTTCAAACAACACCACATTTCATTTTTTTGTTCTTTCTAGTTTATTAAAAAATTGTTTAAGAATATATCAATTTTGTTGCGAAAGGTGTAGAAACATGAGTGTTCAGTTAATTTTTGGTATGAATGAATTGTCATGGCCAAGCGGTCTTGTGCACTGACTCAAGTTCAGGGTCCAATTTCATGGCTCTGCTTACAGCAGAATTCTGTGCTTACCAAGCCCTGTAAAGCACACAATTCTATGGGACGTAAGTGCAGAATTCCACGGTAAGCAGAGCCATGAAATTGGGCCCTGATGTTGTCAGAGTGTGGGTTTGAGTTTCGGGTTGGATTAGGTGTTATAGAAGAACTTTGTAGTATTAAAGATAATAAGTAAGTAACTAAAGTCTGTTTGTATTTAGTATAAATATTGTTGATGTAAATAATAATACATGTAGGTCTTGTGACTAATCTTGGTATTGGTCTTAGTCTCAAGACCTACTTTTGGTTGTTTCAGGGTAAGTGTAACATAGTAAAACTAAATATTTAATCAGTATTTAATAATTGCTTGTAATACTTTACATATATGTGTGTAATGTAACTTGTAAGAAGTCTTAGTCTTGCACTTAAGGCATTGACAACAAAACTGAACTACTTCTAAGGTTGAAATGGAAACCGCAATGTTTGGCTTAATCTTCATACTTTCAAAACCTCTTCAATGTCGTTAATGTTTGCGAATAATTTTGCAGTATTTTAAGCAAGGCTATTGTTGTATTTGGCATGCACTATGAAAACATTTTTATTTTCAAAAAAGTAAATGAAGTAAAGTCACTTGACATAATCTATGTTGTTCTAAACAGCTCTCAGTCATAATACTGCTCAAAGTCCACTCAAGAAATGTGAGGGCTTCAAACAAGACAGTCCAAGCTCCACTGGTTTCTGGGATGCTGTTACCTTCTCACCAGATATCTCAAGTTCTCTGTCTGTTATCTCTGAAGAATCTCCCGATACAGCCTCCCATTGCAGGGTGGAAGCTGGTGGTGATTGTACCGACTATCTTGCCCTATCTCCAACTGAAAGAGAGAAACAAGACTGCCTGACATTGCAGTCTGTCACTGAGGATGAGAATAGATTTGAAGATGCTTCATCTCCCAGTTGTACCATCAGTCCAGTGGATGCTAATAACCCTGTGCGAACACGTCAACTATCAGGAGGATCTTCAAGTAAGATCTCAAGCTTTACGTGAATCTATCAAACGTCATCAAATCAAATTTATTTGAGTAAGGGAATAAAAGAGTAGGCGACTAGGTCTCAAACAGTCGTTTAGAACCAGCAGGGTTGTGGCTGTGTGATAAGGACTGAGCCGAAGGCAAGGTCCTTTATTCCAAGACCACGACCCTTCAAGGTTTTAAGCGGCCATTTAAGACCCAGTCACCTTCTCTTTTCTGCCCATTCATTAATGCCTTTTTGTTAAAAAGCATAATAATGTAGGAAAATCTGCAAAAAAGTTTTGTTTGTAAATTTTAAACATGGCCACGTGATCTCTTCTCGACCAATAAGAATGGATAAACTGTCTGGGGTATTTATAAATGTTGGTTTTAAACATCTAGATGTATTTTCACATACATGTAAACAAGTTTTCCCTTAAACAGTATTTCATTTTTAACAATTAATAATGTCACTATTTGAACACATTGAGCAAACTTCCTTGCCAGTCATGCCATTATATTGACCATGGTTGTTATTGATTATATATATTTGAAGGTAGCAGAAGTCAACCTGTTCGTCAGTACACTCGTGACTTTCTTCTCAAGTGTTGGAATTCACCAATGTGTAGAGTAATGCCAGCTGCTCTACAGCATACCATTTCACATAGTGATTTTCACTACATCATCAGAGTAAGTGTACATGGTATCTTATACCACTATTACCAATACAATTGTAGTCAAAATAAGGTATTGGAAGTTGAACATACTAAAGACTGAGACTGTTGGAACATCATTACTTCTGATGTGAGTACAGCACATTTTATAGAAAACCAATTTGCTAAGAGATGAGTTTTCAAGGACCTAGTAACAATCTATACCATGATAATGGCAGCAGTACTCCAGCTATAGTTAAGTTTCTAGCTCAAAGAAACAAATTTGATGACCAGCTAGGCTTTATTTTTTATGTACAGACGACTCCCGTTATTACAAGCTCTTTTGCCGGTCTCGAACTGCCCTGTGTTTCAATGCATTTAAATAGGGATTCTACGAGCACAGTAGTAGCGAGAACACGGTTACAACCAGGTAATTTTTGTCGGCCCGCTACGAGCAAAACATTGTTTTCAACCCTTTTGTAACAAGAAAAATAAAAAACCAAACCAAACAAAGGAAATATCTTTAACAGTCTGAAAATCTTATTAATGGCTTGTAAAACAATCAATAGAGGTGCTAACTGGACGCTATCGCTAGCAATACTAACCCGAAACTGGAGTCACGAGTCAGCGAGCAGGTTGTTAATTCCAGGACAATGGTGGAATTAGGAGGCTTGCGTGGTTCAAACAACAGAGCAGATTCCATACTAAGTCAGCATTCATCAATTCATGTGAAATCTTTAGAAAAGATACTGATCCATTGAGTGCTTGATGTGATAATTCATATTTATTTGTTCCATAGCCAGTATTATAGCTGAAACCTGATACATGTACCTGGGTGTCAGTGTATGTGATATGAACAGGGTACAGAGTGTTGTAGATTTTACAACTGAGCAGGTGATTTGTTGTAACTGCATCAGATGGAAATGTCTATGGTGAACCTGTACAAGTGCAAACAATATATATTTGTTTCCACTTTTGGCCTGTTGCATCATACTTAAAATGATGAAAGTGACTGAGCTTTGATTTATTTACTAAATTAATTAACTTGGCTGTAAACAGAATATGGATGTAAATTAAGTTTGTCAGAATGTAAAAAGATTTGACCTTATTTCGGGACAAAAAAATGACTCTTGACTTGACTTGAGTAAAAATTACTTGTGACTTGTCCTGACTTGAGCAAAATTGACTAGTAAAGTTGATTGTAATGTTAACAAAGTTTGTTTGTTTAGCATGGAGGAATGGTCTAGAATGTTTTGTTTATCTATATCACAAATGGGCCTTTTCAAAATTGGCATGTAGGAATTCAAGGATTAAGTCTCCCATTCATAAAATGTTGACTGTTTGTGAAGTTGACTGGATTTGAAGTGTCGGTGTCTTGTTGATTGTAGATACCAACCTTTGAAGACCCAACAATACTTCTAATGGATGATACACCTCCACCTAGTATCAGATCAGCCAGCATTAGCTCCTACTTTAATAGAAGACGTCATCCTACATGGCCCAGTAACATCAACACGTCATCCTACATGGCCCAGTAACATTAACATGTCAGGTTAGTCACTCTATATATGACGTGCTCATATCATAATAGAAAGAAATAATTAATCAAGTGCTAATATTTCACTAATCTAAATACAAAATGTGCTGGTATGCTATGAGCTGATATAAAATGATATTGATTGGAAATAATAAGGACTGTTGCAGCCGTTGCAATGTGTATCTACATGTACCTTGCATTAAATGTAATGGCATGTATTTGTTTCCATGTAGACTAGTCTCCACTTTACCCTTATTAATTCCGAATGAATATATATCTGTTATCCGTTTTGAAAAATCTCAAAAAACTTATCAACTGTAACAATTGGAGCTCAAACAGAGATATAAGACACATGGAGTTCCAAAACACTCGCAGTCAGTTACAAGATCTGACATACACAATTTAACCCAAAAGGCTTAAAAAAACTGTCATTTCATAAATTGAATCTGTCTCGTGATGTCCATATTAACGAGCTATATCTCTCAATTCTAAAAGAAAAGAAAAGTTCTCCTGAGAAAAGGTTATGTTAAAATCAGCATAGTCAGATGTACATGTATAGGATCATCTAAAACAGTGATATAATGTTTGTGTATCTGTAGGTCCCTAAGGCATTGATGAGTAGACTGATATGACTAAACATTTCAGCTTAGTGCTACATTGGAATGAATCGACATACATCTTGTACACATTGTCATCAACTAGTATACTTACATGTAAATGGAACTTAATGTAAATGTGATTAAACATAAAGCTAATCTGCCTGACATGTTGTCATTCTGGATAAAATGTTGAAAAAGGATTAGCAAGGACAGTGACCTATGCCAGTAATTTTGCACATGAACATTTTATTGAATTTTGCTCTTTTTATAAAAGATGAGTATTAGCCAAAACACTTTATCTTTTTTATTTTTATGATTTAAGAGTACAATACCGATAGTTTATGTGTCACAATTAATTCCATGTATATTTATATTGTGTTTCTAACAGGACTTCCATAAACAAACTCCATGCTAGTATTCATCAAGTGTTTGTTACTGACTCAATGCAGCTGATTATCAAGACATGTTCTGTCCCATACATGTGGGCAGGTTATCTTGGTTTAGATGAATTTATGTAGAACATCTTGGTTTAGATGGAGCTATGTAGAACATCTTGGTTTAGATGGAGCTATGTAGAACATCTTGGTTTAGATGAAACTATGTACCGGTAGAACATCTTGGTTTAGATGAAGCTATGTAGAACATCTTGGTTTAGATGAAACTATGTAGAACATCTTGGTTTAGATGAAGCTATTTAGAACATCTTGGTTTAGATGAAGCTATGTAGAACATCTTGGTTTAGATGAAACTATGTACCGGTAGAACATCTTGGTTTAGATGAAGCTATTTAGAACATCTTGGTTTAGATGAAGCTATGTAGAACATCTTGGTTTAGATGAAACTATGTACCGGTAGAACATCTTGGTTTAGATGAAGCTATGTAGAACCATTTTTAAAGAAAGTTTCTTATTTTTCATTCTATATATCTTTATATTGTTCTTGACTCGTTAAATCTTATACTTTATAATTGTTTTTGACTTTAAATCTGATAAGGTGCTATTGAAATGGGTCTGATAATTCAAAAAACTTCAAAAACAAACCTGTCTAAAAAAGGAAAGAATTTTGTTTTTCAGTTTCTGTGGTTTACTACTTGATATAAAGTGATTGAGACGCCTGTACATAAAGAGTTATATGAAAACTAGATATTAATGTTGATCTTACAGTACAAGTATAAAATAACCCATTTGATTGATAATGCTGGGTAGGGTGCTATACAATATTAATATGTCCAAATATCACATACTATAAATTCTTACGATTGTTACAATGTTTAGATTACAAACTGGATTTAGTAGTTATTTTCTATAGTTGGTATGTGTTTCTTTGATCAGATAATTTGTCTACAGGCGTATACCTCCATCACATGAGCATTGGGGAAGTTGTGTGGTTAGAGTACTTACATGTTGCTGAGTGCAAATACCAGTTAACTCTGGTAGGCTTGCTTTGCTAATGTACTACCCTTTACTTTCATAGTGAATAATTTACATGTGATTGTTTTCTTTTATTATCCTAAAGTGAAGTGACAAAGTTAGATTACAATTTTTTTACCTCCATTAAGGAAATAAATGAGTGGCGACCCGGTCTTAAATGGCAGTTTAAAACCGGCATAGCCGTGGCCGTGCAATAAAGGACTGGCCATTTAAAGGAACATTACAGAATTGGTAAGAAAAAAACTTGTAAAATATACTTTTGATCACAGATTTACATAAAACTTACACGGTCTAATGATGATGATAGTAGAAAACATCCCTTGAAATATTTCTGTCTGAAATGCCATATTTGATGAGAAATGAATAAACTAATTTTCCGATTGGAGTTTATCGCTCAGTGAGCGTTTTATTCATGTGTTGAATCTATATGATTTCATGCAAATGTGTAATCGGTTTTTCACTTTTTTTCTCGTGACCCAGATGGCCGATCAATCTCAAACTTCTACAGGTTTGTCAGTTTATGTATATGGTGGATTACATAAAGTGCTTACACTGCCAGCAACTGTTTTGTTAGCAAAAACCAATTCTGTAATGTTCCTTTAAGAGACATTACTCTATTATTTCCATTTGTAAATGCCCTTTTTGTCAAGCCTAATAATGTAGGAATACCTGTAAAACTTTTGTTTTGTAAACTTTCAATTCTTGTCACATCTTCAGACTCTGTTTGGTGAAGGTTCAAATTACATGCAATGCTCATCTTGTGTTATGCATTATTAGCACCCGTGTGAGCTTGCGCGCCAATATGCATGTGGCTATCAGCACTGAACGCACATACGCCAACCTGTCTTAAACAACTTCAGCTATGTCAGCTATGTCATTAAATACTATTTTTGAGTAATATTTAATGGTCACAATTTTAAATCATTATTTTTGTGTCCATTTTCCAAGTGTTTACCTAGAAATAGAAGTAATGTTTGTTTCTCAATGATATGAAGAAGAAAACGCCTAAAGGATCATATGTCAGTTCAGATAAAGTACTTTTTATATTTGTGGGTTTAGTGTTCATTGTCATATCAAACTCGAGATTTATGAAACTAGATGTTGTTTTGTTATTGATAAGATTTTGTTAATGTTAATGTGCTACACTATGCTATATTTTTTTTACCAGATGTAGTCAGTATAGTTATGTGTTTTTTTGTAACAATATTGAGGTCAGTACTTCGGATGATGAAAGCAAACTTTGGCCCAGTTTCATGGCATCCATTACCACAGAACTCAGCATTACAGAGTAGCATAAAGAACTACAGGCAGTAAGTGTCAACGTCCATGGTTCAGCAGAGCTATGATGTTGTGTACTGCTGTCAATGAAGTAAAGTTTGTAATTCAGAACTACGTAAAAAATAAAGGTTTAAACTCCTTATTAATGTCTTCCAATACTATTCAGCAATATTCTTACATGTATGTAATTAATTGACAGCCAACCTTTTGCTTCATAAATCCCTTAACTTTAAAATCCAGGCGTTTTCCTGCCATGGCGAATTTGTAATTTTATTTACCACCGTTACCTACTGACTTTCACTTTTGCCTTCACTTCCACTCAGTCTATAAAATGTTCAAATACTCAATCCTAGTTTGGTGCAAGAATGTAATGGCCAATGGTGGCAGTTATGCTTAATGCAAGCTGGGTTAACTTTAACATCAAAGGGTTACAATGAGTGTGAACAAAAACCATTACAGAAAGCTCATACATGTACTTGTGATAATCGTCGGTACGGTGCATACCCTCTGGCTATTAAAAGACATAATAATAGAATCACGCTTACTCTAGAAAGATGTGAAAATCTGCATGGTGGACATACACTCTAGCAGTGATCTCTTAAAAATGAGATGTGATGATGATTTAGAGAATCACTTAACTCAGATGATTCAAGGACTTGGCTTATAGGGACAACCAGAGCATTTTGATCCAAATCTTGCCAGCTCTGTCAGATCCCCTAATAACTTGAACCAAACCATATCATTGGTTATTTGGTTGTGTGCAGGGTGTGTGCATACATGTACTCCTGAGTACTGACTAAACTACTGTGCTCTGTCACGCCCGATGGTGGAATGTTTGTCTGACATACAGGTGTTTTGAGCGAAGTGCTATTTGTTGTGCTACAAAGAAACACGCAAGTGACCAATTCATTAAGTGTTTTTATGCAGTACCCAATGATGGGCCCATCTCTCTAACTAAACCATTTAATTGTTATTTTTGTTCATAAAATTCAAAATAAAACAGGCAAATTAGCCACTTTTGATTGTTGCTTCATCTGATTTATTATTAAAATTCAAGCTTGTATCTACCAAAACAATTTTGAAAATGAAATGTGGGAAATATTTATTTTAAACAAAGAGTTATGTTACACCCAAACTTTGTTTACATTGTGTTACTACATATACAGTGGGAACTTTCACATTTGTTGATATCCGTACTTATTCTTGGTTTAATACAACAGTTATCTTATGAATGTGAATCATAAATAAAATTTGTAAAATATTCTTCTGATTTGGTGATTGCACTTTCAAGAACAAGAAAAAGCAACTGATGGTAGTGAAATTGATAACAATTGGTAGTCTTTGCCTCATCAATAGTGATACATTCTAATACTAAATTGACATCCATTCAGTGTGACATTCATCACATAATATGATAAGAATGTGTACTTGACATTAACGCAATTATGATAAACTTGTACACTAATAGTATACGCTCGATCAATATAATCGTAAATAAGCATAACTACAATCAAATTTTTAAACTTTAAATACAAATTAGAAAGTATAACATTTTCGAATTTACATGTCATTTACAAGAACAATTAAGGAAACAAAAAACCGACACAGGAAAATTTGCATATAAGCCAGTGTCAGTCTCTCCTTCCAAAACAACAACAACCAAGAGGATTGGCTAATGCCTACATATAACACACTTGATTTTGTTCACTGTATATCCATGGCTCAGCGCTATAAGGTCGTATAGTTGCATTTTCATTTCTGTAATGATCAAAAAGTCTTTAGATAAAAAATGCATATAAAATTGAAAAAATAAATAAAAATCTGCAAATAATTGATTTATGTACTTATAAAATTATTGTTTTTCCAAATATATTTACTTTGGAGACCACTCTTGATTAATAAACTCTATTTACCAAGAGCAACAAAATATGCAAAACAAGTTTTATAAAAACTATAGAGGGGCCTCCTAACTGCACTACAACCTTATAGTCCTGAGGGGATGATATGTAAGACCCTGTGGATGATTGTAGAGCACATGTATATTGTTATAAATCATATTAAACTTTAGAGAACCAAAGAGCACATGATCGACTCAGGTTCGTGTATGTATTTCTGCAAGTGCTGTTCTGAGTTAAAAGCATAATTCAACTGAATGAGCATTTTAATTCTTGCTAACTGCATTCATTCTGTAATGGAAAGTTTGTACAGGGAAAACAAAATAAAGCAATGACATGCGAATAACTGTCAAGCTTTCAACAGGTTTGTACACTAATTAAAAGCATCATTTAATACCCTATTAGTATGCATGCCCTGTAACTGGCAAACATAAATTCTGTTCTTAAAAGGGGTAAAAAGGGAGGATAATATGTACTGAGAACCATAACCTCAACACCTATTCATCAGGCACCAGTATTCATCTCCAACAAGTCCCCATCTTTCTGGTAATCTATGGCTATATACATTGTACATGTACTTGGACTCTTGTAGCTAGTTATCACACAAAGGACGGATCCATTATGTTGAAAATGTGCCCTCACAGGTAAGAGACTCGCCAATTCACCCTAGGTGCAGCACCATACAAGTCATTACAGGGTTCAGGATTTTAATACACATTTTGATGACACGTAGACAAGAACCATGTCATGGTACTGCTCACCCTAAACACAAAAATTGAAATTGGGTAGCAAGAAACTCCCAGACTCTTGAATTGACAACATACACAGAGATTCCATGTTGGATTATCTGCATTTAAAATAAGCAGATTAAAGCATACAATACCAAACAATATCACATTTTTGACATGGTTTCTTAAACAATACTGATCTGATGAAAATTAACCTTAATCAAAATTGATCGACTTCTAATTATTAAAAACTTCAGTTTTTGAAAACTGGAAACATAGGTGCATAAGAATTGCATAACTTGCTACCAGTAGGCCTATGCATCATGTGTATTTGTGCAAAAATCTTTTCTTTTTTATCTGACATATTAGGCAAATTAGTTACTGCAGTTCAACAAGATTAAAGTTTGCATTGAAGTCAATCAACTGAATAGCTTTCATTACAATAAAAAATACCCCAAAAGTTACCCAAAATGAAAATGTGTTTCTCATTGACAATAACTTGCCTCTGAAGAAGAAAATACAAAAGGGAAAAAGCCTGGTTGTGGCTTGAAATCAAACCTGTTTTACTGAAGCTAATCTAGCATCATAAAATCAGTTACTATTGTTTCATACTGCACATAAATTTAGAATGTCTTTATTTCTGTATCCCCATCATAATAGAATGCTAGGTGCAGTGATCATTTGTGAATCTATGTGTAATATTTTAAGTAAAGGATTTACAATTTTAGTTTTAATCACTGATTTAATTTCTGAAGAGCACACAACTAGTTATCTTTTAGAAACACACAACTCATGAGAAAACTGATTTCCCTTGTATAGATTCTGTCAGACTATTTTGTTTCTTGCACACATTAAAGCAATCTGTTGGAACCCAAGATTCCTTAAGATGTCCATAAATGCCACCATATTGATTATAACTGGTGGACATGCTACAATTTACTAGGTACGATGGACGAGTCAGGTTGTGGTATATTTGAAGGGAATCCAGCATCAAATGCAGCATGAAGAACCTCCTCTAGTCGTCTTACTGGAATAAACTTCAGATCATTCTAAATAACAGCAAAATGAGTAAGAATAGCAAGCAATGACCAAATGGTAATAGTCACATTGGCTTGTATTGGACATGTTTTTAGAGAATAAAAAGGCACTTGGTGGGTGGCAGTGGAATGCCAGTTGTTCTTCAAGATGGGGATGAGATTGGACCAATGGGAACATTCCTGAGAAATGACATGTTGGTCTGGGTTCTTTATTCTAGACCCAGAACCTCCCAGATGTTACAATTCAGGAGATTAACTGACTGTGCGTCACCAGAAATACAAAACTCAGGCCATGTTTAAACACTCCTCACCATGTTTATATCACAAGTTTAAACATAGCCACGTGATCTCTTCTCAACCAATCAGAATGGATGGACTGTCCCAGGTATTTATGAATAGTGTATATATAGCGCAGAATAATTTAGAACTTTGAAGAAAAATCCACATCTCAATATTGAATAAAAATGAAATGTACACAGAAGTAAACCTGAAACCCACTACGTTCATCTAGTCTTCATATTTAACCATTATTATGTCTGGGTGTAAATACTTGTTTTACCTTGATGTTCTTTGGTACCTCTTCCAAGTCTTTCTCATTGCGTTTAGGAAGAATGATTCGTTTGATTCCAGCTCGATGCGCTGCCAGTACTTTTTCTTTAATTCCACCAACCTAAACAAGTTACAAGCCAATTCAGCATCATGCTATAATATCCATTGATACACACATTACAGTTACCCATCAACATTCTTTTTGACCTTGAATGGCAAAAAAGAAAAGAAAAAAGAGACTATTCTTACCTTAGTTTACCCTCTAACAAGGAGGGGAGTGCTGGACAGTTGGTGTACAATATAAAGAATGAATCAACTAACTTAAGATGCTAGATTGAACAATTCAGCTCATCTCAAGGTCTTGATGAAACTATAATTTGGGTCATGGCTTGAAGGCTGTGTGGTTCTGGTAGCTGTTAAACATACATATATTCCAGGGCCCAATTTGGAATACATAAAGACTACATCATACTCATATTGTGTTACTAGGCTGTAAAACAGAATGGTAGAGATTGTTAACTTACCGGTAGTACCAATCCCCTCAGTGTTATCTCACCAGTCATTGCTGTATCAGGACTCACACACCTCTCACTATATGGCAGCAACAACAAAAACCAGTCAATAATATTGTAACTTGTTGTTTCTCAATTCATACAAAATCAAATAGCAACAATGCACAACATATCAATCTACTAACGACTGCATTCCTGTTAAATACTCTTATGCGTGTATGTACAGAGTGAGATACAGCCTTTTTGGCACTGATCTAATGATACGACACAAAATTCGCATCAAAACAAAGTTACAGTTGCCTTATGAATAAAAAGGCTTCACAGAAGATATAAATAACAAGTTTGAAGTACCTGAAGAGTGACATAAGTACAGTAACGATAGTGATTCCAGCTGATGGTCCATCTTTACCTACAGCTCCAGCAGGGAAATGAATATGAAGATCTGTATTTTCCATCACATCTACATCAGACTTTCCTGCAATCCCGTACTGTCAGATTACAAACAAATATATTGAAATAAAGATGACATCAATCTGAGTGCAGACATTGGAATCTGCTAACTTTCAAGAAACTTGAAATAAAGCTGATCAGTGAAAATATCTTTAAAAATAGTTAAACAAATCTTGTGATGTTTTATTTTGAGGCATGACGTGGCCAAGTAGTCAAGCACACTGGACTCAAGCTCTGGTGTTTCCGATCAGCAGAGTGTGGGTCTGTGTACTAGACACAGTGAAGCCTAACCAGTTGCAATAGCTGGATACACAGCTTCAAAGAGCCGACACAGTGAAGCTGGATCCAAAGCCATATAACCAGTCTCAGTGAACAGTTTCCCTTGTATGGCATAGCAAAATGCTACACAAAATGTATCAGTTGCTACTCAAATGTCACCATTTGCTACTCAATATTAGCATCCAGAAGAAATCGTTTTAATGCTGTTTGATAATTACCCTCTTTGCATGTGTCCTGATCCAGTTGAGAGCTAATGTAGCAGATTCTTTCATAACATCACCTAGCTGACCAGTCAATGTTAACGTACCATCTCCATCCATCTTAGTAGCTTCTACATACATGATCTCACCACCAAGAGCTGTCCAAGCTAATCCTGATCCATAAAAAAAGATAACATGCAGAATACCCTCACAGTAAAATAACTTACAATTCCAATATCAGCTACTGCACAAAGTATAAATCAAACTTTGTAAGCTTGGCATTGTGAGCCTTTTGAGTGCTCATGATCACACCACCTTGTTAATGAAGAGATGTAGAAACAGTAATGAGTAGACAGAATAAACAAGAAGGCAAGTGATTCACTGCATCAGCTCAAACCCAATGCACTAAACACATGTGGATAATAAATGTTGACAACAATAGTATGTGTCACCTCTTACTTTCATCCAGCCAATCTTGCATTACATCTTGAAGTTGTACTTAAACATGGACCTTCATCTTCTTTATCTTTTAGTATTACTCATAGTGTGTTCTTTAAATCAAAAACCTTGTCTGATTGCATCAACTGGTGAGAGAATTAGTTATCAAAATCTCTTCAGTGACTAAGGTTCATAACACCACCAGTGGGCAATTCAAAACATTAGCTCTTCATAAAACGATTAGCTTACTTGGACAGAGTTATATCAATTTAGCCTAAGTGAATGTGATATGGCATGATAGTCTTACCTACAGCTACACCAGGTTGCTCCAATCTCTCGGATATCTCACTCTCGTATATAGGAATCTGTGCACAAGTCATATACAACGTATTACTTTAGTATTTCAATAGCTTCAGCATGTGTTAGTAAATTAGATGGCTAGATCTTGATTCTGCCAATTGCTCCCTACAGTCCAACATTCAGACAGTGTGTAGGTCTTTGATATACATTGTACACTGTAGATATATGCAATGCAGATATCTAAAATGTTGTTATGAGAAGTTGTAGTATTAGAACAAACCACCACAGAAATAAGGAGATTGTGCCTGTAAGAGTGTCACCATTGGTTCTTAAATACAAGGTCACTCTGAAAGTAAAGGTGTTACATATCATATTGACTTTACCCCAAGGATGTCCTTGACAGCATGTGGATCAATAACAATAGGCATCTCAGGTGGTTGTGTAATAGCAGCTTCTGATGTAGCTACTAATGATGCTTTATCTACTAGCTGAGTACCATGATGTATAGTCATATCAGTATCCTCATCATCCTCCTCATCATTCATCTGATTAGGGTCATTCACTCCTTGTGCTGTAGCTCTGGCTTTAGAGTGTGTCTCTGCTACACGTACTGCCACAGCTCTGCAGATAGCTCCTATCTTACGCTCCAAGGTCCGCACTCCAGCTTCTCGTGTGTATTTGGCAACTGGGAGAAAATGAAATGGCAGAAAACAGCAACATTTAAGATAAATCAAGGAGGAGAATTGCAAACCCTTTTGATCAGCTTTTTACTCAAACCAACAGCGTTAATTTTCTTGATAAATCTCCCTTTCACCATGCTCAGATTTCTATACTCAGATACAAAACCCTCAGACCCCGTGCTTTATGTCATAAGTTCAAACAGCGCCCTCAATGAGGTGAGAGGACAACCTCCTCTTGACTGATAGCTGTTCAAGGCACCTAAACATTTACCTATTTCTAATGTTTGACCTCAGATATGGTGGTGTAAACAAGGGGTCAATTTATGTTTCAAATATAACATAAAATTTAAAAAAAAAACCTCGGACAACTATTTTTTTCACGCTCCATTTTGTACAACACACACTTGTTAACATGGATCAGATTAACTGTTTTACTTAGTGAATTCTCTTATTCATCAAGCCTTTTTAACAAATGAATCCTCTCTCTCTCTCTCTTTAGCGAGTGATTTGAAACATAAACAAACTTACTAATCAGTTTAATAGATTCTTCAGGAAACTGAATTTGTTCAACAGATAGTCCATGTTCTTTGAGTTGTTTAGGGATGAGATGACGAGTAGCAATATGAAGCTTTTCTTCCTGTGTGTAGCCGGGGACATGGATTAATTCCATACGATCCCTCAAGGCTGCAGGTATAGTAGCTATATTGTTAGCTGTAGCAATGAAGAGTACTTGGGAAAGGTCAAAGGGCACATTTAGGTAGCTGGATGGAATCCTAGTTAAGGAAAACTGAAGTATGATACATCGCACGATGAGTATGTAATAGTACTGGTATACAAACTGCTACAATTTTTCATATTTATTTGGTTTATATTCATCAATGAGTAATCTAATGTGTATTTTGTTTTACCTTTTTTTAATCATAACCAGACAAGCCATGGCCCCCCTCCCACATCTTCCACTGGCACAGACCGTCTCGCTGAAAGGGCTCTGGCTTTAGGCAAGTTGACACCCTAAGGCAAGCAATTAGTCACTCCCACTGACTTGCAGGTATCGGATGTCATGGCTGAGTGGTCTAGGTCTAGTCAGTTGCGGCACTTGTGTCCTTGAGCAAGGCACTTTATCATAATTGTTTCTCTCTACCCAGAAGTACAAATGGGTACCTGTGAGAGCTGGGGAGTCACCCGCATTCTGTCCAGGGGAATATAAATATTCTCAGTTGTTTTTTTGCCAATGAAACCGGATATAACCACCGGCCTGATGAGCCATATTGGCTATGGACATACTTTACTTTTCAAAATTATTGCTAATGTCCTCAGAGTATTTGAAGACATTATAAGGTAAGGATACTGATCAGTAAAGGCATGATTCTGTTCAGGGTCTAGGACCTCCAGCAATGCTGCTGCTGGATCTCCTTGCATACTTCGGCCCTTTAACAAAAAAACACACAAAGTTATTATAGATAAATCAAAGCAACACAATTTCCTACATTAAGTAAGATAGGCAACTTTGACCAATGATGTTGATATAACTATATGAAGTACCAACATGCTGTAAGACGATGCCTATGCCTAATGCATAAAGGAGTGCAATTACATCCCAGTAATGGTGGAAAACACTGGTACATGATACATGCAAATGACCTAAACTGGATTTGTCTACAAGTTGGATTTTTGGGTTGGCGCAGGGTGTGCGCACCCCCTTAGCCTTTTTTCCCACTGCCTGAAAAAAAATAACAATTGAAAAGCAAATAAAGCAAAGTACTTATTTCAAAATCTGAAAAAATAATGTGTAAAATGTTTCTTAATGTTCTATTGTACAAGAGACCATGGTCTAATGTTTAAAAATGTCATAGGGCCCTAAAGAAATAAACTTTGCCTCAAAATATAACTTGGGTGACAATCATAGAGCTATATATATTGACTAGAGCGCTAACTTGCTCTGAGTTTAGAAGCCACCCTGGGCGCAGACATGTTTGATGTGTTGCGTGACTACGGAACGATTTTAATTTTAAGAGAGCACACATGGCCGTGAAAATTTTGCATTCGGCGTGCGCGCTTACGTACGCGCCATATTTAATCTAACGATCATTGCTCTTGTAAACAGGTGATTTTAGTGATGTCTTAAAAAAATATGTAGTAGGTGATTCTCTGATGTTGTTACTTACGTCTTAGGAAAAATGCTGAGTCGAACTAAAGCCTTGTTTGGGAGGATTCAATACTTCAAGATGTCAAGGGGAAAAAAACGAAATCTGCTTCAAGGATACACAATATGCCGGCAAGAATGACGAACTAAAAAAAAAAAACCGTATACGCGTAAACGCACATGTTAAACATGACGCACATGACGCTCGCAGTTTGTACGCTCATTAGCAGATTGTGCGTTCTCATTTGCTGCATATTTGGTTCGATGACGCATAGAAAAGAACAAACGCTTTATCATGCAAATAGCCGTACAATTGGCGTACAAAATTTCAAGCTTTTGTATTGGTTTGTACATAAACATGGATGCGCCCACACGGCTTCAAAACCTTAGTGCGTGTATAACGGGGTGTTAGCGCTCTAGTCAATATATATAGCTCTATGGTGACAATGCACCAATGGAGTACCATCAAAAGCAAAACTTTCTTGGGTCCATCTGCAGGCCCCTTTGCCATACCTCGGATTGGCCTTGAAAACAAACCCCAAAATTAAGAGCACATTTTCTTCACACTTATGTGAATGATCAAGTCAGTGATGTACATGCAAGTCAGAACTTGGTCAAGTTAAGTCACAATGTGTAACATGAACATTTACACAGTGGGATTTCAACAAGTAAGTTTTAGAAATAAAAGTGCTGTTCAAAATCTGAGTGCTGCACCATAACTACTAAAGATAAAAGAATCTCAAGATATTGTAAGAAGATGTTAACCACTCTTTGTATAGTTACCAGTTTATCAATCTCATCCAGTAGAAAGACTGGATTATTACTACCCACAAGCTTCAATCCATGAATAATACGACCTGGCATTGAACCAATGTAGGTACGACGATGACCTCTGATATCTGACTGATCACAGCAACCCCCCAGAGAAATCCTACAATATACAAAACAATCTTATTGTGGTTATTAACATACAATATTGTTCTTGTTACACTTCAGTGTCTATTGTGATTGCAGCCACCAATTTCCCCCATACAAGCACATGCAACCTTAACAGAGGCTGGAACAACAGGCTGGTCTGGTTCCTTTATTATGAGAATTACAGTTGCAATTGTTATTTTGCATTCAGGGAACATGACCATGTAGTACTGTAATGGTCCATTTAGAAACAAATTGGTGGTGAAAGTTACTGGTAGTATTTTCAAGAGTATAGGAGGGTTACATCCTACACTGGATCAGCAACATAGCCAGATTTGCTTTCACTGGAGGGGGACATTGCTTTCCAGTGGGGGGGGGGGGGTGTTATTCTTTTGAATGATTGTTACTTACCTAGCAATACAAATTTGAAAACATAGCAGACTGTGTAAGTCTTGCGCATTGTGGTCCCAACCATGAGGAGTTTGAAGTGGGAAGGATTTAGTTTTGTCAATTATTTAAGTTTAATGTAATTTATGGCCATGAAACTTATATATATTGTTGGGAATGTAATACGAAGTGATAAACAATATGAAAGTAAAATCAACTAAACAAAATAACAAAGAAAACCAGAGAATAAGACTTGACCTCTGTTTCCGGTTACTTGTAACCAATTAAGAATTTTGCCCAACTGACCGTCATGTTGTCATTAAACCTATGTGATGGATCCACAAATTCGGGTGTGATCATTGGCAAATGGGGTTTCTAAAACTAAGCATCCTCGTCCCAAGTTTGAATGTTGTTTCAATGTTGAATTTAAACAAATTATTTGTATCATACAAAAATTGAAATTTTATTTATAACAACTTGCTATGGTTATTCTTATTTTCAAGAATTGTGTATTTAAACATAATTTTAAAAAAAGATTTGATTTCATACAAAAAGATCTTTATTTGAGTTTTTTCTCGTTTTTCGATATGCACAAGACTTGCACAGTCTATATCTGAACCAAAGCACTTACCTGTGAAAGGCTCTTCCTAAAGTATGTGCAATGGAACGTCCTACGCTGGTTTTGCCTACGCCCGGGGGCCCAATAAAGCACAGTATTGGACCCTTGAGACTGTTCTTAAGTTGTCTGACAGCAAGGTATTCCACAACTCGCTTCTTCAATTTGTCCAATGCAAAATGATCAACATCCAAGTCATGCCTTCAAAAAGATCAAATTTGTTCCTCATTAATAAATTCATTTTATTTCTTAAGAAAGCATGTGCATAAGTCATTACAGCATTTTTAAAACAAAGTATACAAAAATTAAAAAGGTCTGACCTTGCCTGTCTGATATCTAATGTATCGAAGTCTGTTTAGACCAGGGTAGTTCTACCATCAGCTCCAGATAGTTACGAATTAGTCCATACTCTGGCATGGCAGAGGGAGTCTTCTTTAAGCGTTTTAGCTCCTTGTGACATGCCTTATGAGCATGTGGTGGCATATTGGCTTTTCTGTGGAGTATAAGACAAGATAAAGAGTCTATTACTACAATCATTGGCAAGAGGTTTGCATCTGCAATCCTCTAGCTTTACCTGAATTAGTAACATCTCTGTAAAATACGTCAGGGAATGTATAGAAAAATACAGTAATGGACTTGTATAATCAGAACAGCCATTGTCAGCTTTTGGGTATTTTCCCCTTGGAAAATACATTCCTGGTAAAAACACGTTAACTTTCTTTTATGTTACAAACCCTAAAAATTGAGCCTTTTGGAATATGATCTCGAGCTAGTCTAATTCCAGTCATTGACAGTGTTGGGCCATTATCACTATTGCCTTTCTCCCAAACATAAACAGAAAAAAACAAGGTCATTTTATGGTTCCTTTTTTTACTTGTTCTTTAAGTTTCTCTCCCCAATGTGGGCTGTGGGTTGAGGGTGTTTCTTAGAAAATTTGGAAACTAATCAGCTAGGCATTCTGGGTTGAGCTGTCCTACTGCTAGACAAACAGTTAGAATCGACACTGGTGATGAGCTGAGACCAAATAACTCTTTTATTGCAATTGTAGGCTATTTTTGCTGATTTATTGTGACAACTGGGTGTTACAATTAAGAGGAGTTGAGCTGATCTTTGATGTAGATGTTTGAATATCAGTAGTTTCTATCTTTATAGTTTTCATTTCATCGTGTGCCTGTTAGTCTACAAATTCTTCTAGTCTTTATAACTTTTGTAAGTCTTCAAGAGTATGAACATAAACAAAAACTTTTCCTGAGTTTTTTCAAATTTGTTTTGTCCTCTTTTCCTCACTTGAACTTTTGTCTATATTTGCATGGATTATGAGTGGTGTCATGTATCCTTCAGTGGATTGTCATCTACTGTTTTCAACCAAGGATTCTTTTACCACTAAGTTTATTTCTATCTTTTGGTACTTTCATAATATTAATTCTTTTTCTATGCAAGACCGGTTACACACATTGTGGGACCTTATCTTCCAGGTAATAGACTGTGCAAGCCTTATGCGCAAAGTATGTTGGACCAAAGTGGTCCCAAATGTGTTGAGTACGCACGAGTCTAGCATGGTCTGTACCCTTGACATTTATTAGAGTACACACACTGAACCAGCATCAGTTGTTGTTGGATATTAATGGATTGAAATACTTCGTATAAAACAAAGATAATAAATATGACATATTTATCTCCTAATGTTTGAACTGACTTGATTTTCTTATCGAGATCAGCTATCTCATCCAGTTCATTTTCCTCTTCTAAGTCCCCAATGTTGACTTTCTTTAAGGCTGTTTTCAGAGCTAGATTTTTATGTCTGTCTTGTAGTGCTGATGGTCCCTTGTTAGCTCGAGTCCGTTGTAGAAGCTTCAGTCCTTCTATCTGCCTAGCCAGGAGGGGAAGAGTCTTCTGAATACGCTGCTCAAGATCAACTGCATCTAACACCTTCAAGAGGCAACAAACTTGCTTTACTTCTTCACATCATCAACACATCTATCTGAATGTCATTTCAAAATCCTGGTACTTTCACTGCCAGCCAAACAATCAAAGTTGTCTGATATTGGTTTGGTCATTTACATGAAATCTGGGAAATATCTAGATCAAAATGCTTGGAAAATGGTTTAACACATTCAACTGGACTATTTAAAGACTGAGTACAACTAATTGGTTGTGACCTCCAAGGAAACTATTTTAACTGAAAGCTTACCAGGATTAAAATATTCAAATAAGAACATGACCATAATAAATTAAATAATCCTTTAGCACTTGTGCGCAATCAAACATTGAGTCATTTACTTCTTGGATGCGGCACAGAAAGTCACAAGATTATCTACTGTAACATGTGATACAAGTTTACTTTATTTTGTATAGGATGACATTACATCCGTTAATTTATTGTGAAAGCAAGCAAAGTCACCATTACTGTATACATTGCACATGAAATACATTGTGCATAAAATATGGCCTGTACATACACAGAACAACTTCTTGTTGTGCCACACATGGGTTATGTGCGTTGTTATAGCACTTTTGACCTTTGAACCTTTAGAGCTGGACAATGTCATTTTTTCTAATGGGGACCATATGCTACTTTTAGACCATGGCAATCTTGAGATTGCTCTACAAACTTTCGATTGAATGTGTCAAACTCAGGATAAAAACTTGTCCAACTCTGAGTACAGTTGCAGGCGGTTTGAGGACTAAAGGGTTAAATAATGACTCAGATATAATATGTATTTGTTCACAGTATTACAAAAATTAAATAATTCTGATTCTTACTTGCAGTTTTTCATTGTAAGATGCTTTAACAATGGAGGCAAATATATCCAGAAGTCTTGGTGTAGGAAGACTCTCCAGAAGTCTCTGTACAATAAATAGGAACCAACTGAGGATTAATTGGACTTGAATTGTATACATTTTAACATTCAGGAAGATATCATACTACAATTATGTTAAAATAATACTGGGAATAAAGTTTCAGATTGACTCTACATGGGTAAGGCACAACTTTAAGGTGAATTTATCAATTTTTTTTTTTTTTTTTTAGATCAGAACATTTACAGACAGGAGATCTTTAGGCAAAAGCTTTGGCATGACACTTAAGCCATTTGCAAAGAGTGATTGAATAGTACTCCACACACATAATGATGTCACATTTGCTAAAAATACCCGGCAGTCATACAAACCTTCTACCACCACTCAATGCGTCAGCGTGCTAGACCGCAGAAGTAGTAGTACAGTGAGTGCTCGCAAGTAAACATTAAAACTTGACATGTACGCGCCCATATGTACGTGAAATTTGACACATTTGTTTAAGATCTGGGTACTTAGCTATTTTAGCATTAGTGTGAAGTGCTTTTGCACACAGTGGCCAACAAAGGCCTCCTTAAAAAAAATTATGGTATGTATTAGTCATCTGATAAACTGCAAAATCTTCTAGAATCAAAGTGCAATAAAAATAGCCACCCCTGGTCCTATGCAGAAAGCAATGTCTCTTAATACAGGCATGAGAATTGGCGATGATTTAAAAACTGGAAATCCATACGAAAAAAAGTTGAAAAATCTAACGCTAAAAATGCATGTCCGGATTTTGTGCAATGTCCGGCAATTGGTCAAGGTGACCCAGGCGTCGGCACCGCACTCGAAGAACCCCAAGGTGGTAGTGGGATTGGGGTTGAGTTTATAGGAGGAAAATACTCAAAGAACAATGATGAAATCATAAAAATGCTTGACGTATCTTATCTTAAAGAGCTCACAAAAAATGTGAGATTTAACAGTAAATGCAAACATCATTGATTCTCCACACAAGTGTGTTGAACTCGACCATACACACATTATCTCGAAGTTTCTCCCAGGTCATAGATCAATGCGTAAATTACTTCCCACCAATCATGTGTTTTCGTTGGTTCCCAATATATCTTTCACTCATTGTGAAGCAATAACAGCCCCAAGCCGCATATCAGGCCAGCTGCCGGGCAGCAATTTATTGTTAAGGATTACAAAGGTAAACTTACAATTTCTGATTAGAGAAGAGGGATTAGCGAAATCCAAATGTATACCCCCTACAACCCACCCCCAAAATTTTATATCAAATTCACACCAAACTCTAAGACCACAAACTTGAAAGGGAAACAAACGGAATTCCGGATTAAACCGGAAGATTCTCATGCCTGCCTAATAAGGACTAATAACTTTACAGTAGACCCACGAAATTTCATCCTCCACCTCAAAAACAACAACAACAAAAACAACAACAAATGATTCTGAATATGTAGCCTACTAACCTTTAGTTTAGCAACAACTGGTACTGCAACATCCAGAAGATCAACCAGACTACTAGCTTGTTCTCGAAAACTTAGTAGCACTGGATGGTCACTATCATCTACTATAAGACATAATATCATATTAAAAGTGAATTTACACATGTAGATGATGTCTTAAAAAATGACAGGTTCTAGTTAGTCATGGTTCTCCTTCTAATTGTACTCTTAATAGCAAACACCCAAATCCTTCCTTTAATACTGAGTGTGACAAGGCAGGACATGTAAGGTCAGCCCTGACTGTCTGGTATTAGTTGATTAACAGGTTTCAAGACATAATCTTCTCTATGGTAAAAAACTATAAGGGTGTATCCCACATGACAAGAAACATTTGATGAGTTGAGTACCCACTGTCATGCACAACATGGGCAAGGTGGGTCTTTCAGAGATCAGCTTTTGTTGACACCAATTGCCAACCTAAATGCTACCTAAATCTAACAAACCTACAATGCACTAATTAATATTTGTATTTCATTCCTACAGGTCCTATGACACATCAGAAATGCATTGAGCAGTTTTTATCTTGAAAGTGTTTTATAAAAGATTCAAAATTTTTAGTCTTTGTCATCAGGTGTCAACTTCACCAAACCAAATGATATATTTTTTAAAGTGTGATATTTGAACCGCATGTCATAAATTCATAGTTTGCAACATATTATAGCTCCTCACAAGTGTCACATTTATGCTCACACCTGACCCAAACATACCCTTCCATCCGGTCCAAACAGGAAGTTCAAATAAAAATAAAAGTGTGCAAATTGAATTGTGCCTATAACAAAATTAATCAAGAATGTTCTTGTAGTTTCTTTGCAATCATTATGTAAATTAAAGCACCGTCAAACATCATGTTCCATTTCCATACTTAACTTGACATTTTCAACTCTGGACAATCGATCACCACGGACTGGGAAAACTTAACAACACCATCACGACATGTTTCAACTCTGAACAGTTTATCTTGTTATAACCGAATCCCAATAAGTTTGTTACGCAACAAACACGCATCTAGTTTTATATAATTTTGTTAAGTGTCTCGTGACTTGACTTTTGTGACTCATGACTTGACCCAAATGACTTGGGACTTAAATGCAAATCAGTGATGGACTTACCTGCCCTTTGCCCAGGTAGTTTATCTAACTGCACCACTTGAGCAACAGGGAAAGGTGTCTCCTGTAAAAGCTTTTCTAGTTTAAACCGGCACAAACCAGTAACAAGGAGTGTATATGCAGGTTGAGGCCAGTTGGTACCAGTAACCTGCACTACAACAGCTGCAGTACCAATAGGGTGGATTTCATTGTATTCTTCACTCTGAAAATCAATCATATGATACATATGAAACAAGTAACCATGGAAACATCTGCAACAACGAGGACAATGTTATGATAAGGGAATAAAAGAGTAGGCAATGAGGTCTTAACCGGCCATTTAAAACCGGCAGGGTCGTGGCCGTGTGATAAAGGACTGAGCCGAAAGCGAGGTCCTTTATCACACTGCCACCACCCGCAAGGTTTTAAAAACACTTCTAGCCGCGTCTATATCATCCGTTTAAACACGGCCACGTGATGTCCTCTCAACCAATCAGAATAGATAAACTGTCTCGCGTATTTATGAATGAAAGGTTATACGGCACATAAGGTTAGGATTAGCTGGGATTGGAATGAATATGACTTGTGGAACATATTTTTCTGAATCTTCTCATCCCTTCACTTTATTTGCTCTAAAGGCAAGTACTAAGATATTCTGCTTGGTTTGTTTTCCCTCGTACTGCTGCATTTTGAAACTCCCTACCTGTACATTGTTTCTCACTACCTAACAATTTCGTACCTGGTTCAAATAGTAATGTAAACAGATATCAACTCTCACTCTCTCCCACTTCTCTATTTTGTAGTGGCCCTTTGGCCTTGTTTCAACTGATTTTCATTAAGAAAAAACAAAAAAATTACAAAAAAAGTTAAGTGCCCCCAACTTTGACAATGCACACTACACAAATACACTTGTCTAATGCCCCTCCACCTGCAAACAACACACCCCTGGTTGATGCCTTTAGGCTGGTTCATACATAATGTCTTCAAAGGTAGCGAGAATATGATGCCAATCTCTGTAAATGGTTTTGTTAATGTTGTGGCATTGGCTTTGTTTTCTCATCAGCCTGACCATGTAGGTCTAATACCAGCAACAAGCTAAGGATAATAACTCAAATATTTTTTTATATAAACAATTTTCAGTAAAATTGATTTTAAAATCCAAACACAATAACAATGGAAATGATGTTAACCTTTTGTCCTGGTTCTCTTGGTACAACACCAATGACTGTACTACTCAATGTGTTATGCCTCAGAATCCGACTCTTCACCATGTTCATGCTAAGACAAAAGGAATCAAAAAACAATCTGGGTTATAGATTTATTATGCCATCCATTTATGTTAGAAGGGCACAGAACTTGGGTATTATGATTAAAGAATACTCCACTACAGCCATCATTGTAAGCTTCATGCTTTGTATGCTTCACTCTGAGTCTTAAAACAAATTGAAACTGTTTTCACAAATACAAAAATTCCACAATTTTCTGTGGCTTGGTCTTTTAAAAATGTGTAATCTTGTATTGACTGCATCCATGGTTGTAAAAGGGAGACAGTTCTTAACAAGTTGGGGACTCCGTGGAAAATAAGATGAAATAAATGAACATATGCTGGAGTGTATTCAGTGTAAAGACATGAGAGATATGTTCTTCAAAACGTCTGTCAAAATAGGCATTCAAATAATATGAAATATAAAACAAAAAACCTCTTTAAAACATACGAATAGACACAATGTTCTTTATCAGCATACATCTATTCTAATCAAATGTTTCCAGGTTAATTTATCCTATATCATTTCATCCAATGTCTTTAGAAGAAGAGTTTTGTTTTGAGTGGATGACTGATTGACTGTACATGTACTATATATGTACATGTATGTACAGTACTATACATGTACATGTATGTACATGTACTATATATGTACATGTATGAGCACTAGTCTCCTAAACGTTAACGATGTACCAATCTCTATCAAATTGAGTTACATAACCATAGTCAATTAACTGAACTTTGACCAAGATCATGTTATGAAACCAAGGTTACTTTTTAAGGCTTAACTATGATGTAAAATTATTTTCAATTCCATTCAATTCATCACGGTTCCAATGACAGCTACATTGCACGTGATTTATATTCCAAAATATATTTTAAAAGGAAATTAGGAGACATAAATCAAGTACATTACAAAATTCTAAGTTCAGTTACAAACTGATGTTGTATAATTGATTGAACCCAATCGATTGAACACAACCTCAGTTCTATATTGATCAAAATATTGTTTTACTAAATGTCAAAAAAGTTGCTTATATTTCCGCTAGTATCACGACCCTCAAAGTCAAAATTTCAAAATAAAGAGTACAGCGCCCCACTTACTGACTGGGTCTCTGTAACCGTCCTATGTTGTAGCTGTAGTGTGCATAGTGCTTCACAATGCAGTCTTTTAAAGAACACAAACTTAGCAACTATTTCGACAGATATAATTTTTGAAATTTGTGAGCTACTTTTAATACTCTCAAAGTAAACAAAAAACTTATCAAAAACAAGGAAAACGATTGTTCTTGTACTGTAGTTCACCAACACCATTAGCCCACCTTGTTGGACTGTTATGGCTCTCTTTTAACATCCTTTTTATCATATATTATACAGGATCGATAAGGATAAAAACATTGTTTTTTTTAGTCTAAAAGCTTACTGATTATGAAGTTCATACATAACTAGAACCATTTTTTCTGTGAATATTTCCTTCTGAAAAGAAGTCATATATTTTCAAGAAAACCGTAACTAAAAACCTAAACAAACGTAACAGCTGATTTTGGTTTTTAAAACCAACGTTAAAGGAACATTACAGAATTGGTTTTTGCTAACAAAACAGTTGCTGGCAGTGTAAGCACTTTATGTAATCCACCATATACATAAACTGACAAACCTGTAGAGGTTTGAGATCGATCGGCCATCTGGGTCGGAAGAAAAGAGTGAAAAACCGATTACACATTTGCATGAAATCATATAGATTCGACAAATGAATAAAACACTTACTGAGCGATAAACTCCAATCGGAAAATTAGTTTATTCATTTCTCATCAAATATTGCATTTCAGACAGAAATATTTAAAGGGATGTTTTCTACTATCATCATCATTAGACCGTGTAAGTTTTACGTAAATCTGTGATCAAAAAGTAAAAGTTCTTTTCTTACCAATTCTGTAATGTTCCTTTAACGAAAATGTGTTTACATGCTGAAAATTGTGCATGGTTTTTCACTATTTTCTCCTGACTCACAAAATGGGTTTAAAGCCTTTTTCATGTACGGTTGATCACACAAAGCATTAAAACTGTCTGACAACTATTTTATCAGCTCTACCAATCCTGTATAATACCTTTATTTAAGGGTCCTTTCTCTATGATTTAAGAGAGCCATAACAGCCCAACAAGGTGGGCTACAAGTTACAACACCATTTGGAAAAATGTCTGTATCCGGCAGCTTGGAATTGGATTATTTGTTTTTTAATTAGATGTTGAACTTTATTTCCCTTTTTTATTATTGAGGAATTGGAATCTAAAACACTAAATTTTGACCTTAAGATAGGAAAATTCAAACACACATTCAACTCGCGCACTAGCTCAAAGGAACTAAAATGGAGTGTAGCCAGCAGCGTTGTCAAGAGTAGACCACCGATAACCATAGACCCGAAAATGGCTAATTTTTCATGCTTTTGACACTTTGTGTTTGTAATACTAGTTCCAAGTGCCTGTGGAGGCTGTGCCTCTCTGTACACATTATGTCTACTCCGCTATCGTCTCCCTCATACTCAGCTCAGTCATCATGGTCGTACTCATGAATAAATTTTGTTCTGTCAACCCTTCTGAAAAGGACAAAATTTGACCTAAAATAAGGGAGATAAAGTGACACGGAATTTTAGCCCACCGTTCTTACACACATTACGTAACTTGTGTATACTTCAGCACCACACAACTGTGCCTTTGTGTGACACGTTGTGTATCATCTTGGAGGTAGGCATGGTATGATGAATTGGAAGTTGTCCACAACTTTTATTCATAGACAGTACCGGTACATTACAAAAGTGTATGAATAAAAGTTGTATTACAATACAATTACAAGGTACAAACACTGAACAGACAATGAAGCGACGTTGTGTCCTAAGTAAAATTCTTACTTTCTTGGTGAATTCACAGGAATTCTCATCGAAGAGCCTGGCAGTAGTATGCCATCTGCTACTAGCAGAAGTGGGAGACGACGGGGAATGGAAATAGTTGACGCCATGTTTACAAAATGAAAACCGATCGGCCGAAGGTCATGGGATTCTTGTTGATCAAGTTGAGTATGGAACGCCTCTCCGCCAAACAAGGATTTTTACCATTATGAGAGCAGCTGTGCTGACTCACCGGGGCTTGAGCGTTCAGAGAAGGACCTCGCATCCCATTCACACACACAGACAGAGATTTGTACAGTACATGGAGTCGATTATACCATATGGAGGTAGAAATTTAAAAATTCTACCTCCATGATTATACCATGGAGCTACAGATTATACACATGTTCACACATCACATAGTGAATAAAACAACACTACATACACACATTCATTCATGCAGCAGACGATCGAAAGTGGGTAGCTGACAAACTACGTCACTTCGGAGCGGACCAATCATAATATAACAAACATATATGGACGGTTGGTTGCGCACTTCAATAATGGTGGAGATGGAGACACCGGAATGTATTTTTTGTAGCGATGGCTTTAGTGTTGGCATATTGCAGTCCTCTTGTATACATCACGACATCAACTAATTAAGTTGCTATTTCAACTCCACTGAAAAAAACACTTTCGTGACTTGTTTTCGTGACAGGGAAAAAACATCGTCTGCTAACCTTTCGGTTATCTTCATGTGCTCCGCCATTTTTTTTACCGGCCCACCAACACCTCAAAAAGACGTCCGCTTATGGTTGCTAACGTTCACCAAAGTTGGCAGCGCCAACTCGTTCCACTCGGAATTGTTGGCAAAGGTAGGCAAAGTTTGCGCAAGTGGACCGCACCCCAGAACTAGGAAGAGTTTACACACCTGAAACATGGTCACGTGGGGTTAACTAACAAAGGCTAGTGCATGAGATTTGCGCCACCGTGAACTAGACGTGCGTCAAGACATCGCGCGCGTGTAATTTGCAGGAAATAGTTCCCGAAAAATATGTTGACTGGTTACAGCGCCCTCAAGAAAAGTTTCTCAAGTTTCTTATTTCATATTTTGGACCGGTGTTATAAAACACATATGGACTGGCATGATTCGGTCACTAGAGCACGTCTATCCTTCCTATAGGGCCAAGATCGAATCGGCCGAGGGAAATAGGTCCCCCTTCTCGTCACTCACAGTCCCTCGGGGGATAGACGTGCTCTAATGACCTCATTGCCAGTCCATACTGTGCATACTACCGCAAGGATAAAGACAGGCGCTGGTCTTATAGGAGCAGAACCCAATGATTTAATTGGATACAATGATTTCATTGGATAAACGTGCCGTGACGTACGCTTTCCATATCTGTGTTATGATTGGTCACGAGGTGATGTAATTTGTCAGCTTGCAATTTCGATCGTTTGCATGCAGCGTGTGCATAATGTTTGTACATCATGTAATGTTGTTTTATTCACTATGTAATAATGTGTACAAGTGCGTGTGATGCGAGGTCAAAGGTACATCTGGCAACATCCGGTCAGGCAGGTATCTGGCGTTATAGTCTGTGTAAGTCTCGCTATCGAAACGAACAAAACAAGTCTGAAATAAAATCTTTGTTTTTAATTTATATTTATGAAAAAAACCTGAACAAAACAAATTATCATTACAGTTTTTACAAAATGAGTTTTAGATTTATAATAGGGCCTAAATGCAAATAGTTTGTTGTGTTATTGTTTAAACAAAATTAAGACTCTGGGACAATGATACTTAAGTTTAGTCCAAACTTTTTAGAAACCCCTTTTGTAAATCCACTCCCGAATTGTACAAACACTAAAAGCTTGCTGACGCCTCAATCTCAAGGCCATAGACTAAAACGAAAGGCTAAAAACAGAGCAAATTATAGCGTCTGGCAATTACCATCGCGACCCAAAACAAACGTTTACATAAGTTTAATTAACAGGTAGGCAAACATTCTTAATTTTTTGCAAGTAACCGGAAGTTGAGTTCAAGTAAATTTTCCGGTTTTCTTCGTTATTTCGTTGAATTGATTTTACTTTCATATTTTGTATGACTGAGTACTACATACACAACAACATAAATTGTTTTCATGGCCATTGACCACGTTAAACTAAATTGACGAAACGAAATCTCGCCAACGTAAAACTAATAATTTTATGGTTGGGACCACAATGGTCCGCGAGACTTGCACAGTCTTGACGAGCCTTGCAATTGGAAGTCAGATGTTCAGGCAAAGTCTAAACCAACAACCGGGTGGTAGAGGGCGGTATAAAAAAGACTTAGCCGTTAGCCGTACTGCGACGGCTCAGCTAAGTTGGTACGTCCTTGAGCCTCTGCGGCAAATAATGATTATAGTTTGTGCGATAAAATCAAATAACTTATTAAAAACTCATTCAGATGCCCCCAAGATGCACTAATGGTAAATTTGAACCGGCACAAAGGGTAGAAGGGCATATTAAAACAACGATTTAATTTTATTTTGTGCGTGAGTTAATTTGCTTTAAAGGAACATTACATAATTGGTAAGAACAAAACTTGCAAAATATACTTTTTGATCACATTTCTACATAAAACTTACACGGTCTAATGATGATGATAGTAGAAACATCCCTTGAAATATTTCTGTCTGAAATGCCATATTTGATGAGAAATGAATAAACTAATTTTCCGATTGGAGTTTATCGCTCAGTGAGCGTTTTATTCATTTGTTGAATCTATATGATTTCATGCAAATGTGTAATCGGTTTTTCATTATTTTCTCGTGACCCAGATGTCCGATCGATCTCAAACTTCTACAGGTTTGTCAGTTTATGTATATGGTGAATTACATAAAGTGCCCGAACTGCCAGCAACTATTTTGTTAGCAAAACCAATTCTGTAATGTTCCTTTAATATTCATTTGATCTTTGGCGTACTAAGACATTTTAAATCCCCTACTTTTTGTCATAGGTATATAATAACAAACCTTTTTGAATATTTTGTTCATTCTGAAGCCATAGACCTAGAGCTTGCCCTGTCATTTGTCAAAAAGTAAATTTCATTTGGAGACAAAAATGGATAGATTTTTTTCATTTAGTATTATAGAAAAGCACTATTTTAAAGGAACATTACAGAATTGGTAAGAAAAAAAACTTGTAAAATACACTTTTTATCACAGATTTACACAAAACTTACACGGTCTAATGATGATGATAGTAGAAAACATCCCTAAAAATATTTCTGTCTGAAATGTCATATTTGATGAGAAATGAATAAACTAATTTTCCGATTGGAGTTTATCGCTCAGTGAGCGTTTTATTAATTTGTTGAATCTATATGATTTCATGCAAATGTGTAATCGTTTCATTCGCTATTTTCTCGTGACCTAGATGGCCGATCGATCTCAAACCTCTACAGGTTTGTCAGTTTATGTATATGGTGGATTACATAAAGTGCTTACACTGCCAGCAACTGTTTTGTTAGCAAAAAACAATTCTGTAATGTTTCTTTAAAGAAAAAAGAAGTTCTACACGTCATGTTCGAGTCAGGGGCGAGGTTCATGATAAATTTACGTCACCCAAATTGACTGGATGCTATAAACCAACTGTAATATCAAAGAAAATTTCGTTGTGGTTAAAAGAAACAGTTTGGTTAATTCCAACTTCCTTTAAAACATACGCATGACCAGAAGTACGTGAACTAAACAATCAAAAGAAAATTAAATACCTGGTTATCATCACCCGTCTTATCTCAAAAAGTTTCGTTGCCCCCACGGCGTTCAATACATGGCGAATGAGAAACTTTGAGAACAAACTTGCCGGAAGCCAAGTATTTACTTCACACACTAGTAATTTTGTTACACTGCACGCACGTACGGGAACTTGCAACTGCTCTGCTGCCGGTGCTGGTGCTACTCAACATGTACATGTAAATGTAGAAAGCAAGTGTATAGGCAGGTAGGTAACACACTGCTTTAATCTTTGACATTTTAATATTTTGAGTCAGTTCATGAATACGCTAGTGCAACTGACCCTTTGATTGAAACTTGGCAAGACTGCTGGTGATAAAATATTGAACAAAAAGTTGTGTGTTCTGTTCCTTGCTCTATGGTTCTGGTGTTGTCTTGAGACGCCGACGGCCCAGGTCGTGAAGTATGTTGGTTGATGGTTAACGGTTTAGAATAGACCTTCTTCGAGCAAGTCTGCAACTGGACAACACTACATAGTCAGAGTAGGTATACTGTCATAAAAGTTCTACTTCTCGTCCATGTTCTCACTGTAGGAATACCGAATAGGATCATTGTGCTATTTTGTAGATCTTTTTCATTGGACCTTGTGCCGGTGAGTGACCGCAACGGCCCTGCTTAATTATGTAGCTACCGTAGTTACTACCCTTTCCCCGAACATAAGGACATTAACCCTTGACATTTTTAGCACTCACCGACAATCAAACTAAATATAACTTAGGCCTTTAAAAGTAACTTCCGTTGTGATTATTTTCCTGTGTAACATGGTTAGTTTTTTTTTGCAGAGGATGAAATTGTCTTTTGAATGATTTACACAGTTGTGTGGGAAACATTGTAGACAGATAGGCCTAATCAAATAATGAATGAGGACAAATTGTGTAAGCATAACGGTTTGTTACGTGGAAAGTTGTACACAATAGTTTTCTCAACTGTACTGTTGTACTGTAACTGTCTGTCTTAAAACGATTTAAAAAGTGATTGAAACAAACCACAACCCACTTTTGGAAAAAAAAACTGATTGACTCCAAAACAAAAAATATAACCTCTTGACCTTAAATTCTCTGTAACTAAAATCCTTTCAAGTCATGGTATTCCATGTTTAAAAACATTGGTAAGTCTATCATGAAACAAGCACGGTCGCCATTACTGTGTTCATTGCAAGTAAAATACATTGTACCGTTTGGAACTCACAGAAAAAACCCACCAACTACTCTTTATGCTGCGTTGGGGATAGGACTTCCAACCTTTGAACCTTTGGATGTGAACATCTTGGTGTTTTTTGACTATCGTCATCTTTTAATCATGCTCTATCTACTGCCATTTGCTGCATTGTAACTGCATGTGTAAAACTCAAGATACAACTTGTCAAACAAACTGCAATGGTTGTCATGGTAGTTGTGTGCTAAAAAGGGTTAACTACATGTAAACCATACCGATGGCGCGGTAGGACAGTAGTACTGGTACTAGCAGTAATATAACCATATCTAGAGGTTTAGTTTCAGCAGAGAAGTAGACTAAGTACTGTATTTTATATTATAACACCCCTTATAAAGATTCTGCCTTTTGATCGGTTTAGAGCGCATCACATGATATGTCTTAATTTTACTAGAATTACTAGTAGAAAGCTGCGCAAACACAAGGCACTATACACGCTGTAAACAAGGTACCGTACCCGTAAGCAACCAATGTACTATATCCCATAGCAACCAATGTGCATACCAATAGCAACAACAGCCTCTTGTTACCTAGACATCTAGGCACAATGGGTTGTTATAAAACAAATATTGACTGCTTCTACTTGTGCTACGGTTAAAACTATGACTTCGCCTTGAGAAAATAGACTGCGTTGAGGAGTCTGGTTTTAACCATAGCACTTGAAGCAGTCAATATTTGTGTACTAATATCCTGCCGTAGGATAGGGGTTGCAAGTCATCGTACATAAATGTAGTGAGCATAAATTGGGAGGGAGAACTACACATTAGAAACATTTAAGCGGGGAGGGATGTCGATAGTTCTCTCTCTAGTTTTCTCCTGATTTAGTTCGCTCTAAAATATACCCCAAAATGACCATAGAGCAAATGAACAACATCGCTAAAAAAAACTAACCTCTGCTGATCCTGGGTATGACCTATTTATACCGCTGGTATGATGACAAATCATACTTACCAATAAAAAGAAATCAAGCGACAATACACAATGTTCTCAAACACTTGAGATGTATCACAGGTAATATTGAAATGGGTCTGTAGTTACAAATATCGTGTTTGTTTCCATTTTTGTAGATGGGTATAACTTTTCCTAGTTTGAGTCTGTTGGGTGAAAATCCCACTTAAATGATTTATTAAACAGAAGTGCTTTACATTTTAGCTTCATTGTATTTAACAAAATAACTTAAATTGTTGCAATCTGGAGCTTTCCTGGAAGTGGAGTTTAGAGATACAGACAATATTTCTGCTTCAGTGATTGGGTCAAGAAATAAATAAAGAAAGTGGTCACTTTTGAGCAAGAAAGGCCTCAATAAACTTATCACATATGTTTGAAGATCTCTTGCTACAAGTTATATTTCCGATATTGATAAAACACAAGTAAATGTTTTGTTTAGGTCTACACAATAACAAATAGATAAGATTCCTTATACATACCTTAAGGTCTGTTATAGGAAGATTTGTTGTGGGAGGTAGAATTTTTGAGATATTTATTGTAAGTATTCAGTCCTGGTAAGAAGGAGATCATCTATGGCAAGGTCAAACTAGATTATGATTCTTTCCGGGCTATCAATGGACTAAATTAAGCAGACATTTGAAGTGAGCATCCTTGCACGATCAGCAATGTTTCATGGTATTTTGTTTTTCATATTACAGGATCTGATGATGACTGATGACTGTCGGCAGAATGAACAGAATTATCATGCCAAAACGAAATCGGTGCATTGTGTACAGTTTCTTGTTCAGTAGCTCACTCGTTGCCATCATACTTTGTCAACTGAACTACGTGAGCTATAAACATTTCTTCAGAGCCAAATCTAAGACACTAAGAGAGAGTTTGTTTTTGGAAGGAGATGTGGATCAAGTGTTGTTGCTCTTACATCCAGAGCAAGATGAAAGTAACATTTTATCAAGCTCTGAATACTTCAGATCATCACAAACTAAAAATAGACTTTATATCAAAACAAGAACAAGAAAACAATCAGTCAAACATTTGACACAATGGAAGGACAAATCATCAGTAATGGAAACGAGTGATGTTCAAACATTAGTGGAGTATAAGACTCACGATATGCAAATTGAACAATCCACTGACAAAAAAGTGTCTGGTAATTTAATGGGAAGTATTGAGGAGCACTACTTTGAAGCTATCATGCCCAAGTTGGAATCCACAACACAGGGTAGGGTACAGGTTTTGATTGTAACAAATAGACGTTCTGGTTCCTCATTTCTTGGTCAGTTTTTTAATCAGAATCCTGACACATTTTTCCAGTTTGAGCCACTGAAACTGACAGAGTGGAAGAAGGAGTTCTACCCTGATGTGACTGATTATCTTCATCATCTTATAAAGTGTGAATTTGACAAAACACCTTACTTACTTGAATTCTTCAACAAGGAATCTTTGCATCGGGCCAGTAGTAGATTATTGGTAGAACCACCCTTATGCAATGCTAGCTTTAAATCAGTCATGGTGCCATCAATGGTGAAGAGAAGATGTGAGCCACTCCAACTTCTACCAATGACACAGGCTTGTCAGAAGAAGCAATATTATACAGCCAAATTGATTAGGCTCTATGGTATATCTTCACTTGAATCTCTTGCATATGACCCAGAAATCAACTTGAAGATTATCCATCTTGTGCGAGATCCTCGTGGAACATACACCTCAAGAAGTAGGCTTAAAAGTACTAATATTTCACTAGAGCTTGGTCCATCATTAGATAATGGCATTAGTTATCTGTGCAGACGCATTAATCGTAACTTGGAGTTTATCCGCAGTCAACCTGCTTGGATCCAGGGAAAGTATAAATTAGTCCGATATGAAGACATTGCAAACAACCCTGAGGAGCTTGCACAAGAAATTTATGATTTTACTGGCATGGGACCTCTGCCAAATAAAGTTCAGCAGTGGATACACAACAACACCAAAAGTATGGTCAAATCTAGTGGAAAGAGCCCTAACACTTACTACTCAACTGCCAGAGATGCATCCAAAGTTTCGGAAGCATGGAGGTACCATGTTCCATTTAAAGTGGCTTTACGAATGCAGGACTTTTGTCGGGAGACTTTGAGAGAGCTTGGCTATGTTGAAGTCAAAACCGAAGAAGAACTATTGGATAAAAACAAAAGTCTAGTTACAAGAAAGCTGATATAGATCATCTACAAATATTGTGGCACATTTAGTTGAGGTAGTTTTTAAGATGTAAATTTAACTATAAAAAGGAATTTTTGTGGTTGGAGTTTTAATCACTAAAGTTCCTGTTTTACAACTGAACATATACACTCATCTAATCATTTACAATAACCATATTAACACTACTAACTGTTTTTATCGAGCATTGTGACATTTCAAATTTTCTAAGAAAGCTATACGTAGATTATTGCAAGTGGATTTGATGTAATCTCTAACTGTAACTTCTAGTGTTATTTCCTTCTATCTAAAGGAATACTGGAATTGTTGGTTAGTTTGTATCTTGTTCAATGAGGAGTTACACTTCTGTTGAAAGTTTAGCTTATTAGATGTTGAGGATTTGTCATCAGATCCACATGTGAAGTTTAAATGTTTGAGTGTTTTGCTAAACTTGTACAAAGCATTGCCAAAATTTGTCAATTTGTCAAATTTGCCTGAATGCCTTTGTGTGTAACACACATTACTACTATATGATCTAATTTATTCATTTTCAGGATGGACTCACATTTGAACATGCATGGGAGCCTTTCTTCCTTTAAACCATTGCATAATCTATCAGTTTGTACCTATTTCATAATGATGGTAATGAAATGTTTTGACACAACCCATATTGGTTAGATTTTTTGATTAATGAATGTCCTATGCAGACAATGAAGGGCTGGCCATGTAGACATGTATGGTATGATAGTCTTACAGTGCTCATTTTCTGACTTCTTTCTTTGAAGACAATTCACAGCTTTGATTTAACAGTCTTTAGAACACATTAACTCATAGTAAGTCTTCAAAACCACCTAAAATGAAGTTGACTGTGATTCTGGTAACTGATTGTGCTAAATTAAAGAGGGGCTTTAAGGTCAAATTGAGTTTTGTGATGCACTCTTTTTTTCCTAAAGAAAGTGGAGAAAAATTGCAAATCTCTAACCTTGTGTTAAAATGGTGTAAAAATGTCATTTTAATTGATATAGGTCTACTCTTCCATATCAAAATTTGAAATATGACATAATCAGACATAAAAAACAAATGGGTCTGTACATTCCAAAGAGGAATTTTTGCGCTAGTCAAAAGGTCAAATTCAATGCCATTTTGATTGAATACCATCAACATTAAGGGATGAACTGAAAATTCTCTATATAAAAATGTACAGACCATATACCAGTAGTTGAAATGTGGTGTCATTGAATGTTTTTGGATTTTGACAAAAATTACACTTGAAGGGTATCAAACACAGTGGTATTTTAGAGGTTAGAGACTTGTATTTTTAAATTCATTTTCATAAGGACTCTTATCTATTGGAAAATGAGTGCATCACAAAACTGAATTTGACCTTGGAGCCCCTCTTTAAATGCTTGCTTTGAATTTGATATGAAACAACATATAGGCCTAGTGCATCTATAATTTGTACTTTACACACATTGCAAGTGTTTCAAGAAGTAAGATCTGAAATGTGGCGTAAACTGCAATTGTCTTTATCACACCTTGTGTTTCTTTTTCACAACATGTTACTTTGTGCTGTTTCCTCAAATTCCAGAGCAGCTGGTAGTTTTCAGTTTTCAGCAGTTCATTTTTCTGATAATCGCTTTTCTTGCCAAGCTGAAGATCTGAATGAGCAAAGAGAGTGAACACCGGGTGTGGATAAGCTCATTATATCCAAACTGGCTTGTACACTTCATTAAGTATCCTCAGAAAAGGAACTTCTCTGATTTTTATCAATTGTGTACAGGATATTCCATTGAAATGTATGCCTTTTATTTTTAACACACAACTTTTTAAGTGTACCTTACTGTTAGTTGTTGCTATGCTTGGGCAATTATTAACAACATCCCAACTGTATGTTTTTAGTTTGTTTTGGATACCATTGTACATACCTGACATAACTTGAGTGAATTACCAACACTCATCAGTGCTTTCAAAACGTGGTTTTCTTTTGTTAAACTTTGTGTGATTTGTGAAGGTTGTAAGTGTTTGGTTTTGCCATTCATCTCTACACCCACATGGGAACAATGGTTATCACCTTCTAAGTCTTTTTAAAATGGGAGTGTACCCAAAATGAGATTGCAAATAATCGTAATCCCCCCCTCCCAGGTGAAAGTTGTTCCCATGAAGCTCCTTGCCAGGCAAAGTAAACTCATACACTCATTATTTCATGGCTTTACATGTAGTTGGGTGCCAAGTGCAACAAACATTTGGTTCAAAATGAGCAATGTATAGTACATGTATGCTAGAGCCCAAAGGTTACATAAAGATAGGAGCATAATTGCAGCTTTCTCCCTTAACAGTGTCCCCAGGCCAGTTACTAAGGACTAGTTAAAATGATGTCTTAGAAGTAGTCCGGCTAGCTAGTTCATTGTTTCCAGAAGCAACAAGAAAACCATAAAAGTTGTGAACCAGTGAAAAGGCTGGCAGACTGTTGCAATGACAAACCATAGAGCTGGACAAACTATTGTTCCTGTTGGCCAGTCGCTGACAAACCCTGAATTGTTTGGTTACATAACTCAATATACCCTAAAGATTTAAAGTGTATTTGTTGTGGTGTTCAATTTAAATACACTTTTAAGAGTTTACATACTGTACATTACATGTACAGTGTTATTCATATCTTTCTGCCTGCTGAACATTTTTTTTTTGGGGGGGGTGGGGGTTATATGTGTATACAGTCACACACCAGTAATGTGTGAGCCTGCCAATGTAGAAACAGATACCATTGGTCTGAAGCTTCTTCTAAAACACATGGGTAGTAAACTACATGTCCAAACTCTTCATAGTCCTTATGGTGTGGTAATAGTCCATACAATAAACCCTCAAAGTGTTTTTAGCCCGTTATTTAAGTGCCTGAACTGTGTGTATGCTTGAGAAAAAAGTGCAATATTTATTGCAAACTTCCAACTTGATGTCATTGAAACTGTTTTTTATATTATCAGCACATAGTTAATTTATTGCAGTTTTGTCATTTGTTTTGTTGAAATGTCAAGGGTTATATAATATTATTTATAATTCTTTTTTTCTCTTCAAAAGTTCAAAATGTTCACAGATTTGTACAAAACTTACATGGTATAAAGATGGTCATGGTGAAAAACTCCCCTTGAAAAGTGTTTTGCTTGAAATGCATAGCTTTTAAGAAATTAGTAAAACAGTTTTTATCTTGCTGGTCTAAATTTCAATGTTTGAAAACAAAGTAAAGGGTGTTTGAAATATTTTCTTGTAATACTTATACGATTGAGTTAAAACTTTCACATGTTTGTTATTTCATTTAATGTATGTTGGGTCGTTGTCATCGTGCTTTAACCTAAATTTTGACCATTGTAACCAAGTTGGGTGAGTGACCTTAGCATACTGCATCATAATTAATTGTACATTCCTAGTTTGTCTTCTCAAAGGAACATGGCAGCTTAAACTGACAAATTGTTTATGAGTAAAGTCATAATAGGAAAACAATCATCTGCTTAAAAATTGCAGGTAATTACAAAATTTTAGGAAGCTATGTTTACAAAGAATATTTATTTAACACACTGTGTGAATCCTACTCTTATAACCAGCCCTGTTCTATCTTTCCATTTCCTATACATGTATAATTCATTGAACAGAGAAAACCTTTTGGTGTAGCATTGTTCAATTATAAGGGAACACACAAGTGCTGGTGGGTAAGAACAATGTACTGTAGATGTGTAGCTACATACATGTACATTACATGCATTCTGTAGCCAAATGGTAACGCCCTTCAGAAATTTTTAAGATGTTTCATTGTGCTGAAAATTTTACACTATGCAAATGTTGTTTTTTACTAACTTTACAGAAAGAATATTGTGTTTTTTAATATTGCAATAGGTTAACCATTGTTGTACATTTTTATTTCACATAGATGTAAATACAATCAGGGTGTTGAATATTTATTTTAGGTAAACAAAGCCAATACGTGTAAATTTATATTCAACGTTTAAAAAAAACATTAGTTAGAAACAAGTGGTCAAAGTATTTATATATAGTTTAAAACTGTGAGTGGTTTAGTAGTTGACTTGTACATGTAGTTAATATTTTTTAAATGAGATATCGCCTAGCTCACAAGGCCAGATAGCCACTTCAAGGTGAGGGCTACACTTTACTGATTTGGGCTGTCAACCCAAATCGGCATGGGTATCATCCACTAGGAGCCTGGCTGGTAGAGCAGAATGCACTACCTTCCCATTTTTTCCTCATTCTAAACATGCACAGTAACCGGTAAATCCTATTCCCAATTGCTATGACTGGATCACATAACACTATTGTTAGTCAAAATGGTTTCTGAAGTTTCTTCACTGCAGTTTAAAGTTCAGAGCGACATTGGGATTGTCCATCAGCAAATTAAATGTGGCTTAGGGTAGGTTGCAGTAAACTGGGACTTGAGACAAGGTTTGGGGCAAATTAATCAAAACTAAGGTCGACTACAAGTATTGTTAGCAGTTGAAGTTGTGTTTCGCTGAATTTTATAGAAAGTTTAATTAGTGATATATAGTTTTGTAAGTTCATGCAGTGTATTTTTTAACACAAATTCAAATATATTTAAGACAGAGTTTTAACTATTATCTTGACAAAAGTTAGCTATAACACATAGGCTTCCAGAGAACAAAGCAAAGAATTTGACTCTCAGTTAAGCGTACAATTTGTCAAAGTGTTGAAAGAAATGAATATTTCTAGGCAAAAATGCTGCATCTTTGTCTCTCTATAGATTTCCAGTATTGTTTTTAAAATTTAAGTTAACATTTAAATTAAGTTTAAAACAAATCTGTTTAGGTAGTTTAATGATATTTATTACCTTTGTTTAATTATTGTGCCTGGCATTATTTTAAAGATGAAGTTAAGAAATTTGTGCAATTTGGTACATGTATGGATCCATGTAAACAATGGAGGATGTATGATAGAATTTGAATACTTTATATGGACTGAGCTGAAAATGCTTGGTTTCTTCAGCTTACAGCTGTGCCTAATGGGAGTTTGTTTGTATCAACAAGTGTTTCATTCACACAACAAAACTCCACTGTTTGATGTACAATGTGAAATGACCATACATGTATTCAGATGCATTACATCACTTATTGCAGCCTTTTAGTAATCATTTCCTGATTCTCTGACAAACACTGCCTCTATTATTAATGATAGTGTTTTTTTTTTACTCAATTGGACATGATTTTCAATGTCAAAGTGCCTTTTTATGTGTATTTAACTTAGTTACTCAATTTTGCCTGAACTTAAACAAGATCTTTCAAAGTTTTCACTGTATTTTTCTTATCAATAATAAATGGACTTCAGTTCTAACCACTGTTTGATTTGTGTGACTTTTCTTAGTAAATTTTGAAGATAAGATTTGAAGATATATTTTCTTTTGCTCCCTTATTTATTGGAGAGAAATCACCACCCCTTATATTTGTATTGGACATTATTATTATTGTTTAAAAATATATAAAGGTATACAAGGTAACTAACAAAAGATGTCAGTTGTTGACTTAAAGTATGATTACTCAGACTTGGTTTGCTGATCCTAAGAATGTTTTTTTTTTCATTTTTAGTGGTAAGCCCAGGGTATCAACATTTAATGTAGTGTAAGATTCTTTTGGAAGTTTCTTTGGGGTCACTGTACCTATCTGCATGTTTACTCAAAGGAAATGAGGAAATTCTTATATCCTTTAAGGTCAAATGGTGTCTTCCAAGGTACTTCTTTATCTGTTCCTCTTGGAGATAGCTTGGACAGGAAGCTTATTATCTGTCCAAACCAAAATCAACCAAACGATTACATTCTTTGCTACAAAACAAAGGTTTCAAAACAAAGGTTTCAAAACAAAGGTTTCAAAACAAAGGTTTCAAAGCCAAGGTTTGGATTTCTTGATTACAAACTACAATCACAGGTTGGCTCATTGCAGTGTAAGACACCCCCCCCCCCACAAGTAATGTATATGTTCCTTTGGTTTACACATCAGTGCATTACAGTTTTTATGCACAGCACAAAGTTTTGTAACGTCACAAATAAGGTTGCATCACAATGCGCTCCCAGCAACACATTTATGAGTGCACACCTGCCGAATTGTTCCATTTGGTTTTTAGCCTGACAGTGACATCAGAGTGTTATTTTAACTTGAGCTTTTTTCATTCTCAATGGTTGGCAGCCATTGAGAAAAGTAAGGATTGTAGGGTTTCTAAAAGCCTGCACACACTATGCCATTCACACACAGGACTAAGTCAAGACAAATACAACCATTTCTGTTGACGAAACTTAACTGTGCCACTGACTGTAAAAATACCTACTGTTATTATTGCATTACTCATGGTCTGTTTGGTCCATGGTTGCAAGCCATTCCAGACCGGATAGTTGCATGAGTTAACTGAAACAGGAGCAATTTCTTCCACAATTACACCATGGTTACACTTACACTAAGTACAGGAAGGAAGCTGTGTGGCAAGTGGCAACCATAACAATTACAATTGTCTGCAACTTTTTTCCCAGTTGTAATCGGCCATGAGTTGGATCACAGAGCAACTTGCTAGGACCAGCTATTAGTGGATCTAAGCATTTTAGAACCTACAATACAAGTCTGTCAATTTCATATTTATAACTAAATAAATAAATGTCAAAAGCTTTGTGCAAGTAACTTCTTGTTTTGGTGTTGACAATTGTTATGGGGGTCTGGTCCATGTTTAATACAATGTAGGAAGTAAGAATTGCAGTGACATTTGATATGTACTTGTACATGTTGCACATTGTAGCATTGCTTTGGTATACAAACCAGTGTGTATTTGTCAATCCTTGGTATCATCATATAGCAATGACTCTATGGTATCCTAGGACCATAGATCAGTACTCTTATTGCAAATGAGCATGGCTAGAAACAGTCATCATTTTATGTTGAGTTGATTCAAACACCAAGTACCCTGAGAAATATTTTCACTTGAAGTGTATTCCTTCTATTGAACAAACAAACTTACTTGATAAAATATTAATATAAAATTAATATATACAAATGAAAACTGAACAGACAAATGCCTGCAAGCAATTCTTAAGACATAAGAACAGTTTACAGTTAAACATGTAGCATTGAAAATTGTTAGTGAATATATTTTGTGTAAATGATTTTGAGAAACAAAAAACTGATTAAAGGCCGACTTATAAACTCAAAAACAAACACAAGCCGGCTTCATTTAAAGATGTTCGGTCCAATATTCGGCTGACTTGATTAAATTTTAATAGTTTTTTTTGTAGATTCAAGAAAGTTACAGGCTTTCATTTAAGGTTGTAAACAAAAATCTGCCAATTATTAGTGGTAGTTAAATTAATTATTGTCATGATCCTAACATTAATTTACGCTCATTGGCCATGTGCAAACATTTTTGAATGTTAAATGTGTTGAAAGGGCATCATCACTCAAAATTCTTACCCCCCCCCCCATTTAAAAAAAATATAAACTAAATAAAAAAATCTGCAGAAAATCTGCCATGGAACTTTAAAGGGAGGGTATACCTTTGGTAGTTACTCCAAAAATGAATGACCATAAAAAAGTTAGTTGGTAAGAAGTACTGCAGCTTTTGATAATGTCAAACATTTTGAGAAATAATTCCCTTCAAAGGAATGTGGTTTTAGAGAAAGAGATTCAAAAACATTTCAATCTGAAAAAACATTTCTGTATTGTGTATTCCAATTACAAATTATTCTTCCTGTTATTCATAACTGCTCCAGTTTTTCGAGATATCTCAAAAACTCTACCACCTTTTGAAATGAAATTTTCACAGGTTAGTTTTCTTGTATATATCTACATTTATATAGAATTAAAACAATCGAACAGTTCCAAAAACCAAAGGTATACTTTGCCTTTAAAGGTTAGGAATGGCCTTACAACAATGTGGCTTGACCTTCTCTTGATCCTGCCGCTTGTACAACTTGAGATTGTGTGGTATGATGCTTCAGCTGAGCTCATGCTGAGCCATATTGGTGCCATATTTCACTACTTTATTTCTGCCACCAAATAAAAATCTATTTGAAATTGCTTCTTTGTGATATAATTGTTTTTGATATTATTAGAATAGTAGATCCACTTATCAACATCCAATCGTCGTCGACCATTCCTCATTACAACTTTGCTGATATAATTCAGACAGCATATTTTAAGAGTAGAAGTAATACATATTTCCTATTTTATTGTACTATCATATAGTTTTCACTTAGGCTTCTGGTCAATCTATTGTATAGCTACATGGTCCAATCAACAAGGATTTTCCTGCCCATGGCTAGACATTGGTTCTGTGATGTCCATCTCCAAACTCTGGATTGACACAGTTCAGATAGCAGTAACATTAATCCAAGCAATGCACGTCATTACATGGTGTACTAGGAAGCTTTTACTCATATCTAATATTCTGAATACACTTTATTTGACTTAAATGGGAACGATTTGTCCCTCACCGTTCACAGGGTGTTATAGCCAGAATAAATGCACTGCACCTAATAATGTTACCAGTTACTTGCAGTTTTCCTCTAAAATTTTGAGAGCTGGGAAATTGATACTTTATTTCAGCAAGACTAAAAAGGCAAAGAACAACTACAAACAACTGTAAGCATTTTGCTTTTGGTTGTTGCCTTCTTTTTCGATCCTGGGTGTATAAAATATTTCAATATCAAGTATTGTGAATTCTTTCTCTTATTCGGCAAATCCTAAAATGACCATAAAACACACACACACACACAAGTCAAGTAATATGGAATAGTTTAATGTTTTAGCATTCCGTTTATATATTACCATGATGGTATCATGCACTTTAACACCATATTCCAGCACTCAACAGAATAGTGAATTCTTTCAATATTATCTGTTGGTAAATGTACGACAAGTCCTAGAAATAACTAGTAGGAAACTGTAACCATGTTTCTTGTACAATCTGTGAGCAATTAGCCTTGTTGAGATATGGTGGGCACAGTGCATTAATTGGTTTGGGTGTATACAGATATATTTACCCAAACCCTTCCTCTATGGCCATGGTAATGTATCCACCATATCTCAGAATGGCTTACTGTACTGACCAAGAAAACAGTCACTGAGCAAATTGGAAAAATAAACTCTGAACACTTAGAAAACATATGTTATGATTACATCAGGGATAACAAACAATGTTATTTTTGGTTTGACCCTGGCTTTACACTGATGTGTGACACTGTGATAGTAACTGTAGTAAATACCATGGAGGAAAAATGTATAGAACATGTAACTGTAGTATAGACCATTCTAGCTCCATTGACCATGTAGTATAGACCAATCTAGCTCCATGGACCATGTAGTATAGACCAATCTAGCTCCATGGACCATGTAGTATAGACCAATCTAGCTCCATGGACCATGTAGTATAGACCAATCTAGCTCCATGGACCATGTAGTATAGACCAATCTAGCTCCATGGACCATGTAGTATAGACCATTCTAGCTCCATGGACCATGTAACTGTAGTATAGACCATTCTAGCTCCATGGACCATGTAACTGTAGTATAGACCATGTACCATTCCTCCATGATGTAACCATAGAGCAAGGATGATGTAACCATGGAGGAAGTTCCTCCATGATGTAACTGAGATATGGACCATGTAAACTGAGACATCACAGAGCCTATAGGCACAATTTGTACACAGCTCAATGAAAGAAGACACTATCTACACTATCTACACTGTCTAATTTTTATCAACTTTTGATATGAAGAAAGGGCACATCTCAAAAGTTGTTCAGCTGTTACTTTTATAACTCTTGAATTTATGAGGAAATTATGACACAAAAAGTAAAATTTCAAAAATTACCAGTAAAAAATAACCAGTGCAGTATCTTGCCTGCCACAAAGGCCCTGTAATGTACAAGGTCACTCTTTTTGTATAAAAAGTTTACAAGGTCTATACTTGGTGCTTTCTGGTTTTGGCTGCTTGGATGAGTTCATTACCAGGACATCATGAATACAGGAATAGTATCTCAGTTTCAACATGTGGGTCTACAGTTGAAATAGATTTGGGTCAGTGAACCAGGTCCAAATACAAGGAAACAAGGATTACATCTAAATAAATCAAAACCAGTGTGATTACTGGAATACTTTCACTTCATCTACTAAGATGATTCACTAAATGTCAATCAATCATTCTTTATAATAGCAATTATTGTTGTCTAGCAATATTATAACAACATTGGGTCCCTATATAGTGCACATATACAATACGTGTGGATACTCCTAATAAATACCTTAATTAAGTTTTGGGTTATTGATAGCTACATCCTTTCAACTATTAATTTGTCAATTCTTATATCCTAAACCATGAACCACTGAGTACAGAATACTGCAATATTTACAGCTATGGTTTTTACTTCATGGGGGGATAGTGTTGAATCACAAACATTGGCCTGAATACAGTTGTGAAACAATGCCTTAGATTCTCTGTGATTCAGTTTCTAATTACATTTTGAAATCCTCACTCAAAATATTGAATTTGGACAACACTTTTGCTGATTATAATCTTAAGTGTGACTTTGAATGCAGTCCCTCCCTTCTCACATTTACAATGAAGTTTTTGTAATTCTTATCAAAGTATTTGGTGGTTTAAATCTACTTAGTGATTCTATCTACTGTCATTACCTATATCCCTCCACTTTCACTGAACAATAAAGAAATAAAGTTTTGTTCAGCTGGTTAAATATAGAACCAAATTTGAGAATACTCTCCAATGACTGGCTGGAGAGGGAGTTATAAAAGTTTCATAAATGACTTCATGCATACATCTCTCCTTGACATTACTGCTACAAATCAGACAGCAATTCCTTTAATGCATGTGTCTGCTCGGGTATGCTGATGAACTAAAATGATAAACTCAAGCTTGACTTTCTTGTTAAGTTGTTAAGTTGTCAGTTGTACACTACAGTGCAATCATAAGAAACTATGTTGAGCATTAATAATTAACCATAACCAGTTAACTTGTCCAAGAAATGGCCATTAAACTAAACCTGGGACACAACAAGAGTATACTACAGTAATTTGGTGTAACTATCAAGCTTTATGTTACAAGCATATTCTTTGGTTGTGTTCCTTCATTAGGAATACAACAGAACAAAGATGACATACATTAATTTAATAAATTAATTACATTTGAATAAATATGTTGAATAAAGGGAAAGAGCTCTTTAATTTCAGTAGTGTTAGAATAACCTCCATAACATTGCAACCATTTGTGAAGTGTTATCTTAATGTCCACTTGTTCTAAAGTATTATGGTTTCCTTTGGTATCACAAACAATATTCCTTTGATGCAATGTACAAGTATTATATAGAATAGAAAAGGTGCCATACATTGTAGTTGTCCTGTTCATTAACCCATTTACATTAAGACACACAAACAATGATGGTATGCACTTTATTCTCACTACTTGTCTTACATTTAAATAAAATACTTTGGTTTTATCATTCACAAAAGGAAGTTTTTTTTCAGTCGGAAAACTGAACAATACATTTTAAAAATTACCAAGAAGAAGGTTAAAAGCATGTTTGCAGCTTTCAAACTTCTACAGTAAATGTGTTACAAAATTATAGTAATATCAAGTAATGAACCACAAGGGAAACTGACTAATGGTGTACTGCAGAGTTACAGCATAAGAAAGAGAATAGCAAACATCCCATTCCACTCATGATGTCTGCAGTTTTCACTTCATGGTAAATTAATCCTACACTATACATGTACCTTTACCACATAAACCACAAGTAATAAATCATAAACCTAAATATAGGTAAGTGGAGAAGTGTATCAGATTGAAACCATTTGTTGCAATCCTGCCCATGTCACTTTACTGTGATTCACTGTCCAGACCATGTGGTTGATCGTTTGTCTTAACCTCTGCACAATGAATGCAACTGGTCAATAACCTGATCTCACAAAAACACCTTCTTTCAACTGAATATTGTGACTTACTTTTCAACTTCATTCATAAGTTTATAAATTAACTTTCCATAAAAAAAACCTTTGCATTTCACATCTACCGAAAACTTTTTTTTACTATAGTTTTAAAATAAATAAATTTGTAGGCCATGTCATACATTCATGAGCTTCAAATTTACCTTAAAAAAGTAAAAATGAGGAACAAAAAGAAGATATGTAACTATTTGTTGTCAACATAAAATCAGTTTGCTGTAGTTTGAATGCTTCATTACACTATTAATAGTGTGCTGTTTTTTTTGACAGAGGCCTGTCTACAACTATTGACAGACCGAAACCCTGCTAAGTCTAATGTATTGACAGACCAGAAACACCCTGCTCAAGTCTAATCATTTAGATTCCACTATTTATTGGAAAATGAGTGCATCACAAAAACTCATTTTCACCTTGAAGCCCCTCTTTAAGATGGCGCTATTTCAGGCACTCACTATGGTTATGCAAAAACAAAACAGAAACCAAGAGAGGTTGCTCACTAATATAATTATATCCACCATTTTTTTCTTTTTGTTTCAACATTAATATCTAGTTACAATTCTACCTCCCTACTATATAAAGCTTGCATTTATTTTAAATAACAAACATTTATTAATAATAAACTCTAATGACAGTTATTTAAAATGATGAGATATTGAGATAGCTAGAAATTCAACAGTTGAATGTTATCAGGACTGAGAGCTTATCAATATCTTTCTGGAAATTTCTTTGATTGTTCCATATTTAGGATTGTTCCATTGTAGGTTGATTATTTGTACATTCCTTTAGCTTGTAAAGGAAACCAAATTGTCCCCAGTTAACATTTAAATACATGTCAGGTCATTTGTTTATTTTTTAATATTAATTCTGGTTGTAAGTCAAGGATTCTCAGAAAAGCAAGCTTAATCACTGTACTAGCCAAGAACCCCATGGAAAGAAGACAAGAAGGAAGTTTCAGTTTTAGATGTGGGAGGGAAAACCCAGAGAAAACCCCTGCAGTCAGGTAGGGACTGACAACCCAATCCAAATAGTGGTGGAAGGTGAGGAAAGATACCACTACGCCAACCACACCACCAATGACCAGTGACGAACCCGAGGGGGAGGCTCAAGCCAAAAATTATTTTTGTTCCATTTTTCATGCAAAGATAAAGAAAAAGAGAAGAATTTTTTTGTTAACAAAAGGACATTTTGGGGCATTGTAATGGTACCCCCAAAACCTGCTATTGTGTGCTAGTGTTTCAGCCCCATATCCCCACCCCATACACATGCTGAAGGTAGAATTGATTTCCCAGTCTACTCTACAGAGAATTACTGGACATGACCTCATTTTGTATTTATTATTCTGATGTTAACAGCGCCTGCATATGCTCACATAATAAATGCATGTAATCATATGTATCTACATAGAATATGTATAGAGTAGTTTTAATACTATGATTTACAGTCACCAACATTTAAATAAATTAACCTGATGACATTAAATGTTATGATTAATACAGATTAATAGGTTGATATGCATTGTCAATTTGATTGATTTACAGTGTGTAGAATATGACACAAGAAGGCAGGTTGATAGAAAGCATCTTTATAACAATAGACTCAAATATACAACACTTACAGCTTAGACTGAAAGCAAACACCATACTCTTACTACATGTATATTGTTATTGCATTCCATAAACTTGTTAAATAGTAAATAGTTAGACATATACAATGTACAACAAAACTGCATGGCTTCATCCAGGCCATATACCCATGTATTGGCATACTGTATCCTCATACATTCAACATATACTTATAGCTGAATGACAATACACTAATACACCTCTAATAATCGTAAGACATAAACTATTCCAACTCAAGGTGGTAACTTCCGCATATATCTAAAACCCCAAAGTACCCATACCACTGCATAATGTTTGTCTGCAACATGACAGACTTGTAAGGTTCCTGCTGACTGTAGTCACATCACTCAATCAGCTTAGAGTAGGTTGATGGACTGAATTTCTTACGTAGATATTTCAAGATATAGAGAGGTACACAACTAATGAGCGTGATGATCACTACCTTCCACCAGAAAGGCCATGTTACGATGAAGTTTCGATCTGTAAACAATCAACATAAACAATAACATGAGTATGAACTTCTTTATATTCTTCATTCTTTCTGAAATCAAAGAAATCAAAATTCCTCAATAATGAATAGGATTGCTATAAAAGGGACAAAATAACTTAGGAACTTAAAAAACAACAATTGAGCCATCTGGTGTTTAGGAATGAAAAACCCTAATCAAACACTTCTACTTGTTGTAATATGTGCATTCATCCGTAAGCAGATCCGGAAAATTAAGACTGACCCTACATTCTTAAGACTTCTTCAAATACAGAATTGCAATGAAGTAAGTGTTTCAGAATTATTTTAGAATCATCTCTTTAAGTAGTGTTAGCTTAAGATGTAAGATGGACCTCTAACAATGACATTCTGACTGATGCATCTTTCTACATGAGTTGCAGTATTATCAAGATGCATGCACTTATACCAAACAGATCAAGTAATTATGCAATTTGTCTCTTCATAAGGTGGATAGGGTACAAGTAACATTCTTCTGCATCACAGTGCATAGTGGAGCAATCAGGCTATTGTGTTTTTATATCTCTCAATATGTCTTTGTTATTAATCTTACCAAAGTAGCTATCAAAGACGAACAATGAGATGACATAAGCAGCCATACTCAGAACCTCAGCTACTAGCATGAGCCAATACCAGGTACGTATTGTCAACGCTACCATCAGAAGCTCTGTAATAACCAATGATGTGAAGGAGATTGCTACAATATGAATGAAGTCTCCTTCAAAGAGATAGAGGGCGCCATACATGATGATACCACCTTGGAAGATGCTGATGAGAACCCAGAGAAAGAACATCTTGTAGGAAAGCTCTCGACCCTACAGGATGGAAACAAAATAAAATAATAATAATAATAATAATACATGACATGATACAGTCTATCATATGTTTAGGATTATATCCTGTAACTGTGACAATGTTTTGTATATTACTGTCAGCCTTATTGAATGGGTGTGTCCTGTTGACATGTATTTTGTCTTCTAGAGGAAGTAGTCCAGACATACTATACCATTTATAAACCTGTAGTTCTGGTTCACATCACATCAGAGGTGTTTGAACTCATTATGACTTCATGGCATGTTTACTTGGAATGAATGTTAGGCTGACTTTAAGGTTTCTTCTCCCATTCTACAATTAATGCAATAGCAGAGTTGACCCCACTGTCCTTTTAATCTGTCCTTTTAACCTATTGTCACAACATTAAATTTATAAGTTTGATTTTTTCCCGCTTAATTCTTGTGTGTACTTGTAAACATGGTATGACTAACCTGGAACTCCTTAACTTTGTTTAAGTATAGCCAATGCCGATATTTGTGTACAAAACATTCCAATGTAATTGCCTTATTTGGTCAAACCATGCAAAGTTCTTTCACGTATTAACAGGCTTGATAGTGTTTACCGTTAGATATATTTATGCTAATTGAAAAATGAATATTCAGTAGAGGGTGTAGTGTGAGATGTGATGAAGGAGGTAGCCCTAATAGGGCTGTTTATGTGTGCTGCACATAGATACAGAGTCCTAGTCTGGAAGGGTTTGGTGCAGGGTTAACATTTCTCAGCTAGCTGTAACCTACACCTTATCTGTAAGGAGCTACCAATGTTCCTCATTGCCATTCCATGGTTGAATACATTTTATGGCACCGGGATTTCAGCGTAAAATATTCTCACAAAATGATCAAATGTGGATAAAATAGGGACATTGCCGACTGACATTAGGGTTAGATAGCTCAGTTGGTAGAGCACCAGCACGTTGATACGGCGGTCATATGTTTAAATTCCATTCTAGTAAGTTTTTCTTTGTTCACCCCAAAATAGACTGGGCAAGTCTTGCTCGTATCGTAATCGTGCAAACAACTCCAACAAAAAACTATATTTTTTTCTTTAAATATAAATATTAAAAAATATCCATAGCAATTTGTTATTGAAACAATTTCAACTTTAATATGATACAAATAACTTCTTAAAATTAACTTCGAAACAAAGTTAAAACTTGGGACAAGTTTTTAGAAACCCCATTTGCCAATCACGCCCGAGTTTGTGCAACAATTACATAGCTTTAATGATAGTATGAAAGTCAGTTGGGTAAAATTTGTAAATGGAAACAGGTGTCAAGTCTTTTGGGGGTTTACTTTGTTGATTTGTTACTTTCCTAACAATATGATATCATTTTAACAATATGTTATCATTTTAACAATATGATATCATTTTAACAATATGATATCATTTTTATAGAGATGAACTAAGTTAAACTAAAGCATTTGAAGAAACAGAATCGTGCTGATGTCAAACTCAACACGGTTGGGACCAACTTGGTCCCGGAAGTTTGAATACATGTGAGACTTGAACAGTCTCTTGAATTAATCATATATTGCATACCACTATATAATAATAATAATATTCGGTTTTTATATAGCGCTTTATACACCATGTCTCAAAGCGCTTCCAACATTAGTACCCTGATCACTGGGCCATTTCATTCCTTAAACCATCTCAGCTCCCTGGGGAGTATACAGCCTGTGCTGCCAAATATGTAGCGCACTAAGCTAAATCAATCACAAGAACCATCTCTGCCCTCACAGGTACCCATTTATCCCTGGGTGGAGAGAAGAAATTATAGTAAAGTGTCTTGCTCAGGGACACAGGTGTCACGACCGGGATTCGAACCCACACTCTACTGAACAGAAACACCAGAGCTTGAGTTCGGTGCTCTTATCCGCTCGGCCACGACACCGAGGAATTAAAAATGTACTGCAAAATCCACACAAGTATTGAGTGGCGTGATTTGCCACTTTGCAAGAAAGAGCTATGATTGATTTCAGCCTATAGTTCCACAGCAAGATTAATGTCTATTCTTGCAAGGTGTACACCACATCCTAAACAATTGACAACATGACTATCCTACCTTGATAAGATCTTTATACAGCTCTGGGTATCTCATAGCTGTTTCTGCTGTCACATCTTGATCAATAACCAATAAGAATACTGGGAACATTGTGTACGCAGTAACATAGCTGAGGAAGTATAACATATACCAATATTATTAACCATTCATCACATTCAGAGAATGACAGTGTTTAGATGATGCTTCTTCTGCATAGTTGTGTAACAGATATTTGTTTGGCTTAGAACCAATTGGAGATCATTTTATATGTAAGTAATGAGAGACTTGATGGAAGCCAGCCAGGGGGCAGCAGACATACCAGGTGCCTTTCATCTATTGACGTAGTTCAGAGCATGAACACATTTACAAGAATGGATTTACCCAGTATATAAGTCTACTGCCACCTTGCATTGCCAAACGTCTCCCATGTGTCAACAAGTATGAAAACAACTGAGATTTGATGTGAATATGAAAACATGATAAACATTCACTGGGCTACAGTAATCTAGTAAGCTCTAATGTCAAAACATCACAAGACTGCAATAGTAGGTCATAAGGTGTGAGTGTTTCAGAGAGATTTGTAATTTTCAAACAACATAAATAGTGTAAGCTCACTGATGGATAACATTGGGCCCAATCTCTATGTTGTGCAATTATGCTGAAATTGCACTAGTCTGAAATGAGCCTACAAAAGGGACTAATGATCATTTAGAATGGACCTGGTTAAAGTTCTGAACATCCAGAAAGTACAGGCAGACTTACCCAACAGTTAACACTCCCTGATAAAGAGCAACAGACGAAAAGTAGAAAATAGAAGAGAATATTGCTTGCATGACCGATATGATGAGACCACGATGCATGACAAAGTGACTCAGGGCACCAGAGCGTTTATAGCTATTACGACCATGGACTAGTAGTAGACGTCCAACATAACGAAACTGAGTCAAGGAGAAGTCTGCTGCTAGTGAAGCTTGACGTCCCTCCTGACAACAAATAACCATTACATCAAAGTGAGTATTCAACTGTCATGACAATGACATTTTGTAACGCTATTAACGCTATCAATGTACATGAGGAATAATTTAGTCACAAACTGCATGTACATGTAAATAAGAAGCTCAGCATGACAATCACACATACCCTATTACAAGGCATGTAGGCAGGCCTGGAATTACACGGAGGCCATTAATGGCCTCTGTTGCCCTAGTCTTGGCCTTGGTGCCCCTTCAAAAGTTTCCCATAGACATTAAGATTTTCCAATGGAAATGCCCTTTACAAAATGAAAATGGCCTTGCCCTCTCCAAGAAGAAATTCCAGGCCTGATGTAGGTGCCCTTTATCAGCTTAGGCTTCTTCACTTTGAGCCACAAGAGGTCAAAGGTATATGATTTGGATGCATTCAATTATTCAGTGAAAGCACAATGAGATAAGCTTATAATTATTACCTTTCCTTCTAGACCAACTCCAGCATTAGCAGTCTGTATCATACTCACATCATTGCCACCATCACCTGATAGTAAAGAATAACATCATCACATTGTATAAAACACTTTCAGATCATTTCATATGATTCTGAAATCTGGAACTAATCAAACTGTTGAGATCTTTGGGGATGCTTTGTAGCAGCAGACTTACTTGATTATATAAATAATTTGCTCCCGGTTAGTTTAAGTCCATCTTCATATTTTCCTTTAAACTGGGATTTTCATCCTTTTGCTACAAGACAAGATAATCTTATCCATCTTCCTGATATTTGTAGAGCGGATGTGGTTTCTTCCAATTATTGTAACCTTCTACCTAAGATTGTTAACTCCCTTCCTGTTTGCCTTCGAAATGAATGTCCCGTTATATCTAGGAAGCTTTTCCACACCAATCTTGAAGAGTTTTATTTGGGCAAGTATACAAGTTTTCTGTGCACTAACTTGTCATGTCATTCATGTTCAAAATCAGCAGGGCATTAATATCTATATATTTGTTCTTTCTTTATCATATTTTGTAATGATCTTACTGACCTATTGCACATGTTCTCTTGCCAGTATGTGTCTTGAGCAGCTCCACAATCTCAGCTTTCTGTGTTGGTGAACATCGACAGACAACTACTGATGGGCACTGACAAGCTAGCTCAATAAACTCATGCTCATAGAACTTCAGACACACCTGGAAAATACAGAAACAAACTTCTTTTTCAAACTCATATCCTGACTTAACATATCTTACACATTTTTGCGAGTACTTTAAATGAATCACAGGATCTGTGTCAAAGCCTTTGATTGTAAACAGCCAGAAATAGAGATGAATACATACACTGAGGTCAATGGTTTTAGTACTTGGTATAAATATCTGCTGGTTAATGGTTCAAGTCCTGTTTCAATCTTCCCTTTTCCCCCATCCTCAATATTCACATAGCACAAACAATGACTGGCCTCTGGGTCATTGAAGTGAATAATGGCAGTGTACCTTTTTAAAAAGAGGTAGCAAATTGATTTTTGTTGAAGGTTACATTATAAAAATGTGTTTTGATATTTTGTTCTCTGAGATTGATTTGTCGATCAACATCAACACTATCCATTTGCCATGTTCGATTTATCAGCAAAGCAGTGGCAGATAGAGTTGAACCCCCCCCCCCAACACACACCCTAAACAAAACAGTTCTTAGATATTACAGGGCTGGAAATTAACACTGGACCACAGACCCAAAGCCAGTGATTGAAGTGTTGGGCCAGTAAACTCATGACCGGACAAGTTTGGTCGTCTTGTTTTTTTTAATGGAATAATAATAACTCACTGTGTAATATCTTTTTTTTAAAGCGAAAGAGTTGACTTTGAGTTTAAAAATTTTCTTTTACTTGTGTCTGTTGAGTAATGATGTATATTTACCATGAGATAAATCCCATCATAACGCTTGTTCAAATAAAAACAGTTAAGGTGTAGAAAGTTTGTTTTCATACCCAGTATACATTTTGAGCATTCCAGATATCACATTATACTATAGGATTGACTCCAGCTGGATAGTGTAAGGAACCAATATGTTTGTGATTTACTTACATCTAGCGATTCTCCTGTAATGATCAATGCACAATCAGACTTCCTTCGGAATGAATTCAGTTCAAGATGAGCCTCGGAACGATTTGATACCTTCTTGAATATGTGGGTGCCTTGGGTACGGGCTACCAGCTTGGCACTCTTTGCTATACATGTGGCTGTTTCCAACTTGTCACCAGTTAACATCCAGATCTGTGATAATGAATTATACATTATTAACACATTACATTGTGAAAACCAAGGTATTCAACTCACTCTGAGGTTGTGTGCTTTGAGCACAGGTGTCAAGTCATTATCTTAAGTTTTAGAGTAGTATATATAGAATGCAGAAAATACCCGAATAACAACCAACATTACAAAGTAATGTACCCCTAGCCAAGCCAAGTCAAGTCTAACAACAGTAATCCTCAACTGTAGATTGGAATGAAGACCAAACAGTGGAATGTCTTACCTTAATACCAGCGTTCTTAAGGAGTTCCAGAGTAGGTCTAACATCTTGTTGAAGTTTATCTTCTACACCAGTCAGACATAGAAGCTCCAAGTCTCTCTCTAAACTCTCTACAACAGCAGCAACCTTAGCTGCTCTGTCTACGATAGTCAGTTTGGCTTGTTGATACCGATGCTGTATCAAAAGTTACAAATGATTTTTAAATCAATAATGCCTCAACAAAGTCACTACTACAGCAGATTGATGTCCTCTTTTAGCACAACACTTTAATAAGGCATAGTATCTGACATAAATAAACTTTAAAATCAGGTTGGCTCTGTGGTTTCTTGACCTGCCTTTCACCTCTGTGGACCCCAGTTCAATTCCCACCTCAGACAGGAGCCTTGTATGTGGATTGGGTTTTCAGCCCCTAGCTAATTGCTTGAGTTTCCCCCTTTGGGGTTTTCCACCCACATCTAAAACTAAACTCTTGTTTCCTATCCATCCTGTTATTGGCACTTGGGTCGTTGGATGTGTTAGCACATAAATACAAAAAAGGCAATTCAAAGGCACGGTCATTGCAAAAGGAAGCCCAAGATTCAGAATGCCTCCTTGAAGAAATGAGTCTTGACCTTTTTGTTTGAAGGATGATGGAATATTCTGTCTTCCGAGGTCAGAGCTAATCCAAACACTCATTATTTTGTTTATAAAAGTGCCTAACAAAATTTCAGGTCTTTACTGCGTTTTTAAAATCTAATCTTAACTATGATGATAAATATAAATACTCAAACTTTATTACTCAAAAGCTACTCCAAACACTCAGTCTTAGATGAGCTTGGACAAGCTGGAATGATAGTGTTTGGTTCTTGTTTATATCTCACCTCAAAGTCTGCATATTGTTCCTCAGAGAGTGCTTTCTTGCCAACAACCAAAGTACGTAACCCTTCCCTTGCCATGTTACCACACTGAAATCAACAAATCATGACTCAATAATAACATCATCTACACGCTGACAATACATTTCCTGTGCCATATTAACACACTCAGATAACTACAACACACCTAAGACTATTCTGTCAGTAACATCAGGATCTTTGTTTTCCATTACTGCCTAACACCAATCTATTGGTGAAAACTATAATTTGTTAGTCATCTAAAACATAACTTTCAGCCTATGAAATGAATCACTTTGAAGAATACTTGGTCTTATTGTAATCTTTTTAATAACAGTAAAGTGTGAAAGTGAATGACATCTTTAAAAAATATCTGGTTTAAGTTCTGCACAATCCAATTCAAATCAGTATCAAATAAATGTCATCCCAGACTGAGTTTATGGCGTGTCATGGCCGAGCGGATAAGAGCACCGGACTCAAGCTCTGGTGTTTCTGATTGGCAGAGTGTGGGTTCGAGTCCCGGTCTGACACTTGTGTCCTTAAGCAAGACACTTAACAATTATTGCATTGTCCTTCGGATGGGACGTAAAGCCGTAGGTCCTGTGTGTTGTGTAAGGCACGTAAAAGAACCCAGTGCACTTATCACTAAGAGAAGGGGTTCGCCCCGGTATTCCTGGTTTGATTAGCAGCATATTGCGCCACAGCACCGTGTAAACCATTACTTTGTGCTATGTAAAGAACCAGGTCTAATACTTCAAAACATAGCTCCACATTATACCTTGCCGGAAAAATACTGAGCGCTTTGAGACGCCCATCGGACGTGATAAAGCGCTATATAAGAACTGCGTATCATTATTATTATTATATAAGAAACTTGATCAAGAATGGACAAAAGCCTGTTTTTCTTGTTTTAAAAGAGAAATTGATTTCTGAGATACTTTGAGCAGTCTGGTAAATCAATAGAATACCTCTTCATCCAGCCAGTCATTGTATTGTACAATTGAATTCATGACAGAATCAGCACCTTTCATGAAGAAGTAGATCTGTCCAGTTTTTTCTTCCTGTAAACAAAAAGGTTCAGATTTATCAACAACCCTGGCATGTAAATAGCTAATTTAGTTTCAACTATTGTCTGCAAGCAAACTTGAATCCTCGATTCTGATTGGTCAATCCATATCGCACCATTTGTATTGCACTGTTCTAATTCTGCGTATTGCACTATTCCGTGCCAAGTTTTCTTGGTAAATTCATAATCCAACTTGCACTCAATAAATTTTTGTTTTACCATGAACTTTCACAATGTAAAAAGATGAATGAAATTATTATTGTTATTATGCGTAGGATTTGAAACTTTGCATGGTGGGAATACAATCAAGTGAGGTTTGCAGAGACACCATGTACATAATCTCTCTCTTTTGTGTTGTGGTGATTCTGAGAAGAACCATAAGTCTGTGTAATGTTAGTAGAGAATTGTTTTTCTTGGAGAATGTATACTTTGTGTAAATGAATATACTCTTTGCCTAAACTGCTTCACTTACTTGGGACTTGCATAAAGATAGGAATGGTGGTTTGACAACTCAACGTTTTAATGATAAAAGCATACGGATCGAAAAGTCGAGTTGTCAAACCACCGGTTCTTCTCAGAACCACCACTACTCATAAAGACAGATTGTGTACATGGTGTCTCCGCAAACCTCACTTGATTATTATAATAACACAGAATAATGTAGTGTGTCTGTGTCCAATATACCACTTGCATGATAACTAATAATACTTATCAACTTTCCCCCCAACACAGTGCTTGCTCAAGAGCAGTTCAGTATACACCCTGATATGAACTGAATTAACACCTGAGTGAAGAGCAGACAAGACCCAATGTACTCCTTTTTGAATTTCAATCCACATACATGTACTGACACTCTGTCATCAGAACACAGGTCTGCTCCACCATGCTATGATAATGCATACATGTACTGACACTCTGTCATCAGAACACAGGTCTGCTCCACCATGCTATGATAATGCATACATGTACTGACACTCTGTCATCAGAACACAGGTCTGCTCCACCATGCTTGATAAGCATACATGTACTGACACTCTGTCATCAGAACACAGGTCTGCTCTACCATGCTATGATAATGCATACTTACCCTCACAATGATGCCCATCCGTTTAGTCTCAGAGGTGAAAGGGAATATCTGAAGAATGCTATAGGTATGGATTTGTCCTATTGGAGTGCGTAGGGACATGGAGTTCATATCTCGTTTCACTAACGCAAGACCCATGTCTTCAGTCCAAGACACTAGAGCAACCTAGAAAATGTAACAGGACATTTTAAGACTCATCAAAAGGCAACTCGTCATCACTCAGGTTTTTTTCAAAAAAAATTCTTTTTTGAAAATAAAACGTATAATAGCACCTATTAATTCATGCTATCCTTGGATAGTTATACAACATAACACTTCATACAAAGATTCCAATATTTGCAGTATAATACTCAATATGCCCAGCCTTATCTTTAATTTAGGTATCACAACTGGATTGACCCAAGATTTATGTAAATATCACATGGGGTTAGTGAGGTCTAGGTTTGGTTCAGTGAGCTTTGGGTTGGGTTCTGTGAGGCTTGGGATGGGTTTAGAGAGGTTTGGGATGGGTTTACTAGTTGGGTTAGGTTTAGCAAGGTTTGGTTAGGTTTGCAAGGTCGGGTGTGCTCAGTGAGGTTTGGAATGGGTTTAGTTAGGTTTGGGTTGGGTTTAGTGAGGTTTGGGTTGGTTTAGGTTTAGTTAGGTTGGTTGGTTAGTAGGTTTGGGTTGGGTGGGGTTTAGTTAGGTTTGGGTTGGGTTGGGTTCAGTGAGGTTTGAGTTATTTGTCTTCTTACCTCATCAGGACTAGAGGCTTGATACACCACCTTAGCTTCCTGGTCTTGATCTACCTCAGTTTCTTCTGCATTGACACTTCCCTCTTCATATGTAGGTGTAACATTATGACATAGAGCTATAGCTCGGACTGATTCAAACACCTTAGTGACTACTGTTCGTCTAACTGCTGGCTTCCGTGATGGGGTAGTAGTAGGTGGTATGGTTGGTTGTGAATACGCTGTCCTAAGGTGTGCTTTTAGTTCATCTGAGGAATCTTGGCCGAGGGAGACTGTACCAAGATGAAGCTTCTTGAATACCTGTACGGATCAGACTCAACTAATTAACATCTAGACATTTACTATCAGTCTCATATTTCTCTTTGTTTATCATAATATTCAACTTTATTTAAATTCCAACCTGTTTCATCCAATGAAATTAATTGTGAGTCAAGCTAGCAAAGGTGTCTTACCATTTCATTTTGTGTGAGTGTGCCAGTTTTATCTGTCAGTAGGTAGGATATACGACCCAGTTCTTCTGGTATGGTTGTGGTACGTACAACTGTATTCGGAATCTCCTTGTCACGTTGAATCAAGATGGAGTACACAATTTTACCCATGTCAAGGTTAACTCGTAAACTATAGGGAGTGGGGAGTAAGAACAATGAAATAAAGGATATGCAAGCTAGTTAACATATATAACATAAATCATAATTACACAGTCTGGTTCATGGGTCAAATACAACAGACAACCCCTCATCCCATTATAACTGAAAGATTGGGAAATTGATCGTTGAAATGGTTTTTGAATGTATAACCTCTTTAAAATGCCTTCTTTGTGACTTATTAGCAAAAGGTATTCTCAAAATTCAATGATGTTGGTTTTAACTTTTCTAAGTTAGAAACAATTTGTTGTTTTATACTTGAAGATGATCATTTGTATTGTACATCTAATCAGAAAGACCATTGGGATATTGCCAATCATAAATGCCGGGTCTGACTTCAGCTTCAGAATTAACCACTGACTTTGAAATCCTCACACACATTGTACATCACCCAATGATGCAACCCAACCCAGTGCAGAGTTTGACATTGTACATCATCCAATGATGCAACACCAACCCAGTGCAGAGTTTGACATTTTGCAACTGGACTAATAATGCAACTAGCTATGGCTGAAAATTAAAGGGTGATTCCTTCTATGGTGTATGATTGAATGACATAAATAAGAAGATAGCTTCAAGGTGTGTAGAATTGACATACCTGAGAGGGATGATAGAAGAGAACAGCAGCACATATCTGAAGAAATATATGTACCATGGCCCATCAAATCCCTGAGGATAAACCATATTAGTTATTAGCATCAATATATCAACTTAGCATCAACACATTAATAACCACCTTTCTTCCCCAATTCTGCAGGGAAAACAAACCCTTCCAGCAATATTCAACAGGTGGAAGGTGCATTATCTGGTAAATGTACACAGTAACAATCCTTCAGCGAGATCAGGTGATTTGAATGGAGTTTGAACAGGCACCACTGACTTAATAATTTCATAGCAAGACCTCTTAATAGTCAAAATTGCTGCACTTACAGTAATCCAAAAGTCTGTCATTTTAGCAGAGGAATGTTTTCTTGGAGCATGTGTACTTTGTGTAAATGAATACTTATTGCTTAAACTGCTTTCACGTACTTAGGACTTGCATAAAGCCCAGAATGGTAATAGTTAGCATGCTGCTAGCAGTGCCATGAAATTGAGAGTAGATCCAAATTAAATAGTACTTCTTGGTAGTGAGATATCTCTTGTAAGAGTAGCTGACAATATTTATCCTGAAACAGGACACCTTCAACAAAATCAAGTTCATTAAAGGACTACACCTATTAAAGGACTATTCTTCAAGTTCATTAAAGGACTGTTCCTGTTATCAGCCACTACTCAGTAGGACTATTTTGAGGGGAGTTACTGTACCTTTAAGCTGATCATGAGAATACCCAGGATGATAGTTCCAACAAACAGGACCTTGGTTTGGGAATTGATCTCCAGATCAAGTAAACCAATCTTAGAGTGTGGATAAGATGTATTCATATTGGCTCTAGTCTCACGTCCTGTGTAAATCACCACACCAAGAGCACGCCCTATAAAGGAAATCAACCAATTAGACAACATTTGATCAAGTCTATAAATAATCATGGTTGAAGAAAAAACTAAATTGAGTATTTCTAATAAACTCATTGTGCAATTAGTATTGTGTTATAAAAGTTATTACAAGTTAAATAATAATTAATTAAGTCCCGAGTTGGTGTAGGATAGACTACGCCCTCCCATTGCAATAAGTTGGGAGGCTAATCATCCTTATTTGCAGCTGAGAAGATGAGTTGCGAATGATGCAACTACAACTTGTTCCAAGCCACAGGCATGCAAGGGTGCCTTGTGGCAGCCAGCCACATCAACCCATATATGACCACAAAGCACAGCCAGAGATCAAAAGTGAGGAGGAAATGGAGAGCAAAGACAAAACCCTTGTGGCAATGTAACTACTGTATTAGCCCAGATGGTATTCTTAATACATCCAGAACTAAGGGATCAGAAAGCCTCCTTACATACCCAAAATGAGGTACATGATAACCAACCTGATGCAACTACTGTATTAGCCCAGATGGTATTCTCAATACTCAATACATCCAGAACTAAGGGATCAGAGAGACTCCTTACATACCCAGTATGAGGTACATGAAAACCCACCTGATGCAACTACTGTATTAGCCCAGATGGTATTCTCAATACTCAATACATCCAGAACTAAGGGATCAGAGAGCCTCCTTACATACCCAAAATGAGGTACATGATAACCAACCTGATGCAACTACTGTATTAGCCCAGATGGTATTCTCAATACTCAATACATCCAGAACTAAGGGATCAGAGAGCCTCCTTACATACCCAGTATGAGGTACATGATAACCCACCTGATGCAACTACTGTATTAGCCCAGATGGTATTCTCAATACTCAATACATCCAGAACTAAGGGATCAGAGAGCCTCCTTACATACCCAGTATGAGGTACATGATAACCCACCTGATGCAACTACTGTATTAGCCCAGATGGTATTCTCAATACTCAATACGTCCAGGGCTAAGGGATCAGAGAGCCTCCTTACATACCCAATATGAGGTACATGATAACCCACCGGATGAAACTACTGTATTAGCCCAGATGGTATTCTCAATACTCAATACATCCAGAACTAAGGGATCAGAGAGCCTCCTTACATACCCAGTATGAGGTACATGATAACCAACCTGATGCAACTACTGTATTAGCCCAGATGGTATTCTCAATACTCAATACATCCAGGGCTAAGGGATCAGAGAGCCTCCTGACACACCCAATATGAGGTACATGATAACCAACCTGATGCAACTACTGTATTAGCCCAGATGGTATTCTCAATACTCAATACATCCAGAACTAAGGGATCAGAGAGCCTCCTTACATACCCAGTATGAGGTACATGATAACCCACCGGATGAAACTACTGTATTAGCCCAGATGGTAATTTCAATACTCAATACATCCAGAACTAAGGGATCAGAGAGCCTCCTTACATACCCAGTATGAGGTACATGATAACCCACCTGATGCAACTACTGTATTAGCCCAGATGGTATTCTCAATACTCAATACATCCAGGGCTAAGGGATCAGAGAGCCTCCTTACATACCCAATATGAGGTACATGATAACCCACCGGATGAAACTACTGTATTAGCCCAGATGGTATTCTCAATACTCAATACATCCAGAACTAAGGGATCAGAGAGCCTCCTTACATACCCAGTATGAGGTACATGATAACCCACCTGATGCAACTACTGTATTAGCCCAGATGGTATTCTCAATACTCAATACATCCAGAACTAAGGGATCAGAGAGCCTCCTTACATACCCAGTATGAGGTACATGATAACCCACCTGATGCAACTACTGTATTAGCCCAGATGGTATTCTCAATACTCAATACATCCAGAACTAAGGGATCAGAGAGCCTCCTTACATACCCAGTATGAGGTACATGATAACCCACCTGATGCAACTGCTGTATTAGCCCAGATGGTATTCTCAATACTCAATACATCCAGAACTAAGGGATCAGAGAGCCTCCTTACATACCCAGTATGAGGTACATGATAACCAACCTGATGCAACTACTGTATTAGCCCAGATGGTATTCTCAATACTCAATACATCCAGAACTAAGGGATCAGAGAGCCTCCTTACATACCCAGTATAAGGTACATGATAACCCACCTGATGCAACTACTGTATTAGCCCAGATGGTATTCTCAATACTTAATACATCCAGGGCTAAGGGATCAGAGAGCCTCCTTACATACCCAATATGAGGTACATGATAACCCACCGGATGAAACTACTGTATTAGCCAAGATGGTATTCTCAATACTCAATACATCCAGGGCTAAGGGATCAGAGAGCCTCCTTACATACCCAATATGAGGTACATGATAACCCACCTGATGCAACTACTGTATTCGCCCAGATGGTATTCTCAATACTCAATGCATCCTGGGTCATAGAGCCTTCTGGTGTTGGCACATTGATTGTTCCAATGAAACTGTGGATATCTTTCTGAGGTTTCTCAGCATATACATATGCATTGAGATCAAGTAGATCCTGTCAAAATAGTAACAAAATCATGAACAGAAACAAAACAAAGTATTTCCCCTTTCATACTCAAGTGTAATGCAGTTTACATGTAAAATCTTTAGCTATTTGTTAACTTGATATACCCAGACTTTCATTCTATCATGTTTATAATTGTGAAAATATCAACGTAATGAATTGTTCCTGTGGTTGATACCTTTTATATATGCTGACTTGCTGTCTTCAATATGAGACATGGAATGATTGAAACAATGCATCTATAGTGTATCCCAGTAGGTTCTATATTGGTTTGGATTGGTTATGTAGTTAAAACACTTTATATTTAGGCTATAAAAATTACATACTGGGTTGAGAGCCATTGCTGAAAAAGGTCTGAAACTAGGATTTAGGGGGTAGGTCAAAAGCATGGCTATCTTTCCACCTTTTGGCGACCCTTGGAATTATAGATTTCTATGAACTTCTTGTACAGTTTCCTCAGCACTAGAAAAAGAGGATCAATGAGCAGGATTTCTCTATAGATCTAAGGAAATCTAAGGGCTTTGTCACACGAAGAAACTTTGACAGGTAACTTAGAGGCAACCAACTGCAGTGCATGACAGGATCACTTCAGTAGCACTGGAGTAATTTTTCAAACTTGGTCTCAAGATCCCCATGAAAAAAGTGTGAATGTATTACTTCTTAGAGATCGCCTAGACTGCCAGTAAATTGCCCTGTGTGACATGGCATAAGAACTAACCTGTAATTTGTTATGAAATCAGATAAAAGTCTGAAATTTATCATCCCGTTACATAGTGAAATGTGCATAAAATACAAATAAATGCAGCATCTTCCACTGGTTGTTTCCAAGACAACCAATGATTTCATTGTTAAGTCGTGGAACTGAACAAGAATTGTGGTAAGATACATTAATACTGGTCACATGGTTAAGCTTTGGAATCTTTTAAAACAAAATAAGATAAAATATTATCATAAATGCTGTCAATGCATAATTGATTTGTAATTGATCTGACATAGAATATTTAAACCTTTGATCATTCTTGATGTATTGAATTTTACCAGTAATTTGAGCATGGTTTGTTACCTCTTCGTGATAGTCTCTGACAGCTACTAACAGCTAGTTTAGTTTCCAGTCTGTCTCTATTTATCATTCTGATGTATTGAATTTACAGTAATTGAGCATGGTTTGTATTTACCTCATCTCTGCCTAGTCTCTGACAGCTACTAACAGCTAGTCTTAGTTTCCAGTCTGTCTCTCCATCTAACTGGTCCGTTCTGATAAAGCAAGAACCTGGTCAAAAAACAAATCAAACAAAAACACTCACATTATAGTTCTTACATGCACATTTACCTCAACCTCAGTATTCGGTTATACATTGGTAACAAAGCCCAAATCATGTTAATCAGTTTAGACCAATTAACCATCACAACTCAACTTAAAATTGATGAAATGCTGAAGATGTACATTATGATGTGCTTCCAGTCACACAACAACAGATTGATTTTCTAAATCATATTTCATTATAAGTCGACAGAATGTTACTTTTTCAATTCATTATGCATGGATACTTTACAAGTAAATATTATTATCATAAGGTGCAATAACAGATTTGCAAATCAAAATATAATGATTAATAATATCCTAAAATGTAGGTGCTTATGTTGTCACACCTATGGAAATGGCTGGATAAGAGTATTTTATAAAACATAGATACAACTAATTGTGCTGGAAAAGTATGTTCCCTTAGACTAATTTTGACACACTGTATATTGATACCCTGTTGACTAGCTTGTTTGTGTTTACTGAAAACTTCAAGAATTCTGTTCCCTGAAACCACTCATGCAAATATATGAAACTACCCTCCCCAATTGCACTATAGCTCTCTCTCTCTCCTCTCTCATTACTGCACTAGCAGCAATTGCTATGTAATGACTCCATATCTTACAATTTAATCCTGAATTTACAATCTGCTCATTATTTTCAATGTTTTACATATGTAATGAAGAGAAACTAGAATGTTATTTATGTGAAGTGTTACTTCAATTATATGCAGGATGCAGTTATCACCTCTGATTTCATTTTCTAGGTATTTGTAACTATATCCTTGAGTGGTGTTAATAATAAGAGTTCAATGAAGCCTGTTACTGTCACGCTCCAGTGAGTGGCAAGTAATTACAGCAGAGTCCAATAATGTCAAGCATGGGGGTATTAGTTCATTCAACACTTATTGCACATCTAAAAACAATCTGAGCTTTAGGATTTAAGTTTGAAATATCATAAAGTTACACTCAAGAGGCTAAGTCCATGACTACAAACAGATAACAGATAACTACAAGTTTGAACAATCAGCGGATACGTCTCTTTACAAGAGGCTAAGTCCATGACTACAAACAGATAACTACAAGTTTGAACATCAGCGGATACGTCTCTTTTCAAGAGGCTAAGTCCATGACTACAAACAGATAACTACAAGTTTGAACATCAGCGGATACGTCTCTTTTCAAGAGGCTAAGTCCATGACTACAAACAGATAACTACAAGTTTGAACATCAGCGGATACGTCTCTTTTCCTTTAAGACATCAAGCTAGAAGATACGAGAGAAAAACTGGGGGGGGGGTAAATATTTAAACATGCATTCTATGGAGACATATTTTCTTCTTTCCTTTCCTGTATTAACATCTCCATAGATTTTGCACACACAATTCCCCGAGGAGCACCCGATCTTTAGAATTCCCAATGGAGACCTTTTCCCCTTTTTTGTTTTATCCTTGGTCTCCATAAGTGTTGAATATTAAAACAGTTTGGTGTTGCAGTCACTCTGTGGATATTCCTGTTGTTATGTGCCCTTTAGAAAACAAATTACTCTTCATACACTGTAAAAAAACACTGTGTGGACACATGGCAAGTCTACATAGTGTTTCAAGTCCCTACATTATGAGGACTTCTTTTGTTCTCAGATCCACACTTTGTATGTAATGCTTAAACACACACATGTCCACCCTGTAATTGAGGACTTCTTTTTGTTCTCTCAGTGTGTGGACTTGGGTTTTTGATAGCAACATCCCCATTGGTTTTGTACACAAAAGCAAAGAGGACGCCCTCACTCTGCCTCTTTTTCAAGGGGTAGACACCCCCATAGGCTCCACACACACTGCCCACACCAACATGTGTGGCTTTATAATGAATTCTTCTTTTATGATTTTCACAGAAGAAACCCTTAAAGTGCATGTTCAAATTTCTCCTGAAAGACCTTCCCATGTATCTACAACATTCATTATTTAAAAACACTATTATGAAAGTAAGATGTGTCTGAAAAGCTGAAGGCATAAGTTACCATTCTTCTCTGTAGTCCTCAAGAACACCATGTCTGCCGGTACACGTTGGTCCTATCATCAAGAACAGAATACAATTACAAAATGGAAACAAATAGGAAATACTTATGTTCTGTATTATAGTTCATGTAAGGCAAGAACACTTTCCCTGAGACAAGGGTACTTCAAATAGAATGTGAGAAAGACTACTGTTTGTGAGAAACTGTTTGGGAGAATTGAGGCAAAGAGCAGGGCAAGGGTGACCTGAGTTTACTTAGAATGATATTGGTACTGGTAGTCTGGGAACTAGTGTATTAATTTGATCTCATAAGCATTGCAATGTACAAACAACTGCCAAAACATAACCTTTGTGCACTCGTTCTTTGACAACACAAGTACCTTTTCAATGAAATGTTGACAGTTTTTGTGTTTTCTGTTTACTGACTGGTTTAAATAATAGATGCACTTGTATGAACCTGAACTTAGTGTGTCCTCCCTCCATGATTCAGAACATCTACATACAATGCTCAAACAACTGCCTTTTTTCAAATTGTTCCCGTAGGCTAATTTCATTTTTGGAAAAATAATGCGAAACACAAACTTATGTTTCGTTTTGGAAATGACGAAAGTTTGTAAATGTGGGAAACACTGAGACATATCAATTCTGGACATGACCTTTACTATGACCTTGTGGTTGAGTGGAAGTAGGTCAACTCTTGAGGCAGTTTGTGGTACCTATGGTCATTTTAGTACAAGTCACTTGCTGCTGCTATACACCAGGACCGCCAGTATTTTGTCTTCTTTTCATTTCTTTAGTATCTTCAATTAAAAAATGTTATCAACTTTTATTTGATTTACATAAAATAAAACAAAGTGTGAGAATTCCAGTGTAACAGTGATTGAGCAGCTCAATATTTTCTCTCCCCTTCATCTGTTTGATTTGTTTGATTGATATGTTGTGGGTGGCCTACAAGTTGCTGAAGAAGACAGCCAATGACCTTAGCTCTGCCACCAGTAGGGAAACATGTTGTTGTTTGCAGGTGGTAAACATTATCCTCCAAACTAAACAACAAACACTCGTCTTTGTGTGGGGCCAAATGTGAAGAAGAATAGAAGATTATGCCAAGAATGTGACAGGTGAAGAATAGCTCTTATTTGATTGGTCAACATCTGGTAAGAGAATGGAATGTCCCAGTCCAATGCTAGGATAAAGCCCCTTTAAAGTTTAAACAAGACATCTACACCTGTGTTTAAACTTTTGATATTCAAGGAAGAGCCTTGAGTGTTTGGCGTTTACAAAAGTCAATTATTAGAAGGGTAAATAAATAATTGATCTATTGTAGCAGTTCCATTAGCATCCCTGATGTATATTCCAGCAGTACTAATTGGAGTGCTGGGCAACCCCACAGATAGTAATACATGACTGGACACATATTTCTTCATGCTTGTTTTATCTCAAGATGACAAAGTGGAGGGCAGCATAATGGTAAGTGTTTTACTTTATACATCAATGCAAAAATATTCCAAGCACAAACAATCTATCTTATTACCATACAAAAAATTACACAAATGAAAAACACTTATTTCAAAATCCAAACGTTTGCTGGCTACAAACTTACTCATCTCCATAACTGAAATATTTGTAATAATTATGTAGGTGTTTAGGTTAAAGCAATCAATGTAACAAACAAAATAATCACCTAGTTGGTTGCGACTGGAGCTTAGTGAATGATTATTGACTTATATAATGAATCTACTTCCTCTAGATGCATTGTGCTAATGATAGAATTTCATCTGTCAGTGTTCAATTCACAGAAACTTAAGTGGATTTATCTTCTTTAGGACAGACCCTATTAAACCCCATTGGTTTCTAGAAGAGTCCCCAAACCAGTTAGCCCATCCATACTCATCTACATTCTTTAGATGTTGTGGTGAGCACTGATTTGCGAAATTGCTTCTTTGCCTGTATTAGGCTCCTTTTGAAAATGTCCAGTTGACAATAAGCTTAACATAACTAGCAGTGTGTGGGAGAAATGCCCACTAAATCCCCTTGATTGGACAGCAGCTTCCATACTGACATACTGACAGTTCATTGACCATAAGGTCAGTCACCTATTGCTTTGACCAAAGGCTCATGTTTTACATCAGATCACATCAAATGTAATGTCATTTACTGATGCTTCCAATTTGGACTCAGTTTTAAGCAATTCTGATTTTATTTCAAGAACAAAACTGTTGGAAAAAAATCCAAGGTGAAGTAAATTTAACAGTTCAGTTTAAAAATGATTGAGAAGCTTGTTGGTTAAATCTTTCTAGAACATAATTTTTCAAATTTAGAGCTTGCATCTAAGTTTGTTGGCATCATATTCATGAAAGCAATAATTGTGCTTGTGGAAGGCTTGTGTGAAATTTTGTTTTATTGATTAATTCTGGTTCTAAGCCAAGGGTTCTTAGAAAAGCAAGCTTAATCACTATACTAGCCAAGAACCCCATGGAAAGAAGACAAGGAAGGAAGTTTCAGTTTTAGATGTGGAGAGAAAAAACCCCAGAGAAAACCCCTGCAGTCAGGTAGGGACTGAAAACCCAATCCATAGTACCCCCAGCGGGATTTCAACTGGGATCCTAGAGATGGAAGGCAAGGAAAGAAACTACTACGCCAACCCAACCGTCCAAATTGACCTATTTGGATTGGTTTGTGATGTTAGTAACTCCTGAATTGTGAAGAATATTAACTTTTGATAGAGGTCCCAACTGATGATCAAATGTCATTACACTATAGGAGATTTAATATGAAAGATAAGCAAAACCATTGTACACTTCCCATTAGCCTTCAGCAACTTCAGCTCTAAATAGAGAGGCTTTTACTTTTAAGATCCCAGTTATAACAAATGATGTCCAAACCCTGTAAATAAATGAACTATATTTTAACATTTGGACCATCACAGACGATACACACCAAGTGCATTTATTTACCACTACTACAGGACAAAAACTCTTTTCTTCCCATCAACAAAAATTAAAATAAAATGAAATAAATAAAGAAATTTCAAAAAGAAGAAGAAGAAGAAAATAAATGCAGAAATCTCTCTCATATGAAACAACACATACCTTTTCAACAACTATCAGGTCCGATACCTGAATGTCAGAACTGGGTACTTTGACTAGCCCTGCTCTTGTTAGTTTTAAGAACTGCTGGCCATTGACCTCATAATCTCTACGGAAACGTCTCAAGTCATCAAGGGCTTCTCTACACATGGTCACAAAAATAACAAAACCCTGCAAAGAAATGTACATCAAGAGATTGGTAACAGAAAAAAGTCATTTATTATTAAAAAATATTGTTCTAACGATGGTTTGACCAGCAATGCCTTCTTGATTTTTTACCCAAAGTTTACCATTGGTCAACTGAAGTTGATATTCACTGTTTTGGGTACAAACCTTGCCTTTTTCTGCCTATAGAGGGCCTGCTCAGTCACTATAGTATGTTGACTAATAAGGTTATAACATCAAACGAAAGTTACAGAAGCCCCAAAACAAGAAAAGCGAAGCATGAAAATATGTGTGGAATTTGATTTTCCTTTAACCTTGAACTTGACTATGTCAAGTTCAAGCAAGTCATACTGTATATGCAAAGCAAACAAAAGGGACTGAGGTTTCCTTTCTGAATTCTCCAGAGAAACTACAATAACATTGTAGTGACAGGTGTTAGGAATTGAGGAATTGCAGAGATTTGACAGCTTTTCTCATCTAACTTTTGTTGTCGTTCTATTCATCATCATTGACCTTAACCACATTTCCACCAAAACCTCTGTTCAGAATCTAGAAAAGAAAGAAGAGATAAAAATCTCTCCTTTTTCTGCTTTGTGGTTTTCCATTGGTGCGTGTGCTACAGATTAACTGAGGATTTGGCAGGAATGTATTCAGACATAAAGGATTAAAAGATTAATCCCTCTAAACTCCTAGCATTAAAGTAGAGAGTTTTACTTCACCAGAAACCTCCCACCCCATTACAATCCTATTGATTTTTTTGCTACAGATTCTAGATCAACAATGTAGGGTTTATGGGGTTCATCTTAAACGAAGGGTCAACATAACATAGAAATTGATGGTGAAACACCACACAAAATGGTTCACTTTGGGACTGCCTCTTTTATCATCCGACAAATCAAAGAGCAAGCTAAAGAATCCGTACCCCCATGGTTTGTTCGGATCTCTGATCAACAAACATTAAGATCAATGTTGATCCCATGATGTATTCTTGACAAGAATCCAGAATAAATACACAAAAGGCAAAATGAAAACATAATTTACAATTAAATTGCTCGGTATGCATGATCAGTTTTCATATTTTTCTATATCTTGTAATAATAATTGGGACTTGTATATCTGTCAGTAACAGCACACATAAATACATCTAACACCACAAACAGTACACCCACACCAATAATGAAATACTATTGTATTATATCAAAACAAAACAAAAGAACCCACTCTGAGGAATGTCAAGAATTTGTGAAACTATAAATTATTGCTCAGTTGAGAGTTGCTTAGTTTTTTCCCCCGGTGCTGATGGGGGCAAAAGTCACAGCTGTTTGTGGCTGACAATGGATCGGTACACTTTAATACAGAATGATACATTGCCAAGGTGACTAGATGGAAACACGGCAGGAAGCGATCTACTCTAGATATTTCACTTGATTTATTGATCTTCAGATACATTAATCATCTGATAAAACACCCATTTATACACCTGTCAATGAGAACATGAAGTCTTTATTTACATGGGGTACATGCAACAAGTACTTCTCTCTGCTAGTCTAGAACTATGTCTACTTTGTAATGTTTCTAATGGAGTATTTGTGTTTCTATCAATCAGTGTTATATATATTTGCTCATTCCTGCTCTAGATTGACTGTTATAAACTGCATACATGTACCTAGTGTTGACTGATATTCACTTATATTTGTACTAGCAACACTTTACACTACGAATATTCACACATCTGGAGAGTATGTGGTTTTCTTTGATTTCTGCAAATTTGAAAAGAAGTGTATACCCTTGGTATTATTATATCCATAAAAAATGCAAATGCATTTATATATATTTTTAATCCATCATATTTTGATAATCTTTAGTTTATGAAATGATTTTAGAGGAAATTATCTTAACATTGGTAACCACTCAAATGTTGACACTCTTACAAAAATTAATAGTCTTGGAAAACGATCGGAACAAATAAAACAAGGCTTGTTTTCACTTACACAGTTAACATTTGAAAAGTCTGCCTTTTAAAAACTTTGTGATTTTGATGCCATTTATTCATTGGTATGCTGTAGAATGATCATTTCCTTACAGCAATCATTGATGTTTTAACTTACCAGAGGAGCCCAGTATGTATACAGGTAGCCAATCCGCAATGAAGGAATAAACTGTGATATAGCCATCACCAGAAAGTACAGATTGAGAAATAGCCGGAACTGGTAGTACAACACCTGAACAAATGTAAGACAAATATCAATAATTTATTTCCACTGTATTTAATTAATCTTTTGAATATCTGAAAATACCTGCCTTGTGCCTTCTGTCTTCAGAAACTGACAAGAAAACCTTATGTTGGAATTTGAGTTGTTAAAAAGATGTAAGGTTAAATCACAACATCTCCTTGATACTGTGGGAAAAGAGTGTTAATTAATCTACAACTAACAAAAGTCTTGCACACACAAAAACCACACAAAAATACTTTAAAACACCTGGCAGATTTGACTTTCTTACAGCCTTAAAGTGAATCACCTATTCCTAGAATTTGTTTTAAATCTCAAAGGAACTTTAATGAGTAGAGTCACAGGCATGTGGAGTAGTGGTTTGATCAACGTGGGAGTTTGAGTTATCAAAGTTGTTTGTCAGCACTACTAAATTTCTCCGGATTGTTTGAAGGTGTTGAAAGACGAGGCATCTGCTGAGCATTGTTTAAAATGTTGAAATGATTGCATTGAGATGGGTGGTCTGCTTAGAATCTGTGGTAACTTCAAGAGGCTATTACACGCCTCATGTATCCTCAGATAACCACTCCAACTATACACTAGGATTCAGGATCTCCTCTAGCTCTATGGCTCTACCTTCTGTACCACATACTAATATTGTACCTTCAGCTCACAGCCAAACTCCTACTGTAGTGTAAGTAAAAGCGAAGTAATGGTCACAGTGTGTTTTTAGAATTACAACTGATTTCATGCACGGTAGGGGATTCGATTCACAACATTTTAGCAAGCTCGAATCCTCACTTTGTGATTGGTTAATAGCAGTGGGGTATACTTTTAAAACTGCGACAAAATCCATTAGTGCATCCTGTGTATTGAATGCAAAGCTATTATTTACCATACTTACTGAAAAGCAGTTAGTTGTAAATGTAACATCTTAACTGTCTATGTTTATCAGCACAGTAGTTATCAAAACTAACTTAAGTTCCACCTTTTCAAGAATGCAACATTCTGAAATTTATGTTGTTTAAGTCATTTTAAAAGTTGCTATTAATGAAATCTTAGGAACCAACTACAAAAAAAGAAACAAATGAGTTTGAAACAGTAAAAAAATTGAATTTGAGCTGCTTCGTTTTTCGGCCAGGTGTTTTAAACACAGGGAAGAGTTTCTGAAAATATGAAAAAGTCTGACTTTTAATAGTTCATCACGGGAGAGGTAACTTTTTTTTCACCAGCCGGACAAGTCAACCCAAATTTTGAGTCTCCTGTGAGTACTAGCCCGCATACACGTATGCACACAATTTCCGAAGCATACAAAAATTGAAGTATTAAAAATGAATTTTTGAATTCTGCCCTTATTAATGGTATTTTCTTCAACAACCATTTCCATTGAATTGTGATTTGAGGATTGATTCTAAAGAACTTCTTTTGCACTGACATCTTGGTCATTCAACGATTGGCATTCGACGACGCACATTGGGAAAAAACTCAATGAACTTTGCCCCGCATCGCACCAAAAGCCCTCTATCGGCAAAAGTTGTCGATGTTTGAATAGCCTTACTCCAAGGCTGTATATAGTAAAGAATCCACAGGCCTGCACCACACTATAAAGCTATTTTTTACTCGGCTCTCGAACGTGTACCGAGTCAGCGTCTAGCCAAGCTTTCTTATTAATATGGTAATTATCAACAGCCAATCACAGCATGCGGACTGTTGGTTAGCTGGAACTTTTGACCTGCTGTATAAACACACGATTGTATGCGAATAGACAACCGATGGGCAACCAATTGTCGCAGAAAGTACCATGGTGGTACTTGTGTACCACCATTGGCTCCATAGATTGACAGCTTGCCTGCTGACCGCGTGCACAGAAACACAGTGGCAAAATTAAAGAAAGATGTAACATGAAGCAAAATAGTGAGCAAAATCTGTTTTATTTCATTTCATTTTTAAATCTAAAAAACTTATATTATTTTATTGTCATATTCAATGTCGGAAAATTAAAGGAAGGAACTTCAAAAATTTTGCCAAAGTCAGATATTTTAAAAAGTCGGAACTGAAAGTAAAGTCCGTTTTTCAAAGTCCCAAAGTCGGAATTCCATCAAAATGCAGTAGTATCTCCTTTTTTAAAAACTTATCCAAGTTTTTTTCTTCTTTCTAAAGGTTTGCACGAAAAGCATTATCAACATTTAAAAAAATAATAAGAACAAGATGAATTCCAGAATGTTATCTTAAAAAACGTTGTCTTGAAGTTAAAGGTAGTCTTGGGTACTGATAAACAGCTGCAGTTAGTTTTTGATTTTACAACCATTAAACATGATGCAGCAAGGAGGAGGGGCTGCAGTAAGCACATAGGCTAACCAATCAGAACTGAGAATCGTAGCTTGCTGGAAAGAATGTAAATAACCTGATTGTGAACACAGAAAATGCAGCACAGGAAGTTAAGGCAAAGGGTATTTTGGCAGGTCACCTGACATTTAAATGGTCATCTGGAAGTTGGTGTCATACTGAGCAAATCACACATATACAGCATTTATCCTATTTGGGAAGCCACGCCTGTTACTAAACTAAAACAAATCACTGATGTTGGATTGGTGTAAAGGTCACTGTACTTCTGTCTTGCAAGTATTACTTGTAATACTAGGTTATGTCAAAGTGATGTTATGACATATGGCATTAATAGCGAAGTAATACTGTAAGCACGGTTTGATACTGTGCCAATCAATGTCACCTTCAGCCACAGGGAAGCTGTACTTGTTGTTCTCTGACAGGTGGGCTTGTATTGTTTGACTTGACAGGAGTATTGTTACAGTGAAGCCGCCCATGACCTAAGTGTGTTCAACACAAGACACCTTGGGAACAATACACTAAGTTGGTATAAATGGTGGCCATGCTATGGGCCAAAGGGGGCCATCTTTGGGCAAACAGGAAGCTATTGCTGGATTAGGAACAAGTGGTATTGTAATTCTGATGGGATTTGGGAGGTTCTAATGCCTTGATCAAATAATCCCATTAAGAGCAGTGCTGTGAAGCATGTTGTGGTTATGGGGGCTGTCACTGTGTGTGAACATAGTGGCAAGTAGTGGTAAAGATGTCAACAAAACTCATCCACCACCATGCTGCTCAATACCGCAACATGTACTAACACTCAATCATTTTTAGATGTACATGTATCTTGAGTCTCATATGTCTGGATGTTAACTGTAACAAAATGGAAATAATCCTTTAATAGTCTCAGCACTTAAATCTAATTAGTTTCTTTAAAATAAACTTGTTTTTAAAAAAGATCCATTCAATAAGTCTTGCTGCAAAACACATGTCTCCAGTGACTGGTAGAGATAAAGATCTCAGACTCTACACAACCAACCATTGCAGTTCATTTGTAATCAAACTCTAATGGGCCTCTGGCAATTAATGGAGCCAATTTGTGTAAAGTGGGTGTGGCATATAGTGGATTTACATCACACTTACAACTGTACATTACAACTGGATAATAACAACTCAGTGCTTATTTCATGCAATAAGAAAGGGATAGTACAGTACAGTATGTTATCAAACCTACTGTATGCATTGACCATCAAATGTCATGTAGATCATCTATCCATCACTATTACATGCAATTTTTTTTTTTTTTTTCAAGTTCCAGCCTGACATTATGAAAATGAGCTTGGCAATGAGATTGCCTGCTGTGGAGATTCATTGAGGCATATCAGGCCTATTATGTCCTGAAGAGATACAGTTAGCATTCTGTGTAACCGATAGTCGCTGTTTGTGAATACGTTAGGAGTATGTTAGAAAAGAAGCCATAGATCAGCCTATCCTACTTTGTTAAAAATCCAAACTTACTTTACAAAATATTGTTTCAAGTTTCATGTCAAAATAAACATGATCAATGATGTATTATTCTCAAATACTACTGTAATTATTATGATTGATCTCATTTCAAAATACATTGTCAGGTACTTGTATGACGAAAATTATATTGCAATCTTGAATTTTTGTAATTTAATTATTACATTTCTTGTGTATGTTATATCCCTTTTTAAATTATTCGTATTATCGAAAACAGACATTCCAAAAAAACAAGATTTATAATTATACTGGCAAGCATGGTCTCAAAAATTACTTCCATAAGAAAACAAAACAGTAATAATTCTACAGACTTATTCTCCAAATAAACATCACACATTGTAGTTGAGTGTGAGCTCTATCCATATGCTAAGCTGGCAAAAATATGAAGTCATAGCTACCATGGAACTGGAAGTACAAGCATACACGCTGAGGCATTGATCCATGCACTAACATGTAATCAATACTAAACACCTGTGTGTAAGATCTACACACGTAGGCCTACCCATTTAGTGCAACTTTGTAGTTATTAATCAACAGGTGAACAAACAAAACGCCATATCAGGTTAAATCATTTTGATTAGTAATGGCTGTACAATACACATTACATGTACTGTAACTAAAATTGATTTTAAAAATCAGAGGGTTGTCTGGGTCTTTGTTAACTTTAATTTACAATGTGAAATTATTTTAAATGAAGCAACCGCAAATCTGGGGTTTTTTCAGTTTAAAGGCCCTATACACTATTGGTAAGATCGAAAAACACAATGTTCACAGATTCACACATAACTTACATGATTTAAAGTAAGTAATAATAGAAAGGGTTCCTTAAAATATTTCTGCCTAAAATGCTATCGTTTCTGAGAAACGAGTAAAACAATAGTAATTATCGCGCGCGATAATTTGAAAAAACAGAAAACACATAAGATCTCTTTTCACTATTTTCTCCTGACCTCGATGACCAATTGAGCTCAAACTTTCACAGGTTTGTTTGTTCATGCATATGTTTAATCACACAAAATGTGGACACTGATTTTGAGCTGTTACCAAAAGTGTACAATACCTTTAAACTATATGGCAAATTTTGACACGTATTTGAATTTTTCATTAGACCCCCTACATTGGCTGCCATCGCTGAGGTGAAAAAAATGGAAATGGCATGTGTACAAGCTGCGCACAACTCTCAGCCAATGGCAGGTCTTCCTTTGTCCTCAGTGAGGGTGCTGTTTGGGCTTGTGACATCATATGCAAGGGGTCTATTCTAGATAAAACTCTACCTCAGAATCATATAAAATTTGACTTGGAATCCTTCACAGTCTGACACTGTTCACCATAAGTGTGGGAGGAAAACAAAATAGTATTAATCAGAATTCAACAAAGGCGTCATTACAATCAATGTATTTAAATTCATAAAAACTTCAGTGTGAAAACAGCAAGATAACAAAGACTAGCAGCCCATTCATTGGAAAACATTAGGACAATGTTTGTGTGCACGCTCGTTGTGTAAAAAGCCATAAAGCTATGTTTTTAGAATAAAAATCCTTCAGTACACTTTGATGTAACAATTCGAAAACAACATGTTATGACGAAAGTCCAATTTCAAAAAATACAAACATCTGAGGCAAGACCCAACATTTTAATTGGGATTTTCATAACCACAAGGTCAGATTTCTGACAAAAGTCAGACAAATCTCATCTCTGATTATCCCTTCAGTCATTATTTGTACTATTTAACCCTCCTACTATCGTTCTATGACCATTCAGTATTAACCACATGCATACACTATACGCACATACAACATTGTACATGTAGTTGTGCCACCATAAGCAACCTTGATGCATGTTGAATACATGTAGTTTCAAATGGTTGGTCAACTAGCTGGAATGTTCAAGAAAACTACAGAAGCACAAAAAGATAGTTTGCAATGTGTTGCTATAAACAAAAACTTACAAGAGGTAGAAACGTAATGATGTTGTATTTCTGGTTGCGGATTTTATTGGCTGGATAATGTGCTTCTTCTGGCCCATGACGTCCAAGCCAAACATTGCGTGGTTTTAACTCCTTCTCCTTGAAGATCCGTCCTTTACACGACTGACAACAACTGGAAATAAATATAAGAAAGGCAACTTAAAGGAACATTACATAATTGGTTTTTGCTAAAAAAACAGTTGCTGGCAGTGTAAGCACTTTATGAAATCCACCATATACATAAACTGACAAACCTGTAGAAGTTTGAGATCGATCGGCCATCTGGGTCACGAGAAAATAGTGAAAAACCGATTACACATTTGCATGAAATCATATAGATTCAACAAATGAAAAAAACGCTCACTGAGCGATAAACTCTAATCAGAAAATTAGTTTATTCATTTCTCATCAAATATGGCATTTCAGACAGAAATATTTCAAGGGATGTTTTCTACTATCATCATCATTAGACCGTGTAAGTTTTATGTAAATCTGTTATAAAAAAGTATATTTTACAAGTTCTTTTCTTACCAATTCTGTAATGTTCCTTTAAAATAACTATGAACCTCAGTTTGCGAAGTGTGGGATAACAAAAATCAATGACAATAAAGGCAAATGCTGGATCTTTGGAATGACCAAACATTTTGAGCGTTTTCACACTGTGTATTTGTTCTGATCTGAGTCATCTTTGTTCAATTTTTTAACACAGTACAATACTGCACTGGCTACCAGTGAAATCAGTCTATTCAACACACTGATGTACAGCCTATAAGCAATCATTGAGGTAATCTTTGTAATTACAGAGTGTGTTAACGCTACATACGAAGTGTGGACTTGAGAACAAAAGAGGTCCACATAATGTAGGGACTTGAAACACTATGTGGACTTACACAGTCACGTCCACACTGTGTGTTTTTTTACAGTGTTGAGGAATATATAATTTTCCTTAAAGGAACACGTTGCCTTCAAATCTCATGAAATTTTACTGTTTGGAGGTGTTCCTTATACTTATTAAGAGTTGTTCTTGCAATAAAACACCTTTAATGTGTTATAATTAGTGAATGGTAATTAAAAAAAAACAACATTGACCTCTGACCCCCGAGACATGTCCCGCGAAATGTATACGTTTTTCAAGCCGTCAATACGATTGTCGATGCAATAACAGTAACGGGTACCAGACCTTCTTACACCACACAAAGCATCGGTGTTACTACATGTAGGTTGGCCCCGCTAAAATCATACATTGTACGAGAACCCTGTCTTTGCGTCGTCTACTGTACTGCAGCATGCAGGGGGAGGTCTATGGGTGGTATGGCCGCAGGGTTTTGCTGCTGCTGGTACGTCCCTGGACGCCCGGACGGACCGAGACGTGGGGACTTGCTACTTAATTATTTAACGTATGTTTTTTCTTTCTTTTTTCATTCGTTTGTTAACTGGATATTTATTGGAATACAATAAACAGATGGTAATCGTAACATTTTTAATAAAATAATTGCTCAGTCGTAGTTCAACAGCTGCGACTGGAAATAAGACTAATAGAATTTGTCCGCCATCTATGGGAGTCAAATTCTTGACTCTCATAAATGGCGGAGCATTTTGTTTCGCGAAAGCTATCAAAAGCGAAGCATTTCTAAGGCACGTTTGTGTGGATCATTATATTCTACTTTTTAAACATCTTTCCGTCCGTGTTCATTATACATCAAACGCTTGTTATAGCCCAAAAACGCCCAACAGCACCCAACCCGAAGGCAACGTGTTCCTTTAAGTGTACAGAACAAAGGAATGTCCACAGAGTGACTGCAACACAAAGCTGTGTTACCTTCTGGTGGCTCCACAATTTTGGGAAATAAAACTCAGTTTTATTCTCACTCATATTCTTGACATTAAAAAATCCCCTGCTAGTCTCTGATGTTAATGTAGGGATATAATCCAGTTGGATCCAATAGCAACTCAGAACCATTTAGTAAATTGCCTGAGTTACAGTAAATACATAATGTACCCATTATTTATGTGAATGTGTACTTACAAGATGTGAGCTTAATGATCAGTAATGCATAGAGCAATTCATGCTTGTGATGAGCACGCCCTTGCAAGCTTTGTGGAGCTGTTACACAAAACACTACTTCAGGGGTTTGTTTTGCTTAACTATTTATTTCACTCCCTGGCCCTTCTAGTGAACCCAAGTTTTTGAGTAGTCCGTAACATTTTTTCACTAGTCTGGATTTTTGCAAAAAATGATCCATCAAATCTCTCACATTTTCCAACCAATCTTCTTTGTATGTACTTGTACTACATGTTCATGTAACTGGTGCAGTTATCTACATAATTATCAGAGTATAAAACAGCCATGATACAAGAGAAATTTGTAAACTTAGTATTCATTATCATTTTCCATCTTTTGTAAGAGATTCAAACCAATGATTAAGTTTAAAAACTAAATAAAATGTGCACACAGAGTGAAAAGAAAGCAACCATCTGAACTAACTTTGCACATGAGTCGTATATGCTGCAGCAAAGTCCACATAAAGCTCCATGTTTCTGCTTTCCTTTCTTAGTGAGGCTCTCGTTTTCACTATCCATGCCGTCCTCTGACATGATCAGTGGCACGTCGTCTAATGGGCAATCCTCCTCTGGATCGTGGCTAAAAAAATTAGAAACAAGTTTTACCAAGATGAAATGTTAAAGTTTGTTATTTGAATGATGAGTTTCTATTAACTCTTAAATGATGAGTCTACATCAGGGTTCTCCCCAGGATTTTAAAAAACTGTGGGGCATTCTAGACCCAAATTTTGGAAGTTTGGCCAAAGCACACTGAATTGAAATGAGGTCCTCGGAATGGTTTTTACTTGCTCATTTATCTCTGGTTTTAAAAAAGGCCTTGAGCATTCTAAATGGTTTCATCATGATGATTTTGGGGAATTTGATCCGGAAAAAAAGAAAAAAAGGATGAGTACACATCAATCCCATTCACTCGTGCAGCTTTGTTATGAGTGTTATAACAAATATGGCGCTTGCTGCGCTCGCAAAGGTCTACCGAACAAACTGGTACTCCGCGCGCAGCAACGCTGGTCCCGGCAACTGTAGGTTGGTTTTGTACACACATCATGTGACTCCAGCGCCATATTTGTTATAACACTCACACTGTTTGAAGAGGACTGGGAATGACCGGAAGAATTTATTGCTTTTTAACAATTTTAAATTTGCGGAGTGGATTTTCTTGACCCATGCAACGCTCAATGAGATTCCAAGGAACACGTAGAGCCTAATTTTGGCGAGATCCGATTTCAAATGAGAACTCCAGGTGCAGAAACGTAAATGAAAAAAAGTTTTGTATTGTAGTTTGTACATGGACCTCTATGAGGTTCATGGAACCTCATAATTCTAGGAGTAGGGCTAACTCAAACCCTACATGCCAGATAATGTCCAGCGTTGTTGGGTCCAATAACTCAGACTACCCTACTTCCGGGCTGGGGATTATTTGGTCATTATTTGACTTCAATTGTAACTAGTCACAAATGTCAACATACGTCTAAATACTATCACAGAGACTCGGGAGAGAGAGATACACTACATACATACAATACAGCTAGCCAGGCAGACACGATTTCGATTTGAAAAAGATTTTCCTACGTACGTACATATGTGTACTTAATGTCATAAGAAAATGATGTAGGACAATTAGTCACACGGGAAGACTTCCATACGTCGTTTAACTTTAAGTATCACTCTAGATCATGTGAATGAATTGAGTCGGAGTCAGACTGCACAAACATAACATTCAACTACACACATGCACAAAACACTGTCGTGTCAGTCAGAACCGTGATTTTGTCTATTTTTCGATTTCATATAAAAAGTGTTTTCAAATCAACATCAAGGCTTAACACAGGGTAAAACTGTACAAGTGTTTTTCTCCTAGAGGTCATGCAGCGTTTAAGAGAATTCCTACCTGTTTAATTCCGTATATCGTGTGTTTGTTGTACGAGAAAGCGGAGTATTTGTTACAATTCTCAGCGAGTAATGATCCGCCATAGTACACTTCCGTATTACGTGGAATTGTGGGATGTCACCATTCAACTCTGACATCGAATAAATCATCATCATCATCACGAGATTTTGACGTGTCGCCCTCTCTTGACACCCGTGTACAATGCTCTGTATACTTCCAGTATAGTAGGCCTACTAAAGTACTAGTACTATAGTACAGTAGTAGGTAGGCCTACGGTGGGGAGGAACTATGTCAATGTAGGCCCTATGTGAGAATTCAAACATCATCTGCGACTGAAATAAACTGCTAAAAGCAAAAATGCAATGAGGTGAATTCAAAATAACTAGACCTAAGGTTTTTCTACAGTGTGCCATATCCTTTAATTATCAAACAATTTATGAGATGAGACTAGTACGGTAACCCTCTGTCAATACCCGGCTTCAAGCAAAGACACTGTATAGGCAAAGTAAACCTGGTCTGGCAAAAGCACTATAGGCTTACTAGTAACAACACTGTCAATAATAAAGGGATATTTCGCCATCAAGAGGTTGTCAGTTAAAACCTTTAAATGTCATTGTACACATTGTGTGAAAATTTAAAAACATTACATAAAACTGAAAAACTTAAAATATTGGTCAAAGATTAGCTGTAGGCAAGCGCAAACTTAGACAGGTTCCCTGTTGTTCATCAGTTCGATGTAGAGTCCTCCCTAGCTGCATTGGGTGCAGACAGTGTGCGAGCTAAAGCCGACAATTCACTTAGGCCTAGTGTTACACCCACGGATCAACCAGATACGATAATTTGCTGTTATCATTGAAACAAATCGTGTGAAAACAAGTTAATATGAAAGTCGTGTGTTCTGCTCCCATATCAAAACGGCAACGTCGCATGGATTTTGCTGCGGAGTTCTTGCCACACTAGCCCCCGTACGTTGTGCATTGGCAAACCAGGCGCCTGGTCTTTAGGGAAAGAGCACCCGAAAAGTACGATAACAAAATCCCAGATTCAAAACTATTTCTGCACAATTATAATGTTATTGATTCAAGTTATTGATCTTTTTGATCAAGCTCTGTCTTTCTCAACAAATGTTTGTTTGAGTTTGTCGTTTACAGCATTTGAGATTCGGGATTTTTGTCACTGTGGGTCTTTGTTGACGCGCTATAGTCAACGGGTATAGGTTTACACCCTGTCCGAGCCAAGGTCGTTGCAGTCGGACTTTCAGAATTTAAATCGTGAGTTAGAAATTCCATCACTATTTAACCGCTATGTGAATATATAATCCACTTTTGTTGTTTGACACTCACGGTAACGTAAACAAAACAACCACACACACAAGTGTAGGCCCTATACTGTTTAATTTGGTTCAGTGATAAACATACGAATGGAGGTACAAATTGGTAAAGTCAGCTCCAAGGTTATTTCTTATCATCCCACCTCCCCACCTCCCCCTCCCCTCCCCACTTCCCCACCTCCCCACCTCCCCATAACAAAATGTATATACGCTGCGGCATGAATGAGCTTTCGATTTAAAAGGGGGGGGGGTGATTTGGTCAACATAATGACGATGCGATTAAGCTAAATGAGTCTTTTGTCGACCCTTGCCAATTTTTGTTTTTTATCTATTTGAAAGAAGTACAATTTCAGCTTTAAGGATATGAAAACCCCGTGTTGATACCACCTTTTGGTTCAAAAGATATGGAAGTCGAAACACCAAGAGGTGTATAGAAATGTAGACCCCTGTCGACCTATTTTGGACTGTTATTCAATACCGACAAACGACTCATTTAGCTTGATCGCATCACTGTCTTACAGTCATCTGGGAAAGTTCCATCCACCTTTCAGGTGACGAGGGTGACGCGTGTAACAACCGCATCCCCGATCCAGCACTCACAAACTTTGAAATTTGAATCTCAAAACTCGCCTTGAGATGAGCTTTGGAGTTTCGATCTTGTTGACATACTTTTATCGATTTCTAATCAACAGGAGAATTTCAGACGAAATAATGTCGCAGGATGCATATAACTCCATCTTTATAATAATGAGGCTTTCGGATAGACAGTTTTTTTTTGTCATTTACATTGATTACGATACTATTCTAACAAAAGTCATGTACTTGGTCAAGTATACCTAGGTCTCTTTAGGCCCGTTGCATATAGATCGTACAAGGTGACCTGCCGGGTGATCTGTCATGTGTGGAGGGTTTGTTGTGGAGGGGGATGTTGTGGGATTGACCCCTGCCCCGGCTTGCCTTTCAGTAAAACGCTGAGATTTGAAATCATACCTTTTTTTCATGAGGGACTTTGTTTTTTTGGCCACTGCATTGATTGAAACATGAATAACACTGTCCTAACTTAAATCAATATTTTGGGATTTTTAATAATTGTGAGAGAGCATTCCTGTTTATTGTTCTTGAACCAAATGTGGAGAAATATTTGCTTTAGATTGTCTATTGGGTTGCTACGGGGTAAACTTTGCTCTTTCCACGAACATGGTCGAAATATTGATACTGCAAAATCGTATGCATATCACCTGGGCCCAATTTCAACAGAAAGATGCTAAGCACAACAAAATTATGCTTACCAGACTAAGGTTACCAGCCAAACTACCATGTCACATGTATATTTGTGACTGGTGTGGTGCTTATTTCTGCTTATATAGCAATTTTTTTGTTAGCAATACTTTTCTGCTTAAGCAGCTCAGTATGAAATTGGGCCCTGGTTCTGATCATGTGCAAGCATCTTGTGGTGTTAGACTACGACATATTCATGACACATTCATGACACAATTTAAAAAGTTGATACTTTTTAGTCACATCACCACGAAAGATCGTCTTCGGTATGAGGCGTGAGGCATAATAACCTCCAAATGTTTCCAAACAAAGTCATGTTTGATAAATCTTGAAGTCTGCCTAGATTGACCTTTAACGGTAACCCGTTTCAATCAAAACACCGACGCTCGTCAAATTAAAGGCAGATGCAGCAGCGTGTTTTTGTAATACGAGCACTTTCTGAAAATTGCTTGAAACTTCTCGCCAATTATTAACACAACCACAACACAGATTAAGAGAAATATGATCAGCCCATGATGTGGTTACTTCTAAAATGCATGTAAATGAGACAGCTTGAAGTTAGATACACAACCTGTATGAATGAAGTATTGTTGCAATGTTCAAACACGCAGACACCTCAAGTCATGTTCCACGTCACATCTTGCACGAGGGCGTGTCATTGTTTTCATTACTAGTTTTGAAGGATTGTTCGTCTGAAAGCCCACCACAGGTCCCCCTTAGGGTTATTGCAGTTTCCTATGCTCCAAAACTTGCTTTAAGGGGTCCACTCTGGTGCCCCAATATCATGTTTCGTTTCCGATTGTGGTTAAAAATAACAAAGTACTTTGACCATGGTTGAGGAAGTACTTACGGGCCAAGGTACAACTCTTATAAAAATGGCTTGCACCTGAAGCAATGGTGAATAATGTCAGTATTGATGGTGCACGTGCTTTCACCATCAGCATCCTGCTGCTGGCGCAGTCCATGCAACCAGTCAAATAAGGTACAAATTTGGGTTTTGTTGCTGCGTTTTCGCTCGTTTGTTGTAAATTATTATTGTTTCTAAATCTGCAAACACACTGCAGGGCTTTTAAATGAATTGAGGTTAAATAAATGTTAAAGGAAAGTTTCACAACGTGTCTCTGTGAGTTTAAAGAGTGTGATAGAAATTAATAATGTCTCACTGAACAGGAGCTCAACGTAGTTCAATAAAAAATAATTATTCATCATTCTACAATTTTGAATCTCGTTGCCTTTTTTGCTCACAATATTGTAGCAAAATATGGTATTGTATTGTTAATTATTGTTTTAATAACTATAAATTGTTTGTTTACTTTTTAACATTTTTGTTTGAGAGAGAGAAAATATAAACTTTGACTAAACTTCAATATAATTTTACCGACCCCTCGAGATACAATATTAGTTTTACAATGAAATATAGCTGCAGCTATAATTTGCGTAGAAGGGGGTGGCGTGTTCCCCTTCCCGCCCACCTCGCCTCGTGCACTCCCAAAGTACACCATTCCAAAGCTTAAGAATCAGTGTGATTCATAGCACATGGACACGTTGGTATCTACGGGCGCCAGTCAGATGCAGACTAGGAATGTAAATCCTGGTACATCAATAATCATAACGATACAGGGGGCAATATTCTTATCATTGATAATGATAAACAACCACCCATCTATGCAAGGATACCTTCTTATCAGGATCCAAGGTGTATACCCTTCCCCCATTCATGGGGGTAAATAATAAAGATAACACGGCTCACATCAAGGAACAACCAGACTTATTACTGTGTACTGGTCTATGGTTATGTGAGGAACAACATGACAACATTATTTCGTTGTTAGTGTAATTGGATGTAACTAAAACTCTTGCTGGGTGATTGTTGTGAGATTGCCGCTTGGCCGTCACACTGTAGTCGACAATGAGATTAAAAATCATAGAAACAAATATATCATGTTTTAAAAGCTGTATTGGAAAGAAACAAGAGAATGACTTAATTAATATGGCGGTGCGCCTATTGTTGTAAAAGCAAGTTCCGTGTGTAAATAGCCAGGTGCTTTATTATCCAAAATACAGGATTGATAATTATCGATGTTTTCGATCTTGCTTCTACAAGAGAAGATTCCCGTCTAAAATACTGTCACAAAGTCAAGAAATAGCACGAGGAGCCCCCAGACCCATCCTGGCTTATAACAAACATCAAGTGAAAAAGCACAAGGCAAAACATAAACATACTTCGTTGTTTTCACTAAAACAAGACTATTTTTGATGATATTTTTACAGGTTGTTGGATTAGAGAATGGAAACAAGTTTAAAGACACTGGACACCTTTGGTTATTGTCAAAGACCAGTCTTCTCACTTGGTGCATCTCAACATATGCACAAAATAACAAACCTGTGAAAAGTTTAACTCAATTGGTCGTCGAAGTTGCGAGATAATAATGGAAGAAAAAACACCCTTGTCCATGTTGTCACACGAAGTTGTGGTGCTTTCAAAAAAATGCTTGATTTCGATTTCGAGACCTCACGCGTGAGGTCCCGAAATCAAACTGAGAAATTACTTCTTTCTCAAAAACTACGTTACTTCAGAGGAAGCCGTTTCTCACAATGTTTTATACTATCAACAGCTCTCCATTGCTCGTTACCAAGTAAGTTTTTATGCTAACAATTATTTTGAGTAATTACCAATAATGTCCAGTGCCTTTAAATATTCGAATGATAATACACCTTTAAGATTACAGTAAATTACATTGGAATGAAACCTAGGTTCACCGTAAGTTGAGGCGTGTTTTTGCTGCTGTCCATTCAAAATAGTCAGATATAGCTATTCACATCCGACAGGAAGAGATAAAAACTAATGATTCATGAAAATCAAGTTAATTGAAACATGCACTAGGGAACAGCCGTTTCCTCTTATTGCAGCTCCTATAACTCAGTCCTCCAGCAGACAAAGATTTGTCACTTTTATCAGCAAAGGACGCCAGTCATATCGACTAGATATTGTAAAGGTATCACTCAAACGAATGGAGAGAACGGCGATCTCTGCAGTGTTTAGAGAAATACTCCATCCCCTTTTCTAATTACTTGAAATAAAAACCCGGCAGACACGTTGCCGCTTTTGGTGTCTCAAGGCCAGTTCAAGCCTCCATTGCGGCGGACGAAAAATACCGTATCCATTGTGAACAAAAGCCACTTGTGGCCAGTAGCTACATGTAAATTACGCATAATTGGCAAAACCAGTTGACATAAAAACCATTCAAAGCTACTTCTCTTTTTCCCAAAAGGAAAATCTATACAATGTATAATGCGACAATCTTGTGTGTCTATGCGCAAATGCGATGTTTAAACTTGAAACGTGAAACAGTTTAATTCGCCCAAGTTTAGAGGTTTTAAGGAATTGTTTTTGTAGTGTTTGATTTTTTTTTCACAATACCTGAGATGGCTTTCAAAACAGCGCCCTCATTATTTTATAAACGTATCAAATGCAATTTAACCGGAACAGTATCTTTTTATTTTATTTGAATGGCAAAGAGGGCAACGGTTTAAAAAAAAATCTATTTAATGATTCATTTTCCTATCAGGATTTGTCATGTCTGATATGTGAGCTCAGTTATCAGACATGACAAATCCTGATTTACACGCCTCACATGACCATATTAATCAGTAATGCAGTAATACAAATATTGAATGCTTATCGCACATAATATTATCACGAGGTGAAATCTGGACCCTTCCATTTCACAAGACAAAGCCGAGTGAAATGGAAAAGCCAGATTTCACTGAATATAGCCTATGAATTGTTCTGACAGTATACGAGCGATATGCATTAAATATAGGACCAACGTTTTATATAACTCACACATAGATTCTTGTTATTTGAAAAAACACAATAAACACTAGATAGACACGGAAACTCGTCCGCCCACACTCTGATAACCACCCCCCATATCTAAATAACGTAGACTACGTGTGTAGACCCATTGCATTGGCCGCCATCTTTGACGAAACGTGCATGCGTAAAAGTAAGGCTATCATTGGCTGACAGATGGTGGTCAATGACGTAATGTGCAATCCATCTATAGACGCCAACCTTGTCCGCCGACTACACGAGTGTAAACGATTATTTTGGGATCGACGCTGAGCATTAAGCATCGACAATTAATAAACACCATCCTATCAATTTAAATTCTTCCGGGTCAGAATTGACCCAGATCCAGGTCCCGTGAGACTTGACCCATTTCTGGATCAGTATGACCCGGAATCTGAGTCAAAATGATCCAGAAATGGGTCAAACTGAGGCAGAATCCGAGTTATAATCCCATATTAAAAAAACCTTTCCGGGTCAGCTTGACCCAGAAATGGGTCAGACCCCTGGGCCCTGGAATCCAGGTCAATTTTGACCCAGAAGGATTAGAGTGTACGACGGTTACGTCGGTCCTACGTCGCGATAATTAATACATGGCAAAATAAAGAATGACTGCACCTATCGCGTGCTGCACCTATCAAATGACAAGGATGCCCTCCTGGGTAAAATGTCGTAGATTTATTCCGTCTTCCTCAACCCTGTGAGCTTATTTATATCAAATCATATACTGCTCGTTTTGTTTTGTTTCTGAAATAAAAATACATTTCATCTTGGGAGGCTCATTTTTTGTTCAGTATAAAAGGGTTTTGAATTCACACAGCTAAACACTGGTCTGAACGAAATTCTGACAATTTCCTATTTGTTTGCGTTGATAAATTATGAGGATGAAGTATACAAAAAATGTACAAAATTCGATACAACAATTAATAAGTCCTTAACTAATTGGGGATTTTGTGGTGTCATCTACAGTATAAGGCTGTCGATATGCAAGCGCAAGGTACCCCTCCTGGGCAATAGTTCTTATACTTCTGTCTCCCTCTTCGGTTGGTTAAAAATGTAATAATTTGAAATCAAAATATTATAAATGGTCAGATACTTGCAACTTGACTTTATAATCTTTGTTCTCTTAATTCTCTATCATTATTTGGGCAATGATTTGAACTACATATCTGGACAGCAGTAAAGTAATGTTTTCTTTGTGCTGCAACACACCAGCTCACTAAAGTGTGCTGCGTGCAGCAACATTTAATATTCAAAGTAACGAATAATTCGCCATACGTCCAATGACGTCAGACCATGACTAAAAAAGGCTTTTGGTTCAGCTGCATATAGGTGCAGTGCATAATATCATCTTTTTGAAAACTGGAACCTGCCCGCTATCTCATAGGAAGGGTTTTAAAGTGTTGTAAACCAGTCAAATAAAGAGTTTATCCTGGGCAGATTGGGAGATTGTTAAATACAATGTTTGAAACTTAAGTGGATTATCTCATCCTCATTATTATCCTCATTCTTCTCCGAGACCTAAACTGTCTTGATTTGAAAACCAATGATAAGAGATCAGCACGTCCGATGTAACCCTGTTATACGCACCCCGGCCAGGCAACCAGTCCCTCATACCAACCAAATACAGATATTATTATTAGTGTTAATATCTTATTCATATATTCACCCATAAGATTTGATTTTGTAGAATCATCGCTTATGCCAATTGGTGGTTGACTTGTTTTATTATGTTGAATTAGTTAGTACGAAGCACCCAGAGTGATTTATTCGCCCGATATCATGATGTTTTCCAGCACGAGAGTTACAATTGAATCTGTTAAGTCACATGAGTGCATGGACTATGCAATACTCGTTTGACTACACAGCGATGAGTGACCATTCTCATTAATTCATTATCAAGAAAATCAAGATAGAAGACAACGTTGTATTAAAGTCTCGTCGTTAAATTATTGATCGACGCCCACACTGTGAAAAAAAGTAAAACGATTTGCACGTTTCAGAAGAGTTCACCGTATGCAAAACTGAATTTGGAGGCAGCATTGAACTATGTAGGTTTGCTTCACACGATAGTGTGAAAATGAATAAATCACTCTTCAGGTTTTTCATTCCTTACAGACAATATTTACAATTATTTACAATCACAGTTCCTCGGTGTCGTCCTTGTAAACCTCATGCAACTGGACTATGAACAAACAAGAACAGACGTAAACAGCATGCACACTGAGGTGCCAAGAAGTTGGTAAGAGCACCAACAGCTTTCTGAACGTCTCAACGAACACCTTGGAGTAAGCCCACCGATAGAAGATCGAAAAATAAGAAAATGTTATAAACAGGGTCATGAAGATGTATTGTGAGAGGGACCTATAGGAACGTGTATACTTGATCCTTGTAAAGAGTTCTCTAAAAACTCCCTGGTCAGAATTGACCCGGATTTCGAGGCCAGTGGGGCCTGTTTCCGGGTCAGCTTTGACCCAGAAAATGGGGGGAAATAATCGGAATTAGACTAGATTCCAGGAATATTGACCAAGAAATGGGTCAGAAGAAATGGGTCAGTGACAACGGGACCTGGTTCTGGGTCAAATCGGAACCTGAAGTGTTAGAGAGTGCAGTGACACATGAAAGTATGCAACTTCAATTAAGGGAGGGCCTACAGTGATTAATTATAATTTATATCAGAAGATAACTTTTGCTCTTTTTTAAAGTTGTATTGAAGACAGGAAAGTGGAAGTAAGTTTTGGCTTTTGGGCAACATCGTTGTATTGTGATGGAAATTGGGAAATGGATAAACAAGATCCCCATAAACAGAACTGTTTATCTGGTGATGGGCGGTACAGTAGATTCTTTGGACTCACTGGGGTAGACAGGTAATCGTCAACTGACGACCAACCGGTCACTTACCTTTCTGGTGGCTTGTTTGTTCCTCAACTACAATGAGACAGTTAATTAATTTGGGTGAATGCTTGGGCAGAATAAGAGTAGATGGAGACACAAGACGAAGACGCTGTGAAGGCTACCAGAAAGTATACAATAAGAGTCAACTTTCTGTCAGGTAATGTATTGGATGGAAGTTTGAACAGTGAAAGGGACGGGTTGACAGGCCACCCGTAAACTCATTTCCCTTATTGAAAACAAAAATACTCAACTTGTTTTTGTATGCAATGGTGGGTGTGGGATTGGCAGATAAGGTAGAGGTGGGGCACTGCAACTTAGGGACTGACAGACTTATGTCAGTTTAGACAGTTCCTAATGCGGGCCTTCAAAAACAGTTTTAGGTTTGACTGCACGATTTAAATGTGCGCCATGTGTGTCTAATTTACAAGATATTTGGGTTCCAGTCCGTGTGTTTCGAAACTTTATTATGAAAACATCCTTAAAGTATATTTTAAGCCTTTTAAATACAACCGATGGACCCCCATGACCGGCCCAATTAAACTCCGTCAATTTAAATATCAGAATTTTGAAGAACTTCCCACCCTAACGAACACGAAATTCAATGTACACAAATAACTGAAATTAGAAGTTTAGGTTATACGTAGCAAGAGCAGCGGGGATAAAGACCAATATTATTTGGTTTTGCCCAACACCGATGTGTGACAAGCATTGTGTACACAAAGCTTTCCAAACAACTGCGAGGGAAATGAACGCAGGCAACCCCGACATAACAAGAATCGAACGTACATCGGAAAACACATTACAGTGCTTATCACAGTCATTGTATAGAGTCAAACCAACAAGATTGTTATTGCTCTGTATCCACTAATACTATTATTGCATGATAGTGTCTGGAGTGGTTTGTAGAAATCTGCCCTAAAAATGCGGGGGCGCCGGGGTTCAAATCCAACTCAAGGTACCTAACTATTTTTATCCACATTTATTAGGTCACGGTGCGTATCACAAATCACTATGTTAAAACCAAAACATCAAACTTGTAAAAAAATAAAAAACAATGAAGTGTGGTAGAATTTGAAACAACATTGACAAATTTGTAAAAGATCTGGGAGATGTGTAGCCTGGTAATTGTTTGGTATGTAGTCTTAGGTCTGGGAGATGTGGAGCCTGGTAATTGTTTGGTATGTAGTCTTAGATCTGGGAGATGTGTAGCCTGGTAATTGTTTGGTATGTAGTCTTAGATCTGGGAGATGTGTAGCTTGGTAATTGTTTGGTATGTAGTCTTAGGTCTGGGAGATGTGTAGCCTGGTAATTGTTTGGTATGTAGTCTTAGATCTGGGAGATGTGTAGCTTGGTAATTGTTTGGTATGTAGTCTTAGATCTGGGAGATGTGTAGCCTGGTAATTATTTGGTATGTAGTCTTAGGTCTGGGAGATGTGTAGCCTGGTAATTGTTTGGTATGTAGTCTTAGGTCTGGGAGATGTGTAGCCTGGTAATTGTTTGGTATGTAGTCTTAGATCTGGGAGATGTGTAGCCTGGTAATTGTTTGGTATGTAGTCTTAGGTCTGGGAGATGTGTAGCTTGGTAATTGTTTGGTATGTAGTCTTAGGTCTGGGAGATGTGTAGCCTGGTAATTGTTTGGTATGTAGTCTTAGGTCTGGGAGATGTGTAGCTTGGTAATTGTTTGGTATGTAGTCTTAGATCTGGGAGATGTGTAGCTTGGTAATTGTTTGGTATGTATTCTTAGGTCTGGGAGATGTGTAGCTTGGTAATTGTTTGGTATGTAGTCTTAGATCTGGGAGATGTGTAGCTTGGTAATTGTTTGGTATGTAGTCTTAGGTCTGGGAGATGTGTAGCTTGGTAATTGTTTGGTATGTAGTCTTAGATCTGGGAGATGTGTAGCTTGGTAATTGTTCGGTATGTAGTCTTAGGTCTGGGAGATGTGTAGCCTGGTAATTGTTCGGTATGTAGTCTTAGATCTGGGAGATGTGTAGCTTGGTAATTGTTTGGTATGTAGTCTTAGATCTGGGAGATGTGTAGCCTGGTAATTATTTGGTATGTAGTCTTAGGTCTGGGAGATGTGTAGCCTGGTAATTGTTTGGTATGTAGTCTTAGGTCTGGGAGATGTGTAGCCTGGTAATTGTTTGGTATGTAGTCTTAGATCTGGGAGATGTGTAGCTTGGTAATTGTTTGGTATGTAGTCTTAGATCTGGGAGATGTGTAGCTTGGTAATTGTTTGGTATGTAGTCTTAGGTCTGGGAGATGTGTAGCTTGGTAATTGTTTGGTATGTAGTCTTAGATCTGGGAGATGTGTAGCTTGGTAATTGTTCGGTATGTAGTCTTAGGTCTGGGAGATGTGTAGCCTGGTAATTGTTTGGTATGTAGTCTTAGATCTGGGAGATGTGTAGCTTGGTAATTGTTTGGTATGTAGTCTTAGATCTGGGAGATGTGTAGCCTGGTAATTATTTGGTATGTAGTCTTAGGTCTGGGAGATGTGTAGCCTGGTAATTGTTTGGTATGTAGTCTTAGGTCTGGGAGATGTGTAGCCTGGTAATTGTTTGGTATGTAGTCTTAGATCTGGGAGATGTGTAGCCTGGTAATTGTTTGGTATGTATTCTTAGGTCTTGGAGATGTGTAGCTTGGTAATTGTTTGGTATGTAGTCTTAGGTCTGGGAGATGTGTAGCCTGGTAATTGTTTGGTATGTAGTCTTAGATCTGGGAGATGTGTAGCCTGGTAATTGTTTGGTATGTAGTCTTAGATCTGGGAGATGTGTAGCCTGGTAATTGTTTGGTATGTAGTCTTAGATCTGGGAGATTTGTAGCCTGGTATATGTTTGGTATGTAGTCTTAGGTCTGGGAGATGTGTAGCCTGGTAATTGTTTGGTATGTAGTCTTAGATCTGGGAGATGTGTAGCCTGGTAATTGTTTGGTATGTAGTCTTAGATCTGGGAGATGTGTAGCCTGGTAATTATTTGGTATGTAGTCTTAGGTCTGGGAGATGTGTAGCCTGGTAGTTTAGTCTTAGATCTGGGAGATGTGTAGCCTGGTAATTGTTTGGTATGTAGTCTTAGATCTGGGAGATTTGTAGCCTGGTATATGTTTGGTATGTAGTCTTAGGTCTGGGAGATGTGTAGCCTGGTAATTGTTTGGTATGTAGTCTTAGATCTGGGAGATGTGTAGCCTGGTAATTGTTTGGTATGTAGTCTTAGATCTGGGAGATGTGTAGCCTGGTAATTATTTGGTATGTAGTCTTAGGTCTGGGAGATGTGTAGCCTGGTAATTTAGTCTTAGGTCTGGGAGATGTCTAGCCTGGTAATTGTTTGGTATGTAGTCTTAGGTCTGGGAGATGTCTAGCCTGGTAATTGTTTGGTATGTATTCTTAGGTCTGGTTTATTCGCATTCACATCGATAAGTCAAGTGACCCAAAGAAAAAAAGCGATTCAATGTATATAAAGCAAATTTATAAAATACTGAAAATGCAGAATGGTCATCAAGTTTTTAAAACCTTATTTAAAAAAATATATATTACAGTCACTTTTTCTGAGTTTTTCCCGCATGGATTCCGGCTGAAAACAGGAGATTTCAAGAATCTGTTTTATTCAACGTTTGACACGAGTAGAGTATTCCGTGGGTGGATGGGGTGGTCGTGCCCCTAGTAATAAAGAGCATTACAGAGCGGCTCTAAGATGTTATTAATATTTTAGTTATTGCCTTTTGTAGCTGAGTAGACATCGTAGATATCAAAAGGAAGATAAAAAGAAGACAAAAATTCACCTCTCTGCGCGGCTTTTTTGAGCCGAAAGTCCAAAAACTGTTTATCTATGATAATGGAATGCATTGACCCCCTGACGTCATCGGTGGCTAGAAACCGTGTAACCGGAACAGGCTTAGCACCGTGTAGTGCATTGTCGTGTGTATGTATTGTACATGTGTGTTAGGGTTGTACAGCGTAATCGACGTGTAGATCGATGTAGGCTACTACAATCGAGCCGAGCTGCGGATCCGCCTTGCCTCTAAAAGAAATAAAAACTCAAAATCACAAATCCTTTCAAAATTGGCTTGCTTATTATGTGCCTGTTGGATCGTTCTTTATTTAAAGAGTCACGATCATGGCCGTGTTGATTGTAAATGGTGAAGTTTGGGTGTATATTTGTGTTAGCGCCGCGGCGCGCCGTACATACATTAAAGACAAGTCCAAATCAACTAGCTACCAATGACGCCACGAGTCCTTTGTCTAGTTTGACATCGCGTTTTCAGATTTTTGGCCGGGAGTGTTTAAGAGAAAATACATGTTTTACCCTTTTTTTCTTGTGAGGTAAGGGACGCATAATAATTGTTTCTAATTCGTGTGGACTCCATCTGTCGGAAAAATGTAAAAAGTAAATATTTCAGAGCATGTTAGAGCCGCTCTTTAAACTGTGACGTTCATTGTTGTGTTTCGAGCCCTTATTATCGTTTCAAAGCCCCTCCCTTCAGCAGGAAGACCAAACTTAACAAGACATGTTTTATGAAGCAGATGAAGTCTTGGTTGATAACTAAATAATTATATGAATTCATTAGTATTGTCTCAGTTGGTTAGAGCTGTCAATACGACAATTTTAATCTACAAAGTTTAAAATTTACTGTCAGTAGAAAACAACAGTAGTCCTTATATAGACAGAAGTTTGCCATACTCATATTCACATGGAATATATTGGTGATAGTTTATTATGAGAAATACATGGGCTGTATAAATGCTTTGCCCGCTATAACCAATTCTCATTTTATAAAAAGCTCACACTTTAGTTTATAGAGCTGATTTACGAGGAAACGATCATTTACTTTACTGTGATATTGGCAGAATGTGGTTGGAAATTACCCGTTCGCTCGGTAGCTTTTTATTTCACGTTATTTCATTGGGAGTTTGTTGAACTTTTAACCCATGATCTATGGTTCTAAATTCAGCCAATAAACATAGTTGTATTGTCAGGCTTTTCTAAGGGATGTTTATTTAAACGTTTCCCCTATTTCAGTTTTTAAAGCAGAACTATCTGTCCATATTGCTACATGAGCCATACGCGTAGAGGATACGGGCCCGGCTGGCCGGCCTTCGGCTTGCTTGTGGACAGGGTTCCACAAACGTACCTCCATGCAGGGGTTGCCGCCAAGGTGCGAGGTTGCCCGCCTCCCCTAACTCGTTCTCCTTTGATTGACAGTCAAGAAAACAAAGGAGGAAAACAAAGCGAAATCTTTAGCAGTGCAGTTGGATTGGCAAGGAAAACAAACAACAGGTCTGCTTTTGTCCCTTACCAAAATAGCTGAACTTTGAGTGATGGTCGTGCGTGTAAGATGGCTCCCTAGTGTGATTGCACGTGAAGCTGGCTCTGATGTCAACTTTTAATGTGTTGTGTTTCGAAATGAAGAAATTTGGATCAGACCCGGGTTGGTGGATTACAAGTATCTTTTTTCAACATTTTCTTAATCGGTATAAATGACATCAAATGAACAATACATGGTCATACAGACATTTGACTTATTGGTAGTTTACACTAAAATACAAAGAGGAATTGACCCATGTGTCATTCAGTTCTGGTTCAGTTTGTCATTGGAATTTGTCCACAGTAGCTTTATCAACAGACTGATTTGAATCTAGTTCAAAGAAGAAAGTTTTACGAAAACTTGTTTTCTTTTCAACGAAATTAGTCATCACTGCCTTTACATGCTATTTCCGCATACAAATACTCATTAGTATACTTTCCCACACATTGAGTTCCTATTGAATTCCTGTGTAGTCGGCGAGATAGAGAATTCGTATTACTATTAGGACATAGTACTTAACTGATCCCACTATCGAAAGATTATAAGCAATAGGCCCAATGCTTCTTGAAACAGATGTCACCATCACGTTTTGGAACACTTTTTGAACTGTATAATACACAATTGGTGAAATGATCGGCACAATAATATTAATTGACTGTTTTTAATCACAAAGTTTCCAAATCATTTTTCTGTGTTTTCTCAATTTTGGCCAACCAATGGGATGACATTTTGCCATCAAGTTGACTGCAAGCCTATATTAGCCCTACATGTTTATTTGAAACATAAAACGCAAACTTCAAGGTAGCTGTAATGTTGAGAGAAACACTAATATAGGGGCATTATAAAAACGTTATGATAAGATAAAACACGACACAGCGAAAACTGTGGAGACACTAAAGCGTTTGTTTTTCCAGATATTATTTCAATAAAAAAGATAACAAAACATTCGTAATATTCAACATTCAACATTCCTCTTCAAAAACAGTTAAACTTGAAAAATTAATCGACTGGTCTCTTTCATGCTATTCATGCAATGTATATAGCGTTGATTTTATTATGGGGAAGTGACCTATGTTACCAGTAATTTCATGTTGAGGTGTAGTTAACATAAAATGGCTAAGGGAAGAGCTCCAGGAGTGGTTCATATTGATGAGGAGACTGGGATTCAATTCTTTATTGGCCTGCACAATTTGGGCATTTACTTTTTGCTTCAAGGATTACCAAAGTACGGATGTGAAATAATAAAGGTTATAATTCAATTATTTCTGATAATCACCAAGTTGTACAATTTTTTGAAAATACTTCCTAATGGAAGGGGAGTATTACTAGGTTGTTGAGTAGCTTAATCTTCAATCTGTATAGACCAGTTAATCGGCCAACTAGTCATCTGGGAAAGCACGGGCAATCTAAAGGTCAGTGACCGATTGGTCATTCACAGCATACCTTCTCCCCATTATTGTTATATTGTAGACAAGACTACAATTTCGTTCTAAAAAAATTGATCAAAGAAAATAACAACGATCCAACACAAAATCACTTTCCCCGTCAACAAAAAATAGACTTGGTGTCCACTTCCTTTATGAACACCAAGAATGCGTACGGTGTTCATCTGGGTTTAAAATGGATCTGGAGTTGTCGCACACGGTGTATGGAATTTCAGCGGGAATGGTGCTATATAGCTACGGGAATAGCCTAGGCGTTGTTTTGGCTTGAGTTCCGTACCTAACATGAACACGAGAATAGAACCTGGGAATGTCCCCCGCAGTTACTGAAGTTTCAAGACACAATACTCTAACGAGAACAAAGCATGCGGACTGTCAATCATCATCAGCGCTGAATCGACGTGGGGGCAGTAGAGCAGGTCATCTGAATCGGACAGAATGTGCTGTGAAAACAGCTAATAAAATGAAGAGATTTGGGCGGGTGTGTTTGTGGCTAGTGTATTCATGTGCTCTGTGGGATGTAGACAACATCCTGTCTAGGAATGTCTCCAGGATTGACTAATCTTTCATCCAACAAAAGCATCTAACTGATTGGCAAGAAAATAGCGTCAAAAACTTCCTGTATGTTACAAGGAAATCAGCGCTCAATCTGAGTCAACCTGTAGCCAGATCCATAAGGAGTTTTGTCCTTGTAACAAAGAAAAAGACATTAGCATTATTGTAATAGAAAGAGCTATTTATTCATTAGTGTGCTTTTCTTTTAGGCTTAATATTAAGGGTATATCTAAAGGCCTCGTGTAATCAGTAAATCGAGATGCAAATCTACCAGCTGCACATTATACATTTCATACCAGTATATTGGAAATCAACAAATTTGCAGGTGAATTCATTCAGAATGTGTCGTATGTTTTAAAAAATCAAAAAAGGACAATTAGTATTCTGTAGTAAGCTGAAAGATAGAGAAAAATAATTTTAGGCAATACAAAATTTGATGGAATTGCCCCCTCAACGGTTTAGACAGAAGATAGGCCTAGTGCAAGCTGGGCCCAAGCAGAAAATATTGCTTATCATTTTTCCGCCAAGCAAAATAAGTGGAATACCAGTCAAAGAGTGCACATAGGAAATTGCATTTTGGCTGGTAACCTTATTCTAGTAAGCATTGGTTTTGTTGTGCTTAGCTACTTTTGTGCTCAATCAGCTCTATGAAATTGGCACCTGGCGTGAAGCGTGTCAGTTTTAAGGAACGCTTTGTAGGCCTATTACCATTAGGCAACTTGAAGAATAATTAAACATAAAACAAAGTGACTTCGGCAAAGGTGATTAAACGGACAAGTGAAAATCTGGCCCAATTAAGCAGGAAATATTGCTTAACAATGTTCCACAAATCAAAAAGAAGAGGGAAGAAGAAAAGCAGGATACCAGTCAGCAATTGTACACGTGATGTGGCATTTTGGCCGGTAAACTTATTCTATACTAAGCATGGTTTTGTACTTAAGAAACTCTATGAAAATCGCTAGTAGAAAGTCTATGCAATCCTTAATGAGCTTAGAGTCAAAACGTTTCCAAGAAAAAGGAAAGTATTGTTAATACTATTGCGTTTTGTAAAAACTCCTCCAAAATAATAAATCCCCAAAAGGAGAGGCCATTCAAAAGAGAGGAATCAACAATAAATTGTGCAATTAGGTCCAAACAACTAACGTCTTTTACAGAAAGACCTCTGAAAATCGACCGTAGAGATAATTCAATCAAACAAGCCTAATAATGCAGAAGCCGGACATTTCAAATATTTATTGTTCAGGAAATATCCTTCCAGGTAACTTTGAGTCATTGGATTGAGGAGAAAAATATAGGGAATTAAACGGAAAAGCTTAAATCGACTTATTGCGCAATATGACGATAGCCAAGGTGAAAGCTTAGTAGATGATGCATGGTGAGTAGGGGTTGGGTGTAATAATAATGATGGTCCACTGGATTAGGGACCTATCTGATCAACCCACCCCTACAAATAACTCCAAAGACGACCCGGCATTATTAAAGCTCTGACTCTGAGGATGAATATCTAGTATAAAGGTAAAGGTGAGGGCGTTATTAGTGCACAACGTCTGTGGGAATGGTCCCTCAAGCAGGTTCATCAAAATGAATATTATGTCTTATTCTAATATTGAAATTATGTAACTGGTGGATATTGTTTTCCCAAACGTTTTCTTCAAGAACACATTTTAGAGCACCTATACAGCCAATTGTTATTCAATATTTTTTTTAAACATTGAAGACTCACGTTGAATGAAAACTATTATGCAATCTTTGTTGTCGGATATGATATAATTTGGCTTGAAGAACATGCCAAATGAATGACATTGCTATTATCAACAAGGGTCACTAGGTGTACCAAGGCTATAACACTTAATCATATTTCTCAGAATAAAAATCATCGATGCGACTATTTTAACTTCCTGATGTGAAGGTACAATAATTTTATGGGAAGGATTCCCATAGTTTGTTTGAACTGATTGTCCATTCATCGCAAACCGTCCATAATAATCGACCAAGCATCCAAACGAAAGAGTCTTAATTTTACGCTCAGTCACGCAGGGCGAGTTGCCAAAATTATGTACAATTACAATGCTTGTCAACATTGGAGCCACTCTTCGCACACTCAGGAAGATTTTGAATACAGAAAACCAGTAATTTCATATCTTAAAAAAAGCAACTTCATAAAAGCATATTTCCTCAAAGTAACAGAGTAACAGTGTTACTCGTCAACTCGTTGTAACGAGGAAATCTTGTGTGATGTGAACGTTATAGATTCACGAGTTTGTGTATAAAGGAACAATTAAGCTAAGAAATTGCTTGTATTAATTAAACTAGACAATTTGAACACGTTGTGGAAGTTTCCCGTACAGATAATTATTTGTATCAATCATTTGTGAGTGTTTAATTGAGTTACCCAACCAGAAACGTCAATTCATGGTTATTCATGTGTATACGTTTGTATTTCTTTTGTTGAACAAAAGGGGAGAAATCCTTTGGTTATTATCACACACATCACTTCACAACCCATGCAGGTGGATATGCACTACACGCAATATTCAACCCTGGAACAACTTGAAAACATGATTTGTAAAAATGCTTCTGAGGAACACGCGTCACGTGTCATACTTTATTTGCCATGTATACTGTTCTGACACTCCAAGACACTCCTACATTAATAAATATAGGACGCTTGTGACGCTTCGGAGATACGCTTCGCGCATACAAATAGATTTTTCATTGACTTTACCGTATGTATTGATTGCGTTACGCGTTATCATAACGCGCGTAAGCTTGCACGCCAACACGCGTATGGATATCAATGTCTACGCGCTTAAGCCAACCGGTCTTTCAAAGCTCCAGCTATGTCTTTATCAGCCGTTTCATACCTTATTGTTCAGAATTATTAATATTGTTCAAATTTGTGTATTATTGTTGAAATAAATTATGAAATAATGTGAAAAATATAAAATGACAATGATTTAAAACAAATATAGGATGCATTTTATTATTCACCTCGTAAAATGGAACAAACCAGATTTCAACGAGTGATCACATTCTGCTATATTATACTCATATACATCCGATTTGTAGGCCCATGATGTGGATTGTTGATTCTTTGCCCTTATCACCAAAAACTTGTTCAAGGCTAATGTGCACTTTAAAAGTTGAGTCCCTCAGGTGTAGGAAGATATTAAAATCATTTGAAACCAATCCCATTGTCTTTTCGGGAAAAAATAGGACTAAGCAGGAGCTCTTAATGTTTTTGTTTTAATACAAACCGTTATCGGTAAAATGCGTTCATTAGAATCACAGACAGGCATTATTGGTCGAATGCGTGAGAGGTATCAGCAAGTTTGTGCAAATTCGTGCTCGGTGCACAAATTGAATTTAAACGGTATTTACCATTCACCAATAGTCTGTAGTCAAACAGCCTTCACCTGTCGTTATGCACTTTTATTTCTCCTTTTTAAAATAAATATCTTGGTTTCGTGGGCTTCATACGCACCCATCTTCAGTGTTCTGTGTCAAGTTGGTTACGTCGATTGGCAAGGCAGTATAAAACCACGGTAGAATGTACATTATGTACATGGTATTCCAGGTATACCGACGATGAAAATGCCCACAAACCCAGGTACAACGAAGTACAGGGCTATCCCGTCAACCATACACCCTCTGTGTGAGATTTTCTTCCCAAATCACCGCTAACCCAAGACATTTACTCTTTATAAAAAGTGCAATGAACAGGTAAATGACCAGAAGTTATCCATTAGGCCTACGCCCCAAAATGTATCGTGGAAGGGCAGTGCAGTCACGGAAGGAGTACAAGTCTGGCATTACTCTACACAAAGTACATCTACTTCAGTCACTCACTGATTTCAGAAATTGATACAGGTTTTAGGAAACAGTAAGTTATTGCTTGGGGGATGTGGTTGGTTTATTACCATGGAAAGTTCAGTGAAATCCCACGTGGCTGAGCAGGGCGGAGAGACGCTGAGGACGAATAAGAAGGATGGGGGTGTACTTGTACTTTGCTGGAATACTTGCACGGTGCACCACGAACAAGTTTAGTGTGTACATGGGTTAACCATGGGGGAACCGAAGATTAGAATCGTCTATAACAAAGTTCAGTTTTGCCTACAGGCCTTTTAAGCCACTCTACCTCACTTCCAATGTTCAACGTTTGAATTGTGTAAGAACCACGGGCATGCAGGTAACATTAATTTTGACATAACTAATTTCCGCAAAAGAATGCAAACATGTTTTTGAAACATTATTATATTAGAATAAACCGTGGGATATATCAAATCCCTTGACTTAACAAAACAATGTTAACTGTAATTTTTTTTAAAGTGTTTTGAAATTTTGGTAAACATGTGCCTATAGTATGAAGGCCCGTGACTGCCATTTGGATGAATGCATACACGATGACAGAGCCAGCGTGCTGTATTGTAGGGGCCTAGGCCTGTGAGCTGTATCGGTGTGGTTTTTGTGTTAGGGTGTTTTCACCAAGGAAAAAGTGCAATGATCTTTTCCAAAATCCAGGCCAATTTGTAAAGCAACAAAACGCATGCGTGACTGCTGTCAATCTTGTGTTATAGTTACATCAATAAACCGTTAAAGTAATCAGCAAAGCATGGCCTACATCCGGGTATTCCTGGGGTTCAATAATCATAATTTTACCATAACACGTTTTCCATGTTACTTACATCATAGTCATACTCAATTACTTGTGGTTAAGCCTAACAAGGTAGTATTGTAGGAAACGTCAAAATGCATTTACTTTTGGATTAGAAGTTGAATTTGGCTTAGTCCTAAAGTTGCTCTTCAATTGGCTATAAAAAACACGTCGCGATCGGATGAAACTGGGGTCCTAAACGGTTATCGACATGACCGATATCATTTGCAAAGAATCTTCCATCATACCACTATAAACGTCAACAATTTGCTTTGACGCTTTGATGACTTCTTGAAACCATTTTAGCACGAGCATATTATTCAAATGAACAACAAGTTTTGATTCATGGCAAGCACTGCGTACATTTGTTACAACTATGTAATACAATTTCAAGGTAAAATCAGACAACGAACATTAACTTTTATTACCGATTGTTGCCATAAAAGGAAATGTTTTGGATGGTTTCCCAACTGGGTGGCGTTTTGGATGTTCTGGCTTTTGTCATTTTCTGTTGCTGTATTCTCGTTGATTTAAAATAGTCTAAAGTATATGGTGCCACCTGCAAGTACTTATAACCCTGAAATCCATGACGGTAAGTTCCGGTACCTATTCATTCACCTATTCATCAAGTGTTTCCCTCATGTCACGTGATCGAATCTTAGTCAAGATGCTTGATCTGCGGCGGCACATCTATGAAGTTCTTGATGTATCCATGCACTCATAAAAGAAGAAAACGACTTCAGAGACAAAAAAAATGGGAAAAAAAGTTCAAAAGGTTTTTGTGGTATGATGCGCTGTTAATTTTTGTTTTTTTGTACAAGAGGGTAAAGTGCTTTGTTCTGGTACAATACAAGGCTCATCCTGGCGTATCGTATACTGAGCACCTGTAGCAGTTGGTAATGTTTAGCAAAGTAACAAGCAAGTCCGCTTTCCGGTTGGAATACACAGGGTTTAAACAAGCCTTTGTCTTTGGCAGCTGAGTTGGCGAGACCTCAGCTCCCACTTATATACCCATCACAGAAAATTAAATCACAACAAGTGACTGTGTTACTGAAGCGAGACGACAACTTCTGTTGCGGAGCTATAAATTCTACCAGAGTTACGGCTTGGTGAGGCCTATACTTTGTACCTGTTGATGACTAAGCTATACGCTCGGCCGCCCATCAACAAAACACGAACCCAAGTCCCAGGGCTGTGTAGCACAACCGCAAGTTCTCATAAAATAAAGCATATATAGATTTCATATCTTTTATGATGTTGAGATACAAGGGCTGCTTTAGCACATGTTCCTTAGAAAAACACAATGCAAGGAAGATATGAAACCCCGCGGACGGATAATTTCCAACACTTCAGGAAAACTTACAAACATCCACTGTATCAGTTTTTTTTTATTAAGTTCAAAGTCAAAAGTTTCGGTGAGTTTGTAAGACTTAGGTCTACATCAGATCAGAACCCACTTACACGGGGGAATTGTGGGTGGGTCGGGAAGTGGAGGTGCGTTGGATGCAAGTGTGGGTAAGGGGGGCCAACTGCATTGGAACACCAGCCATGAGACCCATGAGTCCCTTTGAATTAAGCCTTTCCTTTTGATTCGTGGGTGGAGTCACAAAGTCTCGAGACCGATCTTTCTCAGTTATTGCCACATGTCAGAGTACTGTTGGGTAATACATTAATCTATAATTTCGTTTTGTTCCCTTCTGCAGAGCGCAAGAAGCAACAATTTCCCATTTTGCAAATACATGACTATTTTCAGAGAATGTTGCCCACCTTCCCCGGCAACTCCACCTCTCTTACCTTCCGCAAGCTCAAGAGGGTGACTCTGCAGATCTCGGCGTTGTCTCGATTACTCTGTCTCGAGGCACCTGTAGAGACTAGAGGGTGGGGTGGGGGGGGGCTGACATGCACAGAGTGGTCTTAGGAAACATGTCATAGAAAGGGGATTTAATGAACTCTCATAAAGGTTGAGTGTGGATAGATGGATACGTGAACTGGCGGGATCACATATTTGTAGAGTTCATTAAGATACATTGATGCCTCATCTTACATTTTCTTGAGGACTCCCAGATTATAACTTATAACGGCATATTTATCCATTTCGTATACTGATACAACTGACATCCTCAAATTGTCATCAAAACATCACTTCAAGGAAGGACAGTTTAAATTGGCCTTTAAGTCCCCAGATGTAAATTCAAAGGGATCTGTTTTACGATTATGGTATCAGGTAAACTACAGTGTATCAAAGATTGCGTTTTCCCGGACATTGTTAGTATTAGGAGGAATTCTGGTGTTTCCTCAAAATAAACGGTCATCCCGTATGAAATATTTGCTTAATGAGCTACATCCTTAACACCGGTGTCCTTAACAATGACGGATATCTTCTAGGATCGAAGCCATTCTAAAGCGGAACAATGCAACACGAAACACTGCTATCAATTAAGAAAATGCTAATTAGTTGATAGAGTGTGTTTAGATACTTCTCATTCAGATACTTTTCGTTGACTCTATTAACCAATCGAACAAAATTAAACAAACAAACAAACAAACTTAACATTTCCAAACAGACATCAATTAATATTTGAAACGAAACCTCTGTAGCAGTTGGTATATAATTTCTAGAAATTAATTCACATGACAAATGTTTGAACACGTCTTGGTGGTGCATAATCCAATTCGAGACGATATAGATTGATGTTGAAAGGCCTTCTACTCATCGTAATGATACCATTATAAGACTGAAAGTTCCCGTCGTGGAACGAGGATTTTAGTCTTAGTGTACAGTAATTAACATAGATGGGGGACAATATTTGGCGGTTCCCTTTTTTGGTCGTCCTTGAATGGGACTGTCCGGACAACAAAACTGTATTAAAATGGTCCAAGCCCCCTTTTGTCCTTCTCTATGTTCCCATGACCGAGCAAGCAGACCTGTAAATCCAACATTTGCGGTTTATCCGGTCCGGAACCAGGCGCTACTGCTTCATGGGAAACGGCTAACTACCACAATGTTGTCTCCATCAAAAATAATAATGAGTTTTAGGAAATGCTGCGGAGAAGTGAAGAGAGAGAGAGAGAGAGAGAGAGAGAGAGAGAGGAGAGAGAGAGAGAGAGAGAGAGAGAGAGAGAGAGAGAGAGAGATCGCATAAGATTTATGAATTTATGGTTTTGTTATTGAATGAACACATCCGCAGGAAGAGTGTCTCGGTAAAGTAACGAGCTGTAACTTTTGTAAGCTATATTATATTCATTGAATCGCGGAACCAAGAAGTTTGCCTACTTATCGAATACGTCTTATTCCTGACTGATTTTGAAGATTTCGAATGATTTTAACTAGTAGTGTAGTACTCCGTGATGTTTGATTTAGTTGAATCGTAACGGCAGACCTAATGACAACACGCTTATATTGCGCTTCCATCGTTTGTTCAATAATGAAGCTAATTCTACAGAAAGGCAGAGCATATTTTCAGTAATTGTCAAAGTCCATTATCCTCACTTGGTGTATCCAATCATGTGCATAAAATAACAAACCATTGCAAATTTGGGGATCAAATGGTCATCGAAGTTGCGAGAAAATAGTGAAAGAAAAAAAAACACCATTGTTGCACAGAAATGTGTGCTTCAGTTGCCTGAGAAAGGCTTCATGTCTAAAGCCTTTCTCAGTTTCACATTTTGGGGGAAAAAGTTACCCCTTTCTCTAAAACTACATTACTTCTAAGGGAGTCGTTTCTAACAATGTTTTATAATATCAAAAGCTCTCCAGTGCTCTTTACCAAGTAAGTTTTTACTTGTGGGGGTATTACCAAAAATACACTCTGCCTTTAAACCAACATATAAGATCAGATCATTTTTTGCCCATCTACAATCGGTTTAGTTTCATTGATTTGAATTTGAACAAACCAAACTGCATAATGAATTGCCTACAAACGTACAACATTACTGTTAAAATGTAGACACTAAGGACGGTTGTGTTTTTGTGGCGGACCGCACCAATTCGAATTACAGAGATTGTAGACTATTTGGACACGTCAGTTCGTTTTTGCACGTTTGATAAATATTTTACAAAACTGGGATAAGAGGAAAGTGCCGCTGAAAGTCAATCTCCTCAATTGAAAACTTTACCCTTTTCAGAACGTAGCTGTCTGAAAAAGTTGGCAGACCAGTACACAATCCCTCCCCCAACTGTGTGGTTGACTGAGAAAGCTTTTGAAATTCGACGGCGCCAAGGCATTTGACGAATAGATTCTGATTTTATGTTGTTTTTTAATGTGGGCGGTTGGTCACGAACAACGTTTTTTAGACACGGTACATCAACATTTCGTCAAGAGGAAAACAAACAATGCAACTGCACGAAATGTACAGTCAACTACAGAAGAAATCGGCACATTAACACATACACTCAAACAACAGAATAAAACACAAGCGTTAGGTTTATTGACGAGACCCTTAAAACTGTGAGAAATAAACTTTTTCAGATACGTATTGTTCTCTACAACAACAGGTAAAATGAACGCCGACCATATAAAACCATATAAAGATGTACAGGTCTTTTCTATAGACTATATTCCTACCTCCATGATTTAACCGCCCTTTATAGGTCTGTATGATTACAGGATACGGTGACATAATTGGCCTCGGCGCAATTTAATCAAGAAAATCTATGTATATTTAAGATAAAGATGCATTGATAAGAAACAGCCAAATAACTAGACTATAGTTCGGTTTAATCATAGTTCAATGATGTTGCTTATCACATCGATATGCACATAATGTGTGTGCACAGTGCAGGAAATACGTCTATAACACAATGACTCTACTGGGCAGAATTATTAGAAATGTTTTTTTCTCATCATTGTTTCGATTGATCTAGTTTCAATTCGAAATATCCTTAATTAATTTCCTTTTCATCATTAACCATTCCGACAGATCAAGTTTGACTATGCAGGGGGCAACTATATACCCCGCCATAAACAAACACTTTAATTAATTCTCAGATTAAGAAGGATTTCAATACCGTAATATTAACCTATTGTTTCCGGTTTGTAAGATCAATTAAACCGGCAACAACACCACACACGTGGACTGGATTTACACCGAGATTAAAATGAATTGATTAACCAAGTCGACATAAAGCAGGTACCAGGATTAAGGTCAACTCTCATAATAGTGTCAGTAAAGACCTACAAAACATAATTGTTTGAAATTAAGTTGATAAATTCATTTATTTACTTTTTCTTTAAAAACGTTTGTTGGAGAACCCGAACCCTTATTTTTTTCTTATGGTATTTTTCCATCGTTCTGTTTTGCCACTATACCGTAACTAAAACAGCGAACTAGGAACAAGCCTGGGCCCTAATTTATAGAGCTGCACAATTAACAAATAATGCTCGCCTTTTTGCTATTTAGGGGAGGACCAGTAAATGACGTGTTATTCTAGCTTGTGAATCTGATTTATAGTGCAAAGTATGTGTGCACTTAGCAGCAATATTTGGGCTGTGTTGTGGTCATCGGCTTGACACCACCTGAAACCTAAATCTGATAGGATCAGTTTGACTTTACTGACGCAATCTCATTGAGATGCCATCTTACATCAAACTGTGGAAGTCTCCGTTACCACATCCACAATAACTTCCTATCCTATTTCAATCCAACTCACATGTTGTGGTTTTGGATTGGAATCCTAACCACACAATGTTGAATTATTAAACTTCCATCAATCACTACAACTCCACACTCAACTAAACCCAGGTACAACCACACATCTATGAGTATCTGTCCATTGGGACCCATTACTTGCAGCACAAATACTGCGGGATATTTTGTATTTTACCCTTGGGGTTAGGATAAGCTTAAACTTTGCTCTCTAATGTTGAACTTTGACACATTTTCAGTGCGTTGATGGAAGCAATAACTGGCGGCTTGTTTGTGCGTAATGTATGCAAGATGGTCGAATTAGGCTGGAAATTTGCAATATTTTTTACAATGACGCAATATTTTCTTGTAATTTTGGGGACATAAGAATCATGTTGGTGCCCATACCATTGCCTATCTCATCCATAATCGGGTCTCAAAAGATCTTCATATAAAGTTGTTTTTAGTTTAAACAACGTTTTGATCTTTTCAACGAGACTGTGAGAATGCACATCTTATGGTAAAGGAACATTGGAACATTGACACCAACAAGTTCTTCCACATCAGTCTTGAACATCTACAGAATTGCAGTTGTTGTGATTTCTCAGAGTACGATTGGTACTGTTGACTCGAGAGGGAAATAATGTAATAAACTGACTGTGGGCCAATATATCTATCATCAGAAACACCTTCGTCTGAAAGTTTGTCACCTCCAACGTCCTGCAGCAGTAACACTCAGTTAATCAATAAAACAATAACGTGAAGTTTTTTGAGCTCTTCGTCTATGGTGTTCTGAGTCCCAACGATAAAACCGTTTTGGAGAACTGCACAGAACAAATAGAGCTTGAACTTTCTTTCAGATGCAATAAACAATAGGAGAGATTGGACACGAGGTATATTGCACATCGTTATTCTCTACAGAGTAAATAGGTCCTATACTGAGCTAAAATGTTGGCTTCGTTACCCCCGTGGAACGATGAACTGGCTAGCTCCAACAATCCGCATGCCAAAGGTTGTAACACAGTCAGGTTTAATTGAGAGAGTTCAACTACTGCCGTGTTCTCTGTTTTAAGCACATAGAGAATGTGGTAGAATGAATAAGTAAAAGGTCAATGACTGATTAACACAGAGACTAAGCATTCCGTTTTTTGCTCCACTCCCCCAACCAACAAAACACAATATACCACGTTATAATAATTACACAGTGCGCATAATATACAGTTACTATCTCCCTGTTATACCACGCACTTAACAATTACACACATCCTCTATAGTATTATCCAACAAAATAACATCGATTTTCTTTACTCATTCAATGTTTATGTTTCTGTTATTTTATGCTTTTAGCGTCAAGGAGAGCTGGCCTTGGGAAGGGCATCAACTGCAGGTCATGAACGGCACTCAATTGCTATTCATTGTGACTGGATGATAAAAACTAACAAATGCATCCTTTCATAATCATCACAGAGTTACATTTGTTGATATTGCATGTAAAAGGTGAACACTTATGTTTTGATTTGATGATTTTAGTTCACATCCGGAGTGGTTGGATTCCCCAATAACCACACTGTGTTCAACATAGCATGTCCCTTGCTGAAATGGTAGACGGTACTACTATTCTTCACGCAGGCACATACTGTTAAACACAGACCTCAAGTTGAATCAATATTGGCTGCATGGAGGGAATACAATTTTCCCTGTATGTGTGCATAGATACCCATATTAAACAAAATTCATTTCTTTTGTTGAGCCCTCAGGATGCATAAGAACTGCAAACGAGCCTGTTCCCGTATATGTTATCGGAGTCATGGAGGAACATTCAACTGGCAAAGATTCGTGTTGGAAGTAGGGGGGGGGGCTGGGGTGGATGATTTACTTAAATTGCTTACATTACCCATGTGAGGTAAACTTGTTCGAAATGACGATGCATTTATCAACGTTATTGTCAAGGGCAGATCCAGGATATTTGGAAAAAGGCAGGCACTCATAACATTGCGAACAGGAAGCGCGAAGCAGCGGCACGAGGACCAGTGGCCCTGGTTATGATACGGAATGACAATGCTCTCCGCTGGTGTATTCTGAACCTCTCTATTATCTTGTCAGTGAAAGTAGTTAAAACGGTTTGTGCTTTTTCTCAGTTTTTTTCTCTTCTGCAAAAATGTATTCAAAACACTAGGGGCGAGTGCGGGTATGCATCGCAAAGCTACCACGGCGTGGGGTTCGGGGTCCACTCAAGGGCCAATCATTTCTGTAAGTTTTTTTTTTAAATACAGATGTTCTCTTGTGTATTCTGAGATTTTATGTGCTAATGTTTTCAGCGGAAGATGTTTCAACCTTTTGTGTTTTCTCTTAATTGTTTGCTCTCTTAAAAAATTAGTGGGCAACATTTAGAAAAGCGAGCATGCACGCATCGCGAAGCTCACATCGGCATGGGTCAGGGCCTAAGCCCCCCGAAGGGCCACGGACAAATTTGTTGAAGATAAAACTATTCTTTTTGCATTCTTAACCCTTTTGGGTTATCTTTTTAGAAAAAATAGTTCAAACTTTTGTTAACCCTTGGTTGTTTTGTTTTTGGAAAAAATAAACCCCAAAACAAAATTAGTTGGAATTTTACCGTGAGCGTTTTACATCACAGTACGTTTACTTAATTAAAAAGACACTCATGGTGTTTCAAGACATCGTGTCGATCACGTCCTTTTCATGTTCGCATTATGTTTCTTGAAAGGACTATCCGTATGGTAAAACAAACAAGAAAAAAGGGAAGTTACCAAACGGTAAAACAATCTGGTAAGGGCAACCTAATGGTAAAACAAACTGGCAAGGGTTACCATTGGTAAAACAAACAAAGAAAGGATACCCAATGGTATAAAAGAAAAAAAGAAAGGGTACCCATTGGTAAAACAAACAAGGACAGGTCACCCATTGGTAAAATAAACAAAGAAAGGAGACCCATTGGTATAAAAGAAAAAAGAAAGTATACCCATTGGTAAAACAAACAAGAAAATGCCACCACTGGTAAAACAAACAAGAAAATGCCACCCATTGGTAACTTGTACAAACAAGGAAAGGATACCAATTGGTAAAACAAACAAGGAAAGGATACCCGTTGGTAAAACAAACAAAGAAAGGATACCCATTGTTAAAATAAACAAGGAAAGGATAACCATTAGTAAAAGAAACAAGAAAATGCCACCCATTAGTAAAACAAACAAGGAAAAGCCACCCATTGGTAACTTGAACAAACAAGGAAAGGATACCTATTAGTAAAACAAACAAGGAAAGAATACCCGTAGGTAAAAGAAACAAGAAAAGGTTACCCATTGGTAAAACAAACAAGGAAAGGATACCCGTTGGTAAAAGAAACAAAAAAGATTACCACATGGTAAAACAAACAAGGAAAGGATACCCGTTGGTAAAAACAAGAAAAGGTTAACCATGGTAAAACAATAGAAAGGCACCCTTGGTAAAAGAAACAAGTAAAGGTTACCCATTGGTAAAAAAACAAGGAAAGGCCAACCCATTGGTAAAAAAAAAAAAAAAAGGTTACCCATTGGTAAAAAAACACGAAAATGCCACCATTGGTAACATAAAAAAAGGGAAAGATCACCCATTGTAAAACAAAGAAGGAAAGGCTACCTAATGGTATGGTAAGCTAGAAATGTTTGTCTATTGGTAAGCTGAGGAATGGTTACCTATTGGTAAGACTGAGGAATAGTTACCTACTTGGTAACTGAGGAACGGTTACCTTTGGTATGAAAACTGAGGAAGGTTACCTATTGTAAGTGGGAATGGTACCTAATGGTATGAAGCTAAGGAATGGTTACCTATTGGTAAAGCTGAGGAATGGTACCTGTTGGTAAGCTGAGAAATAGTTACCTACTGGTAAGCTGAGGAAAGTTACCTATGGTAAGCTGAGGAAACGGTTACCTAATGGTATGGTAAACTGAGGAATGGTTACCATTGGTAAGCTGGGAATGGTTACCTAATGTTGGTAAGCTAAGGAAGGTCTACCATTGGTAAGCTGGGAATGGTTACCTATTGGTAAGCTGAGGAATGGTTACCATTGGTAACTGAGGAAATGGTACCTATTGTAAGCTAGAGGAAAGGTTACCTAATGGTATGGTAAGCTGAGGAATGTTTGTCTATTGGTAAGCTGAGGAATGGTTACCTATTGGTAAGCTGAGGAATAGTTACCTACTGGTAAGCTGAGGAACGATACCTTATGGTATGGTAAGCTGAGGAATGGTTACCTATTGGTAAGCTGGGGAATGGTTACCTAATGGTATGGTAAGCTGAGGAATGGTTACCTATTGGTAAGCTGAGGAATGGTTACCAATTGGTAAGCTGAGGAATGGTTACCTATTGGTAAGCTGAGGAATGGTTACCTATTGGTAAGCTGGGGAATGGTTACCTAATGGTAAGCTGAGGAATGGTTACCATTGGTAAGCTGAGGAATGGTTACCATTGGTAAGCTGAGATGGTTACTATGGTAAGCTGAGGAATGGTTACCTAATGGTAGGTAAGCTGGAGGAATGTTTACCTATTGGTAAGCTGAGGAATGGTTACCTATTGGTAAGCTGAGGAATGGTTACCTATTGGTAAGCTGAGGAATGGTTACCTATTGGTAAGCTGAGGAATGGTTACTTATTGGTAAGCTGAGGAATGGTTACCTATTGGTAAGCTGGGGAATGGTTACATAATGGTAAGCTGAGGAATGGTTACCATTGGTAAGCTGAGGAATGGTTACCTATTGGTAAGCTGAGGAATGGTTACCTATGGTAAGCTGAGGAATGGTTACCTAATGGTAAGCTGAGGAATGGTCACCTATTGGTAAGCTGAGGAAAGGCACCCATTGGTAAGCTGAGGAATGGTTACCTAATGGTATGGGAAAAGATGGAGAATGTTACCTATTGGTAAGCTGAGGAATGGTTACCTATGGTATGGTAAGCTGAGGAATGGTTACCTATTGGTAAGCTGAGGAATGGTTACCTAATGGTATGGTAAGCTGAGAATGGTTACCTATTGGTAAGCTGAGGAATGGTTACCTATTGATAGCTGAGGAACGGTTACCTTATGTATGGTAAGCTGAGGAATGGTTACCTTATGGTATGGTAAGCTGAGGAATGGTTACCTATTGGTAAGCTGGGGAATGGTTACCTAATGGTATGGTAAGCTGAGGAATGGTTACCTATTGGTAAGCTGAGGAATGGTTACCAATTGGTAAGCTGAGGAATGGTTACCTATTGGTAAGCTGGGGAATGGTTACCTATTGGTAAGCTGAGGAATGGTTACCTATTAGAAAGCTGAGGAATAGTTACCTATGGTAAGCTGAGGAACGGTTACCTAATGGTATGGTAAGCTGAGGAATGGTTACCTATTGGTAAGCTGGGGAATGGTACCTATTGGTAAGCTGAGGAATGGTTACCTATTGGTAAGCTGAGGAATGGTTACCTATTGGTAAGCTGAGGAATGGTTACCTAATGGTATGGTAAGCTGAGGAATGTTATGTCTATTGGTAAGCTGAGGAATGGTTACCTATTGGTAAGCTGAGGAATAGTTACCTATTGGTAAGCTGAGGAACGATACCTTATGGTATGGTAAGCTGAGGAATGGTTACCTATTGGTAAGCTGGGGAATGGTTACCTAATGGTATGGTAAGCTGAGGAATGGTTACCTATTGGTAAGCTGAGGAATGGTTACCTATTGGTAAGCTGAGGAATGGTTACCTATTGGTAAGCTGAGGAATGGTTACCTATTGGTAAGCTGAGGAATGGTTACCTAATGGTAAGCTGAGGAATGGTTACCTATTGGTAAGCTGAGGAATGGTTACCTATTGGTAAGCTGAGGAATGGTTACCTATTGGTAAGCTGAGGAATGGTTACCTAATGGTATGGTAAGCTGAGAATGGTTACCTATTGGTAAGCTGAGGAATGGTTACCTATTGGTAAGCTGAGGAATGGTTACCTATGGTATGGTAAGCTGAGGAATGGTTTACCTATTGGTAAGCTGAGGAATGGTTACCTATTGGTAAGCTGGGGAATGGTTACCTAATGGTAAAGCTGAGGAATGGTTACCTATTGGTAAGCTGAGGAATGGTTACCTAATTGGTAAGCTGAGGAATGGTTACCTATTGGTAAGCTGAGGAATGGTTACCTATTGGTAAGCTGAGGAATGGTTACCTATTGGTAAGCTGAGGAATGGTTACCTATTGGTAAGCTGAGGAATGGTTACCTATTTGGTAAGCTGAGGAATGGTTACCTATTGGTAAGCTGAGGAATGGTTCACCTATTGGTAAGCTGAGGAATGGTTACCTATTGGTAAGCTGAGGAATGGTTACCTATGGTAGCTGAGGAATGGTTCCATTGGTAAGCTGAGGAATGGTTACCTATTGGTAAGCTGAGGATGGTTACCCATTGGTAAGCTGGGGAATGGTTATCTATTGGTAAGCTGAGGGAATGGTTTACCTAATGGTAAGCTGAGGAATGGTTATCTATTGGTAAGCTGAGGAATGGTTACCTAATGGTAAGCTGAGGAATGGTTACCCATTGGTAAGCTGAGGAATGGTTACCCATTGGTAAGCTGAGGAATGGTTACTTATTGGTAAGCTGATGAATGGTTACCCATTGGTTAAATCAACATGGCAGAGGGCTTTCATTGGCAAAAGTAGCTAAGAAGGTTTCAAGCTAGCAAGGAACGGGCTCCCGGGAAAATGAATCGGACTGTGGCTCAACCCATGGGTGAAAATCTGTATAAGAAACAATTAACGTTTTAATGGGAAAATTAAACCTTCTACTAAATATTTTGTTATGTCCTGGAAAATGTTTTGTTATTCTGACTCTAAAAACATTTCAGGTCTTTTAAGAAGATAGGCCTATGTGTCATTACTTTTAAAAAAAACATTGGACACACGAGAGTTTGAATATTTTCCTTAATATACCATAATTTGTATATGTGTTGTGATCTACATATCCATGCACAAAAACCATCTGAATGATAAGCATTTAAAGATACCAGCAGCGCTGAAAATAGTACAAATTAAAGATATCCTGCTCCTACCTATATAAAATGAATGACATTTAGAAAATGTGTTTGGATTGGAATCAAGGCAAGCCGTATCTCTGATAACGGTGGATTCTTCTGTTTAATATAGGTCTGGGTTTAAGCGTCAACCTGGATGTATTTTACCATAAAGTTTTAAGCATTGGCTCCCCGTTGACGTATTGTAATGCATATTCTGAAGGCTTTGGTTTGAGCTTCAACAACCCATTAATTTAAATGTTCTTATTGTACATGGATGAGTTCATATACCGCGATTAAAGATACAGGATCTCTCAGCAGAACTTTGCCCTAGCTCTTTTTTATTTAAGTAAACCTTTCTCTGTGATAAACCAAGACATTGGCGTGTCATAAAATGCGATTGCACCCCTTCGTTATCAGTCCATTGTATCGTATGTATACATACAACGAACAACAGAGAATAGGTTCGCAAACACCTTTCAAATTTTATTTTCGGAATAGCGATTCCATTGCAGTGTGTTACCAAAGCGTAATTGCAACTTTTGCCTGTTTTGTGACCGTGTGATGAACCATGCATAAGCCTATTTGGGCGTGTAGATTGGTAGAGCACGTTTACGAAGTCCATGGCTTGGATACCACGAGCAGATAATGGTAACATCCGGAGCGAACTTTCGCTCATTATAATGTCCGATAATCGCTAGTATTCGAAAGCGACCACGCCGTAAACACGATTGCAGATTGCCTGATCTCATTAGCACTTAGATTCAGTGAGCATTCATGACGATATGTTGTATTGTCTTACTTGAATTGTTTGGTAAGTCTTTGCCCCAAGAGAATCAGTGTTTGAATGAGAGTGACACAGGGGAGGGCTAAGCAAGGTCGGTGTCCGCACGGTGCCCAACTCAAAGACACACTGCATGCCCGTGGCTTAATCACATCACAATAATGCATCTCCAACATTTGTACGGTTTTGGCCTATTCGAAAAATGCATCAAGGACCTGGATTTCTTTAACTTTTTGTCAAAAAAAGAAAAAAGAAATCGGGTAGGTGTCACTGTCGTTTTGGTCTAAAACTTTTGGTGCCAACACAAAAAGCCACTATAATAGGGGTGTAGGCTGGCAATGTAATGACGAACGGGCTTTACGCACTGCCCTTGCCGAAGGAATAGATCTAGATATGATCTGACAAAAAAAAACCACACAAATGATTAAGTCTATCAGACTATTAAAGCCACCTGTGTTACCAAGGCCGAGACCTTGAAGATGTTTCCACCCAAACATTACTGGGCAATAATGTGAATGGAAGTTTGACCGCTCTCATTGGATACGATAGAATCTCATGTAAACAAAATAAACATTAAGTTTTCTTATAAAGGGAAAGTACCAGACAGTTAAACGCAGAAGACAACCAACCATTAATGATTGAAACACGGACACATCACTTTGAAAATACAACATGTCGTTTCTTCAAAAACAACAAAAACAGTATCACCTGTAGTCTTAGTTTTTAAATGACAAGCAGGTGAATTGACAACAAGATACGCTTCATAACACCATATACTGATTATCTTTAACAGTTAAACATCAGCAAATAGGCTCCGCAAAACAACACCTTACAAACTGGATGAAATGAAGGCATGCGTAAAATTGTCCTCAAATAATAAGTCGCCCCCGTTAATTAAGCTCACAATTGTTTGTTATTTTTTGGCAGACAGAAGGATAGTGGTGCGCAAATATTGTTGGTTGATTGGAACATGGGTGAATAGGGACAACAGACGAGTTTTTGTAAACTGCAAGGATGCTAAAAACAAGAGCACAATGTGTAAAGGCATGCGGTAAATGATGGAAGAAAAAGTGATGTAATTGACTCTTCTATCACTATTGGAGGTGTTCCTTCCAAAGGCGATTGTCTGTTTCCTCAAGATGTTGTTTCTGGCGGTAAACCACCACAAAGGGGTCCCCTTTTCATTAAGTAAGCTATTTATGTAACTTACCGGAGTTTGAGACCATTGCTGGTTGTGGTAAGCCAACCCTTCATTTCAACGTGAATGGTACGTCTGCTATTGGGTAGACAAGGACACAAATGGTCAAGCTTTGTGGGTCAATGACATTCAGTTTTACGTTGCATAAAAAACATAATTTGATTGTCCTGTTTGCCTATCAGAAATAATCCCACCCTGTTTTTTAGTGGTGTAACTAGCTAGGGAGGGGGGGGGGGTGGGAGGAGGGAGAGCTCAGAACTGCTCAGAACCTTTGCCCCACTCTTGACCCTCCCCCCAGTGAGATCGAAGAAACACACAAAATTAATGGTTCCCTACATCAAAAAAGGCCCCTAATGTCTTGATGTCTTTTCCCCCAGTTTGCCCCCAAATAAAAATGTCTGGTTTTGTCACTGCTGATGTACAACCCATGGAGGCATGTATTTATTATGAGGCAGCTTTCTACGTGGTTATTCAGCAAACAACACAAGCAATTATCAGAATCCAATATGCCTTTATTCCTCAACGCAAAAACGCCCGTTTTAGCGTTACTTCAGCTATGAGTATAGGCTACACCAGCCAGTAAATAGAGGAATTGTACACTAAGCTTTCGCACCTCTGATGCTGTCACAACATTTAGGAAAATCAAACTTTTAGACCTGTTCAGTTATTCTTAATAATCTGACTAGTCATTAATCTTACTTTTTAACTCATCTAGTTCAGCTGGACGCTGTTTCTGTCAAATCTAAGACCAGAGATTGTAAACAACTATTACTGAGTTTGATATGGCGCGCTGCCCAGCGTGTAGGCGCCTATGTGTACAGTGTTATTGCTGAAAATAGCACAGAAGCAACGGTACCACCTTATCTGATTTTCACCACACGCCACACACGTGGCGCTCATACAACGGTCCACTTCTGGAAAATAATTGTGTGTTTTTTTACAAAGTGAGAATGGTTGTACTCTGATCTTTTAGTCAACATACTGACAGATCAAAAAATAAATAAATAACCGTCAACAGGGTCCTGTAAAGCTAAGTTGTGTACCACGCCATGTCATTATGAACCCCTGACCGATACAGAGGACTATGCGTATACAAAACAGCAGCTGTGCCTTCCATGGGTTATTTTCGTCCCATAGTAAGTTATAGTTTATGTTGTAGTCTTACCAACTTTAGGCTATGTTCAAACCCGGGCACAGGAACTTATAGAACACTTAAATCATTGTCATGACTGATATATAGAACTAGCTGGAAGATGCCCCTTCCACTTAGATTAATGGGCTTAGCCCCTTCCCTCCCCTCTTGCCCCGTTCCCCCAAATAAGTGAGATCGAATAAAAACTTAAATTGTTGGATTTGGTTTCTCAGTTAAAACATGATTTTGTGTATGACCTGCATACGTATCAAGCAAATAGTGTAATGCGGTTTTAAACAGGTTATAGTTTATGTCACTGGGCATGTGGTTGGAACTTCTTGCAAATGATTTCTCTCAAGGCCTCTACCCCTAAGCGACCCCCCCTCAAAAAAAAGTATAGTTACCTGATTATAGATATTTTGTTCTTCTTCTAAATTCCACTTTTTTAACTTATGCTTTTGCGTATTTTGCTTGTTGAAATTCTCTTCAGTGAAAACGGAATCATTTACATTATGCTTTTGTCCGCTTTAAGGAACATTACAGAATTGGTAAGAAAAAAACTTGTAAAAATATACTTTTGATCACAGATTTACATAAAACTTACACGGTCTAATGATGATGATAGTAGAAAACATCCCTTGAAATATTTCTGTCTGAAATGCCATATTTTATGAGAATTGAATAAACCAATTTTCCGATTGGAGTTTATCGCTCAGTGAGCGTTTTATTCATTTGTTGAATCAATATGATTTCATGCAAAATGTGTAATCGGTTTTTCACTATTTTCTCGTGACCCAGATGGCCGATCGATCTCAAACTTCTACAGGTTTGTCAGTTTATGTATATGGTGGATTACATAAAGTGCTTACACTGGCAGCAACTGTTTTGTTAGCAAAACCAATTCTGTAATGTTCCTTTAAAATAAACACGTTGTCTTCAGACGCTCTTCCGCTTGAATCTCATAATTGCCCTTAATTAAAGTTCTAATAGTTATACCAGTTTGTGTTTGTTTTGGTTTGTTGTTGCATGTAATCCCTAGTGATGGCATAATATTAGCTTGTTGGTAGTTAGGGCGACGGAAACTGCATCTGGACCAGGGTTGGACACGCAATCCGGTCAGGGGAGGCGTCTCCTTCTAGTACGTGGGATTCATTTCGAACACTAGTTGGGCTTTACCAGTTATCCAGCATTGTCCTTTTCCAAAGTTGTTTAACCCAAGCGGACGTGTTCCTTCGTGACAAACCAGTTAGTTTGTCTTTGTCCGGACATCATCCCGTCAAACAAGATGATTGGACTGGGTTTGACTCCTCCGAGACGGTCAAACCACCGTGGCTAAAAGCCACCCAAATAGCAAACAGCTATCCTTTGGGACCCATATCGGAAGTAATGGACTACATGGACAAACGCTTTTGTTCCGTTTGGTACGCCCTCTGCACAGGAAATAATCGAGTCTTTATGCAATTTCATAATATTGAGGGAAGGCTAAGTTTCTAGGCTTATACGTCTCCAAGTCTCAGTAAACGGGGCATTAATGGACCACGCAGTTGAAACCTGGCACGGGGCCAAAAGTGTGTAGCCGATAATTTCGTTTAAAACAAGTTTTAATGTGTTTTAAAGGTAAAGCCAGGATAAAGGTATCTTATAAAAAGTTTCGGTTTCCTGTGCTAATTAATTATTTACCTACGGAGTTTATTAAAACGTACTGTTGTCATTGACGAGAAAAGAAACTTAATCAAACGTGATCCAGGGCGGGTGCTACCGTTCTGCCAATCTCCCTGTAAATAGTAGTAGAGGGGAAGAAGCCGATTCTACAAACTGTTTCTTAAAGGAACATTACAGAATTGGTAAGAAAAAACCTGTAAAATATACTTTTGATCACAGATTTACATAAAACTTACACGGTCTAATGATGATGATGGTAGAAAACATCCCTTGAAATATTTCTGTCTGAAATGCCTTATTTGATGAGAAATGAATAACAATTTCCGATGGTTTATCGCTCAGTGAGCGTTTTATTCATTTGTTGAATCTATATGATTTCATGCAAAATCGGTTTTTCACTATTTTCTCGTGACCCAGATGGCCGATCGAGCTCAAACTTCTACAGGTTTGTCAGTTTATGTATATGGTGGATTAAATAAAGTGCTTACACTGCCAGCAACTGTTTTGTTAGCAAAACCAATTCTGTAATGTTCCTTTAACATGTATGATGTTTCTTACCCAACAGGTTGCGTTAATGGATGTTTTACTTACGGTTTTACATACTTTAAAGAAATTATCCCCAAATCAGCAGATGAATTCAACGATAGAGCAGAGGCAGGTGTATGGGACGGCCTTTTGCACCCTATAAAGTGTTTACTCAAACTGACTGATGATCCAGTCGGGCTAGTCCTAACTGTACTCACTATGTGTCTGCCAAGTAAATGTGACTATCGTCCAACTCACCAGTAAAAAAAGGCGGGAGATTTTGTTATCAATGATTCAGGTGGAATGGCCGTCTATCTCGAGTATCCCAGGTGTGCAAATATTACCAAGGATGATCGAATCGCATTAAACTGATCACTCGCTCGCGTTGTACACTGCAGTCAGATCAAAACTAAAGTCCGAACAAAGTAATACATTAATAATGCAGAAAGACAGGTTGTGTTGATTGTATTACAGCGATTCCTCTACAGTGAGCCTATTTGACCATTTTGTCATTTGACTGGTATAACAGGTCAGCCTATAATGATTATAATACAAACAGAGTTCTTTTTACTGTAAATCTTATTTCTTAGAAAGAAGTTACTCATAATGTAATACGTCAATTTACAATGCAATCATTCGAGATCAGTGGGCACAAATGTGTTATTAACGATTGACGCATGCCTTGCTGCTCCGTCATGCAGTTCACGCTCACGATAATATTAGCATTTTAAGGATTAGAATTTAATGGTAACTTTTATACCTTTTTGTTTATCCGAATTGTGTACAAGATTTACAGTTATGGGAGAACCTTTGCGTTTATAGTGCAAACCGTAAAGAGCAGGTGTGCTGACCAAACTTTGATCTGTTATTGTGCCACAGTTTGATGACTTGTTGACAACCGAGTGTTATTGGCTTTGTGCTCCGTTGTTATTTTTCTATTATTATTATTTTACTATTATTGTATTTGACACGGAGAGTTTTCAAGTGTTGACAAAGTGTTCCATTCCACGCCATGTGCTTTGGGAGACATTAAGTGTACATCACGTGCTCGAACACCCGGTAGTCATTTATATCTCCATGATATATTGGCCCCCAAATAGATTTTGTTATTTGCATATAAAAAGCATGTTGTGTGCACGTCAGATCTGCGGCTATCGTTTAAATAAAAACACCGTATTGCATTAATGTGTGGAAATTGCCTCCTTTTAATACAGGCGTAGTATTTTTGGCCCAAGAGACTAGTATTGACACAATGATGTAAACCAGCCTTTGTTATATATCCATGTAGGATTCGCTCTTCTAACCAAGCTGAACAAAATTTGGCAAAATGCCATTTAAACGAAATGTTGTTGACATTGCACTTTATTTCAATTACTGTTTAAGGCTAAAACATATATTTGGTTTTCTTTTGTCGCTCCGGTTAACTTAATGTTACTTTTTAATTCGCTTGGTATTAGAATGTTTGGAGGAGTAGGCCTACTCTACGATTGGTATTATTAATTCAACTACAAACAAAGTATGCTGCCATGTGTGTTTATATTTAGTTAATGGTGTAAAGAGAGTCAAGCTAGAAGTTAAATTCACAGCAGGGGAGATTTTTTATTCGCTCCAGCAAACTCGGGAAAAATCAGACATTGTTTCATTAAATTGATAACAATTAGCCTGAGTGTATAGTAAACCCCGAAAACCATTTTATGTTTAGCAACTCCAATACCTTTGACAATTATTGTTGTCATGTATCCATAGTAATCGTATCCAACAATTTCATTGTCATGTTGTTTTTCTCAGATTCTAAAAATCCTGGATTCAGTGAGAAATTTGAAGGCGAGTGGGTCCGTTTCGCTTGACAGGTTCAATCAAGGATTGTAAGAAATCGCTACACGTTCTGGGTTTGCTATTGGAGCGCATTCGATTGTGACACACGTGCTATAATATAGTTTTGGCTTGTGAGTATTGCCTCTCTCGCGAGTGAAACAGCGCATGCGCATACTACAGCATTGTCAATCAATCACCACAGCCGAAAGATCTCTATTAGCCGATTTATGTGTTGTCATTTTTTATACCATTCATCCCATGTCCTATGAATGGGCGGGGCAGCGGTGACCCGCTATTTACTTCACGTCAAACTCTTCGTGTAAGGCACATACACACAATCTTTACTACCTTGCACAGTGAATAGCGGTCGGCTGTTGCCGGGAACTATATATAAACTCGTCATTTCCCGCGTTGAAAAATAGTACATTGAAGGAAAAACACGGACTTGTAAGGATTGACTGGGACGGACAAGCTATACTACAATAATATCACGGAAACCTCAACACGAACCGGATACTAGCCGTTTGCCAATATACAAATTCACGTTGTACATCTTTGAATGACGTGTATTGGATTGTAGTTTCTACATTAAACTCAAGGTCGATTTCGTTATCAGGGGATTGTAAATCATCACGTTTATGTAAGTAAAAACACATCTAGCTGTCATCTTGTTTATCTTTTCATCGCACATTCCCTAATGTTCTGGACCATTGTGGTAACCTTCATAATATTCAGTTGAACAACGCAGTTTTTGAAAGAACACGTTCTTTCTGTGTGATTGCTTTTTAATTCACACTGATTTGTGTACCTGCACGTCAGACGCAGAAACACGTGCTTCTGTGACCATTTTCTACCAAAATAAATACAGCCTGTTACTACTTTTTGACTTTCAAACTTCAAACAAGTTAGACTTAATGGGTGTAGAACTTCTAAGTTTACTGATTTATTACGCTGTGTTTATTGTCTTGGTCAACAATGTTTATAACATAAACATTGTAAGAGTATGTTCAGGCGCAAATGTCACAGTGGCGGCAATTAGTTTGACCCTAATTCCCTCTACTTTATCATTTATGTTTGTATGCAGTCATGTTCCCTCCACGTACATTTACAAGTATTGGCCCTATTGGCTATATAAAACTTTTTGAATATTTCGTGTAAACTTATTGTTCTTTTCCCTTTATATAATGTTCTTTATTTTTTGATGATTTTATGCTTCAACCAGCACCGGGTCTAATTTATGTGAAACGGGCACATAGGCTAATGGCCCATATTGTTCACCCCGTGTCACGTAAAGTCAAGTAATTTCACGGTATAGTAGAAACATCATGATGTGTTTTGACTATCGCTCGTAGCTCCTTGACTAGCCAAGCTTCGTTCACAACCAATCTCTCTTAGGATGATTTGTGTTTTGGATCAATTAATTGGTTGATTAAAATGATTAAAGGTAAGCAGACATCAGGCTACCTCAAGATAACGCAACCTTTACCCCCACCATCAAATCACAGACTTTATTTCAGAAAAATGAAATACAAACGGTTCAAGGTGAGACGATTTCATCTTTGAGAATGCATTGTAGCTTACCAACAGTTAACATTTTCATGAAACCAGTGGAACACCCAGAACTTTTTTATGGAGGAACCCAATAATTTGTCTTCGCGTGGGAGTAATGGCTTGCCTGCTCCCAACAGGCTTTGCAATAATGGGGTGGGGGTCGTCCCAATTTTCCCCGTAGCTCATAGTCGCAGTTCACTAACAAATGTCGTTTGGTGACTTTAACTGTCGTTAGAAGTATAATCATTTGTTGAAATCTGTAATCGCAATTAATATGATCGGTGTTCTTCTGCTCAGAAAAGTTTGCGTTTCCTACTCTGTCGGGCAGGTATTTGTGATTGATACATGCCTTATTAATGTTGGAGCTCAATGTATTACACTTAATTGGTCTTGTGAATTTCTGTTAATCATTGTAAAAATTTAAAAAAGAAATGTTTTGCCAAGTTTTTGAACAGAAAAAACACAAGAACAAAATGAAAAAGACAAGAAGAACTCACTCAATAGACACTATAGGATGCGGCTTACATCTTTAGGTTGGTAAACAACTGAAACGGAGAACACCACAAATGCTACAAATCAATTGTCATTACTATGAGGGTATAAATGAACCAGTGTGAAGATTTAGTTCATTAATTGATTGGTTTCTATTGATTTGATTGTGTTTTAGATCTTTCCCATGATGCATGTCAGTGTGATCACGTGTCTTGTTTGCCTCGTACCTATATTGGTAAGGTCGCTACCGGCTGATGAGGAATACTCAGCGAGTTCTTCTGATTATCAGAGCAGTGTCGAGTAAGTTCAACACAAATCAGTTCAGAGTGGGCAGGACAATTTTATGTTCTCGATAGCGCAATAGAATAAGTATTTCCGGAAAGTACAGTGCATCGACCCTGATCGCCATTCATAAAAGTAGAGGGGCCTCCATGAAAGTCAGTATAAAAGCAGAATGGGTTCTTGCAATGAGGAAGATTGTGGTCAAATGATTTTTATTACATTTAGTGCTTGGCCCAAACCATACAATTTTTGTGATGTACTTATTCATAAAAACTCAAACGATCCGTCTCCACTTACTGGAGGAGATGGCAGTTAAGAATGGAAATATTATGACGACAAGAACCCATAAAAACACACTTCATTACTCGAACAACAAATATGTGGACTAAATCATTATTAATCACCCTTCCCCATTGTATATGTCTGATAATCAATAAGACAGGAGTTCTGAAATAGATCATGCCATTAGCATAATATAATTACTTTTTATTCATACGTGAAAAAGTCGTTTAAAAAATTGTTATGATTACTTTAATAAAAGTCTCTTCCTAATTTTACGTCTGATTTTGTTATTGAAGATTAGGAAAACCTTGTGAATGCAAGCAAATTATATGCCTACCCATGTAATCTTCTTCCAAATAATCGATGCGATTTTTGTATCGAATTGAGTGCTTACATAAAGAGGTGTCCCAGCGGGTTGGTTTAAACTTGGTAACAATAGAGACAGTGATTGACAGGTGAATTGTTCAATAGACTTTCAGTGTAAGCAAATGGAAGAAAGGAATGCACCGGAAATGCTTTTTGTGTGTGTGACTAGTCTCATCACTTTCTTCGGGGTTTCATCAGTTAATAAAGTACTTTCGAATAAAACATTTTTCAGATATCTGTTCATCTACCAATCTGATTTACCAAACCTCAGTCGAAATAAACTGCCAAGGCCATTAATATAATGAGTACACAGCTTCATTTATGGCTCCACTTTTTGTTACAGCAACACGAACAACATAGAAAATCATGGAGTCTTTGCAGATTTTGTATTTGACACACTGAAGAACTAATTGTTCTTCAATGACAAAGCGCCATATATTTGTTTTACAAATAATATTTGAATATGGTAACTGTTGCCTGAGTGGTTTCAATCCGTTGTTCGTATAACAGGGACATCGACAAAAATGTGTGAGGGTGATCGTTGCTGTGTGCATAATGCGCAAATCGTCATACACAGAAAACTAATTGGTATATCCTTGGCTACGAAAAATAGTGGTTCAGGAACGGGATTCGTCCACCAATTAAAGTGACTGTTTCTTTTAATGGACATGATATTACAAGCTATAGAGGGCGAAGTTGAGAAGAGTCATGTCATGGTACACTTTAGAGGAAAAGGGCCATACCTATCAGCATTATTTTCAATAGGTATTGACGTTTCGCAGTGATTTTTTTTCACAGAATACTATTGTTGAACTGATTATCTTGGATAACATTCATTCTTGATATTTTATTAATTGTTTACCTGTATTTTGTTTTACCTGCAGCTACCCAGATATTCCTCTTCTCCCAATGGAAGCATTCACCTTAAATGATCAAAACGGAGATGGGTTTATAACACACAACGAGTACAAGAAGTCCAACCCTAACATGCCTGATATTGAATCCATAATCATTTTCTCAAACTTCGATCAAGACAAGGACGGCAGAATTTCTCGAACCGAGTTCAAGTCTCAGGTCCAGCACAACACACCCAAACCTGCAGGTCAGATTCCACTTTTTAATCATTGAAACCGAAAACAAATAATTTAGAAAAAATAATGACTGACTCTTGCATGAACAAACTTTCGTCTAATCTGAAAACAGAAGTTCATAGTCTGCCATTGAAAGTGAACGATTTAATCTGTGTATTATTTGATGAAGTTAACCTGGTTGATTCATAACAATAAGAGGCGCCTGCTTTTATAAAAGTGTCCTTACCTGTCAGGTAATCACTGCATTAAGCAGACATAAAGTGTTGTCCACACTATGACCGGAATTCAGCGCCGAAACGCCCACGAGATGTCCTAATGAGGCGCCTAAAAAAAGCCTGCTCCAGGAAGAAGCCTGACAGATGTTTGTGTCAGTAATTTGTCTTGTGTAACAATAAGAGGTGGCCAAGACTACATGTGAGGTCGTCCTTTGAGCCATTCAATCAGATGGTCACCAGCCCATTCACATACCTCATCACACACCTTTTTTTATCTCCCATTGACAATTATTGTCATTGATACCCCCAACGTACGCTGTAGGTGGGTCCGTATTAACATGACTGATAAATCCCACAAATCCCGACTCTTTAGGTTTGTCATCTTATAACTACTTGGGTACCATAATTCGGGCAAGCTGCGTTACATGTTCCTTAATGAACATTGCCTTTCATTTAATCCCCATCAATTACAATAAATAGGGGGAAACCTTTCGGTAAAAACAGAGCAAGGACAGAGTAAAAACTATGAGCCTATTACTAGGCCTGGGCCTACAAGAGTGACACTGACAGGAAGTGCCGACTTCAATGCCACCTTGATTCATGATGTATAAACCAATTCAACCCCTTGCTCGACCACGCTGGTACCCTCCCGCAAATTTCCAGCTATTTCATTGCACGCATTGGGATTCCTAGCATTCAATCAATTGTTCGCAACTTCACGTCCTTCTGGTAGCAGCCAGGCAATTCTATCGGATTGTTCTTGCTCGGCCGGTTGGATTGACGATTTCCGATGCGGTCAAGGCCCATTGATTGGTTGGTTGTCACATGTGTGTTCGTTCTCGTCATTCCCGACTGCGGTCTACATGGTGTGTGCCGAAAACCAAAAACCTCCCGTTCCCCCACCCCGCTCCCCATCCTATTCTTGTCATCTGCATATCATACACTGGACCTTCACTATGAAGCCAATAGAAAATGTGATATTGTTTTTTACGGAAACCCCTTCCTGAAACTCCGAAGTAAATTACATGCATGAATTAGTCTGACATTTCGATGACCCAAGCCCTTTTGGATCAAGTTCAGCGGGTTTACCGACACTCGTCGTGTTATTTAACTAAGAATATGGTGTCTTTTTATGAACTCTTTATGAAATCAAGTATACATGGCGTTTTTCCATTTACATATTATTTTATTCAAACTTTATACAGGTTTAATATTGTGTTTCTTATCCCTGTTTATTACAGAGGACTGTTTTACAACAATGATGAAAACTTGCAGCATGGAGTTCATAAATGCAGTGAAAACGTGGGGAGCCAAACAAGGCGACACTATGTGCCACTGTTTGCCAGTAAGTAAAAACAATTTCAATCGTGAAGCCTCAACATAGATTTCATATACCAAGTTTGTGTTATCTCAGTTATCCACAATTTTGTATATATACCAAGTTTATGCCAATGTAATCTGGAAATTAATAACAGCTTGGACTGTGTGACGAAAGTTCACATTAGCGGACGCAAATTCCCCTTGTTCACAGTATTCATAATATTTGCCGGTGTATCACTATACGGAGCAGCCAACACACCACCTCATCCAATTTACACGAAGAATAATATAGGTGCTGTCCTTTGAATGACCTTTCCAGTTGTGTATTCATCCATTATTTAACAGCCAGTCTAAATTCAAAGAATAATCGAAATATATGGAGTCGACCTCCAATGGACAAACAACATTACAAGTCAAAGTTAATCATATTGCGTAGCTAGAGTATCTATACCAACAACATTGATTTTTCAGGGAACATGCTATTTTATTCATAACAAGAATACATTGCAAACCTGGATAAGAAAGACGTCACTTAGCATATCTGTTATTACACATTTTTACATTTCACTGGTAAATCTATTTTTGAGGCTCATTATTTAAAATTTAATTTCGTTCACAGGTTTACAAAAACTGTATCCAGCGTGAAAGAACGACATGTAGTCGGGAGTCCGAGAGTGGCCAATCGCAAAGGGGTTCCTTTGATGAAGAAGTGAATTCTCTTATAACGCGATTTAGAAAGTCACTTTGTCAAGACACCCACATGCCTAGAGTCCGACCATCAACATCAGTTGTCAGCACGAATATGCCGACGTCAGCAGTAGTAGATTCAGTACAAGCTGGCATTAGACAAGTCAGATCAGGCAGAAGACGTGAGTTATATTATAAATTAAGGATCCAAAAGTTACTCTGCATATAACACTCCGTGTTTCCATTGTAGAACAATTGTGTATGAATATTATGTTTTCTTTGTTCGCCCCAAAATTGTTATGGGGGGATTATATACCAAGTCAGTTTCCTGTGTCGTTTATTTTTTGATAATAACTAATTTTGCATCTAAGCACAACCACATGAGCTGGATTTATTCAGCTACAAATAGTTTTAAACATGTGGGGTTTTAAACGAGCTTGCCTAAAGTTTGATTGGTAAGAAACAAGTCGACACATAAGTTCCACATTATCTTCTCATTCTTTTTTATGACACAGTCTGATTCATTGATAAAAAATGTATCACTGCATGTAAGAAAAGAGGGCAAAACTGAATGAGTTGGACTATACACATCTCACGAATAATGCGAAGAGATCAAACTCTCCAAGCAATTCCCAAGCAATGCATGAATCAAGTGTTGAGTTTAAATGCTTAATGTTTGCAACTGTCATTTTGTGATCTACAGAGTCAAAGCGCTACAGAAGTCGGTCAAGAAGACAGAGTTGTATTGTATCCACGATGAGGCCTTGTAATAATCAGTTTGTTTCTGCTTTACAAGCTGAAGATGAAGATCCATGTCATAGTCTGATTAAGTACAGACACTGTGTTCATAAGAGTACACGGCGATGCAGTGATCCCAACATACCAGTCATCCAGAAGGCAATCAGATTCCTCACCAAGGAACACAGACGAGTAAAGATTTGTTCCAAGCTGGATTAGTTGAGGGCGCTCTACATAGTGTGTGGCCAGTGTGCGGCATCACGAACTCTAAGATTGTGTGACAGAGGGCGCAGTTTTTTTTATACAGCATGAATATGCGATGGGTTGAGAGACGGTGTGTAAATAAAGCAGACTGAGTGTGACAGATTGTAAACAATAAATGGCACTATTTCTGGTATGTTATTTATTCAAATATTTCAAAAAAGATCAAAAGAATATTCTGTCGTTTTTTTAATCATGATTCCAAAGTATCAACCCCAAAGTGCCAGTGTTCGGAAAAAGAGGGACAAAAGAACAGAAAACGGTTGTGAAGAACCAATGTATTATGTACAGGTTTTTTTTTAAATTTAGAGACCCCTTTTTACTTTTTTATAAATGTACAAATATGTTTTTATACTGACAAGGTTATATTATTGTTTTAAGAGTGATTTTCCCCATAATATGATGTACATATTGTATGTAAAAACTTGAAAGCTGGTATTTTGGTAATTAGTGTCTTTATACTTTTGTCAAATGTCGGCAGATTATGCTTATGTACAGTGTATATGATGTATAATATAAAGATATAACTGGGAAGTCAGTGGAAGATCATACAAGCAAACAAACAAACAAACAAACAAACAAACAAACAAACAAACAAACAGAAATACAACATACAAGCATAAACGAATGAAAGTTTGACGTTACAATCAAATTTGCCGTTTCCCCAAGTTTGTCTGAATTTGTGATACTGCAGTCTAGGTTCGTCTGATCAAACTACTCAACATTTCACTTGTAAAAAGCAGACTGAATTAATATTTATGAACATAGATATGAGAAATTTAATCTTTATTTCAAATATATTTAACTTACTAAACCATGACTTGCCCCAAAAGGCATCGCTTTAATTTGTTATATCAATGATAAAGATAATTGGGTAATTTTAAATACATGCAAATATTCCCGGTCAAGGCAAAATAGAAAAACTTAAATCTCTTGATACCTTCATTATTTCATTACTTCATAGTTCAACTGTTGCAATATTCTCTATGCTAGAAATGGATAATAGCACCCAACATACCCGGATCATTTTGTAGTACTTAACCACTCGCTGAGAAAACTTCAAAACTCGCAAAAAGAAACTCACAACTTTGGCATTACAACTACCTCAGTTTTGTAAATACGAAAACGTTTAAAGTTAGTCTCCGACTAATTCAAAGCAATATTCTGTATACTAAACTAATACACTAAAAAGAAAATGACTAATTTGATCTGAATCAGTTCACAGTAGGCAGCGGTTCTATTCCTCACAAATTCATGTCATGTCGAGCAACTGATAATTTCCATTGTTAAAAAACACAACTTTTGGAATGTTTTTGTTTGTGAAAGCTTTTGTTTTATTATTATTATTTTGGCATAGTGTGTCAGACAGTATTTTGTTTTAATTTGTGAGCGTAAATGACAAACTTTGCCTATTGCAGTCGGATTAATGATGAAAGAAAACCGAAGGTAAACTTTTAAAAACGATTGGGATTATATTAGATGAAAAATAATGAGATTTTCTGAAAAGATACTTGTGCATTGACCTTTATAAAAAAAAAAACAGGTTGGTTATTGTTCTGTTCGTGTTTTATGGTGTTTGCGTAGAACGCATTCCTTTTAAGATGTTTTACACTGCCATTGTTCACTAAGAAGTGTATGTTTTAAAAATATGTTTATAATAAGCACGTTGTATTCAAACCACCCAGGGTGTCGTTGATTGCTTATTGGCTAATTTATCACCATGACAACTAAATTCGCTGTATTTTTATATTCAAAATGTTTAAGAACTAGTTTGATATCTGCGTTGCTCAAGATTGATTAATATTGATTGACTAATTGATTGATTGAATGATATACATTTACACATATAAATATGTTATTGACGATAATAGTCTTATGATTTCCGTCAACTGTCTTTAAGTTACATAATACATCACTCAAAGTATTAACACAAGGAAAATAAATTTTAAAATACTTAATTTTAACTTTTTCTCTTTTCGTAGTTTTGCGTTTTTATGTTTTTTGCTCAGGGCTTTATTAACGTTTGATTCTCTGATTTTACATTCTACAATGGTAATGGAAATTTACGACCACTTTGGTTGGGATAAATGACGGATCATTGTCCAAACTCTTTTCAGTCAAGTGAAATAATTAAGGTTCAATTAAATTCTGTCATATCACAGACTCCGTTAAAGGGACACGCTGCCTTGGATTGGGCTGTTTGGGCCATACGAAGCGTTTGAAAGAGTTCGTTATGAATTGAATACGATTGGAAAGATGTTTTATAAGTAGAACAAAATGATCCACACATATGCCTCAAAGTTGTGTGGTTTTTCCTTTTTACTTCGTGAACTAACACGGTGCGCAAATTTGTACAACAAAAGTTTTGACTCTACAAAATGGCGGACCGTGTTAAACTGGTTTCAACATGTAAAGTTGGCATCATAACCAAGTAATCTCTACTAGCGAACTTGTCCTTTGATAAATCTAAATATCCGGTTCTTTCCCGAGTCAAGCTCAGACGTAACTCAAAGTAAACTCTTTACACGTAGACTTGAAGGTACACGTTGCCTTGGATCGGGCAAGTTGGTCTATAAAAAGCGTTTGTAACCGTTTGTTATAAAATCAAAGTAGAATACAATGATCCACACAAACATGCCTCGGATTTGCGTGTTTTTCCATTGACATCATGAACTAACACGGTCGGCCATTTCCACAAAATGGCCGACCGTGTTAGTTCGCAAAGTAAAAAGAAAACCACGCAAATTCGAGGCATATTTGTGTGGATCATTGTATTCTACTTTTAAAACATCTTTCTAACCATATGCATTTTATAACAAACGGTTTACAAACGCTTTTTATAGACCAACTCAGCCGAATCAAGGCAACGGGTACCTTTAAACATGCTAGATTGGGCTCCCCCATCAAATTCTTACATGGAATCAATCAGTAGACATACAACGCCTTCATCAAGACATCCAAGGACGAACAATTTTCAATAATTGTATGTTTCCTAAAAAATATGCGATCAACTTTATTGGTGATACAGGTTTCCGTTTCATTCGAGTATTTACAAACAACTACTTTTGGTTCAATCCCGAGGGATTTGACTACCGTGTCCGTCTGTTCGTTGTTGTTGTATAGTATAGGCCTAGGTCCCCCATCGATATCTCAAAAGTCGAGACCCCGGTAGTCGAGACCCAAGTTGTTCCCGCTTTACCAGCAGCAGAACCCAAAAAACAGAGATCTGCAAAGAGAATTCTCAGCTATTTCCAGGTCTCCATTTGGGGTTGTGCTGCTGGTGAAGCGGGAGAACCGCAGTAAGTTGATGGCTCACCTTTCTGTGGAAACGCAGATCGTCTCTTTTGAGCTCGTATAGTTGTTGGACTAAATTTTTCCCAGACAAGAAGCTCTTCAATAGCGCCCTCTGTTGGCGAAGGTCGGCATGAACTAAGTGAACACTGAACAACAGTATTTTTCCGTCCCTTTGGTGAATTATTTTTCCGTGAGACAAGAAGTTTTACAAACTGACTGATGTTACTAAGGTACATCAAATAATAGCATTTATATATCAAAAACAGTAACAGTGACATGTACTTTAGCACTTTCTGTCATAAATGAACAGGTCTTATCCATGCTCTATGCACAGAGCAAGGATGCCCTATGCATGCATGAGAAACTCTACAATGATCTAAATTTATACAGATACGAGTGTTGTGTTGATGAACTCGTTGACAAAATCACTTTACCCCTCCCCTTCTCCCCACTCACATTCCTGGGTATGCCATAAGCCTGCAGTGCTAGGACTCGAAGGGCCATCGGTCTCATGTCCATTTTTTGTGGACTCCGTGCCTCCCCTCGGACAACTGGGACCTACCCCCCCCCCCCCCTGAACAACTCGGACTCGACTACAGCACTGCTATCACTGCGCTGTAGCACTGGGTTCTTTTTTTAATCCAAACACATCTCACGAGACTAAAGACACGTTCACATAGTGCTACTGCACACTTGCGTGTTTATCTACAATGGCTATAACAATGTTTATGGCAGTAAACTATTACTTTATAGGCAAATAATATCATTGGTTTTTGAAGGAGTAGATTCACCCCATCTTCTAACTTCTAGTTTTGAATATAAAACCAGCCCAATTCTGCGGACATGTCTTAGTGAAAATATAATAACGTAAAATACTTTAAAGGAACATTATAGAATTGGTAAGAAAAAAACTTGTAAAATATACTTTTGTGATCACAGATTTACATAAAACTTACACGGTCTAATGATGATGATAGTAGAAAACAACCCTTGAAATATTTCTGTCTGAAATGCCATATTTGATGAGAAATGAATAAACTAATTCTCCGATTGGAGTTTATCGCTCAGTGAGCGTTTTATTCATTTGTTGAATCTATACGATTTCATGCAAATGTGTAATCGGTTTTTCACTATTTTCTCGTGACCAAGATGGCCGATCGATCTCAAACTTCTACAGGTTTGTCAGTTTATGTATATGGTGGATTACATAAAGTGCTTACACTGCCAGCAACTGTTTTGTTAGCAAAAACCAATTCTGTAATGTTCCTTACAGTCAAGGATTTTGTGTCACACTCATATCAGGCTTATGGTTGCAGAAAACAAAAAAAGAAACGATGATTTGTGGGATCTTCAAATGCCGTTTCTTTGACTTTGACTTTGATGTATTTCAGATGAATATATTTCTCTGGGGATTTTTACATATGTGACCAGGAGTATAATAACTGGCGAGGAAAACGGCTTTAATTTTCTGATTTTGCGTGCAATTGCTTGTATTTGTCACTGGCAATCATATCTGGAACGGAGAGGAATAAACGACATGTTTACTATAGCCTATAGTAGTATATAGGTCGAGTCCTCTGTGAGTGTATGGTATTTACAATAGATACATTTTAAAGCAACCGCCATCAGCTATGTATGAGCCAACATTTTTGGGCAGCACTTTATCTGGAAAATCAATCTAAAATACATGTTTTATAAAAAGAAAGCTACAAGGTACTTGATTTAAAGACTATAATAAATGTTCAAAATTAATGTTGCATGCATTGGTTGAATAGAAGGAAAATAATAAAGATGTAATTACCTGGAACGGAGAGGAATAAACAACATGTTTACTACAGGTTGAGTCCTCTGTGAGCGATGGAACGCGTCTGTGAGGGCGCTATAACTTGGTTGGCAAATTAGCATTACAAAGAAAGTGGTAAGTTATAAAATGAGGTCAGCTGATGGGTGTAAGGAATGGAACTATTAATGAACAGAAATAAGGGGGATGTTCTGATCCGTCACACTGATATAAACCAAATATTGATCATTTAAAATAAAGCCTACATGAAATATATATAGATATATGTTTTCAAAACTCTTTAATATACTTCTTTTTTACTTTGATTAAATTTTTTAATTAACTTTAACTTTAAAATGAAGTGTTCATAAACATCTAAGTTCATAATATATTTCAGTTGCTTAGCAGAGTAACATATAATACGGATCTGCAATATGCAGATAAAACGGAAATTGCATGTAATGTATATAAAGGTGCAGTGCAAGCTGGAACTGCTATCATGCTGAATGCTGCGTGCAAGCTGAAACTGCTGCGGTGCAAGCTGGAACTGCTGCAGTGCAAGCTGGAACTGCTGTGCATGCTGGAACTGCTGCAACGCAAGCTGGAACTGCTGCAGTGCAAGCTGGAAATGCTGCAGTGCAAGCTGGAATGCTGCAGTGCAAGCTGGAACTGCTGCAGTGCAAGCTGGAACTGCTGCAGTGCAAGCTGGAACTGCTGCAGTGCATGCTTGAACTGCTGCAGTGCAAGCTGGAACTGCTGCAGTGCAAGCTGAAACTGCTGTGCATGCTGGAACTGCTGCAGTGCAAGCTGGAACTGCTGCAGTGCAAGAGGCAAGAGCAGCAGACGCAGATACTAAAAGGCGTTACCGTCATGAACGTGCGCTACTACCCCTCTACCATATGATGCCTCTACCACTACCGACCTTGGCTTGTCGGCATTGTGGCAGATTTTTTTCTCACGAAGGAGCTTGTGGCCCGGCATCCTACTCCGATCACCTGAATCAATTAACTTGGCTACATGTCGTTATTTCTGTTATTTTCTTACATTATTTGTATACAGGAAAACATATTCTAAGTGTGACACTCAATTTTCTCTCTTTCTGTGAGGGACCGTTATTTCAAGAGCATGGCATAATACATATCAGATAAAAAATTCAAAAATGTTATCACTATCCTACAAAATGATGGCAGATGGACTTGGATGTAATTAAGGCAATTCACAATACAGTGCATTGTCCAGAATTTTCCATTGGAGAAATTCCACAATGCAAGTTTACATAAAATAAACTAATCATGTCTATTTAATATGAAAAGTCAAGTTCCCCTGTGGAAAATCAGCTTCATTTGCTTGAAACATCCTCTTTGATTATGATACTTATGTGTGAGGATTGGAAATGCCAGCAAGTGATACTCTATTTTCTGGATGTATTGCGCTTACTGAATTTTCACAACCCTCTTTAAACATACAGTTCCCAGACAAACTATTAGAAATGCTGTACATGTATTGGGAGTTCTTAATATTTTCTTACAGATATATTTAGAGAGATTACAGAAGCTGACTGACCCAAATTAATCTGCATTTTGATTGGTCTGCTCTAGGCTTGGTGGAACAATGTGAGATTAAAACCACTATCTTTGTATGTAGCTATCAGCTGCTGGATCAACACTTGCTTCTCTGCCTCTGGTAGAAAGCATGACTGCGCAGCATTTAATGTCTGTATAAAATAAATACAGTGATAAGAAATCATCATATTGAATACAGTCTGAATTAACTTCCTTTAAAAAATGCGTTAAATTAAATGCGTTAAACTAAATACACCCTCATAAAATATCACCAATAAAATTATTGTATATTAATTGTCTATTGAAAAGCAAATGCAATAAGGTTAAATCTCATATCTTTTTATTTGCATTTGTGTTTTCAATTTGAATGAAAACAGTGATTGCCAACACCATTGTGTTGTATTATTCGACCTTGATTGAAATATCTATGAGCAAAAAAGTGAGTACAGTGTTATAGGTTGTAAAATTTATCACCATTTATACTTGAAAAGTGCAGGCTTGTTTTTGTTTTGGCTGCTAGATGTGATGACATTGCAGTCACTCCCTACAACAGATCCCCTTGCATCGGATTATAAATCTCCTATATACAGTGCCCTCACCGAGGTCAAATAGAAGACACCTCATTGGTTGACTGTTTCGTAGGCACAATCAATTAACTGACATCAGCAGTGTATTCATCGGGTCAATGGGTTATTTTTCATCATTAATTGTGCCAACTAAAACCAGGTCATTAGTCACGATACAAACCAATGTAGCTGATTTTCTTGACAATTAACGTAGTTTTTTTAATGGAATTTTAATATGTGCCTACTGATCTACAGTTTGACAAAATTATAAGCTTGGAGGAGTTATAATTGATTAAATGTCAAATAATAGTGGGTAAGTCGTTCTGTACATCACTAAGAATTTTTACAAACCATCATATCCTCAAGCATTGCAAGTAATTTATGAAAAACAGGGAAAAAAAATTGATAACAAATCATGAAGTAATGTATCCAAGCAGTTTTCATGTTTTGTTCAACCCTTTCACAAAGTGACATTTATCTTGCACTCTAAATATCTGAAAAACAAATTCACTTAAGTACAGAAAAGCAACTACAAGTATATTTTCTAGATGAGATCAACATGGCAAGATTCTTAAAAAGGTGAAACGCCACCAAATGTAATCAGCCAAAGTACATGATATGTTAGTTTGAGGCACAACTGATGACCCTGGTGTGTTAGGTCATGGTTAGGCTATGTAGTTATAATTACTAACCACTTGTGCAGCTCGCTCATCGTTAACTCCAAAGTATTCCTTAGCGATCTTGAACTCATCATTAATGGTGTTACCAAAGATTGTCGGATCATCAGTGTTAAGAGAAAAGTTCATTCCATCTTTGACGAACCTGATAAAAATTCAGACCATTACACACAGCACTTGTTAGGATCAAGGTTTTAGCCAGGATTTGGTAAAAGGGTGACCAAACTAGCTGGAAATTTCAAAACTGGTTGTTCTAACTGTTCACTTACATTACATTTACATGTTAATGACAAATCAAACAGGGTGTCTAAATTTAACACAGGGTGTCCAAAAGACACCCGGATATCCCTCTGGCTAAAACTATGGTTAGGATCCAACTGCTTGTTTTGCATATTTTGTTATCATCACAGACAAAGGCTAAAGAAAGGTTTGTCAATTCAGATATCATTTGGTATATATTAGATAACCAAACTATGACACAGCATTGTTCCATTGACATGATGGCAACACTCAAAACAATAGCATAAAAATAGTTATTTCTTGGTGCAATAAGTGGATTAAAACTTACTACTGCAAGTGGTACAGTAAAACTACCCTTCCGACATGATCTATTTATTGAGGGGGCAATGCATAGGAAAAAACAGAATACCACAGGATCGCCAAATTAGCTTCTTTTTACTATATCATAGTTTTACTGTACCATGATAGAAAGCAGTCAATACTTGTTTCATAGCACCTCATATTCTGCACAATTAGAAAACCTGCTATAACAATATTGAAAAACTACAACCCAGTAAAATATGGGCTAGTTTCCTGTCGCTACAAGGCTAAGTACTTTAGCTGTTGCACATGGTAGCATTTTGGGTTCACAGAGTGAATTAACAATAAATGCATTTCATGAGAATAAAGCATGTACTCAACCAATCACAAGACGACATGAGGTTTTATGATTTTTTAATACAGGTGATTTTGAGAATGTTTTTGATATTTGTTTCAAGACTTTTTCTAACCTGATGCAGGGATGCTTGGAGAAATCTGGATCACATGCTCCTGTGATGATGCTAGACGTTGGACAAACCTCTAAATGAATGTTCTTGTCTTTTAACATCTACAATTAATAATAGAGAGGGTAGTTAGAAACATGTTAGTGCATCACACGTACAACAATACAGCAACATGCTAGTGCATCACACTAACATACAGCAATGTGTCACTTCAGGTATGGTTACACACATGAACCCCACATAATGCGAAAACATCAAGCCGAACACCAACCAAATTACTTTTACCAGTATATGGTAATTGTAAATTTTGAGAGCTCATAATTTGGCTTTAAAATTATGAATTAATAAATATATAATCATGGGTAAGATATCAGGTACCATGCAAAAACTGACCAGCCTAAAGATGCTGGGCCCTTGAATATGAATAAAAACATTCTGTATTATACTGGTGAAAGAATCAAATCAAACTCAGGGCATTTTAACATTTTAAAATTTTAAAATAAATTTTAGAATACAAGTGTAATATCCTGGTCTTTAATGCGTATTAAAGACCTTGGCTGGGGGCTGGCAGCTGCCTTAATGGACCTCACCTTCAGCTCCATCCATTAACATCAGTCATTACCACACAGTAAAAACTGGGTCCATACATTGTTATTCCATAGATAGCACCATACTTAATACCACAAATTAATCACAACAAAATGAATTTACACATGAAGGTTTTGAACTGGATTAATCATACTGGTTTGTTGAGTTGAACACACTATTCATCTCTTATGAACATGTCCCCCCAAAATAGAATTACCATTGCATATCAAGGTTCAAGGTTCATTAATATCAGAGCAGAGGTAACAGTTGATTTCAGATAGAAGAGGCTTACTGATAATTGTAACTCCTCTTTTGTACCTTGGCACCTAAGATCAAACTTTTGATTTGGGTGTCAAATAAATGAATGATCAATTGCTTCGCTTTCAAGAGTTTGTGAACATTTGACTATTGTGGCAGTGTCTGAATAAATCAAAACATTCAAGTGTACTTTAATCAAAGCTTTGTTATAAAAACCAACAGCAAATGAGGTTTAATTACTGACCTTAAAGTGTCACCATTGCATAGCAGAACTGGCCATGAAGATTCCAAACCTATATATCCCAGCCTACAGACAGGCAAATACTTCACTTCAGGATCTAAACATCTAGTTATCCTCAAATAATCTGATTTTTGATACATGCGATAACTGCGGATAAAACAAATGACTGATGTAATAGTCACATCTTAAGAGAAAATTTGATCTTAGAAGTCACCTGATAAATGTCTTGGTTTTTCAGGCTATTGTATCCATGTCCAATCCTCTCTGCTTTGAGTAAGTCAACAGCTTCCTTGATGTTTTCAACACGACCAGATTCTCCTGCATGTACAGTACGGTGAATACCGCATCGTTCTGCTTCCTGATTGTAGCAAACATACCAACAATTATTTCCAGGCAATTATGAAACCTATTGACAGAGTTGTTGCCCCCTACAGCTTAACAAAGTGGAAATGTTTTTAGTGTTGCTCCACTGTACAATAAACCCTACCCATAACTGGCTCCACAGTAAATGAAATGGCAAGGTTTTCACCCAAATTATATCAAGCTCCAACTCGTCTTTAACATGTCTTGCAAGGACTCAATGTCTACAAAGCTACTTCGGAATGGTGATTTGAGGATATTCAATATCCAATGGGGTATGACACACAAACATGTCACTCATATAACTGGAAAAGGCAAAAACTCTGCATGTAAAACACAAGTATGCTCATTAGATGCAAAACTAATTAACTATAAAAGCAACTATAAATAGTAAACTTGAGGGTAAAACTCAATTGGGAGGAGTGTTGGCTCTGAAAACAGTCATTGTGGTATCTACGTTTCAAACAGTATACTCTGCTCCTCTTCAGTTTTTCTAAAACAATATTTGAGCAGAGTTTGATATCTAGAACTTTCTCTTTCACAAAACTAAAAACTCTTTCAAAAAGTTTATAATTTATAATTCCTCTTCTTTAATGAACTATTGGTCATCTTAATAGCAGTGCATTTCTGGCATTAAGAGCACCGGTTATTTTAGTTATTATCTCAGTTAAAAGGACAAGTTATATAAAAGAAGCTAAATTTGGGGTCAGTTAGTTGTCTTGAGATGTTGAGAAACTGTACCTGGAATACTCTGATGGTTTCAGGGTCAAGTGGGATCTCTTCTTCACCTCCTATATCAATGCCTACAACCAAGCTGCTGAATTCCTTGCACATTTGTAGACACTCAGCAGCCCATGCTGGAAAATAAAGATTTTATTGACCTCAAAACTTGTTTTAAAGACTGTAGTCAGATGAGTATTGCATGTTTTATTGCCTCTTTTTGAGTCTCCTTCTCAAAAGCTTGTGGTCGGGTTATAATCAACACTGTCTTAAGCTCTGGCAGCATTGTGGCGAGCAATGCAAGGCTTGCATGGATTCCTTAGACACTGATTCTAGACACAACTTGCAGGAGAGAAAGCCACTCATGATAAAAACAACACCTCTCCTACATCCCCAAACTTAAAAACCGCTCCTTACACCCCTATCAAGGAAATATGAATCTTAGATATTGTCAACCAGGTAGACATTTCTCAAACTTACTGGGTTCAAGTTTTACCATACACATAATAAGTCGAGTCTTGATCTTGAAGTCTCTCTGTCCTGCTTCGATACCTTCCACCACACACTGCATTACCTCTCGTATTGACAGTGTATTCTTCACTCTAAAATTCAGCCACGATGCGCCACAGTTAGCCAGAATGTGTGGGCTAAAGCGAGCCTCCAAGTATACAACTCCTTCTTTAGCTTTGTCTTCACACAGCTCATAGGAAATTCTACGTATTGCCTCCTTGTCAGCTCTGAAGAACAAAAGTTAACATTCAGTTCAAACAATTGCGCACAAAAGTATATATTTGAAGAATTCAGCAAAGGTGCTAGTTATGTATAGGTTTTCTGTTGTTGTATTGATGAGCATTTATCAAAATACACTGGCATTTTGATTGAAGTTGAACCTCTTAAACATTTCATAGAGACTTACATTAAGACAGGCATAAAGATGTTGAATGCTTGCAGGAATTTAAAGAGGCTACCCATCTCAACATTTCTGATGATGCTAGCCAACTCCTCTGCACTGCTCCCAGGCATATCCACACCCCTTTTCCTGAAATGAAAACATTTTTATTCATTCCACAGATGTCGATCTGATTTACCTGTTTTTCAGACAGGCAACTTTAAAGGAAAGAGGAAACGACAAAGCATACACAACTTTGTGCAGTGTTTCCAATTCTCTATAACACACAAATTATATATTAAATAAACAGAAGAAAATCAGCCGATTAGCTGAAAATGTGGGTGTCTAGTTAATAAAGCAGAAATTGCTCATCAAATTATCCATTGAAGTGAAATCTGAGTAAATCCACATCATCTTTAAATTTGGCTTACTTGGCAAGATCCCATACTGTAGATGGTCTGACTGCACCATCTAGATGGATGTGAAGCTCCACCTAAACATAAGACACACAAATGTTTTAAATAGAGTCAGCACACCTCAAACACTCTGGAATTAATTGAGTCATGATGCAGCTTATTGTTCTCCTCAAAATCTGTCTAAAATATTCTAAACAAAAGTTACTCTCCCTCTCTTTCCAATCACTAAATGAAAACCCTTTTGGAATCTGACCACTCAATCACTAGCATCCTGACTAACCATCACGTTAAAAAAATGCCCTATAAGATGAGTTAGAGCATAGATAAAGGACTCAAGACGTCTTGGTACAGTGCACTTCAAAATTCAATAATTTACCAGGAAAGTTAAGAAATACCTTTTTCATTACAATTAATTTGGGTGAAAAATTGCCTCTTTCTCTAGAACTACACTACTTCAAAGGGGGATGTTTCTAACAATATATTATAAAATTAATATCAACAGCTCTCCAGTGCTCTTAACTAAGTAAGTTTTTATGGTTATTACTTTGTCATGTTTGTGGAGTTATTACAAAAAAAAATACACCATGCCTTTAACAGTGTATTTAACACTTGTCGGCAGTTGTCGTCAGTTGTCAGTTATGGTTACCAGCTTTTACTGTGTGACCCATTTATAATGAATTATCAGTAAATAATTTGTAATCCAGAGCGAGGGGGAGATCTTGGTTCCCATCGCGGAGGATCAAGGCCAGGTCAGGAGGAGGAATCGCAACAAACAGTAGAATAAACCTAGCCCCATGAATAGGGCCAATCCACTCCGTAACCTTGGCCCCAGCACCACTGCAGACCTATTCTTTCACCCTATGATGTTTTTAATCCGCAAAGATCTAGATCGTGAAACTTACCGATTGAATGCCAATGTGCTCGTAGATAGCCGTACTGCTGGAATTTTGGAATGCTGCAAAAATATCACACGTTTTTGGTGAAAATTAAATTATTTTTAGAATGAACTTTTAAAACGATCTCAATGATCTTGATTATTTGCACTCGCGGCGTCTGCGAGTAAATTAGTCTGGTACCAACTCAATCGTAGCAATTGATTGTATCGTTTTTCTAATGCTGTTGAGGGAGCCAGACTAAACCTAGTTTTCGAACCCAAACATTTCGATCCCGTCGTACAGTAACGCGGAAAAGCACCTTTTTTAACGTAATTATGAGAACGTGTGTACTACTTCAAAATAAGCAACAAGTTGTCAAGATCGTTGAGACAATTCTAAATATTAACTCTCGAAAATGATTTTCACCAAAAACATGTGATGTTTTTTAAAGAAATTTTAACAGTCCGGCTATCTGCAAGTACATGGGCATTCAATCGGTAAGTTTCACGATCTAGATCTTTGAGGATTAAAAACACCATAGGGCGAAATAATAGGTCTGCAGTGCCAGTGGTGCTGGGGCCAAGGATATCGGATACGGAGTGGATTGGCCCTCTCATGGGGCTAAATGAAACCATGATTGAATGACGGATGGAAACATCCCTTTACGTTTTTAGCGTACTCGTAGAGCTATGAAGAGCGAACCTCATGTCATAGTTCTAGGACTAGGACTAGGAGTATACGTACGTAGCCTAGAAGTAGAAAGGACATTATTTTACATTATAAACGATGTTTCAAAATCAAACCTTGGGTTGTTTCGTTGTACAGCACTGCATTGCCTGCATTTTCCGTGTGTGTTCCATTCAACATTAGTTCGCTCATCCGTAACGATCATGTCACGGTGTGAACATACAGGAAGTCCATACACTGATGATTCACTGCACATTGTACTTTTAACATGGTAAGTGATAAAGATCATGGTGGTAAAAGACATTACAAGCCACCTGAACACCCACACACAAAACCGTTTCACAACAAAAACAACACCGAACCCAGGAAACAAACTATGTGGAAGCGCCCTCACTTGGCAATCTATTGCGAATAAAGGGGCGGGGCGATAAAATTATTGTTGTCCGCCATCTAGCGACCGGGCGCCACATTTTGTGGCGGACATCGTAATAATGACGGCCGCCGCAAATATTAAAATAAAAATGGCGAGTGACTACCCCTAAGGCATACTGAGACTAAATTTCACTGAGGAGGGGTTGGTATTAAACTATTTAGTGTAGCTCCAACAATTGATGTTTCTCATTCTGAAAGGGCCTTTCCAGTTTCCTTTGCGGACGTCGATCAGTGAGGAAAAGTGGTATGTCGAAAGGCGATGATGAAAGATCCATGAAAAGCTTTTCCTGACTTCTTGTCAGACTGCTTTTTAAAGAGGATTATAGTTGGATGCAGCCATGGGAGCGACTTAAATTTGCTGAGACGCGGGGCTGGTTGGTGAACAGTGGGTGAGGCAGCTCTAATCGAAAGATCAAAATTTTCGACAAAATGAGGAAGTTTGTCACTAGAAGAATTTAAGAGTTGTCTCTCTAACTAACCCCAGTCGCTTAAAACCGACCAAACAATGGCTGGGGAATTGAAAAATAGACGGACTAGTAAAGTCTAGTGATTCTAAATCAAAATACGCTTCTACAAAAGGAAAAAATAATCCCACCAGTAGTTCAGAAAAAGTTAAGTTGGCTTGGCGAATTTAGAATCAAGTTGTGTACAACAGGCCATCCGTTTGTGAATTGGTTCAAACGAAGAAGCACATTAAATGCCTCGAATCTGGACTCCCACAAATAAGTTGATTTTCATAGAGGTCTTTCCGTTGGTTCCTAAGTTGTTCTCGATTACGTGAGTTGTTAACAACCAAACCGAGGGTATAATGAAAGGAATTCACTGCAAATCAAACATAGAGATAAAACAAAAGTAAAATACATCACAAAATGCCAACTCAATTAAACGGAATAAGCAGGAGCGACATGCAGCGACGAAGAACAGACAGCATAGCCAAAGGGAGGCTTGGGGTGCCCCCACACAAATTTCCAGTGCCCCACGAAAAAAATCGCAATAGTGCTCGCGAAAATAAAAAGAAAAAGAAAAGGGAAAAAAGAGGAAAATGCGTGTTTGTATAATCTCAAATATAGTGAATGCTCGCTATCGGGATCACTACCGCAGCCACAATTATGCCAAGAATATAATAGGGCGGTGGCCCCCTGCAGCGTCCCCCCTCCCAAAATAAAAGCATGACCCCCACCACTGACAAACCCATTCCCTCCCCCCCCTCACTCGTGCCCCCCCCCCACCGAAAAAGTCCTGGCTACACCGCTGAGAATAGACAACAGATGGAAACCAAGGAACGGGAACCCAGGAATGGGAACGGGAGCGGGGACTTCAGGAATGGGAACTCTCTAAGAATACGGGAAAAGATCCAGAGGTAGAACTAAGAAAAGATGGAGGAGTGATCAAAGCTGGCTGGTGACCCGGACAAACAGAAAAGAACACCATTTCCGGTCAAATGGATCAGCGATTGCGACGTCTCCATTGCAGTGGATGGATGACGATTCGCTACAAAGTGCTTTGCGAACATTACGAACATAATGTTTGATCTCCCACAATTTCTGTCAGATTGCGGAAAAACCTGGACAGACATTGGTGCATCGTTAGCCTATAATATGTATGGGAAATTAACAGATTTCGGTCAATGGTCACCCATTACAAATTCAATTCAATTAAACAAAATGTTTACTGCCATGATATAACTTATACTTCAAATTTAATTTCCATGTGTATGCTACATAGAGAACATATTAAAAAGCATAGGGCATTTAAAGGTACGATTAGAAATACAAATGATTGAATATGATGATACAATTACAAAGACTACAAAATGGTTAAGGGGTAAAGGTTTGAATAGAAACATTGCAAAATAATACAAAAATACACACGTAATAAATAAATGTGTAAAAAATGCACAGGTTATCTCGACCAACTATGCTTAATTTAATTGGTGTCACTTCTGAGAGATTTTGAAGATATAGAGGTTGGGTCAAGAATAATTTACTCGAATTTAGTCAAGAATCTTCAATACACTTGCGTAACTAATACATTGGAGGAGGCACGTGCCCCTCTCAAACTGATGTCCGTGCCCCCAATTTGAAATCTGTTAACCATATATACAGAGTGAAATGTTACATTTCATAAGCTTTAATGTGATAATATCAATATTTCTAAAACTATTTTTTCCCCAGTGACACATATAGACAATTTATTTGTCACGTCAGATTATCTTATACAATATTTGTACATATTATGTAAATGGCAAAACAAGAGCGCTGAAAAGGGACCTGTTAAAAAAACTGTGGAAACTAAATGGTGCTAAATGGTGCACCCCATGTGCCCACCCTAAAATGTTACCCTAGTTTCGGCGATGCCTCCATAATTCCTTGCATACTGCTTTTTGTGTCTGCTCCAATAATCCTGCTGGTGCTATCCCGTACGGCGATTCACACTGAATTTGATCGTTGCAATCGTCGCGATGTCTCATGTAGGACTCCGTACAAACACAAGACAAGCAGATTCAGTCATGATTATAATAAGCTACCACTCAGAATGACGTATAGTAGATAAGTCGATGAGCTTATGTCGTTCAAAGATCACTTGGCACAACACAAAGCCACTGTTCACACGGTGGAGACATTATTACGAGGTATATTATGGAATAGACGCATGTGTTGGAAACTTACCGATGAGGCCAACAGAAAGGTGGGTAAATTGTATGTATTATTATATCATAAGTTGTGTATGGAGAAAATGATCTCGTCTCTTTATTCATAAGATGATATTTTTGCATGACGTAAATGAAGTTGATTTTAAGTTCCAGGTGTTATAAGGCAAAGTCTACCTTTGGTTTTTTTGAACCGTTCGATCCTATAAATGTAAATAATATAATTTCAACAAAACTACCCAGTATAGACGATGTGACCTGTGACATCACATGTTTACAAAAGAGCCACAGAGCCTGGACTTCCGGCGGGCACTTTTGTACACAGCTCAATGGAAGAATACAACAAATCTTATGTTTTATGGAGATCGCACTGTCTGATTTTCCTCACAAACCTTTGATAAAAGTTGTACAGCTGTTGCTTTTGTAAATTTTGAATTTATGTGAAAATTATGACACAAAATATAAATTTTCCCATTAGCCTGTATAGCATCTTGCCCGTCAGGAATAGCATTATAATGTACGAAGTCACCACTCTGTAAACACAATTAATGTAACATCATGGTCTATAGGTTTTTGAGATATCACCAAAAATCTGGAGCGGTTTTGTTCACGCAGGAAGAATAATCCGCAATCTGATAATCGTTTTCTCAGTTTGAAATTTGTTTGAATCCCTCTCTCTAAAACCACATTTCTTTGACGGGAATTGTTTCTCAAAATGTTGTACATTATCAACAGCTGCAGTGCCTCTTACCAAGTGAGTTTTTTTGGTCATTAATTTTTGGAGCAATTACCAAAGGTATATCCTCCCTTTAAGCTCAACTTTGTGTTATGTTTTCTGTTGTGACGGATGATGTGATTGGTCGCACTCCAATTCGAAAAAAATAACGAATAAAGCCAATACAGAAACGTAAACCAGTGACATTAAATAATACTGAAGTTTTTCTCAACTCCGGTGTATGACAAAGGCTACAGTGTTTCTGCAAATACTCGTATCCACATGACGGGTCAAAGCTGAATCCAATTGAGTCAAGTCAAGTGTTGGATCTAATGCGAGTCAAATCCAATGTACATGTCCATTCATGGTAGAGCCAACCTAAATAAGAAGTCGAGCCTGAGCTAGGCCGAGCCTATCTATCAAACTCAAAGCTGTATACCCTAAGACAGACTTTAGCTAGTACAGGATGAACGACCTTTAAAGGGCCTGTTTGTATTTATCCAGAATTTATTCGCATTTTAAAAACTAGTCACTTTGTCTGTGAATATGCAAACTGAAATGAAAAATTAAAAATGACATCGAAATTACATTTTTACGAAGTCGAAGTTTAGAATTAAAAATAAAATGTTTTTAAATAATTGATTGTATATTGTTACGTGTGAGTAATCATGACATACGTTTCAGTAAATAGAAAGCCCAGCTGTCATTATGTGTAACGGATTACCTAATGATGTATACTTTTCAAGTGTGCAATAGTTGGCCATTTTGTAGTTGATGAAGTCCATGAGAGCAGGAAGACTAGACATTCTTGTCAGGCAAACAGAAAAATAATGTCAGGCATTGTGTGAAACAGTAACGCTTTGCGGGACACAGTTCATATCCTGTCACTCGGTCTTAAAACAACACAGTCATCAAAGCTTATTGCTGTGGTTACCAAATGCTGGTGACAAGTTCAACAAGTTGTCCTACCATAGAGACGGATTACTGGGTCGTCCGCACGTGACCTTGAAAAGATGGGAATGATTGACATGTATTGCATTTGTCTTCAAGAGGACAATGAAAACAATACTGACACTGTGCATGAACACTCCTGTGGCATTTTCATCATTGGAGTTTATCCATGCTTAAAAGCCTCATACTTAAAGGCAAAGGAAATTTTTCGCTCCTGATGTTAAATAATATAAAGGCTTTCAGATGAGTAATGGGAATAAAGCCATTATGATGAATTCAGTGAAATCGACGTATGAGTAATGCTCAAACAGGCAGTAATGATGTTATTAGCAGACAAATATTCAGGGATGCCAAATCTGACCTAAGTTACTACGAATTAGACAGTGTGATGAGACATGTTTGATTTGTGTTATAGTCCAGTCATGGAGGAAGGTATGGTCCGATGGTGGTAACAGTTTACTGCAGTAGATAATCAAGAATATTGTCAAATAAGTCTGATGGCAGGTGGCGCTATTGTCAGAGGTTACGAGACGTTTTGTTTCAGTGTGAGTACTTAGAATAAAATAATAAACGTAAACGGCTTTTCGTTGTGCTCAAACGAAACGTGAAATATTTACAGGCTGTTTAGGTGCGTTTATTGCCCTTTCTCTTAAAAAATAAAAAATAAACCCCTAACAAACAAAAAACCATGCTACACTTTCCCTTTAACATTTTGTATAATATAGCCTACCTACACGGCATTTTGTTGCAAGAATTCAGTCTGCTTTGTCTCTTCATAAACATCCGAAATATAGACGAGTTCCTGCTTCTTTATAACCGATAAAAAATGGCATGGAATAATTGTGTGATTAATGACGTTATTTAATTGTCTTCAAAATTACATTAGTTTCAGTAATTTCTGTAAACTTCGCTTGGTAGTACGATGCAGGAACGATAAAATCAAAATGCTTTGTAGCCTACTTGGCCAGCTCGGTCATTGTCGTACAACTGAAAGTTGCATAATTAAGTTTGATAGTTACAAATTATGCCATTAGAGACTTTCTCTATAATTATACATACGTCTGTGAATACTTCAAATTGAATACATTGTGTATACCAATAAAGATCGAATATCCTTCATCCATGCTTGTAAGAACTCTTGTAAAACTAGTCAATTTAAGCTGTTCATGTGATTGTGAAGGTTTCCTTTAACTTATTAACCACAAGGTCCATGGCAGACAACATCCTGACAATGTCCCTTCTTTATGTACAAGACGATGATGATGCTGACTCCATCAGCTTTTGTTTGTATGGATAAGGATAAACACAGCGGACCTCTGGGGTCAGTGAGACACGGTGTACAAGACACGTACGGCTAAATAGGCTTATAAATCAGCCGCACTTCTCGATGAAGCTTCTGTAGACGTGGTTGAATTACATGGGAACCACTCTGTATAGTGCATCGCCTTGCAAACAAGCTAAACAAAGCTCAATCCTGCCCGTAATTTAAACCAACCAACCAACCCATGACATTCTCCTGTTTAAACAGTCCAAGACCCTGAGAGTGATTGTACAAATAAGTGAGTAGTGTTCGTGTAGTTTGCTGGCTCCATGCTGGGTATTGGCAGCGTATACTTCATCTCACTCTGACTAGACAATCTCAACCCAACGTGGAATTAACACCAATCGGCGTCTCAGAGCCTGTTCAGACCCACGTTCTGATCCAGTATACTACAGGTGAGTCTGGTGGGGAAATTATGTCCGGATAAGAAAAGAGTGAGAACTGCTTGGATGTATTCTTTTCGTCCTTTTGTCTGAATCTTATTAAAGGGAAAGTTGAAATGATAATTCTGAGCAAGTTGAGTGGCATGATGTTTGCATGATCCATGTGAAAAACCGATTAAGGACAGAGCTACATTTTTGTGGGATTAATGCTGCAGTTCTATTAAATCTGATCTAGCTATGTTACTGTAAATCATCGTATTCTGTTTTGCACTTGCAGAGAATTTGTGTTACGAATGGCTCCGTGTCACGGATGGTTTCGCTGCCTAACCTTTTGCCAAGCATAAATTGCGATCTTTCGAAGACCGAGTTGGGATTTCGTATACGGGCTACGGATCGTCGGAGGACATTTGTCATTCCTTTAAATTTGCAAATTTCTCTAGGCTATGAGTATGATGGTGATGTGTTGTTTGTTTCCTCGGCAGCAGAAGAAGAAAGATAATAAGATAATTATGCATTGACAAAACGCGGTTATCTAGCTCTGACTTAGAATGCAAGGAAACTGTAACTGTGCGAGCACTGTATTCTAGAAACAAGCACACGCCCAGCTTCATGTTATCCTTGCGGCGCTATCTAGACATCCACAAGGTTTCTGCACAATATCGCAGATTCAGTTTCGTTTAAACCTTTGTATTCCTTAGGTTACCAAGCTGTCTTATAGCCTTTTTTTAAATAGTGATAACGTGTATCTACTAATTTTATTTTTCCACGATCCCCTAATGTTGTCAGTTTACCACCTATCTCCTAACGAGCATTATGGTCCCAGGGTAGATTATCTTGTTGACCAATTAGAAGAGATTGCTCCTGCCCGGGTCCCATTCAACTCTTCGCCTCATGGGGTAAACGTCTTCAAGTGCCCTTTATCTAAGTTTGTGCATCTACCATAACTCATAGAGAAAGGACCCACAGATATAACTTAAGTAGCCACGTTCTTAATGAGGAGTTGTGGTTTTAAGCCTGTGAGTGCCTTTGTGCGCGTGTATATAGGACTTACCATTGGAAACAGAGTAGACCCACAGTTTCTGCACTGTATAACCGTAAGCAAGGACTGGCTGGGTAGATAACAATATCTCTCTGTATACAACACACAAGAGACCTCTTGTTGTGATGATTCCATCATACAGAATCTTACTTGTTGCAGTCTTACAGTATTGGATACAGCAATACAAAACCGTTTAACCGTAAGCAATAAGTCGGCTTGCCCCCTTTCAGTCAAAATAAATCCTTTCTTAATAGTTTGTGCTATTGCAAGATTGTTTACGAAGGGGTGTGTTGCTCAAAACATAGTCCTGGTTAGTTGCAAGTACGTTAGGAATGAGTCGTCAAAATCAAAGTAAAACGACTGAATGTTTTCAAGGGGGAAATTTCGAACGCCCGACTTCAATATTGAGACCATACCGTTCTGAATAAGTCATGAATATTGACCACATGCTCTGGATAATTAATCATGCTCGCAAAGACAACTCATATGAATTATGCAAATAACTATAATCGATATTTCATCACAACAGGTATGATTCATCATTGGTTTTTCAAAGAGTTAATTTCTCTTTATACCCTCTAATTTACAACAAACCATTAATCATTCAATCTTTAGGTGGTTCCTGTTTCCGCAGACCACAGTTCATCTGGTCAGGAAATTTGTGCGAATGTTTTTATTTCGATTTATTAACATCGAAAGAGCAACTGGATTTTAGGGACTTTGACCTTTTTTTCTCACATATGGCAGTATTTCAGACTGACATATGTCCTAATGTCTCAAACGTCACCCATATAATTCAAGTATATTATAAAAAACAATATAGCTTCGAGATAAAAGTCGATTTCATTTGATTTACCGATTCTAATCAAAGGTGTATTGGGACTTAAAAGGCCCTGTACACTATTGGTAAGATCGAAAAACACAATGTCACAGATTCACACATAACTTACATGATTTAAAGTAAGTAATGGTAGAAAGGGTTCCTTAAAATATTTCTGCCTAAAATGCTATCGTTTCTGAGAAACGAGTAAAACAATAGTAATTATCGCGCGCGATAATTTGAAAAAACAGAAAAAAACATAAGATCTCTTTTCACTATTTTCTCGTGACCTCGATGACCAATTGAGCTCAAACTGTCACAGGTTGGTTTGTTCATGCATATGTTTAATCACACAAAATGTGGACACTGATTTTGAGCTGTTACCAAAGTGTACAATACCTTTAACCACATATCTTCTCGTAACAAACAATACCACAACACGAAAACGGATGTGTTGCAGACAGAACAAGCATGAATCATAGGTAGACCTTACACACTAAGTATGTGTAGTTTTCAGCAAGGCTTTGCTCTTCTTTCAAAAGACTTGGAAATGGGTTTAATCTTAGCGCAAGGATCAACGTTCACATGCTTCTGTCATGACGAAGAATGATCACTTCACAACAGTATAGTTAAAGACCAGTTGTATGATTTTACATAGTGTTACTTTGCGTTCACCCAGCTGTACAGTCTGAGCCTGGGATCAGTAAGTTCATGCATCTGTTGGGGAAGGCCTACAAAAGGTATCTGGGAAAACGTCATGCTGCATTTTTCTTACACTATTTTTAAGTGACTTTTTGTGAAATTATATTCTGAGAAAGGCAAGCGTGTCAAAAATAGCACAGAACGCAAAACAGGGTCACTCTCAAAAGTAGACAGACATAGGAATTAAAGAAGATATAAAATTGTTTTTATATCCTTTGGTTATTCTGTGTGAAGAGTTGGAGTCAACGGACAAGTATAACAAGATGTGATTTCTATTCACGTTGTACGAATTTTCTCCCGGAATAAAAGCAGCAGTGGATACTTTTGGTAATTATTCAAGAAATACACTATCATAAAAACTTACTTGGTAAGGAGCACCTGAGAGCTGCTGATAGTATAAAACATTGTGAGAAACGACTCCCTCTGAAGTAACGTAGTTTTATAGAAAGAGGTAATTTGTCACTAAAATATTTTTTTGAATCTGAGAAAGGCTTCAGTTCAGGCATGAAGCCTTTCTCAGGCATCTGAAAGCACACAATTCTCTGCAACAACAGTGTTTTTTCTTTCATTACTTTCTGGCAACCTCGATGACCAATTTAGCCCAAATTTTCAAAAAGGTTTGTTATTCTATGCATATGTTGGGATACACCAAGTGAGGATACTATAGTCTTTGACAATTATCAAAAGTATACCCAGCTGCCTTTAATACTAATACCGATATTTGTTAATGAATGATGATGGTATGACGGGGAACATGTAACATTAACCCCTCATTACTTTCATGAACTTCGTAAATTCATGCACCATGGCTTCATGTACATCGCGATGAAGTGCTTAGTCTTTTCAAAGAAAGGACTTAATTTTTGGAGCAATATGACTTGAAGTAGGGAGCGTATAATGCTGATGGATTGACATCATGCAGGGAACACCATGATATCTCATGAAACCAACGGTGTGAACTGAGTGTATTATTAGATCAATCTTGTACACAGTGGGTCGTCCCTTACTCAGTGTCCCACCATAATGCTATCTTGCCGAGCTTTACGTGCTTATGGTGAGGTTTTTGCCAAGGGACCCATTTCTATTAATATAATAAGTAGTAGTACAGTAAGGCCCTCTTTTCTGTCCAACGGTAAGACGTTTTAAGGGACTAGAAACTTTGTGACGTATTGTTCGTCCTTTTGAATGTAATTGATTAAAAATGCAAAGTATCGGCTTACAAAACTGTTTACAAAATATTTTATTTCTCTAAGAATTGTTTGTTAGTATTTAGAACTGATTCTGATAATTTCAATGATTTCACGCTGGAATTAGGAAAAAGAAAGACAAAGTCGTTGCGCAAACCTACTCGGGACGTGTACTATGTATGCATCTTGTTAATTATTACTTAAGATCATTCACTATTAGCCATTTTGATTGTACGTATTTCAAATGAAAGTTGTTAATGACAGCCTAGTCCTACACCAGAAGAATTACAGTTTATTGTAATTAAGTTGATTTCACCAATCAATATGTGATTGTATCGTCGTACTTTATCTATAGTTATTAAATTTTCTTCGACTTCTCTTTATTCAGGATGCTGTGTGGGGGCGTTGTGAATCTGCTGGTGGTCTTTCTGGTTGTGACGTCATTATCGACAGGAACTCTGGCCAATAAGCATCTTCAAACTGATAAAGAAACTCAACGTCACCACCATCATCACAATCATCGTCACCATGAAAACACTGTAGCAGACGAAAGTCATGAAAAACATGTGACTTCCCAAGAAGACGAAACCGATATTCAAACAAGGTATGTCCAATCTGATTTGATATCTACACAAGCTAAAACTGCGGCTTTCTGTTGACCTTCATTCTCCATGGAGAAAACAACCCTTTATCTTTGGCATTAACTTTCTTCCATTAAAGACGTACTGTGATGGTAGAAACCCAATTAAGTGCAGTTTCTATGAATGTGAGTTTGGTATGGAGTTGTTTCTTGCCCCTCTAAAATACCGCCATTTTCAAGAAAATAGTGTTTGTCCAGCTGTTATTTGAATTGTTAGGTTAGGAAAAGCTAAAAGCTGTACATAATTATTATCATCGTGAGAAAAAGAGCAATATTATTGTAGCACCTTTCAAAACAGCTGTTTAAGGATGAGTATTTGTACATTTAAAAAACGTCCAGGTGAGTTTTAAAGTCCTTGAAAACTAGAGAATGGACTAGGAACTCTTTGTATTGTTGAAATGTAATTTTGATACAAATTTTGTGTCATAAATGTCAAAATCTATGCAACTGTTCACACATTTCCTCAATATCCCAAAACAGAGACGGGGGGGGGGGTTGTTCCATCTGCTTGTTTGTGAATAGTAGGTTATAAAAAAAAAAAAAATGAACTTTGAAATTTGGTCTTCCAACACTAACAGATCAGGAAAAAAGGTAATTTTATACTTTTATCTTTGTATAAGAAATGTCAACAGAAACGAACAGGATAAAATTAAGTCAATTGTCTGTTATAAATAAACGGGAGAGCTGGAAAGCACAAACAGATCATGTATGGAGTTAGCATAGAGGTAAATCAACATGTAAATGGAATAGACACATTTGACACAAATAATACTCAGTCCACCTTGCATCCTGTGAACTGTACACAAGTCCTGAAACAGCAAACAGTGTTTTCTGCTAATATTTTTGGCCACCAAAAAATACCAAAGGTCGGTACCGTGGGTGTTGTGTAAGATAATGATATATAGACTGGCTTGTCCACAGAAAAGGTGCCTGGTTTATTTGTATTCTAAAAAAACATCTTTCCGACCACGACGTCAAACCTCGTATTTCATTATTATCCGGCATGTGCTTTTGCGACTTTACCGGAGTATGGGAATTTGATTTATGCTATCCCATATAAACACCACTCAGTGCGTTATGATGTATGACCTTGGGTCAGCTCTGATATTATCATAACAGCCATGCAAGTATGTTGGAATTATTTATGAAAAGGATTAAACATGCGGGGAGTGTTTTTATAATCTGTAGCCAGACAAGGTCTGGCCAGACTTCGTAAGAAAACAAATAGGCCTATCATTTAACAGACACAAAAAATCTAGGATTAGAAGTGTCGTTTTGGGGGTATATTTAGGAGTAAAACAGTTAACGAAAGTTTTAGAATGTGTTCGTTACATGACCCACTTAGGTCTTTAATCGAGCAGAGATTATGTAATAAAGGTAAACATTCATTAAGGTATATGCGTGATGGATTGGAAATGGATTGAACTGTTAAAGGTCCTGTACACTATTGGTAAGATCGAAAAACACAATGTTCCCAGATTCACACATAACTTACATGATTTAACGTAAGTAATGGTAGAAAGGGTTCCTTAAAATATTTCTGCCTAAAATGCTATCGTTTCTGAGAAACGAGTAAAACACTAGTGATTATCGCGCGCGATAATTTGAAAAAACAGAAAACACATAAGATCTCTTGTCACTATTTTCTCGTGACCTCGATGACCAATTGAGCTCAAACTGTCACAGGTTTGTTTGTTCATGCATATGTTTAATCACACAAAATGTGGACACTGATTTTGAGCTGTTACCAAAAGTGTACAATACCTTTAAATCTGGAAGCTCACCTTTTGTTAATCAGGGCAGTGGTAGTATTCATTTTTTGACATGAAACTGTCTAGAACACTGCCATGTGCGAGAAAATAATATGGTCTTTCAATCTTACATCCCATTATTTTGACCTGACATTTAGGTCCATGACAAACTGAGAACCAATTTATCCCAAAAGTAGTTCACTTGGGTCATTGGTTACACGGAGTGCTAGAGGCTGGAAGGCTATAGGAGAGCCCACCGTGCAAACCGATACATATCTACACCTAATGACCACATTCAATGTTTCTTTTTCGCTCCTTAGGATCATCCTCAACATTAAAAACAAAATTATAACATTTCCAATAAGTTGTGGAAGGATCCAATTACAATCCTTTATAATTCCACTTAGTTTGATCAATGTAGGTCCTTCCTGAACTGCAACAAAAAGTTTAGTTCTTGAAACGTTTTGAGGCTCGCTCGTTTGGGTTGTAATTAATGATGGGGCACTCTTCCCTAAAAGTATTTCCGATTGACCAATGTGAAATAGTGCCAAGATGTAAATATGAATGCGTACAGAGACGTATTTTGAGTTCTTCAATCGGTCTTTTTTGTTGTTGATCCAATTGCACACTACAGCCAGCGGCATGAGAATGAGGAGGACGAGGAGGAGTTCTACGATGACTATTCCTCAAGACGTGAACTGTTTCAGTTGACTGACCGGGACGGAGATGGATTCGTCACCCGGGATGAATACGTGCTTCAGAACGGTAACATCTCGGCTGTAGTCGACCAGGTCTTTATGGCATATGACGGAGACGGTGATGGAAGGTTCTCGGAGGAGGAATTTCTCCAGCAGAGCTCACCGTTGGAGGTTCATGCCGGTATGCCAAAATAATATACAGTTATGTAGATTCCAAGTTAGACCTATACACAGGTGTATAACGAGTGTTTCGCAGGGGGTTGTTTTACACATCAAAAGGGAGTAGGGCCTACACCTGTGAAGTATTCTGTTCGTCTAATTATACGGGGGGGGGGGTTATTGCGGAAAAAGCTAATGTGTTTAAAGCTACAATTTGTGTTTTCTCGACGATAATGGCATTTCAAGCCAAACAACTTTCCAGTGTATTATCTTGATTGTCATTCAAGGAAGGATTTTATATATTATAAGTTTATAGTCAATCAGTTTTGGGGATTAAAACTACATGAAATAAATACTACCCTATTCCGAGTCCGTCTGTTTTCTGCAAACTGAGGTAGAATGCATTTTGAAGTAGGGTAAGGTATATGAATTCCTTGAAAATTCCTGTCATTAAAAGGATTTTGAAGTTAATTTCAAGGTTAAATGCTTTGGTAATTTTCTGTAGTTTATGATTTTCAATACCGATACATCGCATTAACTTGTTCGAGGCACATAAAAAGGCATTCCTCTCAGCTGGTTTCTCTAAAACAATATGAAATGCTGACACAAAAAACTGGAAAAAACACTTGACAATACTCAGTCATTTACCAATTTTCTCAATTCCAAAGTTGCATGTTTGTAGATGAAACCACTCCTTTCGACTGCTATTGAACCTAAACCTTAATATTACATAATGTAGGAATTTCTTATGTGTCAACTTAAACACATAAAGTATTGAATTCCGGCCTATGAGTGTATAGCGTAAATTGGATCATAGGCCTATAACTGTTTTTTCTTGAACATCTTAACCTTAACAGCAGTACTTTTTTCTTCTTCTTAAATTGCTTAGAAAGGTTCACGTGTTGTAGTACGTAGTCGTACTTCTAAATAACCCAAAGCATAAAAAGAGTCCAAAATGCTGAGAAGCAAGAGCTGATAGTTATAACTAAAATCTTGAGGCCCAGCCAGTACTAAACAAACTACCACGAAGCTCCCTGTGGTTATACAGAGTGAAAGTGAAACTTGAAGACCCTGCTTAATAAACAGGGTACTTTAACCATAGAGCAAGGCTTGCTCTATGCTTTATAACCTGACCAATACAATGTTGATAACATGCCATTGGGTGATTATCGGCACATTACGTTTGCCAAACTAATTACCATTATTTAGGGCCCGACACGAACTGTATTCTAGTGCAGTATGTTCACTGTAATATGACATAATGTTGCAAATATAAAGGATTATTGTCTGGCCACAGTGTTAAGCCATGGTCCAATCAAACTCATCCATTGCTTTGTAGGGGTCCGTTTTGCATCAATTGATTCAATCAAAACCAAATAGCGATGGTAATTTGATGCAAGTGAACGATTTAGAAGTTGCTTTGGTCTGGCGGCGAGCAGCTTGTCACCTCAGCTGTCGAAATAGTCGGTAGCATTGAGGAGGTGGTATATAGTATGGCGTAATTCCATTGCGACAAACCACAGGTCAGTGGGGTGCAGACTAGCATGGTGCTGTTCTACATACCACTTCTTCTAAAAACTTAAATCATATGTTTTTGAAGTCCCGAATGGAGCTCATTTCGAATTTAAACTAAAAACATCGGTTAATTTGAAAATGATTTAACGAAAACACATGCTGCTAAATTAAAGATTTAAAACAGGCACCATCACTTTTGACCTGCACGGACATTATTTCCAGCGGGAAAATTGGTTCAATCTGAAAGCTCACTAATTAAAAAGTTCATACAAGTATCAAAATTAAAGAGTATATACGTAGGTACTGTTCAAATAGTCAAGAAAATAAAAATGACAACATTTGAAAACACAACAAAACATCCTTGCTACACACTAGTTTGTCAATCGTCGCTTCCATAGTGGATTGGTCCACATTGTTGATGATCGGGTATTGGTTTATTTATAAATTATTAATTTTTGTAGCTTTGTAGTTTTTGTTGTTGTTGCACATTTACGTTTGTAAGTAGGCCTACATGTTGCGTTTTTTTCACTGCATATTATTGCATAGTATAATTTATGGCATTTTCTGAGACAGTGTCATGCACACATCCTTTGGTTGTGATGGACGAAACATGTTGATAGAGTTGATGGTGAGTTACGGTTAGAGTAGCCTATACAGCTTTGTGGTGGGAATGTCTCTCTACAAGGTGACGTTGTTTATACAGCGCGTATTTGTCTTGCTTGTAAGACAACAGAAATAAGATATGAGTGAAGCTTTAATTGTTCATACTTTATATAAAAGGAACAATTCAATGTATCCATACCTCACTTTTTACCAAAATATACCTAAGCTTTAAGATTACGGTCATATAGCTCTTTATCATGAAACATTAAATGTTTGTTCATAAAATATAAAAAATCTAATCTATTTGGTTCTGCAATTAATGTAGGTATTAATGATCTGTTTAGATCCGTGCATTTTTTGTTTAATGTGTGAACTTTCATGGACAATATTTTGTTTATTTGTTGTGTTTCAAGTTTGATGTTCGAAAATTGAGTATCTCACGGAATGGGACCCTCCTTTTACTGTTAAAAACATAAAAACATTACTGATTATCATAATGGTGAACAATAAGCACGAATCAAGATAAAAGAATCCCCCAAAAAATACATAAATACATACATATAAATAAATAAATAAATATATTAAATAATAACAGATTTGAGAAAGCAACTTCCAAGCAAACCTAACAATGGATCTGCTGGTTGTTACCAATGTATACGCTTTTACACTTTTAAGTAGGGTCATAGATCGGTAAATTCTCAAACATTAATGACCATAAAAACTCACTAAGTAAGAAGCACTGCAGCTGTTGATAGTATCAGCTACATTGAGAAAGGATTTCCTTCGAAGTAATCTGGTTTTGATAATTTATCACTCCAAAACATTTTCAATCTGAGAAACTATTCAAGCATGAATTGTTTCCTCAGATTTCTGAGAGCTGGTGTCCGTTCGCGAACGCTAAGGCCAGAGATGCGGTTGGTACCCGTTGTGGATGCGATGTTGTTGTGAAAATACCGTGACAAGCCGGTCCTTTTTATCCACACCCGTTCTTGTTTGGATTCGACTACCGTATAGAAACCTAATTTATGGGGAATAAGTGTGAGTCAATTGGGCTGGCTGTAATTAAGAACATAGTCCTACATATGAACAATATCTCCTGAGCAAGTATTATTAGAATTTAATGGAAAGCACCTTGAGAACTTCTTGTCTTTGAAAGTTCACATTTTTGTTCAATGTCAAGTGAAAGGGCAATCATGTTCCATATAAGTGGGAAAACGATCTAAACATAATAACCTCATCAAAACATAAAGGTTCATCGCCGCGGTAGTTGTCGTTTGTTTAACTGTAATATTGTTTTGTTTTTGTGCTTTTTAAACTATTCTTGTTTTTCAGAGTGTGAGGAACAAATTATACAAACGTGTGACAAATTGTACCTGGAATTCAAGAGCACGGAGCTCATATCAAACACACTGAACCGACCAGCTTGTAATGCCGTACAGGTAAAGAGTACACCTCGCTTTAGATAAATTATGATAGAGGGCGCCCTATACGTAAAGACCAAGTTACCATCCACAACTAGGACCAATCCAGTCGCAGCAACTATTTGGGTGGAACTATTACTACGACGATGTAAGAGTAACTGCTTTAAGGGACTTAATAGGAAATAAGATTAAAACCCATGAAAAGCAGTTGTTTGACTGTCAAGTTTATGTCATTTTAGGGATTTGTTAATCAAGGAAACATTTTCATTTGTGGGGAACGCGGGGTAAAAACCTTATTCTTTTGGGGTTTATTACAAAGAAGCCGTTTGCAAGGGATGGTCGCATTTTGGTGACGACAAGAAATGTTCAAAAAACTTCCCTTTCGGAACACTCATCTCTGACCACTTTACTCTCTCACAACACAAAAAGGATCAAATACTGGAAATTCTGATCCTTCGATTTTGTTACGATTTGGTTATAAAGTTCACAGCCCTTGTTTGTATTTTTCCATTGTAGTAGGATTTAATGCAGCACTAATCGATATTCATAGTTCAGTTTTTACAACCTCAAAGCCCAGCCCCTACTGGTTACGTCACCGTTTGTGACTTTACTTAAGCATAAGTGACTTGTGACTTGACTTGAGCAAAGATGACTTGAGACTTGACTTGACTTGAGAACAATGAATTGGTTACAACACTGGACACCAATTGACTACAGGATTCCGCAGTTCACAACTTTACTCAGTAAACAATTTGATATCGTATTTTTAAAGTAAGGAGTATGAGTGTACTCAGTAGATACTCTTATTCATTCTGAAACTAACTCTAATTTCCTGTACGTTTGAACCGTTTCTCATCATGTCCATTGTATGTTTCTTTTCTAGTACTTAGTAGACTGTGTTGCTGGATTTGACACAGACTGTGACATCACTAGTTATGCACAGGCAATTACATCCAGGGCCGAGGCATATATAGAATCAGGGGCATGCCCTCTCTTGTATCTTCAGAATCTACTTCAAATGACTGGACAAGATGGACAAACAGATGCAAAGAAGGCACGGTATGCCAGATCTGTCGATAACGGTGGGTGCTAACATTAAGTCAGTTACATTTTTCTGTATCAATCAATTTTACTGAAATAACGCAAATTTCTAGACAATTGACCCTAAACTTGACACCAGGGGCTTTTTCCAAACATCGGCTTGGGCTCTGGATCCGGGCTCCGTTACATGTTGGAAACATCGTGCAAACTGTACACTACTCCGAACTGCTCCAAAATCGATGGCGAAGCCCAAGCCGAGGTTTGGAAAAGGTTTGTCAAAGCAAAACGCCCGATAGTTTACATCTTGTGATGACGCTTCGAATAATGTAGCACAGGGTCCAGTAATTTTACATAGAAGTTACTATTTCGCTGCCATCTTTTGTTAACAGACGTTGAAATAACCACTGTTTCGGACAAAGAGTTGTACGGCAAACGCTGTCCTGACGAGTTCATCGACCATTGCGCCCAGAAATTTGAAAAGTCTCTTAACCGAGGTTCGCAGACGATGTACTGCCCAATACTCGCCAGCTACGCCCATTGCCTGAAGAAACGATCACGACACTGTTCTGCAGATGTAAACAGCCCCCTCTTGCGGAAGAATATGGCCAGACTGAGAACCTTGGAAAGCAGAGCGAAGTCTTGTCACAAGACCTACCGATCTTTTATGAAGTAGTAGTAGATAAAAAACAAACACGTCTTTACATTTTTATTTGTACGTATTGTTAACTAATCATATACAGTCCGTCCTGTGTGTTCCTTACCAGGGGGTTGGGAAAGACAGTGTTTGTGAAGGGGGGAACGGTTGCGTCAAATAGCTCTCTCAAAAAGTCGAAACTAATGACGTTTACAAGATGGTCACGTGGACATCATCACTTTGAAATCAATAGTTTTTTAAATAGAAATGCCAATCATTATGTGGGAACAAGTTTAAAGCTTTTCACCTGTATAAACGTTTGACACGTTTTGGCTGTCGTCAAAAGAAAGCTTGTCAGTTTTACACTATTTTATTTTATTTAATTTTCCGTTCTTTTTTTGTTTTGTTTTAACGTCTAAAATTCATTGGAACAAATTCCCGTGTTCTTTTTAGAAACTAGCCCATAATGGTACGGTATACGTTTTAGAATTTTGCTCCAGGCAAATATTTATCCAGTTGGAAGGCCAGGAATTAAATCGGAAATTCAGTATTTCCAACCAGTGAAAATATCGGCGGTCACCTTTAAATGAAAAACAAGAAAACATCAAAACAACGGCAGGGTTTCCGTTTTTCAGGAATTGTATGCATGGACGGTTAAGCAATGGACTTATTTCTGTTGTGGCAATCGAAACAAGCAACTGTGACTTATGGGATCTTCAAGTTTTATTTTCTTGACTTCGTTACTTCAGAAGAAATCATTTCTCTGTAGGATTAGTGAACTTGACTATCATGAGCTTTCGATAATCGTCAATACTGTACTTTGTCTTTAGTAAAAGCACGTAACAAAAAATTAAAAAACCTCAAAGTTGTAGCTGTGTATTGTATGCGACTACCATCTAATGATGTTAAACATTAATAACTTCGTGTTGTAAAAAACGGTTTTAAGGGACGTAAGATCAATGTGAGGAGTAGCATTTAATAGCAGAAGGTCTTTGAGGCTGAATTATATTAAAATTTAACAATGGATGCACCTGCTACGTGTCATTGCAATTAGAAATCATTTTAGTTATCGTTACAAATCCAGTCTAGTGACCCTCTGTGATAGCTTTTGTTACACACTAGAGGTTATAATATCCTTGAGGACAGTGGGGGGGGGGGGGGGTATAAACGCGGTAATGCGCAATACATTCTTACCATAAGGCAGGTAGGGTGCACGATCAGCATCAAACAAGAATGCCTTCAAATTGATAATATTCAAGCTTTTTTCCCACAACTGTTTGTTCATTGGTCACGTTTCTGGTTTTTATAAGAAGATGCGTTTGTATTTGTCTATTAACGTTCGGCACTGACCAATAAGTTAATTGAAGATATCAACACTCCTAAAACAACAAAGCAGCTTAAATGTGAGAAGTCGTAACATTCTATTTTTCCCCTTTCTGGTTTCATTTTCTAAGATTATTACCATTTTAAACATTTTGTATGATTTTGTGAACGTAGCATACGTAGCATAAAATGCTACGTTCACAAAATCATACAAAAGGTATGGTGCGTTAACGGTCGAACCAAAACGTGCTGGCGTGAGGTCATAGCTTTTTCTTATACACCGTTTGCCCGAAAACGTGTAGACAAATGCCTATTGTGATTAGCATTCTATTGTTTTTTATTAACGCAATGCTGTATACTCTTTGGGCTGAAAGTTTTGTCTTTCAAACATGTTAGCCATTAAACTATTAGCCATAAACCTTTAAGCCATTAGCATGTTAGCCGTTAACAAATCAGCCATTACTTAGTCAGCTTTTCAACAATGTCTTTTTGAAAGATGGCTTATTTGTTTAATCACATCAAAGTGGTTGTACAAAGGTATGAAGTAATTATATCTGCTAATGATACCAAAAAACCAGAGTATTATGTAATAGGCGACGTTTCACGTAGGGGTGAAGATTGAATTAAACCTTAAAGGGCCCTAAAAATGGAGCCAACAAATGTTTTGTCTCATGTTCTTCATTGGTTAATTGAGAGTTTGTAAAATAATATGGTGATACAAAATGTTGAAATGTACTTTATTTGTATAATTCTCATTGCTTTGAATTTTTGTAGTTCAATAAAATGGAGGAAATCACTTTCTTCAGACAAAGTTGTCATTGAATTAATCGACCGATGTTACAGTCCAATTAGCACTGGTTAAGCAAATGACTGCGATTTCTTTTCATATTGCACATTATTGGACAATAATCGGCTGATTATATAAGTCAAATTAATTAAAATGTGTCTGCATGTAAAGTGTGTAAATGCTACTTTCGAACATTGTAGATTTATAAACTGAACAACTATGCTTATACTAATTATGGTAGCCCTGAAGGGACATCGAACACATAATTGACGTCGATATTCAGGACAAAATTCACGACTTTGTGCCCCAAGTCGTAAATATTTACGCCAATATTTGCAACAAAATCACGAAATGTGCATCGAGTCGTGAGTTTTGATGCCAATATTTACGACAAAATTCACGACTTGGACTGTTGTAAATATTGACGACAATGACGACAGTATTCACGGCTTGTGTCTCAAGTCGGGAATAATAATAACAATATTTTCACTGCTGCCTAATGCATATGGTGTGTACTTGTACGCATTTTTAAAGGGGCACATCATTGCCTTCAGAATTGTTAGGTAAAACATTTCGTTGGAAAGATGTTTTAAAAGTGGATTATAATGATTCACGTAAACATCCCTCGAAAATGTGTGGTTTTTCGTTTTCCTCGTAAAACAACACGGTCCAAAATTTGGTGGAGTCAAATATTTACAGCCCAAATTAGCGCCTCGTTGGATTTGCGACTTTGGCCCAAGTCGTGTGTTTGGTTTATGAATATGGGCATTATTGAGTCGTGAATCTTGTCGCTAATATCGGCTTCAGTTTGTAAGCCCTGAGGCACAAAGTCGTGAGGTTCGTCGCAAAATTTGGCGCCAATATTCACGACTTGTGGCGCAAGTCGTGAATATTGTCGTTAATATTGTGGTGTAGGCAGCCAAGCTAATAATACTGAAGGTTTTGAGGGAAGTAGATTAAAACATGAAACATATCCCCAGTGAATCATGGAGCATTTTCTTGGGTTTCTCTCAATAGGACAAGTGTAGTGATTTCTTATAACGTTATCATTATGAAGGCCTACATGTAGCATGGATGATGGATGTAAAAGCGTTCTCATTAGAAATTACGAATTATTTGTTTAAAACAAAGCAATGTTCTTGTCGCAGCCCATTTTGCCATACACTCCAAATCATTGATAAATATCCATTTTGCTTTTCTTTACCAACATCTCGCTAAAAAATGCATTTTTTATAATTTGCTCACGTGTGAGTGGGCTTATGGAAGGGCCCTTGTGGGGTCTTGTACACAATGGAACAATGGACCCCCACAAAGTTTTCTTTGTTCAACTTAGACCCCACAGAGGAATTCTTTAGAAAAGGGAATAGTAGAACAGCAATAGCAGGATCCCACAAACATGATCCGTAAAGTTGTGTGTGCGTGTTGAAATCGAGGACTTTAACAGAAGGGATCCGGGTGTTTTGTAGAACGAGACCGTCCTCGCTTCGCTTTGTGTACAAAACCAATGGGAACGTCGCAAAAAACAATTATGTCCAAACAATGATGGGAGAACAAAGAGAAGTTCTCGATTTACGGAATTCACAAACATGGGTGTGTTTGAGTTTCAAACCGAGGACTTACAACAAAAGGGACAATATGTCCACGCTTTCTATCACAAAGGAAAACAATGGGGTCCACGTTTGTCAGGACAAAGAGTTGAACAAATGTGGGTCCACGATTGGAGGTCATTACACACTTGTGTGTGTGTTGGGGAGGGGGGGGGGTACTCTTTGGGTCCGGCAATGTCAACATACCGGCACTTATTAAACAAAATAGTAGATAAAATTAATGTAGGCATCTGTGTGATAACATAAGTATTAAATCAGTGATTCAAGGGAAATGGTGGGCGCGGACCCGTGGTTATGTGGAATGGGATTCGATGTGCCCCAATCGAAACATTAGATAAACATAAAATGAAAGAGGAAACAAAGACAAATCGTTGCATTTTGCTTTTATTTCGCCACGATGCAAAATACAGCAACATTACAGTAAACCTCATAATTTTTGTTATTCGAATAACATAATTATGTATAAACAAAGTCATTCTTTAAACACACGAAAGACTTGGGCGAGTTTATTCAACTCTTGACTTCATTAATCATTTATGTTGCGTAATTTATTTCTTTTCATGTTACGTTAATACAAACAGTTGAAATATTGTGTACGGTATGATACAATGGATTGAGTTTACCATAAGGTGAACCAAGGACTTTTGTGTCATTCTCGCAAAGACGATATTTTTTTTATAGCAAAACCAGTATTCTTTATTTTTGTCTAAAACTTTTTGAGAAAATCGTCTTTGAGTTCACCTGACTGAAATACTCGTAAACACCACGGCAGAAAAATGTTTTATTTTTAAGTGTCTAAATCTCCGACCAATTAAACTCATACTTAAATGTCTTTTTACTTATGATTTATTTCAGACGGTTATAAAGAATGCTTACAGCTTTGTGTGCAGAACAACTGTTTCAACAGTGACAGTACTTTTATAATTTATTCAACAATCTTCATTGTTGTTTATTATTACACACCTGCAGGCACATACATTAATGTTTAGTGATATAAGATGACTGGAATGGTTCCACGGTACCTATACGAGTATTTATCGCTCACAATTATTGTATACATATGCGGGACCACAACAGACCACATTACACAATATTAGAGTCAATAATAGCTTAACATTTTTTTTTTTAATGACAATAAACTTCTGCTCATCACCAACTTTACCATGTGTGCCCATGGCTTCTGATTCCGTACACGTTTTGAAAGGACATCTTCCAAAATTGGAACCAGGCGAGATTCGAACCCGAACCTTTTCATTTAAAAGCTTGGTGCCTCGACGTTGGCTAAGAACAACGTAATCTTATTGTTGAATATATCCCAATACAAATTACATCAATTGAAGCATTGACGTTAAAATATTCTTTCATGTTGATAGTCTAAGTAGTTTGTTGAATACGTCTTGATTAACAGCATTTATATCTACTTTATCATACCTTCTTAATGTCACAATATCAAACTCAAAATCTTCAGGCTATCGTTCAAAGTGCTTGCCCCATAGTCAGAAAGACTAATGCCTATTCTGTATAATTGTTAATTGATGTTTGTATAACTTGAGACACTGATGTCAGTTTTTACAAGTTTTGTTAACACACAGACAACGTTAATCATTATTTTAACTTATTTTAGACGACATTCTTCCAAGGACCTTCATGAGACGAAGGCAACACCAGTGCAATAAGGTGTTTTTTCAAGAACACCCCAGCAGCCTTCTAGTGCCACCGTGCAGTCAGAAATCCCCACCCTAGATAAAAGGGCCATTTTAGAGACAATGCAAAAAATCTATGTATCCAAACTTGATTATTCTTAATCAATTCATCCTGTTACAAATTTCAGTTCCCTCTAATGTTGTACTCATTCAAAGTGTTGTGGTTATTATAAATCTGCACACCAGACCTTGATTCCCAAAGCACTGTTTAACTTCAATAGATTAATACTATAGTAGCTTTGCTATCACGGATTGTGACTTCGAAAATATGTGTCCTGTTTTAATTAAGAATTGCATGTTTTTCGTCAGAAGAGCTTATTTCGTACCATTACACACAATAAATGACTTTAAAAAGAGTATTTTTTACATTATTTACTTTTTAAAAGTAATTTATTTAATTCCATGCACTTAGCACTCTGTGCCGATGATTAACATTTCAATTCAGTATTTTACTATTCGTTATTAGTTAGCTATTTTAGTATACTCGGATTACGCTACAATATTGGTTCATCTACATGTCTTACCTTCCTTTTATAATACAGAATTTATACAAACATGTTTTAAACTAAGATGCATATTCCATAAAAGCTGACGTTTTACATGTTTGTTGTTTAACCTAAAATGTGTACATTTCTCTACCACTGCGATATTTCCTAACAAGGTTGTGCATTTAATTTTTTTTACTACTCCCCTCACTATAAATCCGTCAAACAGTTTAATAACATAGCAGGTACACCCTGAACAATGGATTCGTGGGACTTGACCCATTTCCGGGTCAGGCTGACCCGGAAACTGACCCGGAAAATGTAATTTTGACTCGGAATATATGCGTCTTTTTGACACAGTTTTAGGTCAGTTTGACACAAATTCCGGGTCATACTGACCCAGCCATTGGTCAGGCTCCCTGGGACTCGTAATCCGGGTCAATAATCTGACCCACAGGAGTTTACAAAGTGTATGCTCAGTCATTGGCAATCTCACTTTAGTGGTATTTAGGTGGATGAACAGTTACAAGTTTATTGTTTACAAGCTGGATAATAACTGACTTATCTCAATCAGGCATCATGGAATATGCATCTTTAAAGATATGATTTCGGAAGACCCTGATTAATTTATATAATTATAATGTCAACTTTTTCCATTGACTAATACTTTATTTCTACTGTGAACGGTTGCATCATTGTCTTCGGCAACTATTCCATTTTTGATTGGGCGAGATATCATTTCCACTTCTAGCCGATGTCTGGTTATCTCAGTCTAAGAGTGTCCCATTCGCGAATGGTTGTATGGGACGCTGTAACATTGATGGCGTTATTTGTAGATTATTATACTCATAGCTTATGAATATCAATCCAGTCAGGGACAATCACGGCGAAAACATTGATTGGATATCATTCATGGTTTTAAAGAAGCTTTCGCAAAATAAATCCACACCAGACTAAAATATAAAGGCCCAATGGATGAACATTGTATTTCAATCTATTTTATCGCCATTTGTTCACCCAGGTCGCACAATGGCTTTGATGGAATTGCGTATAGTTTAAACTTCAAGTGATAAACCACTTGTGAATATCATTGAATATCAGTCAACAAAACAATCATTCATAACATATCTGCGCGTACGTTTACGGAAAGAAAAAAGTTGACAGTATCTGCCAATATTTAAATTGATTAATAAATTCAAACTTTTAATATCATTGATAGGATATATTTTAGTTCGATTGTCTAGGGATAATTCTTATTTGAAGCACGTGCAGCGCATTATTGGTTTCCTCCCGAATAATTCAATCACTCCTGGAAGATTGACAAAACAAAGTTTGCAAATATTGAGTTAATGAGACGACACTTGAGGAATGTAAACAGAAATTAACCTAGGTGGAAATATCAGCCCTTTTATCATCCCACCAATTTGGAAAAGGAGGGAAACAAATTATGACGTATTCCGTACAGAAATAACTCCCAAATACATTGGACAAAAAACTCGAGGAATTCCGAGGTGTCGCCCCCACCCATCAAAAACAATAATAATATACTACAAATAATGAATCAATATTTTGAACACACTTTGAGTCAATTACAACCAAACGCAGCGACCTTTCTTATCATGATTAGCATTATGGACATATTTACGTCAGTGTTCTCTTTATGGGTATTCCCGTGTTTTGTTTGTTTGTTGTGTTTTTGGTTTTTGTTCTTACCGTGATATTAATATTATAGGCTATAGTATACTCATTTATATTCATGCATTTTGAGATTTAAAAGATTCAGCCAGTGGGCACTCTCAATCTGCTTAAGTCGGTGTACTCTGGGGTTCAAATGTGTTGAATGGCTAAGAGGTCTATTAGGCGTATATTTCCCTCTGAGAACAGTCCTGATCTGTTTACCGGTTTTTTTTGTGCCAAATACGGATATATAATCCATTATCACGGTTTACAAAATCCATTCTAATCCTGATGGTTTTATGGAAAAATGATATCACACGTATACGGTTTATCCGTTATTACGGATTCACAAGCAGCTCAGTTATATCTTATAACAAAACCATTTTCCATTATTACGTTCAAGTTTACATTTTTACCGACAATAATATTCGTATACTAATGCTTCAATAACACACAGGAGACTTGGTTCAAGCACAGATTCCTCTTCTTTGGTATGAAAACAGTTCGTTCTTGATGCGCTTTGTGTATCATCCACAGAGGGCGCAATTTTAACAGTTTCCATTATTCAACAGATGTGCAGTCAAACGTCTCGGTGTATAAACCACACAATCCAAAGCTTTTGCGCGTTCCATCTCTTGTTGCATTGGCATATTATTATAGGGTTGGGCTTGCATGTTTTCTTATGTCAAGAATCCAAAGAAAATTCATACAAGTTCAGCAGTGCAAACCCCCGCCCCGCCCCGCCCCGCCCCCACTTACTCTCACCCAACCAAGTTGATACAACACAATTGGGATTTGCATTTATCTATACACATAAAATTGCATATTTGTTAAAAACACAACATAAGAAAATTAATATAGATACATATTTGTACAAAATGCACTTTCGCGGTGAATAAAAATGGCAAGCAACTTGTTCCAAATCTCAATTAAATAAACATATAAATATAAGGCCCTGAAATAGATTTACAAAAAGATTCAGAAAAACTGAGACAAAACTCTCAACTTATTTTCAAGAAATTTAACTGAAAAATACAAGCAACAATTTTAAAACAACAACACAAGATTTTAAAAAAATCTTAGGAAGATCATTAATGATATTCAAATCTTATATCAATAAATCAGACAAGGTATGTGGGTTGGTTATTAGTTTGGTCTCAAAACATCTGCTTCAAAACAATTCGAATTTGTCTTGTATTCAAATTTGCCATTATTGTACACCTGTTTAAAACATTAATAATTCAGTAATCGAAATCTTCATGAGAAGCTGACAGAGGTGTTTATTGACGCAGTTATTTTCATGATTATTTCTTAAAACATGATGAAGTTGGCACATGCCAAGGTCTTATGGAAAATGATGGCTTGTTTGTACCATGTTGTCAGAGAGAGAGAGAGCGAGAGAGTTACACGGAGCCTGCAGTCGGGAAGTTATGAGTAATAACAACCGAATTGACATGAATCTGATGCATTCCCCTACGTTTCCAGGAATGACCAACTCGTCCTCACGATTTACTACAAAGCTTACATGTATTACAAGTATTGATCCAATTCCACAGGGTTTTTTTTAATTCTTAAAAGGTTACTCTTTTTCTTTCCTGGCCCATGCTATTTTTTTTTACCGACTTTGTTCGTAGGTCTGAGGGACTAGCAAATTTGTTTGAACAAATTCGTATTATGTGTGGGAAAGATGTTCTGATCAGATTTGTTTAATGATGATAAATGATAAATAATTTAAAGAAAAGGTGGGTGTTTGAAACATGTAATTAAGGAAACATGTAATTATTATTTTTAATATGGTAAATGGGCTTTCTCTTTGGTCTTGTAATCCCCAGTCCTATTTCCTTCTCTTATTCATAAAGCTTTTTATGTTCAAAATTAACATTGCAAATTTGCCCCTCTCAAAACCTCGTGTTCATACGAACCCATGTTTTTTAACAATAAAAAAAGGCCTTTACCTAAATGTTAATGCCTGTTATTGCCAGCGATTCACCTCAGACTCTATACAGACTTAATTCTACTGCTTTTCAAAACTGGAATGTTAACAGGAAATTTGAACTTAAGTCGTTAGTTATACTTCTGAACTAACTAATGACAACATCAGTATGGTTCGTATAATGTTATCGTTAAATTTGTCAATTAAAATTTGTCTCGCTGCGTTCAAACCAATACAAAGACAAGGTAAAACATTTCGGTGAAGGACAAAAATGTTTATCAATTGTTATGTTACAACAGTAACTTGAACGCTGCCAGCTTTTAAGGACAATATTGCGGAGTTTCACATCTTAAAATGTCATGTGTCCACCACAGAAGTTGTGTTCTGTCTCTTTGTGCCAACGCTTTACGACAAAATGTTAGAAATTACAGTACAGCACACCACAATGAGGTCAGCATTGGAAGGTCATTGTTTTGGACGCGCATACATGTTGTTGAAAAAGTCGGTGACAATTATTATCTACATTATGCGAGGCTTTGAATACGTTTTCTTATCACAAAACTCAATTTGCTAGTGCATGGTATTACTCTGCAACGACTGACGTATTTCAAAACGACCGCCCGAGCAGGGCAAACTATTGGTGGCGCACTGTATTGGACTCCATATTGGCTCATCAAGCTTACCAATGTTAATGAGTTACCTTGTCTTTAAATCTAACTTTGCCCTCTAGTGTTGAAAGATTATTTGTAACAGTTATTTATTTTGCAATCGACAGTTAATGCAACACGTATTTTTTTGCTTACAGATAATTATACGGAACTGCACACATTACACGGGTTCGTATTTTAAAGTGCGTGACATAAAACAACACGCCTTTTTATATGTTCCATTATTTTGTAAACTTGTCTTAATTATTTTTGGTTGCTGCTATACGTGTACACAATACCAAACATTATTTGATGTGTATTTGACGATGGGCAGTGCATTTTAATACATACACACTATACAAACGCATACCGCACTTGTGACGTCACATTCTATAAATAGAACAGGCCAATAATTGATGCTCATTAGGATATAGGGCTTAATATTACCTTTAAAATGTTTAGCATTTTTTAATTACATCTACCGGTATCTGATAATTATAATATGGACGGTACACCTGCGTTTGTTTACACATAATCATCAATAAGGGCTTAATATTCATGTTTTCTTCTTTTTGCGAAGTTTTTTATTTAGTTTACAAATAAGAATAATATTTCGAACACATTGTTGAAGTACAAAAATAATGTAAGTTTCGTTTAAAGCAGGAACATAAATTTTCCACTATAAAACACGTGTTATTATTAATTTTTTAGCAATTAAAATTTTAAAAATAATAAAGCACCAAAATAATACTCTAACTACACGTGCCCAACTGGTCCAGTTGTGCGAGCTGACCGACCGGCAAAGATTGCGTTTGCCGACCTTCCTGATTCTGCGGGTGCTGATGGACGTACCTTAACTGCTGGACCACCACCACAATGCAGAGCTACAAAGATAATAGTGAAGATGACGGCACCTGACATTAGTATTCCGAATGCCTCTGTTCGCTGACTTCTCACTAGTTTCTCAGCTAGATGTTAAAAGAAAAGAAGATTGTTAATGATCATATATAAACATGAATAGTTCAACAATAATGCCGACAGTATGCCATTGGTCATGCATGAAGTTAAGTTTCAATTATTGAAAAGATCCACACTCTCAAATTCCCTAAATGTGCACACTAAATTTATGGCCATGTTGTGATTATAGAAAACGACACAATATTTAGGGACTTGTTCTCAAGGGAGAGTGATCATGCAGCAAATTTTAAATGTTGTCAAAATAATGACAGTCATCTCCAAATCCTGTATTCCTTTGGAAAAACCGCGCAGTGGATTTGGAGAACCCCGCAGCGACGATGGTTGAGCTGTCCTGAGTTCTCATAACGGCTGGAGGAGAGACTAAATGCATACGTATTGAATTGACTGCCCACACTGATCATCTTATGTCAAAAACCACATTGTTGGCTGAAGTTTTTTCGCAAATGTTATATTTGATTAGCTAGAAAATAGAATTAGCTGTTGCAAACTGCTTACCAACCAAAAGGAACTATTATGGTATAAATGCAAAAATTAGTTAGTGGCCTGATGTTTCGACCCTGGCAGAGTCTTTTGCATTTGATTAACTAGACAAGGTTTTTCCCCTTAATATCCAACCGGCATAAAAACAATTAAACAAATTTATAGGGTTGGTTACTTGGAAAAGGACAATGTTTAATGAAGACTAAAAAAAAATGGAGTAGCCAGCCTTCCCGAAAATCGGTATAGCAGTTGAACCGTCCGGTCCCACAATGATCTTGTGTGCGTATATTTATTGAACTGTTGGCCTGAGCCAATTTGAACACAAGAAGGAAATCAAACAGAAGAGACTATCTGCCAAAATTCAAACAACATTTAAATTAAATGGAACAGTTTTAATTTCCTCTATTTTGATTCAGCAAAGTTTTAACTGTGTATAAGGCATAACTAGAAACCGAGGTCATTATTGGCACACCGTCAACAAATTCACCGAAGTTTATTGCTGTGTGTTGTGTTTGATGGGTCCCAATTTGGCGAGAAAAGTTCCTCTGAAAAGTCAGCGTTCTACAGAGCTTTTAAAGGGACATAGGTGGGGAAAAAAATCTGGAAAAAAATCTTCGTTCATTTTCGCTCGAACGAAGATTATTTCCAGATTTGTTTTCTTCACCTAGGTCCCTTTAAAAGCTCTGTAGCAATCCCTTGATCAAAAATCAAATGAAGATGTTCAAACAAATACAAACCAAATGTGAATCGTAATATGTGTGATTCTTTCTCCTGAAGTTATAATCCGTAGTTTATTTTATATGAGAGACCGTTATCCGTCTAATATGGGATTAATATATATTACCTTATTCAAACTTTAGCTCAACAGTTAAACCAATGGTCTGGAAATACAATTTTTCTAAAACAATGCCACGTTCAACAAAATAAGTCATAAAACCTAATAATTTAAGATTAGAAATAAAAATATATTAGTACATGTAAACCTACGTAAAAGAACTGTTAAAATCAGAAGTAGTTGATAAGTTAGTTTATCAAAAACTTGACTATAGGTTGAATGGTTTATTTGTAGAAACAAGAGCAATGTAAAAAAAAAAGGGAATAGTCTCCTTAAACAATCTGTGATCTTAGAATCATTCCATACAAGGTTGTTTATTGACTTCGAAATGCACTAAAACGTCACTTGTATTTTCCATTCGAACCAAAATCCACTTCTAATGACTTTGTTTTGATGCCCAAAGTGCTTTTGCACATTGCCACATACTAACTGGACGTCATAACTTCTTTATTCCTTTGTGACATCCATACATAAATCATCTAATTTAACAAGATTCCCAAGTTCAAGTATAGAGCCTCATGACCCCCAGAGTAAAATGAAATGGCTTTGGTATGAGGTCTAATGATTCCAAGATGAAGACGTAAAGGTATAAAGCACCGCCGAACGTGTTTGATTTATCTATCTATTCAACAGAAAATATATTTCAAGACAAATAACCACTTCCCCTTTTTATACTCTACATTCTAAAAAAGATAATAATTAAAAAGAGGAAAAAAAAATCGATTTCCTGTTTTTATAAAGTTAAACTTCTAAATGGAAGCTTTCGTAATAAAAAATGGACTTTGATTTGAACAAAATGACGACGATGCATGTTTCGGTTGGCCTAAAACATGAAACATAGAAAATGTGTTCAAAATGATAATGAACCAGAGGAAAAGATCACCATAGCTCTATATTTAGATACACTTTTCCGTTAGGGACTGTGGTGACATTTTGTGCATGATCGTAGGAAGGTGAAACGATCATATATCATTGATAAGGAACAACCCAAGATAAGCAATGCACTACGGACGTCGCACAATCCCTAACCATGAACGGTCCTCACATCAGTCATAGAAACACTCGCTACTTCACTTTCCACTTGGAGTGTCAGTCAAGATTTCTATTTCTGGCCTAGATTACTTCATTTTGTTTCATTTGGATCAGCTCTGTATGTTAAAGAGACTGTAAAAAAAATTTGTATTGTGTTTTCCTTCGTTCATTTAAGGCCTAGAGTTTTTTTACTCGGTCTACTCCAGCATTTTTCAGCCAAAAGGTTTCAAAAAAATAAAATTTGTAGTGTCACTATTTAATAGTGTAAATGTGAAATGAAATAGATTATTGTCTAACGAATAATGACAGATTGAACCAGCACAACAACTCCTTAAACACTTTGAAAATAATTGAAAAGTTGCATTTTTGATTAAAAGTGGGACACTCGAAATGACACAATAGAGTCCATCCAATCCGTGTTCTTCATATGTGTCAATGCATGCATTCACAAACGCGATACACACGGCGTTGTCTTTCCCGTGAATAAAAAATTGTTTTGAAATTGTTTTCAAGTCAGTAGGTTTTAACATGTTGTCTTACAGTGCTGACTCTCCGTATGTACACAATGAAGAGAAACACGGAAGGGGGGGGGGGGGAGGGACACGGGTTTTTTTAATCTTCAAAATCTTGAAATGAGAAAAAAGGCAAAACGAACTGAGTGTTTATCTTTTATTAATAGGTAGAGCTTCCATAACTAGACAAACTGTCTTGAAGTAATTCCATTTCTTTTCAACGTGAGTTGCAAAGGTAATTTTGGGGGTGTGTGTTTTTAATAAATCTTTACATTGTTTACGTTCGACGGGACTACCCTTGCCTGACGTACATTATCTAGTAAATCTGCTCTGGGCTAGTAAACACCACTTCACAAATTTCTTCCCTTTCAGATTTGAACTTTCAGATTTCAGATTTTTGAGTGTGTGAATATACATCAGAAAGAAACATTTATCGAACACAGGCCTCCATAGGCCTCCATGTCTAAAATCTAGGCAATAATACAAAATTTCCTGTGTCAAGTAAAACCCGGTGGGCTACTTTACAAAAAGATTAAGCGCAAAGCCTGTTCGTAAATCCGGAAGCGCAGTGTCGCCACATGAATAAAAAAACAAAACCTACCTCTTATCATGTACGTATACACAATAACTATCATGTACATGTACGTACATGATAGTTATCAAGTACATCATACACGATAAGAGCGGGATTTTGTTATTCATGTGGCGGCTCTATACGCTTCCGTTCTCTGATTTGTTTCTATTTTTTCTAACCGAAGTTATCATGAGTGTGGACTTCATGGACTCGTGGCGTGTTTGTAATAATGACAAAAACAATACCTTTGTGGCTTCCTTGATTTAGTCACTTGAGATGTGACGACTTGAAAATAGACTATCTACGTTGTAGAGGTTGACATAATGTCTGTTATTTGGCGGGAGACATTTGATCAATGATTTAACTCTGTTACTATTAATAGGAAAGGGGTCCCGCAGTGGGTTTCACTACGTCATCCATGATGGGCATACGTGTGATTGCGCGCTTTTATCGGTGCAATATAATTTAACCATTATACAGTACTTAAATGGGAAGGAAACGTACTTCATAATACCCTTTGAATAAAAACTTCCGTTTAAATCAATCAATCATCAGGCATCATTCTAGTTGCCTATTCCGAGGCGCTAAGCAAGTAAAGAAAATTTAAAACAAAAGAGTTCACAGAAATTCCATTCATTCTTTAAATGTAGAGTTAGGCTATACAACAGCTCGGAGCGCCGCTTCCCCAAACAACACCAAAAAACAAACACCCAGCAACCAAACATATTATGCCCAACATCAAATGAATTAGAATAAAATAAATCACGTTATGTCAGATCTGCTTTCCCCAACTCTTGCCTCTCTAATTTTCCAGTTTGTTGTTGGACATTATCTAACTCTCAAAAAAATACAACACTTGAACTATTATAAATTGACATAGGTAAACATCAACATGAAAACTGTTGCTTTTAATTGGAGCAAGCTATGCTTTAGATAATCTTCGAATAGGTTTGACGACTAGACGAGTAATATTCACAAATTGATTATTGATTCCACGTCTCCAATATTACTAGATTTGACGACTAGACGAGTAATATTCACAAATTGATTATTGATTCCACGCCTCCAATAATAGATTTGACGACTAGACGAGTAATATTCACGACTAGACGAGTAATATTCACAAATTGATTATCGATTCCACCCCTCCGATAATTCCATGTTGAATTGAATGTCAAGACAATAACATTTATACAGTGAATTTCAAACTAATTTAGGTTTTAGTTTTTTATTGCAGGATTCTCACAAGTAGTGAACAAACTATATACTTACTTTACTGGATGTATATTTCATTGGGTATTTAGTCTGCAGGCGTTATACAGACTCCTGAGTTATGGACTAGAATAAACAATTGACCAATGTGATGTAAGTGAATTTACAGACTCTCTGCGTCTTGGATAAACACACATCAACTTGTCAATGATTTGTGTTTATTTATACTTGATGCAAAACATAAAAGTACAAATCAAATATGAGAAGATTGGTATTGTATTATGTTTGTAAATAGCCTGGTGGGGTTTGTCCTTTTACAATAATGTGTACATCAAGCTACACTATTGATCTAGCATGCATTATGACAGTAACATGACAAACTTAAAAGCCTTAATGGTTCCTGCCGTGTATATACCGAGTTGTTACCCTCAAGCTTATACTGACGTATATCATCTTCACTTATTACACAGAGCTGTTCTATCAGGAGCACCTACTATCTACTTTCCTCATGTAAATCAGCCTGGAGACGTGACTCTCCTTGAATATGTTCCCTTTTTCTGGATTTCAAAATACACTGCTCTTTGAAGTAAATGCTGCCTTTGTACCAAGTTTCAGCTTCAGTGGGCCCCATGGGTACCTGTGTACTTAATGTACATGCGTCATTATTCACTTCCCGATCTTGTGAAACTCTTACCATACAGTGCCTTGCTAAACACAGGCACTAGCTCAATATTTAACAACCCTTAACTGAAAGTATATGGAGAGATGACCAAAGGGATTATAATTCGGACCGGGGGTATTTGCGGACGAGGCGGGATTATATGAATTTGAGCGTCGAAACCACTCCCATATTCCGCTTCGGGGGTGTTCGGAAATACCCAAGCGCACTACCGTACTTCTAACTTAAACTCGCATATCCAAACACTTAAAAACACATCTAGGAAGCCCGGAGTTAATGTTGACAATAAATTAATTTAGATCAGCAATTTATGTATGGAGCTATTTAGTTAATGAAATACAGACAGTTAAAGGAGCATTACAGAATTGGCTTTTGCTAACAAAACAGTTGCTTCATGGCAGTGTAAGAACTTTATGTAATCCACCATATACATAAACTGACAAACCTGTAGAAGTTTGAGATCGATCGGCCATCAGGGTCACGAGAAAATAGTGAAAACCGATTACACATTTGCATGAAATCATATAGATTCAACAAATGAATAAAACGCTCCTGAGCGATAACTCCAATCGAAAAAATAGTTTATTCATTTCTCATCAAATATGGCATTTCAGACAGAAATATTTCAAGTGATGATTTCTACTATCATCATCATTAGACCGTGTAAGTTTTATGCAAATCTGTGATCAAAAGTATATTCTACAAGTTTTTTTCTTACCAATTCTGTAATGTTCCTTTAAGTTGCTTCTGGATATACAATTCGTTCTTGAATCATTGCATTCCGTGGCTCATAATTACGTTCATGGGGCTAAATTAATAATATAATTGATTATGCACACACATTGTTTTGTTTAATCCCATAGTTGTTACAGGCTGTTGTGACAATGTTCACCGTTTTAAACAAGCAATATTCAGTTGATTTGTAGACACTGACACGGTGTTGTTGTTGTTGTTGTTGTTGTTGGTGGTGTTTTTTTTTGGGGGGGGGGTGAGAAAACAAAGAGGTTTTGAGAAAGTCCGGTCAAATTGTGTGTTTTTTTTCTTCATGTTGTTCTCATATAATTATACTGTACACTTGCTATAGTCGATGAATTTGATCTCGTGTTAGGTTTTTGTTGAACTGTTGTCAAGAGGGCATAACAAACTTAGTCAATGGCATTGTTTATGTTTTTACACCTATATCATGATTACCTTCGGTCAAAGTTCAGAATTCTGCATGACGTTTACAGACTCAAATTATTATTCATTATCTTTGGATAAACCTTTTTTTAGATCAAACAGAATAGAAGGCCTAAATGAAAACGTCGATTTTTCTTAATATTACTAACCTTTCTTTACTTTCTGTTTGGAAATCTTTTTCAAAATAGAAAATTAAGGATAAGTTCAAAACGGTTCTCAATTTCGTTCAATCAGATATTGACTTTGTTGGGGCTTCTGTATGATCTTTGTGTAATATCATAATGTTAAGTGCTTCACGCCGTTGAGGTGCTTTAGAAGTTATATTTTCATAATGTTATGAAAGGAATGCATAAATTTTCATTTAATTATTTTCCTAACTCAATCAATGCAAAATCGTACTCTGCATGCATTCATCAGCGACTGTTGTCAGTTTACAAACATTTAGTCTTGGATGTGAAGCAATTATATCAACACATTGACTCTAGTGAGAGTCCTGGTCACACATTTCTGATGTGTCATCGAGACGTTATCATGAGAGAACCGTCTGCTATTCTGTCATATTATGTTCGGGAACCAAGTCACGTACTTGAACGTCTCGCAGTAGATCCTTCATGTATTGGCCTGGTTGGAGTGGAGGGCAGTGGAACGTCTCGGAGGCTGGACGTGTTTCTGATTTAAACATTTTCCGAAATCTAAAATCTGCATTTTCTTGGAAGGCAAGGCATTAAATGGGTCTACTTTGTGACTCTCACAAAGCAAATATAAATATGATTGTATAAATTGTAATGTCAAAAAAAGGGGGGGGGCCACACAAACGGCATCTTTGCTCCAGCAATAAGGCCTACTTTCGTTTTGTAAAAAAACATTGGCCCTCCATCATTGTTTGCAGCTCGAATTTAAGAAGATACGAATTTGTATTACGTCGTGTGATGATGAAACATCAAGCAGATTGTATTGACTGGTTTGTACACATGGCATTTTACTTGATTCATTGTTAGGCTACGTGATTTCGCTTCCTTCAAAATATCAAGGCAAAAACGTGGAAACCAAGGCAATAATACGTGGAAACCAAGGAAATAGTAGGCAACCAAGGCAATATATGAAGGTACGTGGAAACCGAGGCAATATAAGTGGAAACCAAGGCAATATACTGGAGACCAAGGCAATATAAGTGGAAACCAAGGCAATATACTGGAAACCAAGGCAATATAAGTGGAAACCAAGGCAATATAAGTGGAAACCAAGGCAATATACTGGAAACCAAGGTAATATACTGGAAACCAAGGCAATGTAAGTGGAAACCACTGCAATATACTGGAAACCAAGGCAATATACTGGAAACCAAGGCAATATAAGTGGAAACCAAGGCACTATAAGTGGAAACCAAGGCAATATAAGTGGAAACCAAGGCAATATACTGGAAACCAAGGCAATATACTGGAAACCAAGGCAATATAAGTGGAAACCAAGGCACTATAAGTGGAAACCAAGGCAATATAAGTGGAAACCAAGGCAATATACTGGAAACAAGGCAATATACTGGAAACCAAGGCAATATAAGTGGAAACCAAGGCAATATAAGTGGAAACCAAGGCAATATAAGTGGAAACCGAGGCAATACAAGTGGAAACCAAGGCAATATAAGTGGAAACCATGGCAATATAAGTGGAAACCATGGCAATATAAGTGGAAACCATGGCAATATAAGTGGAAACCATGGCAATATAAGTGGAAACCATGGCAATATAAGTGGAAACCATGGCAATATAAGTGGAAACCAAGGCAATATAAGGGGAAACCGAGGCAATATAAGTGGAAACCAAGGCAATATAAGTGGAAACCGAGGCAATATAAGGGGAAACCAAGGCAATACAAGTGGAAACCAAGGCAATATAAGGGGAAACCGAGGCAATATAAGTGGAAACCAAGGCAATATAAGTGGAAACCATGGCAATATAAGTGGAAACCAAGGCAATATAAGGGGAAACCGAGGCAATATAAGGGGAAACCAAGGCAATACAAGTGGAAACCGAGGCAATATAAGTGGAAACCAAGGCACTAAGTGGAAACCATGGCAATAGGCCTATACGTGGAAACCAAGGTTCAACTAAGAATAGCTGGTTCATAGGAATACGTTTAAAGATCGGCACAAGTTCTACACAATGGGAAAATTAAGAATACGATCAACAGTTTGAAAATAATGTGCTATAATAATGTTGCAGAGAATGTGAGCGACCCTTCCAACCAAACATACCAAATAAACATTCACTGCATGAGGACTTGTCAGTGATTGTTGATTTTCTATCATGTACATAATACGGTAAATTAGCATACAACGTGCAAAGGTAAACGCTATAATTGTCAACACTAAATCATAATAAATGACCTTTGTCTTTCTAGATTACAAAGAAAATAAGTTGTTAAGCAACCCCCGTCTTAAGGCCTCTAATTACGCATGCCCACGTACACCCAAGTCTGTCTGGCAATCTATACCATACAAACACACTAAAATCAATAGAGACAACCGCATACATGAAGTAAGCCGAGTAGTGTGGTGCCGGTGGCCTTTTAACCCTGTATTCGCCCACCAAGCGTCCTGATTCCGCTCATGAATGTTGATGTCAAGAAACCTGGCTGGCTTGTTTTTTGATGGTTTGTTTTACTGGTGCAACAATAACGAAACAGCAGTGAGCACTTCAAGTCTAGGCGCGACCTTTAGTACTGTATCAGATTAGATCTTGTCTGTGCACAGCTGTTGGCGAACTTCATCTTGCGTTTGCAAAATAGCACGCCGGCCACGTGGGACTTGCACACTGACATTTTCACATACTTCATATTTTGTTATTTCTCTGAAGACCTTTTGGGATGGTTCTCTAAGAAAAGACGAAACCACCGATGGATTCTGGGTGATTTCGAAGTGCGAAATCAAAGATGGCTTCAGGCTCAAAATGAGCCAGTTTTATTTATCCGGGTCTTTATTTTGTAAAAAGATTTTTATTTCGGTAAAAATATCCCAATTATTTTGTTTTCTATTGTAATACATCCAATGTGCTTATATGATATCGAGGTATCTTCTCATTATTTTCACATGCCACTTCAAATGTTAAAGGAACATTACAGAATTGGTTTTTGCTAACAAAACAGTTGCTGGCAGTGTAAGCACTTTATGTAATCCACCATATACATAAACTGACAAACCTGTAGAAGTTTGAGATCGATCGGCCATCTGGGTCACAAGAAAATAGTGAAAAACCGATTACACATTTGCATGAAATCATATAGATTCAACAAAAGAATAAAACGCTCACTGAGCGATAAACTCAAATCGGAAAATTAGTTTATTAATTTCTCATCAAATATGGCATTTCAGACAGAAATATTTCAAGGGATGTTTTCTACTATCATCATCATTAGACCGTGTAAGTTTTATGTAAATCTGTGATCAAAAAGTATATTTTACAAGTTTTTTCTTACACATTCTGTAATGTCCATTTAACATCAATTGCGCCATTTGAGCTTGAGTCCGAAATGGTTTAAACCCTGCCAGTCCAGAGACACCTTGAACTCTCTATTACATGAAGAGGTCCACCTTAATTCTAAATGCAAAACTTGGGACCAATATGATACATTATTTTCACATTCACCACGAGCCAAATTTTTCTCTGAATGTAAACTTATTTTGCAAGCAAGCATTAATCAATATTGAAACTAAACTGCTGTTGTCTGATTGCAATGGCAACCTCACTTTAAATGTCATTGAATTATGTTTAGCTATTATGGAGTGGCCTCAAGTGGTCGTTGTTTTATGCCAGATTGTTATTTTTAACCGATGCATGTCACGATTTGGCTACAAAAGGTGGCTGTGAAAATCACAGCGTTTCTTGTTATCAACTGAGATTGAGGCAGATGACTATAAGCTAAAGCTTCTTATAGAGTCACATACACGACAACCATTTGCTTCATCAGATTTCTGCATTAGAAGAATAAGCGGAGAACTAGTCAAAAACAGTGCATAATATAACGGTAATTTCGCTGCTACCTATTTCTGGTCAACAACATTGTTTTGTGCTGTTATTGTTAATTCTCATATCGTGTGCCAATCATATTATGCATATAGGCCTGTAGCTTTTAATAAATTAATCCTCCTGAATTATTCGATTCAAAGGGATACAAAAGCGAACTTCGCATGCCTGACCTCCAAAGCTCACAGCCACGTACTTACAACTGACCCAGTTTCCAAAACTCGATTAAACTAATTAACAATGTTGGCTGACGTAGTGGTTTCTGTGGGTCCTTGAAACCATGTAACGATGACCCCCTACAATGATTTCTCAGAGGAATTCCTCAGAAAAGGGAACAATGCCGCTACGGTAAAGCTCATCCGAATATTGGGTGAGTTTGTGTAAATTTGACTACTCGCGGAATACAACGATGAATAGACCAACGAAATCCATTGAGTTGTACACTCAGAGAATGTTAATGGTATGAATATGAGACCAGGACAATAGGTGCACTTGCCTGACCGTGACTCTGGTAGATGCTCTGTCCGCCATTTTGTCGCAGTCCTGAAATGAAAGCTCACGGTTTCTCGGTCTCGCTGTTTCAAAAACATTCCAATAATCAATGTGGCTCGGGTAATACGTACCATACTCAGACAGACACGATCCCTTGACCACAGCATCAATACCCGTACAGTTGGGCAATAGCCCCTCACACACACCGTTCTCTGTCTCCCGCGTATGGTTTTCACGGCACAAATGGCATATTTCTGTGGAGATTAAAAAAGAAAGACAACCAATTAAACTTTGTATTTTTCAAAATAAAAAGCCCAATACTGATCTTGCGTATTGGTTAGTACTGTTACTAGTTTGGAACACTGTTAAACAAAGCCGACTGATCAAAGAGAAACTCAAATCTCGCCATTAGTCTCAAATATTAACTGAACTTTAAGTTTTGTTTCAAATTCAAAAAATACTTCGCAAGAAAGTGGTGCCTGTTTGTAGGTAGGCCTATCCTTCAACACCTCATTTAAAATCCAACCTTATTAAAGAATAAACTAATAATATTAAAAGGTCTCCCGGATAATTTGTTCTTCTTCAAATACTTCAACAGAGAGGAAACCCAATGATATGTTCTTTTTCTGAAAGCGTGTCCGGTGAACTATGTAATCCGAGGTCACGGCGCGTTAGACGGTTTGTATTTTACTGCCACCCGGTCAATGCCAGGATAAGGTAATTTGCGTCCCAGGCCGCATGCAATCAATGCAGATCACATTAAGAATCAGCTGGAATCTACTTGGGTGAAGTTCAGTCTATTTTCTGTTGTTGTACAGCTTGAAAACCAATTATTGTTGCCATGTGATTTGTACGATGATCCGCATGTGAGTTGCACCAGCACATAAGGCAGGACGGGCTCCAAGCTATCAGATGTGTGGCATATTTTAGAATAGCGGCTTTAGACGAAATGTATCACGAGGACTTTGAAGGATTTAACTGTAAGATTATGGCAATATTTTGTTCTTATTCTGTTATAATGCATCATACAAACACGGAGCTTGTACCTTGTTGAGTAATTAGTAAGAACGAAACATATTAATTTGAATTGTTTATCCCGAGCAGTAATTTCAAATGAATGTTTTTGTTGCCAGCACAGCATTAATAAAGCCAAACAATAAAACTTCTGTAGAGAAGCAGGTAATTAGAGAATGAATTGAATCAATCGCCATTGATTGGATTTGAGGTTTGGATTGTCAATCAACCCCCTGCGGCTGATCCGCCATCCTGACCGTTTGATCCTGCAGTCTTACGGTATCAAATGAGGTCATCCATTCAATATTCTAAATCGATGGATGTTAACAGTACAGTCAAATAAATCACATTGGCTTCTTTAGTTTTTGAACTTGAAGATGAATATTGATATTTATGCGAAGAGACCCTCTGACAACTTAAGCTTAGCACTGACGCGTGTGTCAGGCTGGATTCACGAATCGTGAATTATTGACATTAACACATCACGCAGGGTGTGAAGGACACGATCTCTCGACGGTGGTGCCAGCTCGGACCAATGACTCACCTACTCACAACACCATTCTTTCCAATATCAACATCTTCATGTGTCGATGTAACGCCACTAGGTGCATTTAGAACGCAGTCGTTAAATTGCCTGACAACATAAATCAGCTAAAGAAGCGTCCTTGTAGAATTCGTTGACACCTTCTTATGATTTGATCGTAACATGGAACAATTTGGTATCCTTGATCAATGAGGTTTTAAGGAAGAGCAACGACTACTGTGCATCGAATAACCCACCATCACTGATGGGTGCGATCTAAATTAGCAAGCCTTGAGTCATTAGAGTACGTGGCACACTCAGTTTTCAAAATGAGTTCTGGTGCATATCTTAATACGATGCTGAACGCAATTGTAAACGTCTTGATTGTGACGGTAAAATTCATTCCCTGCCGAGTCCCTAAAGGGACGGTTTAAGAAAAATAGAATAGAATAGGTAAACAAAGAAAAAGAAACTGTTTCCCTGGAAATTATTTCGTACCCTCAAAGCATTATTTCAAGGGAACAAATTACATTTCCTTAAAATGTTTTACCTGTTTTTTTTTACGTGTCCCTTTAGGGACTCGGAAAGCTCTCAAATTTAAGTTCAATGTCTATACCGTTGCTCGTTCACTGGGAAGGCATGTAGCCAAAGTCACGTGTTAAATTCATAAATTGTATGGAAAATTCGCGCAATTTGACGTGGCTCAGGATCAGGGAGCAAAGTTGCTGACAGGAAATTTGATATAAACTTTAGGGGGGATTAATACCCTTTCCCTAAAAATCTACGGTTTAGTTATTGGTATCCCTTATGGGCAACCCTACAATAGTGAATAAGGAATAAGGAACTAACTTGAATGTAACGTTTTCAATTATATTAGGGTAGCGTTCGGCAAATTTACAGCTGCCATTGACCCAGTGTTTGTAGAGAAACTTTCCTACGACTAGCAAGCAAACATGTTACTGTTGCTGTGTAGTGTTATACGTAGGCAATAAGGACTGATCATTTCTGATCCCTAACCAGCTCCTATGTGAAAATTGTCTTTTAGTTTTAATGTTACACTTGATATACGAACCTTGAAGTAAGTGTTCCTCCTGGTCGAAGACTCTGTAGTACAGCGTAAACACAACCCTTTTTTGCCCAAGGGCTTTACCCCTTTTCTTCTCAAGCACCATACTAAACTCCCGGCCACTCGTCATGAAAGACCGGAATTTGGAATGGGGAACGGAAGCATTAGTGTTCTTGGTACAAATACCACCGATACTGAGTTCATGCTTTGTGGAGTAAGTTCTGCCGTCATACACATGCAACGAAAACCCATGACAGTCCTCAGGGTCGGAGACCAGTCTAAGGAAGACTTGATTTTTGTAGGGGGCAGCAAAAACTAGAGCACATTGTCGAAAGTACGTGATCTCAGAAAAGTTGAGTTTCAGTTCACCAGATCGATCGTCTAAGATGGTACACCCAGGCTGGGGACAGTATTCGACAAAAGGAACTGTATAAGGAAAGAAAATTATCATTGTGAAAGGTTAGCAAGTGGGAATTGATTATTAACCTCAGTTTACGTTGTTATTATTGCCAAGCCTACCGGGGTGAAACATAGAGACGCTAAAGGTTTCAGTGTCATCCGAGGGTATTCTGATCGGTGACCATATTATTACAGATAGCCCCATTGGGAGAATATGGTTCCAATTAAAGTAAATTTGTTATTCCAATAGTGGGATAGTTTGGTTAAAGGATGACCCTCTGAGCAATGACTTATTGGTAGACCGTTCAGAAGTCCTTGCAGGCCCCGACAAAATTTCACCATGTCCCGGCCAATCGGACGGGAGATTTGTCGAGGCCTGCAATAAGTATTCAACGGTTGGGTTTTCTTCATTATGAAACGTTTCCTATTATTTGCTCTTAACTTGAGGAATACAATAATAACAATTCAAATATGTTCCTGAATAGAGACCAGTAGTGATTTCAAGCTACAAATGTCAATTCAATCCGACTTAAACAGAATGGCACAGATTTTGTTGATTGACTGCAAAATGTTTTATTTTGTTTTATTTTGCGATTAGCAACTCTAGTAGGCCTACTGGTCGATTTGTGGCACGTTTGTCGTGTCGAACTCAAACAGTTGTAAAATTAGGAATTAAATTCGACAAAAGAGCGACGTTTAGCGCAAACCTTTTATTTAAGTTCGGCACTGCCGTGTAGCACGGCAAGCCCTGCCGTGCTACACGGTAGCGGCACGACACGGTGACAAACGTCGCGCTCTTGCCGTGTCGAATCGAACTGAAAACATTTGAGTTCGGCTCGGCAAAAGTGCGACATTTAGCGCAGGCCTAACTCATGCTTTAATTAATTAATCAAGAAAACCATCACAAATTAATTCATTACTCACACAAGAAAAGAACAACAACGTGTTTGAAGTTGAAACCATAACTAAGTTCGAGAAAAGAAATGCCGAGAAACTGTGCAATCATAAGACGTTTGTTCGGTTTCTTGATAATCAGTGCATGGGGACATAAGTCATGCTTTTGGTCTTTCTGGAAGTCTCGCTCTAAGCGTTTCGCAACGACCTTTATGTTCGTCGAATCCTCTGAACACTCCAAGCAACAACAAAGGCACTAATATCGCTTGTCATGTATCGTAACTCAATATCATCCCCTGCCCTCGTATTTGCAAAAAGGCCACATGTTAACCAATAACCTATTGAACATGTTAACCAATAACCTTATTGATAGAATATAGAACGAGCTTGACTCATGTCGCCTGGGGGGTTCCTATTCAACACGTTTACAAGAAACATCATGACAGGTGACATGAGTTCCATTGAAATCATATCTTGTTTTAAAATCAACATTCTATTTAAAAGTTATTGCATGTCTTTGGCAATAGTCTATCGGGTGACAGAAAATGATATAGCCTACATGTTAGAGAAAGGACTGAGCCACAAAAATGATGATTTATAGTTATTGTAAACAACAACTTTGCAGAACTATCGTGTATTGTTTCATATTCGCTGATCCTTGAGATGAGTAAGGAATCTATATGTCAATTATATCCGATGGCAGAAACAACAAGTTAATATATTCATTGCAAACTAATATGGATTATTGTCAGGAAATATACTATTTTGCTGATAGTGATTCTCTTTGTTCAATTACTAGCGAATGAATTCCAGCCTTCCCACTTAGATTGCGATTGCCTCAAGGCCATTGTTAAATCGCATTCCATTGCAAGTTTTTGTTGTTGTTGTTTTTTTGGTTTAAAGGAACATTACAGAATCGGTTTCTGCTAACAAAACAGTTGCTGGCAGTGTAAGCACTTTATGTAATCCACCATATACATAAACTGACAAACCTGTAGAAGTTTGAGATCAATCGGCCATCTGGGTCACGAGAAAATAGTGAAAAACGGATTATACATTTGCATGAAATCATATAGGTTCAACAAATGAATAAAACGCTCACTGAGCGATAAACTCCAATCGGAAAATTAGTTTATTTATTTCTCATCAAATATGGCATTTCAGACAGAAATATTTCAAGGGATGTTTTCTACTATCATCCTCATTAGACCGTGTAAGTTTTATGTAAATCTGTGATCGAAAGTATATTTTACAATTACCAATTCTGTAATGTTCTTTTAATGTCTTGCGTGTGATTTACTTGCAGATACATTTTTAAAAACACAACTAATGCTCATCTTATCTTGTCTTACTAAAGATGTACCACGATTGTTAACTTGTATGGCCTATTCATTTTCCCCAAACACTTTAACCATCATGATTTAATTATGTCCTTTAGGAACCCGACACTTGTGCATTCGTATCGAGGGTATGTTTTACCGATGTTGTAAACTTTCTTTTTTGCTGAACAATCAAGTCTTGTGCAGTCAGAAACAAAACTTTTTTTTTGAGGGGGGAGGTAACGGTTTCAGAGAGGTAGACATAAGGAGTTGCTGTTGTTGTTTTAAGCAGAGCAGTGTGTATCAATTGAATATTCTATCGGCAGTTGTACACGTGTCTGTTCAGCTAGACGAGTCTGCAATCATGCATAAACGAGAACATCTTTGCAATGGCACGAAACCTTTTCATACAACTAACATCTGCACATTTATTATCCAAAACATTCGGATTTTTTTTTGTCTGGCTGCATTAACTCTAGGTGTGACTAAGAAGAAAACAAGATAAAAATCCCTTTTATTCGGATTATATCTTGTCAAGGGACAGTAATTTAGCCGCGTTGTCATCTCCAAAAAGGTAGATGAAAGAAAATTCATGAACTCGGAATCCACGGCTGAATTATTTATGGTTGGATAATTTGCCAGGAATTCCGAGTCTCCGAGGTACGCCTAACGTAAAAGGTCACGGTGTACATAGTTTATGGCAATATCAAAACAACATGAGATATCATCATGTGAATAAAACCACCAAAACAAAATTAGGGATAATTCCTACCATGGAAGAAGGTGCTGGTATCTCAGTACAAACTGACATTCCTGATACGCAACAACAACGAAAACAGGATGAAATTCAAATTGTTGTGCACTGATTGAAAAGTTTGTTTGGTGTCAACTTATGACACCAGTATTTAATATCATAATTAGTGTTCTCCAAACTAAGTGACAAATATCAATTTAAATTTGTGAAGATAAACTAAGAAACCTAGTCAAGAGTTTAAAACCTCGTTGTAAACAGGAATTTGCTTAGCTTGAACATATTTATACAGTACATGGCACTTTCCAAATGAATCTGATGTCTTGGAAGCTTATAGATAATGTTAGTATAGAGGTTTTTCAGCTGACGTCACTGGCCCCGCCTACCGCAACGGCAGCCATCTTGCCGGTCATGGTTACGGTCATGAACTGTGATCTTGCCTCTGGTCATTGACCGGCAATATGGCGTCTCAAACACACAGTCACATGATAAAATCACGTGACTGTAAAACCTCTATAGTACGCGATTTCAACAAATGTTTAACACTCTATACGTGGTTATGACCTGAAACTACGCTGTAACGTTTCGAGGGGCATGGTTGCCTTCATTAAGTTACCAGGTTCCCCCTTTCAAGATCACTCAGTTTGTAAAACTTTCACTGTTTGTTCGTTCTGTTTTGTATTTCGTCAGTACAGTATGTCATTTAGGGCTATTCCGTCAAACATGTCACTACTTGAACATAATTATTCCAAACTTGCTTTTCTTATTGTTAACCTAAACCAGTTTGATTTGCTAAGAATACGTTGTTGGGTTTTGATTAATTTCGACTAACTCTTCAAAAAATAAAGCCTGAACATTACATCCGAAAAACAAGCAGGAGAGGAAACATATTTAGAGCAGTTACAACCTTTTGCATTTTAGAACACGTGGTTGGACCATTGAGCTGATGGAAAACTGCATTTATTCCCAAACATGGAGTTTGAACTGTATGCAATCATTTAAAATAATTTTAAAAACTAGGGCGCTTCAAAATTTGAGTCAGCTTCTAATTCTTCTCATCGATGTACAAGGTGTCCCATCAGTCTGTCTCCCGATGTGCTGACCACCATACAGGCTCGCGTGTAGCCATCCAATTTCAAGCTTACAACAAATTGTAACCCAAAACGCCTCATAGCACCTCTCGTAAGATGGCTTTCAACACATGGCAAGTTTTGCAGTTACCAACCAAAGTGTTTAGATAATTTCGCCATGTAATTATAGAGGATACCGTAACGATGATTGCAGAAGCGCACGTTTCTTTGTTATTCAGGGGACATCCTTTTTTTGTCTTCTTCTTTTGTTTTCTTCTTTTTTTGTTTGAGCCAATTAATTTCATTCGAAACGTTCATGTCCAAAACTGCTTAGAAGTTAATTATTAAAGTGGATAACGAGCTTTATTATTACATTTTGGAATAAAACAACTATATAAAAAAGAGCATTTTAATTTATTGGATACATATTCATTGGGCTGACTGCACTTTTGGACAAAAATCAACAATGTATGCGTAAAGTAATAACTTGTGTAACCCTTTTTATAACAACAAATTGGAACTATTGAATAACGTTTACCGTACAGTTTAATTTTACAAGAACTTGTAATCGCCTTTTATTTTCCAGGACTTTAAGTTATAAACAAATCCTAAAAGTTAGATTGTTTTCTCAGGATGCTAGCATTGCCTTCAACCAAACATATTTTTAAAAAAACACGGTGTTTTTGTAAGGGGTAAATTAGGGCCAAATATCACAGAGCTATTTCAGAAAAATAGCTTATCTCAAAGCTGTTGCTATGAAAACAAGATGTCATTTACACTGCTCGTGAGTGACTTATTCCTGCATTAAGTTTCCCTAGAAGAAGAAAACAAACCTCAGTATTTCTGCTTAAAGGTATTAAACACTTTTGGTAACAGCTCAAAATCAGTGTCCACATTTTGTGTGATTAAACATATGCATGAACAAACAAACCTGTGAAAGTTTGAGCTCAATAATTGGTCATCGAGGTCACGAGAAAATAGTGAAAAGAGATCTTATGTGTTTTCTGTTTTTTCAAATTATCGCGCGCGATAATTACTATTGTTTTACTCGTTTCTCAGAAACGATAGCATTTTAGGCAGAAGTATTTTAAGGAACCCTTTCTACCATTACTTACTTTAAATCATGTAAGTTATGTGTGAATCTGTGAACATTGTGTTTTTCGATCTTACCAATAGTGTACAGGGCCTTTAAGCAGCTCTACATGGAATTGGGTCTGTTTGTGACGAACCCTTTAAAACAGTGACATTTACAGCCACAAACACCAAGATAACCAAAGTATATTGAGTCACGCTTCACTGTTAGAATGAGTTTTCCTGTTTTCCCGAAGCATCCAATTCCCATGAGCACAGTGAGTCCGAATAGGCAATTGCATGTCAAGGCATATAAATCAATCCTCCTTCTTCATCTACGAAGTTCACCTTAATTATTCAGTGTAATTTCCACGCTTCATTTCTCATCAGTATAATATGGAAGAACTTAGATGTCAACAGTTACTAAAAAGGGTATAGCGCAGAACATCTTATAGAAGCCGACACGCTTGTGTTTCTCGCTTCAATTTCACTTGTTCAGACATTCAATTTCTCTATCATTCTGTTAGTTCTTGACCGAAGGGGAAAACGAAAACAATTTTTTTTAAATCTACCAAAGAAAAAAACACAGGGATATGTTTTCATTTTTAATCAAAATCTACGTCGAGTCAAATTTCAATTCTAAATCAGTATAAGTTATTGGGACGAGAGTAATTTGCAAGGAGGCACGGTTCAAAACTCCCCAATTATACAGCCGCATCTGAATTGGCGGTTATGGCTGCGGCTATGGCTGTTACTAAGGGTGTTGATACGGGCAGCCTGTGCTTCAACGCGTGTTAACAAAGTTAGCTAACCGTAGCCACAGCCACTATTTCAGAAACGGTCTAAGACACATTTTAAGGACTCGTTGATTTCAATGAATAAAGCTCAAAGTCTTAGTCTTTTACGATTGGCTGTAAGATAGCTGGCGACACAGACTTAACCGAAGGTAATCTATATTATTTGAATCGAAACATTCTTAGATTAATTTATATTTTTCTCTTCTTTTTAATGATTAAGTGTTCCTGTTTTTCTATTTAGAAATACTGTCAAGCTAGTCTGAAAGATGGCTGCCATACTGGCTCGTTGTTTTGTGAATAGTGTAAGAAGAAGAGCTGGAAATGGTGCATTATTGGGAATGCTTGATAGAACCAATTAGTCAATATTTTGTTTGATTAACAAGTTTAGCTATTGTCTATAATAGCGCCCTCCGACGGCAGCTTCATCATACACAGCCATTATTCCTTCAGGGTCAGTGTATAATATCAAGGCATGCTTGTCACGATATAGTCCTCGCCAAATGCAACAAATTTACTTCGATCGATAAAATGGCCGCCGAATTTCCTGTGGCTAACTGTTGCTGGCATAGCAGGACTCCGAAAACACGGATGTCTTAGGAATGAGACAATGCACCTTATTAGCCCGTCAGCTGGCGGGACGAGCTGGCCGACTTGCAATTGCCTGGGCGGTGTTTGGGCACAAGGGGCCCATCATGTACACGATTAAGTGTGTGGGTAAAGGCGGGATCTTATTTAATATGCAAATGAAGTTCAGACGGCTGAGTGCGGCCACAAGTAAATCGTCGTCTTGTTGTTCTAGACTGGTGCACGTGCATGTATTGTGTCTCGTTGGGAAAGATGATGATCGTCTAGGGGCGCGGTCATGAACTCAACAAAGGATTTCTTATGAGTGGAATGGTTAACTTTAAATATCACGGCTTGTATTCGTCTGTTCGTAACAGTTTATGATGTTCTCCACTACAGTATTTTGATTTTAAAACCTTGAGCCTTGATTTAAAACCTTGCAAATTGTAAACCTTGCAAGGTAGTTAACATTTTATGGAAGAACAAGTTGACGTTTCCTAGAGATCTGAAGCTTTGACGCTCAACCAATTCTAAAATTGATGGTTGCTTTTATCTACCGTTATATGGAAACTAATTATATTGAAAATTACACCGTGTGTTGGACACAGTCAGTTTATGGGAGCACTTTTCATTATTGCTTTTGATCAAGTTATGGTATCCTTTTCTTATTTCTTTTTTTCTTCTTTCTTGGCATCCCAGGGGGGTTAATTTCCGTATCCCGATGCTAGGTCACCGGATACGAGAAAACAGTTATAATACTATGTATTATTGTTCATTGCTGTCTTAAAATGTAATGATCCTCACTGCCAACGTTATTGTTTTAACAGTATTATCAAACACCATGTTGGTTATCAACAGCACTATCAGCAAAAAGAGCTTTATCGTAACTAGCTACAGCAGCAGCAGCTGCAGCAGCAGCTGCAGCACCAGCAACATTGCCAACGGAAACCATCTGAACAACTTCACCAGCAGCAGCTGTCAGCAGGCAGCAACCGTAACGCATTAATATCGGCAATTCAGCAGGTGCAGGCATACCGCAACAGCTATACTGCCGTGTCAACAGCTAGATCAGCAGCAGTATACAACAAGGGCAGCAGCAGCAAAACCAGCATCAGCAAAACCAGCAGCATCAACTCATTGCGTCAGATAAAGTAACAGCACCAACAGCAACAAAAACAACAGCAGCAGCAACAAAAAGAAACAGCAAATATCAGCGGCAGCTACACCAACATTAACTAACAACCGCAACATCCTCAACAACAGAAGCAGCTACAGCAGCAAAAGTACCGTCAATATGGAATAGCATCAAAAACAGCACCAGCAGAAACGTGAACAGCAAACAGCAGAGACATCATCATAATTACATTATCAATAATAATCCATAACACAATCCTTCTCATTATCATCACTAGAGTGCCACAACATAAAGCCTATTTTCTCCAATATATTTTGTAATGTTTCTTTTTCAAAATCATAAACTATTACTGGATATTGTCATCGTTTTCTTCAATTTTACGTTTAATTTACACAATTTTTTTTAAACCACTGTAAACATATTGACAAAAATTAAATTTTCCAGACTAAAACATTGTGGGTAATAATTATGATCATGTTCTGTAAGACCCGTCAGTGGGCCTCATATGTTAAACTCATGCACTGATTACAGCATCATTCTCAATTCTCGTCCATAATTCTAACTACATGCAGAAGACTGATGCAACAGACCTCAGCAAAATCATAAATTTTCGTCTTCGTTTTTCTGCTGATGCGTACAGTTTGCCTTCAGCCTGGATTCTGTCTAAGTTCAGATGATGGGCGTCGTATTGAGGCCTAGTTAAGGTACACTGTTAGAATGGGGCTTAGGGTGTTCTTCATTCTATAGTTAATTTTTTTTTCTAACATGATCAAGCATGATAGTGGTGATGTGGTTGATGAGGAATGACGAATGTGGTGTTGGTGGAGGAGTTTTATTATACTATAGTAGTGGTGGGTTTATGATGACACTATGATATTGATAATGGTGGTGACATTGATAACTATGATAACGATGATTATACACATGATAAGAGTGAGATTGATAATGTTAATGGTGATGTTGGTGGTCGTGAAGATGGTGATATTAATAACTATTGTTCAACGGTGATCATGATAATGGTGACCTAATAATGGTGACATCGATAACTATGTTAAATACTGGTGATCGTAACGGTGGTAATGATAACTTTGAAATCGGGGAAATCATGATAATAGAGATATTGATAATGTAAATGGTAATATTGGTGATCGGGATGATGGTGAAACTGATAACTATGATAACGATGATCAAAATAATGGTGGTCATGACAATGGTGGTATTGACAACATTGGTGTAATTGATAGTGGCGATATTGATAACTATGTAAATGGTGGTATAGATAATTTTGTTGATGGTGATCATGGCAATGATGACACTGATAGCTGTAATAACGGTGATCATGATAATAGTGCTATCAGTGATTTTGATCATCATGATAATTGTAATGATGGTGATTATAATAAAACTAATATTAGTGATTATATATGGTAATGGTAATACTATGAACGGTGATACTGATTGCTCTGATAATGATAGTTATGATAATGATGATGTCCAAGGTGGGGGATAGTGAAGGAGGGATACCGATGATGATGATTATGATGATTTTGATAAATGTGACGGTGAATATATGGAAATAATAATGATGGTTGGGTGATGACGATATGAGTGAGATATGTGGCTGATTGTGCTGAGGAAGGTCACGGTGATTAGGAAGGTGGGTATCGTGGTGAAGATGTGAACAATGTGACCGTGGAAATGATAATGAGTTGATGACGGTGTAGTTCATGGAGATGATATTAATGTTGGTTAAGTTATGACCATATCAGTCAGGATGGACAAGTAGATCTTGAGGTCAATATCGATGGTAATTATACACTGCAAAAACTGGGGTGTTAAAAATGGACACTATAGTGCACTATGGGTGTTGTCACATATAGATACCCAAGAGGGAGAATAAAATTAACACCACGGGGTATTAAAATAACACCAATGTAATTGTTTTGGCAGAAATTACTGTTATGTCAACCTCCTATGATGTAAAATTTGATTCTTGTTTGGTATATATACGTGACAACACCTATGGTGTCAATTTTAACACCCCAGTTTTTGCAGTGTAGAATTGGAATGAGCCAGCATACAGGTATTGACGATTATGGGATGATTGTGATGACAATGACGACGACATTGGTAATTAATTACGTAACGACGAGGTCAATCTGAACCTTGATTGGACCAGGGCTTGAGCTAAGGATACGTGACTTAACACCAAAAGAAAAGGCAAATACAATGAAATCACGGCTAAAGGGTTAAATTAGTGCGCAGCATGGTAGATTTATGCGGCATTTGTGCATCCGGCACATTCAATGAATTCGCCCGATCTAATTCATGCTAAAGTTGAGCCGGAGGGAGAGCTGAAATCTGCCAGTCAGACCGTTATACGGTTCTCACATGTCTGACCCCAGTGCAGACACAGCACAAGCAGACATTTATGCAAATGCTTCTGAGACAAACGTCTGTTCAGTCAAATCAAGGCGAAGACAGGTTCGTAGGCAATTGGATGTATGCTGTACTGTGTGCTTCACGCTTGCCAACTCATGGGCTCATGTTCCAGCTTTCCGTCAGTGAAATATTTTGCTTTAAAGCCTACATTATATATTCACGGTGATAAATTTCAAAATGCGAAATTTTGTTCTGTGTTTTGCTCAAATTAAAGTTACAGTACAATGTCGGAACGGTGTTTTAAATGAAATTATTATTATTAATTATTATCATTATTATATATAGAAGCGTTCTATAAATATCCATAATGGACTCATATTCAATTTTAGAGCGACGCGGCAGTATACATGGTAAACTAAAGGATGACACGTGACGCGTGTTCCTCCAATCAAATGACAAGAATTTATGTGTGCTTTATATAACAACATCTATCTAGTGTCCGCTGTCACAGTAATATTCGTAGACAACTATTTACTTGCTGCTATCGGGATACATTGTTCTTGATGAGAACATGGTTTAATTTTATAATATTGGTAGTCTAAACAGAAAAAAAGAAACTAAAGTAATAAAGAAAAAACACATACAAATTAAAATTGATCGTACACTTCAGGCTTTTGACTGCGCAGAACATGAGACCATACGACCTTTGGTCTCAAATTAATTAGGAACATCAAAACATCCTCATTCAGTTATATTCATGATAATCGCAGCTTATAATAATTTCAGGGTAGTTCATATTCATACAAACTCAACTATTCAAAAAAAATCAAGCCTGTAGTTTATTTCATTTACAGATTCGAAGTAGAAAACAACAAATGTTTGTTTGCCTACTTCACTACTTTAGGGTTGAAAGTGCATACTATATACATTTCAAGAGATTGTTAGGGATACCACATCGTAATTTTTTCTAAAAGGTTATCAATTAATCTGCCGCATTAGCATGTTTAAAGGTTATACAGGATTTGTGGAGCTGACAAAATAGTGGCAGACAGTGTTCATGTTTTGTGTGATCAATTATTTACATGAAATAACAAACCTGTGAAAATTTGAGCCTATAATCCATTGTGTGAGTCAGGGGAAATAGTGAAAAACCGTGCAAAATGTTCAGCATGTAAACACATTGTCCTTAAATTTTGTTTATTATTAACAAACGAAATCAGCTGTTGCATATTTTATGTTTTTAAATCAAGTCTTCTAGAGTATGACTTTATTTCAGAGGGAAATACTTCACTGAAAAAATGTTCTAGTATATGAACTTCATAATCAGTAAGCTTTCAGCCTAAATTTGACTAAAATCCTTACTAATCATGTGTGTACCTCTAAACCTCGATGACATATAGACACAATTCGCAGCTGATTTTAAACTGTGAGTAATACCCACAGTATCAGATTAAAGTCATACAGGACCATGTGAAAATGAGATCCCCATTTCTGTAATAATACGTAGCCCACCACGGAATTAAGCTTTAATATTAAAAAAAAAAAAAAAAAAACTTAAATGGGTTGGATTTGAGAAAGATGTGTGAAAACAGTTGTTGTTGAAAGCAGCTGTCTATACCTTGGCCTCGTCATCTTCATCACTATCGGTAACCTTCAACTATACATCACAAGGTAAATGAGCGCTGTGAGCAAATAAACCTCAACAACATCAAAGCTACTGTGCATTATACAATTCCTTCTTTGTAGGGGGGGGGGGTGCCAGGAATATTTTTGAATAATTAGGTTTTAAACACTGATAGGAGAACATACACTTGTATTCTTCTCATTGTAAATTGAATGTACCCGCACGGTAAATATTCCTCACATGTACAAAAAGGTAATGTAGTTTTCACTAGGGGCCTATATTATATTGCTTAATGGTGACATTATTATGCAGGATCTTTGCAAGTTGTCTAGGATTGTGTGTCTTTAAATTGTGGTTTTACTTGTAGTAGTACCTTATCATCAATATCAATTTGTAGAGGAAGGCTGGTGAGGATAGAATCTCAAAACAAGAAATGGTTGATCACTCAAAATCTACTTCGTTTTGCGTGGGTCAATGAAGAAAACAGTCAGTGACTTGAGGTAAAAGAAGGAAACAAATCTTTGGAATTTATGCTAGTGGTGGGCTTCTTAGAATTTCCATCAATATGTTAGAGATGCTATTATACATTTTACATGTTTTTGTTGACGAATGTCAACATTTCCGGCGGCATATATGAGTTAAGTTGATCGGACCATCTTTTCAGAGAAGGATTACGAACTCAAAGAACATTATGCACAGAGCACGATTCTGAAATAAAATGCTTTTTGTTATTTACTTCTGGATTTAACATATCATAGTGAAAAGGAGGAACGATTTTGTGTGTGTGCATTTTAAATGTGCGGGTAATTTCACATGTTTTGGAAACGGGTACCCTTTTAACACAATACCCTGAACCTTGAATTCTATTCAAACGTATAACTTTAAGGCAGGTTTCAGGTTAAAAAACATGGGTACATTGATTTGATACCAACGTTTTTTTTCTATTGGGTACACAACATGTTTTTGACAATTTATTGCTCTTTAAAAGAAACTTCAGTGACAAAACATTTTTAAGATGCACAACTGTTTTGTCAGTATTTTGGTAACAAAGTTGTGCATGGCTTAACAATTTCAGCAAAAAAGTTAGGATATAATTGCAATATATAATCTTAAAAGTCGACGCTTTACTCGTCCAATAAACAAAAATTCTAATAAGCTGGCTTAAAAGAGCAGAGTCAACATTTGTTTAAAAGACATTAGCAGGATCAACTAAAACTTTGAGATTTTTCGGATTAGATGTGCACAATATTGCAAAAAGCCCATAAGGGTGCGTTTGTTTTTCACGCCAAAATGCCTTGAATTGTTTCATGCAATCTCTTAATTTTCTCTTAAAGGGTGTGTACAACATCGGTAAGGTTGAAAATATAAATAATTCACAGATTTGCACATAACTTACATGGTATAAAGATGGTCATGGTGGGAAACTTCCCTTGATATAGTTTTGCTTGAAATGCTATAGTTTTTAGGAAATGAGTAAAACAATTAGTCTTTATCACGGTGATAATATCCGATGTTTGAAAACAGTGAAAACATAAAAGAGGGTTTGTCACTATTTTCTTGTAACTGCGATGACCAAATGAGCTAAAACTTTCACATGTTTGTTATTTCATGTATAATGTTGGGTCGCATACAGTGCAGATACTGGTCTTTGACAATTACCAATGTTGTACATGTGCTTTAAATTATGAGAAAAAAACTTGTAAAATATACTTTTTGATCACAGATTTACATAAAACTTACATGACCTAATGATGATGATAGTAGAAAACATCCTTTGAAATATTTCTGTCTGAAATGCCATATTTGATGAGAAATGAATAAACTAATTTTCCAATTGGAGTTTATCGCTCAGTGAGCGTTTTATTCATGTGTTGAATCCATATGATTTCATGCAAATGTGTAATCGGGTTTTCACTATTTTCTCGTTACCCAGATGGCCGATCGATCTCAAACTTCTACAGGTTGGTCAGTTTATGTATATGGTGGATTACATAAAGTGCTTTACACTGCCAGCAACTGTTTTGTTAGCAAAAACCAATTCTGTAATGTTCCTTTAAAGATGAAATATTTATTGTCAAAAATACTTGTGACACACATCGAAGCCCCTCTTGAGTAAAACTACATCACAGATTATAATTATGTATTTCTGGTAAGTTCATGTTTGTTACTAATAGTTAATAAGCCAATCCAATGAGACGAACGATTCAATATGTACATACCTCCACCTTGAGGTTACACAAACACTGAGCATTCATTACGGCTGCATTTATTTGAGAGAGTGAAGATAAAAGAATAACCCCTTGTTCCTTTTTAAAGCCCTAGGTTGACATTTCCAATTCAATATTCTGCAGTGAAACAAAGGTTGAAGGCACGGTTGGAGTTCTAATTTGAAGAAGAAAATATCAGCCCTTGCTGTGCGGTATTTATTTATTTATTTTTGTATCTATTTTATTTGTTCAGAACGATCATAACGTCTTTAATGTCTGTCGTGAAAATGTTTTCACCACATGCATAAACATTTCCCCTTCTTAAAGTAGAAGCATTGCGTGCCAGAAACATCTGCAATATTAACTCAAAGATAATGTGCCAAGCAATTCGAGAAATGCATTGGTGCTATAGCAATATTCCCTAACGCATATATGAAATGCAGACGATTTCCTCTTGGACAATTATTCCAGCAACCAAATAAATGACATGCTCATTTGACGGAGAACGATAGTAAATGGTATTTGATAAGCTATAATGTAATGTGAAAGTTAGCTGAAATATCGAAATTAATATTTGCGAATTCTTTGCCATGCCTAGGGCGATGTTGGTCGCTCCAGCTTCATATGAATGGACTCGCTATGGCACATTTACTCAATGCATACTCAAGATCAACCTCTTAAATAATGACTTTCTTAAATAGGCTCAATATCTTCAAGACATTGTGGTGTTTGGAAACATGTCCTGGTTAGCGAAGGGACATATCATTATAACAGTTTTAGCATGCACGGTGAATAACAAGTTGCTAGTTAAAGTTGATCACTACTAGTCCTAAACAATACTTTAACGATCATTCTAAAGGTGATACCCGTGTTTACTACTAGATGTTGTTTTGATTTGTTTGTTTTTTGTTTCTTGCTGAGGTATGGAGGGCTGTTTGGTGTTTGTTTGTTAGGGGTTTGTTTGGGTTTTTTCCTTTCGTATCTGTTTCCTCCAAATCTTAATTTAAACCTCGCTCATCCATATCCAAGTCAACATAATTACCACTGTTTGTAATATCCAAGCAAATTCGACTCCAGCGATATTTGTTAAACGTCATTGTCTCAGTATTTTACATTTTGTATGGACATTTAACTTTGTAATCCCATCTAACGTTAACCATAAAATGACCAGTTAACTCATGACGTTTCCTACTGGCTGTTTTCAAATGCAATCTATAAAGCGAGCCCTCAAGCGGCTCATTATGAAAGCATAAAATCACCGTTTCAAATGACATATTCCCTCAAATGAAACGAAAACTAGTTCAAAACGAAAAACAAAACAAAAAATAAATTTCAATTTAGACCTAGAAATAATATTTTAAAAACCGGCTCATTATGCATCCTCTTCATTAACTTTTAAAAATCCAACATAACATATTTTAAGAGATTGAAGAAACCAGCATGTTATGCCGAAATACTTAAACAAAATGTACAACTTGACGTGTTCAAACCTCAGCAGGGAAAGCGTGGGAGGGATGTTGTTTGTTAACCTCAGAGGGGAGAATAACAACATATTTCCATTTTCTACAGCCATGCATAATGTCCTTTAGATTTCAACCAGAGAATGATCGAAATCCAATCTAAATTACACTGCTCACCTTTGCAAAACTAATTTTATCGTACTTGTTATCTTCGAAATGTTATGAGGACAAAGTGCTGCTTGTTCGTCTTTGAATCAATATAAACTGCAACATTGCCACTGCTGCTTCCACTGAGTCTCTTTGATTGAAGATAAGGTACCGCACTGTCGAGGTTGGCAAATTGCTGCCTCTAATTTGAACCCTCCTTGTATCAAGATAAGGTACATAGTGGCCTGTGATAATAGCTTCTAATGCATATAATCTCATTGGATCAAGAAATGGCGCAGTAAGTCATACCGCTGCTCGTAAAAATCAGATCATGCAACTAGATCAATCTGCGGAAAGCATTTGTTCATAAAACTAAATGCATGTTGTTTTTCTTTTATCAATAATGATCATGCCTACATTTAGAAAAAGAGCAAGGTTTTTTTTTTTTTTTTTTTTACATAAACTGATAGTTTTTAAACGATAGGTGGTGGCAGACAAACAGAGTTAAATCTATTGTTCTTAATGTGCGCAAGCTCAGAATGGCGTGTACAGGCTTTGCCTTTCAGCCACAAGAAGCCGACAAGTCTCAAAACGACTCTCACTGTCCAAACAATTACTCAAGCACTTTATGACAGTAAATTTGATAAAATATGATCTGTTTATGGACTTTCAAAATCGAAAATAAGAAGAAGAAGACGGGTATTCCATAATGAAAACATTAGCATCAAACACACGGGTTTGGATACATCTTGGGGGTAAAGGGCATGTTTGATGAGGTACTCGTTGCTGCAACTTGACACTCTGTATCTTACTCGTTGGCTTAATTACCGGTAGCACAAAGCGTTATTACGACTTACAAATAAAATAATCAATCCTGAACTATACTTGGGTTGATACAGCTGATGAATGAGAGTACAAACTCAACAGATCCTAATTTGGTATGTATCCCTACACAATAATAATAACCTGATTACGCCCATCATTATCCTAAATCATTACCCTGATCATAATCGTCACCTTGGTAATTACCGTCATCTTGATAATCCCCTTATCATCCTGGTCATCATTGTCACCTTGATAATCATCATCACCAAAATAAATTACCATCATCACCCTGATCACCCTATCATTATCATCCATCATTACCCTTATCATCCCCGTCATCATCCTGATCAACGCAATCATCACCCTGGATTGCCATTATTGTCCTCTATTAATACCCTGATCATCCCAATCATCATCCTGATCGTCGCAATCATTGTCATTCATCCATCAATACCTTGATCATCCCAATCATCATCCTGATCATCGCCATCATTGTCATTCATCCATCAATACCCTGATCATCCCAATCATCATCCTGATCGTCGCAATCATTGTCATCCATCAATACCTTGATCATCCCAATCATCATCCTGATCATCGCCATCGTTGTCATCCATCCTGCATCCATCAATACCCTGATGATCCCAATCATTATCCTAATCATCGTCATCATTGTCATCCATCAATACCTTGATCATCCCAATCATCATCCTGATCATCGACATCTTTGATCGTCCTGATCATCGCCATCCTTGTCATCCATCAATACGCTGATCATCCCAATCATCATCCTGATCATCGCCATCACTGTCATCCATCAATACCCTGATCTTTCCAATCATCATCCTGATCATCGCCATCATTGTCATCCATCAATACCCTGATCATCCCAATCATCATCCTGATCATTACCATCATTGTCATCCATCAATACCCTGATCATCCCAATCATCATCCTGATCATCGCCATCATTGTCATCAATCAATACCTTGATCTTTCCAATCATCGTCCAGATCATCCCCATCAATATCATCATCATTTCCATCGTCTTCATAATTACCTCACTTGATACATCGGTCCCCCATAATTACCCTCTTCAACCCTGAATATTCCAGGGACAGTATTATACTTAAAAGATTAATTGCAAATATTTTTTGGAGAAACAGACAAGTGCATTAGCAGCGTATTAACATATAAATCGGCATGGGAAAGGACAATAGGCAAGGCGATGTACGTCTAACTACGTAGCTCTTATACCACACTACAATATTTCACAACTCTCAATTTAAGTGTCTACTGAATGCTTCAGTTGCCGTGAATTTGTTTTATTACTAAGGGGATTATTTGCTTTCGATTCAATTACACGGTAGTCATTTGCATGAAATGTTTTCTTACATGAAACATGTTATTGTTATAGCAACTGCAGTGTTCTACTCTAAAATAGTATAAATACTGAATATATTAAAAGCAACAATAACATAGAAATGCATTTGTATAAATAACGAACAAGACATGAAATAACGTCCGCACACTCCTCTCTTTTAAATCATTCGAACATGAAACAAAACAATCATAACCTGATCATTGTTATTCCAACACATTTAATATGACTTTGTCAATGGGAGTAATGTTTCTACTCTTAATGGGCTGATTAAAGTTAATGCCGTCATGGGTTCTTTGGGAATCAAAGATTTAATTAAAATGATTGAATTAAACAGGTTGCTTGCGATAATAACAATGTCAATCAATATTGGAAGAATAATCCCTTCGTTCTTGTAGTTAAAGATTCCAGAGCTTCAATCACGACAAATTTATATTAATTTGTTGCAGCTGTTAGAAACTGTATAGTGTGTTTGTTGAGAACTAAAGGATGCACATGGGTTTACTCGTTCCAAAACAATGACGTATTTCCAATTTAACGGAGCAACGGCGGCTGTATCTGCTGTCATTTGTTGTGTACCTCTTATTGAATTTGTTTAAGAACTTTTTCATTCTCCTGCAAACCACTGTTCAGTTTGATCATTCCTTTAAAGTTTGGAAACAACCTACTGCCCCCTTCAACAGTCTATGTTTTCATGGAACTTAAGTAGCTATTTTTCTAAACAAACAATTTGTTTTAGTTTTTGAAATGTTACCTAAAACCTGCAAAAGGAAATTGTAACGACGAAACCAAACGTCCGGCGTGTTGTTTTGTTACGGGGATTCTTTTTGAGAAACGTCGAGTACGTAAAGTAATAAAAGAAGTGGATTACAGGTAGTGAATCCATTTTGATATTAGAAACAAGATGAACAAACTGGAATATAGTTCCAGTTGCCATAGAAATAAGCTGATTTATTTCTTTACACAGTCAATAATCTTGGGAGCAGACAGCATTTTGACCTTCATAAACATCCGGAAAGTCATCTCGTCCCAACAACTTTAACAACTGAAGAGGGTTTTTTTCAGGGGCAATAATTAAAAAATCAGATTTCAGGATCTCGGAAATCGCAATGAGGAACTCAAACACTATCAAGTTAAAAAACAAATATGTGTATGGGCAGAATGATGGATTAAATGTGAGGAAAACATTTTCTGCCCTGTTTGTTTGTACTGATATAGGGGATGCCCCCACCCCACCTCCACCCCACCCCCTCCAGCCTGCCATTATAGGATTATCAACAAATATCGACACACCAAACATCTTGTGAAAATTGTACCGCAATATTTGCCCATATATGTTGGAAAAGCAGTGAAGTTGTGTTCTATTTTGAACGAAGGTTGGCTGCAATCAGCTAATTGCGGATTATCTCTAGGATTAGAAGCTTTCGAGCAGAAAACAAATTGCTTATACATTAAAGAGAAAGTGCATGATTGTTGCGAGATTCAAATTCTAATCAATCCTTTAGTTTTTTTTATAAGAGACTTGTTGTACAATTACATGAGAAAAGTTTATCCAAATGCCTTTTCACCAAAGCATTTGATATAAAATTAGTTTGTTATGAAACCTATATTTAAATTATCTGTCCAGACAACTTAAATATTAAAGAGCAGGGTTTAAAAACACCTTTCAATGAAACTCATTACCATGTAATTAAATAAACCAATGGGTTTATTGTTTATAATATGTGTTATAGAATTATGTGTCTATATCATAGTGAGCTAGCGGACTTTGAAATATTTGGTTATCACCAAGTGTTGTGACAAAAGATGGGATACAAAAATATATAAAATTCAAAGACATTTGTCACAATCGGTTCAACCATAATAGTTGAAATAAAAAGAACTGGAATCACGAACATGTACTTATCTCATTTGTTCGCTATTGTGTTTTTTGTTTTCTTGGAGGGGGCGTTGATTTCTTTGTTGTTCTGTCAATATTGTCTGTTGTTTGTTTGCTGTGAGTTTGACAACTGGTTGTCATTTCAAGTGAATCGAGATTGTATGTTTTACCCCATGTGAAGTCATTGTGGTATATATTGCTTTCAACTTCTGCTGCAGCTGACACTTTGCCGTGGTTCGTCAATTACATGTTTTGTCTTTTATGCGTGTGACCAAGAACGGCTGAAGAAAGAAAAATTGCCGATATTGTATTCTGACTTGAAGCCTGTGGCATGTAGCAGTACATAAGCCAACACCTCTACAGGTCATCTCCTAGCTCGCCACACTATACTACAATGTACAGCCCTTAATTCGCTGAATTACATTAGCAGGAATTAAGTTTCGTGATCACAACACGGGTTCCCATTAGATAGGAACACTGCATATGTAACATCGAAGGCTCTAATTACCGCTTGGTACAATGAACTTCTTCATCCGTAAGGAATGACCCGGCAAAGACGGGCACAAGTTAAAAAACGAAAATGAAACTTACTGATGCGGTACGTAGAAATAGCAGGCAAACAAAATATGGCAAGGAAAGTGATTAACATCAGTGGAGAAAGACGCATAATTCCCCGACGTGGACTGAGTTATTGAGTCGCAGGCTACATCATGCCTTGTCACCAGCAGACTTCCCGCGTGCAGTGGATGCATGTAGCTCACACCATCTCAGTGCCTTGCCAACACAGCCGCCTTAGTCCACGAATAATTCATTCTCATGTCTGGAAGATCACGGCCGAATCTCAGGATGTAGTACCTCACTGCACACTCCCATACAATGAAGGTGTCCACGCCAGAGTCGTTCGCTTTTTCACAATCATGGGTGAGGGTTGCGACGAAGGCGACTGAGGTAAACCCGGTTCATTTCACACTGTCGGCCGGCCTCTATCTATCTAGCTCTCTCCCTCTCTCTCTACTACCGTACATGCATTGATTATTGCTCAAACTCCAATAGCATCTTGTATTTGAAGTATACTGAGCAATCTTTACGCGTACATTCAGATGGCACCTGCAAGATTCAAAATGCTGTCTGTTCTTGTCTTTCAACACAGTCAAGATTATTTGCATATCCCCAAAGACTATATACCCTATATCACTCGATAGGAAAAGTCCATTTAAAGAAGTTAAATATTAATTCATATTTTTATCTATACAGAATATAAATGACTGGGTGCGACTTTAAGATGCTGTGATGTATTCATGCACCCCCCCCACCCCGAGAGTAGAATCGTGATTTATCGGAGCTTGTTCCTCCATTTGCATTTTAAAGGTGCGTGCTCTATACAATATCTGTACAGCTAGACTTGACAATCTCCTGTTAATATGCAAAGACGATCACGTGATCAGTGTCTGCACCCAACACGTTTCAAGTTGTTGTGCACCGTTCTTGTGGGGAAAAAAAGTGTGAATCAAAATCTGCAGTGTGGTTATTACACCAGTCAATGAACAATGTTTGAGTCGGTTTCAATTGTGACAATGAGGCTATTATTTGGTCAATAAATATTTAATTTAAGAACAATATTAGCCTCACTCACAACCGAAAAAACAATGTTTGCAAACTTTTTAAGCCACTAAGCTGCATCACATCGACGAATTTGATAGAAGGCCGAGCCTAGATTTGAATATTTCCATTTATCTTAAAACTTTCGCAGTGCAGACCATGCATTTTGACATTAAGGCATTCGTCTGAAACAGATAGTTTCACGACGGAAAATCAACGTTTAGTTAACATTTCTAACAAACCCGGTATGTAGAAAAGAAAAGGTAAGCCTAAACCCGCATGAGTTTAACTTCCAATTGCGCACTTAATGCTGTTGCCCCCTGAGAAACGCCCCTTCCTGATCCTCAAAGTTACAATTCACAAGAAAGTTGGCTGTGTTTTTCAATATTTTGTTTTAAGAGAAAACTGACATGATAACTCTTACTACTTATTATACCGTTAAGTGATCTGCATTCAGTCACCTCCATGCTTTTGGAAATTCTTTCATTAATTATTGAACAATTTTTCGAGAAGTAGTGGAAAACAATTTTGTGAACTCGAATTGAATTGTGAGTATTGAGGACACACTGTACTTTCAGGCAGATATATTTTCAAGGAAAAGCATAGATTTTGCCATATTTTTTACTACAGTCATGTATCTTTTAAGTCCATGAAACACATTGGAATTGTTTTCCCCAAATTAATCAAACATGATTGCACTCTGAGAAACCTTGCAGGGAATTGGGAGTTTCGGTGATTCTTGATTCTTGATTTTGTGAGATCCGAACGTTAGCGGCTGTGGCTACGGCTTGATTGGCACGTGAACATGCATTGAAGCATAGGAGGATCGTAGCAACACCCTTAGCAACAGCCACAACCGTAGCCGCAGCCGCCAATTCGGACACGGCCTCCCTCACGGGTTCGACGTTTGTAGATCCTGAAATCCTGCATGGGTAAATCTACCAGAATACAAACCCGATGTTGATTCAACAATAAGTGTCCCTTATTGTGTATGTGTAATATCGAGACGTACAGAGTACCGTCACAAGGCAAGCAAACAGCAAAGTTTTAAAAACATGTTCATACAGTTCAAACAGAGGCTTGGGGTTGAGAGAGGGGCACGTGGTGAAGCGATGGGGGTGGGGCATTCCCTACACACACCTTAACATTCCTTTATAGTACAGGGAAATGGGGGAGTGGCCTCGAAAATAAACGAGTCCGGAACCTGGTTCCCACCCCAGCAATTTGCAATTGTTATTTTCATGATTTCAAAGAACAATAAGAAGGAGAATACAGCTAACCAAAATACGGATCCTAAAGGCAAATGTTTGGCTCTGGTGTATCTGTCCGATCCTTTGAACGCACTTTTTATTCTAAGGGGTTCAAGGAACTATTTTCAGTATGGTGATCTAACGATATGCAACCCCTTTAAATGCTCATGCAAAATTATGTTGTTGATGTTGCACTTCAAAATGAGACAGGGACCTAAGCGCTTATCGTGTAATTGACGGGAAATAGAGTATAGTGTTACCATTGATTGTGTTAAAGATGCATACGCGGGAAAACCAAACATGATATGCTACGTCATAATGTACGTCACACCCACAGGCCGTGTTGTAGACGGTGGGGATGTCTTTGAAAAAATTGAGCCCCAATCATCCATCTTCATCTCCAGGATTTTCGCCCGTAGTCACAACATAGAACAGTATCCATAAGTCTGCTAATAACATGGTTTAGTACCGGTGTCATAATAGGGGATTTTGTCCCCAGTGTGTGTCTCCCCCATACGGTAAATTAACATCAGCTGACGAAGTTGACTCAAAAGAGGGCGCTATCACACGAAATCTTTGTACCAAGTTACAATATTTAGCATGATTGATCTGTCTTGTTGTTTCAAAAGAGTCCGTGTGTCCATTTTGAATAATATTATGTGTTTCAATTCAATTCAACCGCGCCGTCATTCTACACGAAATTGAGATGAAAGACACTATTTCTGGTACAAATTGTCCTCCCAAAAAGTTGAGTATTAAATATTGTGACAGAAACGCTTCTCAGATTCCAATTTTGGGGAATAAAAAGTGATATATTTTCCACAACCGTAGTACTTCGAAGTCAAAAGTTTCTCAAAATTCAATATACTACCCAAGGCTGCTGTACTTCTTACGTCTAAAGTAAGTTTTAATTGCCATTAATTTTCAGAGTCATTACCAAGCGTGTACTTTGTCTTTAAAGGTACATACATGATTGATATCATCGGGGAAATGCCTCATTTCACGGAAGTGAAAGTTAGCTGTCTTGATGGTGTTCCTTGACCTGTCTGCAGCGTTTGATTCCATCGACCACGCCATACTTCTTCAGCGCCTGTCTATGGAACTCGGCTTCTCTGACAGTCCTGTGTCATGGCTTAGATCATACCTCAGCAATCGGATCAGCAGAGTTAAAGTCACGAATGATCTTTCAGAACCCCAATCACTTGACTTTGGCGTCCCACAAGGCTCTGTTATTGGCCCACAACTGTTCACCATGTACACCAGTCCAATCGCCAACATCATCAAGCAGCATGAGGACGTGCAATACCATTCCTATGCGGACGATGTGCAACTATTCATTGCAATCGACCCCAGGAGTCATAATTCCATCGAAGCTGGTCTATCGTCATTGTCAGAGTGCATTACGGACCTACAGACGTGGATGGCTCACAAACATGCTGAAACTTAACTGCAGCAAAACTCAGTCCCGCGCTCTTCCACAACTCGCAAATATTTCACTTCGGATCAACAACGAGATCATTGCACCTTCCACTACTGTTCGGAACCTTGGCGTGGAGTTTGACTCTGCTCTGAAGATGAACCATCACGTGTCTTCTCTTTGTCGCTCGCTCCACTACCATCTACGCAATATAGGACGCATAAGGCCATTTATCGACAATTCAACATGCGAGAAGGCAGTTCGGGCAGTCGTCACATCAAGACTCGACTATTCTAACTCATTGCTACATGGGATCTCATCATCTGATACCAAACGTCTTCAGCCCGTCTTCAAAACCGAGCTGCCAAACTGATTTTTAAGTGTCGTAAATACGACCACGTCACACCACTTCTCCATCAACTTCACTGGCTCCCAGTCCATCAGCGTATTGTCTTTAAGATTCTCACCGTTGTATACAAATGTCTTCACAATACCGCTCCTACATATCTCACCAGTCTCATCAAGATTTACCAACCTGGAAGACCTGGCCTTCGCTCTGGTTCAGACAGTACACTCTTGGCAGTTCCAAAGGTGCGTTCCGCTGCTGGGGATCGTGCTTTTTACGCACATGCTCCACGCCTTTGGAACCGTCTCCCTCATCAAATTCGTTCCGCGAAGTCACTTGCAGTTTTCAAGAAACATCTCAAAACTTTCCTGTTCATTGACTGATTGCTTTGACTGTTTTCCCATTATCAGTGCCATTATTTATTTGCTTATTGTATAGTTTCTTGTAAAGCGCTGTGGTACCTCGTGTAAGAGCGCTATATAAATGTCTCTTATTATTATTTTTTATTAAGTTCACTGAAAGTTTATGTCAATCGTTACATATCCACAGAACTGTTTCCTTTTGAGTTAAAGTACAGAAAAAACACCTGGAGCACCCCCCCCCCCTCTGAATCACCGTTGCATACTTGGTTGCAGCAATCTAAGGATTTTAACGAACGTGCAGTCGAGCACGAAAAAAACCCACATAGTCTATACCACAAGAGACACGTTACTATCCTTGAGAAACATTTTTACAATTTGGTTTGCATGTTTGGCGTATTTCGTTGAACACAAAAGGATTGAAACAAATAGTATTAAAAAAACCAATGATGTTTATCTATCCTAAAAATTTAAATTAGACTCATGTTGTATTAAAAATTGATCCATTTAGATTCATGAGGCCACAAAGCGGATACATAAGAAGTCGATTGTGGGTGTGTCCAAAATGAAAATAATCTTTGGCAAATGAGGGCGCTATATACACGTTTTCATAATAACCAGCAACTAGACACTAGATGCACAACCTTAGGCATGGTTGATTGTGTCTTTTCGCTTTAGAAATTACAAGAACTGAGTGTTGGGGGACAGCATAGCAATATGAGGTGGTATATTTCACTGCGGACATTCAGTACTGATATTAAATTTATAAACATTAGTAAACATACCCAAAATGATGGCCACGTCAAATGGCAGCATTTGGCTTTATTGATAAGTCACTGCTAAACCAATGAATTCTTTTCATTTCACAATCGAAATCGTTTCGATTATAGACGTGACATCACAAAACGGCGTACGGCCTGGACTTCTTGCATGCACATGTTGTACCGTGACTGCAGTTTAATGAAAAATCCAAAACCTTACAAATTTTTAAATGTTAATGGCGACTTTTTGCACTGCGCAATTATTTTTATCAACTTTTTTACAATTCTTGATTTTATGTGATAAAAATGATACATAATTATTATGATATCTCTCAGTATGACTATTGCAATCTTGCATACCATCAGGAAATGCACTTAGTCACTCGTTTTGTGAAAGAGGGGAAATGATGTATACACCAAGATATAGCCTAGTCGGCAATTATCAATATGGTGGTAGTTTATCATTTGGATTGATGTTAGTACTGTTGATGAGGACGATGGGAGGGGGGGGGATAGCGAAAATAACAATTAGTGGTATATATTTATTGAAGGGGCAAGACTTGAAAAGTGCCGTATCTTGCAATGAGAAGACCTACAACGAAAGAACAGCTCTCACCTTAACTACCTTTCTCGTGATTAAACGAAACATCAGCAGAAATGTTCCAAAATTATTACGTTAAAAAAAAACACTAAAACATTTTCATCAAACTTTGATAGCGCCCTCTCGGGCTACACATGGTCCTAACTGCAGCACCCTAGCACTAGTAGTAGCTGGGTATGAGAGCATGGAGGAAGTCCTCCATGGTATGAGGCGATGTGGGTTCATCGCGGTTCAGGGATTCACGTGGATATATAATTTTGATCGGTACACAGTTTTCATGCATAGTTGAGGAGGCGGGCCAGTAAGGATCATCCCCATTAATTATGTTATATAGAAGTTTTGGGCCCGTATGGATGGGATAAAACAGTAGTAGATCAGATGAGGCCTCTAGATCTAGAGGAGTCTTTCTACCGCTGGTATCACTGCGGCAACCAATCGTGCGCAACATAAGTATATTAGAACACCAAACAAAACAAAATAAATTCAAAAGGAACATAAAACTCACTTCAAAGCGAAGCGCAATAGTCTTTGGAAAATTCAGCCGTCGATTTCACCAAACTCTTCCTAACTTAGGACTAGTCCTAGGCAGTGCTAAGAGATAGGACACATCTTAAGTTAACCCAAATAAATGTTGCATGTTTTGGGGTCACGGGGCGAGAAGGGAAACATCCTATTTGAACGCGTGGGATTTACAAGCACCCCCGCCCCGCCCATTTTTATGTCACGCTCTATGGTATCGCGATTTATACACAATTTATTAAAAACATCATTACTTGCATGTAGAAGCTATAAATTGTGCACCGGGGATGGGGTCTGAAAAACCCGCGGCACTCACTTAGTGGACACTGATGGTAATCGCAATCTGCTGCCCTCTGTTGCCAGCCATACGTTTTGCTGTCAAAAGTGTCAATCGCTTGTTTTGACAATCGTAAAAAACAGACGCACATGACCTTAAAAACGTGGAGTACCGTGTACTCTAGTGTCATAATATAAACCCAAACCGGGAGAAGGTTCTGGCGAGCAGTCACATTGCACAACAGTCACAATCACCCTGATGTACTTATGAAAACATATAAGTAAAGGTAATGTAAAACTCAAGTATGGCAGCAAGGGATGTTCAAAGAGCGATGTAGAGTAGCACTAGTGTATCCCATCCGCGTAGGCATGAACTGAAGATACTGTGTAGAGAATAATGTTGAAGAAATGTCAGCTTTAGATGTGGGAAGTAAAGCCCAATAAATAGGGAAAAACCCATGTAACTAGGTAGGGACTGAAAACCCAACCCACAATATGCAAGGCACCGGTCCGTGATTTGAACTGGGGTGACGGAGGTGAAAGGCAAGGAAAGAAACCACCGACTGAGCCAGCCTGACAGTCAGTTTACAATGTTTAATACCGATACTGTGATAATATTATTAGTACAGTAGTAGGCCTACTACTGTAGTCGAGGGAGAGAGTACTGTGTCGCACTACTCTAGTCCTACTCTTAGTAGAACTAGTATGACAGGAGATGAGGTTCGTTCTACTGTCGCAAGGTATCGCAAGGAGACGATAGTGGAACAAACCTCATCTCCTGTCAATGATAGCAGAATGAACGTCATAGCTCTAACTAGGACTCGAGTATCGTACTACTATCTATTTACGTACATTGGTTTAGTCTAATGTCTGAGTATCTTTCCTACTTCTACTTCTAGATTTTTTTGTTTTCTGTTTGTGTATTTAAAGGTATTTAGTCTATAGTAAAAACAACAAATTTTTCTATCAACATTTTTCCAGTAATCCATGAAACTGTACATCCAAATGTTTGTGCAGTCTTTTGCCTAGTTTTGATTCAGTTGAATCCATTTCCGGGATGAACTTCTAGTAGCAGCGTAACCATTCATTTGACCATTTATTTACAGGGCTTTTCTCTCTTTTGGGGAAATGGGAAAAGCTTCCAGGTTTGCTTCGAAAATCCAACAAGAACATGCACAAAATCACAGGCATTAATACTTGAATGATTTAAGTTTTGCAGTAACACCAAACATCATGTGGATATAAACACTCCTTTGAGAGGTTCCAATGGAATGATTAGGCAAAATAAAAAACAAAACACGTTTAGCGTCTCCGCCCACTTCTTTTAAGAGGCCGCCTCCTTTTTTGTTTCTTTTTTTTTAAGGATTAATTTTTACAATCTCTGACGATAAAAATCCATTCTAAAATACATAACATCGTATTTTTTTACTTGAGCACACCAGAAAAAAAAAAATAAATATCCCGGCTGTTTGTCTTGAAAAAATGTGTCGAGCGGCCATTTAAAAATTTAAAAAAAAGGCCCGCCTCCTCCTTTTTTTCAAAAAGGCAGGGTGCTTAACATGTTTTTAAAAATTAATTTGCCTAATTGAAGCTTTTGATTTTCACTCTTCGAACATGACTGACTCATTTGGTGACAAGTTATGCCACTAAATTATAAAATCATTCTCAGAGGTAGTAGCTTGATTTTACTTTGATGTAAAGGCCAAAATTAGTTTCTCATCAGAGATAACAAAATCAATTGAATTGTTGGATGACATAGAGTGTTGTGGCCGAGCGGATAAGAGCACCGAATTCAAGCTCTGGTGTTTCTGTTCAGCAGAGTGTGGGTTCGAATCCCGGTCGTGACACCTGTGTCCCTGAGCAAGACACTTTACTATAATTGCTTTCTCTCCACCCAGGGGTAAATGGGTACCTGTGAGGGCAGAGATGGTTCTTGTGATTGATTTAGCTTAGTGCGCTACATATTTGGCAGCACAGGCTGTATACTCCCCAGGGAGCTGAGATGGTTTAAGGAATGAAATGGCCCAGTGATCAGGTACTAATGTTGGAAGCGCTTTGAGACATGGTGTATAAAGCGCTATATAAAAACCGAACATTATTATTATTATTATTAATAGTTAGTGAGAGGATTACATGAATCCTCCCATCATCCTCAAACTTTCCTCCTGAATATTTTCGAACAAAACTAATTTGTTTAGTTACGGCGATCCTGATCTTACAACTTTAACCTAATTAGAGATCTGTTTGCTTGACAATCAGACTTATCTTTACTTAAATTAGATGCCCATTTACGGATACCTGAATCATCTGAGGAGCTAACCACCATTAGGATGTTTAATTTATGTTTTGTTGCTGGGAATGTTTGGTGGTCTTCATGTTAAATGTCATTGTAATGTACAGCTTCTACACCAAAGTCATTAATCAATATTGATGATCTTGTGAATACCTTCCCTTTAAAGGCACTGGACACTATTTGTAATTATTCAAAAAAATTGTTAGCATAAAAACTTACCTAGTAACAAGCAATGGAGAGCTGTTGATAGTATAAAACATTGTGAGAAACGGCTCCCTCTGAAGTAATGTAGTTTTTGAGAAAGAGGTAATTTCTCACTCAAAGAATAAAATACTTCAGCTGAAGCCTTTTATTATGCACCTGAAAGCACACAAATTTGTGCAACGAGGGTGTTTTTTCTTTCATTATTTTCTTGCAACTGCGATGACCAATTGAGTTCAAATTTTCACAGATTTGTTATTTTATGCATATGATGGGATACACCAAATTAGAATACTGGTTTTTGACAGTTACCAAAGGTGTCCAGTGCCTTTAATGATTAGACTGTGTGGCGGTTCACAGCAATTACAAAAAGTACAATCTACTGGAAAAACCAATAAAACCATCAATTATGGGCCTAACTGATAACCTAAATATGACCTTCATGGAACAATTGTACTTTTAAGGAGCCCCTAAAAGGACAGTTAGACAAAAATAACTAAAAAGGTTAAGCAAAATTTAAATTATTTTGTTCCCTCAAAATATTATTTTGTTTCCCAGGATAATATTTCCATTCCTGGAAATACAATTTCATTCCCTCAAAACCTTTTTTCGTTCCCTGAAAAAAAAAAAAAAAAAGTCATTTGAGGGAACAAAATAATGTTTTGTTCCCTCAAAAATAGTACATTATTTCGCGGGAACGAAATATTGTGTCGTTCCCTTGTAACAATTGAGAGCTATGAAGCTCTTGATATATGCAATTTAAATTTCAAGTACCATTATGAGATCGCCACAGAATAACAGCCTGTTAATGTGTTGTTGTTTTTTATACATTTTTTTTTCTTATATTAGAGTTTCATTAGTTTCAAGTATTAGAGTGAAAAGAGAAGATTTGGTAACAGAATTCTGTACAAGTCTTAAGTTTTGCTTAAAATATCAGAAATAAGTTCAGTTTGAGCTGCTCTGACAATTGCAATGCATCTGGTTAGAGTTATAAAATTTGCAGAAAAAAATGATGTCTGGAGAGCAAATTAAAAAAGAGTGACTAAGATGAAGACAAAATCAGTGTGTAAGATTCTAACAAAAATTGAACACGTTTCCTACCTGTCAAGATTTATGTTTTGTTGGTGAGATTCAAATGTGCATGATTTTCAGACTTATAAGGTTACCTTGACAAGTACAGTGTTAAGCCATGCTATTGATTTTGTGCATAGCAAACAAGGAAGGGTACATGTTAATCCATGTCACTAAGGAGTTCAATTAGTAATGTCTATATGCATGTATACCATCAATCAGTCACTATTTCACCCTTCCCATGTTGACCATCACTAGAGTGCATTGTGTCTAAGATCAGCATTGATAAACACAGGGCTAGGAGCTGGTGAAAGCTCTGGATTACTTGGGCTGGAATTGCTCTGACAGCCATGGATACAATTGTTCCTGTTTGGCCAAGTTTTCATGATTGGATTTGTGTGAGGTGACAGGTTCAATTTTAGAGAGACTATGGTCCTCTTTCGTCTCGGTTCGGTTAAGGATAAAGGGATTAACAATTTGGTTGACATTCAAGGTGATGATACATGGATCTGTAATAGTTCTGAGCCAGAGTGGCGGCAAATTTCCTCAGAATTTAACAACTTCAGACTAATATTCATCAACGAGCGAAAATATTACTGTATGGAGTGTATGAACAATTTAGGCACCAACACTAATCAAACCAGTTTCAAACAATTTTCATTAATATTTTCGAGATACATTTGATTGAATGTTTTCCCCCTTTTGTTTCTGGATTCAATTTCTCAAAACATGTAGGCCTATACTATCTCATTAAGAAGAAAGGCTCACAATGAAACAAAAGCTTCAAAGTTCAGTCTGTATTTCTACCTCCATGATCAGGCACAGCAAGATGTAAAGTACAACAAAATGATGCTAAAGGATAGTTGTTTTAGAAACAGGAAAATTTGTATGGTAATTTATGAAAGTATAGTTGGAATCATAATAAGGGGTGGGGAGGGGAAATAACGATATCGTTATGCAAGCAAAACAAATGTTTGCTATTTCCAGTTTGTGAAATTTTGTGAAACAGATGTCGAGCCTGTAGTCCGACTGTGTCTACCCTTCAGCAAATGACGCATTCTTGCACCTTCCCACTACCTCTCACTCACCCTTATCTCATCCAGACATTGTTCCTTCCTCTATGAACTCACCAGGGAGACCAATACTCTAGAGAGAAGATTATGTGGAGGCTAAATGAACCCATTGCCCACTCTGGAGGGCCTGTGATGAACCAATGGTGTTGACAAACTCAATCATAATTGCTACAGATTGATTAAAGATCATCTTATTCAGAAGGCTTTTATGTACAGTATTTCATTTGGATAAATTACTTCATTGACTGGAAGAACATTTAACTTTTACTGTGTATGGTCTTATTTAATTGGTTGTTGTTATTAGCAATTTTAATTGCTGAAAAACACAAACAAATTTTCAGTGTTTTTAATAACACTCTAAGAGTTCTGAGAATGACTTTATAACTATGACTTCAAAATAGCTGACAAAAAACATAAAACTATCTTGAATGATTCATAATTCAAGATTCACATTTATTTTACTTATAACTCCCACGATTGATGTCAATGTGCTGTAACATGATGACATCATTGTTCAGATGTTCAAGGGGTGAAAGTCACTTATCATTTCAGCCTAGATATTGAATCATATATATTTCCTTCCTGGTTGGCCTTAGACCTCAAAATTAGGCTGAGGAATATTTTAGCCTTTTGACTCTAGGTTGGGACCAGAAGACAATTAAGTTGGGGTCATGTCAATGTAAGTTTTGTGTGTTTAGTTCAGGACATATGATTTGAAGTGATAAACTAATTAGTAAAAAAAGTTATAAACTTTGAGTATTAACTTAAAGGCACAGTACACGTTTGGTAATTGGAGCCTACTGGTTGTGTTAATCCTATATAAATGTAGGTACATACAATAAAACTAACCTGTGAAAACCTGAGATATCACTGAAAAACCGGAGCGAATATTTCCACGCAGTAAGAATATTCCCCATAGGAATACACAGTCTGAGAAGTTTTTCTGAAAGAAACGCTTCTCAGTTCAAATTTTGGGGAATAAAAAGTGATATATTTTCCATAATCGTAGTACTTGGAAGTTAAAAGTTTCTCAAAATGCTTTATACTACCCAAAGCTGCTGTACTTCTTACCAAGTAAGTTTTTATTGGCATTCATTTTCAGATTCATTACCAAACGTGTACTTTGCCTTAATACTTGACACCTTATGATGACCTTCTGTGCAATGAACTCAAAATTGATGAGGTAGGTCTAGTTTCAAGTTTTTGTTTGAGTTTGAAACTTCATTTTTTTAACCGATTCAAAAAAATACATCACACAGGTATTTTGACAGTAAATGTTGGTCACAATGCAACACAAACTTTTGTAATTGTGCAGGAAAATTAGTGTTACATGTATCTAATAGTGTAGACATTTTGGTGAAAATTTGTTCAATTTTTTAAAATTGTTTTAAAGCTAATATTTTCAACAGAGGGGTTGTCCAATTTGACATCCTCATTTAGATTTGAAGAGTCTAAGGTTTTATTGTCAATTCATACACAAGAACCATAAAGATATTTCCTTTTAAAATAGTGAGGCATGCGAACATTTTTTTAATTCAACTGTCTGTTTGGAATGTAAGCAAGGCCAAACTTGGATCATGTTTGTGTGTGTTTTTAAGACCTTTCAGATGAGGTAAAGAATGTGAAAATATCTACTGATAGTTCATGAGGTATAAATTTTTGAAATACTAAAATAGTTACTTTAAACATCGGTTTTTGATTCAATTTATTGTTATTTATTTATTTATTTTATTATTATTTTTTTAGGGAGAGGTAGCAGGTAACCAATGCAAACATTTTACAAAAAAAATGACAGAAGTATGTGTATCAATTCAAACAGCTGTCGTTGTTGTCATGCCTTAATGAAGAAGCACAACTTTTACATGTTAAACCATTCTCTCTTTCTCATCATTGTGTTCATTCCCAAATATCCCATTTTAAAAATATTGTTTCAATTGATTGGATTATGGTTGATTGGATCATTTTTTATGTTTCAGCAGAAAGCAGTTCACAAACTCAGCAGGCTCTTAATCGTACAATAAATTTTGGAAGTTCATGATTTTGCTCTTGACAGATCTATTTTTTAAATTAATCATGAACATTTTTGACAAAATAACAAATTATGTATAAAATGATAAATTCTCATCCTTCATTTTCCTGAATAGCACACACTCATCATTATATTATTCATAGAAACAAACATCAATCCCTCTTCATTATGAATATCCTGGGATGTGTGGAAGTTGGCAGTATAAACCAGATTTCTATTCAGACAAGTCATTTCCTGCATTCCATCATATCTTATGATGTGTATATTTGAGCAATATCTTTACTTTCAGTTTAAAGAGTGCAAATTCAATACAGCAAACTGTGCTTTCAAATTAGTAGTGTTTTCATAATCTTGTAGATCAGTTTTTGTACAAGTGAGGTATTAATTAATTTATTTTCTTATCCTCAGCTCCAGACCCAAAGTTGTGTAGTATAAGAATCTATCAGCAAAATGACAACTGCTCAATTATTGCTGAAGCCTGCAGTGGAAATGCCAACAATGTGGACTATGCCTACACATGGGATAACAGGTGCACATATTATACATTTCTCTCTGAACCTCTCTCCCCTTCTTGCTGTGTCCTCATTTCAAGCATAGAAATCTGTGTTTAAAGGTAACATTCACAGTAACTTGTACTTTTGATGAAACTATTATACTTGTACCCCTCTTAAAGATATACAAAGATTTTCAAACAAACAAACATACTGAAGTTTGACAGTGGATGACATTCAGTTCACCCTCAAAAGTAAAAACAAACACAATTTGATCATTATCCCATTTTTAAGTGGAGGAACCTTGTATGTCAAAAGCTTATCAAAGTAATTATGCATTTTGGTATAAGATAAGACAGTCTAAACTGATGAGGATTCAACTAGAAAGCAACCTGTCATTTTGGGGTTAATATGATTTAATTGCATAGGGACCTCATGGATGATATGCGCTATATCAGAATCATCTATAATTAATTTCATTATTGTGATCATTTGGGGTTGTGACATTACATGCAAGTGGTCTATATTCTTGTTCTGTTTTGTTGTGGTTTTGTTTTGTTGAGTTTACTTATCTTTTTCGCTTGTTTGGTTGCTTTTGTCAGGGGATTGTGCTACCCTCCTGTCTCGTCCCTATAAATCCCATATAAAATTTAAAAAACAAACCTTTCTTAAAACTAGATGTCTACTTTCAAACCGCTTCTTGCTGTTTCCATATTGTAAACATAGAAATACATCTATTTTACAAAGTTGAGAATTTAAATGGGTTAAAGTTTTATGATTTATTAGTGTACCAATATTTCAGGAAGATTTCAGGATTCTTCATGTTGATTCATCTAGTTAATTAAACATGGTCTTCCCTATGTAATGTACACATGACCAACATTGGTTGTTTACCATACCTCAACCCTGAGTAATATTCAGTTAACTCCTTAATTATTTGTGGGTATATTGGTTTGTTTTTGATGCTCTGCATACTAAACGATTAAATACGAAAACTATTTAAAAGTATTTCAAAATATGAAACTAAAATACTGATGCTTTCTACTATGAGGAAATATGCGCCTTATTTTTGATGACATGATTATACTTCGGCAAAACTGGAGGAATTGTGTAAAAAGAGCTGTTTTTGCAAACAAAAAAGTACTTCAGGCTTAAATAGAACCATCGCCTGGTTCTTCTGCATGCTACGAGGCAACTGGTGGTTCTGCCTGCTACCAGGCCACTGTGCTTCTGCATGCTACCAGGCAACTAGTGCTTCTGCATGCTACCAGGCCGCTGGTACTTCTGCATGCTACCAGGCCAATAGTGAATATGCATGCTAACAGGCCACTGGTGCTTCTGCATGCTACCAGGCAACTAGTGCTTCTGCATGCTACCAGGCAACTAGTGCTTCTGCATGCTACCAGGCAACTAGTGCTTCTGCATGCTACCAGGCCAATAGTGATATGCATGCTACCAGGCCAATAGTGAATATGCATGCTACCAGGCCACGGGTGCTTCTGCATGCTACCAGGCAACTAGTGCTTCTGCATGCTACCAGGCACTAGTGCTTCTGCATGCTACCAGGCCGCTGGTACTTCTGCATGCTACCAGGCCAATAGTGAATATGCATGCTACCAGGCAACTGTTGCTTCTGCATGCTATCAGGCCGCTGTACTTCATGCATGCTACCCGGCCAATAGTGAATATGCATGCTACCAAGGCAACTGGTGCTTCTGCATGCTACCAAGCCAATTGTGTTCTGCATGCTACAGGCAACTAGTGCTTCTGCATGCTACCAGGCCGCTGGTACTTCTGCATGCTACCAGGCCAATAGTGAATATGCATGCTACCAGGCAACTGGTGCTTCTGCATGCTACCAAGCCAATTGTGCTTCTGCGTGCTACCAGGCCACTGATGCTTTTGCATGCTACCAGGCCACTGGTTCTTCTGCATTACACCAGGCCACTAATGCTTCTACATACTACCAGGCAACTGATGCTTCTACATGCTACCAGGCCATTGGTGCCTCCGCATGCTACCAGGCCAATTGTGCTTCTGCATGCTACCAGACCACTGATGCTTCTGCCTACTACCAGGCCACTGATGTTCTCCATGCTAACAGGCCACTAGTGCTTCTGCATGCTACCAGGCCACTGGTGCTTCTGCATGCTACCAGGCCATTGGTGCTTCTGGTTGCTACCAGGCAACTGGTGCTTCTGCATGCTACCAGGCATGAGAATCTTCCATATTTTTCTAGGATTTCAGGATTTTTCACTTCAAAATATGTGATCTCCGAGTTCAACGTTAATTTGATATAGAATTTGGGGGTAGGGTGGGTGGTACACCTGTATATTTCGTAAATCTCTCGTCGGAAATTGTAAATTTACTTTTGTAATCATATATCGCGTAACGATATGCATTGTATGTACATGCAGTGAGATCAATGGAAATGTGTAGACTTCTCTGTTTCCTCGCTTCACTCATGGTGCAGTTTATTAATTGTTTGAACGTAATATGTTTACTGCTGCAGCAACGGAACATGTGTGGAGACTTTAAAAAGTCAACTGACAACAAAATGTGCGGTGTTTTGTATGGACGCCAGCGCATTGTTAGTCTTGTATATGATGCCAATACTTTATTGGCAAAAGCGTTGTTTCTTCAATACGTTTAAAGTGTTCTAAGGCTGGAGATAACTTTAGGCAATGACCTTTGACCTAGGAGACGATGTGTATATTGTCGAGTCCGACGCATTGTGTGGAGAATCGATGACGCTTGCATTTACTGTTAATCTCACATTTTTGTGAGCTTTTTCAGATAAGATACTTAAGCATTTTTATGATTTCATCATTGTTTTTGAGTATTTTCCTCCTATTAACTCGACCCTGGTCCCACTACCACCTTGGGGGTTCTCCAAGTGAGGCGCCAACGCCTGGGTCATCTTGCCCAATTTCCGGACATTGAGATTTTTCCGATTTTTTTTCGGACGAAATGGGTTTCCGGATTTTTCATCATTGTGCTTATGCATGCTAATGTACAAGGCCACTGGATGCTTCTGTATGCTACCAGGCCACTTGATCTTCTGCATTCTACTTAGGCCACTGCCACTGGTGCTCTCTGCATGCTACCAGGCCGTCATGACTAAATGTATGATCAACTAGTAAGATATACTTTGATATACTTTTCTCTTGCAACTTCTCAGCTGATCAGCTAATTTTCTCCCTTTTCATGATGATTGCCATTAAATCACACTGTACAAAGTTTTGTGTTCTTGATAGTTGTTTTTGTTGGTCGCTGTTACAAAGTGACATCTCTGTCATTTTTTCACTCTTTGTCTTCAAAGTGATGTAGCGTAACAGTGCTGTGTTTCCCCTTACACCTTGCATGAGTTTGCTATACCTTGCAACCACATTTCAAAGCTGGAAAGCTTCTGTATAGTTTGCAGAGGCATTTGTTGAAATATTGTGATGTTATTTAACAACATCACATTGAGTCTACAAAATTATAAACTAGATGAGATTTTGTTATGTGTCCTCTACCATGAGGGCCACTAGGATGCACTACACCAAATGGGACAAAATTTGTGCGCCAAACTGATCATCATAATATGTATACCCGCAATTTCTTTTGAATAATAATTTGTTGGGAGCATGCAATAGATTGTGTAATTATATGACAAGTAATCACAACCTGGAAGTTCTGTACTTCAACTTTTGAGGAGAGTTGATAAATTTAGGCTTTAAAGTTGGTCCTTTTTGGCTTAGGAAGAAGAGTAGTGCTTCCTGAAAACTGGCAGTAAGTCAGTTTGGAAAAAAAGCAAATTTTTGTCATTTTTTTCTGGGGTAATTAGCAAAAATTATAAATGGCTGTCCCGTCAAAAATTGAAAAGTATCTTAAGTTAAGTTGTCCAAAAATATATTTGATTGGTTTTCAAGAGGCTGGGAGATTTAAAAGTATTTTTGAGTTGAGCATTTATCATTGGTTTCTAAGGGAGTTTATTTAGTGTGGTGCACCCATCATCATGCCTAAGTAGTATAGCGCCCTCTTTTGTTTGATTTTAATAGTTTGTTATAAAGTTTGGTAGTTAAAGCACATGTACAACATTGGCAATTTTCAAAGACTAGTATCTGCACTTTATGTGACCCAACATGTGCATGAAATAACAAACCTGTGAAATGTTAAGCTTAATTGGTCTTCGTAGTCATGAGAAAATAGTGAAAAACCCTGTTATATGTTTTCACTGTTTTCAAACATCAGGTTTTTGACACGCACGATAAAGACTAGTTGTTTTACTCATTTCCTAAAAACTATAGCATTTCAAGCAAAACTATTTCAAGGGAAGTTTTCCACCATGACCATCTTTATACCTTGTACATGTTCAAGTTATGTGCAAATCTGTGAACATTTATATTTTCAATTTTACCAATGTTGTACACATCCTTTAAAGGGAGGTTGATGTTTTGGTAATGCCATTCACATGATATGGAGTCATTCAAGAGTTTAATGGGCCGAACCACTAGAATAGTTTAAACCTGAGGTAGTCTGTCAAAGCGTAGAGAAGTGACATTTCTTTTCATTATTGAACCAAATGCTGCACCATAAGCGCTTTCGCATATCCCTTTGTTAATGCTCACTGAACAGGGTAATATAAACTTTCTTAACTTCTTATGAAAAATAATTACTTTATTTTATTGTTTCTAGCTTATGCAACTTTTTTTTTTAAAGGAATTGAACAGACTCTCTTGTAAGTTGTTACAAGATATGATAATTTTGATATTGTTGTGCCCCCTTGCTAATATATTGACATATGCACAATATATATTACATGCTTGTAGTAACAAGGCTATACATTTATGTCTATATTTGTAATGCTTACTAAGTGTAGTTTTTCAATTTTCTAAACTATATCAGTAGAAAATAAAGTCATAAGAAATGACAAATGATATTAGACTGCCAGTACTAATCAGGAGTGATAATATCACCAATACAACGCCAGCCAATTTGGCAACATCTTACCACCAGGAGCAAGTAAAGTGGAAAGACCCTTTAAGTAGCTTGGCTATCAGGTAACCAGTGTGGTAAATTCATCCATCCAGGCTAATTTGGCAGCAGACAGCTGCTCTAGTCAACTGATTATTGAGCAAGAACAGTCTTCACAACAAGCAGAGAGCGCCCTACATGGCTGTCATGTCCTCACTGTACTTGATTGATATGAAACAGGTGCCAGTAAGTCCAGCACTGTGCTACATGCCATATTTCAGGACAGCAACTTGCTAATCGTCGCTGACATACTTTTTCCTGCTCAAAGACAAAAAGGGTCTTCCCTCACAGTCGCTCTTCTGTATCCCGTTTATGATGCATTTTCCATATTGCAACATATCATTACTCTGGAGAGAGAGTGGCAGGGATATGAATGCCACATGTTTGAGGGGGGGGGGGGGTTAGTAGCCGACTACTTCTAAATGAACTTGGCAGTTTTCCTCATGCCTTGTAGGGCAGATTTGCTGGCATTAGTTGAGAGCAGGACTAATCTACGTCAATTTGTCTTATGTTCCCATACGTCTGACTCAGACCTTGGGGGCAGATGGCCATTCCAAATTGATTCTAATTTGAGCGGATTTATATTACAGCTGTCTTTTTTGTTGTGGTTGGAAGGAAGATATTGTAAGAATTCAACAGGACAATCACATTGCACCCCATACATACCATGACAAAGGAGGTTGTTGGTCATTTTTCATACTTGGTTGTAGATGAACACAGTCTTACAAGTAATGTTTCCCCTTTCCACCCTGCAGTCAAATGAACAAGATTGCTCAAGTACTGAGCAAACATATCCAGTTAACCAAGTACACAAGAAGAGAGCTGCCACATAATGTACATTCATCTCATCTTGACATTCAAATTTTCAGTTCTTGCTAAATAGAGGAATAGAGAGAGGGAGAAAAACAGAAGTATTTAATGATATGAGATCATCATTTTATTTGTAACGTTCCTTATTGTGACGATACAGAAAAAAATAAGTGAAGAACCCACAGTGAAACCATGTCAAAGCATGGACGAAGGAAAATATGATCAAGGAAGATCTACTCTTTTTTGAATGCGTGGGAAAGGTGCAGCTTGGCATTATGGTTATGTTTACATCAGATGAATTCTCCAAACTCAAAGAGTGTAGGCCTGCACCACTTCAACCAATGATAAAGCAGGCAACTTTACTAAATAAGCAGAGTTTGCATGTGTAGGAGTGGTACTACCTGTGGTTTACTGTGGCCACCAAGACTATTCTTTGAGTCAGATTAATGTGTCCTAAGAAGGATCATTACAAATGTTTGTTTTCAAACTGACCAGTTATGAACAGCTATAATGAGATGGATTTATATTTATTTCAAACTGTCCGTCTGCATGTTTGTAGATCTTGACACAGTACATATGTGTTTTTGGGGATACTTATGTTAGATGAAGCACCAAAAAACCAAGATGTACATTGTTCACATTGGTGTATTACGGCTACAGAGTCAATTTGGGGGGATAAGAATCCTGATTTTAAACCCCTCTGCCACCCCAGTGCAGACCATTCTCATTAGACCTATCTGGTCACCAGCTCTCATCAAGAGCATTATGCTTTGGCTGGATCAAGCCCCCTGCTCAAGCCCCCTGGAACTGCGCTTGCTGAATCAGCGCATGCTGTAGTTGCAAAATATATTGTGTTAAACTGTTCGTTTTCATAGTTTTAGATATTTACATTTTAGTACCCATTTCTTCAAATAGTTTGGACATAGAGGTTCAAAAGTACTGAAATGAACTCCAGATATTGCTGCACAAATTGTTTGGCATATTATTTGTTACCACGCTGACCTTTCAAGAAAAGTTTACGCTTCAACATTCGCCACGCAAACTGGGGTAAGTTAAACCCACTTTCATGTCTACATTGTAGCTGCTATGTTTCCCAGGAGAAATGCTTAACCCTGGGTTAACTCATTTAACCCTATTCGGGAGAAACATGGGAATTTTTGCTGGAGTAGCTTTTGAAGTTCGAACAGACCGACCAAACGTTGCTGGGAATTTCCTTGGAAATACATTTACATGGTGTCATGTGGAGGTGGTTATGTTGAGTTTAGGTCCTCATGGAACATTCATGGCTCTCTGACAACTATTATTCTGGGTATTTAGTATACCAATGTATGCCTAGAGCCAAAGGGAGTTTCAAAAGGACTGTTTGTGGAAGTTTGCTTTAATTGTTTTCTTTTCTGTTTTGTCTGAAGATCTCCATTAAAATGACAATTGAACTAGATATATAGTGTGAGAATGAATAGGATGGGAAGTGAGTGGTGGCTGGGGCTCACTCAACACTACCTCCATTCAGCAAATTGAAACAATACATTTGGTGCTGTGAACCCACACACATGTAGTAAGTTATGACAAGTTTAGAAGACTGGCTCCGGGCGTTTCTACTTTGTCTTGCAGTACAGAGGAAATGATTAAGCACTGCTGAATATTTCTAGGGATCATTGCATTACAGAATCTCAGTCTGGATCATGAAGTGTCCACACAAGGTGTTACAAAACAGAAATTAATCCTAATTGCAGTTAAATTAACTGTCCCATAGGAGAACGAGAATCACTAGGCGTAGCCACCTGGTCTGTGTAATGTTTTTTACTGATAATTTAGATTTTGTTCAATGGTGGTCAGCTTGGCTGACATTCCCACCTGACCGCTTAAGGGGATGTGGTTATTGTAATACAGTCTGTAAAACAATTTTCAAAACACTTTTTGGTCTGAAAAACCCTTAGGGTAGTTCCACGAGTACCTACGTCACTAACCTCAGCTCAATATTAAAGCAAATCATGGTAGCTTTCCCCTGCCCTCAGTTCAATATGTTCCCAACCTATTGATGTCTGCATGGAGTTTCAGATAGTTTAGGTTTCTGGAGAGAGATGCCCAGCTACATGCTGAGCAAAAGTTTGGATCTGAAGTTCAAACCAAATTTAATTTAAGAAGTAACACTTGCAGCTAGTCACACAGCTAATGTTGACTGTCATCTGTCGGACGTTGGCGCTATAGACAAATACATCAAGATTTTTTGTATACATTGCAAATTTTGTAGATGGAAACCAAGGGAAAAGTCAACCTGGTTTATTGGTGAAGATGAATGGATGTTGTTATTTTGTTCTCACTCATGAAATTGTAGACTTTACTTAAATATCGTACTCGTTATACTGCCTGACAAACATTTTTTCACTCAGTTCCATTATTTTCCGAAATTGGTGTCTGTTTGAGTTTGAGATAATTAGGGTTACTCAAGAGATGCTTGGTAATAACATTGGAATGCATTAAGCTTTTATTTACACAGTGACAAGTGTTTAATGTATTTGACAATCTTAATTTTGGGTAAAGGCTCCCTCCACCCACAAAGTTTGAATTGTACCCACTCTGATGAGCAAAAAGTTGGATCCTCATCACCTGCAAAGCAATTTGAGTTGTTTTAAGGATGTTACGAACAGGAGCAACACTGATGCTTCGAAACAAAATGTGACAAACACAGACATGCTGGAAAAAAAAATAAAATAAGGAATGTAATCACAACATTCATGCTTGTAATCAGAACATTCCTGCTGATTTCCTAAAGTTGTTTGACACAAACTAACCATGAATTTTCATTTTTAGGTATGAAGATTAATTTTTTTAAACAATCCGTCGTGGGAGTTCCTCTTTTCCATGCACTAAGTGATTCACTCTCACCATCTTCTAAGTTTTTTGTATATAATTTTTTTTATGAGATATCGCCTAACTCACAAGGCCGAACGGGCACTCAAGGTGAGGGCTACACACTTAACTGATTTGGGCTGTTGACCCAAATCAACTGACACCAGAGGCACTTTGCCACCTACTCCTGGGGCTGAAACAGGGTTACCCCCTTCACAGTCCGTAAGGATTTAGGCATGGGTATTATCCACTGGGAGCCTGGCTGGTAGTGGTAGAGCAGAATACAATTACATTCCCAACTTTTTACGAAGCAATTATGGTTAAGTGCCTTGCTCAAGGGCACAAGTGTCATGACCGGGATTCGAACCCACACTGTGCTGCTGACAACACCAGAGCTTGGGTCCAGTCCGGTGAACTAGACCACTCGGCCTCGACACGCCACAACTGAATAATTTTTCAGAGACTGATTAAGAAGTTCTAAAGATTGAGCAGTAAGATATGAACCACACTGATCTGCAGTGGGTGTGGAGACCCCCCCAAAAGGTCTGAAAACCAGTCCATTCAATAGTGCCCAAAACATACGATTTGATTTATAACTGAGGCAAGGAACAAAATGATTGTAGGTTGTCCTTGGTTTCAGTCGGATTGATTTCTAATTTAATATTATTTTCCCTGGGCTTTAAGGTGTCACCCCCAATGCATGCTAACTGTAATGACTTAAGTTGCTCATGGACAACATCAAACTGCCAAGCATACATGGACAAACTCACGTACGTGGGACACCCTCACGTGTTGAACTTAAATCATTTCTTGAAATCAAGCCAGTGCACTTTGATTTCCTAATTGAATTACACCATGTGATTGATGTTTGCCTACTATGAATCATGGAAAGAGATATTTCATGTTGGACTAGCTTGTACATCCCCATATAGCAGCTTGTTGTTTGACTGTGTCATTTGGTTTCCCTTGAGGACTTAATTAGTATAATCCATTCTAATCAGCAAACAAATATGATGTCAAACAGAGGACAGTCCTATACTGTAGTTCACAGCTCTTAAAATAGTAACCTGCTGTTGGCAAATTGACAATTTGAAGAATTGCAAACAAGATTGCTTAAGATATGGAAATTAATTCTGTGTTTTATTAGTTAATTCTACAGGTGTTTCGCAATTGTTTTAAACTTTGTAGTAAACTGTTCTCTCAGGTTATATCAGGCTATGTTCTTGTCTGATTAAAAAAAAATTAATAATATATGTAATGTTTTTTATCTGACTTCAATTGAAAAAATATGTGTCGTGTCTATTGCTTCAATAGTTTGTAAGGTAACTTTCCGTGTGACCTTGTGTGGCTTTTTGGTTTAACAGAATTGCATTTCTTTGGTTTAAGTTTTTGCCGAAACTGAGGGGTTTTCAGAATACTGAAATACCACCACACAGTCGGCTATATATTTTTTTAACACTGCAAGTGCTTTCATACTTTCACAGAGTATGAATAAAAACAAGTAGCAAAGTAGTACAACTTAAATGATAGCACCACTTTTGATGATTTGGGGACTTTGCCATGGCAAGTTGTTCTTTTTCCCACAGGCCTGATCAATGAGTCCACAATAATTAGTTGCTCTGTTGTCAGTGAAAGCGCATTTTACAGAAAAGTAGAAAAGATGGTTTTACAAACAGTTATAGATAGTTTATTTATCTGAATTACTGTTCTATTTACAAGTTTTATTTGTAAAATTCCTGTCAAAGATGGTAAAGGACAGATCATAAGCCTATCTTAACTGAAATGAGAAGCAATTTATTATGATCTTTAAAAACCTTGCTGTTTTCTCTCGTGTAGTTGGCGCAATAACAGTCCCTTCCTTTGCATTCACTTATCAATCAAGCATGAACTACTTTATTTAACTAACTGTATTTCTCCAATGCTCAAACCATAATTATACTAGCTCTGTAGGTTGTCACAGTTTCTGTATAGCCAAAAGCAACACAAGAAGGAGCAAAATTTCTTAAGAAACACACAAGCAGGTAAAGGAGGAAGTACAGGTTGCCTGAAATAAGATATAGGCACAAGCACTGAGTGGAAATTATGGAGGTTCACTTGTTGGACTTGATGGACAACTCAGCAAGCAGTTTGGGTGTTATAAGGGATGACCCATCTGGAACAAGCTGCCTCTTGTGTTGGAAACCTCTTGAAAGCAGCGCTTTTGCTCCAGTAGGGTGTCACAGGGTTGTCTACTTCCTGAAACCAATCGTGTCGACATATAAAGCTCTGAATAACATCATAAAAAGTAGCTCACTTTGTTAGCCTCAAGGCAAGACAAAAAAATCAAGGATGGTTACCTGGAGAGTGATTGTTTTTCTTCATATAAAGTGGATATGCGGATCTAAGCAGACTAAACACTTGTTGAAATACCTTTGCTATTTTATTATCACAATTGCTTTTACAAATATTCATTGTTGTTTTATACCTCTGTTTGATCATGGTTTGATCAAAGGACTCCAGCTATGGATCATCAACCACAATGTTTTAATTTTTTGTGACGGATAGCAGTGGGCTGAAAACACAAAAAACACCCTTATCCTTTTTTTTTACCACCCAAAATTAATATAAATATAAATGTATTTGTACATGATTTCCTTATTGGACTAATTATTGGAGTAACTTGTTTAAGCTAAGAATTAAAAAAATAATAAAACAAAATAAAAAAACTATGCAGCTGGTGTCAAATAAAATTTTCTATGAAATACATGACAAATGCTCATGTGCAAAGTCGTTATTAGATGAGCTTGCTCATCTTACATCTAGTTGCCCAAGCAAACTTTGCCACAATGTTATATTATGCTACATTATTTTACTGGTAATTATTCAAACATGTTCACAAGCCGAGATAATTGTGGTTCCATCCCAATGAGTTTGATTGCTATAAACACATGCTGTTGTATTGTTTGATTTTTAGAAGGTCACAACTGGAAAGCTTGGGTTCAGTATTTAATTCTTAAAGGAAACATAATAAAGGATTGTCAGTCATTAGACATAACCAAAACTGCAAGAAAATGCTGTTTAAACACAGGCTGCACTAATGTGTATACACACACATGTATAAGCTGAATTTGTTCATGGCTCTTGCCTTCGGCGATTGTGGCTTAGTGTTCACTCATGTTCAGTACCACCCAAAATTCAATAAAATGTACACTGCTTGTAACTGTTTCCTTGGCAATTTTCTTTAAGTAAATGAATTTGGACCAGCTCATTAGATAAATTACAGACTTTGCATAGAGCTAAATCTGATTATCCATCAGTGAAACTGAAATTATTGATATCCATGTACAGCTGTTGTTGAAATTTAAGGCAGTTCATTACATGTATTTCTATTAGTAAATGTACATGTATTAAGCTAAATTCTCTATTCCACAACATTCTTCTGTGCAGACTTCACCTTTTAAACTGTTTTAGTTTTAACCAGCATTCACCCATAACGGTGGTTGTGAACACCAATCAAAATTATCTGCAAGTGCTCTGGCTGGCTAGTTCAATGTTATCAACATCCCTACTTAATATGAAATATAGACTGAAGCAATTGAAATGACAAGCTAACCGTTCTCGCTGGCTAGTCACTGAAAAAAGTTAAGGGAAAACTCTGGTTTTCACCTTGCAATGTTGACCAGTTTGCTCCTATGTCATATTTTAGTAAACTGTCAGGTTTTTTATGGTGTTTTTTTTACAAAGTTTTTCACCATGCATTGGTCAGTGCTCTTTTTTACCTTCAATTTATTCCAAGTGTTAGGTTACAGTCATAGGTTCACACCCCTCCCCAAAGGTACAGAGTGGTGCGATGGCAACATAGATAAACTGTGAGAGTCTGTCACTGGTGATAAGCCCACTCGCTGTATGACATACTGAATTGAACATGTGTAGGAAACAACCATCTCTGGCTCTCATTTGATGATTATATCACAGTGTTAAGTGGACTGCAGTAAGAATTATTGTACATTTTTCTACTTTGTAAGGCTAAGAGAGGTTTGCAGTAACACCATGTTTAAATCTCTTTTGAGTAACTGTTGGTTCTGAAAAGAACCGGTTATTAACGACTCCTATTAGTCATTAACAACTGGTTCTTTCCAGAACCAACAGTTAATTAAAAGAGATTTAAACATGGTGTTACCGCAAACCTCTCTTAGTTATACTCCCACCATGCAAAGCTTCAAATCCTACTTACTTTGTAAGGGACCATTCAGAATAATTAATTGTGGGTGGGTCAATTGAAATAACTGAACAATTCAGGTTCCAATCAGAATTGGGCCTTATAGAAGATAAGAATTACACAGATGCATCTTCCAGATTGTCTGTTATGTCTGTGAAGTTGGATTGTTATCAGTCAATTGGTTTTAGTTTTGATAGCAGACCTCCACGCCCCACTAGGGAGAAAGCGTGGCTCTGCTATTTCTAAATTAAAGTTGCATGCTAGAAGTCAGGAAAAGCCATTGAAAACAAACATTGATCTAAAATATCTGCTGCAATTGAGGAGTTACTCTGTTCTTCAGTTTATGTGGGACATGGTCTTTTAATATTACAAAATCTAAAAACGATATCGAAAAAAAGTTACAAATTTGCAAATATAGATTATACTGCATTAGTGGTTCTAAGATGTTACTATATCAATCTGATTGATGATTGAATCATTTATACCAGTACCAATCTTCTAGATAAACCAAAGAAATAGCATTTGAAGACCCCACAAATCATTTTTCCTTATCTTGATTGCTGCAATTGTTTTTTACTTTTCAGAACTTCCAGAATACTGCTTTTGAGAATATCATTGTCGCAATGAAACTCTGACTAAACAAAGTAAAGATAACAAACGTTCTCATATAATGCACTCGATCATTTGGTTCTTTTTTGGAAAATTATTGAATGTGTCAAACCAATTGTCGGCCATATGCGGAATACAATGATAAAAAATGGTGGCAGAATATCAATCTCTCGTAATTCTTGTTTTTACCACAAAGGATGAAGGTCTGTTATCGGGGATCGCACAATAACCCCCTGGAGATTTTGAGCATGAATTCCAGTACCATTTATCCCACTTTGTGTACAGGGAAACGAAAAGAGGATGTTCCAAACTTCCAAAACATATACAAACCTCCAGGCACTGTTACTCAGTTTGGAATAAATTATGCACAATAAGACGTCATTCGGTGCCAATGGTTAAACTAAAGGTTTACTTAAACGTTGCTGTTAATATTTGTCTGTTTTTGCTTTCAAGATATCATGAGCAAACAAAAAGGATGAACTGAATGGCTTCAGAAGCTCCAGAATGCATGAGGTTAGTTCTAAGCTCCATGTACTGATCACACAGGAAGAGCTCTCAGTATGCAGTGAGGATCCATATGAAGCATCTCAACAATCTCCAAATAAACATCTTGTACATGTACATGTGAGTATAAAAGTAAAAGCTGATTTTTATCCCTTTGATTTGGGCTTTGGAGAAAAACTGATCTTATAACGTTTTACTAACAAGCTGCCCTATGTTTTATTCTTGTGTTGCTGTTCATTCAAGCACGTGGATAACACATTGGTTATAGTGTCAATATAAATACTAGTATTCACACTTTATGTGACCCAACATATACATGAAATATCGAACCTGTGAAAGTTTAAGCTCAATCAGTCATCGGATTCACAAGAAAATAGTTTTAAAAACTTATTTGTTTTCACTGTTTTCAATTTTTAATCTTACAAATGTTGTGCACACCCTTTGGAGCAAATGAACTGCACTAACAAAACTAAAAAAACAATCAAAGATACAAACAAATAAACAAAAACACCTCATTTTGATGCAAGAATTACACCATTAAGTGCATACTTTGGTACCTGATGCATATTTTTGGAATTGAGCTAGCTCATTAACTAACAGAGCGGATGCAGATGACCATGGTTTCTAATCCCACCTAGAGTACCTGTGGATTCCCATCTGCAAGACTAACAAATCACAGAGCAATCAGTGCTTTATATTCATTGTCATAGGCAAACCAAAATATATTAGTATACTTAATACTACATCCATTTTTTTCTTCAAAGTTTAACCAAGAAGATGGAATAGTGTTCACCCCAGATGCTTTCTTGTTGAGCGATCTTGTTATCCCTTTGGTTAAAGTGGTTGAGACAAAGATGATCCACGGCTGGCATCTGCAAAAGCTATTTAGCACAAGTGGTTGTATCAGTCAGTCATGCAGTGGGATGAAGTGGTGCAAGAAGCATGGACATGCATCAATTTTATACAACCTTTCTTTCTTTAATTATATTTACAGGAGATGCTTACATAGGGTAGGGTGTGGCTGAGGGGATAGGATAGGGGGATGATTTTGGAAGTCGGTTATACGCACACTTAATACTAGACCCCCCCTCCCCCATATTCTTACATAATCACAAACTTGACTCAGGCTGTGGGTATGAATTTGCAGCTGCCGCTGGAGTTGTTGCTAAGGGTATTGTTAAGAGCAGCCTATATGCTTCAAGGTAATGCAGCCGCAGTCGCTACTTCAAGAAACGGCCTTAATCACTGTTCCTGTAGCGCCCTCAATTGGTGGTTTTTTTAAGACTAGTGTAGTGATTCTGTAACTAGCATGCGCAAAATTAAATTGTCTTGTTGGAAAAAAAAATCAGATACAAATTGCAGAATCTTCAAAAGTAAGCTTTTTATTAACTGGAATAGTAAATTTGAGCTCTAATAGTCATACATACATACATACATACATACATACATACATACATACATACATACATACATACATACATACATACATACATACATACAAGTACCCATGAGATATAACTGTACAAAATTTACATCAGAAAATCTGCCTCTTAACCCAGAGTGTCTTGAAGAAAGTACAATACTTAATGTGTATAGCGTGTAATAGATAACATCATGCCCCCTACTTGATGATGCCACACCTTGATTCTATGCTAAAAAGCGCCCTCAGTGTTTCAATTCCACCCTTGCCTCCTAGTCTGGTTCCATCCCACTGGTTATATATTTTGATGGGATATGCACACATGTCATCCGTAGCGCATCCATGTGTGTGAAATGACCAGGCTCAATAATTGTCACAAATCAACATCTGCCACACATGTTAGCATTTCCATTCGCTCCATAATGTACATAATTAAATTGTAACTTTTTTGCCCAGTAGATGAGTCTATATCATCCACGCTCTAGTTCATGGCGCTCCCCATCCTATGTTAATTGTGCTAATAGATTTAACACAACAGATAAACCATATGTTATCTTAGTTAACGATGTAATGAAGCACAGTTTTTGAGTTTGTAATAAAGAATTAATTTCAGTGGCAAACACATAAAAACACATGTACAGTCTTGAGGCTTCAGACATTGTCATTAGTCACGAACCTCGGCCTCTTCTTCAATGTGGAGCAATAATGAAGATAGATAATGGTAGAGAAATGATTCTTTAAGTTGTTATCTTCTTCACATGCTTGTTATGTCTTGAGAAACCTTAACGACATTGTTGTTCTAATGAGCTCTTATAGGTAGTTTATTATTTTAAATTGAAAAAGAATTACAAGGTGCTTTCATTTGTGACCAATTATCAATTTTAAAATGATGCTGTTCAGCAACATTTAGCACGAACTGGCCTGTAAGTATCTTTTGGTGCAGTCACATTTAGTGGTGGTTTTTTATTTTTTATTTATTTTTTATAGTATTGTTTTTTCTTATTGGTTTCTTGAAAACAAGAACAAATTGTTCACAGGCCGTACAGCTATCCTTCCCTTTCAAACAATGATTATTCATAAAATGCTGGAAACTTTTAGTTGCTTATAAATCCATTTGGAAACTTATTAACTGCATAGCAATTATTTTTAATATTTCATGGTCAGTGTTTGCATAGAAATGGGTATCTACAAATATTATAAAATAAATACCAAAAACCACTTTTAAAACATTGGAACATACATATGCTAAATTTTCATTTAATATTGTATGTGACTTCCAGCATCACTTTAACTGCAATTTGCTGGAGTTTATTTCCAATTCCAGCTGTGAGCTGCTTGGCATCAGCTGTTACAATCTGCCTCAACTCTTTATTGTATTATCGTAGAATCACATGGGGTCAGCTATGTTCACAGTGTACATCCACATTAATGAGAGACATTGGAAATGTAGCAGCAAAGTACAATCAACCCACAGCCTGGTCTGATAACCTTAGTCTTAAAGACCAATTAAGTTTTAGGGAGAGGAGAGTGTTCACATTGAATTCTTAAGTCTTGTTTTTGCAGTATTTCATTTTAGAGTAAATTAAAAGCACAGGTGGGTCAGGCTGGAATATGAATGGAAAGGAGTGTACACAGTTTGGTTATGGCTAATGATTCACTCTAAATTATATCATCCAGCTCTATGGTTATTTTGAGCATTTGCAGAATAGTCCTTTGTGTTTAGAGGCCTGGTATACACTATTCTGTAAACAAAGCATTACATTCTTTATATAGAACTAAAAATGACTGCAAAGCCGTTTAAAGGTAGTGGATACTTTTGGTAACATATTAGTGCACAGCCACAATCATGGGTACACATTTTCTGTCCATGTTATGAACAACAGTTTGCAAACCAGTGATGTAACAGTTATCTCAATGTTGTTTGTAAATTAATTAACCCAGCGCTGTGTGAACGAATGAAGAGTAGAAAGTACTTGAGTTTGTCGAATACCATTTGGCGTCTTTTGGTGTCTTTGTAACAAAAAGTGTACCCATGATTGTGGCTGTGCACATTACCATACAAAACTTACTTGGTAAGGAGCACCTGAGAGCTGCTGATAGTATATAAAACACTGTGAGAAACGACTCCCTTTAAAGTGGTTTAATTTTTTTAAATAGGAGGTCATTTCTCCCTAAAATATTTGAATCTCAGGCATGAAGCACACAATTCTGTGCAACGAGGGTGTTTTTTCTTTCATTTTTTTCTTTCAACTTCGATGACTTGAGCCAAAATTTTCACAGGTTGGTTATTTTATGTATAATGTTGGGATACACCAAGTGAGGATACTAGTCTTTGACAACTACCAAAAGTATATCCAGTCTTTAACGTGGCATTGGCAATCATTAAAGGAACATTACAGAATTGGTAAGAAAAAAACTTGTAAAATATACTTTTTTATCACAGATTTACATAAAACTTACACGGTCTAATGATGATGATAGTAGAAAACATCCCTTGAAATATTTCTGTCTGAAATGCCATATTTGATGAGAAATGAATAAACTAATTTTCCGATTGAAGTTTATCGCTCAGTGAGCGTTTTATTCATTTTTTGCATCTATATGATTTCATGCAAATGTGTAATCGGTTTTTCACTATTTACTCGTGACCCAGAAGCCGATCGATCTCAAATTTCTACAGGTTTTCAGTTTATGTATATGGTGGGTTACATAAAGTGCTTACACTGCCAGCAACTGTATTCAAATACTTGTTCATTACAAATTCCAAATGTACTGGTTACTTTGAAGTTTGTTTCCTTTTTCGAACAGAGGTTAATATTTCAAGTATTAGTTTTCTATTCATTCATTCCAACTAAATACAAGAAAGAGTTGTTTGACCTAAATCAAATAGTATTAGAAATTCACTATTCGACAGACTGGTTAATTAGTGTTCCTGTGGTTATTAGACTGTGCAAGTCATCTCGCGTGTATCGGAATGAGAAAACACGTCAAACGAAGAACATAATTATTTTCTGAAATCAAATCTGTGTTATAAATTATATCTAATGAAAAATCTGAACAACAAAAATACTCAGTAAAATTTTTATAAAACTAGTTTAGCTTTTATAATAAATACACAAATAATGTGTTAATTATTATTTAAACATAATTAAAACTCTGGGACAAGGATGCTTATTTGATCTTAACTTTTTAAAAACCCCTTACGCGGATTCGCGAAGGTCACACCGGCGTAAAATTACCGCTTGGCACTGTTTATAGAGGATGCTGATGCCTCAACAACCATAGACTCCAATGAAAAGGCCTTGCGTTGCAATTACAGCATCTGCAATTATCATCGCGTATCCAAAACAAGCGTTTACATAAGTTTTGTTATTGGAAGTGAGCACAAAATTCTTAATTTTTTGCATTAACCGGAAGCTGAGGTCAAGTTTAATTCTCGGGTTTTCTTTGTTATATTGTTGAATTGATTTTACTTTCATATTTTTTTATCACTAAGTATTACATTCCCAACAACATAGGCTAGTTTTCATAGTCATAAACTACGTTAAACTAAAATAATTGACGAAACAAAATCTCTCCCACGTAAAACTCCATATGGTTGGGACCACTGTGGTCCCGGAAGTTCGAATGAGCGCGAGACTTGCACAGTCTATTAATTTGAAATAGCCCAAGTATAGTCAAATTGCCTAAAACAGTTATAATACCTTAAATGAATTTTTCAGATTGAAACTAGTTGTAATTGTTCCCATGATGTTTCCTTTTGCTGATGAGCTGAGTGAAGTGGGAGCAGGCACATTTCTGATTTAACCCAAATTCAGGCTCCTTTGTGAACTCGGCTTCTTCATAATTGCTCGTTGATTGCCTCCATACATCAGAATATTGAGTTCTTAATGGGCCTAGATAGAGCTCAAGGTAAAAATCGATTTATGACCAAAAAAAATGAATCCCTTCTTAAAAAGACACAAATGCTACTCATAGTAAGGTGGTGATTGTCGCCAAAATGAGCAAGGTAGTCAATGAAGGGATATTTGCCACCTTTTACATTTAGGGAAGGGATCTTAGGACAGGAAAATTTGATTTAAAAAACCCACAACCTTCTTTGAAGCGATATAAAGACGAGGTATCTGCTCGTGTGATCAGAACTTATAACATACTTTAAGTTTGTGTGAGAAATACTTGTTAAAGGAAACTCTTTCGTGCTACTATAGTATGCTTTGACTGAGTTTTCCCTGTCATCCATGTATTTTTCCTGCTATATCCTTTCTTAAGAAAACATGTGATACATGCATGGTACCACACAATATACAAAGAACTCAAGAAGTATCATCTCTCTCCAAAAATTTTCCATCCAGAACATCTTTTCGGATGGATTGCCTAAAAATGCATCCCATTCAGCTTTATTGGTGTGCTCTAGGGCACGGCGTATTCAATTTCCTGTCAACGAAGCACCTGGCTAGCAAGCTCTAAGCGCGCTCAGTGTCTTCATTACTGCATCGGATGGAGTCTGATGATGGGAGATGGCAGCTGGGGTTGGGTGACATTGCATGCTCTGGGGTTGCACCATTGGTTACACCATGGATTCACCATGTTTGCTCAGCGTACCTACGCACTTTAACTCATCAATCTATGTACAAGACAGAAGGGCCTTTACTCTTCTTTGTCAACTGTCTGTTGGACAATTCATCTTCACTTTGTAAGAAGTGTAGTATATCCAGAAACCAAGCAGGAGCATGTTCATTTGACTTGATCCAAAAAGGAGCAGGGAAATGAATAAAGGGAGGTGGAGATGTATTGAGACTGTTTGCATTGGGAAATGCTCACAGAAGAGCATGTGAATTTGTATATTCCTGTCACAATTCTCAAACTAAAAACTTTGCAACAGAAAAGTCTGCAAGATTGAGAAAAGGCTCACAATGCAACAATCAAGAAGTGCAGGGGGGGGGACTTTTTGTTGTACCATATGTTTTCAATTTTCCTGTGATATACCTATGATATAAATTCCAAACATGAAACAATCAATATGATTTTACAAACTTTTATAATTTTACAAAAAAATTGATGTTCTGTGCAGGATTATTTGTCATTATTGACTGTACCAAATACAGCCCAACGGTCCTCTGAAAAGGGAAGTATAATAAGCTTTTTGCGCCATTTGTGTGATATTTTTCTTGTCCTTTGCTTAATTTGTAAACTACCATTGTTGGAGGTACTGTGTACCAAAAGCCCTCTTTGTTCTGACTTAAAAAATGATGAGGACAATTCCGTGACTCATAGAGTGAAGAAGTGAAACATTGCCTGGAAAGTGTTTAAGTCTCTGTAGTGATGTTTATTCAGTTTGTAAATTAGTCATTTATTTGACCATCCTGCCAGTACCACTGTGTGAAAAAAACCACCAGTCATTACAATTCCTGCCTTGTCATAACTCTTTAGCATTCTAATTCATCACCATTTGCAAACTTTGACAGCTGGTCAGTTTAAATGTCTTGTGCAATGTGTCAATTAGATTAAACAAGGTGGAATTGTCCTCAATACTTGGGCGATTGGTCCAAGAATTGCTCCCTGTGGTGCTCATGCATTGTCCATGTATTTCAATATCATATATCCTGTCAGATGTACAGGTAATATATGCCTAAGAGTCTCCCTTCAACTTTAGAAGAGCTTTTCATCAGTTCTTATGCAGTTGTATGGAACTTAACTTGCATGACCTTGAAGCTATTGCATTCAGAGCTCACAACTGAACCATAAACTCAGCGCAGCCAATTTACAGTTAGTAAAAGTACACTAGTTAAGGATCACTGCAGCATTCCACATTGGTGATTACAAGAAACTTCTTTTTAGTACCATTAACCCTAACAGACCTTTGAGGGTCTCAAGCCAATGACACTAGGGGGTTGGGATGTACTGTAGGTGTGGTATGCAAAGATCTTTACTCAAGTATATATGAGTCTTACTCCCAAATGTGACTCATGTGTTACAAAACATTTACCGATCAAGAAAACTTTAAGCATATTCAGGAAGTCAACTTATGGATATCTAAGAATTACAAACATTTTCATGCACTAAACAACTGTATTGAATGAGCAATGATGTTTAATAGAGTTTCTCCTGTTGTGATGTAAATGTTCATGATTATGCCCATATCACCCAACACTCTCTTTAATCATCAGTCTCTTTGCTTCATCAATATTTATTTCCATCCACATGAATCCTCAAATAGCAGCTGATTATTTTCTGAAGCCAAGAAGTAGCCATACTGTGACATGTGTACCAACAGCAGACCAGGCCACCTACATAGCTTCTATAGGGATGCATGGGGGGGGGGGGGGGAGACATCATTTGGGGGGCTGTATAATGCGTTGAACCATTCATTTGTGCATTGAAAAGAATCTTATATGTGGGGGGGGGGGGGGGCAGGGTTCTGAGTGGGGAGCTCCTGCCTCGCCCTGCTACCCCTCTTGTTATGCCATTGTAGGGATGTGATCTTCCCTCCTCCAGAAATTAATTTGGAAGACCTATAATAGTATACACTTTGCTGACAAAAAAGCTACATTTTGTAGGTCTGGGAGGTGTGAAAAAAGAGAAATATTTGTTTTGGCTTGATGTACAATCTGTCTCTGGGCGTAGGCCTAGGGGCTGGAAGACAACTTCATCTGTCACATTTTCAGACTTTGTTTATGGAGTTGGTAATATAGCTATTGTATTAAGATACACCACATTGTAAGTTTGGTGTTTTCTAAAGGCTAATAAGTGTGCTTACGCGGTAAACATTTTACATAGAGTCACTAAACAATGTACACTAATGTCAGTGCTATACTACTATGAAGAGTTTTTTAAAAGCCATCATGACATGAGATTTAGACTAAGTGTCCAGTCTGAACTGAGTTCCCATACTCTCTACATTATCAACCTGGCATGCTAGAATCCCGGCCAAAATGCTTAGGCCACCCATTCCTAACGTTACAATAACCATACAATAACCATTCCCTGTCTCACAATAAACATTCTCTCCCCCGTCCCCCGTCCTCCCGCTCAATGTTGACTGGAATGCAGAAGACCGTGCAACAATGTTCAACATTGAAAGGGGGCAGGGGGGCCCAACGAGATATGGCCGGGATTGTCTGAAATGTTTTCAGCGTGAATTTTTGGGTTAAACATTACAAAATAAAGCTTTAAAAAGACTATGAATGTCCAAATACAGTGATTGCCATTTATCGCTGAGTAGGGCATTAAAACAAAATTCAAATCAGCAAGGATGTTTTTGTTTGGGGGGGGGGGCTGACTATGAATGTGAAGAGACAGCCAATGTCCATGTATTGCTGAGGACGGCATTAATACACAATTCAAAGCAGTAAGGATGTTTTTGTTGTGGGGGGGGGGCCTGACTATGATTGTGCATTGACAGTAAATGACTATTTCTTGCCGCGTACAGCGTTTGAACACAAAAGAACACACACAGGCAATATTTTGTTGTTGAAATTTGTCTATTTTGTGAGCATTAATACAAAATAAGTAATAAAAGAATAGAAACAATTGGATTGAAAAATGACCATTACACCATGTGAGTCACACACAAATTCCAGCGCAGTAATGCTTACGATTCATAGACTTGATTTCAAGTCTGAGATCACGGTTATTCCTCTGTATCAGGCACGAAAAACGCCCCCACAGATAATTTACAGTGAGCATGATTATGCAGTGTGAGAAATGCAGTTGTAAAATATTTTGCTTAGCGCCAAAGAGAGGGTAATAAAGTTACGTCTAACACAATGCACGCTCTGTACGATTTGCTACGGGATACATTGCACGTTGCCGCTATCTTTCTCTGTGATTTTCCGCTCCTCCGCAAAAGACGAATATATGCACGGTTTTCGTTCAAAATTAAGCCACGAAACACCATGTTGTAAAATGGCTCTTGCTTTCTATAACTATGTATCAAATGCTTTGCTTCACTTATGAATTGTCTCTGATCCACCAAAAATTGCAGTATATCTGTGTGCAGTCAACTCCGCAAAATAAACTAAAGGAATTTTCAGACAATCCCGCGCAAAATGATTAGGCCACCCATTCCCAACGTTACAATAAACATTCACTGTCGACATCCCCCTGACAATAAACATTCTCTCCCCGTCCCCCCCCCCCCCCCCCCACAAAAACATCCTTGCTGTTTTGTAACGCCCTACTCAGCAGTAAATGGACAGTCAGTGTCTTTGGACATTCATAGTCTTTTGAAAGCCTTATTTTGTAATAAAAAAATTTAAAAATCACGCTGAAAGAATTTCAGACAATCCCGGCCAAAATGCTTGGGCCACCCATTCCTGACGTTACAATAACCATACAATAACCATTCCCTGTCTGGCTCACAATAAACATTCTCTCCCCCGTCCCCCGTCCCCCCGCTCAATGTTGACTGGAACGCAGAAGACCGTGCAACAATGTTCAACATTGAAAGGGGGCAGGGGGGCCCAACGAGATATGGCCAGGATTGTAGAGCCATTGAAGCCTAGTTCATGACAACTTGAAGAAAACCCATTGCCCTCAAACTATCAGCATTTCAGCATGTCTTCTACAAGAAAAAGGCAAGGACTTTTCCTTGAAGGTCTATGAGAAAGCATAACTTTGTTCCCCTCTCCACTCTCATGCCCCCTCCCTCTCCCCCCCTTTTTTTTGGGGGGGGTGGCCGTTGGGGTGGGAATGGAATTGAAGGATGTTTATGGGGGGGGGGGGTCTGGGTCCCAATGCTCTTTGCTTAAACACAGTGTTTCACTAGAAGCAAACTTGTGATAGGTCATGTTTGTGTTAATTTAAACAGCGTTAATAAGACATTTCCCATAGGGGAAAATGGTAAGTAAATGAAACACTCACTTTATTCTAAACTCTCTTATGGTTAAAAAGTAGGATGAAGAATTTGTTCTTGGTTCAAAACAAGTGGTCATTCCTAGCAGTTTTTAGATCCATCAAACTAGACAAAGTTGACCCCGATTTTAGAAAAAGGGCGGTACATAATTTTCATTAAATTCAAGTGTTTACAGGAAATAGTGATTTATGATTATCTGCAAAGCCAGTATCCTTACTGATTTCAGTTCGACAATTTAATCAATACCATCTCTATCCTCCTCAAATTAGCTGACTCTGGTTTTAATCTTAGCCCTTAATTGAATTTACTTGCAGTTCAAGTTTCCCCTGAAAAAAAGAAAATGTTTTATATCAAACCACTTCAAGTTAGAGCAACTAAGAGGCTTAGGTGGGCTGGAAACCTCACGGTCAAATGCATCAGGGCATGACTTCTCATGATTAACTATTTGTAATGATTTGTTGACGTATTTTGCAAATGCATTTACCATAATCAGTATGAGATTGGTAATGAGCAACAAAGTGGTAACCTGAAAGTGTACTTTTGTAGACTTAATTCCAGGGCCAATATTTCCCATGAAAATTTTCTGTCATAGAACTGTTAGAGCCTTTGTGTGAAAAACTTGTCATCTATCACTCATTCTGATTTGCCAAAAATCCCTCGCAAAAAGTATAGTACTTGAATTTTTTTCTTTCTTGAATAACGACCGCTTGTTGAAATTCTCAAACTTCGGGTAAGTTGTAAACGGTATGCTTATGAAAAAAAGAGGAATGGAAAATATGCTTTTTCCAATCTCATTGATGAGTCATCCCTTAAAATACAGAACAAATCTGTACTTGTGATGACAACTTGCATATCAGGCTAACTGTTCAGAATATATTTTTTTACAGATTAAAGGTCATTACCTCATCCTGTAGTTGATGAACAGTATTTTCTTTTCAATTTTTCTACATTGAAGTACAGAATTTGTAAATCACAGAAGATGTTTTAGTGACAGTGGATACTTTTGGTTATTTAGGCCTACAATTCAAACATTGTGAGAAACGACTCCTCTGAAGTAATGTAGTTTTTTTGAGAAAGAGGTTAATTCTCACTAAAATATTTGAATATATGAATCTGAGAAAGGCTTCAGGCCTTTCTCAGGCATCTGAAAGCACACGATTCTATGCAAAAAAGGTGTTTTTTCTTTCATTTTTTTCTTGATGACCAATTGAGCGCAAATTTTCACAGGTTTGTTATTTTATGCATTTTGTTGGGATACGGGAAGTAAGGATACTGGTCTCTGACAATTCACTAAAATTATATTACAAAATTAAACAAAATTTTAACAGGTTTGGTTGTAAGGTGGGTTTATTGAAAACTAGAGGATTGGAATATTATTCTATACAAAAAACAGTGATGTTCCTTCACTTTAACATTTTGTTTCTGTGCCCTGATGTAGTTAAGAATCACTAAACTGTCTGAGTCCTCATGGGGAAAAACCTAAGGGCACCTCAGATGGGATTGGAACCCTTGACCTTTTGAATGCTATGACTTCTATCCATCACTCAATAGGTTTGTGATTTTAAAGTTGTGCACTAAATAACCGCATGCACTAAGGGTGTCATTCAAAACAAGTAGCTTTTACATTCTGAAAAATGAACCACAACTAGACCACTGAGAAGGAGAAATCATATTGATATGTAATTAGCAGCAGTAGGCCTACTGCAACATCCATCAGTAATTGATCTTCTCATTTATGAGTCCCTTGTGCTTACAAAATACACTGAATGTGCATGAGTTAAAATCATGGGAGCATTCACATCGTAGAGGAAACAATTTTAAAGATTAAGCACATTTTGGAAAAATACAAGAAAAAGTGAAAAGGGGAAATGAAAGCAATTCTTTTAATTCAGGATATTTTTGGCTGTGATTTATACAGTCAACCAATAATTCCAATTTTGCCCATGTACTTTACAACTTGAAAGCTTTCTTGATAAACTGGTTGATTCAATCCTTGCAGACTAGGCAAACTCTCTGCAGGTAGTCTTGCAAGCCTAAAAAAAAAAACTAGTTCAACTCCTACAATGTAAACTTACACAATTCTTCAACATGTACGTAAAGCAAGTCTACATAGAAAAGTCCACCGTCTTGTCTTTGTGAAGACGTCAGCGTTTTAGACTTGCAGGTGTTGACCAATCAAGTACAGCGGTTACTCCGTAGTAAGATTGTATTGCACTCCTACTTGTAGGTCATTAAGACATTAAAGATGCAACACATGATTTTTGACCAATTTGATGTTAACGTTTTAATGTTTCATAGATATTTTTGGGTAGTCACCAAAGTTTTAGAGTCTCATTTCAGATATTGTATAATAGGAACAAAATATGTCAATGATTAGTTGTGATTAATTAAAACTAACAAGTGAGTTTTTTGTCTGACGAATTTGCATACAACTAGTATGAGACTAGCTTTGGTAATTTTGGTGAAGGAGGTTGTTAATTTAAGTTCTATCAAATTCAGGCTTTCTTTTAAAAAAAATTAACAAAAAAATAGTTATAGTTTTTGTCCTTTCTAAGATTGTTATGTATTGTTTTTGTTTTTGTTTTTTAACCATTATTATCGTTCAAAATTTGTACAGAGAAATCTTCTTTTTATAGTCTGCTGTTGAAAGTAATTGGGTGAAGCAACTTAAACGTATTTAGGCTGCTGACAAGTCATGCAAGTTGTATGTAACAACTGATTTGAGTAAAAGGTGTTGCTGACAGAGTCTAGTATATCACTGAGACTGTTAATTAGTCTCCCTGTGGGCTGTTGGATTATGACACAAACCAGGGTCACTCTAAATACTATAGTGTGCTATAAAGTTGCCAACATTGGGGAACTGAGGTCTGTAGTTGTTAGGTTAATCCAGGTAATAGTAACACATTTACTTGTATCCAAGAGAAATAAATAAATGAATAAATTTATAATTCCAACAATGAATATATAAATAAGTTATCAAGGCTACGTCAGTGTATATAATTATTTTGAAGTTTGAAATAAATTTAGTCTTAAAAATTCCACGAGAAACTTGATATCTATAAATAAAACCATTACAAAAATTCCTGATCAATAATTTGTCATGTCATCTGTCCTGGAAGTGGGTCTAATTACCATTTTAAACAGCATTTAAAAGGGCCTTTTTCAGGACTATGTGGAGTATATTGAGAGCTCTTTTCTTTATTCAGTATTTCCATTAAAGCTTTAATCATCCTCCCCTTCAAGTCAATAGAACCAAACCTAATAAAGTAAGAATGACTATACATGTACATGATTGCTACTATTTGTTGTTTTTTCGGTTAATTGTTTATAATGAGTTGTTGTATTTGCTCCATCAGTCCAGAACCATGCATTGTATATAAGTGGCAGTGTGTTAAACTTTCTCACTTAAAAAAACAATTCGAAAATTGGTTAGAATGTTTTTCTGTAGGATGACATAATTTATTGAACAAACAAGTAGGTGATAGAATGATCTGATTTGACATGACTTATTAGTCCTGATGGATGTCTTCCACTATGACTATTTGAAGTCTTCCGTGAACCATGACATAGTTTTGCCCAAGAGTTCAAACATTAGTGTGTTTAGAATTGAGACATAAGAGTGGAATATTTTGATAGCCATTGTTAGGGTTTTAATAGCCTTTGGGCTGGGGAGTCCCTAAAGTTGTAGCCAGTTTTTTGTTAATAGATATATGAATAAAAATGGTTTGGTCCAATAAGCAATGCTTTAGTGTTTGAAGGAAAAAAACTGTGCATTTAAACCATTCAGCGCTGGGGTTTCCAAAATGGTTCCGTGCCAGGGACGGGATTTTTTTTTTTTCAGAACTAGCAGAATATTAATTTGTTATTTAGAATGTCGTTGTCACAATATAAACCCTGACTAAACAAAGTAAAGACAACAAATCAATAGCGTTTTGTTGTTCTCTTTTTAGAAAATATCGGAGATGATTTTACTGTAAATCACATAATCTTGGCCATATCTGCGATGATATGCTGGAATCTAGGACCACTCAGACTTACCTTCCATTATGCCAAATACAAAGACAGCAGCCTGTGTGAAGGTCTGGAATCAGGGATTATATTATAACCTCCAGAAAAAGGGAGATTTCAAGTATAATTCCAGCACCCTTTGTCTCTCTTTGTATGGGTGAAACAATACATTGCACAGTGCATGCTACAAAATGGAATGTCCAGTTGGTTAAAGCTCCAGTATTCCATTTGGAAAAGCGGGTGTACACGTCATCCGATTTCTGGCACAGAAAATATTGGCATGTTTACACAACTTCTGGCATTAGCTGGTTAATTAGTCCCAATGTTCAAATAAGATCAAGACACTCTGTAATGCTATAGGAAACTAAATATTTCTAAAAGTTTCACATGCCCCCATGAAAATAGGTCAACATGGAAACATATGCAAAATTACTGATATTCATCAATTCTATGAAAGTATTATATATTTAGGGCAACCAAACCTTTTTTGTTCAATTGTTGGGAGGTTTGCCAATAATTGATTGAACTATGCCCATCCAAGATAGAAATACCCCCAAATTAGTCATTAGGCTAGCCTCTATCTTTGAAAAAGGGGCCCTCCTTGTGACCAACTGACCATACATTCAGGGCCTTTGTTTACCTGAACTGGAAGTCAACAACCCAGAGAATCCCTAAAAGCAATGACCCTCAAATCTTTGGTTTACATACATTTTTGTGGGTTTACAAAGTACATGAAGCTGGAGCATGAGTTATCTGACTTGTTATTTTAGAGCACCCTATAGTGTAGTCCTTCAAGTTCTATTAGGATCACTTTTTTTCAAGTTTCAAGTTTTTATAAGACATTGCTTGACAATCTTTTTATGAGCTTTGTATAGTTTTTGCTAAATAATTGCAATGCAATTTCCATGCATTCTAGAGTCTTGGTAGCAAGGAATGATTTTGTTGATGAGCTGTGTTGTGATGAATTAAAGGCACTGGACACTATTGGTAATTACTCAAAATAATTGTTAGCATAAAAACTTACTTGGTAACGAGCAATGGAGAGCTGTTGATAGTATAAAACATTGTGAGAAACGGCTCCCTCTGAAGTAACATAGTTTTTGAGAAAGAAGTAATTTCTCAGTAAAATATTTGAATTGATTTTGAGACCTCGCGCGTGAGGTCTCGAAATCAAGCATCTAAAAGCACACAACTTCGTGTGACAAGGGTGTTTTTCTTTCCATTATTATCTCGCAACTTCGACGACCAATTGAGTTCAAATTTTCACAGGTTTGTTATTTTGTGCATATGTTGAGATACACCAAGTGAGGAGACTGGTCTTTGACAATTACCAAAGGTGTCCAGTGTCTTTAAGAATCAATCTTACTGATCATTGATTTGTTTCGGAACCATTTTCCCCTCTTTTTAAGCAAAGCAATGCACAAACCATTGATCATACAGAAAAAATGCAATCTTTGACAAACATAAACAATCTTAACTTGTGTTTTGCATGTAATTCTAACCTGTGTGTCTTTGTCATTGCCTGAAGTCAGTAGAGGCTATATATAGCAATAGCCACAACTATAGCCAAACACAGCTTTTTAGTGGGATTGAATTCTCCCAAAGCACATCAGTGTTTCATCTCATCACAGAGGTTCCTGTCACTTTCAGCTGCAATTTGAGTTTTGACATGCACTGAAAAATCGCTGTTGAATTCCAAGCTTCTTTCAGCCACTTATTTTTCAATTTATTCTCAACAGAAACTTTCTGTCACCCGTTTCAATCAGCTTCTCCACATGAAATCAGAGAGGTTGATATACCCCATAAGTGCTCTGTGAAATCAAATTATGGATGAGAAGGGACACGAACCAATTTCTCAGAGATGTTAAATGCGTTGCTTTTGACCAGTTGCATTTATATATCATGCAAAATATTGAGAGAAAACAAATATATAAAATAGAAGATATCAGTGACATACTGACGGAATTCTTGCTTGGTATGAAAAATCTGCAGAAACCTTTTTTCCTTTGATTTAAGTACTCTGCATTTTTGTTGTTTTTCCCCTAAACTTTTGGGGCTGGGGAAAACAACTTGTTTTATTCTATTTGAAATACTTTCTTATTTGATGCTATTGGAGAGCAGAAATGATTAATGTGCAGCAGTTCACAGCCAAGTTTACAACATTGCAAAAACTGATTTGCTGCTTTCTGAAGTTATTTTATAGAACAAGGTTTCAGTTATGCCTCCTAATAGAACAAAACATTGCCCTTCTTTAGTGTAGGTGTTAACATTCTTATATTTCAACATTTTAGAACTTAACATTTGTCTTCATTTTTCTATCAATCTATAATTGATCTAGCTTCACAAATGTCATCTTAGTAGAACTTGTGCCTTAATTTATTAATAAAGGTTGGGAATTATTCATCTGTTGAATTTAGCATGAGTGCTATGATAACTTGTGACTCATTTTGTGAGATAACATGTGTCTACGTCATTATTTATGATGTGAGAAAAGTAAAGGCCTTAGCTATTTTAAATTCTAATCTAGCTAAAGCTACCAGGTAAAGCTTCTTATGTAAATGTCGCTTTGGAACAATAATCTAAGTGAGGTTGAATTCTGAAATTTTATCTTTGATTTGGGTACAAATAAATTGCTGACTAGGGCCTATAAGTACATCGCTTCATTCATTGGGAACAAAAAGCACTATACACCCTGCTTTATGTAACAATTTCATATGGTTATATATGGAAAAAGTAGTTTTAAAAAACACAAATACAAACAAACAAACTAAACTGGCTATAATTGCTTTTCATAACCCAGACTGATAAAATTAAAGGTTAGGCCTACCTGTGGAGATTGGAAAGTGTTTTGTGCTTGATTGAGATGCTTTCAGAAATGTCTTTAGCTTGATGAGCGGTGTGCTTTGATACATGTTTTAGATCACACCCATTGACTCCTGGGTGATGAGAAGCAATTATAGTTAGGTGTCTTGCTCTGTGACTCAAGTGCTGGGACTGGAATTCAAAACCACACTACTTTTAATCTTGGTCATTCGTAATCGTCTTCAACTTTGAATCCCTTTTAAAATGTCCTTGACATATGAACAATGACATGATATTAGACCTGTGATTCAACTGCATTGCATGCAGTTTTCTTCACTGCTTCTTTAGACTGAGATACAACCCTGTTGCAATGACCAATGATATGTGTCTTTATAGACACATTATCACAACCACGTAGCACAGTCCCCTTTAACCATTCTGTGTATGAACATAGAGCAAGTATGAGCCATCCAGCTAGTAGTAGTCATGAATCAGCAGCAGCCAGTAGCATCGTACAATCAATCCCCCACCCACATGCATCACAGAATTCACCTGTACCATAATATTTCAATTTGCTCTTCAATTATCTGTCCAACCAGGATGCACCTGCCTGTTGTTTTTTCAGCATTTCCACAAACTTTACACCCTCCCCTGTCTCTCCTCTGGCATGCTGGTATTTTCTTTCTGGACAGGCAGGAGACATACCTCAGAGGAAGCACTATTCTGTTGTCTGTCATGTGTGCTTGTCATCACTAAAGTTCAGACCTTATTGCACCTGGCGTGAGAGAAGTAGTGTGGAGACAGATTCCATTTCTTTTCTCATTTTGGAATTTGGACTGGTGGAGGAATAGACTTGATTCAAGCCCTTTGTGATGTCCATGGAGGCTACGTGTAGGTTCACCTCATGTGTATTTCCTTTGTGTGTATCTGTTTAATTTCATTTCATTCATTAATTCTGGTTGTGAAGCCAAGAATTTCTCAGAAGAGTGGAGTTTATATACTAGCCAACAATCCCATGGAGAGAAGACAAGGAAGGAAGTTTCAGTTTTTAGATGTGGGAGGAAAAACCCCAGAGAATTGTTTCAGGGAAAACCCATGCATTCAGGTAGGGAGTGAAGGCCCAATCCACATAGTACCCTGGGACAGATTTGAACCGGGGTCCCAGAGGTGGAAGGCAAGGAAAGAAATCACTACGCCAACTCGACCGTCCATGCCTTGTATACATATCAGGCCATATTGAGGCAACCTTCCAGAGAAAAGATTATCTGTAGGAAATATAAGATTGTAAAGAAAAGAATGTAAGGCCGAGTAAAAAAGAAACATGTTTAGCGTCCGGGTTTCAAAAAAAAGGAAGGCGGAGGGGCTTTTATTTTTTGTTTTTTAATTTCAAGATGGCCGCCATTCTTTTTTAAATTTCAAATATCCATTGTTTTTTGTACTGTTCAAACACACCATACATTTAAGAAACATGTTGGACAAGACATTGAACATGTCCGGACTTTTTCAAAAAGAGGAGGAAACAGGGCGCTACTACTTGCTATTTTTTCCAAGATGGTCACCATGCTCAATATGGCTGGCCAAGGTCTATTTATTCACAGATTTTGTGCTATTCTAGTGTAATGATACAATGTATGACAAAACAAATGATTTGTATCATTTTAGTCAAATTTTTAATTTTTTATTTTTTTAAATAGTAAAAAAAAAGGAGGCGGCGGCCAAAAAGGAGGCGGGCGGGGACGCTAAACATGTTTGTTTTTTTACTCGGCCTAATGGCCTAATTGGTTTAGGCTACACTTGAACATGAAGTGGAAAACAGTACTGCTTACCAACCAACATGACAATTGATATAAATCCATTATAAGTGCAGTGTTAATGGCCTGTCATCTTGCCCTAGCAGAGTCTTTCTCCAAGGTCAGAATTGTCAAAAATGTTGAAATATTTGTCAGGGATTTTGAGTGCAAGTTCATGAATATCTTATATTTGGACCACATTAATGCTGCTATTGAAATACGCATTGGTGATTTGTGGGGTCTTGAAAAGCTATTTTTTCTGCATTATTTGGCTGCATTATTTCTCTGGAAGATTGGTACTGGTATTACCTTTACAATTGACGAGCTTTCAGATTGAAACTAACATTTCCTTTATAACTACCACTCCATACTTTGCTTTTAAAGCATATTTCAGTGTAGGTGATTATCAGACCAAAATAATAAACAATTTTAATTGGAAAGTTTACTTTGTTAGGAGGCAGGAATTTTATCTTCAACTATGCCATGATAATGAGAGACTTTCTGAATGCTAGGTGGCAGTAGATTAACTAGTCAAGTAAAGACGTCTCACGACTATAATGAGGTCGACACCACAGTTTGTATAGAATTCATCAAATTGCTTTTCATATTCTGGAGCTCCTGGTGAATGGAGTTTATTGATCCAAAGTAATTGTTTGTTTGGTAAATGTTTACAAAAAGAAGCATTCAGTTTTTAAGAAAAACATTTATATGTGGATTGTTATTTATTTCGTCAAATGTCTACACATTTGTCATTTAATGCCCTTTGGATCATTACGGATATGAAACTGAAATGATGAACTTCAAGCACTGAGCAGACAAGGACCAAGTCTTGGTTTTTGGCAATATGTGCATGCTCTAAGTCAACCATTGTGTGGAAGTCCTGTAGGAGGTTCCATCTCAAGAGTTGTTACAAGGCAAAGAGAAAGAGGAATGTAAAATAACAAAAACAAAACATGGAACCATTATTTTACACAATACTTTCAGAAAAATATGAGCAGTAACAGTTTTCAATGTCTTTCGAGAGTAGACCAGCATTGATTGGAGGATTACACTAATTTAATTCTGTATTTTTAAGAAAACTTCTTGAAAACCCTGGTCCTTGGTTTGGCTTGTTTTGCCTTGATTTCAGTTCGCTGGTTAGGCATTAGGAATACAAGCGGAGTTATTCAAAATATTCTTAATTCAGTCGGTAACATTTCTATTTTAGCTTGTACCAAACTTAAACTTTCGCCATAAAAATCTGCAGTTTTATTGTAATTGAATAAACAATTAAAGAGTGTACTTTTTGCCAACACAGAATGACCTCAATGTCTATTCATGTAAAGCTAAAATGGAACTCAGATTGTTGCTTAAATGGCTGTTGGGTAGACTAGCTTGCAGGATTGACACAAGAAGATCAATATCATTCCTATCCATACTGGCACATTTCTAATGAAGACCTCTGGCTGAAGTCTTTTGTGATGCTACTCTGCCATCAATATACAACACCTGCAAACAGTTGATGAGCAAAGAAAAAAGAACTTTGATTCTCTTAATCTCGGCAGAGAATTGGGGAAATCTTCTCCCCAAGACTTAATGCGGATGCATGTTTTTCTTGATTTGTAGAAATGTGATTCGGAAGTAGGTATTTCCTATGCAGCAAGAAGCACCTGTTTTGAGTATCACAGTCGTCTTTCTTGCCTCTGGACATTGAAGGAAGGATTGGTTGTTGTGTAAGGAGGGTTAACACCTAGAACTACATCTTGGCTATGCTAGCAGCATTTCTTATTCAGCATGGCAATTTGTACGCGATGGACGTAACTCTCTATTTTCATTTTCGTTTCATTTCATTTATTAATTCTGGTTGTGAAGCCAAGGACTCTAAAGAAGTGAACTTAATCACTTAGCCAAGTACCCCATGCAGAGAAGGCAAAGAAAGAAGCTTCAGTTTTAAATGTGGGAGGTAAATCACAGAGCAAACAAAACCCACACAATCGGGTAGGGACTGAAAATCCAATCCACATAGTGCCCCCGGTGGGATTTGAACCAGAGTCCAAAAGATTGAAGGCAAAGAAAGACACCACTACACCAACCTGACCATCTGATGATAGTATAAGTTAGGTATTATTGGCCAGAATAAAGTATTTCATACATGAAGAGCATCAATAGATACAAATATTTTGAGTGAACCGACCTGCAACTGACAAATCTTAAGTAAATGTCGACACACATGCATTTGTTGTAGTCAACAGAGTGCATTTGGCACATTGGTCACCCTTTACTCTACTAGTCTTACCCCTTGCAGATACATGCCAAAGTTACTCAACCCATCTCAGCCCAACGCTTGGGGTTCAAATTACAATTTATTGTTGGAGTTAGTGATTCCAATTGTGCCCCACACCCTGGACATCTATACCCAGCTGGGTTCCTTGGAGTAAAAGTAGTAGACAGTTTGCACACATGATGCCTTACACTGCCATTTCAATCCCCAAATGGCACAGCAGTTGCTGCTGACATCATTTGCAAGGAGTCTAATATCATTCACTGTCTGAAACTTAAAGGTTATTTCAGAGATTGATTGTAAAAGTCCATGCAGGTGGCTAAATTAGTGGGGGTGTGTGTGTGGGGGGGGGGGTCAGGTGGGTATATCTGGAGCTTAAAGGCATGATACATTGTTATGCTATGTTAGAAAGTAATCAATTATTCCCATCCTCTAGTTTTTTTAATAAACACATTATAAGCAGTAACCAAATGTCTTATAAACAAATTGTCAGTGACACTTTTGGGCCAACAGCACTAAATAATGGTGTATGTGTGGTCAGGGGTTTCTTGCACCTTCATATAAGTACTTATTTTGGTTTTGAAATTTAAAAGAAAAACCGTGTTTTCTAGGGAAAATTTTCTGGTAGTATGATTTTAAATGGACTATTTCAGGGGACAGTTTGCACTGGTATTGAGTTTTATGGTTAAAATTGGCATGAAATTCTTCAATCACTACAGCAGTTATGCATTTATTATGTTGAAAAAAATGTCAAGTAATGAACCACAAGGGAAACTGACTGGGTAAATTTCAAATGGTTTGGGGTTGAAATTGACTAGAGCGGGATTTGAACCAACGACCTCCAGATTAACGTACCGGTGCTCTACCAACTGAGCTATCTAGCCCTATGTTGGCGGTCTCCCTATTTTCTTTGTTCAACCCAAACCATGTTGAAAAAAACTCTACAATTTCCACACTAGTGGATCCAGTGGTTATGGGCACAACCTAAACCCCACCCCCTCCACACACATACACAACAAAGTGAATCAAAGTGAATCCAATGCCTGCTTTTATGATAGCACACTGGATTAGTTGCTGCCCAACCCCCTGGCATATTACCCTTGGCCTCTCAGTGGCTCTGGATCCGCCCCTGCCCAATGCCTAACCTAGGGCAGTGACCACAGAGCAGACAAGCTGAATGTTATCAGGTTGTAAACTCTTGATAATTACCAATACTATTGGTTGGTGATTAGAATCAGAATCGCTAATGTACAAGTTCAAAGGCACTCAATCAAATAATCTGTAATATGGCCTTGTTTCCTTCCGCCATGTTCTGATTTATATCCAGAAAAAAAACTGACAACAAGTTTGTTGTTGTTGAATCTAAAACACTATTAAAAATCAGAACTTCTATTTTAAAGTATTTTCGACTTTTGGCTGCAAGGCTGGCATAGTCATAGAATTTGTGTAAAATTCTGTGTTCAAAACTTGTAAAAGTAAGTTTAATCTTCACAAAGTCCAACTGATTGTCAAATGAGTTCATAGCGTAAAAGGTTGTTAAAGCATCATGTGTGAACTTTGAATAATTATTATTGAAGAGATCTTGTGGTGTGGGTTATGTTGGAATTACATAAAAAAAACAAGAATAACATCTGAAAGACTATTGGGTATGTACCTGGCATACGTTCTGGCGCTCCATATCATTGTTGAGAGTGATATACGTGTGTTCACAGTCTCCACATGTGTCAAATGGTAGCCTGAGATTGAGATTTTTAATCAAGCATTCACAAGTACATAAGCACACTGGAGTCAAATGTCTTATGCCATGGTGCCGCTGGTTCAGAGTGTACAAGATTGAATGAATTGAAATTGCAACAACAAATAATGTACATGTCTAAATGAATATTGAATAATAATTGCCATGTTCCCCCTCAGATAAACTCTTCTGCAAAAACATGTCCTCAATCCATTTTCTTATACTGTAATGAAAAATCAATGTTTAAGATTTTCTAGTGCAAATTAAGAGTAATTTTCTTAACCTGGGAGGGCTTGTTCCCCATCTAACTTCCTAAGATGCCACTGGCATTGAGGAGTCGTCATTTTGTCCAGAAGTCTGGGGGCTGTTCTCCTAGCAGGGTACCCTGTATGCACAGCTGTGCCTCAATCAATCTCATAAAGGCATCTGTGTTTTGACAGGTTATCGCACCACGGCCACAGTCTCTGGGAAGGTTTAGGCAAGAAAAATTAGACAGGTATAACTGAATATTGAATATTTTGTAGCGCTTGCCATTTCTGTGTGTAGTTAAGAGGAAGAGAGGATGGGACAGCTGATGGCCTGTCAGTTAAGAGCTTCAGATGCTACTGATCAACTTGACGACAACGAATGTTACATGTCACAGACTTCTTGGCTGGTGAATTCAATCCCAGCATCTTCTGACTCAACTCACAGTTTTTGTGTCAGGATTTTGGGGTGTGTGTGTGTAGAGAATTAAAGGCAGCAAGAATTGTCAGAAGTTGTGATATGGCACCTTAAATGTAATTATAGCAGTGCTAGTGTGATTCATGGCAGTAATACTGTAAAAGACACTGTTTATAACTCATAATGATTGTGCATAAGCTGAATAATACTCAACTCATCCTTCTGTGGATGCATTTCTACACTAATCATACCCCCTGCTGTTTTATACCTGGAATCTGCTCAAATCAACTCTTAAATCCTGTAGATTCTGATAAGACTGGCACATGTATACCTGCCTCTTTTAAAGCGTGATAGATCTTTAATCAGTTATCACAATATTAGGTAAAACCAAATGATTTTTGGATTCTGGAAGTTTTGTTATTTTGTAATTTTGGTCATCGTCCAAAAGTTTGATACTTAGGGACTAATCATCCTGTAAAAAAAAATACTTTCACATTACAATAGATAACCTATTAGCTTCATTTAGAAGTATGCTGTATTACTTATTTAATACTTGTTCATAAATAACTGGGACAGTTTATTCGTTCTGATTGGTCGAGAGGAGGTCATGTGGCCATGTTTTAAGGTGCGATATAAACATGGTGAGGAGTGTTAAAACATACGTGTGGTGCGCAAGCTTAAGTGTGGCACTAATTTACGCACAACCTAATCAATTCATATCGATACTCAATGTAAAATCTATTAGTGTGCGTGTACCCACAGCCGTTGAGCGTCACATGCGAAATGGAGCCCAATGATGTCACAGGAATTGAAAATTTACTGAAAAGTTTTACAGATTTTCCAACATTATTATCGATCAGTCACGACCCTGTTGGATTTAAACAGCGTTTAGGAGCTTGTGGCCACTCTTTTATTCCCTTATTTAAAAGCCAAATACATGTGTATAAAGTGATACCCACTGCATACATAAGCCTTTGCCTTTATAAAATGCTTGGTGGCAGTACCATACACAGCCATAAGGAGGGGGGAGGGGGCAGGGGTGGATCCATGCTCATGTTTCGCATATATTCTAAAAATTCAAGAAGCACCACTTTGTCCCATTATGTGAATGCAACTTGTCTTAACCCACGCGTGCCCATGCACATGCTGAACCACAATTGACACATTTAGAACACACATGAGGAGTACACACAATGGCATTTTTGCATTGCTGTGTAGGTTCTTGTGTGTTATACCTATAATAACAGGAGTGCAATTCTGCCACCAAGCAACTTTGAGCAAGTTGCATAAAAACGTTTTATCTGTCTAAAATGTCCACAGTATGTCTGAACTTTTAATAAACTTCTAGAAAATTTGTATTCGTTAATCTATAATTGTAAAGAAACTGACTGTTTGGATCGAACCCACCAGAAGAAGGTTCATAGACTTGGTGTAAATGTTCCTTTCTGTTTAGACTTTGCTAAAAAGTCATTTTAGAAGTTGAAGTATTTTCAAATACAAATTTCTGAATGTATCACTTGATTTGTGATGAACATAGTAGTTGTGCCTGATGATATTTTTTTGATTTGCAGTTATATGGAGTCTGGAATACGGCAAATGGGACAATTTGTTGAAGAGAACATACAGCATTAATGTTTTTGTTTAATGTTGTATGCAACTTGCTTGATGATTATAGACTTTGTTCTCCCTGTGTGTGGATCCATGTAGCTATATGATTCCTAATGAATGATTCCTGATTCAACCTACTGTACTATAACTACAATGCAACTTGGATGATGAACTTTATAGTAGATTAAGAATAATGTAAACAAAAATAATCATCATCATAATCATAATAATATGTATGTTACATAATGCTTTACTTCCCATCTGAATGACATTGCAGTTGGTTTAAGTGTCTTGCTCGTTGGCGAAAGTGCCACAACTGTTACCTGAACCCACACTTTGATGACACCAAACTTGAGTTGGGTGCACTGAACAAGTTATACTATGTCCCACAAGCACTTGGTAATTTGCCTTTGACTACGGCGCATGCAATTAATCGTTTAAGTTTTCAGAAAAAGAAGTAATAATTCATAGATGTAGCAGTGGTTTGATGAAGCTGACTCCTTATTAACAATTCTTAAAACCTGTGCAACATATTTGAAACAGATGTTGTTACACTGTTCAATTTTTTAAAAGAGGATAATTCCTGGCAAGCTTTTCAGGATCGTTGCCATCTTTCTACCTGAATCCAGTACCCAGTGCCTTCAAACAGTGTTCCTGCACACACAATGTGTTTCTAGAGCATTGGATAGACCATTCAGGATCGAATATCACTGACATGAACAAGCCATCACAACGCTCAGTATTTGATTGGACCAAAGTCTATCAAAACCTTAAACGCAATATGTAACTGACAGTTGAGGTCAATAGATGTATGACAATGCATGCAATTATAACAAATGGCATGCCTACCAACTGAAGCACAACAAGAGAAAATTCTCTCATATAAACACAACATTATGCATCACCTTGGGCTACAAAAGCCAACAAACTTGAACACACAATGTCACATGCTATCAGTTGCAGATGAGATCCTCCATGACATGTCACTATATACAGGTTGAATTTGACCAAATCAGATTGAAATCTGGCTTCTACCAGTTTGAAAAATGATCACAATGCCATTTTTCTACCAGTGTATAATCCTGGCATGTGATCAATGTAAATGTAGGTCTGTAATGTTAACCAAGATTGGTGTATAAAGATTTATTATTGACTCAGCACTGGTTTGGGATGCTAGAATTGCAACCATTCCAAGCAAATTACGATAGATAAGAAATTAAGTTTATTATATTTTGTAACTGTTAGTTTTAGAAATCTGATTTGAGAATTTGGATGTGCCCCTTCACATGAAGAACAAATGATAAGCCCTACAAATGTACCCTGACATCTTCACAGCATAATGCAAAAAATTGTGTTTTCTTTACTAATCTGAGTACACTTTGGTGTACAAGCCTTTTGTGTTTTCTTGGTTTATATCATGTGAAACTGTTTTTGTGGCCAAAATAACGAGTGAATTATTAGCTTTAATTTGATACCCAGCTTGCACTTCATTTTAGTTAAAGTCATAATAGTCACCTGAATTTATCAAATTTTTTTTCGATAAAATATGAAAATAATACTTTTCTTGATGAAATAATATACAACGTACAACCACCATATTTCATGAATTCTACTTCACAAATCAAAGTGATTTTGATTCTCAGCGGTTTGTTTCATCAAACTCCCTCTGCTGATAATTATCTGTAAATTCCCCCACCCCAAAACTAGAGCCTCTCGTGGTTGCTACAGTATCCAGCAGTGACGTGTGAATCTTGGAGCCTATCTTGCAATATGTAATTCATGTTATTATTGCACAGGTGCCTCCAGCCCCAATCACTATTGGATTCCCTGCCTGCAAAGATAATGATTTTTCCCTGGGCCTGAGCTCATCAGTGTAGTGTTAGGTGGGGATTATGCCCAGGTGGCATAACACCTAAGACGAGACAGGAAAAACCAGGGTCCCTCTACTTTCTTTCTATTGATTGTAAGGGTGGGTCTTGTCATACATGCATTACCCGGCCAAAAATTGGATAACGCTACTTATCCAAGCATGTACGCCTTCTTATTTTATTAACAACTATTCTAGTCCTGACAATGTACTTCCAAGTCTTCTTTTTATTGACAACTAAATAATCAGCTAAATTTGATAAAGTGAAAGACGAGTGGATTTGATTGCATTTGTTTCAGGGTTGAATGATAAGACTTCACGTTGGTGAGCTTTACATCCATTTACTCCAATCCTTGGGTTTTCAAAAAGTTAATCTGTAGATATTCAGGTTAAAAAAACTTATAGGCTTGCTTAGTTGTTGTAAGAAAGGCTTTGTTTTAAATCCGCCAAATAACAACAATGAGCCTTTTAAAAAACCATTTCTCAAACAAAAAGGATCCTAGTTTCTGGAAAAGTTTTGGTTTCAGGAATTTGGTCGAGTATGTCTCAGAATATTTTGAATAGAAGGAATAGAGGATTACCAGAATGGGTGAAAAGATGTGAACTCATTATGTCTAAATGTCTTCTGTTTAACTGTTGTCATTTCTCCAATAGGGCACTGTCTTTCAGTTCAGGGGATCTTCATCTTCAAAACCCAAACCTGCTGTCCAATTGTCATGATTTTTCAAATCACATCATTTTACTTTATTAAGTTTACAACTGCACAGATTTCTATAGTTCAGCCATCAAGTTCAGCCATCTTGTGTGTAATTAAAGGCACTGGACACTATTGGTAATTACTCAAAATAATTGTTAGCATAAAAACTTACTTGGTAACGAGCAATGGAGAGCTGTTGATAGTATAAAACATTGTGAGAAACGGCTCCCTCTGAAGTAACGTAGTTTTTGAGAAAGAAGTAAAATATTTGAATTGATTTTGAGACCTCAAGCGTGAGGTCTCGAAATCAAGCATCTGAAAGCACACAACTGCGTGTGACAAGGGTGTTTTTTCTTCCATTATTATCTCGCAACTTCGACGACCAAGGCAATTGAGTTCAAATGTTGACATGTTTGTTATTTTGTGCAGATGTTGAGATACACCAAGTGAGAAGACTGGTCTTTGACAATTACCAAAGGTGTCCAGTGTCTTTAACATCTCAACATTGGTTTTTGGATGAGTAAATTAATTCCCATCCTATATCAATGAACACACCACTACAACAAATCTTTGAAAATTTCATCCAATTTGGTGGTCTGGTTTAGTGAAAGCAACGAAAAAATGCTGATGCATTTGAGTGCTGCTTTTGAGCTAAGAAACAGAGATTTGGAGGTTCTTCAAATGTTTTTTCTTTACTTATTAAATTAAGATGTAAATGTTTCTCTGGAGGATTCATAATAAACTTTATAATGAGTGAGCTTTCAGATTGAAACCAACAATTTGGTTGGATGATTTGAAAGAGTGAAACAGGCAGCTTTAGTCTTTGGAGGTGTTTGGCACACAAGAACACTCCAGTGATTGAGTTGATTTACTGTCTATTTCTGTTCCTTGCATTTCAATCAGCAAATCATTAACACCTCCTTATTTCTTTGAACTTCTGTAGGTACAGTTTGAAGAAATGTATCCCTGTGTCCATACACATTCTGTATCTTGTGAATACGTGGTGAGTACAATACTTTGTTTAAGGTTTTGTTCTAAAGTTTGAGATTATTTTATTCCACGCAACTTGTTATCAGAAAGTATGACCTTGTAGTATACTCAGTTTGCCAATCTCTTTACATTATCTACCTAATGTTTTTTGAAAGGGATGCTGGTTTAAGTTTTATTTGTTCCTGTTTTGAATTATTTCTTTTTTAAATAATTAACCTTTTAAAGGTTCTTTACATCATTGTGTATAAATTTTGGTTGATTTATTTATTTCTATTGCTGCAATCGGAATAAGCAACTGTGATTTATTGGTTTTTCAAATGCTATTTCCTCATATTTTACGGTATTTCTGACAGGAAAGTTTCTTTTGAGGGTTGGAAAGTGAGCTTCAGATGGAAAGTAATCCCTTTTTTCATTTTTTTAATAAGAAAACCTTTGTTTGATTGAGTGAGTTTTACTGCTTTTTATATTGTTTTATCGTAGCTGGGTCAGTCTCCACACTAATGCATGGGGGACAATATTGGATTGTACCGTATATTGATGATAAAATTAAGTATTTTGCTGAGTATTTTTGCGGTTTTATTGAAAAGCATTTGAGGATTGCAATGACAAAAATTAAAACAGTTTTATGAATCTTCAAGAAATTGATGGAGATAAGTACCGTATGTCACAGGGACAGAGATAGTTTCATCATGGCTGTAAATTAAACTAATCATTTTTGTCTCACCCACATGTTATTTCCTTATTTTTAAAGAGATTATGTATACCTACAACACAAGACATTGTCTAATTAATTAAGCAACTATAGGGTTTTATTATAATGCCAGCTGTTAACCTGCCTCTCATTTCATATATGTGGTTAGACTGCAAGACTTGCAACCAGGGGGTTGTGGGTTCGAATCCAGCCAAGCTTACTGCTGATTTCACAATGACTAGAATAAGTATTGTCGTCTGGTTACTTAATCACAATTTTATTGATTTGTGCAATTCATAATCAATGTTAAACCAATGTTTGTATGAGAGAGATTGGCTGTTGCCAGCTTGGTGTTTATATCCCATTGTGGGAGCTTTGCCAAGTTCCTTTGATGGGAAGATCATCTAAACAAACAAACAAACAAACATATAATGTATGTTCTTGGGATTTATCACAAACCATAACAGATTATAATTTTACACTTTGTACACTTTCATGTGACACAAGTACCCCCTTCACTATGTTAAAAACACACACACTGGAGTTGGGCAGTTTCACAAAGAGATGGGACCTGACTGTTCGACTAAATTAACTTATATCAGTGAGAAAGGTTGTATATGTATGACAACTACATGACAACTAACTTCTTACACCTTTTTTCCCCCAGTTTTCACAAAGACTAGGAGTGCAGGTGTATGCATAGTGTTGGGCATGATCTGTCACATGATGTGTCACCTGTTTCAATTGCTCCATAGAACATGTCCATTTGCAATGAATTATGCATTACAAATGATGCTCTTTGCCTGGTGTTGATTTGCATTTTTGTTTACACATTGGGCAACATTTGACAATGGAATAATGGATTCGTGGCCTTAAGCATGTTTTAAAATGTGTGCATTAATTTTGCAACTTTTGGCTTGTACCGGTATGTCTCTTTGTGAAAATAGTGGTAATATGCAAGTTACCTCCATTGATGATACATTATTATGATACATTCAAAAGCATCATTTACAAAGAAACTAGTTATATATTATATTCTATTATTTTGTCCAGCACCATGGAGTCATGATTTGTCAAATTTTATCAATGGATTCATGTGTTAAGAAAGTCTGTGTAGTGTACAGAAATGTATACATTAACAAGTATCCGGAATGTGCTTCTGGATGATGCTGGCTCAATAGTTGTGCATTCCTTGCATGTAATTCATTACTCTTAAATATCACAGTATCTCCTGAAGAAGCTCCAACAGTCCCAGAATGCTGCTGCACATTATTTCAAGAGGAAGAAAAGCTGACTATTTATTATTACCCAAGTACTTATTGCATAGCATTGGTTACTCATCAGACAAAGAATTAATTATAAAATGCTACTGCTGACTTGGAAAGCACTTCATGGTCACAAGCCCATGTACACATGTACATACAATATTCAAAGGTTGCACCCAAACCTCCCTCAGCTTTATCTGAGATTATCAAACAAACTTTTATTGAACATTCCTAGATCACATTCTTCATCCGGTGTTAGAAGCTTCATTTCATGTGCACCAAAGCCATGGAATGATCTCCCACATTGACTCCATACACTTGACTCCTTACAAATACTCAAAAGCCAGCTTAAGACACTTCTTTTCAAATCTGCTTACAATTAGCAATTTTTGCCACTTCTCTAAGGCCCAGGAAAAGGTAACTAGAGTACTGGTGCTCCACAAATGCCTGGTGGTTTATATTCAGGTGTTTGGAGTAAGTTCAGTATAGATAAGAGCAGCCTAGGAGCAAGTTTATTTCTAACAAAATGGTTTTGAAGTTGTCAATGCGTAGAACTACTAGTTCACCCAGATAGCTCTTTACCATCACTCCATGGTTGGTCAGAATGGGACTGGGATTAAACATTACTTCAGGGATGACAATCTGAGGATTCATTGAATAATAGACCATGACTATTATTGGACTAAAAAGGGGGAGCGGTAGTCGTAATGTCAACCATCGAAGCTCCACATCAAGTCTTAACCAGAGCCCCATTTCATAAAGCTGCTTCGGCACAAAAAATAGCTCAGCTCCAACAAAATTATGCTTACCAGAAAAAGGTTATCAGCCAAAATACCGTGTCAAATGTCATATTTTTTCAACAAGTGTATTGTAATTAATTTCATGTAACTGTCTTTAGCGCCTTTGAACAATTTTTGTTGATTTTGGCGCTATATAAATGTTTTCTGATTGATTGATTGATTGATTGTCATATGTAACATCTTTGACTGGTATTCTGCTCATTTTCGGCAAAGCAGAAAGTTGGGCCCAGCTCTATGAAACTAGGCCCAGGTAAACTTTGAATGTGTCTTTGCACGATTCTTTGTCTAACAACATCTTTGATTGATTTTGATTTTAAATACAAACCATTTTCATGAATCAGTTTCAAGTCCATGTTTTGAAGAAAAAAAAATGTGTTTGGTAACATGCAAAGTGTGTGGTGTGTAGGCCTCTAGTATTATAGGCTGGTCCATTGAGATTGAATATATTTAAAATGAGAACTCCTTATTGAATGTTTTTTTGTTTATGCCTAAAGTAAAAGTTTCAAGCTTCCTCAATCCATGACAAAAAAACATTTAAATCATTTTTTGTATACTATACATTCAGCCCAAATCAGGTGATCGTTCTTGAAGTGGTAAGAAAAGTAGAGTAGCTGTCCCAGTTATGATTGACAAAAAGCAGACTTCAGATCCTGGGTTTCTTGCAAGACAGCGTTTGATTAATTTCAAACAAAAGTCTTGCAATATGATTGTTATTTATTCAGTTGCTAGAATAACCTGAAGATTGGATTGATTTCCTGTGCACACCATTCTCCCACATCTTGTCTCCTCTCAAGTGCTGTGTGTACTCTAAGAAAGCTGTGTTTGGGCTGTACATTGTACTGATTGGATTATGTCATCCCAGCATTGATCCAACTGACAACAACTCATCTCACACTGGTGCCCAGCTCCCATTTCATCAAGACTTGTATCAGTTGATGCCCGCCAGTAACACATTTGCATGAAGATGGATTCCAAGCTCGTGGGGGTTTTGTGGGGTTCGGATTCAAGAAATGAGGAACCAAAGAAGCCTGTATTAATGTTATGCAGACTGCACTCCCCTTGGGCTGTGCTGCTGGTGATGCCTTGTATTGTTCATCAGGCTGTGTGTGTGTGCAACAGTTATTAATTAGAACCTAGCACCCTGCAAGGCAACTGAATCACTGCTACTTAGGTAATAGTTTGTGCTGCCTTGTATCGAAAACCATCAGTTGTTACTGCAGTACAAACAAATTCATGAATATATGACGGACATCTTTGATAAGCACACAATTTTCACAAACCCTTAACGATGACATGATAGTGAAAACATGCATCCACCCACGTGTATTTGTCCCATTGAACAGCGCCCTCCCTCATAAAGCAGCAAAAAAGTTGCCAACTATAAGGACCCTCCCCTCAAATATAATTGTAACCACCATCCACCCTGTCTGTACTTTAATTCCTGCACTAAGACAAACACATCTAAAAGCCAGGTGATGCGGGTGGATCGAACCTGCCTGCAATTGCCTACCCGAGGGAGCCGCTTGTACAGCACTGATTAAGCCTGTGTTGCGTACCCATTGATGCTATTTTCAGGTGATTTGTTGACTACTAGGGCATAATCACAGTCTGCAGCTGGCCAGCTGTACATACTTCAGCACCCCGTCTTTTCATCATCAGCGGACATGTCTCTGTCTTAAACAAGCCGAGCTGAGAGCAAGGGAATATTAACACACCTGCGGGAGGGGCCTGATGACAATCCGTTGAGTGAGTCTAAGAGATGAAATCTTTCCTGGATTTAGGTATAGGGGTGTGTGTATGTGTGGTTGGGAAGCAGGATGATTCAATTTACTACTTAATATCTCCAGAATGCTCATGAATAAATACATCTTGCAAGTAAGGATTTCGGTTCTCGTGGTATGAATAAACTGCAACTCTCACAGATTGAATATTGCCTTGACAATAAATTGTTCTGTTTATCATTCATTATTAATTTCAACAGTCAATTTTTTTCTGCAGATATTTGTTACTGTTATTTAAATGTACAAGGTGATTATGTTAAACTTGTATGTTTCTGTAGACAGGAATGCTCTTGATTTATTTGAGAATGCTTTGAACAAGTCTGGACACTTTCAGGCAAAAGGACATGTGCCATCATCAGCTATCAAGTGTAATAGTACAAACCACAAATCATAACAACCTCGGCATCCACATCTAACTCAATTCATAAATTGTGCAGACAGCACATTTCTTGGTGGGTCATTGCTAACTAGGGGGCCTACACATTTCCCAATAATAACTTGCTGTGAATTTATTAAGTATTGATCCAGTATTGACGTGTCATGTAAATTAAATACGTCAGTTTCTATCATGACAGCTTTCTCCAGCAGAGCTGTGTACTTATTTAAGAGAACATTTCAGGAAATTGGTCTTACCAATCTATCTTCCTTAGTAGTTTAACACTTTTGTTTTGCTCCGTACGGCTAGAAACAAAAACCTGAACTAGTTTTTTTTTTAATCATGCTCCAGAAATAAAAAAGTGAAATCGTGGTAAATATTTTTTTGAAGTGCACTGCAGAGAAGTGACAAGGTGTTAAAGCTTTAAAGCCCAACTAGTTGAAGGGCTGGAAGGTAAACATAAGTTAGTTATTGCCTTACAAGTCTGAAGCCTAACAAGATGAGTGGTAACCTTGAAATGCCTAGAAAATGCTTACATATGATATTAATATTTTATGAAAAAATACGGGTTTGTATTTGATTGTGATGTGTCAACTGATTCACTCGTATTTCTTGATGATGAGTGTACTGTGATCAACATTAGCAGTTTACTAATTACAACATTATTTGTACGTGACATTGATTGTGACTGACAGTTTAATGTGTCAGTGCACAGTTGTTGCAACCTGTCTCTAAGCCGGGCAGAATTAAGCAGCAGCTGAAGTTTGCTTGCTTTGTATAATGAGACCTGCTCTGTCCTTTATTGGATCAAATTAAAAGATTTCCTGAAGTTTGTACTCTAACTCGGTGTTGGTGAGAAGGGCTTTCATTTCTCTGTAGAGAAACAGATCAAAACTTCCTGACCAAGTAATCTTCTTGACACATTGTCACTTTCAGCCAATCCGATCCCCTCGGATACATTTCTATTAGGTCTCCTTACTTGTGAGAACAGTTTTTTATGATCACAATCAAACATGAATCTTGGTTGCACTGTCCTATCTATAGATTCTTTCATAGATATTTTTAATGAAAACAATTGTGGAAATGAGATAAAGTCAGCAGCTGTACTGTTGTATCAACGGAGGAAGGAAATTCTTCGACGGTTGTATCATCCTTTTAACAAGTAGACCTAGTTATTTACAGATGTTTTATATATATACTGGCTGCTAGGGGTAAATGTGTACTTTTTACCAGGAAACAAGAAGGAAGGATTGAGGTAACTTAATCACTAAAACAGTTTTTGACTGTGCTTACTGATAAGTACTCAGATCAGTAAAGAAAACTTGGTCCATGACAAGGTAAGTTAACTTAATAGTTAAAGATGAAACTTAAACTGCACATGGGAGTAACTGAATCACATTTAACAAAATGGAATATAGGTAAATAATGCATAGCCTGTCACGTTAAGAGAAATGCATCTGATCAAAGTTAACACACAACCAACAACTGCTTTGTACATTGGTGCACTTCCTGCCATGGGGGAAGTTAAAGCAATTAACTTGTATTGTGGGCGGAGCATGGGTTTTTTCTTCTCAAATATATCGCAAAATGAATTTTTTATTTTTTTATATTAAAACTTGCTGAGGTAAAATAGTGAAATTAGTTTTCACAATGGTTATTACTAAAGAGTCTTTCATGTAATTCAATATTTTGAGTGAAATCAATTTGTATCATATCCCCATTTCCCATGAATATGCCTATTCTCATCTGATATGTCACCTTGTAAGGTAGTGAGACATCACGCCAACAGACTACACATCAGCATTTTGTGTTAAGTCACTCCTATCATTGTCTACTGCTGGTATATTGGTGGCACCTGTGGGTTACTTGAGTCTAGACCTGGAGGTAGGAATGGAAGGCTCATTGTACTTTTCTAATTGTGAATACAATCCCCCCTGATTAAACAGAACCATTGTGCAACTGTTAAACTTTGATGATGCTTACTCAGCACCCATTGTTTAGGCCTCTGTCTGTTACCATGGCAATCCAATCAAGAGTCATCCAGACTGATGACTGTTCTTTTTTTCTTTCTTTTCTTTTTGAGGGGGGGGGGGGTAATTAAAAGATCACAAGTTATGGAGCAGGGACCAGCACCTTAGGTGATGGGCCTATTATAGCATTTCACTTGGCGCCCTGCTTGTGATTCAAGGCCAGAGCTACAGTCCCTGTGTGACTGGTACCCCATCACCTGTTGTAGTTGTCATATTTGGATTGGCCATTGTAGACTAAACACCTGTTATCCTGGCACTCAGCATGCCACTCCTTAGCGCCAATGTGTACTAGTCATCAGTGAAAATAGGCAATCTAGATTGGTTCAAGCTTGATTTTAATGTGTTCAAATGGAAGTGCAAAATTTTGCACAGTTTGGCATTTTTTTAATAATTCTATCAAAATGCAACAGAAGTAAGAAGAGTTGCATTCAAACAGTCGTAATACACGTGTTACACATTGATTGCATTTAGCACCTTGTTTTTCTATGCATAAATTACACCACTTATGAACGTCGTGCGTAGTGCATCCCATAATAATGTAATAATGCAGATATACATACAGAACACAGAACCCCTGATCCTGTATTTCCAATCACAGGTTTTGGTTTCCTTTAAAAAACAACATTAGTACCTACACATTGAGCGCGGTTGAAACACTTTGATTGGTCCAAAGTTGAGCAATTCAGGAGTTTCGCCCTGTATAACAATTGATTTGTATTTCTTAATCTCAAATTCCTATGATCCAGCATCTTCATTTCTTGGTCTTTGACTTTTTGGTGGTGGTCTTGGTCCTTCTGGTGGTGGTCTTGGTACTGAACGTTTGGGTGTGTGGTCTATGGGTTCTGGAACCTTTGGGTGGTTGGTGGTCTTGGTTTGGGACCTTTTGGGTTGGTGGTTCTTGGTTTGGCGGTCGACCTTTGGGTGGTGGTCTTGGTTTGGGACCTTTGGGGGTGGTCGGTCTTGGTTTTGGGGACCTTTGGGTGGTGGTCTTGGTTTGGGACCTTTGGGGTGGTGGTTCTTGGTTTGGGGACCTTTTGGGTTGGGTGGTCTTGGTTTGGAACCTTTGGGTGGTGGTCTTGCTTGTCTTTTAGCCTTTGGTTGGTTGTCTCGGTCTTGGATATTTGGGTGGTGGTCTTATTCTTTGAAATTTGGGTGTTGTTATTGGTCTATAACCTTTGGTTGGTAGTCTTGGTATTGGACCTCCTGGTCTTGGTCTTGGTCTTGGTCTTGGTCGTGGTGGTCTTCTCTTGGATGTTCGGGTGATGGTCTTGGTCTTCAGCCCCTTGGCCTTGGGAACTTCATCAACTTCCAATGCCAAGAGGAGCTAATACCAACTGTCCACGTGAAATAAACTGTTATATTTGTTTTGCTTTACCTCATACTTCACTAGTTGAACATGATTGATCTTGGGAAAATGCAGATTGACACTTACAATGGTACCATCTTTACCTGTGCATGTAGCAGCGATGTTTGCGCATGTACACCTTTGCGACAGTTCAATTATTGCTTCAGAAAGCCCATGTTCAGTAGACTATTACACATAGGATAGTCTACTATGCCTGCGTATTTACCCTGTGCGTGACTGTTACCCATGCAGTAGTCTACTACGCATGCGTATTTACCCTGTGCTTGAATACTCGCACGCAATTGATAAACAGCAAAAATAGCATATGGCACTTAATGGTGAATGGACCAGTGAGAATTCAGCTCTCGATCATGAATATGCATGAGGTATAGTAAGAGCTTTTATGTTTGCCTATGATATCATATTATTATAATAAAAAACCAATGAAAGAAAACATCAAATCTGACATTTTATTGAGATTGTAGAATATGATTTTTATAAAGGAAGAGGTAATATCCAAAACTTGAGCAGCTGTAATTTTTCTACACTTGAATTAATGTTTTTCGCTTTGAGATGTAATAGCTCTTTGTTTAATCAATAAAGCAATGGCATTGCCTCAGACTTAAAGTGAGAAAATAAAGTGGGCGTACATTCTGATTAATTTTAATAAAAAGAAAATAAGAGATTTGAATGAAAAATTCTTGCAGTTACATTCGGACTAGTGGAAAATCTTGCACACTTCCTCAAATGTCATTGGACTAGTTTGGCCGGTCAGTGAAAGAGAATATTGAGAGAAACCCCTGACATGGTTCACAAACCTTTAACAAATGTTTGTCATAAATGTACAGGTGGTCTAAAGACTGTGACTAAAAGCCCATCAACAGACTCCACCCTGTATTATCCCTACAGGTCAAAGATCTTGTGATCCAAATGGAATCTATTTGTCTGCCTTGGTGTTGCAGGAATTGGGAAGGGAGTTTTTTAGGTAACGATTGGGACATTATTGATTTGAGATTTCCTGTACAGCTGACTTTGTTTTATTGACAGAAAGTTAATTCTTTTAATTCAGGTTGAGTAAAGAAGTAAGTTGAAAAGAGTTATATTTGGATCTTGACATTTCAAAAAGTGTGCATTGATACAATACAGGAGCCTGACAGGATTAATGCTATCAATGATAACCTTGATGCAGTAGCGGAATCTATTTTCACCAATGATTACCATTTCTATTGATAAGAAATATTTTATTGTAATTTTTTGGTGAGCTGATATTTCAGTTCATTGTGGGTCAGAGATTCTGCAAAGATGTGTGTTTCCATGGTCTACACACATTGCAAACCATTTCTTTCCTTAGTTGAGAGCATAGAGCAATAAAGGCACTCTGAAAGTAGATTTTGCCAGTCATTAAAAACTGGGGCGTGGTCAATGTTGTTAGATCTTGCCAAGTTGAAATAGTGTAGTCACTGTTTCTTTGTGTTTTTACAAAAGACAAATTGAGATTCGAGTTGGTGCTGTTTCATTTCACTCTCTGAGTCCTTGCCATTGAAAGGCAGAATTATTTATGCCCCTTTCTTTCCCAAACAGATGTTTGGAACTCTTTTTTTCACTGAGAATGTTGTTGATGGATTTGTAGGTGAACATTAAGAGTCCTGTTAGTCGTCTGTCATGAGGCCACCAGTGGGGGTTTATTTGGAGACAGGTGTCCACAGGTGCACCTCCCCAGTGCTTGATCCCCACCAAGATCGTGGCCATTGGGTGGTATCCAAAATTAGGGCTTTCATCTGAAAATCTTTTTTGTATGAATTTAATTTTTAGTGCGTGGACGTGTGGTGTATAAATAATGATCTCTCCTAGAAGTAGTCATGTCAAATAGTTGATTTTTAATTTAAGAAATTATGATTGTTTCGATTTAAAAGGGGGTGAGAAGAGCGGCTTGCTCCAACCAGTTGCTGGTAGTTATTCCTCTGTTTCCTTTTCTAGGGTAGGCCGATGTGCCATCTTCAAAGCTTGAATGATGAGGCTCAGTGTGAGAAGTGCATAAACATGGATGCAGGCCTGCATGGATGGACAGTGCACAAGAGGAAAATAATGAGAAAACTGAATGTAGTTGAACATATTACCTTTGTCTTTTAAACAAAATGTCTCTTACAAGTGCATTTTTGTTATGCATACCTTTCATGCCACATTAAAAAAAACCTCTTTCCAGCACAATTTGTGTATATCGTTGTCAAGAAACCAGTCGAATATTCTGTTACAGTTTATATTTTGTTTGAAATTTAAGTGCGGATACAATGAGTATTGTGGTAATTCAAACATGAGAGCATTTCAAGATGACCCTTTTAGGTTGAGAGTTATGTTAAAGCATTATCACACACTATTAATGTCTCAAATTATTTTGGGCATAAAATATTGGAATTGAACATCAGCTTAATTGTACCCGGACCTTGCTCAATGACTGAACCAAGCACTGGGGATGTTGTTCAAGCACTGTAAATGTTGTTTATGGCGTGTTGTGGCTGAGTGGTTAAGAGCACTTGACTCAAGCTCTGGTGTTTCTGATCAGCAGAGTGTGGGTTCGAGTCCCAGTCGTGGCACTTGTGTCCTTGAGCAGGATACTTACAATAATTGCTTTGTCCTTTGGATGGGACATTAAGTTGTAGGTCCCATGTACATGTACTAGGATTGGTAGTGCAAGTAAAAGGACCCTGAACACTTATGGAGGGCCTTGCTGGATGACTGAACCAAGCACTGGGATGTTTCCCTTCAACAGTAAATGTTGTTATGTTGTTTATGGTAGTCGTGGCTGAGCGGTGATTCTGGTTCACATAGCAAGCACCCTTGTTTACAGGTTTCCTCAGGCTTGCGAGCTACGGTGATTGAGTTCACTTATGAGGCATCTTTGGTTTCGTTACCAGAAATTTAGTAATAATAGTGTTGTAGAAAAATTGGAATGTGATATGTTTTATGGCTGGTGATCGTAATTTAGGTGATTTACTTTATTTGTGGATGTTAGGTAAGATTTGAAACTTGTATGCACAAACCAACATGACCAGTGACCACATGTTAGATGTACTTTACTTTTAAGCATACCTAACATTGGCTTAGTTTGGGGGAGACAGTGGAAGGGGTCTATGTATTAATTGCCATTTTGCGTGTTAACTCATCTTACTAATGTTTAAATACAACTTGTCGTTTAGAAAGCTTCCTGTTTGGTGGTAACTTGTTCACATAATGTGCTTTTTCGGCGGCAAGGTAATCTAAATATCATGTGTCGTGGCGTTGAGCTGGCATTCATGTTGTGAATGGGATATTGGTCATAATGTATAACACAGAGAGGAACTGGTTGGAATGAAGCCAAGCAGTGTTGTTTATCAACATTAGGTGCGTCAATCACAAGCTGGTGCAGGTGTTTGAACATATTGTTCTTTTTTGTCGTAAACATTCGTGTCATTTTCATCATGAAAACATATAAAACATTGTGCTTGGGAAAACACCAGCTAATATAGGATATGCTATTGCAAACAAACATGTAATTCACCCTGTAACTCATTTTTGTGATGTCATATGATCTTGCAGTGAAGAAATATCACAACACTATTGAGAGTGCAATTTTTTGATTTGAATTCAACCTTGATTTGATCAAACTTTTTGGGTTGATAGGTTTTAGTAATACTCAGGGAGGTTATATTTTTGCTCTAACTTTATTGTCAGTCAACATAGTTTTGAAATTAAAACTGTTTTTTGAACTTTCATATATCCATCACTGCAAACAAAACTTTGAACTCTGAAACCAAATTTCTAAATTTAAGAAGCAAATAAAAACCACTCCAAAGTTTATATTTATAATTATTTCATTTCTTGGGCAGATAAAAATTACAATAATGCACATTGGTAAAAACATTAAAAGTTAATTCTTCTTTTACGTCTTCGCTCGGCAATCCTGGTGCCTAGAATGAAGGCTTATTGCCTGGCTGTCTTCGGTGTTCTTGATACGGAAGATAAATCTTCCAGAAAGAACAACCCATTTGCTCATTCCATTATGACAAAACAACAACTCTGCATCAGCTCGGATCTATTCAACATCGGACGGGATGGGATTTACTCAATTATTTTGTTGTGATTATTTGACTTTGGCACAGGAAGGGCAGGTGGTTTTTACATTGAGATATTGTGTGGTAGAGCTGGGTATCTTGAATGATGAGACGGAGATGCCTTGATGAGAAGAGTTCATAGAATCAGGGTGATTGACTCATGGTGACGGGGACATGCTAGACTGCCATTATACACTCCTATTGACATTCCTCGACTGTAAAACAAATTCACAATATCGATAATATGTCTGATTACTCTGTGAGTAATGTTCTCGTCTGAAAATCGTTCAACTCTTTAATAAAAGGAGTTTAGTTGAATCTGGAATACATGCAAAAAAAAGTAGTTGTAAACTGACCACTTTGGTCATGCAAGGAGAGTAATATGATACTGCAATATGAAACTACAATTTAGAGTTTAGTGACATTGTTTTTTGACAGGCTAATTCAAATGCATTGGACACATGGGCTTCATAACAGTCCCTCTAGATTTGCTGATGAACAATTTTCAAACACACTCCATTACTATTAGTTAGTACAACACTACCCATGGCTCATTGGCTGTAGAGGCCGAAGAACCTGAAACAAACTTTGAATTGACTTTTGTGTCTTCCACTAAATGCCTGTTGTACCCTTAAGTTTACAAGAAAACTCAAGGGACACAGGTGTCTGTCCAAACCAAGTGACTTCAGCTAAAGCTATGGCTGTTGGCTGCAATGACAACATTGAAGAATAGGAGTTTTCAGAGTTCCAGCCATAGCCACTGCCAAATCCATTAATTCAGACACAGCCTGATTCTCATCAACTAGTAGGAGTCAATGTATAACCTGCTGTTGTAGAGATTTGATTGATTAGTTAATAGTGTTCCAATTTGGTTCAAATCAGTCAAATTACACCAGTACAAATTAGGGGCAATAAAAACGATAACATGTTGATTGACACATAACTATCAGAGTTGGATCCAGGATTTTCCGTTGTTGTGTGGTGCTTTATCATACTCGAGGGCGTCTCAAAACACTCATTGTTTTTTCTATAAGGTATGCCGAGCTGTGTTTGAAATGTAAAACACATTTATTTACATAGCACCTTGTAATGATTTACATAGTGCTGGGGCGCAATCTGCAGCCAACCATACCAGACAGCACCGGGGGCAAACCCCTTCACTTTGTGATAAGTGTAATGTGTTTTTTCTTATGCGCATCACACAACACACGGGACCTACAGCTATACGTCCCATCGGAAGGATGAAGTAATGATGGTTATACGTGTCTTGCTTAAGGGCACAAGTGTCAAGACCAGGGACTCGAATTCTGCTGGTCAAAAACACCAGGGCTCATTGAGTCCAGTGCCCTTGACCGCTTGTCCATGACACGCCATAAAAGATCTAATTTCCAAGTTGATAATTTTCAGTAATCCTAAAGTATAAAAAATGCAGTTGACCTAATTAAATTTGAATGCTTATCTATTATGGATGAGGTGTTATACTGACCGACAATGAAAACAAGCTGGTAGGTAATTAGCTCCAAATCATTGGTCAGTCCCTTAGTAGAAAACAAGCTGGTAGGTTAGCTCCAAATCATTGGTCAGTCCCATATCAGAAGCAACTACGGGATTTATCACAACATTTCCACAATAGTAAATGTGAAGTGAGAAGCTTATGGCATGGGGTCTTCTTCACCTGGACATTCTATTGTGTAGCATGCACAGGCATGCACCTACCATGCTACACTTAGTTTCACCTTCACCCATACAAAAAGGGACAGAAGGTACAGGAAAACATGCTTGTAATGTCCCTTTTATTGGGGTTATTGTTTTATTCCTAATTCTAGACCTTTGTCCTTTTGTTATTCAAATGTGGCATACAAGAATGGACAGGCTACCCTTGTTTATTGCTATATTTGGCTAAATGGGAGGTAACTTTGAGCATTCTGAGATTCCAGCATACCATGGCAGATTATCGACCATGGCTTACATCCAAGTCTTTGCGATTCACAGCAAGCGCCTAATAGTCATGTTTTCTCAGAAGAGACCAACAAATCTAGGTGCTTAATATGAGAACATGTGTTGTCTTTACTTTGTCAAGTCAGGATTCATTGTGAGAACAATATTTTCAAAGAAAAATTATTATTCCAGAAGCTCTAAAAAGTTCTGAAAAATCAATACTGTGCATCATGGGCACAGAACTTTTGGGGGAATACTGACGAGAAGTACATGTAGTTAACAGGGCCCAGGAAAAATATGATTCTCGATGCTCTTTGGTGCAATCTGATGTGATTCCTGGGTACTTTCCCTTCAATTTTTAGCATAAAGTGTAAAGAGAATAACGAGAATTCCATTTCTTTTGGTTTACAGTCTTGTGGTCTTATATAAAGTTTCTTATGTACTCATATTTCCATCTCAAAAACAGGAGCACTATCTAGACCTTTACTGCAGGGCATGATTGGTTGTTTGGGGCACTATTTAACATCTTCTAACTAAGGCCACTTCACCTAAACTTCAGGAACTTGTGCCCCCGAGCAAAAGTCAGACATACAACTTGTAAAATGTCGGACTCTGTAAATTAGTGTGAAAAAACAATAAGGGAGAAGGGAGGGGGGGTACCTGCTGCACCGCTGCACCCGCTGCACCCGCTGCACTGCTGCACCCACCCTAAATTTGCGCTTAATTATTATTAATATCCATTTATTCCATCTTAAGCTGCATTCGCATTGGATTAATATTTAACCAAGACCAAAGGTAACATTCCAATGGGTTAATCTTACCGGTGTCTACACTTGGATTATTTGACGTACAGTGTGAAACAAACCAACTGACTAAATATAAAGACTTGAGGGCGCTTCAACAGTGACCTTTAACTTGATGTCGTGACAAAAATACATAACCCAGCTTGTAAACAATGGTTGCAGAGAAGCGTATCAAATACAAGTAAGAAAACCAATGCAAGCAAAGAGATGCCGTTTTTGAGTTCTGTATACCACCGTTGTCATGGCATCGCAAGTACATGCATGTCGCAGATCACTTTCGTGTGTGTCATGTGATCACGGCTGAGGTATTACAGTGGCTGGTTTTACCAGGACTATACATCCACACTGAACTTTAGGGCTTAATTAGTTGGACCAGGTTAGTTTACCAGGGCAGAAGGTGGCCGGTTAAACTACCCATTGGACACAGTTAAGGTACCTGGGTGAAATTTTCCTGAGCTGTTCGCACTGGACTTCAAATGGTCAAATGACCCATTCGCTCAGTTTGTTTACCCAAGAAAAGTCCAATGCGATCTCGGGCTTTAGTTGTAAAAAATCTATCCAATGGGATATATCACATTGCAAGTTTTTGTCCTGGTCAAAACTAAATGGGACGTATGGTCTCATTTCAAGCCATGTTCCAAGTCATCAACTGGAATCATGAATTGATGTTGTCTGCCCATGGTTAAGCAGCAGCTGCCATATAAACTATCTATCTACTAAAGTACTAAGTTTCACTGTTGATGATGCTCATCTAATACTAGATATGTTTGCCAGGAGTTAATCCTGGGGCGGCATCATTGAGAAGTGCAGGCCCCTAATAAGGCAACATAAGGAATGCTAATAAAAGAAACGACCACATTTTGAAAGCTGTAGAAATGAGTGCAGCGTGTCCTCTTATGATTTCCCCTTCCTCATGGAGTATGTCTTTCTACTTACTTATTGAAACTGACCTAGAAATGATTCGGGATCAGGAACCATAATGGTTCTGAAATTGTCTTGGTGCAAGGGTTCATTTGGAGAGATAGCGCAAATTTATTTCATCAGTTATCTAAATGTGAAATGTATCATGTTGAAACTGAGCCTGGTTTGATCATGAGGTAGCTAGGTGTGTTGGTCGTTGGTCCATCTTCACAATGACCCTTTTCCGGTCTTTCGCTTTTGAATTTAGAAAAGGCGTTGAACCTGAACCTTTGACCTTTTTCAATCCTGACCTGTGGTTACCTTTCAGGTGTACTTGAGAAACCAGGTTGTGCTCCATCCGATTCAATCATCTGAGAAAGAGTACTTCGGCACCCGCCGAAAAAAAGCAATATCTTTTGCCAAGAACATCCTGTAAACAATTTAATTTGGGAGAAGGAATACCTGGAATTCAGAATAATCATGAAGTATTAAGAAGACATATGTACTGAGCTTATGATTGACAGTAGGTCTGGACTGCATGGTACCCTGGCATCTAATATCAAGGTTTATTTTGGAGACAGAGTAGGAAATTACTTTTGTATGAGTGCATTGAAGGAGCCATCTGGTACTCTATGATGAGAGTATAGGGGTTCATGTCTTCATGAGGGTATAGGATACACACCTTGACCAGATAAATAGACAATATGCCAATGAGTAGATACACTTCAAATGTTGACTGGCCTATATAGAGGATCCCTGTCTTTACATAGTGTGTTATAGGAACACATTGGTGATACAAAGTTACAGTCTAGATGGATATGTGGATTGGGGTAAACAGTTAAAAAACAAATGTAAGTGGGCAAGTATGTGTACATGCAAAGTGTATCCAAAGTGATGGCTGTAGCCAGCATGTTCATCAACTCATGAGCAAAGGGTCAATGCCCTGTTGAATTTATTTTATAATGGGGGGGGGGGGCATGTTGCCCCCTCATGATGCCCTTGCCCCCCCCCCCCCCGTTTGAAATCTGGACTTTGAGATTAACAAAATGACTAGCGTAAAATATCACATCCTATAAGCTTTAATGTGATAATTGCAATGTTTTTAAAAGTATTTTTTTCATTTACATGCAGAAAATGTATTTGTTTTTACACTCACGTCAGATTACCTAATATATAAAACAGTAAATGGTATAACGGCTTGTTCAAGAGAAATGCAAATGGAAACTACATTTTTAATTGGCCAGAAGTGCCCTCCCAGAAAAAGAATGGTGCACTCCCTTGTGCCCCCCTCAAATGTTAACCTATAGTTTTTGAGCTAATTGTTATAACTGAGTTTGTGATTACACTGTTGGACCAAACTAAATAAATTGCTGACCTTCTTCAAAATCTAAAATCATGGAGAAGCAGATAATAAGCTGTAGACCATAAACCTTAGTTTATAAAAAGAGTGACATTGTACATTCCAGTGCCTTTCTGGCAGGCAAGATACTACACTAGTCATTTTGTGTCATTCATAATTTCCACATAAATTCATGAGCTTATGAAAGTAACAATTGAACAAGTTTTGAGATGTTCCCCCTTTCTTCATATCAAAAGTTGATAAAAATCAGACCATGCAATCTCTATAAAATATAAGATTTAAGTTTTCTTCCGTTAAGATGTGTACAAATTATGCCTGTATGAAGTCCAGGCTCTGTGGCTCTTTTGTAAACATGTGATGTCACAGGTTACATGGTCTATAGATCTTGGATGTGTTCAATCCTGCATGGCCTCAAAGAGTAACTTGCTTGAATGCATTCACAATTACAGCTAGCTGTCAACCACAGACCCTCACTCCAATAACTGATCTGAATACCAATCAGTGAAAGAGACCATTGGATTGTTTCATCAGTCTCAAACCAAACTGCAGACATGAATAATAAGTCTGAGCGTAGTCTGATTGAAACCAGGGAGTGTTTAATTCATTCCATTCAGTCCATTTTTGCTTTAACCCGGTAGTGTATTGTGATATGAGTAAACAATGGAGGTGTTAGATTCCCTTGATTGTGGCCTTAATCAATTTTTCACAAGCTAGTCAGTGTTGGTTTGGCTACTGCACCTGATCCCACTCCACTCTGGTAACACTTAGTCCAGTTACATGCTCTGATTCTGGGCATCGGGGGGTCACAGACTAATGCAAGAGGGCTTGGACCCCTACACCCTACTGTTCAAGATTTGGCATAAAGATTTAATTAAATGGGTTAGATCTTTAAAATTTATTTTATAAACATTTTAAATAAAAAATGACATCTTGTCCAGAAAAAAACTTTTGTCGATGCTTGGTACACACTGGATAGTGTTACAAACATTTAAAGGTGATCTTGTGGAGGCCGCTTCCCAGGTTGTATCGTAAACTTGGGTGTGATTCCTGGCTACATGGCAGTTAGCGGTTGTATGGATTCTGACTGGCACCCCTGAACAAAGATATTGACAGAATAGGGAGACCGCCAACATAGGGCTAGATAGCTCAGTTGGTAGAGCGCCGGTACGTTAATCCAGAGGTTGTTGGTTCAAATCCCACTCTAGTAAATTTTTAACAGTGGATTTGGTAATTGAACAACATACACTTGTTATTCAAACACAATACATTAATTTGGGTTTGAAAAGCAATCACAAGAAACTTCAAACAAACACCCTTTCTCCATGGTTTAGGTATTCTTTTGTTAGGAAGGGTATGTACCTCTGTGGACCCTGGTTCCAATCCCACCTCAGACCTGGAGCCTTGCATGTGGTATGCAGTCCTACCTGACTGCGTGGGTTTTCCCCATTGGGGTCTTTCCCTCCCACATCTACTTTAAAACTGAACATTTTTCCTCTTTTTTTATTTATCCTGTTATTGGCGCTAATTGTGCTGTTGGATGTGTAATAAATAATCTTAAATTAAAAAAATAAGATAAATTGAAGGGAATATTTAGGGTATAGTGGATATCTTGACTTCAAACTCAAATATAAGCTGCAATTTTGTATGGCACATGTGGTTTTGAACTCGGACCTTTATTACACCCAATAATGTCCTCATTCTCAAGTTAATTCCTTTTTATTTCTTGCGTTTGATTCGGGGAGAAAGAATTTCACCAAGTTTTCTCGATCTACAGCACATAATTGCACTTTCTGACTATGAGATAACTTTCTGAATTTGTTTACTTGCAAGAGGAATATGTAAGTAACTGAATGGAGAGCGCCCACTCTGCAAGATGTTTGCTGCCATTCTATCTTAAAAGCACATGCTCTTGACACAAACATTCCCTAAGTTTTGCCCGCCGTTGAAAGGTGGAGGGGAACATAACATACTGAAGAGTACTCCGCATACAAAACCGATTTGCTGCTTATGCTGAAAATCTCTTCCCAAATTTATTTTAAAGCTGCAAAAATGGGGAATGTACACTTTTGATCCTTCCATTTGGAATCTCACTTTAATGTTGTTTTGATTGATAATGCAGAGCCAAGACCAGTAGAGTAGGCTTGCATTTAGATTTTGATTGCAAATGGGATAGCTCCAAGATGTCTGGTGAAAAATCCCCAAAGGATTTTGTGTTGTCCAGCCTTCTGGAGGAGCAGACATTACTTCCAGATGGGAATAGGTTCAGTAAGCTTTTGGGATTGGATCAATGTGTGGGGTCACACATTGTTAGGATCAATATGAGTGGTTACCATTAAAGCATATTTTAAAACAAAACAGTCTTTGATTAGACCGGTTTTTCATTACCCTTAAAACTTGACAGGCAGGAGAGGTATGGGAAAGGTATTTCACTCTTCATCATAACACACAGATGGCTTCAATATGTGTGGGATAATCTTGGGGGTCAATTAGGTCATAATGCTCAATCAGCTTACTGAAAATGCTTGACCTTGAGAAATGACCAAACCGGAAGGGGTGGGGTGTGAGTAACCCATTTTAGTACAATTAGTTCAACTTCCCCTATATTGATACACCCTTTACCATGCCCTGTTATGATCAGCCGTATTCCATATTATTACCGAATGCACTTTCTTTTTGCTGGGGCAGACCATATCAGGTCTGCAGTTGGAAAGTAAGGAACTTAAATCCACTTCATTAGTTGGTATTTCCTGACTTGTTTATAAGTTATATATAAGGGTCCCCCTCCCCTATTTATTTATATTTACCCCCATTTCCCTTGAGGTCAACTTAAGCCAGCAGACATCAAAGGAACCAGATGGCCACCAGACCAGATTGGTGCCACATCAATAAATAGTTAGCATTTGGAATTGATGAGAGATGCAATATGACATCACTTCTCTACATGACTTCAAAGGGGGCATAAATGCATTACTGCCCCATGATGATGTACAAACCTCATTGATGGTCCAGTTGGGTAGAAACCCTCCCACTATGTTCTAATGCATACATGTATAACGTCTGTGCATTTGGGGTGGGATGTGGGTTTATTATGCACATTATCTGACAGGGCTAAGTATGCATTTGGAGTGACATAGATCAGGAAGAGCTAAAGGGGCCATTCAGAATCACAGATGAATAGATTTGTTTTTCTTGACAATGTGGATGGGTGAGTCAGGAAAATAATTGAAAATCAAAATTGGTTATCCACTCAGAGAATTTATAGATGATGGCTACCTCCATGGTTATACCAGTAATAAGCAAAAGCAAGGCTATAAATAGTGCTTATTAGCTGTATCTAGAAGCCAGGAAAAGCCCTTGAAATGCCCTCTCATGATACATTGGTATGTTTCTTAACTTTCTTTAAAGGTATTGTACACTTTTGGTAACAGCTCAAAATCAGTGTCCACATTTTGTGTGATTAAACATATGCATGAACAAACAAACCTGTGAAAGTTTGAGCTCAATTGGTATCGATTTCACTAGAATTGTTTTCGTTTCAAATTATCGCGCGCGATAATTACTATTGTTTTACTCGTTTCTCAGAAACGATAGCATTTTAGGCAGAAATAATTTAAGGAACCCTTTCTACCATTACTTACTTTAAATCGTGTAAGTTATGTGTGAATCTGTGAACATTGTGTTTTTTTGATCTTACCAATAGTGTATAGGGCCTTTAAATGTAGGGTCTTACTTTGGTAATGACCCCAAAAAGAATTGTGTCTAATTTCTTTCTGAAGGCCTTGTTATAAAGAAGGTAATGGTTGTAAGCATCTGTGAAATGATTTCATCTGAAATGCCCCCAGTTGATTAGAAATCAATTAAAGTATGTCAACAAATTTGAATCTCTGAAACTTATCTCATGGCGAATTTGGGGGATTTAAACTTCTGTGGTGTCCGTTTGTGAATGCTGTGGCCGGAGATGTGGTTGGTACCTGCTGTCACCTCGCTAAACATGGATGGATTTGGCGTTCTTGATGAAAATACTGTGACAGTCTTTTGCTGTTTTCTTAATCAACTGAAACTTCCACATGTAAATTTTATTGTATCTTTCTTGATAATTTGGCCTATAATCCAATCTATGACTCTACCTTTAAATCATTGCTCCACGCTTGCATGAAGAAGCCCTGTGTGAACCAAGGGGAAATATTGTATTCAGGGAATTCTTTTAAAAAGTACCACCAGGACAGCTAATTGGAGGTTCTGCTTCATTTGGGGCATCACACTGTCCTTCACTATTGAGATAAATTGAATAGACGGTAAATATTTTTAACATACATAATTGGGGTGGGGGATAAAGTATAATTTAAAAACATGGATAGTTGTTAATGGCCTCTAACCTGCTTAATTGAAACTGATCTTGAGTGTGAATGTCAACACATTCCTAATTTAGTTAATATGATATATGTTTGTTTTTGTGAGTTTTGTGTTGATGTTTATGTATTTCATTGCAAATTTACTTTTATTTTTATTTTTATTTTTTCAATAATTACTAGTGTATGTTTAATTAGTTTATATGTAATTTTGAATAGAGGATAATGGATTAGGAAAGTTGAGTTTACATCCAGCTGTGTTTTTAAAATGCTTCAATAAGCTATAGAGCTGCATCAGCTCTGATCCATAACAATCTAGCATAGGTTCCTTACTCCGTGTAAAAAAACTTATTACAGCAGTTGCATCCACATGGCTTGATGGTTTTAACTTCCTTGCTACATTGTATGTCAATTACATGTTAAGTAGGGATTGATGGAGCGTAGGATAATTTTAGCTTAATACAGTAATCTGAAAACCAGTTGCTTGTTGGCAAGGCTAGACTCATGTAGACTGTACATCAATTTGTGTATTGTCCATGCAGATTAAGCACTAAAAAGAAAGTCGCTATAATAGTCTGGTTCTGTAGCTCAAAGGAGCAAAGTAGGGGTCCTATACAATTTTCATCTGAAATATAAATTTATTAACATGTCATAATTTCTTGCAGCTTGATTAACCTGTAGAATCAGTTAAGTTGCAGCGAGCAGATCTTTTTGTTCGAAGCACAGTGTCAACAATTAAAATTTATGAACCAAAGGTAAAATGGGAAAAGTTCAGCCTGCTTCGGCAGAGAAAAATGGCTGCATATAGGATTTCATCCAGCCAGAGATCCAGTGGTTCATTTTAGAACATACACAAGGACCTTTTCAATTAACGGTATCTTTTTAAATCATGACATTTCAGATTCAGATTTGGTACTTAGTAGCAATTGAAACACAAACCCTCTGGGTGTACTTCTTTGATTCTTTGACTTCATATCAGCCAGCTTTTAGCATAACCAAATGATTTATCTTCTGTAGTGAACATAACCAAGGGAAGGTTTCTACCTTTTGGAAGGTCATAATGGTCATAAACGGTTCATCCCCACTGTTTGTGTGTGAGTGAGAGATTGACCGTTGCCAGCTGGGTGTTCATATCCCCTTGTGGGAGTTTTGCTGAGTTCCGTTGTTGGGAAGATACAACAACAGACAAACTGTATTATTATGGAAAGTCACATGGATAGCACTGTTACAAGATGGCACATAGGCTGATATTTTTGCATGTGTTTCAGGAAGTATAGATTGTTAAAATAATAAGCTTAGATTTTTATATAATTTGATATCTGATGAATAGGTAAGTCATCAGCTACGATAACATGGTATGTTGTTGTTTCATTATAATAATTTCAAGTATAAGATCTAAAATATTACAATTTTTAAACCAGTTACTAGAGGGAGACATAACAGTTGATGATGTTGTTATTAAACCCTATCCCGGAGAAGCTATTGATATTGTACATATATGCAATGCCAGGCCAATAGCGTCAAGTCGTACTACACAATAAAGTTTAGCTTAAAATCAAAAATTCTGTCTTCATAAGCATGCAACTTGTTTTAAAATAACACTGTATCCACATCATTTTGTGAACAAATGATTGCTTTCTTCATTCAGGTGTGCTTTTTGCCTTTCACAAGTACAAGTTGAATCATCAGAATGCTGTGTACTGTAATCTGTCTGGCATATGGCTATGCCAGAGTCAAGTCGGCCTGTACTAGTACTACGGTAGGAGGCAACCAAATAGTCTCACATTCTGCTTCAAACAGCTCAGAAAAATCAATCAAGCTATTTCTTACGTTGTGGTGCAATAAGTCCTATATGTCTATTTCCTAGTAGTCGGTTTTCATTTTACCTTTTAAAGTTGATTGGAAAATCCACTTGTGACAGAAGCAGTCAACTGTACAAACAAATGGCAGTAGTATTCCCATTACCGAGTCATCCTCGCTCCAACCCTTAAATCCTTCAATAAAATTAAATACATTGATGAAATGGTGATGTCAAGTTTCAGCTTAAGCTTTGAATTTTTGTTTTTAAAGACTGTACAACTTGAGTTTCACATTTTAACCAATTAGATATTGATATAAACAAGCAGAAAAACCATGATAACATTGAATGATATAATAACAAATCTCCTCAAAAACAAAGAGGCGTTTCAGCTGAGGCCAAAACCCTCAAAAGTTGTGACACCAGCTCTTTAAGGACAGACTGGTTGGGTGGAGTGTCTGTAAAGGAACTTAAGGGCAAACTTTAGGAAGAGGTTTACCGTATCTACACCTTCAGAGTCTGCAGACATAACATAACCTATTTATGTACTAAGGTGGCTATAAAAGCATCCATTTTGAAACTGAAAATACTCTGTGAACATTTCACAATTATTTGTGATGTGAAAAATCAATATATAACATTTGAAATATTGTTTATGAATTTTAACAACTAAATGAAACGCTTGAATTTATTTCTTCAAGGTTTCTTGCTTACCCATTGAAAATGCTTACAGGACAAACATCTGGTCTCTTAAGAAAACAATCAAGGCAGGTTCAATACCACCCCAATCCTGTGTCATGACAACATACACATTCCCATACTCACTGTTTCCCTCCCCCTCCATCCTTCCCACTAACACCCCCACAAATTGAGTGCATACTGAGAGACACAGGTTCTTAGAAAATCTTTCCTTCTGAATCATTTCCAAAGAAAACTTCTAGATTGCCCAACGGTTCCTTGCTCTATACTCCCAACCATGTGTATTTCAAATATCCTTAAACATAGAGGGTTTCTTTTTTTCCAGTTTCGAGTTGAGGTTTTAAGTGTGGAGTTGAAGTTTATTGAGTTTCAAGTTGAAGTTTTTGAGTTTTGAGTTGTTTTTTTTTAATTCAAGTTTACTTTAACTAGTTTCTAGTTTACTTTTTTCAGGAGTTTTAGACAAACTGATGTAATTTATTGACAATTCATTGATAATGAAATTTCCATTTCAAAGCTCGAAACTTCAACTGGAAACTTGACAATTGACCAAAACCCAACACTCTCAAACATAGTAGGCAGGTCATTTTAATTTGTTATGTTCACATTGAAATTTGCTGGTACTTGGAATGGCATATAGATGCTAGGAAGTGTGCATGGCAAATTTTTTTAGGCAGTGTAGTACACAAATGTTATTTGAGAAAATGAAGTTGTAAAAGTACGATAATTATCCACACACTTAATAGTAAATTTCAGAAATTTTGTTTGGCATATGAATGGAAAGCAAAACTTTAGAGTAGCCTAATTTTAGTAAAATAAGTTGTGGCCATTCAATATTGTTTTTTCAGGCCCACAACTTTTACTGTGATAAACATGTACATAAGTTCCATGGAAGCACTTTAGTCATAAAATGCCCTTTGCCCTTCTGATGGGCACTCAATGAAGTAGCCTTAAGAATAACACTGTCACAGTTTAGTTTGGGAAACTGATTTTTATTTCTGAAATGCAGACCTCCAACTAGTCAGGGACACATTTAGCTGAAGGGGATCCTTGTTCTATGAGTGGAGAGCATAGTTGTTAAAGACACCTACATAGTATTCCTTTGGACATAAAAAAAAAACCTACTCTTTGACAGATTCATTATGGAATTGCTTTGGAAATCACCTTCAAAATACCTATGCCCATGCATCTCAGTAATGTATTACCAATGAAAGTACACCATGCTTTATCTCTTGCGAATTCTTCAATAACTTTTTGTCTTATACTACTTTCATGAATCTTGATAAATATCTTTCAAATGGGCATCATTTTTAAATTGTTATTGTTCTTTAACACAATCTAGGATTCAAAACTTTTCAAAAGTTTTAATGATACTAACAAGTGTCATACCTTTCCTTTAAGATGTGTTCTAGGAATCTGTACAATGGGTTGGTTATTTTGTTGAAGTACTGCTGTAAGCAATTAGCCTTACCCAGGGCAGTGGTTTATTTAATTTAAAGGCCAGGTGCATGATTGAATTTCTATGCTGGTGGTCACTCAAGTTCCCACTTCATTTTTGGCTCTGGTTCTCACTGGCATGTTAAAGGGATATACACACTCTAAAGTGGGTCTTCATTTACTATGGGGAGGTGAGACAATGGTGAGGCCATGGTGACACCATACAGCATGGTGAGACTAAAGATTGGGAGGAGCAAGGGAGGAGGTGCTAAGAAAATTAAAATCTTGTGAAAATAAAATCTACGTCTTTGGGTTCTTTAGACACTGTCATTCTGAAGGCTAGTTAATACTTGCTTGTATGTGTTTAAGTGAATGGAATTCAAACATTTACGCCAATAATTTAAATTGAATTAACTGTTGCAATCTGCTTACCAACCTATAGATATGTGGTATAAAAGACTCTGCTATGGTCAAAACGTTAGGCCACAAATTATTTGTTGCACTTATTTATAGAAGAACATAGAATTCCTATTTCTACTGATCATCACACATCTGTACCTGTTGTGTAGTCTTTCTCATTGATTTGTTGACAATAAATGTGACATTGCCAGCATGGTAAGTTAGCTTGTCCTTTCTTCACTAGTCCACCAGCTTTTTCAACTAGTTTGTACTTCAAATGTAATAGGGATGCTTTTCAACACAGAACTAGCTAGCTGGACCGCATGGAGTGATCTTTGACTGGTCCTTGTGTGTTTTAACAAGCATTTGGCCAGCGGATGACTGTTAAGGGAGTGCACTGAAATGCAACTTCTAGTTACACCAGTCATTCATGCTAAGAAACACAAATGTGCAGTGTAACGTTTCAACCCAAATCATGCACTTTCTTGGAAAAGGTTACCCAGTCATAATGCTTGGAGGTCAGTTCCTTGCTCTATGGTTTGACTGAGCTCAAAATACCCAACTTCATATTCAAACAGTCTTGAAATCTCCTCTAAGCCGATGCATCACTCAAACCATGTAAGAAAGAGAATGCTCAAACCAGATGCAGATTCTTCTGTTTTGCTGGCAGATGCATTCACAAAACAAAAATCCTAACAGTAAAATAGTTATTACGAAAGTCTTCACTGAATTCAAGCCAATCATTTTCACGAAAGTTGTAGTACCTCCCATAATGGAACGAGCTTCTGGGTTGTTTTATTTACTGTCAGTCTCTGGAAGCACATTTGAACCATGGAGGCAAAAACAGACTAGTGGTGTCACTTTTGTCTGAATCCTGAGGGGATTTTGAGATGTTGAGACAATTCAAACTACCTTCAATCCCTGAGGGTAGTAGACATAATGCATTTATCACATTTGGTTTGTGTTGTTGGGGCTGGGGTTGTTTACAGACCCATTACACACCCTCCCCCAATATGTGGCAATATAAACCAGATGTGAAAGGAATTTGTCCTGTACCGGTACTGCCATTCCATTCCAATATGTTACATGTGACACTGTTATTGGACTGAACTCTTGTAGTGTCTGTGCGTAGACTGAAGGAGGGTGTAAACATGGTAGTGTGCATGTAAGTATGGCCAGTAGCTATAAGCAACTTGTCCATACATGTCATGGTATCACTATCCTATCCACTGACAGTGTCAATTTGGCAACTTCACCACTTCCAAATATTTTCAGGTAATTTCTACAAAACTTGTCAGCTTTGCTCGGTATTAAGGTCTCCAACGTTAAAACATTTCCTGTGTTCATTTCTGTTTCGTAACACTAACATTGTGATTTGATACATTCTATATTTGGGGATAGATTTTCAGTGGTGAAATACATGTAGTACTAGATTTGCGTAACCCATTGCTAAAATATAGGATTCGAGCTGCCTCTAGCTACCGGGCAATTCGGTGGTCTGTTCCAGAACGGTAAAGGTTGTTGGTTCAATCCCACCCAAGTACTACTGGTATGCCTGTGGGCTTTTTACACAGGACTCGGAAAAGTACTGAGTATACAGTGCTTTACACACATTGTGTATGGCTAAAACCAAATAATATTAAATTCATGTAATTAAACACTATGGAAATAAATGACCCATGATTAAAGGCTCTATGAATAACTTTGGTTTAGTTCACAGTTTTTGAACATGGACCCAGGGGGTGTGTAGCAAGGGAATTTTCTTTGAGAGGCCAGCCCAATTGTCAACTGGCATTTTCTTTGAGGGGGTTTATGGAAACCAGTCTGTGGATGCGGTGACTACCAATATCCTCAACCATTTCAAGACAGACTGGCGCAAATTAGTGTACTTAAAAAAAAGAGGGACAAATTTTCAGTCAAAATGACTTAATGTGAGTCTGGACACCCTTCTCCTTGATTTGATACTTTGTTTGCCAACTGGGGCTCAAAATGCCAACTGAGGAAAATCATTGGGATCCCCCCAATTCCCCCTGGTCACTACATCCCCCCCCCCCTGTAGGGACCATTCCCCCATGCAACATATAACTGTCTGAATTAGTGTAGAGTAAATCCATTTAAAGAAGTGATTACAAGTGGCTTGTACAAAGTAAACACTTAACCCACTTTTCAATAGGATTACTTAACAATAGTCAAGTGGGGCTTTATAGTAAACACTCAACAAGCATTCATGGCCAAATAAAAGATCAGTCTGGACTCACATCATGGGTATTGGAGCATGAAAAGCCCTTTTCACACTACAGGTTAGTCTAGAGAATCTTGGTGTTAAGGACAGAAATTCTGGAGATTCTCCGGATTAAGCGGAGCGTTCACACTACACTTTTCAGGGCTAAAAATTCTCTGGATTAACAACCTAAAACTGGCTTAATCTGGGTAAAATTCAACCCTTCCCATGACTAGGGTTAACCCACCAATCTTGGTGTCAAAAGACAGACTCACTGCAAATTCTCCAGATTTAATTCCAAGTATGAACACACGCCAGGTTTTCCTGTTTACGACAACGGTGGCTGGTGAGACTTTCAACCTCTGCCATGGAAGGTGAGGTTGAATCAAAACACTTATAAACTCCAATAAGCATTTGCTTTTGTGGTTAAACCATGGCAGTCTTATTACATAAGACCACAAGACAGACTCCAAGTGTTTTACAGGCTTCTTAGCTCTATGCATGGTTGTATTATCGCTGCACAGTACTCTCAATTTTTTCATCACGATATCTGAAAAAACACCGAACAAACCAGACCAAACTTGATGTTCTTGTGAAAGGTGGGGCTGGAAGTCAAGGGTCAAAACTCATCCTGTTAACAAATGTGTAGTGTGAACATGGGTTGCGCTGCTCCGTGTACTGTTAGTATCAAACTGGGTTAACTTATTCTCTGGGTTAGATATTGCAAGTGTGAAAGGAATCTCCGGATCAATTTTAATCCAGGTAGAAGACTTTTTACACCGGTCGCCAATTACACGGATCAAAGGTGGGTGTAGTGTGAAAAGGGCTCAAGTCAGCATTTTTAATGTTAGTCCACCTCATGGTCCACCAAAAGGAGGATATCAACTACTGTATTAGCCCATGGAGAAAGCCTAAGCTATTTGTTAGTTTTCCAAGTTATACTCAATCTCATAGCATAGCTTACTCATAATTCCACAATCCACTTGCGGCAGTACAATAAATAGCAAAACAAGTTCTCAAAGAACAAAATCTACACAGCAAAGCAGATGTATACACATGGTGTTACCGCAAACTGAATATACATTACTCATAATTGTTTTCTTGTTATACTTAAGTGCGGTTAGTATTGGAAGAGTAGAGTGCAGTGGAAGATGGAATGGACTGACTATAACATCTTTCACCCATTCCTGTTCATAGTTGATGGAAACCCAGTGGGGTGTTTAGTTGAGTGGCAAGGGGATGGGACAGAAAAAGGTAATGGTTATGGTGTATATTTTAACTATTGTTTTTGCCTAACATATTCAATACTGAGATACATTTAAGCAAGAAACATTTTCTGACAAAGTACTGAGCAGCTGAGCTAAATCTCAGAGTCTGTTTATATTTTAGGGAGGGGATGTTGTGGGGGGGGGTGTATCCTTGCAGTTGTTTGACCTCTCTCAGTGTGAGGTACATGTAAAAAGATCCCTGTTCAGTATAAATATTTGGTTGCAAGTCTTGTACTTGACAGGCTTTTGACATGTAACCTTCATGGTTTTATACAAGGCCTGCTGGTTGTTCTCACTAAATGCTGTGTGTTTCCAATCATTGTAGGACTGTCATTCGTCTTGTTCCCCAATCTCTTCCTTACTTTGCAAGGTGTAGAATGATAAAGGCCATGTACATGGACACGAGTACAAACCACTAAGGGGGGAGACTGAGGGTGAAGCAAAGAGATAGATGAGATATGAATCCTTTATTGCAGTCTTGACAACTCATGATGTAAGACAGCTTGAGGCAACATGTGTTCATAATAATAGGCCAAAGTCTCAATCTGGCATAAATTACTATTATCCAAAATGTCATGTACTCCTGGTCCATGTAGGGTATACCCTGCTGTAAAACAGCAACCCAGATACACCTGCACCTCAAGCCTACTCTTTAAATATGTCCTGAAATACATTTTTTAAACAGGTTGAAAATAACGACACTTCTAAAGGCTGGTTGAATAGAAATTTCATCACAGTTCTGACAAAGTGGCAAACAAGTGTGAACCACTACAGCCTTGTTGTTAATTTGTCAGATTTGCAATGTTATATTTTGTTGTCAGTTATTTGTGAATAATAGTTATAATCTGGGCACTAGCGTGTCAATGAATGAAAATGTTGTCAGGGAGCCCCCTTTGTGTTGTATACTTGTACTTGCATAAGTTAACGGATTATGGTTGTGGATATCAACTTGTACACTTTTGACTGAAATTTATGTTTCTTGAAGAAAAGTGTCACAAGATTCATTGGTAACAATAGAATTACATGCAACAATTACCCAGAGAAAAAGCTGCGTTCATACCTTTTTTGGTGAAATTTGGTACAGATTTTGCTCTTTATCACAATTGTTATTAGTTTAAAGGACTGTTTTTATAAGCTCCAGCAGCATGTCAGCTACTAGACTATAGTGCATAGTTTGGGGAATAACAGCCACACTTTCATCTCAGTTGATATTCAGGGAATTCTCTTTTGAGAGTATTTGCAAATACATATTTAGCATGGTTGATGAAAGGTTTTGTGGTCTCCTGCACTTCACCTTGTTGTTTTGATTCATTTCCCAAATGGTTAAAATCCAATTTGTGTACCCAAACTTTTCATTTGTAACCATCACAGATGGCAAATCATGCAGGAATAAGAGAGTTCCCTAAGGTCTGTGAGCGACGTACACCACCCAGCCTTCTAAGGCTGGACATCAGCTGTGAAAAACCTAGAGTAATCAGACCATCTAATCCCTCTTGTTCACCAACTAAAGTTATAAACCATCTGAAGTCTAATATTAGCAGGGAAGGAATATGTAGAATTACATTACTTCTGGAAGTGCGTATAATGTGACCTTGCACAGTAATGAACAGCTTCATTTTTTTTTTTCTGCTGACATTGTGTGTTATTTGCATCTTCTTTGTATATTAACTTGGCAGTATGTTTTGTTGTGTTAATCCGTTCCATAAGGCAAATGTATGCTTTAAAACACCTTGATCCTGCTTTCTAGCCATGATTTCAATTGAGGGACGTGACATCGGTCCCGCCATGACATTGCTTGTTGTTTTACAGCAGGGTGAGGAATAATGCCAAGTTCAACATTTTAATTCACCCAGCTTTTGTACAACAAAGAGTCATTCTCTGTCAGTTAACATGGACCCCTGACTTTGAAGATTAGTGTTAAAAAATATACAATTAGTGTTGATAATTAGTGTTAAAAAAGTGTACCTGTTCCATTTCAAGTCCAGAGTATACAAGAAGATTTATTAGTCATAAAATGCAGTGTAATTATGAAATAAAGTATCAAGTTGTGCAGGCAAACAAAAAGAAAGTGTGCATCTGGATTGTCCATTCAAACAGGTACTGTGAGTAGTATGAATTCTTCATTATTACCACTGATATGCATGGTATGACAAGCAGTTAGTGTGTGCTGCACATGTTACTTGGCAAAGAATGCAGGGTGTTTTTACTAGGATCCAAAACTATCTTTCCTGGAATATTTTTCTCAGGGACAGTCAAGCGAAGTCATACATTTCCGTATTGGAATGGTTTTTCAAACAACAAAATGGTTTACATTACACCAAACGTGTTTGACTTTGCAGTGTTTTGGGGAGCAAGCTTTTGTGCAGCAAACATTATGTAAAACGAAATATGGAACTGCAATTTTTGTTTCCTCATATCATATCCAGCCTCCGGAAAACATAGATTGTTTGTTCACGATAACTATGGACAGGAAGAGGTTGTTTTTGTTAAAATAAAAGTACAAATAGATGGACAAAAACAAACAAATTCAATTTATTTTATGATTTTGTTAAATCACACCTAGGTACACCATGGACGTACAGTAATTTAGTACATGACCAGAAGGGTCTAGAGCCCAAAGGGGCTAGGGAAGGCCCCATTAGATTTTTGTATTTTCGTTTTGTATCTGCATATTGTATTTTGGGATTTACCAGATGTTTCAGTGTCATATCGTTACATTAAGAACTTCTGATCGACAGACGCTCTCCTGTCTGTTTGTGACGACCGACCGTAGTAGATCCACTAACCATGGAGGTAGAATCCACCACCATGCACTAAACCTATCCTCCAGTGATGAATTTGAGCCCCCTCTAAGGGGAAATCCTGGGTGTGCCACTACATAAGGTGTAATTTTGCAAGAGTTGTTCTCATGTTGCGTGTCCTCCTTGGTTGATACAAGATGACCCATCTATAATTTCATCATCTACTAGGAGGAGGGATACAGGCAGGAGCAGATGGCACTAATCAATCAATTAACATCAGCCTCAAATTGCTTTGCCTGGCCTTCTCGGTAGTAGACTAGCCATACTAGTCATCAGCTGTGTATTTGTGATAGCAGTTTTTGTTATTTAAAATCATACATCCATAATACATCCAGAGCTTTGCATTCTTTAGATGTGTCTTTTGAAATGTGTCCTTAAAGGGAAAAATTAGATTTGAAAGAAAAAATGAAATACACAAATATACATTAATTGTGTAACCATAGGCCTATCTTCCATTATGACAATTTGTGGCACTGGAAGATTGTTGTTAATGTTATGTTTCACTTTGTAATAACTTAAAAATTTTGATTCGATTTTGATCACTTTTACCATTTTCTTTTTAAAACTTATACCATCGAGAAAAGACAGACATTGCCATTTTACCATTAATCTATCACTATATCATTCTGGAATTCAGTATTTTATATGGGTCAAGGAAAAAATTGGCATCAAAATTACTTCAGAAAATAACCTTTGCTTTTGGTAAAACAGACACTCGGTGGGACAACCTTAGTCTCTTTCTTTTGATCTGCCGTTTTGATGTGTTGAAAATGAAAATGTATGAGAAATGTTCATCTTTACTTCTTTTGAGATATGATCTCAAGAAATAACTCTAACAGAAAAATGTATGTTTCAAAAAATGACAATTTTTTTTTTTTTTTTTAGTCGGGGTGACAGCATTGTGCCTGGAGTATTGATATTGTGTATTTTTAAATTATATTAATACTTCCACTCTATGATTTATTATTTTATTACTGTGTGAGATAAGTGAACAACAAATGTGTAACCAGGGGATATGTAAATACTTTATATAAATAAGAAAGAAAAGACGGACAATTTACTTATTAGAGTTGGACTTGAACAAACCTTTCTCTGTAAAAACATTTCTTCATGTTTGCAGAGAGAGAAATTCTTGAACAGTAAGCACTGCACACACAAAATTAAGGATGATCATATGATAAACATCAAATGTACTCTCAGTGTTGAAATGAGGTTTTAATTATAATACAAACTCATCTTCAAAATCCACTTATACAAATCATGATTAAGCATCCAAAACAATACATATTATCAGAAATGTTGTCATTCTTTGTAGTGGTAAATTTTTCTTTTGTAAAATTTACCTTGTCAGTTTCCCTTGTGTTTTTTATTTGACAATATTCAAATAGAAAGTTGCATCCCCTTTGGGTGATCCCTGTGCTGCCGCTTCCCAGGTTGTATCGTAAACTTGTGTTTGATCCCTGGCTATTTGGCAGTTACAGGTTGAATGGCTTCTGACTGGCATCCCCGAACAATGATATTGACAAAATAGGGAGACTGCCAACATAGGGTTAGATAGCTCAGTTGGTAGAGCGCCGGCACATTAATCCGGAGGTCGCAGGTTTAAGTCCGCTCTAGTTAATTTTTCTTTGTTTAACCAAAATTTATTCTTTGTAGTAAGTGTGACATTTTAAAGCATGGGTGTGTGATATCAAAAATATTTGTAATCCGTTTGGAACAAGTCGCTGTAATAACAACTAGTAATCCACTGAAGTCTTACTTTTGAAGCACATGTATTTAAGAATTACACTGCACTGTGCAAACAACTGCTTGAAATGTTGCGTGCAGATGCAAACTAATAGTAAAAGAGATCCTGCTTCAAGTTGAAATGAGTGATGATGCGAGGAAGCAAATTGGATAAGCACGCCTGTTTCCTTCAAATGGAAATCACATAACAAAATATGCCGTCACATGTGCAAAATAACCTTCATGTGTATAGTGATTTTTATTACAGATGAAGGGCTTATATCTGCTCTGATTAGTTTCATTTGCAAACTTGTTTTCTGCTTGAGGAATATCCAACTTGGCTACAGCCCAAGTTTATGTTTCCTCAACTATTGTTGTACTTAATGCATTTATGGAATTAAGTACATCAGGGGAGGGGTTCAATACATCTAAATTAAGATGAGAGATGACAAATGCAAATTACCCCCCATGTCACCCATTCCATGTTTCATAGTTTGTGCCTTTTACTTGAACATGCCTAGCGAGTTTACAAAGTATGAAGGGAAAGCAAAAATAATTTATGATTTCATGATAGACTGCTTACTTTCCACAGAAGAAATTAAACTTCAGTTTTTAAAACTGAGAAAATTTTTAAAAATCATATTTTTCAGCCTGGGGTGTGGGAGGGGTGTATACTTTTATTGCCCATTTTATTCATCACAAATCAAGAACCTATTTTCAGTTTGTGATTGAGATTTTCAGTGAGGAAATAGTACATAAACACTAAAAAGTGTTCTCTAGCCACTGGGTTCTATTTTGAACTTGTCTAGCTACAAGAGATTCTAATATGATGACATAGGAACCACAGCCAGAGAGGATTATCAGAGCAAACTGCATGAGAGTGTGAATGACAGGTAGTGAGTTGGGAAGCAGAGAGCTTGCTAGCCACAGGCCAGCTTGAACCAATCACACTGAGTGGCCCCCATGCAGTGGATATAGATTTATCACCTCTGATTATTGCATAGGACAGCTGTTCTGCCATACTCCACACACATATCCAGCAGTATGTCATGTCACTGTATTATGAACCCTTAACTCGTCTAGTATAATGCATGGCACAGCTAGTCTAGGCTCACTCCCAGTGCATGTGTTGCCACAGTGTGTCATGTGTCGGCAGTGCAGACTGCATTCCTCTGCATATGGAACATTACTGAAACCCCTCCATGTGCGCTCTCATGTTGTATTTCTAAACCTGCTGGCCAGTGATTCTTCAGTTTAAGTTCATATGGAGACAGCACTAAAGAAGCAACAACTATCGGACTGATACTCAGACTGTGTGATGTAAATTTCTGCCACATTTACTTCACCGGAATTAAGCTGTGTGGATTAGATGCTGATGCTTGTGGGTTGTCTTAAGCATTCTAAGATGATAAACATCTGCATTGCGGAGTCTGTCATGATCAATTGCACATGTATGGAACTGCCTTGTGGATACTTCTGCTAACTCTTCACTAATATTGGAATATGTACCACTACCACTGACTGATACACAGACTTATTTCTTTCCGAATGCAAGACAGTTTGTGTTGAATTGAAATTGAAACCACTTGATTGCAGTCAGCTCTAAGTAGGTTTTCAGGACTTATATGTTTTTGTTTCACACCCGTCTGGAATTTTTGGATATTGACATTTCTGGAATCAGCACCCATGCATGACAAACTGATTCACTCGGAGGCAATGAAGAAGAACACCAGCCCAAGTGGTGTCAACAGTGTCAGCCCCAATGGGGTGAAAATTAAAACAGAGTGTGACAGGAGCCCCAAGTCAACACCACCGCTACACGGTGGTAACGTAGGTGCTGCTGTTGACACAGATATTGCTGAGCAGAAGCCAATATCACTGTCTAAATTGATGCATGCACGGGCTCAACGCAGTGACTATTACCAAGGTACAGGTGTATTCAGCTTTGAACTTCATCACCGACCAAGTAAGATTTAGGAACCCCTATCCTTGTCTGTTTGTGCTGGTTTTGGACAGATCTTTGAAAAAAAGAAAAAGATTAAATTTTCTTTTTCTGTGATCTGCTTAAAGCCTGTTTGGTTGTCTTGTCTGTTTGTATTGTTTGTTCATAATGCCATGTAGCCAAGGACTAACTCATGTTACAAGTGGCAGAGCATTTATGAAAAGAAAGTTGCATGTGTATTGTGATCCCTTCCTTCCCACCAACAAAGTCATTGAAAATAATCATAAAACATAACATTTTAAATGAAATTAAAAATGAAGATGTTAAAAAAGAAGCCAAAGAGTTCAAGCTTGCTGTCGAGCATTAACACTGTTTGTTTTATTCAAAAGGGCAAAGACATTTGATTTTTTTATTATGTTGGCAGGCTTAAGTTATCAGATCCAGTGTCTTTCAAATTTAGCAAATTATTTGGCAAAAAGGGAAATTTACTCCAAATTTACTTTAATAATCAGAGTATTTATAATCATCAATTTATTTACGTCAAGCAATGTGAGAAAGTTTTGTTCAACTTATTTATTTTATAAAATAACCAAAGGGAGTTCAATGTAGTCAAAGCAATATTTGATGTACAAAACTCTTTGATTTATTAATTATTTGTACCCTCACGTTTAGAATAAATACTTTGGTTGGCAGAATTGGAGATAAAATCGAGAATTGAAGAACCCAAAAAGTATGCATTGATGGATAAAACCTTATTATCTGAATATTTGTATATTTGGCCAACAACAAAAATGTATTTGATTCTAGAAATGATACTATTAGCTTAGAAAATGACCTAGATTCCAGCCACAAATTCCTTCTCTACACCCATGCCTGGGTCTTTCATCTTCAATTAAAACCTTCTCCATCCAGCCTCTCTTTCATGTCATGTGAATGTCCATTCCAACACAAGATAAAACACAACTGGCATGTTAACCATTCAGTGAGCATTTCTTGCACTCCTTTGTGGTGGTAGGGAGGGGGGGTTTCAATTCTAAACACTTCTGACTTTCTATGAAACGTTGACACCATACAACCAACTGTCTTCTTCTGCAACCCTTGCACCACATTATTATTTTTGTGTGTGTGTCAAATTGTTATTGTAAAAACAGATGTTTTGTCACTGTCATTGAAACATTGCTCTCTGTTTGCTCAAATTGTTCCTACAGAATGAAGGAATAAGTTAAGTTCATCATAATTTTATATCGCAGTATTTCATGCAACTGCAAAGCTTACATAATGTAGTAAATAAGAGATATTTTGCGCGCATTATGAAAACTTGTTACATGTTAAATAAATACACAGCTTTAAAGTGACCAGCCCTTACAGTAGTACACCTGTCAGCATGGAAAATATGATTAGTCTCTACACATCAGTTGTAATACGTGTAAAAATTTGCATATTGCACCGGGCTGAACCTACATTAATTGCAGCCCATCTGGTAAGGTAAAACATCCATCTGGACTGCTAAACCATGTTATTGATTGTTAGATTTGAATGTCGGTCTCATTGCTTGTTATTGTTCTGTTTTTGTAGTTTTTGGTCAGTGGACAAACCATATGTTGTTCTGCTTACATGTTTTGTTCACATGTAAATAATGACATGCATGCGTTGAGCTGTGCAGGCAAGCGGATTTCTTGATGATGCTTGACATTTTCCTTCTCAGGGTGTGCGTAGTTCAATTGTGTATGTAGTAGGCGTAGTACATGCAGGTTGCAAGTGTCAGATGTTCATCAGTTCAGGCAATACTATAAAAAGATCTCTTTTCGCTAGTGTACTTGGTATAGAGGTATGCATTTACAGTGCAATGGTTATAGTGAATGTTTTGTATCAAGCCATACCATGCATTTTTTGTTTAGACAAATTCATTGTTACCCTATCTATAGAGCAAGGAACTATCTGTGATTATTTTGTCCTTTCTGAGGATCTCATGTTTCCTTCCAATTCTTGCAGAGCGTGGTGTAGGCAGGGCTGCCTAATTAAGTAACTAGAAGCTCATATTGCATGGTATTGTTTCGGGCTTTTAAATAGTATATGGACATATTAACTGAATCAGTCCTGCGATCTTTTAAAAAATGGGTAATCATTACCAGGAACTTGAAAGTGAGATTTTCAAAGATCTCCATCAAACATGTAGTAGAGCTGCCATTTTGGGGAATGTAATGCGTACTGTTTTGTAGTACAGCTGCATATCAAGACAATGCAGTGTAAAATGGAATTTTTTACTAATTATGTAGCAGTGGGTGATAATGTCATTTATGAGGGGTTTATGATGTCCCTGTATTCCACCTGGATTATGCCAACGTGTTCTATCAAACACATCCTATATCCAGATGACTAAAAGTAGAGCGTAAGGATACCTGCCTGCAGTTTATCGGGCACAAGCAGTCTTTGCAGACACCATCTAACCTAAGCCCCAACATGAAATTAATGAACATGGCCTGTGAAGTTGTTACTGTGTTTCTTGTAACAGGTGCAGTGAGTTTGCAGGAAACATGACTAGGGTTGACAGGCCATGATGTCCCAGTGATCCATGAACATAAAGCCATACCTAGCTTCATTATTCCCCAACCCAATTACTACCCTTAAAGGGTCTATTACACCACGTCTAATTCTGTACAATCAGGGAGGTAAAAATGTCTTAGCAGCTCTATGAGAAATGCATTGTCATTTTGATGAAAATGTAAAATATACCGAGTATCGAATCTGAAATGAATCAGTTACTGTACTGGTTATCGATACATTTGTTATTTTGGAAAATGTGTAAAGACTCGACTAACAAAAACTTGCCTGTGAAGATTTTATTTTCAACTAGGGAATGTGATTTGTTTTTGTTGATTTAAAAGACTATTTCTTTACGAATTGCCTGCAAATTAAGAGTACATCAAACAACATTTGTCAAGCAAAACTTAAATGTTCATATTTGTACTAATTGTAGCAGAACCTTTCTAAGATATGATCTCATTAGTTTCTACATATTCAATGTGTATTAGTACTGAACCTTATTGGATACTGTTGTCATTTTGGGAAGTGAAGCTGCCATCTTTTATAAAATGAGAGTTTGATTTCTGTACACAGCCTGATGTAGTTTAACTGAAGAGTGACCTTAAACTCATTTTATGGGCGCAGTTCACTGCTATGTTAAGTTGTGTAGTGAACAGCAGTTAACAACACTTTTATTGCTTGTAAGTTGCCATGCCAACTTCCCCATGGCGTGACAATCACTGTATATGGCAGGACTAAGTAAAAAGCTAAAGTATCTTCACGTATTAAATTTTAATACAAAAATCTACATCTGTTGGGCATTAAAAGTATAAATCAAAGAGCATGGAACATTTCAAAGCTGTGTTTCTTGTAATGAAACAATTACTCTTGACATCACAAAGGTCATTGAACAGTGTTTTACATGTGATATCCCTTGCTTTACCAAGGACAGCGTTGAAGGACCAGATGGTGGACATGTTAGCTTCACCTTGCAACCAAGGTGTTGAGTGTGTCCACAGTGTTCAGTAATTTGACTCTGGGATGCTGAATTTATGATTCACATGTCACAAACAGCCACAAACCATACCCAAGTTCCTGTTTTTATGAAAACATCTGGCGGGGTTGCTCTGCCATGCTAGATTCCAAGTTGTTTCTTGCCAAATTAAGAGATGAATCACGGCGGTCTTTACATCATTCTCTGCTACTGTTGTGATGGTCCAACCCTGCTGTAACCCCCCATGCAGGCACCAGCAGTCACAGGCATTTCAGGGAGAAGTCAGAGTGACTGGTTGGTTTGGCGACATTTCGCAGCCTAATTGGTTAAGTGTGAGCTTTGATGGCAGCTCCCAGTCTGTGTCCTGCACCTGGTTCCTTTACTGTCACTACCTATATCCTGAGCTGGCATTGTGCACATGTGTCATCATCTCTCTCTCCCTCTGTTGTTTCCGAACCTTTCTTTGCTTTGAAATGGCTGTCCTAATTTGCTTGTTCCATGCCAGGGTATTAAGAAATGTATAGGCGTGTCTGTAAGGTGCCATGTTTAAATTTAGCAGCACCTGGATGCTTGAAGAAATGTGCATATGTGGGTAGGTAGTTAACGAACATGAGCCTGTTAAAATAGCAAAGTGGATATATCTTGTTGGCTTAAATTAATTTTTAATATTTGTTATTGGTGTTTGAATGTTGAACCTGAAATAGTAGGCCTAAGTGAAATGGTTTATTTACTTTACTGTCAATATTATTTTCTCCAAGATGGCACTACAAACCACAGATAATTGTTTTCAGACAGTCGGTACGCAAACCTTACTCTGAAATCATTTTATAGTTGATATAAAACCAATGATTAAAATCCCCTTCAAAATTAAAAACAATTATAATTGGCAATCTGCCTGAAGAAGCATGAACTGATGTTTGTGGTGTAATGATGTGTATATGGCATTTTTGTAGGTCGTTATTTTATGGTGCGTGCTGGATCCCTGGTGTATGTTCTTGGAATTAGGCAACATGGACGACCACATGTGTCTTGAATTGGGTAGTTCTAGTTCTCACCATCACAAGCCTTTCCTGATATGGTAGTTTGTGGTATTGCAATGATACATGGCTTGAATTAGCAAGGGAAGATGGTGGGGGGGGGGTGCATAAATAAGTGGATGTATGAATCTACAGAGTGGATGCTATGTTGATTGAGAGAGGGTGCAACAAGCCCATACAGTCTGTAATTGATTAGGGTTTCCTGCTTGATGGGTGGGCATATGATCTGCCTAGATTTGCTCATTTCTGATATGACTTACAGTTCACCATACATCTCACAAGTGCTACCTGGGTTTGCCGTTCACCATTTTAGTGACTGGCCATTGGGACCAGTTAGCTTGTCATTTCACTAGTCCCTCAGTTTTTTTTCACTTGTCCATATTTCATATAAAATAAGGATGCTTTTCAACACTGAACTAGTCAGCGGACCACATGGAGGAAATTCCGACTGGTCCTTAGTTTTAATTAGCATTTGGCCAGTGGGCCACTGTTAAAGGAGAATGCGAACTACTCATAAATGTTTATCAGTGTTTAAAACATTACTTGATAACGGGTCTTAAAACTGTCATCAATGTGACACTCATCTACTAGTTTTGATTAGTGCAATGAGAAGAAAAGTTAAGAAACACTTTGATAGAGTTTGTTTTTTTATTTGCAAATTGTATTGTCATACAAACCAACAAAGTTACAATAAAATGCAACTAGTGAGCTTGAACTGAACATTATGCAATGTGGATGCATGGACAATCATTTTGACCAGAAGGTAGTGTATTACAAACAGTAACCAGAGATGGGATCATCTTGATGCTATCTAACTGGATGGAGCCAACATCTCTGGTCCCAATAACAACCAGATGGCATTCCTCAAGGTTGGAGAAATGCCTACTGATGTTCAACAGTCATGACAAAAATGTCAAGTGGAACAGCAGTCCTACCAGCTCATGCCATGGATATGATGCTGTAGGGCCAGGCAGGCCATAAAAGCAAACTCTTCCATTTGTGTTTTTCTACTCAACTCATTCAGAATGACAGCGGAGTCATGTGCTAAAACAATCTCAGAAAAGTTTCTGCTTATGTCATGGTGTCTTTAACCATGCTTTAACTGAGCGGAAATAGTGGAATGTTTGTATCCATTCGAATGTGGAAATGGTTCTAGATTGTTAATTCATGGTTTACTTAACTATGAGAACAAGTTCCTACTATAAAAATACCATCCAAAGCTTTATTTTTTTTTACAAATATAAACGTTAAACATTATGAAATTTACATTGTGTATCAAAATTTCAATTTAGAAATTATGCTATTATGGCTGTGATGGAGTAAGGAAGCAGGAAAAAATAAAATAAATTAACAGGGGCTGGGGAGGGTTTATTTCATTGGAAAGCATTATCATGGATTTAGAAAAATACCCCTAAATGTTGAAGGGTAAGTTTTTAAGATCAGTCAGTCTCATATCCTTGAGTCCCTTGATACTGTTTATGTTATTTTATCAAGGAATTCCTTTCACACATGGTTTGTTATAGTTCTTGGAATCCAGAGACCTCACGTAAACACATGATTCCAGACACAATGTTGGGTTTTCACTCTAGTAGTGTGCTTCATCAGTAACCATCTAAACTTTTCAAATTTACTGTTATGTAGTTATGAATGTCAGCATAGGAATGTCCTCAGCATCCCAGAATGATATGCCAACACCAATTACTCCAGTCCCTGTTTTGCTCATTACTTCACCTGTCTCTGTTATCCATCACTGTCTTAGAGAGGACGATAATGATGAATGCTTCTTATTGAGATGACTCAAGAATGCAGGGCCATGGTTATCTCATGGTACTCTTGTTTCTTCTTCAATGGACTGGAGGGAAAGTCACTAGGGAATGTGTTCCAGAGATGTTTTTCAACTCCACCCCTTGCCCTATTTTCAACCATGGGCCATGGGCTGTAAAAGAGTGATAATCATATTTACTTGACAAGCTATATGGTTAAGTTGAATTACCTTATGAATAAAAACATAGTACTTAAATTGACTACAGGAGCTGCAGTAACTTGCAACTAGCAAAACCGAACGTTTTATTGTCTAACAATTTAAATGTTTTATTTGTTGTGGGTATGTGCACCATTGTGAAGATCAGTACTTACACTGCACCAGTATCTGGAGTATCATCTCCCCCCCCCCCGACCCCAACCCTTAAACAAAAATGAAGACTGTACCCTTCTGCAAAGGTTGTAGGCCTACTATTTTAAGTTCAGAAAGAAAAAGAAAAAAAAAACAGAAGATTGTCTTTTCCAAATCATCAAAATGTAGATGTGATTTAGGAACATCTTCCAAGTTTTCTTTGGATCTTGATAAATGATGACAAATATTAGATGCATTTAATGCAAACTGATTTTTTTCTTGCTTGAATTGTGTTTTGGACAAAACCTTATCATGAAAAGAACGTATACGAGATAAAGCTCATTTCCCTCAATGGAAGACTCATCTAAAATACTCAAAAATCCGAAAGTTATTTGTGATGAACTAAAGGGCAGCTACTATCGTACTCTCACACCTTGAAATAGCTTAAGAAATTCAAAGAAAATGTCAACCATTTTGAAGGACCTTAAAAAGGTAGGGTCATATATTGGTAAATACTCCAAAAAATAATGGCCATAAAAACTTACTTGGTGAAAAGCACTGCAGCTGTTGATAGTATAATCTATATTGAAAAATGATTCCCTTCTAAGTAATATGGGTTGGATATTTGTTCACCCGAAACATTTTAATCTGAGAAACTATTCATGCATGAATCGTTTCAAAAATTTCTGAGGGTTGGTGTCCATTCGTGTATGGTGCGGCCGGAGATGCGGTTGGTACCCGCTATCACCTCGCTAAATGTGGATTGATTCGACCTACTTGTGAAAATACTGTTCCATTTTTTACTGTTTTCTCAGCAAGTAGACACTGTATTCAGCTGAACCTTTCACATGTGAGTTTTATTGTATCTTTCTTTATAATATTGCTTATAAATCAGCATTACTTTGACAAAAACCAATCTATGACCTTACCTTTAAGTGCATCCTTCATTCATTGCAATGGTTTGAAACTTGTGAGAGGATGTGAAGTAATCAGGTACTACTACTATACAGCTTTAAATCCTATTCAAATGCCAGGCGACGCCCTGTGTGACTATATCCAGATGTGCCATTTTTAAACCAGTGGTATTATTGGTCATTGAATCACAATCATCTCAAAACAGTTGCCTTAAATCGGCAATGTGCGCCTCTATAATTAGGACTTGCAAGCGTTTTGATGCTGACCTTAATTGTTTGCAAGTGAAGGTGCTTAAATACTGCTCAGAAACATGGGGGAAATTGAAGCCAATCTGGAGCCAGAGCTGGTGTCATATTTTATTAATTAAAAAACACCTGACTGGATCTGGCAGAGTCATCCAACCTAAAAATAGATGCGCAACAAAGGTTGTTGGTAAAAGAAAAAACCACATCTGTTGAAAATTACAAACAATACGTAAAGTGTCCCATCATTAGTTACAAAACTATAATTTTTTTGTGAAATTAGTCTGTCTTTGAGGATGATATGTAGATTATTGTCTCCCTTGTCAGCCATCTGTCAACAGATTGTTTGCTTGACTTGTACAAGTTTAGTTCCCAATAAATCTGCCCCTGCTGATTCTGTGGCAGTTAACACCAAGGTTGACACCTTGACAATTAACAGTTATGAAAAGTGATTAGGTCACTGCTGTATCTCATTAACATCATATAAAGCAAACATCCCTTGTCAAATTACATTCACACACACACATAGATTTTGACCTTGTAGTACAACTGCAAAGCAGCTCATGGTAGTGTGTGCCCAAAATGCCAAAGTGATTTCTTTATGTCTTCCTTTTAAAGAAGTTAGAAGGAATTGGCTTGAAATAGCAGAGAGTTTCTTCCAGATGTGTACATCCTTTTTGAAGGAGGGCACAGGATGTCTTGTAAAGGATGAATGAATCATCCATGTGATTGATGCAAAGTGTTCTTGGCTGTACTGAAGACTGTCCACAATTGAAACATTATGTCCACTTCTTATGCACTTTCATTTTAGTTTTGGAGAAAATGCATATTCATCCTTCATAGAGAACTGATAAGTTGATAGAGGTGAAAAGTTGAACTCATATCTAGAACATGGGAGATTTTATTTCTCATTGGGATTAAAAGTATTAGCTGCCAGTAATAATTGAAATGGTTTTGTTGTAATAAACTGTTTGTGTGCGTCTTAAAATAGAAGGGAATTTGGGATAAGATTGAAATAAGCTACAATTTGTAATAAATGAATACACCTCTAATCATTTGTATAATAAGGATGAATATCAATAACTCATTAATATTCACATAAACAATAATTGATAACATTCTGACTACAACTAACATGACCTTGGATACTTTTGGAATATAATAATATGAAACTAATAAAAGTTGTAATAAGAGCCCTTGCAAATGACGTTGCAAGCCCAAAACAGCGCCCTCACTGAGGTCAATGAAGACCTATCATTGGTTGAGAGTTGTGCGCAGCCCTACATGTGTGCAAGTTTCAAGTGTTTGACCTCAGCAATGGCAGCCAAGTGCAAGGGTTCTATATAGTTGTGTAGAAGTAAAAAAAGAAATCAATTATAATGTTGCTGAGTGCACTCCAATATGACGATACATCTCTAGGTAGAGATCTTTACACTGCAATTTTTCTTCAAAATGGGTAAAGTAACAGTCAAAATAATATGAGATATTGATGGCAATTTGTATTTGTCTTCCGAGTAATTTTGTTTAGGCATTGAGTGAATATATAACATCAAATTTACAGCAGTTGACTGTGACTGCAGCTGGATCACTGCTTTAAACATCCATAGCAACATCCACAACTACCAATTTGAATGAGGCCAGAGGCTTAACTTTGCTATTAAGTGCTAGTTAATGTGTCTGCTGCCCTCTGCTGTTGAATTATTGTCAAGTCATCCAATGGGGAAATTGCAAGTGGATGATTACATTACCGTAAATTGTAGTAAAAATCAGTTATTATTTCTGGTATACAGGATAATAATTGAAAAGAGAGAATTTTTTGAACAAAGCTTAAGAATTATGCATCCGTCAAGAAAATGTGAGAGTTCATTCCCCAATGCACTTACTTGTAGCTGTTGTGAAGGGGGACAGTATAATTGACAGTTGGTTGATGTGTGGGCTCAGGTGTTCCAAACCTAGTGTAATCATATTATAGCTTCAATAGATGCTACCTCATGCTCTATGTCCTGGGAGGATTCCAAATTGAAATGCTGGTTTTTACATCTTATTATAAGTAGGTCTGATGGTCTGATGTATCACAGTGTAGGTGCAGGGACCTTATAGCTTAAGTTGACCTTCCATGCTGGCATGTAATGCATCATAAATGGATTTTGTATTCACTTTATTACTGTTCACTAAATTGGTTTAGAAGATTGATGACCAATTTATTTGTTCTCATGTTTAACCATTGCTGTAACAGTAACAAACAAATGTACCTGCACTGAGGACAATTTGAATGCTGTCCATCCTTATGTTTCTTTATTGCTGCTATTCACCCACCACCCCCCCCCCCCAAAAAAAAAAACCCAACAACAACAACAACAACAACAACAACAACAACAACAACCCAAAAATAAAACATCCAAAATAAAACTGGAAACTGTATAAAAATCCACACTGTAGATTTCACCCTTGCTCTATGATGTCGTGTTTGTCAAGTGTTAAGCATGCATAAGCTCGATCTATCAAAACGATTACAGTGATCTATGAGAAAATCAAATGTTACAAAGCTTTGAACAAATTTCACAGGGCAACTTAAGAATAAAAGAACATGGTTTTCATCTAACTCATTTTGTTTAGTTTAAATGGGAATACTTTAAGATTAAGGACCCCCCACACCCCCCTTCTCAATCCTCATTTGCATCACATGCTGGCTGGTCAACAGGCAGCATGTGTTGGTGATTTGTCACTCAGGTCTTGGATTCTCTGCCAGCCCTCCTGAGGCTCATGCACCTTGCTGCTAGCAGACATCATTTACCCTCCTCACTCTGAAATAATCCTTAGACAGCATATTTCATCCACCTGTGCCATTCTCACATATCTGGAGGTTGGTGGGCATAGCTTGCATGCCAAAATTCCTGGGTTTGGCAGTAAGTACACGGGCAGTGTGGATCATAAACTGTGACAGCAAGATTCTAGTTTTAACAGTAAAGTGTTGAGTTGACTGTCGGCTGATTAGGGCAGTCATGCATGGCATAAGTATCATTGTTAAACAATTTTCAAGCAAATTAAGAAGAGATATGCCATGTGTTTTAACTTGAACAGAATCTGCTTTGATAAACTAATTGCATCAACCTTTTCCCTGAAAGTGCCTTTGAACATTTGTTATTGTTATGTGACATTTTCCACAAAATGTGTGCATTAAATTAGTACCTTTGACCATTTTAGATCTATCTTAAGAAATAATAAACCAATCTAGTTCCTCCCCTCACCACATTGACCAATCACAACCGAAAATAGTCAAAGCTCAGACATGTCAAAGTCCAATTATGCAGTGTAAACAAGTTTCCATCATTTAGGTTCCCACATCATGTCTGCAACAAAATGAGAACCACTTTCGTACTAAATAATTTTATTCTGGTATCCATTAAAGAAAGAAAGCTTCAGATTATATCTCATTTTGTCCTTCATTACCAATGATACCTTTGAGTATAACTATCATGTTCCCCTTTCTTTCTGTCTTTGTTGGTGAGGAGTGACAAATATCCTCGTTCAAGTTGGTCGTAAGAGAGGGCCTTTCAATTTATTAGTGCTAATAAAACTGCTTCCAAATGGTGTAGGATTCCTGATGTAGGGGAACTGCTGGAGGGGCCAATGGTCAAAAGTGAATCCCCAGTAGACTACACGGAATTCTATAAAGTAACATGTGTTGATCTGCTGACATGTTTAACAGGAGGTAGCCCTGTGAAGTCTATCATCGGGCAGGTCTCCCCTGCCTTCTGCCTGCAAACTCTCCTGCAATTGAAACTACTGGCAAAGTCATTAGGATTACCTTCCAAGACTGATGACAATTGGCGTATTCATTCCTTAGTGGAAAGTAGCTGATAGTTTGGCTGAGCTGGAGGCATATTTGCCAGTAGTGCTTTTTACCATTCCCAGTGGAGAAAGAGTTCCTAGTTCTAAACATATCTTGAGACATCAGCATTTTTTAATGCCCATGATTCAATGGCTTTCACATGTGTTCATAAGGTGGATGTGGCTTTGGACCAAACAAGCAGGAGGAATTAAAAGGGGTAATGTACTTGGGTATTAAAACTGCACTACTGCTGGAAAATTAAGGTATATGATGAGATGGATTGATAAAAGTTTATTATCCCTCACATGGGGAAATTACAATGGCCTTGACAAAAACTGGGTAAACATATCAATCAGTTATTAGCAGAATATTGAAGAGATGTTAAAATAAAATGATGGCATATAAAAATGGACTATAACATATTTATTCATTTTACAAATTCTTTACTACATTCATTTTTAAACTGTGGAACTACTATTCTAGTTCAAATAAAATTTACAAGGATAAATATGTAATGAGGGATTAGAGCCATATGGCAATTCATCTCTCCAGCTGCTCATGTGATAGCTGCTGGGATAAATGAGCTGCCACACTGCTGTGTGCTGATACCTTCCTCTTTCAATTTGGGGTTTAACAAAGAAAAACTGACTAGAATGGAATTTGAACTGCACCCTCCAGATTAACGTGTCGATGCTCTACCAACTGAGCTATCTAGCCCTAATGTTGGCAGTCTCCCTATGTTGTCAAGGGTGACCAGTCAGAAGAAACTGCCATATAACCACGGATCACACCCAAGTTTCCCCTTTTTCCTTAGGAGCAGCCACTTCTAAAGTTGGTTTGAAATTCAGCATGTGGTAGTGGATGGTGTGAGTTGAAGGGAATAGATTAATTTGGAACATGTGACTATGACCAATGCTCTTCAAGAAACTCTGGAATCAATGACCTACCTTCCTTCCTCTAATACCCACCTCCATATCTGCTTGTAGATTAGTCCCCATATATAGGACCAATCACAAGAGACATGTTAGAGGAAAGGATAAGGTGGAATGTGCTCTGATTGGCCAAAAGGATGTAGAAGGATATGAACGATTGGGCCAATTTGTGAGACAACTTTCAGTTTGGGACATGATTTATGGTCTGGGAAGTTGGAAGGCCACAAGGAGCAAGACAATCTTCATCTTCAAGATGACTACAGCTATTTTGGAAATAACTTTGATTCAAGTTGATTTGATTGAACTGACTGAACAATGTGATGTAGAGTATCCTGAATAGTTATTCTACCTGTTTGTGTAGTCATCATGTAATGACAATGCACAGGCTCACTCACCTTTCTCTCACCTTATACCAGGTGGCCAATATGTAAAAGAGGGTGTCTCCCTCCCCAGATGTTCCCATACTTAAACACACTATTGGGGAAGGGGGCCTCTTACCTTAGTTCAGGTGGATTGGCTGGGGGAGAGGTCGTGGAATTCTCATCACGATGCTAGCCTAGAAATAGCTTGGTTTAGGGGTTTTGCTCTGTTTTTGGTCTTGGTGTCTCCTTAAAAAAAATAACTTCATAGAAGTAATTATTCTGTAATATTTTGTGCAGTTTTTTGGTATCACTTTGTGCGTTTTTTTCTCTACTGTTATTCTGTAATTTTATTGTTCAGTTTTAATTTTACCTTTTGTTCAGTGCTTTGGGGTAGTGTCTATTTAAAGCGCTTTATAAATTGATCTAGGACTATTATTATTATAACATAAATAACCACATGCTTAAAAAAGTATCTTTAATAAAACCACCAGAATGCTTGCACCTTTGAAGATGGACTTTTACAATAATAACATGTAAGGACAAGAATTATATGAATCACAACATTTCCAGGTGGTTCACACTGATCAGACGACATGTTCAATATTGAAAGTCAAATAACTGACCTTTATGTCAAGGTCAAGGTTGAAGTATGTGGGATGTGTAAGTGACCTTTGGTGACCCTTGCTTTCCTAAAGCTCCTAACACTAAACAGCACTTGGCTTGTTTGATCAAGATGGTGTAGGGTTGAAAGTGTCACTGTTTTAGGAAGGATGTAAATTATCTCTGGCATTTTTGGAAAACCTTTTCAAATGACCTTCTGTTCTCTGTATGAGAAATAATTGAAATACCATGGGATTTCTGGTTATCGAGTTTACATTAACAGAAAACATGTAGAATGGAAAACTGAATCATGAATGGTTAGAATATGAAACATTGCAAGGTGTTTGGCACAGTTGTTTGAAATGTACCTGGAACATATGCTGGAAATGGATCTTATGTCAAGTGTTGTTGTTTCAAAATGACATTTTGGCCCAGTAAAGATGAAAGATGATAGCATCAAGTTCAACAAAGTAAACTAATTTTTGTAAAAGAGTTTCAAACCATACAGAGAAAATTTGTTTGCTTTATTACCTTTAAGGTTGCATACAACTACATTGATAGTTGGCCTTATTTTTGTGTGGGAGATACGTTTATTTTTGTTCTTGAAAGATAAGGTGCAGTAGAAAATTACATTTTTCATTTCACTTGATAGTTCTTGTTTATTGTTATTTGACTCGGAATAGAATATCATTAAAGTCCACTTATGAGATATCATTACAGGTAACAAACAACTCTGCCAAATGGCCAGAGAAGTTCAAATCTAATATGATGAAGGAAGAAATATGATTGTGCACATTTTAAAACAAATCCCCCGCTTTGTTTAGTTGTCAAATACAGACAGCATTGTATTCATTTAACATATTCTTGATATATTCCTGTGAATTAATATTTAAATCAAAGTTGCCTACTACCGTTTCCTGATGCGATACATTTAATAATTAATTTTTTTTCAGTAGGAAAGACCCCCAAATCATAGCATATTGGACCAGCTGTAGCAGCTGTGCATTGTAATCAAAGATTGAATGCAAGCTACAGTTGAGTGGCCAGACAGAGCCTAGCTTGTATCTCACACACTGCTTTGTCCACCAAGTGACCTGATTTACCCCTACTACTGGTGGATTCAGTTGTAGCAACCATACCCACCAATGTACCTTGTCTAACATGAACGTGAAATAAGAATGGGAACTAATTAAAATCAATTTGCATATGTAAATTTAATTTTGTCTTGAATGCCAAATCGTCCTTCCTTGATAAAAGTTCTAGTATATGAAAGCTTACAGTGCATGGAGTGGGTTTTGATTCAAACCTGTCTACATATATATCTTCTTACTGCAAGTTATCATACTTATTCAAAATAGTATTGCCTCTCAAAGATAACTCACAGTGTGTGTGCACTCGGCCCACTTTCCTTATTTGGACGGTTCTACTGTAATTCATTATGAACTGGGATCTCAAAAAGGTAAGGGTAGAGAGATAAGAATGCTCAGAGGTTTTACAATCAAATAGAGATAGGGGACTGATGCAGGGTTCCTTTAAGTTCCAAGTGGAAGGTGAAGACTGGAACATACTTGGTAGATCAGAAAAACAAACTCTCCAAAAAGTAACCAAGCAACAGATTTATGAATCTATGAAACATGGATATTAATTGTGATCACTCACCATTGTACTAGCTTAATAGACAATAAACGCAACCTTTGAACCATTTTTACTTTTTTTTTTAAAGGAAACAGAAAAATAAGTAGGCCCTATTAATCATGATGAAAGATATGGATTATTAAAACATCTTAATTTAAACAAAGCATTCCATATAAAACAAGGTAAAATGTAATTTTGAGGGTAAGCTCAGTCTGATTAAACTTGATAAACTGTTTGCCAGATCTTCCAGAGTATCTTGTTTTAACAACAATCTGAATGGAATTAGAAATATTATACAAATACTGGATACATATGTGTGCATTGTCGCAGAATATAATTATGAGGTGAAGGCTGGACAAATCCATTTCATGAGGCAATGCCGAGTGAAATGGGAAAGCCAGATTTCACCGAATGATAATATTCTATTTCACCGAATGATTATATTCTGAGACATTGCTTTCAATATTGGTTTTATAAAACTCGCACATAGATCCTTGTCATTTGAAAAAAAATTAACAACAAAACTAGCAAAACAGTCACAGAAACTTGTCCACCCGCACTCTGAAAATTCTATAAAAAAACTTCTTAACAATGTGGATGACTCCATGTAGACACCAACCTTGTCCACCATTACATGACCTTGTCCACCATTACATGACCTTGTCCACCATTACATGACCTTGTCCACCATTACATGACCTTGTCCACCATTACATGACCTTGCCTCGCTTGGATAAACAGGTAGGTCAACAGTTATTTTGGAAACAACGCTGCGAAGCATCAGAAGGGTCATATAATGATCCATATAGGACTCCTATATTAAGTTTTGGAGCGTTGCGGAAGTATACATGTATGGCAAAATAAAGGAAGAAACTTGATGCGTGTTCTTCCAATCAAGTATCTGTGTGTGCTGTATATAAATGTACTTATTAAAAGCTGTTTACAGAAGCTCTTTTATCACAAAGCAGATGGCTAAAATGTTAAGACTATGTTTGGGTTTTTTTTATAACCAGTCTAGACTGTTATAAGAAAATATGGTCTGTCAAGCACTCCATGGTCCCAATGTGATGTAAATGCAAACTGAATAGTTTTGAAAATATTAAAGGCAGGATATACTTTTGGTAGTTGTCAAAGACTAGTATCCTCACTCAGTGTATCACAACATATAACAAACCATGCCTGAAGCCTTTCTCAGATTCAAATATTTTAGTGAGAAATTACCTCTTTCTCAAAAACTACATTACTTCATTACGTCGTTTCTCACAATGTTTTATACTATCAGCAGCTCTCAGGTGCTCCTTACCAATTAAGTTTTTTCTGGTAATGTATTGCTTGAGTAATTACCAAAAGTATCCACTGCCTTTAAAGAAGAAATTATGTGTCCTTGGTGAAAAAAAGACATGTTTTCAATGTTTCTTAAAATAAAGTAAAATACATTACAGGCCATTGCAGACTGAAAAATTAATGTTTTTCTAAATGCATCTCGTTTATTACAGAATTGCAAAAGGAGAAATGTGTCAGAGAAAGAAAGAAAATTAATTCATTTCCTTGTACTTTACTTTAAAAAGGAAAATATAAAACAAGGTTATCTACTTGGTCTACACTGAAGTATTATCTCATAGGCCAGGTGACTGGCAATATAACACATTTTAATAATTATCACATAAAACAGACATTTTGAAACACAATTAACTTGTAATAATATGGGGTTGGACAAAGAAAACAACAGAAACAGAAAAGATTAGTGTGATCAATATGTAGTTCATTTCCATGCCAAAAGAGGATGAGGTATTTTTCCCCTTTTTGTTTTTAGTTTGTAGACGATTAAGCTATCTAAAATTCATTGACACATTTAATTTTATGTTAACATAAGCTGGAGTAAGTTTTTTGGATGTGTTAGTTGTCCAGGCCCCCATACCATTAATACAGACAGAGCCAAGGGTATTGGCATGTTTACCAGCTAGTGCTTGTAAAACACCAAGGCCCACATATGTGTTGGTTCTCAGCTTGCCTGTAATAGTTACCACTCAATCAGTAATAATATCAGTTTGGGGCTGTCTTTTGTAAACAGCTAGCAATCCATTTTGCAATAACTACTCTTGCTTGTCAATGGATGGAGAGCTGAGGGAACTCATTATGGTGTGTGTATGCACCACCTGGTAGAATTCACTGATCGGAGGTGGAGCAAAGGGAGTGTACACTACACATGTTCCTTATTTCAGTCTATAAAAAGTATAACCAACCACTTTTGCAATGCCTATTTTTTGTACTTTGAATAATCCTCTCACATCACTTCCTCCTTCCATCAACACAAGTCCCCTTTGGTTTCTCCCATATCAATTTTCGCCTCAATTTGTATTTCCCATGCTTTGAACAGTCCTGTGAATCGCTTATAACAAACTGCTAAGATTGTTACTGTTTAATACAATTGATCCATTTTATTCATTTGGAAGTTTTCCTGCTAATAATAATGAATAGCCGAGTTGGTAGAGCCGTCTGTTTTTTTATGATAAGTGTGGGGGCGATGCACCATGCTGATCGATTCTCCTCCACCATAACGATCCATAGATTCGATAACCATGTGTGGTCAATGCTACAGCGTACATGCACCTTCATTAGAGGCTGGGTTTACACTGCCAGGACTGGATCAATAGTGGTGACAATACCAGCTGGTCTGTCACATGCCTAGGTTTCTGTGGGATTGAGCCATCTGTGGATGCTGGTAGCTAGAGGATCCATGGGTAAAGTGTTCTAGGGACCTCTCTTTGCTTCTTTTGATTGCCACGTGCTTAGCTAGCTCTCTCAGTTTGCTGTGTTGCCTTGTTTAAATGTATAGTTCTACAACAACAAGGATTAAATTGATACAAAACATAATAGAGCTTTGGGGTACACAATCCGTGTTATTAAAGCTTATTTTATAGAAGTGACCAATAACTCAATGGTATAGTTAAATTTGCATGATATACAAGAAGCTAAAATCAGCTTCATATGCTCTGTAATGCAGCCATATGTTTTCCAATGTTCATTACAACTTTGGAGATGGTCGGAAATTATTGTTATTGTTATTATTGTTATTTATTCAGCCATCACAACAATACAAAACAATACAACAATACTTCCAGATGGGCTTGGATAACCAAAAGCAAAGCAATTACTGTGATCTGTAGACCTGCTGCCTCACATCTGGTTGTAAAACAAATAGCGTAGATGTACCATAACAATTTATATAAAAATAACAGATAAGAAAATGAACTGTAAATAAAAACATGAACATTAAAGGTAAATCAAATATATTGCAAATTTGCCAAATTTTCATCAATTAATGATTGGATTATCGTGAAGACAAGATATCTCAGAAACCAAGTTCTTATTATAATCAGTTATTTTGATAGGATGTTAAAATTGACATTAATCTGTCACCATCCACCATCCTGTCCTGTGCACTTCTTTTCTCCTACTTGTTATCAATTCTCTATCCTGACAGTCCTCCACTGCAACTGTCTGCATCATCCATCTATCCAAATCAACCAACCATAACGGATGAGACTGATTGGTGTACTTCATTCATCAAGATTAGTGTGAGTCAGTTGTGATGTCAGGATGCTGATTGCACTAAGTTCAGATTTGTGTCAATGAATTGTACCACTACCAGACAACCTTCTTTAAACATACAATACTTGGTTTTTGAATTAAGTTGCTCCATCACAAAAATGCCTGTCTACTTTGTAAGTGTCTGCCAAAAAGTTAAATGTAAAACCAGTTTAGTAAAATAACAGGTGGTAATTGTATGGGTTTGAGACCTTTTAGAAAGAAGTAGGTCAGTCTCCTTGATTCCGTCATTCATGATTGATTCCTCCAAAGTGCAGGGAATCCTTGTCCAGTACAAAGATTTCAGCAAAAAAATCTTTATTTAATTCAGTGACAAACCTGAAACATTTTTTGTTAGACAATAAATCATTATTACAAAAATCATTATCACATAAACTATGGAGAACATTCACTAAATTGAAGTTATTGTTGTTATTATTATGGTTGAAACTGAAGCAAGTATCATATCACTAGGTGTGTATCCTAGAGGATTAGTGCGTCATTATCAATATGAAATCAACATGGGACTGTCAATCTTAGTGGCTCTCTTAACTCAAGCTGTACTACTCTCATAAACATTGTTATACACAATCCATCTAATAATAGTTTGGTAATAATATCTTGTTCTTGCACCTGTTTTGAGTCTGCAAGAGATCTAAATAATCAAATGTATTATCGACTGAGTTCGGGTAATTGATTCCTCTTAATTAATTTTTCTTGACAATAAGCCTCTCTGTTTATTTTAAAATGCCGATATTTCTGTATTTTTATGTGGTCAGTGTTTGTCTGAAATAAGTCCATATGGTTGTAAGTGGTGCAATTTTAATTAATATTCATTGATTGAATCCTGGCCTACCCCCTGGCAGTAACTGCAGAACAAAAAAGGGTTAGGAGCCCCATATGTGTTTGTTCATTGTGTTTTATGTATGTAAACTGATGATATAGCAAAATAAACAAGCCAATTCAGACTAGCTATGGAAACTCATGGTTAATGTATCAAATCTTGTGGAATTCTGTGGAAATATAGAAACGTTTTCATTGGTGTGGTTAAACCAGATACCCAGAGTGTTGACTGTTTTGATTTGATTATGTATTTCTGTAATGAAACCAGGGACCCTTATTTATAAGTGATAATAGCCTTGTAACACGTAGGTCTGAAGATACCTTTGTAGAGAGGATGTTTTACATATGGGAGGAAAATCCCAAATATGCCAACAACCCAAGCACTCGGGCAGGAACTGAAAGACAATCCAAAAGAAGGCCCCAGTCTGGGATTTGAATTGGGGTCCTCAGAGTTGATAATGATAAGTAGGGAAAAAACCTCTGAGCCAAAACAGTTGTTCAACTACAAGGCCTTTATCATTAACTTGGTATGGTGCTGTTAAAGAAAAATATTTTTTCAAGATGGCTGTTGCTTCTACCAACATACATTGAGCTACTTAACACTACATTTGTTTGTTTTTTCAAAATCCTCTGATCAATGTTATACAATTTCCAATCATTAAATGAGTATAAATGAGTAAATGGGTATATTGGTTTTTAAGATGAAAACAGTGTTTAACAGTTGCCTGTTGAGTAAGTCAAATCAATAGAGTACTTTTTAAATTTGAATATTAATGGTAGTGCCTTGGGTTGAAACACAATCTTTGCTATAAAAATATAATTTCATAAAGATGAAATCTTCTCAGGTTTCTGTGTTAACTTCATTCATACTAAGTAAGCTTTCACTGTTTCAGATTTAAAATGTAAAACATTTTATGTAGTGATATATGACCAACCATATGTTTTTTTTATGCAAGCAATTAATAATTTATCTACTGTACAATTCCTGGAGAAAGTACTTGTATATGATGACATTGTGTGTATACTGCATTCATTCAGCACGGTGTGCTTATCAAGGCGTTCAGTGTTAATCACCAAATGAATGATTAAATGAGAACGATGCAATAACTGATGGAAATGCCCTTTTTGTTATTACTAGCTTTATAACGGCAATTGCTCCATGATGATTGGATGATTGAACTAGTGTACACTGATGTTGAGTAGCTTCTAACCTTGAATGTATTACTCAATTGTGTACAATGCCATTATTGCCTCAGTTCCAGAAAGATGGATACATCAAAACTTAATAGTCTGTTTCAATATTTAGATGTTATTACCTGCCCATAGCATGTCAATTCTGACAATTATATTCTTTCTTCCAAGGTACAGTCCCTCATTAACTATTAATTGGGGTGTTAATGAGCTCAAGTATCTCTGTCCATAACAACACATTCATTTTTAATCATTTTGGCTTGATGAAAGAGCCTTTGCAATGCATAGTTTATACTGCTTCACATCTTACGTCTGCTATTTTGATGCCCCTTGCTCAACTGTTGTCAATAATACAATAATCTGTATTCAAGAATCTTGCCAAATGGCAAATGAGTCAATTTCTTAGCTTTGAACAAACATTTCCCTGTCAGTATCATCATTGTAAACAAGCAAAAAAATATATCATGTTTAAATGGTTTGCTAGGAAAATCATCTGCTTAATCCCACTGAAACTCAAACCTCATGATAATTTTAACTCTAGAAGCTCAAAGTTTTAGGAATGAAAACTTACTTGACCAAGAGCTAATTAGAGAGATTCTACTGAGATTATAAATTCGATATCAGAATATTTCAAAGCAAATATATATCATTGACTGAGGTGTTGGATAATTCCCCTTGTGGGTAGCCAGCATTACAAGTGACAAATGATGCCAGTAATCAAGTTAAGTAATTGAACATCCTAGAAAGGCTTGAGATAATTTGTACTAATTCAGCACTGTCAGATCACGCTGTGTGGTACAACATGTGACAGTCATCTTTTATGTTTATAATGCTTAATTTTTACCAAGCTGCTAGTATCGTTCAAACATTGCTAAGCACATTATTAAGCAGAAGTTGATTACCTTTTAAAAACTAAAGCACTGACAGGTTCCCAGTTTGTTTTTATGGGCCATGCCAGGAGAAAAAAATGGTCGCTTCAAAAGGAGACTAAAAAGTTTGTAGAAACTCAACTTGGCTTCACAAAGTAAAACCTCACCGGTTCGCTGTGCTAGAGATGGGGGTGCAGTTATTTCTGCAAAAATGCCCACAGTTTTGGAAAATCCTGGGGAGAACCCTGATAGTTATTCTACATCTTTGTTTTTATTTTCACTGTTTTAAATTGACGTTGAACTTGTAATTATTTAGATTGCTAGAATTGGTCATATTGGCAGTCGAATTAATGATAAGTACAGAAGAACTAAATACTTATTAGATTGGTTCCAGTATGCATACTTTGGTCTGAAGGCTAAATATAACAGCTGTCAAGTGACTGTGAGAAATTGAATGAGCCAATTAAGTTTTTATAATGACGAGCAGTGATGAACACAAAAACTAACCCCCACTGTCCCCCAATGTGATAGCAAGTAGCATCATGCCCAGTTAACCTTTTCAGACACTCCGACAGCTTGCATTTTTTTAAGGAGACTTTTGTGACAGAAAGGATGTGTAGTTTGCTTGAGCTCAGTTTACGCAAAATTATGCAAAGTGCTGAATTGCAAGCTTGATATTTCTGCTGATTCTCTTTAAATAATAATCAGTATTTTAAAAACCTGGGAAAATGCCCTAGAAGTGTTGAAGGTGAGCCAGAGAGTATCTCAGGAAAATACTATTTACTTAGGTGGTTGGCAAGGTGCATTAGCTGGGCAAACACTAGTACTACTCTACTACACCCATAGGATGGTAGCTTCCCATCCCCTGCAGCTGAGAAATACCAGGTGAATAAACCCCCTACGTTAATGACAGTGCATTACCTGGCGCCATGTCTTGCCATTTATGTGACCAGCAGGCAGGTGAACCGCCCGCTCTTCCTCATTGTTCCTGGCGCTAGCTTTTTCCCGCGGCACGCTTGTTACTGTTGGTACAGGTCGACAAGCTTTAATGAATTTCCATAACTCAAGATGTCCATTGATTTTTTTTTTCTCATCCCCTCATCAGAAATTGCTCCAAATCTGATCTTGCCAAGCAAGTTTTGTTGTGCTGTGAATGTATAGTCGCAGGGAGGTACAGTATGGCAGCTGTACCTCAGGATTGGAATTGTTTAGAAATATAAGTGCACTTTGAGTCTCCAACACAAGTGTTCTTCGTTGTGTGCATGGAAGAAGGACGTAACGAAAAGTTGGAGAAAGGGCGTATGCAGTTAATGTGCAAAATTGTGTTTTAAGACAACTGAGTTTGAAAGTTTGATCAGTTTTCTGCCATTCATAAAGTCATCATAGGAAGGTTAAACTCTGCATGGGAATGGGAAAACCATCTCTTTGGTGTAATACTAGCAAAAATGATCTCTTTGGTGTAACACTTTTGTGGCGTGTCGTGGCCGAGTGGTCTAGTTCACCGAACCCAAGCTCTGGTGTTGTCAGCAGCACAGTGTGGGTTCGAATCCCGGTAAGGCAAGGTACTTAACCATAATTGCTTTGTAAAAAGTATGAAAGGTAGTGCATTCTGCTCTACCAGCCAGGCTCCTAGTGGATGATACCCATGCCTACATCCTTACGGACTGTGAAGGGGGTAACCCTGTTTCAGCCCCAGGAGTAGGTGGCAACGTGCCTCTGGTGTCAGTTGATTTGGGTCAACAGCCCAAATCAGTTAAGTGTGTAGCCCTCACCTTGAGTGGCTGTTCGGCCTTGTGAGTTAGGTGATATCTCATAAAAAAATATATATATAAAAAAACACTAGCTTCAAAAATGTTAAAGTATGCCACCTTTTTTTCAGTAGCCATTTTATTGCTTACAGCCTTTTGTCACTGGAAAAAGTACTTAGTGTGCCTGGATGGTTTTGTCACATTGAGACAATAAATAATAATCAAATGTTCAAGAAATAAATCATTAAAGCAATTAGAAGCTGTGGAAGTGCCTTTATTCTGTCATGCCCAAAAATTACATAAATTGCCCAAACTTCCACAAAACCTAACAATTAATTATCATTCTAAGCTTCTTTTTGAATTCAACTTTTTAAAACTTATGCTTGAAATATGAGGTGTCCAGCATGAGCTTACTTTGTTCACTTTGTTAATTTAATGGGACATTGGTTTATATACAAACACATGTATAAGTTGACATTTCAACATTGTTCATAGCTTAGGCCGAGTTCGCAAAAGGACCATTTGTCGTCCAGAAGCTGGTTTTGTCTGGAATCACACAAATGTTTTATAGCATCAGTCCCAGTTATATCGGTTGGTGTCTGTTGCTGATCCATGTCAAGTTGTAGTTTTGAAGACAGCTTAACCTGTTTTTAAATCACTCCATAATCAGTAGTATTCTTTATGTCATTCATTTCATTCATACTAATAAAGTATATTTTGTTGATAGATTGTCTTATCTTTTTGTTGTGTTTTATTCAGATTCAGCTGAAAGATCTCTGGACCCATTAAATAAAGGTAAGCTTTAAACATAAAATAACTGAAAAAGTAATTATACAATGAAATGATTTATATATATGAGACATGGAAGTCAAAGACCAAGAGTCTTGGTCTTTGACTCAAGACCAAGAAGTAAAAATCAAAGTCCATAACTTAAAAAAGCAATTTGTTTTTATATAACATGGCTAATTGATGTTCAAACATCAACAGGTAATATTTTGTAAGCCCCTTCAAAACAAACTTTTTGATACACTAAACAAAATATGTACCACATCAACTGTTTTTCATCTCCCTCAAGGGGTAAGACCATAGAGAAAGGACCTGCTGATGGTAAGAATTAGGAAACAGTATGATCTATATGGAACTTATCTTATTGAGCTTTCAAAGGGGAAGTGGTGTTATAAACTTTGCTGTCTCCAGTCACCAAATACCTGTGTCTGCTGTGTGGGCAAGATCAATATGAAGGCTATGCTAGGGGTTCAATAAATGGTTAGTTTGAATGCACCCCAGTATCTCTATTGTGGGCCAGTGTTGTACAGAAGAAGCTTGTGAATGTAATGCTTTGAGAGGACAATGGATATGTTACTATTGAGCTAAGATTAAATGCTCAGTTTGGCTCACCATACAGTCAAAAAAAACTTTGGAAATGTGAGCGCAACGACAGCATATTCCAGCAGCTATTATCAGAAGGGTCAACCTGTGAGAAGAAGTGGACTATCCCCATATGCAGGGCTTGCTCAACACCAAACAACTGCGATGTAGGTGTGTGCCAGTATGGGGTCATGAATATTGATCACAGTGAGCTTTGGATTATTTAGTACTTTGAAATATAAACGAGAGAACGGGACAGGTGTCAAGCACGACAATTTGTCCTCTTGTCTCCTCATCATCATTATCAAGTCATATGACAATCAGCTCCAGCTATAGTGTCAGTTCTGTCATCTTGGAGTACAATGATGAGCTATGTTTATGGACCATGGCTAAGTGAGTACACACAACTGACGCTAAAGAACATCCATTAACACAGTGCACTTATTATTATTATGATCTAAACCCATCAATTCCTTGTTGAGTTATTCTGCTTGATCACATGCAGGGCTGATTGCTTCACTTAGGAATTGGATTTAATGGGGGGAGGGGATGAGTAAAAGGGTTGTTTAAATCCATTAACATGTACCTGCTTTCAAAATTAATCAACTGTAGAGAGCACGCTATCTATTTAATAAATAGAAAGCATCCTTTCTGAGGTTAAAATGTTAATGTGATGGCAGCGTTCTCTCTAGTCTAAAGGGGTAGAATGCTGTAAGATTTGAATTTTCTTTTTATCATTTGAGTAAAACTGTTTCAAGCGAGCTGTTTACCAACAACCAAGACACATTTTGATATCTTGTCAGAGTTTTCTGATAAAATGACATTAAAGGTCATATATACAGTACATATGATACAGCTGGTTCAACTGAGATATGTTTATCATCATCATCATTTTGACCCTGGTCAACCATCATCCTCTGTGATGATAGAGACCATTCAGGTGGTGTGACTTCCCGGCAGCAAGTTCTCCAGACATTTCTGTCTTTCATGAGGGTTTTTTAACTCGGAGACACTTTCAATTACTGCATGTATCTTCAAGTAGATCTTGTAGATTTTATGCGGTGTGCCAGTAGTTGTAAGTAACACGTTTTGGTTCCCAGAGAATGAATTTGTTAGCTGCTTTGTCTTGATTGCAATGTTGTGGCCTGCTGCGCATAGTCGGTGCTCTCTCACTTTTGTGGATATCTTGGGAAGATAACTTTAAGTTGCTGGTTAGATGTCTTCTGCTTCCAGCTTATGTCAAACGCAGCCTTAAGGAGTCTGGTATAATACCTATCCATGCTTTTTTCCAGCTGTTTGGTTAGGGTCTATGTTTCAGAGCTGCAGAATGGATCTGGCTTGATAATGTCTGGAAAACTTTTTTGTTTGATCAGGGAGTTTTGATTTCCATATCTTGTGCAACTTGTTGATGGCCTGCCATGTTTGGTCTCTTCTGCTATACAAGCTCCCAGGTATTTGAAATCATTGAGTGGTTGGAGCCCGTTACCATTCATGGTTTTGCATCAAATCTTTATTGAAGCTCAATATTTTGTTTCTTCTTCTTGGCATTGATTTTGAGTCAAACCTTCTCTGCCTCCTTTTCAAGTGCTAGTAGAAGCTTTTGTGCTTGCTCAATTGTACATGAGAGAAGTGGCAGGTCATCTGCAAAGCCCAGGTCGGTAATTGTCTCCTTTTCAGTTCTGGATTGTCTTGGTTTTATTCTAAACCCCAGCTCTCTGGTCTTATCAGTGGGGATAGCTTGACAGGATCCACTAGTCTAGCACCATAATGAAAAGCAATGGAGAAAGTATATCTCCCTTCAAGACTCTTGCTTAAATTTCAAACTCTTCTAGCTCACCATCAGGTGAAATGACTTTGGCATATGCCTCAGACAAATGGACAAAGGAAACCATTTATGGAAAAAATTGTCAGAGTTGTGCATGTTCATGAATGGGGTCTGCAGTTGGAATAATTACCCAAGCAGTTAGGAGTTGCAACTTATTATCATTATGTAAGTGAAGTGCCCATCCATCGGATATAGATACCATAGATACTTCATTTGTGATTGCATAATCCTTATATGACACACTCAATTTTAAAGGGTCAGTTGACTATATTGTTGTTTGACCACCAGAGGGAGCTATAATGCAGTACATACAATGAAGCAGTTGAATCTCATTATGTACATGGTAATATTATTACTGGTGATTTGGTGATGGTGCTGTAGGTTACAGATAGTATAAGTTAAGGGCAATTCAGAATCTATCTCAATGTTTTGGGGGGTTTTCTCAAAAAAAAATTTGACCCATCCAAATTTTTGAATTCAAACGATTTTTAGTGTATTTTTTTCCTATTTTGGGGGTTTTTACTTGAATAATAAATAACAATTTTCAATTCTTTTTCTTTGACCCATTCACCCACATTTGCGACAAACATTAAAACAAAAAGTAAAACATTGATACTTGTGAGTGACCATCTAGTTGCTTTAAGTACTAAGTCACTCTTCACCCATTGGTCTCCAAGTAAGCAGGCACGGCACTTACAAGTAGAGGAACTTTTGTTTTCAGAAACAAACAACGACATTTTACTTGTATTTCTTTCCTCCATGATTGAACCAAAAGTGTTATCACCAAATTCTGAATTAAGATTTATTAGTTATGATTATCTCCTTAAATTTTTATCCATGGATATAGTGAATACAATTTTAACAGTGATGCCATATTTTTTTTGTCAGGAGCCATTTGATTGCTTATGGCCTTTTGTTACTTGTGTGCCTGGGAGAAGGGCATTACAGCCTAATGCCTTCTTCCAGGTACAGCCTAATGCCCTTCTTCCAGGCACACAAGTAACAACATGCCATCAGAAATAAGCCATATGCAAACAAAATAAAAATGGCATTACTGTTAAATTTTTGTTGCTAGAATTACCCCAAAGAGATGAATTGCAGAAAACCGATCACACTTTCACACTCAGTGATGTATTGAAACACAATTTTGCACATTAATTGCTTCTGGTGACTTTCGGCAGCACGCACACAACAATGTATTGCACTTGTTGATGCTTGCCAGTAGTTGCAATATGGATTTCATATAGGCCAAAAAAAATAAGGGTTCTGTTTCCGGTTCCCCGACCGACCCTAGTTTTTAAGCCACGACCCTAAACTTTTTATTCGGCCTTTAAAAAAAACGGGGAAAAAACGAAGAAAAGAAAATAATAAAAAATTTTACCTGGAAGAAAATGTCTGACTTTTACCAATTTACCATGTTTTAGGCAACATTTGAAATAAAAACCAGAACATATCAAGAAGAATTTACAGATATCTCCGTGATTTGAGCCTGCGATGTCCAACGACTCGACTACGAGCGAAAAATACCCACACAATTCAATTCGCACGTGTGTACACGGCGCTGTATGCAGCGCATTCCACGGGTTTGCGCAATCTGCAGATTGCGCACATTTTTGCAAAACCGGCCGCTTGAACTGCCAATCTGAAGATTGCGCTCAATTTGCAAGGTCGAGCAGATTAACTGCCAAATCTGCAGAGTGCAAACTGCAGTTTGCGCGCAATTTTGCCTAATTTGTTGTGCAAATTCGTTGATTGCGCTCAACACATGAACGATCGTGGACGTATCGTCAATCGTATCGGAATTAAAAAAAATTGCAAAATAAAAAAACTTTCCGACCTACCAACCCTATTTTTAAATGACATGTAATCGGAAACAGAACACTTTTTTTTTGGCCTATATACTATTAAATAGAATATCTGTGCACCATGGGTATAGGAGCTGTGGTCAAAGTAATAGACTTGTATAACTATGTACTGTGCCAGCGGTCAAGGCCTTCTTCCTCTATTACAGTTTTATCATTCTTTAGATTTATTTAAGGAATGTCTCAAACTGTGTTGTTCTATGGCTGCCTTAGGTAGACAGAGGGCTCAGTGTGTAAGGGTCTTGCCATATTAAAGAGTGAAAATACAGGTTTAGTACAGCTGTGTAGGCCAGTCTTGACATACTAAGCAGCATGTGTCATGTTAGCCCTTGATTTCTGACCAGTTAATATTGGTTTTATTTAGAACTGACCAATCACCAAATACCTGCTAGTTCAAAGGTATAGAATGATGCTGGCCAGTGGGTGTGTGTGCAAAAGCCAGATTTAGAGACCAAACCCATGTAAACAAACAACAACAACAAAATAATGGACAAGTACTGTAGTGTAAATATAATGTAGAGAATCATCAAGGTAGGCAGTCTCTAAATGATGGCTGTTGTTGGTAGAGTCATCCTGGTCGTTGCAATACTCTCAATGATACAGCATGTCAGTCTCATCTGGTGTAGTCCTGAGGGATGTAACAGCTGAAAATAAACTCAACTTGGGCGCATCTTTCCACCACTTCTCCATCAGTCAGATTCTATAAACACCCACAAGGGGCAACCATGGAGACACAATATTTTGTCCTGTATACCAACAGTAGGGCCATGAATTAGTTGCCCTTAACCAGTCATAGAGGGAGGCCTGACCAGGTGATTGTTGTCAAACAGGCTGGGAAGAAAGACTGGAGAGGTCTGTTCAATTGCTCTACAAATTGGTGGGATCCAGGTGGTGGTTTGGATCGTGACCTTGATGGGGTCACCCTTGGTGTTGATGTCATATGCGGAGTTCACATACAGCTCGGTTGCATTTCAAATACATGAATTCTCAGGTCATTTGGTAAAATGATCACGTAGCCAGAGTGATCAATTGTCGCTTCTGTATAAAAAAAAAGTGTCATTTCAAAATTCAGTTTAAAACACTCGGAGATTGCAATTTTAATTCCCTTACTTGTTTTCTTCCATCTTTTTAATTTTAACATAACATCAAGTTCATTAAAGGTCAACATTTTATCTTGGAGGTAGGTTGTATTTCCAGATATTGATCTTAATGTGCGTTTTTCATGTTCAAGATCATGTTGCAGCTAGAAAATGACCTATGGAAAAAATTAATGCTAGCTAAAATTTAAAAAAATCATGGATAAGTTGTAGAATTTTGAAGCAAGGATCTTAAACAGGTAGTCGTAAAGTCTGGAATAAAGACTAACTCTGGATTTATCTGATGTTCATAACTTGCCCTAGGGGACACCAAGCTGTGTAATTTAAGGCGGAGGATTCCTGTTGAGGGAAGAATTTAAGTGTTTGGACAGGCGGCTGGCAAGGTGTTATAACAAGAACAAGAAAACAATTTGCTCACATGACACACATTTCCAGGTGTTGGGCGTGTTGCACAATGGGAGAGCTACCACAAAGTTTTAATACTCCTGGGAGTTCGGTTAAGTCTGTGAATGCACTATGCAGTATACTTCATTTTGTTGATTGTTAGCTAGCGCTATCATTGGTTTTGCTTTTTCCGAACTTGTATCTTAAAGGAACGTTACAGAATTGGTTAGAAAAAAACTTGTAAAATATACTTTTTGATCACAGATTTACATAAAACTTACACGGTCTAATGATGATAGTAGAAAACACCCCTTGAAATATTTCTGTCTGAAATGTCATATTTGATGAGAAATTAATAAACTAATTTTCTGATTGGAGTTTATCGCTCAGTGAGCGTTTTATTCATTTGTTGAATCCATATGATTTCAAGCAATTGTGTAATCGGTTTTTCACTATTTTCTCGTGACCCAGATGGCCGATCGATCTCAAACTTCTACAGGTTTGTCAGTTTATGTATATGGTGGATTACATAAAGTACTTACACTGCCAGCAACTGTTTTGTTAGCAAAAACCAATTCTGTAATGTTCCTTTAAAGTTGTTCCTAAACTGGTGGTGGTACAAGTTGAAATGAAAAACAAAGCCACATTTTTTTCGCTTTTGTGGTACATGAAATGCTTAGGCCTACCTTTGAAGTCAAAGATGGGTGGCACTGGCAAGGGCTCATGCCCACACCACTCCATTTAGCTTGCGATGTGATCTTAGTCAGTAGTAATAGTATTTAATACATTTGCAGCAAGGTCTACTCAAGGAACCAACTGATATAAAGGCAGCTTGACAAGAAACCACTTTCTATTATGTATAAAAATAAATATTTATAATTTTTACAATTTTTTGTCTTTCCTTACATTTGAAAGATCTCCTTTTTAAATACCATTAGTGTAAGTAACTAGGTACTAGACAGTCATATTTTGATTATAGGTTTGTTTAATTTTGCTAATCTGACCCAAGTAGTAAAACATTAAACCGTTGCACGTTTCCGTACAAAGTGTGCACCCCTGTTTTAAGTGCAAAGCTGTAACAGCATGTGGACTGGGGGCTTACTCAAGAACCCTGGGAAACTGTTGAAGATGACAAATTACTTCTCGGGGCATTCCGAGCCTCTGTGGGTTGTCTTCTTCGGGCAAAATTAGTTGGGACAGATTGTATTTTTTCCCTTATGGATGTTCTCTTTTACAGAAAATAATGGGAGGATGCATTTCAAAGCCTACTATGGCATGATGTCTGTGTTCTGTTGGAGGCCCTGGAAAATGTTTGAAAATGAATGTTGTTGGTTTATCTGAGCTTTACTGTGTATATCTTTCAGCAGGAGAAGTTTAAACTGTTTGTATTTATCTCTTTACTTCTGCTCTCTTTCTTTAAAAAAAAATGCTGGTTGAACTATTCATGCACCATGAACAAACTTTCTATTAAAGCTGCTGATGGAGTATTTATGCTACATTCTAATCAGTGGGTGAGATTGATTCAAGCAAACAAAGGCTCTCTACCTGGTTGGTGAATGTATGCAAAGTGATTTGTCCTGAAAAGAAGGTACAAATAGGTTATCTACTTCAAGATACTACAGCCGATGTTTTGCCAGTCTGACTCTTGGGTTTGGTTTAAGCTTATAGCTCCATTGTTCAAGTACTGATAATCATATGATAAAGTAACGCATGAATTAGTACATGCATTTTACCATGCTTTTATCTGATGGTTTCTGTTAATTGGGTGTTTGTGGGCTTGCTTAAATCTGTTTGTGATTCGAGTGTTTCTTTAGGCCTAGATCTTGCTGTAACCATAGAGCTACAAACCTGTAACCATCTTCCTCGTGTTCACTTTGAAATATTCATAATAAATAGTGACCTCAAGCCTCAGTTTGGTTACATTGTTTTGAATGGAAGAAGAAAAATGGCTGGACTGTTGACCATGATTCAGGTGTTTCTTGTCAAATGCCATTTTTAGTCTTGTTTGATGCATTTTGTTATACCCACATAATTTTTATAAATTAAAAAAAAATCTTCATTGGAGGACTTGAGTAAAGATTCTTGTTTGTTGGAGGTTTGAAATATTGTTACAATGCCATTTTGATAAGGACATTGTTTTGTGCTGTAGCATATTTCTTTCTTTCATGGTTGTATCAAACTTTGATCTAATTGACAGTGCTTATACTCGGTGTTTGCTGGTCCTACATCTACTCCAGTCTTTAGATTAAATATTCTTATTCTGACCTCAGTTCTGGGCGAATGATAATTCTTATTGTCTGTGTACTAAGCATTCATCAAGTCAAGTGAGCCGTGATCAATGCAAGAAGCAAACATTGCCTGTCCATTCATATAGTCATTATCATAATCGCATTCAGAAGCTTCCAAGCAATCACCCATTAAGTGTTCCTTATAATTAGATAGGTGAATAGTGGTGCTGTTTACAGCCTTGTTGACATGTTAATTTCACTGTAAGGGATTAACTGTAGTTGTGTTTAGTGTTTGACCGTGACCAAGGCCTCTCTTTAGTACAGGTGACTTTTTCTAGTTCATGGTCAAACAATAAAACCTTACAATTGATTCATGGTAGGTACAGACCACCAGCCTTCAGTGGGTCTTGGGCTGTTTTTATTGTTGCGTTGGTGTTTTTTTGTTGAATATCAAGTAATAAACCACAAGGGAAACTGACTGGGTAAATGTGTGGTTTATTGCTTGATATTTGAAATAAAAAAAGTCACATCCCCCTTAAGGTGATCCCTTGGCTGCTGCTTCCCAGGTTGTATTGTAAACTTGGGTGTGCTCCCTGGTTTGGAGTTTTGTGGTGTGCTTTCCTCTAAATGTATCACACAGGAGAACTTACCACTGGCATCCCCCCCCCTTCATACAGGGTTTTTGGGTGACTGAACTGGTCCTCAGCCCCCTGAAGTTTGGTTTGTCAGTGGACAGAAATTTCAACCATCGAACCTGATTTCAGCCAATAATATAATGTTTTATGAACTGAACTTGTTACATAATGTTTGGGAGCATGAATACCAAGCACGTCTTGTACCATTCAAATTGAAGTAATTTGGGTTCCATGTATGTGTATATAAAACATGTGAAGGAGACAAACCACTCTCTTGACCAGGATCAAATGCTGTCCCAAGATTTAAGTATATACCCTCTGCATTCTGTTGTTGTGTCAACATGAAGTTCAACCTCCAACCTCCATGCATGAAAGAAGGAATTACGATAGTAAGCCAAGAATTCTGTCTGGCCATCTTGGAATGGTATTTCATCATGGTTTCATGTTTGTAGGTTCCCAGCTGCATAAACAATGACATAGCCACATGGCTCCTAAGTTTAGAAATTCCATTAATGTTTTATTTCGCGGCCTTGCAATTATCCACATCCAGTTCCTATCTTCCTAAACCACACACAGGGTTCTCACCAGGATTTTTTAAAACTTGGAGGCATTCTGGATCCAAATTTTTAAAGTTTGGCTAAAGCACACTAAATTGAAAAAAAGTCCTCATAATGTTTTATACCTGGTGTTTATCTTGGTTATAAAAGCCCTACTGTGCATTCTGGGGTATTCCAATAGATAGATAGATAAATAGATAAAATGGTTTATTAAAACTGTCCTCGCAGCACAAGGCTGAATTACAACAATTTTACATTTAAAAACATTACAAATTTGTATTAAAGGAACATTACAGAATTGGTTAGAAAAAAACTTGTAAAATATACTTTTTGATCACAGATTTACATAAAACTTACATGGTCTAATGATGATGATAGTAGAAAACAGCCCTTCAAATATTTCTGTCTGAAATGCCATATTTGATGAGAAATTAATAAACTAATTTTCTGATTGGAGTTTATCGCTTAGTGAGCGTTTTATTCATTTGTTGAACCTATATGATTTCATGCAAATGTGTAATCAGTTTTTCGCTATTTTCTCGTGACCCAGATGGCCAATCGATCTCAAACTTCTACAGGTTTGTCAGTTTATGTATATGGTGGATTATATAAAGTGCTTACACTGCCAGCAACTGTTTTGTTAGCAAAAACCAATTCTGTAATGTTCCTTTAAATAAGGGGAGGAAAATACATCAAACATTAAACATGCAAAAATATATTAAAAACAATAAAATCAAAAAACAGGTCAACAAGAACCTGAGTATCAATAAAATAAGCAAATCATTGTGTGTACCCGTATGGTAAACATTACAGTTAGAGGAACATGTTTCAAAGCTATAACTGCATTAAAGCTGGGTTTTGTTCAATAAATTGGCCATATACATAATCGGACTATTTTTGTACCGTTTGGTTCGCCAAATTGGTAATGAGATTTAATCTGAGTTTCTCAAGTTCTTGTGGTGAATATCTTTTCTACATGGCGGAACCTAAATGGTTTTATCTTGATGTTTTTTGTTATTTGATCTGCAGTAAAAAAAATATATATATATAATAATAATAATAATAGTGGCTTCTTATATAGCGCTCAATCCATCACTCAGTAACACCCATGGAACTCCAACACTATTATATAATTTATCCTGCTATATATGTGGAACTACGTTTTGAAGCTTGAGACATTTTGCTTTTACATAGCACCATGGTTTACAAGGTGCTGTGGCGCAATATGCAGCAAATCAAATCAGGAAAACCTGGGCGAACCCTTTCTCTTAACGATAAGTGCACTGGGGTTCTTTTACGTGCGTTACACAACACACGGGACCTACGGCTTTACATCCCATCCGAAGGACGCAGCAATAATGGTAAAGTGTCTTAAACCCACACTCTGCTGATCAGAAACTGCAGAGCCAGAATCGGGTGCTCTTATCCGCTCAGCCACCGACACGCCTCTACAGTGGCGTAAACAAATATATATCTATATAATGGCGGGGCATGTCATGGCCTTGTCTCTGATGAAGGTCCGGTTTGGATCGAAAGCTAAGGCCATCTCCCCTACTAGTTTTATATATGTATATATATATATAAAACTAGTAGAGGGAAAGGCCTTACATTTTTATTCAAACCAGACCTTCATCAGAGGTCGAAAGCTTGGATCGAAAGTTAAGGCCATCTCCCCTACTAGTTTTATATATGTATATATATATAGTTTTATATATGTATATATATATATTAAACTAACAGAGGGAAAGGCCTTACGTTTTTATTCAAACCAGACCTTCATCAGAGGCATAAATAGGCACAAACAAAAACAAATCCATTTATAGCAAAAAGAGGAGCAAAGAATAATGGGAAGGTATCCAGAAAAAGGAGGGAAAATTATAGCCAACCAAAGTTACTAATTTACAAGCAATGGGGTGGCTAAGAACCATTCAGAGTAATTTTAGGGTAGATGGCCTTAGATTTTGATCCAAACCGGACCTTCGTCATATATATATATGTATATGTAAATTATTTAGTTATAAATTCTTGTAAGTCAGTTGAAATGTTTTCCTATCGGCAAGTGGCGCATATTGGCCCAATGTGCTAGCCTTGTGCATGTGGAGAACCCTGGCACAGTTGACTCTCATGTTTCTTACACTCCTATTTACCATAAATCATGAATCTTGCCTTTGATTTGCCCAATCCAGTCTGATGGCAATTTCTGTGCCCCCAACAAATATCAAAAAATCAAAATATTATAAGTTAATAATAATGAATCCCCCCTCCCGTCATTACCCTTGGCCACCATCATTTTGAAGTACACACGAACTGAACTTCTTTCAATTTTACATAATTTTCCTGTTTACTTTATATCTCCAAACTTAACCTGGAGGTATAGATACCCTCAATTTATTCAGTCATTTTGTGCTGGTATACACTGTTTCTTAAGGTCATCCGCTTTTATATTACTATTGTCCTTGTTTCCCATTTACTGATACCATCTCAAGTTATATGTATTTGTACTGCTGGGCATGTGACTAAGCTTTGGTGCCAGTGAATCATTACTGTTATAAGCAGGTACCACCATCTTCCAAATTTATGTGAAAAAAAATAGTTTGGTTTGACAGGAGGCTCTTTACAATTGCCAAACAGATGCAGGTGTTTAGGACAACAAACTAAAAACACTTACAAGCATTCTCTCTCCATTGTGAAACCCCAAGGATCCAATAAATTATTTCAAAGTGCTGAAGTTAAATGCAAATTGCATACTTGATTTCAACATTTCTCAATAGAATGCTGGTATATTTACGGTTGTGAAAGTAAAACCTATTTCCTTTGTAGCATTTCTTAGAAAACAACAGATGCACCAACAATCATGCACATTGAATATGAGAATATAAGGTGTTTGGAGTACTAAGACCCATTTGTTCATGACATGGTCTTAAACCCTATCTGATATATATTTTTTCAGTTTGCCTTGTTTCTTGCCTGAACACTTTCGTCACAGACACTGAATTTCTGGTAGCGTAATTTGTTGTCATTGGAATTTTCAAGATATGTTTTACAGACTGTAAGTTTCCCAGATGATGTATTGTACCATGACTATGATTTGGTAAGATGCCAGAAGTATACTATGTCAATTATCATTATCCTGCCTCTTCATTTGTATGTTCATGTATATCAACATCTCAATCCCAAAGGAGTACCCAGGTTTTATCAATCAAGTAATAAGCCTAAAGGGAAAGTGACTGAGTAAATTTTAGCTAATATTTGGTTGAGTAAAGAAAAATTTACTAGAATGGGATATGAACCTGCTATCTCCGGATTAAGGTGCCGGCGCTCTACCAGCTGAGCTATCTAGCCTTTATGCCTATTTTGTCAATATCTTTGTTCAGCCAGAAGCCATTCCACCTGAAAATGGTGTATACTCAAGTTTAGGATACAACCATGGGAAGCGACTGGACTGGGATCACCTTAAGGGGGATACAACTTTTTATTTCAATAACAAACCACCAGGGAAACTAACTGGGTCAATTTTAACTTTATTTTAGAAAATTGGACTTGTGCGGGATTTGAAGAAAAATGTTAAATATGTCTATTATAAGTGCCTTACCTCTCCTTTTATTAATGCCCAACAAAGTTCCTATAAAAAGTTGTGGTTTTGTTGTGCCTTTAAATTGATGGATGAGATGCTTACTGTGCGAACTGGGAAAAGGTTTCTTTGTCCTATTTGAACAACAAAGCATTAGTAGTTGTCTATCAAGAACACAACATGAACACTTTTCAGATACAAACTAACATTTTTCTAACACTAGAAGTTGAGAATTGTGCACAACATTATTAAGTCAGGCATTATGTGCTTGTTTCTTGTCATACAAGAATTTTGCTAAAATGTGGAAACATGATTGTTTTTGCATATAGACCTGTAGTGATCAAGACAACTGACCACTTAATAAAATATTTGGCTAGAAATCTTGGTTTCTCTCTTGCCACCAATACTTGCTTGCACTTCAACATGAATTGAATTCTGTGCTACAAGATAATTGTTGCATTTTTAACTGAGAGTACTCAGTAAAGTTGCTGGTACAATTTCCTTCAGTGTTTATACACGCATATAACGTACTATGATGTACATTATATTTTAATGGGGGATATAAATGTAATTATTGGGCCCCTGGTTGAAAGCAAACTAACCAAGCAGCTGGCAGAAATGGGGGTTGTTAGGTGCATCTGTTTGTTGTATTTCATTTCATAGTGGTTTGGTGTTACTGAATTTTGTAGGATTTGAAACTTGGCATGGTGAAAAAACTAGTAAGTTTTGTGGTAACACCACGCACATGAACAAAATCTCTCTTATGAGTTTTGGTGATGTGGTGGTTCTGAAAAGAACTGATGAAGTGAATTTGTTTTTCTTCATATTCTGTTTTGGTAGTTCAATTGTGTGTACATTTATTTCCCTTTTAAATGGTCGGAAGGACTGCATAGCGAAACCATTAAGAGCTTTAGTGGGTAGGAGTTAAGAAGTATCACAGCCTGTCTGATGTACTTCTGTCAGAGCTAAGCTTCTCTCATTATCAATTCAAATCTACGAGGTCAAGTTCATGGCCAACTAAAATGCTGCTACTTTTAACCTTAAGATGTAAGCCTTTGAAGTAAGAACAACATAACAATGTTGTTGGTTTGTTTATGGGCCTCTTGTGGTTATGCAAGAATGAATCTTAAAACTTTTCGCCCAGTCAAGATCAACAGGGCTCTTTTGACAAGTCGGTTAAATGTTTGTCACGGTAGCGGCTCTCACGCGACTATATATGTTCTCAAGAGACTGCTGACTTCCGACTCCTGCCCCATTTAATGACTTGTACCACCAGAATGTGGTACATATTCATTATTCATGTGTTTGGAACACAGTATACAATACATAATTAATTGTGGTGGACAGCCAATGAAACTGCCTCGACAATAATAATAATAATAATAAAAGAGAATTTATATAGCGCCTTATGCCAGGCCTCAAGGCGCTTAACACGGAGTAAAATTTTTTAAAAAACAACACCAAATGTAGAAACGGCAGTTTAAAAACCACAAGAAAGATAATAATAAAAACAAAACAAAGCCACAAGGAGCAAAACGAATTTTTAAAATGAGTTACTTATACTAGGTTGCCAGCACCTCGCCCTTATGTCAAGAACCAAAGCAACTAACATACAAAAAATACATTAATTATTATTAGTATTTATTTATTTTTTTTTTTTTAAATACAACAAAGAAAACGAAAAGAGCTAAAAACAATACAACAGTGAGGCAAAAAATTTATAAAACTTTAAAAATAGACGAAAATTTAAATTTTAATACAGAAGAACACCAACAAAATGCAAGAAAGATAAAACAAAATGCAAAAAGGGGAGAGGTTTCCAGCACATCACCCTACGCCATGATCCTCAGCATCTGGCATACAAAATTCTTTAAAATTAGTAAACAACAAGTCAAACTGAATACAGAAAAACACCCAAATTTAAGCAAAGAAAGTAAACAAAATGCAAACAAGTCCATTTTATCATAGGGTGGTTATAATTTCAATATTTTAAATACACAGAATTTTTATGTTAGAGAGCTTTTGTAAAAAACTGTTGGTGTAGTTAACTGCTTTAGTGACTTAGTAATTTATCAAACAATATATACTTAGCTTAAACAACATTTATTATCTATCTGTTTTAGATGTGTTTGTTACCTTATAAACATGAGTAATGCCTACAGTAAATGCTTCACTCCATCAACTTCCACTGTGTTATGATTGCATAATTAAAATTACAGAACAGCTTTGCACAATACCAATCACAAACTGCAGTAAATTCACTTAAATACATACTTTTGGGGGTGTCAAAAAGTGTAATGATTTGGAACTCTGTAGTTAACAAGAAAATTTGACTTGGTTGACAGTCGCTTCTAGAAGCTTTTCTCCCACGCCCATGTTTGTAGGCCTACAGCCAGACAAATTTCTTTCTTTATGAGTTATGCATGACATGAGTACTCCAGTGTACTACTCTACCTGTACTCACACACATGTATGCGTTAATGTTGAAGATGTGTTGTTAATAGTCATGTCTAGTTTGAATATTCATGGATTTTTTAAGAATTGACCAATCGGATGCTCATGTTTGAAATCGGCTGTTGAGACATAGACCATGAACAGACCACATTCAGGTTGTTTAAGTCGTTAATAGTGGCCGTAGTCGTGAGAGCAGCAGTCTTGCGAGAGTATAGTCACGTGAGAGCCGTTGCGCTATCATGGCGACAAACATTGAACGACTTGTCCAAAAGTTTAGGGCTCTGTTGGTCAGGGCATTGCTAAATTGGTTGTTGGGTGAATGGAGGACTGAAACATTTACTGGTTAAGACTGTTTAAGCTGTAAACACACCTTATGAGTCACTCCCTAATGCTACTCTTGATGCTTTCAAAATGCTGTGCTTGGCTACTAGTACATCTCCCTTAGTTTCTGGAAAAGCTTGCTACGCAATAAGCCCTAACGTACCAGTATGATATCAATACAGATTTAACTGCATAAAGCATAGGGCTATTTAAACATTCTAGTGAATATTACAAGATCAAAGACGCATACAAGTCAGGAGTATAATGCACTTACAAGACACATCATTGTTCAACCTTTTTCATTGTAGTCTTTTGGTGAATAATTAGTAGACAATTGATTGTATTTTGCAATTAATTCAGTAGAATCCAATATGTTCAAGACCATTTTTGTGTGTTTTGGTACCAGCAATTTTTGAGGCCGTAAAATTTTGATCATTTAAAAAAGTTATCTTTTATGCCTGGCTGTGTGGTGACCCAGGAGAGAGAATATAAGCAAAGCCGACCTAGATGTTTTCATATTATAGGAGAAGCAAACAGAATGGCAGGTGAGTGTTGCACAAAGCTGTGAAAGTTTCAACATTTCATTGTGGTTGTTATTAGTTGATGAAGTTCCTTAATTTATGTAATTTGTTTTGACAATGTTGTTAAATACACCTGTAGCTTCCCGGATAATGCTGTTAAATTGGATACTATGGATACAATAATCTAACGTAGAGTTGAGGTATAGAGGACCAACAAGCTGCTTATCTACAAGAGATTTATGACAAATATAGAACAAGTAATTGTTGTTTTTAGGGTTTAGTGCACTGAATTTAGATTGGAGGCATTGTGTCTTCTCATGGGAAATTAAGTTCAGTTTGAACACGGTTATGAGCACTGTATGTCTTAGCACATCAAAGTGATCACCAAAAGCATGTTTATGTGTTCAGTTCATCATGCCGGTATGATCAGATCAAATTTGTTGTATCTGTGTTACTGTATGAATACTGTATCTCGTAAGAAACTTAGTGTCTTAGCTCGGTGTTTCATCTTATTCATGTTCGCAACATCACAAAGCAAGAATATATCTTGACATGTTTTGAATATTTTGTGACCAGTTACGTTGGACAAATCTGTACAACTTTTTTGGTTTTCTTGAAGACGAGTGCATCACAGGAAAAATAATTGCACAAAGGGATCATTAGCCCTAAGTCAAAGATCCAGCCTTAAATGTGCTTGGTTAAAAAGAAATAAGATGAACACATATGTTTGTAGTCCTTTGCACTTCCAAAATTTGAATTCTTTTGTGACCTGTGTATTAGTATCATAGAGAAAGGTTAGTATCAAAAGCAACTGCTGGGGCAGTGGTGGGTACTTGAGGTTGGTCAAACCGTGTCGTGGATATAACCACACCAAAGCAGTACAGACCACAGTGGACAAGCAAACTAACAGCATAATCATTGTGAAGTGGACTTTTCCTCATTGTTGGTAAACAGAATTAAGGTCTTACAAGATTGTGCTGTTAAAATTTTACTGATACAGTAACAGTTGCATAAAGGGAGATCTTGGTATTATATCTTTTAAAGCAATGTTTACTGCCTACTGGTCAGTCTTGAAGAGCTTCATGCAGTTAAAGTATCATTTTGTGTGTTTCTATATTTGCGGTAGGCCCAATCTTATCTTTTGTAAATTTGAGATAAACCTTAACACTGAGCAACCATTTTGCATTATCTATGAGAGTTGAGTGAAATAACATAACAAAACACATGGCATGAAACCATTGTGGCCACTGCAGAGTAAACTTCCCTTCTCCTCCCCTCCCAAATTCATTCTCTATCCCTCCCTCCCCTATCCATTCTCTACTCCTCCCCTCCCCGTCCCCTCTCTATGCTCTACCCCTCCCCCTCTCTATGCTCTACCCCTCCCCCTCCCCATCAATCTCTATCCCTCCCCTATCCATTCTCTACCCTCCCCTTCCCTCACCTATCCATTCTCTACCACCTCCCCCTCCCCCTTCCCCTCCCCTTCCCCATCTAATCGCTACCCCCTCCCCTGTCCACTCTCTACCCCCTTCCACATCCATTCTCTACCCCCTTCCTCTGTCCATTTTTTACCCCTTCTCCTTTCCTTTCCCCTGTCCATCCTATCCATATGTTGTCAAGCATTACATCATATATATCTAAAGATTGTACCATGAGGTCATATTGAGCCCTGTACATGTAGCATATCTATTTATATGGAATAATACAAATTACTTTTTGTGCAGGTCCTTTGACAAAATGGAACTTGCTGGTACAGGATTGCCTCAAACCTACCTGTAGAATTAAGAGTTTTGTGCATGTGACCTATTGACAAATAATTTATTTTTTTTAAATGTTACATTATTGTTCTTTACTTAAAACTGTTGCCAAGGCCATTCTTTATGTATATTTGCATATAAGCATTGTCCTTCACATGTTGGAGAAAAGTACTGGTACATCTTCACACAGGAATAAATCTAAAACTAAGAGGAGATATGTCTCTCCTTGTTGTAGTTTGATCTCGCCCCTACAAGTTTGCATGCAACCCAAAAGGAAATGAACAATCCTTCAAACTTTTCATATCATATCAAATAATATTTCATTATATGTTTCGATAGCTTAATGAATCAATCTTCTGTCTGTGCTTCCTATGGGGTTTTAGTTTTAGCCAACATCTTGGGTATGTGCTGAACGGACCTATAGTTGTGATGCACTCACCTGTTATTCAATGACTCATTTGTGTCCTCATGAGAAGGGTGTTCTGCACAGTGTGCATAATAAATACTTTCCTTGACTTCATCACCCGTTACTATTTGCTGGTACTGGAGTGGTGATAGAGGGCTTTAAGTTGTCATCAGCGTGCTGGTGACAGTGTATTTGATAAACTTAAGCGATGAAACTGAAGGCAAAAATTAACTTCTGGCATAGTTTCTATAGAATTCAAGCCAACAATGCATAAATACTTCTGAAAAAGAACAAATGTGATCAGAGATTGTCTCATGTACACAACTGTTTAGTTTTAAAGACTAGAGGTCTCCAAGGTTATATGCAGTTTTAAGATCCACTTATTTTCCAACAGGATAGAGTCATTGGGAAAATGGTCACAACATTGAAAGTCTCTAACCTCATGTTAAAATCGTTTGAAATGCCACTGTGTTTTTATATCCTTAGACTGCTACTTTTGTCAAAATCCGAAGACGTTTGATGACGTCACACTCCAAATATGTGGCCTGTATATTTTTGTACAGATAATTTGTAGTTCTTTCCCAAATTTTGATGACATTTAATCAAACTGGCATACTGGCATTGAATTAGGCCTACACATTTTGACTGACTTGAAAATCCCTCTGTCAGATGAGAAATTTGGCTCTGAAAGAGTATCAAATTAAATGGAAGTTTACACCATTTTAACGTGAGGTTGGAGACTTGTAGTTTTTCCCCCAACTGTCATGAGGACTCTATCTATTGGAAAATGAGTGCATCACCAAAATGAATTTGACCTTGGAGCCCTTCTTTAACTTATCTATGTGTAATCATTTTGTTGGCACGTATTGTTTATTTAAAACAACATTACAACAATACAGGCACAGTACGGTAATACTTATTTAGTGTGTTTTGTGTTTGTTGGTATTGTTCTTACAGGTACACTTTTAGATAATGGTATTTTTTTTATTTAGATGTGGGTACTTGTCGACTGTGTACACACCCTGTACATATTCTAAATGGGAAACTTTGCGAGACTTGCTGGTTGGTTAGAACTGATAGTGCTTTTGAATATTGCATTGTTGATGGCATCAGATCTCATAAATCATCCTGTCCAATAAAAAAAAGGCTTAGAATGTAGGGACTATTAACCTTTGTTAGAGCAAACTTCTGCCCATCACAAGTTTCCTTCACAAGGCTCCGCTCTCGTTTTTTAATTTTTTATTTTACTATTTTAAAGGAGTGTTGTCACATAATAGGCCTAACCCAAATTAGGAAACCCTAGCTAGGTGTAAATAGAACAGCTTCTGTCATTTCTCTTTTATTAGGTCTTTGACAATAAATGCATTGACTGATCACAATGTGTTGTAATGTAGGCCGTTAAGTCTGGCATGTTTCAATCCTGCTACAAAACTAACTGCTGGGCATGCAGATTGCTGCGTATTTTGTATGTGTGTGGCTCAGTGCATGCTACTTTGCAAACCCAATTTGACATTTTATTTGCGTTACCCATGCGGTTGTGGACTTGTGGTTGCTAGGCTTTTGGTATAGTGGGCAGGGCTTAATGGATTGGTCTATTCAGACATTTCCATCTGTTGGCCTTCATCTTACTGCGACTGCTTAAGCTCAATTCCCAATATGCAAGAACAATCACTTTGCTGAAAATCAATTCATGAAATGATCCACCATAGATTCTGCCATCCTTGCTTTTTGCGTTTTTCTATTGTATTCAGAGCCTTAAGTCGTCACTGATATTAAAGGAACATTACAGAATTGGTTTTTGCTAACAAAACAGTTGCTGGCAGTGTAAGCACTTTATGTAATCCACCATATACATAAACTGACAAACCTGTAGAAGTTTGAGATCGATCGGCCATCTGGGTCACGAGAAAATAGTGAAAAAAACGATTACACATTTGCATGAAATCATAATAGGTTCAACAAACGAATAAAACGCTCACTGAGCGATAAACTCAAATTGGAAAATTAGTTTATTCATTTCTCATCAAATATGGCATTTCAAACAGAAATATTTCAAGGGATGTTTTCTACTATCATCATCATTAGACCGTGTAAGTTTTATGTAAATCTGTGATCAAAAGTATATTTTACAATTACCAATTCTGTAATGTTCCTTTAAGTGACAAATGTGTTTGAAGTTGAACTATATTTTTAACTACTGTTTCGGAGACTGCCTACTTTTTTCTTGTAAATTTTTACATTAACACTGTCTGTTTTGATGAGATAATAATTCTTCACATCGAGAAAATGAAAAAACAAGACGTGCTTACAGAGCGCCGAGTGCTGTGTACAAACCAATGCATATTGGGATTTGTCACTTAGTAAAATCGCTAAACCTAAGTAGGTCAACAGATGTGTTTGGCACCATTGATAAATCTTCATAAAAACACAAAAAGGCAAGTCCATCATGCTCATTAGTGTAATTAGAAAACTGATACTTGTTAGGTTAGAAAGCATAGTCAAAATGTTGAAAGCGTGAGTGTATCAAGAATTTATATACAGAAACAAAATTATTTGCCAAATGTGAGTTTTTAAACATTTGTCACTATCCGAAAACAGAGACAATGTACATAGCTGCATTGATAAAGTACAATTATTCTGATGTTATAGGTTCTATTCCAACTTGAAGGAGCTGTCTTTGTGTACATAAACAATTAGAAAAACTATTTCAGTAGCTGACTCCTGCCTTTGTGCATATTTCCTCTACTCAGTTTCAATATTAGTGACAATTTTTGAGTTATGGAAACTTGATCACTGGAGAAAAGAATGTTTGTGATTTGCATTTGTACATTTCCCTATGATAGATACAAGATAAGAGGTTGCAACCATCAAAAAATACAGAGAGCTCTTTTGCAGACTATAAAATGATATTGCCTAGGTCGGGAATAATTTGTCCATATTTTGTTTGATGGTAGTAGAGTCAGAGCATTCATGGCCCGCTGTTGATGAAGATGATCAAATCTGACTCGGGAGTACACGGGGATAAACAACATTTTTCCAAAGAAGAGTTACGATGTTTGTTTGTGAGTTAGCATCTGAAATCTGACTTAATATCATGGGAAGTGATACTGCCTGATAAGTGATGATGGTCTCATGTCAAATGTCTATTGACAATAAACAATGTTGTGTAAAACTCCAACATGGTACACACCATGGTTCAGAATGGTCACAAGCAGGAGCCATGATCGTGGATCTTAATTATTCTTCCAAAAAGACCTGTGACCTGATTTTAATTGAATTGAAAGTAAAAGTATGATCTAGGTTGCAGTGACATTTGTTTGGTCAACGATGTAAAGACTTTCATTTCGAAATTAAAAAATGTATGTTCCTTGTAGTATTGTATATGTTTGTATATTTTTGCATTTTGCTATTCCAATGCACTCTGTTTAAAGTTGAGATTTGTAACGTAAAACAGTACAAAACATTCCAAGCTAGCACATTTGATCTGCAAGGAAACATTCAATGAAGAATTTAAACTGAGCTAGTACATCGTTTTGCACCCTTGAAATAATCCTGATAGTTTTGAATTTGGACTGATATTCTTGTTGTTTACTTAAAATCCTTCTGTGCAACCTTCATCCAGCATGCAACCTTCGTGGTAGCATATTAAATTTCTTATAGGAAATCTGCCTACACGTGTTCCTTGTCTATGAATAGTCCTTGATCTGTGCATGGTGTACTAATCAGGCATTTCTCCATGGTCATTACTACACTCTTCTATTTTATATACTTTATGACAGTTGAAGCAAAACCAGATGTCACTCCAACCATGTGGTATTTCCATCTGGATTTTTTGTCTCAAGTTACCTTTTGGCAGACCAATGAAATTTCTTCAAAATATGGGAGCTCAACTTAAAGTAAAAGGGGCTGCATCACATTATTCACTAGGCTTGCTTGCTATGATTCCATTTGGAACTGCTTTCATTTGAAGTCAGTTAATTATTGCTCTTAAAATTGATGTGGTAATATTTTGCCAACCATAAAAATTTACTTTAAAAACTTGCAACCGGTTTGAGATGGTTTCTTAAAAATAACGAGCACCCAATGATGAAGGTTTTCACGTGTTGTTTTATGATTCTTAAAAAGCTACTTGAGATCCTATAAAGAGTTATTCTTCCTTCTGAATTTTTATTCTGAATCTATTCATGAAGCAAAAATCAATTATTCATAGTTATAATAACAGTGATGTTTGTTGGACACACATTATCTGGAACCGAAGTTTAAGGCACTATATCAAACTGCTTGACTAAAATGTAGGATTGATGCCATGTTCCTTTCAGATGCTTGATGTTGTCAAACAACAGTTTTAGGCTCAGTGCTGTCGATTAAAAGAACTTTCTTGGAAATTCATATTCGTCACAATCAAAACAGCAATGAAGAAGAGAACAAAACAAATTGAAAAGAACATTGGATAAAAATTACTATTAGTTTTTCTTGAAACATGTTTCTTTGAAAAATGCTACAAAGTAAATAACTACTATTGATAAACTACTTTTTATGATACACCAATTGACTCAATACCAAGATCTCATATCTGTAATACAGATTTAGTTAAGGTGTTGAGCTGACATTATCTAGCATTAAATATGGCTATTTTCTTGGCAATAATCGAGTTTGTAATGCCAATGGGGTTGATTTTTCCATAAATTAAACTGACATGGATCAATTGTCACTGGAACAATAAATCAACAACTAGCAAACCATTCATTAAACAAAGGTTTTTTTTCCAATGGTATGCTGGTTTTCAAGATATTGACTTGATTAGTAAAATAGAAATGACAACCTCTCCATATCATGACCAGGAATCTACCCACTGGGTTAAACACACAACATTCATTGCTAGGCCTTGTTTTCCCACTCTTGTAATTGACAGAATTCCTTAATTGAATACAACTGAGTTTCACACAAATGATCACTCAATTAATCCCTAATAGGTTTCTGATTGCTTGGTATAATGAAGCTTTATCACAGCATTTTCCTATTTTAGTAAATAATGAATAATTGATGAACTGGTGATGATGATGCAGTACCATTCGTCTGTTGCTTTGTACTCTCAACTCTTAACAGTGTTAACAAAGACGCTAGTCATTAAACCAATGTCCTTTAGACGAACCACTTTACCATGGTAATTCACTTGATATTGTCATGACTATATTGCCCATAGTAGACTCAATAACTGTGGTAATTGGCGGACCATCTAGATGCATTAATCACTACACTGTATACATGAGTTCAACCTTGTCTTTGGAGTAAAACTAGTATAAATCACCCACTGCTTGTAGTTCACACCTCTACCAATAGTGGAGTAATCCAGAGGGGGTCTGTGGCTAAATGGGGCAGTGCAATTGGTTGACCATGGCTTGACAAACAAGCGCTACCAATTACAAGGGAAACGCACTGCAGGCAACAATGAAGCGCATGGGCATTTCAGGCTATGGGGACAACAATGCGCGGTGTGGTTTTCTTTGTACCATATGTGCAGTCAGCGCTTGGCTTGTTGGTTAGCTGCACATGTGGCCATCACCTGGAAGCTAGCTAACTGGCATTGACCTGTCTCATGAAATTTTAGTCTTGTTTAGCCTTGTTGATGTGTCTAGCTACAGTGCAATAAAACTTAAAGTTACACAGTGAAGTCTAATTTCTCTGTGTTGGACAAAAGCTTTATCAACCCACCAACCTAGTAGTAGTTGAGCCATACATTGCACTCACTCCAAGAAGCACAAACAGCATCTTGTTTTGTATTGGAAGATGATGTAGTTTGTTGATACCGAGGAGCTCTATTCATTATTAACTACGACACTACCGTGACTACTGGATCTCTTGGATTATTTTTCTTGATTGGTTGATGTAATTGTGATTTCAGTCTCACTCATGTACGCCGTCCCGATGGTGGTGAAGCCTCTATTTAAGGAAATAATGAAAGGTAAGATCGACAGCTGATACACTTATAAATATTCACTAGAATAGAAATACCACAGGCAGGATCAGGAAGAGGCAATGAAACCACTAGAATACACAAGGATTGTGTGATTTATGATGTACATGGTTAATATTTCCTTGTCTTCGTATTTGGTTTATGTTTTTCTAACAATTTCGCTCATCTAACTTACAAGGGGATGCTCCCTACACTCGACAACCTCATGGGTCATGTATATATGACTTGACCAGATGGTTTATTTATTCTTTTGGCAATGGGTTCTATTTAACCACCTTAGAGTTACTTCCCATGTGGGCAAACCATGCACACGGCACTAGAGAAAGCCAAGTGAATAAGCTTCAAAACTAAGAATGGTAGACGCTAAGGATACAAGCCAATATTGATTTTGTTTTCTTACTAGTATTAAATGAAGTTAACCAGAAGAGAGAATTAGGCCTTGACAAGACACTTGTCTTGACAAAGTCGGCAAGAATTAGTTGGGATAAAAAAAATTTGGTGATGAAACCGATGATGTTTTAGATGGAGTGATGTGAACAGACAGTATTCAATATGACATATCAATCCAAGCTGGAATTAATCAACAGCAAGACTCCATAGTTGTTATGGATATATGAGCTGATTGTACCGTGAGGTACAATTGCTTCCTCTGGTTTTCATTATTAGCATAGACACCATGTGAACCAACCATCTGTTGCTAATATCAATGGAGTAGGCATTCAATATTCCCCAGGCCAATATGTCTGCCATTCACCATCAATAATCAATGCCTGATGCTTCCTGTAGATGCTGTTCTTTTATTACTTTTATCTGCTCTTGCTGAACAATAAGGTTAGATTGGGAGTGATATTTGGCAATTTGAGTGGAGTATCTGAGCTTTCGATCTGTACTATTGGCAATCTAACTAGAGCACACTCCGAACACTATTAGTCTATCCCATGATATAGGATTTATCATGGATTAAGGAAACTGTTCCAATTCTCTTTTAATCGCTCAAATTGTAAACCATTACATGGTGCTATGTAAAAGAAAAAGGTCTTATACTTCAAAACGTAGCTCCACATTACCTTGCAGGATAAATTATATAATAATGTTAGAGAGCCATGAGCGTCACTGAGTGACGGATTTGAGCCTACATAGAAGCCACTATTATTATTGTTAAAATTTTGAAGGTATGATGGAAATTGACATCACACAACAATAAGAATAAAGACTTCGCACAAATTTGTTGTCCAAGTGAAAACAGTGTCTTGAAAATATAAATGTACTGTGATGGCATTGTCAGCATTTCTATGATGATTTTCTTGTGGTCTGTTTCAACTGACAGTTCTCACCTGGAATAGCTATCCAATAACTCTTATACATTGAGTTGGCACATGAACAGGATTGCATGGTTGGTATCAAACAACCACCCTCAGAAATTTGTTTTGTGTATAACTGAAACAACTTATAGAAATTTCTAAATGTAACCTTTCTCTATAAGGAATTGTGTTTGTTTTGATGAGAATATCACAGTGATGTCATAGTCATAAGCAAGATGATTGGACTGGCTGTACAATTGCCTAACTATTAGTATTACCAACTTCACCCAATGACAAGCACTTCTGACAATCATGTGTCAATATGTGTTGTACTATCATAAAAAACTTGTTCATCAATCTTGTGTTCTAAAGTGCTATTTGTATATTCCAGGATGAAGTACATTGTATAATTAGTATTTATTTTCAGTGTTACGTGGTAGGGTGTCTTTTTTTGGTACTGAAATTGATACTTTACCTGTAGGTGTTAGTTTTTGCGGTTTTCCTGAACTATGACGGTGTTCTCAGAAAATGGTTTCTCTTGTTACTCATCTGCTTTCTATTCACTCGGAATATAGTAAGCAATTGTTTATTTCTACGTGGGGACGTTTTTGCTTTCCTTTTGTTTTAACCAGATTGCTGTTGAATGGTTAGTTTTTAGTTGTATGGTTTCGGAAGATCAGAAAAATACATGGAATTTTAGATATGATTTGTTTAATAACTGTTTAGGGCCAAACACAAATCACATTTATTGGAATCTAATAAACTCATGCGAGAGACTTAGATGTGAAAGAAGATTTATAATTCTGGGAGGGTTCTCCTGTTATAAGCATTTGTACCATTCAAGTAGATTCAGGTAGCCACACAAATGTGTATTTGGATTAGGACATCAGGCTCTTTGAAGATGCAATCTGAAATAACTCCATGATTTGTTAAACATTTTACTTCCATAGGCCACTACCAGATAAGAGCCTATTATAGACAATCTCATATTCATGATGAAAGAAAGTTGTATTTACTGATACATGAAATATACATTGCAGTGCCATCCACTGATTAAAATAATACTAAATGGTTTCTGTTCATTCTAGGATTACATCATCCTATTTCAATACGTTATTTCCGGAAGCTGTGAAATGATTACCTATCCTTATCAGATTCAACCAGGTAGTTCTGGTTGACCTCTATGTCAAGATCATTTACATATAAAGAATCACAATGAATGTTGGAGTCATACATGTAGTGCTTCAAGGTCACTGTACTCTCTTGAGATAATTTGAAACCAAATGCGTCAGGAGGAAGTAAGGTATGAAGCTCACAACACGCAATCAGAACCTTTATTTAGAAACACTTAGTGAATACACTTTAAATTGCAAATGCATACTATGGTTACAAATGTATATAAAAGAAAAAAAACAATCAGTTTACAATCGGAGAACAATCGATGTGATACATCTGAAAGGATAATTGGAATTTTTAACCAAACGTGTACATCCACATTCACGAAGAAGCAGCTAAGAGGATCAGAAAAGAGTATATAGGTAAGTTGACTGCCTTTAGGATTGTTGTTATCTGGGTTTTTTTTATTACAAAAAGTGTGTGAACAGTAGAGTTTGTTTGGAATTGTTATCCTAATTTCTAAGAAAGGTTAATGTTCTGTGCTCCTGTAGATACTGTAAATGATATACCAAGTTTTTTATTATAAAATTGTAATCAATCATGATGTTGAAATCAGCTTGAGTGTAGAGAGGATTTGTGGGTAAATCCCACCAAATCCACCCTGCCAGCTGCTGTGGTATCAATTAGTATTCAACCCAAAGGAAACCCTACAATGGTACAACTCAGGAAACCAAATCTGCAAGGCAAGGTTGAAAACAGATTCCCCCATAAATTGCTTTATCAGCTGTCCTTACTAACTGTTAGATTAAAAAACAGCATAATGCATAAAGGTTTGGTATTATAGGCTTACAGAGCACGCTCAGTGCTCTTGGTTGATCTTACAGATGGTGATGAGTTCCGCACTAGGCTTTATACTTGCACAACGTAATTAAAACAAATATCTGATCACAGAATGGTATTTTTACATCGTAATATGTTTTATGTTGTTGAATAGGAAACATTGTTTTAATACGGCACGTTGTTTGTACTATTGATTAAAAAAATGAGAAAAAGGGGTTATTAATGGGAATGTCATTAATAGAGATTCAGATGTAGAGTGTTGTTAAACATGCTTGATCAAACATGCAGTGTAGCGCTCAGTGTAACTCATGTAGCATGGTGAGCTCACTAAGCTAAACCATCCAGCTGGTCCAGACTCAACCATTTTTCAGATGAAAGGAAAGCCTGATACGCTATGCGTTTCCATGGTATTCACGCATCATTATTATCATACCAAATACTGAGCCAGATGGCTCAGATTGGACTCCCAAAATTACCACTAATACAGCAGTGTGGGGTCCAAGCTGTTAGTGTATTGCAAGAATATTAAAAGTAACTGTGTAACTAAGTAAAATGAATGACAACTCAGACAGACTGACTGCCCAGCCAACAGATGTCATAATCAGATAATTATCCTTTAGTCACAGGGAACAGGGTCAACTGAGCTTTCTTGGGATAAGTGGGAAAGTTGACATTTTATGTACATGTACCCCCCTGTGGTTAAGTGCTACATAAAGGCAATGGGTTGGGCCTTGCGCTATCATCAGCTCCTTGGTGAGAAGTAGGTAGACAAGCCATGGTCTGGACATGGTGAGTAGGGACCATCTGCCTGCTTCTAACCATGGGTTAGCATTCCCCAAGATATGACAGGTCTTTACCACTACACTGCACTATCACTCCAGGCTCTTTGTCACACCATTAATTAATTTGCATCCAGTCCAACCCCCACCCCCCCTCCCTTCCACCTTTTGGATCAGAACCCTTGCCAATAGCTAAACCAGAAACTGGAATTCTCCACTCTGTAAATTTACCCCCAGGTTTGTCAACATTCAGTAAATGGCTGATGGATAAATTGCATGGCTGTAGCCATTGATCTAAGTATTAGTAGATACTCATATTACATTAGTTTGTGTTACAACTGAACCAGCCTTGTTAATTTCCCATGTACGCTTTCAATGATACAATCAATTTGTGATTGAAAAATGAGTGTGAATGAACTAATTTATTTTATTTAGATTTGTCAGCGACAATGCAGTAAAGAAGTCCCTCCATAGCAATTACACGGTATAAACTGATAATAGTAAACACCGTAATTATGACCAATTAGCATTATTCCCTCAGTTCTGTCCCATTGATACACTCTAAAAATGACAGTTGTCTGCTGAACAAGATAATTTAAACAGAGACGATCAATTAAGTCCAGTGCGCAAAGGAAAATTGATGAAATTTTAGGAGAGAGGAGTGGGGGGGGGGAGTTTTCCTTTGAGCTAGGGGAGCAAATTAACTAATGAGGTAGTAGAGGAAATGAAACATTGAATGCCCCTTGTGACACAGCCTGGCCAGCCCTGGCCTGTCCATTACAGTCAATTAATTGATGACAGGCTGACAACCCATCTGCTACACGCACTCCTGCCTGCCTGGTTGTCATCTAAGCACTCATGCAGAAGAGCAAGCCCACAACTTAAAGGGCAGTTCTCTCTCTCTCCCCCTTTCTCTCTCTCTCTCTGTCTGTCTATACAAAACACAAGGTCTGGTTTGTGTACTTCTTTTTTTCAGAAGTACAAGACTTTTCGAGAAGTACAACACAGAGTAGCCTCATAGTTACACATGAGAAAGAGGGGAAAGTGATAATAATTTCAAAATTAATGATTTTAAAGATTGGTTTGCCCTTAGAATGCCTAGAGTGCTCAATTTGAGTTACTCCTCCCCCACACACAACAAGGGGGTCATAGCATTGATCTTAGTCTTTGAGAAAGACTATGCTAGTGTTGAAACTTAAGGCGAATAACAATTTTTTTGCAGCATTTATAAGTGTTATATCAATAAACGTTTTTTTATTTTGTTGAGAGTTAGTAATTTTGTTTTATATCTTGCGTGAGATTTACCTTTAACAAGTGATACAGAGGCAGAAGTACTAAGATGTCTAGCTTCTACTGATCATGTGTTATTGATGGGGGCTGATGTCTTCAATTACACTTAGTTCCCCATCATTGAATCACTGGCTACTCACCCCATGATTAAAACTTTACTGGTTTCTCCTGAATGTAAAATCCTAGCATTAGGCTAGGCTCATGAGACCAAATCGCTTGCATCTTTTTTTTGGTTGGGGGGGGGGAAACTATCTTTATAATTTCCTTTTGTGCAGTGGCTTACATGTACATCTAAATGGAATATATTTCTTTGGAAGCTGTTTGAAAGTGTCTTTTTCAAGGATATTTCTCTCTTACCTTCAAAACTACAACTTTTGTAGAAAAGCTAAAGAATTTTGCATGAAGTATTTTCCCTGTTTATCTTGATGCAGATTGATACTGGGTGTATCTTTCTTTACCGTTTTTTTTGACTCAATTTTTAGTCTTGCATATAGTCGTTTTGATGAAGTGTTATATATGTTATAGCATTGGATCATTTGCCAGTGATAAGAAGACAGACATCAAATGTCGTTTGCTATTTTGTCACAAAGATTGGAAGGAGCAGTCCTTAATCTGGATTGTACCATTTCTTTCAGCTTTTACTTTAAATAGATCAGTCCTGATTTCCTTGCGTGAGGTGTCATGTCACATTGTGCTCATATTTATCTAATGTTGGTACGATAAATAAAGTAAGACTAGATGTATACAATGATTTCACCAACAAAACCAAAGTTCAGCTTCACCTTTAAGGAAATACAGTGGCAACAGGTCATGTTTCCTTGTGGGAATTCACCAGTAACCAAACACTGTAACTGTATCCAAACTTAGTCCATTTGTTTTATTAGTTCATTCTTCCTAAGATACATTGTTTGATTTCCAATCATATATCTTTTGAAGTAAGCTAAAGCCCTGCTGACAAAGATGACTGTTTATTCTGTGTTATTGGGAACTTAGTTGGGTTTATCAAGATTTCCGTTTTGTAACTGGGAATGCAAAGCCATTAATTCTCATGTTGTTAGTTTATCATCAGTTCTGTTAGTGTTATTAGTTTTGTTGTCAGCTTATCCACATGGTTTGCCCTGGGAAACATCTGTCGACTTTATGTGAAAATTCTTGTTTCGGTTTAACTTTTGTAATTAATAAGGCAAGCTAAACAATTAAGCTTATTAATATTAGCATGTACTGGTTCTTTCCTTTCTTTGATTTTCTGGATTTCAATTTAAAGCATCAATTTTGCATAGTGCTTGCACTTTTTTGCCTTCTGTAGACTTGCACCATAGCTTAGTTGTATTCCTGCCAATTCCTCAGTGTGTAAATACAAGAGAGAGGCAGTATAAGGACCTCATTTCCTACGATGTCAGTAGTGCCAGATATTATTGTGGCAGTCATGTCTCTGGCCCCAGACTGGAACATCTGTCCCCTGAATTGGATTGTAGTCTCAGTGATACTCACTCTAGGTAATGTCAATTACTGTGATGTGCAGTACATCCTCTACTCATCAGAGAGTTTGATGTCACTTGTAAATTGATTTCTTGTTCCATGATGAAAGAGCCAGCACAAAAACAAATTATGTTTCTCATAACTTGACCTAATAGCTAAGGGTTTGAGATTTGTTTTTAGTTGGGTTTGACATGGTTACAGTTTGTTAATGTAAGTCTGTACATAGTGTTGTAGTACTCTATACTCTATACTCAAACTCAAATACTCATCATCGGCTAGCAGAGTGTACTCGCAACCCATACTTGAAACTAGAAAGAAAAATAACCTGTACTCCTGATCAAGATTTTGTCTAAATTCTGTTGTGTTAATAAATTTATGCCAATACTGTCCAAGGAATAAAGCTCTGGAAATATTCAAATTTAAGCTGTCTATTTGGTGTAGTATTGTGTAAAAGATAGTTATCACAACAAGTACACAATATCATCTAGTAATTAGTACAAAAAGAAGAGATGTGTTGACTCCTCATGTTGCAGTATTTTTCTTAATTGGCCTAAAGTACTCATACTCGTAGTCAGAGATCCAAGTACTTGGTACTCAGCTGATGGACTCGCTAATCGCTACTTGAATATCAGAATACTCAGTACTCAGACACTTGTACCTGTACTTGATAGCCCAAGTACTCGTACATGTAGCTGAGTATTACTCGGCCACTGTAGTAATCGGAAGTACTCATACTCAACTGACTATACGTATGCTGCAGTTGGAGTGAACTTGATGTCACCAAAATTTATTTTACATTTTTTATGTGACTGTTAACAGAATAAGGGTACAATTTACAATTGGGCTCAATTGATCTTATATACAAGCATGTATGTATGGGTACTTCCTATGGTCATTTTTTTTATTTTCAATACTCAAAAGAAACATGCTTTCGCTTAAGCTTAAGCCTCTCGTTTTGTTGGGAAAGGTGTCTTGTGTGTTAACGTGCAGAGTTGTAGTCAAGTCACTTAGATTGAGTCTGAGCATGAGTCTCCAGTTACTTGATTCAAATCAGTGTCCGGGCTCATGAGTTACTTTACACTTGATTTGATCTTATTTGAATTTATTTTGATGAAAAAAGCCAAGAAGTATGGCAAAATACAATCATAAATACAGAAGTATTTAAATAGTTACAAAAATAATAGTTATAAAGATGAGTTGATTTAGATAATGGAACACCAACAACTAATCCAGTGAAGACTTAAAAATTTAAACAAAAAATTCCCCTGTTGTATTCTGCGTACTGAACTTCCTGTGGAATATGCAAAAAAATTAGCATCCGATTAAGTATTTAATACAATTTTTATTCACTTTTTATGTTGAACAATTATGTGACTCAAGTGTCATTAGTCCTTAGTGTGAAGTTCAAGTAATGAATGTTGAATCTGAGTATCTTACTATTAAAGCCACCCAAATCATGACTCAATCCGAACAGTCATGGACCAGATGCTATACACTTGAAAAAGGGTGTGCTAAAACACTGCTTTCAAATGTACATATGAGATCCAGGGATAACCATGTTTTTCTGCAAAAGCCCAAATTGTGACAAATAAACAGGTGATGATATGCAATTGCTTGAATAGGGGGTCTTGCCCCCTGCCTCTCCAAACCCATTCTGGATCAATCTTTCTTCTCCCCAACCTTTTCATGGGCAGACTGCCTGCGGGTGTACACTGTATATGCATATCAGTGATAGCTCATCTTTCAAATGATTACATGCTGTGTGTTCAACCCATTTTGAACCCATGGCTGAAAGGCAGAGTTATTCTTCTCACACTGCATTTAATATATCAAATGTGCATACTTGTGTACTTTGGATGAAGTTGTTGGGAGATATACAGCAACAGGTGTTTTGGTACTAAGTGGGTGTGAATAGTACAACTGTTACCTAACAGATGAATGCAACTCATTCTATTAACTGATTGCTTGTCATTCTACTTGATGACAAAGAGTGACACCATATGTGACAGTGCATTTATTGATCTGTTCAAAACCATTCATTTATTGGGGAAAATATTTTAAAGAGAAGCTGCAACTTTTGTATATTTTTACACGGTGTCCGTTTAGACGGTTCCATTACTATTCTTGAGTCCACGTAGCATGTGTAAAAGTCCCCAAACTGTAACCAATGCTGGGCATGAAAAGTCTGGTCATACATTTGTATTTCAAGTCTTAACAAAGACAATTTCTAGAATTGTAGTTGAAGGGTGCTACCATTACATTTTGCAAGGTTTTTGGGGAGAAATCATTTGTCCACAAAATTTTCATTTTGAGACTTGCTATGGGTTTGAACAAAGGACCTTCTCAGTCTCTCTGAAAGGCGAGTTCTTTTAAGCAATCGCTGTGACATCTTGATCAAACATTTCCTTACATCTCCACATGGCCACCAGAACTCCTCAGTAGATTCTACCCCTCTCACTTTAAATCCCAAGGCCCTAGCTGGGTTGTCTTTATTGTCACTGTCACAAGACAGAGCTTGAGTGTACAGTACATTGACCAATGAGCTGTCAGCTTGGGATCTTCATCAAGCGTTGAGGCTGAGCGATACGAAGCATTGATTTTAGATTTCCTAGACAGGTGCGTCTCTCCTTTGATCCTGCCAGGTTGACCATTTTTGTAAAAGGCGCTTCACCTTTCTCCTTCTTGATCCTTTATACCATCAGCACCTGCTGTCGAACCACGCTAATATCCGATCTGGTGGACAACGCAAGGGTGTCCTGTTTTCCCAAACACCGAGATCTGTTTTCCTTTAACATCTCATTTTCGCACTCTCATTTCCCGACCACCTGCTATGAGAGTGGATATTGGTATGTTGGATATTGCAACATTAGTTTTCAATTCGATATTCAGCCTCTCTCTATCTGGTTCTGTGTTTCTGTGCAGATCATAGTGATAGCAGAATGCCTGAGTCACCCGTTGAACAGAGCAGCATGAACAAGCATACTGCTCAGACCTCACCTAGTGCTGTAGCTATGGCAACACATCCCAGGTCCCTCTCTACAAATTCTGCATCAGGTAAGCTTCTTGACTAACTGTTAGTTGTTTAGTTTTATCAACCTAAATGAGAAGTTGAAGACATAATGAGGGTGGGGGAATACAAACTCAGCCAATCTTTTATGTTGAACAAGACTTTTCATAACACCCTACAATGTCACACTACAGAACTAGGCCCAATATTATGGCTCTACTTACCGCGGATTTCTACAGCCTGTAGAATCACACGCTTTACTGGATGCTGTAAGCGCAGAATTCTGTGGTAAGCAGTTCCATGAAATTGGGCCTAGCTTTGTCTTTGTCTACCATTACATAATCAGCTTGTTACATTGGCCAGAATGGTGCACCAAATGTTACTACTGGCCCCTTGCATGATGCAGAATGCAGTATGCACCTGCGCTTGATGCCGTTAACCATTTCCACCATTTTGGAAGTCAATTCCTTTGCATGACTCTTAGAATGGCAGACAGGATACATGTAGGTGTGTGTAAGTGCATTGTGGCCATGATATCATTGAATAAGTCTTAACTCAGAAGTTACTCACTTAGTTTATGCTATATTGAAAGTAATAACTATTAAGAATACAGAAGTGTTTAAGCTACATGTAATAATTTATTTTTCTATAGTGCAAAGTAGTTTGATAGACTGCTTTATTTCAACACAATAAATTGCTAATTTCAAGATGGAATCTTTTCCAAATTGATTATCATATTCAAATACAATGAATGGAAAGGACAACACATTCATTTTCAGTGAAGAGCTTAGGTGCTACATGGTTATTATCAGTTTGAGTGAACCCACCCATTATTACTAAGATGAAAGAACTAAGTTAAAATGGAGTTCTACATGTGCCTGTAATCATGCCATTTTTTATTAGATACCTATTGACCCAAACTCTGCCAATGGTGCAAAGATGCTTGTGTTGTGTTTCTCACCACTTAAGTGAAGAAATTTTCAAGAGTTGATGATTTTGTGTATATCTTGATTCAAAGAGAGAAAGCATTACAGTTCAGAAGTTTTCTTGTACCTTGTCTTGATTCAAAGGGAGTAAACTTACAATGTACACATCACTAACAGCAGATTTTTCCAACATGGACTAAATGCTTTACCTCATCTTGATTCAAAGAGACTATGCATTGCAGTAAATAAGTTGTAAAAGGTTTACCCAACATGAAGATGGCTGAACTTTTGAAATCAATATTGAGTTTGTTTGGCCAAAGTCCTGTCAGATTGTCTTTAGCTTCAGCTGCACCTCTTAACCATGCAAACAACCCTTCATCCTGTGACAGGTTCACTGGTGAATGGGATGCATTCACCACACAGTGTCAATAGCACTCCATCACCCCCAAGCAGTGTCAGTGGTATGACACCCGCTGGACAGGAGCTACCCCCAGCCTGTGGGGCCAGACAGCTCAGTAAACTCAAACGATTCCTCACTACCCTGCAACAGTTTGGCTCTGATATTCACCAGAGATTGGAGAAAGGGTCAGGAACCTAGTTATGGGACTAGTGGTAAGTCTTAATTATTAAGCAATTCAGTATTTTGTCTCAGTACATGAATATTCAACTTTTTAATTGCTTCGGTTTTGGGTCATTAGGGCCTAATCATTTAAAAAATATTATTTCATTGCAAAAGTGATAATTAATTTTTTCCTTTATAATTCACACTTATCATTTTTGTATTAACAACATTACTTACCTTTGGCTCATTCAGAATAATGCATTGACAGTGGAGGACTTCCACAACAAGCTTCAGGAAGCAACCAACTTTCCCCTCAGGCCATTTGTCATACCATTTCTTAAGGTGAGTAGAAAGAATCTAGACTCCGAACTTATGAGCTTGCTGTTTACTCCAAATCTGTTCTGTCGCTGTCTTCTGTGATTTCCATAAGACCTGTACACATTTTTCAATAAGCTGGATTTTTCTATGGGTTGTTATTCTGAACAGATGCTTGTGATAATGTTTAAACTCATCCCACCCAAAATCCTCCCCTTACATTTGATTTGAATCAGAGACCAGAGTCCAACCTTTTTTGTTTCAGTTTTACTGCAGACTGGAGAAGGTTTAGTTTCTAGCTAAAATGTTAAGAACTTTAAAGGTTAACAGGCATTTTAAGTTAGATGTACTTTTGTTCTTCCCAGGCCAATCTTTCCCTCCTCCAGAGGGAGTTAATACACTGTGCCCGCATTGCTAAGATGACTCCGTCCCAGTATTACATGCAACATGAGCAGCAGATTCTAGATGGTAAGACCATGCCAGTAGAAGGAGAAGCAGTGCCAGATATTAACGAGAATGGGAAAAGAAGAACACCTGATGACAGGTAATGAGCAGTCATAGTCTGTTGTCCATCTCAAAATATTCTCTTATTTCTCCAGTTCGGAGTCGAGTGTTTCTTGGTTTTTAACAACCAATAATGACCAATTAGAAGTTTTTGTTTATGTAACTGCCTTATAGTCTGATAAAGACCAGATTGCCAATCTGTTGAACCCTGGTTAGCATTAAGTGCATCATTATTTGTTTGTTTCCGCTGTTAAACACACAAACTTTACCTTAGTCATGTGTACACATGTGCTTCTCAAATTATCATTTTGCCATTCAGAATGCCATTTGACATTGGGGGACATACAATTCACTCAAATTACGTCTCTGTGCTCTTTTTCTAAGAGTAAAACCACCAACTTATCATGTGATTGCAATTTGAAAACAAACCAGCATCAGTCTTTTCAAGATTTTATTCTAAGCTAAAGGTATGTTTTCCGAGACTTCGTTTCTCCAGTACTCATAACACTCAATTGCAACAGGCTCTTCCAAGTCCTATTGAGTGAAATTAAGTTAGTTGTCCAAGGTCAAACATTATCTGATCTTATTTCTCTGTGGCATTTTTATCTCAAAGATGGTTTTAAAAATTAAAATATTATAGTTGAACTTTAATACTGACTTAAGATTGTTTCAGGAACATTCAACATATTTTTCAGAAGATGGAATTTTAGAGTGGATAAACCTGTTCTGTATATTTTATTGATTCTGTCGTCAGATGATGAAAGTACAGTGTACTGTAAGGTTTGCGGAACTGAAATTTAATACCTCATAATGGATCGTTCAATTCAAGATAATAAAGGAGTTTGAAGTCTCTGTACTTTAATTCCTATTACAGCATATAATGTGATGAAATACATGATTAAAGTTGACAATGTAATGAGAATTTATTAGTAACATGCAGCTTTTAAGCTTGATTTATTAAGTTCTTCTCTAGATCAAAGACACAAGTGATGTAGGCAATGTACTAAATATTGGCATATGAGATGGGGATATGTCCCTTCACTATTTGACTGTGTTCATTTTTCTAAATTGCCTTGTAAACCTTTCACCACGTGTCTTTCCATTCTCCCTTATTGTTACTTCTGAGCTTCTTTAAACCGAGATTAAATTGTCCATGTGTACAGAATAATGGGGCGACCCAAGGAGAATGGGGCTGATCACATGACAGAGGTGCCTCTTCCTAAGAGACACTGCACAGCGAGTCCTGGTAGTATTCATCTAACTACTCCACCCCAGGCCCCCAACCATTACCCCTCCGCTGCCATGCCTCATCATCAGATCCGTATGGAGGACCTTGCCCATGCTAGAGAGATGCGAGAGATGGCAAGAGAGAGATACGAGAGGGAGCGAGAACGACACCCTGGATACAGTGAGTATTAATTTGTCGATAGTGGATGACCATGTTTGCATCAGTGCACAGCCACAATCATGGGTACACATTTTTTTCGTGTCTATGTTATGAACAACACTTTGAAAACCAGTGATGTAACAGTTATTTCAATGTTTTTTGTAAATTGATTAACCAGCAGTGTGTGAATAAAGAGTAGAAAGTACTTGAGTTTGTTGAAAACAAGATCTGCAAAGAGTTACTCAATATTTATGTGTCGTTCATTTGGTGTCTTTGTAACAAAAAGTGTACCCACGATTGTGGCTGTGCACATAATCTTTTGACTTTGTATCTAAGAACTTACTACTATCTGTACACTTTCAAAGTATGTGGCAAACATTTCTTATAAAAGATATGCACACAATGCTTCCGTCAGCCAGCAATATATGCTCTTATGTTTGAGTTTATATTGTGATAACTTGATAACTTGAATGTGATCAAAATGCAGAACTTTCACCATTGTGTATCTGCATTCAAGTCCTTAAGAAGTAGTCTTTCAAGTGCTAACTCTTTAAAGACAATTGAAAATGCCATCTTGGACAACATGCAGTCCAGACAGGAGGTGGGAGGGAAGAGTTAATGTCCTTGCAAGCAGGCATGTGATTTCTCAGTATTTTTCCTGATTTCTGCACGTTTTTCAAAATCTCCTTCAAATTTTCTTGAAAGAAGTAAAGCACTCACCAAAGGTTGATAGAAATAGTCCACATTGTGTCCCAATCTGTAGTTTTGTATTTCTGGTAATGCATAGAGTCTTTAATTATCCTTAATTGTAACATCTGGAAGGCTGCAGGTCTAGAATAAAGGGGAACTGGGCCCCAGGCCACATTTCAGGAATGTTCACATACACCAAATCTCATCCCTGAACATGGACTGTTTATCAGTTTCAGACAAATACACATGTGTGTCTGGTTACAGTCTGGATTCAGTCTGGATTTATGTATCCCTGTTTTGAAATGTGATACGTGTCATTTTTTTTATTGAATCAAGGCCTGTTTTTTTTTTTACAATGACTGTAAATGGTTGCTATTATTGGACCTGTCCCACAGTTTGATAAAGACCAGATTTATAGTCGTTTTCTTCTTTTATGCTGTATCCTTCCTGTGATATAAAAGGGATTGGAATTTAATCTAGAACCATCCGCTTAGAAGTGGCGTGTCAATTTTGGAACCGAATGAGTTCCGTTTGACTTGTGATGTAATCTAATTGGAGCATTTAGACCTTTTCTAGGAACAGTTATTTTTGATCAAATTGAGTTAGCAATTGAAACGACCCTTTGAAATTCCAGTTACTGAGTGAAAAGTCTATTAGTCATCTAAAGGTCAAAGGTGAGGTTTGCACGTGTGCCTTCCCATATGCTTGGCATGCATTATACATCTTGAAAGGAATTAAGCTTTGTTGATCAGGCAATTTCCTCTGCAGGTAATTCTCAATTATCTTTTTTAGCAACTAGTGAAGTAAATTATCAGCATAAATCTTGAAGTGATAGGCCCAAATCTCTCATTTCCGGGGTGATATGACAGATTGTCATGCCAACGATGGACAAGCTTATAATTTCCAAGTTAAAGTGATTAAAAGATTAAAAGTAAGGTATCTGAAATGTGTAAAATTATAAATATTCAAGGTTGTAAGCTCAAGTTGCATTTAAGAACACTCTTTGCTCCAGTTAAATCAAATTTGTGCATGATCCCATAACTCTTAAAACAGTTTCTTAAATGTTTTAGGGAATAATTAACCCTAGTTGAAACAATGAGACTTAATAGGGAAATTTCTGATGACATTGTTTTAAAAATCACAGTTAAAGAGTGTAAGAAGTACTATACAATTTGTTATCAACTTTGATTGTTCATGTCAACTGGGCATTTTCAAAGCATGTTAATTTTAAAAAATTGTGCACAAAAGAACCCAAATTGTTGCCGCTATGAAAGCATTTGGACACACGGTGTCTAACAATAAAGTATTAATAGTGCTGTAAGTAAATCTGTGAATTCATTACAAGCCTAGGCAGTCATGAATACATTGAATGGGTCCGTGAATAGACCAAGTCATAGCAGTCCTATATGGAAGATGTAACCGGATCAGGGGGGCTCAAATTAACAAGACCAGGTACACACCTGCAGGGTTGGATTCACAGCTATTCATGTGGCTATTCGCTGCTAAAGAGCACGTGGCTTGCATGTCTGGAACCTTACACTGTGCTAAGTCCATCCATTGGATCCATTAATTAAAACACAGATAGCTCTTGGCATATTTTCTTGAAATCATTTTCTTTGTTGAGTTAGGCTTAGTGAACAGAGTGAAGTGACTTGCTATTTGTATTGTCATTTCAGAAGCGGCTATCACAATCACATTTAACCCTGGTCTTTCTTAATCCCTTTTTTTTTTTTTTTTTTTTTTTTTTTTTCTCTTCTTTCTTCTTTTCACTTTTTTTTCTTATTTGTTAAATGCATTTTTTACCTCTAGGCTTTTTTAAAACATAAAGACATATCCATATTGGTGTAGGAGTGAAGGTAGTGATTGTATTACAATAGCACTTAATACTAAACAAAATAATAGTAAAACTAGGTTTTTATTTATGATAGGCCTATTTCACTTGTGGGATATTTTAAGATATAAGGAAACACTTAAGATTTGTGTACTGTTTGGTTTTTTTCATGTAGTTTCAATTGTTTTACTTTACAGGTTTTCCAGCAAGGGAGCATGTTTACCCTGACCAAATGTTTCTTGACGATCGAATAGAGGACGACTGGAAACACGTTGACACGGTGAGTCATGTCTCTATAGATTTGAACCAGAAGACAAAACGTTGTTATTTTGGGCTGTATATGAGGCAAGACAATGCCCGATACTTCCTGTGCGCTGATCTGGGAAGATTGTAGAATCTGATCTTGCAATTTGTGGTCAGATTTCCCCTGTTGAATCTTCTGCTGGGCTACAACAACCCGATGACAGTGAATAGGGGATGGAGATACGCCATTTCATCTTTCAAGAGTCGAGGGAAGTGTCTCATTACAGGGCAACCACTGTGTGGAAATTGTTGGCACTGAAATTGAGCGGTGTAAATGCCTGCCTTAATACAGGGAGTTAATGTGGCCAAGTGCGTTTTGTAATGAGTGGGAAGTGGTTGATCCCAATGGGTAATGTCATATTGTTAGTGTCTGATTGGTGAAGCATAGACACAGGATATCCCTCAAGAAGTCAACATGTTATACTAGACTATTATTATCGATATTTTCATATCAGATTACTAGATGCCAATTAATATCCAATCCCTTTCAACTCCGGTCAAATAGGTGACCATGAATATGGGTTATCATAGCTAAAGCCATAGAGGTGCAGTAAAGCAGGGGTTTATTCTAGAGGGCTGAATATTTCTCATCTCACATTGGTTTCTTGTTCCATTTAGGTTGAAGTCTTGCATTAATCATTTGAGGGTCAGTGAACATTTGATACAAGCATTAATTATGAGATTGATGATGAATTGTACGCTTGTAATGTTTATCAGAGCGGATTGAATTGATTCGTTTAACAATTTTGTTGCTTAAGAAACTTCAATTTCAGAGAAATATAGACTGTGGTTAAAAAAAAATTGCATTTATCTAAACATTTCGTGAATAATATTGGTGCTTGTACTTTGCCTTTTATTGATTCAATTTACATGTTTAACCATTCCCTGAAGTTGTACTTATCTATCCGTGTCCATTGCTGATCAACGTGTGCATTGAAAAAGCAGACTCTTAGTAAGCGTCTCTTTTGTATGGCAACATGAAACTCATTGTTAACATTCATCATTCATGAATGATATTGTTTGATCTCATTCTGTTTCAGATGTTACAATGCATTGTTGGCATGGTAGAAAAGACCAAGCGTGCTCTAGCCGTGCTTCACCAGCGCAGCATCCAAGACCGTGAGGAGCTCTCTCTATGGGCGCGGCGTCACACCGAGAACACCGAGCAAGATTTAAAGAAGCGGGCCGGAGAGATAATGTCTCATTCCCTTCGGCAGAATGAAGAACGTGTCTCGGAGGTGAAGCGAAGGGCTGGTATGTCCAGGAACACTCTCAGACTCGGTGAATGCACTTTCCCACCTCTTTCATTCGGTGTGTGTCCTAAGAGAATAGGCTTCTTTTTCTTATGTCTGTGTCTGTGTTGAAAATGACGGATCAAAAACAGTATCGCCCATTAAGCCATGCTTCCATGACTGTCAAACAGTTTGCTAGGAATTAAATATCCTTTGAAAGATAAAGCACCGTGCTTTAAATGTTAAAAGCAGTTCAACAATTTCAGGAAAGAATATGATTCTTATATTTGATTCTTTTGCAACTTGACTATTTCTTCATTGAGGCATGGAAGGTCTGTGAGCTTTTGAAAATGCTGTTAAAAGTGGGATTTGGGGCACTTTTTGATCCGTCAGTGCATGTTTTGTCATTTCTCAAAGTGTGGTGTGTTGATAAATGATAATTATTCTTTGTGGTTTGATCCTTTCATTTCAAACAAAATTTGCACGCTGAATGTAACAATTTAGTTCATCAAAACCTTTTGATAATTAAAAAAAAATAATAATAATTATGACAATAATTGAAAACAGCAATTCTGAATCCTTGTGGACAATTTTTCTCATGGTCGTGAAAGAGAAAACAGTTATCCTGGTAGGAATGAATAATCCCTGCTAGATCTTAGGTATAATGCCATCTGTACCATACAGTCAAACAGTATTATTTATTTTAAACTGACAAATTTATTGCCTAATTAGTATTGCCAAATGGTAATCAAGATGAGCAAAGTAACACATGTTATTTAAAAGCAGCAGGCATCAGTCCAGCTGCAAACAGATAATGCAGTAGCTGTGCTTCCTAATCATTCCACAATTCATCTCTTATTCAGCCATCAGAAATAAAGAGAAAGTTACTGTCAGTGAAAATAATGTAATATTGACACTATTGTAAAACACAATAATTTCAGTGACTCATAATCATATAAGCATGTACATCATAAAATGAATTCTTAAATCTTGTCGTGTTCAAACCTTAAAATGTATTTCAATTCTGTTGAATCGGACAAATTTAAAGAAAATGTGATTATATCATATTCCTAATCCATGTTCTATTACTTCATCAAGGCACTTTGGCAAACAAATAAATACATTAAAACTGTTAATAATAAATTCCATTCACAAATGCAAACTTACGCTACTTTCTTAGTATTTTTAAAAATGCATAAACTATTGTCTTTCATCATGGAATAAGCCTACCTGCATATGTGCTACTTATGCAATAGTTCATATTAATTTTATTTGATACTAAAATGCACAAAAAGTTTTCAATCATTTGGCAGACCTTTTTTTACACTTGAAATATTTCACATCTTGTAAACATATTGATCAACATACTTTAATTAACCAATGCTGTCAAAGATATTAAAAAGTACCACCCTTTTTAATTAACATTATTAAAAAGTGGACAAACCCCAGAATGCAATGATTGAAATCTAGGGCCTTGGAACCTGTGCCCAAAGCTATGCCTGGTTTCAACACAAAAGAGCCCAAATTTGTCCCTGGTAAGCCTAACAGGGTCAGGTTTGTTTACCCAGGTGCAGACCATACCAGAATAGAGCATGAACCCCATAACCCATGCACTGCTTAGTCTTCTACCACAGCCATTCCTTGCTGTCGCTAAAATGAAACACAGCTGTGCCAGGCTACACATCAACACTCAATGCTGTGCATTCAATCATTTTGGGACAAAATAACTTGAAAAGCTGACAGGCAATTTTGATAGGCATCCTGGGATATGCCTAGACATCTGGCAGTCATTGAGCTCTGAATTTCAACATGTTATGATTTCAGATGCAGAATGATGGATGGGAAAAAAATGGTTTTTAGTAACAAAACACCCCACCGGCAATTACTGTAATGTTCCACAGATGACAACTGCCTCACACACAGTCCAGATTTCTTGTTTTTTGGACCACGTGTCCCAGAAAAAAAGAGGTAAAAAGATGAGGCATGTGAGGCATATGGCTGGCAGGTATTTTGTTAGATCAAGCCTGTTATGGCTGTTATGTGCTGCCAGGCTATCCATAACACCAGGCTTAAAAAATAAAAGCCATGTTTATTGGAAATGTGGAGATATTAGTACCATATGGTCCTGCCCATATTGGGATATGCTGCTTCCAAAAAGTGCACAAAAATTCTTGTTTTTAATACAAAAGTTTATTGTTTTAAAAAAATACTGAATATTCAAAGTTGCTTTTTTTAACTATATTGCTATTTCTTTTATTTTCTGTTTGCCTTGTTATCACAAAAGAAGAAGCCGTGAATGAAGTAAAGCGCCAAGCCGTCTCTGAGCTGCAGAAAGCTGTTGCAGCTGCAGAACAGAAAGCCAATGAAATGGTGAATGCGGAGAGAGCTAAGATTGACCAGGCTGTGGTGGATGCTCGCAGGCAAGCAGCGGATAATGTGGTATCTATGCTGAATCATCAGGAAGATTCCAGTGAGGTAAGCAGCCATCCCCCACCCTGACCCCCTCCCCCACACCACTATGGTGAAGTAACATCTCCATAAGAGAAGAACTCAAACATTGCTTAACAATTGCCATGGTAAATCAGCCTCGATGAATGTCAGAAATTTGTATCAACCTTTCCTAGCAAACTTAAATTTGCACTGCTGACAATTTTCATCAATGCAAAAAAAATAAAAATGCATTTTGAGTTTTTCTTATTTTGTATACAAAGAATGTAAAACATTTTTAAACTTGTGCATTTTGGTTGAGCATCGTTGATCGTCCATCCAAAAATGTAACCGCACATGGTACCATAGTCAAGCAAACGTAACCAAATCTAGTCGGTAACGTAAGCTATGTGCAAGTGTAAAATCAGCAGCTTTTGGTAACATCACTGATGTTATATCCTGACTTTACTTTGAGAGTGTATTAATCATACACTACACAGAGAGGCAGTTCAAACATAACAAATGCTGCATCTTATCTTGGAATAAAACAAGTTGTTGATAACTGATAAGGATTTCATGGGAAGAGACAGACAGTAAAGCTTAGATGTGGGAATCAGCCACATGCACTGCGTACTACTGAACAAATGATGTGTGTTAGCATAGGCGGTCTGGATAGCTAAGCTGAACCCATTGATTCCATTTCATCCACAGTGACATTTGCAGCAACAATAATTGGAGAATGTTGATGGATTGTGGATCTGCATGTTAAAACATAGCAGATTGAGAACCTTAATGGGTATTTTTTTTCCGTGGCTGCTTTGAGAAGACTTACAATTTATTAACAGACTGTAATCTTTAAACAAGGTTCCAAGAATTTAGGAATCCACAATGATTCAGTCATGATTTCAAAAAGACTATTTTCTCCCTGTTTACCTTTTTAAAGTTTGTTTAGTTAATTGATTGAGAAGATTTGTTGCTGATTGGTCATGTTTTTTTTGTGTTTTTAATACAGAGTTGTTGGAATTGTGGACGCAAGGCAAATGAGACCTGCAGTGGTTGTAACACTGCTAGGTACTGCGGGTCATTCTGTCAGCATAAAGACTGGGAAACACACCATCGTGTATGTGGACAATATGCAGCACAAGCTTCTTCATCAGGTCGTACTGATGGTACACCAACACCAGCAGCAGCAGGTGGTAGTGGTAGTAAACCACCGGCAATTACCACAGCATCTTTATCATCAGCAGCAGCAAGCCCTGCTGGCTCTAGTCATTCTAACATCTCTGCAGTTGCTGGATCACCCCCTGCCTCCATACCATCAGTTACTACTGAAACAGCGCGGTAAACGCATGGATACCTGATACTTCAACATGGTTTATCATTGGAGATGAGATCTATGTCTTGATATTTGATGTACTCTGTGTATATTCCTTGAGACATTGCTAGGACTTGACTTTATCCTTTGTGGATCTCAGCATGTTTTTCCCCATCTACTGCGCATTGTGTCTGCATTTTGTACTATGTAAATACAGAGAAATAACTAATATATATATATATATAAATATATATATATGGAAAGAGTATTTTTGCTTTCTTGCCAGCTTCACCGTTGTGTATAAAATTGCTGTAATCTCCAAGTCTGGCAACCCATGTAATGGATGGAGATAGGACTGACCAAGTTGGCTTAATTTGTGTAGAGTTTTTATGTTTGCTGTAGGCTGTCATCCACATGCTGTGCTTCAAGATGATAGTGCTTTATAACTCACCCTGGACAATAAATGACAACTACTCTAGAATGAAGGACTTGATAGAAAGTCTACTAGCCCACCTTTCTCCTCCAGTGTAGCCTACGACACCCCTGCCTCTACTACGACACTGTCTCAGACTGTTTCTGATGCCTTGTCATAACACTTTACACAGAGCAGTGGCTCGTTTCATTGTTTCCTCCATTGGGATTGGTTGTGTGTGTGTCATGTATATTGGGATGTAGCCTATTCTTGTAACTTTCCCATGGGATGGGCATGGGGGCGGGGCACAAGGGGGGGGGATGGAGAGAGTATTATATGAAGCTGTGCATAATTTGGTTTGTATTGACCTATCTGTATGACTCATTAATAATGCAGGATTTGTTTCTATATAAGACTATGGAAATGACTTGGACATGCCTCATTCACTTCAGGAAGATTGTTCTGCTGACAGTACACACATAGAAATAGAGTGATGGATGGTCAAATGATGTCTGCTAAAATAACAAAATGGTCTGGAATAAATGTGAACAACATGTCTCATAAATAGGGATAGTTTAAGACAACGGCCGTGAGAAAGCAGAGGGTATGCCTCTAAAGGGTGACATTACTTCTGCATTTTATGTATTTTAATTGGGTCCAATCTATGTTTGTTTGTTTTGAAATGATTTGTTTTTACATTTGAAACGTCTCAGCAGGTGAAAATATTGAAAACAGGGAAATTCATTATCTTTTTTGAGTAAGTTCGTTAAAAATAAAACTTATTTCTGAACTCAACAGATTTGTATAGTCAGGTTTTGAAGAGAATATTTAGGACTATGTGCATTTATAATCAGTATTTGGCGATACATTGAAGTATAAGGGAACATACAGTATCAGTTGTTTAGAAAGGGAAGAACAGTGTCTTTATCTGTATTGCTGCTGACTGGATAGATATCTAAGATTCTATTAATATAAACAGGAGGGATCGAGCTGACTGGATAATATATCTCTCTTAAAAAATACTAAGTAGGAAGATTCTTAAGTATAAAATCAAAATATGGCAAAGTAGTAACTCATAATTTAATTTAAGAGAGTAAGTTTACCTTTATATTAAAGTACATTAACACCACCAATGAAGTACCTTGCCTCAAAATGACAGATTATTATTCAAATATTGCACCTTACTTGTGGACATAGTTAAACATTTATTGATATATTTTCATTCAGGACTTAAAACATTTCAAATTTAACTAAGTTTTGGAAGTTAAAGAATCGGGGGTTGTTAAAATTCTCAGATGGAGCTGTGTTAATACTTCAATCCCTTTGGTGTTGTGCACCGGGCTTGTATGTATTAACACATTTGTAAATGCTGCAGAGATGTATGCTGTCTTCTACATCAAATGTTGTTGAATATAATGAGGACTGTTTTGTATGGTCAACACCCCGTGTCCACTTTGTTGTAGTCTCTTAAATTGCCGCTAAAAATTAATACAATGTAGAAAAGGTCGGTGGAAAAAAAAACAGGCTGTGCGCTGAAGTGTAAGTGGATGCAGCCTTGAGTATGTTCAAATAACACTTTAGCCAGGAGCAGTGATTGAACCAGTGCACAGTGGAAGCTTACACCCTATTCTTCTATTCAAGGGATTACAATAGAGCCCTATGCCTATTCTTACTAGCCCCTCATTTTCTTGCATACACGCTGGTCCCTTTTCCACCTTACAGCAGCTGAGCAGAGAATCACTCCCTCTCTGCCTCCCCACAGAGGCAGATGAGCTGCATACATACTCACTGCCTGGCTAGTTTCCTTCTTCTTATCTACATCTTGCATACATCCAGGCAAGCGTAGCGCACCATCACGTGTAAAGCGGTTAGATTGTGCCTTCTCCCCCTTGCCCGCCCGCCCGCCCGCCAGCCCGCCAGTCATTAGCTTGCGTCTTCCTGTGCAGCTGCAAGCAAGCACCTGCTTCCTATAGCCTAGTCAATAGGCTAGTCACGACCCTTTGTACTCAAGACAGGTGCTGCCGTCACTGGGCCAAACCATTTCTCATACAATGTTATAAGCCAGCTTCCGTTTTTTACCCATATGAAAATATAAAAAATGGTACACCCTGACTAGTCTGTAAGAGCCTGGGGGTGAGGGGGTGGTTTCTGTAGTCTAGGTCGTTAACCTTTGGATATTGGCACTGATGAGGTTTAATATCAGAAGGTACAGCTAACAACAGACTTTAATTTGAGTGCTTGTTAAAATATAATACATTGTATAGGCCATAGGTGGAGGCTTACATATATAATTATATGTCTGATTCCAATTGTGTCATGGATTTCCTATTTAGTTGGAATATTTCTCAAAGGCGGACTACAGCTAGATTCACAAGATATGATCACCGGAAGCATTAGGTGATAAGAAATCAGCATTTATCCAATGGCTAATATTGATAACAAATTCCTCGAGTTATTTTGTCTTGTTTTCTGTTGATTTAGTTATGCTCCCATAAAAAAACAATCTTGTGCATGTTTAAAGGAGAGGTTTTCGTTATATTTTAAATAGGAACAAATGCTGTCCTTAAAACTTCATGGATGATTATAGCTGCAAGCAGGTATCCTTTCTAATACAGTAAAACTGAGCCATACACCTTATTTATGTGTAGCTTGTAGTAGATTTTTTTCTTGTTTTTATTTAAGTGTCTTGTATGTTGAAATTTAAGATTTTCCCCACTCGCTCAAAAAGTATCTGTATTACTGTTATGTAAAACGTAAACAATTGATTCACCATGCATCATTATTCACGATCAAATCATTTTTATTTTTACAACATGCTGCTGTTTACGGCATTGATATTGTCCATGGGTTATTTACATGATTAATCTGTGTTTAAAACCAACTGCCCCAAGTATGGTACGACCAATTCATACTGCAAAGCTTTCCTTGCCCAGTCCTCGCTACAGACAAGTGTGTCCTTGCCATTGAATGTTGTCGTCACTTGTATTTTTTTTTTTTTTTTTAGGGCTTTCTAAAATGATAGACATGTCAGGACATGAAGTTTAACACCACCTGCTGGTCTAGCCAGCTGCCTACTGCCCTTCTCTTATCTCCAATTGTAACCCTCAATACTAAGACCATACAGCTGAGGGCTTAATCTTGGGCCTTTATTCACCCTTCACCATTGTTCCTTGCAACTTTTAACAAGAGTCCAGCTGACTTGTTGTTATGTCCTACAGCATTCTTTTGAATGTGGGTCACACAGTTATAAGCGTTCTCATGTCTCTATGTATAGTATTTTTGTTTTGGTGTGGAAGGAGGGTGGGTAGTTTGTGGTTTTTTTCCAGGGGAGAATAAACATGTTTTGTCCCATTGTGGTTTGTTTACAAAAGATTTATAAAAAATGAGTGAATTGGTTGTACACATCAATAAAAAGATCGGTTGATTGTGAGTACATGTCTGCAAACAGATGGCATTGTGTAGAGGGAGGTCAGTTAACATTGTATTTGCATACCATTTACATGATAATCCTAAGAAACATGTACAGCTGTGTTCATGGTTACCAGGTGTTAATTGAGTGACAGCTGTTTGCAGCTCATGCTGTCTATGGTCATGATATTGTGAAGGGCATAAACTTGGCACATATTTGGGTTCATTCAGGCCGAGTAAAAAACCAAAACTTTGCTGCACACTGCATCAAAATGTGTTCAGCATACTGCTGGGGATTGAGCACAAATTCATTTTGGTATGGAGAATTTGGTCACAAAAATTATTATGTTTGAAATTATTTCATTTTGTTTTATTTTTATTTTTATGTTTATAAATTTATGTTTATGAATTTGATATTCTAAAACTGAATGATCAAGTTAAACTTTTTTTCTTCAAATTTAACATAACAATTTGTTTGGGAATGTTGCATTCATACAACAACACACACTCCAATTAGAAATAATACTTTATTAAAAGTTCACAGTGTTCTGACAAATAGTGCAATATTTTAGCCAGAAGCAAAAAGCAGACATTTGTAACATCTTTTAAGAATTTCAGTTCTTTCAAATGTACATTAGTAAAAACAAATACAACACATAGAAAGAAAAAAAAAACACAAGGGAAAACAATTTCTCTTTTTTTTTTTTTTTTTTTTCAAACATTCAATTTCTGAACCACTTAAAGATATGATCATATGTAAATAAAACATCAATCTTCATTTTCTGTCAGGTAAACTCACTTTCCAACCTGTTAAATTCCTCTGAAATAATTGAACTTGTTCTTGAGAAGCTTGTTACAAGTTCTTGTTACAAACTTGTACAACTTAAGGAAATTGCACTTTAAGAGGAGGAATGTCTTATTGATACTCAAATCATGATGGACATGAAAGTGGCAAAAAATATTATAAGAAACTGGATTTAATATTCAGTATGTGTTTTGCTTTACACAAAGTAAAAGACCAATGAATAATTGAACAATGTCTGACGTGAAATATTTGTACTGTGGCTGCTGTGTTTAATTCCCATGTTTGCAAAATATATTTTAGTAAATATTGTTATTTTTCCTAAATATGATGAATTAATTGCACATTTATCCAAATATGTGAATTCAAATCCTGTTAATACAGTCAACACTGAAACAGGAGGAAACGATTGACTAATAATAGAGTTGAGTCAATTCCTCTAAATAGAAACTTATTTCAACATTTGGCAGTAATCCTGTAGAGTAAATGATGATCCATTTCTTTAATTGTTTTACCAAAATGTGGAGTAAAATGCCACAATGTCAAACATTGTTAATGTACTAATCTTCACATGGCCAAAGTGTCCACTATGGGGCATTCTGGTTTATTGTGAAATTATCAAATGAGCATTGTAATCTACTGCTGTTTGAAATAAAACTATTTGTACATATGGTTATGCATTATAGAAAAGCCACCGTTTCTCTTAGCACATTCTTTTAGTGTTTGAATTCATTCAGTAAAATTCTTCACTTTTGTTATGTACAATTATTTGGTGCATATTCACTTAAAACCTATCTAGTTGCGTCTTGCTCAGGCCACAGTGGTTCTATAAAGCCCCTCAGTTCCACAAAATCCTTCGGAAAACTTTTTCCCCCTTTTTTTCACTGAAACATGATTACTAATTTGATGAAATGTAAACATTGTTGAATAGTGTGAAACTGGAGGACAGATATGAATATACTCTTCCAAAATCCAATGGCGTAGTAGTTAAAGGGATTTTTTCCCTCATTAACAAACATTGACTGTCAAACCGTGGTAGTTGTTGAACTTTATCCATGTCCCTTGTGTATTGCTGATGTGGCTCTATTTATCATCAGCACTAGCTTCGTTTTATAATTCTTTCATCTGTATGAACATTGAATTTAATACAATAGTCCATATTAATTTTCACTCTTAACAACAACAAAAAGACGATCTAAAATATTCCATGGTTGATTGTGTTTTACCATTATTGCCCTCAAGCCCAGTAGCACTGAGCAGTATTTAACATATTTTGACCACTGTACCTTTAACTGGGTATGCATACGTTGGTAGAAAATTCTCTGTCAAACACAAGTTGTTATAATTACTAATAATAATTATTACAATCAAGACCTACAGATTGAGATACTGAGAAACTTTAATGGGGTGACTGGGTGGACAGCAATTTTCATAATGACACATGGGTTAAGGTTTAACTCAACTGATTATACATGTGTATACAGATTCATTACAGTAGATGTTGTATGACAGGTTCAATGTGAGCTGGTGACAAATTTTCAGAGTTAAAATTAGGTGATATTTTCCATGGTTACCATCCTGCAACAGTGGGTGCCCATCTTGTTGGTTTTTTTTGTAGAAAGGTCCAACTTGGTGTAAAATCATCTAAATTCATACTAGTCTTGTATTTAGATTGTCATTCGAGGTCAATCGGTTCAAATACCATTTACCATGTAAAGGATGGTTTGAATTTGTGTATAAACTGTCAGCAGGCAACCTTACAGAATATTTAACCAAAGACCATTCACCCATTATGAGCAACAAAATATGAAGGGTTGTCATGAGGGGATTGATTGTACAGGTAAAGTTTAATGATGATTGAAAGTCAAACAAGGGTAACATCATAGTCCTTGTTTGAAAATTCACCAATTATCACAAGTCATGATACAGTTTGAGCAGTCAAAATCTAGCAAAATGAATGTACATTTGTTTTGCTGTAGTTCCCAATGATGTCTCTGTCATGGCTGCATTTGAAGCTAGATTATATGAGAACACTGAGGGCGCTCTTGCATTGTATCAGCAATGATTTGAATATGGACAAAATCAATTCGATGGTCATATGAAATGTTTGACAAAGAACACAGATGCCTTAGGGGTTTACTTTACAATTGATTGTATACATTGTACTTGCGAAAATAGGCCAATCTAAAGACTCAACACATGTTCAATCTGAGAGAGCTGGAGACCTTGCACAAACAAAATTTTAAAAATGAAAACATAAAATGTCAATCCAAGAAATATAGCGAAGTCAGCTGTTAGTTAAACTGCCATAGGGCTTTTGCACCAAGCAATATTTGCATAACAACTGAATGAAATAACATAATAGTTGAGGGAAACAGTACAGATGGGGAGGGCCACACAGTGTTGGCACCACATATTGTGATAATCACACTTATATTAACATTTCAGTTTTCAGAGTGCAGCTGGCACTATTATTTGCATGACTTGATAGCCCCAAGAAGGTCCCAGGTTTATTGGCAATCGGTTGAGTAACCCCAACATCTGTTTCTGTGTGGATAATGTGCCATAAATTCCCTGATATAACTGATTTCTGATGATCAGCCCGCCCAGAATGTTCAGTTTGCCTCAATGCTTTTAAAGGGAAGGTCGATTATGTAAACATCAGTTTTCCCTGAAGAGGGATGGGAGGAGGTAGGTTTGAGGAGGTAGGTCTGATTTTTATGAAATAAATCACATGTAATATCAAGCACCAAAGTGTTGCTAGCTGGTAACTTATTACAATGTCTGAGAAGGGAAAAAAAAAGAGTGCAAGTCAGCTCTAATAAAAGCTCTAATACAAATACCAGCACTAATCACATTGAGAAAAACTACCTTTTCCTTCAACGTTCTCATCTTTTAGGAAGAAATGATTGAACATGCCAAATTAAAACAGTTGCTTACTGGACAACTAATCTTAGCAAGTATAATCTGTAGCAAACCATGCAAGTGTGTCATAATTTAAGGCCGCATCTGAATTGGCGGCTATGGCTATGGCCTGATCCCTGCATCATCATGCATTGAAGTATTGGACAACCATAGCAACACACTTAGCAACAGCCGTAGCCATAGCTGCTTATTCGGATAGGGCCTTATTCTCTAAAAATTTTATATCACCATAGCAGTTTTTTATTTCTTGAAACTTGTGGATTTTTATGGATGCAATCTCCCCAAACCAATGTTTTATCTCCTTTTGTTCTCCTTGTTTCTTTTCTTTTCTTTTTGTGGGGGGAGTAATACAGAATTTGTGGGTAAAGAGGTGTAACTAAAACATAATAAAAGAATACATAGAGCTAAGATAAAGTGGTCAGAATGTGCTAAAATGTACTGCTATGGATTCAGTGCAATAACAGTAAAACACAATCAACCCTGGAATATTTTAGATGGTCATTTTGTGTTTTTCAAGAGTAAAATTTAATATGGATTATTTCTATTGTATTCAATTCAATGTTCATACAGATGAAAGAATTCTAAAACGAAGCTAGTGCGGATGATAAATAGAGCCACATCAGCAATACACAAGGGACATGGATAAAGTTCAACAACTACCACGGGTTGGCAGTCAATGTTTGTTAATGAGGAAAAAATTCCCTTTTAAGGACTGCTACGCCATCAAAATTTGGAAGAGTAAATTAATATCTGTCCTCCAGTTTTAATTAACACACTATTCAACCAACATGTAAAATTTCATCATGTTTCAGTGAAAACAAAACAATTTTTTTCCTCACGGATTTGGGGCATATTCATTTACATACTCGGTTAATTTTATTCCTGCAATTGCAATGGTGATTTTAGGGCGCTGAAAATGCTATTTACTCGACTTTGAATGCATTTCAGATGGAAATATCATGTTAGAGGATTGGTACTGCAGTGAACTTTATCATCAGTGAACTTTCAGATTGAAACTAATTAATTTTCTTTTTTTAAGTTACCAATCAATCCTGTATTTGTCCATCAGTTTCAAGAAATAAAGACGCAACAGCACAACTTCCTGGAAATTTCATCAAAATGCTTCTTTAAGATTTGCCGATTACATGTTTCGCTATGATTTGTGTGTGTATGTGCCTTGCAGGCAGCTTTTTTAATTTGGCCAATTCAGTGACCTCTTTCTTCAGATGAGAAAGCAATTCAAGCAGAAAACATTTCTCAGGGGTATTGGAAATCCAACCAACTTCAAGTGAGCTTTTGGAAGACTTATTTTATCAATTTGAAACCAGTGCTGAGCAATAGCTTTTATTATGGCATTGGGTTTATGGTAGGAATAAATCAGCCATTCCATCCACTTCCCCGCTTCAGTAAATTGGATTTAAATCTAAACCAATCAAATCTTAACTAAAACAACAATTGCTTCTATATTCCTTATTTTCACAGACATTGAGGCACTTCAAATGGACGGAAAGGTTTCACCATCTGTATCTGACACATTATTAACTTCAAATTGGGTTCCAACACTTCATATGATGCATTGTGCACAACATGTCACGAGTTTGTCAACACATTCAACTAGACATGTACACTAAATATATTCCTAACACATGATATATTACATATCACATTTTTTCATGAGATTGTTTTAGATTGGTGCTCCCGTTTTGTTTTCCTCTTATTGGCCCTTTTCGAAACCACGGCTCTGGCTCCGGCTTAGGCTTAGGCTTAAGCTCTGTCAGTTATTTTAAAAATAACTTTCAGTGCAGGGCTTCAAACATGGCAGATGGTGCCAAGCCACAGCCAAGGATTCAAACAGCCATTACAATTAATGCATCAATGGCTGGAAGGTAATTATAGACTGGTACCCTCTTTTCACAATGTGACACAATACATTTATTATTATTGAACGCTTTTGTGTTGTCAGAGTGTGAGTTCAGGTCCCAGTCATGATGACACTTATGTAATCAAGCAAGACACTTAACCATAAATGATTCATCCTTCGGATGGACTTAAAGCCATAGATCCAGTGTGTTGTGTAATGCATGTGAAAGAACACATTATCATTAAGAGAAGGGGTTTGCCCCACTGTTTCTTGCAGATTGTTAGACATCACCTGGTAAACCCTTACAAGGTGCTATATAAATGGGTCGCATAATTCTAACAAACAAAACGAGCAGTTTGAGGTTGCCCATCTTAAGCCACGTTTGCATTGTATTAACACTTAAACCCAGACCATTATTAACATTCCAATGGCTAAGTCTAACCAGTGTCCACACTTGGACTATTCGACGTAGGTAACTACATCGAAAAGTAGTTACAATAGATGATGGTTAAACAAACCAACTGACTACATATAAACACATGAGGGCGCTACGCCAGTGACCTTAAACCAGACGTGACAAAATGCATGACCTAGCTTGCAAAAAAATGGTTGAAGAGAAGCACAGCAAATAAAAGTAAGAACACAATGCAAACAAAGGGATGCCATTTCCGAGTTCTGTATACCACCGTTGTCATGGCATGGCAAATACATGCATGTTGCAGATCACTTTTGGTGTGTGTCATGTGATCACCGCTGTGCAGGGAACCGGATGTGGTATTTTACTGGCCGGTTTTACCAGGACGATGAGTCCACACTGGACTTTATGGCTCGGTTGGTTTGACCAAGTTAGCTTACCTGGGCAGAAGGTGGCCGGTTAAACTACCCATTGGACTTGGTTAAGTTATATGTCCCCGAGTACAATTCTCCTGGGCTGTTCACACTAGACGTAAAGCTACCCGTCTGCTTGGTTAGTTCACCCAAAAAAGGTCCAATGAGAACACAGCTTTATCAGCACCTTATAAGGGTATTCAAGGTGCTACAGTGCATTCAGCAGCCACTACCAGCAACACCGGATGAGCCCCTTCACTTAAAGACAGGTGTAACTGGATTCTTTTACATGTATTACACAACTCACAGGACCTATAGCTTTACGTCCCATCCGAAGTACACAAGGACACTATTGGGCCCTTTTCAAACTTCACGCTCCTACATGTACCTCAATGAATTCAAATGAATAGTTTGACAACACCACAGGTACAGCTCTACATTTTATTTGATGTCATCTTGTTAAGGACATCACATGGGCATTCTATTTCCAAACTTGTATGAGCTGGGTGGGAATATGTTTAAAACCAACATGTCATCAGTGTGTGAACTGCTACTCACTGCCAAGTCACAGTTCTGCATAGTACATCATTCATAGTACAGATCATTACGGGCTCCAAGGTCAAACTCAGTTTTGTGTTTCACTCATTTGTCAATAGGTAGAGTCCTTATGAGAATGAAAAAGAACATTTCCAAGTCTCTAACCTCACGCTAAAGTGGCATAAAATACCAGTGTTCGATACCCTTCAAGTGCAAATTTTGTAATTATCCAAAAACGTTCGATGCTGTCACATTTCAAATATACGATCTGTACATTTTTGTGCAGGGAATCTTTTTTAGTTCATTCCTATATTGACGATATTCAATCAAAACGGCATTGAATTTGACCATTTGACTGACGCAAAAAGTCCTCTTTGAAATGTACAGGCCCATTTGTTTTTGATGACGTCATGTTTCAAATTTCAATCTGAAACCTGTAGTTTTTTCCAAACTTTCTTGAGGACTCTTTCTATTGGAAAATTAGTGCATCATAAAACTGAATTTGACCTGGGAGCCATTTTTTAAGTACCAGCTGTTTCAGCATCAACCTATAATCTCAACTGGCATTCATGATCCATTCTTGTCTTCTGGTGTCACGCTTATGAAATTGTTCTTTGTTCTTAGCAAACAAGATCATATCACATGCCTCTCTGTAAGAATCACCATCATGTGACGCTTTGGTGGGATGCCATATCATTCTTATCATGCATACGTTGATACATCACAATGAGGTAACACCCAATCACGCTAATGTACAGTATTAATATTAACACCATGGCATTGAAGAAAGTGCACAGGCCATTAAACCAAGCATTCAACAGATCATTAGTTCTGTCAACCACAGCCTCCATTACGTGTCACCTTGCAAAGTGGTTATATTTAACTGGAACTTGATCCTCCGATGGGTCTTCATCTAAGAAATGATGTTCAGATGAGCAAAGTTTGGTCAGACCTAGTACAACACCCACAAGGCACAAACCAATGATGGCTGTTGACCAGTAGGCAGAGTATAACTCCAGACGAAAGCCCAATATTCTGAAACCAAAAAGACAAATAGAACAGTCTGGATTAACATTAGTGAGATTTGAAGCTGTTAGTTAATCGTGAACACTATGAGCAGCAGATTAATCTCTTTTAAAGTTCCCACAAGGACCATTTGTCAACAAGAGGTTGATATTGCCTGGTACCCAACACATGATTTTGAAAACGAGTACCAGTTAACATTGGCCACTAGTTGACAAATAGTCCTTGTGCAATTTTGGCCAACATTGACAATTATCAGGAAAGCTTTCACACAAGGGAGAGTTCCAATAGATTGTGCAAGTCTCGTACGTATTCATAAATTTGAACCCATTTAAGTGCATGAGTTTGTTTCCTTCACGCGTAAAAGCAATGTAGGCCTACTTGAATACGCGTAAGACTTCCATAGTCTATTGTTATTAACATAGTAAGTAATATTAAATAAATGCAAATCAGAATCTTTGTATAGTCACTTTGGCTAAAATACTATCCCTAGAGGACAAATACTTTATATCCAGTGTTTTCCCTGCGTATTCAAATGCAAGACACCTCACTACTTTCAGTGACCACCTCACTAATTATTTTTTGCCAATATCAAAACCTTCATAGGATCAAGATACCACAACTTGGATATGTAGATGAAATCATTGTGCACTCTCGTCAGTATGTGTAGGCTGTGTAAATTGTGCTTTAATCATCAACTGGAAATGTCACCACCTCGCTCAGTTCATCAGCCAGGGACGACACTAGCTTATAGCAATGTAACCATTATCAACTAGTGCTATGCATGGCTCCCTCATAAACCCAGGTACTAAATGGATAGCGGCAACTTGTACAATGCCTTACCCTGTGGAACACTGTAGTATAACATCATTGTAACCATCTGAGTTGAAGTCTCCAATTACTAATGGTGCAGTTGGTTGACATGGCAGAGAATGATCAGCAATCATATGACCATCTTCTAGTGATAGAATAGCAAGATGATCCCAACCAACTAAGGCAACTGCACCCTGGTAAACAAAACAATAGTATTTGTACCAATAAATGAGTTAATTATGCTAACGAAAAAATGACCACTTAAACAGGTTTGCTATCACATTATAAATTAAACTTCAACAGTGTAATCAAGCATCTGCAGTTGGAACATGACAACGTATATTTATCTATGCATAATAACTACAGACCTGGCTGGAAGGCATTGTGGTATCTATCCATAGTAACTATTAACTTACCAGTTTACCATACACCTTGAGTGCCATAGCCTGCATACCTGGCTGGAAGGCATTGAGGTATCTATCCATAGTAACTATTAACTTACCAGTTTACCATACACCTTGAGTGCCATAGCCTGCATACCTGGCTGGAAGGCATTGTGGTATCTATCCGAAATCTCTTTAGGGAAGTGGTACTTATTCTTAAAGACAGTTAGTGCATTATTCCACTTGATGTTTGTATCAACCTACAGGATAAGGTGAATCAGACAGATACATTAAGGACAATGTTACCCAGGTGTGATGAAACGAGTGAGGTGGTAATAGTAACAATGGAGAATGTACACTAATGCCATTATTCTGTTGATCAGTATGATGCTATTCCACTGTCATCACTACTACATAGTCTGACTTCAATCTTTACCAGAAGCCCATAGGAATTGCATTGAGCTAGTTTTTGTTTTTCGGGATCTACAAAATGTGAAGTTCTGGACTGGGTCAATACTAATATTGTAACTGTCAGGGGAAACAATGATTAAAAGAGTGGTTCAACCTTGGTTCAGAAAACATCTACTCATTCCTTGGTTTTGGAACTGTTCATTCATTCCTTTCCTCTAACTTTGAAACAGAAGCACTCAAAACTAGCACAAGTAAATATGGTCACAATGGCTGATCAAGTGTGAAGTCACACACTAACCATTGGTTTCCCAACGTAATCAGGTAACAATATTATCAAGCATAAATAGACGGAATACTTTCTGTGCACACTAAATAATAATAATAATAATACGCAGTTCTTATATAGTGCTTTATCACGTCCGATGGGCGTCTCAAAGCGCTCAGTAACCCTAACCCTAACCCTAACCCTGAAAGCTAATATACAAATATAACATGATTTGAGGGTATTGGAAGTTGAAACTAGTCCCCTCGGAAACTAGTTTGTCAACTTCCAATTCCAATACAAATATACAAATATACAATATAACATGATTTGAGGGTATTGGAAGTTGAAACTAGTCCCCCCTCGGAAACTAGTTTGTCAACTTCCAATTCCGAGGGGATTTCACTGTCCAGCCAAAATAAACTATGTTATATTCGTTTTACTATACCTCACACTTCTCAAGTTTGACATCATTGGGCTAGGGAAAACATGGATTGACATTTACGTGTGCCGCCATCTTTTCATGTGTATGAAGCTAGGACAATGTTTGCGCATGTGTACTACACTCGTGCTACAGTTCCACGATTGTTTCATAAAGTAGACTGTTGCGTGTGCAACCTGTACATGAATACTGGGGCATGCACTTGGTCAACAGCAAAAAAAAGCGTCTGGCACGTGATGTTGAATGGACCAGCGAGAATTTGGCTCTCGATCATGAATATGTATGAGGTATAGTAATATTAAGTAGCAAATGATGATTTTTAAGCAGCAACTGCTACATTTTGTGGAGTATGTGGAGTATGTTGCTATGTGATACAAGGGACATACAGTAATTATTCACATATACAGTAATTTTTTTGCAATACAATACAAGAAAGCATTCAGTTTAGACATCTCACCTGCCAATTGATACGGCCTGATGGGCCATAGCTGGTGACTCGACCATTACTGATCAGGAATATACTATCAAGTCTACCCTGTGATTTCTGGAGCATACTGGTACCCAGCAAGTGATTTATCACTCCCGACTGTTTAGCAATACTGCAAATTTAAACAAATTCAAACAAATTCAATTTTGTTAGTAACAGGCCAAGTAAAACACAGGTTTGGGTAGTATACAATCATGTTTACTTAGTCTATCTCTAGGGTGTCTGGAGAGAAACAACTCAAGACTTGCAAAGCTCAACACTGTATATGGTGGAGATACAATCAAGTGAAGTTACCCATGGCAAGATCTTTTTGAAGAAAGCCTTTGCACCTATTAAGAACTATTAGCATGGCGCTGTTACACAGCATTATGTGAGTGCATCTAAACAAAACAGCTGAATTAGTTCTCAATGAGTTTATTACCCCAAACTATGCAACGCCAACTTGTCTTGTTTACCAGATATACATGTCTTACCACATACAATTTGTGGACAGCACGATAGGCTTGAAACTGATAGCAAAACAATCATGTATATATAAGTTTTGGTAGAAAGTAGATCAAGAACCTTGAATGCAAATTTTGTGTTTGTTCACATACACTGTACAACCATACCTGTACTATACAATCATACCAGGGTGTTTTTTGTTTTTGTCATACTGTACCTTTGATATGTTGCATGATGAGGGTGTACACACGCACACTACACACCTATATCAAAAAATACAAGCTTGTAATGTGTGCACCCTGCTCATCCAATAAAACCACTCATTTGTAATATCAATGCCTCAACGATTAAGACCAGAGACCACTCTATGGCAAATATGGTATTAGTGACATCAATGGTTCACTGTACTGTTGTGTTTGAATACAAATGTAACATTTACTACCATTTACTACTTGGTCATCTGGGCAATAACTTTTACTTTGTAAAATAGATTACAAGTAAATGACTAAATAATAATGGTACCTTACCTTGGTACAACAATTGGAGCGATGGCAAGTTGCAAGTTCTCTTTAACATACGTTATCCTTCCAAATAATGATCCAGCTGAAAGTGACAAAATCATCACTTCATTTATTCTTACAATAAGTAATTTACATAACACAAACATATTTTGGAGTTCGGTCACTGGTTATGCGTTTTCGCATGTCCAGCTGCAGTGACATAGCTGTTCGGAAAATAATGAGTTGTTGATTCGCATGGGCTCGGTGGATTTTACAAACTAATAACAGATGTGTATGAAACTCTCTTAAAATCACAATTGTTGAAGCATACCAAACCAATAATGTTAAAAACATTATACAGACTTTGTATCAATAAAATACTTGCAACAGCGTTTAACCAAAATCAGAACCTCAACCATGTTTCTGGTTACAGTCACCAAAACCCGCCTACCACCTGCCAGTTAAGTTTTCATAAAAAGACGTACCAATGGCAAACTGATACAAATACCAAATATTAATTAAACTTTACCTACTGCATCCATGTATGCATGAGCTTCACAGATTGATCCATTGAAGAGCATTGTGTGAGGTGGGATACCAGACTTGACAATAGCCATGCAGTTATCTTTGTGTGTACTATCATCGGTGAAAGACGCTGAAAGTTATGAAGCAGTGAGATTTTGTACGATTTTGTAGGCAACACTGTCATGAGTTAAAAATGTACTGGTCTCAGTGGAACTCTATGCAATAAATCTCCAAATTATTTTTAAACAAAAATATGCATGATATGATCTGCACTTTACTAACTGTGTGCATTCTCTATTGGTATATCCAAATAGATTTCTTTTTACTGACCTCTGACCTGGTCAATAGTGCCATCATTATCTACATCAGCATATGTGGCTACATCATGGGATAGTTTTAGTCTGGTTAACGGTCTGCCGGTTGCCAGATCTAGTACTTCAATACCCTACAATGAGAAACAAAATCAGCATTTAACTCCAATCAAGTTTGAATAAAATGAAGGACAACCGACGATGTCATTCAACAATGTACTTAAAGGGGCTGTGTCGTCATGATCAAAGCAGGCCTGTGGTTGTACATGGAATTATGAACTCTCAACCAGTTATAGCACGCACATGCCCTCCCTCCATATCATATCTATGGAGAGTGTGTGCACATGTTTATTTAGATTGCAGCTATTAAAGCAACTGGGAATTTTAAGGCCATTGATTACCTTTTACAAATTTAACAGTATTACAGACCTGAGTAGTGTGACTTAGAATTCTGACTTGGGACTCAGACAGGATGTTTATGAATTTTAACTATTCAAACATAATGATGTCAAAACATTCTTTAACTTCAGTAATAAGTGGCATGTAACTCAGACTCAAACTCAACCTTCGTGACTCGTGACTCGGGCTCAGACTAGACCCAAATGACTCGGGCTCAGACTAGACCCAAATGACTCGGGCTCAGACTAGACCCAAATGACTCGGGCTCAGACTAAACCCAAATGACTCGGGCTCAGACTAGACCCAATGACTCGGGTCAGACTAGACCCAAATGACTCGGGCTCAGACTAGACCCAAATGACTCGGGCTCAGACTAAACCCAAACGACTCGGGCTCAGACTAGACCCAAATGACTCGGGCTCAGACTAAAACCAAATGACTCAGGCTCAGCACTGAAGACTCCAACTTGGACGGAAGGATTTAATACAAGACTGTTCGGACAAAAAATAATATTTCACAGGATGATTGGCACTGGTAACAACTTTATAACCAATGAGATTCCACACTGAAACAAATCGATGATTGCCAAGCTTGTATTTCACCTTTAGTATGAAACAACAAGTTATCACTTTTTGACCACAACCCTACATTGAAAATACTAAGACAAAATTGTTGTCCAACTTTGCAGAAGACCATCGGTGGTTTAATTGTGTTTTGCTTTAGCATAGCAAACATGTCTTAGGCCTTACACCAAATGATTCAAATGGTAATTTCTATCTACCTCTGAAAAGTCAACATGAATATTCATCTTACCTCATGCATATGAATGACTACAGCATTAGGATTCTTGACATGCTCAGTAGGGCTGTGCGGTCTGAGACCTCCAAAATGGTATCCAGCAATGTGTTCCCCATCCAAGCCGATCACTGATAACAAAACAAACCAATATTTGTTATCAAATACCAAACAATACTAAATAGCCAAGTTATTATCTCAAAGCTTTCTTTGGCAAAAGTAAGGGATTAACTAGTAATCAAGAAAGCTTGCCTCATTACAAATATATTTAAAGTGCAATCAAAGGCAAGTGCTACGTTTCGTGTTTCTCTCCTCAGAAATACTGTTAATGCTACTCATTCTAGGGTGTATTTTGTTGAGTAATATTGCACTTTTAACATTGATCAAAAATCACAAATATCATCGGCTGATGCAATATCAGGAAACATTTTAAAGATATTATGGCTGATCGTGGCCGAGCGGATAAGAGCACCGGACTCAAGCTCTTGTGTTTCTGTTCAACAGAGTGTGGGTTCGAGTCCCGGTCACGACACTTGTGTCCTTAAGCAAGACACTTAACCATTATTGCTGCGTCCTTCAGATGGGACGTTAAGCCGTTGGTCCCGTGTGTTGTGTAATGCACGTAAGAGAACCCAGTGTTGTGTAATGCACGTAAGAGAACCCAGTGCCCTGGTGTTCTTGGTTTTGATTGCGCCACAGCACCTTGTAAATGTAATGACATGGTGCTATGTAAAGGAATAGGTCTAATACTTCAAATGTAGCTCCACAATACCTTGCAGGAACAATAATGAATGTTGAAGCGCCTTGAGCATTACTGAGTGACGGATATGAGCGCTATATAAGAAGCCACTATTATTATTATTATTATTATATTATATTAAACAGCCAGCAGCAATGATTATACTCACATGATGGCAGTGTTGCTCCATTATCAGATTTGTCTACCTGTGGGGTTTTGGTGTTGTCTTTCATAATGCGAGCTACTAGAATGGAGGTGTCATAACCTCTCTGCCAACGGTGGGGCTGTTTACAAATCAATCATATCAATGAAATAACAAATCCTGACATTTCCCTCTTTGTTAACACAAGCAGAGGGTAAAGCTGATAACTTCCTTGACATAAATTTCCATCAAAAATGGACGGATACAGTTTCCTGCCTTTTTCATCCATTTTTTGAATGAAATCTGAGAGTAACCAAAAAATAAATAATACACAACTCAAAACATTTTCAGTATTAGCCTGTATGTCCATTCACATGTTGAAACACTTTTTCGTGGTTTTTGGAAAAACTGCTAACTTGACGGTAGAAAAGTGGTACACTCATTGTGTTTCCTGTCATCTGCACGTAAGACAATTTCAACAAGAACTTAAGTTGTCAGTCATATACAAGCCTCAAACATTTCTGTGTCCAGGAGGCTTCAAGAAACTTGCACTTGTGATCTTAGTAATTAGCGGTCTAGTCATAGCTCTATGCAAATAACACAACAGTATTGTTTACCAAATGTTTGAGGATGGCGTGTGTATACTGAGTCCACTGCTGCTCTCCTGCATGACTTAGACCCTTACGCAGAGCAAGCTTGAAATGATGAGCTGAAAATAACTCCTACAGTAAAACAGGGGAAACCAAAAAAAAAAACTTCATTACATTTTTGCAAGAAAATTGTAAGAAAATTAACTAAACAAAATTTATATTTTTTTCTCTGGTTGGTATAATGACCTGGAAAAATAAATGCAAAAGTGATGATGGAACCAAAATTCATGAAGCAGTGAAATAAAGGTGTACAACAATGTATATTGATACATCTGCAAATTCAAACTCTGAGTTCTTGATTTACTCTCAGCATGGAAAATCCTCATCAATGACAGATAATCAACCCACTTGTATTACATTTACCCCCATGGCAAATAGTCACAGCAAGGCAGTGATATTAGTGGGGCAGGTGCCTCAATCCTCACTGATAGGGAAAACACTTCTGTAACAATCTCAACAATAAACTGGTACTTGTAATAAAATGGGAAGGTATCTCAAAAATTAGCTGGTTAAACAGAATGAACCTCATCCGACAATCAGTGGGGCTAGTTAGTTTGTGAACAATATTAGCTTGATACAGTATTAGGATCAACTGTTTGACTCATTCCAATAAATCAAGCTCATTAAAACTTCCCTTTTTACTTCCATACAAGGCATTTTGGAAAATAATGATATCACCTACAGGAGTGAATATGGACGACTTGAGAAATCTTAGGGAAACAAATAGCGAACTTGATGTTCCTTACCTCCTTTGTAATCGTACGTTCTTCAAAGTCACCGGGTAAATGATGCCATCTGATGGAGCCATCTTGACCACTCAGTGCAAATGTAGAGAAATGATTCACCACTGGCTCAGCTTTCTTAAGAAACAAAGTCCAGATATTATAACTTTTACCATGAAAGAAAAACTACCTTGTAAAACTCTGTTACCACATCAAGATATGAACTCATTTTCTAAAAACAAATAAAAACCACACCATCTAATCATGGATGATTTTGTTTTTTGCCTTGATAGAATTAACAAATTTGCTTGAAAAGATACTTGGCTTTGTCAATTGTTTTTACATTGAAAGTACAAATGTGTACATTGCCCTTGACAGCACACAAGGTGAAGGAATGTGAATAATAGTTCTTACTCTCTGTCCTTCCTCATCTTGCTCCTCCTCCAAATCCTCTTCCTCCCTGTGAGCATGAGTACGACTTGGCTTCTTATGATCGTGTCTGGACACCCAAAAAAAACACTTGAGTCAATTTCTTGAAAAAGGAGATTAAAAAATCACATGTTTACAAAGAACAAATTGTGAGTTGATTGGTTGAAAACTAAACATGAGCCAACCTCATAGAACTGCTAATAATACACATAACAAGAAGCACTGGAAGCTGTAGACTGGTCCCCTATAAGTGTTCTTAATACAGGCACTGGTCTTACAAACCCATTGGTTTCATTGGATAGATATATGCAATGAAGCATAACTACTACACTGGTACTGCAGACAAGCGTGTGCGTACACTCACAGTATTATGGCATGCAAGGTCAAAGGTACATCTGGCAGGTTCTAAAGGCCTTACCTTAATCAAAAGCCTCAAAGTGTGACGTCAGATGAAAAAATATGTATCGTATGTGACTGAGTACCTGCTATATCAATGCAATTCAATTTACTTTATTTCCACATCAAAGCACCTATTTGTTATAGTTGAAAACACACGATGATTAATGGTAGCCATAGCAATAGTTAGTAATGCTCAACTTAGGCTGACCATACTCACAGAGGTTTAGCTTCCTTGTGATATCTATCTCCTAGGCTAGCTCCTATGATGACCAATCCACCATCATCAGCTTTAACAATATGACTTGTCACTTGGACTGATATTTCTCTGTGGAATAGAAGTTGATACCTTGTTAACTCATCACATACAGGAGAACCAGTTGAATAGGTGGGTACAACCATGGAGCTATATATATATACCGACTAGAGTGCTAACTTGCCCTGTATTTTGAAGCAGTGTGGGCGCATCCATATTTGTATACAAACCTAAAGTTTGACGTTTTGTACAGCTGTTGTTGCGCGCATGCCTGATGCAAAATTTATCACTTTCAAAATGTTCTCTTCACATTAAAAACATCCACTTGTCATGCTCTGAGGCTTAAAACTACTTGTGCGTGTATAACAGAGAATTAACACACTAGTCAATATATAAATAGAGCTCTTGGTACCACAGCTTGTAAAAGTGTAACTAAAGATGTTTGGTGGATATTTACATGCAAGGTAAAATGGTCTTCATCTAGATCCCAGGCTTTTAGGTACTGGTCTCAACATTTAGGTTTCACAGAGTGTGAATTCACACAGTGCATTTGGGTTTCATTTTGATCCAAGTCAGAATAGAAATATTGTTTGTTTTATTTAATACAATTGACCCAAATCACATGACGCCATCATCACAATAATCTTGGTTGTGCCATTTTGGGAGTCAATGTTCCTGTGTGTAATATAAAGTGCAGTGCACATTATAAGTGAAGCAGTGTTTACACGCTTACCATTTGTTATGCAATTGGACTTCCAAAATGGTGAGCATGGCAGAGAGTAGCCGTGAAGCCGGTGCAAGGAGTCAAAACAGAAAACTAAAATATTCAGTAGTTTAGCAAGTGGTTTTTCTTACCTGATAAAATATCTACCAATGGGTACAGTCATTAGCTTGGTTTCCCAAAGTAGGTCGAGATTATGGTTAAAACATAGGACAGTCCAATCAGCCGTAACAACAACTATCACCTGTTATAAAATGAATCAGTTCAGCAAAGATTTAGCCTTGGCCAAGAGTCATGACTCTGCTAACAGGTTTCATTCAGGGACACTAGGTGGCAGCAGACTTACCAGGTAAATCCATTGTTCTCGGAAGTGTGTTCAAGCTCAGAATTCCGTAAACAATAGGAAATTGCCTGGTACCATTATTTGCAGCCATCTAGCGGCAATAAGTCCCTCTTTGAAATCAACTTACATCGGGGCCCAATTTCATAGAGCTGCTTGAGCGCAAAAACTACCTGAGCACAACAATATGCTCACAAGATTATGGTTACCAATCAAAATACCATGTGTGATTGGTATCCTGCTCATTTTTGCTAAGCAGAAATTTGTTAAGCAATATTGTCTGCTTAAGCAGCTTTATGAAATTGAGCCCAGGTAGCAATTATGCTGGCAAGTATTTCAACACCAAACACATTTTGTGGAATTGTCCATGCTCTATTTTAAAATGTCAACAAGGAATCGTAGGCAAGTTATCCAATTTAATATTTGTTTTATAATGTCACTGACTAAGAAATAAAACACGTCCCGTATTAATTCTTGAGCCTTCACATAACTGCTCTAAATTAATACATCTGAATTCAGCAGCATGTTTTGCTTCAGTTTTATATCCAATATACTTTGTATGAGGCCAGGCATACCAACTTCACCGGAGTCCATGATAATTGATGCAACTTGGTTTCAGTGGATTCACGAAAGGTCCCATTAACCTTTACTCCCTACGCCTTTTTGCCTGAAGGTGACCTCAATCCTCCAACATCCTCCTCTCCTATGTCACCCCATACCAAATTGTTTGGACTTAGATAAGAATGGAATTCCTGACCCAGTGATAAGCAGTTGTTAATTGGGCCTACAGCCCTCAGTCCTTCTGAATACTTCATTTTGGCAAACAGACAGATTGTAACAAATTGACTGACTATCCAAAACCATGAATAGTGGAGCAACCGTGCACAAACCTAAACATAGTTTATCTGTGTATTGGACATTCACCACACGGCATAATGTATCTAGTATTCAGAACCATGTGAATGATATTGAATGGTCATCAGTAGTGGGAGAGTTTAGACCACCTCTTGGTTACAGTCATGACTCTGGATGCACATCTTTTCAAACTAAATCTATGCATGATAGCTTAACCTAAATACTGACCTGTTTTCGGACTTGCAGCATTGACTGGTAAGGCTCCAAATAGCCTGTTGCTAAAGCTTTGGGTTGTCTGTCACTAGAGGAAGCATTCCCTGTAACCAAGGTTACCTCATTTTGAAGTTGCATAAAAGGGAGTACCTTAGACAGCTGTAATTGGCTGGGAATCTTAAGAAGCTGTAGGTTTGGCTCTTTTGTCACAATTAGAAGTTCTGAAATGTGTAGAACAAATTTAGATTTATATCTACTCTCAGGGCATAAAACTGTTGCATTATGTTCAAGTTTAACACAGAAACACAGAATACAACTTTAGAATATTACATGAAGATGCTGTCTAGCCACATCAGAAGCCCTGAATTTATAACTGAGATTTATAAGCAAGCTGCTATCCTGTTGATAAGTGTGACGTAATTCCACTGTAAGCCAAAACCACCTCACACAAACTGGCTCCAATGATTACCAGAAGCGCATAGAAAATGTATTGAGCTAGTGTTTCCTCTTAAAATTCATGTGCAAAAAACAAACGATTTTGACTTGCCTTTTAGATATGTTTGCAAAGATTTGAGATCTTCTCAGAGTTTTCAGTTTCTATACCTTTGAACAACGAAACGAGTGATGTTTTTGTGTAACTTGGGTAAACTTACTCAAAAGCGTATGCTATCTTTTGTGCCGTAGGGCCTAGTAGCTGACATTTTGTGCCTACATGTACAGCAGATGTACGCACAAATTGACATAAATGGCTTCGCATCAGGATACAACTTTTACTACAAGGCTGGATCTATTCTAAGTAGGAATCAAGCCTGTTTTCTTACCATTAAATTCATCACTTTCAACATCAGAAATGAGAGCAGAGGGTCTGAAAGAGAGTCACATGAACAAATGGGGGTTATTCTCCTAAACATACACTACAATAATTGATAACTGCAATGATTGCATCGTTTACATCTGTGGACTTAATACACCATTCTATACACTCTTAAATTCTTTGACCGCCCAAGTTATATCTAGTCTTCTTTCTTTATTATCAGTTTGCCCTTTGGTTCTTATTTAATGCCTCAGACTTTTTGGTTTGGTTCCACTGCATTCAGTGCATTGCCATTGTATTCTTCTCTTGTGTCTTTCCTGCATTCCTCATTCTGGCTGTACAGGTGACAACTTGCTGTATATTAAACTGCTTATGACATGACCACTGGACACGACTGTAACTGTGACAATGACGGTAACAATCCAATCAAAAGGAGTAAAACATTTTCACTTACATGACTATTTCGGAAATACAAAATTACGATAGTAATCTATTCATAAGAATCACAACTCATTTATACAAAAAGAAGTTTGACTTGTTTGTTTTCTGTCCCTTTCTACCTCCATGCTTTAATTATGTTTTAAACTAATTGTGTGTAATCAGTTGATTATTTTATATATTTTTTTTTTATTAATTTACTCTTATTTAAAAATTCACTTACAAAAGTTCCCACTGTTGTGCATACTGTCCATTCTCATACAACGACTGATCCCTGTCAACTCTCCATGCTGGTACAATACTGTAGCTGTGACGAACACGCAGTAAAAACGTAGCCACACAACACAGGCCAAATAACGAGATTTCTCTAACACCAATGGTTATTGACTTCAATCGGTGAGATAACTCATCCATTTGTACTCTACACTTAAATTTTAGTACGTTTTTACTTTACTTGTTTATTTCTAAACAGTTGCCTCACAATATTTAGTTAAAAAATGAAAAACTCAGCCGTTTTTACCACTTCAATCATTGTGCCTTCATCATGTTGTTATCAAAATAGCAGTTCACTATTTACTTATAACGTCTGGCATCTACTTACACAGCGTCAAAATAAGCGGATTGATCCAGAAAAATGGGTGTCTGACTATTTAGTCTGATTGTCCTCAATGTATCTGCAGTTGTGCAGTGTGTGTGTGTTACGAGAAGTTCAGGAACTAGGGCATTAAATGTTGTGATTTCTTCTCGTCTAGAGAACGCTGCTTTTGGATTTGAGTGTTTGGTTTTGTTTCGAAATGGCAGTTCCTGATCAACAGCAGCAACAGTTCCTTTGGAATATATTCAGCAAGTGAGTTAGAAACGAACATGGACTTAAACAATCCGAAATACCTGTCAGGGTCAATTTTTGTTTTGGTAAATTTTTAGAAAGTTCAATTTATTTAACTTCAGCATGTTCAGAGTTTGTTGGGCAGGGCACATTTTGGGCCCATTTTTGTGTATCTAGCCCCTCCCATCTCAGCTCACGAGCTAGCTCCCTGAGTCACCGTCTTCTTTTTGGGTGGCTTGTGGGTATTAAAAGCGCGGAGTAATTGCAGAATACCCTGCCACTCACTTGCATGCCACTCACTTGCATGCTTCAATGGAGCCTAGTTCTTTAACCGTGTTGTAACGCTGTAGCCACAAACCGGCGGGGTATTCTGCAATTGTGCCAAACAAAAGCGCTTGCCTCTCACCCACTTTGGCCCTGGTTTGATTTTGAATCCCAGGCTGTCCGAATTTATGGTTTGAGTGGCTATGTGATTATGTCAGACATTAGCCAAAAAGTTATTCTTCAAGAAAGGTGACACTACAGTGTCGTAGCAGCCTACTGTCGTGACTATCTAGACCCAGTAACTGAATTGGGGTGCTGTACTCGTTTCTTGAAATTTTGACTTGAACGATCGTTTGGAAAGTCAAAATTTCAAAAATCAAGTACAGCGCCCCAGGCCCACTTACTGGGTCCAGTTGCAGCCAATGGCCAGGCCATAGCCGCAGCCGAAGTCACTTAATTTGGACACACCCCTAGCTAGGGCTGAATGTGAGTAGAGTTGTGCGCTTGTTCTCTAAAGTGCCACAAAGGACTTTTCCCTGGGCCCTTTCTGCCCCCCTTTAAAAGAAATGAACTCTTTCTTTCAATCTCTGGGTGTGGCTTATGGTGGTCATACATCATGCAGTATTGCTGCCAAAAGGCAGCAATACTGCATTCTGACTGCGCCTCGAGTCATGAAGGTCGAGTAAGACTCCAAGTCTTAGAGGTACTCCTACTAGACTAGAACTTTGAGGTTGATAAGCTGTTGCTTCCAGTTAGACTAAGGGAGTGTAGACGATAGTGTAACATAATGGGGAGGCTTGAGTAAAACTCAAAGTCTTTGATGTACATGTATGGCACAGTTCAGAAGGGGCTGATCCAACTTTGATCTCCCATGAACAATCCAACTGTCACTTTTTCATTCATGATCACCCCTTTATAAAAATAGCATTGTGTACCCAAAAGTACGTACCCAAACTGTGATTTTAGTATAATATTTTCATTAGGCCTGAGTGAAAAAGTGGTGGTTGCATTTAGCACTCCTCCAACCAAGGTTCAAAGTTTATCGGATAAAAAACAACTAATATGTTCCTCTTCCTTTAGGCCTGTATTGATGTAAATACATGAAGGTTATGACTTTATGAGAAACTTTGCCCTGGCCGATCAATTTAGGTAGGAACTTCTTGAATGAAAGATTTCTCATGATGTTTAGTTGCAGAGTTAATTTTATTATAAGCATGAAGGTTTCTTTTTTCTTCATCCATGATTGCCACTTGGTAAGCATCCAGTCAAATGAACTTCTTTTTTTTTATTTATTATAAACTACATGTACAAGTTCATTTTTTATGACATTCTGAATTTCTGAATTCTTCACAGGGTTGACAAAGACAGAAGTGGAGCTATTTCAGTGGATGAACTTCAACTAGCTCTATCAAACGGTAACTTGTACAGACTGTTTAGTTCATAATTTGATTCCTGCCAAACAGTTCAGGCTTACAATGTATGTCTGTGTAGTATTATGTGTGTGTGAAGACGGCAGAGACGCCTTGGAATAGTTTGATGACAATTTTTTTCTGAGGAAAATTAGCTTTATAATGACATAAACTCTTTGAAGATAAAATATTTAAGCATGAACACTAGTCTGTCTTGCACTGAATGTTGTTTTTAAAAAATGGGTAAAATTTTTTAACAAATTTGAATGCAAGATCCCATTAAAAATGTGTTTACATAATTATAGGCTCTGTGGCAACATGAGCAATCCACAGCAATTTTTCCAATTCCCAGATTCATTTTACGCACAGATTTCTCTAAGCGGCTGACAAGGCCATCATAAACGAAGCCAAAAGCCAACCCAATAGTCGCAAGAACACAGAACTAACTAGGGTGTGCTGAATTCTGTGAACTGCAAATTCATGAAATCCCACAACTGTCTTTTTCCCCAGATAATTATTTCCATCCAAAACGCAAAGTTTACAATTTACTCAAACTGAAACTCGCCATCCTCTTTTTTACACAGGAACATGGACACCCTTCAACCCAGAAACAGTTCGCTTGATGATCGGCATGTTTGATAGAGACCATAGTGGAAACATTAACTTCCAGGAGTTTGGTTCCCTATGGAAGTACATCACAGACTGGCAGAACACATTCAGAAGCTATGATCGAGATAATTCAGGATCCATTGATAAGAATGAGCTACAAAATGCCATCGTCAGCTTTGGTAAATGCCTTTCAAGCTTTATTGTGGAGTGATATTTTTCATGGAACGTCTTTTCCAGGGGTACACATTATATTCTCAACAATCAGCAGAAAACATAATTTTGACTATGGTTTGATTTATTTTGCTTAGTTTTTTCTTCTTCTGTTTTTCTCTTTTTTTGTGTTTGTTTTATTTTTTATTTTTTTTTTTTTTTTTGGGGGGGGGTTGTTGTTTGATGGGATGTTGGGGCGTTTGTTTGTTTTTTCAGTAATCAAATATCTAGGCCAATGATTCCAGCCGTAAGTAACACATTTTCTGAAATAAACCTAACTTTAACAGGCATGATATTCTTCCTACTTTAGTCTGATTTCCGATCAGAAAAACTGGGATTAAATAGCCTGAAATTATCTTAAAGCCCATACCATATGAACATGTAGGTCTCAGCCCTTGTACTCAATGAAATGTTCCTGCTTTTTTCCAAGGACCAAATATCATGCCTGCCTTAAAAGTGCAAATCCTAGACCTGCTGTGCACTCAGTAATGAAAGCCTTATCAGGGTTGTACCTAGTAAAAATGCTATACACAAATATTTCCAGGTCTTAATAGATGTAAAATTTTCATTGAGGATAATGAATGTTATTTATGTTTACCCTTACACCGATGTGTGTTCAGCACTCATGTATCTGTTATCAGTACTTTCCAAAACCCTGTGAACAAATCTACAGGCATATTACTTGGGTGGGATTCGAACCCACAACCTTTGCCATTCTAGAGCAGATCAGACCGCCGAGCTTGCCCAGTGGCTAGAAGCAGTTCAAATTCCACCCGAGTTATGCTTGTTGATTATTTACATGACTCAGGGAAAGTACTAAGTATTCAGGGGAAAAAAGTTATATTTGCAGGTCCTAACTTAATAAAGCTGTTTTCATGTAGTTTCATGGCTCAACACAGAATAATCTTGGTAACAAGAAACTAACATTAACAGCCTAAAATATCAGCTTATTTTTTTTGAACTGATCCCCAGTTAATGATAAAAAAGATTTTCTTCTTTACAGCTTTTTGAAATTAGTTATTAACTAAGTGTTAGGTATTAAAGGAACATTACAGAATTGGTAAGAAAAAAACTTATAAAATATACTTTTTTATCACAGATTTACATAAAACTTACACAGTCAAAATGATGATAGTAGAAAACATCCCTTGAAATATTTTCTGTCTGAAAATGCAATATTGATGAGAAATGAATAAACTAATTTTTCCATTGAGTTTATGCTCAGTGAGCGTTTTATTCATTTGTTGAATCTATATGATTTAATGCAAATGGGTAATCGGTTTTTCACTATTTTCTCGTGACCCAGATGGCCGATCGATCTCAAACTTCTACAGGTTTGTCAGTTTATGTATATGGTGGATTACATAAAGTGCTTACACTGCCAGCAACTGTTTTGTTAGCAAAAGCCAATTCTGTAATGTTCCTTTAACTAACAAGGAAACACTAACGAGGGATTAATTACCAATTGATGATAGAATGTCTAATGGCTTTAATTCTTGTTATGCTTGAAGGGTTTCGTCTCTCAGATCGCTTCTTCGCTTTGCTCATACGAAAGTTTGATCGCCAAGGCAAAGGATCTATTGCCTTTGATGACTTCATCCAATGTTGTATTACCCTACAGGTCAGTGCATCTATTTTGTATTGAAATGTTTATTTCTTTCAAATTCTTAATTCCATTTGCCTTCACTTCCTTGGTGTTCAGGCATGGTGATGTCTCATCAAAGTACTCTACTTTGTCGTACTGTGCCCCATTTGTGTTTTGAGTCTGATAAGATGTGTATGCCATAAATGCTAAGGGTTAGAGGAGAGTACCAAATCCATCTGATTCGAGGAGGAAGGAATACAATGGATTCAAATAAGTTTTCTCTGATTGAGATTCCAAACTTACTTTATTTTTTTTTTGTTATTTATCATCAATTATTATTAAAACCATAAATAGAAATCATTAGAACAATATTCCTCTTACATTCACACTCGGCGAGAATCCAGTCGTTTGATTCTCTATGAAGTGACTCTGAAGCTGGTTTTATTTGTGTGTGGTTTTTTTTCATGATTTTCCTGGTTTGATATGTTGAGCAGTTGCATAACCAAAAGGGGGGGGGGGGCAGGGGGTAGAAGCATCCCCCAGAACCCTTGCTCCTCCTCTTCCCCCCAAATGAGATTGGAAACAAAAATGCACAAATGAATGGTTCGATACATGAAGTAGTCCCCAAGTTATGTCTTTGCTCCTGCTTTCCCCCCAAATGAAAATGTCTGGTTACATACTGATGTTGAGATTTGCTGTTCATTATTACAGTTTAAATTTATCAACATATCAAAGTAGAAAAATCATTTAGAAAAGGAAATTTGTGTTCAATGTAATGTAAGTAAAATGGACATGCTGTAATGGGAGACTCTGGACACTAGATGGCAGCAGATTTACTATGGCCCAATTTCATGGCCCTGCTTACTGTGGAGATGTGCGCTTACAGCTCATACATATTCTTTACATGGCACTTTAAGTACAGAATTCTGTGGTAAGCCTAGGTGTTTTTCAACTTTTTTTAACAAGATTCACACTCTTTACTGGGCGTCGTAAGTGCAGAAGTCGGTGGTTAGCAGTGCCATAAAATTGGGCCCATGTATTTTTAAATTGTTTACATAGTTCTGAGCACAATTCCAAGAACAATGGATTTACCTGGTAGGTCTGCTGCAAGTAGCATGCCTGGAAGTCTCACATTGTTCAAACTATTCACACATTGAAATCAACCTAAATCATTGATTGTAAAAGGTTTTTTAATTTTACTGTGACTAAACTGGTTTTTTGTTTTGTTTTCTTCTGTTTTACAGACATTGACAAACTCCTTCAAAGCCTATGACACAAACCGCAACGGTTGGATTGAGATCGGATATGAACAATTCCTAACTCTGGTATTTTCTATGAAATCATAAGGAACACTGAACATTGTGCATCTTTTTTTGTATGCTTCTTAATATATGTTCATATACTTTGTACATATTAATCAAATGTCTTTTCGCTACCTTGTTTTAATTTTAGGGGCTTATTTTTCTGCTAAACCTACTTGACTCTGACTGGAGGAAAATTTCTTTCTTTTTTCTCTCCTTTTGTTCACCTTGTTCCATTTCACTCTCTTGCTCAAAACCTGTCTATAGAAGTGTTTTTTTCTCGTAGAACCTAACCTTTAAACCTACATTAATGCAACTGATGGAAACCTCACTATGTGACTTCTTAGTTGATGAGCCTTTTTTAGATGTTATTGTTTGTTTTGCCACCACCTTCACTATTTGTTTTCTCAATATCAGTGATGAGTCAGTGTGGCTCCTAGTCATTGGTTCAATTGACCCTCATAAAGTCATTGATGCTCTTAGAGTCAATTTTCTCTCTGATAGTCATTGGCTCTCTTAGAGTCAGTGACTTCTGGATAGAGTCAATGACTCTCTGATAGAGTCATTAATGACTCTACGATAGAGTCAACGACTCCTCGATAGGGCCTGTGACTCTCTTAGAGTCTTTGACTCTAATATAGTCGTCAATTACTCACTGATAGAGTCAACGACTCCTCGATAGGGCCTGTGACTCTCTTAGAGTCTTTGACTCTAATATAGTCATCATTACTCACTGATAGAGTCAACGACTCCTCGATAGGGCCTGTGACTCTCTTAGAGTCTTTGACTCTAATATAGTCATCAATTACTCACTGATAGAGTCAACGACTCCTCGATAGGGCCTGTGACTCTCTTAGAGTCATTGACTCCAATATAGTTATTGATAACTCTCTGAAAGAGTCAATGACTGTCTTCTCTTTGATTAAGTAATTAAATCTCATATTGATAGAGTCAACGACTCTGATTGACTCACCTTGAGTAATTGACCTCTTTGCATTCACACTTTAGTTAGTCCATTTAATAATAAATAAATGAATGAAGAAGCATTGCCTAACTGGTTACCTTGTATTTGACACAATGTGTTGCTTCATTCCATTTGAACAAATGTACAGTGTTATCTGTCTCCATTCTACCTTCAACTGACTTATTTCAAATGATAAACTTCTCTTAATCTTTTCTCATACTGAGAACGATAGGAACGCCTTGGTTACAAGTCAGCACAATTCAGGATAGTTCGGATTCATCACTAGTATTTAAACTTCTTGAACATAAGTTTTAAACAAAACTAGTATTCAACAATGTGAATAAGTGAAGACGTGTTCAGAATTTGCTCCAAAGGTGCTCTATGAGTTGTGGAGGTTTTTTTATAACTTTTTTTGTAATCGAACAATAATACCATTAAGTACTGTTAATATTAATAAATATTACTAATTATTCACCATACTGAACTTGCAAATTAATCATGTACCATGTCGAGCTCAAACTGCAAATCCTAAAATGAAACTGCCAATTTATTGTTGAGGACCTCCTGCAGTGTGTACTTTAAGTTCTTACTAGATAGTCTTGATTGGCGACGTTCGTTTTGTTAACGAAATCGCTAATTATCATAAGCACAAATTACTGGAGAAGAGATATCTGTATCAAACAATCATCTGGCTCAAAATGACCAGATTGGTAGACTTGCCAAGTCCCTCTGAGCCATATGATGTTGCACTCTCTAGCGGTGACTAAAACAAAAACTACCATCGCCAACCAAGACTACTTACTATATTTACATAATTAATCAGGTAATGAAACTCGCAAAGGCATGTTTTTCTTGTTTTGCAATACTCTTCATACTCTTCCTCCAATGAGCTTCTTCATCAACAGAGCTTGTAAATTTAATCCTATAACCAAAGGAGAGCTAAAAGTTTGATGACTAATAAGGTAACTCATCAACTAGTGATTTTGTACATAAGAAAAGGTTTACCAGCCTGGTAGATACAATGCTTTTGTGTGTGATGAGGAGTGTTTCATGGGTTACATAGATGAACAGTCAGATGACAAAACTGTTAATAAACTCAGGACAAAATCTGAACGAACTGGTCAACTCTTTCCTGGGTTCAAGTGATCCCCATGATGAATGTAATCATCGCTTACATCAATGCTGAAGGACATGGAGGAAGCCAGGATAAGCTAATGTCTACAGACTTTGATGTATCAAATCATTGCTTCTAAAGTATATCTTAAGTGAAGTGCAAGTACAAGTTATCATATTCAGACAGATATTAATTAACCAAATGGATGTTTTGTTAATTCCACATTTCAGGGTGGTTTCTTGCATAGTGTATTTTTAGTTCAGTTTTCAACAAAGGAAAACAAGGGCCTTTATTGTTTTTAAATGTCAATTCAAATACGTCTATGAAAGTTTTGATTTTGTTTATATAGGTTACAAAATGAATCTGTGTGGGGTATAGAGTTTCTGTTTGTTGATTTATAGTTTGGGGAATGTTTTGGCTACAAAGCCCAGGGACCAGTGTCATGTTTTCATACCCTAAACTTTAAAAGGTCAAGCCTTGGACCCACACTCATGCATTGTTCATGTTAATGTGTAGCCTATGTATGTACCATGTATCATGTTCTGAAACTAAATTTACTATTTTGTGTTGTACACTTGAGCAAAATAAATTCTATATTCAGTGAAAACGCGTAATTTGGCAGTCATTATATTTCTGAAACTCTGATTTCAAATATTGTATTAAAAGAAATGGGGGTTGTTAGTTAAGTGTTGTGTAAATGTACCTTTCAACCTTTCAAAACCATTACATGAATGTCCCATTAATAACATGTTACTGGTCATGTGACTCCTCTTATGAGGATTTTATGCATAACAGTGCATCTAAGTGCCAAATAATTTTTGTATTTTTTTAAATAGAACAAGCAAATTTTCCTTTTATCCTCCTCCAATGTGCCTTTACAACAAATGTCACCCCATTGAACGCACCCCATGCATTGCCACTCAAGATTCTCTCATCTAAGTCAAGTAAAACCACTTTGGAAAGCACTGATTAAACTCAAAGTTAGAGTCATATTTAACCTTTTTGACGAACCTGTCAATTATTCAATTGCAGTTTTAAGAAAACTTAAACAAATATTAAATTGCAGTTTTAAGAAAACTTTAAAAAAAAAATTGCATCTTGGAATTGTAGGTATTTTAATACATTTAAGGGAATGTGTAAATTGAAATACTGTGAAGCAACTCAAAGTTAGAGTCATATTTAACTTTTTAGACAAACCTGTCAATTGTTGATTTGCAGTTTCGAGGAGACTCAACAAAATATTAAATTTCATCTTGGAATTGTATGAAGATTATAATTACATTTAAAGGAACATTACAGAATTGGTTTTTGCTAACAAAACAGTTGCTGGCAGTGTAAGCACTTTATGTAATCCACCATATACATAAACTGACAAACCTGTAGAAGTTTGAGATCGATCGGCCATCTGGGTCACGAGAAAATAGTGAAAAAACGATTACACATTTGCATGAAATCATATAGATTCAACAAATGAATAAAACGCTCACTGAGCGATAAACTCCAATCGGTAAATTAGTTTATTCATTTCTCATTAAATATGGCATTTCAGACAGAAATATTTCAAGGGATGTTTTCTATATACTATCATCATCATTAGACCGTGTAAGTTTTATATAAATCTGTGATCAAAAAGTATATTTTATAAGTTTTGTTCTTACCAATTCTGTAATGTTCCTTTAAGGGAACGTGTAAATTGAAGCAACAAGAATATTTTGGTTGTTATTGCTTAGGCCTACATCCACCCATGACAATCCGGATTAAAATTATTCCCCTATATCAATAAACTGATAAGCTTCGGGGTGTGTTTCTAAAGAAGAAGTGTGCATCAAATAGTTAATGGGATTATGTTTGCATTGTTTACTTGAGCTATTCATTTGTCTCGTGTTTGATTTCAAATAAATGAACCCGCTCAGTTAAACCATGGATGAGTTTGAACTTTTTGGGTTTGAATTCATTTATTTATTTGTTCTTCTTTTTCTCAAGGTATTTTGATTTACATCCCCATCAACGTTGACCCTAAAGAATAAGCATCAGTGGTGGGCGGTGTTTTATTGCTTTTCCATCGGGGAGTCAAACAGTTGGGTTCTCGGCTTGAGTTCTTTATAGGCCGATAGATAACAAGGCACTCTTAGCTCTTCTAAACATAGTGGGCGTGTGTTAATCAGGTCCCGATCTTTAGCAAATAGATATAGCCTATGATGTCCGCTCAGATTGGCTGATTAAGACCAACCCTAAGTCTTCTTTGGTTCACTTGAATTGTATTGACATTGCCTAGTCAATTTCCAATTTTTTGCAATTAATGGTTCACGCTGATACTAATTACCCCTAGAGCAGCGGCAACAGCTTGCGGTTCTGAAATGATTTCTTCAGTGGATGATGCAAAAGGAAGATTGATGTTCCAATATGGGCTCTGTTTAAGTTGTTATCAATATCTGGCGTTGAAGGATTTTATTAAAAGATGGGATGGCAAAGTCAACTTTGTCGTAAATAAAGTCATGAATTTAGTATTTTTTTTGCAGTGAGTTGTGTTTTTATAGAGCGTCGACGTGCGGTTATCGAGGTCTCAGAGCGAGATCAGTTGTTCATTATCAACAGACTGAGAAAAATAAACAAAAAGCTTCTCATTGATTGGTCTAAGACACGGCTTTCAGTGTCAATTCAGATAGTTCGTAATTGTTTCAGATCCGAAACGTTTTATCTTCAGTTTTGAAAAGTAAAATTTGAATGTAATGTGTACTTCGAGAAATATTACCAACTGGCCAATATAAATTGGTACTCTTCGTGTCTTACTACACCTCGTTGTGATGGATGCATTGTATGTGATTTGGACGTAAATAATATCACTCCGCGGCCTCGCCATTGCATTATGCATTTGTACACGTTCTGCTGCATTTAGGTCACGTTGGAACCAGTTAACAGGTGGTGAATGCGGATCCAATTCCACACAAGAATGTTTACACCTTGACACCTTTTTTGATCTGGACACGCTTCAATTCACTTCTTCATTCACGAAATATGGAAGATTCTTCTTGGCGATATAAGATTTACAATGAGATTTTAGAGGCTCAAGGACACAAGACAGTCTAACTCATTCGGAAGGGGAGAGTTGGTCCGGAGAGAGGCAAACGACGCTTAATCCGAACCCATATCACTCACAAAAACTTGGTGAAAATAATGGAAGTTCGTACTCGGATTTTGATGAAGATTCTGGTCTTTCTTCCGGAGCAGGTTTTTCTCAAAAAGATAGAAGGGATTACATCGATTATGTTGGAGCTCCAAATCTGAACATTGAGAGTGTGAATCGTGGATATATGGGAGAAAATTTACACGGGAATGACCCCTATCCTTTGGATCGCCAAGGTAACCAGCGCGACGCGGCTCCTCCCTACAGCGCAGCTTACCCGTAAACTCACGACCAAATCAGGAACAAACAGGCGATGTTTACGCAGATGACGGGTATAACCTCAATTTACATGATCACCATCATTCTGGGAAAGATTTGCAAGCAAACTCTTGGATTGATAGAGAAGAATCTGACAATTCTACCTCAAAATCCAGCTTCGCGCCATACGGAGACGGATCCAAATACGGTAACGAGAGGTCAAACACCGCAGCCAATCCCCAAGCCGACCGCAGCCGATGGCACACGGGTTCAGAGGGTACAGCGCGGATGCCTCTGCCATTAGTCACTGGCAGTAGCACTGATGGTAAGTCACACAGCTACAAAGACAGTCATCGAAACAGCAACAGTGATTCGTACTCTTTGAAAGAGTCTCAGTATTCATCGGGAATAACACGGGATAACCGCGAGTCATCTTCAGCTGTAGAGAAAAATACAACGAGTACGAGTGCCATCCTGGACACGAGGCGTACAGTACCGGCGAGGTGGATCGAAGGGGAAACGGGGCAGAATTAGCGGGGCCCAGTTACAGGCATTCCTCGGCGGCAGTTGGCGAGGGAAATCCTCATGCAGAAAGGAAGGAGAGCCATCAACACAGTACACGTCGATCACAAAACAAACCAAGATCACATGAAGTCTGTTATGGTCCACAGACTCAACAGGATCTTCAAGAACAACATGCTGCATCAAGGCATGTTGACAAATTGTCAGAATCTTTAACTTTAAGGGCATCCGACAGACAATCTGCATTTCAACCTCTGCATGAGAATAAACTTTCTTCAGTGAGAAGACACTCTGGTTCCGGTTCCAATCGTTCAGTCCATTACCAGCACTGGCAGCAGTTCAGCTGACACCAGCTCTGGTCATTCACAAGATCGGGACTGGACAAACAGACAAAGTAACAGAAGAAGTAAATCCGAAGAGTACAGAAATCCCAGCTCCAGTAATCAACAAAATCCTGACAACCAAGATTGGTACAGACTTGTAGAAAAAGCTGAAAGAACCAGACCAGGGGAGAGTCCATCGAAAACTAGCAACAGATCATCGTCATCTGAAAAGTCTCCATCAGTAGATTCTGGATACTATTCTCAGGAAGCCAAGTACACTCAAGCTTACAAAATGAATGTGGAGACGGCGCCCCTACCCCATCTAAAGAGCCAAGAGACAGCACACAGTACAAAATCTGGCCATAAACACAGTGGGAACATGATGAAACAAACTGGAAGTGCAGTGACAAAGGGTTATGCCTCGGCCCCTGTCTCAACTGCAACCAAAACCTCAAGAGTGGCTCCTGAAGTAACGTCAGTGCCCTTGCCTAAGAAGAATCCCCTCCTGAGGTACGATGTGGTTCCACCTAAGGCACGCGGCCCCTCAGAAGCAGAACGTAAATTGGAAGAGCTTACTCGTCAACTAGAGATTGAACTTGCAGAGAACCCAGATGGAGAGGAGTTTGGTGAGTGCCAATGGAGCATCCTTTTAATAAAAATTACAAGTTATTTCTACCTTACGTTTGCCACTGTCAATCATTTTCAACATCTAATCAACTTGTAAACACCAAATGTTTAGAATGAGTTTTAGTATTACGTACACAATTGGGCTTGATAGTTTTTGACAGAATCTGAGATCTAGGTCTGTAATTTGGATGTGTCAAATCGTACACTAAACTGGGATGACAACTTCCTCTTAGCATTATGATGTCCATTAACAACTTCCCGTACTGTTACAATAGGAAGTGTTCACAAAGCCTTTAGAATATATTAAGAAATCATTTTAGGTCTTTGGGAAAAAGCGATGGGAGGATATTTTTGTAATGTGGGGGGGGGACTGGAAAACGGAGTTGTGGGTTAAATGCACACACTGAGTTGAAGTGTTGATTGCTAAATTGTTACAGTGACCAAGATTTACATCTTGGCCTTTTTTCTTTGGTTGCCATGACAGTACTTTAAAACCATAATTTGCTCCCCTTTATCCGGGAGTATACATTTTTAAGATTCATTGGGAGTGGTTTCAAACTAACACATTTGACAGTAGCTGTGGGATAATTTAAATGAAGGTTCGCAGTTAACTTGAATTGTATCCCTTCATTTCAGGTGGCTGTGTCAAGTGTGGTGAGAAGGTAACTGGTGCAGGGCAGGCCTGTCAAGCTATGGGAAACTTGTACCATACAAATTGCTTCACATGTTGTTCTTGTGGTAAGGTTCATTTATATAGAAAAAGCATCTAGATAAGACAGCGTAACTTGTATGCCATGCACAGTTGTTCAAATTTCAACTTTATTATCTAGATAAGACAGCGTAACTCATTGTATGCCATGCACAGTTGTTCAAATTTCAATTTTATTTTTAGTGTACCATTACTTCTGCTGTATTCCCACCAGTTCTGCATGGTTAACTTGTTGATGAGATCCTGTAAAACTGTGGCATTACTTTTTCCCACAGAATTAGCTTCTGTCCTTGTTAAACAAAATGGGTGTTATCAGGGGGGCTGATATCTGTGAGACACATCTGGTTTTCCTCAACAGAGGATTTCTGGAACTGTTTATATGTTCTCTGACCCCATATATCATTGTGATGACATGCAAAGAGTCCCATGATAAATTGTTATTGTGAAAGTCATATGGTCATACACATTACTCTCACTGACTATCCTGGAACATCATACAGTATGCAATTGCTCATAGGGAATAGTGTCCGTTCAACTTCTCCAGTTGTCATGAGTCTTTCTTATTACCTTCCTAAATTAACCTAAAGTTAATAAGGGTGGCTGGCCTAATAGGAATTTTACTCTTTTTTACTTTCATTTTTGCAAGACCAAAAGTCAAATTTGTTGGTGTCTTTATTCTCAAGTCACCGCTCACAAAAGACTCAAACTTGAACCTTATGACTTCCAAGCAAAGTTACCTAATCTGAAGATCGGGTTTAGGTCGGTTTGGGTGAATTGAGGAGGGTGGGGAGGAAGTGCTTTGAGTGGTCAGTGTTGTGCCTGAAGGAGGGGTTGACGGGTACAGTATTTTGGTTGAAATACTGTGGATTGTTGATTAATAGCTGTGTTGGGTGGTAGTATTGCTTTGTTGTGGCATGGGGTGTCATTGAGGACAGTTCGCTATGGTGACCGGGCCTTTTCACACACTGGACCTGCTCTCTGGGATAAACTACCCATTTCTATTCGGAACATTATTTCTCTGGAAACCTCCAAAACATATGAAGATACTGCTCTTTACACAAACCTACTGTGTCTAGTTTCTCAGCAATGTTTCCAGTTGTTGCACTAATTTATCAATGCATGTACATCTACTGCTGTAGCGCCATGAGTAATGTATGTCAGGCCTGGAATTACACAGAGGCCACGGAGGCCATGGCCTTCGTTGTCCTGGTCTTGGCCTCGGTGCCCCTTCCAAGTTTCCCATAGACTTTAAGATTTTCCAATGGAAGTGCCCTTTGCAAAATGAAAATGGCCTTGCCCTCTCAAAGATGAAAGTTCCAGGCCTGGTATGTTGAGATTGGTTGTATTTCTTCAATCTTTTTGCAACCCTAGCAATTTTAAACTTAAAAAATGATAATCTTGAGCACTCTCAGTATTACCAACAATGCTTTGAAAACATTTGCAACCCTGGAATCACTGTACCGGACCTTGTAAATGCTGATCACTTCATAGTTTTTTATGAGCATGCACTCTGCCTTTTTTCCAACAGTGGAGACCATTACAGTGTCAGTAACTCAGCAATTATAACCCTCCCGGATTCCCCTATGAGACATTAAGCATAACATGGGTTATACTCAAAGTATGTGCAAAAGGGTACCAAGTAGATGCTGCTTGAACTCACAATCCTTCAAAAAGTAATCAATCAGAGTTTAGTACATGTAGGATCCCAACTGCCTTAAAACATCAAACTATCATAGTTTCAGTAGACCCAACTGCCTTAAAACATCAAACTATCATAGTTCAGTAGGATCCCAACTGCCCTCAATCTAAAACATCAAAAATCCTAGTTTAGTAGAACCCAACTGCCTCAAAGATAAAAAATCAACTATCATAATTCAGTAGAATCCCAACTACCTCAGTCCCTCAAAAATCAACCAATCATAGTTCAGTAGAATCCCAACTGCCTCAGTCCATCAAAAATCAACCAATCATAGTTCAGTAGTATCCCAACTGCCTCAAGACTTCAAAAATCAACCAATCATAGTTCAGTAGAATCCCAACTGCCTCAGTCCCTCAAAAATCAACAATCATAGTTCAGTAGAATCCCAACTGCCTCAATCCCTCAAAAATCAACCAATAAATTATAGTTCAGTAGGATCCCAATTCCCAACTGCCTCTGAAATCTTTAAAAAGATGTATCGAAAGTTTCTTTTAGTTATTTAAACATTCAATAAAATGTTACATCATGATGGAAAAAATGAACCTTCAACTCGCGTGTAACTACTTACAGTTTAAACTTGTTGCTGATGTATGTACTCGTAATAAAGGTAAACATACTACCATGGTGCTATACTGACATTGAATGGACCTTTGGGGGGACTGCATAATGTGAGTGTACATGGACAGTACATGTTTTAAGGAGACAAGATGTCTGGCCCTGTTAGTATCTCGTCTGTTGATAGACACAGTCACAGTGTATCAGTGCTGCAATTTGTTCAAGTCAAGTAGAGCAGTATGAGAGTCAGTCATACCTCATTGTGATCATGTCACTGTCATAGTCATACACTATACCACATTGCGGATGAAGATAACACAGTGAGACTGCTAATCACTGCTATGTGATTGTCAAACAGTCTGAATAATGAGTCAGTGTGTGTGTACTTCCCACTCAAATACACCACTTGAATCATGATGCTGATATTTCCCTTCTTCCAGGAGTAAAACAAATACTGACAGTTCACAACAGCCTTCTTGTCCAAAGGTCTGTGTAACTTCAGGTATTAAAAGCTTCTTCTAGTTGTACAGATAAACCCTTGTGTTGTACAAGAATGCATCTGAAACTGATCATTTTGTTAGCACCAACAAATCCGAATCCCAATATATGGTTGAAGCTTGCACTTTCACAATTTACTTCAAATTAGCACACACGATACATAAATACAGAACCATCATCAGTCAGTTATGTAACTACCATTAGTAGTAGTACACTTCGTCATAGAACAGTTTCACTTTTGATGGCTTGTGTTTTTTTTTAGTGGTCCATAGCCATAGGTAGTCAGTCTCCCCCATTATTGATTTGTGCACTGTGCTCCATTCCTATAACCACAATCCTATGATGTTATGAATTGATTTCTAAGCATCCTTTTAAGTTGTTCATTGTGCATTGTGTAATCATGGGAAAAGTGTTCTTTACTGTATTGTGTAATACACAGCTTGAAGGTTAGGCAGTGAATACTTACAGGATGCAAAACTGTTGAACAAGTTACCAGATGGAGTTACAGTTTTCTAAACGACACCTGACTTCATTGACTCCTTGAGCAGGTTGTAAACAATGAAGACAAATCATGAATGAATACTTACATCTTACATACATGCACAATGTGATGTATTTTTCAAAAGCAACTGTTCATTTGCATTTAACTGTACATCAGATTAAATTATTGAGCACTGTAGTTGCCAAATTTGAGCAATCAAGGTACTATTTCAAGTGTACAATTACCTGTACATGAACCTTAACAAAGATTGTAACTCCAGTGTGCTTAAACGCCATATTGGTGATCAGCTCGACTCATATAAACAAAGCATTTCTATTGTTGACTATTACATTGCTTAAAGGAACATTACAGAATTGGTTTTTGCTAACAAAACAGTTGCTGGCAGTGTAAGCACTTTATGTAATCCCACCATATACATAAACTGACAAACCCGTAGAAGTTTGAGATCGATCGGCCATCTGGGTCACGAGAAAATAGTGAAAAACCTATTACACATTTTGCATGAAATCATATAGATTCAACAAATGAATAAAACGCTATAAACTCCAATCGGAAAATTAGTTTATTCATTTCTCATCAAATATGGCATTTCAGACAGAAATATTTCAAGGGATGTTTTCTACTATCATCATTAGACCGTGTAAGTTTTATGTAAATCTGTGATCAAAAAGTATATTTTACAAGTTTTTTTTCTTACCAACTCTGTAATGTTCCTTTAATGTTATTCCATGTATCAATCATGTTTACTTGAATTATTAACTTTGGGTATCAATAGCAGATTTGACTTGCTGTAAGACATTACTTCCTACTTCTCAAAATGTTGCACCAAGTCCACGAGCCCGCCCATTTAAAAGGGATATTTCTTGTTCTTCATCGTGAGTGAATGTCACATCTTCTGTCATGATTGCCAATTGGAACAGTTGATACACAACTCAAAATAATTGCAGGTGATCACCAAAAGGTTGCATTAGGTCAGGCAGTGACATTGTGTGCGCTTAAGGTCTATGCAATATACATATACCTAACTGTACTTTTACATTTGCCAGAATTCATTTTTTTGTTTTATTCATAGTTGTTTGGTTGTTTGGCTTTACCAAAGAAATAAAACAGTTTCTTTTTGATATAAAATGTAACCCTAATTTGGGTTTTTCATTTGTTCTGCAAATTTAAAAACAAATTTGTTTGTTTTTTTGTTTTCTAGGGAGGACGTTAAGAGGGAAAGCTTTCTACAATGTTCATGGCAATGTGTACTGTGAGGAAGATTATTTGGTATGCATGTAACGGTTACCAACTATTGTAGTACTTTCTTTTCAACTAAACAAATTCAACAATATACAATTGTTGCACGCTGTGACGGGGTCCATGGTGTTTTGTGCATTTTGCCATTTGCCCCGAGGGTGTACAAAACCCATGGACCCCATCACAGCATGCAAGAATTGTTTTGTTATACCACGGTAAAAGATTCCTCTTCTTTGGAGGCAAACTGTTGTCATCTTCAAATATTATTACGACGAAATTGGCATAGTTTAATGAGCAGACGACAAGTGGCGAACAATCGTAAACAATATTGGTGGAATGGTTGTTGAACAAAAAACAGTTCTTTACTGTTCCCTCGAACCAGGGCCTATTTCTAATATTGTGCAAGGCACTGCAAACGACATGGTGGGTACACTGGGTGGGTATGATCGAGGTAATGTATCCCTAGGGATACATCACTCATGTAACCGTCATGCCCTGTGCGTAATGTGTAGTGCGCAATCCTTAAAAATAAATATATACACGCTAAGCAATGCACATCTTTTTTTCAGATAACGCAGAACACAATATGCACTGCGCATTTTGCACAAGGCAAGATGGACACATGGATTTCCGGCCCTTAGCCATGTTACATGTGTCTTTGTATCACATCACATGATTGGTTTTCGACCAATAAAAATTCACAATCTATTAGCGTGGTATACCATTCCTGCATGTACAATTGTGTAAATGTTTAGCTTTCTTTTTTAAAATACGTGGGATGATGTTTCAGTCTTGTACATACATTGTTTACATGTAGATAAACACTGCCTATTTTCATAATTATTAGAAATGGTTGCTGTTATCATGGGCAACAATGTCAATGTACTGAACATTGAAATGAGATGCAGCATAACATTTGATACAAAGATATTGTTAATTTGGACCTCGCCCTGTCTCATTTCGTCATTGTTTTTGTGAAGTGCCACTAAGTGACCTGCAACCAAACCTTAATATTTGAAGAAAACGTGTTTGAAGTTAGAATAATTTTTAATCATTAGTTTGGCGCCTGTTTGCCATTTAATCTTTCAAATTTTACAAACCAGGGAAGTAGACATTTTACATCATACAAAATTTGTGCAGCGGGTCAGGTTTAAACACTTTGGCTGTTTGTGAAAACAGTAGGTCAAAGATTTTGGCATTTTGTGAAAATGCAAATGGCGGAGCACTGTGCCAACTGTTCAATCAATGCTTTCGTGTATTCACAAAGTGAAAAAAACCTTTTTGGGCGCTTCGTGAAAATGTACTTAGTAGATTTGCCATTGATCAACTTAATTATTATGCTCATCGGCATAATTAAGAAACTAGATGATTTTGAGTTGTATATGTATTCACAAATTGTTAAATGGAATTAACTAAATCTTTTTTTGCTATCGTTTTTTTTTTTCCATGTTTTTGTCACATCGTGAAATTGATGACGATTTGTGTACCAGCCATTATTGGTAGTGGGTTTTTAAAGTGCAAGCTGTTGAGAGAAACCCTGGTTCGGTATTTGCAATGGCTCCTTTAATTGTTGTGTGTATCAGTATATATTTAGCAGTACCAGCATTTATTTTTGACGACTGTGTTTTCTGTTGATAGTACTCAGGATTCCAACAAACAGCAGAGAAATGTGCAGTATGCGGCCACCTCATTATGGATACAGTAAGTACAAGCCTCGGTGGTTAATTCTACTACCTACTGCAATATGCAGATTCATTGTAGAAATGCCAACCAGTCTGTACAGGAATTGGATAACTGTGGCATTGGATTCAAGACAAACAGTCATTTCAAACATCAAGATGGAACAGATTCTCATCATAATACAACAAATGGTTTTCAGAAAAAGCGTTTGTGATTTAGAATGGAATAACATGGGAAGATTCTAAGCATGAGCACAAGAAGAGAAAATTTGAACTTCTTACACAAAGTAAATATTATGATATTAAGATATGAACATAAAGCAAGGATGTGGAAATACAACATGATACGTACAGCAAATGTACACAAGTCATGTTTGTACATTTATGGAGATTTTTGTATTGGGTTTTATCCTGTAATGAATTGGAATAAAGAGCCTTCTAAAAATACACTTTGATCATGCTTTAAAGGTTTACCGTTTATGTAAACTAATTTATGGCAATCAATTTTAGATCGGGTGATTTGTCCATTCGGATGAATCATGTGACCTTAATTTTTCTTTTTTAATTGCTTGAAAACAGCAAAATTTGATGGTTCAGGTTATTTAAGGGAACTGGTGTTCTACTCTACTCCTGGAAGACCTTTAGAGTCATGTTTTGGTAAATTTTGTGGCCAAAATAGCCCAAACGAGGAAGTTCAGACAGCCAGATACACTCCACACACTATACAAGAACACACTTTATCATCCATTCCAGGTTGACATGTCCACTTATTGCACAGTTATCCATAGAGAAACATGTATACATGCCAATGGAATGGAGATTACTGAAGCATAACCCATAGCTCTGTGTCTGCTGATTGATAATGTACAGTGCACACTAGAGATGTGTAAACTTGTACGTATGTACATCAACATCTGTTGGCAAAAGTACACGTACACTTAAATTTAGCAATAATTCATTGTTATTCAGAGCATGTATACTTTATATTGATGCAACTCTCCATCTCAGGAGATAATATTGTGGATATGTTTGTATGGTATGATAGTATTACCGACTATGTCTAGGAAAAGCCAGTGTCCCTGAGCAGGAACATTTCTGTGATAACAAACAAGTAGTTAGTCATACATGTATTTCAGTTATTTATCAAGTCATTGACTGGTTCCATAATCTTTTGCCTTGAATGCGGAAGATCTATACCTGTCTGAGTTTGATTGATTCAGTAATCCTTCTGAAGACAAATACTCCCAAAACCTGCCACAAGTTTACCTGAGCTTGATGAAATCCTTTAATCGTATCCTGAACCCTAACCATGCAGTTATTTTATGATAACATAAAATAACTCCCACTTTTGCCTGAATTTAACATTGGGTTTATTCTGCCAAACCAACCACATGAGAGCGTGTGTGTGTGTGTGTGTTGAGTTACCGTAGGCTGACGGATTGTATTATAGATGGAATGGATTCAAACAACAGGCCTTATGATTGATGGCTTGATTTAAATACACGTATGTGCAAGGCATGTTTTTGGAATGCTACATGTAGGTCTATCTGGATACAAGGTTAGATTGTACTCATTGTACAACACTTGCATTTTATCCTCATTTTTAATGTATGGAGTGCAGGGCTCAAAATTTGTACAGGATCACAGGTGAGCCAAGTGATATAAGCATCGGGCAGTGAACTCAAGACTAGACAAGTCAGGCAGTCTTGTGTTTTTCACACGAATTATAAAACTTCACTGCGCTAACACCTTCAATAAAAAATTGCTCAAATGTTGACTTTGAGTCTTATAAATAGCTTTCAATTCTGCTGAATATCAAAGTATAACTGCCCACATAAAAAGATGGATGAGATCAATCTTCTCTTGATGTTTGTCAAATAAAACAAGTTCGTACTAAACTACGTACTTCTTCTTTGTGTACCTGACTCCAAATGCTTACTTAGGCCCAAGTACTACACCAATAGCACACCAGTACCTGCACCCTGAGATAATTATTGATGTTGATGACTGTTGTATTACAGATACTACAAGCCATGGGTAAATCCTACCATCCTGGTTGTTTTCGATGTGTAGTATGCAACTTGTGTCTTGATGGTGTCCCATTCACCATTGATGTGGATCACAAGATATACTGTGTCAAAGACTACCATAAGTAAGTATTGGATGCTACAAACAAACCAGTAGTCCTAGTACACAAGCTTACTTCAATTTTTTTTTAATGTACATTATCAGTGAGCTTTTCAAATAAAAACTTCTAAGAAATTGTTCTTTCAAATGGCAGTATACATATGTTAATGTACCTCCTTGGGCCATTTCCAAGAGATGACAAACAAAATTTATGATATTCCCAATTTGAAAAGGTTTGTATTTTGAGGTTTTTGTTTGCAAGTTCAAACTTCTGCAAGCAAAAGTTAAGCTCACCTTTGGGCCTGTATGCATAGTGTCTATTAACAACCAAAGCAGGAGTTAGCATTCTGTCTGTGAAATCAGTTTCTGCGTGTTTAAATTTAATCCAAATGAATTTGTTGACAATAAACATGTGCATAACTCCTTGAACCTTATTAGCCCATAAAGTGATGATTGTGTGCATGTGTGGAAGACACAGAAAGTGTTACGAGTGCAAAGATGTTGTTTGGGTTTTTTTTTCTCTCCATTTTCTCTTTGCTTTGTCTGTTTGTAATTGCCAACAATGATCCCTGGATTCAGTTTGGGAGACTCTTGTGTGTGAGATTGTCTGTCCCCCCACTAATGATTTAACTTTTGATGAGAAACTTAATAAGAGAAGATAAAGGAACTTACATTTTGCAGCTGGGCCATCGCTCTTGAAACAATTAGAGCTAGCCAAGCAGGTTATCGGTTGCCTGAAGAGGACTAATGATTTTATACATCTTTTATTTGATGTTGTGAATGATAAGTTCAACTGCTGGATTTAGTTTTCATTGCGATCCACTGGATGACTTATAACATAATTTCACTATTATTTGCATGTAATTTGTTCTAAATGAACGCGTGCTATCAATTTACATAAACACACTACTAACATTACATGCAGTTTAAAAGCTTACTGTTGCACTTTCCCTGCTGATAAATGAATGTGGATGATCTTTTCGGTATTAATATGTAGAATGTTTCTTGCATAATTATTGATGTAATCAGTGTCATTGAGACCGTATCTTAAGGTCGTTTCATAATCAATGCTAAGGCAATTACTAGGTAAGCAAATTGCGCATTGGACATTTGTGATGAGGAATTTGTTAAAGTTGAACTGTGCGCAACATTTGTGAATACTTTGAAGTGAATGAAGTTCTTGTTTTTGATACCACACTATAAAAACCAGTATGTCAAAAGTGTGTACTCACTCTTTGAAAAGTAATTAACATTACAACTACAGACTTCTTTGGTAATCTTATTTTCTTTGAACGTTCATAACAATACAAATCAAAATATTGGGTATATGAGAAGACAGTTATTGAATTTAACAACTATTCTACTTAAAGGCAATGGATACCTTTGGTAATTACTCAAGAAAAACATTTATATAAAAACTTATTTGGTAAGAAGCACCCGAGAGCTGCTGATAGTATAAAACATTGTGAGAACTGACTCCCTCTGAAGTAATGTAGATTTTGAGAAAGATGTAATTTCTCGCTGAAATATTTGAATCTGAGAATTCTCAGGCATCTGAAAGTACACAAATTCTATGCAACAAGGGTGTTTTTTCTTTCATTATTTTCCTGCAACTTGACCAATCAGGTCCAAATTTTCACAAGTATGTTATTTTGTGCATATCTTGGGACACACCAACTAAGGATACTGGTCTTTGACAATTACAAAAAGTATATCCTGCCTTTAATCTAACTTGGAGGTATTCTAGTGTGTTTGTGTAACTATATGAGTGTTAATAGGGAGTGGAGAGGATGCCAGTAAAGTGTTGTATTTTGAATGATAATAATTATGCGGACATCCCATAATACTTTGATGTAGTTTTTCTAACCTCTCCCATTCTTCCTTTCCCCCCATGCCTTCCCTGTATTCACATGCTATCAGGAAAAGGTAACTGTTGGCCATTCTTGAATCTCTGTCTCATATTTTGTCAAATCTGTTTTCATTTGTGAATTTGATCAACTGCTTTACAAGCTCTACTATAAATGAGTATTTTTATTTATTTCAATTCAAATTATTTTCTACAAAATAGGCATTCAACCAGTATGCCTAAACTGTGGTGTGTGTGTTCAGAGAAATACAGCAATAAGTTACTTGTTATCTTTTGTAATACACCATGGACTTTGAATTTGATTCAGATATCAGTTGCGCGTGGCAAATTCTATAACATCATTACACATGCAGAATTGAACTCAAGCCAGAACAGCAAAACTACAATGCCTCCATCAATTGATAGTTCCTGTGGTCTGCAAACCTATTAGTATACTATACATATGAGCAAGCAAGCATAATGGGCCAATACACAAATAAAATAGCTTAAATTTGATTTGTTGTATTGTCTGAAGTCACTGTACTTTTATTGCAATTTATAAATTTTCACAGTGACATGATGATTTTATTTACTCTATGATGCTGTTATTTCATAAACTTGCATTAAGCGTATATTGAATATATAACTCATGTTTAAGTTCATAACATACTGTACATCCATTGACTGCCCCAGGTCCTTCAGACATTTAAAATGTTAGTTAGTCCAGTTCATATTGAATGAATTTGACTGAATTTGCCTTATTCTTTTTGTGAGTTTTCCCCTTAGAACTTACAAATAAAGAACATGCACACAGTTATGTACATGTATACGTACATGTTCATGTACTTGGAGATTTTTGCAGGAACTTTCACAAACTACAGAAAATCCAGTGCCTGTACTTCTGTTTAAAAGTACATGTGTCATGACGCTTTGATAAAAATCAGGTAGTTTAGTATACATACAGTACCGCATACCATGTGGGCGTCTGTTTGCACTGCTAATATTTTGATGTTTGCATTATGAAGGTCATGGGATATACTCAACATACGAAAATATACGTAGTACCACTAAGAAAACAACTTGAAAATGTGTTGTTACTGAAAACAGCAATGATGTGAACAATTTTAACTTTAATCCTTGTTGAAATCTGTGTCAGATTGTATAAGAAACATAGCATTGAGTGAGCAGTAAAATGGAAGCATACATTAGCAATGATAAAGATTATACTACTACATGTATTGGTACACCACACACATACATCCTTGTCATTTGATTGGTGGAACACGCGTCACATGTCATCCTTTATTTTGCCATGTATTCTGCCGTGATGCTCAAAAAATTTATAGGAGTTCTATATGGATAGTTATAGGACACTTTGAATGCTTCACAGTTGCCTGTTTGTCCAAATGATGCAAGGTGATGGCAGAAAAGGGAGTTGTCCATGCTTGGATGGGGTATTTAGAATTTTCAGAGTGTGGGATGGACAAGTTTTGGTGATTATTTTATGTTTATTGTGAACACAATTTTAAATGACAAGGATCTATGTGAGAGTAATTAGATACAAATATTGAATACTGGTAAAATCTGGCTTTACCATCTTTACTTGGATTTGCCTAAAAAAATTGAGTGGTCTAGATTTCACCTTGTGATTATATTCTGCGACAATACACTCACATGCATCCAATATTTGTATACTAAGAGTCTGTGTTTTGATGTACTAGAGTTGGACATATTCAAGCCTCAGGCAGACAAAGTACTTACATTAATTAATTTAATGCACTAAATCAATTTGGTTAATGCTTTCATGTACATGTAGATCTATTCTAATGCAACCAGCTTGGGGTACTCCATTGAATGCCATGACATTTCAATATTTATCAAGTTACATAAACATGTAGCTTGGTCCGGGAACAACCAACCTTAGGACATCAGCTGGTGTGCAATAAATTAAAAATCTTATTGTTATTTCTAGTAATACACAAATGCATTCACTGTTTACTTTAATGGCAGGAAATATCTAATGCATGCCCATTGACTGTACAGTACACGTTCAATTCAAGTCTGTTTTCCACGCAAAGCGTGCCTTGTCACACATTAAACCAAAATTATCATAATCAATAATTTACACAATTTTATACCAAAATTGAGTTGAGCCTGGCGAACTTGCTGTAGACTTTCAAAGAACGGGACCGTGGTCCACAGTACATGATTAAATTTTTTATAAGTTTAACTGTCTAGTTACCTCTAATCTATTTTGGATCGTGTCTTTGACATATCCGTCCTTAGCTGTATCACTTCTCCACCTACCGTGCCTTTTCCAGCATCTTTCATTTACCGATGCTCGGGCTGCCATTGATGCCCCGCCTGCCCTCAACGAGTGCAGACCTATGTTAATATTACCACAGACTTCTTTCAATCTAGCAACAACAGTCTCCCTGGCCCTAGTGTAGCTTAGTTTCTTGTTCTTGTTTATTAATGCACATTTGCCTTTGGCATTGAAAGCTGGTTTGAACAAGAAATGATCCGAGGATAGATCAATTTTGCCAACTTCGATGTATCTCCTAAGCATTGAGATTGGGCATGCTGGTGTAATGCCTTGACTAATGACCAATTCATTGCCTTGCCGGTACTGGTCTGTTTTGCTTTTTGACACTTGAATGGAAATATAAGTTTGATGGAATGCTATTTCCCTACACTTTAGTGAACTTACTTCATTAAATCTCAAGAATCCCGCAAAACATAATACAATGATACACAAATCTCTCAGAACTAGCAAATCTTGTGATGTTGAGTAATTTTCACAAAGTGTGATTATTTGTTCGGTTGAAACTATGTCTTTTTTCACCACTGGTGCACTATTTTGCCTCTTAGATGCTTCTATTAAATTAATTACATAATTATTGTCCGTTGGGTCCGTGGCTCCCTGGATCTTGTGTGCCCATTTAATCCCGTAAACTGCCGCCTGGATTACCCCTGTAGAGCAGCCGGAATCCATAAGATGTGTCAGGTACAAAGCGACGTGTACTGGTTCTGCATGCATGGCTTGTCCCCCTTCTGCCGTGATGAAATGTTCCCATCTTCTGAATGCTCCGAAGTATTTGGATACGGTGCCCTCGCTCCTTGATTGGAGTAGATGGTTAGCCATACTCTTGGCTAGTGAAAGCATGTGCCCTGATGTCATTCCCGTGGAAATTACATCTCGGACAACCGCTTGTCTGAGTCCTAAATCTTTTTCTTTTTCTTTGACGAGCTTATCTACTGTTCTACTGATAAGCCTAGGAGGGGGCACCCACCAGTTGCAATCTGCACCCCATGGTTGCATGAAAGCGTCAATACCCGATGTACCTGGGCACCACCATTTAGAATTAAACCTCTCACACTGATTATTGTAATCAGCTGCGAACCTATCAGTGGAATAAGGTCCCCATGCCTTATGTAATCTGCTAAATATTGTTCTATCTACCACCCAGTCGTCACTGTCTGAATACCTGCTTAGCACATCAGCTATTTGATTTCTTTCCTGTGGTATCCAAATTGGAACTACAGTTATATTGCATCCTTCACAAACTGTATGTATCTCTATTGCTTTGGTTTGCGATTCGGGTTTCTTGCTCCCCTTTTGAATGATACCAACAACATTCTTGTTGTCTGTGTGCCATTGCACACATTGCCCTTCCAGGCTGTTCTTAAGGGAATGCAATGTTCTATTCACTGCCTCAAGTTCCCTCCATGTGGAACTTTTTCCACTTTCTGATTGTGACCAGGTTCCTGTAACCTCTGATCCTTCCTGCTCTTCTATGAAACCTCCATAACCTACGCCTGATGCGTCTGAATAAATATTGTGAGCAAACTGGAAAGTTTCCTGCAAAGCTCTGCCATTAAGGGTCTTGATTTGGCTTCGCCAGAATCTTAATTCCTCCTTTGCCCCATTACTGACAAGCACTGGAGCATTCCAACTGGCTTTACTGTTTATGCAATTGAACATCTCTCTACTTTTAAGTTGTACAACTTTACCCATTGCGGCCTGCATGGATATTATTTGTCCTGCTAATCCTGCTAATTCTCTGACAGGAACTATCCTGCTTTCCTTTAGCTTGTCCAACAATGACAAAACTGAGTTCAACGTCTTTTGTACTCTTTTGTCTGTAACATACACCTTGCCTTCTTCCATATCCCAATCTAGTCCTAACCATGTTAGCCTAGTTTGGGGTTGCCATTCGCACTTTGCTTCTGCCAGTAAGAACCCCAAATCTTCTAAATCTTGCTTTACTGCTGTACCCATTATTTCCGCAGCATGAAAATCTTTGGCTCCCCCAAAACCGGCATCAAGAAACATAATTATATTGTATCCTTTGGACCTCCAATGCTTCACGAATGCCCTCGTCAGTTTTGTAAACAAATATGCGGCTGTTGAAATACCGAATGGTAAAACATTGAAGATGAAATACCTCCGTCCCTCTTCAAAATCCCATGCAAAACCTAAATATTTTCTGTGGCTCTGATGTATCTCCACATGATGGTAGGCTGATTTTAAATCGAAGCCAAATACATAATCACCCTGTTTGAACGTGACCTTGGCCGTACGGGCCTCCTCGTACTTGAATTTGTACTTGTACAGGTGTGGATTGACATGTCTACAATCTAACACTAACCTGAGCTTGGAATTCTTATCCGACACTGTTAAAGGATTAACCACCTCTGGTTTAACTTTCACTTGTGAAACGCATCCTTTGGTTTTAAGCTTAAGTAACTCACTTTCAACAAAGGCTTTGTGTTCTCTAGCCGACCTATTGTTTTCTAATTCTGCTCAAGCTGGAAGACTGTAAAGTGGCAGCACATATCCTTCCTTTATTATATTTAACAATACTTGATTTGTACCAATACTTTCCCATTTTCCCGCTGCCTTTTTTAGCCTTCCTACCGGCGTAATGCCTTCTGTATAGCTACTTGTCTTACTGCTAGATAATACACCATTTCCTTTGTTTGTTTCTCCCTTTGTACAAATGGATTTTGTAAGATAACTTATCTTAGTTTGCCCTTCTGGCATCTGCAAACTCCTGCACTCCGTACGCCAGTGGCCCGATTTGCCACAGGAGAAACATACTCCGGGCTTTCTCGCCGGAATGATGTTCGCTGCTCCTCCTCGGATTACTGTTGCTGGGTTAGGTTGCGTCGGTCGGCTGTAGGGGTACTGTCTTTTGGTATGTGTAATCTTTTTGCCTTGTTTCATCTTTCTTTGCGCTCTTGTCTCTGCTTTCCACATCTTTTTCTCGTCTTCTGAGTCGTCTGCGATGGTACTGGCTTCATATTCTGCGACAGTTTTCCAGCCAAGCTCTGAATTGTCTGCCATCTTTATTAGTTTTTGCCTGTATTCTATCAACTGCATACCTTCTCCAATCTTTTCTTGGGCACTCGTGGTTGCTCGGCAGACCTGGATGTCTTCTTTTAAAAAGGCGTCAGCTTCCTTTAGCTTTTGTTGTACCTTTGCGTTGGCCTTGAATTGCTCTTCGTTGCCCTTCTTTTTGAACTTATATTTGTCGTTGTTGATTTGCTCAATTTTTGCGACTTGAACCTCGCTCAGCATTCGTTGATTTTCATTAATTTGTTGGTTGAAGCAATTGAGTTTGGCGGTCATTAGCTCATCTAATTTGTTAACCAACATTGCCTGTGATTCCTTGACTTGCTCATGGACTATATTTCTGATCAAAACTGATGTGTCCGATGTCGCCATTGCGGAAAGGAATGTAAACTAAACCGTCCCAGCAGAACGGTGTTCGCGGGCTAGAATGATCCCAAATCCATTCTGTTACTGGGTTGTGGCGCCTTCAGGAATGCGCCACACCTTGTGCTACATTCCTAGCCCAACTTGGGCTATGCATACCAAATCCTTTACAAGCGTACCCGCTTGCTAGTGCCCAACAGACAATATTTTCCTGCTATACCCTGTAACGCAAGAAAATACATTTAAGTGTGTGGAATGCCTCGACTGATCTAAAACAAGAAATTGCATCACAAAATAATTTATGAGTATGTGATTTATGGTATATGAGCTCGAGAGCATGTGATAACTATTTTTCCAAAAACAGTTTGAGATATAACAGTGTACATGTTTTGATCCTATTTGTTGCTTGTGCATTCAGAATACAGCAAATGTTTTTGTCATGTCAACATAGTCCAATATTCTTACCTGACAACGTATTTTATTCAAAGTAGAACTTTATTGCTCCTCCTAAAAACCTGAGGCAATTTAAACAATTATAAACACAATTTGTATTGATACAAAAGTCAGCTATCGTCTACTTCATGTACGTGTACGTATGCACCTAAATTTTGTCGCAATGTATTGTTATCAACACTGTCCCAAATTGGCATACTCATTGAAAGGTAGGGTCATAGATTGGTTTTTGTCAACGTGATGCTGATTCATGACGAAACATACATGTAGTGAATGAAAAAACTAAAAAAATAATGTGCTGTGTGTGTGCGCGCGCATACACAGCGTATTCTGACCTCTAACGTATAACACATGCTATGAAACAGTCTTTTCCCATTGGATATGATTTTCTGTCCTGTAAAATGGCAACTGCAAAAATTAGTTAGTTGGACTGACGTTTCGACCCAGGCAGAGTCTTTCTTGATGGTTAAAATGGCAACTGATTACAAGTAACCAATCATCGTTCATGTAACATTAATGGAAAGAGAAAATATTCAGCTTCAATAAGCCGTTTGATCTATAAACCTGCCTGCGCAGTACACGAGCTATGTTAATTTAAGTAGTGTGACTCATGACAATTTGTAGGTTTTTGTAACTAACTGCACAGGCTTGAGAAGGAAAGTTAACTTCCTCAAGTAAAAAGGGTATTTTGTTCTCAAACTACAAATAACTCATAACATTTATGATTTAAAGGCAGTGGACACTATTGGTAATTACTCAAAATAATTATTAGCATAAAACCTTACTTGGTAACTGAGTAATGGGGAGAGGTTGACAGTATAAAACATTGTGAGAAACGGCTTCCTCTGAAGTGACATAGTTTTTGAGAAAGAAGTAATTTTCCACGAATGTGATTTCGAGACCTCAGAATTAGAATTTGAGGTCTCGAAATCAACCATCTGAATGCACACAACTTCGTGTGACAAGGGTGTTTTTTCTTTCATAGTTATCTCGCAACTTCGACGACCAATTGAGCTCAAGTTTTTACAGGTTTGTTATTTTATCCATATGTTGAGATACACCAAGTGAGAAGACCGGTCTTTGACAATTACCAATAGTGTCCAGTGTCTTTAAAAGAGATTACATTTTCTTTATAAAAGTGCATGAACCATAGAATTTGCTTGTAGCTAACTCGTAATACTTCTGGTTTTATACGAAAACTTGCATCTGTAAAACTAAATTGACAACTCAAATGAGCGCTATTATGCTCCGTTATGTATAGGCAAAAATTTAAAAAGAAAGATACAATAAAAGTCACATGTGAAAGTTTCAGCTAAATACTGTGTCTAAGTAGACACTGTATTACTTGCTGAGAAAACAGCCAAAACTGTCACAGTATTTTCTCACAAAGGTCGAATCCATCCACATTTAGCGAGGTGCCAGCGGGTACCAACCGCATTTCTGGCTGTAGCATTCGCGAACGGACACCAACCTTAGAAATCCGAGAAATGATTCATGCTCAGATTCAACTCTTTTGGGGTGAAAAAATCATCCAAATCATATCACTTCGCATGAAATCTTTTCTCAAAATAGTTTTCACTATCAACAGCTACAGTGCTTCTCACTAATTAAGTTTTTGTGGTCTTTAATATTTGGAGTACTTACCAATCTATGACCCTACCTTTATTAAGTGTTTACAATAATTTCTTGTCAAAATTCAATTGATTAAAGAAGTAACAGTTTACTGTGTTTTTTTCCTGTGTCTCAACTGATTCAGGAGAAGGTATACATACATGTTCTTTATTATTTCTTAAGCTGTTTACATGTTTAATGGTGAAGAGGACTTAATGGTTTTTTTTATGTATTATTTGTTTGTTGGTCTGGTCTATAAAATCAACTGTGCTTGCATGAATGTTGTACCTTTTTTTTAAAGTTGATTTCAAATTTCCTTGCATGATCTGTGTGCTATGTCGATACGCCGAACCATGTCGATGGTACTTGAGCCTTCTTGTGTACAAAATCAGGCTTGCAACTTTTTTTAGCTGACCGGCTAATTTCTTGCTTTTTGGTTTCTCAGCTGTACCATTGAAATCTTGAAAAACACAGTACAAAGTCTTGCTGTTTCAGACACTTTCCTGTTTTTTGACAAACTTTAGTTGCATGCCTGGTCAGTTTGAATTGAATGGATACAGTTCTGCTCAGCCAAAACGCCCTGGTTTACCAAAGAGCAGTGTACCTTCATTTATACTTTGGTGAAATGCACATCTTGGTTCCTCTGCAACTGTAAGACACTTCTATTGGAAATGTTTGTGTTTTGCTTCAGACTTGATTGTCCAACTATAACATTTCTGGCTGTTTTTAGCTGTTTCGCAGCGCAGCGAAACAGCTCTTGTTTTTTTGTTTTTTGCTGTGGCAAGTCTTGCATGTATTTTCTATTAATTTGTTCATCAAATCATATATGTATTTTTGATTCATCTCTGGGATTGACTATTTTTCATTGGTGTGGTATTTTATTTCTCCATCAAATTGAGTTTTGATTTTGTAGGATTTTAAAGTAATACTAGAAGTGACCTGGAAGTATTTTCATATATGTTTTGCTATCAAACCAATCCTAAACAAACTCCAGACGTAAAGTTGACAGTTTTAAGAAATACTCGCTGTTATCTTTCATTTGAATTGGTGTTGTGGTGTTGCATGCATTTCTGTATCACGTTTCAAAAGTCATTTTGGAGCTTTTGTATACAAACCCAATTTATAACCAAATCCTAGCAATGCCTGCAGTGCTGTCAGCAACTATGGGTCGTAAACGCCGAATTTCGAAGTAAGCAGAGCCATGAAATTATGCTCAGTAGAGAACTGGTGGTAGCACCATATTTAAACATCTATTTGATATACCACAAAACCTGTCTAGCTTACAGCAAGCTTCTAACTATACATGGGTAATTTCAACCCTTGCATTTTATGATTGCAAGCTTTACGCTCACTCAGGTCAGACAAAAACAGCTCCTGTGAGAAGTTCTCATGTAGGTTGAGTATGATGTTGGTGATAGTGGTGTGACTACTGTGTGAAATTGAAACAGAATGACAGAAGTTAAAAGGCGCCCTGAGAGTGGTCCTTAACAGGTGCCCATAAAGCTTCAATTGTGTTTGTCCATTTGTTTCTGTATCTTGTCTATAACCTTGAGCTAAAACTTCATAATACCATTTTGGTGAGGAGCCATTGTGTAGAAAAATTGAGTGCAACTTTCTGTGCATATTGGTAGAAAAACTTTGATTCAATTATTTGTATTGATTTAAACAAGAGAGCAACTTGACTAATACTAATTTGCTTTGTATCCTTGACAGAAAGTTCGCCCCTCAGTGTGCAGCCTGCCTAGATGCCATTACTCCGGTAGAGGTATTTCTTGTATTTGCTGCTCCACTCTGCATCATGTCATGACATCATTCTGCAGAGTGGAACCACCCTAGCCTTCATTCGCACCCTTTGTTTCTTCTACTGATTCTTCTCCCAATCCCATCACTACACCAACCCCCCACCCTTCCCCCCATTCCCCCCTTACCAAATCCCTCATTCATTTACATGTAGCAGAAGATCCAACATGGTTTGTCAGCTGTGGTAATATAACACCCTTATGTACACAAGCCATACAGCTATCCTGTCTGCTATGGCAAGGGGGAGGGGTTGCAAATAATGCTGAAGATAATGTGCACATTACATGTAGGGGTCCTAAATAATTACGTGCGAATTGCATGAAACTATACATGCCACAGCATTTTTGCCCCAAAGATTGCACACTAATGAGTACATTTACAAACCTAAGTAATGTCATCACAAATCAAATCATCAGCTCAGGACTGCTGTGCTGTGCTGTGTTACTTTGGGGACAAGTGTGTGATCTCAAGCATATCAATGAGCATACGTGGACAGAATAGGTGCCTGAAGCAAAGGATTTATAGGTCTTGTATTGCATTATGTGTTAAACACAATGTGACCAATTCTCAGTACATTTCACCTTTTACATAGGCTGTGTGGAAGACACTAACATTGTGCTAGAAGAAGTTGTCTACCCCCGCCCTCTACTTTGACAATTTCACATGTCCAGTTTGATCAAGGATGGAAACTATCACATTAATAATGTTACATGCACAATTGTCATGATATGATGACAACCGAAAAACCCACCCCAAGAATCAAGAATATGACTGAAACATGAACTTTTTCTAGCTCTTCAACTTGCGAATCTTGGCATATCTGAGTAGAAGCTTTGTATATGTCGCTGTCTTGTAATCATGTGTTTCAATTTGTAGACAAGATTCCAGTCAAACTGCGCTTGGGCTTCAGCCTTCCTCAAATGCTTTTTAATCAATACATGTACTAATCCTAATCACTTCATTCAGATCTTTGCTAAATTACCAACACGGTCGGATGTCCAACTTTGCTGTTTCTCTATCTGCTTATCAATACTTGGGGAGGGTGGGGGGGGGGGAGAAGAGGACAAATCGTCCCTGTTAAAGCTAAAACTTAAGCCCGGTTCATACTTCAAGGGAATGCGTCACAGCTCTGTTTTCGCTGTGAATGTTTGCAGGATTTGAGCACATCTCAACTGTTGCGAATTGTTCGTCAAAATTCGCATTCGTAGGAAGTATGAACCGGGTTCTTACTGATAGTTTGGTAAACTTTTACAATTGATACCGGGAATGTGATCGATCAAATACATGTAATATTTGTGAGCACTGACTTAAGTTTACTTGTGTGGGCTGGGATTGGATGGTAGTCAACCATCATGTTAATCTGGCTTATTTCCTAGATCTTCTTATCAAACAAAGATGCCAAGCATGAAGAAGATTAATATGGCAAAAACATTATGTAAGCCCAAATTTAATGGCATGCATATTGTCTGTGGTTAGCAAAGTTCTGTTCTGTTTTTGAGACCAAAAAGTACTCACTCCGCGGCAGTGCAGTTTATTACGAGTCCCTCCGATCCACAAAGCTAAAGTAGTAGTCCAGGCCTGATTTCCTACCTCCCGCCCAGGTAGTAGTTAATAAGCAGGACAGGTTATTTCAGAACTGAGAAGTCTCCCGAATTCGGTAAATTCAGCAAGTTGTTTTTGTGAGTGAACTTTAGTAGACCTATGAAATTGAGCCTTGATGTGAAGATCTGTTAACTTGCACAATGACAAACTCTGATAATCTAAGCAAAATATTTATTCAAACATTGAACTCTTTTGTAAAGGTACAAATATACAGCATCTCCAGACTTGTAATTCCCCCACCCCCCTCATTTTCATAAGGACTCTATCTATTGGAAAATGAGTGGATAACAAAACTGAATTTGACCTTGAAGATCCTCTTTAATAAAATTGTGTTTTTCAGAAATCCTAGTGTGTCAGTTATGACCAAATTACTGATTAATTCCTTACTTGATGCATTTCCTCTTCTGTTACTTTTTCATGTTCATCTCTAACAAGCACACGGATCATTTGCACAGGTCATTTGCATCAAAACATTTTATATTACATTAAAGGTAAATTACTGCAATAATAAAGAAGTTGCTTTGTGATTATTTTTACAGGGTACCATGGAAACAGTGCGAGTCGTCTCAATGAATAAGGACTTCCATGTTGAATGTTATCGTTGCTTGGTAAGATTCAAACAAATCAGTCAAGCCATGAAGACACTTGGTTTGGGTTTAAATCTTGTTGAACTTGCAGATAAATTGAAATGAGTTTTTGTTGGTTGTTGGATGTTCCTTGTACGTTCAATTAACCCTAACAGACTAGGCCCCAGCTATATCCTTCAGAAGTTGGGAGTTAAAAGCTCAAAGTGCCTAAATCCTTCAAAATCTTCATGGTTTCCCTCAATATCACTAATGGCCTGAATCCTTCATATTCGTCCTGTGACAGGCTTATCATTACAGTCCCATCCTCCAACAGTCATTCAGAATCCCATTTTGGCCAAGCTGCATTCGGCCCAAACCCTTCTACTTCTTGCTTCAAAAACAGCCTGATAGCCCAATTCCTTCTAAATCTCGCACAGCAGAAAGCCATTGTGGCCTAACTTCTTCTGGGTCCTCCAGTCCTTTACTACAATGCCCTGATAGCCCAAGTCCACCCAATTCCTTCACTTCAGCAAAGAGGATATTGAGGAGTTGGATTAGAGATAGGGTAAATGGACTACCCAAAGGCATGATTTACAAAGTTGAGCTCTGTTGATTTGGATCGGAAACCATGTCTTATTAGATGGCTTGTCTGCTGGAGCATTCTTGTTTTACTTTTTATGCGAATAAAGTGTCTTCCTCAATTTACACAATTATTTTGATAGGACAGCATGACACAATGACGTAGAACATAAACGTTTACAACTTAACAGAAAGTGAATACTGAAACTCAAAAAAAATCTTGCTGATGTGATGCATTTATACCAGACAGTGCAGTTTCCTATTGTCTGTGCCGTTTTGGGGATTCAGTTTCTGTTTAGTTGTAAATATTTATGGGCAGTGTTCTACATCGTTATGTCATGCTGTCCTGTCGGGAAATTGTGTAAATCGTTGAGGAAGACACTTTATTTGCATAAAAAGTAAAATAGACAACAGTTTCCCCATTTCTTTGTGCTCCCATCATCCCAGCAATGGTGGCGCGGCGTGCATCACTTGGATTGGTCTATAGTTACTTCCCTGGTGTTCAAATGTACTTACGGCTCTTCAGCACGCAAAGCCTGAAACTTTCAAGCATAGTTTTATTTTTATATCAATCAGACAGGAACTTTGAGGCTGATGCTCCATAACTCACAAGAACCTTAACAAATTACTGAGACAAATACTCAGAGACAAACATATTTTATAAACAATGCTTATACAGGCAAAAAACAGAGCTCTGATCATTTGAAATATGCCCCTGTAATTTGTTTATTATTTGTGCCTTGATTGTTTTTAATTCAAGTTGAATTCCAACTGTTTTTAAATCCCTCTCTGATTGATTTCATTTTATAGGATTGTGGGCTTCAGTTGTCTGATGAAGATGGTAGGAGATGCTACCCCTTACACGATGATCTTCTTTGTTATACCTGTCACATCCAGCGACTATCACCTGGTGCTTTCCCTTACTCTCCTAAAACATCAAGTCCCTCCGAGCAGTTCTCCCCAGTCTTATCACCAAGCACCACAGTTCCCACATCAGCCACTCCACCAGACACCCCCACAGAGCCGACCCCAGGAGGCACCCACTACCCAAAGAGGACATCATCAGCCAATGGAAGAATGATCCCACCAAACTATACCCCCTTTGGGGGAGCTAGATATCCCTCGCCTGGAACTCCCCCACCTGATCCCCCACCATACTCCCCACACGACCCTTTCAAGGATATGTACCCCTCCACCCAGAGGACTGGTCCAAGAGAGTACCAGTACAGAGGGGGTAAACCCGAGCAACAGGGTAAACATTCCTATCCCTCCAGGAGCCCATCTGCATTGGGTAATGGTGCGGATGGGGAGCAACCATCTGGGTATGTTGTAACCGATTTATGAGGCATGTGGCCAGCTGTGCATTGGACTATATCAAATGTGTTCTTTGAGATAATTTATCAGGCAGTTGTAGTCAGAACTAGTCTCTATATTTTTTTTTAAATATCTGTAGGTAACATAATAAGTAAATGACATGAGTTTAGCGAGTGCAGATTGAATGTGTGATGAGCAGTACTGTATTGATTTATAGTGATTCAGCCATCGTGACTGTCGCTCATTCAAATCAATATCACCCATCCAATGGTGGAAGGAAAAACAGTCTGTACCCTTTATTATATCAGGAGTATTAATATGTATGATTTCAGTCGGGGAACTAGACAGAATTGGTAGTGGCATCACAGAGGTACATTTCTCTGCATCATGTGCTGTAGACATCAAGGGTCTCTGTATTGCATGTGATTTAAACATGGTAGAAGAATGAAAACGTGTAAGCGCATACGTGCCATGCACAACTCTCGGCCAAGATAGGTCTTTCTTTGACCTCGGTGAGGGCGCTGTTTGAGCGTGTGATGTCTCAATGCACAGGGTCTATATTCATAATGTTAGCATGCAATTGTAGTATGCAACTTAATGCATAATACTAGAAGTCTATTACATACATGAGGTGTGCCTGGTTGAATGTTAGCAAGGCACAATGCTCTAGAACAGTGGATGTTGACCTTGGTTGATGAATTGCTTCAGATGAGAGTTTAGTCAGCGTGTTTCAACACTGAACCACAGGACAAATTTGTTTGTATTTGTGTGTGTACACAAATGCACTGTTCAAGCTGTATGTAATAAACCAATAACTAATAATAATAACAAAGCATTTATACAGCGCCTTATGCAAGGCCTCAAAGCGCTTTAAAGAAAATGTTTGATACATAAAATCTACAAGTAAAAAGAGGTTACAAGCCCATTTACTCTCAGCCAAGATCACCAGAATCTGTTGTTTTGGGGGTTTAATTTAATTTTTCAGTGAGTGAAAACATGAAGTGAAATGAAAAACAGTAAAAGTCAGTTAAATTTTTCTGGAACAGATAGGCCTAGGTTTTAAGAAATGTCTTACAGTGGAAAATGAAGTGGCTAAACAAATCGGCTGTTGCAAATGGTTCCAGACAGACAACGCTGACTATAAGCAACAGCTGATTAACATTCTGAGAATTCCCTTTGCATTTGGATCATCTTTTGTTTGTACACAAATTTATATGGATGTACACAAATCGTTACACAAGTGAAGCACAATGTGCATACAATGCGACATTACCAACCAATCAACACTAAAAGGGGTACAGTTTTAGCACTTCTAGATAAATCACTACTTACAACTTCTAAAGGTTATCTTATTTAAGTCATTCCTCTATTATAAGTACTAAGTTAAAAAGTACCATTTGTGGGTTTGAATGCTTGGATTTAGAATGGTTGAGTAACTGTTAGAACTTACAGCAATCTGTTTTAGAAACATTCATCACTTGATTTTATACAATGAAGTGACTGTGTACTCTTGCTCTGTTTAGGTAAATAGATAGATTAACTTCATGAGATTAAATTGCAAGATTGGAAATTGAACTACTTCATGAATTGAATGATCAGCAAGAAGAACCGATTTGTTTGTGTGTCTAAATGGAAACTGTATATCCAAGCAGTTTCTTGATGTATCAAACACACAAACCCACAAAGGCATCTACTGCCAATTAGAATGTGACTCCTCCCCTGTTGGTAGTTTTTTTTTAGCTGGGTCCTGATTGTAAATTGGTGGGTGGGTGGGTGGTGGGGGGGGGGTGTCATGCGTAGGTAAAATTGTGATTTAGTTCTCGGGATCAAACTGACAGGTAAGGATCGACTAGTTTAAGGTCAAGTTCTTACATTTTTAAACAAGTTATTTATTTCAATGCTTGTTGTTTTGTTTTTAGATAATTAATAGATTCAAGTGTAGTTTTTCCTTTACTTTCAGGACGTATAAATTGTTTACAGTGGTCCTTATTATAGAAACCAAAGTTGTCTTTACAATTGTAAAAAACATTAGCTTTTAAACTATTGGCGTGAATTTAAGTTGTACAAAAATTGTTGTTTTCCATTGATGTATTTATGTACCCATGTTAGAATGCATTATAAAATATCTTTTGAGGCCAATCACTAGTCTCGATGTGCAGACATTTTGTTTTCCCTCCATGCAAGTCTGTAAAGCCAAAGTGAGGCTGTAAGGGAAAACAATCTGACCTCATTCTGCGGTTGAAAATTGCTTGAAAATTATAATGGCAAAAAAATTGTGGTCTTATGTAACTGAACGTTCACTATTAAAAGATATATAAATCTTTCTTGATTAAAGAAAAATGGACACCATTTTTAAAGAACAATTATACCTTAAATGCCGTTTTATAGTTAACGGCAAAGTTTAAACACAGGTTGTTCCTGAATGTACAAGTTTATTTTGTGGTTGAATGTGCCAATGGGATGTTGGGGTAATGTTAACAAATTAGGAGTATCTGTACTTCTGTTTTATAAAGGAAAAACAAACATTTTGTTAAAAATGTTTAAGGTTTTGTTCACGCACATTATCTCGCAAAATACCTCAGCACTCTATTGTTAGATGGTACATGTTGTTTTAGATTTGGTGTTTACCTGAAGAACTTATTATATTTTTTACAATCAGGCCTGCACTCGTGTACAGAATCTCAGTCTATCCAGGGAAACAACAACTAAGTTTGTGAATGACCACGCTGTTTGGAACGGCAACATTTGTCTGATCGCTGGGTCCTCGCATATAGCGATCTAACAGGCTGGGTACTGTTTTGAAGTTGGGCTTTATGCTGCATCATCCAAATTGAGTTCTTTAGGCCTCTTTCAACAATCTCTCACTTTTGTGCGTGTGTGGTGTTTGAATGTTGTGGAAGCCGCTTTTGTTTTATTTGTAGAAAACATAGTTGACTCTTTTGATCTTAAATTGAGCAGTTAAATATTTCAAATAAAATTGTAAGGTCAAATCAAGCATGAACTTATTTTGATCCTGATGTTAGTGATTCATTTCAAACCTACAAAACATGTATTTGCTCATTTGACTCGTACATGTAAAGCAATAACATTATATTTTACTGATAAGTGTATATATTATAGTATTTTCATTCATGTAAAATAGATCAAATTTAACCCATTATGATTATTGAAATCTTTTGATATGAATTAATAAACGTGGACAGATCTGAGCAAATTCGTGATTTTTTTAAAGTTCAATTTAGTTTATTTTTATTTAGAGAGTTAAAACGCGTTTTTCGTATCAAGGAATGTGTGTCGAAAGTTTCAAGAAAATCAGCCGTGAACTTTTAAATGTTAAAACACAGAGTTCCATGTTACCTCCCCCCCTTACCAAAGTTCACTGGGTTGGAAATCCCGATCCTAATAAGGGGAAGGGCCAGAAAATGGGTTAATAAAGCGAAATAAGTATATAGGCCCTATTGAAAATAATATCAAGAGCAATATTTTCTTTTAAAAAAAGGAGAAGGATATTATAAACGAGCGTTTTGCCAACATTCTACACGTTGCACTGTCTATAGGGTTTACTTACACAACCATCAATTTTCCCTGGGAACATTTTTACAGAGGGCGCCCCTTCGATCGTTCTAAATTATATTTACGTTTTGTGAAATGCACCACGGCCAGGAAAAACTAACTTTGTGTGAATAGCAAGCCAAATAAAAGAGATTTCTAGAGAGGTATATAGAGTATTATACAGTTCAATACTTTGTTTTTTATCGGACTAACTTAGACAAAGCATGTCTTTTTACGTAATATTGAACAACTGAGAATGAGTTTTCACTTTTTAATTCCTAGTTTAAAGGACTTTTTTTCCTGTTTTGTGATTTTATTTTTATGTATAAATAGTTGTAGTTTGTATACTCTACTTGTTGGGCAGATGTGTACTTTCCCATTTTCAGGCATGCAGAACATTGTTTTAAGAATATATTTATTAATTTTTCTTAATTTGGGGTTGAACGAAGAAAAACTGACTTGAGTGGGAATAGAACCTGAGTGGGAATTGAACCTGCGACCTTTGATATGCCGGGGCTCTACCAACTGAGCCATCAGCCCTAATGTAATAGCGGTCTCCCTATTTTGTCAATATCTCTGAACGGGGATGCCACTCAGAAGCCATTCAACCTGTAACTACCGTATAGCCAGGGATCCACGCAAGTTAACGATACAACCTGGGAAGCGGCAGCACAGGGATCACCTCAAGGGGATGTGACTTATATTCACAAGGGAAACTGACTGGGAAAAATGTTTAAATCAATTTTGGGTTGAACAATATCTTTGTTCGGGGTGCCAGTCAGAAGTCACATAATCTGAATCTGCTGAAGTCATGTTCAATGAAAAGGAATATTTGATCTGTATCTATAAAAGGCTTTTGGTAGGCCTTATAAATAACCTGTATCCGAATCATGTGGGTCTAATCCCATATGATCAGGGTCAATTTGACCTGTGTGCTGTGACGCTGAATATGGGTAGAACTGCCAACTAATCAGTCAGTCTATGAACCAAGGTCCAGGCTTGACCCTAAATGACCCTAAAAAGTTTAATGCAATAAAATGAGAAGAAAGTTTTTTGGGGGGGGGGATGCCAAGGGTCTGATCATACAGTACATGATTGTAGTAGGCATACGTTAAAATAACGAAATTTATGTTCAGCTTTTTTGAAAAACAGAAAGATTATTTATCATAAATTCTACCAGTGTTTTTCTTGACGAAACGTGAGCTAATAATCTTGATATAGCCGATGGAAGTTGATGGTAGGAGGCTTACGTGTAAGGCGAACGTCCCTGGGCAATCTGGTAGAGCACTCGACTGTATTAACGGAGGCCCAAGTTGGAGCCGAAGCCCATGTCTACGTGTGAAACAGGAACTTTTCATTCAAACGTCGGTTTAGGCTCCGGCTCTGGGCTCCGTTGCCTTTATGGACCGATCAGGATTGTATTAGACGGTCACAGAAAAACCTACGTTGCTGAATATGTTTCTATTTTATTGCCCATTGATTCATCCTCTTCAATCAAGGAACGCAAGACAGGTGTGTCAGTGATAGTTTCTATTTAACTATTGTAAACAGTTCTTGCTGCCTTTGGAAAGCATGGATACATTTTTTACAGATGAAACTATTAATTTGATTGTTAATATAATTTTCTTCACAAATTATTATACGGGGGTAGTAGGTTTTAAATGATGAGCAATTACCACCAATGTTGTTTTGATAAAACTCTGGTACAAGCAACGATTATCAAGAGATTTGTCTACAACCACGTTCATCTTCGCGAATTAAAGAACTGAAACAAAGCATGTGCACAAAATTTGCTTCGTCAACTCTGTCCAAAATGCCATTGATTCCAAACGGGCATACTCAATGTAAAACTGTTTAATATTATGTTAGTTTCGTGCATCGGAAATAAAGAGTATTATTCAATTGGTTTGCCCTTCCACCGATGTGTAAGTTGAGCACTGTTCACATCGGTGTAAGGGCAAAACCGACTAAAACATAATACGAATAAACAATCAGAAAGCCACAAGACGGACAAACAAATACACATCAACCCCCCTCAAAAAACACCCCCCAAAAAAAAAAACACAAAATCACATAAAACACCTTAAACATAAACAAAAAACAAAAAGCAAACACACAAACAATCCAAAAACGTGCACAAAAGCATTCCTTACTGACTAAGGACCATGGTGATCACTGATAACAACTGTGTGATAATGAAAACTGGCGCAATAATCAAGAATATTAATGGTTTTAGAGATGGTGCTAGTCAAAAGGATAGATGATGATTAGGAATGGAATGAAGAATTTTGCGGCGGTGAAGGTGCTAATTCATGATTGACAATGCACGCTGGCTAATAATGATGAATTCAATGGTGACGTGATTATGAGATGGTGAAGTTGATGTAATGGTGATGGTGATAACATTGAGTGTTGCGTAGATGGTGATGATGGCGGTCATAAATGATTATCACAATAGTGAACAATATCCATAATGATGACAAACACACAACACCAGTGGCGTTCTCCTGTGTGCTCACACAAGCATGTATAATTTCCCCCATTGTCTGTAGTTGAGAGTATAGCTTGGCAGTAAACGATACGCCCAAGGCACGTGCCTTAACTGACACAAATGCCATGCGATAATCCGTCTGTTGGTAACTCGTGTGTGCATTCATATCAGTCAGTATACTCGCACGTTTTTCTACATCATCCAGTGGCTGCCTTGGGCAACACTGCGTCCCTTTTCCTACACAGTCGACCTGCTCCTGCCAAAGAACGACGAGCGTCATCCCGAGGAGTTTTAAACGCGGTAAAATGGCCGAGAAATACTGGAGAATCGACAATAACAAGAAGTAACCCAGGAGATGTGCACACCAGTGATGTTACTCTCTGATACTGTTGTGAAGGTGCAGTATATGGTGAAAAAATGACTGTCTGTGATCATCCATCTAGCACTCAGAACAGCAGCAGCGGTCGGGGCGATGTATGCCGTGACGTTGTCATGCCAATCAACAAGACAGTTTAGTCGTAGTATGCACCACACCTTGCTATATACGTGCCTCTCGCCATACGGACGGCTGTGTGTACAGCAACCAAACTCATTTACTCAGCATTTACGTCACAGGACAACCCTACGAGATATCAACGCGCGTTGGACAGGCCTAGCTAGACGTCACAGGGCTGACTAACGGCGGCTCGTAGTGGAGAAAATACGGCCCGAATTCGCTGGCTGTTTCTTGCATACGATTTGCTCTGTGCCTCACCCTAAACAAGATGGGCTGTACTATGAGTGCGGAGGATCGGGAGGCCGCCGAGAAAAGCCGGCAAATTGACAAGACTCTAAAAGATGACGGGCTGCAAGCAGCCAAGGATGTTAAGCTACTACTACTGGGTGAGTTAACAAACCTACCCGCAAATCAACCCGGACCTCACACGCTCTGTATATTCATGCAATGATTTGAGCACATCGCAGTATTCACTTGTTAGTCTTCACGATGTATTTTTTTTTTGATCACGTTGCCGCTATACAAGACTCTTTTTTTCAGCCACCTGGCTAATTGTCCATATTGCATTGTTGCTCAAGTGGGCTTGTCATTTTTCTTGTATGATGCATTGTGTTGTCGAGTGTTCTAGTAACCACTAAGGATGTTTCAGCCCATTCAAAGCCACGGGATTTGAGTAATTTGCTTGCCATTGCAAGCAAGGATGTTTACAAGTGGTCGCGAGTATTATAATGGCCTGCTCGGCCGTCAGTCAAATTCGTTCGCTCCATTAACATTTTACCTCATTATGGGGGCCGGGGTCTAAAACCCGTTTCTTATTCGTTTTACAGGTGCCGGGGAATCAGGGAAAAGCACAATCGTCAAACAAATGAAGTAAGTTAGAGCCTGATTGTCCATTTCAAAAAATGTGTTTAAAAAAAACCTGGTGTAAAATATCGGCATGAATGATTGAAATGTGAGCGTAGATGATGAGTATTACGCGTCTATATGTCAGAGCGGTTGTATTGTGGATAAGACACATCGGCCAGCGCCCCTCCCTCCAACTGGTGCCCGCAAGCTAGAAAACGGGTCAAGCTTGCTGGGCTGACACGATCGGCGGAAACCCAACAATGGCGACCTATGCCAAAGATACTCTTCAATAGAGATAGAGCTGTCATGCTGTGCACAGTGTGTGGCTGGCCTCGTGTTCTTTTTTTTTCCCGCCGTCAGTGGTGTGAGGTTTCTCATCATTAATAGCGTTCATAAATTAATTCAGCTACATCATTATAACACTATTGTTAAACAAACACCTAGTATTTAGTAATTCATAACGCTCATTTATTCACACACACACTCACACTCACACACCCTTACCATACACGAAGCTATGTCTAGTACTAGACCTACATGCATCCGTACACACATTCAGCCTATAATCTTTCACTTCATCATGAAATCAATGACGTTTTTTACCACGGCATTCTCATAATACCATTTCCTTCCTTCGTTTATTATTATGCCTCGGTTTTCCGATATTACATTTCCTTGTGTTGGAATACACCGATCGTTTGCATACATGACTACCAGTCTAGTTATTTACCATGCTACCAGGATATCTGACCTAGGGACCATACAGTATAAGCATTCTCTCAAAATGATTATCAATTTCTATACCTAATCAGATAATTGGCAAATTGCCCTTTGCATGTTGACCTGAAATATGACAATTGGTTCTAGGTGAAATAATTGACACGATGCATTCCCACAAAAAGAGGAGCTGTAATGTTGGATTTGAGTTAGTTATCTGAACGACTGTATTGTGGCTTATCTTTGCATCAAACCTCTGGCTTTTCAGATCAGCACAAACGTGACATATTGACATAATACCGAAGGACTATAATTTGAATTCAGTTTTCATGGACCAGAATGTAAAATGCATTTCGTGCTGCCGTCATTATGAATACCTCATTATAATTACATATGCAATTCGTGCCGCAGTCGAACTATATCATGTAATGTCACAAAACCACATGCAGTCGGGTTCATCAGGGATTGCGTTCGGCTGGAAAATGAAAACATTTCCGTGTGGGATGACCTGTTTATTTCCAATTACCTATTGACACTGAACAATTGAATACATCTCATACAGGATAGATTTATGACCTTATATAGGATTGCCGTTTTGAAACCGTCTTCAAGGCTATCATTTTTATCTCACAAGGGTGGTACACCTTTAAAAAATATAACTAATCATGAAATGGTTGTCAAATTTTAAAACTAAGCGCAGTCAGAATGTAGTTTTTTTTTCTCAAATGAAATGTTTGTGTAGTAAAGTCATGTTGTTTAAATGCTTTTAAAGAAAAGAGAACAACTTAAGTTTGGGTAGGAAGTTTGGAAAGTTGTACACTATACAAAATCATTGTGTGAATGTTATTATTCCTGGTAACCAAACAGCATTTACACTCAGCGAGCTATATAAGCAAGCGAGCCATTTAAGCAAGTTTACCATTTGAATATTGCAAATGTTTATCTCATCTTTAGAGAAAAACAATATAGTAAGTATGATTTATTGTTAGCACTTTGAAATAAATATATATATATATTTCTTTCAAGGAAAGAAACTTTCAGAGTGCGCATAGCACCTGCTCTGCTAACAGTGACCTTAATTAATAAAATGCACCAGCCCTCATATGATTACAAACCTATAGTATGAAATATAAATCTTCTTTTTAGGTCATCAATGATGTATTATAATTTGAGACACCCTTGATTTGAGCAGAGTGCATTAGCTCCAGTCAACCAGGAATGTTATCGAACGTTTCAGACAGGATTTCCCCCAACGAGTGGAGGCCACATATTGACACCAGTGTCAGATACCACTTTTGTCATGAGTGACTTTAACCCCTCTTTTGTTCCATTGAACAGATATCATGTGAGCGAAAGTTCAGTAATTTAACAGGAAGTTCAACCCACTCCCTTTTATTGAACAGATTTCATGTAAGCGAAAGTTCAGTAATTTAACAGGAAGTTCAACCCACTCCCTTTTATTCCAGTGGCATATTTTATTCATTGAAAAAGTAAACATTGAATGAGTACAACTCTAATAATGTTAGTATGTTTATACATTGTTTAAAGATGGTTGGTCCGATTTCTGACCAGTTTAGCCAATTCTTTTAAAGGATTGCACGAACAAAATCCTCCGATGTGTGGTAGTCAACTAAAAACAAAACAAACTGAATTATTTTCTGGATCTCAACATTAATTCACGTCCATCAGCCAAACCCCTTTTGCATGTTACGTGTGTTTTGTGCATTGTCCGTTGCATATGCAAAAGTTTTCTTTTTTAAACAGCATCATCTGACAACATTCGTTCAGAGAAAAAAAAATTAAAAAAACAAATAAAAATCGGGCCTTGCAATTTTAAATACGTAGAGTTGTGTAAAACCAAAACACATGTGAACATCTCAGTTTAATGTTGACAAAAATACTTTGTGTTTCCACTCGTTGTTTTTTCAGCAATGTCATAATAACTTATTAGGCCAAGTCAGTATTTGAACTTCCCCAGGACTGTGTGGAAGGGATGTTTAGGGATCTTGATTTGCTGGCACAAAACAGTTCCAAATGACACGAATTAGGCCTATTGGTAAAATTGAGTGAACGATTTCAATACTTTGCAGCTCACCATTGGAGCTATAGCTGCTTTTCACAATGAAGTATTCTGAAATAAAACGTTTGTACTCATTGCAGTAATTTACAATTCATCAGCTTGGTATATATAGACCTGGTGCAAGTCACGTGTGTATTTTGAACATTTTAAACCTTGGGTTTTCACACACTCATTTTCGTTAACGCCCGAAGGAAACAAAATCACGCAATTTATCGGGGCCAAACGCGCGAAACTTCACACAGTGTATAATATAGTCTCACGTCAATCAACGTATGGTTAAAAACGATGCTTGTTTTATAAACACACCATAAAGCTTAACGTGTGAAGAGCTCGTTGTAAAGACATTCACGATCTTGAGGAAAATTGCGAATAATTTATGTAGATTTTCGCAAGCTTAGGCTATTATCGGAATGCTCATTATTTAACTTAATGGTCGAATTAAAACAAAGTTTACTAAAAAACAATTCACAGCATCATTTAGACTGATACATGTTCTTCGATTTGTACTTGTAGTTTAAAAACAATTTTAAGCTTCTGCTTTTAAATTAAATATCGACAATTATAAATCCTTAAATATCTTAACTAAAATGAGGTATTATTATAGCAGATGCGACGTTGCTAACAATACCGTTAACACGATCTGTATAAAGTGATTTCTAAATGATCAATTGGAGCTCATTTGGAGAAACAAGTCTGGATTACCTTGTTGTGGAGGGTTAGCAATCCGTCTGAAATTTGAGATATTATTAAAGTTAATAGATACACTTTTAAAGTCTCTTTGGTTATCACAATATAGTCAGGACCTCCTCCCTTGCCCATTGACCTCAATATCAAAACCACCTTCCCCTATCACCCATTGACCTCAAGTTGAGAACTTCCTACCCATTGACCTCAAAATCAGAGCCTCCTCCCCTATCACCCATTGACCTCAAGTTGAGAACCTCCTACCCATTGACCTCAAAATCAAAGCCTCCTCCCCTATCACCCATTGACCTCAAGAAGAGAACCTCCTACCCAATGACCTCAAAATCAGAGCCTTCCTTCCGATATTACCTATTGACCTCAAGATTAGAACCTCCTGCCCATTGCCCATTGACCTCAAAATCAGAGCCTCCTCCCAATATTACCCATTGACCTCACGATGAGAACCTCCTGCCCATTGCCCATTGACCTCAAAAATCAGAGTCTCCTTCCAATATTACCCATTGACCTCAAGATGAGAACCTCATGCCCATTTGTCCATTGACCTCAAAATCAGAGCCTCCTTCTGGTATATACCTATTGACATCAAGATAGGAACCTCCTACTCATTGCCAATTGACCTCAAAATCAGAGCCTTCTTCCAATATTACCCATTGACCTCAAGATGAGAACATCTTGCCCATTTGCCCATTGTCCTCAAAATCAGAGCCTCCTTCCAATATTACCCATTGACTCACGATGAGAACCTCCTGCCCATTGCCCATTGACCTCAAAATCAGAGCCCCCTTCCAATATTACCCATTGACCTCACATGAGAACCTCCTGCCCATTGCCCATTGACCTAAAAATCAGAGCCTTCTTCCAATATTACCCATTGACCTCAAGATGAGAACCTCATGCCCATTTGCCCATTGACCTAAAAATCAGAACCTTCTTCCGATATTACCCATTGACCTCAAGATAGGAACCTCCTACCCATTGACCTCAAAATCAAAGCCTTCTCCCAATATTACCCATTGACCTCAAGATAAGAACCTCCCTCCCATAATGCCTATTGACCTAAAGATTACAGCCTCGTCATATTGCCCATTGATCTCACGACCAAAACCTCCTCCCCCACCGCTCATTGATCTAAAGATTAAAACCTCTTTCACATACTGCCTCTTGACCCCAAGATCAGAATCTCCTCCCCCATATTACCCATTGACCTAAAGGTCAGAACCTCCTCATTTGCTAATTGACCTCAAGATCCAGAGTCTTCTTCTATGCCCAGATACAGGACCTCATACCATGTTACCTTATTGGGAGAAACAAGACTTGATAACCTTATTGTTTAGCGTTAGCAATCTATCTGATATTTTAGAGATTATTAATATTAACATAAATTTGTAAAGCCTCTTTAATATTTATCCCAATAGTCATTTGACGTCCAAGCCCGTAGTTCCCATTGACCTCAGATCGCATACCCCTTTAAGATCAGATCTAAATCCTCCTCCTTTCCCGTTGCCATTGACCTCAAGATCAGAACATCCTCCCTTATTGCTCATTGATTTTATATCAGAACCTCCTCACATTGCCCATTGGCATAAAGATCCCAAGCATCGTTACACATCGACCTGCAGATCCAAAACTTTCTTTAACCCTCATGCCCAATGACCAAAACGGCAATTTTCTTGTGCCAACCAACTTTTAGATTCAGAGCCTCCTGTCGGTATTTTCTTTACCTGAAAGTCACAATCATCATTAATACTCAATACCATTGATCTCAGGACGTAGAGCATTAATGCCTCGGTGCCTGTCAACATCAGTCCAGATCTGAAATGTTCTTATATCCTTGTACCAATTAACCACCAGGTCCGGAGCCTTTGTCTCCGTAGCCAATAGCCATTGACCTAAGCCATCACCCTTTTCCGTGTTGCCCGTTGGCCTCGGGATTCAGGGTCTCTATACCCAATTGCTAATTTTTTTTAAAGATAAAGCACTCCACTCTGATGTTGCAGATTGACCTTAGGATCCAGGGTCGCTTTACCCAGTTGCCCATTAACCATGTGTTTCGGAGCCTCCTTAATCGTAGCGCCAAACGACCTCCATATCCAAAGCAGAAGTCAATTGACCTACCAATCGATAGCTTCTTCTATTATCTCCATTAACCCCCACGAGTCAGCCCCTCCTTTAATCCTAGTTCATGTCGACCTCCTGATGATCCAAATCATCCTATACAATAGTCATTATTGACCTACAGATCCAGAGCCCTAAAACCGGACGACTTCCAGATTCAAAGCCTCTTAAGAAAAGTTCAATGTACAGTACCTCCCGAACCAGGAACTCTTTTACCATCGGCGTCATTGGCCTCTCGATCCTTTTCTTACTCAGTGCTCATCACTGATCTCCAGTTCCTGAACCTCCCTAATCGCCAATGAGCACCACAACCATCGGATAGTCTCATACGTTTTTTTCAGATAACCTCCCATTGACCTCCCAATAATGTCCATTGGTCCCCAGATACTCTCAGTCACATTGGTGCCTCCATGTAGCCTCAAATGAACTCATATCCTCAGTTGACCTCCAGTTGGCCTGGATTGTCTTCTGGATAGCCTCTATTGACCCTAGATTTCCTCCATTGAACCCAGATAGCATAATTAGTGAGTTAAACATGACCTCCATTGGCAAACTAATTTAGCTTCAAGTAAGCCTCCAACTGACCTCAATATATAGCTCATTCCCTTCCACTAAAATAAATGTCAACTGTTCACAATACAATATGAAGACTTGTACTTATAAGGTGTGATTAAATTTCTTCAACATGAATTTGTTATGTGAAAAAAAGCAAACAAACATCAAATTTCTTTTCTTGTCACCCTTAACAATATAAACGAGCGGAAGCGATCATACAGAAAGGATGTCTTGCCATATTGTCACACAATAATGATACGTGACTCATTCCATGTTGGTTTTCTGTACGGATAAACCATGTTAGGAAACATCCATGCTGATCTCGTAGTTTATGTTAAGCTGAATGTTGTCAATGATTTCCGTAACAAAACAACACAAAAAACAGAACAATTTTAATATTTATGTACATGACTGAATAAAGCACTCTTGGAGCACGAACAAAGATAAATAAAGCATTCATGGATTGTAAGTACTTTATGTTGATGTAGCTGTGTCCAACAGCAGCAGCTTCTAAAATACTCCATTCATAATTCTAATTCTCCAATTTTCAATAGACAATCATACAACAAATGCATTGAAATGCATTTTCGAAAACACCGCGTGACATGTAGGCCTAGTGTTTTTGTAAAACTCGTTTGAGTTTCCTGGCAATATTATAATCGACGACCGGATGTCAACATGTTTTATAGAAATGGCGTAAAGTCAAAGTAATGACCGGTTTTAGACCAAACATTATTAATTTTTTATTGTACATTCATTTTGGGTAAGACAACCCGGCCTATATTATGCCCACTGAGAAAGTTAGAGGGACTGAGTCCACATATGTCTATTTTAATGAGGGTAATCCGTTCAATGTTCTTTGAAGTAGAACTTCTCCGATGTAAGAAATGCATCGGTAAACAAAGTATCAATAACAAAGGAACCAAGTACAGGATAATATTTACTTAAAGATAAAATGCAGGTAAAATAGCGAAACAGCAAAATATTGGTTTCAATCTCAAAGCTCACTGGTTATAAAGTTCGAACCAGCAACAATTCTCCAGGGAAAGATTTCCATCTGAAATATTGTCAACATTGAGAAATTAGCATCCGATCGTCACCCAAATCACCGTTGATTGTTTCAAAATTAAACGGACCGGGGCGGTATGTGCATAAACCACTAACAAAACCTCAACCTTTTTTTTGTTGTTTTCACTCAAATTGAACCACCTGTTTTTATGAAGTTTTCACCGGTTGATTTGATCCTGTATTGTTGTGTTTCTAGAAAACTAGAGAATAGAAATTAAATTTCTCTTCAAAAAAACTATGATGGAATATACCGTCAAGGATGATTGGTAATTGGCAGAATAACAACTTGTTTTTAATATGGAAGCCTGTTGGAATGGCCCTTACTTTATATAAAGGTGACATAGGCCCTAGTAGTGATATTATCTATAATAAATTTAATCAAATTTGCATTCAGGTTTTCTTTAAATAAGCATGATCTGAGATGTATAGTCATATTTTCTAAAGTCTGAGTTCTGCTTAAAATTCATGTTGGCCTATGAAGGCATCACATGAAGGCATTTAGGTCTGTTATTGCCATCCTGAATCAAACCATGATGTTTTAAAACGTTTTAGACAACGCGCCAGACAAACCGATATTAGAAGGTGCTTGGATACCTTATCATGTATAACCTTGACAACCAGAAGGTGAACACGTAAAACTGTTCTGTTTATGTTGTTGTTTGTCTGGTGTTTTATTTTTGTTTGTTGGGAGGTGGTGGGTGGTGGGGGGATGATCAGCATAAAGTACGATGGTATCAGAGGGATTGCACGGGTTGAAGTTTTACAAAACGATTTGTATAAATTTCTCGTTGGTTTAGAAACTTCTTTCCAAAGGTCAGGCCTGGAATTACAAGGAGGCCATGAAGGCCATGGCCTCTGTTGTCCTGGTATTTGCCTTGGTGCCCCTTCAAAAGTTTTTAATAGACTTCAACATTTTCCAATGGAAGTGCCCTTTGCGAAATGAAAATAGTATTGCCCTCTCAAAGATGAAATTCCAGGCCTGAAAGGGTTTTGGAGAGTATTCGATTCAGCTGGCAAATAATCAACATACTGTATTGTTTCATCAAAGTAAGATTAAGGACGTGTCTAAATTGCTGGCTAGGGCTGCGGCCGTTGTCATGTATGTTGCTATGGGCCTCCAATGCCTCAAAGCTATACGTGGCAATGAATCCGTAGCCGCTAATTCGGACACGTCCTATTCCTGCTAAAAACAAGTTTTTAAAATGAATTCAATAACACATTATTTCCCCAGTTTCACAGAGAAGCTTAACTGATGATTTTAGCTAATCATATTGCTGCTAAGCAAACATTAGTTGGAAACCCATTGTAGACAGTAAAACATAACATTTTACCGGTAATTACATTTGTGTGCTTAGCACGCTGTATACGAAAGTGGGCCCGAGCAGAAATACCGCAATGCAAGCCCCACGTTGTAGTTCTAATTATATAGCACCTATGATCATAAGTAACAGACCTGCACGGAATGCGATCATGTTTTCTCTGATAAAAACCTTCTTTTATATTCTCTGACACTGCAAGATCTAGGGTGTTAAAAATACACCACTGGCGTTCACATTGGGCAATTCGACTTTTATTATTTTAACACCTCAGCTTTTTGTTGGGCAGAATGTACATCCGAAGTACACTGTACAAGCACATGATGTGTTGGCAAAATTGCCTCAATGAGTATATAGACCTACTCGTTTAACTTGAATCAGGAAAGAAACTGAAATCTGTTTAAGGTGTCATCATCCCTTTTCTGTTAAAGATTATATGCCATTTTTATTTATAGTTTTGTTTTAAACGAGAAAAAAACCTAATAATTAAAGTGAAAGTGAAAGTTGATTTTAAAAGATTTATCTCGGTATATTTTCCCCAATGCATGCCAGTTATGTGCTTAAAACATGCACAGATACGGTACTATCCATCACACATAACCATGTGGTCATGACAAAAGAACACTGCCCCCATTGTCGTGAGAGACTAAAACAAATTATTAACACCTCTGACGTCACGAAGCGTGTGTGCACTGGTTGTAGATGTCACCTCTACATTATAAGAATCAATAGGTAGTTATATCAAATGAGCATTAACCGTACAAGCCAACTTGTGTGGAAATAATAGGCAATTTCAGCTCTACGGTGTTTCCCTTCATTATTGGCGTTTGTCGGTTTCTGTGGCAGATTACAGCGCTGTCATTATCATTTCAAATAACAAAGCTTTAGAATTTATCAACAGTATCAAACTTAGAATAAAACGGAAATGAAAAGCCAATAATTTCTTCAGCGATTTCGTTGGTACTTTGGTAGCGATGTGCTTTGGTATAATTGTGTGATAATGTTGCTGCTCTGGTTTTATCAAGAACCACAAAAGGCAATCGTTTTGTTCTGAACTGTCACTTGATCATGATCTGTATATAAAATAATAGGCGTATTACCATTGGGTGCTATACGCTAATTATGAGTCGACCAAGCTGTCGGTCTTAAAAATAGTGCTGTATTGTATAAGCCGCTTCCATTTCAATTAAAATACAGGCAGCCGAATTTAATTTCATATGCAATGCACTTGGCCTGACTGATTCTTACAACCAGTCCATGTATCATGTGCTGAATTCATTTGCGTAGCTACCAACGATGAGCTGTATTGAGCGTTGTTGTTTTGCTACCGGCCAAGCGTAACGGCACAGATGTCGCAATGACCTGTAATTGACCGAGGCCGTGGATTTCATCAAGACGTGACGCAATATCGTCTTGACATATTCACAGTTACCCATGCGGTACGACGATTTGTAGACCTGCTTATTGTAGAGTGCAGATAATACTTTGCACACCGTCAAAATGGCAGTACGGCTAAGGGAATTAAACATGACGGCTACCATCTATTCAGGAGCAGTTGATTGTATTTTAATAATTGTTTGTTGGACTATACACGCCTAAATGTTAACTGTTTAATAATTACCTAACCCTAACAAATCATTCTCTCTGTGTTACTTTGTCTCTTTGTTGGTGTTGAAAACTACAATTAATATGGCCACCTTGCATCTACTGCATCAAATGTTTTGCAGTTCGAAAAGCTGGTGCTTCTCAAAGAATTAATTGGGCGGAACGGGGGGCAATAATTGCCGTAATGTTCTTGCTGATATTTTATGGCGTCGTGCTTAAGTTACCCGTCCTCCCCCTTTCCCTTCTCATATAACGGAAGGTAGGACCTTGCCTAAATTTCCCATTTCAATCTACACAAAAGTTCTAGTTCCTGTCATAAAATATTGAAGAGTTGATATCTTAATTGTGGATACACTAAATCGAAGTGGGTGGCGTATTTTTGGCATCGCTCTGAAGTTAATGGCGAACGCCCTATCGCTTTCCTTCAAAGTTGTGTTTATTTCATATATACGTAAATAACAATTTGATGGTACCCCGCTAAGAATCGTGACCAAATCACATTCGGAGAGCCACAAAGCTGCAAGCTACATGATGGGGTACCTGTGATACTATGCTTTAGGCGCAAAAGTTATGCAATCAAACATCTTTTTATTTCATATTTTAGGTATGACCCTGTTGCAGTGAGTTACAGGGAACCTTATATTGTGAATTTTAATTTCTGACTTGTCGTACACTGTGAGCTCACAAGACGGTTATGATAATAGGATTGTAAAACAGCCTGGTCGCAGGTTCAGAATGGTACAAATGCATTAGCTTCATCAAGTTAGCGAGGCCGGAACTCATGTTGATCATAGTTTCTACAATGATGAGTTTGTCATGTACCGACAGCTTTTATAAAAGCACATGATGAGACAAAGTCATTTGCTCAATAAAAGACATGTTTAAGAAATTGTGTAATTTCAGGAACCATTACGAACGTAATTGACATGTTCACCTAATGGATTACGCAAATGAGTAATAAGTATTGTTTTTATATTGTTTAAAAGCTACATGTACGTCGGCCTTTTCATGCTATGACCGTCTCCGTCAGTGAAATACACACGTTCTTAGAACAAAATTAATATAAACAACCATATTTTGCACTTTATTTCGCTTGGTGAAGTTGATCCAAATTAAAGAAAACAAAATGGCGGAACTGTGATACCAACTTAAGATTTGACGCAATTATTCTTTTGAGGCCGGCCATTATTTGATAGCGTGGTCACTGTAGCTTGTACGTGCATTTTTGTGCTGTCTGTTTTGCTCGTTAGGTTGAAATACATACATAACTAGAATGATCTTTTGATTTTATTTTCTTAGGTTACGGTGGTTAGCTTGAAGGGTAACCATGTGCAAAGAAGAGGTAACCATGTGAATAATGTTCAACAGTCACCTAAATATATTTAGAACGGAAATGCAGATTGTATAATTTCTGTCTTAATTTCACACCTTCGCATCTGGTTAAAACATATCCACATACAATTAAATTCCGTTTTGTTTTAGTATATGGTAGTAAACCTGAAGGCAAAAAAATATTGATGCATTTCCATTCCTGTGGGGAAATCTTTTGAAGAAGATGATTTAGGGTTTTTAAAGTTTGAGTGTGTTTGTATTCTGTTGTTGTTTTTTATGGCGGGAGGAAGTTGTCTGCTTGATTACCCTATTATTGGTTTGTGACGATATTGTCCCTGTGCGACTTTCGTCTTGTTTGAAGGAATAAGAATGTGTATCTTTTTTGTTACAGAGGGGTAATTTGGGTTCGATTTAGTTTGGCTCTCTTTTGGTTGTTTTGGTAATTAAATGTTTTTTTCTGATTTGGTTTGGTTTGATTTGGTTTTGTTTGGTTCAGTTTGGTTTGGTTTGATTTAGTTCGGTTTTGATTTGGTTTGATTTGGTTTGGTATGGTTAGTTTGGTCTTTGGTTTGGTTTGGTTTGGCTTGGCTTGGCTTGGCTTGGCTTGGCTTGGCTTGGCTTGGCTTGGCTTGGCTTGGCTTGGCTTGATTTGATTTGATTTAATTTGATTTGATTTGATTTGATTTGGTTTGGTTTGGCTAGTTTGGTTTGGGTTGGGTTTGTGTGGTTTGGTTACGTTTGTTGGGTTGGTTTTGTTTTATTTGGTTTTGTTTGGTGTAGTTTGGTTTGGTTTGATTTGGTTTGGTTTGGTTTGGTTAGGTTGGTTTGGTTTGAAATAGTTTGGGTTTTGGTTTGTTGGTTTGGCTTGATTTGCTTTGGTTTGATTTGATATGATTTGCTTTGGTTAGTTTAGTTTGGTTTGGGTTGGGTTGGGTTGGTTTGGTTTGGTTTGGTTTGGTTTGGTTAGGTTGGTTTGGTTTGAAATAGTTTGGGTTTTGGTTTGTTGGTTTGGCTTGATTTGGTTTGGTTTTATTTGATACGATTTGCTTTGGTTAGTTTAGTTTGGTTTGGTTTGGTTTGGGTTGGGTTGGGTTGGTTTAGTTTGGTTTGGTTTGGTTAGGTTGGTTTGGTTTGAAATAGTTTGGGTTTTGGTTTGTTGGTTTGGCTTGATTTGGTTTGGTTTGATTTGATATGATATGATTTGCTTTGGTTAGTTTAGTTTGGTTTGGTTTGGTTTGGTTTGGGTTGGGTTGGGTTGGTTTAGTTTGGTTTGATTAGGTAAGTTTGGTTTGTTTGGGTTGGTTTGTTGGTTTGTTTTGTTTAGGTTGGTTTTGGTTTGGTTTGGTTTATGGTTTGGTTTGGTTTGGTTAGGGTTGGTTTGGTGATGGTTTGGTTTGAAGGTGATTTTAATTGGTTTGGTTTATGGTTTGGTTTGGATTGGTTTAGCTTGGTTTGGTTTGGTTTCATTTGGCTTCATTGTGCTTCTTTTTATTTTAATTTGAAAGGTTCTTTTCTTTCGATAACTTTCGATTGTCAATTATCGGAGGGTCTAAATGTGACGATAATTTTTTCAACGGTGATTTGTTAAATTAAACCAACACAGAGAAATGCCCTGTATTTGAATATTGTTAAATAGTTAATTTAAACAATTTATTGATATATCCGAACCATAAACTAAATAAATTAGTTCATTCATTCATTCATTCATTCATTCATTCATTATTGAAATAAAAAATAATTTTAAAAAATGTAAAAAAATAAAATAAAAATAAAAAATCGTCAGACACAATGCGCACTTTGTTATTCAAGCCGCTGTTGTTTTTACTTAGGTTTTTATAATTGTTTTTCCCGAAAGAACACGCGGAAGAGTAAGCAGTTTGAGTAGGTCCATGTTTTTAAGCCAAGGGGTATCAGATCACATTCAAACAGTCGTTTTGGTCTGAAATACTTCGCACGACGTCTGATTTTATCTATTGCCAAGAAAGCTTTTAGTTTATAAATAATGACAGTTTGATATTCACAAAACATTTAACATGTCTTAAAATGAGTGCAAGAGATACAAAAGAACTGCTAATGGCCGTCTAATTGTTTAAGAAACAGCCATGTAGCATGCAACGCTGCATCACAACACACCACCATGATGGCGAGTTACGTCTATTCGAAACGAAGACATAGGCCTACTACGTCACAGGTCTACAAATGCAAACGAGGCATTTTCTGGGCACGGGAAAATACTGTTTGTAAAATGTCACCTCAGGACAGAACCGCTTGATTGAATGAGCAGTAATGGCCGCGCCGGCATTACGACTTAAAATTCTAAAGTGAACTGGGGCGTAAAGAAATAATAATTACATTTTTTGTTAGCATGCTTTGGGGCTAAATGGACTGCAGAAGCCAGCCTTAATTTGACTGTTGTTGACATTTTTGTGTCGGGTTTATTTCAGTGTAGAAAATAATTATAAGTAGGCTGAATGGAAACACAGCCAATTTTGTTTTGATTATGAAATTCATAATTAAATTTTCCACCGTGTAATGTATGGGGCTTACAATAGATTTGGCGATAATTGTTATAACAATGTGGTTTGGTACGCACTGCGGGCCACAGCAAAATATGTAAAGATACCTGTTTATTAAATATTCGGTTCATAGTTTAATGAGGTGCGTGTATAATTTCAGAATAACTAAATATTGCAGATAATGTAGCTTGTTGTTAAATATTTGTAGGATTTTTGCATCTGTTTTTTATAACACATAGTGCTAATATTTGGAAATCTATTAACATTGAAATATTCACAAAAGAAAGATTACACAGCCAACAAACATACCTCTATTCACACCTACTCTAAACGAGAACGTATTGTTCTATATTATATACAATATACATGTACAAGCGACATGAAATGATGTACGAAGTGAGCTTGTCCAGCATAAGAAGGCCAAATGAAACCCTTCTATGTTGGATACAAGAACCCTTGATATATACGGAGGCTGTGTGGAGGCTAATGAATTAAACATAATAACCCGAGTCCTACAAAACACTGGCTAGATATACTTGTCGCTATATCAGTGCGTGGGCGGTGGGCAGGGCCCGCTATAGCTGCTATATATTATATAGTTCCAGATTATAATGTATTGACCTATATTTGTTCAGAAACAGTCAGCGGACTTACTTGCGCGCCAGTAAACCATGTTTTCATTCACCTGTGAGAAATTGGCCATGTTAGGAAACAATTTGACACAATGGTGACAATTTACTTCAAAATGACAAAAACGAACCTAATTATTAATGTTGTATTGTTTCACTGGGCGGCGAAAAGTGCATCTTGATATTCCACGTGTATGGCTGGTAATCTTGACATAGACAGATGATTCTGTCTGGATACGGTGACTGATTTATAATGTTACACCTCATTTATTATTGAATATCTGGAACTTGTAATCTTAATTTAAACTAATTAGCCCCCTCCCCCTAAAGAAAATGTCCGGATACGACTATCTTAATTATTTAAGTGACAACAATGTGTGAAAATGTTTTATCTTGTAGGCCCCCCTAACTTCTGTCCCAAAGTGAATAACGAAAATTAAAATTTTTGCCTACTTTTAATTATAACAATTACAGATTACAGTTATAACAGTTAACAAATCAGTCATAACAAATAAGACAATGTATTTTCTTCATAAGGGTCAGTGTGTAAGACATGACTTAGCAGGGGGTATAAACAACAAAGTTATTGATTTTAGTCTTGACTTTTAGTTTGTATTGGTACACATTGTAGCATAAATAAGTTACGTTGAGCTTTAAAAGGAAATTCAAAACAACGGTTATGTTAGTCTAGCTATTCAGTTTCATTAGTATTGTTATATTAAGGAAACTTCCCTTCGCACTTTTCATAAACAACAAGACATTTTTGTTTTTACCTGCCCTGCAACTTTGCTGCACAAACAAGCTTTGCAAACCTCGCACCCTTTTTACAAGTTTGGGAAGCTTCAGTAACGTGAACCGCGGGTGGGTCAAAGGTCAGGATTTGATGCAACGAAGAGACACATTTAAGGTCATGCAAACAATTATTATTATTAATAGAGCCGATATTATCCTGCTCGATTGCAAAATCGTTCCGGTATAATTTCTTTGCCTTAAAATTAATATCATTTCAAAAATATCGGTAAAAGTAGTAAAGCCTGATTTCAAGTCACCATTCCTGTGAAATTAAGAACAGAATAGGTTATATTTTCGGCAGACACACTTAGGCTATGAACAACGATTAATGATTTATTTAAATGTATATTAATGGAAATAATTAATTATAAAAAAGATAGGCCTACCAAAATACCAATCTACGTTTTCAACGTGTAAACATGCACATGCAGTAAATGTCTGTATAAATTCAACTCAGAGCCTTTCTGATTTTCGATTTGTTTTCCCCACAAAGCAGTTAGATTATTATTAAATAATTTATAATGGCGTATCAAACCAACATATAAGGATTCTCCTAAATTTTCATTGGTCAACTATCATGCCTGCACGATTTACATACGGAATGATTTTGTAATGTTAGCAACATTTATTAAAGCAGATTTACACCTGTTAATACTACATTAATTCGGCAACCTCCAACTAAATATTGGCGCGTCTTTTCTTGGTTTGTTCGATGTTAAACCAATGGTAGCTGGATGGAAAAAGAACAAAAACAAATGTCTCTCCACACCTGGATATAGTTTTTGATAAACCGTTTCTAAATAAGGCAATGTGGCGGTAGTAAACCAAACTCAGTCTTTGACTGTTTACCCCCGACGTCTTGTTTTTCTTGTAAGTGAATGATTCATGGATCGAGAATTCTTATTCCAAGGAATACCCTTGTGTAAAACTCTGTGAATTTAAATCACTACACATTTTGAATGAAACACGGAGGCTACTCCAAATGAACAATTTTAAACGGTGCCATTTGATATCGTTGATGTGTTTTAGCTTGATTTTTGTTTTAAACGTAGTCGGAATTGCAACAGGTTAAACAAGTTATGTAAATACAAAGCTCACCCGCATGAAACCTCATTGAAAAAAATGCTTAAGCCGTGCATGCACAAACCCTTGCGCGTATTCGGGTAGATGATACATTAGGCCTGCTGCACCGCTAAATGTCAAAGTGCCAAGCTTGGAACTAGTGCACTTCGTGTTCACCGCAGACAACACGATTCCCGCCAAAAATCTTTGCATAAATAGACAGGTATGGTATAGGTAAGCAGATGGTAATATTTGGACGATGTTGTGTGCACGGCACTGATAATCAAAAAGACTACCGAGTGGTGTAACGTTAAATGAGAGTCGCTCTAGCTATATTGGGAATTCCGTGATCACGACATTTTGGAAAGGGGAAACATTTTCAAGGATTGGTGATTTCATTTTCGTTCTAAAGACAGTGTGCATCAGGTTGAATCAAATTCCATTTTGCTGCGTGGTGTTTGCCATCTGTGTGTGGCTAATTAAAGCAGTACGTCGTGAACTTGATGCTTTGTGTGTAGTTTGACTGCTGCATCACACATGGAAATCCCTTTAAGTGCATTATGCACGGCGTAAGGAAGGTCGTAAGCCAATAACACTGCAAGGCATTTTAGAGTAGGCCTACGTGAATTTATGAGAGGTATGACAAATATAGTAGCATTTCATAAACATGTAGCCATTTGATTTACGATTTTTTTTTATGGTAGCTTATCAATCTACCCATTGACTATGGGCTTAGCACATGCTGTACATATTCGATTTTATGAATACATAAGCTATTTGCATAATTAGTCTACCAGACCAGTAAAATGCTTAACTGTTAAGGGGGAATGTGATTTCTCCCTTTTTGATTTAAGGTATATCGAAGCAGTCCGTGCATTCTTGGAGGAAATGTATGTGGATGTAGTACAAAGATGAGCCAAAAAAGACTAAATCTGTAGTTTATAATAAGAAACCACTTAACTCTACTAAGAAACTAAGACTATTATATTTTCTATTATTTTGTGTCCTATATCGCTTGCCAAGCAGGTAAGAAAATAGGACTATCCATCTCAATTTATCTGTAGTTTCTCCGACTTGTCATCATTTTTAGTGTAAATATTCATTAGTTTTAGGAATTATTTATTTCAAACTTTCTTGCAAGGTTTTTACAGACTAATTGACACTCATAGCAATGTGACATTTTAAGTTCAACTTAACTTTAAGTTCAACTTAAAAGATAACTGATGTGAAATTTCAAAACGTTTGTGTGATATGAGTTCTAACCAAATTCATATGCGAAATTACGAAAAGTGCTTTGTTTCCGTTGGCTGAAATATTTATAGTTATTTATGCATATGGGAGTTCGCACGTAGGGCACTCAATTATTCCAATGGTGGACTGAAGACAGCCTCATTATCATCCCATAAATGGTTATAGATAATGATAGTAACTAAATGTAAGTAATTACATTATAAACAATTTCCTGGCTGTAAGCTGGCCTTCTTGCTGCCTCTACTTAGCAATCCAGAAAAACTTCTTTCACTTTATAGAATAAGGTTGATTAGGTTTAGCTGCAATGGGTTGTTACACCTGCACCAGCGAGTTGACATGTAATTTCACACTATCTCCATAGGACCAAGTAATAAGGCCGTTCCACCGAAGTCGCTCTTCCATAAGCTCAGAGTTTAAAAAATATAGTTACCGCAGAAGGCTGAATCTGGTGTGATAGTTAGGAGAGATTCTATATGTGGCGAGCCGAGTATCCCCCGTACCTGGCTAACGATTTTGCATGAGAGTTGTCAACAAGAGTAAGGGAATCAATACAGGTTGGAACGAAATTCCAGGAACTCGTCAGGGGCCGTGTGCCCAGGGTACGTGCGCGTTGGCTCCTTCAACACCGAGTGCCACAGTTAATCACATTGTAATAACGCTCCGTTGTTTCTTCATAACTATTCGTTGTTTTATAGACGATGAAGGTCGCATGAGAGGTAAAGCACGGGGACATACCCTGATTGTAATACTGCAAATGAAATGTGTCTAGGGCTATAACCTTATATAGCTGTCTTTGATTTATTTCAGATTTAAGGTCAAGACATTTTAAAACAGATCTGTGAACAATTGTTAAATGGTGACATGTTGCACTCAGCTTGTCTTTTCTGATAGTTTTCCCAACTTAAAAAAGGAATCATTTTCTTCAAGAGCACAGATAACTTATGGCTTTTAAACACCTTTGCTTGCCTCAAAGCATACTTAACGGTTTAACATAAAACAAAAATATATAACAAAACAATGGAGGGGGCACCCTCATGGTTTGTTGTGCCTTGCCAAAGGTTTGCACTTTAGGATGCCTGTTTGTGAGACTCTGCTTTTCTACCAATAGATGTTTTTCAGCTGACGTCACTGGCCCCGACTACCGCAACGGCAGCCATCTTGCCGGTCATGGTTACGGTAATAAACTGCGATCTTGCCTTTGGTCATTGACCGGCAATATGGCGTCTCAAACACACAGTCACGTGATAAAATCACGTGACTGTAAAACCTCTATAGGCTGGTATACTTTTAACAATAAATTGTTGATGTTATTCTTTATAGAATTATTCACGAAGAAGGATTTAGTGATGAAGACGCCAAGGTGTTTAGACCAGTCGTATTTAGTAATACGTTGCAGTCAATGGTATCAATAGTCAGAGCCATGGAGAAACTGGAAATCTCCTATGGAGATCCAGCGAGAGAGGTAGGTTGGGAACAAGTCCTTCATATAAAACTTCTGTGTTTGATGAGGTGTATCTAATTATACGACACTTCTCATTTAACATAAAACGTATCGTAAAAGTTAACTGCACAGTTTCACAGCATCAGCTCATCACATTTTAAACACTAAAATGAAAAAAATGTGTGTCCTTTTTTTTTTATCTGGTAAAGGTTTTTTGAATGACAAATTAATATAAAATTTCCAAAAATTTGAAAAAACTTTTTACCCTTCAGCCCTAAATTAAAACTGAAGGGGTATTTGGGCTGAAGAGGTATTGTCTCGTTTTATTTTGATCCATGATATAGAAGTTGATTTCCTCACCCAATATGACATTTGACCTGCAATCTTTCACACTTTCCCCATAAACCTCAAAGAAAATGTTGAAATAGTCATTGTTTTAACCACAAGGAATGAAATATAGTTCTACTGCTAGTCAATAGATTTAACTACCAGTCAAAAAATGTTCCGGATATGCAAATTAGTCACTCGCAACGTTTTGTATTAAAATGTACATGAAAGAAATGGTGTCAAGTAAAACAGTCCAAAAACAGCACATGCTAATTACCATGCATTAGATTATAGAGGTTATGTGTACCTATAATTGAGGATTCCGTCTCTTTGTAGTTAACAAAGGGGAGTTCACATTTTGGCAACGTAACTATATTTACTTGTTATTAAGTAAAATGATTGCAGGAAAACAGCCATCCACAGTGGCTTATTTGGGAGGGCACCCCTCCCCTCCCCATTTCCACCGACTAAAGAAAACTAGTGATTAACGCAAGTTAACCAAATGGGTACAAAATATTAACTGTTGAAACGCTTCTGAAATATCCCAGTATGCTCAAGAGAGCATTTAATGTTTACAAATCTCCCTGGGCCATAAAGCAGGCCCCGGACCCTTATCTTAAAGCAACAGCAGGATTAGTGAAATGCAAGATGTTGATTTATTCCATAGACCTGTACACACTTCTTCCCTGACAATAATTGAGATTTGTTTTGTTTGTGTAAACAAGTGTTATGTCCAAAGTGACCTCTCTTGAAATTGACTCTCTTGCAAACAGGATGATTGTAAGATGGTGCTGGACATTGTAAGCAAGATGTTAGATTCCGAACCTTACTCCTGCCCCCTGCTAGGCGCCTTACAAAGACTCTGGGTCGACCATGGTATCAAGGAATGCTTCAATCGATCAAGAGAATACCAACTGAATGATTCTGCTAAATAGTAAGTCTTTTAAATTGCATCCTGACAATCACATTTAACCTTACCTATAAATTAAAGAAATGATACGATTACAGTGGCTGAAACATCATTGGTTTTTAGAAGATTCATTCTCATTATCAGTTTTTCCTCAAACACATCATACAATAAAAATCGAATTCTGTGAAAATATCATCAAATTTGGTGTGTCGTTTTAGTGAAGACAAAACCAAATCAGGTTAAGTTTTGTCAATGTGATATCGTGCACGTTCTTATACATGCTTATTTCGATTGGGGCAAATTAAAATAAGCCACAGTGATTCATTTAATATACTCTCAACTTTGGCATTATTTCGGGCAGAAGTATTTCTCTTGAGGTTTGGTATTGATAAACATTATAGTCACTGAGCTTTGAAACTAATAATGTTCTTGTCCGGTGATTACCAAACGTGTATGTTGTTAAAATGGTGTTTTCGCTGAACACAGTAACTGTTGAAGTCAAACAGCTTCTCTGATTTGTTTAATTCTGGCATTATATCGAAGTCAACAGAGGTTTTGACAGCACTCACATAATATATTGCTTCATTATCAATACTGTACCCTAGACTCTGCATGTACATCATTTATAAATATCTGAAATATTTCAGAAGATTTTCTATTATGAAATGTTACTTCGGCAATGCACTATAAACTTGTTACCATCTTGGAGAAAGGCATACAGTTTTATGAAGAGTTTAAAATGAACGACCAGCAAGATATATTTCAGCGTTCAATGTTCAGCGTGAACAAATCAAAGTTGAATACAACTGTGCTGTTTTATTGAGACTTCAAACGATTTAAAGATTTGTTCAGCTTTTTGGTAATGACCCCCAGAAGAAACTGGGAATTTTTATCCGAAAGCCTCCTTGTTATAAAGATGGAAATAGTAGTAAGCATCCTGAGAAATTATTTCATCTGAAGTGCCCTCGTTGATTAGAAATCAATAAAAGTATGTCGACAAGAATTTGAATTTCCCAAAGATCGCCTGTAGGCGACTTTTTGATGGATTTGACGTTCTATAATGAAAATACCGTGACAATTGTTTGCGTGACAACAAGTAGACACTGTTTTCAAGTGAAACTTTCACAGTAGATTTTGATTGTATCTTGGTTGGTAACTTTGCCTTTAAATCAGCATGACGTGAACAAAAACCAAACGATGACACTACCTTTAATGATCTGACAACAGTTTGCCTTTAGACAATAAAATTGTCTCCTTACTCATTTGCTTTTAACTAGACCGAAATATGAAAACACACGTGCATGTTACCGCTATTTGCATGTTTTTCCTTTAGAATAGTGGCCTCTTAATTTGATAAAATCTCCTTGCTGTTTAGTGGTTAAAATGAGTTCATTAAAAAATTACTGAAATAGATATTCTCTCGTAAAAATGAACAAAAGGACAAAAGGCGTATATAAGGGCCTATACCTTTGAGGTGAAGTTTCCAGTAACAGTTTTTTATTTTTTTATAGGACTGTATTTTTATAGTGTCCATTTTGAACACGTCCTTTATGACCCTGTGCTGAGGGTCAAACTTGACCCTATTCTGATCACATTTAACAAATTTGTATTCAGATTTAACCATGTCAATAGATGTTGCTGACCTTCTTGTCAAGCATCATACTCTCAACTTAAGGACCAGATTCGACCCTTTATAGTGAGTTAGATTTGACTCCATGTGAAATATGAACAAATACAGACATTGACACATTATTATTTATCAGACTGTTCAATAGATTTAACCGAGTTTCCTAAAAAGAAAAATCAACATATCCCTCAACCGTTTGAATCAGCGTTGATTGCAGAGTTTTTAACTCACCGTTGTGTGGACGGTTTACAGTGCTCGTCACTACCAGCATATTCATTTGTTTGTACACCACGTTTGAAGCATATAAATTAATATGCAGGGCTTCCTGGTCTCGTTCAGTGCATTGAAAACATTAAAGGGAATGTGCAGCATTCTTCATTGAGACGTTAAACATTTATTATAAATGGTCATTCTTCACATTTTAAGGGTCAACAAGGCAATTCGCTCATACGGGGAAGTTTAGTCGAGCTGAAGTGTATATCAATTACCACTAGTTGTTCTTCATATTAAAGGATGCGTATAATTTAAATCACCTAAGTTGACATTTTCAGAGGGGGGGGGGTATAGTTACTTGGTATTTTAATGAACACTTGAACTGTTTGAGGAACCCTAAATGGATCACTTGCTGAATGTAAGATTTGTACTTCCTTGTTGTTTAAAACAAGCACAAATACTGCGAATGGAAGTAAACCGACATTGGCAATGGTGTGTATCGGCAGGGTTGAACTAGTTGACTTTAATTCATGAGTACGAGGTTGAGAGTACATTTTTATGATTTTGTTTAAAAGAGTGTTACCAGTGTGTTTCTTCTAGATCAAGTCAAGATTGACAACATTATTTGCTAAGCCAAAATTAGCAGGGAGTCTGTCAGGAGCAAGTGACCATACACAGCCTTTTGGCTGGTAACCAATGTCTGTAGCACATTTTTGTGTCTTTATGGTTATTGAAACTAGACCCAGATGTAACTCCGTAACAGAAATGTGTCTGTAATTCCCGCTCTGGTCCGATATTTTAGTTTATCGGTGTGAAGGGAAGCTCTATAATTGTTGTTTCTTTATCTGAAGAATTCCTCTTTCGTAACTCAAGCCTGTACAAAATAATTAATTTCACAGTTCCATGGGAAACGGAAGCTTTTGGAATTTGGCATTGCAAACTTCCTCACAATAATAATTGTGTTGTCCGTTTCACGATAATGAGTTATTTTTCAACGACGACAACAACATCCGCTCATCCATGATCTTTTCCTTGATTCCTTTACAAGATAATCAAATTGTGGCCATCTTTTACCACATGATTGATTGTTGGATTGATAAATGATAACGGGTAGAGAGGAGGGCAATGTTATAACATAACCTGACGTCCTCCTTCGAAGAAAGAAAAAAAAATCCTCTATTCTGTCTACGTCGTTTAGTTTCCTCTGAAGCTCACTTACAGGAAATGTATCGGTCAAACTTAACGTCTTTGGAAAGATGAGGCCGATAACAAGGCTTGGTGAATCTATAAATATGGCAGAGGCTGAAATGAGAATCGCCTTGGGCGATGTTTTGTTGAGATGTAAGAGGTGATTTTTGTCTTTTTTTTAAGTCACAGTAGCATGTGTTTTGGGGGACATTGTTGGACGGGAATCATCGGCACGGGTGTTGTGTTTGAGAGGTCTTTGTGGTGTGTGTTAAACATTGAACAATAATGTGTACTAAAGAACCATTCTTAACGGTCTTTGTTTATTAGTCTTTAAAGGCACAGTACACGTTTGGTAATGACTCTGAAAATTAATGGCAATAAAAACTTACTCGGTAAGAAGTACAGCAGCTTTGGGTAGTAAAATGAATTTTGAGAAACTTTTAACTTCGAAGTACTACGGTTATGGAAAATATATCACTTTTTGTTCCCAAAAATTTGAATCTGAGAAGCGCTTCTGTCGAAACGCTTCTCAGACTGTGTATTCCTATGGGGAATATTCTTCCTGCGTGGAAATATTCGCTCCGGTTTTTCGGTGATAATTACCTCAAAAACGCGACCACCTTTTGAAGTGAAATTTCCACATGTCAGTTTTATTGTATGTATGCCTACCTACATTTATATAGGATTAACACAATCAGTAGGCTCCAATTACCAAACGTGTACTGTGCCTTTAACATCCTTTCACCCAGCCACTCTAAGTGAAACAATGAGATATTGTTTTATAACCCATGATTCTTTTTATTAACCAGACTTTTGTTCGTGTTGAAGACGATTAGATACTCCATCCTGGTACGGACAATGAGTTCGAGTCAATACAGGGTGGCCTTTCTTGAAAGATAGAAACGATTGAATTTTAAAAGGATTCCTCTTTTTTGGTAGAGAAACCGTCAAAGGTGTTTGCCAATTTTACTAATGTTTCCTCCCAATTAAATATCTGGGAACGAGTCATGCAATTATCAGGTGTTCAGAAATCAGTAGGCCCCCTATGTTTCTGTCTGTCAGTAATGGCCAAATTAGTCAAAACCCCCCACAGCAAGCACACCTTAATTAGAGATACAGATATATATATATACATGTATTATTGTTATTTGTGTGTGTGTGTGTGTGTGTGTGTGTGTGTGTGTGTGAGTTTGTAGTGACATTCAAACCGAGGACTTACAACAAAAGAGGCAATAGGTCCACGTTTGCTATCACAAAGGAAAACAATGGGGTCCACGTTTGTCAGGACAAAGAGTTGAACAAAGGAGGGTCCACGATTGGAGGTCATTACACACTTGGGTGTGTGTGATGTGGGTGTGTGTGGGGATACACCCCCTCCTAATGTTTGTTCTGCTCCACCGGAACACCCGCACTTTTACACGTGTATTGTGGTTCTGTGCTAATACGGAACTCCAGGATTGCCATCAAACTAATCAGATAACGAAATAATTGATCTCGACAAGATGGCTGACTTGTCGAGATGAATCATTACGGCAAGTCGTCTTTCAGGGTCAGTAAGTCGAGACATAAATGTTCTTGATATGGCCCTTGTGGACCTCCGTATATATCATGCGCACAGTTGTCACACAGATCTCATGCTGAATTGCCTTTATTTCAAAACCTTGGTCAGATAAAACAAAAATATAACATGACCCTTGAAAATTACGAAATGATATCTGGTTTTAATCATTGAAATAAGTGTTGGGCATGTCAACTATTTGACGAGGGATGTTTTCAATTGTTATTGCTTCAACTACATGGTTCAAAATACAACCATTGGTTAGGTGTACTCTGTTAATGATTTTTATTTTGGCGTTTAGCTTTTTAGATAGTTTGGACCGTATCGGTTCGGACGACTACCTGCCTAACGAACAAGACATTTCTACGGACGCGAGTCAAGACAACGGGCATTGTTGAAACACACTTCACCTTCAAAAATTTACATTTCAGGTAAGTCACATTCCTTGCTGTCTTTTTAGAAAGTGGTGCCTAATTAGAAAGTCGGTAACAATGGCCCTTAAAGGTATTGTACACTTTTGGTAACAGCTCAACATCAGTGTCCACATTTTGTGTGATTAAACATATGCATGAACAAACAAACCCGTGAAAGTTTGAGCTAATTTGGTCATCGAGGTCACGAGAAAATAGTGAAAAGAGATCTTGTGTGTTTTCTGTTTTTTCAAATTATCGCGCGCGATAATTACTACTGTTTTACTCGTTTCTCAGAAACGATAGCATTTTAGGCAGAACTAATTTAAGGAACCCTTTCTACCATTACTTACTTTAAATCATGTAAGTTATGTGTGAATCTGTGAACATTGTGTTTTTCGATCTTACCAATAGTGTACAGGGCCTTTAAGAAAAGCAGTTTGAAAGCGAGAGGCTGCCATGCTAAAATAACGGCAAAGAAATAAAAGAAATCAATTAAATCAAGATGTAATACAATAATAAAACATTCATACAGCACCTTATCTTAGACATAAAAGCGCTCTACAGAAAGTACATAGGCCTATAAACCAACAATTATTTAATTCAGAGAAAACAAGCAAAATAGCAGCAGTATGCAAACTAAACAATTTAAGTACATCAACAGTGAAGTTAAAATTACAAAATATACAAACTATGAGAAGGGAGAGGGCAGCACATTCACCCTCAGCCAAGATTATCAGCAACTGGCACAACTAAAATAAAATACAACTAAAGTCACTTCAAATGTTTCCAGAACAAATAGATAGAGAAAGTGTCTTAAAGTGGCTGAACGTATGGGCTTTGACAAACATGAGTGTAGGATTGATGAAGAACATGCTGATTTCGGTGCTCGTTGATACTCTCTTTGAACCAAGATATGGTACAGCACGGTATATGGTCGTAAACAAAATGCTAGAGTGCCTATTGTTCCTTCCTGTGGATGGAGGGGTGATTCAGCATGACAAAGTTGTTGATATAGCTTATTGATTCTTTATTGGACCAAGGTATTATTATTCAGCAAAAGAATTGGCAAATCAATTGCTATCATGCTTACTGATGCGTCTCAGTTCGAAACCAATTTATTTAACTAAATCTTTATTTTCGTTGAAAACGGCTAAAATCGCATATTTTTGCCTTCAAGAACCCTCTGTATCTGTTTTTAGTGGTCAAAATAACTTACCGTTTTGTAATATACATTCACACGAGGTTTATGTGTAGAAAAAAGTAGAGTGGTAATTTACGATGGTGTTAAACAGTCTAGTATTATGGTGTGAGTATAATAGTTCTGGCGTTGAGTAATACTTCACACGCTGATATAATGATGTAGTAGGTTTCCTGGTACTGGTGTCGATGGATTTGGTTGAATTCTCAGACCTGGCGTTTTGAGAAAGGTTTCTATATCATTATTGCACAACTTCAATGTATTAACCCTAGGTACACTGACTTTTACCAGTTTTCTGTATATTGTTCACACAACTTATAGCTCGATTGTTTGAGATTTTGAGGCAGTACAAGTTCTTCAGAAGGGTGTTATCCTCCTTATTTCATTAATACTAATAAGGTATTAAACAGGGCTAACAAGGGAGGGGGAAAATGTTGACAGATGGAGAGAATTCCGAATAAATCATGCAGTCATACATGCATAGACCTATAAAGAAACAAACAACACGCAGGTTTGTGTATAGACTGAAAAAGTACGAGGACCTGTCGTATTATGGTCAAGATAACCTTGATAATTGCGCTTGGTGAATGGTCATATACCCACACAGTACATTACCATCATAAAGTGCCCACAGTGCCTACTAACTACACATTACTCTGCCTCCCATTATGGGCAGGGACGGCCATCAATTCGATTACATTGCATATAACTTTGGTGCATTCGGCCAAAACAAACTAATTGATTGATTACTGAATCAATGGAGGCGGGCAAGACAATGATTACATCAAATACCAAACCACTTTTTCAACCAGATAATTTGTTCAAATTTTATATGTCGGTTAAATTGCACGCACAGTTCTTACTTCAAGATAAAACACTACAAGATTGGCGAAAATATAAAACAATCAACAGGCACGGGTAATTAAAACAATTACAAACGGAGAAAAGTAATTTTCAGAACAAAACAAATTCTTGTACCTGTCTGAAAGCTTGGTGTATTTTATTTCCTTCTAAAAGTCGATCATTTTCGAGTCGTAAAACTTAATTGCTGGGATTGTTTCAACAAGGCAATACAAATAATTAATTTCACATTTAAATAAATACGTTCAGTTTGTAAAGTATATGTGCCGGTTTCAATTCTCACAAAAAATCAAAAAAACATCAAAATTAGTTGCGGTTATTTGTTTTTACCTCAGTATAAAACAAAAACAAAAACAAGATCGAGTTGTAAAATTCCCGCTGTTTCAATTACCACCCGGTGGGTAATGCGAGCCTGGCATAATATAAATCTTAGTCATAGCATTTACAGCCTACTATTATGACAGTAAAGGTAATTCAGCTATCTTAGGTAGATAGCACACCCTTTTGATGAACTACTCGTGATTTTAATCACAAAGCCTATTTTAGCGCATGCAGGCCTGCGTGCACGAGTCAAAGCAAGTCATGGATGTTATATCACGATGTTTGGTCGGATTTAATTTTAATTTTAATTTTCCCTTAAGTCCACAACATATGCACAACTCGGCAAAAAATAAATTGCACTTGCGATACGAGTGCAGCATATTGATAAAATAGTCCGACAAGCCGCGTTATTTAGAGTCAGTCTGTTCCAAGGATGCATGCAAAAAAAAAAACAAGAAACGGATGTTATAATTAACGCATTATTGAAATGTATTATGCCATACAATACTCCTATACAATGAGGCTAAATTATACGTTTCGTTGTTGATGAAAAGGCTACGTAAAAAAGATGACTCAACAGGGGTATACTCTGACATATTGAGGTCAGGCCCAGGTCATCAAGATGCTGATGACGCAGCCAATGCTACCCACATTTTGAAATCTAACCACTTCAGTCTGCCCAACAATACATATCAGCGTTGCAATCTCATTACGCGCCATTTTCTCCCGAGATTACGTCTGGGGAGTGGGGAATACATTACGCGCATGATGCTACAGTCCCTCTAGCGTTGACTCATTGAACAATCACTAACATTTTCGTCGCTTTCTCGGTCGAATTGCATGTTGTGATCGATCTTTTGACTTTCTTATTTTTGTTATCTTGCATCATGAAAAGTAATGTTTTGCATCTACACTGTCCTTGACGTTCGGTGCAATAATGACTTTTAAATTAAATAAAGAAATTTGCATGGGGAATAAAGACACAAACCTAAGGTTTCGTTATGAATGTTTAAACTTCATGACTGCATGTAACGATTAACTACGCATAGCATATTTACTGTGGACCTCAAAGAATTAAAATCTATTTAATGACAGTTGTACGTAAAGGCCAAGAAAGAACATCGTTTTTTATTTGTTTTTCTACTTACTTTTTTCAAAAAATGTCACAGATCATTAATCAAGGATATGTACAAATACAAGGGGGCATAGCACGGATGGTGGACCTGTGTCCGACCATGGAGCAATAAACTAGCTCCATGGTCCGACTAGTCGGGTGGAAAGATTCGGAATATTGGTCTTGTGATCGAGCATCTAACTTTTGTTTATACTTGTAAAACTAATGGTTTCCAAGCATACTATCCGCCGGCAGCTGTACGGATAAAACATCTTGACACACTTTAAAGTTGTTCTTTGTATACGCAATATTCACATTGCCTTCGAACACTTCATCAGGCGAATTTCAAAATATTCTACAACAAAGACAAACAAATCAGAAGTCTCAAACATGTTTTGGTGGTTCACGACTTAAAGAAACAAGCTGTCGGAAAAAGGAGAGAGAAAAAAACATAACACAAAACAAAACAAAACAGCAGCAACAGCAACAACAACAAAACAGTTGAAAGTTGGGGATATTTGCGGGGCTGTATGAACCAGACACAACGCGGTAAACATCGACAATTAAACGAGAGATTTTCTGGGTTTTTTCGCCTCTATTAGTTTTATGTCCCGTCAGAACAACATATTACAATGTGGTAAAGTGTCTTGCTCATGATTCAATTCAATTCATTCAATTTATTTGTTCATCATATGAAAACACATGAAATTTGTTTTCCAATACATCATATATTTTTTTAAGTACATAAAACTACACCAAGTACATCAAAAAATAGACAATATTATTATATACACAATGAAAAATGGAGTGACATAACAAACAGGACGAGTCAATAAGGTTATACAAAATCTGATAAAACTACTGTTAAAACTATAGATGGCACTGGGTAAGAAGGAATTCTTGAATCTGTTTGTTTTAAGGCCTAGTTGCGAATCCTACCTGATCTATTGGTTACAATCGATGAGTGAAGAGGATGTGTGCTGTCAAACATAATACAATTTCATTGTTTTCAAAAGGCTGCTATCTACCAACTTCTGAAGGCTTTCCGTGTCAGCACCTATGATTCTGCTGACGTGTTTAACAGTACGTTGAAGTTTCTATCGGTTTCGAACCGGAAGAAACTTCAACATAAAGGAAGGGAGCATCATGTTGGAATAATATTTATGTGCATTGAAAACAAAACTTTTGTATAGTTGCATCGAGCAACATGGTCATTTATTTTCATTGTTAAAGGAACATTACAGAATTGGTAAGAAAAAACTTGTAAAATATACTTTTTGATCACAGATTTACATAAAACTTACACGGTCTAATGATGATGATAGTAGAAGACATCCCTTGAAATATTTATGTCTGAAATGCCATATTTGATTAGAAATGAAGAAACTAATTTTCCGATTAGAGTTTATCGCTCAGTGAGCGTTTTATTCATTTGTTGAATCTATATGATTTCATGCAAATGTGTAATCGGTTTTTCACTATTTTCTCGTGACCCAGATGGCCGACCGATCTCAAACTTCTACAGGTTTGTCAGTTTATGTATATGGTGGATTACATAAAGTGCTCACACTGCCAGCAACTGTTTTGTTAGCAAAAAACAATTCTGTAATGTTCCTTTAAACATTTAATCATTGCAATTAAATATTGGTCTCTTTCCTTACTTTTTCGAAGGCTATTTGACGTAGGGGGTCAGAGGTCAGAGAGGAAAAAGTGGATACATTGTTTTGAAGATGTCACAGCAATCATATTCTGTGTAGCATTGAGTGGGTATGACCAACGGTTGCTAGAAGACGACACAACGGTAAGGCATGTCTTCTCTCAAACTATATCAAGTCTTTTACATCTAAATTTGCAGCCCACAAACTTAAGATTTGTTTTCTTCGAACGACATTTGAGAGAATAATGATGATGTTTCAAAACAAAAAATAAACTTTGCGTATACCATGCACTCATATTGGTCAAGGATTGTAATATGCAAATTGTTTGTATACATATGGCTGCTGGTTGACGGGAGATACTGTCAGGTCCTGACAATAATCCAATCGTATCTTTAAACTAAACTTCCACTAATCGTTGACGGGTTTGTTTGTTTGTTTGGTTGGTTGTGTGGTTCGGGGTTTTTTAAAGTTTTTTGTTACTGTTCAGTGTCTCAAATGAAAGTTCATAACTTCCTGTACTGAAAGAAATATTCTTTGGCAACCAATCGGACGATGCATCTTCAACCAATGCTCTTGGTTTAAAATATATCCAATGTGTTTTGCAAGTATGAGAAATTGTGCTTATTTACATCCGGGCTTACAACTAAACTACCTGTTACCCTGGTAACCTGTGGTTCACTTAGGAGAAAATGTGTGTACTCTCCGGTCTTACGAATTAAACACAATCAGAGTATAGTTGAATTGTCACGGATGCTTTATTCGTTATATCAGTTGAGTGTAATTTGTAATGTTTTAATGATAAAGACCTGCCATCCTAAAGTAGGCGTAATATTAACAATTTTGAATGTTGTTCATTTTTTAGTTGAATTGCTGTTTTCGCTTTCATGTCTTTGTTTTACCATTGTTGTTTATTGTGCATCTTTTTGCGAACAAAGAGTCTGAATCTGAGTGTATCGTTTATTTGAATAGAATCGGATGCATGAAAGCCTTAAACTTTTCGACTCAATCTGCAACAATAAGTGGTTTACAGATACGTCAATCATCCTCTTCCTCAACAAGAAAGATCTATTTGAGGACAAGATCGAGAAATCTCCTCTCTCCATTTGTTTCCCAGAGTACACAGGTAAGAGGTCAAAGGTCATAGTTTCTCTGTAATTGACCCCTTAAACACGAGAACATCCACAGTTCGTTTTGAGTTCAGTGTCCATTTACGTTGTTTTTTGAAACATTTAAATGGGACACCATTAGGAGATTTGAGTTCATGTATCTGAAAACCCTATATATTTTTTTAATAAGGTACTGTAGATACAGTGAAGTATTTCAATGGATTTTGAACAGTTATGGTTTAAGCAAAGAGTAAAGAAACTTTTTCCAGAGTTAAGAAAAGCTCAAATGAACTGTGCAATAATACCGGAATTATTTTGTCTTATTTAACAGGTGAGAATGAATACTTAGCGGCAGTCATGTACATCCAGTCTCAATTTGAAGCCCTTAACAAGAGTAGCAACAAGGAAATATATACACACATGACGTGTGCTACGGACACTACCAATATTCAGTTTGTGTTTGATGCCGTCACAGATACCATCATAGCAAACAACTTGCGAGGATGCGGCTTGTACTGAGGGCCTTTCTGGGCATCCGTATACAAACGCTGTATATAAAGTTGTACATTGGGCATTGGAGGATAATAATGGTCCGTTCGTACATACGGCGGGAGAAAAAAAGCCTTTGTGCCGATGTCGGTTGGGGTTGCGAGTCTGTTACGTCACGCGGGAAATAAACGCTTAAAAGTGGCGTTGGCAAGTACGGACGCGAGATTGCCTGTGCGACTGAAACGCATGGGAGAATCTACGCGAGTAACCAGTGAGGTGGGCAGAATATGAAGATCTTGTGCTGTCTGAATACTGGAGTTTGTGGACATCAATTCTTAGTTGGGAGTGAAGATGGTTGGAGATTATTTGGCAGTTGCCAACTTCAGGATTTTCACTTACTAATAGCGAGGGACAATAATCGACGCTGACGTGGAATAAACGGGGACACAACCAGGTGACAGATATTTTAAATAAATTTTCCCGCCTTCGGTACTCGTTGTGACTATTTAAAACAAAACTGTTTCATTAAGAAAATGTGAACTGTGTAGTAACTATTACATTTGTTATACTGATGAATATTTGGATGCCAATAACCACTCTTGCAGCCAGTTGTTATTTTTGATTTCCTTTTGCATGTAATCATGTAATGTGCCGTTTCGTATTACGACAAAATGTTGCTTACTTCAATGCAAGGTTATCCCCAACTGTGGTTAGTGATTTTAAAAATGGACTACTTTACCAAATTTGTATAAAAAGCAAGGACATTATTGTAGGTTTTGTTTGTAGCCACAGGCTTTCATGCATTTTGCAAACAATAGCAAAGAAATCAGGTATTAACACCACGACAATGACACTCTTGACAAAATTTGTATTATTAAAACATGGCTTTTTTGAAAAAAGTACATAGAATGAATTCCCTATTATATTTTCAAATGACTTGTAAGTAACCTAATCAGTTGACCAACAACGTAACGTATTGTTGACAGGAATACCTGCCTTACGTCTGAGGACCACCGAAAACGGACACCAGGCGAGTTGATTTAGAAACCACTTGATGTACTTCCGTGGAATTACTTGTATTCTTTCGTGATAATCTTTGTGATTTTTTTTTCACCCTTAAGGTGTGTTTTCGGGCACAAAATCTATAGTATCAAACACATCTGTTTAGTGTGCAGAAAATGGCAACATTTGGCAAGAAAACTCACCAAACATTGCAAAGTTGAGCAGGGGTTTAAGTTAAATGCTGTTTAACGTTATACCCCGTATACATAGTTTAGGGGAACTATCCGTTATTCCGAAAACTGTATCATCATCTCGACTCGTTTTAATAACTGCAACACCCTCTGCCTTCCCATTCATCCTAACCTGATTTTCTCTTGAGATAGTCTGGTACTATCATTGCTATAATCATGCCCGTCAACAATGTGTTTTTGTTCAATGTGAACAGTGACGGTACATACTCTTAACAGGTTTGGAAATCATAGTAAAGACTATGTGAGTACACCAGTGAGTAAAAATGCATGATAAGGCTGGATGGATGATAAATAAGGTGATCTGACAAGAAATGACCTTGACTAATCTGTGCAGATGATACACATAATGAATTGAGACACTGCGTCAACAGTAAAAGGGCGTGTAGGTTGTCACATTGCCATTATAGGAAAACAGTTAGTTATCACATTCAACCAATGGTGTGTCTGCACGATTCTGACGTATCTCCACGTGCAATGAATATTTAGTACTAAAGGTGTTTTTTTTTTGTCAAAATAACCTTTACATTCGTTTGGAAATCGGTCCGTTTCCACGCTGTAGTTATACCTATGGTTCCTCATGGAAATATGTGATACCTCTTTGTCAGATAATGGTGGTATATATATCCCGTTCAGCATAGTTCGGGTGACAAGATGTGAAGCATTTATATTCCGATTAATGCTAAAGCAATTGCTGATGGCTCACAGTCAGATTTCATTTTCTCAGAACACTCTGGGTAGGCCTATAAGTGAAACATCAAGCCTTTAACGGACAATTTAAAATGGATGGTGGGTGCACAAAGCTAACTGGAAGAATATTTGGAGTATTCTCATATAATATATTAGGCCTATTCTGCATACAAACAGAGTGACAAAATGTGCATTCTTCCATGAATGGAAAACTTGTGGGTCAAAGATGTCCATAGAAAGTTTCTTGCACGCATAAATCAGTGTTTATTAATGACTTCTGTATTTTAATATTTTCTTCACACGGTTTGTTCAAATATGATGTTACTTAAGCCTATAATTGACACAAATTTAACACAACGGTTAGCCTACAACACACAAATTCAAAAAATCTAATTATGGCATCAATATTTTCAGTGTAAAGCCGCTCTATGATAACGATCTTGGAAGTGTTTTAGATGTTGAGTTTTAGGTCAAAGTGGAGATTAACAGTCCAGATCTGACTTTAGGCTCGAGTACCATGGTCCCATGTTAGGATTTAGGCCTAATTGAAAGAACACGATTTAGTAACTCAGGAATGAGACTCTGTAAGTTGACGCTAATTCGATGGAGTTGTTTTGTTCTCTGGTAGTTATTAGCGTCTCTTCGTAATGCCTGCCGCTGGACGGAACATTTTGATGCACTTCATGAAGCTTCCCAAGTTTGACTTACTTCAAATATATTTCAACATTGTTTGGGGGATTGTCCATAATTTTCTGCACGTTTTATACAATGGAAACCGGAAGGGACAGATAGGTACACTCTAAAAACTCTCAGGTGACCCGGAGCACGAGGTTGGGGGACCTGACCCATTTCTGGGTCAAGCTGACCCGGTAACTGGTTAACAGATGGGATTTAAACTCAGATTCTTCGCCAGTTTGACCCATTTCTGTGTAATTTTGATACAGATTCCGTCATATTGACCCAGAAATGGGTCAGGCCCCACGGAACCCGAAATCCTGGTCAACTCTGACACATGAGTTTGAGAGTGTACTCTTTTAAAAAACACACACATTTTGTTTACGTGCAATTAGGAATGGTGGGACAAAGAAAGAAGTATTTGATTTACAGAACGATTCCTAGAGGGCAGTTGCTTTGTTCACTACCATCAAACTTTGTATAACGGCCGCTGGAACACTATAAAAGGAAAAACCATCCAAGATTCTAATGGTAGACGTCTTTCAAAAAAATCACGGCTTATGTTTTATTTGAAACGTTAATGTTTTTTCCTCGGGCGACCCACAGCCCGTAAATTTCATAGGTGATGATGTTACGTACAAAGGTTGTTATTTATAGTTTAGCTTACATGTGTATGAATAATTCATTAAGCTGTGACGTCATAACACGACGCTATAATATATAGATAGGCCTAGACGTGACAAAAGTTGCTATGTTCGAATGCTGTTTAGTATGGACGCCCGATCCCGCTGTACTCTGTGACAAAATATGTGCCGTTTCATTTATCAAAGTTGTGCAATTTTTATATTTTTTCTGAGATTCAAATCAGACAAATTAGTAGTGACATGGATGTGTCTGAAATATTTGGACAGACGGAGATATGAAGCAGAATGCTACGTGACCATTCCTATCGTATTGTGTATGTGCTTTAAACAAAAGACTTTTAACTATTCAAGAGTATGTATATATTGATATTAATAACGTCACTAACTAAAAGTGACACACCGCTGCAATCTGTTTGTGCAGCAAGGGGTACATTTTTCATGCATTATTAAAATACATCTTTACAAAATTTTTACTTTTTCACCTTAAAACTATATTAACAGTGCTGCGATTTTGTTTGCTATAGTGATGAAAGGTATGACGTAAGGCCCGTAATAATGACGTCATTGTATAATTATTCAAATTAAGGTTTCCGTCTGTTGACAAAGATCACTATGATACCGACATAGGCCTAGTTCTTGTAGTTATATGAATCTCATGAAAATATGCAGTGACAAAGTGTAACTTTCACTTGAATGAACTCGACGAAAATATTTGACAAAATGTTAAGAGTACTAAACTTAGGACCGTGTTATGTATACTTCCACCGACAAAAAAAGAGAAACATATATACTTCCAATGCACTATAAGCTATGAATGACTTTATGTCATATGTATAGAGAATGAAATGGTCGAGTTGTCCAACTGGGAAGTCCATGGCATAGACGTTTACAGACTCGTATATTGTAGTGTATCAAGCGGAAATAAACTTCAAGTTTCACCGTAATGTGATATCACATTATTGTTTTATAATTAACCATTACGGAGGGACACAGAAATTATGTTAATTTTCAAAACACAACAATCTAGACATTGTCATATCTGCAGTGTTACCATTCGGTAGTTGGATTATGAAACCAAAGAGCGTTCATCATGATTTGTAACCAACATCAATTAGGTACACAAATTTGTGTCATCACTGTCATCATGACGTCATGCCAGATTTTGCTGTGACCCAATCAGTCGTGCTTGCAATACTTGCCTTCGACACAAGAGAGAAACATACTTCCTTTAAGTTATGCAATACTCTTGCATATGATTTCATTATAAATTTCCTTAATTTTGCTAATAAAAAAAGTAAGCGGCAGAACAGAGATGAAGCCCATGGGCTCGATTTCACAAAGAGCTAGGATTGATCTTAACTGCAAATCACTCTTAATTGCTAAGCAAAGTGTGACGTCACCAAAAAATCATGATGGCGATACTGACATCTCATCTTAAGATGTTTTGTGAAATCGGCCCTATAAAGCGTTAGAGGACCTGACTAGAGATTGCATAATTAATGAATATTAATTGCATAAAGCGCAACAAATCTAACACCATGTAGAGATAGTATACCGGTGTTGAGCCATTGTTTAACGGTGGATTATTATTTATTTTGGATTGAAGGTGCTAATCGTTATATTAATGTTTAAGTTTTTTTTTCATTTCAAAAGAGGGAACCCAGTGTAGGTTTGACTGCAGGATAGACCTAACACAGCTTTGATAAAATACTTTTGCACTGCGTTTGGGGGAAACAAATAACATCTACCAAAAGTACTATTTTAGAAGTTAATAACTGACTAACGGTTTATCATATATTTTACTATTTAAAGTCACTCTGATTAAACATTTAAACATGAACTTGAGTGTACCTTGCAAAGCGGTAGTGTTACGACACATTAAACGATCAAGGCTGGAACGTACTATATATTATTTTAAAGATTGTTATCGTTCGTTTTTGTAATATCTTAAAAGAATCACTACGATAAATTGCTTGACATTTTTATATCACTTTTTTGATGCTGATTCATGTGTATTAGATGCTTGACGTACGTTTTAGCCTAAATTATGTATACAAATGACAGGGAAATAATATACTTTTCGGGCCCGTTGTTTCAGAATATTCATCTTGAAACAAACAATTTACAAGGGATCTAACATCAATTGTCGTAGACCAAATTTAAAGACTTTTAAGTACTTCACAATTACTTTTGAAACACCACTAACCAAGAAGAATGTCAGTTACCTGTACTCTTTGAAACTGACCAGCAACATCTTGTTTCATAATCAGCATTGCCGATATAAGTTACCAGTGTACCAATTACATTAGTGTAGTATATCGTCTCTTTTTAATACGCAAAAACACAACCCGACTGAAGTGAATGGAAATGGAAATTGCAGATGATGACAGAAGTCTCCAATTGTCAGCGACTCAAACTAGAGTTCACATTGTGTTTTAAGATCTATATTTTCCCATTTTTCTTTAAATGTGGTGACTAATCGAACTGAAACCATAGCTAATTATGACTAATTCTGTGTTAACCATAAACTTATGGTATAAAGAATTAATATTTAGCCACCATACAAATATTCACTTGGGTTGGAGTGGGGTGTAAAAACTGTATATCTGAAATGTCATTTCCATACGGGCAGGACGTGACGTCAGGCTATGTGAAAACTGTGTTGTATACAAATGTTTTGGCACGTGACTTGTATATTTCAAACCTGTCTGATGACTGCCGTAAGTGGCGTGTTTTACTAAGACTGTTTCTATTTAAATAAAAGTTTATGACGTAACACCAACCAAGAAACTGAAGTACTCAGTATATTTTAACGGAAATCACGGAATTGTATAGCTGCGACTGTTGTTTCTTTTTAAAAGGTGACGTGATGATGACGTTATTGAAATGTATTTAAGTGGTTAACAATCTTACTTTTTGTCATGTTTGTATATTGTTTTATTGACTGTCATTGATGCCGTGGACATTAAAACGAACTATGAGGACAAAATGCTTGGGTTAATCCTTGATTTAATTATAAAAGAGTTGTATTTATGTGTATGCAAACGTCGTTGTAAACATTTGTTTCCCTCCGGCCCCTACCCTTGGAGAGTTATAATACTGTAGTCAGTGGCGTAACTGGGGAGGAGGGGGACGACGTCCGGGCCTCGGGTCCACCTCCAGACATTTGACATGTCGATCAAAAATTAGCACTTAACATGATAATTTTACAAGCTTAGGCCTATATGTTATGAGTATAATATCACTCGGTGCTGAAAACCATTGTTTCGTACCTGCGGACAATGCATTTGTTTTTACCCCCATGTCATATTAACTTGTAACAAATAGTAAACATCATAAAATTAGCACTGAAACGGGGCTTGTTTTAAGAAAAACGCAAACAACAGTTTTAACTTACCAACAGAACATCCCTATAGAAAAATGTGCCCGCCCCCTCATTGTACCGTCTTCCCTCCGCGTACTCTACAAAACACAAGTGTCTCTTTTTTAATCTTCTTAACATAAATTTAAATTTAAAATTTAAAATCTTCTTAAACAGAATAACTGTTCACAATTAATCTTCAGCTTCACCGGTTATAGTTATAATACTTGTGAATAAATCTGCAATACAACATTGTCATTGATCTTTAACACGTTTTAATTCAAATTTAGCCATTGCAACTGTAATGACGCTGACTACCTCATCGAGGAAGCAAGACGCACAGGAAAAAAAACAGAGGCTTTGCTCTGAAAACCTGTGTCCAAAAGCTGCCATTGCTCTTGTCGTATAATAGGTGCTGGACTTCACCTCCGAAATGTAAACTGTTTATACCATTGAATGTAAACCTCCTAATTGTTTTTGAATAATGTTGGTGCACGTGCCCGTAGTGGTGCTTACGCTAGAACTGGCTTTACCAACCATTACAAAGCTCTTCAAGGGTTAAAGGGTCTGCATTCTTCATTACGTAATATATCTGCCTAATCCCTCTTGCCCCCCGTGCGTTACTATGCAATACTCGTTACGGTAAGGACAATCATTTCACTCTCTGCCCTGCGTAATTACGCGGGAATTATTTACCATTTTTGCCGTTGCACGCCACTTGGTATACATTGTGCATTTTCTTCACGAGTTCAACATTATGGAATACAAGTTTGGAAGCCAACTACAAGCTGGTAAGTGTAAATAACCTTATTTAAATCTTTGGAAACATTTTAATGAATCTGCATAGTATGGTTACTGTAGATGCTTTTAGATGTTAGTTTGGTAAAGAAGCTCCCGTCTGACAACATTTTAGAGGTGTGGTTATAAACGTGCTTGTGGCCTTTAATGTAAATAACATGGTATAGGCCTACCATGCTCAGACAACGCTTCAACATTGAACACCATACTGTTGGAACCCTGACAGTTTGAACGTACTCTTGTATTAACTAACATTCAACTGACCAACTGAGAAGCAAATTTTGGCAAATAAAAAAAATAAAATAAATAAAAACAGCCGCAGTCTCCACATGGAGCTGTACTAGTCTCGTCTCCTTCGTGCCACGGTTATACATTATGAATGTACTTTGCATGGTACACGACCTTAAAATGGTATGCAGGCTCATTGACTAGCCTACAGTTTACAGGAGAAAACGTACAATAAACCCGTGTCTCACACACGCAATGTTCAATTTAAATTTACTTTGCTCGAAATAGACCAGTTCTATATATTTCAATATAGAACAAAATACCCATAGCGCAGATTACACACTCCCAATTGGCTTATTACACCCCAAAATCTTCTTTAACTGTACCACGTGATCTTATTATCCATCTGCCCAAGTCTTTGCTCAGCTCATCTCCCGTATGACGTCAATGCGGCTGGTCGTTGCCATACCAACCAAGGGAGGCGAGAAGACTGGTTAAAATCTGTCCTGGAACGAAGGGAAAAAAAGGCGCCAAATGAAGGTTGAAATTTGGGCCCGGGGGTATGGTCCTCTTCAGTGTGCAGGAGTGTGGGAAAGAAGTGCTTTGCAATTTTTTCTGTTGTCTATATTTTTATTTGACTCGTGTGAATCAAAGCTGGGAGCTGTGGATGGCTATCCGTATCCCAGACATGAACAAGGGGCAATGTGTGTACTCTGGCTAAACTGATCATGATCAACACACCTATAGGTGAAGTGGACCGAAGGGTTTTGGCTACAGTGCCTTTGCGTTGACCTAGAATTGTTGAGGGAGCTGGCTTCTTATCAGGCAGCTTACATAAGCCATGCGTCTGCCTTTTTAGCTAGGTATTGTGCATCAACAAAATATACATATCAAGCCTCGGTCTGAAGGCATGGAGTCTCGCTATGGCCCATATGACGTCAGGTATTTTATTGTATATTGTATTTTATAGTATTTCATAGTATTTCATCGCCTTGTATTAAGGTCAGTGTCCTGCATAAATTTAAATAGAGTACATAAATGCAATAATCTGGCCTATTAGACTCAATCTTGATGATGGAATTTTGATATCAGTGTAGACGGTATGGATCTTCTACGAGACCATTCCAATCAAGACAGTACAAAACAAAACCTCAAATTTCAAAACACAAATCTGCTCTTATTTTCAAAATGTTCAGGAGCAAAAATGTGCACATCTACCTTATTGAAAGCAAACAAATGACATAGACTGAATGCCCAGACTTCATAACTTATTACATGGGCCCCTGTTAGCAAGGCATGAAGTCGATCAGACGCATTCAGTATGCTGATTTTATCTGCATTTCAACATTCATCCACGTATATCACAGATCGCTATAATCGGCCAAGAAAAATATAAGGCCTACAGGTAAATTATAAGCAAAAGAAAAAGAAGTAGTATTGTAGGGTCTATAGTATACGCAATAACAACTATGACAAACAATTGTTCCTTATTGATCATAGCAGCTTATGCAGCTTTGATTAATTCCATACAAATTGTTATGACAAATAAAAACTTAACTTGTTATCAGAAATATGATGTGTCAATGTGTACGTTGAACAGGGGTGTGATAACAGTCCTGAAATGGAGTATTTTTTCTGGCTTTTTTTCTCAACTTTTTCTTCCGTCAAAAAGTTTGCATTTTCGAAGACTCGGAAAATCAGTTAGTAGAGCCCCGGCACGTTAATCGGGAGGTCATCCGGAGGTTTAAATCCCGCTCTAGTAAATTTTTCTTTGTTCAACCCCAAATTACTAAAAATTTACCTAGTAATTTTCCCTTGTAGTTTATTACTTGACATTTGAAATAAAAAAGTCGTACCCCCTTAAGGTGATCCCCTGGCTACACGGCAGTTAACGGTTGTATGGCTTCTGACTGGCACCCCCGAACAAAGATATTGGCAAAATAGGAAGGCCGCCCACATAGGGCTGGATTGCTCAGTTGGTAGAGCGCCGGCACGTTATTCCGGAGGTTGTTGGTTCAAATCCCGTTCTAGTCAGTTTTGTCTTTGATCAACTCACATTTTCTAAACGATGTATTTCAAATTGGAACGCCAAATAGAAAAACACCCCATTTAGGGCACTGAGGCTGCCACATAGTTTGTCTATATTAGAACCTTCCCTTTTATTTATTATACCTCACCTCCTGGAGGAGCATTTCGAGTTAGAACCTTCCCTTTTATTTAACCTCACCTCCTGGTGGAGCATTTCGAGTTAGAACCTTCCCTTTTATTATACCTCACCTCCTGGGGAGCATTTCGAGTAAGAACCTTCCCTTTTATTATACCTCACCTCCTGGGAGCATTTCGAGTTAGAACCTTCCCTTTTATTATACCTCACCTCCTGGGAAGCATTTCGAGTTAGAACCTTCCCTTTTGTTATACCTCACCTCCTGGGGAGCATTTCGAGTTAGAACCTACCCTTGTATTATACCTCACCTCCTGGTGGAGCATTTCGAGTTAGAACCTTCCCTTTTATTATACCTCACCTCCTGGTGAAGCATTTCGAGTTACAACATTCCCTTTTATTATACCTCACCTCCTGGGGAGCATTTCGAGTTAGAACATTCCCTTTTATTATACCTCACCTCCTGGGGAGCATTTCAAGTTAGAACCTTCCCATTTATTATACCTCACCTTCTGGGGAGCATTTCGAGTAAGAACCTTCCCTTTTATTATATACCTCACCTCCTGGTGGAGCATTTCGAGTTAGAACCTTCCCTTTTATTATACCTTACCTCCTGGTGGAGCATTTCGAGTTAGAACCTTCCCTTTTATTATACCTCACCTCCTGGTGGAGCATTTCGAGTTAGAACCTTCCCTTTTATTATACCTCACCTCCTGGTGGAGCATTTCGAGTTAGAACCTTCCCTTTTATTATACCTCACCTCCTGGTGGAGCATTTCGAGTTAGAACCTTCCCTTGTATTATACCTCACCTCCTGGTGGAGCATTTCGAGTTAGAACCTTCCCTTTTATTACAATCACCTCCTGGTGGAGCATTTCGGGTTAGAACCTTCCCTTTTATTATACCTCAGCTCCTGGTGAAGCATTTCGAGTTAGAACCTTCCCTTGTATTATACCTCACCTCCTGGTGGAGCATTTCGAGTTAGAACCTTCCCTTGTATTAAACCTCACCTCCTGGTGGAGCATTTCGAGTTAGAACCTTCCCTTTTATTAAACCTTACCTCCTGGTGGAGCATTTCGAGTTAGAACATTCCCTTTTATTATACCTCACCTCCTGGTGAAGCATTTCGAGTTAGAACCTTCCCTTTTATTATACCTCACCTCCTGGTGGAGCATTTCGGGTTAGAACCTTCCCTTTTATGTTATACCTCACCTCATGGTGGAGCATTCCGAGTTAGAACCTTCCCTTTTATTATACCTCACCTCCTGGTGGAGCATTTCGAGTTAGAACCTTCCCTTGTATTATACCTCACCTCTTGGTGGAGCATTTCGAGTTAGAACATTCCCTTTTATTATACCTCACCTCCTTGTGGAGCATTTCGAGTTAGAACCTTCCCTTTTATTATACCTCACCTCCTGGTGGAGCATTTCGAGTTAGAACCTTCCCTTTTATTATACCTCACCTCCTGGTGGAGCATTTCGAGTTAGAACCTTCCCTTTTATTATACCTCACCTTATGGTGGAGCATTTTGAGTAAGAACCTTCCCTTTTATTATACCTCACCTCATGGTGGAGCATTTCGAGTTAGAACCTTCCCTTTTGTTATACCTCACCTCATCGTGGAGCATTTCGGGTTAGAACCTTTCCTTTTATACCTCCCCTCCTAGTGGAGCATTTCGAGTTAGAACCTTCCCTTGTATTATACCTCACCTCATGGTGGAGCATTCCGAGTTAGAACTTTCCCTTTTATTATACCTCACCTCCTGGTGGAGCATTTCGAGTTAGAACCTTCCCTTTTATTATACCTCACCTCTTGGTGGAGCATTTCGAGTTAGAACATTCCCTTTTATTATACCTCACCTTCTGGTGGAGCATTTCGAGTTAGAACCTTCCCTTTTATTATACCTCACCTCCTGGTGGAGCATTTCGAGTTAGAACCTTCCCTTTTATTACAATCACCTCCTGGTGGAGCATTTCGGGTTAGAACCTTCCCTTTTATGTTTTACCTCACCTCCGGGTGGAGCATTTCGAGTTAGAACCTTCCCTTGTATTATACCTCACCTCCTGGTGGAGCATTTCGAGTTAGAACATTCCCTTTTATTATACCTCACCTCCTGGTGGAGCATTTCGAGTTAGAACCTTCCCTTTTTTAGGCCTCACCTCCTGGTGAGGTATGCGATATTTGGTTTATATATGCATATTCATTTGAATTTGTTAATCTTTTTTTTTGGGGGGGGGGCCTTTAAAAGGGCGACACCAATATTTGATGTTAAAAATGGTAAAGGTTGCACAAGCTTTCAACAACAAAATAAACCAAAACGTTTTGGGTTTGCATGTTAATATACCATCAGACGAAAATACGATTTAGCAATTTTCGAGAAGAAAATTATTAGCCTCAATCTGAAAGCTCACTTATTATATAATGAGTATACTAGTCCGAATCCTCCACATAGAAACTTTTTCGTCAGAAATACTGCCATCAAAGTCAAGAAAAAAGTAATTGGTTGTAATAGAAATAAGCCCATTATAAACATGAGCAAAATCCAGGACAAAGCATAAACTTTTTTTCCTAAAACGGCACCACCTAAGTTGATGAATTTTGTACACTTATAGTTTATATGTGAAATAATTTGAATCATCTGAATAACAATGAGGTAATGGGTACTTTCACTTTAAGTAACCTGCTTGCCTTGGGCCCAATGTGATATTCAGTTTACTATTAGTCTATAATAAATCACAATAGAATATCGATGAATAAACTGAAAAGGACATCTCAATATTAATCTTATCTATTGTAACAGGCACATGTAGATTTCAACCTGAATTTCTAAAGTGACATTGTTTCAGGAGAGCTGATTCGTGCCATTAAACCGACTTTATGTCAACTAAGACAAGTTTACAATCCAGGAATTCGCTAATTTACTTCTGTGATTATGACCAATTCCTTACCATGTCTGTAAAGTCCATCATTGGGGATTTTTTCGCTCTTAAATTAAATATCTAAAGCAATTACAAGATTATTTTATGCATTATTGACAACATTGTTTCTGCTATCCCACCCTGTTTTTAACACTGCCCGCAACTACCTCGTCGAGTGTCTTCCCGGGAGATACCGTAAGAATCTGGGGTGGGCCGTAGTTTCAGTAGAAGAAGTAACAGGAAATTTGTAAAATTATCCCTAAAATACACAAATCAACTTAACTTGCAGCTTTCTATTTCATTGTACTGTTTTGTATTTATTTTTATCGAAATCAAGTTTACGTTCGTATTGAGCATGATTAAACAACACAACTATTCAAATATTTTACAAAAATATTTAAATACTCAACAAAATCATTCAAGTATTCAACACAAATATTTAAATATTCAACAACAATATTTAAGTGTTCAACACAAATATACGAAACAAAGTTAAAGGAACATTACAGAGTTGGTAAGAAAAAAACTTGTAAAATATACTTTTGATCACAGATTTACATAAAACTTACACGGTCTAATGATGATGATAATAGAAAACATCCCTTGAAATATTTCTGTCTGAAATGCCATATTTGATGAGAAATGAATAAACTAATTTTCCGATTGGAGTTTATCACTCAGTGAGCGTTTTATTCATTTGTTGAATCTATATGATTTCATGCAAATGTGTAATCGGTTTTTCACTATTTTCTCGTGAACCAGATGGCCGATCGATCTCAAACTTCTACAGGTTTGTCAGTTTATGTATATGGTGGATTACATAAAGTGCTTACACTGCCAGCAACTGTTTTGCTAGCAAAAACCAATTCTGTAATGTTCCTTTAACCTCAAGCAGATAACTGATGCCTTCAGTAATGTACTCTTGACAACATAACTATTCCTCTATCGTGTCGTTTTCAATATACCCTTCTTCTTTGTCCATCCATGCTTTCAATTACCTCTTTTTAGAAATGGCCAAGTCGCCAAGATGAAGAAAACTCCAACAAAACAAGCATTAATAACCTGGAACATCCATCATGATCTCAGCAGGGGCACAGTGATCAGCGTCATTTGTATTCATGCACGGATAAACATCTTATGACATATGGTATAAATGCATGTTTTTGATCAAGAATGATTGGATGTTATTTTCACTCAGTTGGGTGAGGTATAAGGTCTTTGTATCCGTTGAAACTACGAATGTAAAATAGATACCCTTTGTTGCACCACAATGTTTATATTTCACTTTCTGTCACACCATTGCGTTCCTTAACTTTTCCTTTCTGTTTCATGATGAACATGACTACAATGTTAATGTTATGCCGCTGTAAGTGACTGTTTTTAGGGTCCAACTACTCACAGAGTGATTTTCTAACAAATAAAAACAATGGCAAATTTTGTATTAAGATGTCTTTTAAAAATAATGACCCAAATGTAACAGTAGGACCTAGGTGGGAGTTTGGTGTAAGGTTGTCCTTGTCATACTCAGTTATAAACTCAGTTACAATTCCTAAATTTGATGTATTGTTACCAGCCACTTGGTGTATAAACACTGTATACTCAGTGCACAGAATTACTGCTGTATGGGTTGAGTACAGTGACAGAGGAATGAAAGGATCTGCTTTTGTTAAATATATTCCAGGATTCTTAGACACATCTAAATTTCATATTTTAATGAAAACATTAAATATAAATAATGTTGTCATTTTTTTATCGGTTTAACAAAAATAAGTATTACCCAGAGATGTGATTTGTTAACAAGTCAGAAATTCTTGAAAAAATTAAGCATGTAAAATCTGCATACCTCGGCTGAAACATTTCACCTGAACAGACCCACAAATGAAAAATGTGAGATTAAAAGTATTACTATCTATTTATTATGCACCTTTTCAAGTCAAGTACGCCTCTCAGAGCACCTGTTAATACAGCTGTTCATCAGGACCTACGCAACCAGCTCAACTCCTTAGGAATATGCAGCAGCGGCAGCCAAATGGGCACAACAGTATACTGCACACATGGCTGGCCGACAGTCTGCAGCATACTGCACACATGGCTGGCCGACAGTCTGCAGTATTCACATATCCAGATACAAAAATGATAAGGCCAAATGAGGGCGCTATTCGATAAAGTTCAACACGTCACAGCTGTCGACATGCAACTTGACTATACCATTACATTCCCTTGTATAATAGATCCCTTGCACACAATTGTCAACCAATCAGATGCCTTCGTTTGACCTAAGGGAGGTGCTGTTAGAGATAGTTGTATCATCAGATGCAAGGTGTCTATCCCCTTAACTATCCCTTCATACTATTGTTTTACTTCCTCTACAGATAATACTAGGTATTTATAAGGCACTTTTAAATATTGTATTAAAGGGCCTTACACTATTATATGTACTAACCCCAATTGTCGGGCCTTAAGCAATCCTGGAACCATCTTAACTCCTTAAGAGTATGCAGCACCTACAGCCAAATGGGTGCACAGATTGCTTAATATTATTCACATAAACAATCTCTATCCTCGCAGGTATTGATAAAACATTTGTCTTTTTTCAGCTGAAATTGATGCCAAACCTGTAGATCTTAAGTAGCTTAACTAGTGAGTTGACTGTACACATTTATAGAATTAAGATTACCCAGCATCAAAGTCTTGTCAATTTTAATAGTCACAAGGACAAAGAGACAGATTATATCTTGCTCCTTTACAACATTGTGCTTTATCTTGTTCCAATACACACAGCATAGTATGATCCCCCTTTGTGAATCAACATCACCAGAACTTCACAGAAAAAAAACCATCCAATGCACTAACAAATCTTTACTTCAGTTGAGATTCAACTATTTGCTGTCTAGAGTACCGAGAGAAAAGTGAAAATGTTAAGTATGTTTGGTTTAGCAAGTGCTGTGAATTCATTTGATATGGTGTTTCAAAATGACAACTCACTGATAAGAAAAGGCCTGAAAGTGAAACACCTCTACATCAAGGACAAATATCATGATCTCCAATACTGCTGACTAACCAGTATCTCTGCTCATTGGGAAAGATGAAAAATGTATACAGGTTGTCTCCAAACTTGTGGAAACCATGCTCTCTTGTTGACCAGGAAACAGGTGAATCTTGAAAACCATGTACAGTGAGAGAAGCCCATGGCATGATATCTTGTTTTATCTCATTCCTATGAAGAAATACAGAGAGAATAGAAATGTGAGTGTAAACCCGCACATTTAGGAGTGATCAGAGTAGTCAATACATTAAGAATATGCAATTAATCTAGTTTTTTTAGAATCCTGTGGAAGAAAAACAAAGCAACCTTGAGTAGGAATCACACCCATGACCATCTGCACGGCTAGACTGTGCTTTCATGGCGTCACCAAAATTGGCCAGCTCAGCAGGGTGAAATTTCTGTACAATTTGTTTCCAATGCAACAAAACTAAGGGAGAATATTATGTTAAAAGCAGAGCGCTTTCAGTTTTCTTAAATTAAAGAATGCTCGAGGACAAGTGGCTTAAAATAAACTGGGCTCCAAGTTCACTCCAGGTTGTCTCAAAACTAGACTGTAACTCAAATGTGACACGTAAAGAGATGCAATTTGCAGTGATCTTGTAACTGAGCTAACCTTAGTGCATATAGCGCATCCAGTATATTGAGGATTGTACCTGGTGTAATGAAAAAAAAACTTAAGAGAACTCACCTGAGTGCATCCAACATATTGAGGATTGCATCTGGTGTAATGAAACCAGTCCATTTATGGCATACAGCACTAGACACTCTCTGAGATGGTGTAGGACACACATAGTTTGACACAAAACCATCACAAGAATCTGAACTGAATAAAACAATCAAACAAATTTTTGGTGACGTTCCATCCATGCCAAAACCAGGCACTTCCTGCCAAAACTCCAAAAATTTACTATTTGCTCAGACATCAAATAGACGAGAAGAAGAGTTTTCATATGAAACCTAGAAGGAAAGTATTTCTCAACATATATCATGTTTAAGACATCACACCACATTGATGGATCATGTTTTGGTTGTCTTCACTTTCAAACAGAAAGTGCCTATTGTTCAAGGCAATTTGAGGATTAAGTCAAATTGCCCACAATTTACCTGATCATCACTCTTAATTAGGTCGTGCAAAAAAGCATCATGAGTAATGAGTTTTAAATTTGACACTATAATAAATAAAACCTTGGTCATTAACTGCTACAAACACAGTGAATTGTAAAGTTGTTGGTGAGAATCACATCAATGATTAAGAGTTAGATGTGATTCTAGTATTCTCAGTAACAATCTGAATCAGATTTAAAAGTTTCTGTGCTTCCTAAAGAGGCTTCAAGGTAGTTGAAGTAGAATTAAAGTCACATTGAAAATGACTTGAAATAAAAGTAAGACACAAACAATTTGTCTTGTTTTGAAAAGAAGAAGTAATACCTTACAGAGGGACTGTCGTCATGATCATAGCAGGCCTGTGGCTGTACATGTAATTATGAACTCCAACCCAGTAACTGCACGCGTGCAAGCCCGCCGGCACATAACAATACAGTATGGATGGCGTCCGATGTAATGCCAGAGCGGGTGCGCATGCAGTAACTGGGTAAGAGTTCATAATTCCATGTTAGGCCACAGGCCTTGACAGTACCCCTTTTGTACTGATCATGACAGTACCCCTTTAACAGAAAAAATTGTAAAATCAAGACATGAGCTTTACTATGATCTTAAATTTGGCAGCCATTTGCAGTTGGCTATGGTCATTTTGGTACAAGAAGCTACTATGGTCTCTAAGGGGTGAAGTACTTCTTCCAATGATGAGACTATACTTGAAGAGTACACACTCACCATTTACATTCGCAGGCAACAGCTCCAAGCCATTCATAAACCTCAGTGGCCTCACAAGACCTTATTTGGCTATCTTCATCTCTCTGACCACTCCCATTTGTGGTCAGGTGTTCCTTGCTTGATTTGCATTGGCTGGTTGTGAAACTAGAGCTGTCAATCACTGGGATAGTCAGGTCTTTCATCACCAGTCTGTGCTGCTTCTGTTCAACTTGATGACATTCATACTTATTGTTCCAAAATGTTCTGAGTGAATCCAGACTTGTTGTAGTGTCTGAAAGGAAAACAAACAATGTTCTGGGACATTTAGAAGGGTATGTCCCATGCAATGTGCGATAAACTGGCTGACCTTAAACAAACAATTAGAAATGCATGGTTTCCACAAACTGAAAAACTATTTGACAAAAGGGGCATATGAAACATTTTAGTGGGTTGAGTAATGCTGGTGAGTGAACACGTAGCAGGAAAAAAAGCTGTGTGTGGCCTGTGACAAAACTTTCACATCTATAGTTTGTAACATAATATTACCTGAAAACCAGAGTATAGAAATGGCCGCTCATGAACTACCTAAAAAGACCATTGGGGATTTCCACATCACACTGACTACATGAAACAGAAATATGCTTCTCCGAATGGTTTCCGTTACTTTACAGTGTATGTTGGGTGGTAGTCATTACCAAATGCCTAAAAGCACCATTTCTTGCAGCAAAACAGATTGTTGATTTGGATGGTCAATGTAGTGTGACTAAGCTGAGTAACCATGGAATTGCCAGTTTGAACTCAATTTATAATGGTAACCCGAAAGTAAATATTTTTCTTTTGTTTGGAATTCAGGTTTACCTGTACACAGCTTTGGAGACTGTTTGTACTTTTTATGTTCAACAATTCATTGCAACTATGGAGAGTTAAGTTAAACCATGGAGGAAGGAAGAGCCTGTGGTTAAACTAATCTATGCATTCTTATTGGTTGAAACCTGGTCACGGTAGAATATAATAACATGTGATTCTATGAATCTAGCAAATAACTGACCTCTGAACAAGCATAATATTATGTAAAAGTTCTGTTTGAAATGTATCGTTAATAAATAATATTTAAAATTAAGTCTCATTAAATTTCGGACAATTCGGTAACTCTCAGTGATGCTGACCAATGCCTTGGGAGGGTAATTTTTAAGACCAGCCCCTTGAAGTAAAAGTATTGTAGTAATGTTTCTGCCTTCATTGCATATCACTTTCTGCTTGTTTGTGCCCTTTTCTTCATGAAATGTGCAATCTTTCTACTTTTGAGCTCAGTATTTATTTTTTCCATTTAGAGATTATAGAACTAACTGAAGAAAAACTGTGGTATAGCATGGTCAAAATGTTTGGGAATGTGCTTGCATCCATCTGAAACCTAAGATCTATTTAGAAAAACAAAATTTAAATATCAGTTACCATTGGGTTGCCATGCCAACAAGATGTCAAAGGTCAGATCCAGCCTCTCTTTCAAACACCACTGTACCCTTTCATAGTGTTTCTTGCCTTTACAGAAGCTGTCTGCGGTTAAATTAATTTCAACATCTGCAAACACAATTTTAAATAAGATCAGAATTTGTCTTAAAAAAAGACATTTGACTTCAATTGGCTAATAGTTTGTCAGAAATTTGAAATACACTGTACAAAGATACTTGACTAATATTTACAAAAAACATTAGAAAACTGGAGCACTGTAAGTTTTCCCATGAACAACAACTTAACTGGTCAAACAGCGATACAATTTCACAAAAAGTAAGTCAATTTTCTTTTGATCACATCAGTAAATACACAATTAAACGAAGGTGTATACCAAGGGCTACCAGAAATTAACTTTAAATGTAGAAGGTACATAGTATCCAGAACCAGAACAGTTTAAGGTGAAACAATAAAAAGGGGCGAGTCAGATTTCAAATTACTGCATTTATTGTAGACTTTAAACTTTCCTCATAAATTGTATCGTAGGTTGGCAAGTGGACACCGACAATTTTTCTTACTTGGACAGTGAATAAGAGCAAACAACGTTTCATAGAGCAATCTTGTGCCTTCATTTAAAAAGACAAAGCTTTTCAAAGTTATTCTTGAAGTTATAAAAAAGCACTTCACAAAGAGTTGTTTCACATGATATTTTAACCTTACCATCAGAGTTTGACTTACTGTATTTTGTCACTTTCCTTGGTTTTTCAAATTGGCATGGCTTTCCCTCCAAGCCCAACTCCTCGTATAAATCTTTGTTGACCGAGAGAATCAATTTACCTGAGAATTAAACAAAATTAGGAAAAAACTAAATGTTAATCTACAATAAGAAGGAAAATGGGTAAAAGTGAATGAGGCAGTGGAAAATTTAATGAAATGTAAAGGAACAAAGAGTCAGAAAAACTTCACTGAATTTCACAGAAAAAAGTTTGGGAGAAACAAAAGTGAAACATTTGAAATTGTAACATACATTTACTTGTAAATTTAAATAAAAACCAACACAATGCCTTCAAATCACTGCATTGTTTTGGGTTAATTCCATCAACCTTTTTTTAAGACCTTCGTAGGCCTAATCCATGTGACAATAAACAAACAATTCTGACAGTCTGTATAATAGGGTCGGTTGTAAGTAGTTTTTAAGGTAGAATGATATTGCATAAAGTCCCACATTAAAGAGAGCCAAAAAAAGTATAGGCCTAACTTGTGTTAATTGATTGACTAACCTGTTGGTAGAATGGCAGCAACAGTATGTGTGTCTATACGCCCTATGGACAGACCGTAAAATCTACCTGCAATGCAAAAAAACACACAAACAATACAACCAAAAACATCACTTTCCATTTGAAGATCATACATAATTCCTTTTTAGTTAATTTTTTGATTTGGGTGTGCTAAAAAATGCATGGCATCATTGATTCGCTTAGCCCCTCGCCCTCGCACTATCAGTTGGGCAGGGATTTTTTTTTTACAAGGCCTAACTGTGGAGGTGCCCATAACTTTAGACCCCTTGCATATGGTGACACAAGTCCAAAACAGCGCCCTCACTGAGGTCAATGAAAACCTATCATTGGCTGAGAGTATGGTAGTGCGCAGCGCGTACACGCTTGCACCTTTTTCCATTGTTTGACTTGAGCTTGGTGGCCAGTGCAAGGGGTCTGTTATGATTATTGCGACACTAAAACTAGCACTGTGACCATGGTCTGAAGATACCTGTTGTTTTAGAGATGTTGAATAAATCAGTTTTATTTGTGGGAGGGAAAATCCAATGCAATTAGACAAGGACTGAAAACCCAATCCACATGCAAGGTTCTGGTCTAAAGCAGAATCTGAACCACGGTCTACAGAGGTAAAAGGCAGGGAAGACACCACTATTAGTCGACCTGAATGCCCTGAATGTAGACCTGAGTTAAAAGAATTGGACAGATTCAGGAAATTCCACTGGGATTTTCTTTACCTGTCTTCAGAAATGCTTGGATGAACTCCTCATTCACTAACTCTACAAGAGGAAGTTTTTTGATGATGTAGTAGGTTTGATGATCAGGGTTTGCCACTTTGATGCCATCTGGTTCTGATGCATGACCTGGAAGAAAAATCTCCACCTGTCAGAAGAAAATAACATTGTAAAGTATATAAACCTTACTCCACAAGTAACAATTTTAATACACTGTTATCAAGGACTATAGCAACAAAAATCAATCAAGACGAAGCAATAATAATCAATCAGTAACTACTTAGCCTAGTCTCACAATTTTCTTCGAATCCATGGTCTCACTACAGACAGCTCTTGTAATTTTTTGTATGCCAAATAATAATGTCCAAATCATAAAATGTTTTAAAAAGTGTTGATCAGTTGATATGGATGGGTCCAGTAACTCTAATTGTTTTTAGTTGACAAGAATTTTCCAGAATACATAAAATTACCTCACTAGTACTGTAGAAGTTGCACTACTCAACCAAACAGTACGATTGTTGCTATATCTTAAAGGAGCCTCTATTTCAATTGCCATAAAATAGTGAAGTTGTAGGCCTAAGTTTGGTAAGGAATCCACTTGTTCGATACTTGGGATTAACGCTTGGTTGGTTGTTTTCCTTTTCCTTCCTCTCCATCGGTACTTACCGCATGATTGAAGAAATGGTCTCTGATACAAGCTGTGTGTCTAGAATTCGTATGAGTGAAAAGCGAACTTTCAAAGATCCTTTTACTCTTTGGACATTCAAATTCAACCATTCTGTAACTTTACCACACTGGAAACTTTGTTACTGTTTTACTGCTGTTCAAGATTCCCACATGCTCACACTGCCTGGTAAACAAATCATGTGTTGAGTAGTATGGTTGCTCTTATTATATCCTTTGACAGAACACGATGCAACGTCTGGGACACAGACAAACAATTTCAGCTGCCTTGTTTTTGAAGCACGCCCTCTACATGTCCATTTAGATTTCTCAGATGATTTTTTCGAAAGCCTTAGGAGATTAACCATCGAGTATGAAGCTAAACCACGACGTAAAAATCAAAGATCGTAGCACCGAGATCTTTGGTAAAAAAATATGTGCAAAAATCGATTGATGTTTTAAACTTTGATTTGACTACTACATTCTGTACAAACTTTTTGTGTGAGTTTATGGAAACCAAATAAATTTGTCAGGCTTTATAACTGTTTATTTCGAAAGTGTCCAGAAAATTAATAAATACATTTAACTTTTACAAAAAGTATTTTTTTCAAGATAAATGCCTTGCAAATATTATGGCCAAGTTCCCACTAGGATTATTTGTTGACTAGAGGCCGATTTTTACTGGTACAACACGTTTTTTCAGCATACCAGTTAATATCCCCCCCACCACCACCCACCCGAGGACAACACTTCAGCCAACGACTTTGTGCAGGCATGCAACTGTAACCCAAAAAAAGAGGAAATTACTAAAATTTCAATGATTTGTACAGTATTTTTTCATTTTGAATGGTAAAACTGAGAATAAAAAAGAAAGCTGATCCGAGGAAAAGTTGCATGCCTGTTTGTAACAAAGGTCAAATCCATCAATGAACATTAGGCCTACCTAGTTATCAATAATACATGTACATTTTCACCCCATATCAATAATTTATTCAGAAATGGTTATATCCATTCACAAAACACGACACAAGAAAAGGTTGCATAAACATGAAAAGCCGAATGCTTTAAATAATCCTTTTTAATCTGATTTATTAACTGATTCTTGTTCAGTTTACATAACAATAGAGAAACTATTCCAAAAAAATTCCAACTAAACAAGTACTTAAAGGGTTGTTACAATTCATATCTTTCAACCCAGAATAATGTTCTATATAAATTATGATGCCCAAAGACATTTGGTTGAACACTAGTGAAGCAACAACCTTTAAGCTACAAAGATAGTCTCATATCTAACAAATGGATTACTACATGTACATAATTTAAGGCTCGTCTGTCTAGATTGTTATCGTTTTAACCAAAAGGTACAGCGTCACATTTCTGGGAAAAAACATAAATGTAACAATGTATGATTAACCTTCCTACTATCAGGTGGATTGTGGAGCCCACTGTTGCACCATCCAGCATCATTTATATGCTTCCCTGACCATGCATGCTGTATACACTTTGATGCCAGGAATGAATTTTAGAATGGTTTCAAAGGGGCAAAAAGGCAAGTTCAACTTAAAGCTTCGTAATAAGATGTCTGTATAGATTTCGGTTTTGTAATGTAACCATGTCTTATAAACAAGAATGGCATAAAATCCCCCCCATCCCCAAAACATATGAAGTTACTTTATTGTTTCAAAATAACATTAGGAAAAGCCATTATAAACCATATCACTGTATTTATACTGCCTTTTAATCAATTATTACACAAGTTATGTCCACAAAACTCTGCTTAAATAATTACATGTATTCCCAACGAGTTTTAGATTACATTTGATGAAACTCTCGCCAATCCTCAGAGGATGACCCCACCACCAGAATACTCCATTCTCTGTCAAAGAAAAAAATAGAATTGAGTTGAGAAAATTAATCCTGAACTGACACAGAGCTCAGCAAGGTATTCTTTAACGACTGTTATTTAAGACTAGAGGTACTGCCGAAATCTTAAGATTTGGTCAATTACTGTTGCCAAAACAGACTACAGAGAGCCGAAGTAAATCACACATGTACAATGTACCTTGCATCAGCACAGGTAACATCATTCTAATTAATGCGTTTCCTGACGGACAAGATACTACACAGGCCATATGGGAAAAGTTTCATTTTTTGTCATAATTTTCACATAAATTCAAGACTTATAAAAGCAACAGCTGTACAGCTTTTGAGATGTCTCCCCTTTTCTTCATATCAAAAATTGAGAAAAATCAGACAGTGCAATCTCCATAAAACATAACATTTGTTGTATTCTTCCACTGAGCTGTGTACAAGCTGTGCCTGTATGAAGTCCAGGCTCTGTGGCTCTTTTGTAAACATGTGATACCACAGGTCACATGGTCTATATAGCATGCAAAAGGAACTCTTCAGTGGCACAAGGGACATTTTTCACACAGTATCTTACTACCCCCTTTTGAAAATTATGTGAAAGTTCAAATGTGATTTTTTTGTTTTGCCTTCATGGAGATTGCCTGGAATTGGTTGCCTGTAGTCATGTGACATGGCCCTTAGCCTTCAGTCCTAAGTAACCTAGATGATCTCACCTGTTGTGGTTCAAGGAATGACAGCCAATCAGATGAGTGCGTTGGTAATAAACCCATCGATGAACACTTGTACAAAGCTAAAGCAATGCCCAGCAGGTTGGAGACAAAGTAGACGATTTTTTGAACAAGCGCCTGTGGACTGGCTTCCAACATCTTGGCAGCTGTAATGAAAATAGGGGTAGTATTTAAATGGCATTGTGCCTTCGGACTCCCTAAACTTCCCAGAGCCAATGGCAGCAGTAACTCAGGTCTCTGCTCAATGGAAACTATCTTTATAAGTGTTCCTATCCTTGATTGCAAGGCTGTTGTTACACACCACCTGGTCTGCAAGTTCTGGCTCCATAGCTAGCTCTAGCACCACACACACACACATGTAATGTACAGTACAGTACAGTACAGTACAGTACACTGAACCTGCACACAGAGTCCGTCCGTCAGAATGGAAGTCTTGAAGCAGCTGTACTCTTTGGGTTTTGGGGGTTATATTAATAGCACACTCCAAACATATCTTGATTGATAGATAGTTTGCTTGTCCACTCACCCCTCCCTCCTTCAAAGGTGTCTGTCATTTGTTTATAATCAAATTATTTGTGTTATTCTAGCCCCCCCCCAATATAATAACATTTATGTGAATGTACCTAGCTGTAACCGCATGCACATGTAGAATCTGACAACCAGGAAAGTTCAGTAAATTTACAAAATGGAATGTTTATTGCTAGACTCAGTTGGCAGCACCAATGCAGTGATGAAGGGATCACATGGGCAGTTCTATCTTCAGGTAAAGTTACCTTAGTTCCACAGCAGTTTAAAAAAAGTTTGGTTTAATTTGTAAAGTTCAAAGCAGTATTGAAACTAGCGATAATCCTAGCTTTTGGTCATGTCCCTCTAGTCTACGACCATCCGGAAGGATCATTGGTTATGACTTTCGCAATTAACTTGAAACACACATTGAATTAAGCAACAAACTGTACAAAGTTAAAGATGCACAAATTTGGTTCCTTATACTTACTTGTTTTAATAGCTAAGAGAGCTTGGATAGGTCGCCAGACCATCATGCCAACCATCATTATAGGGAATATGGAGATTGAGTTACCAGACATGTACATGATGAACAGGTTCATTGGCAGCTGCTTCAGGGGACCAAGGGCAACATCCCAATATTTCTGAGGGGAACAAAACAAACATGACCATAACAGTTTAGAGGAAGACTTTTCTTTTTAAGTATTTCTTTGTTTTTAGGCAATGGAAAATATCTACTGTACTGAGTGAAGTTGGCATTTGCTGTCTCATATGTGGCCGATTTTTTTCACCATTAATGGTATGTAGTATTTCTCCTCTACACAACTGGTACCTTGTAGTCTGTAATGAAGAGATACTACAGACAATCAGTGATATTCACATACTTTATCACTTTGTAGAGTTTTTTTCATGTACCTTTTCTTTCTAAAAACCTCTACAGAGTGATAAAAACTCTACACAGTAATAAAGTGTGGAAGTCGATACTCAGTGGAAACAGAAGAAGGTATCTGTGCTCAACATGTAAATACAGTTGATGCCATGAAAGCAAAATATGTCTGTAGAAAGAAGAATATTGGGGTCAGTTTTTGCTTTCAATTGTACCTTAATTTTACCAAATTAATATCCAATTTGTTTTTTTTTATCTACATGTACTTGCTTATCTGTACCCCCATATTTCGGTGTTGCTATTTTCATATATTTTATCTGCAATTTTAAACAAATTTTTTTCTTATCTTGTAATGCCACATAATTCAGCTTTGTTTTGCCAGTTGGTTTTTTAATAAAAATGAATGAATAACTGAATACCTTGACAGCTAAGCTGGATTCTGTGTCGTGTACTGTCACATCAGCAAGAGCTCTGTCTGAGTAGCCAATAGGAGCTGGTAAATCAGGTACTGATTGATACTGCCTGTCAGCTTTGATTCTGCAAGAAAATTTGTCCTTAGATTTAACTTTAAAATTCATCAAACCTGTATGAGCACTATGTATGGTTCCAGGGAGCACTATTTATGGTTCCAGGGAGCACTATGTATTGTTCCAGGGGGGGCACTATGTCATGTGTGGTTTAAGAGAGCACTATGTCGTTCAGGGTCGCGGATAGACCCAGTAACTGGGGCGCTGTACTCCTTTTTCGAAAATTTTGATGTTTTCGGTTGTACTAGCGCCCCAGAAACTTATTGTACGTAACTACATCAATGCGATCACGCTCTCAGCAGGATCCTGGGTGCCCTGCCTCAACCGGGCAACCATGCGGTTGAGGCAGGGCACCTGTCAAATTTTAGACGGGCGCCCTGCCTCAACTGTGACAACAACGCGGTTGAGGGAGGTAGGGCATCCGTCTAATTTGATGGGTACCCTACCTACCTCAACCTTGAAATGAAGATTGATGTAGTTCTGTACAATAAATAAGTTCCTGGGGCGCTAGTACGACCGATAAACGTCAAAATTTTCGAAAAAGGAGTACAGCGCCCCAGTAACTGGGTCTAGGTCGCGGCGTAAAATTAGGGTCAGTAGGGTAACCGGATACAGAACATCTTTTTTGTTGGCCTATGGTACCCCTCCATCCTACAATTGCTGTGAGTATAGACTGGAGCCTGGAGGGTTACGATTATTGCAACTAAAACTAATAAGTAGGACTCTCTTGTCTTGGCCCTGAGGAAAAAATAATCCAACACAACGTCAGCAGTTTTTTCACAACATACATGTAACAACAGTTACATTTTTTAACAAAATTTCTGAATATGATAACACTTAGGATTACAAACAATATTCTCTGTTCTAAAATGATTAATACAAGATTTGTTGGGAAAATTTCTATATCCTGCCACCACTTTTACATTCGATCGTTATGAAATAAAATAGTATCCAATTTTAATAATACTCATGAGATATTCCTTTTGTTGGTAAAAATTAGTTTAAAAAAAGTGGTGGCGGCAGGATACGGAAATGTTTCCGTAAAGGTAAGGTGTGGTTAGAGCGCCTGTGTAGTATAATTATGTGATAAAGTGCCAGCATATTATGCCGATAAGCTGGACTCCCTCCGCTTCTCGCCTTCTGTCTTTCTGAGCTAAACTAAACAATAAACATGCTAAAGTAAAACTTCAAAGAAAGTGGGTCGAGTTGTCGCAGTCCTACCTCCATCATGCTGTAACTAACGTTAGTTTACTAAATAAGTGATTGTAATGGCCGAGGACCTTCTTCGAAGGTTAAATGGAATTTAAGTATGTAATGCCGTAAACTTAACAATATGAGAATGACCATATTACCTGGAAGTGAAATCTATTGACCATTTGTGCCTCCTGTTTCGTCCCTGCTGAGTGGTCGCCATTTTTAATATCCAATGTGTAATGGTACGTGGACTATACCATTTTGGGTACGGTGTGAGTCATGATGATGATGGTCGTTTTTGTCTACTAGGCCTATCCCCATCCAACATTCAACATCTTTAATTTTGAATAATAATTTTCATTATTATTATCCAATAAATTAAGTGCATTAATTGTATTAATTAGTAGTTATGCCGTTCATTAAAATTATGAATCCTTTTTATTTTATTTTGTACATTATTTTCAAAATCATACAACCCTTGAGCTATAATGTAAAGGTCACTAAAAGCTAAAGGCAAGATGGCAGCGCACGTGAGTACAAATCGGCGAAGGTTTATTTTTGTTTTAAATGCAATTTTGTTGCCTTTCCTCGTGCCCCAAAATGTAAACTGTATTACCACCACTCGGGCTCTGGAAGACAAAGTTTAAGCTAGACTTGTAACAACTCGAGTAAGCATTTCTTGTAAATTGTAAGCGGAAAAGTTATTTGGTTTTCCTCGCATAGCGTGGTTGGTGGTACTCCTAGAATTATGAGGTTCCATGAACCTCATAGAGGTCCATGTACAAACTACAATACAAAACTTTTTTTCATTTACGTTTCTGCACCTGGAGTTCTCATTTGAAATCGGATCTCGCCAAAATTAGGCTCTACGTGTTTCTTGGAATCTCATTGAGCGTTGCATGGGTCAAGAAAATCCACTCCGCAAATTTAAAATTGTAAAAAAGCAATAAATTCTTACCGTCATTCCCAGTCCTCTTCAAACAGTGTGAGTGTTATAACAAATATTAAGACTTGTTCTTGCACAATAAAACACCTTTAATGTGTTATAATTAATGAATGGTAATTAAAAAAAACAAACATTGACCTCTGACCCCCGAGACATGTCCCGCGAAATGTATATGTTTTTCAAGCCGTCAATACGATCGTCGGTGTAATGGGCAATAATGCGCGATGAAGAGCAGTAGGCTGGCACCGTAGCCTGTGGCCTGGTAAACCTATCACATGAACACCAGGTAATATACCATTCTCTACTCAACGACATGTGGGTATAGTAAACACGTCCACACCGCACTGTAAAAATGGAGAACCCTGTCTTCGCGTCGTCTACTGTATTGCAGCATGCAGGGGGAGTATGGCCGCGGGGCTTTGCTGCTGCTGGTACGTCCCTGGACGCCCGGACGGACCGAGACGTGGGGACTTGCTACTTAATTATTTAACGTATGTTTTTTCTTTCTTTTTTCATTCATTATATTTATTGGAATACAATAAACAGATGGTAATCGTAACATTTTTAATAAACTAATTGCTCAGTCGTAGTTCAACAGCTGCGACTGGAAATAAGACTAATAGAATTTATCCGCCATTTATGGGAGTCAAAATCTTGACTCCCATAAATGGCGGAGCGTTTTGTTTCGCGAAAGTTATCAAAAGCGAAGCATTTCTAGGGGACGTTTGTGTGGATCATTATTTTCTACTTTTTAAACATCTTTCCGACTGTGCTCATTATACATCAAATGCTTTTTATAGCCCAAAAGCGCCCAACAGCGCCCAACCCGAAGGCAACGTGTTCCTTTAACTGTTGACTCCGTAGCCAGCGTGTGCTGCAGAACATAAATTTGCGTCCGGGTGGTGGCTTCCCAGTGACACTACCCAGTGTATGTGGGTGTACGCCATACGTACGGAGGTCTGGAATTACCGAATTCGATTCAACTCATACTCCGACTCCAACAACTCGTACTGAACCCTCTCATTTTCACCAACTCTTTCTTAAACCAACTCATATGATTACTTGTTATTTTTCAAGAACACATGGACAGATGGACATGGTTTTAAACTTGAGAATATTTTTAGAATTGAATTTGAACTTGAAAGTTGAAGTAATTTACAATTTATAATCCTTTCTTCAGAATCCTGATTCTAAAATGAAATTTACCTTTTAAAATTGGAAAGATGCTTGTTACCCATGATTAATAAAAAATTATCTCTGTAGTTAAAAATGGTTGAAATCATTTGAAATTGAATATTCCAGTTTTCCCGAATACTTGGAAAGATAGCTGGTCCCTGTTCTTCACAAATTTTTATAATATAATACATATTTGTTTTGAAAAAAAAAACAGAATTAGCTGAACATTGCAATCAGCACCAAAATTACCTATCCTATAAAATGAAAAATATATATGATAAAAAGTTAGTTACTGGTCTCATGTTAAGACCCTAGCAGAGTTTTTCTCTTTTCTTAATAATGTTAATTTATAAATCACTATGGTAAACCTTGCTGGGCAAATAGTTTCAAACCGCAACATACTATGGGAAATGAAACCTCAAAGAACATTTTCAATTCGTAAACATTATTGTAGTGTGCTTCTATAACAAGAATATGTTTCAAAACTTTCAAAACATTCTCCCATACCGGCAAAACATTTGAGCACAACGCTGGTCGGAGTTTGAGTTGGTCAGAGTGCGAGTAGGTCACTCGTACGAGTTGGTCAGAGTGCGAGTTGGTCAGAGTGTGAGTTGGTTGGATTACGAATTAACCAAAATGCACACGAGTTGGTAAGAGTACGAGTTGCTTGGAGAACAAGTTGATTGGAGTTAGACTGCAGTGGTCAAGACTGCAGTGGTCAAGTTGACTTCGTCAATTAAGTTATTCTTAAAGTTGCAAAAAAGTATGGGAAATTATTGATTGGGATGTCTATGGTAAAGACAAGGGAAAATTTGGAGTAGTTCACAAATCATATATTTATTTAATTGTGTAAGTGTCAATAGTAAATATCAACAAAAGTGCTAATTTGAGCTGAAGTATGAAGTTTAAATAGTAATGAACCACAAGGGAAACTGACTCGGTAAATTTCGAATGGTTTGGGGTTGAACAAAGAAAGATTGACTAGAGCAGGATTTGAATAGTTAACGGTTGCATGGCTTCTGACTGGCACCCCCGAACAAAGATATTGACAAAATAGGGAGACCGCCAACATAGGGCTAGATAGCTCAGTTGGTGGAGCGCCAGTGCGTTAATCTGGAGGTCGTTGATTCAATTTTTCTTTGTTCAACCCCAAACCAAATTTAAATAGTGAGCACTTGGAACACCCGATAACTTGTCTTGAGTTTAAATGCTAGTTTATAGTTAATTGATCATATCAGCTTTGCAACTAATTGTTGTCTTGTTACTCTCTTTAGGTGGAGCAAGATGTAGGCAAATTGATCTCCTCTTTAAAAGGACTCTCGGATCAAGTAAGTCAAAGTAAACACTTGGTCGGAGTGTCACATTACCATTGATGAATTTAAACATGGCTGGAGATTACGCTTGTTGTTGTTAGTCAGTAGACTCCATGCATAAAGACATGGATTGAGATCTGAAACTTTTGGCTTGGACCTGAATGATGAAATTCATAAGACACAAATACCTACACATTTGTATGTCCACTCACTAAATAACTTGGTTTGTTTAAACAGTACAACTTGGTGATAACAAATGGAGAGTTGTGAGCAAATGGAGCCTAAAGTTTTGAATTAGTGAATGAATGTTACTGGGTTGTAGAGGGGTAATATGGTCTACCACCCAGTTCATAGTGTTAGCCAGAGGGGTGTCCGGGTGTCTTTTGGACACCCTGTTTTAAATTTTGACACCCTGTTTTATCTGCCATTTACATGTAAATGTAACGTAAGAGAACAATTTGGACACCCAGATTTTAAATTTCCAGCAAATTTGGACAACCTTTTAGCAAATCCTGGCTAAAACCTTGACCCAGTGTTTTAATTTGTTTAATTAAGAAACATTTTTCAAAAGGTTATAAAAGTTGTTATAGTTCACCTAAACAAATGAGGGTTTAGTTGTAACTTTGCTTTGACCTGTTTAAAACCCTTTGCAGAGTGACCTTACTGAACAAAACAAAGTCACGTCAGGGTGGAAGTGAAAAAAAATTATAAATTTCCGGCATTAACTGGTTAATACGTTTTCAATATTTATTTTAAAAACATTGGGGTGTAAACGAAATTAAACTTAATAACATTTTCAATTGTACACTCTGTATCAGGTGTCAGGTGTGACCAGCAGTGTACAGGCTCTACTGAAAAAAGTAGAAGATGGAGAAATATCTACAAACAAAGGAATCAGCTTCTTGGAGGTTAAACATCATCTACTTCTAAGGTCAGAAATAAGTTGATTATTCATGGTAGATTTGAATACAAGACTGATAATTAGACGGAATATGCAAATCACTTTTAGTTTTAATTTCAAAAATTTTGGCTCCAGGGGTAAATAGTACAACAAAATAACTCAAATTTAGACCTTAGGAGAAACACATTTAAAAAGTGCTGTACATCACCCTGTATTGGTCGTTTCCATTCGAGCTTATGATGTCATTGTGATGTCATTGGACTTAATAGTAATTATAACAAGTTACATAACATTAGTCAATAGATAGTGGAGCTATGGAGGATTGTTTGATCCCTCCACTACCCCATTGCTAAAAAAAGTAAGCGATATGTCAGAGACTGTCCTGAAATTGGCAATGTTAACATAGTTGTTCATGCTGATGACATCCTAAGGAAAAAAACTGTTACAGTCAAAGTTGTGAGACTTGCTCAGCAGGTCTCTGCAGCCCATGGCCTTTTGTATGGTAAGATTAACAAGGTGGTTTAACATGTGTCTTGGATCCTTGACTCTTTGTAGCTACTTAATGAATGTGACGTGTGTCATGATGCAGAAGACTGAAGGTCGTAAGCTAAGCGGCAACCCTTCCATTGAGCACCTCGTTGAGATCAGAACCGTTCTAGAGCGCCTGAGACCGATTGATCAGAAGCTACATTACCAGGTTGATAAGCTTGTTAAGACGGCAGCTACAGGAACAATCGCTGAAAATGATCCACTCCGGTATAAACCAAATCCTGGCAACCTGCTTAGCAAGGTTAGTATAGACTGTGTTAGACGTGAACATATTCAAACCTTTGTTCCCACATACATTGCTTTAACATGCGAAGGAATAAACATTACTCACTTTATAAAGTCCCAATGTTGGAATACGTGCGAGACTTGCATTTTCTATTTCAGATGTACTTGGGGAAAGCTGTCAACAAAACATGGTTAATATGTGTGAATGTTAAATTGCGCTCAGTTTTAAATGCTAAACAATCTCACAGCATTTTGAAAACCAATTTATTTGCATGTATGTGGTCCTGTTGCATCAAGCATAGGTAGGAGTATACTGTAATGCAATCTGTAAGTGTTTCAAATGCCTACCGTAACAAATTGTAAAGCACATCTCTACAAAAGGTATAGAATGTTTAAGTTATATTTAGATATGCAAGAAGGTCAATGTTCGCATTAAAAAAATTATCTTTAGTTCCTTTGAATAGTATGAATAATGGACAGCCTATACTAACAAGTATATGTAGCTGGTCAGCCCAATCAACCACAAGAAACCCGTCTCTTCCCTGATGACGCTAATGTCAGTTTTCTTGTTTGTTTTTTACTTTAAGTTAGCGACTTACTATCATACCAAGAAGTTTGTTAAAGTTTGTCTCTTCGCTTACAGCTTGATGAGGAAGATGAAGAAGACAGCTCAGATGATGAAGGAGTTGCAAAACCAAAGAAATATGTGCCTCCAAAGGTGGTTGCCATGCACTACGGTAAGTCAAAGCACTATAGCATTAAGGCTGGATGCCATTGCATAGGTGATGTTGTGGGTGATTACAAGAGATGTCAATTGTTTCCATAGGCATTCTGATACTGATGTTTATGCGCTCTCCCAGAACATCATTGATCTGCCCACAGTAGAGCAGTTCAAGGGAGCCATCACTGCCTAAAGTCACAAGCATTTTACTTGCACAACAAATATGTGTAGAGCACCTTGCCCAAGTGTCTGCAATTTAACCCTCTTGCTGTCTGACCATTCAATACCATTCACTGTGGTTTTGAATGATAGATAAACTATGCCAGCCTGCAACATGATACCATGAGGGAATGCATCTACACAGTACACAACCTTGGCAGTCGAATGGTTTCAAATGGTTGGTCAACTCACTGGAAAATGTTGCCAAGAGTCACTGACAGTAGGAGGGTTAAGGCGCCACACCACAATCCTTGATAAGTTGTTGAACAGGCTTTCAACAAGTACCAGCCTAGAAATAGAAATAGAAGTGACAGGAAGTGATCTTAATTCCATACTAGTGCCTTTCCCTGCACAAAATGTAGAAACACCTTACTTGCCAAATTCTGCTGATAAAATGGGGAGTGTGACCCTATGCAGGGACTGTTTTAAGTCTAAGAAATATGTGCCTCCAAAGGTGGTTGCCATGCACTACGGTAAGTCAAAGCACTATAGCATTAAGGCTGGATGCCATTGCATAGGTGATGTTGTGGGTGATTACAAGAGATGTCAATTGTTTCCATAGGCATTCTGATACTGATGTTTATGCGCTCTCCCAGAACATCATTGATCTGCCCACAGAGGTGACCCTATGCAGGGACTGTTTTAAGTCTAATTCCCTGCTGACGTATATTAATGAGTTGAGTATGGCTTGACTAAATACATGTGTGTAGTTTTAGTAGGTTTTCATTTATGTTGAAGGATGATAGACTTACAACTGACTGGTGATACTGATTGATTTAAGATTACAGCTAAGAACTTTGGTTTTGACTGGTAAGGCGTTAATGGAAGTGGCTGGTACTATATTTTTAGAAATGTTCTACAGCTGTACTGACAACTAATAAGTTTTAACATTGTGTTATCTTTCCTTTATCTTTGCTCATGGCATAAGATGGTGATGAGACGGTGAAGCAGAAGCAGGAGAAGAATCTTGAGAAAGCTAAGAAGAGAGCCCTGAGCAGTGCTCTGATGCAGGAACTAAGACGTAAGAACCAAAAACTGTATCAATCATCATAAAACATTCATGCAGTATGTAGGGACCATGGGTTTTTGGGCACCCCTAAAAAATGTAATGAGGTAATCTTTAATATGTTGAAGTCATTGTTTATGCAGAATTTCACCCTCCTAGATCCTTGCCTATGATTCTTGCCCATGATGCTATGGTTTAACCCCACCCCTATTTCTTAATGGTACATCCCAAGTGGGCAGGGCATTGGACGTGTTGGTTATACTGGCCGCTAGTGGCAGCATTTTAAATGTGCAGCGACAGTCCATACCACTTCAATTATCTTCAAGCAAACTTGAATCCTCAATTCTGATTGGTCGATCCATGGCATCAACAGTGTGATATTATACCGTACAGTCTATGTCAACCCCTGCGTATTGCACTGTTCTAACCCCGCATATTGCGCTGTTTTAAGCTTAAAGATAAATTTGTTATCCCATTTGTGCGTATAGAACACGGAATATTGTTGTGCATTTGTGTCTCATATTACCACTCTACATGCAGTGGTACATGAGTGTGGGACATAGACTCATCACATTATGTTGTTTTCCACTTGCGCTCACAGGATAACTAGTAATTGGTTCAACTCTTAATACCCATATTTATCGCTTCAAGAGGTCATAGTTCACCCAATTGTTAGTAGAGACTTTTTGGTACTAACTCTCTTCTGTTTCAAAATCTTGCGAAACACTAGAATTTTCACTGTGATGAAACAGAGTTTGTTTTACTGTGGTGGCAAACTGAGTCGTGATTGCATTAGACTAAGCATTAAACCAGATATCTACTTATACCTTACAAATTTGGTAACCAGCCTTGGTGTTGGTTAACTGCTCAATTCATTCAGTCGATGCGATGCATCGGATAATGGCCCTCCAAACACGTTGGTCTCTTATTGCTGTACGCAGCTCCTCCTGTTGCAGGCCAGAGTCCCGGCACAAGGTCCACATATGTGGTTTGTGGTCTGCCACGGGAACAGTGTCCCTGAGTAGAGGCCCACAGCACAAGCCTGCTCACTGCCAGCTCAGTATGTCTGAGGCAGTGACCCTGCTAATCTCAGCCGTCTTGTCCTAATCTTGGTGCTAACTCTCGGTAGTCCACCGTAGAGCTCCTGCTTTGTGATATGCCTCTCCCAGTGTATCTGTTTTATACAGCGAAGCATTCTTGTGTAGCAGCCGTCCAGTCTCTTCTCTAGACGACTGGTTAGTGTCCATGATTCACATCCGTAAAGTAGAACTGATTCCACAGTAGCAGTGAAGAACTTCACCTTCATGTTCTTCATGGAGTTGAGTGCCTTCCAGGCAAGAGCGATACGACATTTCACATCTTTCTCCGCGTCAATAACCCAGGAGCCCAAGTACTTGAAATCTCTCACCCGGTCCAGTTCTGAACTGATGGTTGTCTTTAAAGGAGTGACAGCGGTGCAGTTAAATATCATGTACTTTGTCTTCCTGGTGTTGAGAAATAGCCCCACTCTTGCACACTCGGTGTCTGTTCTTTGCAGAATCAGCTGAGCTTGCTCAATCTCATCTGATATTAGTAACTGCACAAAGTCTTCTGATATAAGCCTTGTCCCTATAGCACTGTACATGTATCCAATAATTCCAAGTTTGATAACTAGCCTTGGTATTGGTTAACCACACAAAGTCTTCTGATATAAGCCTTGTCCCTATAGCACTGTACATGTATCCAATAATTCCTATATAGATTGAGGTACCAACTGCCGTGTTTGATTTTGTCACTCCTACAAGTAAACAATTCACAACATTAAACTTGTTGTTTGTATTGCAGAGGAATACTTTGATGGCCCAGAGGAGGTTCGGGTGAGTCAGATAGTGATTTTATTTACAAGTTCAAATCATGACATCATGATATTTTGAGTCCGCCATACTTTTCTGCCCAAACTGGTTCTTTTCAGAACCACCACAGCTCACAGAGAGATGATTACCTTGTGTTACCATTAACCTCACTGGATTGTTTTTCCCACCATGCAAAGTTTCAAATCTTACTTAAATAATACCAACTTGAATACTGAGATTATATCTTTTGTTGCAGATATGCTTAATATTTCTTTGGTTTTATATTGCAGGAGGGCACTCATTTACACAGACTTAAAGATGATAATGAAGCAAGACATAAACGAGAGTATGTTCTACTTGTTTGTTTGTTGATTTGTACGATCCGTATCCACGGAGGCTTTGTTTTCATCTTAAAAGATGAACTTCTAATACATTTTTTTTTTATCAAATTCACTCTCCTTTCAATTCTAATGGGAGACTTTGAAAAGCCATGTGGCAGCAGACATACCAGGTAAACTACCATTGTTTATGTAGTTCTGAGCATATTTCCAAAAACATTGGATTTACCTGGTAAGTCTGCTGCCACCTAGTGTCCTAAAAAGTCTCTTACTAGGCAAGAAAATCTTTAGATGACATTATAAACTGGCTCGTATTTGAGACTTTTTTGCTAGATTATTTCCCTTAACTTGCTGTCAAAACAATGATTATTAATACCGTAGATTTCTAACACTAACAGTTACAACAACTAGCCTATTTTGAATTATCCTTAATTTTGACACCAACAACTAATCTTTTGTAATCATTGTTTGTTATTTTACAGATATGAGGAGGATAACTTTGTTCGTCTTCAAGTAACCAAGAAAGAAAAGGTACACAAAATATATTTGCCTTTTTTATTAACAGTCCCTATTACTTGGTAATTAGCCTAAAATTAATTGTAGAAATTTGTATCTCAAAGCTTACTTCAGATGGTACTGGTACAACAAAAATTAAAAAACAACTATTAGGCTGTGGGGTTAAACCAAAATTGGATAAATTATCAATTACAAAATGAAGTTTACAAAAGACTGAAATACAACTTGCAGGAAAGTAGAAATAAGTTATACATTTGGGATAAATAGTAGAAGGACCTATTTGAAAAGGGAAAGCACAGCGTGCAAATAAATTGCACACCCATCTGGATTAGTTTTTCAATGATGATTATAATGATTTATTTGTAATAATTGTGCCATATATTGTGTTGTACTTTGCAGCAAGCTGAGCGGAGACTCACCACAACCTCCAGCCTGAAGTCTCTGACCCGCTTTGATGACATCAGCATCTTGGATCAGTCACATGAGGACATGCCCGCCAAGAAGAAGTGAGTTTTGTAAAATGACCCAATGTGAAATGGGTTGAAAGTTTCTCGGGGGGGAGGGGGAGGGGGGAGGGGAGTGATTCCTGAGTTGTTGACTTTGCATCACATATTAAACAGTTACAAATCAGGGATGGCAAATCTACAATGTGGTTGGGATGGAAGATAATTAGGGAGCAGGTATTCTTTTGGCCGCAAAGGACTATTCCCCCCTCCCCCCTCACCACAACGCCACCACCACCAACCAGTGATACCAATTACAAAATGCTGGCATCATCAGGCCACAAAACTAATGCCTGCGTAAATATTAAACTTGTCTACGCTTGGTAACATTTTCCAGTGAGTTGACCATCTATTTGGAATCATTCAACTGCACAGGTTGTGTAAACCACAATGAATGATAAGGAATGTTAAGACAGTAAGAGGGTTTAATTGTGTACTTTGCAGATGAATTCACCCCATGATATCAAAATACAGGCTGGCATAGTTTATGTCGGTGACGGCCATAGTGCATGACATTGAATGATGAGATTATTGCATAAGTGAATCTTTAATAATGCCCTGTTTTTCTTTGCACTGTTTTTCTTTCAGGAGGAAGTTGCCAAGCAAGGTAAGGACAACTATTTTTATTAGAAATAACAGCAGTGAGATATTTACACAATTAACCATGCTCGGGGACAGAACAACAACAACATTTGCAGGCGTAAAGAATTTTTTTTTTAAATGTGCAAATTGAAATTTGCTAACTGTTCCCGATTTTTATGTGTGTATGCCTTGTGGAGGATTGTAAAGACTAGATTAAGCAGCCCCCACAACCTCAATCAAAACAATCAGTGTTTGTTGTTTCTGTGTCCAATAAATACGGTATATTCAAATGTATACAAAACCAGGCATGATGTTTCTGCCATCAGAAAAATCAGCAAATTGTTATTTATTGGCCTGTAAAGTCTATACGAGTCGATGCCATATGCACATGTAGGTCAGCCCTTGTGCTCAATAAGAGGGCCAAATAGCATGCCTGCAAAATTTAAAGATTCCTCAGTCTACACTTGAGTTAGTGTTTTCAGTCAAAAATTTCAGTTTATTTGCCAACTGAGAACCAGCATTCTTAAAGCCCCCAAGCATTTTTCACCGTACTAGGTCAGTAGTGTAGTGGTTTAAACATCTGTTCTAAAGTACTGAGTTAAACTGTGATACAATAATTCTATTATTGAATCCCAACAGTTATTTGAAGACATGATTGTATTTTGTTTCAGCTTCGTAAGAAATTGCAGAAGAGTGCAGCGAAGAAGAGGAAAAGAAAGTTTTGAAGATACAAGAGGGACTGAGAAGATCAATAAATAGGTACCCTGTTCATCTTTGATGCAGAGAATGTTCAGATGTAACATTCAATTTGTTACTCTGTTGGTCAAACTTGACTTTATTGTTCCGCACATATGTGGGGCGTCATCTTTTACTTGACACTTTTTATAACACATAAATGATTTGAAACTTTGCATTTTGGGAAAACAATCTAGATATTAAGTTTTTTTGCATCATTATGTGACGCTACATGCCAACAGTTTGCACTTCTTGGAAATAGTGAAATTTCATTAAATGTGAAGACAACCAAAACATCAGGCATAATATCAATGTGATGTGACGTCTTAAACATTCTATGTTCAAAAAAACCTACGATATAGGCCATTATAGGTGTTACTTGGAAGCTCCTGTTCTCAACTATTTGATGAGCCAATAAACCTAGTTTTTGCAGGTAGTGCCTGGTTTTGGCATGGAACGTCACATATCTCTCTAAGGAGTTGTGGTGGCTCTGAAAAGATCTAGTGAGGTAACGACACATGGTTTTATTTAGTTTGCTCCGGTAGCGTCAGGAGAAAAGCAAACATGTTTAGAAACGGGTCTTTAGTACTGAGTTGCCAAGTTACTTCAGCCATTGTGTCCTGATATGTGACTAATCCGTTGTAGATTTACACAGTAACCTCACTCCCTCATAGGTGGAGATAAACAGTTTTTAACTAATCTCATGTGAGACACAGCAATCTTTACACCTAGGGTAGTTGTGGTTTCCAATGCAAAGCTTAAGATTCTACTACCAGTGGTCTGCGGGGTATTTAAAAAAATGTCTGGCATTCATAGCAGTCAAAAGTCCTATAATACAACAAAAACTCAGTTTTTATTTTTTGATATTTTTTATGAAAGACAGTCAAGCAATTTCATGGTTACCAAACATGAACATAGTCAGATTACTGCATGTGTCTTTAACTGCATTGGTCAAGGCCCAGTGTAAGTTATGTCCGAAACAGTTCAGCCACGTCCATTCGAGATTTCTAACTGCAGCGACTATATTGGCCCTGTTGTCCGTTGTGATGCAGCTCAGCTTCTTTACGTCCAGGTCCCACTCGCTGAGGCTAGGCCTTCAACGCTTCTGAGAGGGTTTCTGCAGTATGATTTTCTGGAACGAAGACCATTTGCAGACATCTTGTTTGCCGCTCCCATGTCTTGTTGATAAAGTGAACCGTAAGACACCTAAATGGGTCCATCGTGTGACTGGACCACATGTCTGTTGCTGCTGAAAAGAACTCCACATCTTGAAGGTCTGCTCCTACATCACTTCTGTCCTTGTTATAAAGGGACGGGATTGAAGTGTTGGAGGAATAGTTCCAACAACGGAAGCTCATATTGCCAGTCAAATTCTTAATTCAGTGAGCGTCTTCTTAAAGGGCCTATGAAATAGAATTTGTTAATGCTTTAAACAATAAAGTATGCCTATTACAACATATATTTGAATTTAGTTTTTGTTTTCACAAGCCATTTTACACCATAAAAAAAAATCATTTCGAAATTTAGGGGGGCCGCCGCGCCCCACCCATACCTCCTCATTAACATAAAATCTGTGACGTAAACAAAGGCAATTCAGCAGAACGACTTGTCATACGTAACGTCACGTGTGTGTGGCCACCGTGCAAACACTGCACAGAAGGAAAACGTTCGAAGAAGTTTGTCTCTCTCTTTTGGGGTCTTTTTACGTTTATTTTAACAAATGCCATCAAGGTGTGTTGCTCTGTAAAACAGCACAATTTGTCCGCCTACCAATTGGTATTGCCCAGCCTAGCAACGTGTTCTTCATCTTCGGAGTCTGACTCCGATTCAGATCCTAGTTCGCGGTTGTCTTCTGGTTCGTACAAGTAGGGCTGCACTCCAGGCACCTCGTCGTTTTTTTCACTCCCATCGCTGGACAAATCACTGCTGTCCGATGATTCGCTCCCACACAGGACAAATCCTTCTGGTTCTGATGTAAAGGAAGAGGAATCCTCACCAAATCCGGACATTTTTATTTTATTTTTTGTGGCTTCGACGTTTTGTTTACCAATTCAATTTATTTTTCCAGTGGAGTATCAAGCGAAAACTGTGACCATGCTAACGTGGACGACTCGACTCGGCTGTATACTTAAACTGGTACCCGTTGCGCGCCTGGGCACCAGACCATGGCTGATCTCAATCTGGGAGCCGCTGCCTTTGTGTCGTCACAAAAAGCGCCCTCTTGTGGTGTCCAAACTACGAAAGTTTCGGGGGTATTTTTTTTCTTCATTGAATTAAAATTGAAAAATACACTCCAGACACCAAACAGTTTTTAAAAATAATTTCTTTTTATATGAACTGATTTAGAGGAGAGGCGATTCCGCAGCTGGACTTGATTTTTAGTGTATCGTTCTACACGTCAAGCATTCAACCCTAACATAACACACACACGGCAAGAATTCACTCGACAAGTGCCGCGAAGCATGCATGCAACGCAGACCACATTATCACGAGGAGGCCCCTGCACATACACAACGCTTTCTTTCTTGACGTTTCTGCGCATGCTCGGGAATACAGTTATTCCCCATGACATTGCAATAATCATTGCTGGTGCACACGTTCAAACCGTATACATGTGCAGCACTGGTCCGCACAATCATGGTCTGCGGGGCTTTTCATTGGAAAATTTTAGCTTCGTTTATAGGGAAAAACTACCCAATGTGTAGGCTTCATTTTACAATGACACAATTTAGGATACTCTGGATGGACAGAAAGAGTATTTAACTGTATGATGTAAGTTTGGTTTCTTCTTGATTTTGTTTTGTTTTCCAAGCAAAGAGACATTTATGTGTGTGTTTATAATGCTAACCGTGAGTTTTTAGCCGCCGGTGACGTCAAGGGGTCATATGCATATCATTATCATAGATAAGTAGTTTTTGACTCTCAGCATTTTTGACTTGAATTCTTTATTACTAAATGCAAATTTAAAATGGTTATTATACGGTATCTACGATGTCTATTCGGCCATAAAACGGTAATAGTAAAAATATTGAGAGCATCCTGTAACCGCTCTTTAATTACATGGCAGCAACAATAGAGACGAAACCAAGGAATAAAGCCTTTGCAAATATTTAGTTAGCAAAATCATAGGACATGTGTAACAGGTTCGAATGCGGCTAGCGCACTCTATAATGAGACATAATAAATTTTACAAGGGATACGCTGGTATTTGCTTGTAAAAAATGAAAGGTTGGTTTATTCCGGCTACAAATGAAGGGAAGGGCGATTTAAACGCTGTATTATCATTATATGAGAAAGTTAAAACATATCTCAAATAAAAGAAGAGTAATAGAAAACCTGGCGGGTCTCGACAATAAAATATAAAAGGACAATTTTACAAAATAATACAATTAAACAATGCAAATATAAGAAACGATTGAATGGCCTATCTGTTTAGTTGTGGACGTGACTGGGCGCACCCGGCAAAAATGAAGAATAGCTAGTCGATACTTTGAAGATGATGACAAGACGATGATAAGATGATACAAGGGGGCGCTGAAGTTGATGATGGGGGACTTGAAGAAGTGGTGCGAAAACAGTTCCTTGTCCTTGATCAGGGGACAGGATTACTGTTTTCGTTGCAATCAGTAACAATGGTGAAGTTGAACAAGTGATGAGTTGATATTTCGCTGTCCTGCTGGCTCTCTGGTATTTTGAATCGGCCTAGAGCAGGACAGGGATGAATATAATGATTATTGTGATGTTAAGCTGGGCTGGCGCAATCCAATGCAGATATCCGACAGAGGCAAAGTGTACAAACTGAAGAAACTTGGAGGGTTAAATCTTACAACTTTCCTCTGTCGGAGTCCAGTGGCCAAGTCTAAAATTAATCCGATATGCCATTCAAAACTATAAAATACACTAAAATTAAATACTTAATACTAAAACCTAAATAATCCTTTTAACAAGAAACCACTTATCTTTAAAATAAAGTAAGTGTGAATCAATGACTGTGGGAATGTTTATTGTACTGGTCAGTGAAGTCTCTTAATGGGTGTGAAATTGAACACCTTCTTCCCAGACCAGTGCCTAAGGCTGAATGATGGACAGTCAAGGATTAAAGCCAATTAAAGAACACTCCTTGCATAGTTTGTGGTAGGACATTTTATGGAATAATGACTCATTGCTCCATGAAATCAGGATGTTACAATAAACAATGAAAAACACAAGGATTTAAGCTACAATTATATACAAAAGTGATTCTGAAAGACTTTCAAGAAGTCTAAAATAAAAGTGAATGCCAAAGATTAAAAGCAAACAAGAAAGTAAAAATCAAAGATATATCAAAATCATAGAGCAAAACTATAAAACTAAAAGTTTAGTTTCAGTAAACCAAAAGAAAGATAAATGCATAAAACTAAAATCAATTAAACTTATAATACAAAACTAGTATCTGTCTCTTGCTCATAAAAGCTTCCAACAAGTACTATTAGGAAACACTATTAATCACTAAAACTCTCAGACTCTAGTAAAAGTGTGTGGTCTTGGACAAACCAAGGACAAAGTACAGACAATAAGAAATTAAAGAGTAACCTTCAGTTGGCTATGAAAGGGACATAAAACTATCCTGGGTGTGATGCAACCAGGATTAAATAAAGCAGTGCATCCCATCTTAACACGTGTACACTTAAGAAAATACTAACTTTGAATGAAGTTTAAACCGTGAAATAAAAGGGTACTGTATTCTTTCTCACAATACAATATAATGAAAAATGCAGAGTACCAAAGCAACATTAAATAAATCAAGTTCAAAGCAATACTGAGACAAAATGTAATTTACATTTTGTACTTCAAAAGTTAAAAGAGCATGGAAAACAACAATTCAACAATTATCATTTCAAAATAAGAGCATTTAAAAAGGGAACTTCAATAATCAAATCCTAAAACACTTTCCTTACACAATAGAAAATAAGCAGTGACTGTTCAAACTTAATGTTAATATGACATTCTGATCTTTACTTTAACTTTTAAGCCTAAGCTCACAAGAAAGATAAAAGTAAGATCAAACTTACCTAGAGCAGGACAGGGATGAATATAATGATTATTGTGATGTTAAGCTGGGCTGGCGCAATCCAATGCAGATATCCGACAGAGGCAAAGTGTACAAACTGAAGAAACTTGGAGGGTTAAATCTTACAACTTTCCTCTGTCGGAGTCCAGTGGCCAAGTGTCCAAACACTTTCTTGGGGATGGTCACTGACCTCTGGACATCTCTTCCTCAATGCGCCGTGATTGGTTGCATAGGCTGCTACCAATCACCCACTCATCACACACCACCAGGCAACCACCTACTCCTAGACTCGCCCTAGTCCGAGGTGGACTAGGTAAACTAGGATTGTTAAACTAGGAGTTTACAAAAAAAAGGGGGCCTACAATTTCATCCCATTACACATGTAAATTAAATTTTTTGAAAAAAAGGAAGACTTACCACTCTGCTGAGCTTAATGATGTCACCAGCACAAAATAAAGAAAGACCTCAATATTGGATACACATGTAGACAGCGAAACTATTGATGACTAATCGCTGAAACTCTGCTTAAACTTGCAGCTTTGTGTAAAATGAACAATGTTTGACCATGCCTACAGCTCATAATGTATCTAAAACTGTCTGCTCCACACACTTCACAGACATTCATGTGACCACCCAGCCTCTGAAACAAAAGTATTACTATTAAAGTAATACACTACAACAATCAATAATTGGAGTAGAGTAGCAAATTGCACACACACACACAAACTACATGTACTCAGGTGAGCCTGCATAACACCATTGTTGCTAAACTACATTTTATTTTTACACACCTTTCAGTCCTAGGCAGTGCTTTTGCTGGTATAAGAGTTCGGTTGATATTTCCTCTCCTCATCTTGTTCTAGCAATTGTTCTTTTTCTTCCTCTTTTTGCTTTTCTTCTGTGTAGTCATCGTCTGATAAGCTGAATCTATCTGCTCTTAGTATCCTACGTATTGCAGCACTGGTCAAACCTGACGAATTCCCACAGAATAAAACACACACATGAGGCCTGCTTCAGTGTTTTTCGTGCGTCAGTCAAGAGCTTTTATTCAACACAGCAACAATAACTTTTCATTACAAGAAGAACGAACAGGGGTCGCTTTGCTGGAGAGCGGGTTTCCCCGATCGACTAGTAGGGGTGGCCAGCGGTGCTCTGCGGTAAAGTCCTGCTGGCGCTCCCTACCGGTTGATCAGAGGCCGCTGCGGGTGGAGCTGGTCCCCTCGTCCGGTCCGCCCCCCAGGGTTAAGGGATCACTTAGTTCTGGCGGCGGTGGTGTCGCGCCGCTTCCAGCCCCCAGCTGGGGTTGTTGGCTCGGTGATGGTCGTCTCCCTAGACGTGGTGGGGAGGGAGACGGGGATCGTTCCGGGCGGTCAAGATCCCCTTCTTGGGATGGCCGAGCTCGCATTGGGTTGAAACAGCTGATACAGTATCCCAGGATTGAAATACTAAATAGAAGCTGATTGCATAATAATGTAGAGCTGATCGCTGACTCTGTCCACCTTCAGGGCTGTTCTTTGCTTTGATAACCAGCTGAATCCTTGCTCAGCTTCAGCAGAGCTTGCTGGAGTTGTTAAGATGAGGTCAATGACTGCAGTGATGTTGTGTTGGGAGGCTCCTCTTTTGAAGACCACTCTGGTCACAACTTGCCACTTACCATCTCTTTAATTTCATGTCAAATGGTTTGCATGCAAAGGTGGGTGAATTTCAGCTGACTCTTCTCTGACATTGATCCCAAAACTGCGGTTATGATTGCGAAAAGCTTCTTCTGTGTGATTTCTTGATTTTCAGATGCCCGCACAAGCTAACCACTCTTTCAAGTCTTTAGAGCTCAAGTCCATCTCATGTGCATCTATGTAACCAATCTGGAAGTTTGTTGTGTTTGGGAGTAGACTTTGTCTTTTCCTTATTTTGTTTATCTTCCTGGTGGACATTAATTTTATCCCCATGGTAGGATCTATACTCTTCAGTTACTCTTGAAACAAGTTGTTTCAATGCAACAAGAGTATGTTGCATGTACATGTAGCAATTACAATGTCATGGACCCATGGTTTGACCAAAGAATCAAAAATCGCATCTTTAGTGTTCAGTGTTTCTGAAAAACATGAATTCTCACATCGAACAAAGTTTGCCAACTTTTCTTCTGATTTAGTGTGAGCATCTAGAAACTTGTCTAGTGGTCAAATATGTCTAAAATATGACCACTGTCTTCTGTTAAACGCCAAAGTGGGACTGTTGTCAATTTATTTAAAATTCCCAAGAATTTGCAGCCGGCTTAGATGAGTGGAGCTTGGATATAAGCATGAACTATCTTTAACGATGCATTGGTTTGACCATGAACATTATGAAGGAAATCAAAAATGTGATCATGTAGATGGAAAACACACCTACCTGAAAGAAAAACTCTGTTAAACTGGTTTCCTCTACGGTTTTGTAAGTATCTGACATAGTTGAAGTTTGTTTAGTCAATATTTAGAACCCAATATGATCAGACCCAATGCGTTAACAGGTACTATTTATGTCACTTAAAATGTCTTGAAGAGTGTCAAGACAAGTCTGTGCAGACTTGTCAGCCGTGTGCCTCATTCCAAGAAGGAATGAGTTTCCGTTATTATCATCCGCTATAAAAGCCTTGTAGCTTTCGCCAAACTTAGGGGTTTCATAAACGATTTTTTTTTAGACAAGCTAATTTGAGTTGAAATTACTCTTTTGAAAGGCTGTAGATGTAAAAGTTAATCTCAACGTCGTCTTGGCAACTGATTGACTTCTGGGAATCACACTTAAAGAACACGAGTTGACACAACTAATATAAAGTGATCTTAGAAAATTTTGTTAGCTTGACAAAACGAAAAGCTATGAGGTTATCCTCTGTGAAGAAGACGTTTCTGTAGACTCTTATCTTCACTTAGGAAATACTCCTTCAATCGTCTCCGCTCGTGTAGCCAAACCTGAATGGTGTCTTCTTCAACGTAAGCAAAGTCTCCTGCAGTATTTACTACACGGTACAACCAGTCATTGCCTAAAAGTGCATCCCATGGTGCATGTTCCCATGCCAATTTCTTCCAATTGTACATATAACACCTGTTCTTTAGTGCTTCTTTGTTTTCTCGTTTGATTACCCATTTAAATGGGTGTTCGTTGCATGTCATGATACACGGAACCCTGCCCAATTTTGTTGGTGCTTGAAATTTGACTGGTGTTTCTGCACTTTCTCCGCCTAAGAGTCTTGTCTGCAGTTTGATCTGTTACCACCATTTCATCAAACAGTGTCCATCTTTTTCCCATTATGTTCATAAATTTGAATGAAAGTACTTTTTTAAAACAACTTACCGGAAATGTTGCCGACTCTTAATTCCGATGAGGGGGTTGAAGAAAGGACTCGGGAACTCCTGCCAGTCGTATTGTTGGACGCCGATGTTTCCAGCCTAGTCGCCTACCCACTGGGCGATGTTGATTCCTGATGGAGTGCTATCTCTCACTACATGGACCATTTCCTCCAAGCTTGACACAGGCCTCTTCCTATAACGCTGCTTCAGCAAACCAAAGCACCAGTCGGGCGCAAACTTGGTGTGACCGACTACCATAAAATGGAGCTCGACAGATGTATGGAGCCCATGCATACACCTCCACAGCATCATACGGTTTTTGTTTTGACCACAGTTATCACAGTGGAGGTGTACTTTGGTCTCCCCGAGTCTATAGCTGCTGAAAGAATGGTGGATGAAACTAATCACCACACTGCTCCCCTTGGATACGGACACTGCCTCGTCAACTAAATAATTCACCTGCCGAGTGACCCCCTCACAATGCACCTCGAAAATTCCAAACTTTCTTCCAGTCAGAAAATACACTGACCCTGGCTGAAGTGGGTCTGAGGTATAGTGTACTTGTTGGGCGAAATTAAATGAGTAGTGCATCTCAGTAGTGCGACTGCAAGGATTGGTTCTCCCCAGTCCTCATTTTGCTTTGCTGCTATCTTTGCGGATGCACACTGTTGCCTATAGAGATCGCGCTCTAATGATACCTTAGCTAGGTAGTCTTGTTGAGCTTGGCAACGGTCAGATATCTCTGCGTCCAATATGTTTGCTGACTTATAAAGGAGACTGTTATTTGCTGAGAACTGGACATCATCCCCACACCTTTTAACAACCTGGTGTTCTCTATAATCAAGCAAAGCTTCTCTCTGACCTGTGTACCTGTGTTCAAAATAGATAAGACTATCAATTACATTTAATACTTGACATTGCAACATTTTCATTTTTCGCTAAGTGAATTAAACGGTTACCGGGTTTAAGCCACTTCTTTTTACGCTCCCCCTCCTTCAGCTCTCCATGTAAACATTGCAGGAAGATTTGGGAGTGGCTGTGATGGATACCATGGATATGGTTGGCGAGAGACAACCATTTTTGCCTCTCGCATCTCCGTCTCATCATCAGAAGTTGATGAAGCGACATAGTAGACATGGTGGTTGATGCTTTGCTCCCAGTCTCCAACCAACTCAAATCCCTTTTTCTTTGCAAGGCTGTGAACCTTTTTTCCTGATCGCTGAAACAAAACAAAACAAAAGTACAATTATCTAAACATACAATTCCTGTAATGTATCTTTAAGACAGAAAAACATTGATCATAACGGAAAAAAAATCTTACCTTTGGCAATATGCCAAACATCATACATATGAAGTATGTAAGGGCTCTTCTCCCTGATATACTTGGCAAGCTGGCGATGTCCGTCGGTCACCAGCTTGCCAATCTTCAGGTCTGCCTTTTTGATCTTCTTGGTCATTCTCTTGAAACCTTCAAGTTCCATCCAGTTTCTGTTTTGGACTTTGTTGCTATAACATTAAAAAAAGACAATGAAACAAATAAAATATAAAGAAGATGCATGAGCCTAGTATGAGGGCTTAGCTATTGGCATGCTCCGAGTAAAACAAATCCACATGCAAAGTGCTTGGGTGGAATTCAAATCCACAACCCCCAACATTCTACAACAGATGTCTAAATAACTGGACCATTTTGTTGCATTGAGTTGTTATCACACTTTGATGGTGCCAGTGGCACAATAATGTAAAATAAAGTAGAAACCTAGTGTAAGTTTGCTTTGACATTTTACAAAGCAAACTTACACTATTGGTAGAATACAAATTAATGTTTAACAGCTTACAACCATTTTAATATTTTTTATAAATCAAGTTCTTATCAGAGCCACCACTTCTATCAAAAATTTCAATTTATCCTGGTCATTTTCCTAACTAGTATTTTAAATACAATTATGCTTTACATTTCGTAATTCTTTGAATCATTTAAAAGTTAGTTTATGCATGTCTTGATGTACGTAAAGAATGGAGTTTTAAAAGGAGTATTTTACCCCAAGTTGTTCAAAACATTTGAATGCTAATTTGGTATTGGTATCAGTGGAATTAGTTTTGTATTTCAAATGAGTAAGATGGTACTTGAAAGATTTTTATCCTTACACATATATGGTGGGTTCAGTTCATCAAGACCAAACCTTGTGCCAGGACTTTTCCTTGATGTGACCTTTATAAACTTGTTATTGTTATAAATTGTTTTTGTCAGTTACAATGTTTAATTTGCAGATCAGCTCAACAGCCAAATTCCATGTGCTTTGTATAGTTTGTCTCTGGTTGTCTGCAATTTCTGTTGAAAAAGTAAACTATTTAAGCAACATTGTTTTTGTTATTAGTTTGGATAAATTTATTTAATTTATTTTTATATATTTTTTCCTGCATAGTGCAACAACTGTGTTCCAAAACAATTCTGTGTGAAAACACAATAAAGAATGCGCCCTCTGCAGTCAACCCCAGAGGCTATTTTTCCAAAAATTTGTCCACTAAAACAATCACACTCACAACTTGGCACCAGCACAGCATAGAGCAAAGGGTAAAGGAAGTTTTTGGACATTGAAAAGGCTGAAATGAATGTGAAAAACATTCACCAGCCTCGCAAAAATAATGAAAAACTTGTGCTGTAAACACTTGCAGCTTTGCAAGAACTCATACAATCTTGGTCATGGGGCGCGGCAAGACATTTTTTGCAAACTTGTTGACCTTCTCCCTAATGCACTGCAAAAATGGCCTTTCCTGGTCAAACTGTAGAGGGCGCACTGTAGTGTGAATCTTCCGTATTGAACAAAGATTGTGATTTAGGGGAATTCCACAATTACTCAAGTTACATTTACCACAAGTCGTTAATTCTGAAACTTGATACATGTATGTTGAAACTTATTATGAATAAACTTGACATATCACGTCAGAAAAATAACCCAGATAAACCTGTCTTGCAATATCTGTTGGAAATGTATGATGACTAACTGGGGAATGTTTGTATGAAGAGATCATCATCTTTAATGAGATGAAGAGATCATCATCTTTAATGAGATGAAGAGATCATCATCTTTAATGAGATGAAGAGATCATCATCTTTAACGAGATGAAGAGATCATCTTTAACGAGATGAAGAGATCATCATCTTTAATGAGATGAAGAGATCATCATCTTTAATGAGATGAAGAGATCATCATCTTTAATGAGATGAAGTGATCATCGTCTTTAATGAGATGAAGAGATCATCATCTTTAATGAGATGAAGAGATCATCATCTTTAACGAGATGAAGAGATCATCTTTAACGAGATGAAGAGATCATCATCTTTAACGAGATGAAGAGATCATCATCTTTAATTAGATGAAGAGATCATCATCTTTAATGAGATGAAGAGATTATCATCTTCGAAGAGATCATCATCTTCAATGAGTATTTTACACTTAATAATGATAGCAGTTTCATTAAAAAAATTCACATTGCTGCTTACCACAGCAATTTTGAGTCAGTTTATTAAACAGTTCTAATATCGAGTCGATATTTTTGATTTGGCACAATTCAGTATGATACCAGTTACAAGTGATATTATTATAATCTCTTCGTATTACTTATATATTATTTTAAAACTGGTAACCTGTCAATGCTAGTCAAAGTTCTAATCAGCTTTCATCTGAAAGGCCCAGAATTCAATTCTAAAGATTGTAATTAGCTGTGCATGTTCCGACCTGTTAGGCGGAACAGCTAATGTAATCGTCAAGATTTTTTTAATTTTTATTAGCTGTTCCGAACTCTGTTCCTGAGATCTGATTGGTAATGTCTGTAACACTATTCCGTGCATTTTTTCCGTGCAAGATTTGAATAATAAAATGATGAATATGATTGAATAAACCGAATGGACTATCATTAATCTGTTAAAGGTACTTACTATATATAGGATTGGTAAGGATAAAAAACATTGTTGTTTAATTTCGGTCTGAAAGCTTTAACTATAAACAAATTTCTGTGAAATATTTCCCTCTGATATTGAGTCATATTCGAGAATACTGTTTCTGAAAACCTATCAACAACAAAAGCAACAGCTGATTTCGGTTGTACAACCAAAATTTATATGGACAATGTGTTTACATGCTGAAAATTGTGCATGGTTTTCCACTATTTTCTCCTGACTCACACACAACGGATTTAAGCCCAAACTTTCACAGGGTTGTTATTTCATTATGGTTGATCACACAAAACATGAGCACTGTCTGTGACTATTTGGTCAGCTACACCAACCCTGTATAATTCTTCAAGAAGTCGACAGACTATAAGATTCCACCCGTCTTCACAAACTTCCTAAAAATTTGATGCTTTTTGGGGTTGTAAAAAAAAAAATACCAGAGCGGAATTTGAAGCTGCGAGCTCTCGGTTTACGTGCCGGTTCTCTACCAACTGAACCGACTAGCCCCTATGTTTAACAGTCTCCCTATTTGGGCCCGATTCCCGCACTGGTAAAGTTGTCTTTGTTCACCCCAGAAAACTGGTTGATCAGTTTCCAGTTTTACCTGAATGAGCTCACAAAATGGCAGTGTCCCACCAACCCCCCCCCCACCTATGCCCTTTCGAATTCCCACAGAATAAGGTAACCACTGGAGGTGAACCCTTCCCCTAACGCCCAACCCATACCGAGGCACACACCCTTAATTAAGGATGGTGGGGTCCAAGTTGAACGAAGAACACCTTGTAGGTCCATTTTTCCATTGTGTTTTGGACCACACAAGGACCCATGCATACACCCAACCAACCCTCCTACTCTTGCAACCACCCTCTCACTGAGCCCTACCCAGGAACCTATCTCTATTACCCTCGCACACCCCTACCGTCACACCAAATCCCTTCCAACACCACTCATTATGAACGAACCCCTACCCCACCCTCCCACACCCCTATCCTCACACCAGCCCCCAATTGCCCCCTCCCTCCACCAGTCCCGACCCTTCATAGTTGTGGCTTCATACATGCGACTTTGGGGTCTCTCAAAGAAAGTTTAAAACTCCACAGTCACACCCGAAACTCCCCCTCTATAACACACTCTCCCTCGATTTTAGACAACTTTGTCAACAATTTCGGGTTCCACGAGTTGTCAGAGTTTGAAATCTCTATCCATGGTATGGTTTCTGCCTTTAGCTATACTTTTACACCTTTTTTCAAGCCGTAAATTACGAGACTTGCTAGGGTCGGTCTCAAAGTAGTTTAAAATCTAAACTAGGCCAGGAATATCGCCATATCCCGGGTCCATGTCACCGTAACGTAGCGGTCTCCATCCCCATACACTGTGCACAAACGATGGGTAAAGGAATATAGCCATATCAGAGGTTCAACCTGCTCCATAGTACGTGTACAAAATAAAAGTCTTTCTTATTCATATGAGTTTAAATGCCGCGTTGCATGATGGACGTCACACAAACAACTGGGTGTGCCGCTCATTTTAAAGACAAAATGGCTGGAGTCAGCTCGTCTCCGCCTTGTTCTTCCAACAAATTCTACTTTGTGATGAGTTCTAAGGACCACTTCCACCAAAGTGTAGACCTAGATGGTGAGTTACGACACTATAATTTGATTGTGACTGATAATGATGTGTTTCACTGTTTTTTATGAACGGTTGTTCACCAAAAAGAAAAGTAACCACCGGCACTGGTAACCACTTCACTTCGAGATTATTAAAAAAATCTTTTCCGTGCCTTCGTGTGGTTTGGAATTACCGGAATATAGTTTGTTTTTGTTAACGTCGTTTTCACAAAGTAACCATGATGACACCCATGATCATCAGACCATCAGACTACTCTTAATTCATAGGAGGTTCGTTCTGCTATACTCATAATCATGTCATTGTGTAGTAAATCCTGTTCAAAACTGTTTGTCCCTCAGGTTTATGCACCTAGTAGTAGTACTAGTAGTATAGGGTCCTTTTTTGAAACAGGATCTCGCCAAAATTAGGCTCATTTCAGATGTATTCTTTGCAAATTTTGCGCAGGATATGCCACCACTCTATCTCCAAAAATGATAAATTGTCATCATTATTCAGAGCTCTTAAATTGGCATCGTCTTTCAAAAAAAAAATATCACTATGGATTATCACCATAGGCTTGCATGCTGGAGAGACCAAACTGGTATGCGGCACGCACGATAACCAGCGGTTCATGTACATACATGGAAGAAGCCATTTGTTTTCAAAAGGTGATGGGGATTTTAAATGACAGTTAGAATTCATTATTTTTGCAATTCTTCTTAAAATATGCAGAGTGAATTTGGAACTAGCGCAAGCTTATTGAGAATACATAGAACAGATTTTGTTGGTCACTTCGTACCCAAGTCACTTCGTACCCAAGTCACTTCGTACCCAAGTCACTTTGTACCCAAGTCACTTTGTACCCAAGTCACTTCGTATCCAAGTCACTTCGTCCCAAGTCACTTCGTACCCAAGTCACTTCGTCCCAAGTCACTTAGTACTCAAGTCACTTCGTACCCAAGTCACTTTGTACCCAAGTCACTTTGTACCCAAGTCACTTCGTCCCAAGTCACTTCGTACCCAAGTCACTTCGTCCCAAGTCACTTCGTACCCAAGTCACTTCGTACCCAAGTCTCTTCGTACCCAAGTCACTTTGTACGGGCGTATGACATGACTCCGGTACGATTGGTACCAACCTTCGTGTAGAGTGTCCTGTTGTTACTCTACCTTTATTTTAACGAATCCATTTTTCAACTTAATTAAATCAAAGTAAAGGATTCGGTTTAGTGTATTTTTGATCAGAAAAAGTCTCTCTCTTTTTTAGTTATTTTTTCAAAAAACAAAATTAAGGATTCGTTATTTAAGAGTCAGACTTGGGTACGAAGTGACCGACATCGCATAGAATGCTTCAAAGTTCCGAGAAGAACTTATCTCCCATTGAGCAGAAAAAAATTGTTGTTTTAAATTTTTTATTTTTTTGACACATTTAGTTTGTTTAAACCACCAAGCTGCATGATTGGGTGGGCTGGCAGTGATGAGGCTACTGGTTCACCTTTGCTGCACTAGTTGGGCTAGCCAATACTTCACACACTTTTTCTTTATTCAGAACAGCAGGTGCATTTTGAAAATTTCATGGCTGTAACTCTTACTTTCAAATTATTTTATCAGTTTAACTGAAATTTTCTCAATACTTGATCTTTAAAGGTATTGTACACTTTGGTAACAGTTCAAAATCAGTGTCCACATTTTGTGTGATTAAACATATGCATGAACAAACAAACCTGTGAAAGTTTGAGCTCAATTGGTCATCGAGGTCACAAGAAAATAGTAAAAAGAGATCTTATGTGTTTTCTGTTTTTTCAAATTATCGCACGCGATAATTACTATTGTTTTACTCGTTTCTCAGAAACGATAGCATTTTAGGCAGAAATATTTTAAGGAACCCTTTCTACCATTACTTACTTTAAATCATGTAAGCTATGTGTGAATATGTGAACATTGTGTTTGATCTTACCACTAGTGTACAGGGTCTTTAAAGGAAACTTCAGACTTTAATTGAGTATGTTTTAAAAAGCTGATAGGCATGGATAGCCAAGTCATGTCCCTAACCTGGACTCACTAGACCCAGAAATAGTGCAAATCCACTTTGAGAACGTTGCTTTGTTTCTCACTGGTTGGGATTCAAATAGTGCTTGTCAACAGTGCACTGTTGTATTGTGGAATCGAGCACCAGTCTCAATAGGTTATCAACCATACTCTGTCAGGTCCCCTGTACATCTATGCAACAATGAAGTAATCATCTGCCAAAATCTACTGGGGGAGCAGACTGTAGTTTCTGATGCCATGTAAGAGCACAAGTGGACGTACAAAATTGACACTCAAATTTTTTCAAACTAAGTTATCATGAAGTTTTCCCAACAAACTCCAGTGGTAGTGTAATCTAGAGTAGAGCCACATTTTACACTTTCAGAACGTGCTAGGGCCAAGTATCTAACATTGGATTAGCAATACTTAAAATAGAGCTAAGGCCCAAACAAAGGCCACTTGAAAAAAAAGGTGTCAAGATATTCATACTGCTTTCCTTCAACCCCGTTAAGTCAGCTTCGCTGCTAAGTACTAAGTATTAACAAGATTCACCAATGCAGTGTAAGTGAGCCACAAGTACTGCAAATGAAGTTGAGTCATTGCTTCAAAAACGTGTCCATGAACATATATTGTTGTTTTTATTTTGTTTGCATTTAGGCTAGCTACAGACATGCCATTGTCAGATGAAGTCTATCTGCCACAGTATGATGCACATGCTGCCCAGCATCAAGATTCAAGGATGTATTCTCTGCCAACAGGTCAATTTATAAACAACCATTATTTTTTAGATGCATCAAGAGAGTTTGAGGAGAGTTTGATGAAAAATAAGTAAAATTGTATAATTTGAATTTTTCAAGAGTTAAGGGAAATTTAGTTGAGATATCAAATAAAAAATCTGCATTGATAAGTGATTCTTAGGTAAAAAATGCAACTGGACATTTCCATGTTAACATATTTGCAACTGTTAGCACAATGCTTTGAAAAAAAGTATTTATATACATAATCACAACATTTCTCTTACTCGTTGTGTGTGAAGAATATCATTTTTGGTTTTACCCTTGCACTGATGTGTGATAAGCACTGTCTACTCGGTGCTTTCCAAATCCTAAACTTCAATCATTTTTTAATATTTCCTTTGAATACTTGAAAAACTTCTATACAAATTTGAAAGGCCACATTCAAACAGTGTACCTTATTTTAAAAAAATAGTAAATTTCGTTTCACATAATGTAAAATGTATTTCATTTGTTTGTATTTTGAATGCGTGCCATGTGTAGGTGTTTACCTGTAACAAAAAGAAGATTCCTTAGACCTGCTCTTGCCTACCATCAGCCCAATGTCTACTCATCACAATTAGATATGTGACGGTTTATACAACAGAGGTATGTAAAACTCTTGTGTTTACATTATTCTTTTTAAATAATAACATCAAAAAGTGGGCTGTTTTTGCAGCACTGTATAAACAGCTTCCCTACATCACATGCCACAATAAACTCCAGTTGGAGGATAATCCAGATCAAGAAGTAAAATGGCTCTCCAACAACAAGTGTTTGATGTTCAGGTAAGCCAGCAGATGTAAAGCTACATTTTACACAGTCTGGTCTGAAATGTGCTAGGGCCACGGATCCAACGCCGATTGGCAATACTTATGGATGACCAATACAAAAGCCACTTTAAAAAAAGTCTCTGTATTCATGTTTTCCTTCAACCCCTTTATGTCCAAAACCGTGAAACCGTCAACGATTCTGCACTCAACAATACACCCTGAGTGAACAGGCAAGAAAAATAAAAGATTTGGGCAAATACTGTCTCTTTGCTTATTGTTTGAAACCACAGGATATAAAGCAGTTTTTAAATTTACTGTATGGAGCCCTCTTTTGGTCAAATCATTATCAGAATTGTTGCTGTATTTGAAGGAAAACAACATTCATCTTACCCTTTTCACATCAGGTTGTTTTTATTTTGTTTGCATTTAGGCTAGCTTCAGACATGCCAATGTCAGATGAAGTCTATCTACCAAAAAAGATGTATGATGCACATGCTGCGCAGTATCAAGATTCAAGGATGTATTCTTCGCCCAGCAGGTAAATTTATGAGCAACCATTATTTTTAAGATGCATCAAGAGATTTCGTAGAGTTTTATGAAAAAATGTGTAAAAGATAATACTCTAGATAACTTAAATAATCTAAAATCTAAAAACAACTTTTAAAATCCTACTTGTTTCCTTTGAAACTGAGGCAGAAAAAAACGGCCATTATACACATGCTGTCAAGGACAGTTAAAAAAAATACCTAGGCCAAGGAGGTGATGAGGGTGGTGGTGGGTTAATTTTATGAAACGGTGGCTTTGAATTACTGAGCTGAAGTGAGGGTTTCCCGCCTTGGTGGCAAAAACCTTAACCTGTTCTTTGAAATTGATCCCTCTCATTGGCCATAGGGTTTAGCGACATGGAACCCAAGTTTAGCCAAATGCCATCCGGGCCCAGTGCCAGTTGCGAGTTGCATATGTAATTGGTAACATTCTAAGAAAGCATCTTTGTTGACAGTAGGGCGCCTATAGTTATTACCGGCTGGACAGGTGGTCCCCTGTACTGTTTGCCTGTGGTGAATAATGAAATTATCACCCAAGTGTTAAAATGAAGAATACTTGAAAAACCAAAATGACAAGTTTTTTAAAGCCACAATCAAACTATACATCATTAAAATAAATTTAACATAAAATAAAATAAGTTTGACTTCTTGTAAAATAAATTTCACTTCTTTGTATTTTGAAGGTGTGCCATCTGTAGATGATATTTATATGTCACAAAGAGAAGATTCCTGAGACGTGCTAGTGCCTATCATCAGCCCCAATATGTGCTCATCACAAGTTACATATGAGAGGGTTACAACAGAGGTATGTAAAACCCCTGTGGGTTATATTACTTTTTTTACACTAACAACAAAAAGTGGGCTGTTTTTGCAGCACTTTACAGACAGCACCCCTACACCACATACCGCAACACTTTGGGGATGAATGCGGGCGCCAGCCTAACCCATAATGAGTGGTTTGTCCCTACAGATTAATTACAGATTTAAAAAATATAAACATGTTTTATTAACAAACCTCTTTTATGAATGTTTTTCATGTTTGTTTTATAACATGAACACCAGTAGACTTGTAAAAAAAAAAATAGCTTAAAGAGTTATTTTATAGTATTGCCTTATTTTATAGTAACAGGGAAGTTCATTTAACCTTTTCCTTTTTTAAAGGCAGGGTGTATATTTGGTAATTACAACACAAGTTGATGACCATAAAAGCTTACTTGCTAAAGAGCACTGGAGGGCTGTTAATATTCATTGTTAGAAACGCCCACTTTTGAAGTAATGAGTTTTAGAGAAAGAGGTTATTTTTTCACCCAAACATTTTAATCTCAGAAAGGCTTCAGGCATGAACTCTTATCAGGCATCTGAAAGCACACAATAGCTCCGCCCCCTTACAGGTTGACCAATCACAACCTTGGCTACGCCACCGAAAGTCAGAGAAAAAGTCAGACAAGCTAAAAAAATCAAATTAGAAAAGTAAACATGCACGCGTATACTAAAAGCGCACACGTTTATGTCGTGAGTGTGGCATTTGATAGACGCATATGTGCTGCCCACGTGTGCAGTGGTGATGCAGCCAATGCTGTGATTGGCCAATATGTTAAGGGGGTGGGCTTACTGGATCGGTCTATTCTATGCAATGAGGGTGTGTTTTTCTTTTAAAATTTCCTTGCAACTTTGATGTCTAGTTGAGCTCAAATTTTCACAGGGTTGTTATTTTATGCATATGTTGGGATACACCAAGTGAGGAATGGCCAATTACCAAAAGTATACCCTGCCTTTAATGCGCCTTACTGTGTTACCCCTATATACATTTGGTTTCTTTATACTTTCACAGCATGAGAAAGTTGATGTTCTACAACCAAGTTTGCAGCAACTAACTTGCACTACAATCATGAAGGCTTCAGAGTTGGAGGAGAGCAACTCATAATGGAAACATCAAATTCTTAACATCATGGATTCATTAGCAATCTAGAAGCTAATTGTTGATTAAATATGTAGGATTTGTAAGATGTTAATTGGTTATGTCCAGTACATCCCCGATGTAAATATTACATCTACGTAATGTTCACTAAAAGTAAGTGCACCATTTGCAGGCAAGCCCACAAGGTGCATATTTTGAATTCATGAAGTTGAAGATCTAGGCCGTTTACGTTTGACTGGTTCTCAGAGTCTCTGACCCTTCTGAAAGAAAGGTTAACTCATAAGATTTCAGACAGTGCATAGAGCTGGTATCCTTGGACCTGGTTGTGGTGGCACTGCCTTTAGATCAACCTTACCAGGGTGGTAACATTCATCTCAGAATTAAACTGCTTGCAGGGTGCACTTATTTTACACCAAAACCTTATTTAAAGTGAACATAAAGTATACTATCAAATTGTTTATAATTTAAAAGCTTACTTTTTGTTAAACAATGTCCTTCTCAAGCTGGGTTTTATTTTAGACTTGCTCTGGCAAAACCCTGAAATTTGACCCAATTTTAAAAAATAGATTAAACTTTATATTTTTCCAGAAACTTTTTTATAACCAGAATCTACAGAAAATGCTCTATTATGGCGACATAGAAATCTCAAATTGGTCACTAGGGTCAATTGTTGGCTGTTACACATTTATGGTAATTGATGCCAAGAGTTTTCATATTTTATTAGATAGCAGGTTTTATTTTGATAAACCAAAATTAAAACTAAAAATGTGCACAGAATTTCTGTAGAAGAAAAAAAATGACTTTGATATAATTGATGCCAAGAGTTTTCAGATTTTATTAGATAGCAGGTTTTATTTTGATAAACCAAAATTAAAACTAAAAATGTGCACAGAATTTCTGTAGAGAAAAAAAAATGACTTTGATATAGTTTCTTGCCATAAATATCAAATTTTTGAACATTTTACAGGTTATTGAGGTTTTCAAAAAGTAACTATTTCCTTTTAAAATACTTTAAAAAATCCTAGGTTAAAAAAAAACTTAACACCAGAATAAATAATCCTAATAACAATTTTAGTACATGGTAGACAAATTTGCCCCAAAAGGATATACAAACAGTTAGCACAAAATCTGCGACGAAATTTTAACCATTATTTGGAGTTGACTTAAAAACATGCCTGACTACTTATTCATAGATAAGTTAATTAGTCTTCCAAAAGAAATGTCTCCAGATAGTGAACAAATACTCATTCTTCTAAAGATTTAAAGTTTTTCTCTTTTTCAAACGTATTCAATAGTACAGTAAAATTAATGTTCTGATACCAATAATATTGAAATTATATTGTTTATATTATTTGGAGTTGTCTAATAAAATGATTCTATAAATGTAGCAAGAAATCTGTTTATTCCCTTACTTTGTGTTGTATTAACAAGTATTAAGCAATACATAGAGATCTCATTTGACCCGCTACCCCACACCAAAAGACACGTGACGAAATCCAACCTTACGCAAATAAAATAGACTGGTCCCATTCAATGAACCAGTAAAAGCAGTCCAATGATAAAATAGTAGTCAGGGAACCCAACAAAAATGGATGCAGTGAAACAGCTCTATATCCTATCAATCCTTTTCCAGAAAAGTGCAGTAAATAGTCTTTTTATCTATTCTCCATAAAATGTAAATATTCCTCAATATAAATATGAAAAAAACCATAACATTGATACAAAAAGTACCAAATTATTCTAAACCACCAATTATACCTTTAACGCAAAATGAACCACACAACATAAATCCCTGCAAAATAATGGTCACCACTTCATTGTGAAATTTATTAAACATAAAAAGTTCACCAACTTTAAGTTGTATTCCTTCAATAAATCCCATGACCATTAGACCCCCCAAAACAAGACCTTTTTCTACCCATGTACTTGTATTCATTCATTACAATTTTTAAATTTCCTTTTAAATTAATTCCCCCTACATGAAATCCCATGAATCTTTACCACATAACAAACCTTTTTTTATATCAAATTTTTTAATACTTGTATTCCTTCAATAAATCCCATGGCCATAAAACCCACAAAACAAGACTTTTTTCTACCCATGTACCTGTCCTTCAATACAATTTTAAAATTTCCTTTTAAACTAATTTCCCCCACATGAAATCCCATGAATCTTTACCACATAACAAACCTTTTTTTGACCCAAATACTTGTATTTCTTCAATAAATCCCATGACCATAAAACCCACAAAACAGGACTTTTTTTCTACCCATGTACTTGTATTCCTTCAATACAATTTTTTAATTTCCCTTTAAATTAATTACCCAAATAAAACTTTACCACATAACAAGCATTTCTTTCTACTCAAATACTTGTATTCCTTCCACACATAAGAAATGTTTCTACCCAGCATCCACCCTCCAACCCAAACCCAATCCTATACCTATCCCGATCATTCCCATCTCCAGCTAGCCATTCCCCAACATAAGTCTTTCTCCCCTCACCCCAAGACCAACCCACTTGCTGACTGACTGTCTTCATCCCAGCAACCTCCCAGCCCCTGGCCCTACTCCTCTACCCAGCTTGATCATGCCTACAGTCCAACCAGCTCAGCCCACTGGCTGACTGACTGCCCAGCAAGCTCCCAGCACCCTCCCTGGGCCCTCAGCACTTAGAAATTTTACTCCCCAATCTCAGCTCCAAGGCCCTTGGTCAGCCCTCAGATCTGCCAAAAATGCAAGGGTATAGCCAGGGAAAAATTTTTCTCCAAATTTTTCTAAGTCAGGCCATTCTAATATTCATCAGGTCAAAAACCGTTAAATTTTTAAGAAAGCTCAGTAGCAGAGCGGTAAGGGATAGAGGCTACAGAGCTGAAGGTACCAGGTTCAAGCCCTACCCATTTTTTCAAGAAATATAAAAAAATTCTTTTTTTACTGGTAAAAAAGGGTCTCACCAGGATTTGAACCGCCGAGCTCACAGCTCCAGAATTCTGGGAGCTGTGAGCTAGCCCACTGCGCCAATCCGCCACTTAAAAAAAATTGCTCGTTTCTAATATATAAACCTTAGGATGGATAGGTCAAAAAAAAAAGTGTACAGAAAAAGCACATTTTGACCTATGACCTACGACCTATGAACTAATATATAAACCTTAGGATGGATAGGTCAAACAAAACTGTACCAAAAATTCACATTTTGACCTATGACCTATGAACTAATATATAAATGGATAGGTTAAACAAGAATGTACCAAAAATGCACCCTTTGACCTATGACCTATGACCCTTGCATGATCCAGAAGGGGAAAAGATAATGAAAACATTTCTGCTGATGCCTTAAGTTTATTTGTAGATCCAAAAACCCAATATTACATAAAATGAACAAGTTTAACGAGTAAAAGAAAAGACAATTACGACTACACAATACTAGTTAATCTTTTGACATTAAAAGTTACAAATTAAATATAAAATACTGAAATGAGGTAGTTTAAGCATTAAGCAAAAGTAAGATGTGTGTCGTCTCAAAATGTGCATATAAAACTGTTAGTTGCGACATTATTCCCTGTAAAATTGGCGTAAAATAATTGCATTCTCTTATCAAAAGGAAGGGTTTATATCAGCCCCTTGATCTAACCTCAGCAGGGTTTGAAATGTGGTAAATTTCAATTTGTAAAATGAGAACCCTTGTAGACTACACAGTGCTTGCAACACTAGTGCTTTCTATCAACTATTATACTTCCATATTCATAGCAAAAATTTATATTTCAAAGTTTCCATTTGTCCCAGCTAGTGGGTGCTACCGCTATCTAGCCACCCCTCACTTTAGTCATCTTTGATAAAATTACACTCTGAAACACGCATCTTAGTGTAAATTCAAAGTTAAAGGCAGTGGATACTTTTGGTAATTACTCAAGAAATACATTACCATAAAAACTTACTTGGTAAGGAGCACCTGAGAGCTGCTGATAGTATAAAACATTGTGAGAAACGACTCCCTCTAAAGTAATTAGTTTTTGAGAAAGCGGTAATTCTCTCACTAAAATATTTGAATCTGAGAAAGGCTTCAAGCATGAAGCCTATCTCAGGCATTTGAAAGCACACAATCATATGAAACAAGGGTGTTTTTCCCCCATTATTTCACAGGATGGTTATTTTATGCATACATGGTTGTTGGGATACACCAAGTGGTGATACTAGTCTTTGACAATTACCAAAAGTTCATTCTGCCTTTAAGTAATATTTCTTACAACTTTATAGTGATTTAAAAATATCAAAGTCTATATAATATCATCATCAATTGTTCCCTGCTAGAGGGCGCTAGCACTATCTAGTTGCCCCTCATTTTAGTCATTCTTTATAGAATTACATTCTGACACACTTAACTTAAATTAATAAAAAATTTAGTAATATTTCTTATTTCAGATAAAGTGGTTTTTAGAATGCGGGATCATTCTGAACTTTGAACACACTGATTTAATTAATTTAATTGCAACTGAGATACAAATTTCTTTATTTTTCTTATCACAGTTCCAGTAATAATAATAATAATTTATTCTTGATATAGCCTAGCCTTTTATATAAAGTCTCAAAACGCTGTACAGGAAATAAAGTACACCAGAAATCAGTAATCAAATAGTTAAATAAGTACCATAGAGTAAAAGCACACAATGAGACTAAAAGACCCACAATCACAAAAACCATGTTAAACATTAAACATTGCATAAACACTGTAAAGGTATAAAGACAACAGTTTAAAAACACAATTTTTTAAATAATACATTTCTAAAGCGAGGCTGCTTTTTCGCACGGCTTAATAGATGCGTCAATCACATAAACTGCAAATTAATATTCAATCTCTGCAGCGCCGGATTACAAAAAACAAAACACAATTGTTTATTTCATCGACGTCACTCAAGATTTTAATGACCTTATAAGTCATAGCCCGTAGTTCTCCTTTCCAGTTTCATTGATTCTTCATAATGATTCTCTGTAATGATTTATTATTGCATGACTAATTAAATATAATTAAAAGGTGGTGCATACATTGAAAACTGCTGTTATAAAAAGACAGCTTCAAAATCTTGTTAGTGACGTGCAAGTTATCATGTAGGCCTAGATAATATTGTAGTTAATTTTTTCAAAGATAGTTTTGATTAAACCATTTTAATCAATAACCGATAGTTTTTAGTCATTTGAATCAAATCACAGATGGTATTAGTTTACTCAGTTGTTAGTGGTGGAATTTATTTGATTTTCAACAAACAATGCTTAATAAGTTGTTTCCTCTTACCTACGAATCATTTGTAATTTTAAAAAAATTTAATGTTCATATTTATTGTTATTTATTTCTTATGTGACCACCCAACTCTGTAATCTTTTGGTTTTTAAACAGGAAAATTCCACCCTGTCTAGCCGCTATTTTTTTACCCCCCCCCTGTCTAGCGGTCTCCATAATCATATTTTCTTTCTGTGGTTAATTAGTAAATATTTGTAAATATTATATGAATACATATATAATATATCTATATACTGATAAAAATGTATTGTCATACACTTATTACTTTGAAAAAAACTTGTCGAGTGTATGTGAATTATGGAGAAATAAAATGATAACACATTCCTGTGCACTTTCACGGGTCTTAAGGACCAACAAAAACATCCTATTTCTATACGAAACAAAACCTATGATATCGGTTGCAATATTTTCAACGCGCGACGACTTATCCTGACTCACACTCCAACCCATCATTATCAACTTGTTAATTCTTGTTAGTGGTACACAAATCATATAGATAACATTGTATGGTTAATTTCAAACATCTAACTTCTTTTCATGGCTGAAACATTTCACTGTAGTTTCATTAATGTAAGTATGTGTATTAGTAATAAAGAGTAGTTAGTAATTTAAAACAAATCACAGTAGTTTTTAATTTCACCTATTACTGGTGAAATTTCATCTAATTTTGAAAAAAAAAATCATAATATGTTGAAAGCCCTAACTACAAATCATTTATAATTGTTATACATTTAATGTAATCTTTTGGTTACAGGAAAATTTACTTTTCCCCCTCTGTCCAGCAGTCTCCAATCATTGTATATTTTCTGTGGTTACTTTTTATACTTTATATATAACTTCATTTTTTTAAAATGTTATACATATATTTATAATCATGTCTTATCATACTCTTGTTACTTTGGAAAACTTGTCATATGTACATTGTCTGTGAATTATGGAGAAATAAAAACACAATCCCGTGTTGCACGGTCTTGTGGATGAACAATAATGTTATCTTTCTATATGAAACAAAAACTATAATATTAATCTCAATATCATCAACATGTTAAATTCTTGTTAGTGGTGCACAAAATTACAAATCGTAATATTGTACGGTTAATTGCCAACATTTATTTTTTTCAAAGACAGTTTTGACTGAAAGTTTATTGTAATAATTTCATTGATATATTAGTATATTTATTTTAATTTGTTATTTGTAATAAAAGTAAAACACCACTTGAGATTTGAGTTTAGATCCTCAAGCTGTAAGTCATTCATACAATAGATATATAATAACAATAATAACAAATTAGCTTGTTAGAAGAGTTTAAAGAATATATATTTGATAGTTTGAACTGTTGAGTTATTTGTTTCACTGAGAAGTTAGAAAGTAATTCATTGGTAGTAGTTTCATTAGTTTTATTTATCACCATTAACAAAAAAGAGCAAATCTACATGTAGGCCTAACTTATTCTTTACAGCTAAACATTAAGAGGACTTGAGTCACTGATTATAAAGTTCATATAAGTAAATGTTTTTATTAATGTAATTGTTGTTTAGGTTGTTCAAATGTAATTGTTTGATTAATGCTAGTAATCATAATTGTTGATAAGTGTTAATCTACATAGGCCTGCTTATGTAAGAGGGCTTCACACCCCCACACTACCCACATTAGTGATGTAACCTGTCCAAATAAATATAAATAACATTAACTAATAATTTGCCATTTTTTTACTGTCATTATTTGAAATACAATTTGGCAGCCTTCATAGGCCCTCAAGCAGACCCAAATCCCAAACTTGTATTTCTTTTGTCTCATTCTTGTTACCCCTAAAGGTGAAGTCATTGGATGAACATAATGTAAATAGATTTTTTATTTTTTTAAAGAAAATTATTGTATCTTACATGTATATTGAACTTTGGGTGTCAGCCTATATTTTATCATTGTTATTTTTAGCATCAATATCTTTAAAGTTAGTTCTTAAAAACTCATTTTCCATTGTTGTTAGTATTGTAAAATGTATAGTTATTCAAATTTGAAGCAAATAATTCTTAGATTTAATTGATTTATAATCAATTTATCAATAATTATCCATGTCATAATTTTCACTTAACTAATGTAATTGTTTGATTAATGCTAGTAATCATAATTGTTGATAAGTGTTAATCTACATAGGCCTGCTTATGTAATTCTGTTTAATTCACACCCCCACACTACCACATTAGTGATGTAACCTGTCCAAATAAATATAAATAACATTAACTAATAATTTGCCATTTTTTTACTGTCATTATTTGTATGTACTTCTGTGAATTATGGAGAAATAAAAACACAATCCCGTGTTGCACGGTCTTGTGGATGAACAATAATGTTATCTTTCTATCAATGATAGAGTTTGTTAAAGGTTAAAAACTTAATATAAAAAAATATAGAAATTGTTTAAGATTTAGCTACGTATTTGGGGGATTTAACTTATTTTTTAAATCATTGTAAGATCTGTTATGTTTAATGCATTTAAATAAAATTTATGAATTTTGATTTGAAGCCCTATTTAATTATGGAATTATCACATATTTGTTTTAAAATTATCATGAAATAGGCCTACTATTTTTTTAAAGGAGCATGTAAACTGCTGTTTTGTTGGTTAATTGTGACACAATATTATTTATAGGGTATTATTATCTGTAATAGATGAAGGTGTGCAGGACTTATTTTTATAGCAAGTGATTGGTGCAACGGGGATATTTTGGCATTTTAATAATTAATTTTTAATTTATAAATCGTAACTTATTTTCCGATTAAAGCAAAAATTTGCAGCTACTTGTAATGTGGCCCTCTATTTATAGTCTTTTTAATGAAGCCTTTTAAGCTATTTCTTTCCAGATGTTAATGGTAAAAACTTAATGGAATTTAGTAAATAAATCAGAATAAGTTGTTTTACAAAACAAATTTTGTCGTCAACAAAGTCCTATCCAGAATTTTTTTTTTTATATATAAACATTTTAGTATGATCAATTTCTTGTTTGATCCTGAGTCTAGCTTTCTCCATAATAACATTTTGTACTGGCTCATAATCTTTTTTCTCATATAATTATATTAGGTTCTGTATGCTCATACTTTTCATAATATGTCAATTTTTCTGTGAACTATGGAGGAATAAAATAATAACAAGAACGCATTCCAGCTCATTTTCAAGGGTCTTGTGGAAAAACAACAATGTCCTCTACTTATACCTGACAAAAATGCTCAAATCTCAACGCGCGATGACTTTATTTCCGCCCGACTCACACTCTAACCCATCGGCAGCAGCCTCGTTTACATATTTCAAAAAATTGTGTTTTTTAACAGAGTTAAACATAGAAAGTTATTGACTATGTCACTGATAAAGTTTAACATCACAAATAGTAATGCGGTATATGTAGTTCATGATTAGTGTTGCTTAGGAATATGAAGTGATTGATCAACAGTCATCTCAAAATGGACTCATAATCTTATAATTATAACTAACAAATACTTTATAAGTACACCATTGCAAGCATTTTAATTAATTTAGTTCTTATTTTTTCCAATATCATCCTGGTAAGGTTAGTCTAAAGCAGGGCCACCACGTGCAGGTCCCAGGATACCAGCCCCACGCGCTTTACTGAATCAGACAGGGCCTTCATACTATTTAAATGAGCGTCCAGTCCACGCACCCTTATGCAGGGCCCGCCCCCTCTTCCTACTAACGCGGTCCCTAGCCCCACGGCCTAGACTAGGAACTACTTCCGTTGGTCAACCATTTGTGATAACACCAGAACATCCCCGACGGTCGAGGATGCTGATGCACCTTTAAGATCAACCACCAGCTATTACCCTGGCCGGAAGTGAAACCCCACACGCCTCGCCGTGTGTCCAAGTCCCATTTTCGCAATTAAGTTTGGAATTTCCCGCGATTTACCACCATTAGATTCCAAACTGTTCGATCTCCGCACCACCAATCGAATCTCCGCATCACCAATCGAATCTCCGCACACAATCGAATCTCCGCACCACAATCGAATCTCCGCACCACCAATCGAATCTCCGCACCACCAATCGAATCTCCGCACCACCAATCGAATCTCCGCACCACCAACTGAATCTCCACACTACAAAGGCTCTAAGATCTCCAAGTTCATAGCTCAAAAAACGCGTATGTGCTTGCTTGCAATGGTGTTCTTATTTACAACAAGTTAACTGTACAGTGCTGCAAAAAACAGCCCACTATACGACGATAACAGAAAACATCAAAACATCAAACTAACATATTTACAATATCTTACAAATTAATTGAAGACAACAGATGGCTTGGTTGTTCATTATGATTGCTAGATGAACAGCTGAGATGTCTTGATGATACTGATGTTTACATATGCATTGCTTTCCTTTATACCCTGTAGCCCTGTATGTCAGTAGAGATGATTCTCGTTGCACTTGATTTCAGGGAACTATATAAAGCTTCATCTCTAGCATCTGAAAAGTAAAATTTACAGATGAGAAATTTTATACAAGCCAACAATTGCAATCATCAGTCATTTCATCGACTTATAACGCTTATAATTAAAATAACAAAAATTTACAAGTACACCATTGCAAGCATTTTAAACCATTTAGTTCTTTATAAATGCACCACCTATCGCATCTCGGCACCACCAATCGATTCTCCGCACCAACAATCGAATCTCCGCACCACCAATCGAATCTCCGCACCACCAATCGAATCTCCGCACCACCAATCGAAACTCCGCACCACCAATCGAATCTCGCACCACCAATCGAATCTCGCACCACCAATCGCATCTCCGCACCACCAATCGCATATCCGCACCACCAATCGAATCTCGGCACCACCAATCGCATCTCCGCACCACCAATCGAATCTCGGCACCACCAATCGATCTCCGCACCACCAATCGAATCTCTGCACCACCAATCAAATCTCCGCACCACCAATTGAATCTCCGCACCACCAATCGAATCTCCGCACCACCTAGCATCTCGCACCACAATCGATCTCCGCACCACCAATCGAATCTCCGCACCACCAATTGAATTCTCCCCGATCCCACCACCAATCGAATCTCCGCACCACCAATTGAATCTCTGCACCACCAATCGAATCTCCGCACCACCTATCGCATCTCCGCACCACCAATCGAATCTCTACACCACCTATCGCATCTCCGCACCACCAATCGAATCTCTGCACCACCAATCGAATCTCCGCACCACCAATTGAATATCCGCACCACCAATCGAATCCCCGCACCATCAATTGAATCTCTGCACCACCAATCAAATCTCCGCACCACCAATCGAATCTCCGCACCACCAATCAAAATCTCTGCACCACTAATTATTCTTCCCCAACAAACCAATAGAATCTTTGCACCACCAATCGAATCTCCGCATCACCAATCAAATCTCGGCACCACCAATCGAATCTCCGCACCATCAATTGAATCTCCACACCACCAATCAAATCTCTAAGTTCATATTTTAAAAAGTTGCATAAATGCTTGCTTGCAATGGTGTACTTATTTACATGATGCTACTGCTGCAAAAACAGCCCACTATACAACGATAACAGAAAACATCAAACTAACATACCTTAAAGTTGAAGACAACAGATGGCTAGGTTGTTCACTCATGTTTGCTAGATGAACAGCTGAGATGTCGTGATGATACTGATGTTTACATACACGTTGCTCTCCTTTACCCTGTAGCCTTCAAGATGCCAGTAGAGATGATTCCCTATGCACTTGATTTCAGGGAACTATTAGCTCATATCTGGCATCTGAAAGGTAAGTTTATCAGATTAAATGGTTCTAACATGCCAACAGTTGCAATGTGCAAAATCCCAGCTTGTTGTTTTTACAGCCATCATTGTTTTTTACTTGAATTTTAACCATTTCTTTTCTGATCCCCTTTTTTCCCCGTTAAAAATAGACATAGTACGTCCTCTGTGAGAAAGTTTGTTTACTTCTTTCTTATATCTTTCAGGGTAAGTATATGCGTGGGATGTTCAGGGTTTAATGATTAGTCCTCTCCCCTGACTGGGAAAGGGAGCCGGAGGAGCACTTTGATGGTAAGATGTCTCAGGTGCATAAATCCAAAGCTTGGGTCCTCCCTAGACCGGACCACCTGAAATGCTCATGTAAAGAGGAGGGATCTGTTCCTCCTCAGGAGTGTGACGGTTTATTCAAGTCGTATGGGATTCACGTCTAATGAACATATGTGTGCGAGAGGCTATGGACACTGAAGGCTTCTTTAGATTGACCTTGTTAGTTGCCTTCAGTCTTGTTGCTTTGGCTTCCATTGGTTCTTAAAAATTACCAGCAAAAAGGTCCATCCACAATAAGTGTTAATGTTTCAATGGGTTTGTGTGCGCCCTCCGATGGAAGAAACAGCACAAGCACATTTGCTTCACAAAATGAGGCTACCAGCATAGAGACCAGCTCAACTCATTTTACACTGAAAAGACTGGGGTTTCGAGGGGGTGGGATCTATGGGGGGATGGCAGTTCTAAAACCACAAACGGGAAAGACGAGTTGGCACTGGTAATGAGCTCAGTGCAGTTGTGTGTATGTGATGCAGTGGTCGGATCTGGATTACCCTCAATTTTGGGATAACCCCTATCGAGGGGATGCTGAAGCACGGTTAATTGTGCAAAGCCATTCCCATTGGTTTTGAGTAGTCCAGCCATGGTCAGGATATGGACATGGGGGCTGAGGTTGAGTGGGCTGAGGTTAAGTGATCTGAGGTTGAGTGGGCTGAGGTTGAGTGGGCTGAGGTTGAGTGGGCTGAGGTTGAGTGGGCTGAGGTTGAGTGGGCTGAGGTTGAGTGGGCTGAGGTTGAGTGGGCTGAGGTTGAGTGGGCTGAGGTTGAGTGGGCTGAGGTTGAGTGGGCTGAGGTTGAGTGGGCTGAGGTTGAGTGGGCTGAGGTTGAGTGGGCTGAGGTTGAGTGGGCTGAGGTTGAGTGGGCTGAGGTTGAGTGGGCTGAGGTTGAATGGGCCAAAGTTGAGTGGGCTAAGGTTGAGTGGGCTGAGGATAGGTCCAGGAACTCTGCCCTGTTAGTGGGGCAGATATGGGATGTACAGCCTGTAAAAACTCATCCCTTGATACAGAGTCAAAGCGATGTGTCTTGCCCCTCCGTGATTCGCCTTGACGAACTCTCCAAACTGGAGGATGATAGGGGCCGGGGATGTCTGCCTGTCTGATCTATTTTTACGGGTTTGGCCATGGATCGAGACTGAAGATGATTCAGAACAGACTATTAGCCTATGAACGGCTGATGTTGGGGGAAAATTTAACATCAACGGCAGTCTGGACGACTGAGTCATGCTTGATATCGTCACAGCCCCACTCTCTGGCCAGTTAACAGCACTAAGTGCCTAAGAGATTAAGCGACTGTGTCACAGCCTTTCTGTCCGTACAGGAGCCCATCCCGAGCCCATGTGGTGAGTGCCATGGAGCTCCGATGGAACAGTTGTTAAGCAATAATGGTGAGTGTAACTGGGCCCCGAAAAGGGTTGTACTTGCCCTACACCTACTATTCATTTTGGAGCTAGTCCCGGGGCTGGAGGATTTTTTGGATTTACCATTGCCGGGAAGACTCCCTTGTTGCCCATTCTTCCAACACACTGGCCAGGGCCTAAGATTGAATAGGGTCTTCTTTTGGACCCACAGAACTGCCAGCACTTGGGTTCTCCAGGGGCACAGAGTGCAAGGTGGGGGGGGGGGCTGATTCGATTGCAGGATATGAATTAGTGCACCCCTGGGAGAGGGTATTCCCCTGTTTTAAACAAGAGCAACAACATGTAATCTGCACAATTATTACAGAGCTCCATTTTGGCCCAGGAGAAAATATATAAAGTATATTTTGTGGGGTGTACCTTTTACTGGAGAGTACAGCTCCTTTATCACATGCTGGTCTTGGACATCACTTGTTGACAGGTAGATGTGTTTGGAGATCATATACATGACTGCAACAAAAACAAAATGCAAATTTTGCGCATTTAGTGTTTAAGAACATTACCCATCACTAACTTGCTTTTACCATTCCATTTTTTCTTCATTTAAAACTAAGTGATTAAACCCAACATTTTAAGCAGCAAAAAATTCAATGAATTTAAAATGAATTGTAATACTTCAAGAAAATTACTGATATTAAATTCTGTTTAAAGGGAAGGTACATGATTGGTAATCACTCTAAAAGTCATTGGCAATAAAAACTGACTTGGTTAGAAGTACAGCAACTTTTGATAGTATAAAGCATTTTGAGATATATTTTATATCAAAATAATGTGGATATGGAAAATTATTTCGGTTTTTATCCCCCAAAATTTGAATCTGAGAAATGTTTCTGTCAGAACTTTTCTCGGATCGTGTAACCCTATTAGGGATTATTCTTTATGCGTAGAAATTATTCGCTGCGGATTTTGGCGATTTTTCAAAAACACTACCACCTTTTGAAATGAAATTTTCAGGCATTAGTTTTATTGTATGTATTTAAATTTATATAGGATTAAAACAATCAAACGATCCCAAAAACCATAAATATAATTTGCCTTTAAACAAAAAAACCAGCATGCATTAAGCACAATTGTTAAAAAACTCCATGCTTTTCTCAGGGAATTCACCTTTTACTGGAGAAAGCAGCTCCTTTATCATAGGCACGTCTTGTACATCTACTTGTTGATGGATAGATGTCTTTGGAGATTCTAAGCCTGACTGCAACACAAACAAAATGAACGTTTTGCATCTTTTAGTGTTAAAGAACACTACGCATCAATAAAATAGTTGGGTTCAAATAGCTTGCCTTTACCTTCACTTTTTGTTATAATTTCAATTAAAAATAAGTGAAGAAACCCAACATTGTAAGCAGCCAAATATAATGTCTGGAGAAACTCATTGATTGTTTTGATTGTTGTAATAATAAACAACAGTGATTTTGAAGGATGGCAAATGCCTGTGCCAGTTCTCTTGAGGATTGGTGCTGGTATGAACTTTATCATCAGTAAACTGTCTCTCCGAATGAAACTTATCTAGCAAATGACAGACCAAATATTAAACTGTCAAGTAATGAACCACAAGGGAAACTGACTGGGTAAATTTCAAATAGTTTGGGGTTGAACAAAGAAAAATTGACTAGAGCGGGATTTGAACCAACGACCTCCGGATTAACGTACCGGCGCTCTACGTACCGACTGAGCTATCTAGCCCTATATTGGTGGTCTCCCTATTTTGTCAATTTTTGTTCGGGGGTGCCAGTCAGAAGCCATGCAACCGTTAACTGCCGTGTAGCCAGGGATCACAACCAAGTTTAAAAAGGTCGCATCCCCTCAAGGTGATCTCGTGGCTGCTGCTTCCCAGGTGGTATCGTAAATTACTGACATTAAATTAAGTTTCAACAAAAGCAACAGCATGTATTCTACACAATTATTACTGAGCTCAATTTTAGACCAGGTGTTAATATCAAAAGTATGCTTTTTACCTGAAGCACAGCTCCTGTACCATAGGCTGGTCTTGGACATCTACTTGTGGACGGGTAGATGTCTTTGGAGATTCTAAGCATGACTGCAACACAAACAAAATTAACATTTTCAGACACTTAGTGTTTGAGAACATGACCATCATTCAAACAATTGGGTTCAGATAACTCAATTGTACCTTTATGTTTTGTTATATTTTCAATTAAAACTAAGTGAATAACCTGACATTGTAGGAAGGAATAAACTTGTTTGGAGGAACTCATGCATTCCAGGATTATTTTGATTGTTGCAATCAAATTAAGCATTTGTGATTTTAGGGGATGTCAAATGCATGTGACAGATCTCTTGAGGATTGGTGCTGGTATAAACTTTATCATCATTGAGCTCTCTCTCAGAATAAAACCCACAACTTTGAACCCAGCCTTTTACTTCTGAAATCATTGCCAAAAAACATACAAAGGTCCTTGTGAATGAATTGTAATGCTACAATCATTACAGAGCTTCATCTGGGACCAGGGATAAAGTATAATGTTTGAGAATTCACCTTTTACTGAGAGTGCAGGACCTTTTCTACAGCCTGGTCTTGGACATCTACTTCTTGAAGGGTAGATGTCTTTGGAGATCCTAAGCCTGACTGCAACATAACCAAAAGGCACAACTTGTGCCAAATACAACCAATTCAGAACTTTACCCGTCATTTAAACAGTTCAAATAACTTGCTTCCATGTAATTGCGTTTGTAATACTTTCATTAAAAATAAGTGCAGACAACCAACATTATAAGCAGCAAAAAACTATTTGGAGGAACTCATGTTTTTCAGGGTTATTTTGATTGTTTCAGCAAAAATTAGCAACTGCGATTTTGTGAGAAGCAAATGCCTCTGAGAGTTCTATTGAGGATTGGTCCTGGTATGAATTTTATCATCAGTGAGCTCTGTCAGTATGAAATTTATCTAGCAAGTGTAAGAGCAAAATTTAATTTACCAAAGGCCAAGAATCTGGATTGATATTTGTGTTCAACATGAAACATCTTTAAGGACTTTACTCACATATTTAAAAGTGTTATTGAAAAGAAAAACCTGAAAATGGTTGCTAAACAACATTAAAAGACTGATCTGCACTTCTGTTTTAGGAGTATCACCATGCATTAATCACAATGATCAAAGAGCCCCATTTGGGACCAAATACTAAAAGTATATTTTCATTCACCTTTCACTGGAGAGTGCAGCTCCTTCTATAGGCTGGTCTTGGACATCTACTTGTTGACGGGTAGATATCTTTGGAGATGCTAGATTGACTGCAACACAAATACATTGCACAAATTGGGACACTTAGAAACATTCAAGAACATTAACTTGCTTTCATGTAGTTGCGTTTGTAATACTTTCATTAAAAGTAAGTGCAGAAAACAAACATTGTAAGCAGCAAAAAACTATTTGGAGGAACTCATGTTTTTCAGGGTTATTTTGATTGTTGCAGCAAAAATTAGCAACTGTGATTTTGTGAGATGAAAATGCCTGTGAGAGTTCTACTGAGGATTGGTCCTGATATGAATTTTATCATCAGTGATCTCTGTCACTATGAAATTTATCTAGCAAGTGAAAGAGCAAAATTTAATTTGCCAAAGGCCAAGAATCTGGATTGATATTTGTGTTTAACATGAGGCATCTTTAGAGACTTTACTCAAATATTTAAAAGTGTTATTATAAAGAAAAACCTGAAAATGGTTGCTAAACAACATAAAAAAGACTGATCTGAACTTCTGTTTTAAGAGTAACAACATGCATTAATTACAATGATCATAAAGCCCCATTTGGGACAAAATACTAAAAGTATATTTTCATGGTATTCACCTTTCACTGGAGAGTGCAGCTCCTTCCATAGGCTGGTCTTGGACATCTACTTGTTGACGGTTAGATATCTTTGGAGATGCTAGTCTTACTGCATCACAAACACATTGCACAAATTGGGACACTTAGAAATATTCAAGAACATCGCCAATTATTATAACAGTTGGGTTGAGATAACTTGTGTTTACCTTCAGATTTAGTTTTATACTTTACATACAAATATGAAGAAAACCAACATTGTAAGCAGCAAAAAACTGTTAGGAGGAACTCATGCATTCCAGGATTATTTTGATTGTTGCAATCAAAATAAGCATTGGTAATTTGGGGGGATGTCAAATGCCTGTGAAAGATCTCTTGAGGATCGGTGCTGGTAAAAACTTTATCATCAGTGACCTCTCTTTCAAAATGAAACTCACAACCTTGAACCCAGCCTCTTACTTCTGAAATGATTGCCAAACAACATAAAAATGTAATTGTGAATGAATTGTAATTCTAAAAGAAAATGACTGATATTATTGTCTGTTTTAGCTAGAGCAAAAACAGACATTCTGCACAATTATTACAGAGTCAAAATAAGCAAGTGTTTTGTTGGATGTCAAATTGCTGGTATGAATTTTATCATCAGTTAGCTCTCTCTGTCAGAATGAAACTTATCTAGCAAAAGGCATGCCAACTATTACAGAACTTCATTTTTGACCAGGGGTAACTATTGAAAGTATTGTTTTTGAGAGTTCACCTTTTACTGGAGAGTGCAGCTCTTTTATAACAGGCTGGTCTTGGACATCTACTTGTTGACGGGTAGATATCTTTGGAGGTGCTAGATTGACTGCAACACAAATACATTGTACAAATTGTGACATTTAGAAACATTCAAGAACATTAACTTGCTTTCATGTAGTTGCGTTTGTAATACTTTCATTAAAAGTAAGTGCAGAAAACCAACATTATAAGCAGCAAAAAACTATTTGGAGGAACTCATGTTTTTCAGGGTTATTTTGATTGTTGCAGCAAAAATTAGCAACTGTGATTTTGTTAGATGAAAATGCCTGTGAGAGTTCTACTGAGGATCGGTCCTGATATGAATTTTATCATCAGTGATCTCTGTCACTATGAAATTTATCTAGCAAGTGAAAGAGCAAAATTTAATTTGCCAAAGGCCAAGAATCTTGATTGATATTTGTGTTTAACAGGAGGCATCTTTAGAGACTTTACTCAAATATTTAAAAGTGTTATTATAAAGAAAAATCTGAAAAAGGTTGCTAAACAACATAAAAAAGACTGATCTGAACTTCTGTTTTAAGAGTAACAACATGCATTAATCACAAAATACTATAAGTATATTTTCATGGTATTCACCTTTCACTGGAGAGTGCAGCTCCTTCCATAGGCTGATCTTGGACATCTACTTGTTGACGGGTAGATATCTTAACACATTGCACAAATTGGGACATTTAGAAATATTCAAGAACATCACCAATTATTATAACAGTTGGGTTGAGATAACTTGTGTTTACCTTCAGATTTAGTTTTATACTTTACATACAAATATGAAAAAAACCAACATTGTAAGCAGCAAAAAAGTGTTAGGAGGAACTCATGCATTCCAGGATTATTTTGATTGTTGCAATCAAAATAAGCATTGGTAATTTTGGGGGATGTCAAATGCCTGTGAAAGATCTCTTGAGGATTGGTGCTGGTAAAAACTTTATCATCAGTGACCTCTCTTTCAAAATGAAACTCACAACCTTGAACCCAGCCTTTTACTTCTGAAATGATTGCCAAACAACATAAAAATGTTATTGTGAATGAATTGTAATTCTAAAAGAAAATGACTGATATTATTGTCTGTTTTAGCTAGAGCAAAAACAGACATTCTGCACAATTATTACAGAGTCAAAATAAGCAAGTGTTTTGTTGGATGTCAAATTGCTGGTATGAATTTTACCATCAGTGAGCTCTCTCTGTAAGAATGAAACTTATCTAGCAAAAGGCATGCCAACTATTACAGAACTTTATTTTTGACCAGGGGTAACTATTGAAAGTATTGTTTTTGAGAGTTCACCTTTTACTGGAGAGTGCAGCTCTTTTATAACAGGCTGGTCTTGGACATCTACTTGTTGACGGTTAGATGTCTTTGGAGATGGTCAGCTTGACTGCAACACAAACAAAATGCACAATTTATCAACAAGCTATCAACATTTGGATACATCAGGCCCTTGCACAAATTGTGTTTCCATTGACTTGCCTCCAGTCAGCAGTATATTTAAAAAGCCTACAAAAATGTTGACAAAACTGAGCGAGTTTTAAAAATACTTTATTGAGAATGTAAATAATTTCACTTGAAAGATTCCTTTATAATTTGCATTAGCCTTTTGAATGGCTATCTAAAGAAGCAAGTTTGACTAGCCCACACCGGGCTAGTGACTAAACTGAGCCCTATGGGTGGGATGTGTTTCTCCAATGTGGCTGGTCATGGCTCTTTATCTGCAGTTACTCATCAAGACCTGAGAGGGTTGAAGTTGTTGTTTTGATTAGCTACAGAATAGCAAATGTTGTTACTTTTAACTCACCATGATCATATCTCATTGCATTATTCACTTGGCTAAGACATCTAGATTAGAGAGCTCTTAACTGGGATCAGCCCTGTCAGCTGGAAGTAAAATGAAACTTGTAAAGGGCATCCTTAGTAGAGCAGCTTCCCGTGAGAAAAAGCAAGATCTAAAAAATACCTGTTAAAGAGGTTGGGCCACGCTAGAGGTCACTCTTAAACATTTTTTTTACATCCCTAAATACACCTATATCTACCAATAAAACACTGTGACAAAGTTATAGAATGAATGGTTATTCGTTTACAATGCAGTTTCCAAGCCTCTTTTCACCCCCGCCTTCAGGCAAAATCGGAACAACAGCAGTCGGTGCCAGAAAGCCGTCTCCAAAAATTTAAAAGAATAGTGACGTCGCAGTACGTACCCCTCTGTCAAACAGCTGTTTGTTGTTACTCATTGAGCATTGCTCAGTACAGACCATCCGGGCATTAAATACGTAAAGTGACGTCATGTTTGTTTGCTGCCCTCATATACGGGATTTTGATAAAATAGTTTAGGCGGCGGGCTAGTGTACGGAGTAAAAACTCCCTGCAAATATCACTTCTTTTGTTAATGTAATGTTACAAAAGATGCAACCAATTATAGAAAGCAGAAAACTAAAAAATAACGTCAACTTCAATCACCATGGCCCATCCTCTTTAAGTATTGATGCTCAACAGCAACAATCCCATTATTTCACTCACAGATTTTATTTAGGAGATTTTCTTACCTGTGAGGACTGTGTTCATCCAAAATATGTCTCAGCTTCAATTGGAAGGCTAGTATCCTGAATGTCTGGACTCCACAATGAAGTCAAGATCCCTGTTCATTGCCCCTGGTGAACATTTCCATCCTAGTAGGAGAACATCTCAACTGTATGGATGGTTCATCTTATTTACCGTGCCAAAACAAGAGGTGGAGGTTACCCTAGGCAGCCATCTGAAAAGTAAAAAAAACTAAAACCTTCAAATTTACATTAATTACTAAAAGAGTGCACTCGTTCTGATCCTCTTCATTAAACACATTATTCAAACAATCAGTGAAAACTTCATTAAATTGACAAGTAACATTTTCAAGAAAACAATAAATACTATAGTTTGTAGTTTGTTACCGATTTTTTTTTCTGTAAATAACATTTAGTAGTTTTGGACTGTTAAGAACAAATGATTTTGGAAGTCTTAAAATGCCATTTTCTCATTTTTGAAAGAGTGATGGAAATATTCTAGGCAGGATTTAATCAGTGCTTAACAATCCTGGCATTGCCATTGTTCATGTGGAGACCGTCTTAGAAATACAGTCAGATTGTTGGAATAGGTTGGTATTCTCCAGCCATTCGATGGTGTCATCGTTCAGGTCCACAAGGCTTTGATGTTCTTGGGAAAAACTGAATATAGTGCAGGAGTTGATGAGGTGCTCAACTGTTTGGTGGGTGCCCCACTTGCATCTGTCTGAGGGCTCGATATCCGATCTTCTGTAGAAGGAAATGCACTCTCCCCCAGAAAGAACAATCCTGTATTTAAACTTTAAAGAGATGGTTAATTTTTGATTATCGAAAGAATGCAAAGATTCAAACCTTGCAAGTTTTCAGTTGTGATGAGGGTTTATGTCCTGTCCAGCATCCCATCTCTCTGGTATGTCAGAGTCAGCATTTCCTTGGTTATCAACATGGTTTTTAGGCTCCTTTTGAAATGTAGTGTTCAGCCAACACCATGGTTTCTTCTATCACAGGTTTTCCTGTGAGATTACTAATAATATGAACTATCTTTATTACATTGTATTTATGGTCCATTATTGAAACTGTTCAAGATTTTAAGTAGAATCTGTGCTTGTTTGTTGTTTCCATTGATTGTGAAGGTTAGCTAGAGATATTACATTAACTGTTTCTGGTAACATGGATTAATCCATATCTTATGCCTAACTAAAGCATTGCATTCTCTCACCACACAGTAGCTACACTAGGTGATGACAGCCTGCAAAGTCTCTAACAGAAAAATGTCGTTTGAGGATGATTACTCATAAAAACACATACATCAGTTTTTAAACTCATTACTTTTTGTGCTTAAGCAGCTCTATGTACTAGTAATTTGGGCATAGATCTCCTGCTGATGTGCTTAAAAGCCTTTGCAGACCAAATTAAATAATTCACGGGCAAAGAACATGACATTACCCTTGAAGATTGGTTTTGTGACATTTATGCATCAATTACATCAAGGCCTCTTGCCAACGAGGATAAAATGATTTTTCATGATCCAGCACCTGGATGGAGCAGCTAGAGAGAAAGTTAAGCTCTGCCCCCTTGACCGACAATAACACAGTTGGTTTCAATTTTGCACAAAGTGCTTGGGGTAAAAAATGATGGTGTCAATCGCAAAGAAATTGTGTTTGAGTGTTAACAGAGATTCAGTTTCCTCAGGGATTTCTCACACCATTTGATGGAGGGCCTAAACAAATTCATAAACAAGTGCCCTCAATTAAGTTCATCTAAAGACCACTACTATGTGATCCATTTTCTGAGGGTGAATCTGATTGGGTTTTACAAAAACATTTAAAGAAACAGTGAGTCGTAAGATGACTGAGTGGGCCGAAGAAGAAAATGACACAGTCCTAAAGCGCAAGGTTACTGTTCAGTGTGACCTGACCAACTCGGCTGAAGAAGTTAAACAAATGAGAGGTTTACTAGAAAAGCAATAACAACTCATCAAAGAGCAACAAGCACAAATCAACCAGCTTTGAAAGGTAGCGTCGGCATGTGCTCAACATGAAACGTCTTCTCCATCCAACATAAGCAATGGGGAACAATTGTTCATCTTCTTCATCCAATCATCTTAGACCCTGCTGCAACCACCGTCAGTGGAGAGAACATCGCACTGCAAATTTATTCAGAAAACTACTTATAGAGACCCAAACTGAGTTAGCGCAGTACCGTAAAGCCAAAGCTAAACGCAACTCTGCTGAATGGTATAAGAAGACGAAGTTACACACTTCAAAAATCGCAACATCAAAGTAGGGCCTCCCATTGACAAAAACCCTCAGGTGGGCAGGATTGAAATAAGTTCAACACACACCAGTAAGATCTTCAGGATCACTTTGTTGGGGTATCCCCAACAATGGAAGTTAATATTGGAGGTGTTTAAAGAACAGTGCCTTGATGGTTATATCATCACTGAGGAGTTCTTCAAAAGTTTCTTGAAGCCATGGGAGAAATTCTTGTAATGGAAGGTCTCTGGTTATCCGTCACTTGTGTATTGGGTTGAACTTGCATACATTGGCTATACCTTGAGTTGGATTTTGACATAGGGGTCAACTTACGGAGTATGGGGAGCAACAACTGATCCGATGGTCTTGGGTATGAACATCATATCCTCTGCAACCGCAAGTGGGGTGAACATGGCAGAACTAGCAGGAACCCATGATGTTAAAAATCAAAAATGTTCTTAAGTGCATACGGTGGCTGGTATTTAAACTTTCATTCCTGCACAATCTTGGGTCAGAGTTGAAGCTACAGGTAAAATAAGCTGGGACCTAGAGAAATGTTGGCAGTCTTTTCTTGGTCTACCATCATTGACAACACATGTACAGTGGACATGCACAATAGGATGGTCAATCTATCTTGAGAAAGACTTATTTTGTAGGTGAACAATTTTGGTGTCCAGTTGAGTCCATCACTGGAAGGATTTGCACATAAGTCCAATTCAAACAGGTGTCTGTCAATGAAGTCATGATCTTGGCATCTGAAAAATTATCTCCTTCCGAGTCAAATAACGTCCAGTCCACGTTGATTTGTCAGAATTTGATGGAACCAAAGACCAGTTTGCTCAGATAAACTCTCTCCTTCACAAGCATCGTGATACTTTTGTAACGAACCAGTTTGATTTAGGTGATACCTCCACAGAAACCCATCAAATTATATTGAAATCTAATGAACCGCTCACACAACCCTTTCACAGAATAATGCCAAATCAATTTGATCTCCTCCAAGCAGGTGCTATCAGAGAAAGCTGCAGCTCAGATGCACCCTCAGTGGTTCTGGCTAGGAAGAATGATTGTTCCTTATTTATGTGTGTAGACTATCGTCCAATGAACTCTCAAACGCAGCCCGTCGTTTTTCATTACCTCGCATCTGAGACTTCCTGGATGCTCCAACTGGTGCCAAGTGTTTTAGCACACTCGATCTGGTAAGTGGTTACTTACCATTAGGTTAGGATGCATGAAGACGTTCGTGAGAAGACCACTTTCACAATCACATTAGGGCTGTACGAGTGCAACCACATGTCCCTTGACCTTTAAGCACATGCAACCTTTCAAAGACTCTTGCAGAGGTGTTTCGGTGGCGTCACATTCTAAATGCTGTTAGTTTTAATGATATTCTCATCTACTCTCCAGCCTATGAACAGCACTTGGAGCACTAGACCCTCAGACTCCAGTCCAACCCCTTGAAGCTGAAGCCCTCAAGGTGTCATCTATTCCAGCACCAGGGTCTCGTATTGAGGGCCATATTCTGTCAGCAGAGGGCACAGCATTCAATGGTGGATAAACAAGTGCAGTGGCTGAATGGCCAGTTCCACAAACATTGAAACAATTCAAACTGAGGAACTTTCTTGGGTTTGCAGGCTATTACCAGAGATATGTGCCGTCATTCTCAAAGATAACAGGTGACTTGTATTCTTTGGTTGGGATGTGCCAATAGAGGTCTCCAAGCTACTTTTACAGGCGATGGAATGAAACCTGCCAGGAGGGGTTTGACCAACCAAAGAATTTATTTACCTTTATACCTGTTTTGGGTTATGCAAACATTACCCTGCCCTTAAATTTTGGTGACGATACCAGTTTAGATGGAATAGGTGCAGTTCTTTCTCAGTACAAGACGAAAGACGTAGGATGATAGCTTTTGCCAGCCATACTCTCCGCCTTATGATGAGGCATGCAACAATATAGTTGGAACTTCTTGGTTCAAGGATTATCTGTATGGAAGCTCCTTTGGAGTATGGACCTATAGGCAACATCACACTAATCAGACCTGGTTGGGATGTGCCAATAGAGGTCTCCAAGCTACTTTTACAGGCGATGGAATGAAACCTGCCAGGAGGGGTTTGACCAACCAAAGAATTTATTTACCTTTATACCTGTTTTGGGTTATGCTAACATTACCCTTACATAGAGTAAAACTGCAGACAACACATCTGGATGCTATCAGAACGGAGATGAGTGGCCAGGCTTAACATCTATAATTTCTAAATCAGGTATAGATCGGGTCTTTAAACGCCAACATGTTTCTCAAAATATAACAAAAGAGTTAAGGACAAATCAGCGGGAGATCTCGTTCACAAAAACATCTCCTTCCGCTGCTCCTTTGGAACTACAAGTTGCAGGTACATTAGAACACTAAGCCGCAACCGAGAGCCAGCAATACAGTAGCTTTACAGAAATCATCATTCCCCTCGTGATAATAATAATAAATCGTTCTTATAAAGTGGACTACACACAGAGTCCCAAGCGCTGTACAAAGTCAGAGAGTTCAAACAAAATTTAAGTTAGAATGTAACAAATGGGTGTTGAGAAGGCGTTTAACTTGATCTACAGTTTGTGCGTCTTTGATGTTTGTTGGGAGCTTGGGAGAAGACGTAGAAAAAACACGCTGGCCGTATGACTTTGTCGATGCCGATGAACAGGTAAGTAGAGCTTGTGATTGGGAGCGGAGTTTTCTTGGAGGCTTATATTCGTGAATAAGATCTTGTAAATATGTTGGTGCGTAGCCGTGGATACAGCTGTTGGGGAGACAAAGGGTTTTGCACACAATCCGTTGTTTAACCGCCGGGAAGCCAGTGCTAGTCGCAGAGATTGTAAATATGGTCACAGGTTTTGGATCGTGTGACCAATCTGGCTGATGAGTTCTGAACTGGCTGTAATTTGGAGATTTTTAAGTGTAGACCAACAAGAAGACTGTTACAAAAATCAAGGCAGCATGTTATGACAGCGTGGACCAGCCTTTCTGTAGTGGATTTGTCAAAAAGATTACAAATTTGTCCAATCTTGTGCAATGCAAGGTATAAATATTTGCAGAAATTTCTCACATGGATGTCCATCTAGAGATTGTTCTGAAAGTTAACACCTAGATCTTGTACTTTCTTGAAAAGTTCTATTGGAAAGCTGCCGATGGAGCACTCGTACTAAAAAGAATTTCAGTAACTGCAGCAGAAAGACCCTACAATTTAGGGTTCGGCTTTGAGATGCGACCAGAGGCGGGCTGTGGTGCAGGGGCTTGGGCGATGGCAGGTTGTGGTGGAGGGGCTTGGGCGATGGCGGGTTGTGGTGGAGGTGGAGGGGCTTGGGCGATGGCGGGTTGTGGTGCAGGGGCTTGGGCGATGGCGGGTTGTGGTGGAGGGGCTTGGGCGATGGCAGGTTGTGGTGGAGGGGCTTGGGCGATGGCGGGTTGTGGTGGAGGGGCTTGGGCGATGGCGGGTTGTGGTGGAGGGGCTTGGGCGATGGCAGGTTGTGGTAGAGGGGCTTGGGCGATGGCAGGTTGTGGTGGAGGGGCTTGGGCGATGGCGGGTTGTGGTGCAGGGGCTTGGGCGATGGCAGGTTGTGGTGGAGGGGCTTGGGCGATGGCGGGTTGTGGTGGAGGGGCTTGGGCGATGGCGGGTTGTGGTGGAGGGGCTTGGGCGATGGCAGGTTGTGGTAGAGGGGCTTGGGCGATGGCGGGTTGAGGTAGTGGTTCCTGCGGAGGCATGTAGAAGTCGGGCAAGTGCTGTTGTTGTGGGAGTGGTTCAGAGATGGGTAAGAGGTGTCTCCGGTTTCGGCAATATAGCTTGCCTTGGGCATTGACGATATAGGATCTGGGGTTGCCAGAATGCCTTTGAACAATGCCAAGTTGATTGGTCCTTTGGGTGTTTGGAGACGGACAACTTGCCCTGGGTTCAGTGGTCGGAGGAGTTTTGCAGATTTGTCATATGAAGACTTCTGCTGCTGGAGTCGCTTTGGTAACTGCGCTGTGACGCATTTGTAGACGTTGGGTTTAATGAGTGGGGTCGAGCTGGGGATGGTTGTTCGAAGACTCCGTGAAATGAGACGTTGAGGGTTGGTTGGGACGTTGCGAAGGTCGGATCCTTCGCGTTTTGTCTTCTCAAGGAGTAGTTTGGCGCGCTTGACGGAGCTTTCTGCGTGTCCGTTGGACTGGGGGTAGTAGGGACTACTTGTTGTATGCTGGAAACCCCATGACTGTGCAAACTGTTTGAAGGCGAAGCAATCATTTGTCGTGCGTTGTCACTGATGACGATGCGGGGGATTCCGTGGATGGAAAATTGTCTTTTGATACCTCAATGACTGTGGAGGCACAGGTGTTGTCGAGCGAAGCAAAGTCAAACCAGCCAGAGTATGCGTCGCTAAGGGCTAAGTAATCTCTGCAGTTCAAATGGAATAGGTCAACACCGATAAGTTCCCAGGGGAGACTGGGTGGTGGGTAGCTTTTCAATGGTTCTTTCTGTTAGTGGGCTTTGGTAGCATTGCAAACTGTGCATCCAGAGACAGATTGTTCAATATTCATGCACATTGATGGCCAGTAAACTATATCTCTGGCTCTGCGTTTGGTAGTTTCGATACCCGGATGACCTTCATGTAGTAATTCGGTGTATTCCGTTTGCAGTGACTTGGGAATGATGGCCTTTTGTCCCTTCAAGATGATGCCAAGTTCGAGAGTCAGTTCATCTCTGAATGGGAAGTAGGGGCGAGCATCGGGTGGGGCATTGTTGGCGTTTGAAGGCCATCCGCGACTGATGACATCAGTTAGCTGTTGCATGGCGGAATCACAGGCGGTTGCTGCTTTGAGCTGAGCAAGTGGCATATCGGAGATTGGTAGGAGGGTCATGACTTGCAGGTCGAGGTTTTTGGTACCAGTTGTTGACATGGGAGCATGTGACAAAGTGTTGGCGATAAAAAGTCCTTTCCCTTTCTTGTACACAAGGGTGATGTTATACTTTTGCAAACGAAGAAGCATGCGTTGAAGCCTGGCAGGGGCACTGAGCAGAGGCTTTTTGACAATGGTGACCAATGGCTGGTGATCAGTTTCAACAATATGTCTTTACCATATATGTAGTCATTGAACTTGGTGCAGGCAAACACAACGGCAAGCAGTTCCTTTTCAATCTACGCATACCGTTGTTCGGTGTCGGTCATAGTGCGCGAAGCGTATGCGACAGGGTCGCCCTCTTGTAGGCAGGCTGCACCAAGGCCAAACTTTGAAGCATCGCAGGTCGCTGTGACGGGCTTCTTGACATCAAAGTACTGGAGTGACGGTGCATGAGCGATCTTGGCCTTGATTTCCAAAAATACTGCGTTGTGACAGTCCAACCAGCATCAATGAACTTCATTATGTGTGAGCTCGCAAAGCGGGGCTGCTAAGTCGCTTAGATTCGGTATGAACTTCGCCAGGTATGTCACCATGCCAAGGAAGCGTTGTAAGGCAGTGACGTCCTGAAGTGGAAGCATGTCGTTAATAGCACTGACTTTGGCTGGATCGGGCCTAAGGCCGTGGCGGTGGAGACGTGACCGACGTATGACACTCGTGTAAGACCAAATCGGCATTTCTAGGGGTTGAGACACATGTTGATTTTGCGTATCCGATTAAGGACAGTTTTCAGGTTTTGATCATGTTCCTCTTTGGTACGTCCACCAACTAGAATGTCATCTACAATGGAGGAGCATGGCAGATCAGCAAACAACTGCTCCATGGTTCTCTGGTATACATCAGAGGCAGAACAAATACCATAGGGATGCAGAGAAAACGGTATCCGCCGTGTGGCGTGCTAAATGTAGTCAGCAGTGATGACTGATAATCGAGGGGAATCTGCCAGAAGGAGCATTTGGCATCAAGCACTGAGAAAACAGTGGCACCATCCATCTGGGCGGCAACTTCCTCTACTGTTCGGTGATGTGGGCGCTTTAGGGCTTGGTTAAGGTCACGAGGGTCGATGCATAAGCAAATCTCTTCGGTGTTTTTCTTATGAGTTGCGACCATAGAGGAAACCCAGTCTGTCGGTTCAGAGACTGGAGTGATCATACCGAGGGTAGTCATGCGCTTGTTCTTGTCTTGCATTGCTGCTGGGATGCGCAGTGGGGGACGTACAACTGGTGTGGCATTAGGGTAGATGGTCATGGAGTAGATGACAGGTAGTGACCCGAGGGAGCCGTCAAACAGGTCTTTGTAATCTTTGAAGATCTGTGTCGATGTTGTGTCAGTTGAGACGTGGTAGACCATGTTATTGACAGACAACAGGCCTAGGCAGAGGCAATCAGTCAATCCGAGTATAGCTTTCACTTTGGCATCAACAATGTGAAAGTCAATCATGTGATCAGTCTGTGATGATTCAATGCAGCATGGCAGTGTAGCTAGTCCATCTGTGTGGAGCTCGTTCCCTCCATAAGCATAAGCTATGAGCGTGGTTGTCTTTGAACTGTCAATAGACTTAGGCGATGAGATCACATTGTAGAGCTTCATGGGTAGGACATTACACCGTGCACCTGTGTCAAGTTGGATGGGAACATGTGTGCCATTCACCACAAGTGTAGCATGAATGTCATGCTTCGAGTTTAGGTTGGTTTGGTCTAAGCTCGAATGTGGAAAAGTTCTTGCTCATCCACAATAGAGTCGTCCTCCTCTGAGTAGGAGTCGGGGTTGACGCTATATATGCGGCGGCTGCTAATTGGCAGTAATCACCATAGTGATTCTTTTTTGTTGCACTAGTGACAAGTTTTGCCATAGGCTGGACATTCAAACCTCTTGTGAAAAGTACCACAATTTCCACAAGGTTTTCTGGGTTGTTGTTGCTGTGTTGGTCTACGGCGTGCAGATTGTTGCCATTGGTTGGACTTACTTGGCTTTGAGCGTTGGGCCTGTTTCTTTTTGAAAGCATTGACGCTGGAACCAGAATCTGCAGTGACGCTGGAACTGGAAGAGGCTGTCAGCATTTTAGCCTGGTCACCTGCGAGCTGCATTGATTGTGCAAGTTCCACTGTGCGCTTGAGGTCGAGTTTGTCCTCTGGTTGGGCAAGCAGGGATTTCTGGATCCGTTCATCCTGTACACCAAAACAAGCCGGTCTCTCAGCATCTCGTTGAGATTTTGTCTGTAGTTACAGTCACTTGCAAGTGCACGCAGTGCTGCTAAGTATTCAGCAATTGCCTCACCAGACCGTCGGTATCGGTTGCTGAACTGAAAACGGGCGATGATGCTGGACTTTACATTAGCCATGTCTCTTTCTTGTTGAAAAATTCTCCAATAGAGCCGAAAGTGGCTATGATGAATTAAGAAATAGTTCTTGTACTTACTGACACCATAAAAAAGGTTGACAACTTTGTTTAGTTAGAGGCTAGTCGAGCTTTATTCACGGATGATACGAGCATGAGTAGTTACATGTGAGCAGCCATGGTGGTGCATTATGGGAAGTAAACATTAGACTTGAGTCAGTCTACTAATGGCGTATCGCTACACTGCCCTAAGGGGCAGGGACCGTCTCCTTCAGAGAGAAAGCTTGAACCTTAACTTGTTTAGTCCTTCTCAGGCAGAGAACGAGTAGTTGAAATAACAGGGTTCTATACTGGAAAATCATCCAAAATGGAACTGAGATAAAACAAAGCTCTTACTACCAGTTTGTTTAGAGCCTATTCTTTCTTCACTGCATCACCAGAGTGGCCAGCAGGGAGTTGAGCGACCATTTGGTCTGATCAAACATATTACTGGCCTGGTATGTTTTGGGACATTACAGCACTGTAAGAGGTTCATCTTCTCGAAACTTCCATTTCTTAAACCAAGAAATCTCTTGGACATTTGATTGCATCACGCCCCCTTGAAGTGGTTGCCATTGATTTCAGATTGAACTGAGAATGTTCTCGTCATTCCGGATAGTTCCTCTGAGTATACACTTGGCCGTTCCAATGAATGATCAGACTACCCTCACAGCTTCAACAGTTTCAGTAAACAATTGGTTTGTAAAATTTGGAGTACCGGACATGATCCATCCCTCTCATGTTACGCCTAGAGATGGCTGCTGCATAATGAAACTTATCCAGAACTGAGTGTTTCAGCCTTCCTGCCAGCTTCTGTTGTAGAGTAGATGCCTCTAGCGCTACAGCTTGTTTAATGGTATCAATCGAGCGCATGGGTGGTTGTCTGTGAGGTCTATTTCCAGCTATGGCTCCGTCCATATTGATCTTTGGGTATCTGGAGTTTGGTATCCTTTTGTTCTGACCAAAGTACGATAGCCTCTTTGTTTTTATTATATGAACTGTGTCTAGCATGATGCTAGCTCTGGTCTTTATGTTCTTGTTTCTTATCCTATCTCTTCTGGAAATCCCCAGTGTCCTGGGACAGGGAATCTCAAAGACTCACAATCGGTGGTTGTTGGCTTTTTTGAGAGTCCAAGTTTCAGAGCCATACGTAATGACGAAGAGGACAAGAGTCCTGTACAGCTTGAACTCAAACTGCACTGATGTCACCTTGAAAGCAGCAGCGGACAGCAAAGCCAAACCGTATCCTTTCACTTTCAGAGACTTGGTCTACATCAATCACATCAGTTCAAGGGCCTTCATAAAGTTTAAGATGCCTATTTGTCACAGCTCTACAGAGTCATCAAACAACCCGATCACAACAATCTTGTGGATATGATCAAATCGCTACATAATTTTGATCTGAAGAAAAATGTACACTCAACGGAGTTGAAGTTAGCATGAGCAGACGAAGAAGATCCCGACAACTCCAAAGAGCGTCTGGCAAGTGAAGAAAAGAAATGCCATAGATTGCAGCTCTAGTTCAGAGTTAGAAATGGAAATCATGGTTGACCACTTAAGTTGCTATAGTGAGTCTGCAAGATGTTGCTGTTGAACCTCAATCAGTTCAAATGAGCAGACAAAGATTACAGCACCATAGCTTTATAATATTACAACTACATATACAGCTGGGAAACACAGCAATCCTTTTTCGCGAGCCCCGCTCAGCTACCTCACACAAGCAAATCTCAACGAAAGTAGTTCAAGTTAAATGGTGACCAATGTTTAAATAAGATCGAACAGGGATTTCTCTTGTTCGCTTTGGGCAGTATGATCTCTGTATGTATGCTTTGTGTATTCATACAACCATGAAGCTGATGTCGATGATTCTATCATTCGAGATACAATCACAAATGATGAAGAGATCAATGAACCACTGATAAACCGGAATGAAGTGGAACAAGCTATAAGCAATGAGAAGCAACAAAGCACCTGGTATCGAAAATTGTTCCCGGTACCCGAATTAAGAAAAAAGATGGTTGAGTTCTTCCTAAAGATAGGCCTACATGTATGCAATGATTGCTTGAGAAAAGCCAAATGGCCGCCACAATAATTTAACTCCATTTGATACCATACCCAATAAAGAAAACTTCAAAGCATGTGACAACTATCAAACAATAAGTATCATCATCAGTTATGCAAGTAAAACAGGTCTCATAATCGTCCAAACTGAATATCCTCGTATTGAAGCCATTTTGGACTAAGCATAGGAACGGTCTGGTAAAGTCAATGGCACAATAGAACAAAATTGCCAATATTCAGATTCTCTGGGAGAAAAACAGAAACCAGCAACAACAAATATTTTACAACTTCATAAACTTCATAAACTTCAAAACGGAATTCAACAGCGTATGACATGGAGCACTATGGCACACTGGTAAAGTCAATGGCACAATAGAACAAAATTGCAAATTATTCAGATTCTCTGAGAGAGAAAAACAGAAACCAGCAACAACAAACATTTTACAACTTCATAAATTTCAAAAAGGCATTCAAAAGGGTATGGCATGGAGCATGTCACACAATAGGCTTTGGTTATAATAATGATGAATTTTAAGTAAAAGCAGTTTTATTTAATAAAAAAAAATATTAATGTTTTACACTTAAATAAAAAGTTAAAACGAATATGATAATAAATAAAAACAAAACAAAGATTACATTCTTATAAAACATTTAACATGTAAAGAAGAAGAGGCTAACTATTTTATACTAAATTGGTCTCACTAGCCACCAGTGAGAGATATTTTGCACTCCATACTTGAGTCCAGAGTGGATAGATACTGCCTCTCAATTAAAGTATCGAAAACATGATGATGCCCGCATTCTCACATAAACTACCGCTATAATTAGCAGAAGATCGTTCAGAATGCAAGACTGTGCTAGGATTTTAACAATTTATGAACAGAAGAGGTATGTTAAAAGGTGGCACATGGTTTTTACATTTTCATTTGGTTTCTGTTTCTGATACTGTAGGATTGGGATGTTTAACCACTTAACCGTTTAACTGTATAAAAAAAAAAATTAAAAAAATTCTGAAATCTGTTTCAAAATTTATTGAATGATTAAACCAAGCCCACAGTAAAAAAATATTATAACAAATTTTAAAAGGCAGACAGTAAATTCAAAAACAATTAAATAAAATCATTTAATTCTTACCTAAAAAATTGTTGGTAAAATTTTGTTCTGTCCTTTGAAATACTTGTATCTGGGTCCCGTTTCACCTGCACACAAAAAATGAGACGAAAAAAAAAATATTTTCACCTCAAAACCATAAAATATTGTACTGGTCCAAATAAGGACAGAAACAATTTGGGGTGCAGTGGGCAAAGTAAAGTAAGTCCTCAAATGTAGTCAGGTTGTGGCGGAGAGTGGTGCAGGTCTAAAGAAATTTAGGCCCCATGAACATATGACTTGAAGAAGCAAAACTGGGAATTTTAACATTTTGCTTAATTTTTAAAGGTGTTATATTCTCACTGGATTTAGCTCCATTGGTTTACAGGAAAGTGCTTTGCATCCACTGACATTGGAAAACTCTTTTCTAACTACACTTTGTCTACAAATTTATTCAGAAATCCAATGGATTTTTAATGCCAAAGTGTAAAGAAATACTTCCACAACAGTACTAACACTTAATAGGTTACTTTGCAAAAGTTGTCAACATTTTTTAAATTCTGCTCGAGAAACGTGCTTCCCCGCGGAATGGTTCGGGCTCCATCCTACTGACTGTATAGTCTAGGGCGGGTAATTCCGCCATTTTCGAAATATTTTCGAGAGAGGTATTAAAACTCAAAAATGTGTTGGTATTCTGAGAAGCTACAGTATGCAAGAGTATCAGTTTAAATTTGTGAGCAAGAAATACCTAAAGATACATCATAATGCATTGCAATGAAGAAACAATTGACGTAAATGAAGAAAAAATGTAAATTTACCTCGTATACTCGCGGCCTCGTTGCTTCACGTGAGTCCCCACGTTTAAAGAGACTTGCTAGTTCCAGTTTGGCGCCCTCTTGGGATATGGCCCTTTTCGAAATTACGTTTCAGGCTTGGGCTTCGGCTTGGGATCTGTCTACCTGGTCAAAGCCTCGTAAGGAAAGCGCACGTCTTCTGAATAACTGACAGAGCCTAAGCTAAAGCTCCCGTGGTTTCGAAAAGGGCTTTTAATTAGCCGGTGTCACAAGGAATTCTATCTGTCCCCCGCACAACGGTCCAGGTGGACAGAATCCCCTGGGGGAATGTGTCCCCCGGGCTAGCGTTTTCTGTCCGCCATAGCCAGGGGAAATTGTCCCCCTCACATTTTAGCCTGAATATCAAATGTTCTTATATTTGTATATGTTCCTTTGTTTGCCTTTGTGTGACACTTTTAATATTTATTGACACTAAAGTAAGAAATGTATTGTTCCTTTTCATTCAATATGCTCCACTTTAAGGGAACTATGGCCCTTTACGAATTCACGGCTTCGTCTCCAAAATCGGCTCAGGCTAGCTTGGCTCCCTCAATTATTGTTTTCTCAACAAGTAGACACTGTGTTCAATTAAAACTTTCACTTGTGATTTTTATAGTATCTTTCATGATAATTTTGCCTATAAATGAGAAATTCGTTGACAGAAACCAAATGATGACCCTACCTTTAAATGTGAACATTCTTCTAATATGAATAAGTGTGAACATTCTTATAATAATTATTTAAAAAAAGATAAGTTCACCACTAAGAAGTTAAAGACACTGGACACTATTGGTAATTGTCAAAGACCAGTCCTCTCTCTTGGTGTATCTCAACATATGGATAAAATAACAAACTTGAGCTCAATTGGTCGTCGAAGTTGCGAGATAACTATGAAAGAAAAAACACCCTTCTCACACGAAGTTGTGTGCTTTCAGATGGTTGATTTCGAGACCTCAAAATCTAGTTCTGAGGTCTCGAAATCAAATTCGTGGAAAATTACTTCTTTCTCGAAAAGTATGTCACTTCAGAGGGAGCCGTTTGTCACAATGTTTTATGCTAATAATTATGTTGAGTAATTACCAATAGTGTCCACTGCCTTTAAGTTACATTTATCATTAAGTTCAAACTGTTAAAATACCAATATAGATCATTCATTTGGTTGTGAAATCATGTAATTGTATTCCAAACTCTAATATCTTTACAAGAGAAATGATATAATTTAAATAATACCTCAATACCGGTATTCATGGAGCAATATTTTACATTTGAACAGATAGATGTATTTCAATAGCTTGTCCGAAACTTGTAATTGGTTGAGCGTGCACTTTGGTTTAAAAAAATGTGACTGTAAGAGGGTGTCTGGGTGTCTTTTGGACACCCTGTTTTAAATTTGGACACCCTTTTTTCTGTCATTTACATGTAAATGTATTGTAACTGAACAATTTGGACACCCAGCTTTTTACATTTCCAGCAAATTTGGACACCCTTTTGCCAAATCCTGGCTTACACCTTTTGCCCACTTCATACAAACTTGCGATAGCAACAATTTTTTGCAAAATTATCATGATAATTTTTGGACTTGTCTTTTCGACACGTTTGGCATAGATGTTACAACACAATGGTAAGTTTCTATTCAATTTTTTTTTAATGAGTGCTTTATTTGTATGACCTCAGATGATAAGGGATAATCTTTTTTTTTGCAAACCTAGAATAAAGATATTACTCTCTATATTTGTTTCATAGGATTTTTTTTATTGTTCTTCAAACTTTAACAAATTCTTTGGTATAAAAAATTTGTAATCGTATTTAAATGATAAAATTTTGTTTAGAAAAGGTATGAAACATGATTGGTCAATAGATAGTTCCTGATGAACGACATCTTTATGGGAGCTTGGGTTTTGTCTTGGCGCCAAGTCAAGCATTCTAATTTTGCTACACAGCGTGCTGCTCTTGTTATTTACTTAAAATGCATAGTTCAAAGAAAAATGTATCATAAGCAACGTTGACTTTACACTTTGTGACGTCAAGTGGGAACTATATATATTGCCTTTGATTGGATAATTACATGAACTTTTTCCCTGTAAACTGCCTGCAGAAAAAACATTCATAGGAAATACTGCAATATCTAAGAAAATTTTCCCCAAACCTAACTTTATTTATCAAATTACAATAAGCATTAAACTTGCTCATAGTTTCAGACAAAGTATCCAGGATTTGTCAATTGGAAACTAGAACATGAGTGTACATGTACTCTTCATAACAATTATATATAATACCTAAGGGAAAGCATTCTGTTAGTTATCACAAAAGTGTGAGTGGAATTCAATAAAATATAGAGCTTCTGCGTCCCTTATTTAATGAGACCGACAGCCGATTGGGATGCAAACAAGCTGTAAATTTTTAATTCCACAAGCGTGTGTATGATAACAATTTTTTCTTCAAGCAAACTTGACGAGTAGCTGATCATTGAACAGGGTTTGATATGGGCCGTTTAATACAGGTTGATGTCACTCTCTTGTTGATATGTGCATCGACCAATCAGAATTGAGGATTCAAGTTTGCTTGAAGATGAGGTCTTATTATGTTTTCATTGTACTGATTACAATGTATTGCAGAGGTTTCAACAATACACCTGTTTTACAACATTGTTTCTAAACATCACAATATATAAATATGTTTTCTTAACAAAATATACTTCATGACTAACAATAACCTAAATCCATCCAAATTCAACCAACGACTCATAGTAGCATCTATAAACCAGTTATTGTAGGTTGTTGGATTTTGATGGCTTCGAGGAAGAAGTTGGGTTTCACCAAAATAATTTATATTTAATATTTATCACATGAAAGAAGACAAAAAATAAATACATCTAAATAAAATAAAGTTTTTGAATGGCATCTCAAGTCAGCCTGTAGGGGCTGAAAGAAAAAGATACATAAAGAGTGTTATAAAAGTTTCATGAAAATGCAGTTCTTATGAAAATAATGTCTCTGTCAGCTACAGACTCCACTCCACTCCACTCCACTCCACTAAGATTTGCTTACAGGGCCTTATTTAATGACAACATCTGTCTTTAGAATCGCCCTAGAAAGATTAAACAAGGAAATGTAAGTTCAAAATACACACAAATGTATGAGAGGTTTGAAGCAACAAGTGTATGTTTGTGTAATATACAATGTAATGACTTGCCAACAGGATTACTATTCGGGAGGTGATACGAGGGAGAAGGTAGAGGTGAAATGGAGATAGCTGGCAGCAGACTCAAAGGTTCATTCTCCATGTACACATAAAGAAAAATAGATTTACCTATTGACCCATTGCACCAATGTCACCTGCACTAGTGTCTGCCATGCTCGCCATTTGGGGGGGGGGGGTCACTGGTAAGCAGATCAATGTCGCATTGCATAACAATTACACTACACTGTATAACACACAATGACTGCCAAAACGGCGCAACAAAAATATTATTGTGGTGATGTGAGGTTCAGTGTATTTGATCAGTAGTGTATCTGCTGCCAACTAGTCTCCTATCATTGACTTGACTCACCACAGCTGCCACAAAGAACAGGACAGTTCTTACGAATAACAGGAACTCGATGACATAGTCCAACCAATTTCTGTTTACACCAATGTGAACTTTCTGAACAAGGCTCTATGGAACAACATGAAAACATCAACTCCATTAAAAACATTGAACTGAAATGTTTAAAGCATTTAAAGGTAAAACCATCATAGACCCTTTGCATTAACGCGCAACGCTGCTGGTACGCTGAAGGTCACGCACATGCTTTTACACACCAAGAGCAGCTGTCGTCCAATGATCTGCCTCAGTCTTTGTTACACTGTCACAATTCACGTTTTGTCACAAGTCAGAAATTTACTGAATCATGAATTTTTACTTTCACACCTTATTGAATTTACAGGTTGAATATCTTCTGACTGGCACCCTGTACAAAGATATTGACAAAATAGGGAGACTGCCAATATAGGCCTAGATAGCTCATTCAGTAGAGCGCTGGCACATTAATCTGGAGGTCACAAGTTCAAATCTAGTCACTTTTTTTTGTTCAACCCAAAATTAACCTGAATAATTTAGAGACTTGGGGAGAAATGAAATTTAAAAGAACAAAGAGAGCAATGTTGAAGTCTTTGACTACCCCTTTAAAGCTAAAGTATAATTTGCATTAACGAGAAATCTGAAGAAAAACAAGTCTACAGTGAGTTTGGCGAACGTTTACCTGAGCATTCTGGTTGCATCAATCCAGCTGGGCAGGCACATCTACATGTATCTGGGTCCAGTGTTCCCCCGTTCGTGCAAGATAGGTTACAATCTAAATGGCACAGACAAACAGTTGATAAAGACAATCTCAAGACTGAAAACCCAAGTTGTGGTAAATACATCAGGTTCATGTATGCTTAGATTAGAAAAAACTGTTAAATGATGAGTTTTGAACAATCAAAGAATACAATGATCTACAGTTTTGTCCTGCCAAGGTGTGTAAGATGTATTATAAGTGTTTTAAATTCCTGCAGAAAAATTATGCAGACACCTTGGGATCTGAAACCCGACTTTCTGAATTCTACAGCACTTGTTTCAAATATTTGACCACCAAGCTTACACTATGTCAAGAGCCAAGCTCAAATATTGTAAATAATAGCATTTGACACACACAATTCAAATAGTTCACTTCTGGTCAAACATATTAATTTTGTTCAACTCCAATTTCTTGGACAAGATAGATAGTCAATAGTTATTAAAATGGTAACAAGTAAGAGACATGTTATTAATAATCACTGCATACCAGTGGCGTAACTAGACATTTTCTAGGCTTTTGATACTCATTTGTGCATTTTTTTCAATCTCATTTGTGAGGGGGGAAAGGGGGGCAAGAAGTCTGAACGTGGGTCTCCCTACCACCCCACTGCCTGCCCCTGCCCCAAGTAAGAGACATCTATATATATCACTGCTTACCAGTGGCATAAATAGACATTTATTTATTTATTTATTTTATTATTTTTGGGGGGGAGGCAAAGACATTGTTTGGGGCGGTTTAGGATGTATCAAACAATTCACCCACACATGTCAAGTGTGGAGGCAAGGGGGGCAAGGAGCCAGAGCCCTGGGTTTTCTGCCCCCTCTCTGCTGGTTGTAACAGCTGCTTACCTTCACAGTTGAGTCCACTCCATGGGAAGGGGCAGTAGCAACGACACATATCATGTTCCAGTTCAAAGCCATGTACCTTGGCATAGGTACCATCATGTGCACAATCACTATCAGACTCATCACACACTGTGGTTTAAGATGGCAAGAGAAGATACAGTTGAAGGATAAGACTTTGACCGATAGTCTCCAGCAGCGTCAATTCATTCCTATCCTCTTTCCATTCTAATTAACTATATTTTTTACTTTAAACAAGAATTCAATAAAATATTTGAAGCTGAATGCAACAAGGGTGTTTTTCTTTCATTATTTTCATGCAACTTCGATGACCAATTGAGCCCAAATGTTTACAGATTTGATATTTTTGCATATGTTGGGATACACCAAGTGAAGATACTAGTCTTTGACAATTACCAAAAGTATGTCCTGCCTTTAATACTATAGTAACAATATTCATTTTGTGGTAATTACAGCATGAGTCATAACTGTCATCTAAAAACAGAGTTCCCAATATACCTCTTAAGATAGTTTTAGACTTTTACTTTTCACCCTCAATCAACAGCTTGTGTGGGTGACCATTAGTTAACAAATATTTAATAAGTGCTCATGACTTACAAAATGAAAATGGTGATAAAATTGTTATTAAAGATGTCAGTAAAACTATATCAATTAGTTAACACTCCTTGTCAAGTGTCCTCACAGTCACTGATTTTTCCTCTATGGGAATTACCATCAAAAACTGCAACGTGCAGTCTCTTTAATTGTTTTGACTTGTTAAACGAACATAGGAAGACAACATAATTCTGATGTACAGTTTCTAAAGCACATACTTTTTAAGATGTTTGTTGTTTTGGATAAATTTATCATCAATTTGTGTGCAAAGTGGCTGTTTTAAGTAAACATGAGTCTCTTCAACTCACCATAAATGCAAACAGCGCCAAAGTGTGAAATTGTTTTAAAAAGTATTGTTTTGGAAGGTTATTATCTAAAAATTATTTTGATTGGACCTTGTTTTAACAAGTACAAGCCTTAAAAGGCTTGTACTTTAAGGTTTGAAGATGATCACCAATCATAATCCTGCTTTCATACGCCATGCACATTCAAGTTTTGCATATGGTACATGCTCTATTCCACACACATTCTTCACATGCTTAATTGTTTTACATTTTGTTACACAACACCTAAAATTGAGTGAAATCAAGTAGGATAAATAGGAGGGTTTAGGCCGTAAACAAATCAATATGAAGTGTCTGTTTTGCTGTCTAGAATCTTGTTGTTTTCCTTTTTTGTAAGTTTAACAATAAACTCACCTGTAAGAGTTAAACAAATGCATGAAATTTAATGTACAATTAAATAAAACAAAAAAAACACCCCTTTTCATTGCTTAAAGCACAAAAGCAGTTCTGGTAACCTCAATTCAATAAATAAGAGTTTTGATTGTTGTACTTACTGCATTCGGAGCAGTATCTAGGGCAAGCATCTTTATCGTACCAAACCGGCGGCTTCTTGTAAGGGACCCAACAATCTCTGTTACTTGGTGCACATGGTACTGATCACATCACAAAAAAACAAAATACAATATAGTGATAAGCATCGATTAAAACATCATTTCAAAATTATCAGTACTAGAAGCTTTGCGTATGTAAAGGGCTATCCCTAGTTTTTTACATTTTCACGGTGAAAGGCGGGGGTGAAAATGTTGGTATTTCTACAGGAAAATCAACAGAAGAAAACAAATTGGGGAATTAACTTATATACTTAGCAATCGCGTGGATTATGCTATGAATTGGGGGGGGGGGTGGTGTTACTATGAACATTCTTAAAGATAGGGTCATACTTTGGTAGCCTAATGATCCCCCTTTGGAGGACCCGGAAGATTTGTTCAAGATTACCTTTGGGTTTACAAAGCTTGAGAAGAATGATGACTGAGAAGGGCAAAATTAACTAAGGCTGATTTTGAAACAACTAAACCTACAAGTGTGACACTCAATTTATTCTGTTTTCATTTTTTTCTGAAATCTTCTTTCAATAATGGGTTACAATTTAAGATCAAAATATTTTCATTTGTCTATAAAGTAAATAAGCGGCCTGTATAAAAGACAAGTTTTTCCAATTATTTGATAATAAAATGTACAAGTTTAATTTCCTCTCGTATGTAGAAAATACATTTATCAAATCCTACATACTTTGACAATCATCTCCTTCATATCCACTGGCACAGTAGCATCTACATCCAGTAGGGTCTAAGATACCATTGCCACCACATTCTAAGATACAAAGAAGAAAACAATATTCAAAATTATTATTTTAATTTTCATTAATTATTTTTTTTTTTCATATTTGTTTTTGTCTTTGTCCTTTGTTGTTGGTGTTGTCCTTCTGTTGACATTTGTTAATGTCTTGTTGCTGTAGTAGTTGGCAATCCTCTGTCTTGACCTCTCCATTGTTATCTTCAGAATGGTGTTTCTATTTATGTTGCAGTTTTAGCGCCTCCAGACGAGCTTTCAGCTCATTAGGCAATCCTTCAGGCCCGCAATTTGTATCTTGTTTAGTTTTTTCCTTCTGTATTTCCTTCATGTTCTTTTCTTTTTCTGTATTTTAAACTTTTAAATTTCTGAATTTAAACCACATTTTTTATAAACCTAAGTACAATTGGGATAACTGCAATAAACCCTAAAATGTTTGCTTAATTATTTTGGTTTTGATGTTGTTGTTGATGTTTATTTGGAGGGGTGGTTTGGGGGGGGGTACTAAATTGTTTACAAAAGCAGCCAAAATCTTGTAACCTATTTATTCAAAAAGACCAAAGATTGAGCATTACAACCCAATAACATGAGTACACTTTTAAAGAGTTGGTTCCACTTTATGAAACTGAGATTTGAAACATCTCGAATGTCACTCATAATGAACTCTTTGTTTCACAACACTCTTTTTTTCGAGTAATTAGATCACAAGGAAAGCTAACTATGTACATTTTTATTAATTTTGTCTATCGTAAACTTGGCTGTGATCTCTGGCTATACAACAGCTACAGGTTGAATGGCTTCTGACTGGCAACCCCAATTAAAGATATGACAACATAGGGAGACTGCCAACTGTAGGGCTAGATGGCTCAGTTGGTAGAGCACTGGCTCGTCACAGGTTCAAATCCTGCTCAAGGAAAATTTTCTTTGTGGAACCCAAAATATAACAAAAATACTACTATTAATGCTCCGTATTTTTGACCACGTGAGGGTGCTCTCAAAAACATTTTTATCACTTCCGGGGGTATAACTTAAGCGAATATCATCTGCTCAGCTAGCTGTGTGTACAGTTTTAACATCAGCGTTCGGTCACTTCTCTTGTCTCATTTTGCACCTGTGCTTGGATGAGACTACAACCGTACCAGTAGTGTACTGTTACATCTAGGAAAGTTTTTAATTACAACCGGTCATACGCCAATCCAGACACAATCACATTCACAGCAAATAAGGCCTACAAACTGTTCTCCACGAACAAAAACTGTTTCAAATACTTCCTCAGGACAGAGAATAGAACACATTACTACCAGACACCATATCCATCACGGACAATAAGACCTTTAAAGGAGCCGTTATTAACCCACCTTAGAAGCACTGTCTAAACACTCTCGCGCACAGAAGTGACAGAACGTCCATGTTAAAACTTTACACAGCTAGCTGAGCAGATGATAATTGCTTATTCCCCCCGGAAGTGATACAAATATTTTTGAGAGTACCCTCACGCGGTCAAAAATACGGCGCATTACCTTGAAATAGACATGTCCTTTCATCATCCTGTAGCAGGTAGCCATTCCAACAGGAGCAGTTATATCCTCCTTCTGTGTTTGTACAGTTGTGATCACACAGATCAGTCTGGTTGAAACATTCATCAATATCTTCAACAAAGAAACAAACACAAATCAAATTTGATAGTAAAATTCCATAATGTGTTTTGGGGCAGAGTGTCCTCACATTTTGTCATTCAAAGTGCTTTGAAAAGTGTAGAACAGTTTGGCGTTGGTGTTAAAACCCTCCTACTGTCAGTGACTCTTGGCAACATTTTCCAGTGAGTTTACCAACCATTTGAAACCATTCGACTGCCAAGGTTGTGTACGGTGGCACAACTGTGCACAGAACTAACTGTGTACTGTGTACATGCATTCCCTCATGGTATCATATTGCAGGCTGGCATAGTTTATCTATCATTCAAAACCACAGTGAATGGTATTGAATGGTCAGACAGCAAGAGGGTTTTAATAGGCCTATACAAAATGAGTTTTCACTACAGTTTTGATTTAGATTTTGGTCTAAATTGGATGCAACCGACAGACAGTGTATGGCTGAACCCAAACCTGATATTCATTACATGTTTCAGAGTCTTAACTCTTGTGGCACATTATTACTTTTACAGAAATATCGAAAATAAAGCTTTATACAGACGTCTTTTAACCCATATCTGCCTAACCACTGGATTTCCCATAGAACACACAAACGCTGTTAGGGCATAACTTCAGGAAAATCCATAGATGAAAAAGACATTAGTGTATTTCTTTGTACTCTCACTACTTGTGATATGAGATGGGAAACATGGCAAAATAGAAACCATATTAAGGAAAAATTTTGTGGTCTTTCCAATGGTATGCAAATTGTTGGGATATGTTTATTGGCAAGGCAGTAAATATTGAAAGTTTATTGTACTGCAGCAAGAGCATTACATGGACTTAGGCAGGAACATTGTTCACGTACTGTGGGATGACCAGTCCGGCAGATATGGGTTAAATTTCACCTTATACCTAGGAATTTAGGAATATAGCTAGATATTGTGCATTAGACTATAGAAGGCACTTGAGATCTCTGAACATCAGCCGGCTCAAAACCAGGAAACCCACTACTATGGTAGCCAGAGGCAGCTAGGGCTGTATGATAACGAAACTGGGCTAAGGTCAAGCCACAGAGTCAGCGGAGGCTATATAAGAGGTGTAGTGAAAAAAAGTTTCTGACTTAGCAGGATGAAGCCAGGGGTAGGAACTCACATACCCACTACCTCAACGAACTGAGGAGCGAAGGGTGCCAGACTGTAGGAGATGAGATGTTGGAGGTGGATTCTGTGCAATGCATGATGAGTACAGCATTTATGTTTAAACAAAATGGTGTCTAAGTCATGTATTTTTTTTTAAGTAAAGCTTCTTTAAGTATACATTCTTTATGCAGTTGATGTGTTCTTTTCACCAATATACTTACTATGTAATTAAATAGAATTTTGTAACCTTAAAACATAAAATTGTGACTCACCTTCGCAAGCATTGCTGGTGTAATTGTAGACATATCCCTCCTCACATTCACATTCACAGGTAGTTATATCCTGAATACCCCCTCCATTACATGTTACATCGCACACTGTTGTAGATGGCTGGGTAATGTCTTCAGAAGTCATTTCTCCTAAAGTTGTAGATTCAAAGGTAGTTGAATTCAGTTTCCAGGCAGAGAAATTTCTCAGTTGTGCTACCTAGCAACATGGTCACCTCCGGAGTGGTGGATTCTGTTTCAAATCCATCTGTCGTTACATGTTTCATTGTGGAAAGAATTAGCCTGAATAACTGTGGTTTTGTGGTGATCTCCTCCACTGTATTCATTTCTAACGAGGTTGATTGCAAAGTTGTAGACTCAATTGCAACTGGTTCTGTTGTAGTGACAGAAATTGTAACTGATTGAGTTGAAATCTCTTTTGTTGTACTTTGTTCAGTGGTAAAAGCTTCTGTTGTACTATACTCAGTAGTAGAAGCTTCTGTTGTACTTTGTTCAGTGGTAGAAGCTTTGTTGTACTGTCACAGTGGTAGAAGCCCAAACTTTCTATAGTGGTAGAAGCTTCTGTTGTTCTTTTTTCAGTGGTAGAAGCTTCTGTTGTACTTTGCTCAGTGGTAGAAGCTTCTGTTGTACTTTGCTCAGTGGTAGAAGCTTCTGTTGTTCTTTGCTCAGTGGTAAAAGCTTCTGTTGTACTTTGTTCAGTGGTAAAAGCTTCTGTTGTACTTTGCTCAGTGGTAGAAGCTTCTGTTGTACTTTTTTCAGTGGTAAAACTTCTGTTGTACTTTGCTCAGTGGTAAAGCTCTGTGTACTTGTTTAGTGGTAAATCTGTTGTCTTGCTCAGTGGTAGAAGCTTCTGTTGTTATCATTTGTTCAGTGGTAGAAGCTTCTGTTGTACTTTGCTCAGTGGTAGAAGCTTTTGTTGTACTTTGCTCAGTGGTTGAAGCTTCTGTTGTACTTTGTTCAGTGGTAGAAGCTTCTGTTGTACTTTGCTCAGTGGTAGCTTTAGTATCCAGCAAAGTCCAAAGAGTTGTAACAGGTATTGTTGTCATAAGTTCAGTTGTGCTTTCTGCGACTGTACTTAAAACTGTTGAGCTTTCCTTTGAGGTTTTTACGTCTGTTGTACTGTGCACAGTGGTAGAAGCCTCTGTAGAACTTTCTTTAGTGGTAGAAGCCTCCGTTGTTCTTTTTTCAGTGGTAGAAGCTTCTGTTGTACTTTGTTTAGTAGTAGAAGCTTCTGTTGTACTTTCTCAATGGTAGAAGCTTCTGTTGTACTTTGCTCAGTGGTAGCTTCAGTCTCCGGCAAAGTCCAAAGTGTTGTTACATGTATTGTTGTCATAGGTTCAGTTGTGCTTTCTGCAACTGTACTTAAAACTGTTGAGCTTTCCTTCGAGGTTTCTACTTTGTTGTACTGTGCAGAGTGGTAGAAGCCTCTGTAGAACTTTCTACAGTGGTAGAAGCCTCTGTTGTTTTTTTTTCAGTGGTAGAAGACTTCTGTTGTACTTTGTCCAGTGGTAGAAGCTATTGTTGTACTTTGTCAGTAGTAGAATCTTCTGTTGTACTTCGTTCAGTGGTAGAAGCTTCTGTTGTTCTTTGCTCAGTGGTAGCTTCAGTCCCCGGCAAAGTCCAAAGTGTTGTTACATGTATTGTTGTCATAGGTTCAGTTGTGCTTTCTGCAACTGTACTTAAAACTGTTGAGCTTTGCTTTGAGGTTTTTACGTCTGTTGTACTGTGCACAGTGGTAGAAGCTTCTGTGGAACTTTTTCAGTGGTAGAAGCTTTGTTGTACTTTTTCAGTGGTAGAAGGTTCTGTTGTACTTTGTTGTGGTAAAGCTTCTGTTGTACTTTGTCAGGTAGAAACATCTGTTGTACTTTGCTCAGTGGTGGAAGCTTCTGTTGTACTTTTTCAGTGGTAGAAGGTTCTTGTCGTTTGCTCAGTGGTAGAAGCTTCTGTGTACTTTGCTCAGTGGTAGAAGCTTCTGTTGTACTTTGCTCAGTGGTAAAAGCTTCTGTTGTACTTTGTTTAGTGGTAGAAACATCTGTTGTACTTTGCTCAGTGGTAGAAGCTTCTGTTGTTATCATTTGTTCAGTGGTAGAAGCTTCTGTTGTACTTTGCTCAGTGGTAGAAGCTTCTGTTGTACTCTGCTCAGTTGTAGAAGCTTCTGTTGTACTTTTCTCAGTGGTAGCTTTAGTCTCTGGCAAAGTCCAAAGTGTTGTTACATGTTTGTTGTCATAGGTTCAGTTTGTGCTTTCTGCAACTGTACTTAAAACTGTTGAGCTTTCTTTGAGGGTTTTACTTCTGTTGTACTTGCCCAGTGGTAGAAGCTTCTGTGGAACTTTCTTTAGTGGTAGAAGCTCTGTTCTTTTTCATGGTAGAAGCTTCTGTTGTACTTTGCTCAGTGGTGAAGCTTCTGTTGTTCTTTGCTCAGTGGTAAAAGCTTCTGTTGTACTTTGTTTAGTGGTCAAAGCTTCTGTTGTACTTTGTTAGTGGTAAAACTTCTGTTGTACTTTGCTCAGTGGTAGAAGCTTCTGTTGTACTTTTTTCAGTGGTAGAAACATCTGTTGTACTTTGCTCAGTGGTAGAAGCTTCTGTTGTTATCATTTGTTCAGTGGTAGAAGCTTCTGTTGTACTTTGCTCAGTGGTAGAAGCTTCTGTTGTACTCTGCTCAGTTGTAGAAGCTTCTGTTGTACTTTTCTCAGTAGTAGCTTTAGTCTCTGGCAAAGTCCAAAGTGTTGTTACATGTGTTGTTGTCATAGGTTCAGTTGTGCTTTCTTCAACTGTTCTTAAAACTGTTGAGCTTTCCTTTGAGGTTTCTACTTCTGTTGTACTGTGCCCAGTGGTAGAAGCTTCTGTGGAACTTTCTTTAGTGGTAGAAGCCTCTGTTCTTTTTCACTGGTAGAAGCTTCTGTTGTACTTTGCTCAGTGGTAGAAGCTTCTGTTGTTCTTTGCTCAGTGGTAAAAGCTTCTGTTGTACTTTGTTTAGTGGTCAAAGCTTCTGTTGTACTTTGTTCAGTGGTAAAAGCTTCTGTTGTACTTTGCTCAGTGGTAGAAGCTTCTGTTGTACTTTTTTCAGTGGTAGAAACATCTGTTGTACTTTGCTCAGTGGTAGAAGCTTCTGTTGTTCTTTGCTCAGTGGTAGAAGCTTCTGTTGTTCTTTGCTCAGTGGTAAAAGCTTCTGTTGTACTTTGTTTAGTGGTCAAAGCTTCTGTTGTACTTTGTTCAGTGGTAGAAACATCTGTTGTACTTTGCTCAGTGGTAGAAGCTTCTGTTGTTATCATTTGTTCAGTGGTAGAAGCTTCTGTTGTACTTTGCTCAGTGGTAGAAGCTTCTGTTGTACTCTGCTCAGTTGTAGAAGCTTCTGTTGTACTTTTCTCAGTGGTAGCTTTAGTCTCTGGCAAAGTCCAAAGTGTTGTTACATGTATTGTTGTCATAGGTTCAGTTGTGCTTTCTGCAACTGTACTTAAAACTGTTGAGCTTTCCTTTGAGGTTTCTACTTCTGTTGTACTGTGCCCAGTGGTAGAAGCTTCTGTGGAACTTTCTTTAGTGGTAGAAGCCTCTGTTGTTCTTTTTTCAGTGGTAGAAGCTTCTGTTGTACTTTGCTCAGTGGTAGAAGCTTCTGTTGTTCTTTGCTCAGTGGTAGAAGCTTCTGTTGTACTTTGTTTAGTGGTCAAAGCTTCTGTTGTACTTTGTTCAGTGGTAAAAGCTTCTGTTGTACTTTGCTCAGTGGTAGAAGCTTCTGTTGTACTTTTTTCAGTGGTAGAAACATCTGTTGTACTTTGCTCAGTGGTAGAAGCTTCTGTTGTTATCATTTGTTCAGTGGTAGAAGCTTCTGTTGTACTTTGCTCAGTGGTAGAAGCTTCTGTTGTACTCTGCTCAGTTGTAGAAGCTTCTGTTGTACTTTTCTCACTGGTAGCTTTAGTCTCTGGCAAAGTCCAAAGTGTTGTTACATGTATTGTTGTCATAGGTTCAGTTGTGCTTTCTGCAACTGTACTTAAAACTGTTGAGCTTTCCTTTGAGGTTTCTACTTCTGTTGTACTGTGCCCAGTGGTAGAAGCTTCTGTGGAACTTTCTTTAGTGGTAGAAGCCTCTGTTGTTCTTTTTTCAGTGGTAAAGCTTTTGTTGTACTTTGCTCAGTGGTAGAAGCTTCTGTTGTTCTTTGCTCAGTGGTAAAAGCTTCTGTTGTACTTTGTTTAGTGGTCAAAGCTTCTGTTGTTCTTTGCTCAGTGGTAAAAGCTTCTGTTGTACTTTGTTCAGTGGTAGAAGCTTCTGTTGTTCTTTGTTCAGTGGTAAAAGCTTCTGTTGTACTTTGCTCAGTGGTAAAAGCTTCTGTTGTACTTTGTTTAGTGGTCAAAGCTTCTGTTGTACTTTTCTCAGTGGTAGTTACTTCCGTAGTTACCCCTTTTAAGAACAGTGATATTTTTGCAATACATGTACACGAGCGAAGATCAGGGTTTAGTATAGCACCAGCTAGACAGATACATTCGTAAGATCCAATTGTATTCTTACATTCATGATCACATCCATGTGAGCTTTGACACTCGTCTACATCTGGAATTTCAAATGAGAATGTTTCAATTCATTATTGGCAAACATTTTTTATGTGTATATATCTTTTGAATTAAGCTGTCTGAAAAAAGCTCCCTGTGTAGGTTTTTCACCTTTAAAGGCCTTTAAAGTACACTATTGGTAAGATCGAAAAACACAATGTTCACAGATTCACACATAACTTACATGATTTAAAGTAAGTAATGGTAGAAAGGGTTCCTTAAAATATTTCTGCCTAAAATGCTATCGTTTCTGAGAAACGAGTAAAACAATAGTAATTATCGCGCGCGATAATTTGTAAAAACAGAAAACACAGAAGATCTCTGTTCATTATATTCTCGTGACCTCGATGACCAATTGAGCTCAAACTTTCACAGGTTTGTTTGCTCATGCATATGTTTAATCACACAAAATGTGGACACTGATTTTGAGCTGTTACCAAAAGTGTACAATACCTTTAATGAGTGAAATTACATGGTTTTTCTGAAATCTGGAATACATGAAAACTGACGTTTCACAATCCAATCAATTGCTTGACTTGACTCGATTTTTAAATTCACTTTTTAAAATTTAGTTTTCATAATTAAAGATACTTGCCTTCACAGACACCCAAAGTTTCATTGAGTTGGTATCCAGTTGTACACTCACATCCACAGTTGTCTAGGTTAAGAACTTCATTGCCTCCACAGGTTGGAACCTGGCCTGTTATAAAAACATTTTTATTAACAACCTTTATTCATTTGCAAACGAAAAAAAAGGGTTTGAAATAGTAATCCCCCTTAAATAAATAATGAGTTTATAAGTTGATGGCATTTTTCTTCACCTTGCAAAACTTGTCAAAAGTTGTTGTAATTAACTAGGTATCAGTCAGTAAATACTGTAGTCGAGTCCCTGTAATTGTCCCAGTACGAGTCCGAGTGTGAGTTTAAGTCCGAGTCCGAGTCCTCCCCATCGAGTCCAAGAGTCCCTCATGTCCCATGATTCCCGTATGTCCATATAAAGTTAATTGCGATTATCGTAACCATTAATTCTCAAAACAGTTGTTTGAAACATTTCAGCAATTTCAGCATTTTGAGTCAGACTAGTGAACAGATTTGCTTGATTTTCACCACTTTCAAAAGTCAAAACAGTCTTTAAGGATACGGGATTGATCTACACATTGTGTAAAGAATAAATTTATAACACATAAAACATCTTGCTGAAGAAAAATAAGCACAAAAACATACAAAAACTGACCAACTTGCTCGAAATCTGTATGTCAAGGTGTAATTTTGAGTGTCTCTCTGTCAAGGAATAGATTACAACCAATCATGGAGATGGCGAATCTTCTTGGACCAATTATTGTCAACCAACAAAAACAGACACGACAAGCCAGGTATACCTAGCCTGCCTTTCAATGAGATTGCACTTAGTTTCGTCTGCATCATCGGTCGTGCAGACTGGCCTCAAGTCCTCCAGCACTGACCATATAAACCTTAAATATAGAGTTCCAGAGCCATTGGCATTATGCAACCAGTTTAAGATAAGGCAAATATCATATGCCATAAGTGTTAAGGAAGATAGAGGAACAACATGACTCGCAATTTTGTGACTCGGACTTGACTGACTTGACTTGAGTCACACCAGCAAAGGACTCAGACTGGGACTAGGACTTGAACTCCTACTCGACTATCATGACTGGAATTTGACATTTTGCACTTGTAAGCCACGTATTTTTTCCAAACAATTGCTTTTATGAACATTACATTAAATACACAATTGAAGTTCTTATTTGTCGATCATCATGATGTGAAGGAAAATGTATTCACTAAGTTCAATAAACAGAATAAAACACTATTAAATAAAAATCTTGTACAGTTTTAGTATTTTTGCGACGATGATATTACATGAGGTACTCAACTTGGATTTGACTGAAGTGACTGATGACTTAGACTCAGACTGGCCCAGAGACTTGAGAATCAGACATTAGGTTCTTTTCAAAATCATGGCTTTTGCTTTGGCTCTGGCTGAGGTTCCGTTAATAACTATGAAAACAAGTGCTTTTGGTGTGCTTCAAACAGGTAGATGACACCTAAGCCTGAAGCTAATTAGCCAAACCTATGGTTTCGGAAAAGGCCCTAAAGACATGAACTTAAAAAAGTGACAGACTAACTTTAAAAGTGGCAAGACTAACTTTACCTCTAGATCACCAGAGGCAGAGGATTACTTAGAATTTTTCAAAAAGGAGTACTATGAAAAGCACTTTCATAGTACTCTGACTCACTTTCACAGGCATTCTCATCGGTGCATGGGTTACAGCGACAGTCACACCTCACTTCATTGAAGATGCCATTGTCACTGCAGTCATTGTCAAGCTGGCAGACACATCCATCCTGCTCTGGGTTACACTCAGAGTCACACAGACCATCACTACACCAGCCAGAACCACTCTCACATTCTGTGCAGTAGTCATCCCCTGTACCATTCCTATAGGGACTAGCAGCTTCATCAGTTATGCACCACTTTTACAGAAAACAAAAAGGTGAAACACATTTTTAGAAGGAAAAGTGACGTACTTTACTGCAGGGAGAGACATTTATCTGTACACATTCTATGGGTATTGAAATAGCAACTAAAGTAAATGCAAAACCATAAGAATTTTGGCAAACTATTGTTTTTGTTCGGCAGGAGAGTATACCTGTAGTACTATAGTTCCTTACAATAAACTTGAAAGACATATGTTATAGAGTATTTGTAGCAAACTATTGCATTTTCACTAAACTAGCACCCAAAACTAGTTCCTTAAAATGAAGGACATCTGTCTATTATGTGTAGCAAACTTTTGCACTTTCACTAAACTAGTGTCCAAAAACTTTCACTTCCTTTCAAAACATCAAACAAAACCCTTAGATCTATACACACATTGGTTCCACAGACAGCCACAAAGTACCATACCTTCTATCGAGGTTAGTACAGCTGATATTTTGTGGACACCCCACGGCTGGGGTACTGTGGGCTTAGTCTCCTGTGGAATTTTATGGCAAGGACCAGTTGGGCAGAAGAGTATACCGATAGTAATAGGGTCTTAAAAAGCAACAAATTTGTCTTCCGATGGTACACTAACAGCTGTGGAAAAACTTCTAGACTATGGTCTAAACATAAAGTTTCTAAGCTTGACTGAACATTCAGACATGCTGTCTACTTGTACATACATGTTCTCATAGTTACACTTCCAGTACAGCTTGTCATGTTCTACACGTCTGGTGAATGAATTGTAGAGGTTTTCACAGTGGTGCTGTGAGCATCCAATAGCCGTCATTGAGGAAAATGCAAGCTTTTAAGAAGAAAGCAAAAATCACTGAATGTAAGACAATCTTATGAACTTGGTTAACAGCAGACCTGAAAGGAACTTTGTGCAGATAAAGGTTTTTGAACTAAACATGGATGTTGCAGGCGTGGATACAGGAATTTTACTAGAGAGAGGTTAACAAAACCAAAACAGAAAGCTATCTTTTGGAAAACATTAATTGTGCTGCAGGGGCTGGACACACTGATCCATCGGGCATATTGCTCTATAACGCATTGATCAATCACAATGACAAACACTCGCCCAAAAGTCTGAACAAAGTTGGACATGTTAAAATCACATTACAAAAAGTAAACAAGCTTTCAACATTTGGATTTCTGGTCGTGTATTTATGTATGGCACAGGTCAGAGCAATAGTTGTACTTAGATGCCAGTGATCGCCAGTTGGAATGGTGGGCAGTGCTTAAAGGATTGTCTGATTGCCTCACCATGAAAACAGTGACACCACCACACCCTAATTACTCACCATTTTGTAGACATCACAGATAATACAGATCTCAGGTCTCAGGCATACTTTCCGATAGTAATCATAATATTCTCCATAAGTATACCACTCAGTAATGATATCACTCAGTAGTGCATCTTCCTCAGTTATACTCGTCAACTGAATGACCCAACGATCATCACTGACAAATTTAGGTAATGCGATCTTGTAAACACAGCTATCTACTGACTCAGCTGCAGCTGATGCTAGTTCTGGACTCCACACCTGAAAAATTGTAAACATTTATAGTTTTCATTGTATAAAGTAAGTAAATAATCAAGCTAACCCAAAGCTGTAAATTGTTCAGTTAATTTTGTAACAGTTTAGTAAATAAATATTTTTTTAGAAACAAAACCTTGAGGCAAAAATGCCATATCCGATCCACACTCAGCAGCGATACTGGGTTTCAATGCTCCGCCGGTAACTTTCTTTGCCATCCACCCCCCCCCCCCACTTTCCCCACAAATTTCCACCTCAATTTGTTCCCGATGGATGAAATTGAATTTAACCCCAAACCATTGCACACACATTAATGCAATAATGTCCGCTTAACCCAGCTTAAGAATAGCACTGGTGTAAGACCTTGTAAGTCCATCATTTTGATAAGTCAATGCTTTTTTAGCAGGACAAAATCACATTAAAGGTCAATGTTGCCCTTCACCTTAAATTTAAGCTTTCCCCCTTCCCCTCTTGCTCCCTCCCCCTCTTTCCCCTCCCCTCTTTCCCTCCACCTCTTGCCCCTCCCCTTTTTCCCCTCCCCTTTTTGCCCCTCCCCTCTTGCCCCTCCCCTCTTGCCCCCCCCTCACATCAGCCATCCTCTGTTGGCGCCCGCCCCCCAATTTTAAAAGACTCATAATAACATTCATCTGCTGCTAAAAAGCACTTATAGATTTTTTTAAGATGAAATGTTATATACCATCATCTGTCATAGAAGATTTACGAAGTATTTACAATGATGAAAATGCACTTTGAATTAATTACATCAAAGTCATTTCGGTCTACGATGGTCTTGACAGCATGCACGATAAAAGTCTGCTTCATTCTTTTTTAACGTTTAAAGTCAATAATTAACGAACCCTAATATTTATCATGAAACTATAATTGCCATGGCTTAAAAGAGAAATCATGAAAGATAATTTACCACTTTGTTCATATTGGTCGAGGGCGGGTCCACCTCGGATCTTCCCGTATTATGTGCTCGCAGGAGGTCAGCGATACCTGCTTCATCGAATGGTAACGGCCCGTAGTAGACCAGCCCTGACGTGGTAGCTTCCCCGGTCGTTTGCGCTGATGCCATGGTCTGCCATCCTACAACCGACATGATCGGTGCTCCAACCACCAAGAAATGGACAGCAGGGTTATGATATTGGTCTACAAAAACGAATTTTAAAATGGAGAGAAGCAGTAAGACCTTTCCTAAAAAGACGGCAACCATTTTTGTCTTCAAACCAAATCGATGGTTGGAGATTTTAGTCAAGATTTGCCACCACGTTGCGGGAGCCATTTTAAAATTTGACCACTTGTCTGCGATCCGGGTGTACATGTGGCACTCGTTCTTGTCGCAGACAAGAATCGTGAAGTTCAAGTAAACTGCGTGTTCTCCTATTATTGAATAAGCTAAAACTCCTGAAATGTCCACTGTAACAAAATATCTATTCAGCTTCAATATTCTCCACCAGAGGTCAATACATGACTACCGTATTTTGATTCAAACACATTTTCTGACACGCACTCCACGCAATAGTCCCTTTCTAAACACAGCTGTCTTCATGGCTCTGCCTACTGCGGAATTCTTCGCTTACAGTGCCAATAAAGCACACAATTCTAAAGCTGTAAGCACTGAATTCCAGCGGTAAGCAGTGCCTGATCTGATGAATGCCTTTTTAAACACAATCGCCACATGAGCTGATATTTCTTCTTCGTGTGTTCAGCGTCAAAGTAAGCCATTACCGATTGTCTACAGTGGTTTAGGCCTCTTACTTTGAGTTAGGCCTCTTACTTTGAGAAACAAGTTACTTATGTGATGGTCTAAACATTTCGGCCAACAGAAAAGACAGTCGTGCATAATTGTTGTCCCGTTTGTCTATTCTTTATAAAAGATATCTATACGTTGTTCAAATGGTTTTGGGGGGTATATCTTCTTCTTGTCAAAAACAAAACACTTTCAGTTTCAATCTAAAATATCCCTGTGATAAAGTTCATACAAGTACTAGGCCAATCATGAAATTGTTGATTGTTTTGACTACCGCGATCTGAATAACCCCAACGAACAAAATATCTGAACAAATTAAGAGTTCTTTAAAACATGACCACCAAACTTGATTACATTTTCTCAAGTCGGTTGTAAGGTGTTTCTTGAAAACAAATGCAAGGGGAGTAATTTACTCATTCTAAAAAATACACCAAATGGAGGTTCGGAATTAGAATGAGCTAGCAAGTATATCAAGCTATTGTTTTTTCTTTTCTTTTTCAAAGAAAGCCAAGACACCAACAAACAAATGAACATTAAAGTACACATATCAAACTTCAGAAAAAAAGAACAAATAGAAATTTCGAAAGAAATAAAGAAAATATTATCAGATTCATAAAACATTTTCAACAGGTGAATATAAACAAAAAAGCTAAAACATGTAAAAACAAAAACAGCGTAAATAACTAGACTGTTTTTAAAAGAACAATTCTCTGACCCCCAGCACCTTGGATTTTTGTTTTAGTTTATCTTGATAATAATAATTAGTTTATTATTTTCCTTATCAACTTCATCCCAAATTTATCAATACAAAAAAAAGTATACAAGAATAATAGGAATATTTAAAAATACAGTCAAAAAATATATCAAACCAAATGGGGCATTCTTGTAAAATTAACTAAGGACACAGATCTGCAGCAATGCTACAAACTTTATGTCACCTTTATATTTAAATTGCTAATAAATTCCTTTTCTACCTTAAAATTTAAAGTTTTTTGCATCTCAGGATTCACCACCTAAAACACCCGCCTGTAAATTTAAGAAATCATTTTAATATTTTGTAAATATCAGACCATTGTTTATTCAACAACATAAGACAGGAAAGTAATTCCTAACAGATTACATCTAACATTAAGGACAAATTAGAGAAATTCATTATCTCCAATAAAGTAAAGACCTCAAGAAGTTAAGCACAAATCTGGTCTTCTCGGCCCAAGGTGTCATTTTATGGAGGATTAAACTATACAGGTTCTTTCATTGATGTTCTAACAAATGATGAGCACGAAGAGAATGGTGTATCGTTGGGCTTTGGGAGAGAACATTCGATCAAAGTATTTAATTTTGAAGAAATTCAGGCCAATAATAAAAGTGACCTTTGGAAATTCCACAAAATGTATAGGTATTTACGAAGGTTAAAATTGTTTTTTATTATTTATTTTTTCCATTTTTTTCTACAGAACTCTTTTGTTTTGGCACTTTCTCAGTAATCATTTTATATGTTTTTTTTTTTTTCTCAAGGTGTTGGGTGATTCTATTAAATTCGGTGAACCTTTGAATATTGATTTAACCTTTGCAATTTAGGGTCGTAACAAAGAGTTCTCTGTGGTGTTTACCAATCATGTTCTGAATTCGTTTTTACACATTGTACAAAAATAGAAGTTTGTTACAAAATGTATAGATGTGAGAAGAAGAAAAAATATCAGTAATTCTAAAATGACAACAAATATTATAGTTAATAGGAGGTTTTGTAATTAAATAAAAGATCTTATGCACATGACGTCATTTGAGTAGGGCGCCCTCGCCTGGAGGTCAACAAGAGGCTGTTCATTGGCTAATGCTGTGCTCGCGCGTAAAAATGTTGGCGTTTCCGTTGTTTCATCATTGGTTTACCTATCTTGATGACGTCAATGCATGAGGTCTATTGTGGATTATTTTAAATTTCAGCCAACATGATTTAATCCTATAACCTTTGATCTAATCTAAAATATGCCACTTCTTTTGATGAATAAAGTCAAAGCGTCACAGGCGTATTACTAGATGTGGTTTGAATTAAATTAGGAATAGGCCTTAAGTTCGACAGCAAGAGAGCTCCATCAGAAAGACATTCTGGGAGTTAAACAACAAACACCTAAACACAACGCAAATAAGTCAAAAGTTCAATGCAAATGATATCCTTACTCTTGTGTATTATAGATAGCTAGATTGATTCAAATGAAGAAGTCTTGACAATATGTTTTATAAACCATCTGTTCGTGGTCGGGTACGAGTTAACTCATTTTATTGTTAAAGATGAAATGACCAAGAATCCTGCATGAGGGTACAACAAAGTACAATAAAGATAATACAGAAAAGATAAACATGGATCAACTTATGAACGTTTTTTTTTATCTCAAAGCTTAAACTTCAAAAGCTAGAGAGAAATATTTCTGTCTACAGTATTTATTTTCTTATTTTGGTTCGTAAATCAAAATTAGCGCATATGAATGTACAAACAATCCCAGACAAAACAATTATTACTGAGCAACCCAAATACGGGGAAATTTGTATAGGTTTGTTGTAATGTAGTGTTTCTTGAAAACTGGTGGAAATAAATGTATTTGCTCTTCCCCCAAAAAACAATGACGTATCATACCATTACAGGAAGAAAATCTTCACAATTAACCTCAACATAACTACTTGCTTAATTAATTAAATATCATTTTTTTAACCTTTCAAAACATTTTACATGCAGTTAGGTACGCTAAAAGAAAATAAAGTTTTTATAAATGTTCTTTTCTGAGTATTGACAGTTAATGCAAATGGAATAAAAACTAGACTAAGAAATAACACCTACTGGAATAATTATACTAAAGAATTTTTACAATAAAATAAAGAAAATATATGTTGATTCATAAAAAAAAAATGCTGAGAATTTTTTGTTTGTTCAAACAATCTCACAAACAATATACTATTTTATATGTTGATTATACTAATGAAATAAGAATAATTAAATGAAAGATATTACAACATATGAAAGAACAGTCCTCTTATAATACCAAGACAAAAATATAGAATACAAAATGCTACAAATGATCTTTGCCAACCAAAATGATAGAATAAATAACTAATCTAAGATTGATCGAGTTACCTTACCATTTTATGCCTCTTACTGTACATAAATATGATCTCAACGTTTTGTAAAAAAAAAATATTTTTAAAGGAGAAAAAAATATATATATGGTGCTTTCCTTCATTGTAACTGTATGTATAATAATATATTTGCTCAGTTGATCGAGTTAGTGGTGTTAATTAACAACTATGCATAATAAAATATAAATCAGCACCCTGCCTTCTTTGCATAAGGATTCGTAACACTTCGGGGGGTATTGCTGCTATAAGGGCCCATACATTTGGTAAAACGAAATTGAATGCAGTTAAAGGAACGTTACAGAATTGGTAAGAAAAAAAAATTGTAAAATATACTTTTTGATCACAGATTTACATAAAACTTACACAGTCTAATGATGATGATAGTAGAAAACATCACTTTAAATATTTCTGTCTGAAATGCCATATTTGATGAGAAATGAATAAACTAATTTTCCGATTGGAGTTTATCGCTCAGTGAGCGTTTTATTCATTTATTGAATCTATATGATTTCATGCAAATGTGTAATCGGTTTTTCACTATTTTCTCGTGACCCAGAAGGCCGATCGATCTCAAATTTCTACAGGTTTGTCAGTTTATGTATATGGTGGATTACATAAAGTGCTCACACTGCCAGCAACTGTTTCGTTAGCAAAAACCAATTCTGTAATGTTCCTTTAAAGGCACTGGACACTATTGGTAATTACTCAAAATAATTGTTAGCATAAAAACTTACTTGGTAACGAGCAATGGAGAGCTACTGATAGTATAAAACATTGTGAGAAACGGCTCCCTCTGAAGTAACGTAGTTTTTGAGAAAGAAGTAATTTCTCAGTAAAATATTTGAATTGATTTTGAGACCTCACGCGTGACAACATGGACAAGGGTGTTTTTTCTTCCATTATTATCTCGCAACTTCGACGACCAATTGAGTTCAAATTTTCACAGGTTTGTTATTTTGTGCATATGTTGAGATACACCAAGTAAGAAGACTGGTCTTTGACAATTACCAAAGGTGTCCAGTGTCTTTAAACTGTGTGAGAATGCAACGTATTCAAAGGTTGTCATACAAGACCCAGGTTAACATTAAACATTTTAAGATTTCTCAAAATTTCAAATGAAGTTATGTGTCACATTAAAGCTTCCCCACATACACATCCAACAAAACCCATATTGGATTAGTGTCTACCACTAGTAAACAAACAACAAAACCAATATTCAAAATCATCCTGACATTCTATACTTCACAGTATTCTACTCTGCAGTATTATACTATTTGTAAATCATCACAGATCCTATCCACACATTTGTTTTACTCAATTTGTTAGCATTTGGTCATTTGCAGTCATCAAGAAAACATTAAGATGTGACACAAAATTACTTGTTTTGGAGGCAGCCGATCAATGACCTCATAAACATTTTGATGCCAAAAAATCTTCAACTGATTATCATAAAGTAGTCAGTAATTGTTATTAGTTATGCCTTTCATTTATCAATTCATTATTTTGTATTCACAACTTAAGTTATTTTTTCCAGCTGTTCATTCTCACAATTGTGGATTTAACATAAATGTAGAAAAAAAGGTAACACTTGGAGTAGAAAGATGAAAATTTTGACATTCAAGTACTGTTACAACTGGAGATGACTTGATCTTTATGCAAAATATATATATATGTATATATATTTCTAAGCTATATATTATTATTAGATGAAGCTATCTCTTTTATATATCCCAAGATAACTCTTTCTAAGAAAAGGTTTAATGATTAAACAATAGCAAGCAACTTGAGCTACTACTTGCATAAGTATTTCATTTTCTCTTAAACTTTTACAAAATGTGGAAAATCTGCCTGGTGAGTTTGTACAAAGTTCATTCCTATCTTAAATGAAAATTTCCAATTAAGCAAAACATATCAAAATGCTATGTACATTGGTATATACAAAAATAAACAGCCAGTTCCAAATGGCTTTTGCATGCATAGGTATATCTATAATCATGAACAAATAAAACATTAGAAGGAAGCATTTTGCGATTTGATTAGTTTTTAAATGTGAAATTATTGGGTTAGATTATTCCCAACATCTTAAAGAATTTATAAAAGGTATAGTGCATTGGTATATGATTTAAGTATTCAATGATTTTTAATTCATCTATTACAAAAAAATGAGTTTATTCGGATAAATGCTACTCGTACTACCAGGGCCCAACTTAATAGAGCTGCTTTAACACAAAAAGTAGCTAAGCACAACACAATTGTGCTGACCAGAAAAAAAGGTTACCAGCCAAACTACCATATCACACGTACCATTTGTGACTGGTAATCTGCTTATTGTTGACAAGCAGAGAACTGGGAAGCAATATTTTCGGCTCAAGCAGCTCTATGAAACTGGGCCCAGGATATTGAAGGTTTCTTTTATGGTGTAATCTTTGCATCAGGAATGCAAGTATTTGTATTTTGGAATAACCATTGCCTGTCTGCTATTCAGTCCCAGTCAAGTTGATTTAAAGGAAATTCAAAAATAGTGTCATGATATATAATTACAAATTCCACTTATTGATTGGAATATTATGTTTGTGTACAAACACTAAAATGTATCACTAGTTCTGTATAGCTTAAAGGGGTCCCCAAGGTCAAAGTCAGTTTTGTGATGCACTCATTTTCCAACGGCTAGAATCCTTATGAAAGTGGGGGGGGGGGGTTACAATTCTCTACCTCAAAAGGAGTATAATGTCATTTTATAATAGTCTTTCACAGCAAATTAAATTTTGTCTAAGTCAAAAGGTCAAATTCAATGTCTTTTCGATTGAATATCATCAAAAATCAGGAGTGAACTAAAAAATTCCTGTACAAAAATATACAGACCCATATATTTTAAATGTGACGTCATTGGAAGTTTTAGGATGTTATTAAAATTCGCACTGGAAGGATATCAAATACAACGGCATTTTACTAAATGTTAATGTGAAGTTACAGACTTTTTTTCTCTTTCATAAAGCCTCTTGAAAAATGAACCATAAAGCTGAATTTTGACCTTTGAATCAAGAATCCTAAACAAATCAGCACCAACATAGTCAGAGAAATATAGTTTTGTACAACTTTAGATTTCCTTACGTCACAATTAATTGAAAACAAAGATTCCTAACTGTACTCAATACAAGGGTATGAATTCACCACTACAGAGAAATGCACAATTGTGTGAAGTTGCCGTCAGTTCTTGTGAAATAAATTTGTTCACTTTTGCCTTTGTATGGTAACCTTGGTACATGGCACCAAACAATGAAAACACCCAAACTGACGTTGTTGATTCCATTTCTAGAGTTGTCCTATACAATGTGTTATTTAGTTTCATAAATTGTCTAATAGTTTGTAATTTTGCTTTTACCCATGCTTGAAATCTTTTCAATTGTACATGTTGGTCACACGATTTGTGTTAATTTTAAATAAATTCTAAGCCTAGTTCACTTGTGGAATGCTCATTTTCTAAGACCAAATCAAAAATGTGTGCCAGCAAAGAATTTGGAATGTCATTCTCAAAGCCTAAAATCTACCAAACATCAGGGTCAGGGTTAAAACGTTAATCTTTTTTTCGTTAGTTATAAAAAATATATGTACTATTTATTTATTGAATGTATCATAATAAAAGTCTTTGCTCTAAAACAGAAATAGAATTCTGTTGTCATTTCTAAATCAATTTGGTTTCTATATATCACTTTTTTCATGAAATCACCTCCTACAACAACGCAAAATAACATTTTCAGCAAAAATGAGGCAAGAAGGAACCATTTTTTTAAATGGCCCCACTGGTACTTTGAACAGATGTGTAACCTTAGTGCCATGTCACATCAGGAGATATACAGGCAACCAGTTCCACACAATCTCCACAAGAGAAAATCGGTCAAATTTCAATTTCTACATATTTTTTTTTCAATGGAATAATAATACAGATAGACACACCTCCCATTGTTCTACCAAGGTGTTCCTTTTGCATGCAGTGAAGTTGGATGCCTTCAAGTTACCAGTAAAAAATTGCCCAATGTCAAAACCCTTTATACAATACATAACTAGTCATTATTTTAAGTGGATATTTTAAAAGCATCCTCTGTATAATGCCCAGCTAAATCTGTCTGACAGAACTAAAGCAATAAATTGATCAATATAATATTCAGTATTGTGTCTTCCCCCTACATTTTCAGATTTTTTTCACAACTCTCAGAATTTCATGGTGTTTTCCAAAGCTTTCAAACCCATTGTCACTCAAATATGCAAAGTTTCATGTTCTACTTAACATATTATATACATGGTTTGTTGTTGGACAGCCCCTAGATGGTTTAACTTATAGTCCGGTACTAAATAACAACACTTAACAAAATAGTATATGGTAAATCGAGGGACTTAACACAGACAGTCATAACTAAATAACTGAAAAATAAACTCTGCTTTTGTTTCAACTATGCACAACTATGCAAATGATCTTCCATAACATTACAATAATGCCAATATTATCCCTTAACTGATGCAACAGGAACAGCATCACTTTCAAAGGGGGCTCTTTTGCCAAACTAGAATCATTATCTAAATTATTTCAAAACTTAATCAAGGTGCCTGTGAACTTAATTCTGCAGACCATTTTCTTCAAGTGTGCTTTTAATTCCTGGGCACATTTTACTCTAGCAAACAATTGCACGACTGTGTGTTACACACTAACAATTTGGAACGGAACGCTCTGTACCCACACTAGTGTTAATTTTGCATCGTCTATTATTAATCTGTGTATTGATTGTCAGTGTCTTGTCATCTTCTCTGAAAAAAGAAGCTATTTTCATTACTGATTTGAATCCACACATTTGTAAACAAGTACACTTTAACATAAAGACACTCTTGTGTTGAAATATTTCTGTGTCAGGAATGTTTAGGTCAGATTTGTCAAATTTTCATGGACATTTCACTGCTTTTGTCCAAAGTTTTCTGACATAAACTAACACCTCCTCTAGACCGTTTGCTGAATTCACAACACTTTCCGACTAACAAACGATGGCCAATGTTGGCATTGTTTGCCAAAAGTTGAAATTTTCACTGAAGTTTGGATTGTTTCAAGAGAGACCACACCACGAGGACATAGTGAACAAAACACATCTCTAACTTGAAAAAACAAATATACAAGACAAACATTATCATTTGTTTTTATGATATTTTAACAACTAGAACTAGAAAAGAGGGGGTTATAAATTATACTCTAAGCAACTAGAAAATTGTCTAGAAGTATCTGTTCATTAAGGCAAAACAACTTTGATAGCATCAATTTATCATATCAAAATACCATATTTCTTGAAATTTGATAGTGTCAACTTATCATACACTCACCATTACAAAGGGAGACTTTTTGGAACACTAGGTGGCAGCACACTTTAGCATGAATCCATTATTCTGGGAACTGTGAGCGTGCTCAGAACTTTGTCAACAATGGAAAATTGCCAGGTATGTCTGCTGCCACCTAGCATCCTAAAGTACCCAATTTTATCACATTTTCTATACAATTTCTGTCAGCTTCTGATACCTATGAGACTTTGAATGTAGGAAAAGCTCCCACTGAGTCACGGCCTATCCATTAACACATACTTTTATACTTCCTGAATTATACTGATGCCTATTATAGACATTGCAAATCATACTTCCCTATAGTATTGGAGATACTGTTACTGGGCCAGACATTCTGCACTGGGCAGCTTTTCCCTTTAGTCCAATTTGCTGAACACAAACAATTTCTGCTAAGAAGAAACTGCTTTTCAGCCAAAATACGCTTGCTAATTTGTGCTCAGAATGTACAAAATATTCTGCTTCTAGCTGTTTGAAACTAAGCATTGAGTCCAGTTAGCTGACAACTACACATGTAGACCTTATGCATATGACGTCACTGGAGTAGGGCGCCCTCACCTACAGGTCAATAGGACGTTGCTCACTGACCTATACTGTGGGCTGCGCATACAAATCTGTGCGACTTAGTTGTTTTATAATCAGATTACCTCTAAGATGGCAGCGAGGCAACGTCAATGCATAAGGTCTTATTACTTAGCATAGTTAATTTAGCTTTAAAGTAACAGCTTACTGATTGATGCTGGTTCCTGGGGATAGATTTTGCTGGTTAGTTTGGCGTTAGAGGGGCCCAGAGACTCAAATGGCCGTGTAGTTATTTGTATCCTCTACTGCCTCATCATCGCTTTCCTTGGACAGTGTAGAGTCTCGCTTATGAGACTCACTCCCAGGTACCTCCAGGAGGGGAGACCCTCCGACACCTACTGCTGGAAGCTTAGTGTCTACTTTGCCGTACATGCTAGGCTCTAATGACCTGGAGCGAGGTTTGCTTGCAATAGCTGGATTAAAAACAAAAGAGATATTGGGCATGAGCACACTGTCCCAAAATCTAGAAATAAAACACTAACCCGAAGTTCACGTAAACTTGGGCAGTGAAAAAAAACCTAAAAAACATAACCTTAGTTGTTAACAGTGCTTCATTTTAAGAAATATGAGGTGTTTATTTGCATTAAGTAGAGGAATACCTCACGCAAAACGAAAAGTTTAGTTTCTAAATACAATGTATTGCTTTCAAAATAATGAGCTGGGCACCTTCCATTTGCTATGTGCAAAATAATTGGTTATAGCAAATAAATGTTTTTAAAACATATTTTAACCATCTAGCTCTAAGACCATCCATGCCAGTGGTGGCCAAATTGTAGGGGAAAAAAACAATTAAAACAATCAATGCAACAAAAGAAATCAAAAGCATTAAGCATATTTTTTTAACAATCCTTCAATTTCAGTAAAATGAGGAGCACTCCTCAGAACTAAGCGCCACAAATTAGTCTAACAAATGAAACTAAAACATGATTTTATAAAATCAAACTGCTCATAAAGCACCTCTTACATATGGGTAAACTGATTGCAGGATTGCAGTGGTCGATTGTTTTTTTGCTACATGATTAAAAAAGAATGACGCCACATTGAACGCTTATTTCCTGCCGTTAATAAAATTCTACTTTTCCCCCAAATTTATTAATTTTGGGTTGAACAAAGAAGAATTGACTAGAGCGGGATTTGAACCCATACTCCGCATTGACGTGCTCGCACTCTACCAACTGAGCTATCTAACCCTATGTTGGCGGTCTCCCTTTTTTGTCAATATCATTGTTCGGAGGTGCCAGCCAGAAGCCATTCAACCTGTAACTGCCGTATAACCAGGGATCACACCCAAGTTTACAATACAACCTGGGAAGCAGCAGCACAGGGATCACCTTTTTAATTTCTTTTCATTTCAACTGGCTGGGTAAATTTTTAAACTACTTTGGGGTTTAACTATTTATCGCACTCCTTAGACAAGGTTAAGGAGTGCGAAGGAGAGCGAGTTGCCCTCCTACTCCTTATTTTGTCTTCTTACATGGTCCAATCTTAGCAGCCTGGCCCTTGGGTAGTGAGTAACCTTTCTGTGGAGTCCCTTCAGGCTTAGATGGAAGGTCAAATACACCGACTACAGGAGAGCTTCCTTTCCTCAATGAAACTGTCAAATACAGAAGTCAAGTCAATCAAACTAATTAAGTTTCTGGTTGATATGAGAGAAGAAATCTGAAACTGTGATCATTTGCAAATACTGGGTACCACATACTGGGTACCACATACTGGGTACCACATACTGGGTACCACATACTGGGTACCACATACTGGGTACCACATACTGGGTACCACATACCGGGTACCACATACTGGGTACCACATACTGGGTACCACATACTGGGTACCACATACTGGGTATATATCTTTATGGGAAACATTACTTGATCTCCTACTTTTAAGTAACAAAATGTTGATGTGTTGCCTTCTTCATTCTAAAAAAGGTCAACCAATTAGTTATCTGTTGGGGCAATATCCAAGCAGTTGCATCAACTCTGTCCATCATAGCTGTATTGCATCTGCTCTTTACTGACTGCACAGAACTTCCTAGAGGTCGACAGCTCCTTCTACTCATAGGAGAAAAGGCCACATCTCACGTCTGACAAATTGCTATAAATTCAGGACACAAGATGTATCAGTCGCACCTTTCCTTCACTGCATCAGCAGTAACAAAAAGGTGAAATAATTTTAAAACACGTTCACTTCAATATCAGGTCTGAGCAAAGGGGATTCCTGTCAAAAACAAATACTCTTTGATCATATAATTGAGCCCTCATCAACTCACCCCCAGGTTTCTTGGCAACAACCGGTACTGGAGCCATGGGTCTCCTTGCAGGCTTGGGTTTAGGTTTGGGGGAGATTGAATCGCCGTTTGGTTTACCCTCAGCAGACTGCTGGAGCTTTTCTTCGGTAGCAGAACCAGGTCGAGATAATGGCTTTGAGGGTAAGCTCTCTGCCGGCTTCACCTCCACCGAGTTCCTTTTGGGCATCTCTGCAGAGGTCTTCATTTTGATCTCTGCGGAGTTCCTCTTCAAGATATCTGAAGGCTTCACACTTCCCTCGGATGAAGCTACAATCTCAGGGTTGGTTGGGGAGGTAGGAGTCGATTTCAGTGACAGAATTTCAAACTTTCCAGAAGCAGGTCTTTCCTTGATTTGAGGTTTCTCCTTCTCAACTTTGGGCTTTGTTGTCTCGGGGAGTTTGGGCTTCACAAGCACACTGCTGTCTTTCTTCTCCTCCTTGGCAGTAGCTTCATCCTTTGATTTACTGAGCGTTTCTTCAGGAGACAGTTGATTACTAGATGACTTGAAGAGAGGTGACTTTCGTGGGGACCCTATTGGGGATTTCACTCTTGGTGAAAGTGAAGGAATTGTGGAAGATGGGGATGCCCCAGCTTTTGGAGAGGCTGGCTCAGGAGAGGTCACAACTGGGATTACTAGGTTCAGTTTGGGCGTGGGCTTCTCTGGGAATCCAGGAGTTGCTGGGCTCTGGTCAGTGGTTTCTTTTGAAGCCACTTCATCCATTTTTGGAATCTGATTCTCCATGATTTCCTGTGCAAAATATTAAGAAACAAGACCACTCACATTATTGTTACTGGTTGCTAAAAAAAGTGTTTGAAAGTCTGTTTATAAAAATACATTGCGAGTTATATGAGCTAGCATGGTCTGTTCCTACTCATATAGCTTGCTATATTGTTGCTAGCCTAATGTGATCCTTCTGGACATGGTTCTGAACTGACCTGGCCAGTTCTTACTCACCCTACTTGCTCGGTCAGCAGCCTTCTTTTCTCGTTTTAGTTTCATCTCCTGCAACATGTTGGTACCTCCCAGCATCATGGCACCTGCAGGGGGTTTCCTTTTCTCCACAACAACCTCCTTTTCCTCCTCCTTAGGAACCACTTCATCCCCGGTCTCCTCAGGGGTTTCTTTTTTATTGCCAATAGCAGCATCATCTTCTTCCTTCCCTGAAACCTCATCTGGGTTTGTGCTCACTTGGGTGATATCTACAGCTGGGACATCTTCCTTGCTAACTTGGACTTTGCTGCCTTCTTCGGAGGCTTTGGGTTCAGGTTCAGCAATGGGTTCAACCTTGGGTTCGACCTTGGGTTCGGCCTTTGGTTCTGTCTTGGTTTCCGCCTTTGGTTCTGTCTTGGTTTCTGCTTTTGGTTCTTCCTTGGTCTCGGCCTTTGGTTCTTCCTTGGTTTCGGTCTTTGGTTCTGCCTTGGGTTCGGCCTTGGGTTCAGCTTTTGGTTCGACCTTGGGTTCGGCCTTGGGTTCTGCCTTAGGTTCAGCCTTGGGTTCAGCTTTTGGTTCAGGAGTTGGTTCAGGATTTTTAGTTGGGCTGGTGGTTTTCTTGATTGACCTCAGACTGTTTGGTACCAGCATTGCCTTCTTCTCCATCACCTTTCTTGTCAGCTCTTCTTGAGCTGGTTTGCTTTGTGCTGTGAAAAATAAAATTAGAATGTTTTCTGAACAAGACTCTTGCACCAGGAACCTATAGTATTATTAAGATAGAACAATTGGGAGGGTCGAGTTTTATCTTTTGTAAGAAAGTGTTCAAATTTTATTGTTCTTGCTTGATTCAAGCATGTGCTTGATAAAAAAATAAAGTGATAATACAAATTTACATAAAAACTAATAACACCTTCACTCGCCGAAATACTTCTCATATGGGTTTTGAGGCATTGCATGGTGAGGTATCAATATATATTCGGTTTGTGGTAACACCAAGTGTATAAATATCTACTTTGCTGTGTAGATTTGTTCTTTAGAGAACTTGTCTTGCTATTTATTCTACTACCGCGGAGTAGATTTTCAGAATTCGGGAGACTTCTCAGTTCTGAAAAGAACTGTCCTGCTTATTAACTACTACCTGGGCGGGAGGTAGGAAATTGGCCTAGACTACTACTTTAGCTTTGTGGATCGGGGGGACTTCTCGTAATTAATTGCACTGCCACGGAGCGAGTTCTTTTTGGTCTCAACGTTTCGACTAGCTTGCTCTAGTCATCGTCAGGAAACGTCAGTCTAGTCATCATCAGTAGTAGTCCAGGCTGATTTCCTACCTCCCGCCCAGGTAGTAGTTAATAAGCAGGACAGTTCTTTTCAGAACTGAGAAGTCTCCCGAATTCTGAAAATCTACTCTGCGGTAGTAGAATAAATAGCAAGACAAGTTCTCTAAAGAACAAATCCACACAGCAAAGTAGATATTTATACACATGGTGTTACCGCAAACCGAATATATAGAAATACTTCTCTTTTAAACGGTTTGTTTCCCCGCAGAATTGACCAATTCTGTTCTGGTAAGTTATCAGTGGTTCCTACTGAATTGTCTACATTCAAACCACAGATGGTTTCCACTTGATCAGAGTTCTGATGTACATGTACAATACCTTCAACTGTTGGAGCAGGTTGTGGAGGTGATTTTGTAGGAGGGGTCTGGCTCTCACGTCTTTTGCCTTCTATCTTGGCCTGATCCTGTTCATCCATGTTAGGAATGGACTGTTTCTTCTTGAACATATTCCGAAACCTGAATGAGAGTTTTGAAGTGTATTAGCTCTACTTCAGGAACCATTATTAGGATTCGGGGACAAAATTAATTGAAAATTACTGTGAACTGTTTAGTGTAATACCACACTAGTCAGAAACGGTTGCTACACCATACCACATATTTACTGGGATTATTACTGGATTGACAATGGAAAACCCATATATCAGCAACTTCCACTTTAATAAATTTCCAAACGTGTGTATTGCATACATAATGCATAGAGTGCCCACAGGGTAAGACAATCACTAGAACACTGTGCGCTGCGCACATACTGCAGTTGTTATAACTTGCCCAATGACACCTCTGATTTCTAAGAACAGTGCCTGTCTTGTTCAGACAGATAAAGGCAGGGGAACCAGACCAGTCTTAGTGTTGCACTGTCCTGTGAATGGCCTGAATTCAACCCAGGTATACTCTACTAGGTTAACAACGCTTTCAGGACATTCTTATTAATGTTTAATGTATTTAGAAAGAAATTGTATGATACCAATGGTCAAGGTTACACAGATTTTAGTATCTTATCTGAGAAGGACAAATTTATTTTCCTTATAATTTCTCATGATAAAACCATTATGAATTGTGTTGCCAAGTACATATTCTCTGCTTTTAAGTTAAAGGAAAACCAAGTATAATTTGATATTCGTTTATGCTAACCTCTCCTTCTTTGCTATCATGGTAAGTTTTAAATGTTGTTATTGTTGTAACCCTTCCCCAGGGTATGGGGTTTGTTCCGTTTTGGGAATAAAATTAATACAATACAATACAATTAATGAAAGCTTTATTGGAAATGAAACAGCAAATACCTTTTCTTGCCAGTTGCAGGCTCTTCCTTCTTGTCCTCCTTCTTTTGTTTGTCTTCATCTTTAGGTTTATTCTTGTGGAATAATCCTCCAATCTTCTTAGTAGGCTTCTTAGACTTGCCTGTATCTGAGGAGTGATCATTTCTGTGTGATAGAGAACACATATTTCCAGTGCATAAGTTCTATTACACACTAACAATCACAAGCAAAAAGTCTAAATCATAAAACCAAAGAACAATAAGATAGGGATAAGATCAATGTCTGACTGAGGAAGCTTTGTTGGCTAGTCTTTTTTTAACAACCCAAACTCATATTCTGCTTTTTCTGTACTGAACAACCATTTTCCAAACACACCCGACCAAACATGTTTGTCGACCTAATAAATTAAGGACTTATCTTTATTCTCCCATTTCTTGGACTTAGTTGACATTATGTGACATTCCCGTGGGTTTCGCACATGAAAGAGAAGTGAGGACATCCACAGTCGGACAAAACACCAGGATCCCTTTTGCTTAAGTCCTCAGTGTCAACAGGTAGAAATGCTCACACACCGTAGTATGTAATGACCTCAAATTGTGAACCTTCCTTTATTCAACTCTTTGTCCTGACACTCATGGACCCCATTGTTTTCCTTCGTGATAGCAATCATGAACCTATTGTTCCTTTTGTTATAAGTCCTCGGTTTGAATGTCACTACAAGTACACCCCTATCACTCATCCACTCATAAGAACAAATATATAGCTGCTACAGTAGTCATTATAGCCAAAACAGCAGCCACCTGTTATGTGCTCTTTTGTTTACAGCCTAGGCCATTCAGAACCTTCAGTCTAAATCATTACTCACAAATTCTGAGTGGTGTTTAATGGGGTCTGGTTGTTCGGTACAACCAAGTCAGTCAGACCAGCAGAGAAGAAATCAGTCACTCCACTATCCACAGCAGATGCACCGCCACTTTCAATGGGTGCTGCAGGCTTGTTCACTGGCCGGGAAGGCCGCTGTCTTGGTGCCCTTGGTCTGTTCTTCCTTAAATCAGTCAGAGTTCCCGCCTGAGAATTGGAGAGCTCATCAAAAGCCTTGACTGTCTGCTTTGTTGCTTTCCCTTTCTGCTGATAGATTTTAGTGGTTGGGGATGTGGGTTTGGAGGTAGGGGTAGGACTGGTAATCGGCTTGGAAGGGGCCCCACCATCAAGGGAGTCTCCACTCTCTACTTCAGCTATAGTAAGTTCAAAATCTGCAAGATACAAATAATGGTTATTAAAAAGGAATACCGGTAGTGCAATATTAGTAATAACCAACCCTTATTTAGACCTAGCATCATGTAAAGGTGGACAGTGGAGGAAAGAGTAACATTATCTCGGCTGGAATTTGTAGACCACAGCCAAGACTAAAATACGAGACAGGGGGACCTGAAGTGGGTGAACAGCCAGCCATAAGGCTCACATAGGATAGGTGAGGGAGGGATAGGTGAGGCGACGTGATCTATTGGCAAATTATAACCAAAATCTTTTTTTATTTTGTTGAAAAGAATATTATGTGTGAATATTCCGTCTTGGTGTAGCAACAAAACAATTATTGGGAGAAAATGTGGACTTAGAGTACAAGATGCAAAGGTGCAATTTCACCACATAGTTTCCAATAGACTGTGCAAGTCTCGCTTGTATTCGAACTTTGAGACCTGTGTTTGTTTCCTCCATGCATTCAAACAAAATCAGTAAATGGTTGGACTTAAGAACTGATTGAAAATACCCCAACCTTCTTCTATGGCTGGAGTGAGCCTTCTCTGTAGGGAGTCCTAATGTCTGGAATTATCTTCCATTGTCACTCAAGAAATAACTGAAAACTCATTTCTTTCCTGCTGTCCGGTAAGATAATTTTCAATCCTAGTAGACCTGTTGGTCAATTTACACACTGGTCCCAATTTGATGGCAATTGATTACGACAGAATTCTGCACTTACTGTACATAAAACCATGCACTTTACAGGGCATGATAAGCATAGAATTTGGTGGTAACCATTGCCATAGAGCCCTGTGCCCAATTTCAGAGCTGCTCAAGCACAACATCCAAATAAGCACAAAATCCAAATAAGCACAAAACAATTTTGCTTACCAGAGTGAGGTTACCTGCCAAAATGTCATGTCACCTGTACCATGTGTGACTGGTATCCTGCTTCTTTTTGATTAGCAGAAAACTGTTAAGCACTACTGTCTGCTTAAGCAGCTGTATGAAATTGGGCCCAGTTGGCAGTGCTTTGTAACCACTAGAATAGTCTCTTTCAGACGAATGTGAACATACATGCCTAAACATGGAAGTTTTTGTGGTATAAAAACAGGATTGAATACCTTTCATGATGATTGAGCGAGGGCGCACTTTACAACTCTTCCGTTGTTGAAATGCTGGTGATTCCTGGGAAATATAAACAGACTCAGTTCATAAGAATGAGAAAGGGCGTTTCTAGATGGATTAGGGCGTTATAAGTGAAATCTTCTTGACAAATTTTGGTGGTGAAAGATTAGATTGTAAGTGAACAGAATTTTTTTTTAAAGTAGAGTATTATGGTGAAGAGATGGATGAAAAGATGAGTTTTGATGATGCAGACTCCTTGTAAGATGTTGGGATTCCCACTCATGGATAGACACCTTCTGATTCATGTTTGCTTCTCTCAATCCACAAAAACAAAGAAAAAAACAACACTATATGTAATTAATTCTCCAAAGGGAAGGCTGAGACTCCATAACTGGTTTGTTCTTTGGGTATTTTGTATTGTTTTTTGCTTTGTTTTGGAGGATATTCAAATCTTGGAACCGCCAAAAGAACCATGCTATTATCATACCTCATACATATTTATGAGCCATATCAGATTTCTAATTGGTGGAACAAACATGAAGCGCTGGTTGGTAGACAGTCATTGGCTGGGAGAATATACTATCCAAATAAACTATTCCAGATTTATGACAGTTATTTATTTACATAGAGGCCTATGACAACAGAAAGGTTGACAGAGTGGTGACTGCATAGTAACATCAACCAATGGCTGGTATGTCAAGTAGTTGTGTATGAAACAAACATAGCTGAACATGTACATGGTTTATAAGCATCAAAAAGACAGTTTGACCTCCCCACAGTATGTGAAGATAAGAACATGCTTTGATATCACTCCAGAGGATCCAAGTCACCATGAAGTATCTTTGTATTATCAAACACTTCATTATCAAGAGTTCATACCCGTGCAAATTGTGCATCATGCGAAAGTAGTTTATGCCGAATTGCAAAATCACCAATTTGTACCTAAAAGCCTACTATATAGAAGAGATATCCTTACAAAATATTATGATTATGCCAGAAGTGGAGTTTTTATAGAAGAAAAAGTATTTACTTCCTGAGAAAAGAAGTAGTTTTTTTCCATAAGTATGCCAATCCTTTTATAGCGTTTCAAATTTTCTTTTTCTACAAAAAAAAAGTGAGCAAACCTTTTTGTACAACTTTTAGAAGTTATCTTTATTATCGGTTTCAAGAACCGATGTTAGCCATTGGCTTTGCCCTTTAAATGCAATCCAAAAGTGGAATGTCATCTTTAGTTTTCCTTTTTTTATAAGCAGCCAGGTTTTTCCATTGGAATTAGTATTATGTTTGTTAATACTGTTCATTCTAAATTAAAGTATTAATAGGAATCATGAGATCTGCTTTGTGAAAAGTAGTACCATTAATAATAATAAAAATACAAGACATTTATAAAGTGCATAATGCAGGAGCCTCGATGCGCAATTAGTATGTAGAGTGTCTTTAACTAAAGTACACATTTTTTAATCAACTTTAAAGAGGGGCTCAAAGGTCAAATGTTCTGAGAATCAATACTGTGGGTGGTACCAGAACATTTTTGGAAAGGCCGGATCACACTGGTTCAGGGAATGACCAACATTTCAAAAATGACGAGTTAAAGCTTTGGTTCTTTTCCAAACCAAAAGTACCTAAGAGATGTTTACATGGTACTTCTGCATTGTAGTATCTAGAATTGTTCTATTGGGGACTATTGTTTATGGGTCAGTACTTCAACTTGTTCGATATCAATAAGTTGAAATATTGAGAAAAAACAATTTGTTGACAAACTTTCAGTCTGAAATTTGGTTAGTGCGTAAACATATTATAGCCTTCGTTATATTGATGAAAAGTTACCAATTATGAGAATATTAGTAATGTGACAAACATGGGTGAATGTGGGATATGCAAGACATCATGCATGATGTTTTAATGAGGAGACATGAAGAATTAGTTGGGCTTCTTTTTATCTTATTGCATTTCAGGAATGCCACACTACAAATGCCACACTACCATCCTGTTAACTGCATACTAAGCTGAACTTGGTTATGGTTTGGTGTGCAGTTGCCACCGGAACTCACGCCATCTTCAGTGCACTATTTTGACAAAAAATATTTTGTTTCAGTGCATATTTACACTTCATTGACTGAAGATGGGGGTAACTTTTGGCCCAGGGCAGATAGGCAGAGAAACATGAGGCATATTTCAAAGAGCTGTCAGGTTCAAAATGATACTCAACTAATGCTTTTTGGGAAGCACAAGATAGTATGTGGGTTTTGAGGCATTGCACGGTGAGGTACCAATGTATACTCAGTTTGCGATAACACCATGTGTGTGTATCTCTTTTGCTGTGCACATTTTGTGCTGTGAGAACTTGTCTTGCTATTTATTCTACTGCCTGGGCGTAAGGTAGGAAATTGGCCGGGACCACTACTTTCGCTTAGTGGATCGAGGGGTCTTGTTGTTATTAACTTCACTGCTGCGGATTGAGTTCTAATTGGTATCAACGTTTCGACAAGCCTGCTCTAATCATCGTCAGGAGACTGAACAGTGTCTGAGATAGTAGGGAAACAGTTGAAACGATAGTATACGTAGATAGAATTATTGTAATTCTGCTCAGCCACAAATATCTGTACTGCTTAGAATCTCTTTGAAATAGACCTCTCAAAAAATCATCTGCTGTAGTAAATGCCACATGTTGATTGCAAAGGGAGTTAACCATGCTTATAGTTGCTGTGTTCTCTCTGCTAGCATGCTGTCAAGTGATATGTTAGGTCATGTTCAATTCAAGTGACTCTGGCTACGGCTAGGGTCATTGGCTGCAGCATTGAAGAATGTGTCTTTTCAGCGAGCCAGCCATAGCTACTGCCAAAGCCATTAATTTGGACATGGCCTGTTAAAGCAGAATACACCTTTATCACACTATTGCCATCTTTGTTTGATTCCCTGCGTGAAGTGATAATTGTTGCACTGGTTAGAGGTCAAAGGGCCAGGCTATTTTCAGTTTCCAGCCTCAAGAAGGTCACTTTGTCTATCCCTGTCTTGTAACCATCCTTGCATACACTGACAATGATGGTTTACACTCTCATTTCGTAACAAGGGACCAGATTAATTTTATCTCCACCCTCCCTTTGGTAACATTTGTTTGCATTATTAAAAGATGACAAAGGTCCATAGGCCTTTATCGTGCTCCTGCCATTTTGGTCATGTTGCCCTGTACACAAGAACACACTTGAATTAGGGACATTGATTCTCATAAAACAGAAAGAACCCAGACTAATTTGCCTTCCCAGCCTCCCTTCTGCTACATTTATTCAGACAGAATTAAAGAAAGATGGCCACACCGTGATAAAGGTCTGTTAAGAATCAAACAGCAGTTGCAAACACCATGTCAAAAAATCAAGAACAGTCCATAGTTGATTAATAGAGGGGGTGAACATCCCAGGTTGATGGAAGGAGAACCTGCCTTATAACGTAGGGAGTCACTCCGGCCGACACTACCCTTCAGGTACCGTGATCCCTCATGCCTGGTTAGCCGCCCTTCAATACTCTGTTAGGATGGGTCAAGGGTCTCTATTGTCAATCAAATGTTGCTTCCAATTCACACTTGTTTTTTTGTATTAAGTTATACATATTAACCCTCCTACTTTCCACGTCAGTTGCAAGTGAAGTTGGTAAATCATTCAACTGTACAGGTTCCCTAGATGGTGGAACAACTGAGCACTGAACTATTTGAGTGTAGTGTAGATGCCTTCACCACATGGTATCATAATTGCAGGCTGGCATAGTGCACCATATGACATCATTATTGAATGATCAGACAGTAAGTTCAAGCCGAGTGGCTTTCTCTTTATATTTTCCCCTTTTTTTGTAATTAAGTCATTACTTTAAAATAAGACCCTTCCTGGCTTAGGAAGTGGACGGCAAGACCCTTCCCCAAAACATCGGACATTAGTATGTTGCATAGCTTTGTAAGGCAATAGTTTTGTCTCATGCCAGCTAACAAATAACATATATTTTCGTTAAAATTATTTTTCAAACCAAATACCTTGATGGCGCAAAAAAAACATCAAGAGAGCTTTACCATATCAAAAACGAAAATATAAAATTGATTAAAATCATCCAATTATTGGTTTGGGATATAATAGTCAACAACAACAAAATAGTCAAAAAATAAACTGATAAAAAAAAACTTATAGGAAAAATTGTCATTTCATGCATAACTCAATTAGCTTTTTGACTAGAGACCTTCCAGTACAAAAGAGGTAAATACTTAGCAAACTTGGGTGGTTAACAGCTTATATGAAGTTGGGAATGGACTGGTATACCAAGTGTGGTTGGTGTGGCTCTCTGGTACTTAATACATCAGAGTTAAACAAAACAGTGCACACATTTTTGGTGGGGTGTTTTTTTTGGGCGGGGGAGGGGGAGCAGGTGCTTAAGGAACATCAACTATGGTAATGGGGGAAAAACCTGTAAAATGTGAAAATCTAATTTTTAAGAAGTGCAAATTTTTAACTTAATTCAAACTCAAGTTTTCTGTAAATTATGAAATACCATCTCATCCGGACGTATGTATTTCTTCACAATGTGTGGGGTGACAATCATTGCTGACAAAAAAAGTTTAATACTAGGATCCAAATTTTAAGAGGTACGTTGAAATGATGGCATTCAGTAACCCCTGGAGTTGTAGACTTAATGAAGCTTTTTGGAACAGTATCCTCAGCACTAACAGCAGGATTTCATAATTACTGAAGAAAATAGTAGCTGCTTATTCAGGAGGCAAACAAAAGGTCTGAGTTTAAATAACAGTCTGATGTTTCTCATTCCTGACTGTGGAAGTTGATAAACAAAAGTTTCTATTGTGCTTAAAAAAAAAGTGTACTTCTTTTTACTGCCTTTTTTTCAAACTTTACATTTCTCCATTTCCTGAAACTATATACGCAAACAAACAAATAAACTATCGAGTGGGAAAAACCAGTGGCAAAGACCGAACTCTGACTGAGCCACACCAAAAAATCCATCAGTAAAAGTCATTAGCTCATTTTCACAAATGATAAGCCCCCCAAGATGGCCATTTACCTACACACTGTGTGCCTGTCATCAGCTCATGGTACCTGTGTCACACTCCGATTGAATGCATACTAGGAATATGTTAGGACTGTATACTAGACGCAGTGGCATATCCACTTATATAGCAAATAGCAATTCAAAATTAGTTGAATGCTTGATTATGTACATCTGTGCAAAAATAATTATACAAAATTGAGAACTTTATGAAAGTTCTTTATATGCAGGAATAAGTAACAATAAAGGAATACAACTGTCACAATTAATGTAGCTAATATACATGTGTTAAATAACTCATGTTGAACCGTGGAGCTTTTTGAAGCAGGTTGAATGATATGGCTGCAGCTGTAGCTGTGGCTTGATTGCCATGTTAGTATGCATTGAAGCATAGCAGGCCCATAGCAACAGCCACAGCTGTAGCCAGAACCAAAATTCAGACTTGCCTTGAGCAGGACCAGTACATGGGATAGCAGCTCATTCCATGGTATGGGTAAGAGTTCTAAAGCTACCTGAGATTAGTGTGTTCCTTCTGGTTGTGACCTTGAGTGACAGGGGTGCGTTCCGTTGGCATGAACGTTTGCGCTACTGCTTTTAAAATGTGCGTCGCACTAACAATTTGAACCAGAACGCGTTGTGTTAAAAACATGTACGCAATTCGCTTCAATCTGTCAGACCAATCATGCTGCAGTATCAATCTGTGCGTTTGGCAATGTTCTGTCATCTGCTTTTCAAATTAAAATGAAACATTTTCCTTACAACTTACATTCACTACATTTGTGAACCAATACAATTAGACGAATACACTTAATACTACAACCAATCTGATTTGTTTGAGGTAAGAGTTAGGTCACATTAGTCTAGTATTGATGGTTTTGTTATCGCTTTTGCGCTGTTTTCACCATTATTGTTTTGTTGGCGAACAGAACTAATACCTTCCCAGAGCGTTTGCCGAATTTTGCAAACATGTGCAAACGCCTTTTGCAGTTAACGCGTTGCACTTTGAAAATGTATGCGTAATTACCAAGCGTTTGCATTGTTAGCCTGAGTGGAACGCACCCCAGGTAGGTAAGGTTACAGTTGTGGATCACACAGGATGGGTTATTGAACACAATGAGCTTGCTATAAGTGGACACGAATTTTTGTGTAATGATCAACACAAGTTGGACACACTTCAACTGAAGAGAATCTTTCACCATGACTTCATGATTCCATCATTTGCTTCTCGTGTGAAGATGAGAACACCCGAGCCTAAGAAGGAAACAAACCTTTTCTTCATCTGTCTTCCCCTCGTTGACTTTCTTGTCTCCTTCATCATGATGGTCATTGGTCATTGCTTCTGTGCCGTTCGTCAAAAGAGATCCCTTCCTGGTCTTGTACATTGCCTGGTGTTCCAACTGTAAAAAAAAACCAAGACGGGAAGGCGAAGATTAGTTTCTGTGACTGAACTTTTATTCCAATCTTTATTCCAGTTGGGTTGAAGCTAAACTATTCTACCAAGATTGAAACAAAGGTTATCAAGGTTTGGCTGAGCATACAAATTATAAAGTCAGCACACATGGTAGGTATGATTGAAATCAACTTATAAACAATTTTTATTCTGAAAATTTACTTTGTATAACCTTGATACTGTACCAATCCTCCTGACAAACGTTCCCAGCATTTACCTTATTAGCAAATTGCCATCTCCACTAACAAACGAGAAAAACAAATTAGGCAGTAAAGGTAGCTGTGTGAAACAGGGATTTTCTTTAACCTGTTTTGTCACCATCCTGCCGCACTAATGATTCCAAATTTTAAGTGGTCTGTATGTAGTTGCAAGTATTTCTAAATAAAAAAAAATTCAACCAAGCTTCTTTTCGCTCTTCAACACATACACTAGTTACTAGTGGTGCACAACTTAGCTGTTGCAGTTGAAACCGAATGAAAAACCACATCATGGAACAACAAAAATGTTCAAGGCACCCATGTTGCAAGAAAATTTCTGCTTTTTAAAAGTAAACAATCATTTTACACGTTTATAAGTAAGTATCTCATTTGAGCTTGTGGTTTCCTGATTTACAAGCTTTTGTCAAAAAATTTCAATGTTAGTTCCACAATCCTTCACTCATTAATTTTGACTGTTCAACAAAATTTCTGGCCCGGCAGACTACAAATGGAAGTGTTTTGACTTTGCTCCACCACTGTTTTCTTTTGCATTTGGTGAACGGTTGACAGTTAAGGTCAAACTCTGCATGTAACACATCTGCAAATTGTCTATAGTCACTTTATACCCACAAAACATTTTGGACTAAGAATTTCATAAAATCAGCTATTACTTTTCTAATGTGTCTGTTTTTTTTAACCTACCAGTTTGTGATAACAGTCTGTCAGATGCTCCATGATCTCATCAGTGATGTTGTCTGAGATGTGACTAGCCATGGCCAAATGTGCCTCTCTATATTCAACAAGACAGTACAATATTCATTAGGTATTAGCGTAGCATGTCATTGCTTTGTCAGGGTTTGATTTTACAAAGCACTAACATTGATCTTAAGATGAGTTGTCAACATTGCAATAGTGACTGTGACATCACACTTAGATTGAAACACATCTTAACCCTTCCAGTGCCGCCAACGTTCTGAAACGTCAAACAAAGTATCCATCCACAGGCCGCCAACGTTCCCATGCGTTTTACTAGTCCACCAAAAAAATATATAAATGCCCTCTGGATAAAGAACGGCCAAAACACGACCGGCACGGAACCCTTCGAGCGCCGCCAACGTTCTGAAACGTCAAACTGAATCTCCATTCACAGGCCGCCAACGTTCCTTTACGTTCTACTACTCGATATTTTTTTTTTTTTTTTTTTTTTTTAAATGGCCGGCCTGTGGATTGAGAATTTTTAAAACAAGGCTGGCACTCTAAGGGTTAAGATCAATCATAGCTCTCTGTGACATCAAGCCAAGAATGCACAATACCGCCATTTCTATGTACCATGAAATTCATAAAAATCTTTTGAAATAGACAAACTTTACCCCATTTTGTTGGAGATGGCGGCTCCGACCTGCTCCACTACATCCTGCAGGAATCTCTGAGGCATACTACTCTGACCCTGGCATACGTTATCTAGACTCTCCTTGAGGGCGCTATCCTCCATTGTATGACTACACTGCTTGGTGGATGTCGTTAGCATCCCTGATGCGCTACACTGTAAAACAAATGTATATATATGGTTCAAGATTTAGTTATTAACGTACGTGTAGATGTTTACAACCGATCTTATCTGTGACAACTGCAGAAAGTGAAAAAATGAAAAACACAACTGGCTAGAAACTGTAACAATGAAAGTTTTCCATTCCTTGATAACTCAAATCCAATGTGTACAAATGAATACATCCTGGCCAATGCTCAAAGTGGTGGGATGGTTCATTTCATTTATTATTTCTGGTTGTGTGGCCAAGGACTCTCAGAAAAGCAAACTTAATCACTATACCAGCCCAGATCCCCATGGAGAGAAGACAAAGAAGGAAGTTTCAGTTTTAGATGTGGGATGAAAACCCCAAATAATAATACTACAGAAAACCCACGCAATCCAGGTAGGAACTGAAAACCCAATCCACACAGTGCCCCTGGTGGGATTCGAACCGGGGTCCCGAGGTGGAGGCGAGGAAAGATACCACTAGGCCAACCCGACTGCCATGGGCTATGAAATATAGAATCTGCCAGACTCCATCAAAACCCAGGATCTGATTTTGAAAGGTTTGTTATAGTAAGGTTCAATAACCTGTCCTGGTGACTAATCAATCTTTATCATTCAAATGGTCATGTATGACAAAGGATTCAAAAGAATACATCTACAAATTAGTTAATTTTTAAAATGTTACCGTGCGAAAAATATACCATTTTTTGAATGGTGGATTCCCAGTTAGCTTACTCATGAATATCAGAAATAAAAGAATCATCAAGATCAACTCACAAGGTTGGTGGAAACTCATATTAGTTTACACAAATAAAACGCTCACTTTTAACAACTCATAAGTGAGTGGATCTGTTGTCAATCAGTGAGTAACCTTTATTGAGTGGTCAGCCTACCTTGAGTTGATTTTCAACGATGCCACGCAGCTGCCCAGCCATGTCATCAAGCTTGTTTTTCACATCGGTGCCGTCTGCGTTGAGAGCTACCTGATGGAGGGCAGCCAGTAACTACCAAGAAAAAAATGTCAACATGGTCAGATTGGAATAACTAAACAAGGTAAAAGTGGTGAAGAAAAAAGAGTGTAACATCCACAAAGATATATATAAGAGAAATAAAGGAAAGAAAATATTTATTTACTACTCTGGCTGTTTCTGGCTGGTTTCTTGCTTTTTGCCATTTAGCAAGTAGATTAGTTAGACAATATTTTCTGCTCAGAAGATTATGAAAACAGGGCTCAATTTCATGGAGCTGCAAAAAGTAGCTAAACACAACAAAATGATGCTTAGTAGAATGTTACTGGCCAAAATAACATTTCACATGTACCATGTGTGACTGGGACCCTGCTCATTTTTGCTTAACAGGAAATCACTAAGCAATATTTTCTGCCTAAGCAGCTCTTTGAGATAAGTCTCTGGTCATTGTGCTCCTGAGTAAGTGTTTTTTTGTTTCTGACCTTGGCCGGCAAAATGCAACCACGGATAGCAAGGGATAGTTCCCTCAATTGATGAAAGTGTACCCGGTCAAAATGCTCCTGAACAATTGCTTTTTTGTGTCTAGTATAATAGTTGCGTCCGTGCAAAAACTGTGTATCTCAGCACGTACTTGTTTGTGTGTACATCCAGGACGCTTTAAGCGAAATACAACATTTTGAAAATTTTAAACTCGTGCATTAACGTAAGTGCTATTTTATGAGATGCAACATTTTTGCATTGACACAGAGATATATATTTTGTAAAAACAAGTCCCCTTAGGTAAGGAATGGGTATAGACTCATTGTAGAATTGGTATCCTCCAGATTCACACTGTGTACAAACTAGCTTATCAAACAAAGACATCAATAACAACAAAAACTACAACAGCCAAATGTTCCACATGGCCTTGAGGTTCAATAGGTGGGATGAGGTTGCAGCCTTTGGTTGTCTTACCAGTTTAGAGTTATCAGCATCTTGTATGTAACTCTGTGCTTTATTGACGTCTTCCTGGACATCTTCGTCGGTACAGTCAGCAAGCTCAATAATGGTATCCTGGATCTGGACGACCAACTTATCAACCATCTAAAACAGTTACAATAGTAATAATAATACTAAGTTCTTATATAGCACTTTATCACACCAATTGGCATCTCAGAGTGCTCAGTATTTTTCTTACAAGGTGTGCGGAGCTGCGTTTTGAAGTATGAGACCTGTTTCTTTACATAGCACCATGAAATGGTTTACAAGGTGCTTTGGCGCAATATGCTGCCGATCAATCCAGCAACACCGGGGCAAACCGCTTCTCTTTACGATAAGTGTATCTGGGTTCTTTTACGTGCATTACACAACACACGTGATGTCAGAGGTCACTTAATTCAAAGGCGATGTGGTCAAGACGTCACTCCTACACCAAAATCAATTAATTCAAAATGTGATGTGTGCACACACCACTCGGCAGAAACTTCATGTTTAAGCTTCGTCAAGACATCACGTCTATACTCTTAACATTTTTTACTGTAATGTAGCTGATCACGGCCATGGACCTATTGACCCAATTTACTGATCTCATCATCACAATAATAATAATAACAATAATAATAAAACTACACAACATTTATAAAGCGCATAATGTAGAAGCCTCTATGCGCATTAACAGACAGTCTTGTTTTTACTATTTTGGGAGTCAATGTCCAGTGTGTTATACAGTCTAGTGCGCATTTTAGGCAACACAGCGTTTGTCCTGCAAATGGACTCTCACATTGTTGAACAACGTTGGTGCAATCCACCGGGGCTAATAAGAGCAAGAACTCCTATCCTACTTTACCTGGTGAGCTGTGGTGTAGAGAAAGCCCTGCTGTAGTCTGAAGGCTTGATCATCAGAGAACTTATGCTGGCTGTGATTCCTCTGCAGTAGAGATTGGATCTTCTGCAATGACTCTGACGTCCTCTCAGCGTTGATCTTCAACGCAGCCGTTACATCATTGACAGGAGTAGGCATGTACTTCAGAGTGTAGTTCCTGAGGGTCAAATCAAAATTTACAAATCCAAATCAAATCAAAAAAGGAACAACAATTGTAACCCCCAAACCCCCATTAAATATATCCACAGTTTTGTCTTATTTTGATACATTGTTGTCTGCTAAACCAACCATATGGAGTACCACTCAGAAATTTTGTGGAAGCCCAAAGGTTTGGGTGGTGCATTACTATGGGCTGATAGATCCCGCATATTTAGATCTTCCTTAGCAACCAGAGGTTGAATTGCAGAAAAAATGTTATATTTTGTGGAGATTGCACTGACTGATTTTTATCAACTTTTGACATGGAGAAAGGGGGCACATCTTAAATTTTATTCAACTGTTATTTTCATAACTCTTGAATTCGTGTGGTAATTATGATACAAAATGTCAAATTTCCCATGTGACCAGTGTAGTATCTTGCCTGCCAGAAAGGCCCTGGAATGTACAAGGTCACTCTTGTTGTAAACAAGGGTTACATGGTCTAAAAACTGTATTATGAATATATATCAATGCACAGTCTGAAAATTGAGGCCAATTTAATCAGCTCGGGACACTGCCAGGGAAACATTTTAAAAGTTGTTCAGCTTGCCCCAACGGAAAAATACCGAGCTAATATATAACACTAAACAAAATTTCCAATATGCAACTTACTTTTCTAATGCGTTGGCAAGATCGTTGAACCCTGAAGCTGTGATACCATTGCCATCTAGTTTGACTGTGTGTAGCTTGGTGTTCAACTGTAGTGCCTTGGCCAGCATACGGGCACCAATGTCTCCCATGTTGTTACCACTGCACATCAAGTAGAATGAATGGTAAAACATTGCAATCAGATTGGTGTACAGAGGATGTTGTCTCCGCACACCAATCAAACAACTCGTTCAAAACAGTTGGCAGCCACCTTTCAAAACGTAGCTAGCAAGAAATGCATTGGCATATTAGTTAACAGCTTAAGAATTTGATTTTATTTTGAAGATTTCAGTATAAAGTGTCTAACCCTGTATAACCAGGTGTGAGAATCATTGCTGACAAACAAGTCTGAAACTAGGATTCAAATTTTAGGAGGTATGTTGAAATGATGGCATTTCCACCTTTTGGTAACCCCCTGGGGTTTAGATTTCAAGGAGATTCTGGGAACAGTGTCCTCAGCACTAGAGAAGTAGATCAAAGAGCAGGATTTCTTTATATGTGGGAAAAAACAAGGGCTGTTTTTCTTCACCAGGCTGACTTAAAAAGTCTGAATTCCGACAAGAGTCTGAAATTTCTCATCGCTGATAACAATATGAAAGGATATCACATTTCATTTTTAACTTCAAATCCATCCACAATAGTCAGCAGAGTTTTATGAAACAATGGTAATAATGTAGTCTTGAGGTTTTTAGATGTAGCCATTAACGGCCACACAGGCCACATCCAGCACGGCTGGGAGTGGAACTTAAACTGTACTGTCATCAGAGTACGAGTCTTGTGGGTTACACCAGTACGAGTCTTGTGGGTTGCACCATTATGGTGCGGTCATCCTGATTTTTCCCATTCAAATCAATGTAACCAACCCGAGGCTGGAAGGAAAAAATAGTCTGGTTCCTTTGTGTACAAGGAATATTAGCATCCATTACTGCTATAGGATGCAAGGAACATGACCAAGATGGTGGCAGCATGATAAAGACCTCACCTGATATCCACACTGGTCAGCGTTGTGTTACTCCCCAAGGCATTGATGATCTGAATAGTCTCAAACTTCATCTTGTTGTCAGCCAACGACAGGGTGTGTAGGGGCTGCAGAAACATTAACAAATAATAACAATACAGTGTACCTATCCAAATGACAAGGGCAACTATTTACCCTGGTTGCGATTTCACCAAGAGCTAAGATTGATCTGAAAAGTGAGATGTCACAAAACAAATCACTGTAGCAAAAAAATCCATTTATATTTTTCTCTCTGATAATCAACAACAGAAATCAACAAAATCAACATTCAGTCAATAATATTAACAGTAATTATTTACAGGGATTAATCTGCACTAAATTCACTACTTCATCAAGAAAAATAATAGCTATGTGTAAACGACTTAATACTTAATTTGATGTAGTTGCATCTTCTGTTCGAAAAGAATCATAAGGTTCGAGTACTGGCTTTACTTAAAACGATTCACTGTTTGCTTTCCGAGAAATATGAGAGAACAACATATTTAAGAGCCGGTAGCTATTATAACTTTGACCCTCCACAAAGAGAATTTCCTCTTAGGAAACAGGGATCATTTTACCATACGCTGCTGCAGCCCTTTTTTACGAAAATTCATAATTTGCATTCGTGTAAAACTGTTGTTTCTCGCTTTTTGCAAAAAGGTTGTGTCTCGCTTGGAATGCTCAGCGCAAAAAGGTTGTGTCTCATAACGTAGGTGCTATTTTAGGAGATTTTAGCGTTTTTCAATGACATGAATAATTGTTTAAACAGGTACTTGAGCGAAATAATTTTAACGGGAATGCTATTTAAACTTGTTAATAATATGTTTGTTTATCATGTAAATGTAATTTTGATATTTTTACACATCTGAACTTTTGGTAATTAACGATAACAAAATTAGGCCCCAACCTCCAGCTACACTTCTGCCAATGATGGCACGTTTCAAAATGACAACACTTTGAGGTCATTTGTGGGTTGTTGCTTTGTAATACCTCCATGTTGCAACAAAGCGGCTATACAAAACAGAGCTCCCACAAATAACATAACATGAGTGATGACGTAATGGGGCTTTTCACGAATCTTTCTGAAAAGCACCGGAGAAGGGTATTCAAAAATGATTGTTTTTTTGCACAATTAAAACCTGTTTAGTCTCATGTGAACTCAATTTCCTTGTCCATTGAAAACATTTCAAATGAATTTCAGCAAAGATCACTTGTTGTTGCCGTTTTCATTCTAGCTGGTCTTTAACCTGATATTTACCACTCCTTCCCCCTGAATGACGTTTACAATGGTTTCCAGCACCTTCAGCAGCTGCCTGTTATTAAAACAAAACAGGAAGTCTTTGTAATAAAAACTTGCCAATGAGAAGTTACAAGGAAATACAAGCAGGGTGACAAGATCTTCAACATGAAATTATTTATTCTGAGCAGAGCTTTAGTCTTTGAAAAATGCATGTAAAAGCTTGTCCAATTATCAACATTATAAAAAAACAGAAAAGAAAATCTAGCTCCATGCAACTCATATGGGTTTCTGGTCATCGATGGAGCCAGTGAGAGTGAAGTGGGCGTGGCTTATAGTGGAATTACATCGCACTTACAAACAGGATACTTTTATGTTATTCTCACTGCCGTCCAATGAATACGTCTTTTATATCGTGACCTATCCAATCACAACCCTATTACTTTACTACCCTTCATGTTTATTCATGACTTACTTGTACTTGAGACTGCACATGTTCTTGCTGAGGTCCAATGAGCGAATAGCCTTATTCTGTCCTATCCAATCACAACCCTATTACTTTACTACCCTTCATGTTTATTCATGACTTACTTGTACTTGAGACTGCACATGTTCTTGCTGAGGTCCAATGAGCGAATAGCCTTATTCTGTCCTATCCAATCACAACCCTATTACTTCACTACCCTTCATGTTTATTCATGACTTACTTGTACTTGAGACTGCACATGTTCTTGCTGAGGTCCAATGAGCGAATAGCCTTATTCTGTCCGATCCAATCAACGAGGTGAGAAAGTTCTATATTGAAGTCATTGTCGCTTAGACTCAGTGTAGCAATGTTGGTGACATGAGCAATACCACCTGCAATAACCCGGCATCCCTCTGTCTTCAGCTAAAAACACATTCAAAATCAACAACAGATTTTGGAATTTGGGAGACTACTTAGTTCTGAAAAGAACTGTCTTGCTTATTAATCCATCTTATTGAACAGAACAAGGCATACTCACATCGGAATTACAATAAGTACGGTAAGAATAACAAGATGCTAGTGCTAACGAAATACCAATGATCTTACATCATTACTACTGAGGTCCAGCTCCACGTCATGAAGGTTGTCATTGGATCCAATACCAAGGAGGACCTCCCTGTATTAAGAGACAAGAAATATCAAACTTCAACATTCCTGCTTCCTCACAAAACCAAACAGTGAAATATTCTAACTGATTCACACCTTATGCATTGACATCATCCTACTGCCATCTTACAGGTAAAACAATTATAGAGCAACGGAGATGTATGCGTGCCACAGGATGTGCCAACCTACTTTTGACATCTTTGTGAGATCGCCCCACCTGCAGTGACGTAACGTGCATTTTAAGGTCCAAAAATTTGTGACAACACAAAAACATTCTGATAAGTTCAATCCATGGCGGCACCAATTTGACAACCGAGGATGAAGAAATAAATGGAAATAAAAGGACACTTACTTGACTACTTCATAAGGAAGTTTATTCCTGGCCATATTCAAGTACTTGAGCTTGGTACAAGTGGCAAAGAACTGCTTGAAGGACACCTGGATTGGTACATCCTTGCCCCTCCTGAAAATGGAGAAAAAATTCCACAAACAACAATTATTTAAATGATATTATAATAATTTTGGAGGCTAATCATCCTTACTAGCAGCTGAGAAGCTGAATTGCGAAGAAGGTGGCTACAACATGTTTGAGAAGCAGGCATGCGAGGGGGCCTGAGGCAGCCAGCCACAGCAACCCATTTATGACTACGGAGCACAGCCAGAAATTGAAAGTGTTTGATTTTTCCAGAGGGAGGAAAACCGGAGGGCCCGGAGAAAAAAAAGGAAAGAAAAATCAGAAAAACCACCATACGCCAAGACAAGGCTAATATCTGACTAATTTTTTCATTGAAAACTTATAAAATATTAAAATAAACTTCTCTAATTATCACTAAACAAATTTTTGTTTTCATAAAATGTAGATAGTATGTGAAATAGTCCATTCAGGACATGGCCATTCCTTTTCTTTTTGTTTTAAATGGAATCAGACCAAATCTTGCAGCTGTTTGTGGCCGCTATTGGCATTTTGGTAGAAGCCTCCTGCGGCTGCTAGTGGGTCTGAAGGGTTGAATAGATCACTAACTTGGTAGTACTAATACCTGTATGTAAACGTGTTTCCAGCCAGGTTAAGATGAGAAAGATTGGAGCAACATCCCCTGAAGAGGGCGACAAACACATTGTCCAGGGCACACTCTGTGTCTGACATGTTGAGATGTGTCAGCGAGTTGGGCTGGGCCAGGAACATTGTTAGGTTCTACAATCAGAAAAACAAATAAACATGACAACCTTCAGTAGTTATTATAAAATCTTCAACTTAATTAGCAATTAATTTGGGGTTGCACAAACGAATATTGACTGGAGCAGGATTTGAACCAACGACCTTCGGATTAAAGTGCGGCACTCTTCCAGCCCTATGTTGGCGTTCTCCCTAATTTCTAATTTGTCAATAGACAGTTCCCAGTAGACGCCATCTTTACGGGCAAATTGCATTTTGGCTTGCATGTGCGTCAAACGCTCAACTTATTAACGCAGCCGCGTTGTTCACTGACCAATCCTGCAAAGAGTTTCGTGAAATGCGCGCGTGTCGCATGCCGTTCTCACACGAAACGCACGACTGTTTGTTCTAAACTGCCCGTAAAGATGGCCGATTTACGTCATACTGCAACCTATCTATATCTTTGTTCCGGGATGCCAGTCAGAAGCCATACTACCTTTAATTGCCCTGTAGCCAGGGACCACACCCGGATATTTGATACTTTATTATTTGTAATTGCTAATTGCTCATGTTCATAAAATGTGACCTGCAATCAGAGTTTTTTCCACAAGTCACATTCTAGAGTTAGACAAGAGCTTTTGACGTTTAGGGATAAACATAAATTAATAAGCTATAGTTTTAAGTTTTACAGATATTAAACTTTTAAGCTTAAAGGCCCTGTACACTATTGGTAAGATCGAAAAACACAATGTTCACAGATTCACACATAACTTACACGATTTAAAGTAAGTAATGGTTGAAAGGGTTCCTTAGAATATCTCTGCCTAAAATGCTATCGTTTCTGAGAAACGAGTAAAACAATAGTAATTATTGCGCGCGATAATTTGAAAAAACAGAAAACACATAAGATCTCTTTTCACTATTTTCTTGTGACCTCGATGACCAATTGAGCTCAAACTTTCACAGGTTTGTTTGTTCATGCATATGTTTAATCACCCAAAATGTGGACACTGATTTTGAGCTGTTACCAAAAGTGTACAATACCTTTAATTGATGTATTATACAAATATGGAATTGAGGCAACTTCCTCGATGTTAACAATGGGAAAACAGCACTAGTGAACCAAGATTCAGGCCATATATATACAATGGTGTTTTTGTGGCGTTTCATTGCCGAGCAGTTAAGCTCACTGGACTCAAGCTCTGGTGTTTCTGATCAGCAGAGTGTGGGTTCGAGTCCCAGTCATGACACTTGTGTCCCTGAGCAAGATAATTTATCATCATTGCTTTGTCCTTCGAGTGAGACACTAAGCCGTATGTCTCAGGTACTAGATTTGGTAGTGCATGTAAAAGAATCCAGAACACTTATAGTGGAAGAGTAGGGGTCAACCACGGTGTTTCTGGTTCACATAGCAAGCACCCTTGTTTACAGGTTTCTTCAGGCTTGCGAGCTGCAGTGATGAAGATCACTTCTGAGGCATCCTTGGTTTCATTACCAGAACTTTAAAAAATAATAATTTACCAGATCCAAATTGAAAGATTTGACAGTGGCTATTGCAAGATCACTACCTCTGCCTGCACTTCACTGCTGCTGGACCCAACACCAAAGGCTCATCCATTCGTTTAAAAATATTCCTTTTTTGGGTCTGTTTATTTTTTCAACATCACTTAGTTTCAAAGTGGACTGTTTCAGAAAAATGTGAAGATACTTACACTTATGTCGCCATCTTTGAAGGGGTTGCCAGATACATCAAGCTTGACCAAGGATATGGACATGAAGTTGTTGTCAACAAGTGCCTTGCCAAGGTGAAGTGTTCCTAAAAATGAAAGTAATAGAACATTCAGCCATTGTACTCAAGAGAGCATACACTACTTTTCAAATTTGAGTAATCGAACACTCACCCACTGTACTCAAGAGAGCCTACATTTGCTTCATCAAATCCGACACCATTAATTCACAATAAGCTTTTTGCCAAAGTTAAAACTGCGCCCAACTTTTTAAATATGTATTTAAATATTTAAAAATCGCCTGTTTTCAAATCCTAATTCACTATTCATTTGTAGACAAATGGATTATAAGGTGTGTTTTTTTTAATCTGTAACAACGTTTGCTTCACTAAACCTGAAGGGCAAACAGTAACAATAATAACAAACCAGCACTATTATAATGAAATCCAATGCCATTTTAATATTCTATTTCATTAGTTTTTGACAAAGCTGAAGGTTTAATTTTTGTTAAATTGTCACCCCCAAACAAAGATATTAACAAAGAGATAGTTAGTAAACCCGGAGATCGCAGGTTCAACTCTCACTCTAGTCAATGTTTCTTTGTTCAACCAAAAATTGATTTATATTTACCCAGAAAGTTTCCCTGGTGGTTTATTACTTGGTTTTATTTATGACAGTGCGATTTGTAAAATTGAATCTAAGCATTCAACCAAAACATCCTATTTTTGTGTATATGTTATTTTGCGTTCCTCAACTACCTCCCAAAAGGAAAAAGCTGACAGTAAATCAGTTAGTCTTGGCCCATTTCTGTATCTTCCCTACCTTCCGCTGTTAGGCCTGTACGTGCCAGATTGAGCTCCACTAGACCATTGGGTAGCTTGTGGAGTAAACTGGCCAGGTATTTAATACCTCTATCATCAAGGGAGTTATTGGACAGGTTGATGTGTCGCAGGGAGGTGTTCTGGTTGGAAAGCACTGCCGTGCACATATCCTGTGTGAAGGACCTGAAATATCAAGTTTAACCAACAATAGTTGCAGATTTGATTTATACTTCTGACTTTGTTGTTATTTATTTATGGCTTTGAGATACACATGAAAAATTTTCAGTTTTACATGTAAGAGGCAAACTCAAATAGGGAAAAACACATGGAAGTGGATATGGATTGAAAAACCCAATCCACATTTGATTTTCTAGTCAGAGGCGGGATTGAAATCGAGATTAAAGGCTAATCCCTAAATCACCTAACACAAATCCAATTTCACAAACCACTTTGTGCAATGGACAGCAGATCACTGTCATTAATTTATATTGATAGGTACATGTACATGTAGCAGACTAGAATAAAATAACACATTCCCTTAAAGAATCACAAATCTATCGACCCTGCCACCTTGTTTACAAAATAAGAGTGACTACGTGCAATCATTCCAGGGTACGCTCTTACACTGTTTAAGTAGGAATATTTGCTATTTTGTATTTTATGTGTAATCTTAACGGAAGTTCAAGTGTTGTAAAAGCTCAGCAAGTTTTGAGATGTGGCCTTTCTTCATACCAAATGTTTTTGAAAATAGAACTCTGCTATCTCCATAAGATGTAAGGTTTGATGATTGCTTCCATTTAACCGTCTAGAAGATGCGTCTGCAGGGAGTCTAGGCTCTGTGGCTCTTATATGTGCTGTCATGAGTAACGTGGTCTACAGCCCAATTCACCTGAGCCAAATTACATAGAGCTGCTTAAGCAGAAAATATTGCTTATTAATTTTCTGCTAAGCAGAAAAGAGCATGATACCAGTCGCAAATTGTACTTGTGACCTGGCCGTAACCAATAACTGTTTCGGTCATTGCCAAGTGATTGATCGATGGCCGGGACGACCGCGAAAACGCACACATGGTAGTCTGGCTGGAAAACTTATTCTGGAAAGCATAATTTTTTTGTGCTTAGCTATTTGTTGTGCTTAAGCAGCTCTATAAAATTGGCCCTGGTGTGATCACCCATGATTGCCTTTGCCATTTAGGAGTCAGATCCTTTATATGTTCCTGTGCAGTGCACATTTTAGGCAGCACGTGCGTAGTGAGACCTGCGCCATACCTTTACATGTAGTTTGACTCTCAAAATGGCAGTCCATGGACAGACTGTACTTGCTTGACTCCAGTACAATTAGTCTACAGATACATAGTGAAAGTTGGCCATCAGTACAATGACACAAGCCTGACAATTATTTTTTGAGCGCACAATGATGCAATTAGTGTTTAAGGCACGCAAGATTCTCTTCAAATCCCTGGCATGATTGTTCTGTGAACCACTTGGCCGAGTAGAAACATAAGAATGCTTGACGCAACTCAAAGTCCAAACCCAAGTTGCCTGTGAAGATGGTAAAGTCGGTAAAGATAAAGATCATTGGCCAACTACTAATGTGGCTCTCTTTAAACTACATACCCTTTCAGTCCGACATTCTCCAGGATTAGTTGCTCCAGATATGAGGATTTCTGTAGCACTTTGTTAATCTCCCGTGCAGCGTCACTACTCTGTAGATTTACAAATTAACAATATATCAACTGTCTAAAAACCTTGAAGTGTCTTATGACCTTACAAACAGCATTCATAAATACCCGGGACAGTTTATCCATTCTGATTAGTCGAGAGGAGATCACATGGCAGTGTTTAAATGTGCGATATAAACACGGTGACGCGCAAGGTTATGCAGGTGCTAATTTACGCAAAACGCAATCAATACATACTGGTGTTCACTCTAAAATCTGTTAGTATGCGCGTGTACGCACAACCGTTGAGCGTGGCATGCATATTGACTCCTTTGCAAAACGGAGCCCGAGGGCATGACAGAAGTTGAAAATTAACAGTAAAGTTGTTTTAAAAGATTTTCCAACACTATTATGCTTTTTAACAAAAAGGGCACTTATGAATGGGAAGAAAAGAGTAGTGACTCGGCTGTTTAAAACCTTGCAGGGTCGTGGCCGTGCGATAAAGGATCTGTCCTTCGACTTGGTCCTTAATCGGATGGCCACAACCCTGCCAGTTAAGACCTTGTCGTTTTATTCCCCTATTATTATTTAGGAAATAACAGTGCGAGGAGCTGGTCTCCAGCTCCAGCATCGTACATTTTGTATGGTGTTTCCAACATCAAACAGAGCCTCAAGTCGGAGCCTAAGCCGAGGTTCGGAAAAAAGCCCCAAGATTATTTGTTCTTTTGGTTTTTTATAAGATTGGTTGGCCTGACCTCATGCTAAGAGTTAAAGAGTGGCTTGGGAGTTTCCTCATCGTTTGGTTGGGAATGTTTTGTATTACAGTACAGTCACTCTACTCTCAATGGGTTTTTAGTTCTTCTTTTAATTGTGTTTTCAATCAGTTGGATGATTTTTTTTTAGTTTCGTATGTCGTTATAATTTTTATTTTCAAATGATGGTCCATTGAAAATCCTCAGTGACAAAGCATTCATCTGTATATAAAGCTTATATTATTATTATTTTAATTTTTTTGGCAATTTTTGTTTAGTTTCTGTAACTCACCAGCTTGGAGGCATTTCTGAAAGACAGCTTGGTGAACCAGTTGTTATGAATTAACGCTGCGATGATAGGCACAAGATCCCTGGGTGTAAAACACAATGTTGAAAACATCAAATATTATGTCAATTACTCTTAAATAATTGTCAGTCCAATGCAGTCCCTGCACCAATATTTCCCCCTTTTATATTTTCCCGTCTGCTGTGTGGTTGACTAGCCTGTGCAAACCTTAATAAAGCTTAAAGATGTATCGGTAAGCACATTTTTTATGTGCTACTATAGATAGTTCCCAATAGCACCAAATTGCATTTTGGCTTGCAGGTGCACCAAGCACTCAAATTATTAACACAGCCACATTGTTCACTAACCTATCATGCAATGAGTGTTGTAAAATACGCGCTTGCTGCACGCAGGACTGTGTGTTCCCAATTGCCCGTAAAGATGACCGATTTACGTCTATAGCAGAAAAAGTTTATTTCATAAATGATTAAGATGATTTTACAGCACAGTTCCTTGTTCAAAATGGATTTACACTATTGCATCGTTCATCTACTTTTCTAAGAACCATCAGCACGTTATCTTGCATTTTGCTTTAATGATGGTAAACAGTGGTTAGGAAATAGAGACTGTGCCAATGGCCGTTGCGTAAGCAGAAAGCATCTGCTTGCAGCCTTTACAAAATTGGCCACTGGAGACATCACATTCTGCTTAACAATTAAGATACAATCCTAAATTATGTTGAGATTGCTCCCAGCTCTGTTAAATGAGACTCAGAACTATTTGGCCAGAAATATGCAGGACAGCTGCTATAAAAGATGGACACACACTGGTAGTGTGAGTAGTGTTTTTCAAACAGTTGTCAAAAAACCACTTTTGTTTTAAACTGAAACTATTGAATATTATTGTGATGTTATGCATGCTCTGAATTGTTCGTCTACATTTCAAACAATTTACGTTTATTTTTTAATGATCTTCTTCTTTTCTCAATTAACAAAAGTGAAAGACATATTTCAATGGGTTTTTGTCCACAAACTGAGTGTTTGAAAAACTGCTGATGGCCTCATGTTTTGTCCCTAGCAGAGTCTTATTCAATGTCTCTACGGCCACACAACATATTAGTGTAACAGAAACAGTCAAGTGGAAAAGGAGTGAAAAGCAAGGAGTAGAGAGCAGGGTTCAATTTCATATTGCTTACCAATTTCCTGCTTAGCAGAAATGAGCAGCATACCTGTCACAAATGGTACATGGGACAGTGTATTTTGGGTGGTAACTTTTTTTCTGATAAGCATAATTTTGTTGTGGTTAGCATATTGAGTCTGATATTGAGCCATGATGGTGGGAAAAAACAGAGAAATTAGTAATCAGGAAGGAGGCAGATCGAGGGGGAGGTGGGTAGAGGGAATCAGCCGAGTGATTATTATATGTACTTCAAGACTTACCTGTTTGACAAATGATCAAAATCATTGAGGCATAACTCTTTGGAGTCATGGGACAAGTAGATTGTATCCACATCCTACAAGAAAATGAATAATTTATGAGATAACTATTACAAGTAGACTTGAGGGTACAACATAATGGTAAAGTTCTTATGGGAGGAGTGTTGGCTACGAAAAGAGCCATTGTCATTGAAATAAAAAATGGTTGTTTAAAAGTTTAATATTCTTGTGGAATGTGTTTTTTTCTTTTACTGTACATGTTCAATGTACTGTATTGGTGTGTCGTGGCCGAGCGGATAAGAGCTCTGGTGTTTCTGATCAGCAGAGTGTGGGTTCGAGTCCCGGTCGTGACACTCTTGTGTCCCTAAGCAAGACACTTAACCATTATTGCTTCGTCAGATGGGACGTAAAGCCGTTGGTCCTGTGTGTTGTGTAATGAACGTAAAAGAACCCATTTACTCTCATCGCTAAGAGAAGGGGTTCGCCTCTGTGTTTCTGGCAGTGGCTGCTGAATGCGCCGCAGCACCTTGGAAACCCTAATAAGGTGCTACATAAATCGGTCTAATATTTAACAAAATTCAAAAACTTTTCTTTAAATGTTCTTGAGTAACTCACTGATAGACATGCATGCGCTATATAAGACTATATATTATTATTATTATATACAAAATAAAAAGGAAAAAACCAATATGGCGAGTCAATCCAAATATAAAACTAAAGGTTCAAAATGTATACTTCTATTCCATCCAGAGTGAGCCAACAAATAAAGCAGATGACAGTTCAACACAACCAAGAGTGGTCACTTTTCTACCGACACGTTGGCAGTTTTTTCTAATGGTTGTAATTTCTTTTGAAGCACCTGAACTGAAACAAGAAGTGTTTCATCATGTGAATGGACATGCAGGCTTGCACTGCAAACAATTTGAATTACACTGGTTCAATTCCTCTCAAATTTCAATCAAAAAAATGGACGGGAAAGGCAGGTAGCATTGTCTGTCCATTTTTTGATGGAAATTTTAGCATGGTTTACATGAAGAAAATGAGAAACCATGAAGAATGCATCAACTCAAACCATTTTCAGTATGAGCCTGCATGTCCATGTTCATGTTGAATCACTGTTTTGGTGGTTTCATGTACTCCATGTACAACCATTGTAAAAACTGCTAATGTGGTTCACTTTATTGTATTTCATGTCATATGATGTACTCCTTGCACATTAAAACTATTTTTGGATGGTTACTAATTGTTTTTATGCCTCTAAACTTCCTTTAAACGAGACCAAAGTGTGTCAGATTTCAGTAACAATTAGTTTTAAAAAGGGAGACATTTTGGGGGAATTTCGACAGAAAATAAACACTATGCATCCAGTGCCGAAACTAGGGTAGTATTAAAGGGCTGCACATTTTTTCTAGGGGACACATCTGGTTAGTTATAACTTTACTTTCAGTTTGCATCTCTCTTTAAACAAGCCTCTTTTCAGCACTCTTGTTAAGCCATTTACAATTTTTTTTACTAAGATAATCTCATGTGAGTTTAAAAGCAATACATTGTCTGCGTGTGAATGGGAAAAAAATAGTTTTAAAAACATTGAAATAATCACATGAAAGCTTTTCAAATGTAACACTTTACTTTGGTAATTGTTACTCTCAAGAGTCCAGATTTCAAATGGGGGGGGGGGCCACTGGGGGGGGACCACAAACATCAAGTACAGGGCTCGAATTTGACACTGGACCGCAGGCCCGAGGCCAGTGATTTTAGTACTGGGCCAGTAAACTCATGACCAGACAAGTCCGGCGGTCTTGTGTTTTCAATTCAATAACAATTATGTAACTCACTCTATAATATCTTGGGAACAGAAACAAATTATGTTCAAATGTTGACTTTGAGTAATGATTAGAAATATAGTAAGGCCTAATACCCTAAAAGACAAATAGGTAAATCTTCTCTTATATGTCTTAGTGCTTGTTCAATTAAATGCAAGTTAAACTATGCAAGGAAGTCTTTTCTCAGTTTGAATCTGGTCTTGTCAAATTATTTCTACTCCAGTAAACATTTTGAGATACAAGTCCTGTGGTCTTGTGGATTTCCCCCCCCCCCCAAATTCGAGCCCTGAAGTAGGGCGTACATGCCCCCTGTGACTCCTTTAGTTACGGCATTATGCATCTATGAAAAGTTAACGTATTTCCTCAATGGAGTTACTCGACCACTCTAACAACCATTATTACCCTCAGGAACACAGCTTCATAAAGAACGGAAATCCATTGCACAGCATCAGCAAACACTGAATCCAACAATGAATGGGGAAGTCCCCCCTTTTTATTTTATAATCCAACATGACGACAAAAAAAAACAACTCCGGATTCATGTACTTGTGTATGTAGATTGTGTTTCACTCATCTATGTAAATATCATTACCTTACACTGTTTAATAATAATCACTATTTACTAATACACTTGTCTTTTCCTTGAAAACAGTAACTGGGCTATACAATCATTGCTAGAGGGTTGCAATATAATAAAAAGTGCCTTGCTAAGGTAGATAATATAATTGAAAGGGGTTGGTTTTGGTTTTTTCCTCTTTCAGTTTTAGACTTGTTACAAATAATCAGATTTTGCCTGTTTTCAGGCTTGTTTATGTTTTCTAATTTTAATTTGCCTTTCTAACCATTTATCATATTATTTGTAGTTTACCTTTACACCGATGTGTACTAAGCAGTACTTAGAGAGGTACAGGGTCACTTGGGAAGGTACAATACTAGTCGTATGGGAAGGTACAATACTTGGGAAGGTACAATACTTGGGAAGGTACAATACTTGGGGAATAGGGTACAGTACTGGAGGTACAATACTTGGGAAATCTTGCAGTACTTGGGAAGTTGCAGTACTTGGGAAGGTACAGTACTTGGGGAAGGTACAGTACTTGGGAAGGTACTGTACTTGGCAAAGTGCTGTACTTGGCAAAGTGCAGTACTTGGGAAGGTACAGTACTTGGGAAGGTACAGTACTTGGGAAGGTACAATACTTGGGAAGGTACAGTACTTGGGAAGGTACAATACTTGGGAAAGTGCAGTACTTGGGAAAGTGCAGTACTTGGGAAGGTACAGTACTTGGGAAGGTACAGTACTTGGGAAGGTACTGTACTTGGCAAAGTGCTGTACTTGGCAAAGTGCAGTACTTGGCAAAGTACAGTACTTGGGAAGGTACAGTGCTTAGGAAATGGCATCATTCACTATGGATGGGATTGTACATCATGTACATGGGGCATCAATCAACTGATATCATTACTGCCTTGAGGATAATTAATATGCTGTTTGCCTCAAGTAAGGCAATCAATTGGTTATCCCATTAACATTGAAACATACCAATATATCATTGGATTCCATGTTGGACAGAGGCAGAATGAAATTGGCTCATACTTTCTCAAGTTAACATCTTATACACACTGCATGATCAAAATTACCAAATGTACCGACAAATATCCAGGCCTAGAATTTCATTCTTGAGAGGGCAAGGCCATTTTCATTTTGCAAAGGGCAGTTCCATTGGAAAATCTTAAAGTCTATGGGAAACTTTTGAAAGGGGCACCAAGGCCAAGGGGAGGGGCAAAAGAGACCATAGCCACTGTAGCCTCCATGTAATTCGAGGCCTCTTGCTAAAGGTGTGTACCACCTTTAAAAAAAGATTAGGGGTCAAATCAGGACCGAGTAGGAAGGCAGACCAATATAGAAGGAAGTGACTCAAGTGTGTTGATATAAACCAGTTTACAACCTTCAATCTCTGCAGCACAGCAACAGTTTAATGGATCAGAATTTGTAATCCAATCTTTTGAGTTCATCAAATTAAACCTGTGCTGTAATTTAAACCAAAGATAAAAACGTTGCTGATTTATATAAACTGGAGTATAATTTTGTTTTGTTAAACTTGATTGATATGCCATTATCATTGGTTTCTGGGTGTAAATTTATTCCCATCTTTTAGTCTTCAATACATGTATACACCAAGAAAACCAAACAGTGGAAAATTCATCAAATATAAAGATTTCAGAAAAACACAAAAACCTTTTGCACGGTCTTAACCCTTCAGAGATCACAGCAGCCGAAACGGCTTGTAATAAATTGTCCATAGTGGCTGCAAACGACCGGCAAGATCTGATATACGTCCATTCAACCAAAAAGGTCAAAGTAAAGGTCACCTCCTGAATTAACATTTTGAGGTGTTTTCCTTTTTAACTAGTATCTATGTTTCTATAACCAAACCAAACTTCAGTTTTATATTATTTTTTCAGACACTTTCACATGAAAAAAAAATGTGGTAAAAAATCAACAATAAAACCATGTCTGGGTGTATGGTGATGATTATACAGAAATGAATGGTCTCTAGTAAAAGAAGAAACATGCTTATTTTGATTTGACAAAATCAAAGCAAATGAGAAAAGGTTATTGAGTGGCGACTTGGTCTAGTATTCCCCGGCATATTTCTCAGAATATTTGGCGCTTGTATCAAGTTGATAAAAAATAAGCATTCAGATTTTTAAATGTAAACTTATTTCTGTTGATTATATTACGGATTATATAAAGGAATGTTACATGTACATTTACAACATCCTAATGCATAACTACAAAGGAAAAAAAGCATAAGTTATAAAAAGGGTAGAATAATCGATTGTCGTGACAATTGTTGCTGTGATGAGTGCATACGTCAACACAAATCAAACCAGCTTTTGAAAATAAAAACTGAACAAAATATCAAAAGCTAGAAGTGTTTTTATTGAAAACCACAACAGGTGAGTTAAGCCAAAACAAATAGTTTTTTGGAAGAATAAATTCATTTCCATCATTTAGTTTGCAATAAACTTACCAAACAACCATCTGCAAAAATTTCATCAAACTTGGTCTCCACCCTCCAAAAATTTTAGTTTGAAAAGGAATTTCGAGCAGGCTTAATTCATATACATCAATCGAATTAAGCAATGGAATTTCACTTAATCTTCAAATTCAAATATTTTTCTGGTGGATTGGTACTGGTTTGAACTCTGTAACCAGTGAAGTGAGGTTTAAATTTAGTTTTCAATAATAACCAATCCAGTACTTTGTCTTAAAAAAGGATGACGTGCTGATAGATATTCACAGTTTACTTTTATGACAGTGGTGGGTCGCGGCCGAGCGGTCAAGCGCACCGGACTCAAGCTCTGGTGTTTCTGATCAGCAGAGTGTGGGTTCAAGTCCCGGTCTGAACACTTGTGTCCTTAAAGCACGACACTTTTCACCCTAATTGCTTCATCCTTTGGATGGACAGTAAAGCTCAAGTCCTGTGTGTTGTGTAATGCATGTGAAAGAACCCAGTGTTAAGAGCAGGTGTTTGCACTGGTGTTTCTGGTATGGTTGGCTACATATGGTGGACACTATAATGAGTGCACTGTTTGGTTTGGGTGTATTCATCTGAATCAGTCTGTGTAAATAAACACCTACATACATGTACATGTACATTTACTTACTCAATAGGGCAGCACATGACATTTTGTGGTTGTGATGTTATTTTATGGTTGCCTTGAGTTTTTGGAGTGTTTTTTTTCACCCCCAAACTTCCTCGTTGACATTTGCATTTCATTAAATTGTTTCTTCATTTATTTCATTTGACTTTTGTTTTAATAAGGAAGTCAAAACAAACATAACAACTGTACAGGCCTGTCCTAGTATGGAGTTCCGTTTATTAGAAAGTACCAGGGCCCAATTTCCTAGAGCTACTTAAGCAGAAAATATTGCTTCATATTTTTCTGTAAGGCAAAACTAAGCAGGATTACCAGTTACATTTGGTACATACATGAAATGGTATTTTGGTTGGTAACCTTATTATTGTAAGTATTAATTTGTTTTGCTTAGCTACTTTAAGTTGGGCTCTGGTTTAACCCCAGATAAATTGAACACTTAGAAAAAATTGCAAAAGAAAGCGCTCAAACCTATTTTCTCTATTGATCTTAGCAGTCATACTTCTTACCAGTTTATTTGTAACAAAGTTGAAAATTGAAACACTTAAAGTAAGATGAGATCAGCTCTCCCTTAAATTCGGTAAAAACCTTCTAGACTCAGAGTACAGAGAATGGATCCCTCCGTGTAGATCCAACAATCTTCGGAACTCCAACTAACTTGCTATCCCTCTTTGCCAAACCCAAAGATATAAAAACAGCCCCATCCCTTTTTTAACTAAAATACTCAAGAAAAATTCTTAATTTTTTTTTATTATGTATTTTTGCATGCTTTTAACTTTTTGTGAAATCAGGAGTAACTCCCCCCTTTGGCCGCGATATTTGAATGTCTTTAATAAACCATAATAATATAATGACTAATTAAATTAGTTTAATAAATAAATAGTTAAACAAATAAAATTCTTAATAAATAATCAGATTTTCAAATAATGTTTTTTAACTGTTGTCTATACTTTTACGGTGTTAGTGCAATTTTAAATGTCAAAGGAGGTTTTAGTGATTGTGGGTTTTTACTTCTTCATTGTGTGCTTTTACTCTATGGGGTATTATTAACTAATTTTGTAGTTAATGATTTACTGGTTTACTGTATATTTTGTTGTGATTTCCTGTACAGCATTTTGAGATTTTATGCAAAATGCTACATGACGAAGAAATTATCATTATTATTATTATTTTTATTATAACTCACCCACGCTACTTCAGCCATGTAGGACTCTTGGTGTAAATCACACATACATGTGTACATCTGAGTGAAGCCACCACAAGGCCCCAGTTCTGGATACGTCTCTTCTAGCTTCATGTTGAGGCTCATCAGACGGCTCTCTGGCTTAGCCGTTATTCGGGGTATTATTGCTCTGTAATGCACAAGACAAATCAAGATATCTTCAATGGCTACTTCAAGACTGGTTTCCGGAAGCAGGTTGCTTCTCAAGAATTGAAAACAGAACACAAGCAAGAGATCTTTTCAAACATTATGACTCTTACAAAAAAACAAACAGTCTTATCAGCAAAACCATCAAAAAACTTGTTTCCACAGAAATCAAATTCATTTCTTCTTTTTATGTAAGGCGATTATCTTTACACATGTAACCCAATCCTTAGTTTGCAGAGATTCAGCATCACACAGCCAAGCTTCAAGTCAGAATACCTCTAGGGCTTGAGCTAAGGATTGATTTACTTGGTAGTTGGGAAGTCATTTGGGAAGCATATACTTACCCCCCTCACCTCCCCCACCCTCATCCCCAACCACCCTCCAAACATCCTCAAGTATGTTTTCTAAATCGAGGAACTTCTTTTTGCACTGCCATTTTGTTGACTATTATTTTCTTTAAACAACATCCCCATTGTTTCTTTAACCCCAACTGAATGTTTTTTAACAGGTAAATCAAGGACTTCTCTCTGTTTTCCCATTGTTTGGACTTTTTAAAAGTGACATCCTCGTTGGTTTTGTACACGAAAGTGAAGCGAGAACTCCCCCAGTCTGTCAAAACACCCGGATCCCTTTTGTTAAAGTCCTTGGTTTAAAAAGTAGACATGCTCTCTCACACACACAGAGAGAGACAAGTGTGTAAGAACCTGCAATCGGGGACCTCCTACTTTCCCTCTTTTGCGTGTGCTTTTGGCATCAGCTCCCATTGGTTTTGTATACTTTCCAACTGGGGACCTTCAGGTCGATGGTTTTATCTATCCCCCCCCAACCATAAGTTGTAATTACTCAATTGAGAATTCATACATTTGAGGAGCATATTCTAATCTTAAGGTCGATAGTCTGATCTATCCTCCCCAATCCCCCAACCCCCACCCCCCCCCACCACCCCCAAGCTAGACTTACTCAGTAGGGAAGACATTGGGGAAGCATTTCTTGATCTCCAGGGCTATGGTTTCAATAATACAATCAATCTCCTCTGTCTTGCTTGTAGAGAAACTGTATGTCGTCTTACTCAAGCTATCCTTCTTTGTATTTACAAAGATCTTCAACTGAAGTCAGAAACAAAACAGACATTTATTAATAGTCTTAAAAAATGGGCTACTTGCAACTCACAAACAGAGTTGTGATCATCTTTGCTTCGTATCTGAAGGTGACAGAAAAGACTTGTGAGTGCCGCCTCAAGCTTGCAGGGCACTGCATCCGTCACCTGGAGCTTGCTTCTAGCCCAACCATTCTCTGGCAGCCCAAATTTGGCACAGCCTCACATGGGAGAAGATGTCCCTCCTTTGTGGACAATGGCTTGGCCAGGACTGAGGAGCTACAATCGTGCATGCTGAACCGTGTCATCTGGACCGAGATCACTGGGCAGGCCATTGTGGCATATAAACTTATTGCCATTGTGAGATACGACCTTGTTGCCAGTGTGAGATACGACCTTGCTGCCAGTGTGAGATACGACCTCATTGCCAGTGTGAGATACGACCTTGTTGCCAGTGTGAGATACGACCTCATTGCCAGTGTGAGATACGACCTTGTTGCCATTGTGAGACACGACTTCAATGCCATTGTAAGACACGACCTTGTTGCCTTTGAGAGACACGACCTTGTTGCCAATGTGGGATACGACCTTGTTGCCAGTGTGAGATACGACCTCATTGCCATTGTGAGACACGACCTTGCTGCCAGTGTGAGATACGACCTCATTGCCAGTGTGAGATACGACCTTGTTGCCATTGTGAGACACGACTTCAATGCCATTGTGAGACACGATCTTGTTGCCTTTGAGAGACACGACCTTGTTGCCAATGTGGGATACGACCTTGTTGCCAGTGTGAGATACGACCTCATTGCCATTGTGAGACACGACCTTGTTGCCAATGTGGGATACGACCTTGTTGCCAGAGTGAGATACAACCTTATTTTCTCACAGCAAACTGCATGTTTTCAAATTTGCAAGATATGACCTTTTGACCAAACTTTTTTTTAGCAATAACCTTCTTGTAGTGACATACAAAGTGCATCGAGGAATCTGTGATCCATAATGCGCAATATGAATGCTGTTTTATTATTTATTATTATTATTATACATGTACCATGATTCTGATTCTTGAGTTTTTGATTAGACACATTTAAAGTAAACAAACCCGTGTCGGATTTCTTGGGTTTTTTTTTACCTGGAGTGGTTTCAGACTTTCCATGCTGTGGATCTCCAGGAAGTTGAATTCATGCTCAAGCTACAAGACAGAAGAAAAACAATAAACAAGTTTTGTCTCTACAACATCTTTAATCTGGGGTTGAACAACGAAAAACTGACTGGAGCATGACTTGAGCCTGCGACCGTGCTGGCACTCGACCAACTGAGCCGTCTAGCCCTATTGTTGGTGGTCTTCCTGTTTTGTCAAGAAGCCTATCAACCTTTAACTGTCGTATAGCAAGGGATCAAAAAGTTTACAAATCGATACTTCTGAATAGCCCCTTAGTAATTCTTAGTAATTCTTAAGGACAATTTATCCTGAAATGTTAAATGTGAACAAATTTCAGGCCTGGAGGCCATGGCTTTTGTTGCCCTGATCTTAACGTTGGTACCCATTTAAAAGTTTTTCCAATTAACTTTAAGATTTTCCAATTTTAAAGTGCCCCTTGCAAAATGAAAATAACCTTGCCCTCTCAAAGAAAAGAAAAAAACAGGTCCATAATTTGGAGGGACATCTGAAACACAGCCACACTGAGATCAACGCCTTTTAAAAAAGCATACAATTTGTTTCATTCACTGACACAGAGCAAAACAATTAAAAACAATAATTTAAGTCTATTACATTTATAGTAAACACCACATTATAGAAGGCAAACAATATGAAAGACAAACATTTTTCCCTCGGTATATTTCCACTTACTTTTGCTGGAATCTTGTTTGCAAGTATAAATGCTCTGTGCTTGGACAAGCCCTGTAGATATAAAATAAAGAAAATGAAAAGCATACGTCAAGTAGTTACACCAAAAGGAAAAAAACAAAATCCCATGTAAGGTGTCGAGTTACTTAGGTCAGTCTTTATGAGTTTCATGAAACAATCCAAGGAAATGTAATTGAAATCTGTACCAGTGTTAGTTGCATCCCTGTCAGTTTCTGTTTCATATAGTACATTGCTGCGGTGCTCTCCCTCCAATTGAACCCATTTTTGACCGCATGAGGGCACTTTTAACTGCAGATTTCCTTGCAACTCAATTAAACTTTTATGTAATTTTGACGGCATGTACGTTGTTCTCTTGTAATAATTGCCAAAGTTTGTTTACTTGTTTGGCATCACCTAAATTTGGTTCACACACGCCCTCGCACAGTCAAAAATACTACGAAAAGGGAATAATCTGTCAACATTTTCTCAAAGATGAGAGCAATTGAAACAAGAGTAATTTTGTAGAATAATCATATAATATACCATCTTCTTATCATGCGATACGTAAACTTTAAAATATGACTGTTTTAAAACAATTTTTTAATGTTCCTTCTATTTTGCAAACCTATCTCATTGTTATATGAATATCATCAACCGGTCCTTCAGGAGATTGGGACAGTGTGTAACATTTGTGTCACATTTGTCCTAAAAGCATTCTTACATTTGACTCAATTATTACATGTAACATTCTCCTACCAGTGTGACGGGTGTTTGTTAAGTTTTAAATTCATTAAATTCATTTTATATGAGAAATTTTGTTATACTCCCAAAATTGTAAAATATCTCATTTACTGATGTAACAGACACATGTTCTCTCGTTATGTCTGTTTTTTTTTTTTAAAGCCTTTTTTAACACTCCATACATAATTATGCAAACTAACTATGTGTACATGTACTAATTACAAGACAAACATTGCACCAAGGAAAATGATTGTTTTGGTAGTAGGTGATTAAATGCAGCAGGACTGGGCAGGGTAATCAAAACAGTTAGATGTAACAGAGACACCTAGTTTTGTGACATTTTGGCATCTTTGTTACATCTGCACCCACCTTTTTGGGGTCTTTCCATTTCTGTTGTATTTTAATCACTACCCTAACAAAAGGTTTGTTTTGGTGCATTGTGTGTCATGTATATATAGTCAGAATTATGTATTTGAGTGTTGAAAAACAATCATAAAAACCTGTGACCTAAATACATTTTTGAACATATTGTTTAAAAATAAATTGAAGAATTAAAAACTTTATCTAGCACTTTTAAACACAACAGTAGGCGAATGTAACATTAAAGAAATTGGTAAGAAAAAAACCTGTAAAATATACTTTTTGATCACAGATGTACATAAAACTTAAACGATCTAATGATGATGATAGTAGAAAACATCCCATGAAATATTTCTGTCTGAAATGTCATATTTGATGAGAAATGAATTTAAACTAATTTTCCGATTGGAGTTTATCGCTAAGTGAGCGTTTTATTCATTTGTTGAATCTGTATGATTTCATGCAAATGTGTAATCAGTTTTCGCTATTTTCTCGTGACCCAGATGGCCGATCGATCTCAAACTTCTACAGGTTTGTCAGTTTATGTCTATGGTGGATTACATAAAGTGCTTACAATTCTGTAATGTTCCTTTAAATAAATGTGTCAAATGTAAGAATGCTATTAATGATATGGATAAATGTCACACCGGGTGTCCCAGCGGGGTGAAATGACCCGACTACCACTGGGTCAGGCACATCTATGCTCATGCTGAGTATTTAATTCATACAAATATCGAAAGCAATCAGGAAATACACGAATGACACTGAAACCTTTTTTTGAACCAAGATGCACTATAATAGAAGTGGTTTCCACTAGCCGGATGTTAAAATGGGTCCTTGGGCTCGAATTGGAGGGGGGGGCATCAGCAAAACTGCAGGGCTAGCTCTCGATAATTTTACTGGACCAGAAGTTGTTTTCAAAACCAAAATTAAAATGGACAAAAAAGCCTCCACCTTAACATAACTAACACTAATTGAAGATTTATCTGATTCACATTTGTCTTATAGGTAAGTATACTTTGTTATTCAACAGTATTTAAAAATATTTTGTCAGACTCAAATTCAACATTTGTACACAAAATGTATTATTAATTTATTGTTTAATTGAAAAACATGAGACCTTTGGACTGGGGTCGTGAGTTCACTGGCCAAACGCTAAAATCACTGGCTTCAGGCCTGTCACCCAGTTTAAATTTCAAGCCCTGTGGTATCAAATCTACATGTAAGATATTGGGTTTCCATATATTTGCTATCACCCAAGACACCCATAATTTTGGGGGGAGTAAATCATCTAAATACTTAGATAAAATAGAGAGTCTGGTAACGATATCAAGCAAAAGTTATTCCTTCAGTCTAAGATGTTGCTATTTTTAAGTTTTAAGATGTACCACTGCACATGTATAATGAACAAACTGAAATAGGTTTTGTCTGAATATAAAAATAAAATGTACTATACAAGTTCAAGCTTCAAAGTTTTCACTTTTGTAACCCTTTTCATTGTTCATCCCAGGCTGCTTTTGCTCTGTGTGCTTTCTGCCTCTCTCCCTATTTGCCTCTTTCCACGTTACACCAGTATCACTATTTATGTCTGCTGTGTTGTCATTTACATGTAGTCTTCAAGAAAGACTCTGCTAGGGTCGAAACGTCAGGCCACTAACTATTTTTTGCACTTTTCATTTTATTTACTTCTAACCTGCGGAAAGTGCATATTTAATTTGATTAAAACTTTCCTGTTAAATCATTTTCCAAAGATCTCCTTTTAAGGCTCTTGTAATGCTTGTAGACGACTACATGTATGATTTGCAAAGTGTTCGTTCCTGCACTTACAAAATTTGTTTTTTCGCGTGTTGTGGCAGAGCGGTTTAGTGCATTGGACTCAAGTTCTAGTGGTTAAGTCGTCATGGTGTGGGTTTGAATCTAGGTCATAAGTGTCCTAGTGCAAGACACTTAATATGCAAGTAACTTTAATTGCTTCTCTTCACCCAGGAGTAAATGGAACCTGTGAGGGCAGAGATGATTCTGGTGATTGATTTAGCTTAGTGTGCGACATAATTGGCAGCACAGGCTGTATACTCCCAAGGGAGCTGAGATGGTTTTAGGAAAGAAATACAATGGCCCAGTGACCAGGGGTAATAATGTTGGAGCGTCACTGAGTGGCGGATTTGAGCACTACATATTTAGAAGCAAGCCACTGTTATTATTACATGTAATATTATTTGTAAATTGTAAGCATTTACAAATGTACTGTAATCATGTGGTTGGTTCCATGAACATGTGGCCTGAAAACATGTGCTTAATTAAAAGTCATCCTGTAATCCATGCCAGTCAAATCACAGCAGCAACAGATCCAGGGTGTAGCAGAGTGGGGAACATCCCATAATATGTCTCTCAGTCGCAACCCAAAAAAAACAACGTGGTCCACCCCTGCGTAGAATTTGATTTAAGTAAACCATGACCAAACAAAAGTTGGAATATTCAACAGATGAAATGTGGAACTTCCTTGGCAAGTAAATGAAATAAAAGTGTTTTTTGCAAACCGATTATCAAAAGTTACTTTGTTACTGAATTCAGAAATGCTGTACATGTAATCTAAGTTACTAAAGTCATCAGGGTTGCAGCATCCTTTTGTTGTGTTACTATTCTGTAAGGTACATTTTTGTGAGGTAAGAGATAGACTTCAGGTAAACACAGAGGTCAGGGCTACAACTGACTAGTGTGCTGTGGTCATAATGCATTTTTCACTTCCTCATCAAACTGCAGGTTTTGTTTGACAACTTCTTTGTCCAGCCGGCCGTGAAACTTTACTTTACAAATAATGACAGGAAACTCCTCTCAACAAAATACATGTGGGTGTATGATATCATTTTCCCCGAACTAACCATGCATACAAAATTGCATATCTTGCTGGTAAAATTCTATACAATTGATATACATGTATTTAATGCACTCTCCATTATCCAACCTCGTTTGTTTTACTTGATGACACTGTACTAATTAAAAACTAAAACTCACACATTAGACACAGCGTTATATAACATCATGTACATGTAAGTCACATTAGAAATATTAATTGTCAGCTATTATGAAATATTTGGTATAAGTTGGTACCAGGGTTTGAGCTAGAATGTACAATTCAACCTGCTACTCTTGGTGACATTTTCCAATGGGTTGACCAACCATTTGAAACCGCATTGGTTATGTATGTTGGGCACAACTGTGCACAGAACTATCTGTATTCTAGACTAGTGGGATTTCTGAAAAAAATGTGAAGATAGGGGCATTTGGGGGTAAAAGTTGGGAACTAGATTTTGTATAATAAATCTGGTACGCTGAATCCAACACTAAAGTGGTTCCCCAGCTGTGTGTACTATCTATGCATTCACCACATGATATCATATTGCAGGCTGGGCATAGTTTACCTCCACCAAGTATCATTCAAAACCACCGTGGATGGTATTGAATGGTCGGACAGTAGGAGGGTTAAGGTATGAAAATTAACTGTAAATTGGCAAAAAGGCACCTCAATTACTCTCATGCAATCAGAGTTCGCCCTTAACATTTTCAGTGACCGGCCAGGGGGAACAGTTACCTTGTCATTTCACTGGTATGATAGCCTTTTCACTTGTCCATATTTCAGATTAAAGGGCAACTCTAAGGTGCTCTTAATAATCTAGTTATTATCTTTTTATGGCCGAGTAGGCATTGTAGATACTGGTTAATTTTACACTTACAATTTGTATTTCGTAATAGAGAATTCAAGTCAAAAATGCACTGCTTTGCGCCCCCTTTTTCAGCCCATAGTCAAAAACTGTTATGTAGGATAACGTGTGCATGACCCCTTGACGCCACTGGTGGCTAGTAGTAGTAGGGTAAAGTTCAACACACCACAGTAATACATGTATGTGACATGATCACGTTGTGTCTTTGCATTAAAAACTAAGCTAGTGGTTTGACACTCTTTCTTGTTGGAGAGTTTAGACCAAAACAACTACAAGCTCACATTTTTACCTTGATTTAGTGTGAGGTTAGGGACTCATAATTTCATTCAACCTTTCAGATTGCTTGTGTGGTGTGTTTATTTTAAAACTAGAAGATAAAAAAAAGCTACTCTTCCCTATACCCTGATTATGGAATTCCTTTAGAAGTGGGTTGATACAAATGATGCACTGGATCTCTTAATGTCAAGATAACGATTCCTAGAGATCAAGTTTTATTACTTGTGTCGGTATCCATGTTGACAAAGCTCATCTTGTCTGTTTGTAATGTAAACACCTCTCGGTTGTCAAGCATGTGCCCATAATTGATTACGATGTAAATTTATCGTGGTTCACAGACGGTACCATACTGGAATGGGGAACGGGGTTGAAAGAATTCTCTTTAAAAATGCTGACAAGATTTTTGTGACAAAATCAAGAAATTCAATTGATGTGTGCTAGGCTTAATTCACGGAGAGGGGAGATCGGAGGCAGAGAAAAGGAAGGAAATCTTAAAAAGAGGTTTTCTCTTTACAGGTGCTATCTTAAAATGTAGTGAACGATTTCGCATGGATCATCGCATCGCATTTTGCGATGCAGTTTGGAAGATTTACGAATTGCGATGTAATTTTAAAAAGTGGATCGCAAGATTTGCGCTACAATATGTGATATATTTTTCGCAACATTTATCCTTGATGCAAACAATTTGTTGGAATGTACGTAATGATGTGCACATTGTGATGCAGTTTGTCGTATAAATGTGGAGGTGTGGTGTGTAATTTTGATCGCCACATGGTTGGTGTGTTTCAAGGCAGTCATTTTCTTACTGATACTCTTACTCAATTTGTCTACCATAATTGAGGTTGGAAGAGGTGTCAAGTTGAAGAGAACAAACTGCAAGTGTAATACAATGGTGTGTAGACCATAGTAAATAGATTAAATGTTAAATTTGTAATATTACATGATCGATTATGTTTGCACTAAGTATAAAGTGTCCTTGCACATGAATGAATGTTTTTTTAGTTCTTTGTTTGCAGCTAATTACTGCTGTTGGGGCAAAGAGCTACATGTATACCCCATCCATCATTGATTGACTGCACACAGACAGAGCACCTGTGTACACTGTAGTTGTAAAAATAATGTTTTAAGTTCATGTTTAAATAATTTTCTAAATTGTCAAGGATGAAATTATGAGATCTCATTTGACTAACTTCTTCATCATTTCATAACATAACAAGTTATCTCCAAAGCTCTGCATTGGGTTAAAAATCATGTGTCTGGCTTTTGGGACAGGTTTCTTTTTACGGTGGAGGTGGATCGGCTCAAGATTGTTATATTATTTCATTCTTTCTTTCTTTTTTAATCTGAGGAAACCTTTTGGTGAAAATGTGCCCAGTAAGATCAAAACATCCATTAAGCATTTTCAACTTTGCCATGCAAAATTTATGCCCTTCTTCTGCAAAAGTGTGAGTTTGCTATGCAAACAAACAAAAACTGCATTTGTGAGCAGTTTTGCTAAGCCCAAAACTTGGGACGAAATCCTTCTTTGAAATGTTGCTAAACTCTGACGGCCCCTATGACCTTGGAACCAATCCTGTTCATCCGATTCTGAAGACCCTGAAGAACCATTGGTGTTCACTTATTACATCAAAAGTTCCTTCACGTTTTTGGCAGCTCAATTACTCATATTCATGTGTAGAAAATGACAAACATGTCAAGAGACTTAATTAATTTTCCTGCAATCACTTCCCTTCCCGGCAGTCTACATATTATGTCTCTTCCTACAATGTACTTCCTTGTCTATATTAAGCTGAATGTCTATAGATACCACATACATGGTAAAGACAACTGCCAGTATCTGTCTTGTGTTTAACCTTTTACCCAACATCCTCCCAAGTAATTATACATTTGTACATGAACCAGTTGCCATAAAAACAATTCAGGTTGTAACAAATCAAACAAATTATTTGCTGAAAAGTTTCTAGTTTAACTGAAAAATAAATCTTCCCCAGATGTCCATGATGTTGGTACCTGATTTCCTGTGACTTTAAGTTTGGCCTTTGATAACGATAAAAGAAAGTGCAACTTGGCAATAGGCACTTAAGGGCCTTACATATATGTACATGTACACGCCACAAGGAATACATGTACAACTGTACTGTTTTTAAATTGAGGAAATTAAACCATGAAAGTTAAACACGATTCTGTTCATAGCATGAGAGCAACAGTACAGATCGGGTTACTACTCGATAATTTGGACTATCTCTTGAAGAATCTGATGACTTAAATGTACACATTTAAATTTTGTTTTAATTGTTCCAGAAGTAAAAAAAGGTATGTTACAATACTCTAATATGTAACTCTCTGATCATCATGAAGATCATGATTGTACTAGCAATCATTGTCATAACAATTATATTGCAGGATTTGCAGTTCCTTGCAGGTCAACAGTTTGGCATTCAATTCAATGTGCACATAACTACATGTAGCTCAGTGCTTTTATTTCATGTTACCGACAGGAGCATTCAAGACATTGAAAAGGGTTAGAATATTAGCACAACCTGACAGAAACACTCCTATGCACTGGGTTTACATTGGCATGATTTTGTTTATTTTTCCACTCAGTACTTCTTGGTCCAATGTATGCATGTACACTACAATTGTAATCCAACAAAAGCAACAGAAGTAATTTTCTACCAACATTGGCAGCTGTGGCTATACAGCTGCGGCTGTTGCTAAGTGTGTTGCTATGGACATCCAATGCTTCAAAGCTTGTTCACTACTCACATCACAATAAAGCCGCAACAGCCACCAATTTGGACCAATCAAGCCACAGCCACAGCCACCAATTCAGACCAATCACGCCACAGCCACAGCCACCAATTCAGACCCACCAATTCAGACCAATCAAGCCACAGCAACACCCACCAATTCAGACCAATCAAGCCACAGCCACAGCCACCAATTCAGACCTACAAAGGCAAAGCGCAGCCACCAATTCGGACCAATCAAGCCACAGCCACAGCCAAGAATTCAGACCCACCAATCAGACCAATCAAGCCACAGCAACAGCACCAATTCAGACCAATCAAGCCACAGCCACAGCCTCAATTCAGACCTACAAAAGGCAAAGCGCAGCCACCAATTCGGACCAATCAAGCCACAGTGCAGCCACCAATAATTCGGACCAATGAAGCCACAGTGCAGCAACCAATGCGGACCAATCAGCCACAGTGCAGCCACCAATCGACAATAAGCCACAGTGCAGCACCAATGCGGACCAATCAAGCCACAGTGCAGCACCAATGCGGACCAATAAGCCACAGTGCAGCACCAATGCGGACCAATCAAGCCACAGTGCAGCCACCAATGCGGACCAATCAAGCCACAGTGCAGCCACCAATGCGGACCAATCAAGCCACAGTGCAGCCACCAATGTGGACAGGGCCCATCTATGGGTAATGACTCAGTGCCCACTGCTGAGGAGAAAAGCCTCCAGCATTATAAGATAAGATTTATACTGAGACCACACCTCTACTGATTATCCCAATCATTGTATCATGCCATGATATATTGCTGTATGATGATTATGATGTAAAGTGAGCTGGGTTTGGAAGCAACAAAGAAGACCTGAATAACAGCCTATAATGCAGGCCTGTAATTTAAACAAGGTCAATATTTTGCTGCCTTGGTCTTTGCCTCGGTGTCCCTTTAACAAGTTTAAATATGGACTTTCAGATTTTCTTTTGGAAGTAACTCTGGATAGATAAAAAGGGCCACGTCCTGTCAAAGATAAAATGCTATGCCTGGTGTTGCTACGTGTACATTGACACATTGAGTAAACATGTATAAAGGCATTTAAAGGAAGTTTCCATACAAAAATTTGTCCTGGCCAGTCTGACATACCAGTGCATTGTATGCATGTACATGTACATGTATCAACTATGTAGTTTTTATAGCCTTGCCATGTTTCCCTTATGGAAGATCCATGTTTACGTTGTATGATTAGATCCTGTATAGTAAAATGATACTTCAAATACACTCTAAACCAAGAAATGAAGAAATTAGGGTAGTGTTGGTTTCACAATCATTTTCAAGGAAAGGAAATTGTTGACGTTTTGGTTGCTACTCTTTTAGCACTTATGTCAACAAATTACCAATATTTGAAATCAAGTGTCAAACAACATAAGTGTAATCCAACACAGCTTTACAAGTTGTACTCACACTTCAGTCTACAGTTTCTGCCATTAATCACAACTACCTGATTTCAGTAACAGTATCAATGATGTCAGGTTATTGTGGGTCGAAGGTTAACATGTTACAAGAAGATTAAAGAGACGGTTTCCCCAATGTTTTATAGCCCAGACATTAAAAATCACATTACAATGCCTTCTTGATAAAAAAAAACAAGTTCGCAGGCAGCCGACGCTTCTGGACAACAGTAAATGACTGAATTTTAGTCTAGATGCCTGTTTTCTAATTGATTTAGTGCTTCATTTGCCAACTGACTGAGTCTCAGAATGCCAACTAGGAAAACTTATTTTTTACGGTGGGGGTGTTACACCCCCCTGGTCGCAACACCAGATTTTTTAGAAATAACTCACCAGTATTTTGGTCTCCAGTTTATCTCCTTTGGGTGAATCCATTCGGACCAGCTTGAGTGACCCATGGTTGAAGCGTTCCCCAAGACAGTTCAGAACAGAATCTAGCATTACATTCAGGGGGAAATCATAATTGAAAGGGATTAATCATTTGAAGACTGCGTACAAGTTGATGGGTAAAGAGCAGGGTTGAGAGAGTTTCGAGAGAGATTGGATCCCAACCATTCAGAAAATAATTTAATAATAATAACAATAATAATGATAATGAAAACTTCTAAAGCGCACAAGTCCACAAAAGTGACCATGGCACTAATACAAAACGGAAATATTAATAATTAAAATTACACTAAAGCTTAGAAAATCAAGAATACAACAGTAAAGAACTAAATAAATAAAAACAGGAAAAAACATAACAATACTCAAATACTTGATTGAAAAGATGAGTCTTTATTTTTATTTTTTTATTGGGTTAAGGAAACAGATAATTTTACTGGTGATGGCAATTTGTTCCATAGGCGTGGCACAGCATGGGAGAAAGATCGGTCTCCCCATAAATGTTTGGGCTCAATAAGGAGGTTAGAATTGTAAGACCGGAGTTTGTGAGGCAGATCGTACGGTTTACGAAGAACATCAATATATGTTGTAGGGGAACTGTTAGTGAGTGATTTATAAACAAAGAGCAGAAGTTTGTACCTGATCTTACTGCTTACTGGTAACCAGTGTAACTCTTTGAAAATAGGAGTAATATGGGAGGACTTTTTAGTCAAGGTAATAACACAAGCAGCAGAGTTCTGAATTCGCTGAAGGCGTTCAATTTGAGTACAAGGAAGACCATGTAAAAGTGAGTTGTATGTCAAGTTTGGAAACTACGACCAAGTGGACCGAATGCTCAGTAGCATTCTGTGTCAATTATTTTTTTACTTTACCGATATTACAAAAGTGAAATGTCAGAAAAATATTAGTAACAGGAGTCATTGCTGAGTCACCTAGATATTAATATGGGGAATAAAAACTTCAGAAAGTTGTTGACATGAACCAGTTATCCTAAATTCTGTTTTGTTATCATTAAGTTTATGGAAATTTTCTTGCATCCAAACATGAATTTCACTGACACATATTTCAATACGCTTGATGCTCTCATCAGCAACAATTTTAGAAGGTTTAAAAGATAAATATAACTGAGTGTCATCTGCAATACATGGTAGTTAGGTTTATGGTTCACGATAATGCTATGAACTGTGTCTGTGTACACTGTGAACCACAGCGGTCCAAGAACTGAACCTTGAGGGACTGAAAAATCATGAACAACCAGATTGGAAGTAGAATTGCCAATGCGAACATGTTAAGGTCCATGTTTTGCAAACATAATTGGCACCATTTAAGGGCATTATCTTGTAAACAATGATATCACGTAGTCTATTTGGTTTGCGAGAAAACTTGTGGTAACACTAAAGTAGTAGTCCAGGCCGATTTCCTACCTCCTGCCCAGGTAGTAGTTAATAAGCAGGACAGTTCTTTTCAGAACTGAGAAGTCTCCCGAATTCCGAAAATCTACTCCGCGGTAGTAGAACAAATGGCAAGACAAGTTCTCTAAAGAACAAAATCTACACAGCAAAGTAGATACACATGGTGTTGCCGCAAACCGATACCTCACCATGCAATGCCTCAATTAGTCTCTTGAGCAAAATAGTGTGATCCACAGTGTCAAAAGCCGAACTTAAATCAAGCAGAATCAGGGCAGTCATATGGCCTTCATCTATAGCACATAAAATGTAATTTTGCACTCGCAAAAGTGATGATTCAGTGTTATGCCTAGATTTGTGTACAGACTGAAATTTATCAACAAGGCCAAAGTCAGAAGATAACAGTATTCAATCTGGTGGCAACAATGCGCTCAATGGTCTTGCCAATAAACTTTAAATTAGCCACCAGTCTGTAGTCAAAATATCTATAACATGGTTTCTTGATCAGGGGACAAATAAACCACCTTAAAACTATCTGGAAAAATACCTTGCTCAAAATACTTGTTCACAATAGCAGTAATAAGTGGTGCTGGAACATTAATACACTTTTTAAAAAGATCTTTAGGTACGGGGTCCAGTTCACATGATTTGGAAGGAGAACTACTTATCAATTTTATTACCTCAGACACAGTAGCAGGTTCAAACTCAGAAATAGTTGATACACTCTCAGGTAAATGGTTATCATGACGACATAGTAGAACAAGTTGATACAGGTAAATTTCTATAAATTCTAACAATTTTGTTACTGAAATAGTGAGAAAATATGTCTGCCAAAACTGCATCTGATGCACTATAACTGTAGCGTATGTAATACAGGCTTTTTACTTGTTTGATGTACATGTATAAATAACCCATTCAAAACTCTGAATAGCTTCTGAGAAAAAATGAGAAATGAATACACCCGTGGCATTAATTTAAACAAACTATTTCACAAAATATTCATTCTGTTTAACCCAGAATATCTTGAAAAAGTATCCACCAACAGCTATTTTTGTCATTGCGTTTGTGTTGTGATTCAATTGTATCCTCCAAAACCAAACATAATGCATGAACTTGAAAATGAATGGGACAAAAAATACAAAACAACCTCAAAAAGTGAATTACAGACCTATCATTATCGATAAAAGTATGGATTTTAATTTACATCTTGCTAAAGTACTAATACTAATAGTAATAGCCAGCTGAATGCATTGGAAGGGGAAAGACACCCCACCCTTAATCCATGCCTGTCTAAAGGAGAAAGTGATTTATAAATCTAATAAAAAAAAATACATAAAAAACATATTCCCTTAAACCTTTTTACTGGTAATCAGCTAATAGAGCCACAATTCATTGTTGTCTAGCTCCAATTAAGAAGTTGCTTTAAAAAGGGACTCAGCTCCTCCCACTTTCACTTTCAGCATTCTTAAAAATTCTCTTTTTCTTCTTTTTTTCAAACATTTAACATATGTTTGGCATAAATCCCGGAATCCCCATTACAAAAATAACACTCCCAATATCTTGCTATAGTTTATAAATTTGTACGGAATATAAATAAGTATTATGCCGTGTCCAGTTAGTTCTACTTCAATTCTAAGTTGGGAAGTCGATTCACGTCCCATACATCCTACTCCTACATAACACAGATCCCACGCAATGCACGCAAAGCACGCAATGCAAATGAAATAGTGCTATTCATTTTAAGTGTAAACAAAACAATCGGCAAGTCAGAAATCTGTTCTATGCCCTTGGCTTTAACAACTCACCCTCCAGCTCCGGTGAAATTACTTCTGCGGAGCTCATTTTTACATTAAATGCTTACACAAGGTGGATTAACACATCAACTCGAGTCCGGGATAATAAATTTCACTATCCACCGTACGAATAACCATGAAGAACAAGTTGACAAGATCAGGAAGTTGGTGGGTTCTCACGCACACTTGTGGGAGTGGTCCGCCATGTTTGGAATAGCTAGCCAATGAGAAATTCGCTGGTTCTATTAATGATCTTGCGGTGAGATATGGAGAGAGGTTACCGAGGACCAGCCAAATATTGACCTCCCCGGTTTTTGAGGGCAGAAACTTGTGTGACGTCAGGGAATTCCCTTTTGATCAAGAGTGGTTGGTGGTTGGGATAAAATGGATTAAGCACGAACAGTTTTCAGATTCGGAGATGATCCCACTCGTAAGAAACGTATTTGTTCTCTGGCCAAATACGGTCTATAAGCTTTTGAGTTACAGGTCTCAAAATAACATTTTCCAAGAAGTTTTCTGTTTTTGTTTGGGGGATCCGGGAGACTGTTGAGAAATTAATGGGCTTACATATAAAAACGTGTTATATCGGGTAACTTGTTTTGGGGGCTTTAAAAAAAAATTATTTCAAAATCATGATGATACAATTTCATATGGGCGTTCAAGATAGTTAAAACCATATTTTATTTGCTTATTACCATTATTACGCAAGACAGCCTGAGGCAAAGAAGTAAGGGCGAGAGAGGCAGGTGAAGTTTCTGTCACCTCTCTATCCTAATTTTGATAGTTTTTTTAAGAAGGCATTCTAATCAAACAACGAAATCTAATATATTGTAGAAGAAAAAATCAGGACTGTTTTCATGAAACAATAATTTTGGAGAATTGTATGAGGTTATCCAAAGATACTATGTCTATTAACGATGCAAGTTGCACAGTGTAATTATGAACTTACATGCACGTATTTGCTCCCAAGTTTTATAGAGGTATAATTTCAGTTCGGAAACATTATTCCATTATGACAACATAGTGAAAAGGGCAGTGACGTAACAACAGCTTTTCAACATAGTGCATGAAAAAAATAGATGATAAACACTTTGAATAATAATAATTTTTACGTTTTTTAAATGAAGATCTATGATGAGCTCACATCTTAAACTTGCACAGATTATTTATTTACCCATGAGGCCCTGATTGTTTACAAGTGTATTTTGTTTGTTTAATCTTTTTCAACCACTACGGTGGCTTTGCATTAACATGATTTACTCAATTCACTCGACGGTCGACGGTCAATGGTCGACGGTCGACAGATGTCAATGGTCGACGCAACGCAAACTTGCCCCTCGTTCGACGATCTTCTGAACGGCATTCATATTATTTTGTGTTAATCGTGCAGAAAGCTTGTATCTTTTTGGCCTGTGACGTGTGGAAATCTGTCACCTGGAGACTCTGCCCCCCCCCCCCAACCCACCCATAATGGGAAATTAACATAGGCTGACGTGACGGGGATTGATTCAAAAGAGGGCGCTATCAAAATAAGTTTGTGCACAGTTTGCCGTCCGTATGGTATGGGGGGACATAATTTCATGACCGTCGTCGCGGCTTGATCGTCTCGTGAACATGTGTTCAAGCCGCATCTTGGCGTTCATTATTGGCAGTTAATTCAAAAAACTATTCTGGAAATAGAGATATCTCTAATGAAAGCAAAAATATATATAGCTATTATTTTGGACTAATGTCCAGTGTGCACGCTACAGTTCTAGCCGTAGCCGTATAGTCGTAGCCGTAGCCTTTATTTTTAAAGCACCAAAGTTTGCTTACTATACCGTAAGCAGCCTGTGAAATTGGGCCTAGATCAACAAGGTCAAAACCAGGTCACCACTGTAAACTAAAATGTTGTCTAACAAACTTTGGAAATACTTAAATAACATATTATATGGTTCACAAGAATTTTTGAAATAATAACACCTGTCGACGTCACCATGACGTCAGTGTTGGTGTCTCGTGTACATAGAGATTTGAGTATGTCCTCTCTCTGTTTTAATTAGCTTTCAGCTTGAAACAAGAATTTTAGGTGCATTCGGCAAAACTTGTCACCAGAAGTTGCTTTCAAATGTGATAATCATGATTTGAGTCAAAGGGGGATAGTGGATCAATTGCTGCCACTTTTGAGATATGGTGGATATACATAGAGCTATATATATTGACTAGAGCGCTAACACCCCCGTTATACACGCACTAAGGTTTTGAAGACCGTGTGGGCGCATCCATGTTTATGTACAAACCAATACAAAAGCTTGAAATTTTGTACGGCAATTGTACGGCTATATGATAAAGCGTTTGTTCTTTTCTATGCGTCATCGAACCAAATATGCAGCAAATGAGAACGCACAATCTGCTAATGAGCGTACAAACTGCGAGCGTCATGTGCGTCATGTTTAACATGTGCGTTTGCGCGTATACGTTTTTTTTTTTGAGTTCGTCATTCTTGCCGGCATATTGTGTATCCTTGAAGCAGATTTCGTTTGTTTCCCCTTGACATCTTGAAGCATTGAATCCTCCCAAACAAGGCTTTAGTTCGACTCAGCATTTTTCCTAAGACGTAAGTAACAACATCAGAGAATCACCTTACTACATACTTTTTTAAGACATCACTAAAATCACCTGTTTACAAGAGCAATGATCGTTAGATTAAATATGGCGCGTACGTAAGCGCGCACGCCGAATGCAAAATTTTCGCGGCCATGTGTGCTCTCTTAAAATTAAAATCGTTCCGTAGTCACGCAACACATCAAACATGTCTGCGCCCAGGGTGGCTTCTAAACTCAGAGCAAGTTAGCGCTCTAGTCAATATATATAGCTCTATGGGTGGATACTATACTTTAGGAGTGCTCTGTTTGGTTCGGGTATAATATTGAGATATTTTTAAAACAGTTTTTTTCAGGTGTAATGTAACATAAGGTCTGAGAAAATGTCCTTGATAACTTTTAATTGATAAACTCGACTCCTGATGACGTCATCATCACCAAACTGTAAATCGGTTGGTCTTGACCCATTACACCGATCCCGATGTTGAAATCCTACTTGCTGGATGAACAGACAAGCAATCGTCATCGTTGTTTGTTGGTTTGTTGTTTGCTTTGCTTTTCGACTTGTTTCTTTTTCTTTTTTGCTTTCGGCTCTTTGCATTGGCCGGGTCAAAACTAAATGCTGCAAACACATTGTGTGTGCATGCAATTGGAGATGATGACTGCAATGGAAATCATTCATTTCGAACGCAGCTATGTAGTTATCTATCTATTTTATGTAAACTGAATCGATCGTGAAGCCGCTAGCTAGAAGTGGCGAATATCCGAGTTGAAATCTGACCCTCCAAATATTTCGCGCGAAATTAATTCGAAACTACAGAGGGCGTTTTCAAATAGGAACGAAAAAGGAGCCATCTTTCATGTCATAATTATTGCATGTCTTTGTCGACGACAAGTACTATACCCCGGAACAACTTTACTATTTTTAACCATCTGTATTAAGTTATTCAATCATTTTATGTTGCCCTTTCTTATGTATGGAACAGCAGTTTTAGTAAATCGAAATCGCCTTGTGTATTCATAATTTGTAATACCATCAATCATGGGGGATCGAAAAAGGGGAAACGTTACTTCTGTTAGTGTTACGAGGAGAGAGGAGGACTCGCAGTCGCAACGCAAAAGGGCATCCATAAATCCAATCGGAATAGGAGGAAACATTTTTCAGCGGATTCGTGATTCGCAACGAGGAATGGCACCCATCAGATGTGTCACAGAGGTATAAATCAAATTGAAATGCACGAATAAACATATATCCGAGTGTTAGGTGAACTCTTTCTTGTATTTTGTCAAAAAATGTATCAATTGTTTTAACTTACAGAAGAACAAACAAAAACTAGTCACTGTGTGTACTGTGTCACTGTCAGCTTGATGTGGTTTTGTTATTTAATGGTGGAGCCATATTTTGGACTGGGCCCAATTTCATAGCGCTGCTTATCGGCCGATTCTGTGCGATTTTCTATTTCATAGTGCTGCTAACCCTAAGCACATGAAGGCATGCTAACCTCACGGTGCTTACTGCACGAAAATGAATGACGTAACAATGCAAATGCATGGTAAACGCGCAAGATGACCACCTTATTTTCTTGCTAATCTGTGAAATACGCTTAAATGCTTAAGCAAATTTTTCTGCTACAGTTAGCATGAAAATTTGCTTACTGTTAAGCAGCGCTATGAAAGGGGTCCCTGGTCATGTTGGTAAAGACCACGAAAAAATGTGTGTATTTTTATCTGCAAGCGTCCTTGTTTGTTTATGTTATAAAGATGATAGTATTAAGTAAGGATCCAAAATTATTTCATCTGAAATACCCTTGCTGGTTAGAAATCAATATTTAAAGTATGTTGACAATTGTTACGATATTATCGCAACTACTAAGAACTAGTTGACAATCGGACAAATTTGAACCTCCAAAACTCACCACAAGGTGAGTTGTGGATATTCAGATTTCTTTGGTGCCCGTTTAATGCCGCGGTTAGTACCCGCGAAACGTAGATGGATTCAACATTCTTGATGGAGTTGACTCTTTTTTCAACAAGTAGACACTGAGTGTATTCAGCTGAAACTTTCACAAGTGACTTTTATTGTATCTTTCTTGAAAATTTTGCCTTAAAATCAGCATTATGATGACAAACACCAATCTATGCTTTTAAAGAAGTTAGATCATGTTTTGCAACCAATAATGGGCATCCAGATTTGGGATTTCATCTTGTACTAAAGACCATTCTTCAGTAAATTTTCTGTTGCATAGATGATGGAGCCTATGCAAGTAGCAAATAACTGTTTGAATGAGTCATGATGAAATGAACTTTGGGGTTCTGAAAAAGACCAGTCAAATTGAAATAGACTGATTTGTTTTGTCACCTTTCCTGATGGTTTTGATTAACCCATAACTTACCCTCCAAAATCTGGTATCCAATTTGCCAAAATGAAGGAGTCAGAATGACTGAGGGCCTTTAGCGCTTACATGTAGGTCCAAATGATTGCTTATCACTGGGTTAGGGCTCAGGTATTCCAATCTTATCCAAGTGAATCTAAACAATTTGGTGTGGAGTGACATCATAGGAGAGGAGAGTATTGCCATAAAAAGCCCCCAGGAGGAAGGGTTAATGGATAATTCCTAGCTTTGCCATGATTTAAATATCTTATTTTTTTGTCTATTTACCACCGCATGTGACAACTGTCTTAATTTATAGAACAGTTCACCCCATTCCCCACCCCCTCCATCCACCAACTCATACTCTAACTGACTCACAGCCATGCCAACTCGCCCTAACTCAAACTACATTGTATCCTAACAACGTAATCGTGGTCAAGTGGTGAGACTGTCAGGACTAGCAATCACAAGGTTGTGGGTTCAAATCCGGCCAAGCTAACTGCAGATTTCACAATGACTACAATGAGTATCTACTGGATCACAATTTATTGATTTGTGTAATTCATAATCATATGATATGTTAAACAAATGTATGTATGGGAGAGATTTGCTGTTGCCAGCTTGGTGTTTATATCCCTAAGGGTTGTGGGAGCTTTGCTAAGTTCCCCTGCTGAGAAGATCATCTAAACAACAAACACTCAAAGAAAAGTACGGGGTGGTTTAATTAGTTTACAATACCTTTAAATATAGCAGGCACAGGCCGCAAGGAATTATGGGATGTTAGTTGGAGTTACTACTTACAGCGCCACGTACTTGACAGTACGCTTGACGACAGACAACACAGTTTATTGTAAACGAATTGCAAAAGATGACCCCAATTGTATCCCATAATACATTGTGGTAATAATGTTGATACAGCGCTTCTGGTGATACATCTTATGGTATGTGCTGATACAAATGTCGCAAGACACTGATGACGGAATGTGACATGTTGCACATGCCTGCGCATCGGTCATCATGCCGATGCAAAGAGAAGTTGTAGCCGAGCGATGATGATGTAAAGGGGATGGGGGATCAGGAGTTGAGGAAGCTACAAAACAAGTGTTTAGAAAAGGTAGTTGGTTGGCGACAGTTTGGCCTTTTAGGTGCAGTGAAAAAAGAAAACTTAAAGGCACTGGACACTATTGGTAATTACTCAAAATAATTGTTAGCATAAAAACTTACTTGGTAACAAGCAATGGAGAGTTGTTGATAGTATGAAACATTGTGAGAAACGGCTCCCTCTGAAGTAACATAGTTTTTGAGAAAGAAGTAATTTCTCAGTAAAATATTTGAATTGATTTTGAGACCTCACGCGGAGGTCTCGAAATCAAGCATCTGAAAGCACACAACTTTGTGCGACAAGGGTGTTTTTTCTTCCATTATTATCTCGCAACTTTGACGACCAATTGAGTTCAAATTTTCACAGGTTTGTTATTTTGTGCATATGTTGAGATACACCAAGTGAGAAGACTGGTCTTTGACAATTACCAAAGGTGTCCAGTGTCTTTAAGACAACTTTACATGTTTAAAATACCATTGTCATTTCTACTGTTTTATTTTCTTAGATTCCCCAAAGCATCCTCTTAGATTGTGACGACCGACTCGGTCTGGAAAATGGGGAACAGATACCAGTTATTATCAGTGGTTTATATGAGAGCACCAGGAGCCTTCTAGACAGACAAACATCCACCATGGAGCTGTATATAAAATGCATGGAAAAACTCAAGGTAGGTATTGTTGACTTCAACTGATCAAGATTGTTACAGAACTGAAAAATAGTTAAATGGATTTAAATGCCCCTCTGCTAGTGGTTTGTGTGCATAACGGTTTGTATGCTTGTGAACATTTTGATGGCTTGAGCCACCCCGAAGCACCACAGCAATTTTTTGTATTTTCAAAAGGCATCAAGGCAGTGGTTGAAAATTGAAAAGGGCAGTATAAAAGTTTTTAAAAAATAAAACGTAAATTTAAGTGATATTTTTCAAAAGACATTACAGCAATGGGTGATGATGGCAGTTGCTGTCGATAGCATTATTATGAAGTATCAGGAAGGCCTGTATATATCAGAGAATGATTCACAGTTAATTGCTCTCTTCAGTTACTAGTGAAACTTCTGAACTCGGACAGCTCTCAAGAATATCCCAAGATGAGTGGTCAGACAAGAGAGAGTCGTGTCATCCATGCTGAAGTCATTTATCTATTTGGAGGAGTTGAGGTCAGTCGATATTAATTCTATTCTAGATTTCATTTTCTGTTGCCCCCGTTTGTAAATGTTTGTTGTTGCCATTTTACTATTTGGTAGCAGTCAGTAATTCATCTACCCGTTGTTTCAGCACCCTCGAGCCGTGTCGTGGCCGAGCGGTTAAGAGCACCAACTCAAGCTCAGGTGTTTCTGATCAGCAGAGTGTGGGTTCGAGTCCCGGTCGCAGCACTTGTGTCCTTGAGCAAGATACTTTACCATAATTGCTTTGTCCTTCGGATGGGACATTAAGCAGTAGGTCCCGTGTTCTGGGATTAGTAGTGCGAGTAAAAGAACCCAGAACACTTATCATGGAAGAGCAGAGGTTAACCCCAGTGTTTCTGGTTCACATAGCAAGTACTCTTGCGTACAAGTTTCCTCAGGCTTGCGAGAAACAGTGATTAAGTTCACTTATGAGGCATCCTTGGTTTCATTACCAGAAATATATACAGTGTAGTAATAATAATAAGTATGATTGAGCTGTCCAATTATTCATATTTGGTAAAAGCTTTTGAATGATGTCCGTTCTACATAGTGGTACGTTATGACGGACAAATAGTGGTGTGTCAATGATTGAAGAAGGCGGTGCCATTTTTTAACCCTGGTGTACAATCAAAATGACTGGAACCAACGACTTATCTTTGTAGGTGATGGTACAACTACTGCTGCTGTCTGAGTACTACCCAATGAATACCCCACAATCTGCCAGCAAGCCAATCAAACCAGGTATGCTAATTTGATGCTTACATGTAGAAATGGCTGGAGCTACATGCCAGGCGTTACATTGATGATGTCACAACTATGAAAACCTTATTAAACAATATGCAGATAGGAATAAAGTCATCAAGTGGACAAATTAATGATATTTCAATTAAGACATTCAGTTTTACTTTACACAAGTATTTGAGGTTACAGATCTTGGCCTATCTCAATGATTTTTTGATTATATGAAAGGTAATTTAATAAGTAAGAACTTTTTAATTACTTATTTGGCTGTAAAACAAAGTCTTCAAGAAGAGAATAGAGTTTGTAGAAATGGCCTTTGAACGAAAGTTTGTCTTGTGCGAGAATGTGTGCTTCACGCTTCACGAGTGGTCAAACAATACGGTCACCAGCGGTTGTTTATGTCCGAACAATTCGGTAACAAAACGGTTCAGGGCAAACCGTAATTTGTAATCTTCTTCATTTTATATTTATTAGATGTTGCACATGCTGAAGTAAGAACCAAACTGTCCTACCATGTACTGGATGTGCTGCATTTTATGTGTATCTGTGTAAGTAACCTTCCCTTCTGCCGTAGTCTTAATTTCTTGCGGTACTGGTGGATCTGACCCCAAAAGTGATTATCAAAGTAATTTGTTTGAACGCACAACTGTGCATGAAGCTTAAACACGTGTACGCCATGCAGGAATTTTATCAAATTCCTGGCATGATTGGTTGGTGAACCACTTGGCAGCATAGAAACATTAGAATGCTTGACGCAGCTCAAAAGCCAGAACCCACGTTGCCTGTAAAGATGGCGTCTATCTGGAACTGTCTCTACATTTTACTTATATCAGAAAAAACTACCAAGTATGACGAGATATAACTCATGCGTGATCACCCAGTGCCACAGCAAATACCATCATCATTCTGAGCAATGTAGACACATCGCAATCATTGCACATATTATCGCAACATTTTCAGTGGGGCTTGAATTTGGTACCTCAGGGTTTGAATTTCATCTTTGAGAGGGTAAGGCCAATTTCATCATGACAAAATTTCAAGAGAAATATTTTTTTGCAAAAAAACAACTATTGTTTGTATTGTGGCGTTGTACCTAGTAGTTGAACCAGCATAAGTAGCCATGTTATAATATACAAATATTGACTGCTTCAAGTGCTATGGTTAAACAACACACTCCCGAGGTGAACCTTGGTGCATTCTATTTTCACAAGGCGAAGCCGAAGGAAAAATAGAATGCTGCGGGGATCATCGAGGGAGTCATAGTTTTAACCATGATTAAAAGCAGTCAATATTCATAGCACCCTTTTACATATATTGTGCCTAGACGTATGTAGGTACCAAGAAGCTGCTGTTGCTAAGGGTATACATGGTATAGTACACTGGTTGCCATGGTATAGTACACTGGTTACACAGATATAGTACATTGTTTGCTGCAGGTATAGCGCATGGCATTCACCCGGCTTTATTATGTGATGCCCTCTCTACACAGATCGAAATACAGAATCTTTGTAAGGGCCAAGTGGTGTTATAATGTTTAATGTACGAACAAATACACTGCATGGCAAGCCAGCTGCAAATTGTCTAGTTAACCTAGAAACAGATTTCCATGCATTTTCCAAGCTGTGAACATTTAATTGGGGTTTTGTTTACAGATGGGCCCAGACATTGCAGGGCCTCTCTCTGACAGGGAGGATCTCATCTTCCATTTATTCACCTTAATGGCAGAGAAATCCTGCTTTCTAAAAGCAGCCACACTTCTTGAAGACATCCTAGGCGTCAAACAGACCATGATTTCACTCAGTAAAATACGTAAGTAATTTCAAGATGATTTTTCTTCCTTCAATTATGAATTTGTTGTTATCATTTTGGATATATCTGGGAGTTCGTTCGGGCATTATAGCTATGAAATTTCTACAGTTTTGTTAGCAATCGGCCGAAGTTGTGGAACTATCAGTTAATACTATCCACTTTGAATCCAAACCTGTGGTTTATTATTGAAAAAAGATTTCTATTTGTTTGCTCTGCTAGCGTTGTCCATGGAAAATGGTTTTCTAAAACATATATATTTTGAATTCTCTGTACATAAATGACGCATACAAGTTTAGTATTTACATTTTTTGTAGTCAAAAGCGGTAGGCATGACTGAACATTTTTATGTTACTTTGTAGAGTATATTTTGTTGCCTTTTTTGTTTCATCGAATTGCAATTGCATGTCATCATTATCAACCACTGTGACAAGAGGCCATTTTGCATTCTGTTATTAGAGCAGGGATGAGAAATTTCAGGCCTTTATTTGAATTCAGACCTTTTTATGTCTGCATGGATTGGTAAAAAAAAAAAATGAGCTGTTAATTTCTTCAGATATAAAAAAAATAGTTCATGGATCTACTTCTCTTGTGCTGAGAAAGTTGTTCCAAGAAGTTCCTTGAAATCTACTACTCTAGGGGTTACTGAAAGCTAGAAATGATTTCAACATACCTCCTTAAATTTGGATTTTAGTGTCAGCAATGATTCTCACCTCTACTAGAACTGTGATGGAATAAATAAAATTATTTCTTTTTCTGATTATCTTCCAAGATTAAAGCTTTTTGTTTTTGTTTCAATCTGTAGCAAACCTTGAAGCGTTGGTTAGCGGGTTTGAAGAGGAGCAGCTAGCTAATTTCTGTCGTGTCTTGTCCATCGCTGTCTCCGATACAGACGTCAGAGATGAACAGCCCAACCTTGTTGCTCAAGACAAGGCCAACCGCAACAGGACAGGGGTACCAGTCTCAGACTTAAACCAAGGTGGGAAACTTCCCTTTACACCTTAACGTACCATTAAATGTTTTGACTGCTATAATTAAAACTACAAACTCCAAGGGTACATTGGTTGCTAGGGGTATAGTGCATCATGTTCAAATAGGTTACTAATATAAGTAAAAGTATGTCATATCATGTGATGTGCTCTAAACCAATCACAAGGCAGAATCTTTATAAGGGATGTTATAAAGTAAATTATTCAATGACTGAGTAAAACCAATCATAGAAAAGGTCCAAAATACACAACAAATAAAATCATTTGAGTGTGCAGTTTCACAATTACATCTAAAGTAATCAAGTTGTGATTGTTTTTCTTTCTTTCATCAGAACTTCTCGTTGAGCTTCCAAATTTCATCATGAAGTTAGTCAAAATTGCTTGCAAAAGAATTGGTAAGTACTTATTTGATTATCAAATTTGAAAGCCCATGGTGTGAACATGTTGAGTTGGTGTAAAATGACTTCAAAATTCATGTCTCTGCCAAATATTGGCAAAGAACAAAACAACTGGCTTATTAGAAAAAAGGTCACCAGCCAAAATGGTTTCCTGCTTATTTTTGCTCAGCAGAAAAATGTAGATTTTACCTATGATTTCTGAGCAGAGTAAAAATTTTTACTGTGATTTTCTTGTAGACTCGCCATCAACGGGTAACGTGCCAAACCTGTTTAATGAGATTGCAGGCTGGGTGACGTGGCTAGATAGCTCTTTAGCCTTTGATGCCCTTGCCGATGTGTCCAATGATGATGGGGTGTACCTCAACCTTCCCCTCAATGACCTATCCGCACCGATACCTCAGTCCTTGAGAACAATGCATGAGCTGGTGTACAAAGTGGAAGTACTGTATGTACTCTGTCTGCTGCTCACTGGTAAACAGCGAACAAAGGTACGTAATTAGTTCCGCCATTACAGTGACAAGCATGAAATTTGTCCTACTTTAATCTGATTTTTGATTTTTTTTTTAGCCCTCAGACAAAGCAGGGAAATTGTTAGTAAATAGCCTGAAAAGCCTATACTATGTGTACATGTCGTAGTTTCTCCATAGACTTGAAGATTTCCAATGAAAGTGCCCTTTGCAAAATGAAAATGGCCTTGCCTTCTCAAAGATGAAATCCCAGGCCTGTAATTGTGGTGAATTTAACGTGCTTAACAATGGAATGGTGCACACAGAGGTCATTGTGTACTTTGGTTCTGCATTCACTTTTTAGCTATACTACAATTCTACCAATTATTTGTTTCCTCGATATTTCTGTCTCCTCTAGGTTCATGAAATGCTGTCCAAGTTCAAGTTGATGGCCGGTCTGAATCTCCTGTTTGACAAGGTCATCTGGAGATGTAACTTGAGGTCACGACCTCTACATGGACATAATGAGAATTGTGACTGCAGTCCGGAGGTTGCACTCAAGGTGCAGTTCCTGAGGCTGGTGCACAGCTTCTGTGACCAGAACGAGTAAGTTTAGAATGATTGTATAACCCACCAAAGTTCTTAAATATTATTGGCAGATATTTATAATTTAATCAAAATTTTCGGCAAAAAATTGGACCTGGCATCTTCAAACTCTAATACATGACTGACTCACTTCATGTAATTATATGTAAATGACTTCTGCCATTGTCATATGTCATCTTTTTATTGTTATTTCATTTGCAGGAATAAGTATCTTATCCTTACAAGAGGAGAAATCAATGAGCTGAATAGAATATCCAAACATGCCGATATACCACCATTAGATGCAGTCAGAGATATTGACAGGTAAGTCAGGGTGCTAGACCAATATGTTGTCTTGCCAAATATCCAAACATGCCGATATACCACCATTAGATGCAGTCAGAGATATTGACAGGTAAGTCGGGGTGCTAGACCAATCTGTTGTCTTGCCAGAATATCCAAACATGCCGATATACCACCATTAGATGCAGTCAGAGATATTGACAGGTAAGTCGGGGTGCTAGACCAATCTGTTGTCTTGCTTCTTCTCAGGAAGTTATTCACTGTTTCCTTCTTGGATGTTCAGACATGGTCTGGAGCCGCCTTATCCAAAGTTTCTCCTGCCATGGGGGACCACAGAGAGGCTGAATGTTCCTTCCACTGAATGCAATATTTGTTTGTATGCTTTGACAGGTCACTGCTATGTACAGGCCAAAAGGGAATCCTATCTAAACTAGTGGATGTACTGAAGAAAGAACCAGCAGAATCGCCGTTCAGGTAGGATTTTTTTTTTTTTTGTGACTAACTCTCAGTAATGGCAAATGTTACATTTACGACTCAACACGCTATTCACCCTTGCTCCTTTGAAGACTCTTGCAGCACCATATGGTAACTCAACACACAAGCAGTTGGACTCTGGTTATGGTGGTATGCCTGACCCAAGAGTATTCGGTTCACTCATGCATTCCTCTGTCCAACCTAATCCAGCAAAATATGCGGTTGGATTTTAAAGGGCTGTGGATGGCTTATGATGATTCCAAAATAATAAGTCTCAATTCTTGTCAGTCTTCTGATGATATACTACTGATAGTATTGATTCAGCTTTGACAGATTATGTTCCCCATGCGGCGAATTGTGAAGAAAATTTGTCTGATAGCGCCCTCATGTGACTCGACTTCCTTCAGGCCATGGTAATATACCATATGTGGGGATACACACACAGGGCCTTTTCACAAACCTTGGCTTGGGCTCGAGCTCCGGTTTGGACTTTGTCATCATTTTTAGAGCAGTGTACATTTTGCACAGTGTTTACCAACATCAAATGGAGCCTGGAGACGAGCCTAAGCAGACGTTTGGACAAACAAAAAAACAGGGGACAACATCCCCTATGACACTAGCAAACAACTTTTCAGCTGATCAGCTGAATTCCTTGTTTTTGATTCTCGGCTGTAACGTTGAAAATTTAAAACATTGGACAAAGTCTCGCTGTGCCTGGCTCTTCCCTCCTTTTATAACACTGCATTTCAATCAAAAGAGCCTTTGTTGTTGTTTCAGATTCTGGATGTCGCGGTCAGTCGAGAGCTTCCTACGTGGCAAGACGTCCTTCACAGATCAGACCTTCCTCTTACGGAAGGGTCTCCTCGAGGTCATACTGACAAACATCATCAGTACAGGAACCACATCTAAAGAAGTCCTACAGAGTAACTTTGACTTGCTGGCAGAGCTGATGAAGTTCAACCATGTTGCCTATAAGAGGTTTAACAAGTTCATCGAGACGGAAGAAAAGGTCAGACAAACTTCCCACTTCACTGACTTTGTATGTCTTCATTTTTTAAAGAAAGAAAAGGTCAATGATTGTTTAAAAAAAAATGATTAACGAAAGATGACCTTCAGGTAACTTGTTGTGGAATAAGTTTATTTACTTGTTATTTCTTATAAATCTTTCTTTACAAACCAAGGGATCCTCAAAAGTGACTTTAACTGTAACCTAGGCATGAATATTCATGTATCGAGGATCAAAGGTTGGCTTAGTGATTTCTTCCCTGCCTTTCACCTCTGTGGACCCCGGTTCGAATCCCGGACTGGAACTTTGCATGTGGATTGGGTTTTCAGTCCCCACCTGATTGCGTTTTCTCCCTATTTGGGATTTTTCCTCCAACATCGAAAAACCGACATTTCTTCAGCATCATCTCTACACAGGCACCTTCAGGCCGACATGTTACAGTTCTTAAATATCTTAGTTCTGGGTGCAGAAGCAGGCCTGATGCCTCCCAGAGGCAACGGATGCAATTGCCTCCGTTGCCCCCGGTTGTTGCCTTGATGCCCCCTGAAACATTCTAGTAGAAATTTACAATTTCCTCATAGGAGAAAATGCCTTGGTGCCCTTGCCCTTTCAAGAACCAAGCATCAGGCCTGCAGAAGTTTTTCTTCTCTATTTTGTACTAGCTTATGCATTTTAATTTTCTCTTACATAAAAAAAACTCTTCAAAATTCTGCTTAAATATATTCCATTAAAGAGTATGCAAAGAATACAAGTGTTTTAAAGGTGCACCGTAAGAAATGCATCTTGTTAAGTATTATATTTGTCTTATTGTATTCAGATGGAATCTTTCTTGAAGTTAGTATCAGACAACATTGTTGACTCTAACATGTTTGTAAGATGTCTGATACTGACCCTGGATCACTTCCAGAAGGAGCAACCAGATAACTATGGTGAGTACGTCATTTTGGACGTCTTTGTCAATGTTGACTACAATTTGTTTACACATTTTTGGAAGAGTCAGGCGTGTGATTTCTCAGGTTTTTTTTCCATGATATCACAATTTTCTTTAAATCTCCTCGGGCCCTCAAATTTTCTTGAAAGAAGTAAAGCAGTTGCAAAAGGGAGAAAGAAATAGTCCACATTGTGTCCAAACCTGTAGTGCAGTGTTTCTGGTGATGCACAGAGTCTGCAAACCTCCCACATTGTAACATCTGGGAGGTTCTGGGTTTGGAATAAGGGAAAACCCAGGTCTCCAAGCCCTTTTCCAGGAATGTCCAAATTCATAAATTCATTCCCATTCACTGGTTTCAATATAACGCACCTTGCAATCAAGATGTAAAAAATGCATCATATAAAAAAAGGAGGTTATGTTTTATCAGGGATATTATGCACGTTCATGTCACGTTTCTTTTAATTGCTTCAATCAAAATAAGCATTGGTAATTTGTGTGGTCTTCAAATGCTGTTTTCTCAATCTCAGCTTGGACAGTATTTCAGAGGGAACTATTTATCTGGTGGATTGATGTGGGTCAGAAACTAAAATTAAACTGTGTGATTACAGAGTATGCCATGAGGAGTTGTCGCCTTCTTCAGTTTGTACGCAAGAGACCTGTGAGAGTGAAGTTCCTAATCAAGCTAATCAACACAGTCAATGTTGAGATCTTAACTCAGGTAGGTATGGCAGGCTTCTAGGTCTGGAAAACACAAATAGAGAAGTACTAGATATGTTATAGTTAACCCTCTGTAATTGTGCTTTGCTGTTTTTGCTTTGATGTAATTTTGTTAAATTGTTGTGTTCAAGTCGTTGTTTTGCTGTTGTTGTTCTTGCTGTTGTTCTTGCTTTTGTTGTTCTGGCTGTTGTAAAACCAAATGTTAACACAACATGACTTCCTCTGATGAGAATGACCTTTGAACGACCTCTTGTTCCCATCGTCTCATTTAAATCAAACATTAATATTACATAGAGTTCCTCTGCTGAGATTGACCTTTTGTAATCACGACCTTTTGTTTCCACTTGACAGGAGAATGTAAGCTGTCTGAATACTACCATCATCTTCCTCATGTTTGCTGAGAGGTCTTGTGAGTTACCAGAGTATCTGTCTGATCTTAGACATGAGGAACAGAGTCAACTCAAACCAGGCTTCCTACTACAGAACTTCAGGTTGGCCTACATCCCCCATCGTTTTATCTTTGTCAATTTGACTTATTTAGCCTTTGGACTTATAACAATAATTATCATAATATTTTGGTTCTTATATAGCGCACATATCCTGGTAGCTAGATCAAGGCGCTTTACAACTCTATTATCCCTGTTCATCAGGCATACTTAGACCATTCCTCAAACTTTCTCAACTCCCTGGGGAGCAAACAACCCCAAGCTGCTTAAATTAGGGTTAAGGGGCTAGTCCAACATAATACTGCTTCAGCCCTCTCAAGTTCCAATTTATACACCCGGGTTAAGAGAAACAATAATGGTGAAGTGCCTTGCTCAAGGACATAAGTGTCATGACCAGGATTCGAACCCGCACTCCGATGATTCAACCATCAGAACTTGACACACCACATAAGTCCAGTTGTTTTTTTCTTGTACAATGAAAACCCAAGTTTAATTGAATTGAATTGAATCATCCAGCTCCCCTGGGAGTTATTTTACCAAAGTACTTCTCTAAATCTAACACAATCAAACATAGTATAACAGAACACCCGAAATGTTCGACTATAGTGGTATGTCTTTCTCAATCCTCGCATGATAAGTTTGGCAGTGTGAACCCAAGTGAGCCTGCCATTGTATTTTGATGAGTTTGGGTGGTTTTGGTTATAAGGGACATGTGAATAGGATGTCTTGATTCCTGACTAGTTATACTTAAAAGTTCCCCTCTATATAAAGTCACATCAGTCAGAGCAAAAGTTGGTGAAAATTCCAAAAAGGGTTGTTTTTGTTGCCTTCAAATCTGTGAGAAAAATGACAAGTGTTTTTTTAGGAAAATAGTTGCCAGTGTCTTTCAGAAACGACTTACTTCCAGGCATTTGGGGCATTTCTTAAATTAATTAAGCCAATTAACACCTCATTGTAAGGGAGGAATGTAAAATTAACAGGCAGTACCACGAGGTTAGCCTTGAGGTTCTTGAGGTTCTTGAGGGGCTCTACATTGAGATACCTTGAGGTACCGCTGTTAAATTCTGCATTTCTCCCTAAACGATTGATAGGGTTCACCTTTTTACTTGAATGATTGATAATGTTTCAGAGAGCTGGTGTTTTTCTGGAGGGATCACTACCTACATAAAGACAAGGACTCTACACAACTGGAAAAGGTAAATCAAGCTGACCTTTTCGTCATTTATAAATACTCAGGGAAATAGGTAGATGGATTTAAGATAGCTCCACTGTTTGCTGAGTTGTCTGTCATGTGTAACAGGAAACTCATGTTTTCTTTTGAGTGGTTGAAATGTTAAATATCAAGTAATGAAACACAAGGGAAACTGACTGGTAAATTTTATTTTTGGAGTGAAAAAGAAAAATTTACTAGAACGAGATTTGAACCTACATCCTGAGAGTTAAGGTGCCGGCGCTCTACCTACTGAGCTATCTAGGCGGTCTCCCTATTTTGTCAATATCTTTGTTCGGGGGTGCCAGTCAGAAGCCATTCAACCTTAAACTGTCGTATATAACCAGGGATCACACCCATTTTTACAATACAACCTGGGAAGTGGCAGCACAGGAACACCCCGAACAGAGATATTGACATAATAGGGAGGCCGCCAACTTTAGGGCTAGATAGCTCAGTTAGTGGAGCGCCAGCAGTGGTTGTGGGTTCAAATCCTGTTTTAGTCAATTTTACTTTGTTCACCCCAAAATTTAAAATATATTGACGAGTTGTGTGACTTAGAAATGAAGTGGGGATATGACAGTTTTGTTCAGGTAACCAGTGATTGCCAGGTAATGTTTCCTTTTATTTCACCTCTTAACCTATCTTCATGATTTCTAATTTGTCCCTTTACAGACCATTTCATTGTTTTTTTTTTCAGAGCCAACAGTCCTCTCAAAAGTGATTTTCACATGGTTGTACCCGCAAGTTTATTACTACTAAGATGCATCTTATCTTTTCCTTTTACTTTGGCAGAGTTCATGCATTCAGTTTGACAAGTGGAAGGCCATCGTTAATGTGTTAATAGACGAGGACGTGAAGTCCCCGTTCACAATAGCACACTATCTGGACATGGATGACCTCATGACAAAAGACATGGAAGTGGACTCAGCAGCCGGGCAAAGCGATGACACCAGCAAATCCAAGTTCACTCGATGCATGACCTCATGAGGGCGCTGTACATGTTTGACTTGGACAAGAATGACATAAAAGCATGTACCCTTTTTTTCCGGACAAACTGGTTGCGATAAGTGTGAATGTGTGATACTTATAAATGCTGATTGATGTTGCCCCCAACTGATTGGTACTTTCGATTTAATTGAGATTTTGATGTGCACCATGATTTGTGACGATTTCAACAAAGATTTCTTTCCAATGGATGTATGCCAAGGAGTAAATAACAAGGTTTACGAGTTCTACAGATATGACACTGTAAAAACAATCGGATTACCACTGCGTCATGTGTGAACTGAAAGTGCTCACGAGGTCGGCGAATATTTTTAGATTACAAATTTTTACAGACAATTTTTGAGTGATTGTACAGAAATGTATTTTTTGAGGGACGTTGCGTGCGAACTGTGTCTGTTTTTAAGGGGTCATTTGTAACGACAGAACGGGCCTCAAGAATGTTCCGTGTCTGTTAAGGAAGAAAGAAAGCTGAAAAATTCAGCACAGCTGGTCTGGTTTTTTGTGTGTTGTTGTTGGTTTTTTTTTTTAATGCTAATCTACAACGTATATGTATTGATGGTACTGTCCTAGTGGTGTAATCACACTATTCAGATGCTCATGAAATGTGAATGACTTCAGGATGTAATAATAATACGCAGTCATGCTTTATCTCACCTGAGGGTGTCTCAAAGCGCTTGTAAAGCGTTCTTGAAGGTATGCGGAGCTATGGTCTAAATATATGACCCATTTATTTACATAGCACCATGTAACAATTCACAATTTGCAGCCAACCATACCAGAAAACACCAGTGCGAACGCCTTCTCTTAACGATATGTTAAGAGAAGGTTGGGTGCCATACTGCCTTGTCCATTGGCCATGTAAAAGTTTGTTATTTATAAATAATAAATCAGCTAAAATAAACCTGTTTCGATCCTCTTCATGTTTTTTTATTTTTATTTTTATTTATTTCATTTAAAATAATGCGAACTGGAAATGTCCACAAAAACAGGCCTTGCTCATGATGTGACATGATGGTTGAACAAGGAGTGTAACCAAAATGTTTGAGTTTCATTGCCACCATTCGCCCTCGGACTGTAGTGGTTGCACAAGCATTTCTAGGCGTATGTCTTTCAACAAGTGACGACGAACACATGTGATATGTCATGAGCCAGGCTTATTTTTGTGGGCGTTCCCGGACATCATTATTTTAAATAAAAGAATCAGGGGGGAAAAAATACATGTAAAGGGGGTTGCAACAGGTATATTTCGGCTGATTTATTATTCATTAATGAGAAACTTTGACATGACATGACATGACAAGTGGATGAGGCAGTATGGTGCACATCCTATGACTATGTGTAAGGGATTTCGGACCTGTATCTGGTATGCAGTCTAACAACCCTGAGTCTAGATCATGCTTGTACATGCATGCCAGTATGCAGGTGTGTTTGCATGTACCGTACAGTGTCACCTAAGCACTTTGATGCGTTATTGTTCATTCGTATATAAACAAAAAAGTGGCTTATTTCTGAACAGTGATACATGATATTAGTTGCTATACAAACTAGCTCGGCCTAATCTCATAGAGCTGCTTAAGAACAAATTTTAGCACAAGGAAAAACCCCAACTGTGCTTAACCAGAAAAAGTTTACCTGCTTAAACACAATGTCATATGTTCCAATTGCAACTGGTTTCCTGCTTATTTTTGCTCAGCAGAAATCATTAAGTGCTATTGTCTGCTTAAGCAGCTCTATTAAATTGAGCCTTGGCGTTAAATTTTTGAACGTGTTGAGTTGAGAAGCCAACTTTGAATTTCATTTGAACAATGTCTTGATCAATTCTAGTTTTGTTGTTTTCGGAAAAGGGCATGATTTAAAAATTGCTGTTGATATTTGGTATTATAATGGCCATGTCTCCAAAGTTACATTGGAATACAAAACGTCCGGTAACTTCAGCAAAAAATAAGCCACCTATTGATGCGAATCACTGCGCCAGACATTATGCAAATAGAACGGTCAGAAACATGTTTCAAATAGAAAAATGTACTCTATCAAATTTCCTAAAGCCGGACGTGTTTTCATTTTTACAAACCCCAAACTTGTAATTTTATTTCTATATTGTTTAATTGGGAAAGATACACCAATAGTAATTGTAATGTCTGTTTATTTTTACCCGTCAGATTTCCATCAATCTATTTTAAGATCAGTCTAACCAGTCTGTACTTCAATAAGTTTTATTGTACCATTTCTTTAAATAATAAAAAACGCTTGTTCTACATGCACCTTTTCACTTATGAAAAAGCACATCAATATTATTTTATCTACCATTTAAGTTTTAGTTTTTTTAACAGCTTATCAGACTAATCATTGAAAGCTATGGATTTATTTTGCCAAATATTAATTCAAGGTCTAAAAGCTACATGTAGATAGAAACAAAATGTGAAACAAACAGTTATGGGCAAATTCCCATGTTCACTTTAAAAATCTCACTGAGCCGAACATTTCTCTGAAATCAGTGTTTAACTGAGAGTTCATTTATATGCATTCGTATTGACCCCTTGCACCATTTTGGGAGTAAATTTCTTTGTGTACATTTTGGCTCCCAAAATGGCGGACAGGATAGGCGTGTGTAAGTGCGCTGCGCATCGTACATTCGGTCAATACTGACAAATGTACAATCTGGATAAATACTTGTAAGATTTTATTCAGTATATATTTAACAAAATTTTAAACATTAGTACCGGCGTAGGTTTAAGTCAGAGGCCATATTACTCAATGAATACATAGTTTATAAACTAAATGCCTTTTTAACAATCATCAAGAAAATGCAAAACTTTTTAAATATAAGACTTTAAGACAAGCAAGTAATTCTGAGCCAAAAGCCTAATATTGAGGTAACTACTTCTGTGTTTAAGTATCGTGTTTTTGTATGGAATGGGGGTACATTTTTATTGATTAGAAATTCACATCATGGTCGTCACGTTAAAAGACGACTAAGTCAGATGGTTTTTTTATGAACTGTCTGCAGATTGTGTTTAACACTCTGTGTTTAGATATTATTATACATTGTACTCAACTGAGGCTCCTCCCAATTAAGGAGTATTGCATCATCTGTCTGATGACTTTCTTCAGAGTGTCTACAGAGTACCTATAGAATGTCTGCAGAATATCAACAAGTGTGAAGAGTTGCCAGCACAGTGCCACAGAGAGTGGTGACAGATTGCTAGCATAGTGTCTGAGGAATGTAACAGAGAATTTGCAGAGTATCTGAAAAAATATCTGGAGAATGTCTGCAAATCGTCTACAATTTGTAATGAAGAATGGTTCAAGAGTGACCTGCATAGATCCTGGAGGGAAGTTGCAGAATGACATCTTAAGAGTGTTTGCAGAGTACCTGTTGATTGAGTGCTTAGTTCCCAGAGAAAAATAGCAGGGCGTCTGCAGCTTCTGCAGAATTTTCAAAGCTGGAGATTGTCAGAGGAGTGTCTACAGAGCTTCTGCAGACTGTCTGCAGAGTACCTGTTGATGTATGGAGATTGTGAGAAGAGCATCTGCAGAGCTTCTGCAGACTGTCTGCAGAGTGCCTGGGCAGAATGTTTTGATTGCTTGCATTCTCGAAGCTACATCAATTTGCCCTTCACATCGATAATGGCTGGGTGTTCTGTCAGCTTGTGAAAAAATGTAGAGTCAGTACGATATGCCAAATGTTATCAAAACATAATCAAGCGACTGATTGCTGTGCGCAAAATTATGCTTTAAATAATTTCTGAATAAATTTGTACAATTTACAGATTATTTGTAGGATACAGTTCTTCCAAACTAAAGGATAAAATGAAAATATGCCTCCAAAATTAAGTACTGATAAGTAAATTAATGCAAATGCAAAAGTACTGTTTGAAGAGAATTTACGACTTGGGGGCTGTTCTCAACTGCAAAGCAATATTTACGCCATTTGTGGAGTGGTAATTAAAAGCTATATGTAATAGGCCTTTGTAATTGACAATTTCTTGGGAACATTGTGCATCAGAAAATTGTAAAGTATATGTGGGAACATAATATGCTTCCAAATGTCTTGTTTGAATGTTTTGATTGGTCACCTTCATATTTTGAGAGTCAATGTTATAATTTTTCAGTATTTAACATACTACATGTAGTCGATCCTTTTTAAAATGTACACCGCTTTCAAGGAAAATTACACTTAAGTCCCAAATGTTTCTTGAATATTTGCTATTTAATTTTTGTTTTAATTGATCATTTCTTTTCTATACAAAATGAGCAACAAACCATGGTGTGATGTGTCACACCATGTTTTTGATTGCTTGTGTGTACAAGACAGCTCCAATCAAGCTGAAACTACCCTTAATTGCAAGGCTGTCTTGCACCATCCCTAGTGTCCGTTAGGCTGTGGTCAGAGTCTGTCAGACGATACACACACACATACGCACCGAGTCTGCGCAAAGGAGCTTGTGCCCTCCTGACGGACTCCGTGCATGAAATCGCTGCTCTGCACAGTCTCAGTGTGTGTGGGCAAAATAATACAGCCTTGCAATCATGGCTGGGATGAATAAGTGAGATTATTTGAGGAAGCTTCGATATCATTTAGCGGCAGAAGAAGTTATCTGAAAATTTACTTTTGTTTTCATATCTAAAGAGCAGTTTTACACACAAAATACATGACCTAGTGCATGCTTTACTGCACACACTTTATGGACAAGGTTTGTGGAGTCCTTCCATTATTACTCTATTGTTCTCTTAACCCAGTGATGTAAAACTTGAACAAAGAAAACCTTTAGGAGCAGCTTTGTTCCATTGTTTAAAGGACCCCCCCCCAACCTAGGCCTGTTTGTCAAAGAGAATGGCTTTGTTATGTATTGGTAAACAGTCGTTGATTAACAAGTAACTATCAGAGCTGCCAACTCTCACTGATTCTGCAGAAATCTCCCTGATTGCAAGATGCAAATGTTGGCAGCTCTAAATTATGAAGACGCTGTTACGGATGTGTATAACTATGTATTTGGTGTAATCAGAGATAATTGAACATCATCAACCCACAAAATCAAACCAGCAGTCTGAAGTGCCATTAATTTTCTTGAAAGTTAATATTAATGACTCTTTAATTTATTTGAAAGTACTGTTTAAGTCTTGGGCATAAACTATGTAATTACTTTCCAATTCGGTTATTTTTTCTATAGATATGTCATGTTCGTTTAAGTGGTTCAACACTTTACTGGTACATGTTTTTTTTTTCAAATGAAGTATTGTTTTATTATTGTTGGTAAACACAATTTTACTGTCAATGTTGCCTTTGTCTTCCGTTTTGTCAATTTATTTTTTAAATGTACCAATGTAAACAAACATTCTAGATATGCTTGGGGAAAAAAAATTTGAAAATAAACTCCCATTTTAATTAATTTAAAAACAGAAGCGTGTTGTGCTTGTATTTTACTAGTCATTCCCCCCCATTGTGTTGCAAGAATCCACCTCATTGTCTGTTTTGTACACCATCATGCAGTGTTTAACTGAGAGTTCATTTAGGTGGTTTCCCAATTTTTTCCTTCCTTTTCAGCTGCATAGAAAACTAAGATTTACAGCGCAAAAAAACTATTGTGTGTATTTTCTATGTCCTGTTTTTTCCATACAGTCAAACCCCATTACAAAGAGCACGTTTTAAAGAGGTTCTGCTTATAAAGAATACATTCTGAAGTTCTGAATCTCACTTCTGCTTTGTGTTTCTTTGATTTACTGTCTTCTTATAACAACGTTCCAGTTATAAAGAGGTAAATTTGGCCAGTCCCAGCGATCTTGTTATAACGGGAGTTGCCTGTATCAAGCAATAAACCACAAGGGAAACTTACTAAGTTTTAACTAATTTGGGGTTGAAAAAAAAATTGACGACTGTTGGATTAATCTACTGGGCTCTACCAAGTGAGCCATCTAGCCCTGTTGTTGGCAGTTTACCTATTTTGTTAATATCTTTGTTCAGGGTTTCCAGTCAGAAGCCATTCAACCTGTACCTGCCGCATAACCAGGGATCACACCCAAGGTTTTTGCAGTAATATTTCATGTCAAATAATGGTGTACAGCAATACTTTTTCTACATCCAAGTTAATGTAACAAAACAAACGCACCCAGCATTGTGTTCAGTAGCTCATGTTTGCCAAGTTCTGGAAGTGAGTGTATGATGTGCATGTGCAAGTACCCAAGCATGGGGAGTGATAAAATAGTGATGTCATCTGAGAACAAATTTATAATCAACCCAGCGTAATTTGCTACATGTAAAATACATTAACACATCAGTCTAAATGGCAGTAGTTAGTTTGCAGTTGGTAATGTTCTGCTCACAGTCATAGCTGTAAATTAAGGTACAGGGCTTGATGTGTCTGAATATTACAACCTAATATTCAGGCAAGTGATTTCTCAGGAATTTTTCATGATTTTAGGATTTTCTCAAAATCTAATTGAGCCTTAAAACTTTCTTGAAAGAAAAAGCAGTCACCACAGGGAGAAAGAAATAGTCCACAGTCTGTTCGGACCTGTAGCGTCGTGTTTTCTAGTGATGCACAGAGTCTGTAAGCCTCCTGAATTGTAACATCTGAGAGGTTCTGGGTCTAGATTAAGGGGGAACCCAGGCCTGCAAGCCTTTCTCAGGAATTTCCACCTTCATAAATTCATTCCCATCCACTTTCCCATCAATTTACAATCAAGATGTAAATAAAGAAGGTGTTATGTTTTATCAGGGATATTTTGCACGTCCATGTCACGTTTATTTTGATTGCTTCAATCAAAATAAGCATTGGTAATTTGTGTGGTCTTCAAATGCTGTTTTCCAATCTCAGCTTGGACAGTATTTCAGAGAGAACTATTTATCTGGGAGGTTCCAGGTCTAGAATAAGGGGGAACCCAGACCCATAGGTCATTGTAGGAATTTTCACATTTGGCAGATCTCATCCCAATTAATTGTGTTTAATTCTAAATGTTGCCTAGTCCATGTAAAGGGCTAATGAGTCTTGAATGGGATTGAACACACTGAAGGAGAGAGAAAATACAAATTTACGATCAATCAATTTATTATTCACAAACAATTTATTGGATAAAAAGTTCTCTTAATTTTGTTGTTACTCACTCTTTTTAATTGGGGATTTCCGTATGATCCTAGTACAACACTTCTGGATTTGTCAAAACATTAAATTTGTAACAGCTTCCATTTAATATACCATTAAAAATAAAAAAATAAATTAAACATTGTGCCATCATTTTATTGGATGGAAAAACGGAGCAGCCCCACATTTCACCTTATTTGAGCATGCAGAACAGATCTAGTGTTGCCAGCCCTGTTGTAACATAATGGAGTCATGCATGTCCATTTGTGAAATAGCTAGCCCAAAATCCCTTTGCGAGATTTTAACTTTTAAATTTTTTATTCCCCAAAATGATGTTCTTATAATGTACATGTGTGTACATATGTGTACATGTGTATACCTTGTAACTTAGTACTTCACAGGCTGCAACACATTGCAATAAACAGAAAAAATGCACGACCTGCAGATTAAAACAAAACTCATCAACAAGATTAATCCATTACATATGTACATGTACACTAGTTGCATATAAATGCTGCTTTATTTTGCCCCATGTGGCAGGTTTCCCCCAAATATTCCCTCACTTTAACACTCTCTTCCTCTTCTCCAGAAGTACCCCCCTAAAATCCTCTAAAGAATTTCCCAAGCTTCCCAGAACACAATGAAGACACAATAGGAGGGGGAGGTACACCATGCCACATATGGATTACCAAATGTTGCTCTCGAGCATGATTATTAGGCCCAATGTTCACCAATGGTGTGTCAATCACCATAGATGCAGTGCTCCTTGACCAGAGGTTTTTTATGTACACAGTTTGTTTGGTTGAATTTTGGGGGGAAAATTAATTTGGCAATGGCAAAAACGGGGTCATATCAAGCCCATTATAGTTATTACCGACTTGTTCAACAATTTTTTCCATCTGAGATTTCACAATGACTTATTTTCCCCTCTCAATTTTCCAACAAAGAATTACACCCGTCTTTTACCGATTATCCTAGGCTCAGTTTAATTAAACCGCAACATCCATCTTAAAGATGAGTTAGCCAATGAATGGATCTTGAAGCAAAATGTGATGTCACAATAGGCTCTTATCTTAACCCCATCTTGATTTGTCTTCCCTTCAAACCAATGTAACCAAACTGAGGCTGTAAGGGTAAATAGTCAGATCCCATTTTATCAGTGTCACTCTGCCAGGCAAGCTTCCTACAACAATAATCCCAAGAAATCCTGAGCAAAACGTCTCCTCTTTATTTTGAATAATGCCAAACTGTAACATGCACAACGCTGTTACCCTCAAGTCAAGCTTTTCCAAGCCTCTGCTGAATTTCAGTTCTCTACATTGACCAATTAATGTCCAGGGATAAATGGTCAAACTTTCCAACTTTGTTTCATTATTACAGCATTTCACATGTGACAAACTTTGTTGATCATGTGATCACTTCTTCTGCCAATAATCATGACGAATTAAAGACCACTCTTTCAAACTCCACTCCATCATTGATCAACCAAAATCAAGACTGAGTGCTTAAAGCCCAACGTTTTAAAAAAATCCAAAAGCAACACAAGCCGCCGCCAATTGGATCGCTGTGTTGTGTATTTTGTGAGTGGTGCAGTGGGTTGCTTCATAGCCCATGATGCTTGAATTCAAACACAGAATCCATACGGGTGCCAGCGCTGGGCAGTAGCTACGGTATGCAAAGCAAGGCCCTAATGGATTTGTCTCCTCTACATGAAATCAAAGATTTATCAGTGTGTGTTATTTTTTACCATTCAAATAAATACAGATTCGGAAACAGATGTTCATCTGTAACATCTAAAACAATTTGTTGTTATTCTTCCTTGTTTGCATGGGATAAAGATGCATTTACAGACAGTTAGAAAAAGATGTTTGTCTCAATTAAAGCTACACTGCTTTACTATTTATTTTTAAACCAAATTGTTTTCTTGTCCAATAAACTTAATAGCTGAAAATCACCATTGAACATTTTAAAACGTTGAACAATTTTACATGTATACATCCCCTAAATTATAAATACTGTCAAAATAACTGTGTTCCACATTTTATTCTTAATACACATAAAAAGGTGAAAAACGGCCCAAGTGCAAACACGATTATAAAATCATAGACCAATCTTTATTAGCTTAATGCAAGTGCTGCTCCCAGCACCACCATTTCTGGAACGCTGGCAGTGCAAGGTTATTGTACACAAAGACCATTGTTTTTTAAAACTTGTCATGTGAATTAAGTGTCTTCCTCAACAATTTAAACAGTTTCTCTGACAGGACAGCATAAACATACTTATTAAATCTTTACAACTAAATAGAAAGTGAATTCTGAGATTCTGATTTAAAAAGAAAACCTTGCTGATATAACGCATTCAACCTGACTTGGCAGTTTCTGTGTCTATCAAACTTAAACCCGCCTATTGTCTGTGCCATTTTCAGGATTTAGTTTCTGTTTAGTTGCAAATATTGATGGGCAGTGTTCTACATCGTTATGTCATGCTGTCCCGTCAGGGAAATTGTGTAAATTGCTGGGCAAGACACCTTATTCACATAAATAGTTAAAAAGACAACGGGTCCCTTATGACTTTGTGTACAAAACCTTGCGCTGCCAGCGTCCCAGCGTCCCAGCAATGGCAGCATGGTGCAGTGCACTTACACAGATGGGCTACAATCGATTGGTGTGCACTGTTCAATAGAATAATATTACAAGACGATTTAAAATTTTAAAAACAACAAAAATACAAATTTCACTTTAACAAACTAGCTTCTTTTTTCTTCCAGGCACAAGATTGACAGGTGTTTGTGTTGGCTTGATAGGCAAAAACAAGGTTCTATTGTTGAGGCATAACAGTCCAGTGTGCATGGGTTGTGTAGGGTGGCACAACTATGCACAGAACTAAACTGTGTACACTACAATGTATATGTGTGTACTGTGTAGATGCATTCAACACATGATATCATATTGCAGGCTAGCATAGTTAATCTATCATTAAACAAAATATTGAATGGTTAGACAGTAGGAGGGTCAAGTATGAAATTGATATTAACCAAGGACATTTATCTTGGAAGAGTAAGTTGTATATCATTGTGTCAGTGCAAAAATGTTGTATCCCCTAAAATAGCACTTACATTACACGCAAGTTTGAAATTGTCAAAACATTATATCTTGCTTTAAAAAGCCTGGATGTACACACAAAACAAGCACGCGCCGAGATACAACGTTTTTGCACGGAGCATTTACGTGCGACATACATTGTTTTTGCAAAATCAAGATACTAAGTTTTTGCACTGAGGCGACGATATGCCAGTTTTCCCAAGTCCAACCACCCTATCCATGAAAATAGCCTTGTTCACATGGAAGCTTGAAAGCTTAACCAATGTTGGAACTTCTTCAGGCTGAAGCCGACAGCCAGGATTTGTGAGAGCTCTTGAACGGTTAACCCCTAGCCTGAATCAACTCAAAGCACAGGGATAGTAAACTCATCACTACTTCTGTGGCCGGGTGTTCGTCCAAAAACAAACAGGTGAAGTTTTGAATGGTCAGGTTTTTCAAGCGACTCTGAATATGTCCGATTTGTAAGACAAATTATGATGGTCTTGGAAACCTTTTGATGGTACAGTGAAAGTTCTAAGCTTTTAAACCATGTGGTCTAGTGGATGATTCAATGAATTTCTTCCCTTGAATACAGACAGGACATGTAACCAATAAAGTGAAGTATCCCTACTAGTCCATGAGCCAGTATAGATGCCACCTCCAGGGACTAAGTCTCATGTCACTTTTACTGATTCAAATTATCAAAAATGTAACCCAAAAATATAATAGCAAATAATAATATTATTAATATTATTAAAAAGACAAATAATGGTTTTTAAGGGATTTTCACTGAAATATACAAATATTCAGCCTTTTGAATTGTCAACACTGGCATTCTGGTTTATATAGCAGTGCTTACAATGAAAGAGGCTGAACAGTTGTATATTTTACAGTGTAAATCCCCTAAAGTCCTATGTATTTACAAATCACATTTTTTTCAGGAAGGCTATCACAGTGTTATAAGTCGATTTATTCATAATAATAAAAGTGGCATTAGAATTAGTCTGTTGAGTTACCATCGATAAATTGTCTGGTTCATGAACTTCATTCCAGAAGAAGATCACCATGAGAGAAACAACTGAACCTATTACAGCTTCTAGACAGATTTTTAACGAGTATCAATGAAATGGCGCCTTTGGGAAATACTTACAGGTCTTTCCTAATGAAATGAGTATCAATGAAATGGTGCCTTTAGGAAATACTTACATGTCTTTCCTAATAAAATGAGTATCAATGAAATGGTGCCTTTGGGAAATACTTACAGGTCTTTCCTAATGAAATGAGTATCAATGAAATGGTGCCTTTAGGAAATACTTACATGTCTTTCCTAATGAAATGAGTATCAATGAAATGGTGCCTTTGGGAAATACTTACAGGTCTTTCCTAATGAAATGAGTATCAATGAAATGGTGCCTTTAGAAATACTCACAGGTCTTTCCTAATGAAATGAGTTTCTCTTGCATAAATGACATTAAACTTGGCTCAACGAAGTAGAATCTTTGCATACACCTTGTACTAATGACAAAGAACTAGCATATAATTTGCATGATAACAATGTTTTTCCAGGTATGAAGAGACTATTCGGGCCCCTTCCCAAGTACTCTGACTGGGAAATGTCCGGTTTCAGGCTGCAGTAACTGAAGCTATGGAATCACTAGGATCGGATATGTGGTTTAGTTAGGAATAAAAAGACACTATAGAAGTGTTTTTATACCACTCAAGTAGATTCTTTGTCAAGCAGCGTTCGTTAATCAAATCATTATATTAACCTTTATGACGTACTGTGAACACCATAGGAATACACTGTTTGGTTTGGGTGTAAACAGACAGATTCACCCACACCAATTTATAGTGTGTTCACCATTTCTCAAAATGGCTGACTGGTAATATTGACTACTGCACCCTATACCAACACAATATACACAGCAGTACATAGCGCCCTCGTACTAGATGCCTGAATCTTGTACAGTTTGTTTATTCTTAGATTTATCATACAATTAACTGTTCCACTTGAATGTCGTATAAAACAAACATTGAACGTTTTGCATTCATGCAATGAAGAGAATATTTCCGTTCATTGAAAGATGCCATTATGTTCCATTCAACTTGGCTTTCACCTCGTTGAATGAAATTCCACCATGAAAATATTCTCACTATTGCATTCACAAACATTCATAATTTGTAGACTAACTTTGATAAGTAGCACTTAACAGTCAGTGCAAACACGCTTCCCACTTAATCGTCTCTTTTTCAATCAGACGGTCCCCAATCGGTGAGATCGATGACTTCGCTTGACCCAGCAAACCAGTCTTATAATAATCCAAAGAGAACATTTTATGTATACAGTGCTTCTTAACTACATTGTTTAAAGGCAGACTTCAATTATATTTTAGACAATAATGCCAATTGCAAGACTAATATCGATCAAGGTAAAACAATATCAGGGATAAAAAATCAAATGGACAGTTTGTCTTCCACTGAGTACACAAAAAGGTGGATTTGATATATTCACTCGTAACAGTAATAGCATCAGAATGTATGAGGTGAAGAAAAAGCGATGTCATTTTGACTGCATAGAGGCTGTAATGCACATTAATAGAAGCGCTTTTATCACAAGTGTCTCAAAACGCTCATAATTTTCATGACAGGTGCTATGTTTCAATTACGAGATCCATTTATATATAGCACTTTGTAAGGGTTTACAAGGTGATGCAGCGCAATCTGGAGCCAACCATGCCCGGAAACACAGGGGGGAAAACCCCCTTCTCTTAACAATAAGTGTACCGGGATTCTGAATACAAAACACAAGTAGCCTACAGGTTGACGTCCCAACTTAAAGAGGAAGTTATTACAGTTTTGTGTGTGGCTCCAGGACACAAGTGTCATGACTGACACCCGAACCCACACTCTGACAATATCCAAACTTGAGTCCAGTGCACTAGACTGCTCAGCCACACCATAACCAAGCGCTTTGTGGAAAAACAGACTCACACTATAGAAAATAAAGGCGCTTTGAATGATACTAGGTGTATGAGGTACCATTTTGACTTAAATTTACACCAAAGCATGCCTTATTTACTTTGAATTAAACCCTCCTTACAACACATTGAAAGTAGCATGCATCCATTGCACTCAGTGACAAGATACAAAAACACAAAGGTCTTACCACTGAAAAGTCTTGGATTATAAATCAATTTTTTTCAGATATTGACAGCATATGAGCGCAACAGTACAACATAAATTTATTCGGAGGAAAATCAAGACTGTTCCATTAAAAAATGGGGGAAAAAAATGAGATGAGACAGTCTAAATTTTATACAGTGATGTTAAATTCTTGTAATGATTACTTTTAATACATGACACACACACCCTGCCCTCTTTACATGGTATCTACTATGTTATTTATTGTTAGACTTGCCGTTAGTCTGCTCCCAGCTTGGAGGTTAGACTCGATGCAAGTCTGTTCCTAGCCTAGAAAATTTGACTTGCCGCCAGTCCGCAGCCAGTCGGTTTTCATTGATGCGCACATTGCACAGAGGGACCGCCACCCCCACTTTCATCTTCATCGTCATCATCGTGGTAAGCCTCGCTTCGGTGGTTATGTGAATTGGTGTGTTGGGCCTCAAACTCTACCAGTTCAACCTCTTCAGCATCTTCACTAGCAGCGTCATGGTTTGGTCTGGGTGGAAGAAGTTTCTCCAATTTCTGTTTTAAAAAAAGAGAGGATTAAACAATTATCATCAAAGTCTGTTTACAGTAAAGCCAGGTCCCATGAACAAAATCTTCACATTTCATACTATTTTTCTATTCACTCACATAACTGTGCTTACCAGGAAACGGTTTCCAGCCAAAATGCCATGCCATATGTATCATTTGCAACTGATACATTGCTTACTTTTGCTTAGCAGAAATTGGTTAAGCACTATTTTCTGCTTGATGACTGCAATCTAAGATGTCTGTGGACTTTTTCCCCAGCATGACTTGGAAGCAACTTGGTATACAAAGATTCATAACTAAACAGTGTCAAAGTTCAAATTGAAATTAAATATTGTGCCTTGGAGAAAGAACCGGATAGGTGAAACGAGGCGTACAATGACTTGTTTGCTGTTTCACCACAGGTACTCGTCAGGCAGTATGGAGCAGCTAGTGACCAGTCTCTAATTATTAGGCAAGCCTTAGTGATCAATTGGTCAAGACATCTGCACCAGACTGCAGTCCAACATAAGAGGTCTGCACATGTTATCTACAGTCATGTAATCAACAGTGTGTTGCTCACCTTAAGCTGTTCACTACTTGCAAAGTTATTTTCAGGAAACTTAACGTTGAATTTCATGATGAGATTGCCTTTGGTGAATGGATTCCTGTAGAATGGCATACCTTCATTCTCTACTACACGTTTACAACCTGAAGAGAAACAAAATCAAAATATTCACACACAATTCTATTTGCTCTCGGACAAGATAAATCTCCTTTTCTCTGGTGGGCTGAAGGATGTTCATGACTTGAAAAGTTGACCAACATTCCTTATGATTTATTATTTATTTATTTTATTTATTTATTTATTGACCAAACCAACAGCGGATGAGCCGCCAATTACAGGAAAGGGTAATATACAAAAATATTCATAAAGCCTGTATATATGTACATGTAAATAAATATAAATAATTAACAATTACAATAAAAACACCATGGAAAAGGGGAAAGGAAACATATAAACATGTACAAATTTGACTATAAAATATAAATTATAAATATATTCAACAAATAAAACCATTATTGAGCGTCCTGTGAACAAATTTGAGAAAACGGAACTGAACTCCTTCTTGTCTATGTGCCTAATGAGCCGAAATAGAATTAAACACAATAGTACAAAATTCAAGATTAGGTCTAATGAGAGAACAAAACAAGGTACGTAAAACATGTTCATTCTTTAAGGAACGGAAGTTGCGCCATACTAAACCACTCATGCGGTTAGCTTTTTTGATAATGCCATTAACATGAGGGATGAAGGTCAGTCTACTGTCGATAAAAATACCAAGATCTTTCTGTACATCAACTCGAGCTAGAATATTATCACCCAAGTTGTAATCAAATTTGAAAGGCTTCTTCTTAAGAGAGTCAGAGTTAAAATACAACATTTGTTAATGTTAAGAAACAGATGCCGGGTTTTAGACCATTCAAGAATTCGATTAAGTCAGCCTGCAAAGAAAAATTATCGGCAGTACAACCGATCTGACGAAAAACCTTTAGCATAAAGTAAACATTTGTTACTTAAACATTCGGGAAGATCGTTCACAAATAATGTAAATAAGAGAGGTCCGAGTATGGAACCTTGTGGAATACCACAGGGCACTGTTTTCCACTCGGAAGAAAAACCATCTACAATTACTCTCTGTTTCCTGCCAGTAAGATAACTTTGTAACAAGATTAATACATTCGGATGAATAATGTAGAAATTCAGTTTGTACAAAAGAAAATTATGGTTGACTCGATCAAAGGCCTTAGAAAAATCAGTATAGACAACATCCAGCTGCTCTCTGATCAACAGCACGGTATGCCTCCAGTAAAAGTGAAGTAAGTGAGACAAAACCGAACAGACAAGACAAGACAAGTCAAGTCACAACAATTGTTCCCCAAACCAGGTTTGTGATTTGTATTAGGTGTCAACATATATTCTGAGTAACTGTGCAACTGCCTATTTCTAATTCTTTCACAAACCACAAAAACATTGCTCAATGCTTCAAATAAAGTCCATCCAAATATCCAATAAGTGCCTCCGTTTACACATAACACAATGAGAAACAAATCACCAGACTTCACCAAAAATAACTGCCACCAATCAAACAAACTTTTAAGTCCTGTGATTTGTGGAAATTCATTTCTTTGGACTTTACACTTGCGTCTGTGTGCATGAATCGACTTTAGATATAATTACTTCAAATCCCACGACTGGAGATTATGGCTACGACTACACAGGGAACACCAAAACAAATGTTGTTTTTCAAGTTAGCCAGAGTAATAAGACCACAAACAGCTGTGTACTGACTGTGTGACATACCTGGTTGTATAACACTCCCTCCGGGGCATTTGATAAGAAGCTGACGATCGTCCAAGTGTTTGAGTGTTATTTGGAAGCCACACAGTGCTTCTGTAATCGTTACTTCTTGCTCTCTATACAGGTCGTTACCCACACGCTTGAAGGCGTCGTGGTCTTTCTCAACGAGGACGATGATGACATCACCGGATTCTATTCCAGGCTACAAGATAAAAAAAAGGAAACATTGATTAGAACAAGGATAAACTCTTCACACAGATTATGCTATTTTCCCCTGTGAACACCGATTCCAATAATCTTTTCAAAGAATACTTTTAAGAAATTTGAATGAAAGTATTCCTTTCAGAAAACCCAAGTTGTAGGGTCCCTTAGGGGGACTTTCCGTAAACGTAACTGACCTGTTGATCTCCTTCCCCATGGAATGTGATCTTCTGGCCCTCTCGCATGCCTTTATCAATGTGAACTTCAAGGATCTTGGTTTCCTTATTGACTTTAGCTCCGTTGCATTTCTTGCATCGATCCCTATCGTTGATACGCTCCCCTGCACAGAATTAAACAACAACAAAAAACACTTATGGTTGAATTGAACTACTTATAAGCAAGATAAAGTCGTTTCCGAATTGTCTGAACTCCCTCTGCCTGAAATATTTACCAAAACAGGCGATGCTGTTTACTGTGTCTCAGAGTCTCACCCAAACTGTCAGGCTTAACTGTACAAAAGCAGACCAGTTAAAGTAAATGGTAAGAATGCAACCTCAGTGATACCTGCCAAACAAGGAAAAGGAAAGCCAAACCTGGTCTTCTCATTACACACCTTTAATATTCTAGGGTTCTTTGTTAAAGATTCCCAGTTTCAACCCGTACTCCCAAGACCTTTTTGCCTACAGCTGACCTCAATCCTTCAATATCCTCCTTTCCTATGTCACTTCACACCAACAGGGTGAGACTAAGATTGGATTGCCTGACCCAGTGACAAGCAATTGCATGTGGGCCTACAGCCCCCCAGTCCCTATGAATCCTTCATCTTGGCAAAGAGAATACAGAAGAATTTGGGAGGGTAAGGGTTAATGATAACTACATTGCTACATAAAAATGAGCAGCACTTTTTAAGTTGACGACTTCATCCTTGGAGTGTCTTTTGTTGTAGCTACATTGATCAGCTTCATTTGCAATGCTAGAGAATGGACATAAGCATGATAAAGGTATAGTCAAGTCTGTCAATTTGCATAAGGCCTTAGGGCAATATGCACAGGATGGTGTAGCAGTTATTTCCCTAATTATAATGAACGCTGGATAGACTGAAATACATTAAACAAAACACCACCTTCATTCTATCTTGCCCTTGTTTCCATGCATGCTATGTTTTCAATACTAGCCTACAACACAACACATCCACAACATATTTTCTGTGTAATAACGGATTCCTAAAGGTCTTACCTTCTCCTCGACAGTCAGTACAGGTGGACTGCATTTGCTGTACCATACCAGGCCCAATCTGACGTATCGTCACCTTAATACCTCGCCCATGACAACTGTGACAAGGCTGCATGGCACCCTGTTTACCACCATGTCTGTTAAATCAAAACACACATTGAATGAATGTTGTTTGCCATTGCGAATGGCAACAGCAGCGAAGCTAAGGTTGTCCTTGTCCTATTTCCCAATATCTATTAAAAGTAAAACTCCATTTAAAGTAATCTCAAGAAACGCCCACAAAGAGGCCTTGCTCATGGTGTGACGTCACCCATGGAACAAGGAACGTAAGCAAATCTTCTTAATTTCATTGCTACCATACAGACACATACTGATGGGGGGAGCACAATGACATCTTAACACTTCCCTTTCCAACAGTGATGTCACATGTAATACATCACAAGCCAAGCATGTTTTTGTGGGTATTCCCAGACAGGGATTTTAAATTAAATAAATTGAAAAAAATATATACATAAGGGGGCATTTTCAGTTGATTGATTATTTATTAATAACAAACTTCGACATGATATGATGGTCAAAACAGTATGGCGCAAATCCTTTAAGTATGGCAAGTAAAGACTTTGGAAATAGGGGTCAAAATTTGCTGTTAAAAAAAACCTAGCGCATAAAAATTACTCTCTTAAAACAGGATGTCACAGAGACAGCTAGACACCCCTTTAGTAAACAGTCTGAGCAGAAATGCCAAGAAGAAAATCCACAAATATGCCACACCTAAAACTGCTTTAAGGCAACAAGACCCAACAAAAGCTCAAATTTAAATCCAATTATTCTGGTTGGTGGATCATGTTACTTTGTGTAGGCTTTGCATGTTTCTGCTGTAGGGTTGTCTTTCTTTCATCAGGTTGCAATGTAACCAGACCAAGGTAGTAAGGGGGAACACCTAATCCAGTCCGTTTTCATGAGGTTAGAGGCTGGGTACCTGACAAAAGAAGATGTGTAACAATAAAGGACTGTGAAGACAGTTCATTGTCTTTCTTTAATGTTAGTTACTCACCCTTTACAACTTCCACAAATGACGTTCTTGCTTAGCTGTAGCTTAGAAGTTTTCCCGTTGTAAAGATCTTCAAGTGAAACCCTGTGAAAAAAAGCATAAATACAAATAAAGTAGGCAAATTAAGACTTTAAAAATTGACACCAAGTAGACTTTATTTTGTTATTTTCACACAACTTTGTCGACATGCAAATTCATGTAGCACATGTTAGTATGGTAGAATAAGATCTTCAACATGATTGGCACACCACTACACCTTCTATTAGCTTATTACTGGCGTACAAATGTGACGCTCTATGCCAAAACCAGGCACTTCCTGACAAAACTGGCTTTATTTGCTCATCATATACATGAGAAGAATAGCTTTCAAATAACACCTGTAAGGCCATATCAGGCACGTGTTTCTTAACATATAGAATACTTAAAAACATCACATGATCCAAAGTCAACATAATTAGGTCCTTAGTCTCTCTCGTCATGCTCCCCCCCCCCCCCAACATGCTCTGCCTTCTTGCTGCTCCCGCACCCCGGTCAGACTGACACACCTAAAGTGAGCAGTCACTTTCCTCCCTCCATTCCTGGAATCCACTTCTCACTACCCACAGCTCACTGCACTCCCCCATATAAGCCACTGGTCCAGTTGAAATCCAGCAGTCTCTTAAAGACGGACAGAGTACACTGTCCAAAACGTGCAGTCCACCGGTTCCCTTTGGAACCACACATACTCAAATGGTGTCACCGCTAAATTCTTACTTTAACATCACATCACATCACATTGATATCATGACTGATGTTTCAGTTGTCTTCATCTTTGAGGCCAAATTCACTATTTCTGAGAGATGCCCGATTTTGGAGTGGGGTGTCACCAATAACTATATGAAGGTGATCACCAAAATGACTGCTATGTTGCCAATAATGTCATGTGTACAAGGCACTTCATTTCTTTACTTACCCAAGACGATGCACAGTATCCTCCCCTTTCATCTTTCTCTGTCGCCTCCCCCCACCAAAACCACCACCGCCACCGCCGCCGCCAAATAAGCCACCCCCAAAGAAATGGGAGAAGATATCATCGAAGCCTGCAAGAGAAACCAACCATTCAAACATTTCTACTGTTTCTGAGTAAGCGTGACTTGTGTATTCAAACCTTGGACGTGAATGTTTCTAGCCAAAAATCAGAGAGCTTTGAAATAAACATTACCTACTGGAAGCTTTTTACTGATAGATTGAATAAAACCCTCAACCCATCTTCCTGACGCTGCTAAAATAGGATAGCAAGGATTTTAGTTTGTGTACCTCCACACTATGCACAATTAATATAGAAGTTTGGTACTAACCACGTACGCAGTAATATCTGAACCTTAAACGAAAATGGTGCAAACATGTTTCTGACAAAGTATTGCTTAGTTGGTAACCAGCAACAATGCCTTGTGACGTGCATATGTTAAATATAGTCATGAGCGACCGCAGAGCGCGCTAAATCGCGATAGTTGCGTGATAATGAAAAAACAAACGTCTTGCACCAAGACTACCATTGTACGCGAACAACCGACGTCCTTAAACAAGGGGCCAGTCTATAACAAAAACCACTCACCAACAGAGGGCGCTCTGTTGTTTCGGCCGCCCTCTTCTGGTGGACACTTTTATTCAATAAAGAGGCCTGTTTAATGAATCGACAGAGTAGTTCGCCATTGGTTGTGTTTTGTTTTATAACTTTCATAACTTAGTGGCCTTCCTGCCTTTTTTATTTTCACCTTTTGGCCTTGGTGCCCTTTATAATGGCCTTGGTGCCCTCCAAAATTTTGAATATTCCACGGCCAAAGTGGCCTGCCCTAAAGAAATTGTTAATTCCAGGTCTGGTTCAAGAAGAACCTTCAGCTAAGGACCTGCGACACAGCTGACAGACCAGTGAAATGACAAGCTAACTGCTCCCACCAGCTTGTCACTGAAAAAGTTTAATAAATTAAAGTCAAAATATGTTTAACCAGTGTAGAGAACAGCCTCAGCTTAGTCCTTACCTCCACCTTCTCCAGCTCCTTCCTTGAGACCATCCAGGCCATATCGGTCGTATGTGTCTCGTTTCTCAGAATTACTCAGCACTTCATAAGCAAAGCTGATTTCCTTAAACTACAAAAAATATATGAAAAAAGGAAAACCAAATGGGTGTAAAATCCCAAGTCTTTTCATGTAAAAGCCATTTTCAATTTGAAGTATTTCATAGCGTGAATCCAACTGGTAATACTTGTCACCAGAGATAGGATGGTCCTTTGGTGTTGTCAACATGCAGATGTATCGTATGAGCTTTGATGTTTACTGGATGACACAGGACTTTTACACACACAAAAATCCAAGTTGATCAAAAAAGCTGCCACTTCCAATTAAGGAATTCATTTTATTATCCTTTAGTAGCATTTGGTAAAATGTGTAACCATTTGTTGAATTAACTTTAAACCTTTTGTTATCCGATTACTTATTTCCTTACCTTTTCACCAGCATTGGGGTTTTTGTCAGGATGGTACTCCTTGGCTAATTTCCTATAAGCCTGCAAATGAAGAAAAAAACATTGATTCAATAGCGGCAACAGATGCTTTGGCCTCTGTGTATTTCCAGGCCTGCATATTGTGAACAAAGAGATTGTGAACCCAAAATGTACATATACTTAAAACTACGTTTGTGTAAATTATACAAATTAAAAGACTAACTATGTATGACTATGCCAAATATAACAGTCATAGGTTTTTGGTTCAAACTCCTGTGCATCATGGTTCCTGTGTTAGTTTAGAATGAAAAAGCCCATGATAACCAGCGAGGCAACAAGGCAAGATGGCCTGGCTGGTTCCAAATAGTTAACTAGAGTTTAGAGCAGAAAAACTATGGGTCCCTAGACAACGTTCAAGTAAAGTTGGTCCATCATTTAGTTGACAACCGTCCTTGTCCCAACTTGCTCATTGTAGACCACTAGCAACTTTCTACCAACGTCACCCAGGTGAAAAGTGAAACAGAAACTAGACACAGGAATTTCCAAGCAAAGAACAACATTTAAGGAGAAAATTAAAAAGGCGTCGTATACTTTCGAAATTTGCAAGTTGAGGAAAATGTACAATTTAGAATTTTGTCTAACGTTATGAACGACTTGGGAGGAGGTCTTCGTTCTTGACAAGGAAAATTTAGAAATTCTTTAATGCTGCAAATACTAGGAGTAGGACATGGACCTTCAATCATGGATAGGATTTACTGCAGTTTTATGGGGACTGACTGAACTCCAAACTCATTCTGCTTTAACTAGTTCATGGAAAAATGTCCATCCGACTGCCACTTTCTTAGGGATATTTTAGAATAATTTTAATGGATGTTGAACTTAATTTCCCTTTTCAATATCCTTCTTGAGGAAATGGTAGCTAAAACGCTACTTTAAAAAAAGGAAAAATTCAAGTGTATCTTTCATTGCCAGAACTCTTGCGTACCCATACCAAGCAAAGGAACTAAAAAATGGCATTTAGTGAGTACAGAGTAGCTTTATCAAGACTAAAGAGCTTATTTTTCATGATTTTGACACATTACACAAGTGTCTGTTCTACTTCTATCTAGATCCTCTCTATACATTCTGTCAACCTTCCACGGCGGGTAAGAATATAATTTGACCTATATTGATGAGATATAAAGTTGCAGTCGGAAACAGCATTTTTGCCTAGTTATTAATATTTTTGGGAATTATTGATAACTGAACTTCTGAAGACTAGGAGTAGGAAGTTAGGCCTAAAAAATAAATAAATATTTAGAAACCGAGATGGAACAGTTTTTTGGGTGGGAAAGGAAACAACGGCACAAAACACTGCATTGGCCAAATACCTAATCCATAGTAACGTTAGGTTGCCCCTCTTTGGTGATAACCGGCTTTTCCCTGTACTCTCTCTACTAGTCTCTAACCCACCTCCTGCCGGCTTTTCGTCAAAAGGAAATGATTGCACATGCCATTCATCGCCGTGACGTATAATTGAATATATGTCGTGGTAACAAAAAAATACAAAGCCAATTGGCGAAACGCGAGGGAATATCCCAACATTAGGGGCTCCAATTTTGTAACCCGTTTCCCTAAATTCAACAATTATGTACTTCGTAGTCTTACCTTCTTAATTTCTGTTTCGGTAGCATTTTTAGACACTCCTAACAACTCGTATAACCTTGTGTCGTTTGCTGGAGCACGACTTCTCATGTTGAACGCCATTTTAACCGCAGGTGTAGAGTGAAATCTCTAGAACATGGTGCGAGAGAGGTTGGGGTACACACTGCGTCTGCGCGAATGTGTAGAATTAAAAAATGCCGACGTCATTTTTAGAGTGATACTGGTCGGTCGACCATTCATACCGCGCCCGGCTGATGTAGCACGTGTATTGCCACACACACATTGGGATTCCCCCACGCACCACATGCCTTTTTGTATGATGCGAGGCATGCGTCACACACGACGTATGACTTACGAGGCCGCCCGCGGGGGAGGGACTTCTTTATAAGGGGTGGGGGGATGACCACCACCACCAAAAATATACACTTTTTTTCATTATAGTTTCCCCAATGGTCCAGTTCAGAACATGGCTGACCTACACTGCCCGGTTGGTCACCTTTTTGTGTGGAATTGTTTTCTGGGTTTTCTAATTAGGCCCTACCACACCCATGAAGCAATTAACCTAACATCGTCATTATTTTCAAAGTGTTCGAGAACAGCTATAAAGTTCTTTTTTATGTCATGCTTTGTTTTATCATGATTTCATCCTCCATGTTTTTGTTTAATATACACAACTCAACTTTGCCTGGGAAATTCGGTCGGGTACACTGGTGGTGTACTGATATATATGATGGTGATAACATTTTTTTATCATGACGAGTTGGATGCCGTTTTAATTAATCTCGAAACTTCCAGAGTTTATACCTTATAATAAGACTGTAAATGCATGGTTTTTTGTTTCTCTCTCACATGAGTACAGCAGGGTGACATCGTAGTTTCCTGTTTATTAACCTAAGAATACCTTCAAAAAAAACCTTTTGTATTTGGTTCTAAGAAATACGGAACGTTCAGGTCCGGGTCATCTGTAGCCTTAAAGGAACATTACAGAATTGGTAAGGAAAAACCTGTAAAATATACTTTTTGATCACAGATTTACATAAAACTTACACGGTCTAATGATGATGATAGTAGAAAACATCCCTTGAATTATTTATGTCTGAAACGCCATATTTGATGAGAAATTAATAAACTAATTTTCTGATTGGAATTTATCGCTCAGTGAGCGTTTTATTAATTTTTTGAATCTATATGATTTCATGTAAATGTGTAATCGGTTATTCACTATTTTCTCGTGACCCAGATGGCCGATCGATCTCAAACTTCTACAGGTTTGTCAGTTTATGTATATGGTGGATTACATAAAGTGCTTACACTGCCAGCAACTGTTTTGTTAGCAAAAACCAATTCTGTAATGTTCCTTTAAGTAATTAGGCGCTCACGGCTTCCTGGATGGTTACAACACAAACAGATAGCAATGGTGGCACTGTTGGTGTTGTATACCACCCGGGAAGCCGCAACCGCCTTGACTAAAGGCTATGTTAGTAACATATTAATAACATATACTGCACCAAATATTATTTTGATTTTGTAAAAATAAATCCTTTAATTCTATTGCATTTACCATGTTAAGGCCAGGTTTAGTGCATCCAGACTGAAAAAACAAACACTGCCAGTCATTTTGAAAACTTTCGTTTTTCAAAACTTTACCCGAATTAACCAGTATGCAATGTACAATTTAAGAAACAGTTATATTTCAGAACTGTAAAGGGTGACAATTTAGTCATAACCAGAAGAACCTTAAGATAAAATTTGCAGCCCTTTCCACAAACTATTTCACTTATTGCTAAACCAAATGCAGCTACATCAAACCCTCTTAAAGAAGATATTGCAAAATATTTAGCCCAGAATTTCTAGTGGCAATATCAATACTTTTTGTAAATAACTTGTTTTGTGGATAAACAAGATAGTTAAAAAGAAGAACTATGTCCTGGAATCAACAAAATAATAAATTAAAAATAGTAAATTACTAACTAAATGAAAAATTTAAATAATTGTACAGTTCTAGAAATATGTCTCAACAGTAGCTTGGCTTCAAAGTTTTGGGCAAAACGGAAAAATCAATTAAAAGGCAGAATATACTTTTGGTAATTGTCAAAAAATTGCATATAATAACAAACCTGTGAAAATTTTGACTCAATTGGTCATCGAAGTTGCAAGAAAATAATGAAAGAACAAACACCCTTGTTGCATAGAATTGTGTGCTTTCAAATGCCTGAGAAAGGCTTCATGCCTGAAACCTTTCTCAGATTCAAATATTTTAGTAAGAAATTGCCTCTCACTCAAAAACTAAATTACTTCAGAGGGAGTCATTTCTCACAATTTTTTGTTTTTACTATCAGCAGCTCTCAGGTGCTCCCTCACCAAGTAAGTTGTTATGGTAATGTATTTTTTGAGTAATTACAAAAGTATCCACTCCCTTTAAAACCGACCCAACAAAACTTAAAATTGGTTTGTATTAGACAGCATCTTCAACGACTTCATATGGCTTCTACAGTCTCCTTAGAGTTAAAAAGGTAATCAAATGTTATGGATACCAACTAGAACACAATGACTGCTATTTTTGTATGATTAATAATGACAATAAATAATAATAATTAGTTTTGATATGGTGTTTCATCTATGGGCGTCTCAAAGCACTCATTATTTTACGGCAGGTGTAGGTCTACACAGAGCTGTTTTGAATTGTAAGACCCATTTATATAGTCCCTTGTAAAGTTTGACAAGTTGCTGCAGTGTAAAAAAATTAGTTAGTGGCCTGACGTTTAGACCCTAGCAGAGTCTTTCTCAAAGGCTAAATGACAAGACAACACACATACATGCATACAAGGGTGACGAGCAGTCAAGTGGAAATACATGAATAGAGAGAGTGGAGAGAGAAAAGCAAGAAGCATTCAGAAAAAGCAGGGGGTAAGCAGGGATTATGAAGACAAGGGGGGGGGTTGGAGGGAAGGGGATGGCTAGACCACAAGAAGTTGGAAACACAAAGGACAAAATGGAAGGTTGGAAGAAAAGTAAATAATTAGTTAATAGGGCAGACTAAAAATATGGATGGATATCTTGCTGCAGTGGAAGAACAAATTCATTCCCATCTTTAACACACCATCAAACCAACCTTTACTTATTTTTTTTATATTGAATGGTAACTTTTTCACTAAAAATCCCTGAATAGACTGTGCAAGTCTCGGGCGCATTAAAACATTGGGACCCATTAAAGTTTCCTTCACACGACAATATTCTGGTAAGTCATAGTACCCAGGACAATTTTGCTGGTATCTGGATAATCAAACGCAAAATTTTGGCAACTTTTCAAACTGTTTTGCAGACACACATTAAAAATGAGAGAGAGAACTGCCTAACTTTGTAGTTTTTTCCCCTCCAGTTTTCATTAAAAGACAGAAATTTGTAAATCAGCTGAAAAATGTTTTTTTTTAGTGATCTCCAACAATCTTGTGTGTTTAACACCAGATGATTATACCATCTTGTTTCAGTCTTATGTACACCCAACTCATAATATAAGCATCCCTGCTAAATTTTGCATATTTCATTTGAAAGTGATTTTGAAAGACATAGAAGGTGAACAAAATTAAATGACCAAATAAGTAATAAATATCAGCTCTAGCAACAATGAATATCAGCAAAAACTTTGTACAAAAATACATGCACAATGTAGAAAATATAAAAATATAACATTTCATGTCAAGTACTGTTTAAATATACATTCATAAAGTCCCCATTGGGAGCAACATTTTGTAAACTCTTTAAATTACATTCCTTAATACCCCCCAGTTGTTCAGGCAGTCCCATTAGTTGAAAGGTGGTCACATGCCCATTTAAAACCGGTTTTAAACAGCTGATAAAAACATAGCTGTGAGCCGGCCTTCGGCGCTCATAGCCATCTGCATGTTGGCGCACTAGCAGGTGCTAATTTACGCATTATAAATCAATACATACCCAATGTAGAATATATAATCATGCGCGCATACACACAACTGCTGAGTGTCTCATGTGAAACCTTCATGTGTGCATTTCAGACATCTTTACCAATGTGGCAGGATACCATTATCCTCTATGATGCCTTTATCCCCCATCCAAGTTCATTCATTACTCTACTCTCAGTTTGTTGCAACTGGTTGTCCAAATCTCACAAAACTATCAGGCAAGAAAATACTTATAAACAAAATTGATTAGGTAGCCATAAAAATAATGTTTAGCAAGGCACCACTCACTCGTTATAGAACACTAGCACCCGTCAGTCATGCAAGTAAGATTGTACTTGACCTTATTCAGGCAAGACTCAAGCAAATCACACAGGGTCAAGTCAACGAAACACAGTGCGATTTCAGCGAAGGGAAGGTTACAACAGATACCGTGTGTCTTCTCAAAGTAGTATCAGAAGCCTACTACACGGCCAAGTCCCCACTCCATCTGGTCTTCGTTTACTACAAAAAAAAACTTTGACACGGTTAACCACGCGCTCTTGTTTGTGAAGCTTGGAGAACTCGGTATCGAGGGTGTCGTGCTGCGACTCATTGAAGACCTGCACCTGAACGCAAATGGTCAACTCAGATGGAAGGGGCAACTCACACAGGTTTTTGAGACTCCAGCTGGTGTGAGACAAGGCTGCCTACTCTCTCCCACATATTCCAGGCGGCCACTGATGCAAGTCTATGTCGAATGATGATGATGATAACCACTCACAATGTGTAAATGATATGATATTTCAACTGGTAACCTTTTTGTAAAGCGATTTTGTAGGCCAAGCGGTCTAGTGCACCAGACTCAAGTTCTGGTTGCAAAATCATCAGGGTGTGGGTTCAAATCCCTGTCATGACAATTGTGTCCTTGAGCAAGACACTTAACTTTAATTGCATCTCATGCAACTATTACCATAATTATTTTGTTAACTATTTGTTGGAGAAGTTTGAATAATTTTGTACATTTAAAATTGTTTAACTTAGTTAATTTGGAATGTCAGCCTTTTGGTTGTTTTATAATTCAAATTAAAATAAACCATACTATACTAATCAATGAATGCTAGAAATAGCTACTTTGGCAGGCTTCACGCATCTATTAAAGCAAAACTAAGTTTTTATTGCTTTTAGGGAAACATGCTTATGCATACAGAGGGGCGCAAAGACCAGACGAAAAAAACCTTTGAGGTATCCACAGAAAAAGTATTGCCCTTATGTGGTTGTTAGTACATATGCATGGACTGGAGAATCAAATGTTTGTACGAAATAGCGGCTGAAAATCCACCTTGCTGTTTCCACAACCTTTGTGTCACCCTGTTTGAGTGTGGTTGTCAGTAAACGCCACCGAACACATATCATACAACCGTTCCATTTTATCCGTTTCGGTCTGCACATCCCTGGCCGCTGTGTCCCCTCCTGCAGTCTTCGGAATGTTGCTGGTCTGCGTCTGTACCTGCATTGTATTGGTCAGCTGGTTGGCAGAATCACTGACCAGCTGAGAGTCAGTCTGCACAGATATTGAATGATAATCAAATGCCCCAATATCAAAGTCAGCCATGGTTTGAGTCTGCATGCTGGAGAGGCTGTATTCAAGAAACGGATCTGTCTGAGTTTGTAAGGAGGAGTTTTGCAGACCTTGCTGTGCTGTCTGTGTGTACATGTCGAGTAGAAGGAAGTCACTGTTACTGATGTTCAGGTTTGGAAGTGAAGTCTGGGTTTGTTGGTGATCCGTCTGAGGGGTAGGTGAAAGGGTCTGGGTCTGCTGGCAGCAGGATTCCAAATCGTCCTCAAAAGTTCTACCGGGACTTGTCTGACTCTGTGACTCGTTGAGCAGAAGGGCGTCCAAGCAGGCGCTGTAGAAGTTTGTCTGCGTCTCCATTGTACTCTGGGGGATACTGCCATTATCAGAGATATGCGTTTGGGGCATAATCGTTTGAATGCTGGTCTCTATTTGATTAGTGCTTCGGGAGGTCTGTGTTGAAATGCTCAAGGTAGATGCTGATGCCTCAAGAGCTGAGTGGCTAAGTACTGTTTGGGTCTCAGAGTTGTTTAGATTCAGGTAGTCGAGTAAGCTGAGATCCGTCTGCGTTGGAACACCGGCCTTGTGTGTGAAAGTACCTTGGTTGTTCACTAAGGAGGAAAGCCAGCTTTCTGTTTGAACATCACAGTTGGTTGTGGTGTTGGTGCTGAATTGGGTCTGTGTTTGCATCGTGTACTGAGGAGCCTGAAGTGGCTCAAGACCTGCCATGCTCACACTGTTTGGAAGAGAACAAGCCGCATCAATGTGGTGTGGCTGGCTTGTTTGAGTTTGCCTCGTGAAGGCTGGAATGCCTTGGTGTAACTGCTGTGATGGATTCACTTGATGCTGCTGATTCACTTGATGCAACTCATGAAACCGCAATTGTTGTTGTTGTTGCTGCTGTTGTTGTTGTTGCTGCTGTTGTTGTTGTCGTTGCTGTTGTTGTTGCTGTTGTTGTTGTTTTTGTTGTTGCTGTAAATGTTGTTGCTGTTGAAATTGTTGTTGCTGTTGTTGCTGTTGTTGTTGTTGTTGTTGTTTGCTTGGATGATTTTGAGTCTCAATATTTGCCGACAGGAGAGCTTCACACATGATGACATCACCCGCTGTTTGTGTATGTGCAGTACTCTGCTGGACAACAGTCTGGGTCTGACCATTGGTTAAACTGCTCAGCTGTGTGTTTATTCCTAAATCTCTGAAAACCCTCGGACTGCTTCTATTTCCCCCCGTATGTGTTACTGAATTAATACCTCCTTGCGGTGTACAAACCCCTTTACTGAGTGAAGCTGAGCTCCCTTTGACTCCAGATGTCTGAGTTGAGAGAGTTTTCTTCAGCTTCTTGACGGGAGGGCTGGGAGCTACTGAGAGCGGAATGCTTGTAACTACCCCTTTGTTGATAGTAACAATCTGTGTGGTGTGAGGATGCAAAGCAGCGGCCCTGTGTGCACTGAGTATGGATGGTTTGGGCAGCAGAAATCGCTCTGTCTTTGAGTGCTTCTTATTTGGCGATTTCTTTTGAGGCGTCTTAATCGCTGTTGCGGAGGAGGTTTCAACAGTCTGTAGTGGTTCTGGAATTGTGATGAAGCGAGGTAAACTACCTGTCTGGAATGCATGAAGGGGGATTGTTACTATCTTCCGAAGGGTTGGAATAGTTTCTGCAGCTGAAGATGAAGGAGATCCTTTGTTGGCACTTTGTTGAGATGATGCTGCCCTGAGAAAACAAACAGATAACAACCTTTGTTACTAACTATCTTAGATTCTGATTGCTCAAAACCAGATATTAACAGGGAATATCATCATGCGATATAAAGAATGGCTCTAAGAACTAGCAAGTAACTGCTCCTGAGCATGCACTGTTTACAAGTATAGTACCAACAGCTCACACCATTAAACCAACCCTTTTCAATATAACAATACTCTATTCTCAAGGTAGCTTCAAGCCGCCCTCAGGTTGACCTGCGTTTTGCCCGCACTGCGACGGAACCGTCCGGACCACGTAGAAAATTAACGCTCACATCCCTAAAACTGACAAATAGCATGAATGTCGTTGAACAAGCATCACCCCGACAAAACCATGCTCATGTCGTCTATGATCGATCAGTGATCCTTGATGTGGACACAAGGGTGATCACATGACTTTTTCAACATGGCAGCTACTATTTTGACGGAAAGGCTCCAGATAAAGTGTGCATTAACTAATATTTCGTCATGTCAGTGCAAAAACATTGAATCTCTAAAAATAGCACTTACGTTACGTGCGAGTTTGAAATTGTCAAAATGTTGTACCTCCCTTAAAATAGCCCAGATGTACACACAAAACAAGTACGAGCCAAGATACAACACATTTTTGCACAGAGCATTTTTGTGCGAAATACAATGTTTTTGCACTATTTTTGCACTACAGGATGATTATCCATAGTCTAAAAATTAACAGCCACTTTTTCATTCATGACATTAAGAATTAAAAAACGGGTGCAGCTTTGCTGAGCTCTTTCCAAATTTTATTCCCCAATTCATATGTAGAGAGTGAGGTTGCCCCAAGCAAACTGCCAAAAATACAACATTTGAAAGTCATTGAGCTATACAGCATCACATTAGTTGCATGCACATCGTTTTTGCGACTTGGATCGATACCCTTCTTACCAACAGAATCTCACACCTCCAAAACCTTTTTGTATTCATGAAACAAGACAAAGATGGCAATCTTGTGAATGAGGCCACTATGAGACTCACCCTGTAGGTTGATCAGTTACTGGCCATGTGTGTTGTTTCCTCTTGGCATGCATACATAGGGCCTGTCTGGTTGTGAAGGGGACATTGCAGTCAGAGCATGTGTACACCTGACCACACTTCTTCTCATGTTTGCGACGCTGGACCTCAAAGGCAAACGGGAAGTCGCACTTTTCGCACAAGTAGTTTCTCTCTCCGTGTACTTGCTGATAATGCTGTCAGTAGATGGTATAAGAAGAATTGTTATGACGTCTGTGGAACTTTAGGTATCTGTTTGAAGTAGGCATCAATAAAGGCTAACTATGGAAAAAAATTATATCATGGAATTGTTTGATAAAGGATGATTGATGGCCTAATATGCATAGAATCCCTAACTATGCCTGTAAGTTTACGTGAACTGAATAGATTCTTCATAATAATGGCATCAAATTCAAGTTCGCTAAAAACACCACATTTGAATGGAGACCTTGTGATACAGCCCAGTGAAGAGATTATTGAAGAGACAAGTCACAATTAACTGGCCCTGCTGGCTAGTCACTGAAAAAGTTAAGAATAAAACCTACTTGGATCCTAACATACAGATTGGAATGCCTGGCTCCGTATTAAGCACGATCAGATTGATTGGGTAGAAGTTAATCAAACTGAACTAAAAACAAAGCGAAAGGCTGACTTAGAATAAGCAGGAAGGAAAGAACGACAAATAAGACTATATTTATTAACTACCTGTTTCAGAGGCCACAACTTTGAGAATGGATTGTTCCCATTTTTGTTACGGGTACAATCCTCCACAGGGCAAAAGAAGTGCTTTTTGACTGCTACATTCTTGGATTGGGGATGGTTGGAGAATATGTTCTTGTCTGAGTTATCCTGTGAAACAACAAAAGAGGGGAAAATACATCAGCTGGATCGACACCCTCACCTCCCATTTATTATCCTAAAGGTCAAAAGGAAGATGTTCATTGGCCAATCCTGTGCGCCGCGAGTACAAACCTGTGTGTTTCTATTGTTTCATCATCGGTTTACCTCTAAGATGGCGGCCTGATGACGTCAATGCATAAGGTCTATACTGGGAGGAAAAGGACACACTTACCTGATATATCCCATGGCGCTTGATGACATGCATTTTACGAGCTGCTGTTGTGGCCAGTAATTTATCACAACCTTCCACTGTGCAGGGAACATTTCGTTGTGGTGACTCCATCAGCTCAGCCGCAGTGGGGCAGATCACTTCTACGTCAGACATGGCAAGGCAGGTGTCCGCTTCCAAATATCATACGCTTCACGTCAAAAGTGTCTTCATAAACTACAAAATAACAAAAAGCCTAGTTTGTGTTTTGACGCATTTTTTTCAAATCTTTAATATTGAGTACTTGTACCTGACAGTTTTACAGGATATTCTATCTTCAATGGCATGACAAATGAAATTATTTAAATTTTCATTTCTTAATACCCAATCATGAAAACCAAGAAAAGGTAGACGCATTAAATAATTAACATGGCCTACACTTTCTAAGATTTTTGATTTTTAATTGTTTTATAAATGGTGGACTTTATTTTTATATAATGGGTAGTAACAAACATTAACTATTGACCTTTAAACATATAAAATGCAAGCCGACATTCCATACAGTTCAACCAGAACCTTTGCACACAAACATGCCATGTACAGCGTCCAGTGAAAGGTACTGCCAAGACCAGAAAACTGCATATTTTCAGATCACAGCATTTTAATTTTTATGACTTTTGCTGAAGTAAAGTTAAAATTCAAGAATTCAATTCATTTTAATAAAATGGTCATTCAACGATAAATGATTGTGTGTGGGAAAGTGTTAGAAGTAGTAGTACCCATACGTAAACGGAACGGTATAGAAATAGTCTAGCTGACCAACACAAAAAAATTAGTAAATTTGTTAACAAAAAAACCTCAGTATGCTCAGTGTCAGTGGGACGTTGGTAAAACGCGGAACGATTGCGGAACGACGGAACGACGGAACGAATAATATACAATGTAACAAATCGTATTGCACATACGTAGTTACCATGCCACACAAACGACTGACGAATTTGCTGAACAGACTCCATCGATTCCAGAGTATAATTATAACACTATTTGAAAATGATCCTTGTACTTACCTGTGCATTTAATTGCTTGAAGAATATAAGGCCCTTAAAATATATTTTATGTGTTTGGTTAATTATTTGTTTATTTAGCTCAATGGTCCGTCCAACGGAAGGCTCCAGCATGACACTTGACTTACTGACCTCTCTGCAGAAAGAGTGCTGTACAGATCTAGACTGTAAAAAACCATGTGATATACATGTACATGTACATGTATGTATTTACTGTGTACTCTGTAACTGATATACATGTACAAACTAAATAGCATGTCACGTGATGTGAGGGGAAATCAATGGATGCATAATGCTTTGCGCAATGAAAAAAAGGGGGTACACGGACAGGCAAAATAAACTATCAAGGACGGGTTGCTCCACCAATTCCAATATACCAAATTGTTCCTTAAGGTCTCCTCTTTCTTACTAGCTGTCCAAAATAGTGGAGCAACCCGTCACTGGGGTCGAAAAAACTGCGGAACGATTGCTTTAGCGTCTTTATCCACATTAATCTATTTATTATGTGCAATTTAGTGCGCGAAATGAAACAAAATGAAGGGGGTACATGGATAAGCAAAACAAAATATATCAAGGACGGGTTGCTCCACCAATTCCAATATACCAAATTGTTCGTTAAGGTCTACTCTTTCTTACTAGCTGTTTAAAATAGTGGAGCAACCCGTCAATGGGCTCGAAAAAACCGCGGAGGATTGATAAGAATCTTTATCCAACATTAATCTACTTATTATACGGCAATTTAGTGCGCGAAATGAAACCAAAAAAGGGGGTACATGGACAAGCGAAAAAAAACTAGAAAGGACGGGTTGCTCCACCAGTTCCAATATACCAAATTGTTCCTTAAGGTCTACTCTTTCTTACTAGCTATTCAAAATAGTGGAGCAACCCGTCAATGGGCTCGAAAAAACCGCGGAACGATTGATAAGAGTCTTTATCCAACAAAGTAAACATAAAGAATTGCGCGAAATGAAACAAACTTAAGGGGGTACATGAACAAGCAAAATAAACTATCAAGGACGGGTTGCTCCACCAATTCCAATATACCAAATTGTTCCTTAAGGTCTCCTCTTTCTTACTAGCTGTCCAAAATAGTGGAGCAACCCGTCAATGGGCTCGAAAAAACCGCGGAACGATTGCTTAGCGTCTTTATCAAACTTTAATCTACTTTTTATATTTTGTGCAATTTAGTGCGCGAAATGAAACAAAATAAAGGGGGTACATGAACAAGCAAAATAAACTATCAAGGACGGGTTGCTCCACCAATTCCAATATACCAAATTGTTCCTTAAGGTCTCCTCTTTCTTACTAGCTGTCCAAAATAGTGGAGCAACCCGTCAATGGGCTCGAAAAAACCGCGGAACGATTGCTTAGCGTCTTTATCAAACTTTAATCTACTTTTTATATTATGTGCAATTTAGTGCGCGAAATGAAACAAAATAAAGGGGGTACATGAACAAGCAAAATAAACTATCAAGGACGGGGTGCTCCACCAATTCCAATATACCAAATTGTTCCTTAAGGTCTACTCTTTCTTACTAGTTATTCAAAATAGTGGAGCAACCCGTCAATGGGCTCGAAAAAACCGCGGAACGATTGATAAGAGTCTTTATCCAACAAGTAAACATAAAGAATTGCGCGAAATGAAACAAACTTAAGGGGGTACATGAACAAGCAAAAAAATATATCAAGGACGGGTTGCTCCACCAATTCCAATATACCAAATTGTTCCTTAAGGTCTACTCTTTCTTACTAGCTATTCAAAATAGTGGAGCAACCCGTCAATGGGCTCGAAAAAACCGCGGAACGATTGCTTAGACGTCTTTATCAAACTTTAATCTACTTTTTATATTTTGTGCAATTTAGTGCGCGAAATGAAACAAAATAAAGGGGGGTACATGAACAAGCAAAATAAACTATCAAGGACGGGTTGCTCCACCAATTCCAATATACCAAATTGTTCCTTAAGGTCTCCTCTTTCTTACTAGCTTGTCCAAAATAGTGGAGCAACCCGTCAATGGGCTCGAAAAAACCGCGGAACGATTGCTAGCGTCTTTATCAAACTTTAATTATTTATATATTATGTGCAATTTAGTGGCGAAATGAAACAAATAAAGGGGGTACATGAACAAGCAAAAAAAACTATCAAGGACGGGTGCTCCACCAATTCCAATATACCAAATTGTTCCTTAAGGTCTACTCTTTCTTACTAGCTATCAAAATAGTGGAGCAACCCGTCAATGGGCTCGAAAAACCGCGGAACGATTGCTTAGCGTCTTTATCAAACTTTAATCTACTTTTTATATTATGTGCAATTTAGTGCGCGAAATGAAACAAAATAAAGGGGGTACATGAACAAGCAAAATGAACTATCAAGGACGGGTTGCTCCACCAATTCCAATATACCAAATTGTTCCTTAAGGTCTCCTCTTTCTTACTAGCTGTCCAAAATAGTGGAGCAACCCGTCAATGGGCTCGAAAAAACCGCGGAACGATTGCTTAGCGTCTTTATCAAACTTTAATCTACTTTTTATATTATGTGCAATTTAGTGAGCGAAATGAAACAAAATAAAGGGGGTACATGAACAAGCAAAATAAACTATCAAGGACGGGATGCTCCCACAATTCCAATATACCAAATTGTTCCTTAAGGTCTACTCTTTCTTACTAGCTATTCAAAATAGTGGAGCAACCCGTCAATGGGCTCGAAAAAACCGCGGAACGATTGCTTAGCGTCTTTATCAAACTTTAATCTACTTTTTATATTATGTGCAATTTAGTGCGCGAAATGAAACAAAATAAAGGGGGTACATGAACAAGCAAAATAAACTATCAAGGACGGGGTGCTCCACCAATTCCAATATACCAAATTGTTCCTTAAGGTCTACTCTTTCTTACTAGTTATTCAAAATAGTGGAGCAACCCGTCAATGGGCTCGAAAAAACCGCGGAACGATTGATAAGAGTCTTTATCCAACAAAGTAAACATAAAGAATTGCGCGAAATGAAACAAACTTAAGGGGGTACATGAACAAGCAAAAAAATATATCAAGGACGGGTTGCTCCACCAATTCCAATATACCAAATTGTTCCTTAAGGTCTACTCTTTCTTACTAGCTATTCAAAATAGTGGAGCAACCCGTCAATGGGCTCGAAAAAAACCGCGGAACGATTGCTTAGCGTCTTTATCAAACTTTAATCTACTTTTTATATTTTGTGCAATTTAGTGCGCGAAATGAAACAAAATAAAGGGGGGTACATGAACAAGCAAAATAAACTATCAAGGACGGGTTGCTCCACCAATTCCAATATACCAAATTGTTCCTTAAGGTCTCCTCTTTCTTACTAGCTGTCCAAAATAGTGGAGCAACCCGTCAATGGGCTCGAAAAAACCGCGGAACGATTGCTTAGCGTCTTTATCAAACTTTAATCTACTTTTTATATTATGTGCAATTTAGTGAGCGAAATGAAACAAAATAAAGGGGGTACATGAACAAGCAAAATAAACTATCAAGGACGGGGTGCTCCACCAATTCCAATATACCAAATTGTTCCTTAAGGTCTACTCTTTCTTACTAGCTATTCAAAATAGTGGAGCAACCCGTCAATGGGCTCGAAAAAACCGCGGAACGATTGATAAGAGTCTTTATCCAACAAAGTAAACATAAAGAATTGCGCGAAATGAAACAAACTTAAGGGGGTACATGAACAAGCAAAAAAATATATCAAGGACGGGTTGCTCCACCAATTCCAATATACCAAATTGTTCCGTAAGGTCTCTTCTTTCTTACTAGATTTCCAAAATAGTGGAGCAACCCGTCAATGGGCTCGAAAAAACCGCGGAACGATTGATAAGAGTCTTTATCCAACAAAGTAAACATAAAGAATTGCGCGAAATGAAACAAACTTAAGGGGGTACATGAACAAGCAAAAAAATATATCAAGGACGGGTTGCTCCACCAATTCCAATATACCAAATTGTTCCTTAAGGTCTCTTCTTTCTTACTAGATTTCCAAAATAGTGGAGCAACCCGTCAATGGGCTCGAAAAAACCGCGGAACGATTGATAAGAGTCTTTATCCAACAAAGTAAACATAAAGAATTGCGCGAAATGAAACAAACTTAAGGGGGTACATGAACAAGCAAAAAAATATATCAAGGACGGGTTGCTCCACCAATTCCAATATACCAAATTGTTCCTTAAGGTCTCTTCTTTCTTACTAGATTTCCAAAATAGTGGAGCAACCCGTCAATGGGCTCGAAAAAACCGCGGAACGATTGATAAGAGTCTTTATCCAACAAAGTAAACATAAAGAATTGCGCGAAATGAAACAAACTTAAGGGGGTACATGAACAAGCAAAAAAAATATATCAAGGACGGGTTGCTCCACCAATTCCAATATACCAAATTGTTCCTTAAGGTCTCTTCTTTCTTACTAGCTGTCCAAAATAGTGGAGCAACCCGTCAATGGGCTCGAAAAAACCGCGGAACGATTGCTAAGAGTCTTTATCCAACAAAGTAAACATAAAGAATTGCGCGAAATGAAACAAACTTAAGGGGGTACATGAACAAGAAAAAAATATATCAAGGACGGGTTGCTCCACCAATTCCAATATACCAAATTGTTCCTTAAGGTCTCTTCTTTCTTACTAGATTTCCAAAATAGTGGAGCAACCCGTCAATGGGCTCGAAAAAACCGCGGAACGATTGATAAGAGTCTTTATCCAACAAAGTAAACATATAGAATTGCGCGAAATGAAACCAAAAAAAAGGGGTACACGGACAGGCAAAATAAACTATAAAGGACGGGTTGCTCCACCAGTTCCAATATACCAAAATGTTCCTTAAGGTCTGCTCTGTCTTACGAACTATGCAAAATAGTGGAGCAATCCATCACTGGGGTCGAAAAAACGCGGAACGATTGCTTAGCGTCTTTATCCAACATTAATCTACTTATTAATATGCGCAATATAATGCGTGAAATGAAACATAGTAAAGGGGGTACATGAACAAGCAAAAAAACTATAAAGGACGGGTTGCACCACCAATTCCAATATGCGAAATTGTTCCTTAATGACTCCTCTTTCTCACTAGCTATCCAAATTAGCAACTGGATGGCAGACCTGATCATGACAGAACAAAACACTGAGCAAAAAGATCATCTGGTATCTACTTGCATTTAAAGACTTCAAGAAGTGAAAAGACATGCCCAAGCCCTCAGAGTAAAAAGGATTACGATTTCCAGGGATGTTCCAGCAAGCTTTGTGTCAACACTTGAGTTTCTTTCGAATGTCACCAGAAGTCTGTTCAGCACCAACCTTTCAGTGGGCCACCTTGGGAAACAATGTACATATCCTCAGAGTAACAACAGACAGATGGTGTTTTGCGAAGGCGATTGCCAAGATTGGTTCCATGTTGAATGTATAAATAAAGGAGGAAAGTTTCCAAAGCACTTCTTATGAGCGCTGCCGCTCTAAATAATCCAATACAGCAACAAAGTTTGGCAAGCAGTTTCAATAATTACATATAGTTGCCATGCACATTAGTGGTGCTGCAGGTCCAGACTGTAATTCTTGCTATAGCCACATTAGCATGAAAAACTTGATGATTTTTTGAAAATGACATCCTTATATTGCAGACTTGAATGGATACTTTAATCACACGTATTATAGCGATATTTGTTGTCGAAAGTTCTACACTTAAATCTGGCTCAGTCCAAAATATTTAACCCCTAGCTGTGTTCCGGAGTTGTACTCAATCCATTTATTCGTACAGCTTGAGTTTGTTGGATACATTACATAGACCTATAGACCTTCCTGTACTCAGTAAAAGGAACAATTTTGTCACAAAATAAAAATGTTTAATATAGTAATGTTTTCTTTCACCTTTTTTTATACATTAAATTTAAAAAAAGGTATTCAGTATTTTTCATGACGGATCGGTTTATACCTGGAAAGAAGGAAACACAGGGGAGGCTGCGGAGGATATAGCCGACAAAAGTCTGCAATTACATTTACAGTTGATGTTTCGTCCTACAGCAAAAGCCGTTTTCTTTATTAAAAGTTCAAACTGTTGTTATTTCTCCCGCAAGGTTTATTTATCGGTCGTTGTTGCCCAAGATCCAAACTAAGGAAAGGATCAGAAGCTGCTTTGGTCTAAATGTAACATCAAAATCAATGGGTCAGAATAGTGGTTGATCCGGGAAATTTGACATCATTGACGGAACTCCATCATTTTTAAATGCTGGTGAGATAGAAATATCCTTGAGCAACACACCGTATGTATTTGCTTTGTTTTGTTTTCGTTTTATTTTTGATTTATGTTTATTTGCTGGTCCGTGTACCCCCGATACTTTGCTCCTCTATTTTGGATAGCTAGTAAGAAAGAGGAGACTTTAAGGAACAATTTGGTATATTGGAATTGGTGGAGCAACCCGTCCTTGATAGATTTTTTGCCTGTTCATAATAACCCCCTTTATTTTGTTTTATTTCGCGCAATTCTTTGAGTTTACTTTGTTGGATAAAGACTCTTAGCAATCGTTCCGCGTTTTTTTCGTCCCCAGTGACGGGTTGCTCCACTATTTTGGATAGCTAGTAAGAAAGAACAGACCTTAAGGAACAATTTGGTATATTGGAATTGGTGGAGCAACCCGTCTTTGGTAGTTTTTTTTGCTTGTCCATGTACCCCTTTATTTTGTTTCATTTCGCGCACTAAATTGCACATAATATATTTAAGTAGATTAATGTTGGATAAAGACGCTAAGCAATCGTTCCGCGGTTTTTTCGAGCCCATTGACGGGTTGCTCCACTATTTTGAATAGCTAGTAAGAAAGAGGAGACCTTAATGAACAATTTGGTATATTGGATTTGGTGGAGCAACCCGTCCTTGGTAGTTTTTTTCCCTTGTCCATGTACCCCTTTATTTTGTTTCATTTCGCGCACTAAATTGCACATAATATATTTAAGTAGATTAATGTTGGATAAAGACTCTTAGCAATCGTTCCGCGGTTTTTTCGACCCCAGTGACGGATTGCTCCACTATTTTGAATAGCTAGTAAGAAAGAGTAGACCTTAAGGAACAATTTGGTATATTGGAATTGGTGGAGCAACCCGTCCTTGGTAGTTTTTTTGCCTGTTCTTGTACCCCCTTTATTTTGTTTTATTTTGCGCACTAAATTGCACATAATATAATAAGTAGATTAATGTTGGATAAAGACGCTAAGCAATCGTTCCGCGGTTTTTTCGAGCCCATTGACGGGTTGCTCCACTATTTTGAATAGCTAGTAAGAAAGAGGAGACCTTAATGAACAATTTGGTATATTGGAATTGGTGGAGCAACCCGTCCTTGATATATTTTTTTGCTTGTTCATGTACCCCCTTAAGTTTGTTTCATTTCGCGCAATTCTTTATGTTTACTTTGTTGGATAAAGACTCTTAGCAATCGTTCCGCGGTTTTTTCGAGCCCATTGACGGGTTGCTCCACTATTTTGGACAGCTAGTAAGAAAGAGGAGACCTTAATGAACAATTTGGTATATTGGAATTGGTGGAGCAACCCGTCCTTGATATATTTTTTTGCTTGTTCATGTACCCCCTTAAGTTTGTTTCATTTCGCGCAATTCTTTATGTTTACTTTGTTGGATAAAGACTCTTACAATCGTTCCGCGGTTTTTTCGAGCCCATTGACGGGTTGCTCCACTATTTTGGACAGCTAGTAAGAAAGAGGAGACCTTAATGAACAATTTGGTATATTGGAATTGGTGGAGCAACCCGTCCTTGATATATTTTTTTGCTTGTTCATGTACCCCCTTAAGTTTGTTTCATTTCGCGCAATTCTTTATGTTTACTTTGTTGGATAAAGACTCTTATCAATCGTTCCGCGGTTTTTTCGAGCCCATTGACGGGTTGCTCCACTATTTTGAATAGCTAGTAAGAAAGAGTAGACCTTAAGGAACAATTTGGTATATTGGAATTGGTGGAGCACCCCGTCCTTGATAGTTTATTTTGCTTGTTCATGTACCCCCTTTATTTTGTTTCATTTCGCGCACTAAATTGCACATAATATAAAAAGTAGATTAAAGTTTGATAAAGACGCTAAGCAATCGTTCCGCGGTTTTTTCGAGCCCATTGACGGGTTGCTCCACTATTTTGAATAGCTAGTAAGAAAGAGGAGACCTTAATGAACAATTTGGTATATTGGATTTGGTGGAGCAACCCGTCCTTGGTAGTTTTTTTCCCTTGTCCATGTACCCCTTTATTTTGTTTCATTTCGCGCACTCAATTGCACATAATATATTTAAGTAGATTAATGTTGGATAAAGACTCTTAGCAATCGTTCCGCGGTTTTTTCGACCCCAGTGACGGATTGCTCCACTATTTTGAATAGCTAGTAAGAAAGAGTAGACCTTAAGGAACAATTTGGTATATTGGAATTGGTGGAGCAACCCGTCCTTGGTAGTTTTTTTGCCTGTTCTTGTACCCCCTTTATTTTGTTTTATTTTGTGCACTAAATTGCACATAATATAATAAGTAGATTAATGTTGGATAAAGACGCTAAGCAATCGTTCCGCGGTTTTTTCGAGCCCATTGACGGGTTGCTCCACTATTTTGAATAGCTAGTAAGAAAGAGTAGACCTTAAGGAACAATTTGGTATATTGGAATTGGTGGAGCAACCCGTCCTTGGTAGTTTTTTTCCCTTGTCCATGTACCCCTTTATTTTGTTTCATTTCGCGCATAAATTGCACATAATATATTTAAGTAGATTAATGTTGGATAAAGACTCTTAGCAATCGTTCCGCGGTTTTTTCGACCCAGTGACGGATTGCTCCACTATTTTGAATAGCTAGTAAGAAAGAGTAGACCTTAAGGAACAATTTGGTATATTGGAATTGGTGGAGCAACCCGTCCTTGGTAGTTTTTTGCCTGTTCTTGTACCCCCTTTATTTTGTTTATTTTGCGCACTAAATTGCACATAATATAATAAGTAGATTAATGTTGGATAAAGACGCTAAGCAATCGTTCCGCGGTTTTTTCGAGCCCATTGACGGGTTGCTCCACTATTTTGAATAGCTAGTAAGAAAGAGGAGACCTTAATGAACAATTTGGTATATTGGAATTGGTGGAGCAACCCGTCCTTGATATATTTTTTTGCTTGTTCATGTACCCCTTAAGTTTGTTTCATTTCGCGCAATTCTTTATGTTTTACTTTGTTGGATAAAGACTCTTAGCAATCGTTCCGCGGTTTTTTCGAGCCCATTGACGGGTTGCTCCACTATTTTGGACAGCTAGTAAGAAAGAGGGACCTTAATGAACAATTTGGTATATTGGAATTGGTGGAGCAACCCGTCCTTGATATATTTTTTTGCTTGTTCATGTACCCCCTTAAGTTTGTTTCATTTCGCGCAATTCTTTATGTTTACTTTGTTGGATAAAGACTCTTATCAATCGTTCGCGGTTTTTTCGAGCCCATTGACGGGTTGCTCCACTATTTTGAATAGCTAGTAAGAAAGAGTAGACCTTAAGGAACAATTTGGTATATTGGAATTGGTGGAGCACCCCGTCCTTGATAGTTTATTTTGCTTGTTCATGTACCCCCTTTATTTTGTTTCATTTCGCGCACTAAATTGCACATAATATAAAAAGTAGATTAAAGTTTGATAAAGACGCTAAGCAATCGTTCCGCGGTTTTTTTCGAGCCCATTGACGGGTTGCTCCACTATTTTGAATAGCTAGTAAGAAAGAGGGACCTTAATGAAACAATTTGGTATATTGGATTTGGTGGAGCAACCCGTCCTTGGTAGTTTTTTTCCCTTGTACCATGTACCCCTTTATTTTGTTTCATTTCGCGCACTAAATTGCACATAATATATTTAAGTAGATTAATGTTGGATAAAGACTCTTAGCAATCGTTCCGCGGTTTTTTTCGACCCCAGTGACGGATTGCTCCACTATTTTGAATAGCTAGTAAGAAAGAGTAGACCTTAAGGAACAATTTGGTATATTGGAATTGGTGGAGCAACCCGTCCTTGGTAGTTTTTTTGCCTGTTCTTGTACCCCCTTTATTTTGTTTTATTTTGTGCACTAAATTGCACATAATATAATAAGTAGATTAATGTTGGATAAAGACGCTAAGCAATCGTTCCGCGGTTTTTTCGAGCCCATTGACGGGTTGCTCCACTATTTTGAATAGCTAGTAAGAAAGAGTAGACCTTAAGGAACAATTTGGTATATTGGAATTGGTGGAGCAACCCGTCCTTGATTTATTTTTTTGCTTGTTCATGTACCCCCTTAAGTTTTGTTTTCATTTCGTCGCAATTCTTTATGTTTACTTTGTTGGATAAAGGACTCTTATCAATCGTCCGCGGTTTTTTTCGAGCCCATTGACGGGTTGCTCCACTATTTTGAATAGCTAGTAAGAAAGAGTAGACCTTAAGGAACAATTTGGTATATTGGAATTGGTGGAGCACCCCGTCCTTGATAGTTTATTTTGCTTGTTCATGTACCCCCTTTATTTTGTTTCATTTCGCGCACTAAATTGCACATAATATAAAAAGTAGATTAAAGTTTGATAAAGACGCTAAGCAATCGTTCCGCGGTTTTTTCGAGCCCATTGACGGGTTGCTCCACTATTTTGGACAGCTAGTAAGAAAGAGGAGACCTTAATGAACAATTTGGTATATTGGAATTGGTGGAGCAACCCGTCCTTGATAGTTTTTTTTGCTTGTCCTTATACCTCGTAAATTGTTTTCCTTCACATCACGTGACACGATATTCAGTTTGTACATGTACATCCTAAATATACAGAGTACACTTTTCATACATGATCTACCTTACAACGGCGGACGTAATGCAACTTCAGCACTTGTTCAGTGCAGAGGTCAGTGAATCAAGTGTCATGCTGGAACCTTCCGTTGGACGTCGTCCATTTTAAACAATTAATTAACCTAACACACAAATTATATTTGAAGGGCATGTTTTTCAAGCAATCAAACGCACTGGTAAGTACAAAGGATCATTTTGAAATACTATAAGGACTTCTTTGATCAGTGGAGTTTGTGCAGCAAATTCGTCAGTCGTTTGTGTGGCATGGTAATGAGAAACTACGTACGTGCAATATGATTTGTTACATCGTATATTACTCGTTCCGTCGTTCCGTCGTTCCGCTATCGTTCCGCGTTTTACCAACGTCCGTGTCAGTGTATGTATGTAGTGAGTCATGGCACAACATCAACAAGTGCAACACACAACTGTTCCCAACCAAGTCAAAGTTACAATTTGTGTCGATACTTTAACAATAAAATGTACTTATCTGTTCTAAAACAAACATTTAAACCGTAACCATTTTGACCTACCAGTAACTCACCATTTTAAATGTATTGAAGTTCAGTTCGTTTTGGTCTCAAGAGTCGGATCAGAAACGTCAAACAGCAGTCAGCACCGACCTTCCATTATTTTCATTCGGCTTACAACAATCGCTTTGCATTAAGTCAACAGAGGGCGTAATCACAACTGGCTGATGTAATTTGCCTTCACGCCCACCCCCCCCCCCCCCCCATGTAAACAAAGAGGCGGGCGGGCCCCTGAGCGTTCCCGGCTCAGAACCCTTGCACCTCTCCTTGCCCCCCAAATGAGATCAAAAAAATGCACAAATGAATGGTTCTGATACATTAAATAGCCCCACCTCCCAATTAATGTCTTTGGCCCCAAAGAAAAATCTGGTTACGCCCACTGCATGCCATTTCAGAATAAATTCCACTCACACCGGCTAGTCACCGCTCCCTCCATAGTTATGTCCTTCTCCAAACTGAAGATGGCGACTTTCCTACTGCAAAATTGCAAGAAGAGTCTCATGTTTTATAGGACACATCTTTGGCAAGTGAAAAGTAGAGCATCAATTAACTCAACGCTAATTGGTAAGATTGATTATTTATCTTTCCAAGTGCCCTCAGCCCCCTCTCACTGCAACAAATTGAGATAAGTGAATTTTCTAACTTTATCCATTACTGTCGAGAATTTTAAATGCCTTTTTCTTGTTTTCTTATTTTTGCTATCTAACCGGCCCCTAGCTCCCCGATCCTCCGGGGTATTGAATTTAGTGCGCGAAATGAAACAAAATAAAGGGGGTACATGAACAAGCAAAATAAACTATCAAGGACGGGTTGCTCCACCAATTCCAATATACCAAATTGTTCCTTAAGGTCTCTCTTTCTTACTAGATTCCAAAATAGTGGAGCAACCCGTCAATGGGCTCGAAAAAAACCGCGGAACGATTGTTAGAGTCTTTATCCAACAAAGTTAACTTATAAGAATTGCGCGAAATGAAACAAAATAAAGGGGGTACATGAACAAGCAAAAAAATATATCAAGGACGGGTTGCTCCACCAATTCCAATATACCAAATTGTTCCTTAAGGTCTACTCTTTCTTACTAGCTATTCAAAATAGTGGAGCAACCCGTCAATGGGCTCGAAAAAACCGCGGAACGATTGCTTAGCGTCTTTATCAAACTTTAATCTACTTTTTTATTATGTGCAATTTAGTGCGCGAAATGAAACAAAATAAAGGGGGTACATGAACAAGCAAAATAAACTATCAAGGACGGGTGCTCCACCAATTCCAATATACCAAATTGTTCCTTAAGGTCTACTCTTTCTTACTAGTTATTCAAAATAGTGGAGCAACCCGTCAATGGGCTCGAAAAAACCGCGGAACGATTGATAAGAGTCTTTATCCAACAAATAAACATAAAGAATTGTGCGCGAAATGAAACAAACTTAAGGGGGTACATGAACAAGCAAAAAAAATATCAAGGACGGGTTGCTCCACCAATTCCAATATACCAAATTGTTCCTTAAGGTCTACTCTTTCTTACTAGCTATTCAAAATAGTGGAGCAACCCGTCAATGGGCTCGAAAAAACCGCGGAACGATTGTAGCGTCTTTATCAAAACATTAAATCATTTAAATTTGTGCAATTTAGTGCGCGAAATGAAACAAAATTAAAGGGGGTACATGAACAAGCAAAATAAACTATCAAGGACGGGTTGCTCCACCAATTCCAATATACCAAATTGTTCCTTAAGGTCTCCTCTTTCTTACTAGCTGTCCAAAATAGTGGAGCAACCCGTCAATGGGCTCGAAAAAACCGCGGAACGATTGTAGATCTTTATCAACAAAGTAAACTAAAGAATTGCGCGAAATGAAACAAATTAAGGGGTACATGAACAAGCAAAAAAATATTCAAGGACGGGTTGCTCCACCAATTCCAATATACCAAATTGTTCCTTAAGGTCTCCTCTTTCTTACTATGTCCAAAATAGTGGAGCAACCCGTCAATGGGCTCGAAAAAACCGCGGAACGATGCTTAGCGTCTTTATCAAACTTTAATCTATTTTTATATTATGTGCAATTTAGTGCGCGAAATGAAACAAAATAAAGGGGGTACATGAACAAGCAAAATAAATATCAAGGACGGGTGCTCCACCAATTCCAATATACCAAATTGTTCCTTAAGGTCTACTCTTTCTTACTAGTTTTCAAAATAGTGGAGCAACCCGTCAATGGGCTCGAAAAAACCGCGGACGATTGTAAGATCTTTATCCAACAATAATACATAAAGAATTGCGCGAAATGAAACAAAATAAGGGGGTACATGAACAAGCAAAAAAATAATCAAGGACGGGTTGCTCCACCATTCCAATATACCAAATTGTTCCTTAAGGTCTACTCTTTCTTACTAGCTATTCAAAATAGTGGAGCAACCCGTCAATGGGCTCGAAAAAACGCGGAACGATTGTAGGTCTTTATCAACAAAGTAAACATATAGTGCAATTAGTGCGCGAAATGAAACAAAATAAAGGGGGTACATGAACAAGCAAAATAAACTATCAAGGACGGGTTGCTCCACCAATTCCAATATACCAAATTGTTCCTTAAGGTCTCTCTTTCTTACTAGTTCAAAATAGTGGAGCAACCCGTCAATGGGCTCGAAAAAACCGCGGAACGATTGTAGGTCTTTATCAACAAAGTAAAATTAAAGAATTTGCGCGAAATGAAACAAATAAGGGGGTACATGAACAAGCAAAAAAAATATCAAGGACGGGTTGCTCCACCAATTCCAATATACCAAATTGTTCCTTAAGGTCTACTCTTTCTTACTAGCTATTCAAAATAGTGGAGCAACCCGTCAATGGGCTCGAAAAAACCGCGGAACGATTGCTTAGCGTCTTTATCAAACTTTAATCTACTTTTTATATTATGTGCAATTTAGTGCGCGAAATGAAACAAAATAAAGGGGGTACATGAACAAGCAAAATAAACTATCAAGGACGGGTGCTCCACCAATTCCAATATACCAAATTGTTCCTTAAGGTCTACTCTTTCTTACTAGTTTTCAAAATAGTGGAGCAACCCGTCAATGGGCTCGAAAAAACCGCGGAACGATTGTAAGAGTCTTTATCCAACAAATTACTAAAGGAATTAGGCGCGAAATGAAACAAAATAAGGGGGTACATGAACAAGCAAAAAAAAACTATCAAGGACGGGGTTGCTCCACCAATTCCAATATACCAAATTGTTCCTTAAGGTCTACTCTTTCTTACTAGCTATTCAAAATAGTGGAGCAACCCGTCAATGGGCTCGAAAAAACCGCGGAACGATTGTAAGGTCTTTATCAACTTTAAACATTAAGAATTGCGCGAAATGAAACAAATTAAGGGGGTACATGAACAAGCAAAATAAACTATCAAGGACGGGTTGCTCCACCAATTCCAATATACCAAATTGTTCCTTAAGGTCTCCTCTTTCTTACTAGTGTCCAAAATAGTGGAGCAACCCGTCAATGGGCTCGAAAAACCGCGGAACGATTGTTAGGTCTTTATCAAAAATTAAACATAAGAATTGCGCGAAATGAAACAAATAAGGGGGTACATGAACAAGCAAAATAAATATCAAGGACGGGTTGCTCCACCAATTCCAATATACCAAATTGTTCCTTAAGGTCTCCTCTTTCTTACTAGCTGTCCAAAATAGTGGAGCAACCCGTCAATGGGTCGAAAAAACGCGGAACGATTGCTTAGCGTCTTTATCAACTTTAATCTATTTTATTATGTGCAATTTAGTGCGCGAAATGAAACAAAATAAGGGGGTACATGAAAAGCAAAAAAAATATCAAGGACGGGTTGCTCCACCAATTCCAATATACCAAATTGTTCTTAAGGTCTACTCTTTCTTACTAGCTTTTCAAAATAGTGGAGCAACCCGTCAATGGGCTCGAAAAAACCGCGGAACGATTGATAAGATCTTTATCCAACATAGTAATCATTATAAGCAATTAGGCGCGAAATGAAACAAATATAAGGGGGTACATGGAACAAGCAAAAAAAATATACAAGGACGGGTTGCTCCACCAGTTCCAATATACCAAATTGTTCCTTAAGGTCTACTCTTTCTTACTAGCTATTCAAAATAGTGGAGCAACCCGTCAATGGGCTCGAAAAAACCGCGGAACGATTGTAAGCGTCTTTATCAAACTTAATTATTTTTAATTAGCAATATAGTGCGCGAAATGAAACAAAATAAAGGGGGGTACATGAACAAGCAAAATAAACTATCAAGGACGGGGTGCTCCACCAATTCCAATATACCAAATTGTTCCTTAAGGTCTACTCTTTCTTACTAGTTATTCAAAATAGTGGAGCAACCCGTCAATGGGCTCGAAAAAACCGCGGAACGATTGATAAGAGTCTTTATCCAACAAAGTAAACATAAAGAATTGCGCGAAATGAAACAAACTTAAGGGGGTACATGAACAAGCAAAAAAATATATCAAGGACGGGTTGCTCCACCAATTCCAATATACCAAATTGTTCCTTAAGGTCTACTCTTTCTTACTAGCTATTCAAAATAGTGGAGCAACCCGTCAATGGGCTCGAAAAAACCGCGGAACGATTGCTTAGCGTCTTTATCAAACTTTAATCTACTTTTTATATTTTGTGCAATTTAGTGCGCGAAATGAAACAAAATAAAGGGGGGTACATGAACAAGCAAAATAAACTATCAAGGACGGGTTGCTCCACCAATTCCAATATACCAAATTGTTCCTTAAGGTCTCCTCTTTCTTACTAGCTGTCCAAAATAGTGGAGCAACCCGTCAATGGGCTCGAAAAAACCGCGGAACGATTGCTTAGCGTCTTTATCAAACTTTAATCTACTTTTTATATTATGTGCAATTTAGTGAGCGAAATGAAACAAAATAAAGGGGGTACATGAACAAGCAAAATAAACTATCAAGGACGGGGTGCTCCACCAATTCCAATATACCAAATTGTTCCTTAAGGTCTACTCTTTCTTACTAGCTATTCAAAATAGTGGAGCAACCCGTCAATGGGCTCGAAAAAACCGCGGAACGATTGATAAGAGTCTTTATCCAACAAAGTAAACATAAAGAATTGCGCGAAATGAAACAAACTTAAGGGGGTACATGAACAAGCAAAAAAATATATCAAGGACGGGTTGCTCCACCAATTCCAATATACCAAATTGTTCCGTAAGGTCTCTTCTTTCTTACTAGATTTCCAAAATAGTGGAGCAACCCGTCAATGGGCTCGAAAAAACCGCGGAACGATTGATAAGAGTCTTTATCCAACAAAGTAAACATAAAGAATTGCGCGAAATGAAACAAACTTAAGGGGGTACATGAACAAGCAAAAAAATATATCAAGGACGGGTTGCTCCACCAATTCCAATATACCAAATTGTTCCTTAAGGTCTCTTCTTTCTTACTAGATTTCCAAAATAGTGGAGCAACCCGTCAATGGGCTCGAAAAAACCGCGGAACGATTGATAAGAGTCTTTATCCAACAAAGTAAACATAAAGAATTGCGCGAAATGAAACAAACTTAAGGGGGTACATGAACAAGCAAAAAAATATATCAAGGACGGGTTGCTCCACCAATTCCAATATACCAAATTGTTCCTTAAGGTCTCTTCTTTCTTACTAGATTTCCAAAATAGTGGAGCAACCCGTCAATGGGCTCGAAAAAACCGCGGAACGATTGATAAGAGTCTTTATCCAACAAAGTAAACATAAAGAATTGCGCGAAATGAAACAAACTTAAGGGGGTACATGAACAAGCAAAAAAATATATCAAGGACGGGTTGCTCCACCAATTCCAATATACCAAATTGTTCCTTAAGGTCTCTTCTTTCTTACTAGCTGTCCAAAATAGTGGAGCAACCCGTCAATGGGCTCGAAAAAACCGCGGAACGATTGCTAAGAGTCTTTATCCAACAAAGTAAACATAAAGAATTGCGCGAAATGAAACAAACTTAAGGGGGTACATGAACAAGAAAAAAATATATCAAGGACGGGTTGCTCCACCAATTCCAATATACCAAATTGTTCCTTAAGGTCTCTTCTTTCTTACTAGATTTCCAAAATAGTGGAGCAACCCGTCAATGGGCTCGAAAAAACCGCGGAACGATTGATAAGAGTCTTTATCCAACAAAGTAAACATATAGAATTGCGCGAAATGAAACCAAAAAAAAGGGGTACACGGACAGGCAAAATAAACTATAAAGGACGGGTTGCTCCACCAGTTCCAATATACCAAAATGTTCCTTAAGGTCTGCTCTGTCTTACGAACTATGCAAAATAGTGGAGCAATCCATCACTGGGGTCGAAAAAACGCGGAACGATTGCTTAGCGTCTTTATCCAACATTAATCTACTTATTAATATGCGCAATATAATGCGTGAAATGAAACATAGTAAAGGGGGTACATGAACAAGCAAAAAAAACTATAAAGGACGGGTTGCACCACCAATTCCAATATGCGAAATTGTTCCTTAATGACTCCTCTTTCTCACTAGCTATCCAAATTAGCAACTGGATGGCAGACCTGATCATGACAGAACAAAACACTGAGCAAAAAGATCATCTGGTATCTACTTGCATTTAAAGACTTCAAGAAGTGAAAAGACATGCCCAAGCCCTCAGAGTAAAAAGGATTACGATTTCCAGGGATGTTCCAGCAAGCTTTGTGTCAACACTTGAGTTTCTTTCGAATGTCACCAGAAGTCTGTTCAGCACCAACCTTTCAGTGGGCCACCTTGGGAAACAATGTACATATCCTCAGAGTAACAACAGACAGATGGTGTTTTGCGAAGGCGATTGCCAAGATTGGTTCCATGTTGAATGTATAAATAAAGGAGGAAAGTTTCCAAAGCACTTCTTATGAGCGCTGCCGCTCTAAATAATCCAATACAGCAACAAAGTTTGGCAAGCAGTTTCAATAATTACATATAGTTGCCATGCACATTAGTGGTGCTGCAGGTCCAGACTGTAATTCTTGCTATAGCCACATTAGCATGAAAAACTTGATGATTTTTTGAAAATGACATCCTTATATTGCAGACTTGAATGGATACTTTAATCACACGTATTATAGCGATATTTGTTGTCGAAAGTTCTACACTTAAATCTGGCTCAGTCCAAAATATTTAACCCCTAGCTGTGTTCCGGAGTTGTACTCAATCCATTTATTCGTACAGCTTGAGTTTGTTGGATACATTACATAGACCTATAGACCTTCCTGTACTCAGTAAAAGGAACAATTTTGTCACAAAATAAAAATGTTTAATATAGTAATGTTTTCTTTCACCTTTTTTTATACATTAAATTTAAAAAAAGGTATTCAGTATTTTTCATGACGGATCGGTTTATACCTGGAAAGAAGGAAACACAGGGGAGGCTGCGGAGGATATAGCCGACAAAAGTCTGCAATTACATTTACAGTTGATGTTTCGTCCTACAGCAAAAGCCGTTTTCTTTATTAAAAGTTCAAACTGTTGTTATTTCTCCCGCAAGGTTTATTTATCGGTCGTTGTTGCCCAAGATCCAAACTAAGGAAAGGATCAGAAGCTGCTTTGGTCTAAATGTAACATCAAAATCAATGGGTCAGAATAGTGGTTGATCCGGGAAATTTGACATCATTGACGGAACTCCATCATTTTTAAATGCTGGTGAGATAGAAATATCCTTGAGCAACACACCGTATGTATTTGCTTTGTTTTGTTTTCGTTTTATTTTTGATTTATGTTTATTTGCTGGTCCGTGTACCCCCGATACTTTGCTCCTCTATTTTGGATAGCTAGTAAGAAAGAGGAGACTTTAAGGAACAATTTGGTATATTGGAATTGGTGGAGCAACCCGTCCTTGATAGATTTTTTGCCTGTTCATAATAACCCCCTTTATTTTGTTTTATTTCGCGCAATTCTTTGAGTTTACTTTGTTGGATAAAGACTCTTAGCAATCGTTCCGCGTTTTTTTTCGTCCCCAGTGACGGGTTGCTCCACTATTTTGGATAGCTAGTAAGAAAGAACAGACCTTAAGGAACAATTTGGTATATTGGAATTGGTGGAGCAACCCGTCTTTGGTAGTTTTTTTTGCTTGTCCATGTACCCCTTTATTTTGTTTCATTTCGCGCACTAAATTGCACATAATATATTTAAGTAGATTAATGTTGGATAAAGACGCTAAGCAATCGTTCCGCGGTTTTTTCGAGCCCATTGACGGGTTGCTCCACTATTTTGAATAGCTAGTAAGAAAGAGGAGACCTTAATGAACAATTTGGTATATTGGATTTGGTGGAGCAACCCGTCCTTGGTAGTTTTTTTCCCTTGTCCATGTACCCCTTTATTTTGTTTCATTTCGCGCACTCAATTGCACATAATATATTTAAGTAGATTAATGTTGGATAAAGACTCTTAGCAATCGTTCCGCGGTTTTTTCGACCCATGACGGTTGCTCCACTATTTTGAATAGCTAGTAAGAAAGAGAGACCTTAAGAACAATTTGGTATATTGGAATTGGTGGAGCAACCCGTCCTTGGTAGTTTTTTTGCCTGTTCATTGTACCCCCTTAATTTTGTTTTATTTGTGCACTAGAATTGCACATAATAATATAGATTTAATGTTGGATAAAGACCTAACAATCGTTCCGCGGTTTTTTTCGAGCCCATTGACGGGTTGCTCCACTATTTTGAATAGCTAGTAAGAAAGAGTAGACCTTAAGGAACAATTTGGTATATTGGAATTGGTGGAGCAACCCGTCCTTGGTAGTTTTTTTTGCCTTGTCCATGTACCCCCTTTATTTTGTTTCATTTCGCGCACTAAATTGCACATAATATATTTAAGTAGATTAATGTTGGATAAAGACTCTTAAGCAATCGTTCCGCGGTTTTTTCGACCCAGTTGACGGATTGCTCCACTATTTTGAATAGCTAGTAAGAAAGAGTAGACCTTAAGAACAATTTGGTATATTGGAATTGGTGAGCAACCCGTCCTTGGTAGTTTTTTTGCCTGTTCATTGTACCCCCTTTATTTTGTTTTATTTTGCGCACTAAATTGCACATAATATATAAGTAGATTAATGTTGGATAAAGACTCTAGCAATCGTTCCGCGGTTTTTTCGACCCATTGACGGTTGCTCCACTATTTTGAATAGCTAGTAAGAAAGAGTAGACCTTAAGGAACAATTTGGTATATTGGAATTGGTGGAGCAACCCGTCCTTGATTATTTTTTTGTTGTTCATTGTACCCCCTTTATTTTGTTTCATTTGCGCCTAAATTGTCAATAATTATGTTATTAATGTTGGATAAAGACCTAAGCAATCGTTCCGCGGTTTTTTCGAGCCCATTGACGGGTTGCTCCACTATTTTGAATAGCTAGTAAGAAAGAGGAGACCTTAATGAACAATTTGGTATATTGGAATTGGTGGAGCAACCCGTCCTTGATATATTTTTTTGCTTGTTCATGTACCCCCTTAAGTTTGTTTCATTTCGCGCAATTCTTTATGTTTACTTTGTTGGATAAAGACTCTTATCAATCGTTCCGCGGTTTTTTCGAGCCCATTGACGGGTTGCTCCACTATTTTGATAGCTAGTAAGAAAGAGTAGACCTTAAGGAACAATTTGGTATATTGGAATTGGTGGAGCACCCCGTCCTTGATAGTTTATTTTGCCTGTTCTTGTACCCCCTTTATTTTGTTTTATTTTGTGCACTAAATTGCACATAATATAATAAGTAGATTAATGTTGGATAAAGACGCTAAGCAATCGTTCCGCGGTTTTTTCGAGCCCATTGACGGGTTGCTCCACTATTTTGAATAGCTAGTAAGAAAGAGTAGACCTTAAGGAACAATTTGGTATATTGGAATTGGTGGAGCAACCCGTCCTTGATATATTTTTTTGCTTGTTCATGTACCCCCTTAAGTTTGTTTCATTTCGCGCAATTCTTTATGTTTACTTTGTTGGATAAAGACTCTTATCAATCGTTCCGCGGTTTTTTCGAGCCCATTGACGGGTTGCTCCACTATTTTGAATAGCTAGTAAGAAAGAGTAGACCTTAAGGAACAATTTGGTATATTGGAATTGGTGGAGCACCCCGTCCTTGATAGTTTATTTTGCTTGTTCATGTACCCCCTTTATTTTGTTTCATTTCGCGCACTAAATTGCACATAATATAAAAAGTAGATTAAAGTTTGATAAAGACGCTAAGCAATCGTTCCGCGGTTTTTTCGAGCCCATTGACGGGTTGCTCCACTATTTTGAATAGCTAGTAAGAAAGAGGAGACCTTAATGAACAATTTGGTATATTGGATTTGGTGGAGCAACCCGTCCTTGGTAGTTTTTTTCCCTTGTCCATGTACCCCTTTATTTTGTTTCATTTCGCGCACTAAATTGCACATAATATATTTAAGTAGATTAATGTTGGATAAAGACTCTTAGCAATCGTTCCGCGGTTTTTTCGACCCCAGTGACGGATTGCTCCACTATTTTGAATAGCTAGTAAGAAAGAGTAGACCTTAAGGAACAATTTGGTATATTGGAATTGGTGGAGCAACCCGTCCTTGGTAGTTTTTTTGCCTGTTCTTGTACCCCCTTTATTTTGTTTTATTTTGTGCACTAAATTGCACATAATATAATAAGTAGATTAATGTTGGATAAAGACGCTAAGCAATCGTTCCGCGGTTTTTTCGAGCCCATTGACGGGTTGCTCCACTATTTTGAATAGCTAGTAAGAAAGAGTAGACCTTAAGGAACAATTTGGTATATTGGAATTGGTGGAGCAACCCGTCCTTGATATATTTTTTTGCTTGTTCATGTACCCCCTTAAGTTTGTTTCATTTCGCGAAATTCTTTATGTTTACTTTGTTGGATAAAGACTCTTAGCAATCGTTCCGCGGTTTTTTCGAGCCCATTGACGGGTTGCTCCACTATTTTGGACAGCTAGTAAGAAAGAGGAGACCTTAATGAACAATTTGGTATATTGGAATTGGTGGAGCAACCCGTCCTTGATATATTTTTTTGCTTGTTCATGTACCCCCTTAAGTTTGTTTCATTTCGCGCAATTCTTTATGTTTACTTTGTTGGATAAAGACTCTTATCAATCGTTCCGCGGTTTTTTCGAGCCCATTGACGGGTTGCTCCACTATTTTGAATAGCTAGTAAGAAAGAGTAGACCTTAAGGAACAATTTGGTATATTGGAATTGGTGGAGCACCCCGTCCTTGATAGTTTATTTTGCTTGTTCATGTACCCCCTTTATTTTGTTTCATTTCGCGCACTAAATTGCACATAATATAAAAAGTAGATTAAAGTTTGATAAAGACGCTAAGCAATCGTTCCGCGGTTTTTTCGAGCCCATTGACGGGTTGCTCCACTATTTTGGACAGCTAGTAAGAAAGAGGAGACCTTAATGAACAATTTGGTATATTGGAATTGGTGGAGCAACCCGTCCTTGATAGTTTTTTTGCTTGTCCTTATACCTCGTAAATTGTTTTCCTTCACATCACGTGACACGATATTCAGTTTGTACATGTACATCCTAAATATACAGAGTACACTTTTCATACATGATCTACCTTACAACGGCGGACGTAATGCAACTTCAGCACTTGTTCAGTGCAGAGGTCAGTGAATCAAGTGTCATGCTGGAACCTTCCGTTGGACGTCGTCCATTTTAAACAATTAATTAACCTAACACACAAATTATATTTGAAGGGCATGTTTTTCAAGCAATCAAACGCACTGGTAAGTACAAAGGATCATTTTGAAATACTATAAGGACTTCTTTGATCAGTGGAGTTTGTGCAGCAAATTCGTCAGTCGTTTGTGTGGCATGGTAATGAGAAACTACGTACGTGCAATATGATTTGTTACATCGTATATTACTCGTTCCGTCGTTCCGTCGTTCCGCTATCGTTCCGCGTTTTACCAACGTCCGTGTCAGTGTATGTATGTAGTGAGTCATGGCACAACATCAACAAGTGCAACACACAACTGTTCCCAACCAAGTCAAAGTTACAATTTGTGTCGATACTTTAACAATAAAATGTACTTATCTGTTCTAAAACAAACATTTAAACCGTAACCATTTTGACCTACCAGTAACTCACCATTTTAAATGTATTGAAGTTCAGTTCGTTTTGGTCTCAAGAGTCGGATCAGAAACGTCAAACAGCAGTCAGCACCGACCTTCCATTATTTTCATTCGGCTTACAACAATCGCTTTGCATTAAGTCAACAGAGGGCGTAATCACAACTGGCTGATGTAATTTGCCTTCACGCCACCCCCCCCCCCCCCCCATGCCCATACCAAGCATAATGGCGTAAACAAAGAGGCGGGGCGGGCTGGCGTTCCGCTCAGAACCCTTGCCCCTCTCTTGCCCCCAAATGAGATCAAAAAAATGCACAAATGAATGGTTCGATACATTAAATAGCCCCACCCCCAATTATGTCTTTGCCCCAAATGAAAATATCTGGTTACGCCCACTGCATGCAGTTCAGAATAATTCCACCACACCGGCTAGGTCAAGCGCCCTCCATAGTTTGTCCTTCTCCAAACTGAAGATGGCGACTTCCTACTGCAAAATTGCAAGAAGTGTCTCTAGTTTTAGAGGACACATCTTTGCAGTGAAAAGTAGAGCACAATTAACTCAACGCGAATTGGTAAGATTGTTATTTATCTTTCAAGTGCCCTCAGTCTCACTGCAACAAATTGAGATAAATGGTCTTTGGGAATTTTCTAACTTTACAATTACTGTCAGGAATTTTAAATGCCTTTTCTTGTTTTCTTGATTTTTGCTACTAACCGGCCCCTAGCTCCCCGATCCCCGGGGAAGCAAAGTTCCAAAACAATCACAAACGATGGGGTCAGCCTACATAATACCTTGTACTGTTGTGCACTGTGATTGGTTACCCTTTCGGCACTTATTTATTTGCATGATAAAAGTTATTAATAATTTATGTTTGAAACCCTATGAATAATTCAACAACAGAAAAACCTGCAAAATTAAGTTGGAAAAGGCCTCATTGCTGCTTCGCCGCTCAAACATCTCGCCCGCGCTTGTGATGAACCGATGATTTGGTCTCCCCTTTCGGATGATTTAAAGCCACGCAGCTTTGCCTAAGCCAGGAAGGCCGTGACGAAAAGCTAAGCCAATGGCAATAGGGGCCTACCCACACACTCCAGCTCGCTCCCAGTGCCCAGGCGCGGCCGCCCCAACCCTTACGTGAGAGGCCTTCAGGGGAGGAGACACATCAAGTCTCTAACTTCTAAGCAGCAACAGCCCAGTTTTAACTGGTGGTACCGTGTCTAGTTCTCCACACCAATTAAGTTCCACATGTCTATGTTTTAGCACCATTCAGTTCTTCAAACAAGTTTTGTTCCGATCTGCACTTCACCAACAATCAAGCACCCTTGGCTTAATGTCCTGACTTAAGGATCCTGCCGAGTTATCAACGCAAACGTAAACGTAAAAGTAAAAAGTTGAAACACATAGGCCGATAGATTTCATGCAAAGTGTACTGTTGTGGGCTATGCTTGCATTGAACAGCCATCAGGAAGCCGATGTGGTTCATATTTTTTTTCAAAATGGCTTTCACTGGTTGAATTCATTTGCACGCAAAAGTCTATGGAGCCAGATAACAATGACCAATATTTCAGAAAATGGTGAATGAGATGACTACTTGTCATCATTCACAGTTTTGGATGAACTTAAGACTTAGACCACATCCAGACCATTCAAAATGCTGTACAGACAACGCTACCCCGCCGCACAAATTGTTTAAGTTCAGACCACAGGCCATATTGACTAGGATGTGTGGCTGAGGATCAGCTGGTATTTCAAAATCTGCCAGCCACACTAGTGGGGCTATGTTGTGTACAGTCCTGATACCACAGTGTGTATTTTGAATGTTTCTAATGAGAAAGTTTGGAAATCTCCTTGATTATTGACAGTTTTCACCTATTATATTGAATGTAATTGTAAGATGCAAATGTTGGCAGCTCTGACTACAGCGCTAAGAAAGTTAACCTCCACCGATCCTGTGTATTCCCTCTGGGTTGTTTTTACTTCCAAGCTCCTGCATTTGGTGATACTTTATGGGTTTCTCAAAACAGACAACTGAATATTGTTCTCTTTTTCCCATCCTTATTTGCTTTTTTCTTAATATCTCACCTCTTCGATATCTCGGTAGTTACCTTTTGTCAGCACTACAATTTACAAATAAATTGATTAATATATTTTTCCAGAAATGGAATATTACAAGGACTATACCGATGTGCAGCCAGCTTGTCCAATTACGACTCAGCTCATCTACAACCAGCCAATCAGCTCTCAGCACTGCAAAGGGTACACTAGACACCCACCCTGTTCTGGCATTGCCATCAGAAGAGCAGGGATTTCGGGAGCAGTTTATCCCCATCTCGCGGCGATCCTTGGTTCGTCTCTTGATACAGGAAGAGGGACTACTGAAGGAAGATGAGTTGAAGATATTTGAAAAGCTAGCCGTGTCCATGGACAGTGCAATCATCAATCAATACTATGGGGTTCTCGCAGAACTGAAGGTATTCCTAAGTTTTATGAAGTCGTTTTGTACCTGTCAGTGACAGGCAACAGTCCAAATCAACTCCCTTTGTCTGAGCCCAACGGGGATGAGATATTTCAGACTTTTGTCTGAATTCAGCCCTTTTTTCATCTGCCTAGTGAGAAAAATGGCTAAAATATTGTCATCAGAAATAAAGAAAATGAGGCTTGTTGATTCACTTCTCTATCCGTGAAGATACTGTTCCTAGAAGCTCCTTGCAATTTGTTTCTCCAGGTGTTGTGTAAAGTTTGAAATTCCTGTCATTTCAACATACCTCCTCAAATTTGGATCCTAGTTTCAGATCTTTCTGTTTGTATCCACTTTCACCCCTTACCCAATGATGATTTCTTATTTGCCAACTGATGAGCTTGCTTCAGAATGAGAGACCAGTGTCGAACAAGTTTAGCAGCGTTTACATTGAACATAAAAATGTACACTTCTGTATAATTTGAGCAGTGCACAGCCACAATCATGGGTACACTTTTTGTTAAACAGACACCAAATGAACAACACATAAATATTGAGTAATTCTTTGCAGATCTTGTATTTGACAAACTCAAGTACTTTTTACTCTTCACTCACACAGCGCTGGTTAATTAATTTACAAACAACATTGAAATAACTGTTACATCACTGGTTTTCAAACTGTTGTTCATAACATGGACACACACAAAAATGTGTACCCATGATTGTGGCTGTGCACTTCAGCATTTACTTATGATATTTTCGTATTTTTATAAAATATTGGAGCACAGGAATAGATCATTTCCAACAACCAATGCACTAGAAAATCAATGCACTAGAAACATTTCTGTTTGATCAATAACTGCAACAACTTATATTTTTAGATGAAGACATGTTTATTTATTGGTTTGGTTTCCGTAGCAACTCTTTGAGCCAGTCAACCCGGACAAAGACACAATATTGACAAAGCTCTGGCGACAGAAAGACAGGTTAGACAGTGAATTCTGGTTGCTGAGGAAACTCAGTGTTATCATGGCTAAGGCCAACTTCCATGAACTACCAAGGAGTGTCATTGTGAAAGCACTGGCTGAACATGTGACTGGTGAAGGAGTCAGTGTAAGTATGTTGGGCCGTCTTCATAATCAATTGAATACCAACAGCTTATGGTTTTGCAAGACTCATGTTATAACCAGTTGATGTCATCTAGTTCAAAAAAATTCAGTGAATACTCCCAAATTTTGTTTTGTGGAATATTATTGTCAAAATAAAACCATGATTAAATGAAGTACAGACACCAAACATGGTGGTCTTAGGCACTGGGATTTACAGATTTCTTTGTTTGGCAAGACTTACATGTAGCCCTCACCCAAGCTGTCAGCCACTTACGAAAAAAGCCAAAGGCACGCTGGAATCTTTCACTTTCCTCTGTTTTGAGAACATTGGAAACAATCCTGGCAGTCATTAGGTCTGTTGAGATCCCAGTATGTCAGACAAATGAACAAAGGTCTGGAGTTGGGGATTACACAAATATCCCAAGTAAAGAGTGAATATGTTCCTTGATTCCAGCGTCTTTTGTCCCTGTCTGTACCGGGTCAATGAAGAGATTTGGCTTTCATCCATTGATGCTCAGACTTAACTGTTTTTGTTGTTGTCTAATTACAAGTCTGCCCTGTGCACCAAATCCTAAATAATATGTAATTCAAAAAATGCTTGAAATATCTTCCGTCATTGAAATGCACACAGTCTTAAGTGAGGCAATCTTAATTTTGTAGGTGGCGGTGAATCCAAAGAAGTATGATATCCTAAGATTCTGGGCTCTAGGCAAGGAGCTACCCAAGGAGAAGGTACCCTTCTACAAGCGTCTTACCTCATTCTTCTTCTACCGTGCCACAAGAAAACAACCTCCAGCCCCTCTGGAATACTACAGGAGGGTCGTCCTAGCAGTGCGACCCAAAGGAGATAAGAAACTCATCCTAAAGATGTTCAAAGAGATCCCGACGGGGGCCCTTGAGCAGCTGTTACCAGACGGCAGGATTCAGATGACCAGGTGGGATCAGGGCGTCTTGGCCACGTTCATCTCCATCGGGTCCATTAGTCTCCTAGTCAAGGGGGTGACCTTCCTCGCGGACATCAACCTTGACTGGACTCTAGTCACAGCATCGGTGACAGGTCTCATAGCCCTGAGCGCATGGAACAAATACAAGAATCGACGCACACGATACATGATGCAGTTATCACGGACACTGTACTACAAGAATGTTGCAAACAATCGGGGTCTGTTGACCCTCTTGGTTGATAGAGCCCAAGAGGAGACCTTCAAGGAGGCATTACTTACCTACGCTTTTCTTCTTGCTGAGAGATCACCTTCTGCAACATCTCCAATCACTGAGGGGTCTGAGGGAGGTACTCTACCCATCTCACTAGGTATGGCAGAGCTTGAACATATTTTAATAATACTATATTTATCATATTCTATATGGTTTTTGAGGCATTGCATGGTGAGGTATCAATATATATTCGGTTGGTGGTAACACCATGTGTGTAAATATCTACTTTGCTGTGTAGATTTTGTTCTTTAGAGAACTTGTCTTGCAATTTGGTTCTACGACCGTGGAGTAGATTTTCGGAATTCGGGAGACTTCTCAGTTCTGAAAAGAACTGTCCTGCTTATTAACTACTACCTGGGCGGGAGGTAGGAAATCGGCCTGGACTACTACTTTAGCTTTGTGGATCAGGGGGACTTCTCGTAATTAACTGCACTGCTGCGGAGTGAGTTCTTTTTGGTCTCAACATTTCGACTAGCTTGCTCTAGTCATCGTCAGGAGACGATTTATATCATATTCTATATTTATACTCTCGTTATCGTATAATGTATAATTGTAGGTATTACATATAAAAAGTTTCAAATATGTATCACTTTACAAACTAGACTCTAAGCGAGCTCACAGTCACACATTAGGCAGTCAATCGAGTAGTCAGAAACACTGTGGCAGGCCCCTTCTCTGTCATGTCATATACAGTGAATGTCATAGATGCTTCAATTTTACAATTCACAGGACCTGAAGACCCATTCAAAAATTTATTTCATCAACATTGTATTTTAACCAGTAGCCACTGGGATTATATATTTCAATCGGTAGCAGGCTTTCCCGTGACAAATCTGAAAATTGTTATCGGTGAAATGTTATTATGGCAGAGAAACCATCGTACCATGTTGAAATTAAGTGAAGACATCCAAGGTGGTGGTCTTTAGTACTGGGATTTATAGTTTTCCATTTATCATTCGTGACTTGGCTGTCACTAAGCCGTAAGCCACCAGCTATAATCACACATGACAAGCTGGAGTCTTGCACTCACCTTAGTGATGAGATTAATAGAAACAGTTATGGCAGCCATTTTCAATCCTAAATCTGTACTGGTCAGACAAAGGGATGAAGGTCTGGAATAAGGGGTTGCACAAATATCCCTGGAAATAGTGAACTAATTCATTGAGTCCAGCGCCTTTTGGCCATATAGATGTGAAATTATGAGCCCCCTTCTCCACACAGAACCTTCCGAACGAGTCAACACGCCATCCACCTGTTGAGCTTGCCACATGGGAGGACTTACCATGTCCACATTCATTATTTTCAACCCCCCTACAATTGGGGTTTGTGACCACGTCTGTGGTTTGTGGTTTTGCGACTGTACAGACTGGGTATAGTGTTCTCTTTGCTAAGCCTGATCCATCCTGGAAAGTGTGTTGACATCTGCTCCTTTTAAATGTGGGCTGACTGGAATCGGTAGAAACGGTTAAGCGGTTAAACCGAAAGTTACAAGTTCTGTTTAACCGTTTAGGACAATAAACCTAGTTGCACAACCCTAATACTTTTAAAACCAGTAAATAACAATTCAACCTATGTTGGTGTATTCTTTTATAATTCTAGTTTTATGTTTGATACATCGTACTTTATCAGACTATTTGTTACTTCTCCATCCCTGATCCAGGCGGTATTCCAGCCTCTCTGTTAGAGCGTAAGATTGAAGGATGGGTGTACGAACGAAGCAAAGCAAACGTTGAGTTTGACAGCACAGCCGGAGTGAGACTACTGGAGTCATTTGGAGTCTTACAACGCGACGGGGAGGACAACCTGAGCGTGATGAGCATCGATGCCGTACTCCACTGCCTCCCGCGCCAACCAATATCCATCGTCTCCAGAGAGGGAGAGCTGGACCTGGAGGAGGGGTACGATAGGGAGATGTTCGAGAATGAAGATGATTACAAGAAGGAAGAACGGAGGCATAGTAAAAGAGGATGGCTGTGATGGATTTAAGAACTAGGGAGGACACTTTGGTTGATTAGTGGTCATCCAAATTGGTCGACATTGGGTCGTACAGAGCAAGCTACTTTTTAAAACATTGGGTCTGAGAGCCGTGCTTGACTGAACGGTGTTGATATTTCTACAGTAGAATCAAAAGAGGAAAAACAAAACCAATTTAGGGAAATATGCTTAAAAACTGAACAAGCATTCAATTGGATAAAACTGTCTGGTTGGGAGGGGGTGGAAGGGGGGTCATTGCTAGGAATAATACACTATTAATGCACATTGATACTGATATGAACCCCAAAAATGATAAGTACTACTTTGGGAAAGGCCATTTGTTGTACTTTTTGTGAAAATATTGAATTTTTTTTACAGATCCTTCAGGGATAAAACCTGGAGTTGAGCCAGTGGGATTAAGGCTGGGTAGGGTGGTTATATTGAACTTTCTGTTGATGGGGATTGTGAAACCTTGTGTAGGGTTCGGGATGGGGGTGCAGGGCAGGGCAGGGTAAGGCACCTGTGCTGTATGCACTGCCCATTAGGTCACTGTTGATTGACAGTTTTTATTGTAGGCGTGGCTAAATGAATTGACCACACCCATTTGTCCATTGTTTTACATCAGGTATGCTGGTGTATGTCAGGCCCGGGGGTTGATGTGAAGTTTCAACTTTTTCTTTAGGGGATATGGCGGGGGAACCATGGTCAAGAAAAAAGAGGAAAAAAAGTGCTGTGTATATTCAAGCCATATATGCAACATTATTTGGTAATTTCTGTAAAACATGATAATCATCTGTGATTAAATTAGTATGGTTATTATTTTCTGAAATATAGAAAGTTGAAAGATAATGCAATTCCATAAGGACTAGCGTTCATTTCCCCATGAAGAGTGGTTACATCACTAGTGATGTTAAGCAGAAGTGCGGCTAAAATTAAGATTGCATGTTATTAAAAGAGTTTTCAGCGTAAAGCTAAGAAACATCGAAAGAAGAGTTATAACCTAGATAATGTCTAGATAATATGGGTGTGTAAGATTTAGCATGAAAGAGGAACAAATGTGACCAGCCAAATTATAGTAGAATGTATAGAGCTTGTAAATAATGGTACATCAGTGCAACAACCTAAATGTAGCGTCGTAGATTGGTTTTTGTGAACAGGATGCTGATTTATAGGCAAAAATATAAAGAAAGATATTATAAAGAAAGATTTAATGAAAGTCACATGTGAAAATTTTAAGCTGAATACAGTGTCTACTTGCTGAGAAAACAGCAAAAAACTTTCAGAGTATTTTCATGAGAATGTTTGAATCCATCCACGTTTAGCGAGGATACAGCAGGTACCAACCGCATCTCTGGCCGCAGCATTTAGTGAGCGGACACCAACCCACAGAAATCTGAGAAACGATTAATGCGTGAATCGTTTCTCAGATTCAAATGTGTTTGTGTGAAAAACTGTCAAAACCATATTACTTCGAAGGGAATCCTTTCTCAAAATAGTTTATACTATCAACAGCTGCAGTGCTTCTTACCAAGTAAGTTTTTTATGGTAATCAATTTTTGGAGTAATTACCAATCTATGACCCTACCTCAGGTCAGCATCAAGGTCATATCTTGCAAAATCTCAAATGCAGTATGGAGTGATCCATTGGACACCATCTAATGTATTGACTATTGACATCAAGGCCTGCTACCCTGAAAGTCCATCAAAAGTTGGACATGGTCCTGCCATTTAGATAGCTACTTGGCATTTTGAATGTGGTATGGTACGGTACGGTGGCTGGTTCATTGATCAGGGGAAGTTATTGTTATTATCTTATCTTTCTGGTGATGGAACCGAGAGACCCTCAAAAGTGACTAGCACTGTGGCCTGTAGGCCTGAAGATACCTGTGTAGAGAAGATGATGAAGAAATGTCAGTTTCAGATGTGGGAGGAAAACCCTTAATAGGGAAAGCCCATGCAATCAGGTAGGGACTGGAAACCCATCCACCTGCAAGGCTCCGGTCAGAGGTGGGATTCGAACCAGGGTCCAAAGAGATGAAAGGCAGGGGAAGAAACCACTAGGCCAACCCGATCCAATCTGATAAAGTGTTCATCCCATGTGAGTGCCATTGTAGACAGTTGCTGTGGTGGGTGGGGCTTAATGGATCAGTCTATTGTCTCAGTGCAAATGGTTGTACTTCTTGCCATGGCTCTATGTACATCCAGGGATATTGTAGACGGATACTGCCTTGTTGCTGTAAATAAAAGCCACTATTGAACCAGTTGCAGTGTCATGCTCAGTAAAACTAGGCTCTGCTGGGAACAGACCTACTCGTGTACATTTTTGTGTTAAGATTAATTCCCAGCTTCAGACCCTTCTCATATGACGTCACTATGTTATCGCTCACCACGCTGGAGTACTTACACGTGAACGTTACGCGCACACGTTACTAGAAATGCACAAACATGGCCAGGAAACGCAACCCTGGATGCCACGATGCGTATGGGATCCTACTTGTGCATAGTACTCCAATCATGGCGGACCTGCTGCGTTGCTGTAGAAATGTGACGTCAGTGAGAAGACTCTAAGAGTGCTCACAAATTAACCATCTTGTAGTAGGAGATTACTTTGGACAAATACGAACTGAAAATTGTGTGAGTCCAAACGCTGCATTTTGTAAATAGAGATCTAGATGAAACAGTTGATCTAAATCCTTATAATTAAATTTGAGTTTGTATAACTCTAACTTGTTTGTTGTTTGTCGGTGAGAAATGAGAGGTGACATACGAGTGAAATACTATCTGTGGCAAATAATATTGAAATGTTTGAGTTAAGTAAAAACTAGATGAGGAAAAGGAGGCTTTTCCCTCGCATTATGAATTTGAAAAAGAAATTTGTAAAATGAACTGTTTCTGAATTTGGGTGATTCACAAGTGCATCACTAATAATAGTTTGCCTACAGACGCCATTTTCCCATGGTGCTTTTTTCGAAAAAGGCAGCAATTTTGCCAAGTTTACTTTAATAGTGGAACAAGTAAATGAAAGTTTATTGAATAGAAATAAGTCTCTATGTACATTTTTGTGCGATTTACAATAACAATCACAAGTCAGGTTTTTAATTTTTTTTGTCCTTGGCTCAAAGTTGAATTTTCTGTATTTTCAGTTTGATTCATGTTGACCGCCATCTTTTGAAACGACCTCTGTGATGCAAACTCTTGGTGGCGCACTTTATGGTAAATCCCAGAGCTGTGTATTGAGACAGTTGTTACAACTTGCGATAAGAAGCCATTTTTAGTCCAAAAATGCATGTGTGCACACAGGGTGCCAGACTAGGCATCTATTTATAAGGATAAAGATCTATTAATTATCTTACAGTAACTGTGGAGTTTACCTTTATATTTGAATGTTACAGCCGTTTGTTTTACATTCAGCTGCCATTTTGCAACCTTCTTTATTGATCAACAGTTTGACAAATTTTGTGATTAATAAATCCAAGCCTGTCCTTGTGCTTAAAGAAGACCATTTCAAACAAGTCGAATCCTTGGTTCAAGTTTCACAACACCCGTAAGTGCAAAGGTTAGCTTTGAAATCAGAACAAATGAGCCACCAAAATGCTGTCAATTTTTGTTTTTCTTTCCACATTTGTTTTGATGTTTGGTGCATCCCTGACATAGACATGAACAGTAAATTATTGAAAATCAATATTAAAGAAATGTCCACAAATAACCAGTTGATATATCGTTGTTGTGAATTGTGACTGGCTCTAGGTCAAATTCTAAAACCATATTGGTGTGGAATTATAGCTTTTGGCATTACTACCAATTCTTTATTGCAAAATTGAAATTTCCTGTGCATGAGCTGGACTGATAAATGGTGTAAACTTTGTTAAAAAAATTCATTGATTGTGTTGGTGCTTTCTTTATTAAATAGAGAATATTTGACCACATTGATATCAGTGAGTTGCAGTTTGTCCTGTATTCCTTGTGATCTCTTGCAAGTTAGTAATCTCATAGTGATCTTTTGCATTTGTACATTTGAAAGCAAAAAAAAATTCCTCTCTTGCAAATCTCAGATTTTTCTTGCGTTGTTGGTCTTTTCTTAAAACAAAAACAAAGATGGCTTATTATGGACTCTCTAAAAACATAATAAATTTTGGGTTGAACAAAGACAAACTTACCAGAGGTTCGAACCTGCGACCTCCGGATTAACGTGCTGGCTCTCTACCAACGATTCCCCTGTAATGAATGTGGTTAAAGAGAGAGGGATTCAGAAAATTTCAATCTGAGAGCATGAAACCTTTCTCAGATTGTGTATTCCAATTACAGATTATTCTTCCTGCGTGGACATAACCTCTCCAGATATTCGGCGATATCTCAATAACTCTACTACCTTTTGAAATGAAATCATCACAGGTTAGTTTTATGTATATTCTACATTTTATATAGAATTAAAACAATTGAACAGTTTCAAAAACCAAAGGTACACTTTGTCGTTAAAAATCCCAGCAGTACAAATCTGTTTTCATATGAAACTAGCTATATGTTTTCATCTCGGTTTCTGAACATTATGTAAAGTCTACAAGCACTAGCATTTTCAATGGTTACTGTTACAACTGGGTCCATAATACTTTGATGCCTTTTTTTCAAGCAGTGTAGCACAGAACACTTTGTTTTTGTTCTTGTATAGCACTCGCATTTGTTGCACAATGATGCTCTTGGTGCGTGAATATTAATATTTTGGTCACTGGGCCATTTGTTTCATTTTCACAATCTCAGCTCCCTGGGAGAGTATACAGACTGCACTGCCAAGCTAAATTCTACCTCATCCTCATAATAGCACTTTGGCAATAATGGAGAATACTTTTGCCACCAGAATGTATCATCACAGTTGAGAAAACCTTTTATAAAACAAAAGGGGGTCCCCTATAAAACCATGCCCAAGACCACAACTCCTCAGAACATTTGAGTCAGGAGACAAGTTTGGCTGTCACATATTTTAAGGTCATGGATGTGTCTGTACTTAAAGGTACACGTTGCCTTGAATCGGCCGAGTTGTCTATAAAAAGCGTTTGTAAACCGTTTGTTATAACATGCATATGGTTAGAAAGATGTTTTAAAAGAAGAATACAATAATCCACACAAATATGCCTCGAAATTGCGTGGTTTTCGTTTTACATCGTGAACTAACACAGTCGCGCCATTTTATGGAGTCAAACTTACTCCACAAAATGGCCTTTTGACTCCAAAAAAAATGGCCGACCGTGTTAGTTCGCAAAGTTCAAGGAAACCACGCAAATTCGAGGCATATTTGTGTGGATCATTGTATTCTACTTTTAAAACATCTTTCTAACCATATGCATTTTATAACAAACGGTTACAATAGATTTTTATAGACCAACTCGGCCGATCCAAGGCAACGTTACCTTTAACGACCCCAGTGTTACCCTCGGATGGGTAGGTAAGTCCTTCAGTGCTAGTGATGAATGCAGAATTCCAATTAATTTTCACTTCATTCGTTTAATTTTCAAATCAATCATAAGAACCATCTCTGCCCAAACAGGAACCCATTCATCACCTTGGGTGAAGAGAAGCAATTATAGTTCAGTGTCTTGCCCAAGGACACAAGTGTCATGACCGGATTTGAACCCACACCCTGATAACTTGGTCACACGAACTTGAATTCCGTGCGCTAGACTGCTTAGACATGACATGCTAACCATGTGGAAGTAGGAATTCATGGATGGTTGGGGGGGAAGGATGTCTCTTCCGTTTCTAGTAATGAAGCCTTAAAAATCAAAGAAAACTATTTAAGAACTCCTGCCATTTTTGACAAAGACGTGTTTGACGTTTATGAAATAAATTTTCCAGCACCACATTAACTCAAAATAAATAAAACAAAAGTATACATTCATTTATGTATTTAAATAAGGACATAAATTGAAGAAATGGCGAGAAAAAATTATAATAGGTCAATAGGTTTACAATCTAAAACTAAAAGACGTAAATAAGTGTTAAATATTTGAGATACATTCATGGTGTGTTGTATTAATTGCACTGACTGTTAAGACAATGCAGCCATCTGAACCATCACCCACTTTTGTTTCAATGGGAAATGTAGAAGTAATGGTAAAAATTATTGCCCCCAAAAAAGGAACCCTTACTCAAGACAAAAACAATACAATAATGTAATATTCAATGATTCTGAGCATTTTTTTAACAATGGTAAAATGATGTTTTTAAACAATGCATCAAACCAAATCCTTGTTTGCAAGAGACCTATCAGTTATTCATGCAGCAAAAATGTAACCCTATTTTTGTTTGCATATGGCGATTCATGGCCTCAAAGTCAGGATAAAGTTGATGAGACAATGGCAACGTAAAATGTCTGACTTATTTTGTGGATATTAATAACGAATATATTTTGATAATAAACAATTGAATACATAACCTGTACACGCCTACATATTTTTGAAGCTAAGTACATTTACACAAACAATAAAAATGGTCCCCAAAAAACAACACCAACTCTTTTATACAATTTGGTCATTCGATATGAATTCTCTATTATAGCGAATCCATCTTTCAGTTTCAGGTAGTTATAACTGCACAACGCTTTCTAGTGTTGTATTTTAACAATAAACTGCTTGGAATCTTGTAAGCTTCATGACAATATGGACACAAAGGGACGGATTAATATTCAAAAACATACATTTTAAGATTAATTGGAATTTGACTACTTCTAGTTAGAAAGACCATCGTGTGTGAAATTTTATGTCAAGAAAAATATTGTTTCCTTTAAAAAAATGCGTATGTGGTTAATTGAAAAGAGCTGTACTTTTAATATTTCCATTAATTTTTGTACAATTTTCTGACAGAGTTGACAGTTCATTAATTTGGTGTTTAGAAATTGTAAGAATAAAGATACATTTTCCAACTTGCACATGTTATTATCTTTAAATAGCTTAACTTCTTATATTGTCTCAGATGGAAAGAAAAATCATCAACTCGGGTATCTTTTATCAAAAATTGAAACAATTCTGAAACATTTCTTGTTTTAAGAATTTCTTCATTTATAGTTTGGACAAATTTACATATTTTTCCACAATTCCTCATCAATATGTTTTGAAAAATCTTAATACATAAGATGGTACGTCTCAATTTTGTTTACAGATTACAAATTAATAGCTGGCAAATTAATGTTAATATATGATACATTTACAAAAGATTTTTACATTAATAAAAAACTGAACTTAAAATTAAATTATAACAGAGTTGGAACATATTTGTTTTGAAAAAGTTATAGTGTTATAGATCAAAAATGATGTAATATCCTTTTCAAAATATATCTTGAATTATTACATTAATTACAAATTCTTTATTAATTGATATTATAATTGAGAAAATGCTTGAACTGAAGCAATGCCGCTCAAATGTTAGACAACATTAGGAAACGTCTTTGAAAGCTTGTGATTGAGTTAGGAGCCGTTTAACATATGCATACATTTTGCATACATTAATTAATGTTTTTAATAAAAAACCTTTCACCACAGACATATATTGCCTCTGTCATGTTGCATAATACACGTACAACAACAATATATAAAATACTGATACATTTGATAAATATTAATTTTAAGTCTCATATTTTGGGTCAGATTAACAAGGGGGGAAGTTCCCAAAACTTGTCCAGACAAGTCAAAAGTTAACGTTCCTTACTGATTTGTATTCAATGTTTGAGTTTTAAAGCATGCGGAAGCCTACAATGTTTTATGTCATGTTGTACGAGTTGTTTGGGTTCATAAACTAAAAGAACGGGCCTAACAGACAATTACAAGACAAATATAAACATTCTATCAAAGTGCCTCACACTATTACTAACCGTGTTTATTGGGCACTCCTGAAACAATCTCAACTCCTTAGGAGTATGCAGCATCGGCAGCCAAATTGGCGCACAATCTCAACAATCTCTACCCTCGCAGGTAAACATTTACTCCTAGGTGATGAGAAGGAACTACAAGTGTCACGACCAGGAATCAAACCCACACTCTGATGATTCAACCATCAGAGTTTGAGTTCGGTGCTCCAAACCACTAAGGCCACAAGACGCTACAAACTAAAGACAGACAACACTATCATTTGGTTTGTATCAGCTTTCTTGCATGAATTACAGACATTTCAGTTTATTATATTTTCTTGAACTTCTTCCTCAAGAGATTTTGCCAAGAAACCTATCGATATTGTTGAAAAACCCACACCATGTGGGGAACAAATCAACACAAATATCGTTGGACTCTGATGAGATTGGTGTATACTATTCTGTATTCAGAAAAGGTGGTTTGGATTGGTGGGGGCAAGTTCATGTTAAAATTCAACCAAGAAACTATTTCAGTTTTTGTAAATTAAATAATATTGTACAAAAGAAAATTCTATGGTGGGATGTTTATCTTCTCATTGTTGTTTCCATCAAAATTAAACATTTTTGTGCATAATTAATACCACAGACCCTTGGGTAATTTACTGGGATATTATATTTTGTTTTGGCGACCCTGAATTCCTATCTTGAAACTAAGCTTTGAATCCATATTTTGCTGTCATAGATCAGCAACTTGTTGAACATGTGCGTACAACCTCTTTCACACTGGACCCTGCAGTTTAAATCTTGTCGATTTGCTAGAGTAGGATAAATGAAGCTTTAGTCATAGCTATTTACTGACTACACAAGTAGGCAAGCAGCAAGCTACAATCCCAGCCAAAATGCTTATTTTGAAGGGGGGGGCAACGAGTTATGACCAGGTTTGTAGCATGTTCAGAAACCGAATTTGAAACTTCGGCGATTAAAAGGAAATTAAATTTAATATGTACAATGGGCAAGCATTTTGGTTTAGATACACATAGGTCCAGCAGTTAATACCACTGCATTTTCTCCATAGTTCCTTGAGAAATGCTTCAATTGTGCCATCCAGCTGATCTTGCATCCACCGTCCCTCATTCACAGATCATGCAGAGAGTTGCACTAGCACCAGGCAGCCTGGCACGATGTCAGACAGTCTATTGAGTTGTGTGGTTAAACTCAACATTCTGAACACTATGCACGGATCACTTTTGGTCCATTTCAATCATTCCGTTCGTTCACAATACCCCGTTTTGTTCTCTGTAGTAGCAACAACTCTGCCTTGTGACCACCGTGCAAGTCTTACGCAGATTCAAACATTTTTTGGTTCCAACACACATTTCTGTTAAAGTCTGAAGGAACCAAAATCAAGCACTATACTGTCGTCTAGCTATTGAACCACAGTTAATTCTTTTGGAGCAGATCACAGTCTCAGCCGTAAAAGCAATATTTGTATGAGAGCGAAAGCTTGACATTTGTAGCTCCGAACTTAAAGGTGAAAGATCACAGCTCCCTACATAGAGTGCAATCCATACAAGTACAAACACAAAGAGGCCTCCAGTACATGTATTTCTAAACAGACAATCTTTATAAACTTCCGTTTATATTTCCGTAGGTGACCTTATGAGGGCGCCCTTCCAGACAGTGTATGAGGTAATCATTCCCTCGTCCAGCCTTATACAATAAACGGCATTGCTAAAGGTACACTGGCAGCATCTCACCTCTAGAGGGACCAGGTTGCCTAGCGAGGGATATAAAAAGTTCACCACAAGTGTCCAGAGCGGGGCTAGAAGGATTCTTGGCGATGTCCCTTGCGTTTCATGAAATGTATCTTGATTTGCCTCTTGTGATGTCTCCTGTTCGTGGTGTTCTCCTCACAGTCGATGTGAAAGTGCTGTTGGATATTGCTCTGAATAAGTTCTTTCTGATCTGAATATGGAACAAACAACAAAATCACCAATTAAAAAATGACAGCGTATACTCAGCGTGATGCTCAGGGTGATGATAAGAAAATCAGTTGAAACTCTCTAATGAGCTGCAATTTTAAGAAAGGCTTGGGGCTATACAACCCTCTCACTGATGAAGGTCCTATTGAAAGAGGAAAAAAGTGTCACTCAGTTTTGATGGACTTGAGGGGGTTAGCTTTGAACAGACATGACAACTGGCCTTTGGAGTAGGTCAATTGAATTGAGTTCAATGGCTGACCTATATATGCATGGTACAGGCTTTACTTGATATTTCAGGCTTTTTTAATACAAACAAATTTTCTGTTTTTTTCTTGAGGGCAAAGAGATCCGGAATCAGATTTAAGTCGGAAGTCTATCTGTCTGCCCGTTTGCATCAGTAATCAGCACCTCCCTAACCTGAGTTCAGATTCCCGATGATAGCCATCTTGTCGAAGAATTCTTGGCATATCTCCAGCGGTAACCCAAGCTCCATCATATTATGGAGGAACGTTGCCAGCTGACCGAAGGTGATGTTCTCGTTTAGAGTCTCCGTGTCCTCCCTCTCCTCAGACGACAGGTGCCTCCAGTTCACCTGGTTCTCTGGGGACCGTTGCTTCCTTTCATGGTGGACGGCATCGAAGAAAGCGGCATTCCAGAAGCGAAGAGATTTCCTAAGAAATACAAAATGCAAATATGAACACCTCTGATTGGTCAAGATGGAGCTCAGTTAGAAGAGGTTATTTCAAGAAAAAGCGCCGGGAAAGAAGTGAGCCCAATGTTGTGCTTTATCATTATTGTTGTCAATCAGGAAAGAGTGCTCTTTCCTAAGTTTTGCATGTAGTACAACATTTTTTTCCAATCAATGTAGCAACAATTAAACAAAAAATATGTTGTAAGATAAACTCTCATTATTTCCCGAGGAAACTGCGTCAGCACATCATTGATTGAATAAATCATCCACGTCACCATAGATCATGCAAGTCTCACTTTGGTACCTCGTACATTGCTTTAATGCATGAAGGGAACAAACCTTATGCACTTATAAGTCCCAATGTTCGAATACATGCAAGACCAGTCTTGGTTCCAAGAGGCTCCAGTTGTGTAGTCACGAAAACCTAACCGCTATCACCCACCAATAACCACTCGCCACTAGAGGGCGCTATCATTCCCGTAACTGCTATCACACCACAAACTGCTATCATAGGAGCGGTTTGTGGTGTGATAGCGGTTACTGGAATGATAGCGCCCTCTGGTGGCGAGTAGTTCGTGGGGTGATAGCGGTTTAGAGAGCGGTTAGGTTTTCGCGACTACATGTGTTCGTGACTACACAACTGGAGCGTCTTGGAACTAAGACTAGTGCCAGACATGCACAGTCTATTGTCAATCTCTTACTATTGGTTCCACATCACCAATACCTACCAGATTGGCTGGTCCGTTAGATTACTGTACAGAAAACTCTTCCTCATCGTTGCATCACACCTTGGATACCCTGTGTGAACATGAAAAACACAAAAAGCTGCGGTCAAACTTTTCCGCAACCTCCACGGCAAAAAGAAAACAAACAACATACACAAATCACTTTTTAATGTCCCACCTTCCAAAGGTATACACGTTTCATTTTCGTATGAAGTTTAAAGGGAGGGTATACCTTTTGGTAATTACTCCAAAAATGAATGACCATCAAAACTTACTTGGTAAGAAGCACTGCAGCTGTTGATAATGTGTAACATTTTGAAAAACCATTCTTTTCAAAGGAATGTGGGTTTAGAGAGAGTGATTTTAAAACATTTCAATCTGAGAAATGTTTCTGCATGAAACGTTTCTCAGATTGTGTATCCTAATTATGGATTATTCTTCCTGTGTGGACATAACCGCTCCAGTTTTTCGGCAATATCTCAAAAACACCACCACCTTTTGAAATGAAATTTTCACATGTTAGTTTTATTGTATATATCTACATCTATATAGGATTAAACCAATCAAACGGTTACAAAACCAAAGGTATACTTTGCCTTTAAAGCTTTATTAGTGAGTAGCCCCCACCCACTCCCCCAATGATCATGACTAATACATTTTGGAACTTTTAGAGGAGAATCAAAGATAATTGAAACTCATGATTTCTGTTTACCTTCATGTTCATGATAGAATGTGAAGCACATGTTCATGAGACTTTTGACCGGAAAGAAGTCATCTGCTTCATTGCACCTATTGAAGTGAAACGAACAACATCAATTAATAACTCTGTCACAAATATGCACCGTGTACATGACCATATTGACCTCTAGCACCAACCTCAAACGGTTACTGTCTGCCACGCTAGCCATTTTGGGAGTCCAGTTGCAATTCAAAATGATGGTATTAGCATGTAAATGCTGCGTGGCCTTAATAGGGACATCGACTCCCAAAATGGTGCCACCTAGATGGTTTTGATGAAGACGTCAGGTGAATACACATTATGCATTGACGTCATCACGCCGCCATCTTAGAGGTAAACCGATGATGAAACAATGGAAACACACAGATTTGTACGCACGGCGCGCAGGATTGGCCAATGAACATCTTCCTTTTGACCTCTCTACTCAAACGACGTCATGTGCATAAGGTCTACTGGGTCAATAGGAGCAAATGCATGCACAGTTTATGGCAATGTCTTGTACATGTATGTATGTTTTTCACCAACTAACATTAGTACAGCAAAGTTAGTAGTCGTATAACTTTATTTTTCAGTTACAATTGCATAAATGTGTGTACATATTAAAAGTCAAACTTCTCGGAATAAATGAAACACTATTTCATACCATACCCTCAGTTAAACACGATTATGAGACCAATTTATATGGCACCTAATAAGAGTTTCCAAGGTCCTGTGCCCCCCCACCCCCACCCCATCCTCCCAGCCTACCTCCTTCCCCTTTGTATCCAATGCACGAGGCCACAAGTTACATCATCTTGAAATGTTTGTGCTCATAAGCCCATTAACTTGTGACCCCTTGAAATACAACCCCCCCCCCCCAACTTCCCGATCACCTCCTTCCTGATCATATCATGATGAAGGTAATCACCGGCATTAGGTAATTAACTACAGTCAGGATGGAGGGATGGAGGCAAGTATTGGATGCTTAAAGACAAATTACAGTAGTGGTACTTATCCACAACTGTTTGGATTAGTTTCATTCTAAAAGCTCACTAATTAGGTCTAACACTAATTAGGTCAAAGCGGAAAAAGCCAACCCAATTTTTTCCCTGAAGAAAAAACCAAAAACTCTTTCTTGTTGTTAGTGTATGCGTTGAATTGAAAGATCAATACAAACAAGGAACGAAATATGTTAGGTCCTTTAAAAAAGAAATTTCTGACCACAGGACCTGTGGTCTAATTCAGCTCAGTTCAGTTCAATTTGCGTTGACAACATTATGTACAGAGCTAGGATTAAACCAAGCAAGCTTGTGGAGGGAGACACCCAACATTTGTAAAGTTCAATTAAGGTGTAGATTTTATAAAAGTACAAGCAAAAGTTGAGATTTATCGTGAAATTTAAGACATGCGTGTCAAAGACACATGAACATATCAAAGCATTTGCTTACCACCATCAGTAAAACATATTTCAATGAAACCTTCAACAATTTTATGATACATTTTCCTGAACTTTACATTACATGGTGAATACCATGCCATTAATGTTTTCCCCCATATCATTCCAAATTTTTAATTCAAAGAAGGAAGTGCTCAAAATGAATTTTAGAAATGTAAATATTTGTCAAAAAATACCAACAGACAAGATTACAGTTTTGGTTGACTTTTTTGACTAAATTTGGAGAAGATGTTAGTTGTTTTGTGAAATGCCCCAAATTTCCTGCTAACAATATACATGTAGCAAGCACAAACCAACCGATTACATTATTTGTGTTGTTGACAAAACAGGAAATGAAACCTTTAAAATAAATGGAATGAGCTGAAACTTAAAAAAAAAAAACATTATTTAACATAGCTCATTACATTATTTGTGTTGTTGACAAAACAGGAAACAAAACCTTTAAAATAAATGGAATGAGCTAAAACTTCTAAAAAGTGTTTATTAGCCTTTGATTTGCTAAATTCTGTATCCATACACAGGGTGTACACATCCTAGTTCATTAACAAAGGGCTGTTGACAGACAATTTGATATAATAATGTAGAAATTGATCCACATGTACACATATTCAACTAACACCAAAATTGAATGTCTATTTGTGACTTTCGGTGAAAACTGAGCCAAACTCACTGACGTACAAACATAGATATCAGGATGGTGCTCTATTAGTTCAAAACAGGAAGCTGATTTTACAGGAAAATCAAAGGTCCATCACGCTAATCCCTTAAAAAACGACACCCAATGTTAATGTTGAACATTCCGTCGTCACACTTACTCAAATAGACAGACGGCGAAAAACTGAACCAATCGGTAGAACGTTTGCTCTGTAACTTTCTTGGAGTGGACTCTCTGACTGTCAACAAGTCTCGCAAACCACTGACGTCCGACCGACAACTGAAATAAAATTTGAAAAAAAAAATCACAAAATAAATGGAACTGTATCACTTCAGTTATCCAAAGCATGCACAACTTAGTCAAGGCACAGAAATACTTTATGCTGTTTAACCTTCTTTGTTTTAATAGCACAGCTGAGACACCCAAAACAAGGAAATCAGATAACAGCTGAAAAGCTGCAAACCAAAATCCCTAGTAGTAAAGAAACCTATTTACAAAAAAACCCAAATGGTTAAAATACTCGAAGGTGATGTATCTGATCACCACAGGGTATAAAGCAGAAGTTTGTACCAGTGCCAATCATGCACAGAAATATTTCAGTTTTAAATACTGTCAAAATCAAGTAAGTTACATTTGACTGCCCCCAAATCCACTGCTGCCTATTTTAATTGCAGCACTACATAAGCAAATACATGTGCATTCCCCTCTACATGTACATGTTTGTTTTTTGTAGTTGAAGTGAGCTTAAACTGCAGTTATTAAAATGTGTACATAGAGTATATATTAGTAATGTAGGCCCCCAACATGCCTGGAAACTGTTAAGACATACCCTGAGTGAAAAATGTGATCACCCAATTCTGATGCAATTTTCACAGATTCATCGTATAGTGTGTTTATAAAAAAAACCAGAGGATGGGAATGGTTTTACTCATCAAGAAACTAATGATCTCATTTAACTAAGTTAATGATTTTCTACATGAATAAGTAACCTCATGGATCAGATCCTTTTTCAGAGCTTTAGCCTTGCTTATATGTACCTCAGAAATGACTACATAAATAGATATCCCCATAGATCATTGAACCACATAATGGAATGCAAAAACATAAACAGGAAAAGGCAGTAATTGGTAGAGAGAAACCAAACTAGTCTGGAGTTTTAATCTCCACTAAGCCACAGGTCTTGCAGCTCAGAACTTTCACTGGACCAGAATAATTTTTGTACAAGACCTAAAACATAATCTGCTTTTTTCTGGAATATTAGCAGGAGATTTTGAATTGAAAAAGATATAATCAATTAATCAATCATTCAATCAATCCATCAATTGATCAATTAATCAATCATTAATCAATCAATCATAATTCAATCAATCAATCAATCAATCAATCAATCATAATTCAATCAATCAATCAATGACTCGATCGATGACTGATCAATCAATCAATCAAAACAATTTATATAGTGCCGGTATCCATTCAAAATTTTGTTCAAAGGCGTTTTGACAAAGAAGCACTATATAAGACAATGCCTTAGAGAAGAAAAAAATGTTTTTAGTCTCTTCTTGAAAATATTTACATTTGGAAAAGTTTTGATGTTTGTAAGAAGATCGTTCAATAACATTGGTGCCAAACTGGGAAAAAGCACAGCAGCCATATGAATGAACTTTTTGGGAGGAACATGGAGAAGATTAGTATTTGAATACCTTAAGATGTGAGAAAATGACTGATGTGGTATGAGATCAGTGATGCATTGTGGGACAAGGTCATTGATGGCTTTGCAAGTAAGTAACTAAGGAGCAGTTTGAAATGATCGCGATACTGGACTCTTCAAATCTTCAAACTTTAGACTGCAACTGCCAGGACTTGTTGGGTTGTAGGGTTGTTCCTGGAACCATGGTACAATTACTGGGAGTCAGTGGGTATTTGAACTTGCTGAAGGTCAGGCCACAAAATGGAAAGTTGTTTACGCAGCCTTAAGTCAAAAGTCTTTTTTCTATGAAGTTGACAGCTAGTTCTATTGAGCAATCAGGTTACCCATTGTTTCTCCTGAATTAATCTTGGTCTGGGCTGACTTAGACCAATCAGAAATGATTGACACCTCAAGGTATTTATCCAATGTTGACCACAATCAAGTGACCGTAACTAAAGTCATGGCCACAAAGAATCTTGTTTTCAGTCAGATGACCGCCACAATGAGTTTTTTTTTTAAAGGTGGATCAAATTAGAGCGCAGCCCAATAATAGCGGAATTCTTTGCAGGGTCAATCTTTCTCATTGATGTGACACCATGGTGATAAGACACCATGGTGTCACAACAATTTGCAAGATGTTCATTCATTCGTTTTTAATTTTGTAGCTATGGCTTAAACAAACAAGAAATCCACTTTGTGTGATTTCGAGCTGTCCCACCAAAACTTATTGACCATTTTGACAGCTATTTTGCAAATTCGATCACACTTAAATGTATGTATAATTTCTATGAAGCTGATAATGTTATGAGGGATCCAATGTGTGTTTTCACCCAAATCACAAAGTCATTGGTCACAATATCAGGAATAAGCCATTGCAAATTACAATTGAAAAGTTTCTGGTACTCTGACCTTAATGGTCAAAAGTGAATGCTTACACATTAAATTTGAATTCTCAAGACTACAGACGGTATTCATCACATGGTTTGGGGCAAGCTTTTGTATAGCAACCACCAGATGGGCAAAGCCTGCTACCTGTCACACTTCGCCAAACATATCACTCGACAACTTCAAGAGGAACTGAAGTCACACAATTGTTTACATAGATTTTCATGCTTTATCTTAACTACAATTTATCCATTTTTGTTAAGTATTTCCTTTTGTGTAGGGCCTTGATCAGTTCTGGAGAAGTGCGCATTATAAATTCTATTATTATTATTATTATTATTATTTTTATGATGCCATACACATTTAATCAAAGATGTGCATGGTGTTCGCAGTCTCTTATCTCGAAATGCTTCCCCAAACTGTGTAACATGTAGCAGCACTGTCTTTGGTCTGGGAAATTCAAATTGTACTGTGTACATGTGTACATGCTACATGTGTGTATTTAGGGTAAGACATCACACCTCATGGACATCAAGGCTGATGTTTAGGTTGTATAAACTTTTAATGTCCTTCCCATTATTTCCAAGAACTGCCTAATTTTAGCGTGGGGGGGGGGTCACATTCAAGTAGACTAAATTATTAGGTCTTAAAAAATACACTTCAGTTCCTGTGAAAATTCTGAGCCATAAGACATGTGGTATAGATTGTCTTGCAGATCGGAGCCCTGCCCTCAATGACTCTATAGGCACTTCACCCCCAAAGCAAGTTCTGAATGGGGGGGGGGGGTAGAAACAACAACGTATCTTCACTATCTGACCTGAACCAGAAGTAATCTGACCCCATGGAAGTGACCTTGCCTTGGGTCAAAGGTGACTCACCTGGCAGTACTCTCCAAACTTGGCATTGTCCTCTTGGGATATGCTGGTGCTGAAGAAGGAAGAAGAAGAAGAAGAAGAAAATAAACAAATAATACTACATTATGATGAGACACTCTGACATGTTTGTCAGCACCACCATTACAGGTCGCAATACTACTACTAGTGATTCACAATATAGTACACCCTTTATGGATTATCCTGGAGGCCTTTTTTTCAGAAAGCTGTCCACTCAAAACAATCGCGCTTTGCTGACAATAGTAACAGAAGGCACCAGTGCCAACAATGTGAATCACATGCCATTTTGGTTGGTAACCCATTATGTTTGGCAAGAGATGTACTTTTTGTGCTGAAGCAAACCTTTTACTTAGCAGCATTTTAATTTGGGAAGTTCAAGTGACATTGAAAAAGTGTAGACTGTGTGAAGTTTCTATAGGGCCCTTTTCAAAACGGCTGCTTGGGTTTGGGCTCCGCCTTGGCTCTGTCTGCCTTCCGAAGCCCTTAAGGAAAGCACACTTTTTCTAAATAACTGTGGGAGCCTAAGCCCAAGCCCAAGCCCAAGCCAAAGCCAAAGCCGTGGTTTCGAAAAGGGCCAATGAATATTATTATATTATGGAAGCAGGTGGCCGTAAATGAAACATGGACACTTTTGCCATTTTGAGATATGGTGCACACAATACTTATATAAAGACACTACTTGGGTAAATATGTCTGTATGCAATATGGACTGTTTTTGTCTATAATACAGCACCTTTATGATTGTGGACCATGAACCAGAGCCTGTCATGTAAATTGGGGTTTGAGTCACTACCTAACATATGGGGTTTCCGTCCATCTAAAACTGAACATTTATTCGTCATCTCTTTATACTTAGGCCTGTAGGTTACAGGGCAAGGAACTTTTGCGGCGGATACCTTGGTTTTCAAAACAAACAAAAATTCAAATGTACTTTGTCTGAATGATTAAATTATAAATATGCAACATTTTATCTGACCCTTTCAAAGCAGGTTCGACCAATTCATTCAATAACTTTCAATTTGGTTTTGATTATGCATGTAAGAAAATACTTATGAGTATAATTTAGGAGCCTACTTGGTATAATTTGATACAGATGTGGCTGTTAGATGATCCACCACTGTGTTTATGTTGGCCTGATTGATAAATGCTTCCTGACATTAACACTTTATCACCTTAGTGACATCTGCCGATCTGCCAATCTTATTTCACCATTTCCTGGTTCCCTAAATCCACCAGAACCACAAACCCATTCATGGATAAATTAAATACTGAATGACAAATAGGGGCGCTTAATTTCAACACCTGCTTTTGGGAATCGAGTCAATAAAAAAGCTAAAGCACTGGGAAAATTTACCATGGAATCCTTGGACAAAAACGAATGAGATCATACTATGTAAACTGCAGGCCTTATATGTAATGTCAAACCCAGTAGCAAGGATACGTTACTCTTGATGTACATTGTACATGATGATGTACATAGTACATGTACAATGTACACTGCAATAGGCACTGCAGCTGTACTAGATATTGCATGCAAATTATTTTCTGACTGGATTCACAACCAATTAGATAGAATTTCAAAGGTACATGTAATCCAATTGTACAAATGACCGTTAAGGAATGTACAATGTAAGATTTAAAAATATAAGGTGCTAAATGTAGGTACATGATGTAGGCCTACTAGGCCTACATGTAGTGTACGTATACTTAATAACAAAACAATATTTCATATACATGTACATCCAACAGCCCAAATGCCAATAACAGGATGGTGAACACAAAATGAGAAAAAATGTTAAGTTTAACTTTTATGTGGAAAAAAACCCCAATGGGGAAAACTCACACAATCAGGTAGGGACTGAAAATCCAATCCACATGCAAGGCTCCAGGTCTGAGTTGAGATTCAAACCTGGGTCCACAGAGGTGAAAGGCAGGGACAGAAACCACTGAGCCAACCCGATGAATAATGGAATTTTACTCATTACAGACCTCTGAATACATTTCTGTACCCTTTTTTTTTTTTTAGCAATCTTTACATTTTTGGTGTTTTTAATTTCCTTCATGATAATTTTGCTGGCATGCTGTGGCCCTGCAGTTGCTTGTAAGAGCACCGGACTCAAGCTCTGGTGTTTCTGATCAGCAGAGTGTGGGTTAAGTCCCGGTCTGAACACTTGTGTCCTTAAGCAAGACACTTAAACCACAATTGCTTTGTCCTTCGGATGGGACGTTAAGACGTAAATTTTGTTTGCCTTATTTTTGACTGATTTATATTCTATCAATAGGTATAAGTCCAAATGGAAACAGATTTTCGTTTAAGATTACACATTGATATTTTAATTTGTAGTTTTTACTTTGAAGATAAATTCTACCCACCTTTACACCGAGTAATCTTTCAACTTAACAAACAACACATTTCTGATAACAACAAATTTAATGATAATTATAATTTAATAATTAATAATAATACACAAACTAATGCTTTATCTACACACACCCAAAGCACTCATTATGACTTCACATGTCTAACAGAAATACAATTAAAGCTACATATTTTTGTCAATACTGAGAGCCATTTCATCACAATGTTATGGTTACAAGTGCTGCAGCAGGCAATTTAATTTAACAATGGTGGTCATAGCAAAAACAGTAAACAGCAGATGGTGTTTTTTCAGCAGTTTGTAAAAACATGTGTTTTGGTTAGGACAGTATTTCATAGTGCATTACATGCATTTCTCAGGAAGGTCAGTACTAAGATCAAGTTTACAAACAGTCAGTTTGTATTCAAAATCACTTTTCATTTTGTGATCATCAGGGCTTGAATTTTACACTGGACCGCTGGCCCGAGGCCAGTGATTTTAGCATCGGGCCTGTAAACTCATGTCCGAACAAGTCCAGGGGTCTTGTGTTTGTGTTCAAATGTTGACTTTCAGTCTGATAAACACATTTCTGTTGATTATCGAAGATCACTTACCCCTTAAGTACAAATGAGATAAATCTTCTCTTAGCGCTTTTTCAAATTCAAACAGTTCAATTATTAACCTGTGTTGGCATTTTTTCTTCCCTGGTTTTGTACTCAAAATTCCGCTCCAGTAAATATTGTGAGCTACAAGCCCTGCGGTCTTGTGGGTTTTTCCCCCAAATTCTAGCCCTGATCATATATCAACCGTGCACCATACCTTTAATATACTGAATGTGTGTCAATTAACAACTGCTATTCACAACCCGTCATTAAAAACACTTGATTGATTTGACAGTGAAGTAAACCAAGTTCAAGAGTAATAAACCAAGGTAATGCGGTTGTAAAAGGGTCAATGTGTGACCTTCTACTGGCCACAGAGAGACTTCCCATGCCGGTATCCTCAATGTCACAGACACAAACTGACCCAGGATCACGAGAATTTAATTAATCAAACACCACGCTTCATTGACTTACAAGGACATAGATTCCACTGTATCTTACAGAATATGCTGGCACGTTGTGTCACACATAGTCACATGCTCAATGTTTTTTTTACGAGTAAAATTTGAAAAAAAAGCTTCAAACTCAATTAATTTAAATGAAATATTTTATGTTCTATTCCACTGATAAGGAACAATATGAAACTGCATGTAGTCCAGGATCTGTGGCTCGAAAGTTGTTAACAATACCATGGAATATCTCAAGTAACATGATTTATAGCTCCATGCCACACAAGAGTGGCAATTATGTTTATTCTAGAATCTTATTTTCATGAGTAAGAATCATTGCTGGCAAGAAAGTCTGAAATCGGGATCCAGATCTTAGGAGGTACATTGAAATGGTAGATTTCCACCTTTTAGCAACCCCCTGGAGTTAAAGATTCCAAGAGCTTCTGGGAACAGTATCTTCAGCACTAGAGAAGTAGATCAAAGAGCAGGGTTTCTTTATCTGAAAAATTTGCAGCATTTTTGCAATTGCCAGGCAGACTTTGAAAAAGTTTGAATTTAGATTTTAAAAGTCTGACATTTCTCATCCCTGTATTTTATAGTTTAGCTCCATGATTAAATCTAGTATTTTCAAAATGAATTTCCTTTTTCCTTCTGTAAAATTCAAAACAATTCTGTGAAAACCTTGCTTATCAGAAGAGTGATTTTTCCTGCCATTTCCTAAAAAGCACATAATACCATTAACAACAAAAAGCAGAACAGTTCCAGAAATTGTATTGTTAAGGTCAAATTCTGCTTATAAATTCAGAAGATGGGTTTTCCCAACATTGCCTAATAAGTACAATCAACAACAAATAGCAGAACAATTCCAGAAATTGTATTGTTAAGGTCAAATTCTGCTGATAAATTCAAAAGATGGGTTTTCCCAACATTGCCTAATTGCAGAACAATTCCAGAAATTCTTGAGTTAGGAAGCCAAAGGTCAAAATAGAATTCGTTGATTACACGGTTAGATACAGTGGGAAATATATGTTTATTTTTAAAACGTCCATTATGTTAGTATTGTTTGAAGCTTTGCATGGTGTGGAAAACAAAAAATGTTGTTGCTGTATTTACTGTTGTGTTTTAGACAGGATTTACAGTTTTTGTTTCTCAATCAAATGCTAAGGCAACAAGTCTGTCAACTAATTTCAAACAGTGAGGTTCCGTGTACCATGGAGGAAGGAATGCATACATTGTGCTGTATCATTGTTTTCTCAAGGTCCTCAAAACTGGTTGAGACCTAAACTGCAGCCGTGAACAATAATGTACATTACGTACTTTACACAATTGGTGACAAGAATTTCACATAGACACACGTAGGCAATGTTTATAAAAACTTGACGTCACTCCTTTTAAGTTGGTGGTTTCACTTCAGGTAACTCTAGTAGGTCATTGTAGTTTAAATTATTGCAATTCAAAACCAAAGTTGTACCAACCCCCTAGTGCAGTCCATTTCCACCCAATAGTCCATATTTGTTATTTTAAAAAAATATTAAAAAATCAGTTTACTGTACTTGCATCTAGGCCTCTACATTCATGGTAAATAGAGGAAGGGTTCCACCTAGCTGGGGTCCCATAATGGAGTGACATCATAATACAAAGTCTGAAAGTTCAGTCAACCAGGCTGAATGCTTCCCTTTAGCATCTTCCCACACAGCGGTCCACCAAGGACGCACAACTCCTACTATTCACTGAGAAATACAACAATGTGAAACAAAGAGATTTGGCCTTAAAAAAACTTTTTACACCCCACACCTATCCTATCGCGCGTAGGTGGGTGATCGTTTGAGCAGTTCGTACTATGTCATAAAGCTTACCAGGTATTGTCAGCTGCAGAAACCATTATAGAAATAAATTGTTAAGCCAACTTACAACCTTTGTGTAGTTCAGGGCATGCTGGGGCTTGCCTTGACGTCAAGAGTTGAGTTTGTCATCAGCAATAAAACAATGTATGGCATTTGTTTTGAACAGGTACATGTAGTTCACCACTTTAAATCGATCATTGAAAAAACCTCTCTTTGGTTGAAAGTCGGGGCTCAGGAATGCAATATTTTAACAGTAAATTTGTTTGTAGTACACTAGTGTTAGAACATTTTTTTGTAAATGTACACTACACAAATACACAGACAGGAAAAGAGAACACTAACATAGTTCATTAGTTGAGAAAAGACTGTTTCTGTAAAGTGTAAAGTGTAGATAACATCAGATAAAATAAAATTGTCAATGGCAGGGCTCGAATTTGGGGGGGAAATCCACAAGACCACAGGACTTGTATCTCAAAATGTTTACTGGACCAGAAATAATTTTACAAGACCAGATTCAAACTGAGAAAAGACTTCCTTGCACAGTTTAACTTGCATTTAATTGAACAAGCACTAAGACATATAAGAGAAGATTTACCTATTTGTCTTTTAGGGTATTAGGCCTTACTATATTTCTAATCATTACTCAAAGTCAACATTTGAACATAATTTGTTTCTGTTCCCAAGATATTATAGAGTGAGTTACATAAATTGTTATTGAATTGAAAACACGTACAAGACCGCCGGACTTGTCCGGTCATGAGTTTACTGGCCCAGTACTAAAATCACTGGCCTCGGGCCTGCGGTCCAGTGTCAAATTCCAGCCCTGAATGGCCTCACGTTTCTACCTTTCTAAAAGTTGTTTTATTTGTTAAAACTTCAATGTAGACCTTGCATGTTACAGTAGAAATCTTACAGTAGATTTCTTGCCATTCTACTTTTGAAGTCACAATCAAAAAAGAAGTCCAGTTTGACAAATTCTTTGTTTTAAAATAATGTCACTGTTGATCACCATTCAAATCACTCAAACCAGGATGCACAGCTCTTTGGGATCACTTCAACCATGGAGGAAGGAAATTACCCTCCATGCTTCAAATATTTACTTTACATGCTGTACACTCTCCAAGCAGTGACGTCCATTTACATGGAAAGTTAGTTTCTTTCTGACACAAATGCAGATTGCATTTAAACACAAAGTTCAATGTACAAGGAAATACATGGATAGATCCACTTAATTATGTCATTCATTCTAACTTGTTTCATTCCAGGTAATGTTTGGACAGTGTTTGTATTTAACATGTATATTGTCCCATCCGAAGGACAAAGCAATTATGGTACAGTATCTTGCTCAAGGACACATGTGCCACAACCGGGACTCGAACCCATACCCTGCTGATCAGAAACACCAGAGCTTGAGTCCGGTGCTCTTAAAACTAACACTAACAGTTCAGCCACGACACATCTGATGGTATTACCACAGAGCTAAGACATAAAAACTAAGACAATGGATACAATCATGTAGCTTCACACAGTGCAATACAATGCATGGCTTATTGTGTCTTCCCACAAATGGTTCAGTACACCACTTTGCTTTGTACATTAAGACAAAGAGTGGACCAAGTGTGCATTTGGGGTTTTAGTCCTCTCTTTGTCCTTAATGTCACGTGTTGTAACTTGTTCCTTAAAAAAAGAGAGCTAAGTTCCAAAGGGGTGCCAGCAGTTTTGGTTACAATTTAAAGTTAGATCGCTTTATTTGGAGGTTAGAATATAACTTTGTTTGTGTTTTTACTAAATACATTTCTTGACTGCAACTGTCAGTTTGGCACAGTATCTGCGAGGGTAGAGGTTGATATTGTGTATGAAAAAGCCTTCGGAGCGCCACGGCAGCACAGGGCTGTATACTCCCCAGGGAGCCGAGAAAGATTACAGGAATGCTATTGGCCCAATGACCAGGGCACTAATGTAAAGCGCATTGATACGTTATTGTGAAATGCGCTACATAAGAACTAGTTATTACTATTATTATTATTATCCTGTCTTGCGCATTGCGGCAGTTACACCTCTGATGATTTGCGCACAACTCAAATACCTGTGTTGTTATAAATGAGCCCATCCAGCCAATCACATCATATTATTTTCGTCAAATATAACAAAAGTTACTGTGGGCACAGCATTGCCAACTACTACTCATTAGCTAGTACAGGTATACTTGTTTGAAATGAACTTCATGACAAATTGTCTGACAATCGTTTTCCCCCTCAAATTCTACCCCCAATTACAGGGAGACTGTCGTCATGATCACAGCAGGCCTTTGGCTGTACATGGACTTTTATAAACTCTAATCAAGTTACTGCACACGTGCGCACATTGGCTGTCACATCACAATAAAATCATAACGGCACCCTTTGTGATGTGACGGCCAGCGTGGGCGCACGTGCAGTGATGGGGTTAGACTAAGAGCTCGTAACTCCGATAGTACAGCCACAGGCCTGATAATCATGACGACAGTTCCCCTTTAACCTACCGAACCTTTTGTTGAAGATGCGATCCACTAGATCCTCCATGTATTTCTTGCACTGTCTGACCTCCTCGCTATCCTCCATATCATCAGTACAAGCATCCAGCAAGTCACCAGACTGTTCATCTCCATCAGTCAAATGCATGGCCTCCATCCCTCCAGTCCCACACCGTTCTTCCATGAGACGCTGCCACCTCAAGACTTGATCGCTCACTGACAGTGGGGAAGAACAAAAACAAGGGGAGCCATCATCGCACATGCAATCCCCGGTCTGTCCTTTATCATTCAAGGGTAAATCCCTTGGTCTGTTGTTATCCCATTCATAACAACCACCAGCTGTTTTATGGGATCCACTTTCATCAGTCAGGTGACTTTCTAGTGGCTGCTTGTGGTGACCTTCGCCTGTGACCTCTGATGACATCTCTGCCATGCAGGAGTCAACTGCTGAACACTCTACATGGTCAGTGGCCTGGCCACAAAGCACTGACCCGTTGTGTACCACCAAATCAGTTGGGTCTTTAGTCCTGAGCTCCACCTGACAATCACTCATGTTACTGCCGTCCCGGCCACTGCATGTAGGCCTTCTGCTGTAATTCACAACAGCCAACTCATCACATTGGGAACATCCTGGTAAACGTTTCTCAGTACTGCATGTACCAGCGGAAATGTTGTTATTGAGCTCTGCTGAGGATGGAGTCAGCTCTTCCTGATGAATATTCATGATTGTGTGTACAGTGTGAGGCTGATACTGGCAGTTGATTGGCTGAGTTGCATAATCAGATTAGCACAGTCTTAATAATCATAGAGCAAAGGCCTTGCTTTAGCTCGAATCAACAAGACATTTGACATTTATAGTTAATGAGATGATATTACTGGAGATACTTTGATGAGCTGTATGACAAGTTCATGCAGGAACTAAAACCTCTGTTAGAGAAAAAAAATCAGATAATTCTGCAAATTAGTAATAAAATAAATTGCAATGTGCAGTTGCAAATACGTGTTCAATTTGTCGCATACAAATCCACTGATCTCTTGATAGAAAAGTCACATTTCTGAATTTCTTAATTCTGTGATACTAATTTGAGAAAGCAGACAATCTGTACATCTATACAGTTAGTTGTGAAAAAAAAACCTATTTAAAAAACACACAGCTTCTAATCAGAGAAACTCCACATAGAGGCTCTATAAATAAAATATAAACACAAAGATGTGTACAGATTTAGATCGCTGTAAATAACAGCAAAAACAAACTAGCATCGATTATTACTCATTGCATAAGCCAGACAACGTTTGATTTTACATACAAATTGTTACTGCCCAAGTCTTCAATGGCTAAATGATAACACAACACACACTGACAATGTACAAGTAGTTACAGAAGTAGTCAGGGTTGAACAGGTGTGAAAAGCAAGGAGAAGAGGTCAGATGGTGAACAAATACAAGTAACCAGGAAGGAGACAAAAGGAGGGGGGTGGTGGAAGGAGTTGGCTAGAGTAGACCATAGAGAAAGGAGTAGACCAAACAAAGATGGCTTAAAACCTTGGTCCAATACCATAGAGCTGCTTAAGCAGACAATTTTGCTAACAAGTTTTGTGCTAAGCAAAAATTGGCACGAAACCAGTCAGAATGTGTGCATAAGACATGGTATTTTTGCTGGTAACTTTATTCTGGTTACATAATTTTGTTGTGCTTAGCCCTGGGTCCAATTTCATAATGCTGCTTTAGCACACACAAAACTAGCTAAGCACAACAAAATTTTGCATACCAGAATAAGGCTACCAACCAAAGTACCATGTCATATGTACAATTTGTGGCTGGTATCCTGCTTATTTGTGCTTAGCAGAAAGTTGCTAAGCATAATTCCCTGCTTAAGCAGCTCTTTAAAATTAGGCCCATAGACCCTTAGAAAAAGATAGGACAATTGTTTTGATTACAAGGGCTGACCTACATAGACTTTTCAGGCGATTTAAAATAAAAACAATTTTGCTGATTTTTCCAGGGGCAAACAAATCAGATATCAGACTGAAGTAGGAAGATTTTGTGCCTGGTTGAAACACAAGGACAAAATCGAAGGTAAGAAAAACATCAAAAGTATTTGTAGTTTATTAGTGACGAGTGAACACACACAAAAAAAACATGTATGGGGAGGGCCATCTGAGGGAAAAAGAGAAGGCAAAGACAAAAAGTTCTTAACCATTTTCTTCTCGGATGCTCAGACCATGGGGTTGAGACGTCTTGAGACGCCTTATTCAAAGATTCTCCCTACTCAGACGAACAGTCTCTCTATGTTTTACCAAATGCCTCAATGCCCTGTAAAATCATGTCAGAGTGTGTTTTGGTAGATTTAAGTGATGTCCGACAGCTGTATCTAGCTTGATACTGCTGTTGACTCTATGAGATCTATGGCAGTGTAAATGTTAGTTCTTGTTTCACCTACGCGTACGTGTTTTTACCACCTGGATAATCAAAACACTTGAACATAATCATTAACAAAAAATCATCCACTTACTACAGTTCCATTTGCTGATCATCTAGCTAAAACAACAATACATGGTGCCTAAATTTAAAGGGTTGGCTTGTCTTTTTTTAAAACTGATTATATTAATTATAATATTATGATTGTATTTGTAAAGACAAAAATGAAGACATCTCAAGAAATGCTATACAAGTCACAAGCTAAGGATACAGAAACTGCAATTGTTATTAATGTAGAACTAGACAAAGCACAAGATCTGGAAAATAGTGACATTGTCCTCTGAAAATCAAACGCTTTTAAAGACCAACGTACTACAGTACTACTAGTTTTTGTAGCTACTAACTGTTAGTACCACCATGCTACCTCCATGGTACTACTAGTACTAGTAGTCTACTACTAGTAACATAGACCTACATGTACTTCACTACACAGGATTGGGTTCATTCTGAAATAAAAAGTGAAAGCTCGCTTATACAATATGATTATGAAGTATTTCACAGGTTTGTATTGTAGCCTAGTTCTGTCTGCATGCTTTGATTGAATCCTGGAGGAAAGAAACATACATATTTTACTACCTCCAGGCATCAGGCAGAATGGATCAAGACGAGTTCAAACGAATTCATGAATTAGCTCCGTTTCCTTGAAAACTTGTGGGAGGGGGGGTAACTCTAAGTCATGAACAATGAAGTAAAGTAACTAATAATAATATATTACAAACTGTTTAGTGAAATTTACCATTATTAGCAGACTCTGAACTTTTGACCACCATCACCATGGAGGCACCTCCATTATTTTTCTAGACAGTGATTGTCTACGACTTGACTTGACTGACTTCATCGTAGTACATCCTACCGGATCCAGCTGTTCCAATCGCGGAAATAGCCCATCCTTCTCGTGCCACCATGGTGTTTTATGATGGTGTGTGTGTATCCGAGATCGTGTAGTAAACATAGCTCAATTATCTTGAATGCATGGAACAGTCGTCGTATTAAGTTTTCAACAACAGATGGCAGCAGACTGTTTTCGGTACATTCATTTTAGTACTTCCCTGGGGCAGAGGGTTCGGAGAAAATAAACGTTCCTAATAAAAATTAAAATTTAGAATCTTTTATTGCGGATACAAAACACCTGTCCTCCCCTGGGGCCCTTCCCCCGACCATGAAATAAAAGAAGATATTAACTAGGCTGGTTCAGTACACAATTAATATAGGCCAATGTCTTGCACTTTCTCTGAGTATTTTAGCCCCACCCCCACCTTTTTCCCTTGCCTGAACCCCACCCACTAAAAAATGCATAGCTTAAGGAAACTGATCCTCGGCCGGGAGTGAATGATCCAACCATTCCACGAAGTTTGGAGTAAATTTATCCATGCATATTTAATGTAGCTTCAACAATTTCCACTACGCAGCACTATGCATGACCAGACCTGTGAACATCTATTTGTTCATATGAGTATTTGCCGAAAAATATGAGGACGAAGTATGTCTTTACAAGCTCCATGGCCCGTACTATTTATTTTAGGTCCAGGAGGAAAACTGACCCTTTTTTCAATGGGCATGGCGTACGACCGGGGGGTGTCAACTGCGCTCCGCAATCGGGGCAAAACAGCCACTGACAATTTGGGAACAGCAAGAAGAAAAAAATGGATGGACAGAAAAAGTAAACCCGATGTTAGCAATTGTTTTTATCTGTGCAAATTTCAGGGCAAATCAACCCCTCTGCCCCTCCCCCTTAATTATTAACTCAAAAGTTCCCATACGCCCATGTGAAGCATGGGATATTGCATTTGTGGTGTTGAGCAAAATTCATCATGCATTGAATCCTCGACCATGAAATTCTAAAATATTTAACGTACGAACTGTTAAAAAAGGGAAAAAAGACACACACACACACACGCACGCACTTGATTGTAAATGGTGTAAACCGAGAACACCTTGTTCTCCTCTCCCGGTTTTTTTTGCGACTTCTCCACTGGTTTTTGTACAGGAAAGCAAGGCGAGGACTGTCCCCGGTATGTCATTTTCTCGAACCCCTTTTGTTTTAAAGTCCTCGGTTTTAATGCGATTGCGTAGACATAAAAACACAAAAACCAACAGCACACACGAGCGCACTCCAACGTTATTCCCCGATTCCCCTTTTTGTTCACAAAAACAAAAGTCTTGATTCGAGATCCTGATATTTATCGCGGGATACACGACGATCATCCGGCCTGAATGTCGGATTACGAATTCCCAGAAGAAAAAAAATGGCAGGGTGCTGACAACATCCTTTCAGGGGATGTGGTTGGTTTTTTGTATCACTGAACTTATTGGCTTTTATTTGAAAGCAAAACAACGATGTTTGTGTGTTTGTGCTGGAGAGGGGATATGGATGGATTAACAAGTAAGCGTATTGTACAGTTGTGGTCACACAATATAAAAAATTATATATATTTATGAGAAGCTTTTTGTTTTAGCCATTGATCTACATTATACTGTATAATGTAGATCAATGGTTTTAGATCAATGGTTTTAGCAGTCTAGCGCCCTCTTTATACTTCCATTCATACTTTTAACGAAGTCGATCACTGAACAAAAGTATCGCGAAGGCACACCACAATACACCGACGGCTATTACCAGCTGATTGGTGATGCCTACAACGACGACACGGCGCGCGACCAGACCACTGATGAAACACACAAAACTGCTTGCCATTCATAGCATGTGTAATCATAATGGTAAGTCTGTTCAGAGTGTAAGTTTAAGGTGGCTACGGTGCATCTGTTCCAATCGAAGGTATTTCCTGGCAGTTTAGTCATCAGGAACTGACCGTTTCGACCAAGACTGTCACATTTTTTACTTGCACTTGCCGTCAGAATGCAGAGCATCCAAGAGGAGTTTGATGAATGTGAGAAGAACGGTACATGGAGAGTAGAATTTCAAGTAAGTCAAATCGATCACATTTTTTAAAAGTACAAGACGTGCGCTTAAAGATATGACATTTCCGTGTAATTTCGACGCTCTCTTAAATCAGCAATGTTCCTCTTTTATAAATGTATTGCACACGGGAAAAAAGACCCCCAAAACAGCAAAAGGAATTGATGGACAGATAGAATAAATGTTACAGCAATAAGTTAAATAAAGTTAGCTCCACAAAGTAAATGGAAATCTATTAAAAAAATTAACAGTACTTTAGTTGTGATAAATTGTATCTTTTTAATTCTAAGGAGTAAAGTAAAATTTTTCCAAAATGTGTTTCCCCAAATTCCAATTCTGTTGTTTTAGAAGTTGTTGTATTAAAAAGTTAACAAAAGCGAAGTCGGATATTAAGTACAACTTACAAGAGTTAATATTGCTAGTGATGATGTCTCAGCAAGATCTGAGAAACAGAACCACATGGGCCAGTCACATGGTTCACTGCCACTCATAAAAATAGCATTAAGATCTACAAAATCATTTATAAAACATGTTGATTGCAATCCTATTTTTAGGCCATTGTCTCTGACTTGATATTTATGAATAAAAAAATAACCACATTTCCCTGCCAAGCCTGAGATAATACTTGTGAAATTTAGAACCTGAAATACTTTGTTTTGATTTTCACCGCAACAAAAGTTTAAAAGCTCCAATTAACCCCTAGTTAAGTACAGGTAATACTAGTAATTGTGATTTAACACTTATCATAAAAATGTATGCAGAAATTACTCTTAAATGCGTATAAATAAGTTAAATTATCAGTTCACTATTAGTTACTTAGTGGTCATAGTTTTTTTTTTAGACCTGGTCCAGAACCTACATTAATAAGTCGGTGTATGGGATAGTCAATCAATATTAAACTCAGGCTCTATGGTGTTGGGTCTTGTTAGAATGAGGAAGGATTCTTGTAACTCACTTAAACAAAGGAGTTATGGTTTTAATGATAATTTAGTTAGCGCTCATATAATCATCTTAATATCAATATCATCAAAATCAATTATTTTGAAGAGGTTAACCTTGGGAAAAATCAATTAAGATGTCTGCGTCCAATCAATATCAAATGGCAAATTCATGTCAAATTGATTTGTAAAGATGTATGAATGTACACCATTGGCTCTGGAACCAGTAAATTCATTTCTACTACCAGTTTGCAAACACAGTGTCAAGGCAACCTGTGAAACATTAAATTAAAGGGTCCAATTTTTAGCAAAAACAATGAACAAACAAAATTGTAAGGGGTTTTGTGCAATTTCTTATTGCGGCAATCAAGATACAATAGTAAGGAATGGTGAAAATGTGTGTTCAAATTCTCAATTTTGAATGACATTGTTTCAGAAGGATTGTTTCTTCTATGAATTTTCTAATCAGAGAGCTTTTAGTTTAAAAACTAATCAATTGTTTTAATTTTATTTGACCAATCCTGTGTTTTTTCTTTTATTCTTTAAATTTTTCATATCCACATGTAAAATTGTTTCTTAATAACAGTTTGTCAATTTGTTGATGGTAAATCTCCTGGAACCAATTCAAGTAAAAACTAAAACAACTTTGCATTATACACATAGGCCTATACTTTGCATTGTAAGACCATCAAGAACATTCACATTGTTTACAAGCGACAACAAATAACCACCAAATGATACAAGAGTGTCCTTTTGATCTCTATGATTTTCATGTCCAACTGTTTCAGTTTCCAACAAAAAAGTGTTTTTTTTTTTTTTTTTTTGCGTCGAACCCTGTCTAAAACTTAGAAGTAGCCTCCCTCTGTATACCTCCTCTGGATGTTACCTCCATTTGTACTTTTTTTTTATTACATTTTTTTATTACTATTATAACAGTTGTTATTTTATGTATTTATAAGTTTTGCAAATGGAAATAAACCAAACAAACAAACAAAGAAACAATTTAGAAAAAAACCGATAATAAACATTTTTAAACATTGATTATTCTGAATGGCCGCTTATTGGCCTACTGGAGCAATTACACACGCTCTGTCAATTGTTTCGGTCTGCAGATTTCCAAGAAGGACATAATAGCCCATTGTTCTATATGCTCAAATGTTTATAGTGCAAGGGCTTCCGCATTTTGGTTTCCTTGAATTATTTTGTGTTGTGGTTTTGCTCAATCAGATTTCCCTCAAAACCTCAGTCAAGGTTTGTGTGACGTACAGGTTTCAGAAACATGAGACGATCACATTAAAGCCCATTGCTGGGAATACTTTCTATTTAGGAGCACACACATGTATAGTATGTGTAGAGTACAACATGTTTTAATCACTATTGCAGACTCCATTAGCAATATGGACTCTCCAATAATAGAATCAAAGTGCAGTGAAGAGGTTTTAACACGTTGACTGCCGGTCATATATTCGTAGGGCGTTCCCATTTTCCAAGTGCGGTGCGCATGCGCGCATAAGTGCGGTGGGCATGCGCGCATACCAAATAGGTACTTTAAAATTTTTTTTTAACATACACATTATAAGGATCACCACAGCGTTGCGTGCTCAGTGATGCCAGTGTATTTAAATAACAATACAATAGCCCTTTCATTCTGTACGAGTATACTCGTAGTGGCAGAATCCGTTACACCTGTTACTATGGATGTACTCGTAGGCGGCAGTCAACGTGTTAAACTAGTTGTTTAAACATGCTGAGGCCAGGTTCTTGATAACTTTACTGAGACGAAGAACCGGGCTTCGGCGTGTTTAAACAACTAAGTTTAAAACCAATTAAACACACTCTGATTCCCATTCATAAATTTACCTTTTGAATAAAAACAACAAAATACCATTTAAAGGCCCTGTACACTATTGGTAAGATCGAAAAACACAATGTTCACAGATTCAAACATAACTTACATGATTTAAAGTAAGTAATGGAAGAAAGGGTTCCTCAAAATATTTCTGCCTAAAATGCTATCGTTTCTGAGAAACGAGTAAAACAATAGTAATTATCGCGCGCGATAATTTGAAAAAACAGAAAACACATAAGATCTCTTTTCACTATTTTCTCGTGACCTCGATGACCAATTGACCTCAAACTTTCACAGGTTTGTTTGTTCATGCATATGTTGAATCACACAAAATGTGGACACTGATTTTGAGCTGTTACCAAAAGTGTACAATACCTTTAAACGTTGAGAACAAATCTGCCAGTTTAGCCTCAGCTCACCTCGACTCTGCGTTGAATTTCTATGCATGTGTTGAATGCAGAGTAGCTCCTCGAGCAAGATTCGACCTTGCATGCTTAAAACCATGGCACGCAAGTTTCAAACTTGCGCGAGCTAAATACGCAACCTACCAACTTAAATTTGGCATTGAAATTTGCGCGCTCCGTGCAATCATCTGATAGCGCCCTCCTTTGACTCAATAAGGTCGAGTCTTGTTTTAATCACTCCTACAGTAACTGTATCTATGTTGCACATTTAAACATGGCAATGTGATCTCCTCTCAACCAATCCAGGGTTCTCCCCAAGTACTTAAGCTTGCGTATTGGTCCGATACGCGCCAATTTCTGCTGATATGCACACACAAAAATCTTAATATTGATTCTTTTGTTTTGCTTTCTAAAGATCAATTTCTGGTATGGAAATACAAGCCCTTCCTCCATGATATGTACATCTCCCATATTGTACAATTTCAATCAACTAAGCATTAAAATGTAAAGCTCATTATGTATATAGAGCCTTCTCACTGACATCACATTTTTACAGCAAAGTGAGGGGGCTGCAAATCTGCAATGCTTGAGTACTTCGCACATGTAGGCATAGTGTTAGCCAGAGGGGTGTCTGGGTGTCTGTTGGACACACTGTTTTACATTTGGACACCTTGTTTTATCTGTCATTTACACGCAAATGTATTGTAAGTGAACAATTTGGACACCCAGCTTTTAAATTTCCAGGAAATTTTGAGCCCTTTTTGCCAAGTCCTGGCTAAAACCTTGCATGTAGGATACGTACATGGACACTGTATGTGCAGTGCCATGCGGCATGGTGTTTCGTAGCACATTTTCATGCATAGGCCTATGTGTATGTGCCATGCATGTGTAAGTACTCCAGCATGGTGATTGGTGATGAAATAGTGATGTCATCTGAGAAGGGTCTGTAGGACTGTAGCCTGACTGTACTTTGTACAATACATTAAAACTAAGCAACAGCGATTGCAATTTCTATGCTGTATAACTGGAGCTCAATATACAGTGTGTAAAATAACAAACTGTGGTGTCTGATTTTGACCATCTGTTTTTGAAGAGCAAGTGCTCTCATTACAACTCTGTACTTGAAAATTCATCAAATGAAACCGTGACCAAACAAAGTAAAGACACCAAACATGTTGGTCTTAAGGCACTTGGATTTACGTTCCCTTATGAGAAAACTTGCACAGAAGTCCTCTTTCTCATACTTTGCCATCACCGAGGCCATACATGTAAGTAAGGCCATTAAACTTGCAATTACACCTTGGTGCTGAGACAATGGAAACAATCAAGGCAGCTATTCAATCTATCATAATCCTGATTTGTCAGGTACTGCATAGAGAAATACAGTGAGTCCTTTCTCTATGGACATAGGAACAAAGGTCTGAAGTTAGGGATTACACTAAAGAGTGAATTTGACAGTTGATTTCACCTTTTGTCCCAGTCTGTACTGGGCCAATGAAGCATGACACCGTGAGTGTGTGCATGCTACACGAAGCCTTTTTCCAGCAGTCAACCTGTCATCCACTGTTGAACTCATCCCGATGCAGAACATTCCATTCCTCAAACATTGACATATTTATTTTGTATGTCTTCAGATGTCTCCTGATCGTGTGTCTTTGAAAAGTTTGTGGCCTCTGCGAAGCTGTGAACATTTATATTTTCAATCTGCCCAATGTTGCGCACACCCCATAAGTGTTTGCGGCAATAAACATCACGATTCCTGTGCAAGTTGGATTTGTACTGGTGTTTCAGTAGTGTGATTGCTGATGTTACCAGTCATGAACCCAGTTGCAAATGGCGTTAAATGTACCTCATGTAGTCTGCCCTTGTTTGGGTTCAGTATTCGGCCACGAGCCACAATTAATGAACATTGTAACCTTTCAGATCGTAAAATACGACGCCCTAGATAGTACCAGGGTTTGCTACAATCGTCGTCGTCGTGAAGTACACCAGTAACAATAATGACATGTCTGCAAGGGGTCCCTAGTATTAAGATTGATAAGTTGATAAGTGCAAGGGTACAATGTGTATTTTGCCCTAGATTTATTACATGGCAGACAGTTCCAGGAATAGTGGGATATTTCCGTTGATATTTAGTGTACCTGGGAGTTTCCAATTCACTCTTAGACAGCTGTAGTCCACATGTGAACAGTACATTCTTGATATAAAGATGTCATGATGTAATAACATGGACACTGTGTGGTAACCAATCACTTAACTTCAAAATAATTAAAGGGACACGTTGTCTTTGGTCTATAAAATGCATTTGTTATGAAATGAATATGATTGGAAAGATGGAGAGTATAATGATCTACTCAAATATACCTCGAAATTGTGTGTTTTTTTCTTTTACTATGTGAACTAACACAGTCTGCCATTTTAGGGAGTCAAATATTTGGTTCTACAAAATGGCGGACCACGGTTAGTTCATGAGCTAAGGAAAACCACACAAATTTGAGGAATATTCGTATTGATCATTATGTTCTGGTTTTAAAACATCTCTCCAACCATTTTCATTTCATAGCAAACACTTTTATAGCTCAAAGCGCTCAATGCGAAGAATGCTTGTCCCTTTAATGACATGTATGATTTGATGGGCTTCTCCTATTTCATTATTAACCAATAGTGAGGCTTTTCCAAATTGTTTCCATTACCACAATCGCAATTGATTTTTTGAACACCCAGACCAACAGTTTGTTTGAGTGTACAAAACCCTGACTAAAGAATTAAAGACAACAAACCTCATAATTTGCAATGGTATTTTTTAATTTTTTGGGGTTTTAGAGAGTCTGTTTACATTGACACGGCCAGCCCCTCAACGCCAATTTCCAGCCATGACATCCTGGAATCTTACACTTCCCTCAGTGCTGAAAACAATAGGAAACAATTGCGGCAGCCTAGCGATCTTTCATAATCCTAGTTTGTCGGGTAAAAGGACGAAGGTGTGGAATTGGGGATTGAGGTAATTGAGTGATTTTGACCGTTTTTCCCAGTGCTTTTTGTCCCTGTCTGTACCGGGCCAACGAGCCGTGACACCGTGAGCACTACATCCAGGCCTGAAATTTCATCTTTCAGAGTGCAAGGCCATTTTCATTTTGCTGAAGGGCACTTCCATTGGAAAATCTGAAAGTCTATTGGAAACTAAGGGGCACCATGCCAAGACGAGGGCAACAGAGGCAATGGACTCCGTGTATTTCGAGGCCTGTACATCGTGCAAGCTACGTGGTAAAGGTTCTGAGCGGGTCTACATTTCCATCCCTGTTGAACTCATATCGTTACGTTTCGGGTGTGTTATCACATCAACCGATGCACACAAAAGGGCACCTTAAAATATCGCTTGATGTGCTCTTAAAAATGTGCTTGTACTATACACGTCTCCCGGCATTAATGCTTTAAATCTCACAAATATTGGGTGTGTTTTTTTTTATCACTTTACTATCTTTGCTACTCAATTTACTATCCTGGTTCAAAATTTGAAATCAAAAGTTAGACAGTATACTTTTCAAGCCTAGAATTACAAATTCCCTTCAGAGGCAAATTAAACTTCATGCGTCAATAGAACAATGACGTTTTTTCATTGCATTTTCTCAGAATCGAGATTTTCAAATACATTTTCAAACATTTCCACATCCACTTTTTTTTGCTTTACTTGACTGTGCTTTGGTGAAAATGTTGACAAATATGGAAATCCCTTTCAATGCAGCTGCCGTAAACAACTTACAGGAAAGTAATGTAGCAAATGACTGCTAACATGTGTGTAAACGGTCACAAACTTGTACTATACACAAGAGTTGTGGTTCACAAATGAATCAACAAACTATTATATTTTTATTACAGTTTTTTTCTTGTTTCACCATTATTTTGATATATTTTGATGTTGTTGATGGCAATGGCTCTGGTGCATGTAGATAGATGAAATTGTAAAAAACAAATGCTATTTTAATACCAAGTCAAAACAACAGATTTGGATTTGTTTTCTTTAAGTTTTAACATGGACTGTACATCATACACACAGTGAATAAAACTGTGCACCAAGGTGTACAATGGTACAGTCCAGGCTGATTATCATGTGGAGATGCATGCATCCCTGATAATAATGACTGGTAGCACTGAGTTATGTTAATAATAGCTTGAGATTCCTGGAAAACGAAGGCAGTGTGCTCTGTAAGCTGTGTGCCGGAGGCCTTTAATGTAAATTCTCTTCACAATGCTGGTTATGTTTGTTTACTGTAGGGACACATGTACATGTACAGTATGTACATGTACATGTAGATGTGGGTGCAGAAAACAGGACTGTTTCTCTGTCAGGAGAGCTGTCTGTTATCATGGAGCTACAGCTTCTGCTGTTTTACTTACAATTTTGTTGTTGTTGAGTAGCCTGGTTTGGGGGTAGTGGGAGGGGTGGGGGGTGGGGGGAGATGAATATTGCATACTGCATATGAAAGTACTTTTTGAACAATAAGTACATGGATGTACATGTATTTGTAAAGAAACAATAGATACATTTGTAGGTTGCAGTATGACGTAAATCGGCCATCTTTACGGGCAGTTTAGAACAAACAGTCGTGCGTTTCGCGTGCAACACGCGCGCATTTCACGAAACTCATTGCAGGATTGGTCAGTGAACAACGCGGCTGCGTTAATAAGTTGAGCGTTTGACGCACCCGCAAGCCAAAATGCAATTTGCCTGTAAAGATGGCGTCTATGCGGAACTATCTATTCAAGAAATGGGGTTGGTCTTTAAAAACCCTTAAGCAAGACACCTGTTTGGGTCTAATAACGTACCTGCTTTACATTGTCAGCACGTGCTTCCAAGCAATTGCCATAGATTAACAGTGTTCGTTTTTTTTTTTTTTCATCGATTTCTTTACCTAAGTGTGTCGTTCATACATGTATGTCCAGGTCTTGCCTGGGTAAATTAGGTTAATTTGTTTGCTTATTTAAAGGCACATTATAAGCTTGGGCGATATCGCTTTTTCTCAGCCACGATATATCGTCAAGAATATATCGCGATATTCGATGTAATCGCGATTATATTTTTATGACGTCAATTTACTACAAATCTCACGGTGTGAGTTTTGGCTATGATTGACCTAACATTTATATCGTTGATCCAATCACCTATTCTTCGGGTTTTACTCTAAACCTATGGTATGAAAACCTGGGCCTATTACTTACACACATTTAATGTGTTAACTGCGCATGACAGACTGTTCTTTATGTGTGCATAGCTAATTAGATCACGCTACTCGCACGTCCGCAACACGCACGTGATATTGCACGTGATAACACCCGTCTGTGTGAGACCGCCTGACCGCTAAGGCTTTGATGTTGGTTTTTTTCCGAAGACTAAACCCCGTCGGATCGGATCTGTTTGGGAACCTTGCGGTTGCGGTCTGTGACTTGCAACTCTTTGTTGCAGCAAATCGTCTCGAAAAGGAGATTTATTGTTGAAATATCGTCTCGACAAGGAGATTTATTGTTGCAAGATCGTCTCGGCTAGGAAATACATCGCGATACTTAACGATATCGCGATTTACCGATATCACGATTAAAAAAACGTGACCCGATATCGTAATCGTTTCAGAACTAGTATCGCGATATTCGATAATATCGTGGTATCGCCCAAGCTTAGCACATTACAGAATTGGTAATTGTAAAATATACTTTTGATCACAGATTTACATAAAACTTACACGGTCTAATGATGATGATAGTAGAAAACATTCCTAGAAATATTTCTGGCTGAAATGCCATATTTGATGAGAAATAAATCAAACTAATTTCCGATTGGAGTTTATCGCTCATGAGCGTTTTATTCATGCATTGTATAACACATGCAAATTTGTAATTGGTTTTGCATCATTTTCTCGTGACCCAGATGGCCGATCGATCTCAAACTTCTACAGGTTTGTCAGTTTATGTACAAGGTGGATTACATAAAGTGCTTACACTGCCAGCAACTGTTTTGTTAGCAAAAACCAATTCTGTAATGTTCCTTTAATTAATTTTTATAATTTGGTTCATCCGCCATTGACAGCTGACAGACCGGTTTTGTACACAAAGGATGCTGGTAGTGGTACCTGGTAGAGTTCGGTCCTGTCCCCTTCTAGCAAAGTCACTGTCCCATGTTGGTTGACACCCTTCTCTACTCTAGGACGTGCGGCATGGTCCAGCTTAGGATATCGTGGCATATGAGCTGACCAGTGTGTATGATGTGGTGAAGACAATGCCATTATGTTAAAATGTCAGCATGTGCTGACGATGTGCCTCTTTGCAGGGTTTTAAAGGTATTGTACACTTTTGGTAACAACTCAAAATCAGTGTCCACATTTTGTGTGATTAAACATATGCATGAACAAACAAACCTGTGAAAGTTTGAGCTCAATTGGTCATCGAGGTCACGAGAAAATAGTGAAAAGAGATTTTATGTGTTTTCTGTTTTTTCAAATTATCGCGCGCGATAATTACTATAGTTTTACTCGTTTCTCAGAAACGATAGCATTTTAGGCAGAAATATTTTAAGGAACCCTTTCTACCATTACTTACTTTAAATCATGTAAGTTATGAGAGAATCTGTGAACATTGTGTTTTTCGATCTTACCAATAGTGTACAGGGCCTTTAAAGACTTTTATAAAATGCCTCAAAATCCATCTGTATGCACATCTATATGAACATTCTCTGGCGTTGTCAGCAGCAGAGTGTGGGTCTGAATCCCGGTCATGACACTGGTGCCCTTGAGCAAGGCACCTAACCATAATTGCTTGGTAAAAGTCGGGAAGGTAGTGCATTCTGCTTTACCAGCCAGGCCCCTAGTGGATGATACCCATGCCTACATCCTTACGGACTGTGAAGGGGGTAACCCTATTTCAGCCCCAGGAGTAGGTGGCAACATGCCCCTGGTGTCAGTTGATTTGGGTCAACGGCCCAAATCAGTTTAGTGTAGCCCTCACCTTGAAGTGGCTGTTCGGCCTTGTGAGTTAGGCGATATCTCATAAAAAAATAAATAATGGTAAATTAATGCATGCCACACTTTGCTGTCATTTTATATGGTCGATCAGTGCCACAGATTGCCAGATATTGACCAAGGTTGAAAACCTTATCTCTTCCATCAGTGGCCCAAATTTTAATGCATTTAAAGAGGGGCTCCAAGGTCAAACTCTTTTTTTTGTGACGCACTCAATTTCCAATAGATAGGCCTACGGTCCTCACGAAAGTGGGAACAAATTACGAGTCTCTAACATCGTGTTATAATGGTGTGAAATGTCATTTTATTTGATACCCTTTCAGAGTGACATTTGAAACATGATGTCATTGGACATCAACAACAAATGGGTCTGTACATTCCAAGGAGGAACTTTTGCGCTAGTCAGAAGGTTATTTTCAGTGCCATTTTGAACTAATTTAATACAAACTCAGCAATAAATGGAAAATTCTCTGTACAAAAATGTACAGACCATATAAATTTGAAATGTGATGTCATGAAACGTTTTTGGATTTGGACAAAAAATGACAATTGAAAGGTAACAAACACAGTGGTATTTTACACAATTTTAATGTGAGTTTTAGACAATTAGAGACTTGTATTTTTCACCAGGACTCTATCTATTGGAAAATGAATGGATCGCAAAACAGCATTGACCTTGGAGTTGGAGCCCCTCTTTAAGCACAGCTGGTGGCTTCTTCACTTTACCAAGCAATCATTGAAGTACTTTGGGCAGTGGCTCTCAGGTCTTGCGTTTAAGCTTTTTGTAAAGTAGCCCGCCGGGCCAGTAAACTGCATTTTACTTGCCCCCAGGAAGTTTTAGTAGCCCAGATTTTAAACAGGAATTGCCATAAATGTAAAGTTCCGATGTGTTAATGTTAACGATCGCAACCAGTTTAATGATCAAATGAAGTTATATTCACACACTCAATCACGATTAACACATTTTATACATTAATTATTCACATCTGAAAAAGGAAGAAATTAGCATTTTAAGCAATTAGATTGCACAGTTTTTAGTAGCCCACAGGGCAAGTTGAGAGGTGGTGTTTACTAGGTGTCCCAAAGCGCTTAATACTTTTTTCTACATGTACATGTATGCAAGGCTATGCTTGAAATTATGAGACGGCAGACCCATTTTTATTTTACACATTATATTCGTAGTGCGTTCCCATTTGCCAAGTGCGGTGCGCATGCGTGCATAAGTGCGATGGGCATGTGCGCATAAGTGCGATGCGATACCAAATAGGTACTATACAAAAACAAAAAAATTAACATGCACATTCTAAGGTCGATGTCCTCACCACTGCCAGGAAGCGTATGTGTTGTGTGCTCAGTGATGCCAGTGTAATACAAAGCCCTTTCATTCTCTACGAGTATACTCGTAGTAGCAGAATCTGTCTAACCTGTTACTACGAATATACTCGTAGGCGGCAGTCGACATGTTAAAAGGCGCTATGGTGCAAACTTACTGCTGCCAGAAACACTGGGTTAAACTCCATCTCTTAATGTTAAGTGTGCTGAGTTCTTTCGCATCACACACGGGACCTACACATGTACGTCTTTACAGCCCATCCGAAGGATGAAGCATTAATGGTTAAGTGTCTTGCATAATGACACAAGTGTGTCAAGACCGGGGCTCGAACCCACAATCTGTCGATCAGAAGCACCAGAGCTTGAGATTAGTGCGTTGCTCGGCCACTACACCTTACTCTATGCTTTCCGCTCCATCAACATTTGTAGCTCAATATCCAAATATTTGAACTCTGTAAACATACTTGTAGATTTAAGAGGAGGCCTGTTCCTATGATAAACAATTGTTATTTTGGCCTGCAGTCCATATCCTACAAGTTAGACAACTTCCTGAATTGGAATTTTTGAGTTTAATTTTGCCCTGTAGTTCTTCAACTAACATTTTTTTTCCAAATTATAGTGGTTTACTGTACATATAAACGTTCCCCTGAGCATGACATTCTCCTCCGATATGCTTTTGGCTGGCAGAGCAGTGCACGACATCTTTGCCAAATCTTGCGTTGATCAAGTTCCTGGAAAACCATTATTGATTTTGAATCACTCCAAGGCAAGGCTATTTGGATAGAACCTGTTCGTCGTCGTGTACAGTGTACATATATGTATGTAGGCATGTGCACTGCACAATGGGTAGAAAATTGCAAAGTCAACAAATTTTGTGTGTATCCAACTTGACATTTAGAGAAGAGCAATTTTTTGTCCAGGGAAAGTTTTTTCCAGGTAAAGCAAACACTCAATCAAAATATAAATGCAGTTTAGTATTATTCATTTGACAGTCGTCTAAATTTGTATATTTTGTGTTTTCTAGGAATGAGTTGTATTAAAATCAGTGTAATTCAATTTCTTGCTACCCTGTCTTTATTTAAAGGAACATTACAGAATTGGTAAGAACAAATATACTTTTTGATCACAGATTTACATAAAACTTACACGGTCTAATGATGTTGATAGTAGAAAACATCCCTTGAATTATTTCTGTCTGAAATGCCATATTTGATGAGAAATGAATAAACTAACTTGCCGATTGGAGTTTGTCGCTCAGTGAGCGTTTTATTCATTTGTTGAATCTATGTGATTTCATGCAAATGTGTAATCGGTTTTTCACTATTTTCTCGTGACCCAGATGGCCGATCGATCTCAAACTTCTCCAGGTTTGTCAGTTTATGTATATGGTGGATTACATAAAGTGCTTACACTGCCAGCAACTGTTTTGTTAGCAAAAACCAATTCTGTAATGTTCCTTTAAACCCTGAGGCCATACAAATGCATTTTCAAGGAATCTAGAGAAAAAAGACAAAAAGCTGTTGACGAAAAGGAAAACACAAATTTTGAAGGTTTTTCATCCTTTTTTTTCAACGTTTAATTTCTGTTATTAATTAGGGCCACCGATTGTTTTCCTAAAAGAGGCCAATATTTCAGTTGCACTCGGCCAAGAGACAGTAGGCCCTAAGTGTTTAAGCTGTATCCAAACTGGCGGCTACAGCTACGGCTACGACTGTTGCTACGGATGTTGCTAAGGATGTCCTGTACTCCGATGCGGCAATCCAGTCATAGCTGTAGCTGTTGCAGCTAATTTGACCTTACTGCATTCATCAATGTGATTCAGGGCTAAGCGTTTTTGTTTTCGTGTGTTGTTTCTTTGTGTGTTGTGATTGGGTTTTTTAAGTTAGGGGGGGGGGGGGAGAGATAAGTGTTAACCATGATCTTTTATTAGTTTTTTTGCCTGTATTTGGCAAAAGTTGTAAATGTCAGTTGTTACAGTGTACATGTATTTCTATTTCTTGTTTCGGTTTCTGCATACTTTCGTATTGCATATATGGGGAAATTTGGGTGGTGGTTGGGGGAGGAGGGGGGGGGTAGGTTATAGTTGTGTGAATGGATTTATTGCTTCAGATCAAAAAGATAAGTGAAACATTAAGGAAGATCCTGTATCACTAATCAATCATTACTACGTCCTGGAGCTACATGTACATGTAACATTGTTTAGATTGTGTTGCTGTATTATTCAAAATGTTGAGAAGCAAAGAGAAGACCAGTTGTTGTCTACTTCAGATACTCAGTATAGGAAAGGAATATCCTCATAAACCAAACTGAAACTTTGTGCATACTAATTTTCATCTTAAAAACCGGTACCATAAATTGTGAATAACTTTCAGGGAAATCCGTACATTGTTGTCAGGCCTGGAATTACACGGAGGCCACGGAGGCAATGATGGCCTCCGTTGCCCTGGTCTTGGCCTTGGTGCCCCTTCAAAACTTTCTCCATAGACTTTAAGATTTTCCAGTGGAAGTGCCCTCTACAAAATGAAAATGGCCTTGCCCTCTCCAAGATGAAATTCCAGGCCTGTGTTGTTACAGATCCCAGCCAAATATATGGAGTCACATGTATCTGGTTTACCAACCAAAGTGGTACAATGTAGGATATTTTCTTAACGCCTTTAAATGACTTGTTTCTCTGAAAATTGACTATGATAATATACATGTACACGAAGGGGTATTTATTGATACAAGCGTGCAGTCCAACACTAGGAAGGGCTTGAAATACTCACTGGACCACTCGCTAGGGTCTAGTAATTTACATGTAAGCATTAAGCCAGCAATCCTCCAACCTAACTAGTCTGGTAGGCTAGTGTTTTTTCAACAAATACTTGTCTTTTAGGATAGTTCCAAATGCATGGAAAAAAACTGTAGCTTTTGAAGTCCAAACCACTCCTTAAAGTTCATCTGATGTTTAAAGTGAGGGTATACCTTTGGAAATTACATTTACTCTAACAACTAATTACATAAAAACTTACCTGGTTTCAAGAAGCACTGCAGCTGTGACAATGTGTAGCATTTTGAGAAACAATTCCCTTCAAAGGAATGTGGTTTTAGCGAGAGGGATTCAAAAACATTACAATATGAGAAATGTTTCTGCCTGAAACATTTCTCAGATTGTGTATTCCAATTACGGATTATTCTTCCTGTGTGGACATAACCGCTCGGCAATATCTCAAAAAACGCTTAGTGGTTTTATTGTATATATCTACAGTCGTATAGGATTAAAAGAATTGAACAGTTCCAAAAACCAAAGGTAAATTATAACCTGTTTGTGTCTTTAGTAAAATATAATTAATTGTCCAATTAAACGCATTTAGTGACTAATCTGGGAACCATTTGCTACATTTTGTAATGTTGTTAAGTCATGCCTGGCCGGCCTGGAATTTCATCTTTGAGAGAGCAAGGCCATTTTCATTTGATCTTTGAGAGAGCAAGGCCATTTTCATTTCATCTTTGAGAGAGCAAGGCCATTTTCATTTCATCTTTGAGAGAGCAAGGCCATTTTCATTTCATCTTTGAGAGAGCAAGGCCATTTTCATTTCGTCTTTGAGAGAGCAAGGCCATTTTCATTTGATCTTTGAGAGAGCAAGGCCATTTTCATTTCATCTTTGAGAGAGCAAGGCCATTTTCATTTCATCTTTGAGAGAGCAAGGCCATTTTCATTTCATCTTTGAGAGAGCAAGGCCATTTTCATTTGGCAAAGGGCACTTCCATTGTAAAATCTTACAGTCTATGGGAGACTTTTGAAGGGGCATCAAGGCCAAGACCAGGGGCAACAGAGAGGCCATGTCCTCCATGACCTAATTCTAGGCCTGGCTCGGAATGATTGGCTTAAATAGCCCTTGTTTGTGTGACAGTCCCAAGAATTGAAAACAAATCAAACTCCAGGAAAAAAATTACACAAGTCTGTTTTTCTTAACAGTCTAGAAAAAGAACACCACCAGACCTGTACTTATTGTTTTGTTTATGTCATTTATTCCTTTTGCAGAAAATTAATATTGCAAGTCACCAGTTTGAGTACAGTACCACAGAGGCCAAGAAGGAAGTTAATAAACCATACAACAGATACAGAGATGTCAGTCCGTGTAAGTAACATCAGAGTCATTGATTTATTTACCCAATGATACACTGTATGGAGTCATCATTTAGTCTGATCATGAAAAATATGGCATCTTCATTACTTGAAAATTGAGAAACAGTGTGTCCAAGTTGCCTGCTTGACTTCAGGAATTCAGCTGATCAACTGCAAGGCCTGAAAGTGTATTAAGGCCAAGTGAAAAAACAAAAACAGTTTCTCTTCTTTGAAAAGCATGCACACCAGTGCTGAACATGCTGTCCACAGCTTTAGCCCACACACCAGTGCTGACCGTGCTGTCCGCAGCTTAAGCCCTCACACCAGTGTTGACCGTGCTGTCCACAGCTTTAGCCCACACACCAGTGCTGACCATGCTATCCACGGTTTTAGCCCACACACCAGTGCTGACCGTGCTGTCCACGGCTTTAGCCCACACACTAGTGCTGACCGTGCTGTCCACAGCTTTAGCCCTCACACCAGTGCTGACCATGCTGTCCACAGCTTTTGCCCGCACACCAGTGCTGACCGTGCTGTCCTAAGCTTTAGCCCGCACACCAGTGCTGACCGTGCTGTCCACAGCTTTAGCCCACACACCAGTGCTGACCATGCTGTCCACGGTTTTAGCCCACACACCAGTGCTGACCGTGCTGTCCACGGCTTTAGCCCACACACTAGTGCTGACCGTGCTGTCCACGGCTTTAGCCCACACACCAGTGCTGACCGTGCTGTCCACAGCTTTAGCCCACACACCAGTGCTGACCGTGCTGTCCACAGCTTTAGCCCACACACCAGTGCTGACCATGCTGTCCACAGCTTTAGCCCACACACCAGTGCTGACCATGCTGTCCACGGATTTAGCCCACACACCAGTGCTGACCGTGCTGTCCACGGCTTTAGCCCACACACTAGTGCTGACCGTGCTGTCCACAGCTTTAGCCCACACATCAGTGCTGACCGTGCTGTCCACAGCTTTAGCCCACACACCAGTGCTGACCGTGCTGTCCACAGCTTTAGCCCACACACCAGTGCTGACCATGCTGTCCACGGCTTTAGCCCACACACCAGTGCTGACCGTGCTGTCCACGGCTTTAGCCCACACACTAGTGCTGACCGTGCTGTCCACAGCTTTAGCCCACACACCAGTGCTGAACATGCTGTCCACAGCTTTAGCCCACACACCAGTGCTGACCGTGCTGTCCACGGCTTTAGCCCACACACTTGTGCTGACCGTTCTGTCCACAGCTTTAGCCCACACATCAGTGCTGACCGTGCTGTCCACAGCTTTAGCCCACACACCAGTGCTGACCGTGCTGTCCACAGCTTTAGCCCACACACCAGTGCTGACCATGCTGTCCACGGCTTTAGCCCACACACCAGTGCTGACCGTGCTGTCCACGGCTTTAGCCCACACACTAGTGCTGACCGTGCTGTCCACAGCTTTAACCCACACACCAGTGCTGAACATGCTGTCCACAGCTTTAGCCCACACACCAGTGCTGACCATGCTGTCCACAGCTTTGGCCCACACACCAGTGCTGATCATGCTGTCCACAGCTTTAGCCCACACACCAGTGCTGACCGTGCTGTCCACAGCTTTAGCCCGCACACCAGTGCTAACCATGCTGTCCACAGCTTTAGCCCACACACCAGTGCTAACCATGCTGTCCACAGCTTTAGCCCACACACCAGTGCTGACCGTGCTGTCCACAGCTTTAGCCCGCACACCAGTGCTAACCGTGCTGTCCACATCACTAGCCCGCATACCAGTGCTGACCCTGCTGTCCACAGCTTTGGCCTGCACACCAGTGCTGACCATGCTGTCCACAGCTTTAGCCCGCACACCAGTGCTGACCGTGCTGTCCACATCACTAGCCCGCATACCAGTGCTGACCCTGCTGTCCACAGCTTTGGCCTGCACACCAGTGCTGACCATGCTGTCCACAGCTTTAGCCCACACACCAGTGCTGACCATGCTGTCCACAGCTTTAGCCCACACACCAGTGCTGACCATGCTGTCCACAGCTTTAGCCCACACACCAGTGCTGACCATGCTGTCCACAGCTTTAGCCCACACACCAGTGCTGACCGTGCTGTCCACAGCTTTAGCCCCCACACCAGTGCTGACCGTGCTGTCCACAGCTTTAGCCCACACACCAGTGCTGACCGTGCTGTCCTCAGCTTTAGCCCACACACCAGTGCTGACCGTGCTGTCCACAGCTTTAGCCCTCACACCAGTGCTGACCGTGCTGTCCGTGCTGTCCACAGCTTTAGCCCACACACCAGTGCTGACCGTGCTGTCCGTGCTGTCCACAGCTTTAGCCCACACACCAGTGCTGACCATGCTGTCCACAGCTTTAGCCCACACACCAGTGCTGACCATGCTGTCCACAGCTTTAGCCCACACACCAGTGCTGACCGTGCTGTCCACAGCTTTAGCCCTCACACCAGTGCTGACCATGCTGTCCACAGCTTTAGCCCGCACACCAGTGCTGACCGTGCTGTCCACAGCTTTAGCCCGCACACCAGTGCTGACCATGCTGTCCACAGCTTTAGCCCGCACACCAGTGCTGACCGTGCTGTCCTAAGCTTTAGCCCGCACACCAGTGCTGACCGTGCTGTCCACAGCTTTAGCCCACACACCAGTGCTGACCGTGCTGTCCACAGCTTTAGCCCACACACCAGTGCTGACCGTGCTGTCCATAGCTCTAGCCCACACACCAGTGCTGACCGTGCTGTCCGTGCTGTCCACAGCTTTAGCCCACACACCAGTGCTGACCGTGCTGCCCACAGCTTTAGCCCACACACCAGTGCTGACCGTGCTGTCTGTGCTGTCCACAGCTTTAGCCCACACACCAGTGCTGACCGTGCTATCCACAGCTTTAGCCCACACACCAGTGCTGACCATGCTGTCCACAGCTTTAGCCCACACACCAGTGCTGACCATGCTGTCCACAGCTTTAGCCCACACACCAGTGCTGACCGTGCTGTCCACAGCTTTAGCCCTCACACCAGTGCTGACCATGCTGTCCACAGCTTTAGCCCGCACACCAGTGCTGACCGTGCTGTCCACAGCTTTAGCCCTCACACCAGTGCTGACCATGCTGTCCACAGCTTTAGCCCGCACACCAGTGCTGACCGTGCTGTCCTAAGCTTTAGCCCGCACACCAGTGCTGACCGTGCTGTCCACAGCTTTAGCCCACACACCAGTGCTGACCGTGCTGTCCACAGCTTTAGCCCACACACCAGTGCTGACCGTGCTGTCCATAGCTTTAGCCCACACACCAGTGCTGACCGTGCTGTCCGTGCTGTCCACAGCTTTAGCCCACACACCAGTGCTGACCGTGCTGTCCACAGCTTTAGCCCACACACCAGTGCTGACCGTGCTGTCTGTGCTGTCCACAGCTTTAGCCCACACACCAGTGCTGACTGTGCTGTCCACAGCTTTAGCCCACACACCAGTGCTAACCCTGCTGTCCACAGCTTTAGCCCGCACACCAGTGCTAACCCTGCTGTCCACAGCTTTAGCCCACACACCAGTGCTGACCGTGCTGTCCACAGCTTTAGCCCACACACCAGTGCTGACCATGCTGTCCACGGCTTTAGCCCACACACCAGTGCTGACCGTGCTGTCCACGGCTTTAGCCCACACACTAGTGCCGATAGTGCTGTCCACAGCTTTAGCCCACACACCAGTGCTGAACATGCTGTCCACAGCTTTAGCCCACACACCAGTGCTGACCATGCTGTCCACAGCTTTGGCCCACACACCAGTGCTGATCATGCTGTCCACAGCTTTAGCCCACACACCAGTGCTGACCGTGCTGTCCACAGCTTTAGCCCACACACCAGTGCTGACCATGCTGTCCACAGCTTTAGCCCACACACCAGTGCTGACCGTGCTATCCACAGCTTTAGCCCACACACCAGTGCTGACCATGCTGTCCACAGCTTTAGCCCACACACCAGTGCTGACCATGCTGTCCACAGCTTTAGCCCACACACCAGTGCTGACCGTGCTGTCCACAGCTTTAGCCCGCACACCAGTGCTGACCGTGCTGTCCACAGCTTTAGCCCTCACACCAGTGCTGACCATGCTGTCCACAGCTTTAGCCCGCACACCAGTGCTGACCGTGCTGTCCTAAGCTTTAGCCCGCACACCAGTGCTGACCGTGCTGTCCACAGCTTTAGCCCACACACCAGTGCTGACCGTGCTGTCCACAGCTTTAGCCCACACACCAGTGCTGACCGTGCTGTCCATAGCTTTAGCCCACACACCAGTGCTGACCGTGCTGTCCGTGCTGTCCACAGCTTTAGCCCACACACCAGTGCTGACCGTGCTGTCCACAGCTTTAGCCCACACACCAGTGCTGACCGTGCTGTCTGTGCTGTCCACAGCTTTAGCCCACACACCAGTGCTGACTGTGCTGTCCACAGCTTTAGCCCACACACCAGTGCTAACCCTGCTGTCCACAGCTTTAGCCCGCACACCAGTGCTAACCCTGCTGTCCACAGCTTTAGCCCACACACCAGTGCTGACCGTGCTGTCCACAGCTTTAGCCCACACACCAGTGCTGACCATGCTGTCCACGGCTTTAGCCCACACACCAGTGCTGACCGTGCTGTCCACGGCTTTAGCCCACACACTAGTGCCGACCGTGCTGTCCACAGCTTTAGCCCACACACCAGTGCTGAACATGCTGTCCACAGCTTTAGCCCACACACCAGTGCTGACCATGCTGTCCACAGCTTTGGCCCACACACCAGTGCTGATCATGCTGTCCACAGCTTTAGCCCACACACCAGTGCTGACCGTGCTGTCCACAGCTTTAGCCCGCACACCAGTGCTAACCATGCTGTCCACAGCTTTAGCCCACACACCAGTGCTGACCGTGCTGTCCACAGCTTTAGCCCGCACACCAGTGCTAACCATGCTGTCCACAGCTTTAGCCCACACACCAGTGCTGACCGTGCTGTCCACAGCTTTAGCCCGCACACCAGTGCTGACCGTGCTGTCCACATCACTAGCCCGCATACCAGTGCTGACCCTGCTGTCCACAGCTTTGGCCTGCACACCAGTGCTGACCATGCTGTCCACAGCTTTAGCCCACACACCAGTGCTGACCATGCTGTCCACAGCTTTAGCCCACACACCAGTGCTGACCATGCTGTCCACAGCTTTAGCCCACACACTAGTGCTGACCATGCTGTCCACAGCTTTAGCCCACACACCAGTGCTGACCGTGCTGTCCACAGCTTTAGCCCTCACACCAGTGCTGACCATGCTGTCCACAGCTTTAGCCCGCACACCAGTGCTGACCGTGCTGTCCTAAGCTTTAGCCCGCACACCAGTGCTGACCGTGCTGTCCACAGCTTTAGCCCACACACCAGTGCTGACCGTGCTGTCCTCAGCTTTAGCCCACACACCAGTGCTGACCGTGCTGTCCACAGCTTTAGCCCTCACACCAGTGCTGACCGTGCTGTCCGTGCTGTCCACAGCTTTAGCCCACACACCAGTGCTGACCGTGCTGTCCACAGCTTTAGCCCACACACCAGTGCTGACCGTGCTGTCCGTGCTGTCCACAGCTTTAGCCCACACCAGTGCTGACCATGCTGTCCACAGCTTTAGCCCACACACCAGTGCTGACCATGTTGTCCACAGCTTTAGCCCACACACCAGTGCTGACCGTGCTGTCCACAGCTTTAGCCCTCACACCAGTGCTGACCATGCTGTCCACAGCTTTAGCCCGCACACCAGTGCTGACCGTGCTGTCCACAGCTTTAGCCCTCACACCAGTGCTGACCATGCTGTCCACAGCTTTAGCCCGCACACCAGTGCTGACCGTGCTGTCCTAAGCTTTAGCCCGCACACCAGTGCTGACCGTGCTGTCCACAGCTTTAGCCCACACACCAGTGCTGACCGTGCTGTCCACAGCTTTAGCCCACACACCAGTGCTGACCGTGCTGTCCATAGCTCTAGCCCACACACCAGTGCTGACCGTGCTGTCCGTGCTGTCCACAGCTTTAGCCCACACACCAGTGCTGACCGTGCTGTCCACAGCTTTAGCCCACACACCAGTGCTGACCGTGCTGTCTGTGCTGTCCACAGCTTTAGCCCACACACCAGTGCTGACCGTGCTATCCACAGCTTTAGCCACACACCAGTGCTGACCATGCTGTCCACAGCTTTAGCCCACACACCAGTGCTGACCATGCTGTCCACAGCTTTAGCCCACACACCAGTGCTGACCATGCTGTCCACAGCTTTAGCCCGCACACCAGTGCTGACCGTGCTGTCCTAAGCTTTAGCCCGCACACCAGTGCTGACCGTGCTGTCCACAGCTTTAGCCCACACACCAGTGCTGACCGTGCTGTCCACAGCTTTAGCCCACACACCAGTGCTGACCGTGCTGTCCATAGCTTTAGCCCACACACCAGTGCTGACCGTGCTGTCCGTGCTGTCCACAGCTTTAGCCCACACACCAGTGCTGACCGTGCTGTCCACAGCTTTAGCCCACACACCAGTGCTGACCGTGCCTTCTGTGCTGTCCACAGCTTTAGCCCACACACCAGTGCTGACTGTGCTGTCCACAGCTTTAGCCCACACACCAGTGCTAACCCTGCTGTCCACAGCTTTAGCCCGCACACCAGTGCTAACCCTGCTTTTCCACAGCTTTAGCCCGCACACACCTACTTTTGCACACACCAGTGTGGGGACTTCCTATTGTTGTTCTATTGTCTCCTTTTCTAAAGAATTCCCTTGTGGGGACCCAGTTTAACAAAGAAAAACGTTGTGGGGACCTTTGTTCCATTGTGTAAAAGTCCCCACAACGGTGTGTATGCCTATTCACCAGTGCTGACCATGTCGTCAATGGCTTTTGCACATGCAGCAGTTCTGACCATGTTGTCAATGGCTTTAGCACCTCGCGAAATGCGCGTTTACCATTTCCACCGTTTTTTTGGTCATTTCCTTCGTGTACATTTTGACTCCTAAAAGGAGGGACAGGACAGGACAGGTGCATGTAATTGCACTGCGCATTTCCGCAACGGGGTCAAAATGAAATATTTGAATCATGCCTACATAAAGGGATCAGTCAATGCAAAATGTGTTCAAGAGTTTCCTTTCCTCTATGTAATAAGGATGTTTTCCAGTTCATATCCTAAAGACTGATTGAAATTCAATTTTATTTTTTTTTGCTCTCGAAAACAAAGTTCATTCCCTGTTAAAGGAATCATTACAGAATTGGTACGAAAAAAACTTGTAAAATATACTTTTTGATCACAGATTTACATAAAACTTACACGGTCTAATGATGATTATAGTAGAAAACATCCCTTGAAATATTTCTGTTTGAAATGCCATATTTGATGAGAAATGAATAAACTAATTTTCCGATTGGAGTTTATGGCTCAGTGAGCGTTTTATTCATTTGTTGAATCTATATGATTTCATGCAAATGTGTAATCGGTTTTTCACTATTTTCTTGTGACCCAGATTGCCGATCGATCTCAAACTTCTACAGGTTTGTCAGTTTATGTGCTTACACTGCCAGAAACTGTTTTGTTAGCAAAACCAATTCTGTAATGTTCCTTTAACAAGTATTTTACATCTGGAATTATCATTTTTATCCTGTCAAAATATTAATCATCTTCAGAATGCTCACAAGAGGTTTTGATATTATTTGTTAAAATGTTCCTACATTCCCCAAATTGTTCTCTGGTGTGTCATCTACAAAGCTAACTTTACCACACTCGGTGATTAATCTTATTGGTCCTTCTTTAATGTTGTTTCTGTCTCGCATTGGGTCTTGTTTTGTTTGTGTAACTCCTTGCATGTAAATGAATCAAACCGATGGCAAACATTTGTTGGGGTCAGTCATTGTACAACATGTGGTTTTTAAATTACTTCACGTTTACTTTGTAATCCCACGCAACTGTACAAGGAGGAAAGAAGAGCATGTGATTTGCTTCTTTTGTTGATAAATCATTAATTGATTTTATTCAAGCACAATTCCTTGCTTGAGGACCTGAGACTCAATTTAGCTATTGGAAATTAGCCTCTTTAAGTATATGGTTGACACTATAGGAGTGCACTGTTTGGTTCGGGTGTATACAGAAAAATTTACCCAAACCTAATAGTGTCATAGTATTGTGTTCACCATATCTCAAAATAGCTTATAAGAACACTCCCATCATACCCTCCACCCCCAAAAAACCTTATTCTGGTGACCATCATTTTGTTGTGCTTAGCTACTTTTTGTGCTTAAGCAGCTCTGTGAAATTGGGCCTCAGCTAGCCGTGTCAAATAAGAAACAATTTCTTTAACAAAAATATTGTATGCATCACTGGAATTATTGACTTGTGGTGTAAATAGTTCCATCATACAGTCTACGCCTCCTGTCCACCTTGTAAACACAGCATTGATGCCCCTGAGATTAATTTGAAAGACTTCTTGTACAATATTTATAAGCATTCCAAGAAATTGATTCTTAAATTCAAGGCCGGCTGGGACTTACATGTAAGACAAGTGATTTGCATAGTACGCCTGCGACACACGCTGTGTAACGTTTGTTGCCGGAGCAGCCAGGGTTGTCTGGGAAATACAAGGGTGAGCTCAGCGGAAGGAAAGCATCCTCTTCTTCCCAAGAGTAAAGTCAATTCCAAGAAGCTGATGTGATAAAGTTTGTAAACACCAGATCTACTGATTGCTTGCTGTGGTCCCATTAGAGTAGGGCATTCATGAACGCCATATCCAGAGTAAAAATTGGATGTATTGTATTGTATTACAAGCATTTAAAGGAACATTACAGAATTTGTAAGAAAAAAAATTGTAAAATATACTTTTTGATCACAGATTTACATAAAACTCACACTGTCTAATGATGATGATAGTAGAAAACATCCCTTGAAATATTTCTGTCTGAAATGCCATATTTGATGAGAAATGAATAAACTAATTTTCCGATTGGAGTTTATCGCTCAGTGAGCGTTTTATTCATTTGTTCGGGCTCTATATGATTTCATGCAAATGTGTAATCGGTTTTTCACTATTTTCTCGTGACCCAGATGGCCGATCGATCTCAAACTTCTACAGGTTTGTCAGTTTATGTGTATGGTGGATTACATAAAGTGCTTACACTGCCAGCAAATGTTTTGTTAGCAAAAACCAATTCTGTAATGTTCCTTTAAATGAAATTAAATAGTGTGATGTCCGACATGTATAAATGGAGTTTTATAAAAATTTTGTTTATAAACCTCTTAGCCTGTGCTTGAATCTTGCGCGAGGAGCTATTTATGAATGGGAATAAGAGAGTGGTGACGGCTGTTTAAAACCTTGTAGGATCCCATTCTTTTGATAAAGGTCGTAGCTTTATTGCACAGCTATGACCCTGCCAGTTTAAAGCACATTGTTATTTTCAAAGACTAGTAACTGCTCTTTATGTGACCCACCATATACATGAAATAACGAACCTGTAAAAATGTTAAGCTCAATCGGTCTTTGGAGTCAAGAGAAAACAGTGAAAAAGTTCATCATATGTTTTAACTGTTTCCATACATCGGGTTTTGGACACGCGCGATAAAGACAAATGGTTTTACTTATTTCCTAAAAACTATAGTATTACAAGCAAAACTATTTAAAGGGAAGTTTACCACCATGACCATCTTCATACCATGTAAGTTATGTGCAAATCTGTGAACATTTAAATTTTCAATCTTACCAATGTTGTACACACCCTTTAAATTGGTTGTTTAAGAGGTGGACATTAATTTACTTGTTAAAAAAAGAAGTAATTTTTGTTTACGCGTGGAAGTCAAACTAATTTTACATTTATTTTGTCCTTTTGTTTTAATCCACAGACAACCACAGTCGCATAATTCTTAACAATGGAACATCTGACTACATCAACGCTAGTTTGGTCAAAGATGAAAAAGCACATCGCAGATACATTCTTGCTCAGGTAAATATATATTTCATTAACTAGAGCTTGAAATACATGTACCCAGTGGACCCCTGGCCATTGTGTAATTATCTGGTGTTATAAAATGATTTGGGGTTCATTGCAAATTCTGAAAGTTCATTGAAAGCACCTTGTTGCATGTTATGGCCGAGTGGAGCGGACTCAAGCTCTGGTGTTTCTGATCAGCAGAGTGTCGGTTAGAGCTCCTGTCATGACACTTGTGTCCTTAAGCAAGACACTTAAAACCATTATTGCTTCGTCCTTCGGAAGGGATGTAAAGCCGTAGGTCCCTTGTGTTGTGTAATGATGGGTGGTAAAGCCGTAGGTCCCATGTGTTGTGTAATGCACGTCAAATAACCCAGTTACACTTAACGCTTAGAGAAGGGGTTTGCCTCGGTGTTTCTGGCAGTGGCTGCTGATTGTGCTGCAGCACGCACCTTGTAAGTTACTTTTAAGGTGCTAGATTATAGATAAATCAATCTCTTAATACACAAAAACTTCAAAACCTGTCTTAAAAAGTGTTTCTTTTTGTTCAATCGTCTTGATCGCCTTAATCGTGGATACGTGCACTCTACAAGACTCTAACACTTTTATTTATTGTCAAGTAATGAACCACAAGGGAAACTGACTGGGTAAATTTCAAATGGTTTGGGGTTGAACAAAGAAAACTTGACTAGAGCGGGGTTTGAACTAACGACCTCCGGATTAACGGTCCGGCGCTCTACCAACTGAGCTATCTAGCCCTATGTTGGCTCAGAGGTTGGCTATCGTGAAAACAAGGTTGACTGATAACAATGTACAGCACAGACATGACAGACGATCTGGGAAGGGGCCGTTGGGCATTTTTCACCTAAACAATTTTTTTCTTCTTCTTTTATCACTTTAATCGTAAACTGAATTTCGATTTTTCAGTTAATTCTCTTAGCACACCCACCCACAATTTCGAGAAAAAAAATATATAGATTTTTAAATATTGATTATCCTGAGTGACCCCTGACGATGTGTACATCATGGGTGATTTTAGGACCAGGGCCTTGCATGTGGATTGGGTTTTCAGGCCCTAGCTTATTGCGTGGGTCTCCCTTCATGCAGCTGGTGTTGTCCTCCCACATTTTAAACTGACATTTCTCCCAACGCCTTCTCTTCACATGTATCTGGTTACAGTGCAAATCACTGTTAAATGTTTCATGTTTCATTAACCAGAGAGATATCATTGGTGATTGGTGACATTAAAAACATGTTTTCATATTTATGTTGGGTAATTGCCAGCGGAGGGGGGCTCACACATTTTGTTATGATTTGTTTCCAATTATAGGGGCATTTTGCCGCCCTCAAGTTTTTCAGTTAAAACCTTTAAATGTCCATTGTGTGAACCTATTGAAAGAATATTTTATAAAAATACAATGAAAATGTCTTCTCATTAACGAGAAGTACAATAACCAAAAACTTTATTATGGGTCAAAGGTCAGCTATACACATAGCCAGTCGTCCCGGCCCTCTGCCCTCCTGCCACGGAAAATGGCAGGCATACCACAAACAGAATGGTTCTCGGTTTACTTTCGTGAAATCATTTCCATCTTATATGGTGGTACAGGGGTCAAGACTGCTGTATCTAAAAGCATGACAATTCATCCAGTCGTGTGACACATGGCTCAACCAGATCCGATCATTTACTGTCATTCATTGGTAACAAAATAATGTAAAACATTATTGTTCAAAAGTGAATTCAAACAAAAGTCAAATGTGCACAATAACTTTGTACGAAAGTCATGTGGTCTGCTCCCACTGTTTACTGTAATTCATTGGTAAAAAAATAATGTGAAACGTTATTGTCCGAAAGTGAATTCAAACAAAGGTCATATGAGCGCAATAACTTTGTTCAAAAGTCGTGTGGTCTGTGCCCACACCGAGTGCCTTGAATATACATGTATCAAATGAGTTCTGGCTAAGGACTTTATGCTTTGCTATCCCCAGTAAATTGCTATCAGCTAACCGGAAGGTGCCCTGTTTTTTTTCCGAGAAAGAGCCATCTCCCTCATAAATGGGAGTAATACAATAATAAAATCCCAGATTTAAAATAATTTCTTTAATTTAGGATAATGTTATTGATATATTGGATCAAGGTTTGCCTTTCTCAACAAACCGTATCACTTGAATTTGTCATTTAAAACATACTGATATCGTTTGTCATGGGGTCTTCGACACTATAGCCCCACGGATTCACTGTCCGAACCACGGCCCATAACTCAGTTTTTAAGAATTTAAATTTTGAGTTGGAGATTCCATCATTCGTACTAATTTTTAACCACTACATATATGTGTATATATATACGTCAAATTTTGTTATTTACTCGTGGATAATTGTAAACAAATCAGAGTTTAATTTGGTCTTGTAATAAGGTTTTTTTTACAGATGGAAATGCAACTAGCTGAATCATCATGTGAATTATTGGTTTCAAATTTTTGATGCAGATAGGTCACATGCATGTCACATGACCCTTTTATTTTTAAATAACCACCTAATCGGCCAATTTTTAAAAATCTTTTTAAGTGGATGTTTATGTTCTACTTCTGGACAATCTTTTTAGTCATGCTTGAGTCAATACTTATTTGTTTTACATGTAACTGCCCTCCCCCCCACCACCACAAAAACAAAATTGCACAACGAGTGTCCCTTTTAAGAAAGGAAAAGTTTGCATATTGCTGGAAAAACAAGATGCCAAAGTCCTGGAGGTTTGTCTATTTATGGCATTGATGAGTCATTGTATGATTTCTGAGAATAAAGCGCGGTTCATACTTCACGCGAAAGCAAAAGCAAAAGCAAAGTGAATTTTCTTGCGTCACAATTGGAAAAAACAGCACGCACCGATTATTAACGCCACCAAAAATTCGCTTTGCATTCGCTTTTGCGTGAAGTACGAACCGAGCTTAACAGTTCACTTGAAGTCTTTTCAGCTTCTAAAGGGCATTCCAATCTACAATCTTACATATTGCAAGATGTTGTTTTGCAATTTTTTGCACTGTTTTTGTTAAGTACAGTCGTCATTTTTGCAGCTTAATAGGAACAAATTTAACACAATCAGACTCCTCATTTGTATTTTTAATGAGTTTATTCCCAATGTACACATGTAGAAATGCACGACTGACGATGTGACATCCAGATCATTTAGTTTTACTTTAAAAATACTAATATATCATGTACATGTTGTTATCCTAAAAAGAGGGGAGAAAACGTCTAAATCATTTGAAGAGGTTTGATACACATGATCTCTTTTGTTCTGAATACGCATTACACAATTGGAAATTAGCAACATACAGAGGAAATATTGGCAACCTGAAAATGTACAGCGGAACAGAGTTGGACCCATAGTGTTAGCCAGAGGGGTGGGTGTCTGGGTGTCTTTTGGACACCCTGTATTAAATTTGGACACCCTGTTTTATCTGTCGTTTAAATGTAACTGTATGGTAAGAGAACACTTTGGACACCCAGTTTTTAAATTTCCAACACATTTGGACACCCTTTTACCAAATCCTGGCACACCCTTTTACCAAATCCTGGCTAAAACTTGGTTTGACCATATATAATGCGAGCTTTTCTTGGGAATCCTTAATTTTGAGGGAAAAACGTCTTGCAGCTTCGAGAATGTACATTCATTGACATTTAAAATAAAACAATGAAACGCAGGTGACATAACTCACAACTTGCACTATTAGATTGAGGATGTAACTGTTTATGGTTGAACATTCTACCTCCATGGTTAAACGATTAACTACATTGGAACACTTAAGTGCAAATGACTGAACAGATGGTGCTTGAATTTGTTTTTATTCAGTATTGTAGTGTAAAACATCTTTGTCAGTTTTCTTTTATATGACTGCTTTTGAATGCTGGTGTAGCTGTGTGCAGGGCCCAATGTCATAGTGCTGCTAAGCACAAGAATTTGCTTAGCATGAAATTTCTTCATTGATAAAAACAGGATTGCCAACCAAATTTCCACGTGATTTTTTTAGGATAAGCAAACAACAGCTGAATACCATTAACAAGCATGCAACACATGGAAATTTGGTTGGTAACCCTGTTTTTATCAAGGAAGAAATTTCATGCTAAGCAAATTTTTGTGCTTAGCAGCTCTATGAAATTGGGCCCAGAACATCTAGTTGCATTGTAAATGTGCAATGTTGACATGTGAACATGAGGGGGAAACATTTCCACGACTCTGGCACTAAATGTTGGTGTACCGCAGAGATCAGTTTTAGGTGCACTGTTCTTTATCAGCTACATGTACTGTATACCAGTAATCTACCACTTTGAATCCCCCCCCCAAAAAAAGCCAGAAAACTGTAATGTATTCATGTATGCAAATGACTCAACATTAATATGTAGTTCTTCCAATGTTAATAAGAACAAATAACTTGTGGACGCCATCTTGGTTTTAGATACTTATGAGCTCTAAAATCTCGAAATCATGATTCTATCGGATTCCTCGTTCCTCAAAACATATGTTTAGACACTTTATTTGTATTTACAGCATGTCTGGTTCCATAGTTATGATAAGATTTTAAAATGGCAGCCAATTTGGACACTAAATTTGATTTCGGAAAGAGCTCTTGGGGGGATTTTTTGATATTGTTCCTGGACTTATCGTGAACAAAAAATCAGCTTTTCATGAGCTATTTTCAGGTTATGCTCTTGGCCTACCAGCACAGGGATCATCAGGGTTTGCCCTTAAATTGTTTTGGTAACTAGCCAGCAGGACCAATTACATGTAGATTGCTGTTTCACTACAGCTTTTTCACTAGTCCATATTTCATATATAATATGTAGCTGGATGCTTTCCAACACTTGGCTGGTTTCTCAGGTGTTTTAACTGGCATTTGGCCAGCGGACCATAGTAAATGGAGAACCCTGATCATGATTGGTCAGTTGTCTCCTCGTGCAACCATCGAGCCGTCTGATTGGATTGCCTAGGAATGATATTGGACTGCTGGCCCAACAATTGTACACAGTTTTGCATTTTTAATTGAAACGGTACAACGTGGGAGTACGATGTCATTATCACTTTCTCTGCATGTAGCTTTATTGTTGTTATTGGAAGCATTTGCAGAGGCTTTCTCTAAAAAAGTTAATGGTTTGCTCCCTGTGTTGTGGTTGAGTTACAATGCACCTCATTCCTTGAACTCTTGCACAAATTGGAGGGAAAGCCAGCTGAATTATTGGATGCATAGCACTGGCAGGCAAATTGGGTTGATGCGTAGACAGCCAAGACAAAACACTGACAATAATCCTCAATTTAAACCCCCCCCCCCCCACCTTGATGCCTTAGTGGTCAGCTCTCTAACAGAAAGTGTAATGTCAAAGATACCACATTGGTAGATGTAGATCCTTTTACTGATATTCAAGAAAAAATATATTTGTTTCCCACATATCTATGACAAAGGTTTGCAATTGATGTAAATCCAAACACTGAAGGTGTCTGTACAACAAAAATGAAAAGGTGTTCAATGGTTTCCGGCTCTGTTTTGTACAGTGGGCATTATTCAACTAATTGTTAATTTGGGTATGATCCATATAGGTGTAGTTTGGCAACCAGTCACGACGTCATCGTTTCCCTCATAAGCCTTTATCTGAGAATAGTTAGATAGACGCTTTCACGGAAACCGGATTTCAAAAGATTTCTGTCTGCCTTAATATAGAATACAGCCAGAAGCAAACCAGACTATCCACAGTTTTCTCTCAGAATTGACAAGCTCTTACTTATCTTTGCTTACCCATTGTCACATGGGGAACTATAAAAAAATATTCATTGTTAAGATGAACACGCAGGTATGCTTGTAATTTTTTTTCTGACGCCAAAACTCTTTTTCTTATAACGCAAGATATTTTGAGCAAATCCTGTTGCAAAGCTTCCTTGTAACTCAAGAAAACGAAACTCTTAAGTCGTGATTCCGTTTCCCTGGGAGTGAAACATGAGAACGACGCTCCGAGACGTGGAGAGAAAAACCCTTTTTTGGATAGTTCTAGTAATCAAGTGAATGGGTATTGTTGTCCTTCTTCAATCCTCACTCTGTGGTTGAATATATGAATATAAAAAAAAATAACAAAATAACAAAAACTGTTTCCGAGAGGATTGAATGTGATACAGCGTATACAGTATCCATGCATTGACCATCGGCTCCATGGGTGCGTTCATTTCCGCTGTCCTTTACACGTGGCTTTAAGAGATGCCTTCTGATCGTTAATTCAGTCATCGTATACATGGAAATAGAAGTCTGCATTCGTGCCGTCATCTTCTGTAAAACATTAACGACTATCTATGACATCCTCGAGAAAGGAACTGTTTTATTTATGCGTCATTTTCCCCCTTCAAAATGACCCTTTTACGCGTGTCATCTCTGCCTTCTTTGAAGACAGGTGAATTTATGAATTTGAGACTCACCGCATCACAGTGGAAAGGGATCTCCCTTTAAGGGTTGTTGTTGTGCTTGAGAAGAAGTTCTTGGAAAAGGCCCTGAGTGTATTTAATATGATTAGCTGGGTATTACTTGAATGCCAAGGAATGAGCTATGAGTGCTTGTGTGGTGGGCAGGGGGTCGGTCAGGTGGGAACCGGTTTTAGCTCCATGATGTAACGCAATAAAGGACAGTATTCTGTACATTCCCAAAGTGTGAGGCTGAGTGCACCACTTTAAAGGAAAGTTACAATCTTTTTAAACAATTTTTTTTTTTTTTATATAGATTTTTTGTTTCATTTCACATTGAACTGTGTTAAGTCCCAATAATAGCCGACAAAAATGTGTTATTCTTTTATGTATCATTTCTAAGAACAAAATCTAATAGAAATTATGTTTTTTGGTCCGGATTTTCCTCTTTCTTTTTCAATACCTTAAAAAAAAATATATATCTCTTTGCCTTCAAAGTTTGTTAAAAGACAGGAACTGACCAGTATTAACCACTTCACTTTGGTATAGAAAAATCTTTACGCAATTTTATTTTTCGGAACTTTGTAATTTGTTGTTGTTGAGAATATTGTTGTCACTATGAAACCCTGACTAAATAAAATAAAGACAACAAACATTCGTATAAAATGCACCTGGATTTTTTGTTCTCTTCTGATCAATTTTGGAGTATCTTACCGTGAATAGGGCCAAACCTTAGCCGTAAGCCACAGCCCGATAATCAGGCATGGTATGCTGGAATCTTGGACATACCTCCAACACACTGAATACAATGTACAACAAAAGGACAAAGGTCTGGAATACAATGAAAAATAATGGTAGTAGCCTATCAATCTCTCGTAATCTTTGTTTGTGCAACAAAAGGACAGTATTCTTGAATGGGGGATTACATGACCCCCCCAAAAAAGGGATATTTTGAGCACGAATTCCAGTACCCTTTGTTACTCTTTCTATGGGGGAAATGAAGCATAGCATGGTAGGAGCATGCCAATGGTTTGTCCAGGGGTTTGTATACATGTCAGCAGGGGTCGATTGTCCTAGGCAATGCTAAGAGATAGGACTAGTTCTAAGTACTGGTCCAAACTTAGGACTAGTCCTATCTCTTAGCATTGCCTAGGACTAGTCCTAAGTTAGGAAGAGTTTTGTGAAATCGACCCCTGGTCAACTGATGGCAACTAAACAGGGAGTTGTTCCAGGCATTTATAACATCAACCATATTTCTACCTATAAAATATTTTATGTTAAACCAATGTGAAGTGGTTATGGGAAGAATGACAGAGCTCATTGTTTGTGCCCAAACCACAACATGGTGCAATTTAACATTAGGGGTGACATAGAGAGTCTGTAACTTCTCCAAAATGTAACATTCTGGAAGTTCAAAGCTCGATCAAAAGGAGACACCAATTATTTTCCAGTAGTTTTCCGTTTTGTACGAGTATGGTCAAACCTCTGACACTGTGGTCAACAGGAGAGTTTGTTTGGAATATTGTCAGTATTTCGGAAGTTCAAGGTCACTTTCTCTACTCAGAAATGAGGTTGAGCCAAAAGAAAAATGTGTTAAAGGAAACCAGCTGTTAACATGTACAGATAGACATGTCTGTAATAATCTAGTGTTGTGTATAGATTCGATTTAATGTGGTCACATAAAGTAATTCGGTTTGGTTTCTTCTACTTTTTTTTAATCTATCAGGGTCCACTACCGAAAACGATCAGTCATTTTTGGCAAATGGTCTGGGAACAGGATAGTAAAGTAGTCATCATGCTCAACAATATCGTAGAAAAAGGAACGGTAAGTCGTAGAATACATTTCATCTAATGCATGGTGTCAGCCCAAGGGGCATATCACAGTGTCCTGTAGACGTCCTGATTTGAATTCCCAAACGTCACCTTGCTCCTTTTATTTAATTTCTTTAAAGGAACATTACAGAATTGGTAAGAAAAAAACTTGTAAAATATACTTTTGATCACAGATTTACATCAAACTTACACGGTCTAATGATGATGATAGTAGAAAACATCCCTTGAAATATTTCTGTCTGAAATGCCATATTTGATGAAAATGAATAAACTAATTTCCTATTGGAGTTTATCGCTCAGTGAGCGTTTTATTCATTTGTTGAATCTATATGATTTCATGCAAATGTGTAATCGGTTTTTCACTATTTCTCGTGACCCAGATGGCCGATCGATCTCAAACTTCTACAGGTTTGTCAGTTTATGTATATGGTGGATTACATAAAGTGCTTACACTGCCAGCTACTGTTTTGTTAGCAAAAACCAATTCTGTAATGTTCCTTTAAGTTCTAGACATCTTGATTTGATTTGAATTCCCAAACGTCACCTTGCTCCTTTTATTTAATTTCTTTAACATGAACATGTAAAAGTGTTTTAAACGTCAAATATTTTGATGCACTCCAATTCAAATTGTGTAAATATTCAAGCAGGATATTTTTGCCCGCTGCAATGGTGGTGAAAACAGAGCCGGGAGGGTCAAAGCCATTCTCTTAACTCTTTGCAGTCGCCTGTCCATTAATACTTTGTTACTAATCAAAATAGTGTGAAGGATTGTGGACTTTTTCTTGAATTTCGTTTACAAAAGCTACTGAATCAGGAGACCACAAGTTCGATAATGTATGGAAAATCAATTTTATTTTACATTTACAGGTGCTTTGCATTAACTTATTCTGTCTGTGTTGTGGTTTTCACCTTTAGGTTTCACCTTGCAAAAACTTTTGCAGCTAGCTGGTACTACAAGAGTAGTCTATTTGTTGGAAGAAGAAAAAAAAAACAATGCTCTGTCAACCATTTATTTTTCACCTTTCTTTAAGTAAACAAAAACTGTTTTTTAAAGCATTTTAATATAAAAAAATGTTTGAAGAAAGCGTGAGACTTTTTAGTAAATTCTTGCCAATCCACGCGGACTAGTGTAAAAAAGCTTGCGGACTACTCATGCGCCTGGTTTTGAATACTGCGTGTAGTCTAGCTGGCATGTAGAATTGCAAAATGCCTACATGGACAAAAGTTGTAAGCAATCCAAGAGAGCAGATTGATGGAGGAACGCTAAATAAATTTAAATTCTAGTCAGCGTGATCATTTCAGAAACCTTAGGATATATTTAAAGATTCTTTTTTAAAGTACGGATGAATTAACGTAACCAATGCCGCATTCTATCCACTTGCTGCTATTTCTTCTTTCTCTCAGAGGAAATGTGCCCAGTACTTCCCCGTAAACCAAAAAGTGACGATACCTTGTGAAGAGTCAGACCTCCAAGTCGGCCTGCTGAGAGAAGATGAACATTCCTTTTATACCGTCCGAACGCTGGAGCTCAAAAACAGAAAAGTAAGACTATCATCTTTGAAGCCTCGAAAATGCACCAGTCTCCTGGGCCCAACTTCATAGAGATGCTTAATGCACACAAAGTAGCTAAGCGCAACCAAATTTTGCTAACCAGAATGTGGTCCCCAGCCAAAATGGCGTTTCTCAAGTACAATCTGTGACTGGTGTCCTGCTAATTTTTCGCTTTAGCAGAAAATTGTAGAGCAATATTTGTCTTGAGCTTACGCAGCTCTATAAAATTGGGCCCTTTCTCTATATTGATGCCCTGTCAATTGTATAGTGCATAAACCAGAAAGTGAGATGGCGTTCTGTGAACTTCATTGAGGTAACACAGTTGCCCTTGTGCCCCTGATTTTTTCCTTGGTGCCCCATCTTCCTTGAAAAGGACAATCAAGTCAGAAAGACTGTGAGCTTTTATCAAGGAATTGTTCCATGTGTGTTGGCGTGTGTCTTTTTTAAGTTAATCAGTGTTGTTTTTACTTCATTTACCTAGACATATATCTTGCAAACTTAAGAGTTTTTATTATTTTTTATATCTACATCAGGGGCCATTGTATTTTCCTTTGTAACCTTGTAGTTTGTCCGTGAAAAATACAGTACAGTTAATAGTAATAGTATGCAGTTCTCAAAGAATTAGTTGAAGTGAGTATTAGTTAGTACAAGCTGAAGTGAAATACGGGAAAAAATATTGCGCTTCTGCGTCTCATATCTAACAAGACGGAATGCTGAGTAAGACACACAGCTGATTTCTCCAAATTCCCGATCGTGCTTGCTGATAATGAATTTATCTTCAAGCTTCAGCTTAAAATAGCGCAATATGCAGAGTTAGAGCAGGGCGTTAGAACAGGGTTTGAAATGGGCCGTACTAATTAGGTTAATATCGCACTCTTGTTGCTATGGATCGACCAATCAGATTTGATACACATTGGATTGAGTTTGCTTGAAGATAAAGCACTTTATCACTCCCGAGGGGGTCTCAAAGGGCTCCTTATTTTTTACGACCGATATGCTGAGGGTATGTTTGAGTTCTGAAGCCAGTTTCTATACATTTAGCACCTTGTCAGGGTTTACAAAGACCTTTAATAAAAAGACACCCTTTGGAGGAATTGCCAGTGTATCTCGGGGCCAATTTCATAGAGCTGCTTAAGCAGGAAATATTGCCTAACAATTTTCTGCTAAGCAAAAAGGAGCAGGGTACCAGTCATAAATTGTACATGTGTCATGGTAGTTTGGTTAGTAACCTCATTCTGGTAAGCATATTATTTTGTGCTTAGCTATACTTTTTTGTGCTTACGCAGCTCAATGAAATTGGGCTCTGGGCTGGATTGCAGCAAGTAGTCTCTAACCGGTCTCTGTCTATAGCCGACTAACTTGAGGCACACTTAGACAGTCTATAGTTACAGACCGATTTGCAGTAGCACCTTCTATATTTTTAGCCTTTCATAAATCTTAAGCCTGCATTTAGCTGGCTATGATCGGTCTTTGTTTTGTTTTTAATCATGGCGCTACATCTGTAGTTGTTGAAGATTTCATGCAAAGAGCCCTATGATGAGAACTATATTTAATAGCATTAACTGAGTCTGTAATTTTGTCACAGGTTTTTTTATTTTCCCTCCAATATCACCAAATTGCTTAGCTGTGACTGCAGAATCTCTCTGCAGTTCATGTAACCCTCTACAATCGCCAACTTCTCTGTTTAACTGCAGGCTGGTCGCCTAGCGTTTGACTTTTGTTTACCTTAAAAGCCATTGTCACTGTGACAGTGTGCTACGGATAATGGTGGCCATCATAACTAACAAGCTTAGGAATTCTTGTTTGTGCATGTATGCCACGCTCCTCACGTGACTTATCTAAGACCGGCCTTTTGCAAGAGGCTTAACGACTGACTAAGCTAGGCTGTCTAAGGCGGATAGCCGGCTATAACTGACTGGTCTTAGACCGCTGGCTAAGACCATTTGATTGCAACCCGCCCCTGATCAGTGCTTTGATGACCCCCTTGAATTGTTTCAATGAAAGTGTAGAGTTTCCTCATAAAGATTGTCCCTTGCCGTAAAGCCTAATGATACTCTCCCACACAGCAACGTTTGCTTTTTGTGTCAACCAAGGACTTCCTATTGTTTCTTTCTATTTTAATGTGAAGTGGTGCATGTATTATTCTCCATTGTGAAAGGAGGATGTATGTCCCCTTTTGTTTTAAGTCATCAGTTGGAATATGGAAACTCATACGCAAACACATTTAATTTTGTGACTTCTATTGTTTCCTTAATTTCACTCTTTTTTATTAGACCTTTTGTTTATATTTTACTATTCTTATTTACCCAAATAACTGAGTGGAAGTTGTTTTTCTGTCCATCTTATTTGTCAAAATTCACCTTCTATTTTATCTGTTATTGCAGACCAACGAAACTAAAGGAGTCCTCCAACTTCACTATACAAAGTGGCCAGACTTCGGGGTGCCCAAGTCACCAGAGGCCTTTTTGAAATTTCTCCACCACGTCAGGCAAACAGGGTCATTGGCAGATAATGTTGGTCCCCCTGTCATTCACTGTAGTGCCGGCATTGGAAGGTCTGGTACATTCTGCTTGGTAGATACGTGTTTAGTATTGGTGAGTACAGCTTCACTTTCCCAGAGAGGCCCGATTTCATGATTAAATAGCTGTGGGGAATCAGCAACAGTAAGTTAAATGATCTGTTTTTCTGCTGAAAAGTATTTATGTGATAAATCAGCGAAATAAAATTAGGCTCACTGCTTAATTTCATGAAGCAGATAACACCAATACACTCAGTACAGAAAGGAAACCTTGCCTAGAGAGGCTCGCTACTCACTACACAGGACTCGCTACATGCTACCCCACTACACAGGACTCGCTACATGCTACCCCACTACACAGGACTCGCTACATGCTACCCCACTACACAGGACTCGCTACATGCTACCCCACTACACGGACTCGCACTGTACCACTACACGACTCGCTACAATCTACCCCACTACACACTCGCTACATGCTACCCACTACACAGACTACGCTACAGTACCCCATACACAGACTCGCTACATGTACCCCACTGCACACTTACCACTACACACTACCAATTACCAACTACACACAGCCTGCTACACACTACCACTACAAACACCTACAATACATACCTTACCCGCTACACTACAAACACACAACTACCACTACCAAACACTGCTACACATACGCATACCAACTACAAACACCCTACAAATACCAACTACAACTACAAACAGCCCGCTAAAACATCAACAACAGCCTACAAAATACCAACTACAACAGCCCGCTACAAACAGCCTGCTACAAACAGCCGCTACAAACTACACACTACCAATTACCAACTACAAACAGCCCGCTAAACACCACATGCTACCAATTACCAACTACCCACTGCAAACTACACACTACCAGCCACAAACTACACACGACCCACTACACACTACCGCTTCACACTATCCACTACACACTATCCCTTTTACACTACCTGTTACACACTAACTGCTACCCACTACCTGCTACCCACTTCACACTACCCGCTATTACCCGCTGCACAACCGTCAATTATGTAAGCGGATTTTGTTTCTGTTTTTAAAGTTTGGTAGCAAAAGACACAGGTTTGTTGTGTCCAAACCTTCAGTCTTCTATTTATTGCAGTGTAGCGAGTCTATAAAATCTAACACATTGGGTTTTCCAGTGTTTTATCTGAAAAAGAAAAAGAGAAGACCATTACCCCTTTGTTCAGTTTTGATTTTGTTTTTATTTAACCGCACATTTGATTTCAAAACAAACCATCACACTGACTTACCTTTACATTAAGAAGTGAGCTGAACATTTTCCAGGTATTGTTTGGTTACATTCTGACTTCCTTAGCATTCAATGCAAATAAGTGTTTGAAGATCTTATATTCTCATCTTGTTAATTCTTACAGATTGAAAAGAATGGACATACGAATGGACTCAGCGTTAAAGAAATCTTACTGGAAATGAGAAGATGCAGGATGGGTTTAATACAAACACATGATCAGCTTCGGTTTAGCTACCTTGCTATACTAGCTGGTGCTAAGGCTATACTAGAAGGCAATGGACTTGGATCATTAGTATTGGAGGTTAGTAAAGGGTTCAATACAAACACGTGGTCAGCTTCGGTTTAGCTTCCTTGCTATACTAGCTGGTGCTAAGGCTATACTAGAAGGAAATGGACTTGGATCATTAGTATTGGAGGTTAGTAAAAGGTTCAATACAAACACGTGGTCAGCTTCGGTTTAGCTTCCTTGCTATACTAGCTGGTGCTAAGGCTATACTAGAAGGAAATGGACTTGGATCATTAGTATTGGAGGTTAGTAAAGAGTTCAATACAAACACATGATCAGCTTCGGTTAAGCTACCTTGCTATACTAGCTGGTGCTAAGGCTATACTAGAAGGCAATGGACTTGGATCATTAGTATTGGAGGTTAGTATGGAGTTCTTAAGCCTGCTGAGGTTCTTGAACCTGTTGGAGTTCTGAAGCCTGTTGAGGCTCGTAAGCCTGAAGGGTTTGTATAAAGAGTTCAATACAAACACATGACCAGCTTCGGTTTAGCTTTTGTGTGCAAAACCAATTGGGACATTGTAAAAGTCCAAACAATGGGAGAACAAAGAGAAGTCTTCAATATACTGGTTTGACAAATGTGTGTGTGTGTGTGAGCTTGTAGTGACATTCAAACGAGGACTTACAACAAAAGGGACAAAAGGTCCACGTTTGCTAACACAAAGGAAAACAATGGGGTCCACGTTTGTCAGGACAAAGAGTTGAACAAAGGAGGGTCCATGATTGGAGGTCATTACACACTTGTGTGTGTGTGTGTGTGTCTACCCTTTAAAACCGAGGACTTTAACAAAAGGGATCCGGGTGTTTTGACAGAGCGAGGAAGTTCTCGCTTGGCTTTCGTGTAGAAAAACCAAAGAGGACTTCACTAAAAAAAGTAAGTTCAAACAATGGGAGAACAAAGAGAAGTCCTTGATTTATGGGATTCATAAACATGTGTGTGGGCTGACGGAAGGGCATATGTGGGGTCCTGACAACAATGGAACACAGGACCCCACAAGGTCATTTCAATAGGAACAATTGGACCCCACAAGGGAATTCTTCAGAAAAGAGAATAATAGAACAACAATAGCAGTACCCCACAAACTGGATCCGTACAGCTGTGTGTGTGTGTATGTGTGTGTGTGTATCGGTGGCGGTCGGGCAGGGGCTATCCAAGACATCCTTGGTAGATAGGGCACTCTCATGCAGTCCACTCCGTCACTTCATGAGACGAGGAGGGAATGTTGAAATACCAGACCCTGGCTGGTCTTACAGCAGTAAGACAACTCTGGGACATTCCACAGTTTGGTTGCTCCAACTGATCACCAAATGATGTGAGTTTGTAGTGACATTCAAACCGAGGACTTACAACAAAAGGGACAATAGGTCCACGTTTGCTATCACAAAGGAAAACAATGGGGTCCACGTTTGTCAGGACAAAGAGTTGAACAAAGGAGGGTCCACGATTGGAGGTCATTACACACTTGGGTGGATTTGTTCATGAACTGCAGATTGCACTGAACATCCCCTTTAATTGTACAGGTTTAGACCACTTCAGTGAAGTAAACTTAAATCTTTTTACCTGATTGATCTCCCGTTGAAATAGGAAGGGGAACACGAAGCCCCACCTCCGCTGCCAAGGAAAATAAAGCGCCCTCATTCACCGGAGGAGCAAGATGGGAATGATGCGAAGGCATCAAGACAAGAAGACAGTAATGATGTCAAAGCACACAGTTATGACGGTAATCCTGGTGCTAGGTAAGAAAACACTACAACTGCTCCCATCAAATGAAAATATTTTTTTTTACATTTTTTTTAAAAGTGTCCTTAATGCATACGTCAAATCAGCATGTAAAGAGCATTTTAACGGTGTTGCATACTTAGGAACGCAAATTTAAAAGGTAGTACATTCCAACACAATCATTACAGCTTTGACTTTCCGAGACCATAACTGCCAATAGTTTTTTTGCGACTGTACTACTGCTGTAAGAGCTGGGCCTGATTTAAAAAAACTGCTATGATTAGTCTTTAAGTACAAGTTAGATAAAAACAGGGCTAGAATTTTGGGGAAAAACCCACAAGACCGCAGGGCTTGTAGCTCAAACTGTTTACTGGACCGGAATTTTAAGTACAAGACCAGAATTGAAGTGAGAAGAAAAAATGCCTACACAGGTTAATAATCGAGCTGTTTGAATATGAAAAAAGCACTAAGAGAAGATTTACCTCATTGTATATTATGGGTAAGTAGTCTTTGATAATCAACAGAATTGTGTTGATCCGATTGAAAACAAACACTAGACTGCCGGACTTGTCCGGACCTGAGTTTACTGGCCCGATGCTAAAATCACTGGCCTCGGGCCAGCGGTCCAGTGTAAAATTCAAGCCCTGTGATAATAAATCTAAATTTCTTTTCGCAAAATGTGATGTGACAATACAGAATACCAGTTGGGAAAATTTATCCTAGTATGAATCTTATACCGTATCGGAATCGGTGGATTTAGCCGCGGCTACAACTGTTGCTAATGGCATTGCTAAGTGCGTCCTATACTTTATCGCATGATGATGCTGCCAAATAGCCGTAGCCGCAGCTGTAGCCGTAGCCGTACCTGCCAATTTGGACACGGTCAAAGCTCTTAGAGAAAATCGGGGCTCTATTTCACGAAGATCGTAAGATGTTTGACAATCTTAATTGATATGCAAGTTGTGATGTCACGATACAAACCACTCTGGCAATATTAAAAATGCATCTTAGATGAGTCTTAGTGCTTTGTGAAATCGAGCCTTGGACACATTTGAAGAGAATTGGAAGAGCTTAGAGTTTAGTCCAGGCATGATGCTTCACGGAGGCAACAGAGGCAATTGCCTTCGTTGCCCCTGGTCATTGCCTTGGTGCCCCTTGAAATGCTCCAATAGAAGTTTACAATTTCCTCATAGAGGTTCCCCTTTACCAAGGAGAAAACGCCTTGGTGCCCTTGCCCTATCAAGAAGGAAGCATCAGGCCTGGGTAGTCTCTCTTAACATGTAAGATCAACGGCCAAATATGAGTGTCAGGTACTGGGGCAGGGACATGTTTATCATCTAAGCTTGATGCAAAGCTGGTTTCCAGGCTGCAGTTCAGACACCACCATGGGAGTAAAGTTAGAGCTGAAACAGCATAGAGCTGAAACAGCACCTGACTATTTTGAACGGAGCTTCAGTTGGTTTCCGCAGCCATGTGTGGCACACAAAAAACTGATGGAGCGTTATTTGAGATTGAGCTTGGTTTAAGTTATTTCTGCTTGAATACTTTAATGGATATTCCTAACTTATTCTTGCAAAACTAGTCTGGAAACAGTGGAGCTGCGTTTGCTCCGTTCAAATAAACAGCAATGATCAAGGGACCACACAGCATTATTGTGTCAACAAGCAATGACGTGTGTAAAATGTAAGATGGTTATACTTCTGCAGGCAAACTCAAATAACTTTAAAAGTACACAAGTTCCCATAGACTCATTTCATAGGATCGTTAAATGTTTGTCTTGAAGCCTACTTATGCTTTTCCCAGAACTGCTTGTAGACAATCAAAACGTAGCAGAAATGGTCTAGCAAAAAGAAACTGACCACTTTTATGCATTTTGGATTTTATCAGAGACATTTGATTATTTCTTTTTTGACTTTGTGGAACTTTTATCGAAAAAAGCAGTGGCCAAAATATTTTGAATATTGCTATTTCACAGTACCGAGACAGAGCTGAGACGGCGGAACCGAGAAGATCGAACCAGAACCATCAAAGAAAAAGTGGCGGACATGAGAAGTAAGCAGAAGAAGAGTGAATGGTGGCAGAGACACAAGTCCATCTTCCGCTACCTGGGGCTAGGGCTGGGGTTGGGGTTAGGGGTCTGCACTTTCTTCTTGTATCGTTGGTTCTACGGGGGAGCGTCCCATCCGTCTCCTTTGCTGATCCCCTCGCTGTTACGCTTGGGGAGTAAGGAGCAAAATTGTTCTGGAATCCCTCTGGGCTTGTTTTTTTCTACTCCTCCAGGCACTCTCATTGATTGGTCGTTGACTATCGCCCAGGTGTGTAGCTTGCATTTGTGGTGAATGCATCTGAACAGTACAATGTTACTTCTGTATGCAGTTACTGCACCAGTCATGTGGTTTTGAATGATCAGACAGGTTGACTGTGGGCGAAAGGTTATTAGGTGGTTTACTTCGATTATTTGGTATTGAAGGTGCTTTCTGTTGTATTTATTATCAACTTTAAGATGCATCTCTTTGGCATCTTCAAGGTGCACTTCCTTGCATGATACTGTCTTCAAGATGCATTGAATCCTTTGTGATGATCCCTCTATTGTTCATACATGTATCCCCTTCTCTTAATGATGTCCTTTTTCAACAACCAAAGAGGCCACCAATATTCTTTGAGGTTATTCTTTATAGATTTGCTGGTGTTGGCCCCACTACAAGTTCCGGTTGTGGATATGACCATCGATCATGTACATTGTAGTTCAGGCTCATTGCATTGCAATTGCAACACGCAACACTCAATGACTTCAACTGTCAGTTACAAATTATACTGGGTTTATGGATGCCACTCGGCCTTTTACCCTTGTTTGGACCAGAAAGGGTGTCTTAATGGAACTAGCAAGATTTGAGTTCTTTACGAGGCGGAAATGATATCAGTTTTCTTGTGATTATTAGACATAAAAAAAAATGGAATATGCAAAAATATGCAGATACACGTGTGCTCCGAGGATGTTTGAGTTCAGCTGTGTTGGATTCACGTCGTGTAAGGAGGTTTGTGGTAGCACCATGGAAAGATCCCCGTTGTGTGTTGTGTTGGTTCTAAAAACGAGCCGGTGGTGTCCATCGGTTTGTTGGTCATAGTGTTAGCTGTAAACCTTTAGACGACTTCCAGGAAAATATATTTAATGGATTAGCTCAGGCAAAACATAAATTGAGTATTTGCACACAGTAGACATTTGTAGAAAGCTCCAACCTCCTGAAGAATATATACATATATATCATATCATATATATATATCTCAATATATATATATATATAGATGAACTTCTTTTGATACTAAAACTCAAATAATGATATGTTGCTGAGTTGTGAAGTGTAAATAATAGTGTATATACCAGTTTGTTTTAAAGAGAAAAGTACTAGCTGTACTGTGGAGTTTGAGGCCCATCGCTTGGATTATTTACATCCTCATTTTGTTGTTACTCCCAAACCAAGAGATTTCTTGCATACTAAAGGTCATCCCTGGTTTTGCTGTAAATTTGAACAATTTAAAGACTGTTCTAGCCTTCCCTTTCAATTTCCGTGCCCCGATGTTGGAATCAGTTCAGTTTAGGAAAATTGTTCACAAGTTTGTTGTCGTGAGCACCATTCAATGATGTCCATTCACAGAGAAAATATAAAGATATTTTTTTTTTACAGAGAGCACCGATGCTTTTTAATTGTATCTTGTGAAATTTAGTCAGGCATTGTGTCCTGAACAGATATCAAACTTCAAAGCCGTTCTGTTTAAGTGTGGCTAGATACTCCAAAAAGTATAGCGCCATCTATGTTTCTAGGTTCAGCAAAATAATACAACAGAGAGATTTGTTTTTATTCAGTGGATCGGGAAAAAGTTGCATACGGCATTGCACTCCAGCTGATATTTAACCAAGTGAGATTTTGAAAACTGAACAAGCCTGAAGTTCCATCTTTGAAGAGGCAAGGCCATTTTCATTTTGCAAAGGGCACTCCCATCGCCAAATCTTAAAGTCTAAGGCAAACTTTTTTAAGGGGCGCCAAGGCCAAGACAAAGACCAGGGCATGGTCTCTGTGGTCTCTATGTGTTTCCAGGCTTGACTGAATCAAATCACTGTAAAATGTTTTTATGCAAAAGATTCAATCCATGTTATCAAGCCTCCACAGGCAAGTTTCTTATTCCTGCTCTTTCCCTTGTGTCCCTCGACACAAAAGCAACAATCACTGAAACAGTTTTTACTTTCTCCAAGATAGAGCACAACGGTTTTGGCTACAACGTGATTCAATTTTCATTCATGGAAATATGACTTCTTGCTTTTCAATGAATCCCAAAACTGTTTAGAGTTGTCATGTTTTTATTCACTGTATTGTCATTGTATTGTAAAACAAAGTGAATGGCTAGAGTGTGTTTACTTGTGTAATTATGTTGGGTACACTATTTGAAAGCTTACATGAGTGTAAGTCATTTGAGAAAAGTTATTTGATCTGGTAAGATTTGTTGAGAAACTGCTGGTTGTAGAATCGGTGACGAATCACTGCCAGGTAAGCCGTGTCCAATTTGGAACAAACTTTCGAAAATGTGTCCAAGAAATCGGCCACGATGTTGACACGTTGGATTTGGTTTTACACCTTTTTAAGTATTCTAAATTTTGAGCAGATTTGTGAAGTTTGCAATCTGGAGAGGTTTTTGATGGCCTTGTGGACTGGCGGAAACATCTCAGAATGAATTACGGTAGCTTTGAAAAGTATTGTCCAAGGCCAAGGTTACCAGTCACATCCCAAATATGTCGCATTATTGCACCCCCACCCAAAGCTAAAGTTAAAAAGGATTTTTGTTCTCTCTGTAAAAAAAAACCCAACTGAAACAAGAACATCGATAAGACGTTAATTTTCTTGGCTAGTAAGTCAAAGTGTCAGTTTTACCACCTTTGAGTTTAATTTGCGTATGCTTTTTTGAGTAATTTAGCCATCTTTGCAGCTTGTAATTTAGCCATCGTTACAGCTTCAACAAAAATATTTTTTGAATTGATATTATATCAAAGTGTGAATATATGATATTTTCTATTTTATATAAAACAAAACAGTTGTTTAAAGTGTTGTTAGAGTTACTTTATTTTGTATGATTGAGAACTTTTGGATTTGTTTCGTTTGATAGAAGTTCAGTTTAGGAACATAATTTCTTTGAGTGTGTTTTAGTCGAAGTGACCACCAAATGTTCATTTAAAAAGTTAAAAGTGAAATTATTCTTTCTTTTTTTATTGGTGTTTAATGAAATGGACTTTGTAACTAAATACTGAAAACTTCAACAAAGCAGCGTAAAGATTGAGTTATATTTATCGTGAAACAAGAGGTGTAAGTAAAACGTCATAAGTACAGATCTCATATTAATTTGAAATGTCATCAACTTTTTAAAAACCATTCACAAGATAGATGATCTTGTGCATGATGAATATGCCTTCACCTACCAGACTATTTTGGTAGAGCTTAATGTATGCTTGGTGGATTCTGTTTCCCCAAACAGAATGTTATATTATATTGATTGAAACCAGTTCCCATCTAGGTTTAGCTTTTAGCGAAAACAGTTAGCAAGTAATGTTTTCTGCTCAGCTGTTCCCCACCTCAGTGGAAGGAGAAAATTAAGGGCAGGGCCCAATTTCACAAAAGTGTTAAGCAGAAAACACTGCTTAGCAAAAAATAAAAATGAGTGGGGCACCAGTCATACCAATGTAAACTCCATGAAATGTTGGCTGGCTACCTGTTTCTGCTTAGCCCTATTTTTCTGTGCTTAGCAAGTTTGTATGTGCTTACAGGCTTTATGAAAAGGGCCCTGGGCCCATGTTCGTTAAGCTGGTAAACAAAACAAACGTGCTCAGCACAAAAAAATGGCGTTATGAAATTGAGCCCTGGTTTGTTGGTTTGTGACTTGTAATAAGATGGGAACACAGAAGGCATTTTGGGGCCCCCTTTAGGCCAGTCTTTGTAGTATAATATTTTAGTATACAGCACATTTATAGCACCATCTATCTAGTGACTATTATTACACAGAGTCAAGTGGGACGTGAACTCCCAGCAGTCTTGAGACCGTTAGTTGGAGAGGTGTGGATGGGGGTTATTTATAATAGGACAGTTGTTTATACTTGTTTCATATCAAGCACGATCCCAAGAGCAAGAACAGTGTACAGTAAATGAGTTATTTTCACAACTATTCCATAAGTGCACTTATACCGTGAAACACAGTTAGCTGAGTCGAAGCTGTTTGTAAACCCCTTTAATAGATGTGACCGACGTAATAATGTCAGTTGTGCATGAACAGTTTGTTGAATTAGTGACGGTGTGATTTGATGATACAGACTGCAAACCGTTCCTGGATTTTTCTTGGGTTCCATTTGCCAGTCGCAACGTCATTCTCTGTCCCTCTGTCATCAGCTTGGACTGATAGATCAGTTGTGTACAAAAGACCACTGAATTTTTTTTGAACAAATACCTGTTTATCGGTGGCTAAATAAACTTGGTAACATATAGGGAAGCGATTGGAGTATACATTTTTGGGCTTAGGGAGGCTTTTAAAAAAAGAATTAAGGTACAGCATTTATTATGCTGGCTAAATGTCTTGTCGATAGCTGTCTGATGCAAACATTATAGACAGTCAATCTGTGAACATTTTAGGTTGTTATATTCACGTTCTAATACCAGGTAAAAGGCCTTGTTTGCTTTCTCTGTCCAATTTGTTTTCTTCTTGCTGTGCCCGATTTTCCCCTACTGTTTTGACTAAATTTGGGAGGGCAGTTGCCCCCTCACTCCTGCCCCCTTGGTCATGTGCCTATGGTTCGTTGGTTCACTTCAGAGAAAATAGTATACTACCAACATATGGGCTAGATGGCTCAGTTGGTAGAGTGCTGGCAGGTTAATCCAGAGGTCCCAGTCTCTAGTAAATCTTTCTTTATGCAACCCCCAAATTATAAGAGTATACCGTTAGTTATATTGCTTTGTCCAGACCTCTTGCCTAACGTTTCAGATGGGGGCTGATATTTCTGTGGAATTCTGGGCTGAAAAGCAGCACTATGAAATTAAGGCTCTGCTTTCTCTGCTAAAAAATACACCCAGCAAGATCATAAACATGGCAAATTCTATCCTTAAATAACGCCTAGGGTAAATCATGATGTCATGTGAATTGAGGAAAGTGAACCCTTTTTTTCCTGGAATTTTCCTATAGGTGACAGGACCCCCTTGAGAAAACCAACCCGGCAACGGTTGATCGTATCAGGCGTGTGATTTCTCAGGGTTTTTTCCTGATTTCAGGATGTTCTCAAAATCTCTTTCAGCATTTTTTCTTTCTTGAAAGAAATAAAGCAATGACCAAGAGGGTGAAATAAATAGTCCACATTGTGTCCAAACATGTACTTGTGTATTTCTAGTGATGCACAGAGTCTGTAAACCTTCTAACATCTGGGAGGTAAGGGGGAACCCAGTTTTAGAATAAGGGGGAACCCAGTTCTAGAATAAGGGGGAACCCAGTTCTAGAATAAGGGGGAACCCAGTTCTAGAATAAGGGGAACCCAGTTCTAGAATAAGGGAGAACCCAGTTCTAGAACAAGGGGGAACCCAGTTCTAGAATAAGGGGGAACCCAGTTCTAGAATAAGGGGAACCAAGTTCTAGAATAAGGGAGAACCCAGTTCTAGAACAAGGGGGAACCCAGTTCTAGAAAAAGGGGGAACCCAGTTCTAGAATAAGGGGAACCAAGTTTTAGAATAAGGGGGAACCCAGTTCTAGAACAAGGGGAACCAAGTTTTAGAATAAGGGGGAACCCAGTTCTAGAATAAGGGGAACCAAGTTTTAGAATAAGGGGGAACCCAGTTCTAGAATAAGGGGAACCAAGTTTTAGAATAAGGGGAACCCAGTTCTAGAATAAGGGGGAACCCAGGTCTACAAACCTTTTTTTCACATTCATCAAATCTCACTCCTGTCATATTCTACACCTTATACAAGCGTTATAAAATGTTTTCAAGATATGGTATAAAAGTGATGATTATTTTTTATTCCTAATCTTCAAAGTATACTTGGAACTAAGGATTGTCTCAACAATTACGAGAAATGTTGCCAGTTTTAGAAAACTGCATTTTAAGTGAAATATACGAAAAAACTTTCAATGGTTAGTTTCAAGATTGTTTTGTGAGTAGTATTTTATGGATTGAATGAACTCTTCAAAAGTTCCAATGCTGTACCATACGTTTCAAATTCAAAACAAAAACAATGAAAATACTTTTCACTATCAGTGAAACAAAATATAAATTCAGAATTAGCAGGTGGGTAATCACAAATTAGACTTTCATAGTCTCTTGTGTGCAGGCATAGTTTATAATTTATAAGACAAAGGATTTGGTGATGTAAATTTTAATGAAGTTGCATAAAATTCATTTACAGGATTTCAGTAAAGCCCCCCAATTACTGGGGTTTATCATCCCGACCGTTTTGATTGTTCGTTTAAAACTAAGTAATTTAAACTTGTATTATGAATATTTAACGAGTTTGTAATAAATTTGAAGCCACCGATTGTACACATTTTAATCTGTGATCAAGCATAGTGATGAGGGAAAGAGCTTGTCTCAAAGGGTATTGGCATTGCAAGGTTCCCTCAAAAACATTATGGTCACTTTATTTTTCTTCTGTGAACAAATAGAGATTATTAATGTTAGTTCAGAGTTTCCAGAGAAGATGCATGAAATATCATGTTGAATCAGACATGGATCACAATGTTGTTTTTTAATGGATTGGAAATTTGTTATTCAAAATGACTAATGTTTAAAGTTTGTCGTTTTGGTATTTGATGCCAAATCATAATTCAAGTTTCAGTCGTTTTGTTGTTGTTTTTTTTCAGTGGAAAGCAAACCTCAGATATACTCAATTTATTTTATTGTATATAAATGAGTATTATTGTATTTACATTACTCTGTAATAAAAAACAAAAAATGTCAAACTTCCTACTTTCTTTGAAAATGACTATTATCCAAAAGGGGAAGTTGTGCAAACTTCCTTTCTTCTCGGGAAAGTCAAACGGGGAAAAAGTTTGTTGACTTTAAATGCATGATGTTAGTGTGCAAATGATCTTTTTTTTTTGTGCACAGTCCTACCAATTGGTGATAACATCAGAGTTAAAACCCAACACATATATACCTTGTTTAAAGTTTCATTTTTACTACCACCGTAATACTTTTTTTTATATAAATCTCTGTACCAGTCAGTACTAGCATTGACAGAGGTTGTGCCGTATAGGGCCATGTTGTGACTCTGCCATTGACGCTTTGTAAATGAATTCAACACAAAGCCACACTGATGTATTGTTTTTATAGTTGATACACGGTTATTGTCTTCAACACCTGTCTGAGTATTACCGATAACTTTATGAATAAAATATTCCTGATGTACGTACAATGTATCTGCTTTTTCAATTCCAAAGATTTCTTGAGAGTGATTTCTTAGTTCTTTCTTTGTTTCTTTTTTGTTTTTTTCTTGTGTGTAGGGGAACGGGAACAAATTGGAAACACAGACAAGACACCAAGTCCCCTTCCAAATTGTAATTTGGACAAGCATCCTAATCCATGACCTCAATTGACCTTTAGGTCAAAGTTCAACCCAGGTCAAGTAAGGTTAATAGTTTTTCATTTTTTCCCCGTTCCTTCTACTGTCCTGTCCGATGTTGTTGTGTGTCAATTGTGGTTCAACTGTTGGAGTTGATTTTACCTTTATCATGGCTGTTACCACCTTGGACTGGTTCCCGTTTGCAGTGATGACAATATAACACATGAAACGTAAAAGGGGCCGGACTACTTGTGCTTCCAGCCTCGGCTCGATTTGATAAAGCTGCGTACTTTAGCAGAAAATTGTGCTGAAGCATATCAGACTGGGGCATACCATAAATATTTTCTCACAACCTTTACAAGTTTCACATAATATAAAATAAATCATTTTCAAAGTAAACAAATGATGAATTTGTGTGGTAAAACGGTCAGTTGGATGATGAAGGTCTAATCACAGATTTAATCTTTTTCTAAATAAATACATTTAAATGATTATTTCCTAATTTAAACAGCCAGTTGGTAGTTCCAAAGGGTTGCTTTTATCGTTTGCCAATTTCTTTAAGGTTTGTAGAGAAGCTGTATTCAAGCATTTTATAAGTTGATTCAAAAACTTTGTCAGAAACTAAGCGAAAGGTTCCTCAAAAGCAAATGGGATGGAAAGCCAGAGACTTTACTATAATATGTCATGTCAACAAGGAAGTACCCACTGCCAAATTAGAAAATGAAAGTTCACGCGCAACAATCTTATCATCCCTTTGCTGAATGATCATAAAGAATAATTTAGATGCCAAATTATTGCTACTATCACTTGCTGATGGTCTATATCTGTTGCAACTGATAAGCAGGAATAAGTTTGAACCACAACTGTCTCTGTGAGTAGCTGCAGCCCTGGTGGCAGGTCCCTCTCTGTTAGGCGGTAGTGTAATGGAGATGGATATCCAACCAGGGCTGTAAGATAAGCTTTTCTAACAAGTTATGATATTTAAGCTATATTCTTTATTGCTGGGTTTTTTTCATAGCTAAGCATTTCTCATACCAGCATCAGAACTAAGCATTTTGAAAATCCTTTCTTCATATTTTACCATTTGGTGCTAGATATGTGGCATGGTGTACCCCCCCCCCTATTGTGTCTTCATTATGTGCTTGGAATCTCGGGATTTCTTTAGAGGATTTTTGGGATACTTCTGAAGTATGGAACATTGGGGGGGGGGTGATACCCTCCGCCCCACATCGGGCATGCTATATTTTACGGTGTCCGATAAGACCAAGGATGAAATAGGGTAGCTGAATAAATCCTTTCTCCTAGTTGAAGCTAATGAAATCCGTCCTCAAAATAAACTTGATCCACTCCACAGACAACCATTCAATCAACAGACTCATTCATCAGGGGGGCTAGAGGGTGAACTCGCTTTAAAATAATATACACTACAGAGACATGAAATCATGGACCCAATTCGACAAGGGTCATTGGTTGTTTTTGTAAATGTAATGCTGATTTATTCAAGAAAGTCACAATGAAAGTCACCTGTGAAAGCTTCAGCTCAATGCAGTGTCTTCTTGTTGAGAAAACAGCCAAAAACTGTCACGTATTTTCATCAAGAACGTCGAATCCATCCACGTTTAGCGAGGTTGCAGCGGGTACCAACTGCATCTCTGGCCGCAGCATTCACAGACAGACACCATGGAACTTTGAATCCCCAAAACTTGCCTTGAGGTGAGTTTTGGAGATTCAAATTTTTCGACCTTCTTCTATTGATTTATAGTCTACGAGGGCATTTCAGATGAAATAATTTTGCAGGATGCTTACTACCATTACCATCTTTATAACAAGGAGGCTTTCGGATAAAAATGACATTTTGGGGAGTCATTTACCAAAGTGATGACCCTACCTTAAGTTACATAGACTGTAGCGTATATTGATCAGTTTCCTGATGAATAATTCTTTGGCTTAGCTTGGGCTATTTCTAAATAAACGGCTGTGGCTAGATCGCTACATTAACATGTGTTAGAAGCAATTGGCTGCCCTTAGCAACACCCTTAACAACACCGCAGCCGGTCACAGCCTCATATTGGAATGGTTCTGCGCAGCAAAACACCATGGTTTGAGACTGGTACCCATAAATCAATATCATCTTAAGACCACAGACTTGATACTGCAGTATTCTGATGGTTTCCGGGTAGGCTACTAGCGAAAATGCCGGAAGGCAGTTCCATGGTGACTCGCGTTACACTGAACACAGGATTCAGACCTTGGTTTTTTTTTAAGTACTTGATGTGTTCTATTGATAACGGCAAATCTCAACTTATGAAGGCAAGGATATTGTTCTGAAAACCACACTTTGTGATTCTTGTGGTCATTGTTACACCTGTCACCATGGAATTTACCTCTTGGGGTTTAACCATGTATTGACATTTCATTTCTAATATCAAATAATAAACCACAAGCAAAAACTGACTGGGTAAGTTTACTAGGTTTATTACTTGAAATTTGAAATGAAAAGTTGCCTCCCTTTAACGTGATCCCTCTGCTGCTGCTTCCAGGTTGTATCATAAACTAGGGAGTGATCCCTGCATGGCTACATGGCAGTTACAGGTTGAATGGCTTCAGACTGGCACCCCGAACAAAGATATTGACAAAATATGCTAGATAGCTCAGTTGGTACATCGCGGGCACTTTAATCTGGAGGTAACAGGTTCAAGTCCCGCTCTGGTCCATTTTTCTTTGTTCAACTCAATATTACAATTCATTTCTGTATAATCATCATCATATGCCCAGACGTGACTGATAGTAGTGTTCATGTTGACTCAACCTTTCAGGAAAAAATGTCTGAAATAATAATAATGACAGAGATGTATGGATTTTTATTAAAATTGTTGATTCTAGTATGTCAACATGGGAGACATTAGAATGTGTCAATCCAGAACATGACCTTTTCTTTGACCCTTTTGGTTGAGAAGAAGGTCAAATCTTGCGGGTCGTTTGAGGCCGCTGGTACAAGCTGCTGTGGTCCCTAAATGTTTAATATAGTATTAATGAACCAGTTTTGTATTCTTTCAGTTTAATTAGTCTATTAGAGATCGCAGTGGCCATTATTGACTTGCATCAATACACCCAAGCAGTGAACTACTCAAACTCAACAGAAGAGGTCACAGTTCAGGTTGCATGGTGAATGGGAAACTTTCAACACTAGGTGGCAGCAGAGTAATTTTACCTGAGAACAGTGGATTTACTGACAAGTCTGCGGCTGCCTAGCACCCATAAAAGTCTCGCATTGACAATTTTTTGAAAACTCAAAGCTACTATACTATATACTATGTAACAATTAGTTGTTGTTTTTCTTCCTCGTAAATGTTGTTTTCCTTTCAAAATTAGCATAATCAGCTTAGTTTGTGTGTGATAATTAATCAAATTCATGAAAGCATGGATGGTCCCATTTCACTCAGCTGTTAAGAAGAAGTTGCAAGTATAGTTTTGATAACCAATTTCTCGGCTTGGCAAAAAAAAGAATAAGTCAACCCAATGGACTTAACGGGGCTATTATGTCTGGTAACTTGTGCCCTTAAAGCAAAATACTTAGTGCAAGCAAACTTGTGTGAGGAACCTAGGCATTAATGGTTGAAAGAACAAAAGGCCTGTCCGAATTAGTGGCTGTGGCTATGGCTACGACAGTTGCTAAGGGTGTTGCTAAGGACGCCCTATACTTCAACGTATGATGATGCAGTGATCAAGCTATAGACTTACACTTAGCCGCCAGAATTCGGACACGGCCTCATATTGACCATGTCATGGTTTTACCCCAAAAATGACAGTGTGCATTCCAGGGCATTTCCTGATAGGCAAGATACTGCACGGGTCATATGAGAAATTTAACGCTGTGGTATCATATTTTTGTCTTGAATTCAAGAACGTTTAAATTAACAGCCGAACAAGTTATGAGATATCAAATGTTGAGATATCAAATTTTGATTAAAAACAAATTTCTCATTCTCTTTGAATGTTTTCTTCTATTGAGCTGTGAACACACACTGTGTCTGCAGGAAGTCCAGTCTCTGTTTTGGCTCCTGATGTGTAAACATGTGAGTGTCATGGTACCTCATGATCATAGTGATTGCCATTGGACTTCTAATGGAGGGAACAATTTATCGGGAAAAAACTGTCAAAACACTAATAAAAGCTCAACTAATGTGCTATAGTTTGTACAATCACCTAGCCACCCCCAAAAACAGTTCACTCTGGGATCTTCCTATCTTTTGAAAGATATTGACAGAAATGCAAACTTTGTAAAAGTTCCTTGCAAATAGGAATACAAGAAAACATGTCGCCTTATAATGCTGTGTATTGGGGATGAAATGTTTACAACATAAGTTTGTGGTTGAAAAAAATGTTGTACCTTTTTCTATGAAAAGAGAAAGGAAAGACTAATTTTGAACTAAACTTATTGCAAATTTGTATAAAAACCAAGTTTATCAGAGCTTAGGTAAACTGTTTTTAGAATAACCTTCCAAAATTACGAAGTCTATTTTTGATCACTCATAAAAGAATCTTTGAAAATAATTTTATATTTAACTTCAATGTTTTCTCAAATGTATTGCCAAATAATGACCTACTTTTTAAGGTCAAGTGTCATTAAAACCCTTAATCTATGAATGAGCCTTTTTGCCTGAAGGTGACCTCAATCCTCCAATATCCTCCTCTCCTATGTCACTCCACACCAAATTGTTTGGACTTAGATAAGAATGGAATGCCAGTGATAAGCAGTTGTTATTTGGGCCTGCAGCCCAGTCCTTCTGAATCCTTCATTTTGACAAAGAGAATATAGCAGGATTTGGGAGGGTAAGGGTTGTTATGGAAACTATCCTAAAGACAGCTCAAGTCTTGAGCATATTCAAACATTTTGGGGAATGATAGCTTTACATACAGTGCTTTAATGTGTGAAGGAAACAGAAGAACAAACTTTTCTGTGTCATTACATTGGAATATATGCGAAACTTATAAGGTCTGCTGGTTGCGTCTGATAAATCCAATGCTGTATACACACCTCACATTGACTCGTCCAACTATTTAACAAATATTACGGGGAAAATGCACTGATCCACCCTCTGCCTTCTCGTAGGATTGTCACACAGGAAGTTGAAAGCTTGGACTTGCATTTATGGGGATTGAAAATAAACCAAACTGTTTACAAAGGGTGTTAGGAAGTTTTTCAGGGTCTTTCCTTCTGTTGAAGTGTTATGTAGTAAATGTTTCATATTCTTAGAAACAAGTTATTTCTTGTCATGAAGGAAAAGATAATCACATATCAGACTATTTTCTCTCCAGCGCTGTGTTCAGTGGTGTGTTCAGTGGTGTAGGGAGGAGGTGGGGGTGCATGTGTCCCAGGGGATGCGTCAGGGAGCAGTGAATATGTTTACTTTTGTATTATGTTTAAACGATGGGTGGTTGTGGGTCATGGTTATTACTTTATAGCTCAAAATAAAGCTAAGATTTTTAAGGACAAGGTGAAGGGTCACCATCCTCTAACCTTACCCCCCCCCCCATGATCATGAACCTTTCAACTATACCACTGATTGTTTTGGGGTCATTGTTTTTTTTTCAGTATCTATCTGGTGGAAAGATATACTCACATTGACATGAGTTAGTGCCAAATTATATACTACAGAAAAAAGATTGTGTAGTAATGCTAGCTTTTCAAAAAATTTAAGGTCATATTTGATAAAACTTGAATTGTTAGTGTTCTGGAAGTAAAGGTTCAGAATTAAGGTACTGTTGAAAGCAAGTAGTGTACCGGGTACCAATTATTGACCTGTTGAGTGTTAAAGGCAAAGCGTACCATTGGTTTTCGATTTTTTGATTATTTTTATCCTATGTAAATGTAGATATATACAATAAAACTGACCTGTCAAAAGGTGGTAGCGCTTTTGAGATATCGCCCAAAATCTGGAGTGGTTTTTGACATGCAGAAAGAAAAATCCGTAATTCGAATACCCAATCTGAGAAACATTTTCAGGAAACGTTTTTCAAACTGAAATGTTTTAAATCCCTTTTTCTTAAACCACATTCCTTGGAAGGGAATCGTTTCTCACAATTTTATAAACTTTCAACACTATTGCAGTGCTTCTTAGCAAGTATAAGTTTTTATGATCATAAATTTTTGGAGTAATTACCAAAGGTATACCCTGCCTTTAATTCTTGACAATCGTCATATGTTTTTCAATAATGCATCATATGTTTAAATATCACCACACAAAAAGTTATGTTCATTCGTTTAGAAAGTCATGTGAACATAATTAGGGAGTGGTATTTGTGGTTGTAATTTTATGTGTTATCAACTGCCCTTTCAGAATATTTAATTAGATTTTCTGTTTTCATTTCTTTTTCCATCTATTTTTAGAAAACAATCATTACAAAATAGTGAGAGGATGATTTTGAAATTGTTCAATTTCTCACTTAAAATACAGAAGAAATGTTACTTCTTGTGTAATTTCTCTCATAACATCCAACAAAATGTAATCCATTTCCCCAATGAAAATAACAGGGAGTTTAATGTGTTTATGCATTGTTTTTGAAAAGGTAGTTGATTAGAGCAATTTTTTTTGCTTTTATAGGTTTGCATCTTTGTTTTAAAATGGTGAGTTTTAGAAAAAGTTGTATTGTAGGGAAATGTTTGATTTCTTCTAAACAGTTTGGAGAGAGATTTTGTTTTTATGATTGTAGCAATAAATTGTTTTCAATTTCTACCTGGGATCTTCTTTCTGTTTGTTCTGTGTCTGGAAAATTGTCATGTCTTTATTTCAATATCTTTGTTTTTACTCGTGTATAATTTGCCTAAATTATGGGTGTGTGGTTTGCAAACCACAAGGTGTTGGGATGATGACTTGGCAATTAAACTTGGCGAGATTTGGGCAGTGGTTCCGTCCCTTCTGTCCTAGGCCCACTGTAATTAATTTACTTTGAGAAAAATTTCATCAAGCTTCACCCGCACCTCAGCTTCTCCAAATAGATAGTGACTGTATTCTACCGAGGAAGGAACCATGACAACCTAAGGCTAACATTTCTCTACATATTTTAAGTTTGACAAAAATGAGCTTTGAGCCAAGTTTTCTGAAACTCCAGAGGGAGCTGTTTGGCAAGACAGCTATAGTACTGCCACCGCACTCGACAGTGACCAAACCAATGTACAGAGAAAGACTCCTGAAGTGGTATGTCTTGCGCCAGAAGCTTTTGAAAATCAAAGATTTTAGGGTCATTTCTTTCAGAGATCTTCCAGATTGAGTGTTAGTTTTTATGATTTTTTAAATATTTTATTCGGGATGGGATTAGTTTTATGAGCCCTTTTTATAGTTTTTTTTCTGAATGTCGACAGCCATGCACCCTGGATTAAATCCTATTGAAACATTTGGACCCCACCCCCCACTGTAAATATTGATTTACCTTTGTGTATAAAAACCAACAAAATGTTTTGACCGTGTGTACACCATAGTAAGTATGAAATGTTAAGATAAAAATGTACTGACATTTCAACCTTGAGGTTGGTACATCGAGAATGCATCCATTGCTCTAATATGACTTGCTCTAATGACTTTGCACCCTTTTTCTGAAAAAATTAAAGTATTGAAGCTGTCAATAGAAAATGAAGTGTCTAAAGCCATTTTTTTAAAATGCTTTAAAAAAAATAGTGAATGTAGAGTCTCTTGGCATTAACCAATTGTTACTTAATATAAAACGGCGTACCCATGCTCGTTCACTTGGACTAAAACAGAAACAATTTCCTAAAATATCTGACCCGAAAGTACCCCCTAGTTTCCTGAAAGCGCGATGATGCTTGCAGAGTATAAGCATGGAGCTATAAGTAAGCGGTACAGGAGCCAGACGAACTCCAAGCTGAAATCCTCAATAAACACGGACTTCAGAGAGAAAGTTTTTGCCAGTTCTTAATATTATTTTATTACATTTTTAAAATAAATACCATTTCGAGGGGAAAAGTATTCATACTTTTCCATTATTGTTGCATAAAAGTGCCTTTCATTTCTCTGCGTCTTTGGGAAGATGAACTGACTTGGCCGGGTCCAATTTGGACATGTACAACTTGGAGGTTTTGACCATGTTTGATTGGACCAAGGAAGTAGATCCCCCCTCCATTATTCAGGTTGAATATTATGTCAAATCATGCAAATACGCTACCACTGTGTGCACTGCCTACAAACACTCCAAGTTGAATTAATTTGTTTGCTTAATGCTTGATTCCAAGGCCGATACGCTTGAACTAAATTTCAGTTTCCCACTTTATTTGTGTTTTGTTTACCAAAGTGCCAAGCCAGCTGTTACAGTCCATGTGGACCGGACAAGCCTCCGGGAATCGACCAATCACCCGAGATGATCAGGTCCACACCCATTTCGACGTGCAGATGTAGATTTTGGCTGGGAAAACCACGCAAGTGAACTGCACTGCGTTGTTTTGTAGCACCGTTTACTACAACAATGTTGGCAGTACCCTACTTTCATTCAAATCCTATTTCGTCGGACTCGACGTTGAAATAAACTCTTATTTCAAGACAGTGTATACATATTTTCAATAAATCATCATGTACATTTTTTTTCGAATTGTACAATAACTGGTGTAAAACATACCTTTAATAAACAGCAAATGAAACTGAAATGGGGACAATAAAATTGTAACTAATTTGTTTAAAATAAATATAACTGTTTGGGTATCATTTGTATATCTCTAGCAATGTTTTAGGCCTACCTTATGTACTCACATTACGGAAGTGAGGCTGAAAGTAACAAAAGGTCTGGCTCCTTTTAAGAATGTTTGCATTGCTATGTTTACTGCAGTCAGGGAATAAAAACTATGATAAAAATGGTTGCGGCATGAGGGGTCTGTGTATATTTTCGAGGATTAATTGTTGCCCCTCCGTTCCAATTAAATAACATAAAAATGTCAAGTAAATGATATGTGAAATAGATCACTTGATACAGGGATACGAAAAGCCATGCAGAAAAATGCCGAATCTTTGCTGGTTAGCCCATGGATAGCAAAAGAATAAAAACGAAAACACTTCACTCATGTCGGTTAACTGTGGATTCTTGTCAACCGGATATGAAATCGAGTAACTTGCTGGTATGTTAACCCTGCCTGCATAATTTGACACTGGAAATAAAATCTACCGCCATACAGAGTTGATGGTCAAGTAATAGTTGGACGTATAATATTCTATGAAAGCTTATTAAAGCAAAACGATGACCCCGGTAAAAAAAAATACAGGTAGTAGGGCCTACATTATTTATTTCCATTGAGTTTGGTTGAATTTTAAAATGTATTTTATGTCTGTAGGCCTACTATTTTCAGTGAACTAACACCTAGTTTCCTGTAATTTTATTATCATCACCCATTCAAATAAGTGTAACTAATCAAATGGGCCAGGAGAAAAAAATAGTCTGCGCTCGTATATATTGTAGTCTGCGCTCGTATATAACTGAGTGGTTATAGTTTCAACTGTATACGGGGATTAATATCTATATCTACATAATTTGTGTTCATATACTGAGAGGGTGAACTTTGAAATGAAATGAGCACTATTATCTGTAATGCGTGGACAAAAACAAGATAAATTTCCCACCCTATAAAAAGGTAATGTTGCGTTGATAACCCAACGACTGACGAACCATTTTGGGAAGGTGTTGCAGGTAGTCAGTGTCATTTTTTGAACCAGTGTAATTTGCTCATTGAATAATTTATTCTTAACCGTCTAAAAATTAATATCATACTCTGCGTAAAAAGGATGTGCACAACGTGAGAATTTTGAACAAAAATAACTGTTTACAGGTTTGCTCATTACTATACATGGTATTAACAAATGGTCATGGTGGAAAACTTCCCTTGAAATAATTGTTGCCTAAAATGCTATGAGTATATGAGTGAAACAATTACTTTGGATCTCGCGAGATCAAAACCAAATGTTCTGAAACCGTGAAAACATTTAATAAAAATATAAAACCCACAATTTTCTTGTGACCCCAATAACCGATTGAGCTTAATTTTGTACAGGCTGGGTCGTTATTTTTATGTTGATGTCGGGTGACTGGTGCAAATAACTGGTCTTTGACAATTACTAATGTTGTAGATATGGCCTGAATTAATTACACTCAAGTTGTATTCATGTCTGCACACTTACAACAAACGAACAAACAAAATTAACAACAAGAAAAAGAAAACAAAATGCATATGTGCACTACTAAAATGTAATCATCATTTTTTTTTTTTTTTTTTTTAATTCCACACTTCTTTGAAACACAGAAAAAACACTGTGAATATATGACACATATCAACGTAAAGAAAACCATCTACAAAGTGTTATAGGGATTAATCGGTTTACTTCCTGCAGTTACCATTAGTGAAACTTTCCACAGCAAATGCCGCACACTGCAGTTAATCTCCCAATAGTTGACAGCCCGAACCAACACCCTGTTTACAATTCAAATCTCATTCACGAAACCCACTAAGCATGGAACCTAACCCACCCTGGATACCCAGCTTTATGTGTCAACACATTAAAGGTAGTATGCGAGTTGTTAAACAGTTTCCTGTCAATCCATAAGAATTGACGTAAAAACCCAATTGCAGGATTTGTAATTATCGAGAAGATAAAAAAACAAACAAGTAAACAAAATTGATTTGTTTGAGTCTGAAAGCTCCTTGATTATGTTCACACAGTACCAATTACACCGCAACATACTTTCATCTAACTTATAATGTCAAAAGAAATAGCTTTTGAAGACCCCACGTTCAAAGCACCGTACCGTTGCTTATTTTGATGCTGCAATCCACGGCAATCGAAATATGCCTGATTTTTTGAAATGAGACTTTCCCTTTAAGGATACCGTACGTCACAGTGATTTCAACAAAATGAGACTATTTGGAATTGTTTGCTGGATAACCGTGACAATAGATCAATACCTTAACCTTGTTTACACAAACTCAAAACAGCGTATAACTAGCCATTCATAATACAGTATTTGGACACACCCACATCATGCCTCCTATAGCTGTTTGCACTCAGCAATCGGCCGCTCCACCTGTGACAGTCAGTCAGCTGGTGTACTTTTTCTACTGCGGAAGAAAGGAATGAAATGGCAGAAATAATCGCTAGAATTATTTTACATCATACTGTTTTATGCACACAGCTGGTTCCAGATTACAGTTCCCAAGCGACAGTTTTCTGAAGTGTATTATCATTATTTTTTGTTGGGAACGCATTATGGGGGTCAACTGCACGGGTTGAAATCTGACGCAATGCAATCGGCGACGGGAGAGTCGACACTCGTTGTTTAAAAATGTCAAAATATTGTTTGTTGAACCTTTGATTCCGAGAAGATATCTGATGCATTAATTTCAAAAGGTCCGTCCAATATCCCCATTATTTATCATACTCTACTTGTACCATCACACACCCCCACACGCCCCCATCGTTTGGAATGGTATTCATCAGCTTATAATGTAGGTCTAAAACGTTAAACCTTATGTTTTAAAATCCAGCCGCATTGTGAATTCTCTGTCAGTCTCTACTCTGTGTTCTTGTGCATTGTAGGGCCTGGTGTTAATTATTTTACAACCAAACACACACTTTTCACCTTATACACTAGTATATAGACTTCAGACAAGATGTCAAAATTATCTCACTGTGTAGAATTGTATCAAAACCATGCCATCCTGGGTTTGTTCCCAAGGCAATCAAGTATACTAATAGAACTACAATGGTGCGTTTGAACCAAATAATGTACTTTATTTGAAATGCCTATCTCAAAAAAATTGCAATTTTTGTTGTGGTAACAAAAACCACACAGCAATGAAAAGTGGGATACTTAACTTCACATTTATCATTAAAGTGAATAGCAAGGCCCAAGTTGGTAAAGTGTGAATTGGTTTTTGCGCATCTAGCCTACATGTACAGATACGTATTGACCAGCATTTTAACCCACGGCACTGCTGACGATACACAGCGGGGTGGCGATGGATGGGATGGGATGATGAAATCACAACAATAAATAATAGGAATCCCGAATCACATCCGTCATGTCATGACTATTATGTAGAAATCCTGTGTCGCAGCTATACGTTGTGACCTCGCGCTCTATGACACCATATACTGGTACGTATATGCTGATTATAGCGTGACAATGCTCGTTCTGGTTCTGGTTGAAGAGCGGCCGGTGACGTCATGACTTCAGCGGTTATATACACAGCCCTGCGGTCAAATTGCTTCATACCTGTTATTTAGTTTTTATAAAGTGCCTGCATGGACAGAACGATACTTCAGTCGAAAATTAAGAAAGGAGTCTGAGTAGACGGTGTGTGTATCTTCTTTGGTAAGTTATAAGAAATTTGAAAATAATATCGAGTTAATCTAATATTTACATGTAATGACATTTAACATTATGGTTAATCATTCTAAGAATGTAACTCTTGAAATAAGTTACACATTCTTGAGTTACCAGAAATATGGCGGAAGCTTAAATTCCTTGAAGCATCGTTTGCGGACCGTGTAGTTATTTGATTACGTGATGGATTTGTCTTTTTCTAACCATGGATTTGCTTTTCTATAAACACTGTTGCGGACGGAGCGTGACGTGGCCGCTCCAATGGTCACCGACTAGTGAGAGAAGATTCAAATAGTTATCCAATTGTAAATGACATGTTTAGAACCCAAACTGACGTTATTCGAACAAAATGGTGATGCGTTGGAGAGGAGCTTCATTTTTCGTCAAACACTTTTTAAAAGATGTATTAGAAAAGACCATAAAACGATCTTGTCATCTCTATCGTTATGGAAAAGCAAGCAGGCAGACGACTCAATCAAAATTCTAGGGAAATAACGTTGACGGTTCGACGCCATTAAGGGTGGTCTGATCATTGTTGTGTGGATGGGCGTGACTTCGAATCACACATATCTTCAGATAGTTGGAAATGAATAGAATTATAGAAGACTGGTTAAACTATTACAACTTTGGAGACTTCGGTCAGTTTGCACCAATCATCAGACGCCGGTTGTTTCTTGTTTGCATTTTACTTCGCTGGCAGTAAGTTAAAATAGAACAAGAGGACAATTTAGAAGACAGTTAGCAAAAACGAAGTGAATGACTGGAAATGAAACCCTAACATTTACTAAACGAAGTTATACGTAGGTTCCTTGTCAAAAAAAAATACCCCACCGTGACTCCAACTCTGTACACACATGAGGCTTAAATTTTGACATAAAAAAAAACGAACGTTTATTTTGTTTCGAGGTTGGCACTTAAAATTTTATTTGAGATTGGCTGACATTTTACTTTACTGGTTGTTTACTTTTTTAGTAGACGCCTTGCGCAATTAGTAAATTCTTGCCGCATTCTCAAAGCTTTATCAAAACAAAAAACCGTGAGATCGAGAGTCGAGTATGCGGAAGAAATTCACGTGCGCCACATACTTAATATACATGAGAGCCGAGCCCCCACATATCAGCCAATCGAATCATGCAAAACCACCACACCTTAAAATGTGACGTCATCGTACATTCAATTGTAAAAAATATTGAATAAAGCAGGCACATCTTAAAAATTACCAACAATCAACTCAACAAAAGTAAATATTTTAGAATTGTGATTTTATGAGGATTGTTTATATAGGCACAAACAATCATGAATAAGTTAAAATTACGTTTTCTCCTTAAAAACGAGTGATGGAAAAATCCAAGTCATCCAAGCGTGAAACGTCACAGAATAGTCTGGTTACCCAGGCTTTCCCCCTTAAGTGTTCAACAAATGGATTTCTGAGCAGGGTTTCAGATAAATCTTCGCGCACGTAGGCATGTATACGATAGTGCATGTGAATGTACCACAGACAGCGCACGTCACCACTACGTCTAGTAGTCTGCGCGCAGCACAGTTCATGTCATTCATTGCGAAATTACAATTGAGGTCGTAGCTTCGATCTTCGATCTTCAAATCCTGCCTTTATTGTGATATTTTGTGGGTTTCTGAACAGTTATACTGTACTCGTCACCTTGGATCAGTGTGAACACCACCCTCGAGATGGCGGCAATATTGCGTGGGTTTTTAATACGGTAAGTCTCTTGCTTAAAATTTAAGTTGGTCGCTTCATAATGTTGAAAAGTATACGTTGTGGAGTAAAATCGCGCCATGACATGCCGGTCATTGTCGTCAGCAGCAAGGCCGATCAGCTGTTTCCTGAAGTTCACGGGCCGGCCAGCCATCAAGCAATGAATAATGCACTCGACCCCCGCACACCCCCACACTACTCGTACTATATCTCAACATTCCTGCTAAGTGATGGTGCTAGTGCGGCTCGTTTTATTTCACAATATCATACTTCATACTCTGGGTTTTTTCTCTCGAAACTGACACTGACAATTAAAGTTGATTTTGATGGGTGTTTTTTTGTGTGCGGATGGAGGGACTGAGTGTAAAACTGAAAGTGTAAAACTTGATCAACAATTGAAGACCTCCCAAAAAGATGTGTGTGATTTGGTTTGGTACAGTTTGCCACAAACTGACTAGCTTATCTAACTTGCATAAACTGGCTCTTCAATTTTAAAATGTCTATTTTAGTATTGTAATTGTATTAACTTAAGTTTTATTAGTTGGAAAGTGTTTTCAATAGTCCGCTTTTTAAACATTTGGACATAAAATCATACGCCAGATAATGTCCTAGTCATAATGTGAAAATTGAAAGCATTGTTGGGTCCAGTAACTCAAACTAGAGATGTATGCAAGTTTTTTGTGTGAAAACGTACAGAATCCAGCCACCTTGTTTTCTTATATTCACACAGATAATATTTTGTTTTTGGTATTATAATGAGTGAAAAAGTTGAGATCGAATTCGGCACTTTGCCCACAAAAATCAGAGTTGCATTTGATAAGGATCAATAAATTACCTAATCTCAATTAAATGTGCGTCGTCTGCAATTTAATAAATAGTTTCATGTGCAGATGACGCACATTTAATTGAGATTAGGTAATTTATTGATCCTTATCAAATGCAACTCTGATTTTTATGTTATCTGAAATAAACTGAGATTGAAACTGGTTTCATCAGGTTGTGTATCTCCAATCAATTAATGGGGTCCAATCAATGAGTGCAGTTCCGGTAAATGTGGACTGAACCCATGTGTAATTGCCTTATTAAATCTGGTTGTAACTGGGCACCATGATTGAAAACATTTGAGGTACCATGTTATCGATACGGCTGACTCACAAGTGATTGGCAATAGACTGATGCAGGCCTGGAATTACGTTGCCCTGGTCATGGCCTAAGTGTCCCTTCAAAAGTGTCCCATAGACTTTAAGATTTTCCAATGGAAGTGCCCTTTGCAAAGTGAAAATGGCCTTGCCCTCTCAAAGATGAAATGCCAGGCCTGTGATGCAAGTCTCGCTGTATTTGAGTTGTTCCTAAGCATCCTCGTCCCAAATTTTAAGGAAGGTACCTGCCAAGTAGGAACAATGGCGTCAATGCTATATTGAAATGCATAGTCCTTTAATTTTGTTTACTTTTAGTTTGACAAATTGCTAATTGAGCCTTGATGAAAAACAAACATTTAGTATAAACATTTCAACTCTGGTGTATGACCATGAAGTGCAAAAAATATTTGCTTTAGTAACATAACAACAACATGAACTTGAAAGTTTGTAGTATCAAGCTCAAGCCAACAACCTTGGTTAATCATGTAGCTATGTGTTTGATGGACCGACCACCTCGCTAAACTCGATGCAGTCTAATTGGTCGAGTTGTAATCCCATCCAGGGTCGCCACATTATCTTGAATCCGCCACATTATCTTGAATCCTTTTATTTACACAGTTTGATATGACCATGTTAGGAGCTTAGGCCTAACTCATCCTTTACTACTCTTATCATTCATTGCCTTCTGGTTGGTGTGGTGTACTATCAATTTGTACAAATTAGTAGCTGAAGTCTGTTTCGGATCCAGCACAATGCAATGGGTAATTCTGTTATCATTAAACTGTTGGAGTTTTGCAGGCACTTGTGCATGGGCCAGTGACGTTGACACACTAAACAAATATCGCCTGCAATGTGGACTATGTACTGAGAAGTCGGGTCTCATTACAGACTGTGGCTGTATGTTGAATGAATTCACCATTGCACAACCACAGGCCAATTGCTACAGACCAGCATGACAGGCAGTGTAAAGAACCCACAAACCAAGAGTAGCGATGGAAAAGCTAAATTTTTTAAACATTCTATTAAAACAGTCCTACTGTTTGACCATTCAATATCATCTACTGTGGTTTTGAATGAGGGAATAAAAGAGACGGGCAAAGAAGACTTAAACAACCATTTGTGGCTGTTCAGTAAAGGGCCAAGCTGAAGGTGACCCTGCAAGGTTCTTAATATTGATTTTGTATAACAAATAATGAAAAAAGTTTACATGAGTCATGTTCATGTAGTTATTGGCCTTTTACAAAATTTATATCCAAGTGCAGAGTTTCGTTCTTGATAGTAGATCGGGGCCATAGTTACCTTAGCGAAGGGATATTTGTGATAAAAATTGACATCCAAGAGCCCGCCAGGGCGACGAGGGCAGCCACAGTTTTAGGTTGAAATGACAGCAGAACCATTGTATTTGTATACACGGGACACATGATTGGCATGCATTAAAGTATAGAAATAAAGATTGGCAGCCATAATTCATACTGTATCTTCTCACAGACACAGAGATTTTGTTTAAAGGTCATCAATAAGGTTAACAGAACTATATTCAAGCTGATTCTATGATGTACATGTCTTTGGTTAATGAGTGATGCATACATGAGCTTTGAGCATTCTGTGTATTGTGTTTTCAATTTGTGCTTTTCTTGTGTTTTTCATGTACTTATGTGAATACTGAATAGTGATTGATACGTGTCACAGGCAAGACTGGTACTTATTGTTAGTGAAGTGGGAGTAGATAACACAAGAGGTTAAAGGTTCAACCGTAGATTGTTTTGTTTGAACAAAATTATGTTTTCTATCAGTTCAAAAGCACTGAATATTCATAGTGCAGTGCTCACTGCTTAACCCTCCTACTGTCAGTGACTCTTGGCAACATTTTCCAGTGAGTTGACCAACCACTTGAAACCATTCGACTGCCAAGGTTGTGTATGGTGGCACAACTGTGCACAAAACTAACTGTGTGCTGTGTATGCATTCCTCATGGTATCATATTGCAGGCTGGCATAGTTTATCTATCATTCAAAACCACTTGATTGTATTGAATGGTCAGACAGCAAGAGGGTTAAGACATGAATCTACATTGTATCAATGAATGACAGTAAATAAAAAGAACTTTTTTGAAAATTTTGCTATCAGATTTAGTCCAAGACCAGCTTATTGATAACATGAAATGGCTTTCTTTCAACTTACATTAAAGAACACAATCTCTTTTTCTGAAGTAAACACCATGTCTAGTTTTTATTGTTGTTCTTTTTCTTCCCACAGCCAAGCGTATAACTGCAGTAAATCCCTGGTAGCCAGTATGCCAGCGTGCAATCTCACCACACAGAGCTCCCCTCTACCAAAGGTAGTCAATGGGAAGCTAGATGATCTCCACCCTCACATCAGACAGTACATCTTGGAGAAGGTTGAGGTGTGTCAACCGGATAATGTTCATATCTGTGACGGGTCGGAAGAAGAAAATGTGTCCATGTTAAACCAGTTGGAAAAAGAGGGCGTGATCAAAAGACTAACAAAGTACTCAAACTGGTAAGTTATAAAAAGTATTGGGTTAAGCTTGTTTTGCAGCCATGTAGGGTGGCTGCACTTAATTGAAAGAAAAGAAAAGGAAATTGTAAAATTGTTTCACTTAATGTGGTGTTCACTAAAATCTTAAATTAAGTATCAATATGTTTATTTTTCGTAGTTGGTTGGCGAAGACTGACGTTAAAGATGTTGCCCGAGTGGAGAGCAAGACAGTTATCTCAACTCCCACCATGCGAGAGACAGTTCCTATTCCCAGAGAAGGTGTAAATGGTACAGTGGGGAAATGGATGTCACCCGAGGATCTTGAGAAGGCCCTTGGTGACCGCTTCCCTGGATGCATGAAAGGTAAGTCTAGTGCATCCTTTCTGTGGTTTTCGGAAGATAATATAACCAATGTAGTTTGTGAATGTTTGGAACCAGTACTAACTTTGGACCAAGTGAGCCTTTCACAATGAAAAATCCTTCCCTTGATTGTCTAAAATTGTATTTAAAGTGTTGTCATGGTTTCAGAGTATCTCTTGTGATGTTTATTTTTACAAAGAAATAGGGTTTGATGGATGAAGAAAGGTTCCCATCCAAAATGTGAAGTGTTCTTGGTTCAGTGTAAACAAGAAAATAAACTTCAGTGTCATGAAGCTCAAGTATCCATTAGTCAGCGTAAAGGGCCAGTACGTGCGAATCGCATGCTGATAAATTTGGATCATTATTCCAAGGGAATTAAAGGGCAGGGTATCCTTTTGGTAATTACTCTACAAGTTAATGACATTAAAAAAAGCGATGACAATTTTAAGAAGTCTTGTTTCTTTCTAACCAAACCATTCGAAGCATGCAGAAGAAGAATGTAGACTTCAGACCAAAATAATAAAGAAACCATGTAGAATGCACTGTAGGGCTTTAAAAACCAAAGATAAACACCAAGTAATAAACATTCTGAAGACCTTGTTTCAATTCATCGTGCTTGAAGGCCAAACTTCCAAAAGTTGGTTCAAGTCTTTGCCCCACAGTTTTGAAAAATCCTAGGGAAAAACCCTGATCAGTGTGCCGCACATGTTGATATTAGATCTGAAAAAATAATATTCAACTTATTTTTATTTAACATTTCTTTAAAAAGGATAACTTTGAGGCCCACTTTGTCAAATAAATTAAATTTCAGGAGGATAATTTTCTAGACTATTCCTCAGACTAAAATAACATCACTGGCTCATAGTCATCCGGATCTGGCCATTCTTGTGCCACAGTTGGTTGGTTGATCAGTTGATCGCATGATGCAGGAATAGGAAGTCCATTTAAGCTGGTTTCTATAAAAAAAATGCCTCCGAGCGGTGGCACTGTGGAGTTCCCCGAACCTGCGGTGGCTGTGTGGGGTGATCTCGTAAAGGTCAAAGGAAAGGTTACTAACTGATGCATCCATCACATGGTCAGGGGCAATGTGATGTGTTCACTGAGGGGAAGAGGTGGTTGCAAGAATACACTCTTTGTACTGCATGTGTTTTGTACTAACACCTTTGTGTGTTGGATTTTATTGGCAGTGATGATGCCAACCATGTCTGGCACTAATGCATCTACTGTCCTTGTACGCTTCTTGATAATTATGTGATATGCTTCATGCTTCGAATGATCTGAAAAATATCAACCTAAGGCAATTAAAGGCAGGGTATCCTTTTGGTAATTACTCTACAAGTTAACGACATTAAAAAATGACTGGATGAGGAGCAGTGGATCTGAAGAGCTGTTGATATTATAAAACATAGTTAGAAATGACCCCCTTTGATGTAACTGTGTAGTTTTAGAGAAAAAGGTAAATTTCACCCAAAAATGTTTACCTGAGAAATGCTTTATCTCTTCCTTGCTCTATGATCTCATGCATTTGAAAGCACACAGTGCTAGATGCAGCAAGTTTTTTTCTTTCATTATTTTCTTGCAACTTCAATGACCAATTGAGCCCAAATTTTCACAGGTTTGTTATTTTATGCACATGTTGGGATACACCAAGTGAGGATACTGGTCTTTGCAATTACCAAAAGTACACCCTGCCTTTAAGAGAAAATCATAGGGTGTTATGGACAATCAGTCATGTATGGGTATGATTTGAATGATATCAGGTACAATGTGTCGGGTACAATGCCTTGTACCTTGAACTTTAAAAAAGGATGACAATTTTAAGAAATGTCTTGTTTCTTTCTAAATGTAGAATCTAATTTCTGATGACTTGTGACCATACTCCAGCTATCTTGCTATACAATGAATGCATGTTTTCATGGAGTAAAACTAGATTTTTTGAAGTTACCACATACTGCTGAGTGCACAATGCACCCACATTACTTACATGGTATAAAGATGGTCATGGTGGTAAACTTCCCTTGAAATATGTAGTTTTCAGGAAATGAGTTTAAAAAAAAGTCTTTAGCGCGTTGTCCAAACCCCGATGTTTGAAAACAGTGAAAACATATAACGGGGTTTTTCACTGTTTTCTCATGACTCCGAAGACAGTGAGCTTAGCGTTTCACAGGTTTGTTATTTTATGTTGGGTCACATAAAGTGCGGATACTAGGCTTGGAAAATTACAAATGTTGGACATGTGCTTTAATGTTCCAAGCGTTTGGTAAAAGATAGGCCTAATAAGTAAATAATGATGCTCAGTTAGTAATGACTACTACATCAATGGGAGCAGCGTGACAGTTGAGGAGTACTCTTTGCACTTTTTATATCTCATTATCATTTCATACTGTAGGGGTGATTCCTTTAGTTTATGGTGTGACATTTAACTAATCACTGTTCAGTTGAGGTCCATGATGTAACGCCAAATCACCCGACTATTCTCTTGTTCACTGGGAGGAATGAAACACTGTTTCTTTCCTTCATGGTGTAATGTGTACTTCCTGTGTGCTTTCACACTGACCAGAGGATGGGATGATGGGTTGCATATTATGTTGAAATCACAGGATGGCATTGTGAAATGACCTCCAAATTGGGACCTTGATAGTGTGCCAGCCTACACAGCTCTTATTTACTAAACTGGGGCACCATAGAGGTAGATGCATAGTACTTAAGTAGTAAAAGAACATTTTGGAATTCACCGTTATCTGAGCATTAGATAACTTTGTATGCTAAGCGATCTGGTTTTATCTCGTCATACAGTGTCAAACTACAATGGATACGGATGCAAGAAATTCAAACGGGCAGGGAGCCATTGTTTTAAAAATGTATCCGCTTGACCGTGTGGGGTGTTTAGTACTGGAAATATTATGTAACTTGAAAACTAGGTTTGCTATTTTTAGGGTGGTCGGGTTAGAGACTAGAAAACCTTCTCATCAAATAACTATTATCAGAGATATAGAAGTGGACGACACTAATGTACTTGTGGGTAAAAATACTAAACAGTTACAAGCAATGAAAAAGAAAGAAAGAAAATGAGCTCGTCCTGGAAAAAAAGTCCTTGATTGTGTCAGTGTTTAGTTTAGACCTGGCAGTCTGGTGCCAAGACTTGGACTGAGACTTCCAGGTTAACACCAAGAGGTCTTGACACTTGTGTCCATCAGCAAGACACTTAATCATTGTTGCTTCGTCCTTTGGATGGGATGGTGTACTGTGTACTGCACGTTAATAAACCCAGATACACTTATCGTTGAGAGAAGGGGGGTTTGCCCTGGTGTTCCTATTTGGTAATGGTTGGCCGCATCACCTTGCATACCCGTACAAGATGGTATAAAAAGGGTCTCGTGATTCAAACGCAGCATACCTGTCATAAACAGCTCTTTGAATCCTGTGGCAAAGGTGCTAAATAGATGATTAATGTTTTAAATATTTTTTGCATTTAAAATGTTGTTTTACGGAAGTTGCAAGCACAAGGCCATAAAAACAGACCACTCGAAGCTAAGAGCTAAAAACCGGGAAAGGGGATAACAAAAGAGGAAATCAAAAAGTAGAAATATGACAGTTGATATTTCATTTGGAAGAGTGCGTTATTAACTACTGTGTTATTGACAACTGGATTACTTTCTTTACAGGCAGGACCATGTTTGTGATTCCATTCAGCATGGGACCCCTGGGCTCCCCGCTGTCTAAGATCGGTATTCAGCTGACTGACTCATGTATGTCGTGGCCAGCATGAAGATCATGACCCGCATGGGCAAGAAGGCGCTGGAGGTTCTTGGAGAGGATGACTTTGTGAGGTGTCTTCACTCAGTCGGGCAACCTTTGCCCATGAAGAGTAAGTTGGAGAATTTTGTTTTCCAAACATGAATCCATATTGACCTCTTGCACAATGCGGAACGTTCCTCCACACAATGTGCGTCCACCATTTCCACCATTTTGGGGGTCAATTACTTTGTGTACATTAACTCCCAAAATGGCTGATACTTATACGCGCTATGCAAGGGCTCAATAGGTAAGAGAACACAAATAAAAAACGCAACTAATTTTCATGATTTGAAATAATTTTAATGTAAAGAGGTATTTTTGCAAAGGGTTATTATTATTATTATTATTAGAGAGAACCTTTGTTGAAACCCTCTAAATTTCATTTAAACATAAACAAAAACCCAAGAAATCATGTCATTTTCAATTCCCCATGTGAGGTCACCTTTTGCATATATTCAGTCATCATTCTGTCAGAGCATTTCGAGCAGTAGAAATAACTGGAAAAGTTGTTCTTGTTTTCCCTGAAAGTTTAATCGAGCTAGCCAATACTTATGGAAAAATGTAGGTGGTTCTCTAGTCCCTTTTTAAAATATATTTCCTGCACTTTTTCTTGCAGCTCCCTTGGTAAATAACTGGCCTTGTAATCCAGAGAAGACATTGGTGACTCATATACCAGACAAGAGGGAGATTCAGTCGTTTGGCAGTGGCTACGGTGGAAACTCTCTCCTTGGCAAGAAATGTTTTGCACTCCGAATTCGCCTCCAGGATCGCCAAAGATGAAGGATGGCTGGCTGAACACATGCTGGTGTGTACAACATGGATTTTTGTTCAATTCTAACAGACACGTTTTCAATTAAAAAAATTGTTACATAGTACTTTATAGGCTGTCGTCTCAATGTGCTTATTGTTTTACCACAGGCATCTAGAGCTATTTTGAATTATGACAATTATATCTTTGTTCGGGGGTGCCATATTCAAATTTTTAAATATTGTTAATGGGTTAGAAGCAAGTTGCATTCGAAGTGCATGTTGTTACTAAAATATTACATTCATCATATGTCAAAGAAATGTTGTCTTTTCTTTAGACATTTTTATATGAGGGTTGCCTAACTCTGACGATGTGCTCTGATAATTATCGTATCCTTCTCACAATTTCAGATCCTAGGTTTGACAAATCCCCAGGGGCACAAGAGATACATCGCAGCGTCTTTCCCCAGTGCCTGCGGCAAGACGAACCTGGCCATGATCACGCCGACCCTACCCGGCTGGAAAGCAGAGTGTGTCGGTGACGACATCGCCTGGATGAAATTCGACAAAGAGGGACGGCTGCGTGCCATCAACCCCGAGTATGGATTCTTCGGCGTGGCCCCGGGTACATCCGACAAGACAAACCCCAATGCCATGAGGACAGTGGAGAGCAATACAGTGTTTACAAATGTTGCGGAGACGAGTGATGGAGGTTTCTTCTGGGAAGGACTGGAAAAAGAAGTACCCAAGGTAAATTTGAATTTGTTTTCTTTTAATTCTTCTGGAATGAATGCAACCGGGGAATTCTCAAAAATGCAGAGATCTTGTAGTTTGGGCTTCTGCAAATACCGGTGATGATAAGAATATTGAAGAATGTTATTCTCAAGACTACTTGAGGACCCTGTTTAGCAAAGGGATATCTTGAGATATCTTTTTACTATCACCAAAGGGATATCTTTTTACTATCACCAAGGGATATCTTGAGATATCTTTTTACTATCACCAAAGGGATATCTTGAGATATCTTTTTTACTATCACCAAAGGGATATCTTGAGATATCTTTTTTACTATCACCAAAGGGATATCTTGAGATATCTTTTTACTTTCACCAAAGGGATATCTTGAGACATCTTTTTTACTATCACCAAAGGGATATCTTGAGATACCTTTTAACTATTACTATTAAGCTTTTATTGTGACATCACATTTCGCTTTAATCCTAACCACCCACAACCCATCTAAATACAACTGCATGTTTTGCTTGATTCTACTGGACTGATGACTGCACCAGTGTGGAACCATTGACGACATGATTGACGACAATGAACAGCTAAAATTCCTCAATAACTGTTTTGATATTTAAATATTGTCATTATTCATAAAGATACTTTGTAATCATTATTTAAATCATTTTCAATGTTATTGTTTTTAAAACTCGTGTATTTGATGTTTCACAAGCTATTGGTGTTTTGGTTGTGAGCTGTCTGGCCATGTGTAATTACTTTTTGTTTTAAATAATTAAGTATTTTGAGTAAAGTTAATTGAATTTGTTCAGATAAGATGTGAAGTATTACCTCAGATTGGAAAACTTTAATGTTATTAAGTAGGGATTCTAAACTCAATCCACTGTGAGGTTAAATTATACCAGGTTCTGCGGCTGTATTAGGCACAAAACAGTTTGATTACTTAATTTTGTATAGCCAGTCTAAACATCATATTGATACCTCACCATGCAATGCCTCAAAACCCATACAGTCTAAACATGCATGTATACTTTAACTTTAAAGTTGATTTTGTTTTTCTTCACATTTCCCTCTCCTAGGATGTCTCGATTACATCGTGGTTAGGTCAAGAGAATTGGACGAAAGAGAGCGGTAAACCAGCGGCCCATCCCAACTCTCGATTCTGCACCCCAGCCTCGCAGTGTCCAAACCTTGACCCTGCATGGGAGGACCCAGAAGGCGTGCCTATTGATGCAATTGTGTTTGGCGGTAGGAGACCCAAAGGTAAGAAAGTGAAATGTCTTGCGCGTATTTGAACTTCTGCGACCAAGTTGGTCCCAAGCATATTTAGTTTTACGTGTGCACAATTCTGTTTCCTCAAATAGTTTAGTTTAGCATAGTTTACGGCTATACAAATTATATCATATTGTTAGGAAAGTAAAATCTTACCATTCAACATATGAAAGTAAAATAAATTTAATAAATGAAAACAAAACTGAAGTAATGGTTGCACAAATTCTGGCCTGATTGGTAACAAAATTTGTGTTTGTTTTAATAAGCAGCCTCATCCCAAGTTTTGGTTTTGTTTCAATGTTAATTTTAACAAAATATTTGAATTAAATAAAAATTGAAATTGTATTTGTAAGTAATTGTTGTGGGTGATTTCATAATGAAATATAGTCTTCGTTCTCGTTTTTCGGTATGCCCAAGACTTGCACAGTCTATTCAGTGAATTGATGTATTACCACAGTGAATATTGGATCTACTCTTGAGTTGTGATAATTTTATTTTTAAGTGGACTAATATCGTTCTCTTCTTGATGATATATTTTTTCATTCTAGGTGTTCCTCTTGTCTATGAGGCATTTGACTGGAGGCATGGTGTCTTCATTGCTGCTGCTATGAGGTCAGAGACCACAGCTGCTGCAGAGTTCAAAGGTGAGAGGTCACAAAAGGTTAATTGGCCATTGATAACCCGCATACTTGGTAAACTCTCATGATGTATATTTTCTGATACATTCGTAACATTGGGAACTCTGACATATTTTTTTTTCAAACATTTTTTTTAGGCAAAGCTATCATGCATGACCCGTTTGCGATGCGTCCATTCTTCGGATACAATGTTGGTCACTACTTCCAGCACTGGTTGAACTTCCAGCAAAAGCCAGGCCTTCAACTACCCAAGATGTTCCACGTCAATTGGTTCCGCACCAGTGACCAGGGCAAATTCCTGTGGCCGGGATTCGGCGAGAACACAAGAGTGCTCGACTGGATCCTGAAGCGCTGTGACGGGGAAGATGTTGCGCAGAAATCCCCATCGGACTTGTACCCAAGGAGGGCTCCCTCAACGTTGAGGGCTTGGATCATCCAGTTGACATGGAAGCGCTTTTCAACATCCCAAAGGAGTTCTGGACGGAGGAAGTTCAGCAGATCAGGAAGTACTTTGACGACCAAATCAACGATGATTTGCCCAAGGACATTACCTCGGAGCTCAACTCATTAGAAGAGCGTGTTAAAGCAATGTAAACACATGTCGTTCTTTATAATCCACATTGGAATATGTAAGAGTTGTTTAAAAAAAAATGACTTTTTCAAACAGCTACAACGGGCAAATTGCAGTTTCTCATGTTACATAGGCCAAAGGTATCAGAAATATGGCTTTCTAAATGTTGTTTGTGAATTTTTTAATATGTTTATTATTTGAAACCTCGGCAGATAATCACTTAAATCATTTAGAAAACCATTTTTTTTCAATACTTGCGTCCAATGTAATGTAAGTCACTGTGGAGTTACCCAACATCATATGCAGAAAAGCAGGCCCAGGCTCCATTTCACAAAGCACTAAGATTCATCTTAAGACGAGTTGTCAGTATTGCCATGGTGATTTGTATTGTGACATCACACTTTGCTTAGCAACCAAGATTGATACATAGTGAAGATCAATCTCAACTCTTGACGAAATCATCTCCATGGAATTTAAGTGTTGTATGAACTAGACCACTGAGAAACGGACTCGGCAGAAGGGGGCACCAAGGCCAAAACCAGGGCAATAACTGCCATCCTTGGTGTTAATTCTAGGCCTGGAATAAATTTCATGGCTCTGCTTACCAAGGAATTTTGCGCTTACGGTCACCAATCTACACAGTCTACAGAGTTAGTACCAAACGTCTGCCCTAGCTATGGTAGCGAAGGGTGCTTACTTATGTGAAGTATGCACCACGGGGAAATATTCCTTGCTATTCAATGAAACACGCTTACGTTAAGCGTGGATTTTTCTAGTTTTGGTAAGCATAGCCATGATGCTAAGCACGGCTCGTGAGTATGAAGTGGTAATGTGTACGGAGTTTTATGATGCAGGATTAGATGTATATCGAAAAATAAAATTGATTTATTTTTTTAAATCATAGTAGACGAGCTTTGAGTGGCGTGTATACCGAACACTTTGTTTTCTTGACATTAAAATGTTATTTAATTGAGACGTTGTACATTTGAGTTAATTTATACGAGATAATCACTTCATTATGAACATTTTATGTTTCTGTCTCTGCAAAACATTTGAAATGGGTGGTACCATGTTGGTTTCTCGATAAGGACACATAGACTGCCTTGCTCATGGTTGCTTGGGATTGGCCTAAACTTTTTACAAAGGAAGTTTTAAATTGCATTTCATCAACTGCATGTTTTGAAAAAAAACACTGGAATTACATTACGCGATGTCTTAAAACTGCCTAAAACAAAAGAAGACAATGTTTATTCCAAGTAAAACAAGTTATACAAAATTTTCACACAAAGCATTTGTTTGTTGTAGGAACAGTTGTATTTAAGTTAAATGGTAGAGATGAAGGCCTGACATACAGTGTGAATCATTAAGTGTACAATTTAGTGTGGTTTTGTTTTTATTGGGTAAATTGTATATTTATTTTATTCTAATCAACAAAATTTATTTATGTAGGAAAAAAAAGGACATTAAAACTTTGTTTTATTTCATATTTAAAGTATCACAGTACAGTTGTATATTAATTTCTTTCACATTTCTTGTATTGTGGTTAGTGCAGTTTTGATTATTTCTAACACAAAATATCAGTGCAAAAATGTTGCACAGCAGCAGACTAAAATGCTTTCATTTTTAAAGACAACTGAATATGAACTTTTACAAGGTTTACATTTGGCCAAATTGTGTTCTGTATGACTAGGTGCATAGCTGTTATGTGGGATGGATCAAAGGATCATATTAGTCAACCATGTAGCACTGAGCTTCCCCGGCTTGTACTGTACCACATTTTGATTCAAGACCATAGGCATACACCAGTGGCAGCATTTTTGCCAACATTACAAATTTACAAACTGTACCTTATCTGAAGAAAATCAGCGTAAGCAGCAGCAGCGCTGTTGCCCCAAAGACCAAAGCTGAACTTTATCTTGATTCTCAGAAAGTAAAAAAAAAAAAACGGTGTGGCGGTTTTACCTCCATTAGCAATGATGTACTATATCTTGATTCAAAGAGAGTATTAGCAAACCAGTAGAGGGCAGTGTTGCCTACATTGGCAACATGTTGCACTGTATTTTACTTCATAGCACCACTTTGTCACATTTTGTTTTGATTGTCACTTGAAATGTCAACCGATAACTAAAATGTCCAATCTCTAGTCAGATGAAAGGTCATGTGTTAATGCCAGATGAATGCAACTGAAGTAAATCTGAAATAGTTAGAAAAGTTTGTTTGAACCCACCTCAATCCAGTTATATGTAAATAGGTATTGCATTAACAACTTTTTAAAGACTTTTTGGTACTGGGAATTTAATAGAAAAATAGACTACAAAAACCATCACCAGCTCATTTTACACTTGGTATTATAAAAGATTGTGCTGCATGCCTCGCCACCAAAAAGGTTTTGTACACAAAGACATGGAAAACTGTCTTTAAAAAAACTTGTTATGCGAATTAGGTGTCTTGCTCTATGATTTACACAATTTCCCTGACAGGACAGCATGACATAACGATGTAGAACACTGCCCATAAATATTTGCAACTAAACAGACACGAAATCCTGAAAGCGGTGCAGACAATAGGTGAGTTTAAGTGTTGATGGACACAGAAACTGCAAAGTCAGGTTGAATGCATTACATCAGCAAGTTTTAAAAAAAAATCAGAATCTTAGTATTCAATTTCTGTTTTGTTGCAAATATGTATTGTACTACACATGTACTACACATAGTTATATATTAGAACTAGAGGGCGCACTAGCCAAGTTACGTGACTCGTCGCGCGGGTGGTGCGGCCATGTTTCAAGTACTACTACCATTACTTTACTGTACGCAAAACAACAACATGAACACCGAGCGCGTGATGCGTGCATTTACCATACGCACATCGTATACTTCGTACTCAATTTTGCCCTCTATAAAATGGCGCTCGTGTCTCCTTGCGGTCCCGCCGCGTTTGTGCACGCAGTATTGTCAGTGCGCCCTCTAGTTCTTATATATAACTCTATGGTACCACATCATTATGTCATGCTGTCCAGTCAGGGAAATTGTGTAAATCATTGAGCAAGACGGTCACATACAAAGAAAAACAGATTTTTGTCGCTGTCTTTGTGAAGAATACCTTGCACTGCTAGCACCCTCAGTGATGGCGGCGTGCAGCACTTGCACATTTGGGTTGGTCTTTAGACACGATTTCAATTGACTTTATTCAGAATGTGTGGCAATATGACAGATTTGTCTGTGTTTTGTTAAAAAAAAGCCATAGCTTGTTTACTGTTACTTGCATTCGTAGTACTTGCTTTTTAGTACTGGAGGAATTAATGGCGATAATTACATGTTCTCCTACATAAAAATTGTGCAGAGAGTTGAAAGGTTTCACTAATACCTTGTACATTCATTCCTAATAGTTCATGCTTTAATAAGTTGGGTTGTCTTACAAATTTTAACGCAAGAAATTTACTCTAACTTTTTATTGTATTGTTGGACAATCCCAAAACTAAGCAATACATTGTGTTTTTAAATTCAACCTGAATTGGTTAATTCCACGTTGAAGATGCATTCTGTCAACCCCCGATAAAGCTCATCAGGCCGGTGTTTATACCAGGTTTCATTGGCAGTAAACGACTGAGAATATTTTTCTATTCTCACTGGTATCCATTTGTACTCCTGGGTGGAGAGAAACAATTATGATAAAGTGCCTCGTGCTCAAGGACACAAGTGTTGCGACTGACCAGGCAAGGATTCGAACCCACTTTCAGAACTTGTGACTGCTCGGCCACGACATCCCACTGTCATCAAACTACATCAGTATATTGTTGGCAGTTTGATTTGATACACACGGTCCAAAAGACGGCACTGATGCGTGGAATTGTCCAATTAAGATTGTCAATGTAAATTTTTAGATGACAAATGAACCCAATTTCACACAGCTGTTCAGTACAAAACATTAGCACAACAAGTAACCAGCCAAAGACCATCTTATGTATTATTGTTTGTCACTGGTTCCCAGCTACTTTTTGCATAGCAGACAAATTTGCTATGCACGTTTTTTCTGCCGAACAGCTGAATGAAATTGGACCCTAGAGTCTGGGTTGTTGACGATGTTGTAATTCAATTTATATACAAAGTATATGCATTTATGTGTATGTAGCTTTGCCAATCCTGCAAGTGACCTTATACAAAATGTTAAATATTATTCAACGAAAATGAGACAAAAATCAGAGCACCATGCTGAGCTAAAGAAACTTCCTGAAAAGCCCCAAATCTTGTGCAGCAAAGCTTACAGGGCACCAGTCACATACAATTACATGCCATTTTCCCAGTTAACCTGTGTGTGATATAGATCAAAACTTGCTGCGCTTGAAAGCAACTTGACCAACCCGGCATCTCTTTGGAATAGACCCTTCCCATGAAATATGTAAATTACATTCACGCATGCGTACAGACGCTGCTGGTTGGCAAACGCCATAGAGTTGTGCACTAGGCAGACGCACAAACGCGTGTGCGTCACGCCACCATCAGTCCCATGCAAAAAGGCGCGATATCCACTCATTTTGCCAACCAGTAGGGAGAGTGCGCACGCGCGCTGTACCATTTGCATATTTCACGGGAAGGGTCTATTAGTCTCTGATTACTAATTGATCACAGATACACATTCAGTTCTATGAATGCCAAGTGTGAATATACCTCCCATGTGAGCTATCTTTAGCAAAAAAAAAATTCTTCAAATTATTGGGGCATTGTGTGTGTGCAAGTAGAGAAGTAAACTGCGCCAATAAAGTATCTAAACACTTACAAATGGTCAGATATATCGGAACCTCAAATAGTATGCAGAACATTATTCAATTAATTCGATGCAGTTATCTTCTGCACATTTTGACACCTCTTTTGTTGCGCTACGATGTTGTTTGGCGGATTAATGGGTACTTGAGTGGCTTAAGGTCGAATTTCAAAAGTTGCAAAAAGCCCCTATTCAAGCAAGACGTATCCTTGCCGTTCAGGACAGTGATGGAGGACACACTAAGTATTGAGGACCATCTTCAGGATATCAGCAGTTACAGTTTATAAGATAAAAGCAGAGAGTACCTTTAAGCAGTGAAGTTAGAAGTCGGAGGAGCTACTGCAATAAATTTCATGGTTAAGTAAACAACAAATTTGTGTCTTTTGTCTTGCTTTTGTCTTTGTACGATGCTTGTGCGAGTTCCCTTCTGGAATTGGGGTGAATAGGGGCTTTTGCAACTTTTGAAATTCGACCTTAAGCCACTCAAGTGCCCATAAATCCGCCAAACATCGCAGCGCAACAAAAGAGGTGTCAAAACGCGCAGAAGATAACTGAATCGAATTATTTAATTATTGTTTTGCATACTATTTGAGGTTCCGATAAATTTGACCATTTGTAAGTGTTTATATACTTTATTGGCACAGTTTATTATATTAGCAATGTAGCTCATTGCAGTTGACTGACCTCAAAACAAAGCCAAACGTTCATTTTATTGGAAGTTTTAATCAAATGAATATATTAAAATGCAGAGAGATTATTTTGGTTGTTCGCCGTTTATTCTTGAGGTGTTCTTTTCTTCATGACCCCGTTGTAAAATGGAATAATTGATCATGGAGGTCGTTCAGACAGTACTAAAGTCAGTTTTTAACTCATTCGGGTTTAACTTTGTGTCTGAGCACTCTTAAAACTGAATCGTATCTGGTTGAACCCGAATGGGTTAAATCGGTTGGCAAGGGTGGTTTAACACTAAACCACATCGAGTTTATCTTTTAGCACGATGTGTGGACAGAAGAAAGTTAACCACTTCCGGTTTAAGTCCTCACCGGTGACCTGTTACGTGTTGGGTAACCTGCTAGTAATTGTGAAAGCGCATCTTTTGTACACGCTTGTTTATGTAACAACGGGTTTATGTCAATGTAGCGGATGTTGTTGTGTTGGGTCACAGTGCTGCTTGACCTCTTATAACCATATCTGGTTTAACTTTGAGCTGTCTGAACGCAAGGTAGTTTTTAATTTTTACGACCACTCCCCTCGTAAACCAGTTCGGGTCTAACTTTAGTACGCTGTCTGAACATGGCCATGGTGTCTTTAGGGTCTGCTACAGTTTCTTGGTTTCAATTAATGGACAAGTCAAAGAGTTAATGATCACTGTTTTGAGTACAATCTAAGAATATGCTCAATCTCAAGATTGCACAGTTTTCAGCTCATGAAACCGTTTGTCTCACCTCAAACTAGTATTGTGTCCTGAAATCCTGAGCTTGCACAGGGCAGTCCTCAAATTTACTGCATGATATAGACATCTGCACAAGAATATGGGTTTTTCTCTTTCTTTCATATTGTTCCATGAAAATTAATGGGTCTGAATATTTTCCATACGAATATGCATTAGTTCCTGGGTATTCTTTGGTTCTTTGTACAGTGAAAGGTCAAACTATATAGCATCATAATCTACAAGTTAAATGGGTTCCTTGTGTTCTTCAGTTTCAATTTGGTGAACCAAAGGTTCAAGCTGATGACCACCATTATAATATAAACTGTATGCCATTATATTCTTGAAATATCAATTGGTTTCGGGATATTCTTCATTTTGTGAAAGATAGATGGGTCAAACTCTTGGTACATTTTACATAGTAGGCCGTAACGTCGTCATGTTATAAAATTGGTTCCGAAGTATTCTTTCTTCCGTTCCTAACAGATGAAACTTATTGTTTAAACAGTACACCACTTAATGTATGCGATAAAATCCTTGAAGTATCAACTGGTTCCCAGGGTATTCTTCAGTTCTTAATACATGGAAGGTTCAAACTGTTGGCCGTACAACATATTCCACGAGCTGGGTATCCTCCATGGACTGCGGACCGGTGTTTGACTACTCTCAGGTTCCTGAGAATTAATACAACACATGGCAAATTATCTACAATTCCAAGACAATGAATAATTTTCTAAGAATTACTACTACGTCAATTAGTTACAAAGAAACAACATGGGAATATTGATGTCCGTCCTAATACCTGTATTAATTGAAGCCAGTGGTTGAGATGGGTGACCATCGTTAAAGCGTCTGGAATGTTGTCACCCTCGGAGCAGAATAACATCAGGATGGCCAGGGGAACGTCTTGCAGACAACTGTCAAAGATGCCCATAGGAAATCATTAAGCAGGTTTTTTTTCAGACTTTCCTTCTAATAATGTCTTGTAAAGAATCCGGGTCTCAATAAGAATGCCCATTTGTGTCATAAGATATGTATTTAAAATATGAAATGAGGGAATTTAGGATCTATCACCTAATAATATATGCCAGCATTGGAACCAAAACCTGTTTTTCAGCTACATCACATTCATATCAAGGTTTTTGTATTTTTTATTACATAAAATAACATAATCAATTATATTGAGACGCAACTTGACGGAAAAAGTTTCCTGACCCAATGCTCGGCCACGACACGATCAGTGGGATCCTGCTCTAGTTTCCTGCCATTGTGCTTAACCCAACTGATCCTAAACTTAAATATCATGCAGCACCAGTGTCCAACATTCTCAAGACGATCGGAGCATACTGATCAAAACATCAAGGAGTTACGCTAACAGCTCTTTTCAGGACCACCACAACTTATAAGAGAGATTATTTCCATGGTGTTACCGCAAATCCTACTATACTAGATTAACATTATGGGATCATGACTTCCGGAAAGGACACCTTGGTATTCAAACTGTTTTTCCTTTCTACAATACGCTGGCTTGATGATATTTTGCTCAGCGTTATTTTTCTTGATTTGAGTTCATTTGGAAACAAGATGAAGCTCAATAACACACACTGACAAATGTAGTGATATTCCTACTCACCAATCATCAAAGAGCCGTTTTGCGATTCCCCCTCCGGGGATATAAATCCCCCTTGCACATTCTGGCCTCCCCTCTTCATTAGCCAATGGTGGAACCCACTGGTTTTGTCTCTTCTCTAGTCTCTTCCATTGTAGTTGATCTGACAGGACTGTACCAAGTTCTCCATCCAGCTTGGGGGTGGTCAAGTATCTAAACTGACTCCTGGAAACACGCACAAAAACGTAAATTCGTGTTTTTTTTTAAGGGGGTGGTATTATATCATAGGATGTTTTGGTTTTTTCACCTTGCAGTGGTATAGTGACAAATGTTGTGATACAATAAATTGAAGAAAAAAAGGTGAAATAATTAAATAATCAACAGGTGACTTTTTTCAATAAATTTTGTTGGATTACTATCAAGTTTCAAGCCTCAGTCAGCACTGGCAGTACTAGATGATCAGTCACTCATTTGAGTTACTACTACAAATGACAAGGGAGTCATTGGAGTCTGTTGCAAATAATGACTACCTTTGCTATGAGTGAAGCATTACTCACCCTGTCAGCTGTGAGTCAGTTCTCTCATGCGAGTGACTACTACTCAACAAGATGACTCGGGAGAATTTGGAGTCTTTGATCCACACAAGAAGCTTCCTTCTGAAGTCAGCTTGTGCCCCCTGAGTAAAAAGTGAAATCAAGTAAATTGCAGTGAAATATTGATATGACAGCTGACAAATCTCAAACTTTTCTCAAGGAGGCAGAGTTTTCAGATTAGCAGAAACTCACCTTGACGAGTGGTGTTCGCTGTTGAACCACAACTAGCTTTCTTTCCTTGGATTCATACACTGTCAAAACAGAAATTTAAACAGGAAGAAATTACATACATGCAAAATCATAGTTTGATGAATGTGCAGCTTTAATGCAGATGAAACCAAGTGCCTTTATTCTTAAACTACAACTTTACCACCACACTGTGGTTTCTGGTTTTGTGACAAATCAAGACCGGGTAAAGTGTTTATTTTTCAAATCCTGGTGAGTGTGTTGATATCCGCTCCTTTTAGAGTCCGGCTCATAGTTCTGATTCTCAATATGGATTGCAATCGGTAGGAAAGGTTAATGGTTAAACGGACATCACAAGTTCCTCTATTCTCTAATGATTGTTACCCATCTCAACCGTTGAGGAAAATAAATGCAGACGCACAACCCTAATAAAAATTTGGCTTGGCTATGTACATCAGTGTATACTCCTTTCAAAATGAATTGGAGACAATATTAATCATCCAGCGAGCCCAAGCGGAATAATGTAGAGCAACGTGCCCCACATACCATGAGTGACACCTGAAACACTATATCATTCTGTGTTCCATGCGCATGAATGGGATAACATATTTATTTTCAAGCAAAATTAACATGCAGTAAAGATGCAATACGCGGAGTTAGAACAGTGCAATATGCAAGGAGCAACATGGACTGTGCGACACGGCATAATATAACACTGTTGTTGGATCGATCAATTACAATCGAAGATTTAAGATTGCTTGAAGATAATAATTGAGACCAACTTGCAATTGTTAGCCACAGGGGTGTCTGTGTGTCTTTTTGGCACCATACTCTATTGTCTGTTAAGTGTTAAACTGTTGCATGACAAATTTGGACGCGCTACTTTGAAATTTATGACTAAAGTGGAGACCATAAATAATTTACAAAACATTATTGAAACCTTGTCACTTTGAAATGATTCTCATATAACTAGCATGTCTGATGTAGTCGTTGGATGGAGTCTCCATTCAAAATATGTCTACAAACCTTCTGCAGTGGTGACTAGAGAACCCTCAGTCCTTCCTGATCTCCCGAAGGGATCGTTACCACACAGCGGCAGAATGCTTGCATCATGGAGGTAGCCTGACTTGGTCAAGTCTAGTGTAGAGATCAGAAGATCCGTAGATAACTGGCCGACATTACCTGCCGATACAGCTGGCTGTAACAAGGATGAGTGAAAAGACAATGGTTGAAGAGTATGCTTATACAAACTGATAGAAAGTAGTACCCCTACCCTAGCCTAGGTCAGACCTCTAGAACTATGACGTTCGTTCTGCTATCAACTCCACGATATAGCGGAATGAACGTCATAGTGCTAGGAGTAGGTCAGACCCAAGACTGTGTTTAAAAAAGTTTATTCCAATACTACTACATCATGCAATAGCATAGGACAAGAGGAAAAAATGGATAGATCTTCTCAATATTATTTATATTATTATTATTTGTTTAGACTTTAGTGCTCGATCAAATAAAAAACAGTACTCTTCTCTTTTTGATTTTGGTCTTTTTAAAAGAATAATGGTAAAGGAAACATTTTGAGCTACAGTACAACACAAGCCCTGTAGTCTTGTTGCAGATTTCCATCCCCCTCCCCCAAATGGGGAAATGCTGGTTAAAAAATAGTAGAAATATACAAAATGTAGCATTTTTAATTTAGTAATAATGACTGGTACAATTATTTAAAGATAAAACAAATAGTTACCAAAATAAGAGTGAATCCACTCCAATCACTCGAAGAAGCAGTTGATTTGATGAACATTTTTACGGGGATAATATTCTGATTTTATTAAAACTGTTGCAGTGTTGGTTTGGTAGGTAAAATTGTACACTTTCTTATTGCAAGTCACACACGCTGAAATGTTTATTACAGCGCCCTCAAGGGCTCGCATGATTTCGATCGGTATCCCATCGTCAGAGTAGGGTGTCCATACGTGAGATCTTATTGTACAGCAGGTACCTGACTAGCTAGTCAGAAACTTTTTTTAAAACCAGCCATGGCAGAGGTGATCATCGGAAAGCATTGCTCTGTAAAGTCTTGCAAACAACTCGGTAAATTACTAGTTAAGAAATTAGATTTATCGAATTGTGCTTAAAAAACTTGAAATGTAAGAACTTAGACATTGCTGAGCTTTTATCTTGATTTGTTGTGTTTTTTGTCGGATTGGAAGTCTAGAAGAAGAAGAAGAAGAAGAAGAAGAAGACTCTTTTTTGGACCGCGCGCCATGCCAGCCCTGCATTATGCTCACATTCACACTACACAAGTTGAGTGTGGCCTGGCCAAGTGTGAATGTTGGGCGCGATCGGTCAATCTGCGCGATCAAGCGATCGCGCTGCGCTATCGACCAATCGCGCTGCGCTATTGAAAGATCTATTGGTCGCGCAGCAATCGGCCGATCGCGCAACAATCGGTCGATCGCGCAACAATCGGTCGATCGCGCAACAAACAGGCGCGATCGACCGATTGTGCAGGATTTGTTTGGCGCGATCGACCGATTGTGCAGGAATGGTTTTGCGCGATCGGCCGATTGGGTTAGGGCATGGTTAGGGTTAGGGTAAGGGTAAGGGTTAGGGTTAGGGTAAGGGTTAGGGTAAGGGTAAGGGTTAGGGTTAGGGTAAGGGTTAGGGTAAGTGTTAGGGTAAGGATTGGGTTAGGGTTAGGGTAGGGCACGATCGGTCATTCCTGCACGATCGGCCGATCGCGCAAAAAATACTTGTAGCGCGATCGGTCGATCGCGCAAAGATGTTCATTGCGCGATCGACCGAGTGTTGCGCGATCGACCGATTGTTGCGCGATCGACCGATTGCTGCGCGAACAATAGATCTTTCAATAGCGCAGCGCCATCGGTTGATCGCGCAGATTGACCGATCGCGCCCAACATGAACATCTGGTGTGAACGAGTGCATGTTTTGATTGATTTGCATTGAAATTTAAAAAACACCTAAATACAGCAGTGAATATAAGTTACTGAAAGTATGGTTTAACCAGCACCACTGGGCCTCATGTCAGCGGTGAAACAACAAGGGTAAAATTTTAATTTAAAAAAGGGAGACACAACAAAGGGGGCTGCACCATTTTTTTCAACTTGTCATCATGATCATTAATGTAGGGATGTCATGGATGTAGGGGGGCACTGCTGGCCAATTAAAACTCATAAACCGTACTCTGTAGAATGTAGTTTCTGCTTGCATTTTTCTTTTTATGCAAGCCTATTACTTCAGTGCTCATTTTAGAGGCTTTTGCATTATAGGCGCTTTACAAATGTCTTGATTATTATTATTATTATTTACTATAAAAAAAAGATAATCTTCCATACCCATAGAGGAAGAAACAAATGGGGTGGGGCATTGACATCAATGAGGGGGGGGGGGCGTCATCCCCCCTTAGTGACGCCACTTCTCGTATGTTTGAGTTTCTGCTGAATTTTCTCAAAATTCTTTTTTTACATTTCAGTTTTATTTGGAGTGAGATTTTAAACATATAATTAGGCTTGTGATTTAAAGTGGTATGCATTTGTTGACGTCCTGAAAGTTTCACTTATTCGGTTACCAAGAAAAAAGTGTTTCTGTTGTGAGTTTAAAAAAAAATTGCAACTTCACAATTCAATTGTCTGTCGAAACCAAATTGTTAAAAAAGTTGATTGTGAATAAATATAATTTCTATCTTTTTTTTATCATAGATTTTTTGCCGTTTCAGTGCAATGGCTGTTCAGGCATTTTCTGGTAAGTTTGCTTGTAATTAAATTAATTTATTGATTATTCCACTGGCAGCCAGATTAGATAATAGTTGGTTACCAACTAGGGCTCCACTAACCTCATAGGTCGCTAAACTGTCATAGAATTTATGTCTGACTGGCACCCACCAAACAAAGGTATTGACAAAATATAGGGCTAGATAGCGCAGTTGGTAGAGCGGAGGTCGTTGGTTCAAATCCCGCTCTTGTAAATTTGTCTTCGTTCAACCCTAAAGAATTTTTGTCTGTCATAAATGCACAGGTTTTCTTTCTTGAAAACCAAAGTCAGTTGAATAATTTTTACATTTCTTTTTACAATGCTAATTAGATCTTTAAATTGTAATTCTGATATTGACTAAAAACCACCTTATCCTTTTTTAATTGTTTTAGGGAGTGCACAGTTCTTGTCCCACATTGTGGCAAGGGTAAAACCAAACTCATATTGTTTATTCTCGATGCAATTATTGCATCAGTTAAAATTGTTTGCGGTTCCCTCTGCTGATCATGTAGGATTTGAAGTAGCCTTTCATTACTAGTCATGTTGGTGGTTTAATGATGAGGACCTGCTGTTCAAATAACACCCAAGTCAGGCCTGGAATTACTTGGAGGCCACAGAGGCCATGACCTCCGTTGCCCTTGTCTTGACAGTGGTGCCCCCTTCAAAAGTTTTCCATAGACTTTTAAAGATTTTCCAAGAAAGTGCTCTTTGCTAAACGAAAATGGCCTTGCCCTCTCAAAGATGAAATCCCAGGCCTGCAAAGTGGGCTGTGTTTTTTCTGCAGGATTTTGAAAGCTCTGAGAGTAAATTAATAACACATCTGTATACAAGGATACAAACAAAACAATAACTTGGACAGAAGTTCCGAAACTAGTCCTGTAACTATGAATTGCCTCTCCAAAAGAATATTCTCCTCTTTTCTGTCTCCTGAGCAAGATCCGGCTCCAATCAAAGTATGTTGGCTGTATTCAGTGTTTTTACCAATTTCCTCTTTGTATTTCAGCTTGGATCATAGGAGCTTGGATAATCACAACTGCTCCCAGGTAAAGACCCGATCTCTCAAAAAAACTTTTTAACCCTCCTACTGTCAGTGACTCTTGGCAACATTTTCCAGTGAGTTGACCAACCATTTAAAAACATTCGACTGCCAAGAACTGTGCACAGAACTAACTGTGTTCTGTGTACATGCATTCCCTCATGGTATCAATATTGCAGGCTGGCATAGTTTATCTATCATTCAAAACCACTTGAATGGTATTGAATGGTCAGACAGCAAGAGGGTTAAAGAGGGGCTCCAAGGTCAAGTTCAGTTTTGTAATCCATTCATTTTGCAATAGATAGAGTTCTTATGAAAATGATGGGGGAAAATTACAAGTCTCTATCTAAGCTCACTTTTAAACGGTGTAAAAATGCCACTGTGCACAGCCACAATCAAGGGTACACTTTTTGTTACAAAGACACCAAATGAACAACACATGATTATTGAGTAACTCTTTGCAGATCTTGTATTCGACAAACTCAAGTACTTTCTACTCTTCATTCATTTCCACAGCTCTGGTTAATTAATTTACAGACAACATTGAAATAACTGTTACATCACTGGTTTTCAAACTATTGTTCGTAACGTGAAAACAAAAATGTGTACCCATGATTGTGACTGTGTTTGATACCCTTCAAGTGCAATTTTTGTCAAAATCAAAAAATGTTTGGTGATGTCACATTTCAACATATAGGGTCTGCCTGTACAGAGAATTCTCAGTTCATTCCTGAATTCTGATGATATTCAACCAAAACGGCAGTGAATTTGAGCTGATGACTGGTGCAGAAATTCCTCTTTAGATTGTACAGACTCATTTGTTATATGTTTTCAAATGATGTCATGTTTCAAATTTCGCTCTGAAAGAGTATGAAATAAAATTATATTTTACACCATTTTAAAAATTGGAAAAATGAGTGCATCACCAAAATGAATTTGATGTTGGAGCCCTTCTTTAGCCTTTACAATTGAAAGTTCGTTTTTTCGACCTGTCCCAACCGGAATGACTACTTAGAAGCAAAATAAAACTCAACTATAATATCTCGATTGTACAATCCAAATGTAACTGTCTCATAAACCTTGCAATCTTTACCACGAATTAAAATGTGTCCTGTGTTTTTGAACAGGTAAACATAACGCATGAGTACAACCCACTAGACGCACCAACCAGCTACGGATGTTGCTTTGGTGACTGCAAAGAGAGAGAACTTATACCGGTCAGCTGTGAGCATTGTGCACAGAATTTCTGTCTGAGGTGAGTTTCAGCATTATGGATCAAAGCTAGGGACAGTTTTATAATTCTCAATGTTGATTTATCAGATGAATTCTTGATGGAACTTTTTTAACCCTCTTGCAGTCTGATCATTCAATACCATTCACTGTGGTTTTGAATGATAGATAAGTTATGCCAGCCTGTAATATGATACCATGAGGGAATGCATTTACACAGTACACAGTTAGTTCTGTGCACAGTTGTGCCCTTGGCAGTCGAATGGTTTCAAATGGTTGGTCAACTCACTGGAAAATGTTGCCAAGAGTCACTGAGAGTAAGTAGGAGGGCTAACATGTCTTAACATTTCATATTTATTTCATTTAGCCATCGACATCAACAAGATCATGAATGTGCCAAGATGAAGGAGAAGACGCCCAGAATGGCTAAAACAGCAGAACTTGTGAGAAGATACAAGGTACAGTCTTTTTTAAGTCAAAAAAATACCCTTGTATAAATGAGATTTTGTCTGATTGTGTTTGAACTTGGATGGTAGCTGTCTGACCATTCAATATCATCCACTGTGGTTTTGAATGATAGATTAACTATTTCAGCCTGCAAATGATATCATTTAGTGAATGCATCTACACAGTACACAGTCAACCCCACTGTCACCATTCAATACATCCACTGGGTTATGAGATAAACATTTCGCGCAATAATTCATTAGTGAATGCATCTACACATAACAGTCAACCTCTATGTTGACCATCATATACATTGTTTGAATGATAGATAAACTATGCCAGCATGCAGTATTTTACTCATGTGGTGAATTCATATACATAGTACACAGTCAACCTTCCTACTGTCTTACCATTCGGTATCTTACATGGTGGTGTTGAATGATATATAAACTATGCAAGCCTACAAATGATATCATGTTGTGAATGCATCTTCACAGTACACAGTCAACCCTCCTACTGTCTGACCATTCAATATCATCCATTGTGGTTTTTGAATAATGGTTCAACTATGCCAGCCTGCAATTTGATATCATATTCAGGCATGATATACTTCCTACTTTAATCTGATTTATGATTTTACACACAAAAAAATAACCCCCTGAAACAAAACAAAAACAAACAAATAGTACACATATGGGTCAGTGTGTGAACACAAACAAAAGATATACATGTATTGGGCCTTTTCCAAACCTCGGCTTGGGCTTCAGCTCCGGCTTGGGCTCCGACATCAATTTTGGAGCAGTGTACATTTTGCTTTGTGTTTCCAGCATCAAACAAAGCCTGGAGCTGAGACAAGAGCATAAGCCGAGGTTTGGAAAAAGCCCATTGTGAAGAATAATGACTTTATCACATGGTGCAGTGTGGAGTATGACCTCTCCGGGGCAAACTATTGGTGGCGCTCTGCATTCTTAGAACCCAGAGAATGCTGAGCTCAGTTGTCGTCTGTGACAATTTTGCATGCACGCCCTCTATGTTCAACTATTGACATAGCCTAATAGTGTGTGACCTGTCTGTATGGCAAAATAGCCAGATCAGCCAAGGGAAAGCTGAAATTTGCAATCTAGCTGAAATGGCACTGTGCAGATAACTATTAAAACACATTCTCTAGGTTTAATTTAGTAATTTTTAATCACTCAGACAAAGTTCTAGTACTTTTTAAAACATTTTATTTCTTAATGTCCTTCTTAGTTGTATTCAATACATTTTTGTTTTTAAGAAAGCTACAAAGCTAAGGAAGCTGCTTCTACAAAGAGGAAGGTCGGAGCAAAGTCCCAGAAGACGGCAGCTAAAGTTGCCTTGATGAAGATGAAGATGAAGGCATTGGGGGACAAGAGCATTCCTCAGGTTCATGATCAATTAACTTTATTATGAAAAAACAAAACAACAATAATGACAGTCAACATTTGTGTAATGCTGGGGTCTGTCTTAAAACATGCAGCAAAGCGTTGGTAATTGTCAAAGACCAGTATCCGCACTTTGTGTGACCCAAAATGTCTGTGAAATGATAAACCTGTGAAAGTTTAAGCTCAGTTGATCATCAGAGTCACAAGAAAATAGTGAAAAACCCGATCACTGGACATGAGATTAGATTTTTTTAAACTCATTTTTCAAAAACTATAGAAATTTCAGGCAAAAATATTTCAAGGGAAGTTTTCCACCATGGCCATCTTTATACCATGCAAATTTTGTGTAAATCTGTGAACGTTTATATTATCAATCTTACCAATGTCGAGCTTGTGCTTTAAAATTTGCCCAATGCTGGTTTTACAGTAGAGTTGTGAACAACAAAAATCTGTTGTCCTGCAAAGATTACCAACCTAAAGAACTACATGAATTCAACTTTTCTTGACTAACCTTTGTAACATTGTGCTAGGCAAGGTAAAAAAGGAAATGCGAACTCAAGCAATTTAAAAAAACATATTTTGAAGTGAAACCGCAAGCTTAAAGTTTGAGGTTGGTTTCGAGCCAGGGTTCACAGAGTGAAGGACAGGAACCTCAACACCAACTCAAATTTCTTGTTTTTTTATTCATCATTTTTGTCATCCCTTCTCTTTTCAGATGGAGAGACTTTACTTCAAAGTTGTTCTTCCACGTGGTGAGACCTCGCAACCTGCAAGTCAGGCCATGTTCTTCTCCTCAGTGTGGAGTGTGGGCAGAGCGGTAGACAAAGTAGCCGCCACCGTTAAACTCAGAAATGAGAACAACATTACAACAGCGAAGGTAAACAATACAACTTGTAGTTTCGGGTTGTAAGAAAGACTATACCATGCTGAGAGTAAAACCTGGTACATGCTTGAACTGAAAGCAAACATAACACTACTTTTTTTAATGTATACAAACAAGACATGCTGTTCACCCCATTGTGAAGCTGTGATTACTTTGCTTTTGTATTTCACATGAGGTATGAACTGGGTTTGGCATAAAGTCAGAGACTATTCATTTAGTCTTTTTGAAATGCTTATAAATGTATTTCAGACTTCGTTTTGATGAAATGTTTAGTCCGTTATCGTGGTACATTTATGTGTGTACCAGTGGCGTAGCTAGTAGCTACCAGTGGTGTAGCTACCAGTGGCATTGCTACCAGTGGCTTAGCTATTAGTGATGTAGCTACCAGTGGCATAGGAGCCAGTGGCGTAGCTACCAGTGGCATAGCTACTACCAGCTGCGTAGCTGGTAGCTACAAGTGGTGTAGCTACCAGTGGCGTAGCTACAAGTGGTGTAGCTACCAGTGGCGTAGCTACCAGTGGTGTAGCTACCAGTGGCGTAGCTACCAGTGGCGTAGCTACCAGTGGTGTAGCTACCAGTGGTGTAGCTACCAGTGATGTAGCTACTACCAGTTGCGTAGCTGGTAGCTACCAGTGGCGTAGCTACCAGTGGTGTAGCTACCAGTGGCGTAGCTACCAGTGGCGTAGCTACCAGTGGCGTAGCTACCAGTGGCATAGCTACCAGTGGTGTAGCTACCAGTGGTGTAGCTACCAGTGGTGTAGCTACCAGTGGCATAGCTACCAGTGGCGTAGCTACCAGTGGTGTAGCTACCAGTGGCATAGGAGCCAGTGGCGTAGCTACCAGTGGCATAGCTACTACCAGCTGCGTAGCTGGTAGCTACAAGTGGCGTAGCTACCAGTGGCGTAGCTACCAGTGGCATAGGAGCCAGTGGCGTAGCTACCAGTGGCGTAGCTACCAGTGGCATAGCTACCAGTGGCATAGCTACCAGTGGCATTGCTACCAGTGGCATAGCTACCAGTGGCGTAGCTACCAGTGGCGTAGCTACCAGTGGCATAGCTACCAGTGGCGTAGCTACCAGTGGCGTAGCTACCAGTGGCGTAGCTACCAGTGGCGTAGCTACCAGTGGCATAGCTACCAGTGGCATAGCTACCAGTGGCGTAGCTACCAGTGGCGTAGCTACCAGTGGCATAGGAGCCAGTGGCGTAGCTACCAGTGGCGTAGCTACCAGTGGCATAGCTACCAGTGGCATAGCTACCAGTGGCATAGCTACCAGTGGCGTAGCTACCAGTGGCATAGCTACCAATGGCGTAGCTACCAGTGGCGTAGCTACCAGTGGCGTAGCTACCAGTGGCGTAGCTACCAGTGGCGTAGCTACCAGTGGCGTAGCTACCAGTGGCGTAGCTACCAGTGGCGTAGCTACCAGTGGCGTAGCTACCAGTGGCGTAGCTACCAGTGGCGTAGCTACCAGTGGCGTAGCTACCAGTGGCGTAGCTACCAGTGGCGTAGCTACCAGTGGCGTAGCTACCAGTGGCGTAGCTACCAGTGGCATAGCTACCAGTGGCGTAGCTACCAGTGGCGTAGCTACCAGTGGCGTAGCTACCAGTGGCATAGCTACCAGTGGCATAGCTACCAGTGGCGTAGCTACCAGTGGCGTAGCTACCAGTGGCATAGCTACCAGTGGCGTAGCTACCAGTGGCGTAGCTACCAGTGGCATAGGAGCCAGTGGCGTAGCTACCAGTGGCGTAGCTACCAGTGGCATAGCTACCAGTGGCATAGCTACCAGTGGCGTAGCTACCAGTGGCGTAGCTACCAGTGGTGTAGCTACCAGTGGCATAGCTACCAGTGGCGTAGCTACCAGTGGTGTAGCTACCAGTGATGTAGCTACCAGTGATGTAGCTACTACCAGTTGTGTAGCTGGTAGCTACCAATGGCGTAGCTACCAGTGGTGTAGCTACCAGTGATGTAGCTACTACCAGTTGCGTAGCTGGTAGCTACCAATGGCGTAGCTACCAGTGGCGTAGCTACCAGTGGTGTAGCTACCAGTGATGTAGCTACTACCAGTTGTGTAGCTGGTAGCTACCAATGGCGTAGCTACCAGTGGTGTAGCTACCAGTGATGTAGCTACTACCAGTTGCGTAGCTGGTAGCTACCAATGGCGTAGCTACCAGTGGTGTAGCTACCAGTGATGTAGAAAGCTACTACCAGTTGGTAGCTGGTAGTACCAATGGCGTAGAGCTACCAGTGGTGTAGCTACCAGTGATGTAGCTACCAATGGCGTAGCTACCAGTGGTGTAGCTACCGTGATGTAGCTACTACCAGTTGCGTAGCTGGTAGCTACCAGTGGTGTAGCTACCAGTGATGTAGCTACCAGTGGCGTAGCTACCAGAGGTGTAGCTACCAGTGGCACAGCAGCCAGTAGCATAGCTACTACCAGTTGCGTAGCTGGTAGCTACAAGTGGTGCAGCTAGTAGCTACCAGTGGCACAGCTACTAGTGGCGTATCTACTACCAGTGGCGTAGGTAGTAGCTACCTGTGCATCCTCGTTCCCAGGGGTGATTAGTCTCACCGCTCCATTTTCTCCCAGCTTGCCTTGCTCGCTCATAACCCCTGGAATTGGTCCATTAAAATGTGCTAGAGCAACTGGTCCCCTCTCATTCTTCTTCGATCTTTTGATATGTCTAACTCTATGCAGTTTAGGGTGACCATGTAAAAACATGATTCATTTTCAATTGAATCGCGTCAAATACTTGCTTTTTCGAGGTATCGATAAGGCGTGCTGCCCATGGTAGCGAGGCTGCTACCTGTGGCGTAGCTAGTAGCTACCTGTGGCGGAACTAGTAGCTACCAGTGGCAAGAAACTTCTAAGCCAACCTGAATACCTTAACAATAGAAATGCCAGTAAATGATAATGGAATAACAAAATGCCTGAGGACAGGAATCACGATGTGACTGTTATGAAAATGAATGAAGCAAAGAGATTTTTTCATGAGAGGTTGATGGTTCTAGTGTGAGAATAAATACATTGGAAATGATATTTTAATTTGTATTTTTTTATGACTCGCAGAAATTAAGGCTATTCCATCCAGAAACGGGGGAAGTTCTGGCAATGGATACCAGGATAAACACCCTGTTAGAGGGTGAAAACCCCCTATACAATGGAGGATCCATCATTTTAGAGTATGTACAGGATTCCTGCATTGTGTTGGAGAACATCGATGACTACTTATAACAGACATACTTCCATACTCCTGAAAGATGTGCAATTTCCCCTGAAAGGTAAGTAAGCGTTGTTAAGTACAAAGACAAAAATATAAACAACTTTATGAAAGGAAATCTCTAGTGGACCACCTCTCAGATATTAGTGTTCTATTTTGTTTTTGAGCACCGGTGTTGTGAAACTTAAATTTTCTTTTCAATTTGCTTGAACTACTTTTGGAAATAATCTTTGGAGTGTAGTTTGATCCATGGGAGTTTTTTGGCAGGTGTTTCCTGATATAAGGATGGATTCATTAATTGCAGCATCGAAATAGCCACATTTTTGTTTAAGGGCAAAGTGTTCAAGGTTGTAGAAGGATAAAGGTTTAGGGTAAATATTTCATCTAGAATCATGATGCTGACGGTTTTCAACGACGTGCAAAACTTCTTAAAAGTTTCTTCTTTAATACCATGTTTAACGAGAGATGGATTCACATATAGCACACATAGGAGGACTTGTAATTCTCTGTCATAACTTGACTCTATCGTGCTGTTTGCAAAGTAATTCTACGATAAGAATTGTCTTTCTCTGTAATCCTCTTTTCTAGATAAGCAATTTGAGGAATCCTTGGTTCCAAGAAGTATACAGGCGTATACTACCTAGCTGAATTTCCATGTTAATCCTTAAAGGCAGGGACACTATTGGTAATTACTCAAAATAATTGTTAGCATAAAAACTTACTTGGTAACGAGCAATGGAGAGCTGTTGATAGTATAAAACATTATGAGAAACGGCTCCCTCTGAAGTAACATAGTTTTTGAGAAAGAAGTAATTTCTCAGTAAAATATTTGAATTGATTTTGAGACCTCACGCGTGAGGTCTCGAAATCAAGCAATCAAGCAATCAAGCAATCAAGCATCTGAAAGCACACAACTTTGTGTGACAAGGGTGTTTTTTCTTCCATTATTATCTTGCATCTTCGATGACCAATTGAGTTCAAATTTTCACAGGTTTGTTATTTTGTGCATTTGTTGAGATGCACCAACTGAGAATACTGGTCTTTGACAATTACCAAAGGTGTTCAGATCTTTAAAGATATAGATGCTTTTAAAAAAACACCTAAACTTTCTCCCGTTGATTCTTGCCAATTCTGTGGTTGGTTCACGTAGCACCTACAGTCATTCTCTGTCGTATCCGAACATGCTGTTTACAAAGTCATTTTGCCAGGGAATTGCTTTTCTCTGAAAACTCCTTTGCTGGCTGTGTTATTTAGGGAATTCTCATTTTCCAACAAGTATACAGACATACCAGTCATTTTTTCTGTGTTAACCCTTGAAGATAAACATTCTTTGTAAACACTCAACTTTCTCCTGTTAACTCTTGCAATTCTTTGGCCGGTTCACATAGCACATAATGCGGGGGACCAGTCATTCTCTGTCATCCTAACTCATGCTGTTTCTAAAGTCGTTCTGTGATAAAAAATTGCCTTTCTCTGTAAACTTCTTTTCTAGCTGTTACATTTGAGGAATCCTTAGTTCCAAGAAATATACAGACATACTTGACGGATTTCCATGTTAATTCTTGAATATAAAAATGCTTTAACAAACTTCAATTTATCTGGTTGATTTTTTGCAATTCTTTGTTCCATATTCAAGGTGGGCATAAAGTTTGACCCTTCTACCTCTTAATATCAGACCATCATAAACTATTTAGTCAAAATAATGCTTGTTGCTTTTTTCTTTTGGCTGGGTGGGGGTGGGTCGGGGGGGGGGGGTGGGTCTGATGTAATTAATATTAGTGTTATTCTTGAACCAGTTTCTTGATCTCCCTGTTGTGGATACGCACGCTTTACGAACATCTGTTACTTATAGACCCGTCAGCAAGTGATGTCATAGTCTACTGTATAAACTTGATGGAGCTGTTTTAGGAATCCTACTTCCTTGTGACAAAGGTTGATGCATTGGCTGGGTGATTGAGCACTGATTAGGAAGAACTAATCACACAAACTTAAAATGAAAAGATGGATTCATTGGAAAGATCTAAATCGGTTTTTCAAACCACAGCTCTTTGGTCAAACCAGCCGGATGCCTTTCATAAACATCCTTGGTGTCAATGGTTAGACACGCTTACACACACACACAAACTAGTTTGTAAACACCTGCTATCGGGGACTTCTTATTGTCCCTCTTTCGTTTGTACATTAACTTTTTTGGCAACAGCTCCCATTGGTTTTGTACGAGTTTTCCTACTGGGGACCTTTACCCAACCGGGGACCCTATTCTCTTTTGTTATAGGTCCCCGGTTTGAATGTGTAAACCAATCCACATACACACATGTTTGTAAAACCCGTAAATGGAGGACTTCTCTTTGTTCTCCCATTGTTTGGACTTAGTTTTTTTTTGCGACGTCCCCATTGGTTTTGTACATGAAAGCGAAGTGAGAACGTCCTCGCTTTGTCAAAACACCAAGATCTTTTTGTTAAAGTCCTCGGTTTCAACGGGTAGACACGCTCACACACACCACACATTTTGTTTATCATTAAATCAAAGACTTTTTTTGTTCTCCCATTGTTTGAACTTCATTTTTTTTAGGGACGTCTCCGTTGGTTTTGTAGCTGACAGCGAGCAAGGGCGCCCTCGCGTCTGTCATACCGCCAGGATACCTTTTGTTAAAGTGTCAACATGGTGTCGTCCATGTTGTTTAGAAGGGGTTTGTAGACTTTTTAGAATATGAGGCTGACGAACTTCCAAGTCTGTTTAATGTTTATTGTGCAGACAGAAACATCAAATGACAACAATCTATGTGTGAGTTATATTTTAACAAATATTGAATGCATTTCATTCGTGCATTGTCACAGAATATAATCACTTTGGTGAAATCGGACTTCTCCATTATAGTCCAGATTTCACCCTGTGGTTATATTCTGCGACATTGAACTCAATGCATCTAAAATGTATGTACTTATGTGGTAAATTCACTTCAAATAGTAAACAACACACCAGGGTACCGAGGAGAGCCTCACCCAGCAACAGAGTGTCCATCAAACCATCAGAGGCACTGCCGCCAGTTGGCACACCCCTGAAACATTGACCATCAGGAGGCACTGCCGCCAGTTGGCACACCCCTGAAACATTGACCATCAGGAGGCACTGCCGCCAGTTGGCACACCCCTGAAACATTGACCATCAGGAGGCACTGCCGCCAGTTGGCACACCCCTGAAACATTGACCATCAAGAGGCACTGCCGCCAGTTGGCACACCCCTGAAACATTGACCATCAAGAGGCACTGCCGCCAGTTGGCACACCCCTGAAACATTGACTATTAAGAGGCACTGCCGCCAGTTGGCACACCCCTGAAACATTGACTATTAAGAGGCACTGCCGCCAGTTGGCACACCCCTGAAACATTGAACATCAAGAGGCACTGCCGCCAGTTGGCACACCCCTGAAACATTGACCATCAAGAGGCACTGCCGCCAGTTGGCAAACCCCTGAAACATTGAACATCAAGAGGCACTGCCGCCAGTTGGCACACCCCTGAAACATTGACCATCAGGAGGCACTGCCGCCAGTTGGCACACCCCTGAAACATTGACCATCAAGAGGCACTGCCGCCAGTTTGCACACCCCTGAAACATTGACCATCAAGAGGCACTGCCGCCAGTTTGCACACCCCTGAAACATTGACCATCAAGAGGCACTGCCGCCAGTTGGCACACCCCTGAAACATTGACCATCAGGAGGCACTGCTGCCAGTTGGCACACCCCTGAAACATTGACCATCAGAGGCACTGCCGCCAGTTTGCACACCCCTGAAACATTGACCATCAGAGGCACTGCCGCCAGTTGGCACACCCCTGAAACATTGACCATCAGGAGGCACTGCCGCCAGTTGGCACACCCCTGAAACATTGACCATCAAGAGGCACTGCCGCCAGTTGCACACCCCTGAAACATTGACCATCAAGAGGCACTGCCGCCAGTTTGCACACCCCTGAAACATTGACCATCAAGAGGCACTGCCGCCAGTTGCACACCCCTGAAACATTGACCATCAGGAGGCACTGCTGCCAGTTGGCACACCCCTGAAACATTGACCATCAAGAGGCACTGCCGCCAGTTTGCACACCCCTGAAACATTGACCATCAGGAGGCACTGCCGCCAGTTGCACACCCCTGAAACATTGACCATCAGGAGGCACTGCTGCCAGTTGGCACACCCCTGAAACATTGACCATCAAGAGGCACTGCGCCAGTTTGCACACCCCTGAAACATTGACCATCAGGAGGCACTGCCGCCAGTTGCACACCCCTGAAACATTGACCATCAGGAGGCACTGCCGCCAGTTGGCACACCCCTGAAACATTGACCATCAAGAGGCACTGCCGCCAGTTTGGCACACCCCTGAAACATTGACCATCAAGAGGCACTGCCGCCAGTTTGCACACCCCTGAAACATTGACCATCAAGAGGCACTGCCGCCAGTTGCACACCCCTGAAACATTGACCATCAGGAGGCACTGCCGCCAGTTGGCACACCCCTGAAACATTGACCATCAAGAGGCACTGCCGCCAGTTGCACACCCCTGAAACATTGACCATCAGAGGCACTGCCGCCAGTTGGCACACCCCTGAAACATTGACCATCAGGAGGCACTGCCGCCAGTTGGCACACCCCTGAAACATTGACCATCAGGAGGCACTGCCGCCAGTTTGCACACCCCTGAAACATTGACCATCAGGAGGCACTGCCGCCAGTTGCACACCCAACAGCCCCTGAAACTATTGACTATTAAGAGGCACTGCCGCCAGTTGGCACACCCCTGAAACATTGACCATCAGGAGGCACTGCTGCCAGTTGGCACACCCCTGAAACATTGACCATCAAGAGGCACTGCCGCCAGTTTGCACACCCCTGAAACATTGACCATCAGGGGGCACTGCCGCCAGTTGGCACACCCCTGAAACATTGACCATCAGGAGGCACTGCCGCCAGTTGGCACACCCCTGAAACATTGACCATCAAGAGGCACTGCCGCCAGTTTGCACACCCCTGAAACATTGACCATCAAGAGGCACTGCCGCCAGTTTGCACACCCCTGAAACATTGACCATCAAGAGGCACTGCCGCCAGTTGGCACACCCCTGAAACATTGACCATCAGGAGGCACTGCTGCCAGTTGGCACACCCCTGAAACATTGACCATCAAGAGGCACTGCCGCCAGTTTGCACACCCCTGAAACATTGACCATCAGGAGGCACTGCCGCCAGTTGGCACACCCCTGAAACATTGACCATCAGGAGGCACTGCCGCCAGTTGGCACACCCCTGAAACATTGACCATCAAGAGGCACTGCCGCCAGTTTGCACACCCCTGAAACATTGACCATCAAGAGGCACTGCCGCCAGTTGGCACACCCCTGAAACATTGACTATTAAGAGGCACTGCCGCCAGTTGGCACACCCCTGAAACATTGAACATCAAGAGGCACTGCTGCCAGTTGGCACACCCCTGAAACATTGACCATCAAGAGGCACTGCCGCCAGTTGGCACACCCCTGAAACATTGACCATCAAGAGGCACTGCCGCCAGTTGGCACACCCCTGAAACATTGACCATCAAGAGGCACTGCCGCCAGTTGGCACACCCCTGAAACATTGACCATCAAGAGGCACTGCCGCCAGTTGGCACACCCCTGAAACATTGACCATCAAGAGGCACTGCCGCCAGTTGGCACACCCCTGAAACATTGAACATCAGGAGGCACTGCCACCAGTTGGCACACCCCTGAAACATTGACCATCAGGAGGCACTGTCACCAGTTGGCACACCCCTGAAACATTGACCCTTAGGAGGCACTGCCGCCAGTTGGCACACCCCTGAAACACTGACCATGAAGAGGCACTGCCGCCAGTTGGCACACCCCTGAAACATTGACCATCAAGAGGCACTGTCACCAGTTGGCACACCCCTGAAACATTGACCATCAGGAGGCACTGTCACCAGTTGGCACACCCCTGAAACATTGACCCTCAGGAGGCACTGCCGCCAGTTTGCACACCCCTGAAACATTGACCATCAAGAGGCCCTGTCACCAGTTGGCACACCCCTGAAACATTGACTAATCTGTGAACAGAATGAAATAAGTATACAGCAGATATTAAGTCATATTTGCCTTGTAACTTTGACAACATTGGTGTTGTGAAAACAATGAGTAGTATGATTTGTGTCTTATACCCGTTTACTTCCCAAGTTATGGTCTTTGAGTAGCAAGGCACTTCAGGGCAGAGTCATCTTTAATGTGTCAGTTATGTCTTTTTGACAACCTTTGACATTATAATTTCCTGTGACAGTAATCACCTCAAATTCTTGAAAACCCAGTCCATGTTTGTTGTTTAAATTTGATGGATTTGGTACCATAACCTCCAAACCACCCACTCTTAGCATTATGATACAGACAAGGCATAACAATATTAAGATCGAGTCCGTTTGGACTGTTCCTGGCAGGAATAGTACGGTAGGTAGGTGATGGGATTGTGCCTTTGATGATACAAGCATGGAATTTAGCACACAGTCAGAGTATGTCATGGTTGGCATGGTTGGGTGGAATGGTCGGCTTGTGCGTAAAGCGCTCGCCTCTCACCACTGTGGCCCTGGTTCGATTCCCAGCTAAGGCAATATGTGAGTAGAGTTGTTGGTTGGTTCTCTCCTATGCCATGAAGGTTTTTTCTCCGCGCCCTCTAGTCTTTTTTACTCCCAGTGGAAATATCAAGCAGGATGTGCTCCGTGGTCATATATGGGTCTATGTCTATGTGGCTGGCTGCCAAGGCGCCCTTGCATGCCTGTGGCTTGAACACGTTGTAGCCGGGTCCTTTGCGATTCAGCTTCTCAGCTGAGAGTAACGTTGATTAGCTTCCCGAAGTATTATTTTTATTATTATGAGAAAGAGAGTTGACTTTAGGGTCTTTGCAGATCTGTTTTTGAAAAAATATAGTTAGAATAGCAAGCATTGGTGGCCATTTTGAAAAAAATAAACAAATTGCTTGTTCTTCAAGCTATATTTTTTCAAAATTCAAATCTGCATGGGCCATGATAGGCAAAAATCTTTCTCATGACAAACTCCAGGCCGTGTGTCAAATTCTATGCTTGTATCATCAAAGTCACAACACCCCCAAAATGTTTACCCTATTATTTCCCCCACTACAACATCTTAAGGTTAACAGACGTAGGTCCAGAGACAATCAGACATACTTTGGTTTCATCTCGTCACGGACCAGCCACAGAAATGTATTTCTTAGATGACGCAGTGACACAGCAGTTTCTTCACTGGTGTTGCAACATTGCCCAGTGACTCATATAGGACACGTGTTCACTGTAAATGTGTACTTCATTGTACACAAAGGAAGTGTCATTGTAGCAAATGTGAAAAATCGAGCTGTCTTGTAATTGACTTAATCCTATTTGATCTCACAACCTGTCAACATTAAAGTAAGTGGCAATCAATGTCAATTCGCCCGTAGACTGATGAGACTGTGCAGCATTTGTTAGAAAACAATTTCAAAGGAAGGAGAAATGTTTCCACTTGACGTTGTCTCATGTTCTGATCTTGGAGAAAAACTAAAGACAGACACTAAACTTGAACACGCCAGTTTGAGGAAATCCCTGCAACCTGAATAAGCGCGGAAAGACAAAACCATTGTAAGTTGTTCGTGATAAAACTGTGATATTTTATTTAACACATGTTTTGTGAAATTTCTTAAAAACTATAGATTTTGATAAAAGTACGCTGTTTAAAAATTATGTATCACCTTAAACTTATTAGAAAACAAATTATTTATCTTGGTAAAGCAACGCCATGCAGCCATTTTTGTTTGGTTCCCTGGATGTTAGAACAATCAAAGTATTGGTAGTCTATAAGGGGCCAGACTTTTTTTTCAGGAGCAGCTTTTCCTTTATTTTCAAGAGAGATACTTGTCACAAAGGCCTTTCCAAATGAGATATCCATGCTATGAAAAAAAGTATAGTCTGTATTTCAATTTTTTTAGGTACGAATTCCAATATAAAGCTTAAATATCTATTTAAAGGCAGGTATACTTTTGGTAATTGTCAAAAAACAGTATCCTCACTTGGTGTATCCCAACATTTGTATAAAATAACAAACATGTGGAAATTTAGGCTCAGTTGGTCATCGAAGTTGCAAGAAAATAATGAAAGAAAAAACAGCCTTGTTGCATAAAACTGTGTGCTTTCAGATGCCTCAGATTCAAATATTTTAGTGAGAAATTACCTCTTTCTCAAAAACTACATTACTTCAGAGGGAGTCATTACTCACAATGTTTTATGCTATCAGCAGCTCCCAGGTGCTCCTTACCAAGTAAGTTTTTATGGTAATGTATTTCTTGAGTAATTACCAAAAGTATCCACTGCCTTTAAGTGGTCGAAATAAAGTTCCAAATGCTTATTCAAAATAAACCAACTTTATCAATACTTTGGTAGAGTATCTGTACATTACGATTGTCCACTTTTAGTTTTGATTGCTACTTTGTAACATGATTAAACGCTTGATCAGGTGCGGATTTTCATCTTTGACGAAGGCAAGGCCATGTTCATTTTGCAAATGGCGCTTCCATTGGAACACCTTAAAAGTCAAAAGGAATCTTTTGAAGGGGCATCAAGGCCAAGACCAGGGGGAATAGAGGCCATGGCCTCCGCGTAATTACCAGGCCTGTTTGATCACTTTATATATATGAGCTGAAGTTAAATCCTGTGTAAAGAGTGCCCGGGAAAAAACCCAACAACAACCTAGTCCTTGAGAAGATTTCAAACATGGCAGCAAGGTCAGGGTAGAGTGTTTGGGGCGGGGGAGGGGGAGGGGGGGGGGAGCACAAGGCCTCTTGTCAACGTCAAGGCCTCCCAAAACCACAAGGAAATTATTTCTAACATAAGATGTCAAGATTATGACCACACGTTTCTTTGGTTTTCATCTGCTAGCAATTAACTGAATGAGAGGACAAAATAAAAAACCCAACGTGAGTTTTTTATATATTTTTTTATGAGTCATTTGAAGAGCCTGGTACAAGGGCATCTCTAATTATTGCCATAATTAGCCAGTCATTCCCATGTCACCTCTGTGGTAAGACACAAGGTTATTTATTGTACCTCTGAATCAGTTATGCGGTCATTCTTAAAGGTACATGTACATTCATTAATACCTTGGGTGAGTTTAGGCATTCTGATTGGTTGAAACGTAATCACATGGTAGTGTTTCACTGGTCTCAAATCACAGATAAAGAAATAGTAGGAGTTGTTTATTACCGGTCGGCTGACGCGTTTTTCAATGAACACAATAATCGGTCTGAGTGTTGGTAAGTTATGTTTGAATCTTTGCATGGTGTGGATAATTAGAAGTAACTATAACTAGTAAAGTTGCAACTGTGTGTGAATCTCTTTTGGGAGGAGTGTTGGCTCAGACAAGGTCTCGAGGTTTCAAACAGTATGCTCTGCTCGTCTTGCAAGTTTACTAATAAAAGTTACTTCTGAGTGACAATGGGAAAATTACACGCAAACTTGTGCCAGTTTAGTACTGGAAGAAGTGAAAAGGATGATCGCAGATGTGTGTGCGTGTGACGTAATGACTTAACAACAGGATAACTTGACACGGACATTTCTTTTGATCAACCAAGTGAAAAGCTGCTTATACAGAGATTATGAACTTGACAAAAAGTACTTTGTGTGCCTGGAAGGAGAAGGGCACAGAGCCTTTTGTCCTTCTGGGCACACAATGACCCGTGTAAATGATTTAAAGTTTCCAAAATGCTTTTATACGCTTCCCTACTGATTGGACAGGTGAAACAACAATTTATGAACAAGAGACAGGTTGACAGTTGAGTGTTACAAGTAGCTGGTGAAGAGCTGTCTGCTGTGACGGTGAAAGTTAATTGCATTATGAGTGTGAGTGATCCCAATGCAGTATTGCATTAGTTCAATTATAAGTTACAGAGTGTTGGGGGGCCGCCAATGTTTACAATTTTTTTACTTTTTCAAATTTTTTGGTGGGTTAGTCACAAAAAAACAAAACGACAGCAACAAAAATCCAATATCCTTGTTAGTAGTGTTGCGATAGTCTACCTCGTTGAAACGGTAGTTAGACAACATTTTTTTGTGTGTGTTTGGCAACTTCCTCTGTTTTCGTCGACTGAAAAAGTTGCATTTCTGACTACATAGTCCTTATAAACTGTACCGTAGAAAAGCCGTTGACATGTCCTGGAAAGCAGCGATCTAGACCAGTGGTTCGCAAACTTTTAGGCCAGGGAGTCAGGGACCCAATACACATTTCAGGCACCAGACTGCAACCCATCCACCAATCCCTGGTTGATTAAACCCCCTGCTGCAGAGGTGAAATCATAAAAAAACAGACTGATCTGGACAGGAGTAAATTATTTTTTGAAGCAGATTGTTTTCATTATACATAAATATGAGTAATTGCATTGAACTGACAATAACAGTTAGGACAAAATTCCTTGTTTTTGATGATAGATCGGTTGTGAGGCAAATCTTTTATTTGGGTGACTGAATGATTAAAATGTTTATGATAAATTTTAGCACTTCTGACAAAGTTCTGTGACCTACCTGATTTCTGTTGTGACCCACTTTTGAGTCGCAACCCCATAGTTTGTGATACATTGATCTAAACTGTCCGCTTATTTTAAGGCATCACTTTATCCTTCAGTATATAGGATACATTTTAAATAGTCTGTCAATATGAAAAAAATAAATAGAATTGAGTGGTTGGATTGGTCATAATTGTTTTAAAGAATGCAGTCAAAATTTTGAAACATGGACTTTCTGAATGGCCCCCCTTACGAAAAAGTTTTGTGGTAGGAAATCTTTCAATCTGTTGACAACGTCAGAATTTTTTTAGATTTTAGTTGATAGAACATGTACATGAAAATTGTATTTTGTTTTCCCAAAACAACATTTTTCGTCAATAAAAAGTTCTTACAAATTACAACTCTGAATTTGGTTCAGAGCAGCGCCGTTTAAAAAAGGGAACGTATTACACACATCTTTGTTTTGTCTGGCACTGATCAGGATATACTTATATCCTGACTGGCATCCTATATCCCCTTTAGGGTATTAATGATTTCAATCATAGGAAACCATTAGGTGCCGTCTACACTGTGTACTTTACTAACAAAGCATCGGCCATTTTGTCATGTCTCATCGAAATCAGTACACTTCAGAATGAGGCTGAGTGACTCAGACCGACTATTACCTAACCATGAGATGATACACAGGATATGGAGTATTTTGGCGTATTGATTCCCCCCATCGGATGTGTGGCAATAGTCATGGAAATGCCCCGTTGGATTGCCCAATGCCAGTGATCTCAAACCTATTACCCCTTACCCTTTTTCATGGCACCACTATTTTGTCTCCAAGCCATTTGCCAAACAGTGTGCTTCAGACAACATTTTCAAACTGCGTCGTTTGAGTGTCGAAAAAATGCGTCCTTGTAGTGCAAGAATAGCCTCAAAATCCGATTCCTTCCTCCATGCTTCTATCTAACCATTTCATGTTGGATGACCTCTTTCTTAGCCAAACTTTACCAACTTTTCCAAAGGACAGTCGGGTTGGTGCAGTGGTATCTTATCTCGCCTTCCACCTCTGGGACCCCGGTTCACATCCCACCGGAGGCACTGTGTGTGGATTGGGTTTACACTCCATACCTTCTTGCATGGGTTTCCCTGGAATAATTCTCTGGGGTGTTCCCTCCCACATCAAAAAACTGAAACTTCCTTCTTTGGTCTTCTCCCCATCGGGTTCTTGGCTAGTATAGTGATTAAGTTCGCTTTTCTGAGAGTCCTTGGCTTCGCAACTGGAATTAATAAATGAAATGAAACTAAATAACGATGGATGTTTATGAATGCTCCGAACAACTTTGGAACGCCCTTTTTTGTTATTGTGGTCAGTTGATTGGATGAGGTATATTTACGGTCCCGAACAAACCACTGTGTAGCATGCACGGCATGCTTCTACCATGCTGTGATTCCTTTCCCCTGTGCAATGAGGAACAAAGGGTACTGAAATTTAGGCTGAAATCTCCTTTTTTGGGGGGGTTATTGTGTAATCACTGATTCCAGACCTTTTGTCCTTTTGTTGTACAAACAAAGATTACGAGAGATTGATAGGCTGCCACCATTGTTTACCTAAGTATTCTGCACATGGGAGGCAAGTCCAAGATTCCAGCATCTGATGGCTGATTATCGGCTGTGGCTTATGGCTAAGGTTAGGGCCTATTCAGTGGTAGGACATTCCAGAGTTTCTTGAAAGAGAATGAAACATCCTGGTGCATCATATGAGAGCGTTTGTTGTCTTTACTGTATTTAGTCAGGGTTGCATCGTGACAATTATATTCTCATTTAAAAAAATAAAATAGAGTTACTTCGGAAGCTCTGAAAAGTTCAGAAAAGTAATACCAGGCAGAGGCACTCTGGCCTTCTCTTTTATTTTGTAAGTGGACAATGTCTAAAAGTGACATAGTATAAGAGTATAGTTTAAGATTGCCACGTGTGCCTTAAGTGCCTTTGTTTAGGGGGATATGCACATAAAGACAAAGTTCTCATTATAAAAAATAACAAATAAAAATAGGCAGCACATCATTTGTGTTGTACCCTGCCTCTAGCTACCAGGCAAGCTTGGTTGTGTAGTGGTTATCTGCTCTAGAATGTCAAAGGTTGCCGGATTGAATCCCACCCCAGTAATACGCCTGTGGATTTTTTTCACAGGATTTGAGAAAGTAGTGTACTGTGCTTTACACACAAGGGTGTAAGGGTAAAAGCCAACCACAGAAGGTATTAATATCGGAACTTGCAGTATTAAAAAGAAGATAAAACAAACAATTATTTTTTGTAGGAGATTTGTTTTTAAAGCTCTATCACAAAAAAACCTTGCTGGATTGGAAAAACACAGCAGGCAGGGCGGGTTTTTTTCCATATCTTGGCAAAGTTTCAAAATGCTATTTTAAAACGTTGGCACGAGTTGCCAAAAAACAAACAAGGAGATGTATAAGGGGAACTAGGCCGCCGGGTAGATGCCCTTAGTTATTTACCCTCCATCAAGGGGGGGAAAACCTCTAAGCGTGGACCAATTTTGACCTCACCCTTGCTGAGCCCTTCCCAACTTGAGCATGATCTCATAATGAGTCACACACTCACAATAGGAAGGTCGCTAAAACCACCTCGTCCAAGTTATGACATTTCAAGTCTGTGAAGTCCCCAACTGCTCTGTGTCGTTGAAAAAAAAAACGTACAGTGCACGGCTTGCAGCTGTATCCAGCGTGATTTTGGTCCGGATGGTTTTAAGCACTAAGGCGTGAATGATTAGAGATGGCACATCAATGCTTTGCTGTGACAAGGAAGGAAGGTTACTTGGCTGACTTCCTTGCAAGGTGGCCATAAATGTCATCCGAGAGAGAGTTTGTATATTGATACATTGCATTGTGTACCCCTCTCTTGGGGTGTAGGGGGGTGGGGGGAAAAGTAACCCCCTTCCCCTCAGGGTTTGGCAGTGACACTGAGACTGTGACAGCTGCATTGGATATGCTTTCTCTTGGCTTTGGATAGAAATGGTGATGGATATTGTATCAAAATCGGTATTATTCTAGGTGTATGATGTCCGATGCTCCGGGGTAGAGAGGGACAGATTACTGGCTGGACCTAGTATATGCAAGGGGACGACATAGCTATACAATTAAAAGTCAAAGGGAGGATTAGACCTCTGGGTTGTGGCAATCTGCATTCATTCTAACATTTTACGTGTGTCAAGAATTTCAAGATAGCCGGCATCATATGCAAGGTTTTCAAAGTGGGTTCCAAATCTGTTTAGTATTTGATATGCAATCTAAAAAGGTGATTTTCTTTGAGATGTTGAGATCATACTCTGCAGCACAGATTTTTCAAATTTGACTGACTCGCTTTTGTACCAACTTTCCTTTAATAATGATCGATTGGGTAGCATTGTCGCTGATCACCACAGGGACTGCACAAGGAGCTAACACCGTCAGGTCATCAGAGTTTATTCAGTAATTTTGAACCAAAACTTGATACAGCCCGTGACATCGCGTGTTTTCAAAAGAATCCCAAAGGTACACTTTTTATCTGGCAGAAAGGACTGCACACGAGTTGTGTTGTTGCTCAGAAAAGAATGTGTTTGCATTGATAGATGGAGTAGATAGCACCCAATTGACGGCACACAGTGTAAAGTCGGCCATCTTTACGAGCAATGATACATCACTTTTTACATCACTTTTTGAAGGCACAACTATATGTTATGCATAAATACCATGTGCGGCACCTGGAGTTTGATTAAATCCTTGCATGATTGGTCTATGAACCACTCAGCTTTTACTCAGAAAAATTAGAACGCTTGACACAGCTCAAAGCCAAAGTCAAAGTTGCCTGTAAAGATGCCGTCAATCCGGAACTATCTCTAGTTATCATTATTATTATTTATTCTGCCAATTCTCAAAGTACAGATGACAGTACAAAATACACGTAGCTTTACTAAACAAAATTACTGAAATAAGACAATTGAGATTGATTGGATAGAAAATTAGGGCACTGCATGGAGTGGAAGTAATGGAAAAATGGGAAAGGATAGAGTAGAGGAAAAGAGAATGGGGGAAGGCACTTTAGAATTAAAGACGACCCATTTCAAGCTGAAGTAAGGTGAAGTAACAGGTCTAGAATTTCATCTTTGAGAGGGCAAGGCCATTTTCAATTTGCAAAGGGCACTTCCGTTTGAAAAGCTGAAAGTCTATGGACAACTTTTGAAAGGGGCAGAAGGCCAAGACCAGGGCAAACAGAGGGCATGACCGCCGTGTAATTCCAGGCTATAACTTGTCCAAATTATTTTTGTTGTTGTCTCGGAGGTTAAAAGAAAAACTAAATGGATATTTCTGATGACTGTCAGGAAGTGTCTGGTGTGATGAATAGTATAAACTCTCGTGTAAATATTGTGACTTTTAAAGGAACATTACAGAATTGTTTTTTTGCTAACAAAACAGTTGCAGGCAGTGTAAGCACTTTATGTAATCCACCGTATACATAAACTGACAAACCTGTAGAGGTTTGAGATTGATCGGCCATCTGGGTCACGAGAAAATAGTGAAAAACCGATTACACATTTGCATGAAATCATATAGATTCAACAAATGAATAAAACGCTCACTGAGCGATAAACTCCAATCGGAAAATTAGTTTATTCATTTCTCATCAAATATGGCATTTCAGACAGAAATATTTCAAGGGATGTTATCTACTATCATCATCCGTGTAAGTTTTATGCAAATCTGTGATCAAAAGTATATTTGTAATGTTCCCTTAAAAAAGGAGTTTTGCATTTGAAAGAAGTGAATTTGACATGGGAAAATCACAACCTTTCCATCTGGCTCACTTGCTATAATAATCCTCTCTAAGCCGTTGACTTGCATGCATACAGCCTCAATACATCCTCATTTTCCTCCCAGATTGCGGACAATCAGGCACAAGATCGAATCCAAGGGGATTCTATCACAATCACAATGAGTTATTCTTGTAGGGGATGGAAACCTTGTCTGTTTACCAGACGTTTCATTTCTGTGCAGATTAAATTTAGAAAGGGTTAGTTCCTCTGTGGTTGTATAAGTTGATTGACAACATTATGAAGGAAAAGAAGGTCAGTTTAAGATGATGTCAGTGGATCATTGTGTGGTCCCCGATGCCGGTAATGAGTTTGCTGATAGCTTTTTTAGGGGCATGTAAAGTTCCAGACTATTTTGACTTCCACCCTCAGAATGGTAGCGTGGATTTACATCTGAAGTAGAGTTAATGGTTTTGCATCTGGACCCAATTTCATTTAGCCTGTAAGCAAACATTGTCTGCTTACTGAGTGGCCATTAGCACAGAACTTTCCTGGTTCATAACCACCGCTTTCATGTAAGCAAAGCAAAGGTCACGCTAAATTGCAGACAGTTCTTGTGAGCAGATGAGTGATGTAACAATGCAAATTCATTGTAAAACGTCCACATGCGCTGTTAAAAATCTTTCATCTTTTACGAACTACACTTTTGCTTACAAAAACACTTTTCTGCTAAAGTAAGCACACAAATTTGCTTAAACCGGTTATTAGCTTAATGAAATTGGGCCCAGGTCCAAACTTCACAATGCTGTTTACCGGTAAGCAACTATTGACACAACAACATCAGGGTTCTCCACATGCCCAAGCTAGTGTATCGGGCAGATACACACGAGCTGTGGGCGGAAATATGCAAATTGCTGCAGATTGGCAAAGAAAACAAACAAACAAACAAACAAACAAACAAACAAACAAACAAACAAACAAACAAGCAAACAATAACAGCAACAACAACAATTTATATGTCTGTATTTTTTTGACTTCAGATCAAATTCAAAGATCAAACCATTTAGAATGCTCCAGATTGCACAGTGGGGCTTTTAAAACCAAAGATAAACACTAAGCAGATAATAATCCGGGGACCTCGTTTCAATTCAGCATGCTTTGGCCAAACTTCCAAAATCTTGGTTCAGAATGCCTCGCAGTTTTGAACAATTCTGGGGAGAACCCTGGACATCATCAACCACAATAAATCTTGGTTGCACCATTTTAGTAGTCGGATTCTGTGTCTGTTACTGTGCAGTGCACATTTTTGTTGACACATGCGAGATCAGACCCATTCCTTATTATCTTTATATGCAATTTGACTACCAAAATGGCCGACCGTTGGCCAACAGGAACTTTTGCATTGTTACACAAGAGACAGTGAAAACCAACACACTATTTCCGAGGTTAACAATTGTTGTTGATTTAGAGGTTGTCACACGCATGAAGGAAAGAACAAGCTTGTCTGAGCTAGGTGTGATATAACAACAGTATTTTTTAGTAACAAGTAATAGACCACAAGGGAAACTGACTGTGTAAATTTTAACTAATTTTGGGTTGAACATAGAAAAATGGACAAGAGTGGGATTGCCACCTGCGACCTCTGGATTAACGTGCCGGTGTACTACCGACTGAGCTATCTAACCCTAATGTTGGGGTCTCCCTATTTTGTCAATATCTTTGTTCGGGGTAGGGGGGGTGCCAGTCAGAAGCCTTTAAACAGTATTTTTAGTCTGAGGAAAACACATTGAGTACTTATTAGTGACCAGGGAAGTCACTGTACCAGACATTATTCAAAATTCACTCACAGTTGGCTGATTATGTTAAGGTCATCATGGTTCTAGAAAATGATGTTTTTTTAAAATAACTTATTTAAAGATTTCTTGTAAAAAGTCCTCTGTAACTTACACATTGTACTATGCAGTGGCTGGTACGAATGCTAATTTTGTAATCAAGCAATGCTAGTCTTAATTGAATAGTTGGGTTTACAAAATCAGGATATCAATTGAAGCTAATTGTAAACAAGAAGTTGTGTTGATGTGTTATTTTGTAATGTCCTGGTATATATTTATCAAGTAGAAATACTTGCTTGACTTCACAAACTAAAGTCTGTGGGACGTTCTTCAGAATAAACTACAAAGTCATGGCAGAACCCCAGGTGGGAGGGGGGATGGTCGCTCGACTTTTTGAATGGAAATCATTTCTCAAAATCAGTTCTTGGAAGTTGAATGTTCTTCCCAGGTCCTAGTGATTTATTTATAAACTGTGTTTTGTGTAGAGGAAGCCATGTACTAAGAGTGCAGGAAGGAACCATGATTGTCTGAACCCTGGGATTTTAAAAATAGTTTCTTAGTCCTTGTTTTACATGGAGTAATTTTAAAGGGATGGAATAAACATTGTTCCTTTGGAAAAGTGCAGTCCATGCTGGTTACTTCCTTCCTGCGAGGGCAAGGTAGTTTTACCTTGCATACGGGCAACTCCATAAAATGTTAACATCTATCACATTAAAGCAATATTCGTTGTTTAAATATAGGATTCGAACTGCTACGGGCAAGCTCGTTGGTCTGACATATGATCTAGAATGGCAAAGGTCTTGGGTTCGAATCCCACCCGAGTAATATACCTGTGGATTTTTTTCCCACAGGACTCAAGAAAGCACCGAGTATACAGTGCTTTAAAACACATATCAGTTTATGGGTAAAACACAAATAACATAACTATGTCGAAGGAATGTAAATTTCCCCGGAACCAATGCAATGTCGACGGTGGGGCACAGAGGCAATTGCGTTCATTGCCCGCCATGAAATTTCAAGCCTGTGGCAGTCATTCAAGAAACTGTTTTTTTAGAAATTGTTTGTGAAAATATCATAGTAGAAGGGATTTAATGCTTTCTTGTGTGTTGTTTACATCAGTTCGTTTATAATTCCTGTCATGTTCTGATTGAACCTCTGCCTCGCCAGACAATAGAAATCTGGGCTCTATTTTTGGCACTGCTCCTCATGTGATGTATATTCCTTTTTGACTGTCTACCTACTAACATTTGCTCAGCATTCAAATGTGTTAAGCCATACCTTCTTCCATTATCAACTCATTGAAATTGAGACCAAAGCTTTGTTTGCTTGAGGGAGCACCGCAAAAAGTCGGGCACGTTCTAGGCGCAAAAGAATGTTCATGTGGGAAAACGCCCGCAATCCATTGGACCGCCACAACGATCTGCTGAGCCGCATCATTGTGCCGAAGTACGGGAACAATCCTTCACAAGTGAGCACGCACATTAGTACTTTGAAAGTTCCAATGGAACATTCCGGCGGTCCAATGGAACGGTCCATGTGCACGCACTGGAATCCTGGATCAAATGGAACGTTCCTACCGTTCAGTCATTTGAGACGCTCCCTATAAACAGCCTGTAAACATGACTTTGTAGGATTGAAGCAAAAAGGAAACGGGCAATGATAAACAATGATGGGCAGTTTTGCAAAGCTCCTGATGGGTACATCACTGTGTCTGAAACATTCCTGTAATCAATAGAGCAAGGCTGTAAACCAAGGACCCAGGGCCTCCATGCTGTAACTTCTTCTACTCCCTGACTCTACCTTTCCTTTCTAACCCAATCCATTTCACCATGTGAATGTGTGCTGTCAGTCTTTGGAATAAACACAAAGCTTTTTGTGTCATAAACAATTCTGGTTACTCTGCGCTTTGGCTTGTAACCTGTATTTACTCTCTCAGCTAAGCGTGGATCCTCTAGGCTAAGCAATGTTTTTTTCTAAGGAAAGTTTGCTTAATACTAATAGTCCTTGATTTGCAAAGTACATGTAGCAACTTGTAGCACAATCCACAAGCCCAGCCAGAATATTTGTGTTCATTGTATCGGACCTGTTTCCCTGTGAATGTTTGTCTGCTATAAAGCATCTATAACTCCCGTTCCAGATTTTGTACTTTTCCTTTAAAGAAGAAATAAAACTGGAGGAGGGGGGGGGGGAGAGTTGGCCAATGGCCCAGTGACAACCCACCTCCCTTCTGGATTCACTCTCAAGCCTTGACATGTTGATTAGATGCTTCCTCTGTCCATTGCTATATTAAGAACAGGAAAGCGATCCCTGCCAAAGGGTGAATTTAGCAACATGTGAGTTGCCTCAACTTTGTACTTACCAGAAGTCGTGTCATACAGTAGCACTGTGGAGCTTTGGACACGGGCTGTTTATCTCCCGGATTTGGGCTCTTGTATTGGAATATTTATTCAAAACATAGACAGATTTTTCGATTAAGGTAAGTCGGGTTATTAAATTTCATACTGATAAGCATGCAATAACCGACAAATACGCTATGTTTGTTGAAGCTGTTTCGTTCCAAGTATAGAGCGTGTATTGGAACCAGCTGGTCAGTCGAAGCTAGTTCTTGTTGGATCACAGTTTTTCATCTGAACATTAATTACAGAATTTAGAAAGGTTTTTAAGTATGGATATAAGATGAAAATTAATGTCATACTTTCCGAGCTGAGTTGCTTTTGAAACTAAACTATATGAACGCATCCCAAACATGAAACTTGAGAGATCTTTATTCGTGTTGGTTGTTTTTAACTTGAAACATTGTGGAGCTGAATGGTACCAACACAAACTTGAGCCATGTCAGAACTGGGGGCTATGGATACGGCTACAGATGGATCATTGCGTCTACATGTGTTGAAGTATAGGACGTCCTTAGCAACACCCTTGGCAATAGCCGCAGCCGAAGCCGTGGCCGCCACTTCGGACACGGCAATAGTTTTGAAACTTTTGACCTAAACTTGCCACAGTCTTTCAAGGTTTTCTTGTGCTCCTTTTTTGGGGGTTGTTATTTGTCAGAAGTTGTTCACAGACCATTTGCTTGGGAAAAATCTTTGTCATTAAAAGGCGACCCCAATCCATAAATACAATTTAGTAATCAGAGAGATATTTACAGGTATTTTCTCAAATAATTTAGATAGATTTTCCAAAGTGTTTTTCAGTGAAGTTTGAACGTATTGTACAGAATTAGTTTAATTACTCTGAAAGCTTACTGATTATGAAGTTCATATTAGAACTATTTTTTTCTGTGAAATATTTCCATCTACAATTAAGTCATATTCAAGAAAACTGTATCTGGAAACACCCCCCCCCAAAAAAAATGAAAAACCACCAGAAAACGCAAAAGCTGATTTTGATTGCTACAATCAAAATTAAGGACAATGTGTTTACACGCCTGAAGTTGTGCAATGTTTTCACCATTTTCTCCTGACCCACAAAACGGATTAAGCGTTATTTTTCACAAATTTGTTCCTACGGTTGATCACACAAAACATGAACACTGTCACCAATCCTGTATAATACCTTTAACACACAATGAACATCACAATTTAGTTGTTTTTTTTCAATGGATTTGAGCAGTATTTTACAACATTTTGGATTGGATTCCACACAAACTTAAAGGAACGTTACAGAATTGTTTTTTTCTAACAAAACACTTGCTGGCAGTGTAAGCACTTTATGTCATCTACCAAATACATAAACTGACAAACCTGTAGAAGTTTGAGATCGATCGGCCATCTGGGTCACGAGAAAATAGTGAAAAACCGATTACACATTTGCATGAAATCATATAGATTCAACAAATGAATAAAATGCTCACTGAGCGATAAACTCCAATCGGAAATTAGTTTATTCATTTCTCATCAAAATATGGCATTTCAGACAGAAATATTTCAAGGGATGTTTTCTACTATCATCATCATTAGACCGTGTAAGTTTTATGTAAATCTGTGATCAAAAAGTATCTTTTACAAGTTTTTTTCTTACCAATTCTGTAATGTTCCTTTAATGGTATATTTGCAACTGAGAAAATGGTATCAGGCTCTCTAAATTCAAGCCGAGGACAAATTATATCAAATTTAAAACAGATTTCTCTATCCAAATTTAAAACAGATTTCTCTATCCAAATTTAAAACAGCTTTCTCTATCCAATTTTTAAAACAGATTTAAGTAATTTCTGTACTTACATGATTGCACAAGGAAATTTATTGCCACACCCTTAGAAAGTGCTAACCTCGTTTCCAAGATTATTATTTTAAAAACATGAACTTAATGATGACACAGTATGTTTAGGCAGCAACCCAAGAAAACATAATCCATGCAAGCTCATCAATATCATAAGACCAGAATTGTTTTTTTTTTCTTTCCTTTTTTTCTTCAGTTCTGCATGGGTTGTTTATTCACGACACACTAATTACTTGGCAGAACTTAATGATAGTTGAGGAATGGTAAATTAATTTTTGTTTAGATTTCTTTTTTCATCTGTCTCAAGTTTTTACAGAACTCTACTTTGTGTGTGATGAAAGATAGTGTCTCGTTAGATTTTTCTTTTAAAGATAAAAAACAGCAGTTGTTATTCTTTTGTAGACTGTTCTGATAAGCCCCTTTATGGTGCATCTTCAATTTTAATTTAAATTAAGTTAATGTGAGTCTGCACAGAACGTCTGACGTGTTGCTATACTTACCTTATGGGGGAAAAAAAGAAGAAGCTCTTACTCAAAAGATATTAGATGTCGTCAGATTTTTTTTTGTTCAGGAAGGAAACTTGGCTCTGAGTGACATTTAGTGAAGAAGTCCCCAGAAGACCTCTAAATCAGAATGCTGTGTGTTTGTTTTTTTGGCTTGGCATTACTTGATTGGCAAAGACAAGGGGAAAAGGAAAAGCCACCTCTGTCTCTAGGTCACCAATCTTTGAAGGTGACGGTTACGGAGGCATTTCCAGTTATGCCTCAAACCTCCAAAGCTATATTTGTCCAATTGAGGAGCTTGTCTTCAAAACAGTCCTCTTAATTTTTAATGTTTCTGTGGTGTTCCGGGACGAGAAAATTGAATAAGGAAGCTCGTGGCTGGCGCGCTGCTGCTGCAGTGTCTTCAAGAACTCCGTTCAGGGTTAGTCTTGATAATCGGTTTTACCGTCTGAACGACCCGTGTACATTAAATCGACAGGATATCTACACCTGGTAGCCTGAAGGTAAGCTGACTGTGAAGGCTTGTCTTTTTTATTCACCGCCTCATGTGCAGTGATTACGCACGTAGTTGCACATTCACGTATTCTTCCGAATCACAAACTTTTTACAGGATGAGCGCGGTGATAAATGTCATCATTTAAAGGTCAGGTTTAGCATTTTTTTTCGTTCTGACAGAAAGGAGCCGGCTTAATCTAAAGCACATTGCAAAAGTTCATATTGTCCACTTTTGTGGATCTAGCTGGAAACAGTTGGTGATGTGAGGCTCATTTTAAATAGGTGTTAAATTGGCATCGGGCATTTGTTAATTTTGATGATTAATTCTGGTTGTGAAGCCAATGATTCTCAGAGAAGCAAACTTAATTACTATAATAACCAAGTATCCTCATGGAGAGAAGACAAAGGAGAAAGTTTTAGTTTTAGATGTGGAAGGAAAACCCCTGAGAAATGTTTTCCAGGGAAAACCCACGCAATCAGGTAGGCACTGAAAACCCAATCCACATAGTGTTCCTGGTGGGATTCAAACCGGGGTCCTAGAGGTGGAGGGTGAGGAAAGAAACCACTACGCCAACCCGACCGCCCCCGACCATGAGAATTTTATTTGTGTTTTACCCTTACACCAATGTGGGTTTATAGTTTCCTGAGTCCTATAAAAAAGAATCCCCATGCATATTACTCGGATGGGATTCCAACCCAAGACCTTTGGCATTCTATATAGAGGAGATGTCATACCACAAGCCCACCGAGATTGCCCCGTAGCTAGAGGCAGTTTGAATCCTATATTTAGCAGCAGGTACCGCAACACTTTTAGTACATGTTAAAGTTGCATTGGGGATAAAGAATACCATTAATTTGTGTTTTGCCCATACACCGATGTGTGTTAAGCACTTTAAACTCAGAAATTTCCAGAGTGCTGTGGAAAAGGACTTGACTGTCTGTAAAATGTTTAGTGTCTAAAAGCAGTAAAATAAATGCATGTAAAAGTTGTAGTACAGTAGTGACAGTTGCATCAAATCCCATACAAAATAAATAATTGCAATAAATTTTTTGATATAAAGCTTTATATGGACAGTTAAATATAGCCTTTAGAAAAATATAGTCTTCGTTCGAGTTGTTTTCTCATTTTCGATATGTGCAAGACACAGCTGCATCAAATCCCATACAAAATAAATAATTGTAATAATTTTTTTGATATAAAGCTTTATATGGACAGTTAAATATAGCCTTTAGAAAAATATAGTCTTCGTTCAAGTTGTTTTCTCATTTTCGATATGTGCAAGACTTGTACAGTCTATTATGAGGTTGTCATAATTTTCCTAACTTTGTTTGGTTGATGAGTTGCATGCCTGAACAAAAAGATTGGTATGTAGTTGCTAAGCGGACTGTGAAGTAGTTTATGGTATGCTAAACAGAGAACACTGCTCAGCAAATTTCCTTGCTAAGCAAAATGAGTGGGGTGTAAATATTAAGACAATTTGGCTGGTCACCAATTTCTGCCAAGTTTTTTGTATGAGCTTAGCATTTATTTTGTGATTACAGGCTTTACAAAATTTGGCTCCTTTTTAATGATTTATCAAAACCATGGCTGTGGGTGGTAAACATTGTCATTCATTATGCATTTCATGCCCCATGTATTATAGTGCTAAATTGATCGTACACATTAATTGTTTACTTGAGTTTTGCAAATCGTGACTCCCCCCAAAAACTGGGCCAAATTTCATAGAGCTGCTTAAGCACAAAAATTAGCTAAGCAAAAACAAATTATGCTTACCAGAATAAGGTTACCAGCCAAAATACCATCTCACCTGTACAATTTGTGACTGGTATCCTGCTCATTTCTGCTTAGCAGAAAATTGTTAAGCAATATTTTCTGCTTAGGCAGCTCTATGAAATTGGGCCCTGGTCACAATAGCGCTCTCAAGAGTCTTCTATCCCATTCTGAAAACTGTGTGTCCGTGGGATCTTTTTGTTTGTTTTAAAACTGTTTCGGCAGGGATCTAAACCGGTCGCTAGTGACCACTCGGCGAGTGAAAGAGTTAACATACATTTTTCCGTAGAGTTGAAACATATCTTCATGGGTAACATTAACAAAAAAATTTAAGACACATTTTAAAAATAATTTCACATCCCCCACCCAAAGATTTTTTTCCATGGATCCATTATGACGGGAAGTCTTCGCTGCTGGTTGTCATTAATGACTTTATTGAATCACAATGGAGTAACCTATATTGTACACCAGCCAAGGTAGTAAGGGAGGTTAACAGTGAATGTATTCCATTTGACCATGGCTGCATTTACACCGATACGCCTTGACCTTGACCTTGAGGGAGCATCTCAAGATATTGAGGGGACCATCATTAAGGTATCAGACTCATGGCCATAGTTTCCCTGTAAGAGAATGGATGGCTAAAAGGCCAGTTTATTGCAATTCGATTGTTTCTCACAAAAGTTCATTATTTGTTATCAGCCTACCAGTCAAGTTGATATCTGCCTACAATTTTTTCCTCAAAGCTCATCGTGTGTTCAGTTCAGTTTGTTAAGGTATCATGTGTTTTATGAAAACATGCTTTATTTTTATCCTTCAAGATAAAAACACAGAGTAAACTTTAAATTGACGATGACAAGAGCAAACGAATCACACAAACAAGTCCTTAAAATGCTGGCGATTTCTTTTCCGTCTCTTTCAGTAACTGACCTCAAGTTATGAAAAACTCCCATTCTGACCTTCACACAATTGTCAAATTTAAAAGCAGGTGTAAAAATTATGCCTTTTAATTTTGTGTTTCAACTCATCAAACGTTTTTCCACCTGCGTCTCAGATTAATAAACTTTTGAAGTGTCTCCCTTTTTTTTTTTTTTTTTTTTTTAAATACTAAAACTAGTAACACATAGTTTAAATGTATTTTGAAATGTATATACATTTTGCATTTAAGAAAATTGTCAACAAGCTAGGTAGGGTTGTACATTGGTAATGTAGCTTCTATCCGAAAGTTCACTTGTTATGAAGATGGTAGTTGTGGTAAGCATGCTGCAAAATTATTTGGTCTAAAATGCCCCGGCGATTAGAAATCAGTTAAAATATGTTGTCAAATTTGAATCTCCAAAACACACCTCAAGGCGAGTTTTGAAGAGGAACAGCCTACAAAACGAAACAAAACAACAGCTTTACAATAGAGGAATAAACAAAATAACACCTACAACAAGTAACAATAACAGTGTGTGTTTACATGTACGTCAATGACTTATAGCAACAGCAGTAAAATGAGATATAATTCAATTGGTGGGGGGGGGGGGTTCCAGTAACAGTAAAGTATGTTAAAAAGAGTTTACTAAAACGGCTGGTGGAGATAAAGTGCAGACACTGGTCTTCGACAATTACCAATGTGATACATGTGCTTGAACGTTTATAATAAAACAGAATAGGACCCAGATTCTAAGTTTTCTAAATTAAAATGTTTAAAGAACTCTCAAGGTTATTTCAGATACAAAATGCCAGTTCTACTTTCATTATGGTACAGGAGCTCCAGGGCTCGAATTTTACACTGGACCGCTGGCCCGAGGCCAGTGATTTTAGCATCGGGCCAGTGAACTCACGTCCGGACAAGTCCGGCAGTCTTGTGTTTTTGTTCAAATGTTGACTTTCAGTCTGATAATACAATTCTGTTGATTATTGAAGACTACTTACCCATAATATACGAATGAGATAAATCTTCTAGCATGTCTAGTAGTGCTTTTTAAAATTCAAACAGTTCATTTTTTCTTCTCACTTCAATTCTGGTCTTGTACTCAAACTTTCGGTCCAGTAAATATTTTGAGCTACAAGCCCTGCAGTCTTGTGGGTTTTTCGCTCAAATTCGAGCCCTGAGCTCCCATTAGTCTCTACTTGAACCAATTTGGAAGTGCAATGAATGGTTAATGTGCATGATGGAATTTGTATTTACCGTACTGTGTACTGTGGTATTGGCCTCACCCCACCCCCCCCCATGTGATTCTCATTGACCCACTCTCTCCTGACCCCTCTATCTTAAATCTCTAATCATGTGTAAAATTAAACGTACACTTGAGTTTGTTCAGTAACAGATGCCGGAGGCAACGCCCAGTGATATAATACTCAGTGTAGCAGACCATAGCTTAATACGTACAACCCATGCCTATCAATTGGAGAAACGAATGATGTTGTTTCCATTCTAAATTATTTACATCTGTACTAAATCAAAGGGATGGTATAGGGAAGGGAGGTCGGGGGGGGGGGGGGGGGTGGGAGACGGGTGTCTCTATTTTTTCCTCCATGGTCTCTTCTACCTCTGAATGAATGGATTACGTGAGCTCTGTTGATAATCTGTATTTGTGTGCCTTTCAACAACATAGTCTTTTAACACTTCCCTTTTCTGTTAGAGATCATTTTGAGAGTTGGTTATTTCCGGTGGCGTAACTGTAAACATGTTCATTTTTATTTGTTAAATTTTTATTATTTTTTATTATTTTTAATTTTTTTTGGGGGGGGGAAAGTTGGGGAAAACACATAATTTTGTGGGGCTTTTGATGTATCCAACTATTCTTTGATACATTTTGGATCTCAATTGGGTAGACCAAGAGGAGGCAAGGGTTCTGAGTGGAGGGGGGGGGGGAGTTCGTGCCCCCTGGTTGGGGGCTCCTGCCCCTGGTTGGGGGCTCGTGCCCCCTGGTTGGGGGCTCCTGCCCCTGGTTGGGGGCTTCTGCCCCCTGGTTGGGGGCTCCTTCCCCTGGTTGGGGGCTCCTTCCCCTGGTTGGGGGCTCCTGCCCCTGGTTGGGGGCTCCTTCCCCTGGTTGGGGGCTCCTGTCTCCTGGTTGGGGGCTCCTGCCCCTAGTTTGGGGCTCCTGCCCCTGGTTGGGGGCTCCTGCCACCTGGTTTCACCACTTGCCACTGATTATTTTTCACGATTCTTAATATTCCACTTTTTTAGGGGGGGAGGGTTTGTTTGTCCGTAGAATGCATGAAAAATTTGCATTTTGTGTTCTCAAGTCTGCCCTTATAGTTTTCATTACTTTTGACTATAGATCACCAACTCAGTCATTCAAATCCTGTACTTGTGTCTACTGAAAAATACCATAAAAAACTAGACGTACAGTGTTTGTAAACAACAAACACACAGGTGTTCGTGAGTGATGTCAGATTGTGTTTGAATGAAATGGGGACGACATTTAACATAGCAATTAAATGTCAGGCAACAAGCGTCTTGACATAAGGCTAGCTTCCACTCCGTTGCACTGGAATCAGTCGCGAGTAGTATGCCACATGCCACGTAAGGTATTGGATCGAGATTTTGATATTTTAATGGCCAATTTCACTTAGAAATATATCTCAGGTCGTATGGGGTCACCCTTTGAATGTGATTTGTACAATTCGGCCGGAGCTTTTTTATGGTGCAAGTACCTTACATGTAGCATTTATGGTTCTCCGATTATGATTGTTTTTTTAATATTAAACGTTGATTAATTGTTATGACGTCATCGATGACGTCAACGCACCAAAATAATTTGGGTGTCATATACATACTACAATCTATATACATAGTAAGTTTCAAGACAATACCCTTCTTGGTTTATGAGAAATGAACGTTTGAAATCTGAATTTTGAACTTCCGGTTTCAACCGGAAGCAAAGGTCATATGGTGTCACATTGTGTATGTGATTTGCATAATCTGGCAAGAGATTTTTTATTGTGCAAATATCTTACATGTAGCATTTGTGATTCTCCAATTATGATTTTTCTAAATATTAAAGAGTGATTTATTGTTATGACGTCATCGATGACATCATCAAACCGAATTTCACACAGACATATTTAAACACAAAGGTCTAAGTATTTGTGAAGTTTTAAGTCTAAAACGTTTATGGTTCATGAGATATGACGAGTTTTCTTTATGTAAGAAAATTCAACTTCCGGTTTTGAGCGGAAGTAAAGGTCACATGGGGTCGTACCTAATGAAAGATTTGTAGAACTGTTCAAGTCCTTCAGATGATACAATGATTAAAGGTGTACCATATTTGGTTCATAGGATACAACGTTTCCGCCAAAAAAACCTTAAACGTCCGTTTTCGACCGGAAGTAAAGGTCACATGGGGTCACATTCTGTGTAAGAGTTGTAAACAAAATGTAGAACTTTCATATGAAGCAAAGATCATGTATTTATCATTTATGGTTCTTTAGATATGACGATTTACAGTTTTTCTCATTATTCTTTATTTTGGATGTTATGACGTCATCGATGACGTCATTGCCCCGAAAAAGTTGCGGTTTCGTCTATACACTAAGGTCTAAGTGCATGATAAGTTTCAAGTCTCTAGGAGTTATACTTTTTGCGAAAATTGCGAGAGAAGGATCTCAGATAAAGTGGAAAAAAAAAAACAGAACAGTAACAATAGGTTTTCGGGCGGAATGCCCGAACACCTAATAACCAGTGAAAACGTCATTGAAGGTCAGTCAGGTTTTGGCTCAGTGTTTTCTTCCCTGATTTCACCTCTGTGGACCCAGGTTTAATCAATCCTACTTCAGACCAAAGCCTCATGCGTGGATTGAGGAAAGCGTGGGTTTTAATATCTTCACTTCACAGGTATCTTGAGGTCTCCTTTGAAGGTTTCTCAGTTCCATTAGGCAAAAAAAAAAAATAATAAATGTTTAGCATACTGCCTTTTCGAAAAAAGGAAGGTGGAGGGCCTTTTTTTTTGTTTTTTGTAATGGCTGCCATGGCTGCCCGACACATTTTTCAAGATAACTGGCCGGGCTATTTTTCAAGATGATTGCCAGCTTTTTTCTGTGTGTTTTTCGGTCTGCTAATAAAATCTTAACATTAAAAAACAGACATTGTTAAAATTTACCCTTAGAAAAAAAAGAGGCGGCCTCTAAAAAGGAAGCGGGCGGGGACTCTAAACATGTTTTTTATTTTATTTGGCCTTACAAGAAAGGTTTTATAATAACTATAAAAGGAAGTGCCACATTCTTACCAAAAGTTCCAACTTAAAGGCCCTGTACACTATTGGTAAGATCGAAAAACACAAATGTTCACAGATTCACACATAACTTACATGATTTAAAGTAAGTAATGGTAGAAAGGGTTCCTTAAAATATTTCTGCCTAAAATGCTATCGTTTCTGAGAAACAAGTAAAACAATAGTAATTATCGCGCGCGATAATTTGCAAAAACAGAAAACACATAAGGTCTCTTTTCACTATTTTCTCGTGACCTCGATGACCAATTAAGCTCAAACTTTCACAGGTTTGTTTGTTCATGCATATGTTTAATCACACAAAATGTGGACACTGGTTTTGAGCTGTTACCAAAAGTGTACAATACCTTTAAGCTGTTGAGAACCTTTGCTCATAAACAGCATGATATTTTTATGATTAGCAGGAGAATTGTGCACATCATCTTGTAAACCCTCACAAAGTGCTTTATAAATGGGTCACATAATTCAAAATTAGTTAAAGGAACATTACAGAATTGGTTTTTGCTAACAAAACAGTTGCTGGCAGTGTAAGCACTTTATGTAATCCACCATATACATAAACTGACAAACCTGTAGAAGTTTGAGATGGATCGGCCATCTGGGTCACGAGAAAATAGTGAAAAACCGATTACACATTTGCGTGAAATCATATAGATTCAACAAATGAATAAAACGCTCACTGAGCGATAAACTCCAATCGAAAAATTAGTTTATTCATTTCTCATCAAATATGGCATTTCATACAGAAATATTTTAAGGGATGTTTTCTACTATCATCATCATTAGACCGTGTAAGTTTTATGTAAATCTGTGATCAAAAAGTATATTTTACAAGTTTTTTTCTTACCAATTCTGTGATGTTCCTTTAACACCCGCCCACAAGTGGCTTGTACCAAAATGCCATCAGCGGCCGGCCGGCTGCAGACTGCCGCAAGATTTTACCTGATTTGATATGCCATACACAGAAAGAGGTCCTAGTGAAAGTTATGTTCTGAGTTGACACTTTCCAATGTTTTCCATGTTGACATGCATATACTATTTACATTTGTAAAACAAAACATAATTTCTGTTTCATCTTAGGTTTTGAGGGATATTTTTTCCCAAGAAAAAAATGCAGTATAAAAATCAAATAGTGGTGTCTGGGCGTAATGTGCTGATTATGTACAGAAATGAATGGTCTCTAAAGGGTAAGAATAATAAGTGCTTTGAGATGCTAGTAAATAAAGCACTATAAGAACTGAGTATTAATATTGTTATTGTTACATCAATCATTCTTAGAGATATGATCTTAACCAATGTTTGTTTTTTATCAGAACTAATATTTCTTCCAGGAAAAGTTTTTCTGTAGTGTAACTTGAAGACTTTCGCTGTTCGACAACAGATCAAGTATAGGACATAAATCTTTGCAAGGAATACTCGTATGTTGACATATTTTCTTTGTTTAATGTTTCACGTGAACGATCTTTCACTGTGGGCTTTGACACTTTACACCAAGGGAAAAACAATGTAGAAACTAAGGCTTGTGTAAATACCATGTAAATATAAAACAATTTTATAGCTGCAAACCTTAATTTCTAAATCTTTAACAAATTTACTTTCACTTTCATGTTTGTTTTCCCCATTAATATCCCCAGCGATAAGCCAAACCCAAAGAAGGTAAAACAATCTTTCACAAGCTTACTTCTTGTTCATGTTTTTGTTATTTGATTTTGGGTTTGTTTCTTAAATATATCTCGAGCCAAAGTCAAAACCAAAGGGGGTACATTCAATCTTCCATCAACGGTTAGCGAGATAAAAGCGGGTACCAGTCACACATCTCTGGCCACTGCATTCATAAACGGACACCAACCCCCAGTAATCTAAAAAACGATTCATCCACAAATCTTTTGTCAGATTCAACTGTTTTTGGTGAAAAATTTTTCCAAACCATTTTACTCTGAAGGGAATACTTTCTCAAAACAGTTTATACTTTCAACAGCTGCAGTGCTTCTAAGTTTTTCTGGCCTTTTACTTTTTGGAGTAATTACCCATCTTTGACCCTACCTTTAAATAAAAGCTGATATAACTTTCTTGAATCTATAAAAAATAGCTAGGCGTATTTAAAATCCAAATCTAAATTTTCGGTTCAAATTAGACCAAGCATCATAAAGCAATGTAAATTGTCAAAACTAGTATAATACTAGTACAGTCTTGTAACATGTATGTACAGTCGTTCGCTTCATTTCTCTATGGATGTACCATGCAGTCATTCTTGTGTTTCTCGGCCAGCTGGCCAATCACAGCCCAAATTACGCACAAGCTTCAAATGACATTCAACCAACCACGGCAGGCTCCATGAGTCTGCATGCATTATCCACACACCACTGGTTCTGCAACATCCAGCCAGATTGAAAATGACCAGCATCACCAGCGACCGCCACGACTCCCCCACACTGTGTGCATCATCCCGGCGACCGTCACGACTCCCCCACACTGTGTGTGATTCTCTCTGACTCTACAGTCTCCAACTCATTGTAAACGTTATTGCCAATAAAATGACATTGTAGCTGTGGCACCAGATTGCGAGTGGCAATTATTATCGTCATATAAATTTTAAATTTTCTGGTGGAAGCTGATCTCTGGTTAGGGTATTCGTATTTTTACCACCCAGTGAACAATTATAGTGTCTCGATAGTTAGGAATATCCAAATTGTTTTCTATCTCTGTGAAGGGTTCATTGTCACTGGTTCATTTCAGTTATTTTTCTCACGGAATCTGGCAGTTGGTTTCATCCATGGTTACACATTACTTACACCTTCCGTCTGGGAAACAACTTGTGCTTCTAGACAAACATTAAACTTTCCCAGCAGTCTTTTGACCATTTTGTGGAGAGCTTTCTTCTCACATTTTCTTGTCAGCGGTTGGAATATTTTCTGGGATGGATTGGTGAGTTGACAGTCTACCTTTTATCTGTATACTAGGAATTTAAATCTTTGGATAATGTTTAGTTAACTTTTGTTTGTAGTAATCAAGGTTTTCCATGGTGGAGGAGAATCGTAGTTTGTTGTATAGAGGGCAGTAATCTATTTTGGGGAAGTCATTGCATCAGTGCAAAAATGTTGTATCTCTATTTTGCAAAAACTGTCGCATCTCCTACGAAAAATGCTCCTTGCAAAAATGTCATAACTCGATGCATACTTGTTTTGTGTGTACCTCCTTGCTGTTTTAAGTGAACTACAATGTTTTGACAATTTCAAACTTGGGCGTAAAGTAAGTGCTGTCAGAAGATACACACCGTTTTCGATGATAAATTGATGGTTTTGAAGCAAGTTGATGATTAGGCTATCAATGTTTGGATCAATATGCTGTATTTATTATACTTTGTAGAGTTGCAAGACATCCATACAGAAACCATCCTGGGAGATTATGAGATCACGGACTGCTTGGTAAATCAAAAACTTGTAAACAACAAATGTTACTTGCTAAGACCAAGCGGAAGAAATGATCACCAGAAATTCACATTTTTAGAAAACTTGCTTTTAAATTATAATTTTCCAGAAAAATAGTTGTGTAATCTGTGATTGGTAAAAAATGACTTTGCTGTACGTGTAAATACCAACAACAAGCTAGGTTACAGAGATCATGTTTTTGAAACCAGAAATTTTATTCAACATTAATTGAACACTAGCATCAACTAATGATCATGATAATGCCGAAACATTCTACTCCGAAACAGAAATGACAAACAGCAAATTTATTTGTATTTCACTAATATCGTTCTTTTAAAAAGCTGGAATTGTATTGTTTGTACACCTTCGGTTCCAAAATTGACACCATGGATTTGGAAGTTTTGTTGCTGTTGTTGTACATTGAGTGCTTTATTGATTGATATTCTAGGCTGCCATTAAGCCAAATTGCACAATAAAACAATGATAAAACAATATACAATAAGGATACTTTAAATAAACACAATTTCTAATAAAAGAAACAAACAAGTGGGTTACATTAAAATTAACATTTACAAATGTCAGAAATATTTAGGTAACAACAAAGATATGGAGTACACTGAATTGAATTGATTTGATAACACATTGCCCTTGACAAACACAAATTAATTCTCTGTATGAAATTAAAGATTAATGTTCAGTTTGCGGTAATACCATGTGTGTATATCTACTATGCCCTGTCGATATTATTGTTTGAGAACTGTTTCGCTATTTATACCTCACCATGCAATGCCTCAAATCCCATAAATTATAGATTAACATGGTTACAGTTTACACCATAAAAGAGATAAAATTTAGGTTTGGGTAACGAGGGGTACAGGAAACTGACTGGGTACAATTTTAAAAACTTGGGGTTGAACAAAGAAAAATGGACTAGAGTCGGACTTGACAAAGATATTGAAAAAAAATAGGGAGACCGCCAACGTAGAGCTAGATAGCTCAGATGGTAGAGCACCGGTACATTAGTCTGGAGGAGGTCTCAAAACACCCCACAGGTACAGTCCCTACCTAAAAAGTCTTGAGTAAGCACAGACAAACAGACAAACAGACAAGAGAGCAAAGTACAGACAAAACTAAAACCGTTATTACGAATAATTGCAAATTTTACTTGATAAAAAAACCCAGCTGAATATGATATCTGATAAAGCCATATGCCATACTACACAAGAATAGTATACCGGTCGTGCATGCTTTGGCTTCAAGTTCAACTCCCCTGAACCTAACCATTCTATTTTTTTTTGCTCAAAATCAAACATCTGGAAATGATTAGTCATTGTATTCCACCATATGTGCATTTTTAATGAAAAAAAACAACAACAAAAAACAAAAAGACAAAAAGACAAAAACAAAAGTCAATTTTTGTAGTCTGTTGTTCTATGTATAGACTAGCTTTTCTACACTCTGTGTGAGAACAAATTTTGGGGGCAAAGATTGATCCAATTTGTTATTATTATTAATTTTCTTTTTAACTTCCAGATGTATATATATATTTTTTTATTTCGATACAAAAATATAGAAAGTTAGGGATTGTGCGGGAGCAGACTATTATACCATTATATTATCATGTTTATTTTGAAATTATTTTGCTGTTTTTTAATGGTTTGTCATTAAACAAAATTGAATAATTGCAATAAATATAAAAGAAAAATGCAGGTTGGAAAAAGTCGAGAGTTACATGTGTTTAACAAGACCATAAAATAGCATCTGTTGACTTTACATTTGGGAAGATGGGCAACCTACTCTTCTTTGTTTTAATTTCAACTAATATTTAAGAATCAACCTTTGATTAAAGTAGCTTAGCACAACAAAATGTTGCTTACCAGTATAGGGGAACCAGCCAAAATGCTATTTCACATGTATCTGTGACTGATATCCTGCTTTGTTTTGCTTAGCAGAAAATTGGTAGGCAATATTTTCTGCTTACAGCTCTATTAAGATATTCCCTAACACTTTTCTGCTAAGCACAGAGAGGCAGGATACCAGTCACAGATGACGTGGTATTTTTGCTGGTAACATTAATATGGTATAGGCGTGGAGGAATTCCTCCGTGGTATAGGTAGGCATAATTTTGTTGTGTTTAGCTACTTTTTGTGCTTAAGCAGCTCTACAAAATTGGGCACAGGGTCCAATTTCATAGAGCTGCTTTAGCAGACAATGTTGTTTACAAGTTTTGTGCTTAGCAAAAATTTACAGGAAACCAGTCATAATTGGTGCATAAGACATGGTATTTTGGCTGGTAACTTTATTCTGGTAAGCATAATTTTGTTGTGCTTAGCTATTTTTTGTGCTTAAGCAGCTCTATGAAATTGGGCCCAGGTCTCAATATTATGACTCTGCCTACCGCAGAATTCTGTTATTATGGTCACCATTCCCTGCTTACTATTATTATCATTATTTATTTGACCAAAGCAACATAAAATGGTCATGAAAGGAACAAATTTACAAAGTAAACTAAGTAAATTAAAGCAATAAATGAAAGACAAAATGAAGTGAAGAAAGAGCAAAGTAAGCAAAGAAAAAACAGGGTATATTATCTATATAGCTGTGTAAGTGAAGAATGCTTTGTAACATGGAGTTCGCATGCACACTTAGAACATTCCTTGATAACCTGTGAAATATGGTTATTTAAACATGGATTTTGATGCTGCTACAAGTTCTTTTGCGACAGAAAGCAGAGCCATGAAATTGGGCCCTGGCTTTTTTCTTTCGGGGGGGGGGGGAGGGTACCACTGAAAAATTTCAATGACTAGTACGAACTTTGTTAAAAATCCAAATAATATTCAGAACCATTATTAAGGTTACCATAGAGGTTCCATCCTTGGAACCTTGGTATAGTGGAACCCTACATGCAACCTCTCTAGGCAATCTGTTGTTCTCTAAGCCAGCCATAAAACTAATCAAGCATCATTTTGATTACTAAACGAATAATGCCTACCAACCATGGGGTTTTTCATGTAATTGAAGAGATGTTTATGGGTTTGAAATGGTTGCATGGTTTGGTATCAATGTATATTCAGTTTTCGGTCACACCATGTGTATATATCTACTTTGTTGTGTAGATTGTTCTTGAGAACTTTTTATTGCTGTTTATTCTACTGCCCTCGGAGTTGATTTCAGAATTAGGGAGACTACTCAGTTTCTGAAAAGAGCTGTCCTGCTTATTAAGTCCTACCTGGGGAGGTAGGAAATCAGCCGGGACTACCACTTTCACTCATTGGACTGAGGGGACTTCTCGTTATTAACTTCACTGCCCCGGATTGAGCTCTTAATTGGTCTCAACGTTTTTGACTAGCCTGCTCTAGTCATCATCTGGAGACTGAAGAGTGTTTGAGATGATGGTCACTTTATAGAGTCCATCAGCGTCAAAGAGGCGTTTTGATTGAACGGTACTGCTACTACTTCTTGTGGATTGCTAGCAAGGCTAAAATGTTGAGGTTGAGGTGGTTCAGCCAGGTCTCATGCCCCTGGTGTGTTACATTGTGAAGCTGCTCAGAGCTGCCTCCAAACTGATGCACAGGGCAGTGTTCATGTATGATGTGATTCATGGTCTGAGCAGGGTGTGTGCAGTTAAACGCTGGCAAGTCCACAATCCCCTCACCTGTGCATAAAGGAGGCACACCCACCGTGACCAGTTTTAATCTCTGTTGGATTTACAGTTGTTGGCAACCCACCGCTGGTTATGCTTTCAGTATTGTAGAGCCCACTTATATATCCCTGATGTTGCCTGTAGTAACCATGTGGAAGTTTTTGTAAACAGTGTTTTGTAACTATAATGCCCTGAATTTGCTAAGATTCTAAGAAACTCAAAACTGATTGTTATAAAAGCAACTTTGACATCTTAATCCAAAAGTAGACCTGGCCGAACAAAGACATTGATGTTGTTTACAATTTGTGGTCTTGTACTGGAACCTTTACAATTCTCAGAACAGTTTTGTAAGCTCATGAAGTGGCTCCTTTTTACTAAAATAAGAACAGCCTTTTGCGACCTTCAAATCAAAGTTTTCTTTTCAGAATATTCACTCGGAAATCACCAAGTAAGCACATTATAGAGGGATGTTATTTGTTTGTGCGGGTGTGGTGCAAAATAAAATTATCCGCCTGAGTTTACACAATTGGAGAAAATCGATCACAACGACTGAGTGAATACCATGTTAGATGATTACGTTCAATTTGTTTTTTTTCTTACGTGGTTGATTTTGGGCGCTGCGTGCAGCACAAATTGAATGAATTTGTTGTAATGAACTTTGCGATGTACGTTCATCGTACACAATTGGCTGTTGCAACAGTGCTGCATTTGCCCTGACTTAGACCGAGTATGACTCACGCCTGCTTAGGCCGCTAAGGCTATGGCCTCTGCTGCCCTTGCTTGGCCTTGGTGCCCTTTCAAAAATAAAAGAGAGGACAGATTTTTCCAATGGCAGTGCCCTTTGCAAAATGGAAATGGCTAAAATTGCTCTCTCCAAGATGAAACCAAAAGCCTGGTATGAATTTCGTGGTTTTAGATGCAGAGAAAACTGTGGTGCTTAAAATGCTGTATAAGGATCATATCTTTCTGTATTGGCACTCCCAATTGGCAGGATGTCAGAGATTGTGGATTTGTAGCAAATGGCGGGAAACAAAATATCCCCTTCAATGAGAGCTGAGTTCTTCCAAGCTTCTTTGAGAAACAAATGGACCTTGGATAAAATGTTGATTATATGTTCATCCAAGTGTGCAAAGACTGGCAACATTTTTTTTTAAAGTTTTTAATTTTTTGATAGATACTGGAGCTGTTGATCAGTTCATACCAATAGTTTTTTGTTCTTTTGATAATATTTTGTGTTAATATTGTCTTCCCTTTGTATATTTGTAAGTGTCCTTATCAGGTATTTAACAAAAGATGCATCATGAATTATTTGACAGCAGAAAATTTGTGTAAAAATTGTCATCAGTTTTCTCCAGAATGGGCAGAGATATGGCTTTGTAGGATGAATTGATAGATTCACACACAAAAAAAACCCAAACCAAACAAATGACAACATTGTAGGATTGTGTTTCCTTCACCTGCATGTTCCTCTGATTCCAACAGGAGGGACTCTAATGTTTGATCGTTTCACTGATTCAAAGCCCTGCTAAACCGACCCTGTATTTTGTTGACACTGGAATCTAAACTTTCATGTGTTTTGTAATGTAATAGGCGCATTACGTAGATGCCTTGATCGAATGGTGTCGGGCGTTATTATTCCTGATATGGTGTGTGGGGATACAGTGAGATGTTGTCATGTTGATTCATCCAAAACACTAGGAGCTGAGTAAACAGACATCTTGGACAGCTCGGCTGACCTGGCGAAATCTTGTATTACTAGCGGCATATGTTTCTACTTGTATACGAAACCAGTGTGAAGTTGCTGAATGACATTTACAGGTATCACCCAAATCAAGTCAAATGTTGTGGCACAGCTTTGGTTACTTGTCCTCGAGTTTGTTGTTTGGCGTTCTTGCACTACCTGTTTCCTTGCTGTTGTCCAGCAACAACAAAGCTCACTAAAGGTATGATATGCTCATAAATTCTGTCTTTAAAAAATCCTGATCCAGTTGTGGAGTTGAACCATTACCATCAGTTCATGTGCACCGCCAATGTAACCCGCGAGAGATATGAAACTGTGAAAGTTGTCTCCAAATCGCCGAACAAAACTTCAGGCTTGTATGCCAACACGCTGTCAGATTCGTTTGCTCAAGAAACGCTTTCATAGTGTTACTTGGTACTTGGTTGCTCCTGAATACTCACCGAGGAAGTTTCGAGGCATATTTGTGTGGATCATTGTATTCTACTTTTAAAACATCTTTCTAACCATATGCAATTTATAGCAAACGGTTCACAGACGCTTTTTATAGACCAACTCGGCCGATTCAAGGCAACGAGTACCTTTAAATTCCTAAAGGCGTTGTGGTTTGGGGCATCTATTGTGCACTGTGGTAGTTTGTTCCCCCGTGTCTTAACTGTTCTGGGTATGAAGCATTGCAGGTAAGTATCTGTTCTAGCTGTTGTTACTGCAAACTTCCATAGATTGGGCCACATTCTGTCAGCTTTGAGCACTAAGTTGTAATGTTAACTTGTTAAGTTTTAAAACATGTCTCCCCTGTCTAGAACTATTTTGGAATAACCAGCCCTTGACTGCTTGCCATGAGTTTCTTTTTCATTAGAAGTTCATGAGAAATGAAAAGTCCACTTCACTTTTGTAATTCATGTGAAAGGTTTACTGGGTTTAATATCATTCTATACTTTGTTTAGGGTGCATTTTTGGAGGCAAATGCTCATGTATATTTCAGTTAGTATTGTCCTAAACTGCAGTTTCTAATAATTACTACATAATGGAACTAGTGCTCGATTGAGTTGTCCAATGTTTTCAGAGCCACAGGACATGCAAATTTAGTTTGACGGATGCAAATTTAGATATAAAAGCAGAAGTATTCGAGTTAGCTACAAGCAAACTCTACGGATCATGCACTTTCATGAAGAATAAATGTAATCGCTTTTAAATCATAAATGTTAGAAGTTATTTAGTTGGGAAACAAGTTGCCTTTTCTACTTGAACAAGTTTACTTTCCTTCTCAAGCCTATGCAGTTGGTTACAACAATGATGACTCATGCAACTTGAATTATACCGCAGCCCGTGTACTGCGCAGCGCAGGTTTATGGATCAACTGGCTTCCTGAAGACACGCACAGCGCATCATTATTTGAGCGCTTCTCATGAACTATGTTCCCACATGTTCCCTTATATGTTATAGCATACAATTTCAACTCCCTTCATTTCCCTCGCCGTCTCATTTTTTGTTCTTCATCCAAACATGTCGCCCTCTTAGCGCTTGTGATGTGTTGCCGATTTCTGTTTAACACTCACTTCAAAAGTAGTGGGATATTGTTTTTACCTGATGATGTTCTGCACTCGCCTTCGTGGTATTTTGCCCGTTTTGGGGTTATTCTTTGACAAACAACAACAGTCTGTGCCTCTGAATCTGTGCCATCCAAACATCATCTCCCCGTAAATCAAAAGTGTAGATAAATATTTTTGAGTATGCACTACTTGCTGGATTCTGTTCGGAACAGGTGTGTTTATTTTAGGGGGAAAAATCGGATCGTGGGGATTGGATAGTGGCCAAATATTCTACCTGTAATTACTGGCATTTTTCTTTTCATGCAAAATTATCCCAACTCTAGCCTTAAAAAAAAAAAAATTAAAGACGCATTGTGGCATTGTTTACACCATAATTTTGAAATTAGGTAATATCAGTAATTCAATTAAAGGGGGATGCATAACATTGGTGATACTGAAATGTGCACATAACTTACATGGTGTAAAGATGGTCACAGTGGAAAACTTCCACTGAATTTTGTTTTCCAGTGAAATGATAGTTTTTGTGAAATTAGTAAAACAAATAGCAGTTTGGTTTTGAACTTGCGAGTCAAAAACCGTATGTTTGAAAACAGTGAACACATAGTCGACTTTCTTTCACTATTTTCCTGTGACTTCGATGACGGATTGAGATTAAAATTTCTTGGTTTTGTTGTTTTGTGTACATGCTGGGTCACTTCAAGTGCGGATACTGGTCTTTGACAATTACCAATGTTATCCATATGAAAACTCTTGTTTTCAATAAACAAACTATTACAATCAACATGTGAAACCTGTTCATCAAATTTGGTGGTTTCGATCATAAAAAAAAAACATTTTATGTTTTTTTCCGGATTTTGTACATTCAAAATAAGCTGCAGTTATTCTGGGGGTCATTTAAAGGAACATTACAGAATTGGTTTTTGCTAACAAAACAGTAGCTGGCAGTGTAAGCACTTTATGTAATCCATCACATGCATAAACTGACAAACCTGTAGAAGTTTGAGATCGATCGGCCATCTGGGTCACGAGAAAATAGTGAAAAACCGATTACACATTTTGCATGAAATCATATAGATTCAACAAATTCATTTCTCATCAAAAATGGCGTTTCAGACAGAAATATTTCAAGGGATGTTTTCTACTATCATCATCATTAGACCGTGTAAGTTTTATGTAAATCTGTGATAATAAAGTATATTTTACAAGGTCTTTTCTTACCAATTCTGTAATGTTCCTTTGAAGAAACCCAACAACCCAACAATAAGCAGCGAGGGTGTCTAATGATAAATTCAAGGTCTGTCCATTTTTTCCCTGTAGGCTTCACCCCCATAGGATGGTCACATGTGTTCTGGAGAACTTATTGGCTGAGTCATAGGTAATAAGCTATAGCTTAGTTAACTATTGTCACCCTCGCTGATCAAAACGCCAAAGAAAATCTTCCTTTTTAAATATGCATGACAAACAACTGCTTTTTACTGGACGTGAATATATTTTGTCCAAGGACAGAACTTAATCATTGAAATCTGTGAAGTGATACCGGGAGCAAATGACACTGAGGGCTGAAGTTAAATGGGGCTGATCTGATAGTTTCTCCCAGAACCACAAGCCAATATCGAGTGTCTACTTTTTAATGGGCTACATCAGATGATATATAGCGGCCAGTTATAGATTCTTTTAAAGTAAAGAATTTGATTTGAGCGGTCAAGCACACCGGACTCAAGCTCTGGTGTTTCCGGTCAGCAGAGTGCGGGTGTGAGTCCCGGTCTTGACACCTGTGTCCTTAAGCAAGACACGTTTCAACCATTATTGCTTCGTCCTTCGGATGAGACGTAAAGCCGTAGGTCCTGTGTGTTGTGTAATGCGCGTAAAAGTACCCAGTACACTTATTAAGAGATGGGGTTCACTCCTGTATTTTCTGGTATGGTTGGCTGCAGATTGCGCCACAGCACCTTGTGAACCGTTACATGGTGCTACGTAAATAAGTGGGTCTTATATTTCGAACATAGCTCTGCATACCTTGTAGAAAAAATAATGAGTGCTTTGAGATGCCCTCGGGTGTGATAAAGCACTATATAAGAACTGCGTATTATTTAGGGATTAACAGTGGGATGACCCGGTCTTTACTGCTTTAGGTAATGACCAGGTTGGTGGCTGGCCACTGTTAATGGACCGAGCCGAAGGCGAGGTCCATTAACAGCGGCCAGCCACCAACCAAGGTCATTACCAGGCAGTGGAGACCGGTTTATCGCACTGTTATTCCAATTAATAAATACTTTTAACAAAGAAAAAGGTAAACATTTTCAGAATTTGTGATTTTTCTTTCGCCATTATTTTTATACATGTTCTACTCATATTCAAGGGCCAATCCTTTGGCTGTTCAACTTTTTGCGTGGCACCTAATCTCTTACATATAATTAGCTATTTATGCATATTCTAAAGACCCAGACTATTAGCTTTGAAAAAAACAACATAACCATAAATATAAATACTTTGGTCGGTGTTCGGCTTTATGCTTGACATTATGTTGGTTTCATGCGTGTACCAGCTACCTTAAATTGATAAATATTGTCTGTGCATTCATGCCTACATGTGGTATGCGCATGCAGCACCATCTGTCCTTGAATAAGGAAATATGCAAAAAAAAGAAAAGAGTTTGTATTTGTATTAATATTATTGAATTGTATTTGTGGCAAATTGCTTTGAGTATTTTTTATTTATAAAGTGTCAATAGAAAACATTTAAAGAACAGCTGATTTCATAAAAACATATTGTCTTTGTTCGACTTTTTGTTCCCGCTTTCGATACGCTTGCAACTTGCACAGTCTATTGGCTATTCAATGTTGATTAACACATTAACATAGTATGTAACAGATAGTTGAATTCAATCACTGCCTGACACTGTCTGTCTCGTTTACCAATTAGACCGTGCAAATTAGTCTGGCATAAACAAACTATTTTGTGTCATTTGGGGCTACAAAAGCCAACAAACTTGCAAGTATAATTCCACAGATTATTTGTAGTGGGGATGTGACCCTACTTCATGAGTAAAGCTGCTCTTACTGTAGGTTGAATTCAATTAAAGGGAAGGTAAAGGTATACGATTGGTAATCACTCTAAAAATTAATGGCAATAAAAACTGACTTGGTTAGAAGTACATCAACTTTTGATAGTATAAAGCATTTTGAGAAATATTTCAATAAAAAATAATGCGGATATGGAAACATATGTCAGTTTTTATCCCCCAAAATTTGATTCTGAGAAACATTTCTGTCGAAACGTTTCTCAGATCGTGTATTGCTATTAGGGATTACTCTTTATGCGTGGACATATTCACTGCAGATTTTGGCAATATTTCAAAAACGCAACCACAGGTTAGTTTTATTGTATATATTTACATTTATATAGGATTAAAACAATCAAACGGTCCCCAAAACCAAAGGTATACTTTGCCTTTAAATCAGCTTGAAATCCACTTCTACCAGTTTGAATAATTACAAAGTTTGTGGTGCCATTTTTCCACCTGTGTGTAACTTAGGGCACACGGTCATTATTACCACATAAGACAAGTAAAGACACATGGCGTTTGTACTGTGTGGCTTGAGCAGCCCTTTTATTCTAATTGAATACGGAGTAAAATTACATGATCTTAAAACCATGAACAGTTTGTTACAAATGCAACCAATTAACCAAACTGCATTTTTGCAAACTGAAAGCAACTCTTAATATATTTGCAAGAACAGTACTGATCTCCGGCAGTAGTTTAATCCGCGAGATTTTAAACATTAACAAAACTGATTTCCGGGAGTAGTCCAACCCGCGAAATCTCATACAATTATTATCAAAACTGATTTCCGGTAGTAGTCCAACCCGCGAAATCTCATACAATTATTATCAAAACTGATTTCCGGTAGTAGTCCAACCCGCGAAATCTCATATACAAATTGTATCAAAATTGATTTCCGGTAGTAATCCAACCCGCGAAATCTCATACAATTATTATCAACATTGATTTCCGGTAGTAATCCAATCCGCGAAATCATAATTTAATAAATGTAAGGGGAAGAGTTACATAACAACTCAAATGGCATACATGGGTTGCATGTTAATCAAATCAAATAAAATACCATAGTGGTAGCAGGTCAATGGCAGAATAAGTTTCAAAGCTAAATTTGCCAACAGGTATAAAACAACAAAATAAAGAGCAAATGCTTCAGAAAGTACTAATTGAATGAATACACCCGAGGACTATGAAGGTGTACACAATGAAATTCCGCCGATGTGCTTGCAAAGACCCCAAACGGGATAGTAGCCGGATACGCAAACTCAAACCCAGTGGGAAAAATGAGATCGTACGTTGGCCCCATGCTTGCTATCTCATGCCAACATGATGATTAGAGTCCTTACAAGCAATCGTGTTTAAAACATCCCAATGATTGACAAGGTGGAATGCAGGGGAAGGTGGTGGGAATTTAACGAAACTGTATTTCTTAAGCACAAGAAAACAAGTTAATACAAGGACTGCTCAAACAAAAGTGACTGTCTTTGCCACGTGGACAGTGGATCCATGGTGGATCCAAGGGGGGACGCTGCCCGCAAGCCGTGAAACAAATAAAAGACCAATGGGAAGTTAATTTGTAACACATGGTCAGTTAATTGCACCAACATCCGACCACGAAGCAAAATATGCCCCACGGCAACCCACCAGCCTGTCTAGTAGTAATAAATTATTTGAGGCTCAAAGACTTGGCCTAAAATCTGTTATTACCACATAAGACAAGTAAAGACACATGGCGTTTGTACTGTGTGGCTTGAGCAGCCCTTTTATTCTAATTGAATACGGAGTAAAATTACATGATCTTAAAACCATGAACAGTTTGTTACAAATGCAACCAATTAACCAAACTGCATTTTTGCAAACTGAAAGCAACTCTTAATATATTTGCAAGAACAGTACTGATCTCCGGCAGTAGTTTAATCCACGAGATTTTAAACATTAACAAAACTGATTTCCGGTAGTAGTCCAACCCGCGAAATCTCATACAATTTTTATCAATAAAATTGATTTCCGGTAGTAGTCCAACCCGCGAAATCTCATACAATTATTAACAAAACTGATTTCCGGTAGTAGTCCAACCCGCGAAATCTCATACAATTATTATCAAAACTGATTTCCGGTAGTAGTCCAACCCGCGAAATCTCATACAATTATTATCAAAACTGATTTCCGGTAGTAGTCCAACCCGCGAAATCTCATACAATTATTATCAAAACTGATTTCCGGTAGTAGTCCAACCGCGAAATCTCATATACAAATTGTATCAAAATTGATTTCCGGTAGTAATCCAACCCGCAAAATCTCATACAATTATTATCAACATTGATTTCCGGTAGTAATCCAATCCGCGAAATCATAATTTAATAAATGTAAGGGGAAGAGTTACATAACAACTCAAATGGCATACATGGGTTGCATGTTAATCAAATCAAATAAAATACCATAGTGGTAGCAGGTCAATGGCAGAATAAGTTTCAAAGCTAAATTTGCCAACAGGTATAAAACAACAAAATAAAGAGCAAATGCTTCAGAAAGTACTAATTGAATGAATACACCCGAGGACTATGAAGGTGTACACAATGAAATTCCGCCAAACGGTCATTATGGAATAATGACCGCCGCCACAATAGCCTCGTTGTGAATTTATCAAATAGTGGAATAGTGTGATACCAGGGCAACACAAAAATTAACAAGTAACAATTTAGTTGACTTATCCGTTAGGTGTACACCATCCTGCACGAACAGTTCGGGTTTGTCCCAAACAATTTGTGGATGTGCAATTAACCCCCCAGGAGCAGCACGAAACAGGCCACCAACAATGCGGTTAATGGCCCGGCGTGTCCGCTCCACCTTATTTTGGTTATATGCACCCATATAATGGATACGGGGTAAAATGCTGGACCAAAATAACACCGCGTTAGGGAGCATTTGTCTACTATAGCGCAATATACTTCTGATGCTATCTAGTATGTCCTTTTTGGGCAGGCGGTCGAGGTCGTTCGACCCCACGTGCAGGATACAAACATCCGGGGTTTGGTTGGCTGTAGCCCACGTCTCATGCAGAAAGTCATTGTATTGTGACAGGCACAGACCACGCCTTCCATAGTATCGAACTTCAAAGTCCCGAAGGCAAGCTTCATCACTGCACCACGCCGCCGTCCGGGACATCCCGTCTACGAATGAATCACCAATGACCCACACCACGGGCACACCGTGGTGTAAGGTCGCTCAAAAATAAACAAAAATAAATGAAAGGGTGTTAGTTTGGCAATATCAACTGATAATGGTGCATGAATCATAAAATAAAGTCAGGTGCAATACGAATGTACCGCCTGTAAACATTGGATTTCCAACGACCCATAGTTTGTATGACCGACTCGGGTAAACCTGCCATAGCCGCAGATGTCGCCGCCCCAATACGAAATGAATGAGAGGTGAAGCGCTGGTCCTTAAGGCCAACAAAACCAAGAGCGCGCTGCAAGACCGCCGTGAACTGAGCGCGTGTGACCGGGGTCCCATTAAAGTGGGTTAAAAAATTATCGCCCTGCGAGGTGCAAGCCCGCATGGACATATACTGCTCAGTGGCCCGCACAGGGCAGAGTAAATTGCCAGCTTGTGAGAACACTGGAATGACAATGAAACAACCTTTACCAAACTGATCAGTTTTTGAAAACCGAACATTCAAAACAACAACTTGGCCTGCAGGCTCGTGCTGCAGGGAAACATCCGACCGCCTCAAGGGAGATGCCGCATCCTTGGATGTGGCTGTCAGTTCCCCAACCCGCAGAAAACCAAAGAAAGCTAACAGAAACGCTGTGCGAAATAAGCAAGCTTCAAAGCGGCTGCTGCAAACTGAATCCAGCGCCGGCACAATGCGCTGCAAAATGAGCAATGTAATGGGGCGGCGTGCGTCACGGCGGCTATTGATACGTCTACAGCCATCCAACAAACGTTTAATAATGAAATGTTTGGTGATATCAGGTGACCCAGACAAACGCAGTGCTGATGCAATACCTGAAACATAAGTTGCAATGGAGTTTGGTGCATACTTATTAACTGACAAAAATGCAATAAATTGAACCAGGGACTGAAGAGACCGGGTAGTTGTATTAAGGAAGCCATGATTTGAGCAAAACCACTGGAAAAGTTGCCATGCCCTTTGGTAAAGCAAGTGCGTGCGGGGGGCCAATGAATGTTGCAACAAGTCTTGTACCTCTAACTGAAGTCGTCCCAAAGGTTGCTGGGTAAGGGAGTCAAAACGGGGTCTGCCCCGGGAGCCAACTGGCGAAAACGTTTCATCTGAAAACGGGAAAGAGCATCGGCGATAGAATTATCAACACCGGGTACATGACGTGCCTTGAAGTGAATGTTGAATTCCAGACAGTGCAATACCATTGAACGAACCAATTTCATGATCTTAGGACAATGTGACGTCTGCCGATTGATAATAGACACAACAGCCTCATTATCGCACCAAAAAATTACTCTGTTATTCCGCAAGGCGGGACTCCATAAACGCAGAGCAAGTGTAATAGGAAACAGCTCAAGAAATGCTATGGACATTTTCAATGAACGGATCGCATCCGGCCAACGACCTTGCGACCAACTGCCATCAAAAAATGCCCCAAAGCCTAGTTCTGCTGAAGCATCCGTAAACAAATGTAAGTTACCATTAGACATCCAAATACCGGGTGGAAACATAACTGAACCATTAAAGTGTAACAAAAATTGTTGCCAAGCAAGTAGATCTTCCCTAGCCCCTGTCGTAACACGAATGCGATGATGTGGCTTAGAAACACCCCGTGTCATATCAAATAAGCGCCTCAGAAAAGCACGACCTGGCCGAACTGCTCTACACACAAAATTCAAACTCCCTAACAAAGATTGGAGAACACGGAGTGTGACCTTCTTCCTAACCAACACACTGTCCAGTTTAGCCTGCAAGGCAGTTAGTTTGCCCGGAGGCACCGTAACTTCCTGAGATATTGTATTAATTGCCAAGCCCAGGAAAGTTAATGTAGTTGTCGGCCCCTCAGTTTTCTCAACCGCCAAAGGCACCCCAAATTCCTTGCAAACGACTTTAAAGGACTGCAGGGCACGCTCACACTCGTGAGTGGCCTGTTTACCAACGAAGAGAAAATCATCAAGATAATGCAAAATGTTCGGGGTAACAGCGACCTTGCGGGCACTGTATTCCAGGAAGGTGCTAAATCGTTCAAATGTGGCACAAGAAATAGAACAACCCATTGGCATACATTTGTCGAAATAGAAGTGGCCATCAAGAGTGAAACCCAGCAAATTAAAATCATCGGGGTGAACCGGAAGCAAGCGAAACGCTGATTTGATATCCGATTTGGCCATAAGAGCACCAGGACCCAAAAGAGTCACCATGGCAACAGCATCATCAAAACTAGCATAAGTGACTGACGTTAAAGATTGATCAATGTGATCATTAACTGAATCACCAAGCGGCGAAGAAAGGTTATGAATCAGGCGAAATTCTCCAGGCACTTGTTTTGGTACAAGACCAATTGGGGAACAACGGAGGGCCTGCAAAGGAGGATCTAAAAATGGGCCAGCCACTCGGCCAAGTTCAACCTCACGGTCAACCTTCTGCCTAACCATGGAAGGATTGTCAAAAACAGAAGTCAAATTACGAGCCAGTGAACCAACCCGTTGACCAACGTAACCAAGCCTAAAGCCATAAGAAAAACCATGCAAGAGGAGTTGAGAATCAAATTTGTTAGGATAAACAAGCAAAAACGGAAGCAACTTATTGAGCTTAATTGGGGTTGGTGCTAGCTGCTGGCTTGAGGGAACGAGTAACTCTGCAATGCACGGCTGCATGACCGGCTGAGGAGCAGTTAGCGCATTTGTGCGCGTAACGGCAGGCTGTACAGGTACGGAGCTGACAGGTACGGAGCATTTGGGTTGACTGCCGTTGTCCCACTCCACCATTGCGGTCGTGCTGCCGAAAGGAGCCATTGTTTCCGTAGGGACGAAAATTATGTGGCTGAACCGGCGCACCAACCAAAGTGAGCCACAACTCAGCGTCAATGGTAGCCCAGGAGCGGGATGGCATACGGGCTTGCCTCAATCTAAAGTTTATGTCGTAATCGCGCCAGCCAAAGCCAGTACGCCTATTGGCAGCAGAACGCACAATATCGGCATATTTCAGCAAATAGCGCGCTTGCTCAGGGTGCCGCTTGAGAAAAATGGAGGCAAAAATTAAAAATGCCGATGTCCATTGCTCAATGGACGTTACACGCCGGGGCTGCTTATGCGGCCTGAGTTGCCAAGCAGGAGACTCTTGGGAGCCGACCATAAAAATACAATCATTAATGGAATCGCCTGGAACCGGCCTCAACAATGAACCAAATTCAACAAACTCCCCTTTCCAAATTTTCTTTGCACTGAAAGAGGCACTTCAGCCCCAAGCTCATCACACACGCTTAGCAATGGGGATTGAGTAACCCCTACTGTAGCCGGGTTAACCGTGGTGAGAACTGAGGTTGGAAAATTTGGGCTAGGAGAATATAAAACCGCATTAAACTCACCTATCCCAGAATAAGGCGATGATGCTGAGGCCGACACCGCAACTGGACGTCCCAATGCAGCCGGCTCCACGTCTGCCACCGGAGTGGGGGCCGAGGATGAGGCTGTCACGGAACCCGCCATGGTGGCCGCCGAAGTACGCCCCGATGAGCCGCGTTTCGGGCGCTTAGTACCACTCGCCCCAGTCGATTTCGGGGTGGCAGGGGTTCGTTTTGGCCGCGGCATCCTCGAACCAAAAAGTGGACGAAACTCAAAATAACAGCAAACAACGATGAAGGATAACAACCAACGAAACTCCAAATAACAGCAAACAAAGATGAAGGAATGAACAATTTAACGAAACTGTATTTCTTAAGCACAAGAAAACAAGTTAATACAAGGACTGCTCAAACAAAAGTGACTGTCTTTGCCACGTGGACAGTGGATCCATGGTGGATCCAAGGGGGGACGCTGCCCGCAAGCCGTGAAACAAATAAAAGACCAATGGGAAGTTAATTTGTAACACATGGTCAGTTAATTGCACCAACATCCGACCACGAAGCAAAATATGCCCCACGGCAACCCACCAGCCTGTCTAGTAGTAATAAATTATTTGAGGCTCAAAGACTTGGCCTAAAATCTGTTATGCAAGCTAGATTAAGATGTTTACAAAGCAGTGTGGATAATTGTCTATTGAGGGTCGGGTTGGCGTAGTAGTATCTTTCCTTGCCTTCCACCTCTAGGACCCCGGTTCGAATCATGCTGGGGGCACTATGTGGATTGGGTTTTCAGTCCCTACCGGATTGCTTATCTGGGGTTTTCCTCTCCTATCTAAAACTAAAACTTCTTTCCTTGTCTTCTCTCCGTTGGGTTCTTGGCTAGTAAAGCGATAACGTTTGCCTTTCTGAGAGTCCTTGGCTTCACAACTAGAATAAATTAAACAAAATGAAATGAAATTGAGTATTCCTATCAGAGCTTTCAGATCCCTCCATTATTGGAAAAATTGTTTTTAAAGTAGGGTTAATAGAAGCAATAATCACTAGAGCTTAAGTGTTTGTACAAACAAACACTGAGGTGTTCGGCTATCAAAGGGGTCAGTGTTTAATTAAATCGATGAAAAAATTGTTGATAGCTTTTGAAAATTTTTCGGAAAGTACATGTATTACACAGGAAGGAAATAAATGCAAACGTTTAATACTTAACTTCTACTTTTCACGGGAGTCAAGGTCAATTGGGTCCACCTTGTGTAGCATTTGTTATTTTTGGAAGACCTCTACGATGATGTTATGGATTGTAAAAATCCATGCACGGTTCATAAGTAAGAATTTTCAAATATCAACTTTAATTTCAAATTTAATTGATACCACATGATGACGTCATTATGACGCCAAGAAAGCGGTGTCTTCTACAGGTAAAGAGTAACTATGTGCGGAGTTTGAAGGTTTGCAGTGATCTTGCAAGGAGTTTCTTTTGTTATCTGGCAAAATGATTCACATTAGGATTTGACCAAACATAGCCATACAAGCCTTGCTCTATGCATAGCCCTAATGCCAAATGGACTTCTTTGGCCTCCTGTGATCAGTAGAGCGGGGAACAGCCAGCCACAGTGCTTTAGCACTAGTACACAGTTTAGCGGGTAATCACACTCGTGGGCTATAATTACCATTAGACATCCAAATACCGGGTGGAAACATAACTGAACCATTAAAGTGTAACAAAAATTGTTGCCAAGCAAGTAGATCTTCCCTAGCCCCTGTCGTAACACGAATGCGATGATGTGGCTTAGAAACACCCCGTGTCATATCAAATAAGCGCCTCAGAAAAGCACGACCTGGCCGAACTGCTCTACACACAAAATTCAAACTCCCTAACAAAGATTGGAGAACACGGAGTGTGACCTTCTTCCTAACCAACACACTGTCCAGTTTAGCCTGCAAGGCAGTTAGTTTGCCCGGAGGCACCGTAACTTCCTGAGATATTGTATTAATTGCCAAGCCCAGGAAAGTTAATGTAGTTGTCGGCCCCTCAGTTTTCTCAACCGCCAAAGGCACCCCAAATTCCTTGCAAACGACTTTAAAGGACTGCAGGGCACGCTCACACTCGTGAGTGGCCTGTTTACCAACGAAGAGAAAATCATCAAGATAATGCAAAATGTTCGGGGTAACAGCGACCTTGCGGGCACTGTATTCCAGGAAGGTGCTAAATCGTTCAAATGTGGCACAAGAAATAGAACAACCCATTGGCATACATTTGTCGAAATAGAAGTGGCCATCAAGAGTGAAACCCAGCAAATTAAAATCATCGGGGTGAACCGGAAGCAAGCGAAACGCTGATTTGATATCCGATTTGGCCATAAGAGCACCAGGACCCAAAAGAGTCACCATGGCAACAGCATCATCAAAACTAGCATAAGTGACTGACGTTAAAGATTGATCAATGTGATCATTAACTGAATCACCAAGCGGCGAAGAAAGGTTATGAATCAGGCGAAATTCTCCAGGCACTTGTTTTGGTACAAGACCAATTGGGGAACAACGGAGGGCCTGCAAAGGAGGATCTAAAAATGGGCCAGCCACTCGGCCAAGTTCAACCTCACGGTCAACCTTCTGCCTAACCATGGAAGGATTGTCAAAAACAGAAGTCAAATTACGAGCCAGTGAACCAACCCGTTGACCAACGTAACCAAGCCTAAAGCCATAAGAAAAACCATGCAAGAGGAGTTGAGAATCAAATTTGTTAGGATAAACAAGCAAAAACGGAAGCAACTTATTGAGCTTAATTGGGGTTGGTGCTAGCTGCTGGCTTGAGGGAACGAGTAACTCTGCAATGCACGGCTGCATGACCGGCTGAGGAGCAGTTAGCGCATTTGTGCGCGTAACGGCAGGCTGTACAGGTACGGAGCTGACAGGTACGGAGCATTTGGGTTGACTGCCGTTGTCCCACTCCACCATTGCGGTCGTGCTGCCGAAAGGAGCCATTGTTTCCGTAGGGACGAAAATTATGTGGCTGAACCGGCGCACCAACCAAAGTGAGCCACAACTCAGCGTCAATGGTAGCCCAGGAGCGGGATGGCATACGGGCTTGCCTCAATCTAAAGTTTATGTCGTAATCGCGCCAGCCAAAGCCAGTACGCCTATTGGCAGCAGAACGCACAATATCGGCATATTTCAGCAAATAGCGCGCTTGCTCAGGGTGCCGCTTGAGAAAAATGGAGGCAAAAATTAAAAATGCCGATGTCCATTGCTCAATGGACGTTACACGCCGGGGCTGCTTATGCGGCCTGAGTTGCCAAGCAGGAGACTCTTGGGAGCCGACCATAAAAATACAATCATTAATGGAATCGCCTGGAACCGGCCTCAACAATGAACCAAATTCAACAAACTCCCCTTTCCAAATTTTCTCTTGCACTGAAAGAGGCACTTCAGCCCCAAGCTCATCACACACGCTTAGCAATGGGGATTGAGTAACCCCTACTGTAGCCGGGTTAACCGTGGTGAGAACTGAGGTTGGAAAATTTGGGCTAGGAGAATATAAAACCGCATTAAACTCACCTATCCCAGAATAAGGCGATGATGCTGAGGCCGACACCGCAACTGGACGTCCCAATGCAGCCGGCTCCACGTCTGCCACCGGAGTGGGGGCCGAGGATGAGGCTGTCACGGAACCCGCCATGGTGGCCGCCGAAGTACGCCCCGATGAGCCGCGTTTCGGGCGCTTAGTACCACTCGCCCCAGTCGATTTCGGGGTGGCAGGGGTTCGTTTTGGCCGCGGCATCCTCGAACCAAAAAGTGGACGAAACTCAAAATAACAGCAAACAACGATGAAGGATAACAACCAACGAAACTCCAAATAACAGCAAACAAAGATGAAGGAATGAACAATTTAACGAAACTGTATTTCTTAAGCACAAGAAAACAAGTTAATACAAGGACTGCTCAAACAAAAGTGACTGTCTTTGCCACGTGGACAGTGGATCCATGGTGGATCCAAGGGGGGACGCTGCCCGCAAGCCGTGAAACAAATAAAAGACCAATGGGAAGTTAATTTGTAACACATGGTCAGTTAATTGCACCAACATCCGACCACGAAGCAAAATATGCCCCACGGCAACCCACCAGCCTGTCTAGTAGTAATAAATTATTTGAGGCTCAAAGACTTGGCCTAAAATCTGTTATGCAAGCTAGATTAAGATGTTTACAAAGCAGTGTGGATAATTGTCTATTGAGGGTCGGGTTGGCGTAGTAGTATCTTTCCTTGCCTTCCACCTCTAGGACCCCGGTTCGAATCATGCTGGGGGCACTATGTGGATTGGGTTTTCAGTCCCTACCGGATTGCTTATCTGGGGTTTTCCTCTCCTATCTAAAACTAAAACTTCTTTCCTTGTCTTCTCTCCGTTGGGTTCTTGGCTAGTAAAGCGATAACGTTTGCCTTTCTGAGAGTCCTTGGCTTCACAACTAGAATAAATTAAACAAAATGAAATGAAATTGAGTATTCCTATCAGAGCTTTCAGATCCCTCCATTATTGGAAAAATTGTTTTTAAAGTAGGGTTAATAGAAGCAATAATCACTAGAGCTTAAGTGTTTGTACAAACAAACACTGAGGTGTTCGGCTATCAAAGGGGTCAGTGTTTAATTAAATCGATGAAAAAATTGTTGATAGCTTTTGAAATTTCACGGAAAGTACATTTATTACACAGGAAATAAATGCAAACGTTAATACTTAACTTCTACTTTCAACCGGAAGTCAAGGTCAATTGAGGTCACACCTTGTGTAGCATTTGTTTATTTTTGGAAGACCTCTCCGATGATGTATGGATTGTAAAAATCCATGCACGGTTCATAAGTTAAGAATTTTTCAAATATCAAACTTTATTTCAATTTAATTGAACCACATGATGACGTCATTATGACGCCAAGAAAGCGTTGTCTTCTACAGGTAAAGAGCTAACTATGTGCGGAGTTTGAAGGTTGCGTGATCTTGCAAGGTGTTTCTTTTGTTATCTGGCAAAAATGATCACATTTGGATTTGACCAACATAGCCCATACAGCCTTGCTCTATGCATAGCCTAATGCCAAATGGACTTTGCCCTCCTGTGATCAGTAGAGCGGAACAGCCAGCCACAGTGCTTTAGCACTATACACAGTTTAAACGCGGGTAATCACACTCGTGGGCTTTAACGTCTGATTTCGACCGGAAGTTAAGGTCAAATTGATATTATCTCTGCGCAAAAGTTTGAGAAAGCTCAAGGACCTATAACCTGATGTAAAAATTGTGACTAAAGTAAAAGTAGTTTTTGAGATATGAATTTTTGAAATTTTCAACTTCCGATTTGAACCGGAAGTTAAGGTCGAATGGGGTCAAACTTTGTGTAAGGTTTGTTAAACTTTCAACGACCTGTCTGATGATGTGTCGATTGTAAAAATCCAACATGCGGTTCACGAGTTATGATTTTTTACAAATATTAAACTTTCATTTATTGTCGTTCAAAACCTGATGACGTCATCATGACATCATCGAGTTTGTGTCGTCTTAATATTGAGGTTCACATGTCTGATGTGTTTCAATGTTCAATTCAATTCTGATCTTGAGTTATGCCCGAAAAATGACATTTTTCACGAAAAAACACAAAGGCAGACTTTGACCTTCCGGTACGACCGGAAGTAAAGGTCATGTGAATTTTGCGTTAAGTTTTCAAATGTTGCCCATGTCTTTGTCTGTCATATGACCAAATGTAACTACTCTAGCTATACTATTCAGAGACATACAGGCATTGGCATGACGTCACTTTTTGAACTTAAATTGCTTGTAATTTGACACCAGATGACGTCATCATGGCGCCACAACTTCTGTTTCATCTCCTAGTTACAATCAACCTACATGTAAAGTTTCCAGTTGATATAGGCCCCACAAGTATGCATTTTTTTTGTGGACAAAGCCCACTGAGAAGAAGAAGAAAAACTAAAAAAAAAATATATAAAAAAAACCGAACAAAAACAATGAGTTGTTCGCGCTGCTGCACGAACACCTCAATTAAGACTATTCAAACAGCTGCTGTGTAATCTTCCAGAAAATTAAGTTCCGCCAAATTAAATTTAGCACTCAGGTCGCTTCGGAGTTGCTTTGAAAAATTTTAAGAGACTAAAAAGTATTTTATTCATTAATTCCCTCAGAATCATTTTTTGTGTGGGTGTGAAACATCTGAGGGGGCGGGATTTCACAAAGCACCAAGGTACATCTTAAGATGAGTTGTCATCACACTTTGCTTAGCAATTAAGATGGATACACAGCGAAGATCTTAACTCTTTGTGAAGTCTTAAGATCAATCTTGTGAGCTATTTGAGAAATCCAGCCCTGGTCAATTTCCTCTTTAAAGGACTTACTTGATCAGTTTAGATCCAGGTTGATGCAGTGATATCATCTCTTAGTACAAGTCTCGTATTTGTCAGGTTCTTGTGATTTCAGGATTATTTCAAAGATGTAGTTGTCTTCTTCTTATTATTGTTTTATTAAAAACACTCCTTGCTGCCCAAAGGCTGATTTGCATAGTGCTTATATACATTTAAATACCCCCCCTACAAAACCCATCTAACCACAAAACAACTTAATTTACTGAAACAATTAGCTTACAGGTAGCAATAAAAGAGGCTCAAATATGAATAATAAAAAACACATACTTAAACAAACCACTCAAAATAAATGCACAAACATCAGTACAAGTAACAAGAGCTTAGGGTAGTTATATAAAAATAAACAAACAACAATAACAAAAACGCAGTATTTTTCCATCGTGCTGATGTAGAGAATCTGTAAAATGTGTCACCCTGTGAGCTCATAGGGTTGTATCCTTAGACCAAGGGCAGACCTCTGCTTCGTCACATTTACAAAAGAGCCACAGAGCCTGGACTTTATGTAGGCATGAGATAGCACTGTCTAACTTTTTTGTCAACTTCTCATGTGTAAAGAGGGGCCACATCTCAAAACTTGTTCGGCTGTTACTTGAATTCATGAGGAAACATGAAAACAATTTTTTTTTTTAATTTCTCATGTGACCAGTGTAGCATCTTGCCTGCCACAAAGGCCCTGGAGTGTGTAAGATTACTCTCAGGTTCAATCTCTACCTCGAGGCTTGAATATACAGCATCACATAAGGCCATCCTCAAGAAACCGCAATCATTGTATCTTCACTCTGTTAAACTGCAAGCACATTGCCGCATATTAAGAGACCTTGATGGACATTTCTTTATAGATGATTTATACTCCCTACTTCATACTTTGACAATGCATTTTCTAAACATAAGAGGATTTGCGACTGCATATAAAAAGAGCAAAGTAAATAGTTGATTTATGAAACGGGGAAACAAGATAAAACGTCCCAGTAAGAGGAAGGCATAATTTGTTGCTTCGCATGTCAGACCTTGAGATGCTAGACTTACATCCTCGTCTCGCATGTAATCTCCGTCTCCTGTATTTTTTTTTTTTAAGTCGGGAGGGATGAAAAAGAAGAAGACAAAAAATAAACACCTTCAGAATAAAGAGCAGCATTACCAAATGCGAAAACAACACGCAGGAAATGTTGCCATGACGATTTCTACTCTGAAAAAATTGATCAAATTATTGGCATTGTAGATTTTAATCAGTTTGGTGTTGGGTATCTTTCTTTTCTATGTGGAACCTCCCCCCCCCCCAAACAAAAAAATAAAAAATAATTTCTGCTTCATTGACTTTACTAGACACCCATCAGTCTGAGGGGATCCAGTCATCCTCAAAATATAGGAAAATATAGGGCCTATGAAGGGATAGAGCCAAGTTTTCAGTGAGCATTTGTGTTACTTTTTCTAAGGTTTTGACCCCAGTGACATGCGAATTGACGACCCATCGATATCGTCACCAACAGAAGCTTATTTAGGCTAAATCTAGATATGATTTATTTTTATCCTGGATATTGTAAAATACTAATCTGAGTTGTCAAATTGTATACAAAAAAATTGAAACATAAGTTTATGTGAGTATTTCTTGGCGCTTAACTGCTACTGCCCAATGTATGCACCTTGTAGGGGCAAAGCAATTTTTTCGTTGGTAAAGGGCACCTCTATGAGGGAAATGTAAATTTCAGCCAGAACATGACAACGAGCACCAAGGAAATGACCGGGGGGCATAGAGGGACCAATGCAATGACTGCAGGGGCATGGGGGCACCAAGACAATAACCAGGGCATAGAGGCACCAATGCAATAACCAGGGCATAGAGGCACCAAGACAATAACCAGGGGCATAGAGGCACCAAGACAATAACCAGGGGCAGAGAGGCACCAAGACAATAACAGGGCATGGAGGCACCAAGACAATAACCAGGGGCAAAGAGGCACCAAGACAATAACCGGGGGCAAAGAGGCACCAAGACAATAACCGGGGCAAAGAGGCACCAAGACAATAACCAGGGGCAAAGAGGCACCAAGACAATAACCAGGGCATGGAGGCACCAATGCAATAACCAGGGGCTAAGAGGCATCAAGCCAATAACCAGGGCATGGAGGCACTAAGGCAATGACTATGGGCATAGAGGCACCAAGACAATAACCAGGGGCATAGAGGCACCAAGGACAATAACCAGGGGCAAAGAGGCACCAAGACAATAACCAGGGGCAAAGAGGCACCAAGACAATAACCAGGGGCTAAGAGGCATCAAGCCAATAACCAGGGGCATGGAAGCACTAAGGCAATGACTATGGCATAGAGGCACAAAGACAATAACCAGGGGCATAGAGGCACCAAGACAATAACCAGGGGCAAAGAGGCACCAAGACAATAACCAGGGCATAGAGGCACCGAGACAATAACCAGGGGCAAAGAGGCACCAAGACAATAACCAGGGGCAAAGAGGCACCAAGACAATAACCAGGGGCAAAGAGGCACCAAGACAATAACCAGGGGCAAAGAGGCACCAAGACAATAACCAGGTGCAAAGAGGCACCAAGACAATAACCGGGGCAAAGAGGCACCAAGACAATAACCAGGGGCATGGAGGCACTAAGGCAATGACTATGGGCATAGAGGCACCAAGACAATAACCAGGGGCATAGAGGCACCAAGACAATAACCAGGGGCAAAGAGGCACCAAGACAATAACCAGAAGCAAAGAGGCACCGAGACAATAACCAGGGGCTAAGAGGCATCAAGCCAATAACCAGGGGCATGGAGGCACTAAGGCAATGACTATGGGCATAGAGGCACCAAGACAATAACCAGGGGCATAGAGGCACCAAGCAATAACCAGGGGCATGGAGGCACTAAGGCAATGACTATGGGCATAGAGGCACCAAGGCAATAACCAGTGGCATAGAGGCACCAATGCAATAACCAGGGGCATGAAGGCACTAATGCAATAACCAGGGGCATGGAGGCACTAAGGCAATGAATAGGGGCATGGAGGCACCACTGCAATAACCATAGGCATGGAGGCACCAAGGCAATGACCGGGGGCATGGAGGCAATTGCCACTATTGCCTCCTGCATGAAATTCCAGGCCTGTGTCATTATGAACATGCACAAAATCCCTTGGATATTGTTTGGTCCTTTAAAGGTTGGTTGTACTATGTGCTAATGAAAACTGGTGAATTGGAATGAATGTGCTGTTTCCAAAACCTTTAATGTATCAGTCTCTTTAAGAATAGACACATGATTGAAAGGGCAACCAACCACATTTTCCAGGCAAGCCTGTACGTCTGGCCAAGGGCAATTACCATTAAAATCATGTCCAATTAACGTGGGAGAAATTAGGATTTCAGTTGTGGAGGAGTAATTGCCTAATAGGTGTCGCTCCATACTGCGCCTCCCAGTTCTTATAAGTGAAGTCTTCTTCCTCTAATGGCCTCATTATCAAATGTCTTTTTGTGGTCATGGGAGGATCTTCAAGTGCTTCCTCAGTGTGTGAGCAATCGCACATTGCCATTAATGGGTACAAATGATTCAACATGTTGGATCAGACACATGGGTAGGAAAGTGTTTTTTTCATTGGTTCTCGGGAACCACCCAGTTGTCGGCGATTGTAGTGTTTTACCCGTAACTGATGAACTCATTAATGTTGCCAAAGCAAAAGGAAGTGATGGTACGCTTGTAGAAATTCATGTATATGGTACATTACAGGTACAAGTCCAGGCTTGTGACTTGTCAGACTTTGTTCTGACTTTAGGATTTTCCAATGGCCACCCTTTGCTCTTCAGATTTTCTTGAGAGAGGCAAACTCCCCATCACAGAGATTTAAAGACCTGGCTCTTGTTATATTCAAACTTGTATATTTCTATTAGTGGTGATGTTAAGACTCTACAAACCTCTGAAATATAACAACCTATTTCTTCAGTGAGCTTCATCTTCAGACCAAGACGATGATGTTATCAAACTTTCAGGATTTGTAATTTTTCGTACAATCTCACCCAAGATTCTTTTTGATGAAAATTATTGAGTTTCTATACATTTTCACATAGCGATTTTCAAACACTTGGACATGCATGACATCTCAAACATGGACACGTTTGCAGCCAAAAACATGAGACAAAAACTTTAAATGAACTGTTTCGCATTTTGATGAGATTCAACATTGACTTTTAAAAAACCACTGTCTCTATCGTCCCTTTCAATTTGGGTCAGTTACTTTTAAAAGTCTTGAGCTAAGGTTTGCCTTAACACCATGTTTTAATGTCTTAATTGAGGTGTGGTGGTTGTGAAAAGAACAAGTGGTTTAAGTGTAATGCAGCTCTTCTCCTGAAGACGATTAGAGAGTACTGATCGAAACTTTGAGTTCCTTTCAGAACTGCCACACTTCATTTTACAGAGATTATTTCATGGTGTTTGCACAAAGCGTAGTTCTAGATTGTTTTCCCAACAGGCAGTTATAAATCCCAAGTTACGACTAGATGTTTTTTTTGGATAAAGGTGATCACAGAGACACTGACTGATGTCTGGCTGTCATCAGGGTGCATGCACTACTGGTCTTTCCAAGCCATTTCATGTGCTACCCATTATTTCGTGTTCAGCACAATTAAGTTGGAGAAAAAATCCTGTATAACTAGAGTCAACGACCCTGTAGAAGAAAGGGCAGTCGACCCCTCGTAGTTTGGTTTCAGTGAACGGAAATCCTTCTTTCTTTGAGCTTAATACCAGTATCAAATGTCATGAGAGGTCTTGCTATATGGAATACTGCCGTGTGTGGAAAAAAGTGTACCAGCACCGAGTTTTTATTTTGATTTGCCAAATCGAACAGGGAACAAAATCCCTGAAAAGGACATAAACCATTATTTGTTGTTTTATCGAAGTGGTGATCACTTTATGTGAATTTTTCACATGGTGGTTGTATGGTGTAAAATCCAGAGATTGAGAAAGTTCTTTTTTTTTTTTAATGAAAATTCCAACCCAATGATGTATTATCAGACATGTGACTTCTCCTGATTTTGGAATTTCTCAATATCTTCTAGAGTCTAGAATTTTTTTGAGAGAGAAATAAAGCAATGCCCAACAGGGAGAAAGAAAAAGTCCACATTGGGACAAAACCTGTAGTTTTGTATTTCTGGTGAGGCAGTCTTTAAAGCTCGTAACTTATAACATCTGTGAGTTTCCAGGTCTGGAGTAAGGGTTATAACCCCTAGGCCTGCAGGCCATTTTCAGGAATTTTCACATTTTGCAAATCTCATACCTGTATGATGCCTTGGGCCCAATCCTACATGTAATCACTCTCTGACCATGTTTGTCAGATTCCCTGTCTATCCATTGGCAAGGACAGTGCTAATTCAACGGACAAGAATAGTTGTTTTCCCTCCAGCCTTGGTTTGGTTAATTTGGATGAATAATGAAAATGGCAATTGTTGTTCGTGAATGTAGCGTAGATTGTAAGTGGAGAACGCTAGTTAATTAAAAAAACCTGTAAAACTGGGTGGAGGTTTAATTGAATCTGCCACAAAAATATACACCACTGTGCAGTAGTTCGCATCACTAAATACAAGAAACCTTGCGCGAGTGGACCTGCGCAAATGGACTTACGCAGTTGCGCAAAGTTTCTCGAAATCGGTTGCTGGAGTTCTTTGGCCGAATTCACCCTTCAGATTAGGCGCCTATGAATTGTCATGTTTGACGATGTTTTATGTGCGCATCTTTAGAGCCTTAGTTCAAAAGCTGTAGAAGGAAAGGTTACTGAGCCCTCTGATGAAATACTGACGGACTCAGACTGTAGCGGCACTGATTGGCTAGTCAAACGTCTTAAGAGTAGTGACATGTTTATTTCCAAGAGAGTTGTTCTTGTTGTGTTCCTCTGTCTTAGACGTTTTGCTAAAACAATGCAACGAGGAGGATGCACGTCCCAAGCATTGCTTGTTTTTTAAACCTACTACATGTCAAGGCTTTACATACTTTTATTTTGAAAGTTTCTTGTTTGGAGTTTTTTATTATAGTGTTTGTATCTTTGCAAGTACACAACACTAAATTCAAGATCAATTTCAATGATGGAGTGTCTAAGGATCAAACTCATCAATAGCACTCCGCACTAATGCTAAAAAAAAAGCTTAGTACCCGGATCTCAGACAACGTGTCATAGGCATGCGTTTGGTCCAAGCTTTATTGTGTACTTGCGTGTATTGACTGCATGCTGCAGTCTGGCGCACAGATGCGGTGATCGCGTGAGAGCTAGGTGGTGGAAAGTTTGTCTGACGTACAGGTATGTTGAGCAAAAGTGATGTCATTAGTACAGAGGGCTATTGTATTTATACAAGACATTGTTTTCTAACAACAGAAAAAAATAATTTATACCGGTCAATGCTTATAACTGAATACTAACCACATCTCTTGCCGCAGCATTCATGAACGGACACCACAGAAATTTGAATTTTCAGTCAACCCTTCAGAAAATCGATTCATGCATGAATCGTTTCTCAGATTCAAATGTTTTGGGGTAAAAAATTATCCAAACCATATTACCCTGAAGGGAATCCTTTCTCAAAATAGTTTATTACTATCAACAGCTGCAGTGCTTCCTTCCCAAGTAAGTTTATTATGGGCATTAATTTTTGGAGTATCTACCAATCTGTGACCCTTACCTTTAAGACGTTTCTCCCTGTAGACTCTAACTGTCATCTCAGGACAGCTATTGACAGAATATGACATTGGGAAAATGCCATCACAGTGGGCATTCACGCATGTGTAAGACGAATCGAAACAGGCGAGTGAATTAAGACGCTTTCGTTTTCTTAACAGAAAGATCCCTCAGGGTCCCTTGGGAGATAAACTAAGTAAAACAGACACCTGACACACTTTCTTATCTAGCATCAAAAAGTTCCGCTTTCTCACCTGCATTCTTTCTTAAAGCGGAGGTGCAGCATTTAGTTTGAGAAGACCAATTGTATATCCAGTGACATTTGAGGAGATAATCCACACCATAAAAAAAATATATAAAAAAACTTGTCGGTTCAAAGTGCTGCATTCATGCTTCTTTTCCACCTGACTGCTTCTATTCCTCTATTATACTTGTATGTGTGTGTTGTTTTGTCATAGCCTTTGAAAAAGACTCTGCCAGGTTCAAAACATCACTGTCCAATTTCATGGCTCTGCTTACCACGGAATTCTGCGCTTATACAGCGCCTAGTAAAACACACATGATTCTATGGACCGTAAGCGCATATTTACAAAGTAAGCAGAGCCATGAAATTGAGCCCAGGGTCCAATTTCATAGAGCTGCGTAAGCACAAAAAGTAGTTGAGCACAACAAAACTATGCTTACCAGAATAAGGTTACCAGCCAAAGTACCATGTTACATGTACCATTTGTGACTGGTATCCTGCTCATTGCTGCTTAGCAGAAAATTTGTAAGCAATATTTCCTGCTTAAGCAGCTCTATGAAATTTGGCCCAGGCCATGACAACATTTTTTTCGTTTATGCCGCAGGTCATTTTTTATTTCTAAATATATCCCTGGAGGACTGGTGCTGGCACGATCTTTGACAAAAATATTACACTATAATTTGTTTTCCTGATATGATAACAACCAATCCTGTACACTGTCGTTTAATTTTTGGTCCAATACTGATTCTCAAAACCCCAAAGAAGCCAGACTCCTTGCGTCTCCCAGCCTCATTTTGATCACATCGATTTGAATGTGAGAAAACTAGATGGCTTTACCTTGTTGTAGGCATATTCCATTAACCATAGTAGTGTTCTGGGTCAATTAAAACTGTCAAATTTACGGACTTTGTATTGTACAGGCAGGGCCGATTTATGATGCATTTGTTTTGGTAACAAACACACATGACTTTTGTGAAAGTTCAAGTTGTGACCAAAAATAAAGTTTGGGAAGTTAGCTTTGAGCTTGTGTATTCCTTGACTGAGTCATTGTTTCTAGAATTCTCTTTGCAATTTCTTTTTAAAAAAGTAGTAATTTGCAGCTTAAAATGTATGACATTATATTGACTTTGTACAAAGGCAATGCTAGGGTGAAGTAAGATGAGTGCTAGCTAGGCTACTTAAAACATCATGAAAAGTCATTATTCTGCCTTTACTTATATTGCAAGGAAATATGACACGAACTCATCATACTCTGAGCTAGATTACAAAGTTGTGATCCATTTTTCAACAAAAGAAGGCTTACTTAACACTCTAGAGACCATTGATTTCTGTATAATCGTCACAATACATCCACACATGGCTACTATTGTTGATTGTTATACTCTTTTTTTCTGTAAAAAAATGTCTTTAAATTTTGAAACAGAAATTCTGTTTTATTTTACAAATGGTAAGTCTACAACACGGGAAACCTTGAGAAATGTCAATTCTGGACATGACTTTCATTGTAACCTGTTTCTGTGAATGGAAGTATAGATCAAATCTTGCGGCCGTTTGCGGCCACTAGGGTTTGTACAAGCCACTTTTGGCCGCTATGGTCTCTTAAAGGCACTGGACAATTGGTAATTACTCAAAATAATTGTTAGCATAAAAACTTACTTGGTAACGAGCAATGGAGAGCTGTTGATAGTATAAAACATTGTGAGAAATGGCTCCATCTGAAGTAACGTAGTTTTTGAGAAAAGTAATTTCTCAGTAAAATATTTGAATTGATTTTAAAACCTCATCAAAATCAAGCATCTGAAAGCACACAAATTCGTGTGACAAGGGTGTTTTTTCATCCATTATTAACTCGCAACTTCAACAACCAATTGAGTTCAAATTTCCACAGGTTTGTTATTTTGTGCATGTTGAGATACACCAAGTGAGAAGACTGGTCTTTGACAATTACCAAAGGTGTCCAGTGTCTTTAAGGGTAATGGCTAATGACTTCACTCTCATTGCTTTCTCTATTAAACAACACGTGTTAGGTTTTTCTTCTTGTTTTATCTTTTGAAGACAATCAGAGCATACTGATCGAAATGTCAAGCTGTCACACCACTGGTTCTATTCCGAATATGAATGCTATGGGTTCGAATCCCAGCCGAGGTACCTGTTGATATTCCTTCTTAGGACTCAGAAAGCATCGAGTCTACATCAAAGATCAGATAGCGCTGCAGGGGCAAGATGGGTGACTCCGGCTGAAATGTGAAGTACCATGTGCTCTGGAGGCCATTTTAGTAAGCAGCTCTTTTGATGCAACAATAGACAGTGCAGACGATGACCATCGCTGTCAATGATAAACCAAAACATTTGCTTGCTAAAATGGCGCCCATACCGTACTTCACGTTCTAACAATAGATAGAGCTCCAGTTGTCCATCTTGCGCCCTACGGCGCTATACATCTTTGGTACATACAGTGCTTTATCAAACATCAGTGTAGGGCAAAACATAGATAAAATTATTAGCAACTGCTGCACCAGAATTGTATAAATTCAAATGTATTATCTACTCTCATTTTTAGCAATCTGTTTGTCTGTTTGTCGTTGCAACAATTAAAGCACGCCTTTTATTCCCATATTGGTTGACAGAATTCAGCTGTGTAGTGTATGTGCAATGTTCTCTAGCTATCAAACCCTTATTAGATAGATGCCCACATGTTGTTGAAATCACTTCAAAACCATATGCTGATGATATCCATTTGTAAGGTTTTTTTATGGACTGCATAATGATCATGTTTTTATCTGTTGATTTACCGAAGGCTCCATGGATTCGACATTATTCCACCGTTTGTGTCAGAGACAAGATTTGTTACGTTGCGAGGCGTTAATTTATCACGATCTGTCTGACATTCATCTCCAACAATACATTCAGGAAGTCCAGAATATTTCAGCGATAAAAAGGAATCACTGACGGGATTTGTCCGAACATGATTCACCGCGTTCCCGTAGTAACCCGCAATTGTTAAGAATGTTTTCATTTTTTGTCGTAATCACCTAGGAGTATTTTCTTGTCTTCATGGGAACTCAATACAAAGAGAAACTGTGATTGATGTCCTACCATAAAAATCAGAGTGATACCCATTATTAATGCTCTTAACTCCGTTTTTGTGTCTTTTAGCAATTTGAAGAGACACTAAATTTGCAGTACTTTAAAGTCTGTTATACATTGAGGTTTTTTTCTTTTCTGTGCTGTCAAGGTTTTTCCCTTGAAACGTTGTTTGTTTGGTGCAATCATGGAGCAAGGAAATTGGTACAGTTAAGGTTTTTTATGAAACTTGTGTTTGATTTTACTGTTTGACGAGAAGTGTACGAGAGCCAACTCTATTTACAAAGCTTACCATGCCATTAGATGCTTATTAATCTCTGTTTACAGGATTAGCTTCACGATTCCTCATCATCTGTAAAAACATGCGTCATTAAAACCTAAGTATGTCTGCCCACAAGGAAAAATGATGCGCCTCAGGCCTGCACCTTCATCTTTGAGAGGGCAAGGCCATTTTTCATTTTGCAAAGGGGGAACTCCCACTGGAAAATCTAAAGTCTGTTGGAAGTTCTTGAAGGGGCACCAAGGCCAAGACCAGGGCAACAGAGGCCATGGCCTTTGTGGCCACCGTGTAATTCGAGGCCTGACATCTTCCTAGGAAATTCTCTCCATATAAACTGCATTGTCAGTACATGGCCCAATTTCTTAAAACTGTTGACCAGTAACCAAATTATTTCTGCTTATTTTAGCAGAAAAATGTGCCAAGGTAAAGGTACATTTTGTAAATTATTGATAAGATTCTTACACAGATTTTTACACAATAGATAATACATTGTTGTCTCACCATGCATGCTTTGTAATTATACAACTGCCAGCCAAGTCAGTATGCTTTTCGCTTGGCATTGGACTGGTTATGAAATAGACACTGTGCTCAGAGCTACTCAGTAAGCAGAGAACATCTGCTTACAGTCTTTATACGAGTGGCTCCTTCTTAGTCCAAAGTCCAAGGTTATTGCTCTGATCTGGTATTTTCAATAAATATGTAGAGTTTAATCTGTGAATACCTGGGGCATTTTTCAAAACACAATTACTATTCTTTATTCCGGATGCAAATTGAACATCTATTTAAATTGTTGGAGTACCTGCAGATAAAATATTGTATTCAAACTGCCTCTAGCTACCGGGCAAGCTCATTAGTCTAGTGGTAAGACATCTGCTCTAGAATGGCAAAGGTCTTGGGTTTGAATCCCACCCGAGTACTATGCCTGTGAATTTTTTTCACAGGACTCGAGGAAAGTAATGAGTATACAGTGCTACACACATAGGTACATGAGTAAAACAAAAACAATATCATTTTTTTAAATTGTCTTTTGTTATTATGTTTGTACATGTCTGAAATGGGACATTTTGGAGTGTCTGGTGGCAGCAGACATACCAGCTAAACTTTCTTTGTTTATGTAGATCTAAAAATGAGCATATTTCCAAGAACAATGGAGTTACCTGGTAAGTCTGCTGCCACCTAGTGTCCTAAAAAGTCCCCCATTGGCAAATGAATTAAACTTCAACTAAAACCATTTTGTTTTTTTTAAATATTTTTTTGTAATGGTCTATATCAAGATTTGTCATATACATTTACTGTGCCATTATTCATAACTGATGCTGGAACCAGCTTCTTAAATCACAAGAAAAACCTATGGTAGTAAACTTAGGGGTACAACCATGTATGAAACTCTTTTGGGTGAGGTGTTGGCTCTGAATAGAACTGGTGTGGTCTCGACGTTTGGAAGAGTACACTGTGCTCATCTTCAGGAGAATACTGGACTGCTGATGATTCTGAGGTTTAAGTAAGGGCTGGAGGAATGTACATTTATCTTGAATGATGCACATGATCTCAAATCATGTCAATATGTTATCTTTTCTGTAGCTTACTCAAATTTTGATCTCGCATGATTGGAGAAACTGTTGAATCATTGTATCTGCCTTTTCAATGAGTTAAAAAGTGGCTCGGTACTTGTAAATCTTGAGGAAGTTTTGCTATGAGTTTTCTCACAGTAACAAGTTCTCACTGTTTTTATGTATGTGATAATTTCATTCGGGAGAATTTAAAAAAAAATCTGGTTTTTACCTTTACAATGTTGTGATAGATACTGTATGGCTTTCCAAGTCGTACGGAATAACTCCAAAGGCTACTTTGGGTTGGATTCAAAACCACAACTTTAGCATTCACAATTCTTTGACTATTGTGTTGTGGCGGAGCGGTCTAGTTCACCGGACCCAAGCTCTGGTGTTGTCAGCAGCATAGTGTGGGTTCCAATCCCGGTCATGACACCTGTGCCCTTGAGAGAGGCACTTAACCATAGTTTCTTTGTGAAAGTTGGGAAGGTGGTGCATTCTGCTCTACCAGCCAGGCTCCTAGTGGATGATACCCATGCCTAAATCCTTACGGACTTTGAAGGGGGTAGCCCTGTTTCAGCCCCAGGAGTGAGTGGCAACGTGCCCCCGGTGTCAGTTGTTTTGGGTCGACAGTCCAAATCAGTTAAGTGAAGCCCTCACCTTGATGTGGCTGTCACATTTAAAGATTCCATAATTTGCAAAGAACATGAATTGGGGAAAAAACAATCTCGAAAAGACATAACTTATTCCCATCTTTTATGTTTGGTTTGCCATTCTGTTGAAAAGAAGAAGAAAAAACTGTTCTACAGTCAAATTTGAGTAGTTACACTACAGGTTGTTTTGGCTGGAAAGGCATTTGAAACAGAGATGGTAATTCCTTGATTCAAGATTAACCTTTTCAAGAATATTGGCTTTCTCTGTAATCATCCCATAGTGCCGGTGTGTGGTGGATTTCCCTGACTTTTTTTTTTACATAATCTCTTCAATCGAGATGCCTGGGAAAAAATAGGGGAAAAAATGAAACAACATCTTTTGTTTTGCTGTAGTGTTAGCGGTCGGTGTGACGTCAACTTCGTGTTAGCCCGAGGGGTCTGGTTGCCTTTTGGCTGCCTTGCCTTGTTTTTCACTTTGAACTCCCTGCTGTGTCTGACATTTACATGTAAAAGGATCATAAAACGAGATACTTTGACGCTCTCTTTTAAAAAAAGAATTTACAGCCAATTTCAACACTCTGTTTCTACACCTTGGCCAACACCTTTGACGTCAAGATGAGAAAATGTAAAATTGTTGTCAACTCAGTACCTGACCCATACTAAGGCTAGGTCATGCTATACTGCCCTGTCTCTACAGAAAAGGTTTAAAACGCGTGGGCCCAACTTCAGAGATGCCTAAGCAGAAAATGTTGCTTCCAAATTTAGGATATCAGTCACCGATTGTACATGTAACATGGTATTTTAGCTGGTGCCTTTATTCTGGTAAGCATAACTTTGTTGTGCTTAGCTACTTTACTTGCATAACCAGTTCTACGAAATTGGGCCCAGGTCTGTAACATGACTAACATGAAAACCTTAGCAAAACAGCTCAATTGAAAATGTTATCGCATGCCATTCAATTTCTGGTGATTTCAGGTGCAAATTTTTGGACTTATTCAATATAAAGTTAGGTTGAATCAATTCGCTTTTCAGAAATCCATAATTTGAGTTTGGTTATTGTATAATTTACCAAATCCAGTGCGGTATTGATCGTGAACTGGGTTCATGACGAACTCAAGGCTACATCCCCAATGCGTCATTTATTATCTATTGAATGAACTGAATAGTGCACACTGGTCAGTTGGTGTAAAAGTACATTAACCTTTACTTTATTCTCCATCCCTGGTGCAAATTTAACAATCTTTTTGTACAATAACCTTCATCTACATGATGTATATTGTATTTGTCCATTTGCTAATCGGTTAGCTATCTCACTCCGGGAATCAGCCTTGCTGAATATGTTGCAAAAAGATATCCACAATATTAAAGACATAGTGTGGGATTGGTATTATTATCAGAAAAAATTACTTGATTTTGTTAAACTGAGAGCTTTTTTTCGGGGGGGGGGGGGTGGGGTACTGAGTACAAATCAGTCATGTGACTTTTGGAAGTTGGTAGATAGATAGATTGACAGATAGTACGTTGTGTTTTATTAGGGTCTTTCTTTTAATAGTGTGGTTGTAGCATTGTAGGTTGGCACAGGCACAGAAAATAGACCCCTGCATCTTTTCATATCAAGCGCAGCGATGATTCCTGGACTCGTCTTCTTCTTCTTCCTTCGCCTCTCATATTTGATTTCCCAAGTAACTATCATCTTACGAGTGTCTTGAACATCTTGCTGTTATTGTTATTGGCTCCCCTTACCCATCTGCCTTTTTTCTGAAATCTCACGTTCCTTGACGAGATAACACACACCCGTCCTCTCGCTTTTGCTCATTTCCTCTCAGCCCACCACTTGCTTACATTATGGGACAGATATCCTTTTACTGTGTAAATCTCACTGTGGTATTTGTGTGTTCTTTTCGCATACATTTGTTCTGCATTAACCTTGAGTGAAAATGAGTAACTGAAAGCGACTGCTGCTAGAGTCTGAAATCTCTGTTTTCAATCTTTTTATTGTTTTTCTCCCCTGGCTTGTGTTCTCTCCGCTCATCCATTATATTTCGCTCTGTTTGGTGCTTTCTTTAAAGGCACTGGACACTATTGGTAATTACTCAAAACAATTTTTTAGCAAAAAAACTTACTTGGTACGAGCAGGAGAGCTGTTGATAGTATAAAACATTGTGAGAAACGGCTCCCTCTGAAGTAACGTAGTTTTTGAGAAAGAACTAATTTCCCAGTAAAATATTTGAATTGATTTTGAGACCTCACGCGTGAGGTCTCGAAATCAAGTCTGAAAGCACACAACTTTGTGTGACAAGGGTGTTTTTTCTTCCATTATTATCTCGCAACTTCAATGACCAATTGAGTTCAAATTTAACAGGTTTGTTATTTTGTGCATATGATGGGATACACCAAGTGAGAAGACTGGTCTTTGACAATTACCAAAGGTGTCCGGTGTCTTTAAAGGCGGGACATACTTTTGGTGATTGTCAAAGACTAGTATCCTCATTTGTGTATCCCAACATATGCACAAAATAACAAACCTGTGAAAATGTGGGCTCAATTGGTCATTGAAGTCGCAAGAAATAATGAAAGAAAAAACATTCTTGTTGCATGTGTGCTTTCAAATGCCTGAGAAAGGCTTCATGCCTGAAGCCTTTCTCAGATTCGAATATTTTAGTGAGATATTACCTCTTTCTCAAAAACTACATTACTTCAGAGGGATTCGTTTCTCACAATGTTTCATGCTATCAGCAGCTCTGAGGTGATTCTTACCACATAAGTTTTTATGGTAATGTATTTTTTGAGCAACTACAAAGGCAAACGTATCAGCTGCCTTTAACAGTTCTAAATTCTAATGTTGAGAAAAACAAATGCTGGAAATGAGACCTAGATTCCAATGTCATACTTGTAAATCTAAAAAAAACACAATTTTGAGTCAAATCTGCAACAAATGCAAAGAATCTCCCTTATTTACGACAGTACGAAGTTCTCCTTTATACCAAGTTATTTTTTGATCTATATTGTTTAATCGTGAGACAAATCATAACAGAAACTACAGTTCATTGAATTTCCTCCCCGAAACGGCTCTGGTAGTGAAAGTAGTTATAAAAACATTTTACTCAAATTTGTTTGCAGCAATTACTGACACATTTAAATTATACTCTTAATCTTTACCTGATATTTCCTCATTTCAGTTTCCTGGCAATTTTCCTCATCTTGCAAGAAACTTGGAAAGTTGTTGCTCTTCAGTTATTTTGTGTCCCGATTCTGATAACAGCTTAAACCTAATCTCCAATAAGGCATTAATAGCATTCTTAAACATGATATGGTACCACAATGCCTTGCAAACATATAGAAATAAAAGGTTAATAAATATAAAGGGAACCTGTGGAAATATCGGTGATTTTTTTTTAGTGATGTTGTAAAAGCAAGATGAATTTCACAGTAAGATCATCATCAATCATTATGAAGCACTTAGGGACACACTTACTTTCAACTTTGTAGTTTCCTTATTTTTTGATGTTAGATCATTCTTTTTTTCTGGAATGTGTCTATCTATCTGATGAGGGTTGATGCTTGTCACAGCGCTGTGGTCTGTATGAAAAAGCGCTTGATTAGAACTTATTATTATTGTTATAGGCCATATGCATTGAGGTCATCCCGCCGCCATCTTAGAGGTAAAACGATGATGCAACAATGGAAAACGCATATCTATGTATGCGCGGCGCACAGGATGGGCCAATGAGTAACCTTCTTTTGACCTCTAGGGAAGGGCCCCCTACTCAAATGACACCATATGCGCAAGGTCCATTATTAGTCTCATTATTATCATCATTAGCCCAACTTATAAGCTTACTGGATTTAAGTCATTGATGGGATACAGTCGCCGCAATACGACCTTGCAGTAAGGTGTTATAACTCATTTGTAGTTCATAATGGTCCTAATTAACGTGAATACATTATGAATGCAGATGCGGGTCAGTGACTGTAATGAACTGTCATCAAGCAGTCCCCGCCAGAGTGTCACACACTGGTGATAATTTATACGGTAGCTGCCGTTACTGCTCCTATAAGACTTAGCGTGATATTATTCCATTGTAGCTCCATGCTCCAGCGGGTTGCCAGAACCCCAAAGGAAATGCGTTGAGCCAGTTTTCTTTGAAGACTTTTGTATGAAAACAACAATTTTTGGACAAGACTTTCGGATATGTTTGGCACAGTCTCGAGGTTCTCTCAGAATGATCAGTTTCTAGCACAAGAAATGCTGTTGCACGATGAAATGAGTGATTTCGGGGGTGAAATTACACACAATTTGTCATCGTTTTCATGAAGTGACGGATCTGCACCACCACAGCCATACTTCAGTGTTTGGAGAAAATCGCTTTTAAAACCTTTTTTAAACTGCTGTTTCAGAGACTCCTTACTATTTCTTCTTTGAAATTTTACTACTGAATTAAAGCTAATTTTTTTTCTCCCCAGTACAAATCATACACTTTGTTTTTAACATTATGAAAAAGAAATTCCTATTTGATAATTAAAAGGTGTCATCAACCCCACCATATGCACAGCGACTCATTTTTAGAGCACATTGCATGTAGAAGCCAAAAGTAATTAAAACGCTCATTGGAAAGCAATCCAATGGGATGTTGTATCACACTAATGACAAAATGACCCTCAACCATTATGCCCATGTGTAAAGCTTCACTAGAAATGTGTTTGGAGACATGGTTATTATCGAGTCTATATCTGCAAGGACTTGTGATTGGTTTAGTATGGTGTGGTCAGGTGGCTGGTCGCTCAGTTGTCCATGGAGAGCTTGAATTTAAAAAGATACCAAAGTTCTATTGTGTTTAGAATACTTCTTATTGAACCTGTTGTTAATTCATTGCGTCACACTCAGGGGTATCTGCTTCAAAGTCTTCACTACTTCCTCTTCGAAAGCTAGCATACAATTGCTCAGAATTTTATCCGAAATCACCCATTTCATTATCCAAAAGCATTTCTTATGACAGAAACTTACAAATCTGAGAAGACATCAAGTCTTTGAAAAGCCGAGTCCAATTATTGAACTTTTCTTGCATAAGTTTTAAGGAAAACTCGTTCAATGCAACTGCTAAGGGCTTCTGGAAATCAGTGGAGCCAGTTTGTGTGAAGTGGGCGTGGGTTACAGTGGAATTATGTCACACTAACGGACAGGATAGCATATCAGCCAATGAAACTGATAAAGATGTGTGCAAACTTCGCTGAAGTTCAAAAATAAAAACTACTAGTACTAATTTCTGAAAGGTTCTCTTTCTTCTCCATTGATTAGTACTATCTTCACTTTTTAACTTTCTGCCTCCCGCCTCCTTCATCATTACTCCTTGATCATCACTTTCCATATAGTGTAAACAACTTCTAGACATCTCAAAGATTCAACAGTCTGTGATAGATTGGTGCCTGTGTTTTTGACAGTGTGGGTCATAACACACAAGTTCATAATATCTTTTATAAAAAGTATAACAGCTGTACAAATGTTGCACCCCCCCTCCCGACTAGCCCCTCCCTCTTTAGGCAAGTTCTGACACTTTGGAAAAGCAAATCAGAAAAATAAAGGATAAGAGAACAAACCCCCCCCCCAAAAAAAAGACATCAAATGTAGTCTTTCTGTCATAGAATGATGACCTTAAAGTGAGGAAAAACAGAACATTGTGTGGGTTGCGGAGATAACCTCAAGTCCCAACAAGTTGTCACACTACCCCCTCCTCAGTATACATGTATATTTGTTATGGTTACCACATGTCGGAAGTCTAAGAATAAGCTATGATTCAGTCTGGTCATACTACATTAAGAGCTGATTCAGGAGGCATTCATTGTCAGATTTTTGGGAGGGATATTAGGAGATTTCAAGAACAGCTTGTTTTTGTTCACAATAGGTGAAATATAGACTGAGGAAATTGATACAGGATGGGGGCGAGTGAAGGTGGAGGGAAAGTTTAGTTGAAACAACGAGTTGGTTTGTAGCTCTGGGTTTTTTTTAGCTATAAATTTTGCACAGTATTATTATCATAATGACATGTTTCATAATACTAAAGGGTCAGGGACATAAATCCAGTTTTAATTTCAGGTTGCGCATTTTAATTACTTTGTGTCGGACTAATTACTTTGTGCGTTTCTAAAACTGATATTGGACTTTCCTGGAAGGGAAAATGCATTGTTTTAAAAAGCAACCGAGGATGTTTAACAATCATGTTCTGAGGCAAAAAGTAAACAAAACTCAAAATCTTAGGAAACATAATTGTTTATGTGTCTATCTCTTCGTGAAAACATTGTCAAAAATAAAGAAAATCCACAAAATACCACTTTTTTCCTTTAGTTCAATGTCTAAAACATAACTACATAAAAAACCTGTGCCCAATTTCATAGAGCTGAAACAGAGACAATAGTGCTTAATAGTTTTTGCTAAGCAAAACTATAACAGGAAACCAGTCGCAAAAGCTCTTGTGACATGGTATTTGGGCTGGTAACCATGTTCTGGTAAGAAATTGTTTTGTGCTTAGTTACTTTTTGTGCTTAAGCAGCTCTCATTTATTGATATTATTTATTAATTCTGGTTGTGAAGCCTAAGACTCTCAGAAAAGCGAACATAATCGCTATACTAGTTTTAGATGTGGGAAGAAAACCCCAGAGAATTGTTCCAGGGAAAACCCCCTGCAATCAGGTATGGACTGAAAAACCAATCCACATAGTGCCCCTGGTGGGATTCGAACCGGAAGGCGAGGAAAGATACCACTACGCCAACCCGACCACCCAGCTCAATGGAATGGGGGCCCTGGTAGACATGTCACTTGTCTGCGCAGAGTCTTCAGTAAACAAATATGTCTCAGCATTTAAGTGCCAATCACCTTGAGGTTATTTCCACTTGAGTTCCTCTTATCTTTCAGAAACTGATGACTGCAACTAATGTTTCCTCAAAAAAACATCTGCATCCACTTTGAACGCCAATCCAGCAGGTTTTTTTCTGTGTTTGCAACATTTTTCGAAACTAATGAATTAGAACGAAAGGGAAAACTCCAAACCAGAACTGCGGATCTTTGCTTTAACATAAAAGTGTCATTAAGGGAGGAAAGATATTGTAACGCCCGACAGAGAGTGTTCCGTTACCGTTGCAGGATTGCTGCTAATTGTCGCACCCATATTGCAGTATGACACTTTCACGCTTATGTAATGTTTAAAGGGAAGACAGATTGAAAAGCAATGGTTAACAAAGGCAATTCTCTCTGGAAAACAAGTTCATTGTAGGCTCATTTTGATTGTGAATAGAATGGATGGTTCGATATGAAAGCCCGCGATGTAGAGAATTTGCTAATCACGGTGTGATATGTTCTTGTCAAAGAGATTGATTGAGGCGTTCAGAGAGTACAAATGATATAGGGGTCATACCTCATTTTTAATCATTGTGCAAAAGGGCTGGCTTATAAATTAATCGGAAGGAAAATGGAAAGATAATTTGACTCGTAAATTCCCAGTTATGGAGAAATGCACTCAACTTTTATTATTATTTTGCGTTGGGTCTCTATTTTCCCATGCAATGATGTGTTGTGGAGGGATTGGATTACCCATGTAAATGGCATATTGTGGCCCAGTGGTTAAGCGCACTGGACTCAAGCTCTGATGTTCCTTATCAGCAGAGTGTGGGTTCGAGTCCCGGTCTTGACACTGGTGTACTTAAGCAAGGCACTTAACCATTATTGATTTGTCCTTTGGATGGGACGTAAAGCCAGTGGTCCTGTGCATTGTGTAATGAATGTAAAAGAACCCAGATACACTTATCGCTAAGAGAAGGGGTTTACCCCAGTGTTTCTGGCAGTGGCTGCTGAATGCGCTGCAGCACCTTGTCAGCCCTTACAAGGTGCTACATAAATCGGTCTCATAATTCAAAAACTGCAAAACTGTCTTTGAAAATATATAATAAAAAGTGCTTCGAGACAACCGTAGATAAAGCGCAATATAAAAACTAGTTATTATCATTCTTATTATTATCAGTTAGGAACTGAAAACCCAATTCACATACAAGGCTGCAATCCAAGGCAGGATTTGAAACTAGGTCCAAATCGGTGAAATGCAGGGCAAAGTACCACTAAGCCAACCCGATCATTTTCAATTGTGGAATAATCAAGTAAAATAATAAAATTCAGTTCATTTATCTGTATTCTTACAAAAACGACGCAAGGAGATCAGCCAACGTTTGCACAATGTGTTTCTTTTTTTGTCTTTTTTTGTTTGTTCTGTTAAACTATGGATGTATGCAATCATTTCACTGCTTCACACCTCACACAAGACCTAGGAATTCTAGACTCATTGTCAAGACGTCTCACCTCACAGTAATGTACGTTGCACAGCTCCTTTAAGATGCTTTGTGTTAAGTTGATCGTTTTCCTGTTTGCTTGACACAGAGGAAGTCTATCTCCTCCTTACATTGACAAACATCTCCACATATCGGCTTATTGTTAAGTAGCAATCTCTCCTTCTATTATGTACATTAAAGAAAGTGTTCATCTGAAGGAAACTGTCTTCTTCTTCTTCATTTTTTGTTCTTATTCTCTTAATTTGTTTGTGTGTATTCCATTACTCTCCTGCATAAAAGCACCAATTGCAAGTGGGTTCTTCATGCTCTCAAGTCAAAAGTACAAAACATTGTTGATAAAGGAGCAGATAAAGCATTATGAATGATCTCTAATCATATACAGCTGCTTTGCTGGTCACAGTGCATAAACACCGTTCCTACCAAAGCCAAGGCAGCGCTTATTGGTACTGGGCAATCTCTAGTCTAGTGGTCAGACATCTGCTCTAGAATGACAAGATGAATGATAAACATTCATTATTGACTACCTTGCAATGAAACAAATCCCGACGAATTGTATATATTGTCTTTTACCAATACACTGATGTGTGTGTTAAAGCACTGTACACTCTGTACTTTCCTGAGTCCTGTGAAAAGAATACCCAGGTGTGTTACTCGAGTGGGATTTTGAACCTTTGCCATAGCACTTACCACTAGACCACCAAGATTGCCCGGCAGCTAGAGGCAGTGCGAATACTTTATTGTAGCAGTGGGTACAGAAACTTAAAGTAGTATAAAAGAAAGATACTAACTTATCGCTCATGTACAGGTTTTCTGTAGGTAGGCATTTGTAGTGTTTGTGGGCTCTATAGGAAATCCCATAGTTAGGCTGACATGGTTAACTTGCAGGCTAACTTTTACAAAACTTGACACCGGACAGTCTGCCAAGTCATAGAAGCTGTATATTGATCAACTTGCAAGAAATAATATTCTTTATCCTCGATGGAATTATTGGCCTTAAGCCGCCCTCAGGACGTCCTGCTAATTGCTTGCACTGTGGCGGAATCGTCGGCATCAAGCAGAAATTTGATGCTCAGGTTATTTTAACTGAGAAATAGTGTGAATGTCGTGGAACAAGCATCACCCCGACAAAACCCATGCTCATGTCATATATGATCGATCAGCCATGATGATTCCTTGATGTAGCCACAAGTGTGATCACATGACTTGTTCAATGTGGCGGCTTACATTTTGACGGAAAGTTTTGAGACAAAGTGTATATTTAACTGGTTTTTTTTTTTAAGGGATTGCATGTAGAAACATACATGTATCATATGTAATGTGATTTGCTAGTCAATTCAGTGGCTGCCATTTTGTTGTTTTCTTCTCGGCTAGCGGCAACTTCTATGGCTGCATGATGTCGGAACTACACGCAGGTTGACTGTGATTGATTCCAACCTGTCGGAAACACATCGCAGAAGTTGGAATTTTTCTATATGTTTTCCACTGTTGATTTATTTGAATGGCCACTGATGCCGACCGCCTTAACATCATCGTAGTTATTCTCAGGTCGTTATCAATCGGCGACTTATATATTCACGACGGTCTCAGGTCAGGGCCAGTCACTGACTGTTCTGTGTCATCGCAAAGGTCGACCTGGGAGTGGCTTTTTTGGTGGTCTAGTATAGTTAACATATTTGGGGGTTGTGGGTTTGAATCCCACCTGAGTATGCCTGTTGTTTTTTTTTCTTTTTCTAGGGCTCAGAATGCACTGAGTATACAGTGGTCATCACACATTCAAAAAAATTTGAAATCAAATATTAGCTCTTGAAGATGATTCACTTGTGGTGAAGATGTACGCTGGGTATTTGCACTTGAAGGTGAACTACCTGTGATAAACGGGTGCACTGGGTATTTGCAATTGAAGGTGAACTACCTGTATTAAAAGGGTGCACTGGTGTTGCACTTTAAAGGGAACTACCCATGGTAAAGGGGTCGACTGGGTGTTACACTTTAAGGTGCCTTGCACTTGAAGATGAACTACCTGGAGGGGTGCACTATAAGTATTTACACTTGAAGGTGAACTGGGCGTTGCTCTTTAAGGTGAACTACCTGGTGGTGTGCACTAGGTATTTACACTTGAAGGTGAACTGGGTGTTGCTCTTTAAGGTGAACTACCTGGTGGTGTGCACTATAAGTATTTACACTTGAAGGTGAACTGGGCGTTGCTCTTTAAGGTGAACTACCTGGTGGTGTGCACTAGGTATTTACACTTGAAGGTGAACTGGGCGTTGCTCTTTAAGGTGAACTACCTGGTGGTGTGCACTAGGTATTTACACTTGAAGGTGAACTGGGTGTTGCTCTTTAAGGTGAACTACCTGGTGGTGTGCACTATAAGTATTTACACTTGAAGGTGAACTGGGTGTTGCTCTTTAAGGTGAACTACCTGGTGGTGTGCACTAGGTATTTACACTTGAAGGTGAACTGGGTGCTGCTCTTTAAGGTGAACTATCTGTGGTAAAGGGGTGCACTGGGTATTTACACTTTACAGGAATGAGCAATTCCAGACTTTCATCGGAATTCTGACTTTTTATGTTTTCCTGGTGGAGAAAATCAGCTGTTTATTTTCTTCAGATATAAATAAATCATGCTCTTTGATCTACTTCTTTAGCGCTGAGGATGCTGTTCCCAGGAGGTTCTTGAAATTTGCATTTGCAGAGGCTACCAAAAGTCGGAAATGCCATTATTTCAACTTACATGTACCTCCTCAATCCTAGTTTCAGATCTGATTGTTTGCAAAGACTCCACCCATGACTTTAAGGTGAAGTACCTGTGGTAAATATGTGCACTGGGTATTTACACTTTAAGGTGAACTACCTGCAGTAAATGGGTGCACTGGGTGTAAGGTGAATTACCTGCAGTAAAGGGGTGCGCTGGGTGTTCCACTTGAATGTGTAATCAAATCATAAAGGATCATAATGGATTCTACAAAATGAGTCTACAAAGGTTTTTTGAATATTAAAATTTATATGTTATGAATTCAACATGAAAAGAGTTCACGCCTCCTTGGTGGTAAATCATGAACTACTGAAACGGCCGCTGCAGTCTCTAAAAGGTTAAGAAGGGATAATTGTACTATCAAAATGACTAATTTTGTATCAAAATGACTAATTTTGTATATTTTTCTGTCTCCAGTAATATAATCAAATCAATTCACAGCAGTTGGCTGTCTTTGTTCATCCGGAAACAAAACAATCTTCCGCAGCAACCGATCTTTATAACTCGGCAATAAAAGACGTCCACATGTAATACGAAGATTGAATTTTCTACCGATATTAAATTGTAATCCTATTTTCTATGCTGCACTGCATAGAATGACCTCGACATTTATCCTGGACTCTTTCATAGGAGACAAGACAAGTTCTGTTGGGAATATTGATCCATAAGTCAAGGCTTTTACTTTTATAGAGGTTTAGTGAAATTTGGAGGGAAAAAAAACACATTTTATATTTTCATATCGAGCCTGACTCTTTGTTACTGTGAGGGCAGGGAAGTTCTTTGTTATTTAGGGAAGGGCACTTCTAGGAGGGAATGAATTTTTCAATTTCTACTAAAACATTTTGAGGGCTCCAAGGTAATGAACAGGGCCATGGGGCAATTGGCAACTCGTGAAGTATCTTGATTCAAGAAATGTGAAGTATGCTCTGGACGCCATTTGAGCAAGCAACTCTTTTGGTGCAACAATAGATCAGTGCAGACAATGACCATTGCTATCAATGAGTCTCAAAACATTTGCTTGCTGAAATGGCGCCCATGCTGTACTTCACGTTCTATAATAATAATAATAATAATAATAATAATAATAATAATAATAATATAATAATAATAAAGACATTTGTAAAGCGCCTAATGCTGAAGCCTCTAAGCGCTGTAGAGGTCCAGTTGCCTATCTTGCTCCTTGCGCCAAATTATAATGGGTCGTTAGGTTGATTTTGTACATCTGAGGAGGTTTTGTAAATTATTGCTCAAATGTCGCGCTCTTGCCTTGTCAAATACAAATCATTTGAGTTTGGCAATAAGGTGGCATCGGCATGGCAGTGGTTTCAAAAGTCAAACTTAACTGAAAGTCCGAACTTGTTCTAAAGACATACGAAATGGCGGACCTATACCACCACGAGTTTTGTTAGCTTATAATCCGTGCAGCACAGCGCAGGAGAATTGTAGCTCAACAAGTCTTTCTTTCCAGGATTCTCTCTGCGGGTAGGAAGAGAACATTTATTATACGTATCATAGCACTTTTGTTGCTTTCAAGCGAGACTGCAAAGATAATCCCTGGATCATGCCGACGACTTCAAAGAAGACGACCAGGTGGTTTGAATTCATCCGTAATACATACACCGAGAAGAGGTTTAGACGCACATTTCGTCCATCGAAGGCTACATTTAAATTTATTCTGGATCATATCAGACACGACTTGCAGAGGGAAATGGTAACAGAGAGTCCCATTTCCCCCTGATTGTAGACTTGCCCTTCGCCTGTATCGCCTCAGCAGAGATGGCTGGGGTGGGCCTGTCTACACTGGCAACCAATGTCAAAGAAGGGTCCGAGTCCATTGTTAGCCTGGTTCTTGCACAACCATTCTTCAGTTGGATACATTTCTTACTCTACTTACAAACCACATTTTTACACATAGCGTGGGCCTTGCATTTCACTTGTATTTGAAAGGTTTAGATGTGGTCGGTAGTTTGATGGTTTTGGGTTAGTTCTCACCCACTTAATATCATATTATTGCAGATGGCATCAAGTCCTTATTATTTAAAACCATCTGAATGATCTTGAATGATTAGTCAATATCTTTGACATTGTTTTAACCGACCATTTTAGCCTGATGATATCATTTAGTAAAAGCTATACTTTTTGGCAACTTTAATCTTGAACTTCATCTGATGATACTGCGGAGTTTCGTCCTCTTCGTATTGCTGCATGCGCACTGAAGTTTGTTCTGGAACTTGATAGCGGTGGGGAAATTAAGGTGTCCGAATTTAATGAGATTGGTGCAGAGCTTGGTTGATGGGAGTTTGGGATCTTCCGTAATTTTCTGATATTTGCGCAAACACCCGGACCTGGTTCAATGTGTGGGCTACGTGATCTGTTATATTCTTCTTGGTGATGCACGTTTTGCTGGGCAGAGGTTGACACGATGAGCTGCAGCACTTGTAATTCATGTGCTCTTGCTGTTCATTCTCTTCTTTGAAGAACGCTATCAAGTTTTGAGTTGGATCGTTATCAACAACTTTGTTTGAGAGTTTCTAGTGCCGTTGCAACTGATTCAGTTCTCTTTCGGCTTCTAAATAGGTTTCTTTATTGGAACAAATAGTGCAGCATCATGTTTATTGTCGATGTGTGTCTCCTTCTGTTTCTGCCTGACTGGTAGCCTCATGCTGATGGCTTGAGAGGAACCGGAAGGGGAATCGCTATAGATAGTTCCCAGTAGACGCCATCTTTACGGGCAAAGTGCATTTTGGCTTGCAGATGCGTCAAGCGCTCAACTTATTATCGCAGCAGCGTTGTTCACTAACCAATCCTGCAGTGAGTTATGTAAAATGTGCGCGTGCTGCACGCCGTTCTCACACGAAACGCATGACTGTATGTTCCAAACTGCCTGTAAAGATGGCCGATTTACGTCATACTGCAACCTATCTATTTTGTCTTTTCTTTGTCACTAAGGAGGGTCCAATGGAAGGTTCTTCGGCTAGCTCTGGCCAGCAGGAGTGTCGGGTTTTCACCAATTCAAATAACTGAATAAACCAGCTTTCCTTCTCTTCCTGGATTCTTTTTACTCCTGAAGCCGTCTTTACTGTTGGTGCAATATGTTTGCACCCGGACAAGTTTCTTGAATTTGGTTCTCTGTATGTAAAACTTTTGCTATCATCGTCCTTGTACCGATTCTGAATGTCCTTTAAAATCTTGCTGTAAACTTCACAATTTTTTTGTTCTTTGTGTTAGTGAAGTTTAAACGCTTGGTGTGGTAGCATTACTTATTGCAGATGATACTTAAAAAATCATTTTGCCTTTCTAGAAATGACTTTTTTGACAAAATCGAGACATATAAAAAGGAAAAATTAGAAAGTATCAGTCATCAAAGTCTGTAACTGATTAACCGACTTACAACAACAGGATTTTAACTATTTGTAGTGAACATAACAAGATATTCAGAAAAGTCAGACAGTTGCGTATGATTTACGTTTAGTGTTTCTGAAGCAGTCATCTTTTGTGGAAATACTTGATGTATTGATAAATTACAGCAAATACAGCATAGACACTTTGAAGCTCTTTTTGTTTTGTTAATAAGCCTGTCACTATGCTCACCCTGAGGGCTTTTTGACCAAGATTCCATGACAAAGTCTGCCAAGATCCTGATATAGAGGCTTACAGATCCAGAAACACTGATCGTTATCTCAGAGATGACTGAGTGATACCAGACCTTCATGTCTCTCATGTTATAGTGTTTTAAAGATGGGGGTTACAGTCTAGTAAGGTTTGCTGTAACACCATGTACGAGAAAAATAATTTTCCATGAGTTGTGGTGGTTTTTAAAAGAACCGGTGGTGTAACAACGTGATGTTTCAATCAGTATACTCTGATCGTCTTCAAGAGGGTGTAGTGTTGGTTAAACTGCTGTTATTTAATATACAAACAAACATATATGCTTTACTGTCTTTGAATGAAGAAAATGTACAGCATTGGTGATGTCAGAGTAGCATGCAGCGGTTACTTTTTATATTATGCTCACTTTCTGATGGACCAAAGTGAGGCGCATTGTTGGTAAAGTTGACAAACAATCTGCTTACTATCAAGATAAGGTACATCATTAGTAATGTCAGAATAGCTGCTGTTACCTATGCTCACTCTCTGATGGATCAAAGTGAGGTGCGTTGTTAGTGACGTGGACAAACTGTTGTTACCAGTCTGCGCACTGTCTTTGAAACAAGATAAGGTGCAACATTCAGAGTAGCTGAGCTGTTGCCACTATGGTTTGACTGTCTTTGAATCAAGATAAGATATAACATTGTGTCAGAGTAGCTGAGCTGTTGCCACTATGGTTTGACTGTCTTTGAATCAAGATAAGATATAACATTTTGTCAGAGTAGCTGAGCTGTTGCCACTATGGTTTGACTGTCTTTGAATCAAGATAAGATATAACATTTTGTCAGAGTAGCTGAGCTGTTGCCACTATGGTTTGACTGTCTTTGAATCAAGATAAGATATAACATTTTGTCAGAGTAGCTGAGCTGTTGCCACTATGGTTTGACTGTCTTTGAATCAAGATAAGATGCAACATTGTGTCAGAGTAGCTGATCTATACACTAATTTGAGTAACGTGTCTGTTTGTTACAGAAAAACTCCAAGGTGAGTGCACAGATCTGGCTGAAAAAGAGCGCTACGGCATTCTTTCAGACCCGTGATCTTTCTAAGGGTATGACTTTTTCTTTTTGTTCATCTGGTGTGCTTGACACTAAGGTCCAGCATTTGGTTCAGTGTCAGCCAACCTGCACCTTTTGGTATGCAAATTTATTTCATTAAGTTTTGATTCACAACAGCCCCCACTAAAATGTTGGCTAAATGCTGACAAGACTAAAAATTTCATCTTGTTTCACAAACTGAGGGTGCCTTCAGATTTTTGCGCTCATTCTAGTGAGGAAATTGTCAAGTGCCCGCTTCCCCTGAATCAGATCGCACATTCACTGGCAGACTTCCATGTTTTTTCAAGCTCCTTGGGAGGATCTCTGGCACAACTTTACAAGTTCATTAAGACGTGACATGACTTTGAATTATGTTAACGGCCATATTCTCTCTTACTTGAGGTGTTTATGGTTTCTCTGAGATGCTTTGTACAATACAGAACTTTTGTGTTTGATTATTTATGCTGGTGATGTTGTTGTTTTTCTGATATCTCCACTTTTGTTTTAGTATCAGCACAATATGGGACCGTTAATAAAAATAATAATAATAACAATAATAATAATAATAGTGGCTACTTATATAGCACTCAAATCCGTCACTCAGTGACGCTCATGGCACTCCAACATTATTATAAAATTCATCCTGCAAGGTATGTGGAGCAACGTTTGAAAGTATGATACCTTTTTCCATGTTATGGTTTACATGTTGTTGTGGCGCAATATGCAGCCAATCAAACCACGCACACTGGGGCGAACCCCATCTCTCAGCAATAAGTGCACTAGGTTCTTTTATGTGCATTACACAACACACGGGACCTACGGCTTTACGCCCCATCCGAAGGACAAAGCAATATTGGTAAAGTGTCACACAAGTGTCACGACCGGGACTCTAACCCACACTCTGCTGATCGAAAAACACCAGAGTTTGTATTCGATGCTCTTACCCGCTCGGCCACGACATGCATCAAGCTGTTGAGCTGAAGCTCTTTTTGAATGAATTTGTTTGCTTAAGACAAAACAAGCGGAGAACCTTGTTAGTAGTAGTGTCCATGGTGCTCTAGCTATTTGTCCATTTCTGCGGTTTTTCCTCTGCGGAGCACATTTTGATATTTAAAGGCTTTATGGAAACAGACCTCGAGGGAATTGTATCGCCATTTCAGCTAAATCTTGCTGAGGTTTGATGAGATATCTTTAAACCAGCATCTTTCATTCAGTGACAGTCTCTCTCTGTCTCTTGATTGACAACTGTATCATGCAAATCCTTTTGCTTTATCCAGCTGTTCATTGTAGCATTAACATGAGGCTAGACTGGGGGTGGGGAGTTAGACTCGTCAAGGTGTCAAACAATCTCTCCAGGGTTGTTTTAAATCTCAGTCCTTTCTAGCTGCATAGGACAGATTGATCTGCATCCTGGGCTGGCAGTAAACACACTTACCAGACACTTATAAATCTTCAATCTTCACTCCGTCTCCTTAAAATTTATGTTATTATTTTTTTTTGAAAAAAAAAAAGATATAGGAAAGGTACAGACTAGGAAGAATTTGCTCAAACTGCTGTGTTACGTTATTTCTTGGTCTTGATAACAATTTAGATTGGAGTACAGTTTGCCTCACAAATGTTCAAGCTGACTAATTATGAGGGTAAATGTGTGCGTAGTTTTTTTTTAAATCAAGAATTATCAGACTGGAAAATGATCAGTCGGCTGTGTAGTCTTATTGATGTGAGACCGTGAATTTATTCTGAGAAAGGTTTGTCCTGGTTGTATTGCCTCGCCAGGCAGGTTAAATGAGCAGTACAAAAAGGATTCCCCAAAACATGTTTGTGTGACCACTTTTAGATTCTAAAACCTTTTGATTAGAGTATAGACTCATCCTTTAAGCTTCGCCCCCTTAATGCACTGACCAATCACAACCATGGACACGCAACCAGAAGTCCGACAATAATCTGACACAATAAAAACCCATTTCAAAATGTAAACATGTTTCCGCCAAGGATGTCTACGTGGTGTCTTTTGTGTGGGGCACGGGACAGAGCAAGATGCAAGTTTGTGGTACGTGCTGCTCACATGGCCTGGCGACATTGATAGTCAGGTCCCATTGTGACTGGGGCTTAATGGATCCGTCCAATGTAATGTTTATTTGGATGATATGTTTTTTTGAAAGTTAGAGGTTTGGAATGAGTGAAGTGCATAGTGACGTGGAATCAGTTGAAATCGTTCCAATTATAGAATAAGTATAGAATTTGAGGCATCTGTAACCTACAGATTTTGGCTAGAATCAGTGCACAATCTTGTCTGTATGATACACTCCCCAAGTCCAATGTAAAGGGCCACGCTCAAAGGATTTCCTTGCACAGGAAGACCGGTTATTGTGTGTATTAGGAGCTTAGATTTCAAAAGATGGATCACAATTAGCTCGATTGGAAAAAGCGAATTTATTGTCCTCAATAGAAAGTTTAGCCCTGTGTCATAATAAACAGAAAGTGTGCTGCACAACCGATGATTTCTGAATGGGGTAGTAAGAGAAAGAATAGCAAACACTGAAGGTTTCTCAGGATAATCGGCAGGGGCAGGGGCAGGGTCAGAGGAAGGGCAGGGGCAGGGGCAGGGGCAGGGGCAGGGGCAGGAACAGGAACACACCAGCGCTGTGCTGTAGGCACACACTGTCCAATATTTCTCAGGACAGTTTTAGGTCCATCACTTTAAAATCATTTGTAAGTTTCCTTAATCATTACCAATCATGTACCACTTAATTTCTGATCCCCTTTTGTGTGCTTTAAAATTCAATCATTCATGGGTCATTGGATAACTGGAGCAATCTTCATACCCCCCCCCCCCTCCTCCTCCTCATTTTGATTAGATTGTGACATGAATCTGGACTTATAATTACCCCCAATTTCTGAAATGTCATCTTGGTTAATTTACAATTGAAGCTAATGGCTTAAATTGTCATAGTTTAATGGATAGAGTCAATGTATCATCAAGTGAGTCATGGTAGGGGTTGGCCTAGCTGCCAGCCAAAAAGGTTTTGGGCACTTACTGTCGATGGATTAGGCATTATTCTTGTTTTTACCCCCCCCCCCCACCCCCCAGAAAATTGAGCACGGCCATGGAAAATGACAGCCTCAGATGTTTCTTAACTCAATCAAAAGTAGTGTTCTTCAGCTTAAATAGGAACTATTTTTATGCTTGAATAAATTCTAGTGAGGTTTGTGGTAACACCATGTACATGAAATTCATCTCTAGCTCTATGAGGTTCTGAAAAGAACCAGTGGCGTAACAAATGTATTTGTTGTTCAAAAGTCCAGTTCATTATTCAAGAGTCCAGTTCATTATTTAAAAGTCCAGTTCGTTATTCAAAAAGTCCAGTTCATTATTCAAAAGTAAATTTTATTGTTTCTTGGCTTTACTTCAGATCAAATTCACAAAAAACCTAAAGGTAAAACCATATGGAATGCCCCAGATTGGGCAGTAGGGCTTTTTAAAACAAAATATAACACCAAGTAAGAACATTCAGTGGATCTCATTTCAATTAGACAAAATTTTAAAACCCCAAAGTTTTGACAAATCCTGGAGAGAACCCTGCCTAGGCTCCAGGGCCAATTTCAGAGGCTTTTAAATGCTGGATCTATTGAGGTGTGTGATAAACTTTATACCAGTGTGAAGCTTTCCAAAAGTCTGGAGAGATTCTATCAGAATTAAAAAATAAAAATACCGTTATATTTGGACTCTAAGCCGCAGCACCAGAAAAATCTCTGAAATTGTTTTCCTGAAAACCACCTGGAATATAAGCCACGTCGTAAAGTGTTAAATTTTCATATAATGCACAGAAGACAGGGGATTGGAACGGTGGTGGGTGAGTCAAAACCCTTTCCTTTGTAGTCCTCCGGGCGAGGCAACAAAATGTTCCTTAATTGTCACAATATATAAGGGTACAACGGTAAAATCTAATAATGGCGGGATTATTTTTAAAATGGTAAATTGGTCTGACCAGACTTTATATTTGCTAGATTTTCATAAACAATTCTGTGTGTGTGTGTGTGCAAGAGTACTTTCTCTGTTGTATTTTCGAAGGCTTTCAATTATTTTTTGTAGGCTCCCAATTTCGTTGTAGGCCCTAGGCACAGTGCCTGTTGGATAATCCGGCCCTGCCTCCAGCTTATTACCGCGTATCTTTAAAGTTAGTGCCCATAAAATCGCTTCTGCCATTTTCTTAAGGATGATAGATTATTCACACTCCTCGCCTTAGTTGATTTGGATGATTTCATTTTGACCGTCACCCACTTTAAACCATGAATCTTATAGGTCATGACATTTCATTTTGTTTCATTTGTGTTGTGGATTATCATTTGAATAGATCTCATGACATTGCACGGAACCGAGGAAGACATTTGTAAATTCTGTTTATCATGGCTATAGGATATGAACCAGTAGCTCAACCAGCTGAAATATAAAATGAACAGCTGGGAATATTGTTGGGAAAACTGCCAAATGAAATGGAAAAAACAACTACAACAACCCCAAAACAAAAAACAAAAAAGCAAACTAATATTAACAAACAATTTTAAAAAACAGCAGGGGATCCAGAGTTTTGTTTGTTGGGGAACTATTAAAAGTCATGGGGGGGGGGTAGAGGCAATGGTCTAATCTCATGTGCGGACTGCAGGTGTTGAATTACCTTTTCAAAAATTCATGAGCAGGATTTTACCCACGATTTTGGGGTAACATTGTAAGAGGTTTCATTAGGCGTCTGAGCTACCGTGTTTGGGTTTTCATGTAAATCCTTTGTTTTGTTACAAAAGAAATCATAATATTGCACACAACTTGTGAGATTCTGACTGATCCGAATTGAAAAAGACACAAGTTTATCACTTGAAACAGAGCAGAATCCAAGTCTGTCGGCACGGGGTAATTCTCATTCCTAGCCGGCTGAATCATTCTTGGGTTGACAGGGAGCAGGTGCCCTTGGTGTACACCTTGAGGTTTGAGTATCATGGCTCACCATCATGAAATAATCAACAGACAGCCTTCATTGTTGAGCCCATCGTATTCATGTATGCTTCCAACAACAGTAAGCCGTGGAATTCATTAATAAATTCTGCAAAGTTCACTTACGTGCTTTGAAATAGATCCAATAAGCATGCAATGTAGTCAGCTAGGAAGGCAATTTTCCCTATTTAACTGGGATTATCAAACAACTTCAAACTGGTCATTATTGTGTATAAACTTAGTCGGGCATGCCTCTGGGGAGATTTCAACCGCTGTTGAAGAGCAAAGAAATGTGTATCTGCCTAACTGCATGGTTTCTCACTGAGCACACCAACACTGTAAACTTCTACCTACGGGAAAACCTGTAGATTAGCTTCTTTTTTTCTCACCTATTATGCTAAAATTACTGGACTGTGATCAGTGGTCTGTCCATTTGGGTATTTCAAGCCCTGACATGCAAGTTTCACCTCTAAATGAGAGAAGAAAACAAAATTAAGGGTGGAGATTAGGTCCAATGTCACTCCCAGATACACCCCTAGCTATGTATGTTTCAACTGTTTTTAAACGTTGAGTTTTGGACCCGCGAGATCGAAAACGAATTGTTTTACTTGTTTCTCAAAAACTACAGCAATATTTCAAGGGAAGTTTTCCACCATGACAATTTTTATACCATGTAAGTTATGTGAAAGTCTGTAAATATTAATATTTTCAATCTTACCAATGCTGTAAACACACTTTAGGCTAAGTATTGTAATTTAAGTGTAGTAATTCATTCTTATAGGCATGGATGGTTAAGAAAAAAACTAAACTATATTTAACCTAAAAGCTTTTCATAAGTTGATACTTGAGAAAGATTACTGCCTGAAATTATTGCCATGTGACAACAAAATTAATTCCCAACAGTCCAATTGGTCTATCAAGTTGAAACAAGCAGGTGTATAAGAGTGTGCACATAAATCCCTGACAAAAGAAGAACTTTTGTCAATGCAAAAAACATTGTATCTCCTAGCACGTACGTTACTCGTGGGTTTAAAATTGTAAAAATGTTGCGTCTCCCTTAAAGTAGCCTGGATGTACACAAAACAAAGGAGATACAACGTTTTTGCTCGGAGCGTTTCCGTGCGAGCTACAACGTTTTATTTTGGCTAATGCGACAAACTGTTCACAAATTTTTCATGGATGGGATTATAGTATGTTTATTGGCAATTTGAGGATTGTGATGAATGTACTCTAAAAAGACCCCCCCCCCAAAAAAAAAATAAATAAATAAATAAACAAAATAAACAAATCATAATAAAGAAATAACATCCCCCAAATCATATATCTTAAAGGTATTGTACACTTTTGGTAACGCTCAAAATCAGTGTCCACATTTTGTGTGATTAAACATATGCATGAACAAACAAACCTGTGAAAGTTTGAGCTCAATTGGTCATCGAGGTCACGAGCAACTAGTGAAAAGAGATCTCGTTTTCTGTTTTTTCAAATTATCGCGCGCGATAATTACTATTGTTTTACTCGTTTCTCAGAAACGATAGCATTTTAGGCAGAAATATTTTAAGGAACCCTTTCTACCATTACTTACTTTAAATCATGTAAGTTATGTGTGAATCTGTGAACATTGTGTTTTTCGATCTTACCAATAGTGTACAGGGCCTTTAAACATTTAATGTAAGATTTTGTACTATTTCTTTAAAACCCAAGCAAGTGAATTACAAATAACTTGATCCTGTCAACTGAATTTATTACAGATTATCAACCCTGATAAAAAAACCATTTTAATTTGAACACATCAATTTTGGTTGACCCACTTTACCGTTTTATCCTATCATGGTTTTGAAGAAAATTCCATTTGGATTGATCGGATCATGGAGGCACTTAGTGGGTTTGTTTTTTGTCAAGGGTTGATTTGTTTTGGGGTTGGCCGAAGATTCGCTCGGCCCCACCGGTCTCATCCAAGACCACTGGGATGACCTTGTACAAATTCCTGTTCAGGATGTAGTGATGGGTGATGGGACTGATTGTACTGCTGATCGGCTCAATGGGCACAATCACAACGCGTACGCACATGATATGTTAAAATGTAAACTGTAGTTAGCCCTCTGCTTTTTAAACCAAAGTTGCAAAAAGAATAAATTATTAACGTCACGATCGACTGTTTTGAGTATGCCTACAAGGCAAAGAATGACAATAATTTCCTCCAATGAATTTACTGTGCGGGATGCATTTGAGAGAAGCCAATTTGCCGGGTTTTTATTATTTTTTTGGGGGGGGGGCATGGTGATTGGAGATTTTTACTCCGTATATGCTACTTTCAGGCAACCTGTTCCTAATAACGTTGGCTTTGTTGAAAAGTGCACCAAGTTTACGATACCGGGATGTGAGAATTTAGATACTTATTGGTATTTGATCATTTCTCGAGTAAACTTTTCACTGAAGGTTTTTAATCCATAAATATTAATTCACATCTTCCTCTTTAGAGACATCGTTAATAAAAAAACAAAAATAGTTAGATCTTTAATAAAATGTATATTGATATGTCTGTAAAAGAAAATTCTATAATTTATTATACTGCATCAATTCTTAAATATAAGACTCTACTGTTAGTATAGCACCAAGGTTCCATGGGAAAACATCATCACACATAAATTAAAACAAATACTGACAAGACCCGGCCTTAACCCAATTGGAATTTTCACCAAATCATTTACATCCGTGTGACAAAAGCTTTCCATTATGCTGCTATCAGTGTAATAAAGCTCAGCGAAGCATTGCGCACTCAACCCACCCCTCTTCCCAATGGAGCATTCTGTCACGCTCACACATTAGCGGTACTGATTGTGCTTGTAGTCGTTGGTGGCATTATAGCTGACGGTGTTTCCTTCCTCTCTACACTGTAGCTACACGCCGTCGGTAGAGGTGTACAACGTGCACGCTGAGCCTTCATGCATTACTGGCCATGTAGGCGATGAGCACAGACGGTGCTAATGACCTAGTTAGTACTACATTCACTCGTGGTATCGGATTCAGCGGGATCTCCACTTTTTGACAACTTCCAAAGAGGGCGGAGTTAATTTTACAGAGGGAGTTCTGACTGGATTTTTATTTTTCCTGTTCATTGTTTCAGCTTTGTTCACTAAGGAAACCGGCACTCTTTGCTTTGGTAGCTGGCAGATGATGATGATCGACGATTCTATTTCTTGGAGCTGTCAACCGGGAGTCTGATTGCTACGCTGTGTTACCTGATAAACAGTAAGTCATGCTTATTAAATTAGAATATACTGATGATTAATAGCCTACATTTAAGGTCATCTCCTTGCCTTTGATCCTCTAAAATATGGAGTCACTTAAAATGCATCTGCTCTGCAAGAAGTTGGGGGAAGGTAGTCACTTAGAGTCAATTATTGATTGAAGTCTGTAACAGCATTCAACCCCAGTTTAATGCAATTTAAGATTCATTTCAACATGAAAAAGCTAAGAATGAGGTGAGAAGACTTGAAGAAAAGGAATTTTATTGAATGTCTTCAACTGATGGACTTCCATTACTTCGTGAACAAAAAAATACTTTCAGGGATGAGAAATTTTAGACTCTTACCGGAATACAGACTTTTTAAGTCGGCCTGGTGAAGATAATCAGCCGTAATTTTTTGTCCGCATTAAAAGAAATCCTGCTCTTTGATCTACTTCTCTAGTGCTGAGGACACTGTTCCTAAAAGCTCCTTGGAATCTAAACCCCAGGGGGTTACCAAAAGGTGGAAATGCCATCATTTCAACATACCTCCTAAAATTTGTATCTTAGTTTCAGACTTGCTTGTCAGCGGTGATTTTTACCCCTGACAAAGACTAAGCACAGACAGCCAAGGGAAAATTCATACATCTTGAAGGATTTTGACTTTTCAGGGCTTGAACTTGGGGGGGGGGAAGACCACTGGGCTTGTTGCTCAAAATGTTTACTGGACTAGAATTGTTTTTACAAGACCAGAATCGAAATGAGAAAAACTTCTTGACACAGTTGAACATGTCTACTGTTTTTATTTGAACAAGCACGAAGACATGTAAGGGAACAGCACGTAGACTGATAATGGACGCTGTCAAGTTGATAATGGATTAATTAGATACCTTTTCAGAGTTTTGTAATTGCAAATACATAGCTTGCAAGGGAACATTGATCAAATCAAGTCTGCTCCATTACTCAAAAGAATTGAAAGGTATTTTAGTGGACACAAAGGCAACATTTGAACACAATTTGGTTTGTTCACGATATTATGACAGTGAGGTATTATTATTTGATTGAAAAACACAAGACCACCAAGTCCGACTCCGGTCATGAGTTTACTGGCCCAACTCTAAAACCTACTGGCCCCAGGGCCTGCTGGTCCAGTGTAAGATTTGAGCCCTGCTTTTGGATATATATATATAAAAAAAATATTAAAAACACTTGTGAAAAGAGAAAGTAGATCTATTAACAAGTATTACAAATGGTGACTTTATAGCGCGTACATTTTAGAGCTCTCCTTTAAACATGTAGTAAACTAGTATAGGCCTGCTTGGTTCATCCTCCTAAGTACAGTGCGTTAATGGTATATTTAAGATAAGAAATTAGCTTGGGGGTGACAGTCATGTGGATAAAAGTCTCTCTATTGGGAGAAGTGGTAGTTCTGAGGAGAGCTGGAATTGATCTAGTCTTGACGTTTTGAACAGTACACTCCGCCTTCAGGAGATTGCTGGAGTAGCTTGGGGTTCAGTATACTGTTGGAGAGGATCAAAATTTAGGCGGGAATGCTGGGTGTAGTGTTTGATTGATAAGATGTGTATGGAGCATGCTGGCTGGATGTGTCTTCACACCAGAGTAGACTAAGACGTCAAGACTGTCTCAATTCTTCTGAGAACCATTACTTCTCCCAAAAGATAGATGTTATCCACATAAATGTCGCCCGCAAACCAATTTCGTTATGTAGCAAAGCTTAAAATCTTGCTAAATGTTACCATTTTTTCAAGCTTGGTGGTAGGAAATCATTCAATTAATGTTCTTAGAGGGAAGGTATACCTTTGGTAATTTAACTACTTGCCGTAAAGACTTACTTGGCAAGAAGCACTGCAGCTGTTGATAATGTTTAATACTTTGAGAAACAATTCCCTTCTAAGGAATGTGGTTTCAGAGAAAGGGATTCAAAACAATTTCAATCTGAGAAATGATTCATGCATGAAACGTTTTCTCAGATTTTGTATTCCAATTACAAATTATTCTTCCTTCGTGGACTTAACCGCTTCAAATTTTGGCAATATCTCAAAAACGCTACCACCTTTTGAAATGAAATTTTCACAGGTTAGTTTTATTGTATACATTTACATTTAGGATTAAATAAAACCTGTTTCTTTGGATATGTTGAAGTTAAGAATGCCAATAGTACTTGAGAGATCCTTTAGCAGCTGTTAAAAAAACTGAACATTTATTATACAAAGAAAGACTGACGCCTGTAAGCTAGTTTTCAATTAGTTTTTTATAATTCATGGCTGTTTTGTATAGAATTGGCTGTTGGAAGCTGCTTCCCAACCGAAATGACCTTTTCATAAATTCAAAAAGTGGTAATGGCCTCGCGTCGGACCCTAGAGGATTCTTCTCAGTGGCAAAACAAATTTGAAAAAATAATAAATATAATATTTTTTAATGACACGCACCGGTAGGTGTACTTAAGCCGGGTCGTACTACACGCAAAAGCAAATGCAAAGTGATTTAGGTTACGCAAACAATTGGTACGCGCTTACTAATTGTGACCAAGAAAATTTGCTTCGCTTGCGCAACTCACGTGACGTATGAACCGGGCTGTATGAAGCAATGAAGGATGACCAAATAACAAGGCTTGACCTTCTAGCTTAGAATGCAAAATAGCTTGTTTTTTAACATGGAGAACCTCTCACTAGGATATTGAGAATTCTGTTTGAACATTTCAAGGTTTATAAGCGCGAGGACAAGATGAAGAACATGTATCAGATTTGTAGGGTGAAATATCACTGCCAGTAAAGAAAAAGTGTCGATAATAAAAAGCAATGATTTCAAAAAAATTATGATTTTCGGTTTGCATTTCAAAAACAATTATAAACTTTCCAACTCATTAATTTTTTTTTCATGGAATGAAACAACTTCCATCTAATGCAGCTAGTTGTCGACAAATTGAAAAAAGGGTTTTTGTCATGCATATCTAGAATCAAGGGAGTGGTCATCTCACTAATAGTCTGGTAGTGTACTTTATATTGATTCAAAGACATTAATAAGCATCTACCAGCATCAGTAGTTTCACCAAGTTGCCATTACTGTAACTTACCTTGCCTAGCAGTGCACTTTATCTTGATCCAAGGACAATAATAATCAATCCAGCGGCACATAGTTTTGCCAACATTACCATTGCAGACCCTTACCTTGCCTGGCAGTGTACTTTATCTTGATGCAAAGGCATTAAAAAAAGCATACCAGCAGCATTAGTTATGCCATTGCTTTACTCTACTTCGACTAAAAATAAATCAAATTTTTTCTTATCTGTATTCAAAGTGTTAAAATATGTTATTAAACTCACCAATCAGTTAGAGACGTGTTTGCCAGTATGTTATCATTAAATAGTAATTTGAAATCACCTGCAAATATGTGACCAAAATATATGTTCATCAAGACTAGAGGCAGGTCAATGTACTCATAAACATCACATTTTATGACCGGTTGTAAAGGATTGTTTTTTTCATAATACGTTTATCCTCAATCGCAACACAGATTGTTTATACCAGAATAGCCTTGTAAACTCTCTTGTTACCATGGTGAGTACAGGGCATAAGGTAAATCAGAATTAATCATTCAATGTACAGTATTTTTGCTGGCATGTCAGGGATTGACACTCTATTTTTAGGGTTGTAGGCCTATAGATAGTACTTTCAACTCTTGCTCATGATCGGCCTTAATTAAACTGTTGTGGGTATTGAGGCTGCTTGATGTTACTTTATAATGATTGCGTAGTCTTATATAATGCAGGTATCTACCAGTAAGGTACTCAAGATGCTTGAACAAAGAGAAACATTTTTGAGACAGGTTTTTGGAAATTGTGAATGATGAGACCATTTTTTGTAGCACTATAAGGGTATACAAGGTGCTGTTGGCACTCAGCAGCCACTGCCAGAAACATAGAGGCAAACCCCTTCTCTTTGCGATAAGTGTAACTGGGTTCTTTTTACATGCATTACCCAACAAATTGGATCTACATCCCATCCAAAAGATGAAGCAATAATGGTGGAGTGTCTTGCTTAAGGGAACAAGTGTCAAGACCGGGACTCGAACCTACACTCCACTGATCAGAAACACCAGAGCTTGAGTTCAGTGAGCTATGTTTGAACTGTTGGCTAGTGGTTCCTTGTCTTGGCTTTCACCTCTGTGGACCTCAGTCTGACTGTTGGCTAGTGGTTTCTTGTCTTGGCTTTCAACTCTGTGGACCTCAGTTTAAGTTCTGCCCAGGATCAAAGTATAGGCCTATGTGAATTGGGTTTTTAGTTCAAACTGGCAGATTATGGGGTTTTTCCCTTTTTTCTTCTTCTTCTTCTTTCAACATTTGAAATTGAACCCTTCATCATCTTCTCTTCACTGATATCTGCAAATTACATAGCTTGACATTTGTAATGGTCCCTGGGATTCCATATTAAAAATATATAATTTTTTTTGTCTGCACTGATCTTGAGTAATGATGCATTTACAACCAATATGTCCCCTTCCTTGGTACATGTACACATGTACATAGATTCTTGTCCAGTGTAAATGCATACAGACATTTTACCAAAGGGAAATTTGAAAGAAGCTGTTCCGATAGCCTGTTGTTTTGAGCCCAGCGGAGTCTTTCTCAATGGGTTAATGACAATTCACACATTGGTAGCTGTGTGTTGTCATTTGGGGGCTTGAAAAAAAGGCTCTGCTGGGGATCAATATAAAATCAGACCATCACCACTTCTTGCATTTTAACCAAAGGCTTTCACCTTTAATGGATTGTGCGCCGGACAATGGTGTTATATGTTGCTGGCACCAATGGGCATAGCTGACGGTAGTCTTAACATTTCACTTTGATGGTAACACAATAAACAATGCACTCTTATAATGTAAGGGTTGTATTTGATTTTTAAAGATTTATATGACTTATCAGTAGTCTTGATTAAATTTCAAAGGTCTCCCTGATATACTTAGTGTTTTTTCAGTAAAGTAAGTTCAAAGCTTGATAAAGCTAGACATTTTAAAATGATAAGCTTGTAAGAAAACAATGCATTTTCAAACGTTAATCTTTCTTCATGGAGTAAGAACCTGCTTGCAATGTTTTATTAAAACTTTTTATTTTAGACTCAGACTGAAGGATTATTTCCAATTAGGACGTTTTCTTTTGTTAAAACAAAAAACCACCACATAAAGTCTTACTGTTCATTTAAAGAAAAATGCACGATTGCTTTTCACAACTATGTTCTCCTACATCATACTTTATACAAATTACACTCAATTTTGGGTTGAACAAAGACAAATTTACCAGAGCAGGATTTTAACTGCTACCTCCAGATTCACATGCCGGTGCACTAACCAACTGAGCCATCTAAACCTGGTGTTGGAAAATCACACTTTATTCTTATTATTATTATTTATTCGGCCAAAATATGCAACAATCATACAGAGTGAACGGATAATTCTATATAGAAAAAGATAGGTAACAATGTCTACACAGTGTAGTTTATAAATTAACAATAACAGACTGAAATTAAAGGAACATTACAGAATTGGTTTTTGCTAACAAAACAGTTGCTGACAGTGTAAGCACTTTATGTAATCCACCATATACATAAACTGACAAACCTGTAGAAGTTTGAGATCGATCGGCCATCTGGGTCACAAGAAAATAGTGAAAAACCGATTACACATTTGCATGAAATCATATAGATTCAACAAAAAAACGCTCACTGAGCGATAAACTCCAATCGGAAAACTAGTTTATTCATTTCTCATCAAATATGGCATTTCAGACAGAAATATTTCAAGGGATGTTTTCTACTATCATCATCATTAGACCGTGTAAGTTTTATGTAAATCTGTGATCAAAAGTATATTTTACAATTACCAATTCTGTAATGTTCCTTTAATAAATGGATTTAAAAAGCAGGAGTAATTGGCCTCGGATGTGAGAGAAGAGAATGGGTATGGGTGTAGAGAGCAAAATTTGAAAGTCCAAGTAGCAATAATAATAAAGCAGCAATTGAACACCGGCTAGTAATTAAAGGCAGCATTAATCGTAAAGACAAGATGGAAACATGACAAAACAAACAATTCATTCTAAGTTGGCCAGGATTAATAAAAGCAAACCTAATCACTGTGACTCGAGAGTCTATTAATCCAATCTTAAGATGGAACACTTATTAAATAAAAACTCAAAATCTGCAAATAATCCTACTTCCTACATTCTGACCCAAGAAAAAGACAACATTTGTTATTAGGTGTTCTGAGCAAGTACTTTTTTTTTTAACCTGCTTTTGTACTTGAGTAGTAAATGAAAACATTTGTTGGATGTCCAAAAACACAACTATGATAAAAAGAGGACATATTGGCTTTGTCCATATATAGTTAGCATCTCTTTTCACATGCCAACAACCACGCAGTGCATGCACTTGTTGTTTCACAGACTTGTACCTTGAATTGAGTATCAAAGAGTCTGCAGTCTTGCCCCAAATATTGTTGTGACTTCAGATGGATGGCGTGGTCTTTCTTACCACTCTGAACGTCACCTTGTGTGACCATCAAAGATGTTATTTGATTAACAACTAATGGAACATTCACTTAAAGTAAGGGCATGTACAGCAGAATACTAATGTTACAATAAAGGGCATTATTCCCTGAGGTCTGGAGATTCGGATCCGCTAAATTATAAAAAAGGACGAGATAAGTGCCACCTTTCATTATGGACCAAGCCTAACTACAGGTCCGTTATGACTTTTAGTGGTCATTAGTCTCAAGCAAACATACTACAATGCTTCCGTTTCCATCAACGGCATGTTGCCCAGAATTTGTTTTTAAACTTGACAAATTAGGCCACGCTAGGTAGAAGGTAGCAACCATTGTTCAGAATGGATTAGTTCCGAACCGAGAAGTTCAGAATAGAATAGTTCTTCATTAAGTACAGTTTCATCTTTAGTTTTGGAGTAGAGGTGGCAATTGATCTTTGGAGGCTGGCCTCAAGGTAGTCTTAAGTCTGGAGTCTTGTTGTCAAGTCCCTGTAGGCAAGTCTAGGGTTAAGTCACAAAACAGTGACTGAAGTACTTTCCAAACTGGATCCAGACATTTTTCAATTTAGATCTAAACACTTAGCTTATAAATTACTGTCACATGGTCATTGTCTGTAAGTTTCCTTAATACAGGCTTTTAAATAATATCATAATTAATTTGTTTATTCTGAACTCTGTGACTGTCTGTGAAAAATTCTTTCATAAAGGCCTGAGGTGTTGTCAATATTAATAATAATATTCAATTTCTAAATTCTGAACCGATGGAGGACTGACGTGCAACTGAAGTCACTTTTTTGGTACAGTATAATCAGCCAGTGCAGGTGCAGACCCAGGAATTTTTATAAGGGAGGGGCCGAACAAAACATGAGAAAGGAAACGGAGGTCGCGATTTATTTGATATGTGACGCAAGTGGGCAGTGGGAATTAATTTGTACACGTTTAGTACCGTTTCACTGATATAGGCACAGTACTAGCTAAACGGCGAAAAATGGATGACATGTAACGTGTGTTCCGACAATCAAGTTGTAAGGATCCTTATGTGTGGGTGAGTTATTTAGCAGCCTGATGAGGCTTGACTGAGACCATTTACCACCATTAAGATTAGGGCTATTATTATAAGGTGGTGCGAGTTTTCATTTGCAAAAGGGAAAAGATAGTGGGGGGAAAAGTCTTTGCTAGTAGGGAGAGGTGTGGACATCAATTGATCCACCCCCTGGATCAGGGCCTACAGTAGGGTGGGTGTCTGGTTGTATTTTCCACAACTGCTTTTCACTCTGGATTTCTCATTTTTATGTTATTTCACTGTGAAAGTATTGAGAGTGAAAACTTTTGACTCAGCCAATTTTTACCCCCCACCAGGCCCTGGCCTGGAGGCGATTTTGTTTCAAAAGTTCATTTAGAATAATTTAGTGGATGGGGACAGTGTTTGCCCTTAACTTTTTCAGTGATTAGCCAGCAGGACCAGTCAGCTTGTTGTTTCACTAGTCTGTCAGCTTTTTCAGTTTTCCATACTTTTTATACTAAATAGGAATATTTTTCAACACAGAACTAGCCAGCTGGATTACCTAGAGTGATGCTTGACTGGTCCTCATGTGTTTTAACTGCCATTTGGCCAACGGACCAGTGTTAAGGAAGGAGGAGGGGGGGGCGGCGGACGGGGGGGGGGGGGGGACTTCACATAATCATCTTCTCTATCACTGAGTGAGATAAGTTTGGTCTCAAGGTTTTGACTATCCAGCTCTAGTGATCAATAAATTTGATGCGAAAATTCCATGTCAAATGTACCCCATGTCTGCCAGTCAGTTTTTGTTAACTGAAAAATTGATAAATTGATGGCATGTAACGTGTGTTCTGACAGTCAAATGGTAAGGCTCTCTGTGTGTGGGTGACTTATTTTACAGTCAATAAGGCCTAAGAACATTTACCACCATATGTGAGGTAAGGTCTGTAGCAAGACTAGGGCCATAATTATGTGATGGCGCAGGTTTCTCATCTACAAAAGGGAAAAGATAATGAGGGAAAAAGTGTTTGAGAGCTTGTGTAATAATTTGGTGGATCGAGGGTGGGGGGGTGACTTCTCGTAACTCGTAATTATCTTCCCTATTCTTGATTGAGATAAGTTTGGTCTTAGCATTTCGACTAGACTGCTCTAGTCATGAAAAATGTCCTTGTAAACGAACTGCACTGCACTGGCAACATTTTTGTTTTCATAGTCTGCACAGTTTTAAATATTTGTTTTGTCTGTGGTAGTTTCACATTTTTCGCAGAGACTGCTGAAACGGCCATTCCAAGCTGTTTTGGTTCCTAGTTTAAAAAGAGCTTTACTGCAAACAAAATTAGCAACGGTTGGGATTTGAGTTAGTGGGGAAAAAATTAAGTTGTCACAGGGAACAGTTTTCCTGAGAAATGTTTCCATTTAAAATGCTATCGCGATAAAGAAACAAGATCAAGAGGTGATACTTTGGTTGCTTACTGGTGCAGGAGGCAAGCCTGATGCTGGATCTGAAGAAATTTCACCGTTTAGTAGGAAAATGTGTTGATGCATGTCATGTCTGAGTCAGTTAACTCTGAACAGCAACCCCATATATTTCGTGACCATGGTTGGATCATTCCTGGAATTGTTCATGGTTGTGCGGTCAGTCAGGGGTTCTGAGTCACTTGGGGTTATGTCCTCAATGGTTGAAGGTAATGCTGAGCTACATAAGGATGCATAATGAGAATATCGCAAATGAAGACACAACGCTTACGAACATTATAAACTTTTGATCTCAACAGAATAAATGTTTAATAAATGCTAAATTTGCATTGGGAAAAAAGGATATTACCTGGTTTTACCCATTCACCGATGTGCGTAAAGCACTGTACACTCAGTACTTTCTCGAGTACTGTGGAAAAATCCACGGGCATGTTACTCGCATGGGATTCAAACCCACGATCTTTGCCATTCTAGAGCAGATGTCTTACCACTAGACCACTGAGCTTGCCCGATAGCTAGAGACAGTTTGGGTAAAACTGAATAATGGAATTAATGTATGAACCAAGACAGATTTTGTAATGCTAAAACACAGCTCTCCAAGTTTCAATGCTGTCAGTTTAAGTTAATAATACATTAATTACTGCGGCAAGAAAAACATGTTGATTGTTTTGATGATAATGCAGTTATGACAGTTATGGTCAATCTCTGGACAACATTTAGGCTTGTGTGGCAGATAAGATACAGACAAGAGACAAGGCAATGGATATCAAGGACTGACATACCTAAATACACATAGGGAGCAAGTTCAGATGGGTGACTAGTCGACGAGACTTAACCATAGTCTATGTAGATGTCAGCCAAATGCTGCGTGGTTTGATTAGCTTGTCCAAATGGCTCAACCTAGCCCTAGAGCACTGTTTCTCTATAGTCAAATTGCAAGTTGCGTCACAATTAATGAGTAGTTTCACAATAAAGGTAGGTTTTGTTCAATGTCACAATAGTTTATCTTTGCAGTTAATTTCACTGTTGCACTAAACCAAAGCAAATGATAGAAACTATGATGGTGCCTACAATTTGTTTTGTTCAAGTTTACCACTAGTCCTATCGTCTGCTCAACAAAATACATTGAAAAACTATTTTGACTGGTCGATCGACAAGACACGTTCAAGTAAACAGACCATGCATGTGCGAGTCAAATCGCAAATTGATAAAAGGTCGACACCCAAACCTGCTCAGGGGATGTACTATAAAGTAAGTTGAGTTTTAGGAGCATTATGAATTTATGCATTGAGCTTCTGCCTGTCGTTTTTCTTTGTTAGATAGAGCGGGGAAGGGTATTGCTAGTCTTGTTGGTGAAGGGTTGGGATCATCGTTACAACCTCTTTCCCTCCACAGGTCTGTTGCCAGCCTCTATCTTTTCCACAGATATTTTCATGGTAAATGTGCCACCAGTGTGTCCGACCTAGTTCCTCCTATCAGGGTGTTTGAGCGTAGAACCAGGCTTTTTGCTTCTTCTCACCCATACACTCTTGATTTGCTGAGATGTTGAATAAAGAGCCACTCCAACAGCTTTATTCCACAAACTGCATCTCTTTTTACTCCTTGCCCGGCGCATGTTTCCCTCCATCCTACAATCTAGACTGTTTTAAGAGGAATATCAATTCCTACCTTAAGCTCCCCCCCCCCGAGTTAATTCCATTTAAAAAAGTTTTCTCCTTGAAGCCCCTTACCAAGAGTTGCTTTTAGCCTTGTTTGGGTATCACTGTTGTCAGACTTTCAGAAGAATGTTCCTTGTTGTGACTACGTTGACTGCCGCCTACGAGTATATTCGTAGTAACAGGTTAGACGGATTCTGCCACTATGAGTATACTCGTAGTGAAAGAAGGGGGTTTGTATTGTTATTTAAATACTCTGGCATCACTGAGCACGCAACACATACGCTTCCTGGCAGTGGTGAGGACATCGACCTTAGAATGTGCATGTTAATTTATATTTTTTTGTATAGTACCTATTTGGTATGCGCGCATGCGCAGCGCACTTTTGCACGCATGCGCACCGCTTTTGGCAAATGGGAATGCACTACGAATATAATGACCGGCAGTCAACGTGTTAAGGAGCAAAGCTTCGTAGATCAGTCTTTTATCATATAGGCCTAGGTTTCTCATATTTTGGGAAGCGGAAAAACAAAAGTGATGCTCAATGCACTCGCGGCTGCTTTTTCGATTTATGAAACATAAAAGAACATAGTGATTCAAGAGGAATTTTGATCTTGTAGACCTCAGAAGGATGTTGCCAATGTTGCTCATAGTCATCTAAGCTATCCTAATTGGAATATGAACTATAAGTGGGACAATTGACCTTAAGCAGTGATGTCATCACGCCGCCATCTTAGACTGGGTAAAACCGTGATGAAACAATGGAAAGTACACGGCTGTGTACGCGCAGCGCACAGGATGGGCCAATGAGCAACCTTCTATTGACCTCAAGCCGAGGGCGCCCTACTCGGATAACAACACGTGTTTGGTACACCCCGATTGTGACCCTTGATTCTCAACTGGGATAGCAATGGACCCCAATTGGGTAATCCTAAAAGGTAACTCTTGTGATTTGGTTTAAGTTTACATCAGGCAACAGTCTCGTTGTATACCTCGTATTTTCATCTCTTTTATGAGCAACCGCTTTTTCCTAATGATAGGCAGGTCTTATATATGTTTTTACAACTGGTATGCGTAGCTCTGATTGAATTATGAGACTTATTTATGTAGCACCTTGTAAGGGTTTACAAGGTGATGCAGCGCAATCTGGAGCCAACCATGCCGGAAACACAGGGGGAAAACCCCCTTCTCCTAATGATAAGTGTACTAGGTTATTTTACGTGCATTACACACTATACACAGGACCTAAAGCTTTTTGTCCCACGCAAGGACAAAGCAATTATTGTAAAGTGTCTTGCTCAAGGACATACTGCTGCTACTGGGACCCAGCGCCACACCCTGACAACACCAGAGACCACTTAACCCAACACTCCAAGTGTGAGTTCCTCATAAGTGATTTTTGTGCCACATAGTTTTCAAACATTAAGATCATAAAGATGAAGTTACTTTGAAGAGGAAACCACTACCAACTGAAACATTCACTAAAACAACACTGATTTGTTTATTTACAAACCATGTTGCCACCGAATTTTTGCTTTCCGTTTGAACAATATCTCATGTTTTCATTTCCTGTTTCGTCCTGTGCTAAATATTTGATTATTCAACTGTACTTTCTTTTTTTTTTTTTTTTTTTTTTTTTACTTTTTCATCTTTTGAAGGATAGCCATGTTTTTTTTATTGTTCACATTAAATTATTTATGCAATAAATGTGTGAGGACCTGGTGTTCACTATGTGGTAATGACTGGGGCCGGTGGATCTGCTGTCAATGGACCGAGCCAAAATTAAAATCAGCAAGCCATAAACCCAAGGTCATTACCATGCAGTAAAGACCAGGTCTTCACACTGTTATTGCCTTAAATAAATACTGTTAACCAAAGAAGAAGAAGAAGAAGAAGGCCCCCCCCCCCCAATAAAAAAATAAAATAAAATAAAACGGTAAAAAATCATCAGAATTTGTGGTTATTCTTTTAAAACTGTTCTATTCATGTTCAAGGGCCGTTCTTTACGCTGTTTTTGCGTGGGACCTATTCTCTAACACAACTACTTATGAATATTATCAAGAACCAGACTATGAACTTTGAAAACTAACAATACCATAGATAAAAACAATTTGGTTGGTGTTCGGCTTTATGCTTTGCATTTGCTGGTTTCATGTGCGTACCAGCTACCCTAAATTGATAAAACTGCACACACAGCACCAACATAGATTTTCAAAAAAAAAAAAAAAAAAAACCCCGCTAAAATATGCACAAAGAAAACAGTTAATTTGATAGCTCCACATGCACAGCGCTACAGAACTTGTACACAACAAAGGTAGCTTAGGGGCCATTTTTTGGCTAGTTCACAGAGCCAGTCTTAATATCACATGTGAATACATGTTAGTATATGAACAAGGTTTTTCTTTACAGAAAAACAGTTCTGTTTGTGTATTCTTTGAATTTTTGTGTGAAAGTAGAGTAAGTAACTTTGATGTTACATGGCCCGATTTTTGTTTTTGTAAGAATTTTTTTCTCTGAACAAATTTTTGACAGATGATGCTGTTTCTAAAAGTTTTTTTTTTGTGCAATACTGAAATGGAAGCTCATAAATTTCTTTAATCTTTAAAAATAGCTATTTGAAATGTGAATTTAATTTTTTGGGTCATATCAACCACAATTTGGACCCAGCATCTTTAAACAAAAAATTTGTCCGGATGACGGATGATTGAAACAAACTTACTTTAACACTATTAACATACACTGATTTTGATACTTTTCCTGTACACTACTGTTTCTTTAACACTGAGATAGAATAGAAAGTCTGGAAATGTCATCGATGCTCTATTACAACCATTTTGTGTTTATTTTGTCATGGACACTTTGACTTTTTTGAAGACCTTTTCTTAGAAGTTTTAAAGGAACATTACAAAATTGGTAAGAAAAAAACTTGTAAAATATACTTTTTGATCACAGATTTACATAAAACTTACACGGTCTAATGATGATGATAGTAGAAAACATCCCTTGAAATATTTCTATCTGAAATGCCATATTTGATGAGAAATAAATAAACTAATTTTCCGATTGGAGTTTATCGCTCAGTGAGCGTTTTATTCATTTTTTGAATATATGATTTTATGCAAATGTGTAATCGGCTTTTCACTATTTTCTCGTGACCCAGATGGCCGATCGATCTCAAACTTCTACAGGTTTGTCAGTTTATGTACATGGTGGGTTACATAAAGTGCTTACACTGCCAGCAACTGTTTTGTTAGCAAAAAACAATTCTGTAATGTTCCTTTAAAGTACACCTTGTGAAACACTATTTCTGGTAACGAAAGCAATGATACGGTAAAGTGAACTTAATTTCTGTAGGAATCCTGGACACAGATGTTTTGCTATGAACCAAAACCAACCGACAGAACTAGGGGGAACCCCTACTCTCAGCAAGAAGTTTTAAAGTTTCTTTTGTGTCATCGTTCTATTCTCAGTAGACAGGACATGACTTAACAGTATTATCTGTTTTTAAAGTAACTACCCGTGCACAATTGGAATCTAAAAATACAGCGCTTCTGTGTTGCATGATGCAGACCTGATATGTTCCACGCTTCAAAAGGAAGGCCAAGACATGTTATTCTTTGTTGTTGCCTCTTAAAGGTATTGTACACTTTTGGTAACGGCTCAAAATCAGTGTCCACTTTTTGTGTGATTCAACATATGCATGTAAAACCTGTGAAAGTTTGAGCTCAATTGGTCATCGAGGTCAAGAGAAAATAGTGAAAAGAGACCTTGTGTGTTTTCTGTTTTTTCAAACATCAAGTCTTTATCACGCGTGATAAAAACTATTGTTTTACTCATTTCTCAGAAACGATAGCATTTTAGGCAGAAATATTTTAAGGAGCCCTTTCTACCATTACTTACTTTAAATCATGTAAGTTATCTGTGAATCTGTGAACATTTGTGTTTTTCGATCTTACCAATAGTGTACAGGGCCTTTAATTGTGGAACAAGCTGCCGTGTGCTATCAGGGAAGTGGCAACTACTGCCACCTTCAAGTGCCAACTCAAAACTCACCTATTTCTCAGCTTATGATATGTTTGTTTTACTGCATTTTCTTCTTTTCTTTTTTGTCTTTTTAATTCTGTTGTTGATTTTGAGGCGCTGTGTTCTTTGTAAGGCGCCATATAAATGCCCCGTACTATTACAATTATTACAAGAAATTTATCATCCAACCAGCCACTTGAGATGGAAAAAAAAATGAATAATATAGCTCAAACAAAACAATATTTAATTTCCTTCTCGTATTATTTACAACCTTGTCGGCGGCTTGTTTTATTGAAATTTCCTGAAGGTTTCAACAAAGCGCGTGCAAACAGCTTCCATAATTGGATGATCTGAACTAAGATAAAGCAGTGTACCAAGATGTGTAAACATTTAAAAATTGTGTATTTGCACTAGCACAAACGTACATCATGAACAAGCGAACAGTGTTCAGTACGTGCTGCCATGTATATTTTTGCAGCTGTGTAATACAGTTAAACCACCATTGACCAATCAGAATGATAGATATAGATTTATGGAAGAATACAACTTGTCCTCTAGTTTTCCAAAATATTTCATACAACTAATTCTTTGAAAATTTTCATAAAATTAAGTTGTCCACAACTCTTTATGTTTTGTAATGTGCACGTATTTCAATTTTGAAACTTGCTATTTCTGAAAAGCAAAGCACTGAGTGTTGTTCACACAGTATTGCAGACAGACAGACAGACGGACATATTTCCCATGGCGTTTGGTCATGGCAAAGCTTGTAGATTGAAAATCGTCAAATTGTTTTTCTCAATCACTATCAATCAGGTTTCAAATTTAGTTTTGACAATGAAACATCTTCTTTTTTTTTCCTTCACAAAGATAACAGATAACAATTCTGTAGTCGTTATGTCACACGAGTGCATATACGCTGTATGTTTACAGTTTTAACTACTATAGCTCCAAACTGGCATAAGCTTGTGTTTAATTTGACCAAAAGTCATATATTTCTATTTTTCAAGGCATTTCTAATGATAGAAACCGATAGTGTTTACAGGAGCTTGAGAGTTTGCCAAATATGTGAAAGGAAAGTCAAATTTATTCATAAATTTTCTTAGATAAAACTGCTTCAGTACATTTGCTATTGGATTCTGGCAATCATTGGAGCCAGTTGGCAGCCTGCAGTTTGTGTGAAGTGAGCGTGGCTTACACCATACTTTTGACATACAATGGTCTTGCCCGCAGTCTTTAACTTTATAGCTGCAATACACTTGCTGTAGATGTACAGTAACTTTCCCCGAAGCCAAAATAGTCCCACTGAACGTGATAAATGTGTCGCAATCAACGCACCATGGGAACAAACTTTGTGCACGACTGAATGAAAATAAACAAGACTGGAATACCTAATTCCTGATCCGAATGAAATGTACAATGAAAACAAAGTGGAGATGTGATTTAAATAGATCCGTCGAGGGAAATATGAAGGATGTTTGCTGATGAGTTATGGAATGATAACACATCACATTGTATATTTTCTATGAAAACACTGCTTTAATCTCTTACCACTCATGATCAAATTAATATTTCCCCGTAAAAGATGACAAAACTTTCCTGCTACTATTTATTGATAGTTGTTTATTGGAGTTTATTAATTTGGGGTAAAGAGGTATTTACAGCTGATTTAGGTCATGTGGAAAATTAAGTAGACTAGCTAAGGGGGTTATTGGTTTTGTTGGTGTGGCAGTCTGTTGTCCGGGTTGGTAATGAGATCAATCATAATGTTGTCGGCTGTCTAAATGCAGGCCCACTGCAGGCCCAAGCTTGGTTGGCATTTCACTTCTAAGTCCTTTGTAATGAGCTATGAAGGAAAAAGCTGTTCCTTAATGGTAACTGGGTTCATTGTGAGAGGGAAAAACATGCTTTTAGTGTTGCTGACATAAATCGCTGTGATTTTTTTTTCGGAATTGAGACTAAATCAAGATTTGCCGAAGTGGGCCTGAGTCTAAGCCTGGAATCAACAACACAAAAAACTAAATCCACATTCAATAGCCTATTTATGAAATACTCAATAAATGGACACAAAAATTCTTTTAAAATGTTTAAGACTAATTTTATTTTACTTTTTTTGTTTGCGATAGCCACTGTTATTGTTCAATTCCAACTTGCCTCTCCTCACTAGGCACATTTGGTGGTCTAGCGGTTAAGACCTCTGCTCCAGAATACGAGGGTCGTGGGTTCGAATCCTACGTGGGTAGCGTGTGGTTTTTGTTCTTACAGAACTCGGATTAGGCACTGCAGGAGTATCTAGTGCTTTTTACACATTGGTGTATTAAGTGTAAAACCTAGATAAAGTAAAAAATGCACACACAAAAAATATGTTATTTTCTTTTTGAAGCTTGTAGTACAAGCCTTGAACACTACTTCAGTAGATTGACAAGAAGATTGTAGGAATACCATGGCGACCTGCCAAGTTTGGCTTGAGAATAGATGTCCTAATACTTGCCCTTCAGAGGAACGTAAGACTTAACTCAAAGGTTAAATAGATCTGGTACTTTTAGCTCATCCACCTCTTTCTGAGAAACAGAACTGAATTTCATACTTACCAGAATAAGGTTACCAGCCAAAATACCCTGTCACTTGTACCATTTCTGACTGGTGTCCTGCTTAATTTTGCTTAGCAGAAATGTAATAAGCAATATTTTCTTCATAAACAGCTCTATGAAATTTGTGTTTGTGGAATTAATGTAAGTGTCTTATCCAAGATTTCATATTCGGTTTTCTAGTTTTGTTTTTGTAAATTCTTACTTTGAATCATTTTCAGGATTTTGTTGTTGTGCAGTGTGTTGATCTTGACTAAAAATATAGAGCAGGGATGCTGAGCATACATGAAGCGGAAGATTTTTTTTATTATTTTTGACATAAGAACATAAGGTCAAGGCAACTGCTGAGGCAACTGCTGTTCATATTTTTGACCATGCGCCAATGTGTGATACGTGCTGTACACTTCATGCTTCTCTGAATCCTGCGGGGAAAATAAATCAGAGGCTACTCTTCTTGTGGGATTCGAACCCACTACCCCTGCATTCTAGAGTAGATATTTTAACCACCTAACCACCGAGGGGCCAGTTTGAATCCTATAGCTAGCAAACAGTTTTAATAGATGTAGTAGTTTCATCGGGATTAAGAGTAATATTTTGGTAGCTCCTAATGCAAACTATTACATCTTTTATTTAAATCCTATTGTGTTGTTGTCTTTGCTGAGTTTTGAAACACGATTTTGTTGGTTTGTGAAGTTGTCGGCTTTGCGCCATGATATTAAAATTCATTCTAAAGATCCATGACTGTAAATGCGATTATGTGGTTGTGCAAGTAGTATGTGTAAATCCGTCATTTTGGATTTATTCTGTAATGAAATGAGGAATTTGGGTTCATCCTTGTACAACAGATTATTGAAAATTGAATGAATATTTGATCAAACAATGCTCGCTCATTTCAAAAGCTGATTAGCTGCACTCTGGTACAGGGCTTATTAAATAATGTTTAATTTAGGATCCAATTTTAGAATCAAGGCAGTAATTTCATGGAAGGTTAGATCACAGTTGGCCATCGAAGCAGAAGCCTTCTTGAATTTCAATTAAAGATATTTTTTTGTTTTCGTGACAGCTTCGATAAGTCTACTTGTACATGTACAATTTGTATCATGACTTATCTCTGCAGAGGTCATTGTAATAATCATTATTTTAATAAAACATCACTATTTCATAATAATAATAATAGTAACCGATATAAATTTGTATAGACCGATCTTTTTTAAGCCTGCACACGCCATTGCTGGGATGCTGGCAGCGCAAGTTTTTCTAAACAAAGACATGGAAAAAACGTCATCTGATGTGACTTAAGTGTCTTTTTTCAACGATTTACATAGTGTCCCTGATAGGGCAGCGTTACAAAATTATGTAGAATATACTTTTTGAAAATTTGAAACTAAACAGAAAGTGAACACTGAAAATTCTGTTGAAAAAACCTTGCTGATGAAATACATTCTGTACCAGACAGTCCAGTTTGTGTGTCTATCACGCTGAGACTCACCTCGTATCTGCACCGTTTTCAGGATTCAGTTTCTGTTTAGTTGCAAATATTGATGTTATAAACATCATTATGTTATGCTTGCCCAGTCAGGGAAAATCGTTGAGAAAGACATATAAAAAGTTTAAAGATGATGGTTTTTTCCATGTCTTTGTGTACAAAACCTTGCGCTGCAAGCGTCCCAGCAATAGCGGGGCGGCGTGAAGCACTTGCGCGTATGGATTGGTCTATAGCACCGATTTCCGCCAACTTAATAACGCTTGGGGCGTCAGGATCCACTCCGTAACCTTTGACCAAATCTAGGATTTGATCAAATTTAGAATTTTACCCAATTTAGGATTTGACAAAATCTAGGATTTGGCAAAACCTGTCTTTGTGGCCACTGTGGGTGTATTTGTGCAGTTTGTTTATGGCGCTTTGGTCTATACATTAGTGGCAAGTAACCGAAAGGGGGAGAAACACAATGAATCAATCATTATGAAGAGCCGAAAGTTGGTCTCTCTGTTAAATATTTCAATGTCCAAGTGTATTTTTTTTCATCGAGATGTAAATATCAGAGGAGAGCCAGCAGTGATCAAATCATGCCTCCTCTCAGCACTGTACAAACAGCCGCTGAGCTAAGTGTCTGCTGTCATATGTCTTCAGCCATTTTTTGATCCTCTGAAGAAGGTACTCGAGATGGCAGTTAAAGAAAAACGGATGCACTCCTATTATGATGGGAGGAGCTTCAAGTCATTATCCCAAGTGCCGTACTTGTCACGATGATCGGAAACTCAGCAACGAGTGTCTTCACTCAAGAGATCAAAATAAGCAGGAAGCTGGCGAATGTGAGCAGCTACTGCCGGTAGATGTCTCGGGAAATACAACGTTCGCAACAGAAACAAAAACAAACCAAAAGGCCACAAAAGAGAACAATTCTAAACCTTCCTTCCCCTCGTAAAAAATTTAGAATAATATAAGAAAGTAAACTATATAATCACAATAAATATATATTTTGTTTAAAGAATTCATTTGAAGAGTAGGATTTATTCATACTCTGAAAGCAAGTTTTTCAAGAGAAGGCGGTATTTGTTTTTGACAAGTATTAGTTGTTCTTGATCAAGCTTTTTTTTGTAGTGCTTATTTTTGAATCAGTGCTGTAGTGGAATCCCTGTTGTCTGAGTCCGAGTCCGAGTCCCTCATGTGTATATGTAAAGTTAGTCCTGTTGGTTAGCCATTGCGTCATACACACCCATGCACAGCTGCTGCATGCCCAAAGTTTTCAACTTATTCACCTCCAAGGCTGGCCAATATGTTTGTGTGTATTTCTACAAAAATTCATCCATTTCATTGTTCAAAAACATTTATAGTTTTGGGAAGACCTCTAGTCTTTGAAGAACGTATGTAAAAGCCAAGTCTGATTATTAAACTTTTCTTCCATTCTCATAAAAGAAAAAACTACTCAATGCAACTCCCATGGTCCGCTAGTAATCAGTGAAACCAGTTTGTGTAAAGTGGGCATGGCTTACAGTGGAATTACGTCACACCTAGGACAGGGTTGTAATAATTGTAACTGTCGATCCTCCCAACAGTTGTAAGGTACATTTCAGCCATTTTTGTCAGACTGGTGACCAAATTTGTACCATTTTTAACAGTCAAAACACTTATTTTAAAGACACAGGATTCATCTCCATTGTATTGTGTAACGAATCAATTTATCACTCTTTAAACAAATTTTGCAGAAAAACTTGTTTTTGAGTGTACAACTCTTTGTAATGCTTATTACAATTCCTCCAGTCAATTATTATAAACAAGATTTAGACACAAATTCCTTAAAATGTTGTATCAAGTAATCTTTGAGATTAGAAAGTCAGCTTTTTAGTTGTCTGATAATGACTAATCCTCTATAGTATGTGCAGGCCATTTACTGATCATCAAGTTCTAACGGCCATTGAAATTAATTTTTGAAAAAAATGCAACAAGTAAAAACATGCGTAAAAGCATGCAACCGTAACAGGGAGGGTCGTTGCTGTGGTTAATTCATGGCCTGGTCTAATCGAAAGAGCAAAGCTCCTTATAAATGACATCAACAGTAATAAGGCAAGCATAGCATAGCTGCTTTATGGTGCATGCATTTAATATAATAATGCTGTCATACATGCAAGATGAGCTTTTCCTCATCTTTGTACAAGAGCTTAGTCAGTGAGGACAACGGTACTGGCACTGTTACAAAATGGCATCAGTTCAGGTAAGGTTTTTTTTTTTTTCGGTGACAAATTACTTTTTGACAGCTGGGGAATTATATCTAACCATTTCAGAGCAATCGCTCTTCAAAGAAAAGACGCAGGCTTTGATATCACCAGTATCTTTTCTTTTCTTTTCGTCTTGCTGTTTGGATTAAGCTCAGCCTTTCGACAATGTGAATGGAGGGGTTTCATATTGACGTTAACTGAAAGGTGTTGATTCTGTGATCGGTGGTCGGTGGTCGTTGGTCGTGGTTTATAGAAGTTTACTCTTTCAGGATGAACCAATCTTGGGTCTACTAATAACGTTGAAAAGCTTGGCAACGCGTTGTATCATTTTTGAGCTGGCTTATATTTAAGAGATGAAGTTTGTTTTAAAACTGTTGTTTAAAAAAATCTACAAGTATCCTTTGAATGTAATCAACGGTGGACTAGACATAGGCTCATTTTAGCCAAAATCATGCTTCCTCTTTCTTGACCCATATTGGGGCATAGTTTTGTTTCTTCTGTTTTTCTGGAAAGTTTAGGGATTAGAATGACAAAAAGCACCCGCCGTACCTCCACGTGTTCTAGTAAATTTACCCTTTAAACTTACCAATCTTACCAACAATTGGTTTTATTTGTAAAATTGCAAATAAAATTTTTAGTTGGTAGACTGAAAATATGCTCTCTTTGCTGAAACCATGCTCCCTCTTTCTTAACACTTTTTGGGGCACAGTTTTGTTTAGTCTGATCTTCTTGAAAGTTTGAAGAATTAGAAGGACAAAAAAAAACCTTTCTGCTGTACCTCAATTTTACCCTTTAAATTTACCCATCTTTGCTCTAACATCCGTGCAAACTCATCCCGACTAAAAAGTGCACTACTCGGATCAGCATCAGGGGGTATAGATGACTTGATCCGATAGTTTCACTGCTGCAACTCCCTTTTCATATCAGCAGTCAAATCTCACGACTTCGTTTGAAAATACACATTGGCTAGAATCCAGCAAGGATGAAGAGACTGATGGAATCTACACAAACGTGGGGAAACCGGTTCAGATAAAATCTCCCTCCAAAATGCCAAATGGATTGGACAGGAGGGAAGAGGGAAAGAACACTTGTTGTGTCGGCAAAGTGTTTGAGGAAAGCAGTCCGTTTTGGTTTTTCTAAGAGTGGCTGTGTTTATCTTTAGTCAGCTTTTACAAACAGAGCAACCTATTAAGCCCCCAAAGTCAATACAAAAATCAATGAGAACAAAAATTAGGATGACAAATATCAACTTGTCGGTATGTTATCTATTATTTTAGACTAACAGAAACATTCATAAATTTCACTGTGTGTTTGAAGGACAATCTACGAGGGCATGTAAAATTCAAGGTGATTGTGCATCACTGAGAAAAGGCAGTGGTCCAGCGGTTAATCAGCCTGGATTTTGTTTTTGCATGAAGAAAGGGCACTTTTAATTGGCAATATGAATGTCTGTAGGAAAACTTTTACAAGGCAAGGGGCACCTGAGGGCACCAGGGCACCAGAGGCTATGCCATCATTCAATACAGTTATCTGCTGTAGAAAGGACAGGGTTGTAACGGATCGAGGTCCATGTCAGTCCCCATGTTAGGAGCTAAAAAAGAGCTTTAATATTTCCGCCAGAACTTGTAGATATTTAGAATGTTGTGCTTTATATATATTGATAGATGGATTTATATTCATTGTCTAAAAAAAGACAGGGATTTGGCAGCCATTTGACTAACAATGTCTACGTAATTGGCGTGATTAAGCACTGACAATTCTGACTAAAGAAATATACGTACACTTATGATAAACTAAAATAAATTCCTTATCCCGATGCAATTATAGCATTAATTAAACCATTCGCTTCTCTGACAGTTCGACAATTTAAGCCATAAGTTAATGATTGATTCCACTGCCTTTATGATTACGTTATCAATACATAATTTCTCTTAGTTATTATTTGTTGGCATGCAGATCCAATAACTCTGCCTGGTTGTGGTTTAATGTGGCGCAATTTAATACTTACCTGGAATGCAATTAATATACTAAGTCACAGCTAGGATCAACCTGTTGAGTCCGCTCCCAGTACATCCCTGTTCCCCTTCTCTACTTAACGATTCCAAAGTCTTCCTGATAAATCCAAAGATCAAAGACGCCGTGTCGTGTGATGAACTTCCACAGGGATGTGTCTCATTTCTCTAATGTGTTTGGCCCGCATCCAGGGCGGGCTAAGACGTGATGTCTCATTTTGTTTTTGTTTTTACAGTTCACCCAAAGGCATGATGTATGATATATTGGGTTTGATAAGCACAAGGCTTGGGAGAAAAAACTGTGTAAAAAAGTACACAAGGGAAATCTGGAAGTTGTCTGTGTCCATTGCTTACAAAATGAAAGACATTGTATTGAGTTTTAATGAAGAAGGTGCAATTCCTTGGTGAGGTGTCTGCGAGTGCCAGAAGACTCGATGTACCACCATAATGGAAATGGTGTAGTAAAAAAACAAAAAACAATAATGGCTGTGTGATTGCTGAATTGGGCACATGCCTTTTAACGAATATTGAGAGGAGGGTGTCAGGATGGGATTTCATGAAATATGTTTCGTGGCTGGACCTCTATTTCTGCTAAGCAGGATCTTTATGTGCTTAGCCAGTATGTTTGCTTGTTACTTTATATGTTTAAGTCTCTGTGGGGAAGATTATGGGATAATGAATAACATACTGTGTGTGACACTTAATCTGTTGTAAATTTCTAATCAATTGATGTATAACTCTGCATTCGTTGACTGCAAATTTAAATATCAAGTACTACATAAAGAATCAGTCTGCGTTGTTAAAACTCAGTGATAAGACCATCACACTAAAATGCAGAAGATGGTGGGTCTTACTCTGTTTTTTTTTCTCCCAGCAGAAAACTTGACCAAAACAGAGCTTCAAATCTGCATTCATTTCATGTTGATACCAAACAACTCTTAGAAGTAGCTGAAGATAGTTTGAAGGCTATTGTGGCAGTACGAACATATATACATATATATATATATTATATATATATACGACTCTCTGGCGTGATTGTCTGTTAGTGACCTCTGACCTAGACTCAAAGACTCAATGATAGTTAGGAGAAGAACAACCTTTGTTATTCTTCTTTTCATGTCTCGGTTTGGAGCGTGGTCCTAATTAAATCCCTTCATGGATCATTTCGAATAAAATCATCATATACTTAAAATGCATGCAGCGTTGCCGTGGAAATAAACATTGACAATGATAATGATGCTGACATATTACCTCGGGGGTAAATTGGTATTTTTAATTTTAAGTTTATGATTTCAATTTGAGTCGATGATGTCTTATTATAATTACAGTGAAGTGAATTCTGTATAAAAGTTAATTTTTTTCTTGTGGAGTTATAACTCAGAATACCATAAAAAATATAAATAATTATCTGAACTAATGAAAATCCCAAAATATGTATCTCAACTGAAGGGAAAATAAATTGTTATTGAATTAATTTCATGGAAAAAAAAACAACTTTACTACTGATCTGCCAGCTGTTTTGTGGGGAAAATGTAACAAAATTACTCAATCTAACTTTATTAGGCCTGCTATTTTCATATTATAAAAAAAATGCATTATTGTTGTTTTGTTTACCCTTACACCGATTTTTAATTAAGCACTGTTTGCTAAAAAACAAAACACCAAAAACAAAGACCACCCCACGGGCATAGTACTTGGGTGTTTTGGAACCCATGACCCGGCCCCTGCATTTTAGAACAGATATTTTAACCACCTAGACCACTGAGTGGCCCAGTGATGAGATGCTAGTTCCAACTCTGCAACTAGCAGCAGATACAACAGCACTCAATAAAGCAAATACGCTCAGTACCGGGATCTCAGACAATGTGCGTACATGTCCAAGCTTTTATGTTTACCCGCGTGTACTGACTGTACTCTACTACTGGGGCGCAGATGATGCGGTGATAGCGTGGATGAGTGGTGGAATGTTTGTCTGACAGCCAGGGCCCAATTTCATAGAGCTGCTAAGCACAAAATTTGCTTAGCATGAAATTTCTTCCTTGATAAAAACAGGTTTACCAACCAAATTTCCATTTGTTGCATAATGCTTGTTAATGTTAATGGTATCCAGCTGTTTGCTTATCCTGAAAATCACGTGGAAATTTGGCTGGTAATCCTGTTTTTATCGAGGCAAAAATGTCATGCTAAGCAAATTTTTGTGCTAAGCAGCTCTATGAAATTGGGCCCAGGTATCTTGAACAAAAGTAACGCCATAAGTGCAGAGTAATATTTAATAGATATCATAATTGCCTCGGGATGAAGAAAATTAGTTTTAAAATTTTACACCAATGTTTGATAAGCACTGTTTACTCAGCGCTTTCTGAGTCTCGGAGAGAAAAAATATCCACAGGCATACTGTTCATGTGGGATTGGAACCCATGACCCCCGCATTATAAGGCAGATGTCTCACTAGATCATGAGCGTGCCCAGGAATGAGAAGCTTAGTTCCAACCCTGTAGTTAGCAGCGGATACCATGACAGTTTAATAAATGAATAATTGCATCGGGGATAAAGAATATTATTATCGGTTTTTACACCAATATTTGATAAGCATCGTATACTCTGTGCTTTCCAAGTCCTGCATAAAAAAATAGCAAATTAAAAAAAATTATATACGTGTATGGTAGTAAAAAACAATAAAAGATGTAATTGTGACTTTTAAAGCCTCTTTTTTTGATGATTTTATGTTGTAACTTGAATGACAATGAGGTTTATTTTGACTGAGGGGCTTGCTTACTTACACCTCGATGAACATACTCCATAAAATATTACACATGGATCGTGACTGCACACTGATGAAATATAGACAGAAAAGTTAATGAGCAATTGTTTGTCATCATTGAAATATTATACTCTCAGTCTTGAGTATTTGTGTACTTGAACGGGTCAAGTGCACTTGTCTCAAGCTCTGGGGTTTCCGATCAGCAGAGTGTGGGTTCGAGTCCCGGTCTAGACACTTGTGTCATTAAGCAAGACACTTAATCCTGATTGCTTCATCCTTTGAAAAGGACGAAAGCTGTTGGTCTTGTGTGTTGTATAATGCACGTAAAAAGAACCCAGTGGACTTATCGCTAAAAGAAATGCCTCGGTACTTTCTGGTGCTGAAGATTGCACCACAGCACCTTGTGAACCATTACATAGCTCCACATACACTGTACCTTGTAGAAAAACTAATCAGCGCTTTGAGACACCCTCAGATGTGAGAAAGCGTTTTATTAGAACTTTGTGTTACTATTATTATTGTGATCATTGTCTGCTCAAAAGAATTATTTGACAAATTTAGCAATTTCAGTTAGAATTCAATCACATAACAAACACTCAGAAAAAGGGCTCAAGCTGGTACATTGTTGGAGTGACTGTGAAACAAGGTAGCGAGATTATTCTCTCTTGTTACTCTAGAACCCTGAAATCCGTCTTCTGGTTGTGCTTCATTTTGATGGATTTAGTGCAGCACCTGACCAAACACCTTGCAATTAACAGAGGAGCTTGGAAACATATCATTCACAGTTCCAACATTAAGATGTGTGGATGTTATAGGGTCATGTTGAATTTAAATGATTGTAGCCAGAATACCTTGGGAGATAGTGTCAGTTGTTTCTGTCAAGTATAATTCATTAAACTATTCTATGATATCTGAGAAAAGTGTAGATTTGACAAGTTTTCTTGTGGCAGCAGATTTATTACAAGTCTGCAGTAAACTGTCTAATTAGAAAAAGACCTTTGTGAACTAAAAATACACCTTATGTGAAAATACAGTGGGGATTTGTTCATTTTCGAATGAAGGAACAGTTGACAATCTTGCAAGATAATTAGTCAATTTGTATGAAAGTCATTTGCACAAGATACATCGATAGGACATAATGATCAGATGAAATCAATGGTTTTGGGGAAACAGTCAGAGAATGGATTTGTAAGGGTAAAATCGTGCATACAAATGTACATGTAGTCCTACTGGCCTTTCGGCTGCGGCTGTCTCTAAGGGCAGCCTATACTTCACTGAGCACATGTTGACGTGATGATGCAACCACAGTTATACTAATTCAGTGTTGTTTTTGGAATGAGAGGAAAGCAAGATGGTAATGAGGCCAACATGAAGGTTTATAACTTAACATTTCAAAACATTGCACTTTAAAGCACATGTACAACATTGGTAAATTTCAAAGACTAGTACCGGCACTTTATGTGACCTAACGTAAATGTTTAATGAAACAACAAACCTGTGAAATGTTAAGCTCAAGCTGTCCTCGGAGTCATGAGAAAACAGTAAAAAAACAACAACTATGTTTTCACTGTTTTCAACATCGGGTTTTGGACACACGCGATAAAGACTAATTGTTTTACTCATTTCCTAAACACGATAGCATTTAGGCTAAACTATTTCAAAGGAAGTTTACCACCATGACCATCTTTATACCATGTAGGTTATGTGCAAATCTGTGAACATTTTTATTTTCAACCTTACCAATGTTGTACACACCCTTTAAATGGGTAAACCTAGTTCTGTTTCTCATTACATGTACATTACAGCGATACAATGTATAGACTGAACGGAATGTTAATGAACATTTGTCAACATTTTCTTTTTACGTTGTCTCCCATTTAACTGTCAGACATGAAGTGTTTTTCAAATGTTGCTTTAGGTGCATCATGGTCACAGCTTGACATTAAAGTTACAATCACTGTAAAAAGGCCAAGTCTGGTTTGCTTTATTCTTGCAGTTAAAGGCAGGGTATACTTTTTGGTCATTGTCAAAGACCGGTATCCTCACTTTGTGTATGCCAACATATGCATCAAAAAAAAAAACCTGTGAAAATTTGCGCTCAATTGGTCATCAAAGTTGCAAGAAAATAATGAAAGAAAAAACATCCTTGTTGCATAGGATTGTGTGCTTTCAGATGCCCGAGAATGAATTCATGCCTAAAGCCTTTCTCAGATTCAAATTTTTGTGTGAACAAATTTCCTCTTTCTCTAAAACTACATTACTTCAAAGGGTGTCATTTCTAACATTGTTTTATAGTATCAACAGCTCTCCAGTGCTCTTACCAATTACGTTTTTATGGTCGTTAACTTGTGGAATAAATACCAAAAGTACATCCTGCCTTGAATTGAAGTGATACATTGAAGCATCGAGTATAATAGTGTCATCAGTGCCCAAAAAACAGTAACTCATTTGGGGTCAGCGAAGGTGGTATCTTGCACCTTGGAGGAAGGAAATTCACTACAGGATATACAGCACATGGAGTACGTATTCGTCTGTACGTAGCTTCTCAATTATCTTGCGTGCGTGAAAGATTCTTTGTGCTGGTAGCGATCATTTTCGGCAGGCCACACGATCTCGTATCGCGGTCGTAAATCTGTCGCGTAGTGCAGGAGGTCTCCATTGGGCCTTGTTCCACTGGGTCAGACAATGGGCTAATTGGCACTGTAAATTTCCAAAAGGGTTTTGCGGGTCAATCAAACTCCACATACTTCCTTCATGAATGCTCGCACACATGTCAATGCAACCATAGCTTCATGATGCTACCAAGGTGTAGTTCACTCCATTGGTTTTATGCTTTCCTTTAGGAAATTAATCAACACTCTTCACTTTTTTGCTTCACTTTTCTACGGTCATGTTAGCAATTTTTCCGATGGTTGTAACTTTTTTTAAGTACCTGAAATCACCCGCAAGGCTCATACTAAAAACAATTTGAGTTGATTAGTATTGATTTTTTCAATTACTCTCAAATTTCAATCAAAAATTTACAAAAAGTGCAGGTAACCTTTTCCATCCATTTTTGATAGAAATTTGAGGGTAGTTTTAATTTGTGCAAAACGTCAAGGGAATCAACTCAAATTGTTTTCAGTATAAGCCTGCATGTCCATTCACATGTTGAAATACTTTGGGGGTGATTTCAGGCATTTTAAACAAAGTTACAACCACTTGAAAAAAATGCAAACGTGACAGTGGATAAATGAAAACATGGAATATAGTGGTAGCACTTACAGACTAACTAATTACATTAAAAAACTGCACGAGCTTTCATATAGCAACTACTACTCCATCAGATACAAGGATGCTAGAGTAGTTGTTGCTACATAAGCTCATGCATTTTTTTTTTATGTAATTAGTATTTTTAACGTAATTAGTTAGTCTTTAAGTGCTACCACTATCTCCCTCGTTTTATCTATCAGACTAACACGGCAATCTCTATCAATAAATGCGTGGTACAATTAAATGTGTTTCTTGTCATGTGATCTTGTAGCAGTAAAAAAAAAAACATAACAAAACAGTAATTGCAAAAAGATTTAACTAAGGTCGTGGTTTCGAATCCCACCCGAGTAATATGCCTGTGGATTTTTGTTTTTTTACAGAATTGGGGAAGTACTGAGTGTACAGTGCTTTACATACATCGGTGTAAGGGTAAAAGACAAAAAATATTATTTATCCCCAGTGCAAATTTAACATCTATTAAGATGTAAATCGTTAAACAGCCTTGTTGTACTTAAACTGATATGCTTAAACGATGTAATGGACACCCCCACGCTAAAATAAGGCAGTTCTTGGAAATAGTGAAATGGCATTTAAAGTGGAAACAACCAAAACATCAATCATGATATTAATGTAATTTCTTAAACATTCCATACATTGAGCCATTGAGCATCTTACCTTATGGTGTAACCTCTTATTCTCTGGAAGTGTCTGGCTGGAGCATCACACATGAACTTTACTTGATGAGTCGTGGCCGAGCTGTCTAGTTCACTGGACCCAAGCTCTGGTGTTGTCAGCAGAATGTGGGTTCGAATCCCGGTCATGACACTTGTGCCCATGAGCAATTAAGGCACTTAACCATAATTGCTTTGTATAAAATTTGGAAGGTAGTGCATTCTGCTCTACCAGCCAGGCTCCTAGTGGATGATACCCATGCCGACATCCTTATGGACTGTGAAGGGGGTAACCCTGTTTCAGCCCCAGGAGTAGGTGGCATTGTGCCCCTGGTGACAGTTGATTTTGGTCTACAGCCCAAATTAGTAAAGTGTAGCCCTCACCTTGAAGTGGCCGTCCGGCCTTGTGAGTTAGGCGATATCTCATTCTTTAAAAAGAGAAGAAAAAAAGCAAGTGGCAACAATGAGGTTTCATGAATAACCTCAATCAAATTGAGCTCTGCTGAAAATTGTATTCTTGAAATAAGAACAAGTCCTATTTCAAGAAAACTTTTCTTGTGCCACTCCCAAAAATCTTAACAGAACAATTTTTAGGGAGTGACACAATACGTTTTGTCTTGAAATAAGATTTTTGTTTATTTCAAGAATCAATTTTTAGTAGTGAGGTTTCAAAGCATTCAGTGTTAAAATCTCAAGATGGCTTCTCCTTTGTGGTGTGTGTGTAACAGTGAAGGGAAACAGAAACAAGTGTCGCTTGAATTTACTGACTATTTAGGATTTAAGTGGCTGTAGGATTGTATCAGACATCGCAGTCAAATGCAATACTGTGTGACTAGCCTCACCTACATGTAAACTTGGCATTGTAAAAGATCTAGGCTAGCTCATTTGTGCAGTATAATGCGTTCTATAAAAAGGAACATCAATGAATAATTGCGATGACATTACTGTCAAATGTTATGTGTCAAATGTTGCAAAACATGGCTCTTCATGTGAGTGTGATGAATGAACACTTGACAATGAATTTAAAATGTCTGATCCCAAATGAAGCTTGCATTGTTAAACCTCAGTTTGAAAAATTGACAGAAGAATGTCAACAAAGTGAATGATTTATATTATAATTACATTTGTATTTTGAAGAGGCTATAATTAGAACATAAAAGGGCTCTGCTAATAGAAAATGCAGGCCTGATGCTTCGTTTTTGAAAGGGCAAGGGCACCAAGGCATTTCCTCCTTGGTAAAGGGGAACCTCTATGAGGAAATTGTATATTGCTATAGGAACATTTCAAGGGGCGTCGAGGCAATGACCAGGGGGCAACGGAGGCAATTGCCTCTGTTGCCTCCGTGAAGTATAATGGGCCTGAAACTTACTAAGGCTTATGAAGACATTCAGAGCATACTGATCGAAACGTCTCATTCTTGAACTCTCTGATTCTCTTCAGAATCACCACAACCTATTCTAGAGTTAATTACATTGTGTTTCTCTCAAATCGTAGTTTCTAATTCATTTAGAAGAAGAAAAAGAAGAAACATTTATTCCAAGCCGTGTTAAAAAAAAACATTGTAGTACAACAATGCGTTAGATACAAACAGACAACAAATAGATTAAATTCCACTGTGCAAAGTTTCAAATTCTGTTTTGGAGTCTATTGGAAATTCCAGCCTTAAATCGTAAGGGGTGTTACTGTTACCTTTAAACTAGAGAGGGGTGTCAAAATTCTGTCTGAAGACAATTTGTAGGGCAGATGTTATAACCACATGTCCACTAAGTCTACCCAGAGGCCCTGGACAGTCTTGTGTACAGCAGCAGGTGTCACAGCCGGCTTAATTGATGGCCTTCTGATCTCATTGAGTATAAGTTTCATTATTTATTGATTGTTATTACTGTGCAGATTACTGTGTAGTTCTCCTCATCAATTTGTCCTCGCGGTGGTACAACACTTTTTTAGGGAAATAACACATTCTTCAAACTCCCTATTTTTTCATTCACTTCATGTCGGTAACAATTTATAATTAAATAACTAGTTCTTATACAGCACGTTTTACAAAACCTATCAGTGCGCTTTACATTTGTGCCATGGTCATTTGGGCCAATCCAATAATGTTCCTGTAATCTTTCTCAGCTCCCTGGGGAGTATACAGCTCTGGTGGTGCTCTGAAGGCTTTCACAAACACAATATCAACCTCTATCCTCGCAGGTACCCATTTATACCCCTGGATGATAAAGAAGAGGCAATTGTAAATGTATCTTGCTCAAGGACACAAGTGTCATGACCGGGACTCGAACCCACACCCCGATGACTGAACCACCCAGAACTTGAATTTGATGCGCCAAACCGCTTGGCCATGACATACCACGATAACTGTTCCCATGTATTACGATTTTGACTCCATTCTTCGCCTCATGAAATAATCAACTTCGTCATAGAGGTACCCTTCTTAAACCAGAAACATTATCACCTCGTAGAGTGCTCTTTTGATTTTTGTCAAGGATGCATTAACAATTATTTTGTACCAAACTGTACCATATTCTCTCGCACTATTCAACCACTTCCCAAAGTTGTCTAAACTGGCTTACAGCGGACGCTTTTTTTCCTGCCCACAACAATTTTAGAGTGCCCTCAGTTATTTGCAGTCAGTCAGATGAATGACATGAACATCCACCCAGACATTCCATTGTGTAGCGTGCGCAGGCATACTTATCATGCTATGCTTCGTTTCCCCTTTACAAAAAGGGACAGAAGGTACTCCAATTTGTGCTCGTAATCTCCCCTTTTCCCACGTATATTGTGTAATACCCGATTCCAGCTCTTTGTCCTTTTGTTCTATAAATGTGGCACACAAGTATGGACATGCTGCCACCATTGTACAGCTCAACAGGAGACAAGTCTGAGCATTCGATGATTCTAGCATAACATGGCAGATTATCGGCCTTGGCTTACAGCCTAAGATTTGTGATTCCCTGTGATCGCATACTCAAATTTCTTACAAGAGAACAACAAATCTAAGCATATGAGAACCTTTGTAATATTTCCTTTGTCAAGTCAGGGTTTCATTGTAGCAACATTATTTTCAAAGGAAAACGATTTCTCCGGAAGCTCTAAAAAGTTCAAAAAATAATATCGAGCAGAGGCACAGACAATTTTTTTGAATTGCCAACCCGAAGTGGTTAAAGGGGAAATGAATTTTCATGTATCTTAATCGCTTTAAGCTGACCTATCAAATGTTTTCTTACATTAAGTCTTTACATGTAATTATTTTGTTCAGTGATTTAGTGAAGCACTAAATAAGTACACATTGTCTTGTTAGGAATGATAAACAAAGATGACTCTTTAGCTTGGACTACAGACCCCTTGCATTGACATCACCAGTGGTTACTGTCTGACCACGGTCTGCTTGTTTGAAGTCTTATTGCATGCAGCCAGCGGCGGCACCAGACCTGTTAATCTGGGGGGGGGCGCAAGAGGGGGGCAAACTTAAATTTAGGGGGGGCAAACAAAAATCTATAATGTACTGTATAAGCCTACAATTCACTCTAGAAATAAGATTTTGCACTGTGTGAATGTGACGTGTTGTGCGAACTGCGTGTACAACGGCTGCTTGCAGTTTTGGGCAGACAATGCATTTCTATTTATAGCAAGTTTCCAAGCTTGTACAGATAAATAAATCCACAATTTATTAACATTGCCGGAGATGGAAAGTGTATTGGGCTTTTTTGATGGTGCCAGCTAATTATGATGGATGAAATGAGTTTATTATTTACAGCGCAAACAACATTGTAACAAATTGGGTGCAATGGTTTGGGATTAAACTCAATTTCCGCCATCGGGGAAAAAACTGGGGGGGGGGGGCAAACTGGGGGGGCAAACTTGGGGGGCAAACAAAATTAACTGGGGGGGGGGGGCATTTTCCCCCTTGCCCCTCTTGCGCCGTTGCTGATTGCATGTAATTGTATTGTGAGCGTGTAAATGCACACACGTTGCTTCAAATGCTTGCCACAAAGTAACACGTGGGGAAACTCACTCCCAAAATGGCGCAACCGAGATTGATTGTGGTCCAGCAATTGGCCAAATAGGCTACACGGTTATCAATTTGTTGGATATAAGAAGTAACTATAAATAGTAAACTTGCGGGTACAATGCGGGTACAATCATGCGTAAAATCTCTTTTGGAAGAGTGTCGGCTCTGAAAAGAGCTGTTGTGGTCTTGAGGTTTCCGACAGTATACTCTGCTCGTCTTCAACTCACCAACTTCACACTACAGAAGCTTTTTTTAAATACCTATAATATTGAAGCACAATACTATGAGCTCTGGATTGCATACACACTATATAGGTTAACATCACAGCCACAGCACACACCTTGCACAAGGATTTCCTGTCAAACACAGGAACTCGTTCCTTTCCTGTCCTGTCCATCGTCTTTTTCATTTCAATTTCCACAATAAAAGGGAAGAACACTCTACTTCGTTTTTGCTTCTGGAATAAGTACATGATAGGTAACTACAATGAAGAAGTTGATTTATTTCAATCTGAAGGCTTAGGATTATGAAGTTCACAGCAGTGCCATCACTCCTGCAGAGAAATATTTCCATCTGAAATACTTCAGAGTCAAGGTTGTAGCAATGGAAGACACCTTTAAATTACCCTAGTAGTACGGCAGGTAGGTGATTGGATTGTGCCTTTGATGATACAAGCATGGAGATTGGCACACAGTCAGAGTATGTCATCGGTAAGATATTTGGCTATAGGGCCCATCACAGATTTGTCCTTTGAAAAAATATAGGTAGGGTAACAAGCAATGGCAGCCATTTTGAAATTTTTGGAAATTGCTTGTTATTCTATCTGTATTTTTTTCAGGATTATGAAGTTCACAGCAGTGCCATCATTCCTGCAGAGAAATATTTCCATCTGAAATACTGTCAGAGTCATTGTATTTTTTTCAATGGACAAATCTGCGATGGCCCTTCTCTGCGTGGCATTCTCTGACTGTGTGCCATATTACATGCTTGTATCATCAAAGGCACAAATCTGCCAAATATTTCCTCCATCTTCCCCACTATTGCTTATTCTGATTGCCGCAATCAAATTGATCCCTACATGAACGTGCTCAAAATCCTATGTGTTCACCAAAGTGGACCACCTGATGTTAACATTGTGCGGTGTTTTTATCAAAAACTAGAAGATTCAAATTCATTTTCTCTTTCAAAATTGATGATGTGAAATACGATTAAGTTCTTAGTTCTGAGAGTTTACAGCAGGCCTGATTCTTCATGGAGGCAACAGAGGCAAACGCCACTAACTCTGGTCATTGCCTTGGTGCCCCTTGAAATGTTCCAATAGAACTTTACAATTTCCTCATACAAGAGGCGCCTTTACAAAAGAGGAAACGTCTTGGTGCCCTTGCCATTTCAAGAACAAAGCATTAGGCCATAAAGCTGAGAATGATGTGATGTAATGAGATGTAGAAGGGTTACATTCCTAACACTTGGTTTTATTAAAAGCGTACAACATATCATCACCAACGCCCTGAAGTGAAACACACCTACCAAACTAGACAGTCGGAAAAACAGGGTCTAAAATTGAACGCTTTCCAAAATGTTAGTGTTTCAAGTAGTTTTTTTATAGTGGAAACTTGTTGCTTTGAACTTGATAAATATAATGTTTTTGTGTGTTTTAAATCCTAAATTATTGAGCAATAAAGTAAGAAAGGTTTGTGGTCATTTTGAAACCAAAATAAAGGCAAAACAGTAGCCATGAAGTGACACATTCCAATATATTACAACATTACATACATGATGTGTCAGTTTGTAAAAAACAGAGGTGTGCGCACCACACACAAGGTTTGTGTTAGTTTGTGAAAACCTTTTTTTTTCCAAATTTAAGCTCGGTGCGCACCGCACCGTGCATTTCAATGATAAATACAACTTGTGTGTCAGTTCGTGAAAAAACAAAAATTGTCACTTGTATTGATTGATACAATCCCCATGCATGTATTGCTTGGAGTCAACAAATTGCTGACAAGAACTTACCACAGGTTGCTGTAAAGGATCATCATACCTTTTAAGTACCTGTACAATAATGTTCATAATCATCAAAGCAGAACTAATGGACCCGTTACTATAATTGTGAGGATATAGGCTCAATTTATTTTGTGACTTCATCATGATAGTTTGGATGTTGTCTTGAAATATGCAAATTGCACATTGATCCTGGGATTGCTCCCAAACCTCAGATTGAAGCCATTGTGGTAAGAGCTGCATGTTTAGATAATAGAGGGCAAGGACAGAAGCCTGGTTCACGCTTGCGAAAATTGAGCTGAATTTCCTTGTGTCACCATGGGAACACGTCGTACGGTGGTTGTTTGTGTCACGAAAATTCATGTTTACTTTCTTGTGAAGTAAGAACAGGGCTTAAAGCAGAGGATACGTTTTGGTAATTACTCAAGAAGTACAATACCACAAATACTTACTTGGTAAGGAGCTGCTGATAGTATAAAACATTGTGAGAAACAGTGTAATTTTTGTCCAAAAGCTTTTTTGTCCAAAAGATTTGTTGTTATAAAGATGGTAATGGTAGTAAGAATTATTTTGTCTGAAGGGCTCCCGTGATTAGGCATCAATACAAGTATATCAACAAATTTGAATGGCTAAAGGTTGCCTAAAGGTAAACTTTGGAGATTCCAGTTTCTGTGTCCGTTTGTGAATACTGCAGCCAGAGATGTGGTTGATACTCGCTGTTTTGATGAAAATACCGCGACAGTTTTTTCCTGTTTTCTCAACAAGTAGACATTGTATTCAACTGACACTTGTTTTTCTTTGCTCAGAATCCTACTTCCAGGTTAGTTTTTTTTCTCTCAGAAAGTGTTACACTGACCTTCAAGTAAAAAATGCCTGTGTTAGATACCCTTTGAAAACAATTATCAACAACTTGCTTTTGCATTTGCTTGGCTCAAGTTATTTGTACAGATTTACAACAATTCAGAGCATTTTCGCGAAGCTGTCTTTGTTGGTACAAATTGATGTATTGAAATGTTTACCATCACTCAGAAAGCGCAGGGGAGGAATATCAAATAATTTGACAAACATCTGTGGATGCTTAGAGTCTAGGCCTATCCCTTGAGGCAAGTGAAGGGTCTCTAACAGCTTCCTCCGTGCAATAATATTCTAACAAGCACAGTGGAGTATATAGTTACCATGACAACGTATCAATGGTGAAGGTCACATCATATGTGGGGAAACCTTTGAAGGTATAGACTACTAGAGTTGACCGAGTAGCTTCCCAGTCACAGCATTGAGCACTTTATGTCTGCAAAAGCGCCAAATCCCAACAACTTAGTTTCAATTTCCAGTCAACAAGCGCAAGAAATCTGCCTCAAAGAAAAACCTTCATGGGTAAAATTTGCGCAAAGGATTAAGGGGTTGTGTTCCATGCATGCTGGTTTTATCCAAGAGCTTTAACTTGTGGGTCAGCTTAGAGGACTAATTTATTTTTTGCGAGTCTATGCGATTTAACATGATTTCTTTGGTTGTGAGCTACAAGATGATAGGCTAATACCAGGAGTAGATGCTCTCTAGACTCTAGTCACTGACCCCACCTTTTGTTATTGGATTTATTCACCCGTTACTTTCTTATATATATATACATGTACTTGGCTTGTCCCCTTCATTGCATCTGATGAAGTAGTTGTTTCTACAAAAGCTCATGCGTTTTTTAATGGTATTAGTTATTCTTGAAGTGCTACCACTATCCTCCTTGTTTTAAGATGATAAAACACAGTTCTTTTATTATAAGATATCACACAAGCGCGAGTGGAATACAGAAAAATATAGCGCGTCTGCGTCCCATATCCAACGAGGCCCTTTCCTACAAGTCTTGAGAAATATTTCTGTCTGAAATGCTGTCGTGTCTGAGAAAATTGTCCTCCGACACTCAGCTCATTATTTGAATTAGCCAAATTTAATCATCTTTTTAAAATGAATGTGTATTGGTGGAGTGATTTAACACACTGGACTCAAGTTCTGGTGTTTTAGGTCGGCAGGTGTGGGTTCAAGTCCCGTTGACACCCGTGTCCTTCAGCGAGACACTTAACCATTATTGCTTCATCCTTCGGATGTGACATTTAGCTGTAGGTCCCGAGCGATGTGTAATGTACATAAAAGAATCCAGTGACACTTATCGCTAAGAGAAGGGGTTTGCCCTGGTGTTTCTGGCAGTGGCTGCAAGGTGCTACATAATTGGGCCTTATAATTAAACAAACATTGAATCCTGTCTTAAAGGAACATTACAGAATTGGTAAGAAAAAAACTTGTAAAATATACTTTTTGATCACAGATTTACATAAAACTTACATGGTCTAATGATGATGATAGTAATGAGAGAAATGAATAAACCAATTTTCCGATTGGTGTTTATCGCTCAGTAAGCGTTTTATTCATTTTTTAAAACTATATGATTTCATGCAATTGTGTAATCGGTTTTTCACTATTTTCTCGTGACCCAGATGGCCGATCGATCTCAGACTTCTACAGGTTTGTCAGTTTATGTATATGGTGGATTACATAAAGTGCTAACACTGCTAGCAACTGTTTTGTTAGCAAAAACCAATTCTGTAATGTTCCTTCAATAATAATAAGTGCTGTGAGACGCCCCTGCATAAAGTGCAATATGTGCACAACATTTAAGTCAAAGCATCAACCATGATTAGGTAAATTATCAAAAGTGTCACCCAAAGATTCACAGGTTTCTTGGCTAGAGTTTGTTAAAAACCTCATGGATTGGTATAACTTTGTTTTTTTCCCCTTAAAAGCAATACATATAGTACAAGGAAGGTATGATATTAGTTTTTGGAAGCATGTGAACAATGGTGCTGATTTGAGTTGTCAACTTGGACTTGACTAAAATGGCTTGAGACTTGATTTGGGACTCAGCATCTAGGACTTGGTACTTACTTGAAATTTGTTATCAAATTGTTCGGAAAGATCAGTTGGTTTGACCAATTAGTTTTGAAAAACAGAGTTTGAAATAGATTAACAAAAACACAGTTTGTTTATTCCGATAGAGCTTTAGAACAACTATGAAAGTTGAGTTCCCATCAGAAAGTCAAATATTTGAGAATGGAAATTGTACTTGACTTTATACCTTGCTTCATTTTGAGAAACTTCTCAGAAATGTTGTACTATTTTTAAAACATATTTTGGGAGATAAATTAGGACCAGATTGTAACTTATTTTTTTAGTATGATTTTTTTAGTGAATTTCACCCGAATGGTTTTGTTCAATGTGTCAAAAAAAAGTTTTTAACTTGCTTTTAAGATTTTTGTAGTGAACATTTTAATTAAAGTTTGCCGAAATTTGGACATCAGAACACCAGCCGTCAACCTATGGTCATAAACATGCTCAAGTGAATAGCATAAATTTCAAACCCTTTGACAGTCTTGAGCAGACGGTCGTTTGTTACGTAGCTCTCAGATGTGCAATATCTTCTTTTGGGGGCCTTGACAAACACTTCTTCATCTTTCAGAATAATCGTCTCCTGCCTGACCCCCCCCCCCCCCCCCGACAGTCGACCATTGTTAACTTATTGTACTACCGGCACCTGCTTGGGCAATGTACTCTAAACTTAAACTCTGGATGTGATTGATGTTTGAAGTACATTTCAGTGCAGGGTTGAGTCACTCATTTTCAAAACGTTGCCCTTTTCCCAGTTCATCGGAAGCAATTCACAAGAAACTTAATCGGGGAGAGACTTCACACGCTAAAGATGTATGGCATTGGGTTACCTTTCAGAAGCATTTCATACTTCCCTATTCTTTTCTGTTCTAACAAAGTTATCAGACTTGTACAGGATTGGTGGATGATTTAATGCATACCCTAAGTTTTTGAAAATCATAAGAATACAGGTAGAACACTACCATTGGTCATTTTTACTGCATGCACAGGAGAATGACAGTGACTTCAACTAAGTAATCTACTCTTACAACAAATAAATTTTAGAAACGGCTGGAAAACAACAAAATTTGAATGAATAATTATACATTATTATAATTACTTCGCAAAAGAGGCTGTCTTCGGTGGCCTTTCGCGAGGCTGTTATTACGGGGTTGCGAGTGGGGGTCACAAAGCGCTTGACCTAGTCAAAAACAAAGACACAAACAGATATTTATGACGGAAAACAGGAGTATATTTCCGTATGTTGTGACCTGTTGTCGAGTACAATCTGTTTGATGTAATAAAATCAATGGTGTTCTTTGAAAAAAATTGTGTATTTAATGGTGATGTTATTATTGGAATGTTATTGTTTGGATAACGTAAAGTACGTGTGATGCTCATGAAGTATCATGAGGAAAAAGGTGCATGATGAAGACTAGGAAAATTCTTGTACAGGTTTTTGTTAATAAAAATGAATGTAAAATTGCTATAAAATGGGAATGATTGTTTTGCAAAATTCAAATTTTGTGAGAATGTTTTCAGGAACTTTAAGGTATTTCAGAAACTTAATTCAGCGCCGGCTACAAAATCTTATTTGATCCCTTCAATGGAGAGGTATAGGGGTGGCAGTCAGGCCAGCAACTATGATCAAACTATCATTATGTGTTTACCAAACAAAAGTATTAAGGTTTGGTTGATTTATTGGGGAATTACTGAAAGAGTTTGCGATCAATTGGTACAATATATAGCTTTGGAGGTGTCCATTTTGTTACAGGCTGGCAAGAGCAGAGCTGTTCAAATTGTAGTGCATGATTTGTTTATCCAGTGAAGTACAACAAAACATAATTACTATAATTATTTGCGTACATTGTTATTGGAAATTTAGTACAGATCTTTGTTTAATAAATCTGTCTTGGACCGTGAGCTTCTTCCTCAGCAAGCTGTTTATGACTATAGCTCCCCGGTATGACCATGACATGCTTGCATGGATGGGCTTCTTCCTCAGCAAGCTGTTACGACTATAGCTCCCCAGTATGACCATGACATGCTTGCATGGGGCTGCTACCAGGTTGGAGGGCGGCCAAGTTCACGGGTGGGCAGATTTGCTGCCGCGTTTTGGTGCCTCACATAAATGCAAAGAAATTGTTAGTGGCCGGATTCATGGCCAGGTTTTCGTGCCTCAAGTCAATGTTTCGGTTGCAACACAGCCTCTTGCAATAATTTTGTTTTGTTTACAAAAAATCAACATTTTGAAAAGAGAGCGAAAAGAAAAAATTGTATCCCCTTAGAATGATCAACCATCTGAAAGAAAGCCGTACAGAAGTCTTGGAGCTTTTCTGTAACAAACGGACGCAATACTCAGATTGGTGTATAGATTCATTCAATCTCAACAAATATAAAACAGGACAAATTACAGTGCAACAGTGAGGCAGGAAGAAAGGGAAAAATAAAGAAAAGAAAAGTTGCAAGAAAACTTAATTTTAGTGCCTTACAAGCCAAGTCTAATCTATCTAGGGATTACTACTAGTCAAAAGATATACGGACAAAACATGAGTTTTGTAAGAAAGAAAAAAAAAAAGGTCTGAATTGCTGATCTTAGAGAGAGACAAAGAGTGAACACGATGCCTGAGAAACTGTAGCTGTAGCAGTAAACCTTAAACAATGAAAACTAACACAGTTGATTTGGTAATTGCACACTTCTCATCTCTCGAGAATGAATGACTTTTCTTCTCATTGCCTCCAGGAATGCTCTGTCGCAGAGGAGATTGAACCTCAAGTTGGCGGGCCCGCCAACACCGTCCAAGAAACTCTCAGCCCCTCAGACATCTCATGCTCTCTGACTTCAACAACTTAAACCCTTCCGTCATGAACCGCTCAAGGGGTACAAGCCTGAGACGGCAGTTTTACCAGATGGGGCAGGTGAGGGGCGACATCATCAGTTTCGGCTCCCTGGAGGACTTCTTCAGAGAGAGGGGGAACACGATGGACCACGCCGGCTGGTCGCTGCACCACCTGCAGCAGAAGTTCCATGCCATGGGCATTGAGGATTTATATGACAAGTACTGTGCCCAGATGAGACAGTCGTTGGTGTGTGTTATGTGCGTACTAGGCATCCTCTATGGAATCGCACTCGTTGTGCTGTTTTTCATGTACGAACAGGTGGGTAACACTGATCCCTTGTTTGCCAAATGTAGCGTAACTTTTTGTAAAGAAAAAGGCCAATTTGTTTAAAGACCAGCTTCAGCTTGAAAAAAAAAACTGCAACAAGTGATCTGAAATTCAAGGTAAATTTGAGTTCACATGAGAGTAAACAGATTTCAATTGTACAAAAACATTCAATTTGAGCACCCTTCTCCAGTGCTTTGCAGAAAGATTCGGGAAAAGCCCAGATGTTACGTCAATTGTAGGAGCTCCATTTTGTAAAGCCACTTTGTTGAAATAACAACGCACCATCCCACAGATGACACCAGAGTATAGTGTCATTTCGACTCATGCTGTTGACAGCAGAAGTGTAGCTAGCTTTTCAAACATTGAGGTTGGGGCCTAATGTTTTATTGATAATTACAAAAAATCCAGAAGTGTAAAAATATCAAAGTTATAATTAAAACAAACACATTGTAGACAAGTTTAAATAGCATTCCTGCATTCAAAAAATGCTCACTCAAGTAGCTGTTTTAAAAACAAATGAGCTTCATATTTCAATGTTACACATACTGAGTAAATTGAATCACTGCTGAATGTTTAAATTAGGGACAGGCGAAAGGGTTAAGTAAAATATATTGGAATTTTAAACAACTCTAATAATTAAAAATAATCATCATCATATTGGCCTACATTGGGTATCATCAGGCTGCATGCATTTAGCCGGATTAGTTGCTGATCAAATGTGCAATGCATCAGTAGAAACTTCACAGGTGTATTGTACACCCTAAAGCCCGGCTCATACTTCACGCGTAAGCGAATGCGAAGCGAATAATGTGACGCAAACAATCAAGTACGCGCTGTTTGCCAATTTTTCCAATTGTGGCGCAAGGAAATTCGCCTCGCTTTAGCAATTCCAGTGAAGTATGAACCGGGCCTAGCAGGGCACAGAGCCAAACAGAGAGATTCTGTTTCACCGTTCTTGCTTGCTAGACTGGCATATTCCTTTATTCCTTTGTAGGGAATCCTGCATTAGTTACCTACAATGTATTGATAATCTGATCAGAATTCATCTTTGGCCTCCCAAATCAAGCAGAAAGTAAATTCTGATAGAATGTCATGGTATATGCTCAGAAGGTCTCTCAGTCCGATTCTTTCTATTTTACCTTTTACTTTGCCGTATCCTCTTATCCATGCACTATATCTGTTCCAAAGTACAGCTAGGTGTTCTTTTAAATTTCGCTGGGGGATGTTTCTCAGGGATTGCTCTTCAGAGGGGAAGGGGCCATGTTTTCCTTTTTTAAGGGCAGTACATATTTAGGGATTTTTCTACATTTTATTAAAAAAATATTGATATTTTATTAATTATCATCATTATTATTATTTTAGTATTTTATTATTATATTTATTTATTTATTTATTATTTATTATTATTATTTGTTATATTTATTATATTATTATTATTATATTATTATTTTTTTTTTTTGGGGGGGGGCACCGGGGAAACCGGAAAATTTGGGGTGAGGGGGCACATGCCCCGAGATGCCCCCAGGCCTCCAATAATTGTGTGATAACTAAGAACGTATCTTGGTCATGCAATGTGTCTCTTTGTGAAAGCTCGGCGAGCGGGGGCAAAAGCACAAATCTAGGTGCTTTTGATTGTGTTGTTTAAAGTCTCATTTGGGGGGGGGGTGCAAGGGTTCTGAGCCCCCCCTGGTTACACCATTGCGCTTCATGTAAAACCATAAACCATCCATTCCACAATTATCACGATGTTTCTTGGAAAAGTTAGACAATCTTTTCACAACAACAAAAGTGTAAATGAAAAACAAGTCACCCCTCATCATGAGAGTGTAATGATAAGAACACGGAGTACCGGGCAGGCTCGGCTGTCAATAAACTAACAAACACAGAGACAGTCTCTAACCACAAGTCTAACCTTCACCAAAACCAATGCATCATTTTCTGACACCTGTCCGCACGCATCATTTCACATTTCCATTTCATCTGATCAGAACCACCCCTTTCTATTAGACCACCAGTCGTCATTTCAACAACCTCATACGCTCACAGTCACACAGACTTCCCCTCAATACACAGTTTCATGTCATGATGTCCTTATTTTCCATTTGAAATGATTAAATTTCCGGTTATAACGTGAGGGTCTTTCTAAGGTGGCGTTTTCGTCTAGATTATTGAGCAACAACAGTAAACATGAGTAACCTTGCAGGTGCAAGACGTGTTCAGTGAAGATGGTGTCCCATTTTCCTTCTAGGTTAAAGAGAAAGTTGAAACTTTGTAGAACATCCCTGCGGCTTGTTGAAACAGTTAATAAAATCAATCTTCAAAGGACTGTACTATTTCCTTTTTTCATTTGTGATTTCAAAGTGACATGGTTGGCATAGTGGTTGATATCTTTTCCTGCATTTCATATGTGTAGACTCTAGTTCCAATTCCATCTGAATGTAGAGCCTGTCATGATGTGGATTTAACTTCTGTCTCTGCCCGATTACGTCGGTTTTCCTCCTGCATCTAAAACTGACTCTGTCTCCACTATCTTCTCTTCCTTGGTTTTGTCAAACTTTCGGGTTATAGCACAGATCCATGGTTTCATTACCAGAAGTAAATATTAGTAACAAATAATACTTGCATGACCTGTGTGTGACATCACAGCTAACTTGACCTGCATTCTAAAGCTTTGTGGCCGCATCCATGTTTGTGTACAAACCTATGTAAAAGCTTGAAATTTTGGTTGGTAACAGCTCAAAATCAGTGTCCACATTTTGTGTGATTCAACATATGCATGAACAAACAAACCTCTGAAAGTTTGAGCTCAATTGGTCATCAAGGTCACAAGAAAATAGTGAAAAGAGACCTTATGTGTTTTCTGTTTTTTCAAACATCAAGTTTTTATCATGCGTGATAAAAACTATTATTTTACTCAGAAACGATAGCATTTTAGGCAGAAATATTTTAATAAACCCTTTCTACCATTACGTACTTCAAATCATGTAAGTTATTTGTGAATCTGTGAACATTTGTGTTTTTTGATCTTACCGATAGTGTACAGGGCCTTTAACGTGTCCAAATGTTTGAAAACACTTGAGACTTGCACAGTCCTTCCTATGTGCTTATCAGTGCTTTTATTGTTTCTGTGTGTTATAGAATCTATTAAGTGATCGCATAATCAGTAAATGTGCATACTTTTGTGCCCGTAACACAAACCCGCGTATATGCAGGTGTGTCAGTTTCAACCCGAACTTAAGTTCTATGAAAAGCATTTGTGTTCCTCAATCATGAGCATGCCTCAAACATGTCTGCATCCAGGAGGCTTAAAAAAATGGCTGTGTGTGGAATCTTGAGTTTAGCGGTCTATAGTCAATACAAACAGCTCTCTGCATCGTAGTGACTTACAAGAAGAGTACTCTTAAGCTTGCACCAGGGTTGGGAGACGCGAATGTCTGCACAGAAAGTTCCGACTTGACGTCACACAGTGTAAAGTCAGTTACCTTTACGGGCGAATCAATCATTGTGTTAATGCAGAACTATGCGCTCTGAGTAAATACTACGTGTGGCACGCCAGAGTTTGATCAAATCCCTTGCATGATTGGTCAGTGAACCAGTAGGCCGCATAAAAAAAGTTAGATCGCTGGACGCAGCCCAAAGCCAAAACCCAAGATAGCGTCTTGCGGGAACTATCTCTAAGAATACTCAATTTACTCTATAAATTCTGATTAACATCATTTACTCGAACGTAACAGTTGGAGAATAACATTTGAGATGTCCTCCGGTTTCCTCAGTGAAAACTGATACAATTCAAAACTGTGCAAGACTGTATACAGTTTCTGCACTCTTTGTTATGAGTCGCATCTACACTGCTAAAAATGGTATTCTTGAAATAAGACTATAAACCTTATTTAACACGATGACTGCCGTTCATTATATTCGTAGTGCATTCCCATTTGCCAAGTGTGGTGCGCATGCGCGCATACCAAATAGGTACTGTACAAAAAAAAAAAAATTAGCATGCTCATTCTAAGGTCGATGTCCTCACCACTGCCAGGAAGCGTATGTGTTGCATGCTCAGTGATGCCAGGGTATTTAAATAACAATACAAGCCCTTTCATTCACTGTGAGTAGTGGCAGATTCTGCTAACCTGCTAGTACGAATATACTAGTAGGCGGCAGTCAACCTGTTAAGAAAAAAATTCTTGAGTCACTCCCTGAATTTTTTTTTCTAGCAATACTTTTGGGGGTGACACAAGAAAAGTTTTCTTCGAGTAAGATTTTTTCTTATTTCAAGAATACAATTTTCAGCAGCGTGTAGTTCTTGTGAAGTTTCATTCCAACAAAAAATGGCAATGCATGGAAGCCCTAAAAGTTTATAAGAAAATGGAAGAATTTATAACATTTTTTTTAGGATTGGTCTTTTTAAAACTAGAGTATTGGAATGAGTGTGCATTATTTAAATCAACAATGCACCATTGTATAAAGTGTCCGAAACTGTTGCGAAGCTATCACAGTCTGTTTCTGTTTGCAAAACTCTAAATCTTCGAAAAGAAAATTCTTCATTTTAAATTTTCTCCTGCCGATTTCAAACTAGTTCTTCCAGAATAATAAAAAAAAAATACTCCCTTTTTTAACTTCATTCCAAGTAGGCAATTCTGAATACTTCTTAAAGGCATTCCAAGTAAACTCAAGATGCTCTGAAGAAAGTACACACACCATGCACAAGGAATCAATTTCCTCCTGCGTGTATATAACGCCAAACATCACCACTGTACTATGAGGTCACATGATAAGACGCAGCGGGAGTCAAGACAAGATATTGGGGAATCTATTGACTCGAGTGCCCCAATTATTACCCTGATATGTCTGTGTGCACAGAACTTACATCAGCAGCAGTGGTATCTCCATTTCGGTGCTTGGGTGTTTAGACAGAGTGTGATATTTTGATGGCGATGATATTAACTGACACCTTATAAAAATAAGCCATGGGCTTTTATCATCCACCCACCATACCTCCGCCTCCCCGCTTCCTACAGGCAACTCTTGTCAAATTTCAACACTACTGGTTGTTGCAGTTGGTTTCTAAGTATCATTAACACGCGCCAATGCTGGATGGGTTGTTTTTACAAATCCCGCCCGTGCAAAACAACCATACACTATTGTTTAATTTCCTCGGGTAAGACGGGATCACGTTATCAAACTTTTCTGAATTGACGACTTTCTTTATTTGTTCAATCCAATTATATCCAAAGTAAATGAGTGGAATATCTCCAGGCAGTGTTTCGCTTGGATGTTTGATGACGCACGAGTTACTTGTAGCTTTATGAGGGAGCTTTGCATTCTTTGCGATAAAGAGGTTTTTTTTCAAAATGTTGAAACAGTATTTTTTTTCCTTTGTGCTTTGCAGCTCAATCAAGTTTTGGTTGAGTGCAATTCCCAACTGTTACGATAAACTAACACAGAGTTCCTTTTAAGAAAGCGTGTTGTCAAACTTATTTTTTTCATAGGTGTGAGTATAGATGGATCGCAATACGTGTCATTGACCGCCATATTTGATGTAAAACGATGGAAAAGTGCACGCGTGTACGCGCTACGCACGACTCTCAGCCAATGACAGCTCTTCACGCGTGCACAATTCATCAATGATGGCGGCCGATGACGCGTATTGCAATCCATCTGTAGAATAATAGAGGTCATGTCAAAATCTTCCCCAGCAGTTTACCAGAAAGCATCATTTGTAGAAGAATTCACTGGCCTAGCTTTTAGGGGAAGTTGGCGGGAGGTGGGCGCTAGGGGTCCATTGATGGGTAAAGTCCATTAAAAAAAAGGGGACCTGTATGACACATCTGTCATATGTTAGTGGCCATTACCTATTATACAAGCTTCGATATTTTGACTGGAGCTTAAAACTTTTTTTCAAAAAAACCTTACAGAGATATAAATAAACCGGTTCTAAATTCATGGTTGAGTCATCATAAATAAAAACACTGTTTTCTGCCTTAGCTATGGCAAGTGTAGTGGTCAAATGGAAAAAATTAATGTTATATCAATTTTGAAAATAAGTACACATGTACGACATTGATTATGTTTGTAGATGGCAATAGTATCATTCACTTTACAACAAATGATAAACCAAACTTCTTTAAAGCTGTGTACTAACTGTTTTTTAGTGTTTTATATTTAAAAGCATATGTGCGTCATAAAACCAAAACTTTCAGAGCTGGAAAATAAAACATTGCCCACACAGTGTATGAAAATTAAAAAAACTTAAATCATTTTTTTTTTCCTTCCCCAAAACCACCAAAGACAAATCAGTCTAGAGAAATTTGTCACAAATTAAACGTAGTCCATGTGAACTACAATTGCCGTGTACAAAACCCTACTGGTGCTTGATCGTGAATTTGATTAGGGTATAATTAGATTTAGGCTCTTAATTAAATAGCTGATGACATTATAGTCGGCTAGGCTCCATAGGACTGTCTCGGATTGTAGAGGATGTTTAGCAAGTATTGAATTAGTAATGATAAACTTTTTGCCCCATTTGGGCCGGATTATCTTCTTATAACCTTTGAACTTTAGGGGGTTTTAAGTAAACGGATTAGGAATAATTAACACTGCTGATGTTTATTTCAACCAGCCAATGTTTAACTGAAGGGTCTACCCCCTCCCCAAACAATCACCAAACAATTTAAAAAATTTTTTTTTAAAGACTATTCAAAATTGAAACAAATGTCGTCACTGTTCTCACAAAGCGACAACTCCTTCAAACATAAAACAAAAATCAGTGAGTTAGTTTTTGCACCAATTCTTGATGCGTTGACTGTTCTTAACATTTTCACCAAGGTTCAGGACCTAAAACTTTATGACACTTTATAGCATGTCACCAGCGAAACACTAGATTTGTCTAATTTGCATTTTCATTAAGTAACGAATCATGATTCACCACTTAATCCATTGAAATAGCGCTGGCACGGTGCCAAACATGCATAGTATGACTTTTGCATACTCACCAAATGACGAATCCCAATAGGCATTGCGTTGTACACAGTGCTCTGCAGGCATGTCTCGTTTTTATTTTATTTTTTCCAAATATAAGATAGGTTAATAACTCAATAAAAAACGGTGGCAAGATCAGATATTGACAGTTCCGTGACTCAAGAAGTCAGCTTTATTTTGGAAGTAAACTCTTAATGAAAAATTAGTGAGCAGTTTGAAAAATAGTTCAACTTTATACGTGATTTTGGCAGAACACAGAATTTTGGCTGTTGGGCATAGTCATCATTTTGTGGAAACGGTGATGATGTATAGGCAAAGTGAAACGTGTAAGAAGGAATATCCATCTTAATTTGTCCTTTATGATTTGTACATGGGCTGGTTAATTACATCTACATAATGGGCTGAGTATCTTTAACCAGTTTGCACTTTTTCCTGTTAACCGTACGAGATTATTTTCAGTACAAAAAGTAACTTTTAGTTTCAGCCATTTATAATTTGTTACATCAATGAAGCATAGTTTAGACACTGATGTAAAGGCGTTTTCTAATAGACATTTACGATTTTAAAAGGTTCATAATTTGTTATGGTCGTGCTTCTGAAGAAAATTCAGACAGTTGCAATGTCTGATCATCAACCCACGCCTGATCAAACAGACGGCATCGCCGGAGAGAGATAAAAGGCCTCATGACAATGCGGGATAATCCGTCTTTACAAAATCTTGGCTGGTATGTGAAAGGAAAAGGTCATTGTTTGCGGTGCATTTTAGCCTGGACCCACCAAACCATGACCCCATGGACTCCGTGAAACAGTTGCCTGCGTACGCGCAATCCACCACAGAGTCTCACCACATGTCTGTTGATATAACCAACGCCAACATGCACAGAAACTCAAATGCCAGTTTGTAAGCCCGCTGCTGTGTGTTGCATAAGACTTTTGCATGTTGTAGACCTTTCTATTGCAACGTCACAGCCCAAGTTTTTGCCAACCAAGGTTGGAAAACTATTTAAAGCCATAAATGCAAAGCAAAATAGTTTGTAACAATGTTACACAAATATTCAAAAATACTGTTGAATTTGTTGGAAACAAAGCAACTAACCTTGGGATGTATTTGTGTTCAATCAAAATTTGCAAAAGTGTTGAAATCGGTCACATTATCTGTTAACACGACTGAATTGTTTGCTAACATATGGCTTTCCATGCCAACCAGCGCGGTTTGTTTATCAACAATGGAAAGGTCTATTGTGTCCTCTGAAGCGAACCGGTGAATACCATCTTGACCTCTGAGCATCCAAGGTCGTTTCATGCAAGCAAACATTTTGTCGGTTTCTTGCATGGACTTGTAATTGAGTTTTGTTCACAAACAATGTTCACACATGCATCAACCATGGCGTCGTGTGTACAAAAGTGACCTTGTCCAGTCCACTTGGCATTTCCTGGCAGGCAAGCTACTACACCGGTCATATTTTGTTTTGTACGTCTGACATATAAATCAATAATTGTAAAAAGTAACAGCTGTACATGCCCCTTTTTTCGTTAAAATTACACGGTCCAGTCTTCTCAAAGTAAGATTTTTTCTTCCATTTGACCATTGAGCTGTGTACAAATCGTTCTTGCGGGAAGTCCGTGCTCTGTGCCCCCATCCCCCCTTTAACCATGATGTCCGCGGTTTCTCAGTCTTCTATTTTAACCAAAGTATCAAAGCTTTAATTTCGAAAAATAAATCTGATACGGAACTCTATTAAAGAACATTCAGGTTGGCTAAGTGGTCTCTTACCATGCGGTTTACCCCCGAGGAGACTGGTTTGAATCTCACTCGGACCAGGGCCTTCCGTGTGGATTGGATTTTCAGTCCCTACCTGATTGCATGGGATTTTCCCCTAACAGGGTTTTCCTCTCACATCAAGTTTTCAAGTTTCTTCAACATCTTCTTCAGGTATCGTCAGGCCTATACGGGATGCAGTGCCGCAAGGCCCTTCTGAGAATTCTTTGTGGTTTCATTATCAGATCAGTTCCTCCTCACAATTTATCAAGAAGTTTTGTAGTTCATGAACCCCTAGCGTACTTTTCTTACAAAGACGCAGCCAGAATTTTGATGATATGTGACGTACATGTAGTTTGCAAAGGTCAAAAGAGATGATGTCAGCGATATCACCTCCCAGTGGTATAACCCAGTGATTAACCAAATTTGATTGACCTAGGTATAATCAGGACTTTAGGTCCACTCAAGTTGACTTGAAACCATTCTTGAGAAAAAATTTGCCTGACACGTAGTCAATTTTGAGAAAATTGTGTTTGATTCTATCTCATTTAACTTAGCTTGCCAAGCAGTTTAACTTCACAGATTTCAGATTTGAAATGGTTTTTACATGTCATTGCTGTTTTCTGTAAAGATCATCTTTCTCATGTAAGCTGTTATTTTTAGTTATGAGTAAAATTACAGGAATCTTGCCATCACAAACAATTTTTATATTGGTTCAAAAAAGATTTTCCTGCCAATTTTTCATTAAACACTTGGATTGAAATTCATCAGATATTTCTTAACGCATAACTTCTTTGGTTCGTTGAAAACCCCAACAAGGAATCTCAGAGGTCTTTATGCATCAGTGTAATATTCTTAACGACAGTTGATCTGTCATTGGTAAGTGCCATTTGCAAAGTAAATGACCAAGTCGAAGGCCTGCTTATTTCCCAGCTGTGGAGGATCTGAGATATTATTTGCAATGTGTCTTAAAAATGCAAAGCATGACCTGCACAAGAATATATATTCAGCATCAGTGAAGGGCTTAAGTCCATATCCACAGGGCACGGCGAACCTGCAATACCTGGATGAACTCCTTGTGTGTTATTCAAAAGTTCCTGTAATCTTATTCCGGAACATGGCTTAAGTCCCAAATTGTGCATCCCTTTCGGCGAACTTTCACACACACAGGCCGACAAACCAGTGGCACGCTTTCTATTATCGAAAAGAAACGCTGCCCTAGTTCTTATCTAACACAGGTGGAATTGAAAAGGATTGATGTTGGCATTTTGTGAGGACAATTTAGGCCAAGTGTAATGAGTTGGGCATCACTCAATGTACTGACTTTGGTTATTATAGCCCTCTGAAGCAAGGCATTACCTGTGATAGTATCGCCATGTGCAAATGACTTTTTTCCCCTTTGTTTTTTGACTTCGTTAACTGCAAACGGGGCGGGCACTTGGTTGATAAAAGTTGGAGGACCAAATGTTTTTTTGAAATGGAATGAGCAAATTAAGTCAGAACACAAAAGTAGCAAAACTTATGATTGAAAATCTTACATAAATTTATTTTTTGATGTGTTCCATAATTGGATATAACGCTTCAAATTAAGGTTTTCCTCATCAAATAAGCGGCAAATTTAAACACTGCATCATTGTATTTCGCCCGAAAGTGAAACCTCCTCAAGACAGGCATTCAATTTCACTTAAGTGCAAGCAAATGTTCTCTCGCATCAGGTCATTATTAAAAAAGATAACCGTTCAATTTAACAATCCACTCAGTCAGTGTTAAAATTCGCAGCAGCTTTTCCCAGAAATCTGTAGTTGTGCGTACTCCACTAATTTGAATGCAGATTTCGTACGGCTATAAATGAACGCCTTACAAGTTTAATTGAAAATAATGCTGTACAAATTTGCCTACCTCTTGACTACTGACGGTTTTAAATGCAGAGGCACGGCAAAATCACTTTGTTACGAATGCATGAGTGTAAAATAGGCTGCTTTTGTGTCTAAAAATTACTGAGAAAACCTGTATTAAAGAGTTGAGTTGAAAAATATATTGTAATTTTTTTCATGATAACATGGAGAACTTGTTAGGAAAGGCAGTACATTTTCATAGAATGTGTCCTTATCATAAACATGTTTAGCCTATTTTTATTTTATTTTATTGTAATTTAATTTTTTTATTTGGGGTGGGGATATTTTTCTGCATTTTATATTTCAGTTTTAAACAAAATAGTTTGTAAGGCTAGTTATTTCTGTCTCTTGCCCTCTAATAAAAGAAAACCATTTTCTTTAATTTTTTTCACTTTTTTTTTTTAGGGTGACTTGCTTTGGCCTCGGCTTAGCCACTTATAATTTCATCTTTGCATTAATTTAACTGGCCCCTATTCTCGGTGAAATTAAATTTCCATATAGGTCACCTTTAAGCCATCTCTGATCCGATATTTTTCTCCCGGCGTCCTTTTTCCAACCAACCGGCTACTAATTTGTCACTTTCTGAGGTATTACACGGTGAGGGAGAGACCCCGGTTATGCCATGCCCATGAGATGAGAAGGCTCTCTTGTATCCATGATGTTGTCAAATATGCCCAAGAACCACCGGCAAGACACTTAGTCCCTGGAGGGGGCGGGGGGGGGGGAGTGGACTCAGTCTAGATCCTACCGAAGTACACGTACATGCAGATACGGGGCTTGTAAGAGATCAGTTGTTGTACGTCTTTTGTCATGTTGCGTTACATTTTTTTTCCCTTCCTTGTTTTGACGTGATTGATAACTGACTAGTATAGAAGGCTTGGGCAGATCATAGTCTGTTGAATTCTAATGAAGACCTACATGTGGTTCTTTGGAATAGTGAATCCGGAGTAGATTTTGCTGTTTTTTCAAAACGTCTGGTGTTGAGACAGTGACATTAATAGAAACCCAGGCAATACATTTAAAGTGTAACCTACAGGATTGGTGAGGAACAAGGAAAATCATTGTTTAATTTTAGTCTGAAAGCTTACTGATTATAAAGTTTAAATGAGAACATTTCTTTTTCTGTGAAATACTTCCCTCTGAAATGAAGTCATATTCTAGAAAACTGTATCTGAAAACCTATTAAATCGCAACAGCTGATATCGGTTCTTATACAACCAAAATTAAGGACAATGTGTTTACATTCTGAAATATTGCATGGTTTTTCACTATTTCCCCCTGACTCACACAATGCATTAAGCCCATATTTTCACAGGTTTGTTATTTCATGTAAATGATTGAGCACACAAAACATGAACACTGTCTGGGACTATTTTGTCAGCTCTACCAATACTGTATGGTACCTTAAGTTTTTGGTTTTCAGTTTATTATGTTTTTTTTTATTTCAAGCACTCAAGGATTAAACAATCAATTTTTATTTCTTGGAAAATGATGATGGTACCCGGTAATGTTTATATAGCACTTCATATGCATTGTTTCTAAGCGCTCATTATTTTGTTATGCAGGTATGTGGAGCTATGTTCGAATTATATGACCTGTTTATTCACATAGCTCCATTGAAATGGTTTACAAAGTGCTGTGGTGCAATTTGCAGCCAACTATACCAGAAAACACCGGTTCGAACCCCTTCTTCTTCTTTTTTGCATTACACAACACAGAGGACCTATGGCTTTGCGTCCCATCCGAAGGCATTTGAAGCAATGGTTAAGTATCTCGCTTCTAGACACAAGTGTCAAGATGAGACCTAAACTCACACTCTGCTGATTAGAAACACCGAGAGTTTGAGTCTAGTGCACTTGACCGCTTGGCCACAACACGCCAATTATTCCCCCCACATTAGAGTAATAAATCCTCACAACAAAGAAGAGAAATCATTGTGTCTTGTTTTGTGACAATCAGCAGATCACAATGTCAGTCAAGAACATTTCCTCGCTCACTCCATTCTCCACTCTCATCAATCATGCTGTGTTGAAAAATCATTATATATTGTTTTCACTGGTTACCAATAGCGTGTGATACAACACCTTTAAGAATCATTTCATGGTCTATTTCCCTTTCTTGTGACACTCCTTAACAACATCGGACATAAACCCTCCTCCATGGGATTCACCTGTTCTAGAGCAACACAATATCCCCAAAGTTACCGTCAGTCTGAGACTGACACAATCCCCCGATGAGGAATTACCTCCCCCATATAATGACCAACTCTGCTCTCGCAATCTGATGCCCACTTGTAAGCTGTGTGCATCGTTGAAGCAGCCCTCGGTTGGTCGTGGAGTAGACGTCTTAAGGAAGCATTTAATGAGCGGACAAAAGGGGCAAGTGAAGAGCTTCCGTCGTTAAGAGGATGATGTTCCAGGTATTGCTTTATCATCAGATATTTTCTCTCTCAGGGTGGCAGCTAAACAACGCTGCAGAGCGTCCTATAATTATCCATATAGGACTCCTGCATTAACTTAGGAGCACACTGCAGTGCAAAATAAAGGATGACATGTGACGCATGTCCACCAATCAAGGATTTACGTGTACGGTGTATTATATAAAATAGTCTACTGGAAGGAATGAAGGATACATACACTCTTAATCCATCCATGTCTGCAAACTGACCTGGGGAAATTTCAATTAATAGGTGCTCATGATTTTGATAAATGGTTACAGATTTTTTGTTTTGTTTGTACATGCTTATTTCTCTTGCTTTATATATGGCAAGAGGAATATTCAAATACTAGCACTACAGATAAAAGTAGTTGCCCAGTGGATTAGCGTCGGCACAACCTTGATTCTAACTAATCTTTCTGAATGAGAATTGTCAAAACCACACCCCAAAACAAAGTGTATTTTGTAACAAAAACTACTACCGAGCTTTGATGGATTTTTTTTTTATTCAGTGTCTGAAATGAAAGTTCATAACTTCTTGAACTTCCTGAACTATATTAAATTTTCAAATTAAATCTTTCATACTAATTTTGTCAAAACTTTTTGGATGATACACCTTTAATTGAAGAGAGAAGGTAAGAGAGAGAGGGATAAAGACCTGCATATCTTGCTCCTGGTTTAATGCCTGAATGCATCAACGATTTCAAACCACCTTAAAAAGCTTCTTACAGTCAAATGCGTTAATGCTACCGCTATTCTTACTCCCTTTGAATCAAGACAAGGTAAACCATTTGTGCCAAAACCTGCTGCCACTTTAAAGTCAAGCTTAAGCAGTGAAATGTGATAATGTCATTTGTATCTTATAAGTAGTTATTCCCTGTTTTTTTTTGAGACGCAGTGCTGTACGTTGCTATAGAAATATACAGTATCTTGACGTCTACGAAAGCACACTAGTCAAAACAACGAGAGCAAAATCCACCACTCCTTCCTGGAATAGATTGATGCATGGTCTACCCAACATGCTTTTAATAGTATCTAAATATATTTATTTGACAGTTGTAGTATTATCCCAGCTGAACAATTTCCCGTTTTGAAATTAGAATAATGTTGTTGTTGCACCTTTACCTCTGTCCTCACATCTCTCCCCGTTTTGAGGTAAATGTAGCTGACCGGTCGTAAAATTGACTCCATCCTTGACCCCTAAGCCTAATCACAGCCAATATTGCTGCATGGTTTAGTTTAAGAATGAGAGCACAGACACCGCATTGTTTGTAGAGTAAGGATTAGCCAGCCAAGAGGAAGATTACAAGTGCTATAAAAACAAAGAGGTACCTTACTGCCAGGAGTTAGAGGATATCTCCTTGGTGGATAAAGGTTGATTTAACCTCAAAATCTTGAGAGAGGATGCATTTTTATTCAGGAGGCATCTGATGATGTATGGATGATGTGTCATGGCTGTTTTTTTTCATACACAAAATATTCAATTTTTAAAAATTTTGTTGAGTTTATAATTGAAAACTATTTAAAATTGAGACTTATGTTATCAAGTGTATCATTTAATCAAGTGAATCTTTTGTATGTCGTGGCTAAGCAGTCGCGGTCTATGCATCAGACTTGGAGTGTGGTTTCCATTCCTGGTAATGACATTTATGTCTCTGAGGAAGGCACTCAGCCATAATTGCTTCTCTTAACCCAGGTGTATAAATGGGAACCTGAGAGGGATGGGTTATTCCCTCAGCGCTAATTTAAGCAGCTTGGGGTTGTATGCTCCCCAGGGAGTCGAGAAAGTTGGAGGAATTAATGGTATAAGTATGCCTGATGAACAGGGATAATAATGTTGGTAAAGTGCCTTGATCCAGGCATGACAAGCAATATAATAAGAACCAAGAATAATTGTTATTATGAGAAAATGGAGCACAGATCAATCATGATTCAACCCCAAAGACATGCTTTGTCCAACAAACGAACTTGATAATTAGGTGGAAACATGTGTCCTGAACAGCATGCAGTACCTATTGACAGTTTCTGACTGGATAACCTACATATGCTGTACAGAACCGGAGTTAATGTCCAAATCACAAAAGAGATTGATGGCTTTTTATGGTAGCTGTGACTAGCACAGAATGGTGGGGGCCGTCTTGTCGCGGGGGGTTCGTGCTTGTATTCCGCGCATTGCTTAGATCGGCTTGATAATCAGCTGTAATTATAGCAACATGCTTTGATCATTAGCAAACGGCTCACCAGCCTTTACACAGTGCTATGTTATTGGCTCAATTTAACTTCGATTAAATCGGCCCAAGTTTGGATTGTATTTTGGCAGAGTCGACTAAATTAAATTTGGCCCTATATTGACATGTGTGAACGAATTTGTTTTGGTTGCAACAGACCATGTGACCTTAAAATTACCTTTGTGAAAGCGTAGGTTGTGACCCAAATGAAGTTTGGGAAGTCAGCGCACTTACACACGCCTACTCGCCACACACGCCATTTTGGGGAGTCAAAATGTACACAAAGGAATTGACTCGCGAAATGGTGGACGCGCATTGTGCGGAGGTGCGTTTTGCAAGAGGTCAATATTATTAAAGGGAGATACAAAACATATTTGACAAATATTATAAGTGATTTTCCAAAATGTCACCATTTCAAGTTGATCCATCTAATAATTACAGATTTACTTACATACATTCAGGGCAGCTCTTTAACTGAGTGGTTTTAGTTCACCAAGGTTTAACGATCTACCCTTTACCTTGAAAATCTGACAGATTATGGTTTTGAAAATATAAGGATTGGAGTTAGTATATTTTTCCAACCCTCACTTTGATAGAGTTAATCAACTGTGATGAGCCTGTGCTTTGGTAATATAAATTTATGATGTCGGCTTCAGCGCTTACACATCGCACACTGTATTATCAACAAGCCAATAGTAAAATACCCGGAGGTTTTATGTGAACAACCTTTTTATTGGTAAATTTGTATAAATTTGTTTACCAGTTGATTGCCTCTGATGTGAACTTCTGACAGCGAATCTCAATGTTTTAAAACGCATCATGTGGAGAAAAGTCAATTTCCCTCCTAGTTTATTACTTGATATTAAGAATAATTTGCGGCTCATCCCTCTTTTGGTTTGGACAATATATACAAAACTATGATTCAAGATTTTAACAAAAAGTCTAGCAGAGGTGCTGTTTGTGATTGCCAGAATGTGACGCATTGCCTTTTTCGTCGTGCAGGAATTAAAATGCAGTGGCTATGTTGGTTGAGCGTGATTGGTTGAATGTCACTCTTCAAACTTATTGCTGTCAGCCCCATCACTAATTGTGAAGGGGGCTGCGATAATTCTCTGTCCCCGGACAAACACGGGAAACCAGATTACCCCGGTCCAATCAGAACATCTGTGCACAAATCCTTTTTAAAATGGCTGCGGTAATTTGATTTTGCACTCAACTGGGGCTTCGCTCAACTGCAACCCTACGCATTCCAGTCCATTAATAGGGCAGTAATTTGTCACAGAACAATTTTAAACTAAGAGTACCGCCTCCAGCGACTCTTATAATAAATACAGGTGGACAAATAGCGTGGGAGTGGACAGCAAATCAGAGTGGGGGTTAGACAAGTACACTTTGGTGTCAGAGGGAGAACAAAGTTGGCCATCCATGAGGCTGATTTCCTCTTATCTCCGCATAATTATGTTTGGAAGATTGGAGCTGAATGTAAGAGCTTGTCATCCCCTGCAGAGGAAAGGGGTACACAATTAGTAATTGATTTTATATTAAATCCTTCACTGGTGCTGGTGAGGTGTACCCAGTTAATAGTTGTCCAGCCCGATTTTACAAATAGAAACTATTATTAACAGAAGCTAAAGGTTTTATCAGAAATTGGTTGATAACAGTGTTCTTTGTTGACAGGTATTGATTTTGTCTGTCCGTTAATTAACTTATAAGAGTGTCCTCACAATCCCTTGTCCGAATTGCTGAGAGGGATGCAAGTCGAAGTAATTATATTTGTTTAAAGGGAATTTATGGTAATTCACATTAAGGATTAAGGGGAAGAATAGACTAACAGTTAGAGGTAGATTGATTTGTTAGGGACATGAAGTTGTTTGTTTTATAATCACACATAGATATAAGCACATGTACAGTGAAGTGCATTGTGGTTTTGTCTGTCTAAAATCATTACAAATACCTATTAAAACATTCACGCTCAAAACCATGTGTACACAATATCAACAAGTACTGCACAAAAATATACGTGTTAGCAAAGTGGTTTGGGGTTGTGGCCCAGCCCTTAGTGAGGGAAGCAAAGAGTTGAACTAGAGCCAACTGCCCCCATGTGCTTTGTGTGTGTTGGATGAGTAAAGTAGAATGTAATACTTTTGTCTAGTTGAGATGCTTGTTGACAGCAAACTATTTAAGTATTTCATTTGTTTTAAATGTTCATCAGAACACGATTTAAAAACACCTCTTATGAGTCCATTGCCACAAAACAATTATGTAAACTTTGATTTTAAATAAGATAAAATTGAAAAATTTTGAGATAGATTTGAATGATGTCCGGTACAATAACTTGCTTTTAGTCACAAGTCACCGCTTAAATTTGAATTCCTCAGACTGTAGAGACAGTTGCTATGTCAAATGTTTTGGGGCAAGTTTTTATATAGCAACCTCCAGATGAGCAAACCCTGGTACCATTGTGCCATGCACATTCATTTAGAATTGGGTATGGGTGTTCACAGTCTCATACGCCACTACGCAAAAGCTTGATCGAACCATGTGACATAGCAACTGTCTCTATAGTCTGAGGAATTTGAATTTAAGAAAATAGAATTAGCTGTTATGGTTTTTGAGGCATTGCATGGTTAGGTATCAATGTATATTCGATTTGCGGTAACACCATGTGTATATCTACTTTGCTGTGTAGATGTTGTTCTTTAGAGAACTTGTCTTGCTACTTTGTTCTACTACCGTGGAGTAGGTTTTCGGAATTCGGGAGACTTCTCAGTTCTGAAAAGAACTGTCCTTCTTATTAACTACTAGAACTAGCTGTTGCAAACTGCTTACCAACAAAAAGTACTTATGGTATAAATGTAAAAAATAGTTAAGGGCCTGACATCTCGACCCTAGAATAGTCTTTTCTTTTTAGTCTGTCTCTTTCACTAATTAATTACCTTTTCTCCCTCTTCCCACCTTTGATTTTGTCTTTTGTGGTTCCAGCCTCTTGTGGTCAAACCAGCCCCTCCCTCTAACCCCAACCCTTTGTCTCCTTCTTCATTGTTCATCTCTTGCTTTTTCTGCCTCTCTCTCTCTCTTCATTTCTTTCCACATGACTGCTTAGCTATTACACCAGTATACCTGTTTATGTATGTTGTCTTGTCATTTAGCCTTTGAGAAAGACTCTGCTAGGGTAGAAATGTCGGGTCATTAACTATTTTCGTTAAATTAACATTTGAGCTCACTAATTTGTTTATTGTTGATCTAATGTTGTCTAGGATATGTGCGCTTTGTAAGAACTCATTATTATAATTTTGGGTTGAACAAAGAAAAATTCACTAGAGTGGTATTTAAACCAACGGCCTACGGAAACATGCCGGTGTACTACCAACTGAGCTATCTAGCCCTAAAGTTGGCGGTTTCCTTTTTTTGTCAATATCTTTGTTTGGGGGTGCCAGTCAGAAGCCATTCAACCGTTAATTAACTGCCGGGTAGCTAGGGATTATACCCAAGTTCACGATACAACCTGGGAAGCGGCAGCCACGGGATCACCTTAAGGGGATGCGACTTTTTCATATCAAATATTTATTTATTAATTATTATTATTTATTATTATTTTTATATTATTATTCTTAAAGGAACATTACAGAATTGGTTTTCGCTAACAAAACAGTTGCTGGCAGTGTAAGCACTTTATGTAATCCACCATATACATAAACTGACAAACCTGTAGAAGTTTGAGATCGATCGGCCATCTGGGTCACGAGAAAATAGTGAAAAAACCGATTACACATTTGCATGAAATCATATAGATTCAACAAATGAATAAAACGCTCACTGAGCGATAAACTCCAATCGGAAAGTTAGTTTATTAATTTCTCATCAAATATGGCATTTCAGACAGAAATATTGCGAGGGTTGTTTTCTACTATCATCATCATTAGACCGTGTAAGTTTTAAGTAAATCTGTGATCAAAAGTATATTTTACAAGTTTGTTTCTTACCAATTCTGTAATGTTCCTTTAAGGGGTAACTTGTGACTAAGAAAGACATTATTCCAGTCGAACTTGCTCGTTGAAATCTTTAAATACACAAATCAGATTAATGTGTGATTTTAATTTCTTGATTTCCATAGGAAGCAGGTGAGGGTTGGCACCGTGCAATCACTCTATTCTTCACCACCTTTGTATTCATCTGCCTCGCAATATGCTCCTACACAGACATCATCTTCCTCAAGTTCTCCCGGGTCATCTCGGTGGTCGTCTGGGTCAACCTCCTCCTGTTTATCTATCTCCTGGTGTCGTTCCATAAAATCTACCAACCCACCAACGAGGTCGGCCTGGTGGTACTAGTGGTGGTGGCGGTGTACACGACGCTGCCGTTGCCGCGCCTCTACGCCGTTATCGCAGGGATTCTAACCTGTCTTCCGCATATCGTTGTTTTGTCTGTCGTTTCAGAGGCCCAGCAGAGTGACACTATATATCAGGTAAGCTTTCAGTATTACAGCTCAGGGCCCAATTTCATAGAGCTGCTTAAGCACAAAAAGTAGCTAAGCAAAACAACATTATGCTTACCAGATTAAGGTTACCACCCAAAACACCATTCCAGATGTACCATTTGTGACTTGTATCCTGCTCATCTTTGCTTAGCAGAAAATCATTTAGCAAAATTTGCTGCTTAGGCATTTTCATGAAATAGGGCCCAGTTCGAAAAAGTGTTGAGAAGTGATAATTGCACACAGAATTGTTCTAAGCCAATGCAAATTGAAACCATTCTACCCGACACCTGCTTTTTAAATCCTGCGAAAAAAAACAACAATAATCCCATAGGTTACTTGGGTTGGATTTGAACCTACATCAACTAAATATATACTCAGAGGCTTAGTACAGAATATCTGGTGTGTGTGTGAGGTTAATTCTAGTTTGTCCCAAGTGCTCTTGTCCTGGATTTTTGCATTAATCTCACATTTCCTGCAGAGCCAAGGTATTGCCAGGAATTAGATTAAATGTGTCGTGGCTGAGCGGATAAGAACACTGGACTCAAGCTCTGGTGTTTCTCATCAGCAGAGTGTGGGTTTGAGTCCCGGTCGTGACACTTGTGTCCTTAAGCAAGACACTTAACCATTATTGCTGCGTCCTTCGGATGGGACGTAAAGCCGTAGGTCCTGTGTGTTGTGTAATGCACGTGAAAGAACCCAGTTACACTTATCGTACAGAGAAGGGGTTTGCCCCAGTGCTCCTGGTTTGATCGGCAGCATATTGCGCCAAAGCACCTTAACATGGTGCTATGTAAAGGAACAGGTCTCATACTTAAAAACGTAGCTCCACATACCTTGCAGGAAAAAAAATACTGAGTGCTTTGAGACGCCAATTGGTATGATAAAGCGCTATATAAGAACTCAGTATTATTATTATTATTATTATTATTAAATGGCGGTGATTGATTGATGTACAATTGATAGTTTTAGGGATATCTTTTAGAGATACCAATTAGATTGGTGAATGTCCCCAACGAGTGACTTTTAAGCTGAAATTGTTATTGGAAAATAAAGCACAACATCATCGACATATTTAAGCAGCAGGCATCATCAGAATTCTCCTGATCCTGAAACATTGAGTTGTTAAACCACCAGTTCTTTTCAGTCTGGCATTCTTCTGAAGACGATCAGAGCATACTGATCGAAACATGAGTTGTTTAACCACCAGTTCTTTTCAGAGCTGAGTCTGGCATTCTTCTGAAGACGATCAGAGCATACTGATAGTAAACGTTGAGTTGTTAAACCACCATTTCTTTTCAGAGCTGAGTCTGGCATTCTCCTGAAGACAATCAGAGCATACTGATCGAAACATTGAGTTGTTAAACCACCAGTTCTTTTCAGAACTGCCACAACTCATATATAGAAAGTTTCCAAAGGTCTCTAGATTCATGAGATTCTTATTAAAACTTGAACATAATGACTCTGATTCTGATGAACTTCTACTCCTCTTTACAAAATGCCCCCAACTACCTTACAGATAAGATAAATCCAAAGCCACAATGTTTGATTTTATCGATTTTGAGATGCTATTTTCCGTCCTCCATTAACCCCTTCAGGCTAGTTCTAACTCCCTCACTTTTTGGGGGCGCAGTACGGTGCATGTATGACTTACCACATATTTATTAATTTGCTTCAAGAAATTTATTCACAAGCGTGTTTTCACCCAGGGCTAGTCAATAATATCTTTACACCATAATGGGGAACCCCAAAAAGTTTTGCAAATATTCATCTGACTTCAAATGTATGGTTTCAAGGCAAGGAGAGGGTTTGCTTTTTTTTTTTTTTTTTCAGTGAGTAATATATTCATACACATGTTATACCTTGGGCTGTACTCGATTAAATCTTTGCCAAAGGAATTTTTAATAATGAAAACTTGTAGAAAATTCTTCTGCAAAATCCAGGAAGAAAATTTTGTTTCATTTCAATTGAGATTCAGTATTAGCCTGAGTGAAATGCTGATATTGCTTTCCTTTTTTCATAATTTTCAAACTTGAAAGCATAAAGCCCTTTCCCTTAAGAAAAGGCAAGTTTTTTTTTGAAAACAAGATTACAATTTTTTTTGTAAGGGCAGGGCTCGGCCTGAACACTAGCCCGGCTTACATTGTTTAGTAAAAAATGCTATGGGCTAGTAAACACCTCTTCTCAACTTGCCCTGTGGGCTACTAAAAACTGTGCAACCTACTTGTTTAAAATGCTCATTTCTGCCTTTTCAGATGTGAATATCTAATGTATAAAATGTGTTAATCGTTATTGAGTGCTTATCATTAAACTGGTTGTGATCGTTAACATTAACACATCAGAACATTACATTTATGGCAAATCCTGTTTGAAATCTGGGCTACTAAAACTTCCTGAGGGCAACGAAATTGCACAGTTTACTGGCCCAGCGTGCTACTTTCAGAAAAGCTTAAGCGCAAGGCCGGAAGGGGCAAGACCAGGTAACAAAGCATCTTCAGTCAAGATGGTACACCAGTGTGTTTTGAGTGAGAAAATATGTTCCAAACCACTGTGGCTTAACAAGCCTCAGACTGACAACATTTCTACTAGAAAAACACAGAGGATTATTTCATATTTTGTGACAGGTTTTGTCACTGCACAATTAAGTGCTTACTTTAATGGCTTGGTTTAGTAAATCTCAGCTAGAGGCATCACAAACTCAGATGTGCATAAACAACAGGGAGTAGCATATTAGACAGACATAAGCCTACTGTGGCTTTTAACTTTTAAATACCTCGATAAACAGATATTGACATTTATTGTCAATATCAACTTGTTTATTATGCACTTTTTTGTAATTTTAATTATTTACTTTTTGGAAACATATTTAAAAAAAAAAGACATACTACAATTTTTCATTATTCATTTTTAATGTATAATATTATGGAAGTATTACTATTTGAAAGTAATGTGCAGGCCATAGAATTATAGAATTATAAATTAAAGGCAGGGTATACTTTTGGTAAAAGACCAGTATCCTCACTTGGTGTGTCCCAACATATGCATAAAATAACACGCCGGTGAAAAATTGGGATCAAGTGGTCATTGAAGTTGCAAGAAAACAATGAAGGAAGAAAAAACCCTGTTGCAGAGAATTGTGTGCTTTCAGATGTCTGAGAAAGGCTTCATGCCTAAAGCCTTTCTCAGATTCAAATTTTTTGATGAAAAATTACCTCTTTCTCTAAAACTACATTACTTCAAAGAGGGTTGTTTCTAACAATGTTTTATAATGTCAACAGCTCTCCAGTGCTCTTTACCAAGTAAGTTTTTATGGTCATTAACTTGTGTAGTCATTACCAAAAGAATACCCTGCTCTAATCATACAAAAGAGTAGTATTTATGAAGACTATCTTATACTGATAAGATTGGATTCTTCTATTTTACTGTTCTCTAAAGGACTCCATTTACATCAAATGTTAAATTGTTGAAACTTGTTAGGCAAGAGGATAATCCAGCTGTTGAACTATTGGAATCCAATGAAAGAGCTATTTAGAAGGAGTTCTGTTTTGTTCTCTAACACAAGCAGGTGTTGCGTGGTGAATTGAACTTGATAATTTTGTAATTGTCTGAAATCTTTCTTGAGATTATCAACCTCTGAGCTCATTGACATCAATTAAAGGAATAGATTGTTGGGACCGATAATTACAAGAGCTAATCATTTGAGAGATTTTTCTTTGTTAGGGAAACAAAAATTGAGGTATTGAATGATGGCTGTATACAATCAGTTCAGTATCACTGGATTTTTTTTGGTTTAAGTTAAAGGTTTTTGCTAACAAAACAGTTGCTGGCATTGTAAGCACTTTATGTAATCCACCATATACATAAACTGACAAACCTGTAGAAGTTTGAGATCAATCGGCCATCTGGGTCACGAGAAAATAGTGAAAAACCGATTACACATTTGCATGAAATCGTATAGATTCAACAAATGAATAAAATGCTCACTGAGCGATAAACTCCAATCGGAAAATTAGTTTATTCATTTCTCATCAAATATGGCATTTCAGACAGAAATATTTCAGGGGATGTTTTCTACTATCATCATCATTAGACCGTGTAAGTTTCATGTAAATCTGTGATCAAAAAGTAAGTTTTTTTCTTACCAATTCTGTAATGTTCCTTTAAACTCACTTACAAACAAAAGTAAACTTCAGAGTGATTGGTATAATGTCAGAACATCATGACCAGGAATATTCCTGATGGCAGGATTGTTTCATCAATCTTATTTTCCCAACTATAAGCTCTCCAGTCAGTACCAAAGCCTATAGCTTGCCGTCAGTTGTGATAAAGAGAGTCTCGAAATCCATCACTGCAACATACTGGAAGATCAAGGGGCTTTTAGTTCAAGGACAAGAGTTAACTGCTGTCCATTTGTCAGCATTATTCATCTTTGTACAATCACACTCATGATGATTCCAATGGTCTGTTTCAAACCTTGGTCTCTGGCTCTGGCTCTGTCTCCAGCTCTGAGCTCTGATGTTGAAGCGCCATTCAAAATGAACACTTCTCCGATATTGATGACGTAGCCCAAGCCAGAGCCCATGCCCAAACCTTGGCTTGGAAAAGGCCCCCTGGTCTATATTTGACAGCAATTGAAGTTGGTGCCATGTTAATTTTAAATGATAAGGCAATGCGATTTTGAATATCAAAAATAAGTTGCCTAACAAATTTTGTGCAACAAAATAATTGCTGCATAGTCTTGAAAAATAATCAATCTTATAACATAAGTCTTGAAGAAGTAAAGATTGGAATGATTTTTCCTTTGAATTATTACTGGTATTTGATCAGAATGAAATGGTTCCATCCTCACACAGTAAGTTTTGAATCACTTTCTTCTTGTGGCTCGTGATGGTTTCATACACCACCAAAACAAAACAAACAGACAAGCAATACAAAAAACTGTGGAAAATTCAATTACCTCTACATGAACAAAAACAGATTAATAAAATGCAAACGGATGATTAAAAACCTTGATTTAAAATGAATATAGCAGTTCATATCAATCAGATATGAAGAATTGTTTTAGGATAGCTTTTAGCAAATAAAAGGCCACGTCGTCGGATGAGCAGCTATACAGCACCAGCGTGGTGGTCACAAGTCTCTTCTTTTGAATGTCACATGACTTCCAATGTGTGTCTTCCCCAAGCACTATTTGTAACACAATTAGTTCATCATCTGCCCATACAATGTGTCAATTGATCTGGCCAACAGTAATTGGATATTGATGAAAAAGTCCACTTTGGAGGTACAGCTGGCCAGGGCCCGGATGCACTGGGCAAGACCCTCCGATATGTCAATGCTAATTGTGGAGATTTGGCCGGGCTTTATTGGGTAACGTGCTGGCAATAAGTTCACGCGTCCAATATCTTTGTTACATGCCGGGAGGAAAAGAGGATATTTCAGGGATACCACGGCTGATAGAAACGGGTTATTTGGAGCAACTATTTATGCGCTTTACAAGAACTTAAGCCCGAGGTTGATTCTTTAATTAAATAGTTCAATAGTTGACATTTAAGGACAGAAATCATTTCCGACAGTCCAGTGGAGATTGAAATCCGAAGCATCCACGGTCAACTTTTATGAAACTCAAGGGCTATCCGTTTTCATTTTGTAATTGTAAAATAACCGGTGTCACAGAGATAATATTAAAGAGATGATAATTGAGTATATATAAAGACCACGGCATCCATACGAAAAAAAAAAAAAAAAAAATGATTTAATACTTCAGTTGTGCTCAATCCATAAAATATTACACTGGCTCAATCGCCCAAAATAGACGCGCAGTAAAAATGTTTATATTTGAAGGCATCTTTAGTGCTTTGTGTTTGTTTGTGAAGCGAAAATAAACCCCTGTTGCCTTTGAAAAGGCGTTTTATTTTTAGACTTCACACCGTTTCCCCCTGTCAGAGCTGTAGAGGGGTTATGAATTATGCCCAGCTATAAAGAAATAAATAAATAAACCAGATGGCTGCGAGAGAAAGGGGGGAGGGGGTTGGGGACGTGGCTTTTTTTATAATCAATGATAAGTGTGCAGTTGGCATGGTAACCAAGGATTTTTATACAGAGATAGAAACATCTGATGTGTGAGGGGGGGGGGGTTGGTGGATGAGGATGCATTCTTTGACAGAGCGATTCAATTGATTGATTGCTGTTGTGTGCAGTTAATTGTTGTTATTTATAAAGGGGAAGGACAGTGGCGGTGTGGAAGAAGAAGAAGATGTTGATGGTGTCCTAATAACCCAGTTGGACGGTGACAGCGATAGTACAACCTCAACCACATCAGGAAGATGTTTAGAGAGCCAGAACAGTCTGTTTTTTTCCTTGTGCTTCTTATGTGTGTTGCCAGGTTTTTTGTTTATGTTTTTTTTGTCGGAGCTGGAGCCCCACTTGAGTTTATGCAAAGGTCCCTAATCACAATTTTACATAATGTGTTAACTGACTATTTTGTTTGTAAATATAAGGGTTAGATTTAATATTTTGATGAAAAAAATAATCTATTTCAAAACGTTTTGGGTAGATTTCTAATAACTTACTTTTGAATTCTTGACAATTATGAACTTACTTGGTATAATCTTGAATAATTTGGGAGTGAACACAGAAAAATTGACTAGAGCAGGATTTGAACCAATTAATGACCTCAAGATTATCGTGCCTGCACTCTACCAACTGAGCTATCTAGCCCTATGTTGGTGTTCTCCCTTTTTTGTCAATATCTTTGTTCGGGGGGGGAGGGGGTGCCAGTCAGAAGCCATACAACCATGAACTGGTCATGTAGCCAGGAATCACACCCAGTCCGTTTCCCTTGTGGTTTCTCACTTGATATTTGATATGATTTTATTGCAAGATATTGTTAAGTTCCAACAAAAGTAGAATATACTACTAAAGTTGTTGACTAGCTCAGAGAAGATTTATCCAAATTGTTTGCACAACCTTTGAATGAACCTAATTTTGACTGAGACAGTTTCTGTATCTTAATCCTATGAAGTCGAAAAGCTTAGCTCGAAGCTTCTAGTCAACAGATTCCACCGTCAGAAGTGACCTATCATGCTCATGATGAAATGCGTCACTTTGGGGTCAGTTTGAGGGCAGTAGAAATAAAAAATAAATGAAGAAAATACATCAGATCTGCCTAGAAGATGCTCAAGGTGCTTCACACAGTTATGATTAAAAGCATGTCCACAAGGAAACAATTAAGAATTACATAAGAAAGTGTAACAATTTGAACAGCCACCACCACCCACCAAAATAAATCAATTAGGGGCTATAACCGAGGAAGCTGCAAGTGGACAGTGCAGTAATGCTTGCAGTGTTTTGATAACGGGCAGTATTAATCAAGCTTGCTCCTTGTGCATCAGAGATGATGGGGATATTGGAATTCAAAGATGACATAAAGTGCCTATTTCCACAATGCATTTGTCACCCTAACAACAGTGATCATCATGGGGAATGCGCGTGCACTTAGTGGAGTACAATGCTGTGTTAGGGGTTAGAATTAGATTATACTGTCTTGTATGTAATAGACTTTCGGCCAGTTGACAATTATCTCTTAATAGAACAGTAGAGGAATCTATCGCAGCACAATGTTTCACAATCGCCAGGGTTTGCCCTGAACCTTTTTTCAGTGACTAGCCGGCGGGACCAGTTAACTTGTCATTACACTAGTCTGTCAGTTGTTTCACTGGTCCATATTTCATATTAGATAGGGATGCTTTTTAACACTGAACTAGCCAGCCGGACCACTTGGAATGAACTTTGACTTTATTTAAGGGACAATGCTTCCAGCGGAAAGTATTATGTAGGCAACTAAATTCTGGTACCTCGATTCTGTACGCAAGCCTCAAAAAGGGGCATGAAAGTTTTGAGCTTTGGTTGGCATTGGGATAGTAGCTGTCCCTCCATCAAAAATGAAGAGACTATTTGCATTTGATGGTGCAGAGGCCGGTTCGTGGTACGTGACTGGAGAGCCGACTAGACTGTTGAATAGAATATGACACTAGTTTAAAGGGAATCTGTCAGAATAATACAGGGCTGGAAACATCTACCATGTCTACTGAACCACTGGCATGTGCCCAGTAATTTTGGAACTTGGCCATTAAGCCGACAGCTGAACAAGTCAGGGCGCAATGTTACATAGTCGGGGCCCAAGTCTTCATAGAAGTGCTGAAGCAGAAAATGATGCTTAACAATGTTCTGCTAATCAAGAATAAGCAGGATACCAGTCATGGTATTCAAATTCTCACAAACTTTACAAGAAATGAACTTTCATATTGAATCCTCCGTGCAAAATTCTCTTGAAAATGTTCTTTTTGATAAGAAAGTATAACTGAAGTAGGCATCTTCTATCAAGTGAGATTAATTCAAACTTCTACAAATCCACAAAGGGAGCTTGCAACTTGACTCTCGATCTTTGTAAATTAAAACTGGAGTTGAAAGTCCCCTTTCAATTTGTGATTATCTTAATAAGTAGCTGAAATTACCCCATGGTCAGAACCAATAAAGTGAAGATTGCACTCTGTGTTGAGTCGACTCTGAGTCTGTAAGTTAATATTGCTGAAGTGACTGAGTCCATGGGGTTGTGTTATTTATTGTATTAGATGCATTTGTTGAGTTCAGGCTGAGTGAACAATGAAAATTGATCTTAGTAATCATTAAGTGTATATAGGAGATGGCAGAATTGCAATCTGCGCTTTCTATTCTAATTACTATTATTTTCTCCTCCAAAGTTGACCTTTTTTTGCAAGTTTACTCATAATGTGTAAAAACTTTCGTTAAAAACTGCCATACTAAACCGGGTCTTGAATTGTGCTCGTACTCTGTGAATTGTTATAAACATTGTCACAGCACTATTGGGGAAAGGAGTAGACTTTGAAACTGATGATCATTAAGTAGTAAGGTTTGCAGTAACGCCGTCGCCATGTTGAAACCAATCTTGGTATTATGGCAAATCTAACTCAATATTATCTCTGCCTTGCAAAAGTTTTAAATCCTATTCATTCAGTGTACTGGACATGGCTGTGTAGTAAACACTTATACTTTGAGCTGAAGGGGAATTATTTATTACTTCAAAGTTGATATATTGAACATTTTATTGCAGATAAATGTGTGTACATTTTGTTTTTGGACAAATAAATTTTTTGAAATGCCAACTAAAAGTTGAGAATAATAGTAATACCGGAGTCTTATCTACCAGTAAAGTTCTCAATTTGCTTTAACAAAGAGAAACATTTTTTAAGACAGGTTTGTGAAAGTTTGAATGATGAGACTGATTTATGCAGCACCATATAAGGGTTTCCAAGGTGCTGCGGCACATTCAGCAGCCACTGCCAGAAACACTGGGGTAAACCCCTTCTCTTAGCAATAAGTGTATTTGGGTTCCTTTCCATGCTTAACACAACACACGGGACCTCTACGGCTTTACGTCCCATCCGAAGGATGAAGCAATAAAGGTTAAGTGTCTTGCTTAAGGACACAAGTGTCAAGACCAGGATTCGAACCCACACCCTGCTGATCAGAAACACCAGAGCTTGAGTCCGTGTGCTTGACTGCTCGGCCACAACATGCCACATACTAACCACATACTAAACTGGGTCTGGAATTGTAGTTGCACTGTTACAATGCGCCGTATTTTTGACCGCGTGAGGGCGCTCTCGAAAACAATTTTATCACTTCCGGGAGTATAACTTATCGTCTGCTCAGCTACCTGTGTACAGTTTAGCATCGGCGTTCTGTCACTTCTGTGCGCAAGAGAGTTTAGTCAGTGCTTCTAGAATCTAAGGTAATGACGGCTCCTTTAAAGGTCTTATTTTCCGTGATGGATATGACGTCTGGTAGTAATGTGTTTCAGTCCTTAACTGTCTGGAGGAAGTATTTGAAGCAGTTTTTGTTTGCGGAGAACAGTTGTTTCTATAATAAGTATAAAGAGGAAAGGATGAGCCACGCTTAACTGCCAGTTCTGATATTTTTTTAAGATTAGATACAGGGCTCTTTATTTCTTTAAAGGAGCCGTTATTAATCCACCTTAGATTCTAGAAGCACTGACTGAACTCTCTCCCGCACAGAAGTGACAGAACGCCGATGTTAAAACTGTACACAGCTACCTGAGCAGACGATAATCGCTTAAGTTATACCCCTGGAAGTGATACAATTATTTTTGAGAGCGCCCTCACGCGGTCAAAAATACGGCGCACTGTTTATCAATTTTGTCACTGCAGTATTGGTGAAAGAGTAGATTTTGAAACTGATGAAAAATAAGTGTATAGTAAGGTTTGCAGTAACAGCGTCCCCATCACAAGAAGGCTCATACAATCGTATTTCTCGCCAATACATCACTGATCTCATACCACATCAGTCATCTTCTCACATCTTACGGTGTTTAAATAATCTTCTTCTCCATGTTCCTAAATGGAAAGTTCATTCATGGGGCCACTGTGCTTTTTCCAGTTTGGCACCAGGTAATCAAACGATCTCTCTATAGACATCAAAACTTTCCCAGATGTGAACATTTTCAAAAAGAGACTGAAAACTCATTTGTATTTTAGGACAATTGTCTTCTGTGTAATTTGTATATTTTTTATTTGTCAACATGTTTTTTTGTGGATACCAGTGCTATATAAAATGTTTTGATCGATTGATTAGTTGAAATTTGCTCAAAACCTGGTGATAAAACAAAAACTGCTATTGGTTTTCTCAAGGAATTGTGACCAATAATTGAATAATTTTTCACAGGTTGGTGTTACAGTGTGTTCATCGAAAACTAGAGGTTTGGAATGAATTTCCCTCTTCCATTATACTTAAACTATTGGGAATAGATGAAAATAACTAATGAGCATTTAAATTTGTATTTGTTCTTGCAGGTCCTAGCCAATGTAGTTTTGTTTATTGGTGTGAATGTCGTCGGGGTGTATCACATGCAGTTACTAGACATCTCACAGAGGAGGACATTCCTAGATACGAGAAGCTGCATTGAATCAAGAGTGAAGCTGGAACATCAACAAGCTCAACAGGTGAGTTTGGGGTCTAGAGTGCCACAAGAAGCCATGTCTGAGTTAGCAAGCTGTGACTGCGGCTGTTGCTATGGGCGGCCTAAGCTTCATCGCATCCCAACGTGGTGATGTAGCGACAGCCACTAATAGCACTCCGCACTAATGACGTCACTTTTGCTCAAACTACCCGGCTGTCAGACAATAGTTAGAGAAATGTCTTAGGTTTTGCTGGTATCCATAAATCAAAACCACTAATGAAAATATGTCTATGGTCCCCAAGACATGACAACCTTAAAGGTGATCTCCATTGACTTTCTTAACACTCATAACAATGTCTGAATTTTGTCAGGTACAATCCACGAAAGGCTTTTGAGTGAACACAGCAAAATTAATCAGCAAAATACTTCAATGTTATCACCACTATACTGTACAACCGAAAAAGGTCACCCAAATGTATGCTTTACTGTGGAGAGAGCCATTTGTATGTTTACATACAGTCTGTCTGGAGCTATTTATCACCAGCATTGTGCAACCATCTTGTTTTTCGTTGTTCAAGGCGGACTCGAGGCTGTGAAGTGGGAATCTTCCAGTCTCTTTTTGCACAATAAAAATCATAATGCATTAGTACATCAAAAGAAAACTATCTACAGTCAATATAGTGCATTCTTAAAAACTGCACATAATACAAAACTATGTTGTCCACCTGCTCAACAAACATTGAACCATGACACGCAATGGCTGTTGGTCACGCTCAAGTCATTTCATCTACCTTGATATTAACACCTCCTCTCCAATAGGTTGACTATACGCTATGGAGAGTTGTTAATGTGTGACAGATGAGCCAGTTATTATGATGGCCTATCAGATGAGCTAGATTAGTACGACCCATTTATTAATAAGTGTAGAGTCTGCAGAATATAGTAGGGTTTGTCTGGTTTTTACTGGAAATAGATCAACAGAGAAATAATTAATGCTCTCTTTTAACATCCACTTTTCTTAATGCTCCCACTCTTCTGCCACTCCACTTTGTTACATTATTTTCTCTCCAGCACAGTTTGAGGTGACTGTCCTTTGCCAATACCTCGCGCCAATAGGTGATTGTCTATAACTGTATTGGCCAGCCCTCCCCGTCTCAAAAGACAAGCACACACACAGAGCTTTCTGCTCTAATAACACTCAGTTCTTATAGCGCTTTATCTCACCTGACGGGTGACACAAAGTGCTAACTATTTCTGCGACAGGTATGCAGAGCTATGTTTGAATTATGGGACCCATTTATATAGCGCTTTATAAGGGTTTCCAAGGTGATGCGGCACAATGAGCAGCCATCCATGCCGAAATCACCAAGGCAAACCCCCTTCTCTTTGCTCAAGGACACAAGCGTCAAAACTGGGACCTAACTAGACCCACACTCTGACAACACCAGAACCTGAGGCCGGTGCACTATGACCACTTGGCCAAATACCCATTTACCAGCTCTAAGGGTGCACCCCCACCAAATAATCTCCCATAGCACATAAATGCAAAATGCTAAATATTCAAAAATACACAAAAAATACTTAAAAGTCTCACAGCTTTTAACTGGAAAAGGAAAATTATTAATTGACTCTTGAACTTTTATTCTCTGCTCAATTTTATATGGGGATTCCCTGGGCCCATCGAGTTATATTCTCCCTCCAAGTAAAAACACCCTACACAGGTGTAATTTTCAAAACGTCCGAGCATCAATCTTGAAAAATGTCTCTACACCTCTCAGCAAATAGGACCATTTATTTCAGGGCCTATGTCATCCAAAATACCTCAAGCTGGAAGTCAACAACCCCCAGGTCACAATTGGGCAACATTTTTACACTGAAACACTTTCTCGGGGCTCTCAAATCTGTCTAATATAGAATATTTTGAGGGCCTACAAAAAATTAATGAGCCGAGCTCTGTTTTCTCCTATTTGGTGGGGTGCACCCCTAATGCCTGCCAATCATTTCATCCAGCCTTTCATACCTGACAAAGTCTGACCACGCTTAATGCTCAACAGGCTTTACTGATTTTTTTTAGTTCAACTGAGCTTTTTTTTCTTCATATTTCAAAAAGTACAATCAAGAAACTAACAGATGGTAGACCCATGAAAAACAAGAAACAACAGTATGGTTGTTTAAATTATGAATATTTTTATTTCTGGTCATGAAACTAAGGATGCATCACTGTAGCTGGCAAGCCCGAGCAAACCTGGGTGATTGTGACCACTTCGGGTAAACCCCAACTCTCTCAAAATAAGTGTTTTAGTCGATGCTGGTACTTGTCATTAGCCTGTTCAGCAACATAACGAGGATGTGCCAGGGAACACTGGGGAAAAACCCCTTCTCTTATCGATAAGTCCACTTGATTCTTATACGCGCATTGCAACCACGGACCCACAGCTTTACTTCCCATCAAAAGGACGAAGCAATAATGGTAAAGTGCCTTGCTTAAAGACACAAGTGTCAAGACTGGGACTCTGATCGCACTCTGCTGTTCAGAACACCCCAGCTTGACTCCGGTGCGCAAGGCCCTCGGCCACGACACGCCAGTTCGTACAATGCATTTATCTGTCTAAGTAATTATAAGACCTACTGCTGAATATCCCGGAAAAAGGATGGCCAAGCAAATGGTACATTTCTTTCTCAATTAGCCAAGCATCATAGCTGGCCATGCCAGGACTTTAACTCAATGGACTACATTCTAGGCGCTCAGCCTCCGCACTCCTTAATTAATGAGACAATAGCCACGAACAGAGGCAATTATGAACATCTAATAGTATAAATAAAATATCAATTAATAAACCACGAGGCAAACTTACTGGATAAATTTTCATTAATTTATGGGTTGAACAAAGACAAATTGACTAGAGTGGGGGGTATTGAACCTGCAACCTCCGGATTAACGTGCCGTTGCTCTGAGCTAAAAAATAAAGGGGATAGGGATAATTGTCTTTCATTTACCAACAGAGTCCATGCTCTGTGGATAAAAAACAGATACATGAACTACAGAACCTGCAAACGGCTGTCAACAAGTCAACAATAGAATCTGATCCTGTATGGTTATTCAACCCTTTTCACTGAAAAGATTAGCCAAGATTTAAAACTAATCCCCAGCCCACTCAAATGAGTGGATATGAATTCTGGACGGTTTCAATTGCCCCGAGCATTACAGAGGTCTTGACTTGATGAATCTTGTTATAGGGCAAGTATGAAATGATGAGGACCTCGGGGCTTGCGTTGCACCAGACTACAGACGTATTGTAGCACAGAATGACATCCAGGTCTTGCGCTTAAGCTTTTTGTAAAGTAGCCCACCGGGCTAGTAAACTGTGGGTTTTACTTGCCTTCAGAAAGCTTCAATGGCCAAGATTTCAAACATGTATTGTCATTAACGTATCTTTCTGATGTATTAATGGTAGAGATCACAACCAGTTTAATGGTCAAATGAAGTTACATTCACACACTCAAAAATAAATTCACATTTAAAAACTGTATTATTCACACCTTAAAAGGAAACAAACATGAGCATTATAGACAAGTAGTCTGCACAGTTTTTAGTAGCTCATAGGGCAAGTTGAGAAGTGGTTTTTACTGGCGCACAGCAGTTTTTGCTAGACTTTGTTTGCTGGGCTAGTGTTAAGGGTGAGCCCTGGTATCATTGATAACTTATGTTAAAAATGTTTGTGAAAATACTCTTTTCTAATTTAATTGACCTTTTCCTGAGCTAGAAGAGGGTACTGTTTGTATGTTTTTCTTATAGTTTGGTTAAACTATGGGTTATACATCTTGCAAAATGACAGAGCTTTTGTAGAAAATATATTCCTTAGAATTTTTTTAGTAGTCATGTTGTTTTTGAATTTGTAATAATGTTTAACCAACAAAATATAATTGTGCCATAGCTCTATTTCACAGGTTTGTTATTTAATGCATATGTTGGGATACACCAAGTGAGGATACTGGTCTTTGACAATCACTAAAAGTATATCCATGCCTTTAAAAATGGTGTAAATTTTGTTACAAGATTATTTGTAGTCTCGCTTGAAAACACCCTTTGTAAATTTTGTGACATTTGAATGGAAGCAATGTGAGATACACAGAGCGAAGCCTTTCTCTTAAGGGTCTTGTATGTGCATGACACTACACATGGGACCTGCAGCTTATTGCCTTTTCAGAAGGACACAGCAATTATGGTTAAATGTTTTGCTCAAGGCCATGAGCAGATGAGTGGCATAGTGCAGGATGTACTCAGGGGTTTAACGCCCTGGGAAAGGTAGGCATTTAGCAAGTGTTTTTTTCAACAACAAAAAAACATTTTGACAGACATCCATAGGTCATAGTGACATCACTACTCATACCTATTGAAAAATTCAAAAATTGGGGACAATCAGATGCATTGTGGTATAAGCCTATTGACTCAACAGCACTCTGCACTAATGCTATAAATAGAAGCTCAGTACACGGTTTTTGGACAACGGGTCAATTTTCACTAATGTACGCACGTGTTTACATTGCGTGTACTGACTGTACTACTGCGGTCTGGTGCTCGATGTGGTGATCGCGAAAGAGCTAGTGGTAGAATGTTTCTCTGAGATTCGGGTATTTTGAGCAAAAGTAACGCCACCTGATGTCATCCTCACAATAATCTTGGTTGTGTCATTTTGGGATCCAATGTCCCCATGTGTTCTGAAATGTTATAAGCATTTTAGGTTAAGCGGCATGTACAGGCTTAATGCCATAATTTTGATGTGCAATTTGATTCCCAAAAGGAGGAGTATGGCAGACAGTAGCTGTGTGTGACATTGGTTCAAGGGGGTCAATACAGCAAGTTTTGCAGTGGAATTCCTTTTCAAATTATTTCCCTGATCTGAAATTCTAGCATGAGACATTGGGATAGACATTATGCACATGACGTCAATCGAGTAGGGCGCCATTGGCTAGAGGTCAAACGAAGGTTACTCATTGGCTGATTCTGTGAGCCGCTCGTACCTAGGGTGGGCGTTTTCCATTGTTACGCCAAATTTTTGCTGTAAGATGGCGGAGTGATGACGTCAATGCATAAGGTCGGTAGTGCTTGTGGTGATTAGGTTTGACTAGGGATGCCCATGGCAAGTTACACCATAATTAGCATGACTGTCCATCAAGCTCGGATTCAAACCTGGTTTGTGTTCTTGACAACATGATGGTCAAATGTCACAGAGCTGATCAGCTAAATATTAGCAGGGTACCAGTCACAAACAGTATGGATCACACAATATTTTTTGAGTGCCTTTTTGTCTTAAGCATTACTTTCTTTGCGTAGTAAATTGTCGCTGAAAGAATTTTATTTGAAGCATTTTTTTCTCTGAACTAATTTTGACAGATGAAGCTGTTTCAAAATGAAAATCATACAACAACTTTCTGCATATGCCATAACATGCAAAATTGCTTGTAACACAAATAATGTCCGGATCCTGACAAAAATTTAACTTTTAATTCACTACCACTTTTCATTGGTGGGTTTTGTGTGTGCAGTACCTTAAGTTAATTCTTATAACTTTCTCAAATCTATACAAACAGCTATTTAAAATCTAAATCTAAGTATTCTGGTCAAATAGGCCCAAAATCAGACCTAGCATCTTTAAATGCGTATTAACTTTCCAAAATTTGCCCCAGGTCTGATGTAATGACCACAGGCTATGAATGCTCATCTTAACGATTTGGAAAATCACCTGTACATGAATTTCCAACCAGAAACAACTTGCCCCACTGACCTATGGATTTTCTCTTGCCCATTAGTCTTCTGAAAAATAAATTAAAAAATCACAAAGCAACATTTTTAACCCCCCCCCCCTGCCAAGAAAAAAAAAAAATACATATATATGTTTTGTTTCATCTACTTCAACTTCAAGTTAAATTTCATTCTCATTAAGGATTCTAATTGTGTTTCTTTAAGTTCCGTAACTTGTGACTTGAAGATATTTTCTTTGAAAGTACAATATAAAAGAACAACTTTAAATAACACAGGTCTTTAGAATTCTGAATCTGTTTTTCCTGGTATCTTTTAGAAATGTCTCGAACTGTGGGACCTGATCCAACCACTTTCTCTACTCCTTGTAAATATTTTCAAAGAAAATATCACACGTTAAAAGTAATTCTTTGAATCTCACTGGTCTTTAGAATTCTGATTATGGGCTTCCAGCTATCTTTTGGAAATGACTAAACTTTTGGGACACAAGTTCAACCATTTTGGGGTAACATTTTTAAAGAACACTCTGTTTGTTCAGAAATATGATATCTTAAACGTGGATCATATCAATATCCCTATGTTATTTCTGTATAGCAGTTCTCTGAGCATATTGTTCTGCCTGGCTCTTGTGTATTCATTCATTTCAAAAGTATTTTAGTTCATCGTATAGTAAGGCGTGTTTGATCATTTTTGGAATATGCACGGTATACCCTTACACCGACGTGTGTAAAGCGCTGTACACTCAGTACCTTCCCGAGTCCTGTGGAAAAAAAAATCCACAAGCATATTACTAGGGTAGGATTTGAACCCACGACCTTTGCCATTGTAGATCAGATGTCTTACAACTAAACCACTGAGATTGCAGTTTGAATCCTATATTTTAACAGCGGTACCGCAACAATTATTTAAATTATTATTTCAACAATTTGTTGTGCGGAGGCTGTCCTTTACATTATACCCTTATGCAGTAGCTTTTTGTGGGGGGGGGGGTTGTTGGTTGGGGGGGGGGGGCGATTTTCAGGTTGAGAAGGACGAGAGGCGTTGTTGTGAGGGTATTGAAGTGTGATATATATTACACAAGTAGGTCAATGTTTGTACTCGCCTGACTGGATTGAGATCAAGGGGGAAGTACTTGGCTGGGTTATCCAAACATTGATGCTAGACTGCAATGTCAAGTGGAAAGGCTGAAGAGTGACTTCAACTTAGGACACAATAGATACATTACAATACAACCGTAATTGCTTTGTCCTTCGGATGGGAACATAAGCAATAGGTCGTGTTGTATAATGCATTGTAAAATAACCATGTACACTTTATCATTAAGAGAAGGGGTTTAATTGGCCCTGGTGCTTTTTAGTGTGGTTGGCTGCAGATTGCGCCGCATCATGCGTCAATCAAGCGTAGATCTAAATAATTGTCCGGACAAAATTAGCACTTTGAGAAGCCTGTTGGGTGTTGCAAATGTCTGGAATTACGTGCACATTTATTTTGCTCGTTTTTCATCTAAGTCTTTAAAGAGCAACATGAACGAGGGTCAAAAAGTAGGTTTTCTGTCTAAATTTATGTTTCTGGGGTGTGATAAAGACGTACTTTTCACTTAACCGAAAGGTTAAAAAGTGTAATTATATTTTGTTGTTGTTTTCTGAAATTGTTTACACATGTTTCTCAGTTCAATGTTTACAAAATATACACTCAAAAGAGAAAGGAAAACTTTTCAGCGATTTAAACAAAAATCATTGGATTGCTAGAACAGAAGTAATATTTTTTTTTATGGGGAACTCCTACCCTGGCTCAGGTTCATAAAAATGGTCCACAGTAAGATTGGATGCACAATCCAACAGTCTCCATTGTTTTCTACTTGCGACATGGTGTTCTTCGAGGAAGCATTCTGTGCGCTAGCCACTACTATTAACAAAGGAGAGTATCTAAAGCTGATTCATTCGTCGATGCTTCAATTTTTCAACATCTTGGTGTGAGGACATCCGCTGTGTACCTAGCCTGTCCGTGAACATTTCATCAACTTTTGACAACTATTAATCACTATCACTATCAGCCTTCAACAATGACTGTTCGCATTTGTTGAACTTGTTTGACCACTGGTTTCAGACAAGCAGTGGAGACCCAACACCTCACCATATTGAACTTATCTCACCATGAACTTTGGACAGTTTTTCTTGCTCCTATCCAATTAGTGTCTTGAATCTTGATTTATGTTACGCTATTGTTGATTGTTGTGATGGGTTTTCTTGTTATGCTTTTTGTTGCGGTTTTTGTATGAAGAAATCGATTGAATCGTCAAAAGTACAAGCTAAAGAAGTTATTTTAAATGTTTCTGGATTTTTTTCCTGGAAATTCAATTTTTCCCTTGCTGGAAAGTATTTTCCCGTTATTTTTATACATGCGTTTATCAAAAAGTGAAACTTTTTTTTCTGGTGTGCACTAAAACATTCAAATTCAATGCCGCATACGAACACAATTCATTACAATTTACATGCACAATTCAGTACTACACAACTCAGTTTTCAAAAAGTTAACTTTAAAACAAAAGAGAAAACATTATCTAAACTTTTCCATCGCTGATTAAAAAGGGCAGAAATCTATTAGTTAACTTATAAAAAGTGAGTTAAAAAGATGAATAGCACTGGGTAAAAAAGACAGTCTGACCCGGTTTGTAGAAGTAGAAAGAGAACAGTACCTTCCTGATGGAGACTTGGATTGGAAGAGTGAAGGCGATGAGATGTTTTTGATTGGTGCAATGAGGCCTTTTCCTAATGACTGTTGGCTGCAGATATGCCCTTTAGATGAGTAGAATAATTTGATATCATTAAGCTCCTTACCCAGAGAGTGTCAAAACCTTTCAAACTGGTCTCCACTGGGGTCATGCGCACACTGCTGCATATTACTTCACACATTAACAACTATTATTGTGCACCTTTTCCGTTATTTTTATGAGTTATTGTTTCAATAGATGTTAATTTTGTGTTCTCGTCTTGCATCAGTTTCTTTGTTTTACTTTGAGTATGCGCTGCATACTCGTAGTTTGATCTTGATTTCTTGTTTGGTTTTGCTGCTTAAGAAGTGGCAACCAAGAACAGAATAGGAGAAATGCAATTTTTGTTGCATTTCTGTTTGGACAATTTCAAGTACATTTATTTCAATACTGTCGTTGGAAAAGAAAACATATACATTGCTTGTACTGAATTGAATAACAGTACTACAGGTTCAATAAATATGTCAGTAAACAAAGGACAACATTAAGGTTTGGTTGAAGCACAGGAGCTTTTGTGCCTTAACTTAGGGACAAGACAGGAAAAAACACTACAACAACATACAAGAGTGTGCAGGCAGTTGCTAAGACATATAACAACACAAAATAAATTAGTTGAAATTAGTTGAAAGTTATGAATATGCATGAAGAAGTTACTTTTTAGTTTTCTGACAAATAGCCTGTGAGGCTGACTTTTATAATGGACCCACTGAGACTGCTCCAATAATTCACACCTTGCTGAATTGGACCTTTTTTTTACAATGGCGTTTGATTGTAACAGACATGGATATTTTTTATCGAAAACGCTCTGGTAATTGAATTTATGTGGGAGGGAAGATAAGATGGTGCATTTGGTGCTCCATATGTGGCATGGTGTACCCCCCCTATTGTGTCTTCATTGTGTGCTTGGAATGTCAATAATATTTTAGAGGATTTTAGGGGAGGGAATACTTCTGTACAAGTGGAAAACAGTGTGTTAAAGTATCGGAACGTAGTGGGGATACCCTCTGCCCTATGTTGGGCATGGTATAAGATGGAGAGATGAGTTAACACAGTCAGGAGCAGTGACAGCAAGAAAGAGGAATAGATGATGGATGTTGATAAGGAGGGGTCGTATTCCACACTGACTGTGCACCGTCCTAAATGCTGATAATAATGAACCAGAAATGATTGAACATTATTTCTCAATTTTTTGCAGGAACGTCTTCTCCTGTCCGTCCTCCCTGCTCATCTTGCAGCTGAGATGAAGACAGAGATGATGGAGAGAGTGCGAGATCCAACCCAGTCACGAATCCCAGCCCCAGGCGTGCAGAAAAATAGCACCACTCACTTTCACAATCTGTACGTCAAGAGACATAAAAACGTTAGGTGAGTACTACATACATGGCATCACAGAGCAGCTAAACAGACAATTCAGCTAAACAGCACCAAAAATACTAATATTATGCTTTCATCATTGCTTTTATATATATTCGGTTTGTGGTAACACCATGTGTATAAATATCTACTTTGCTTTGTAGATTTTGTTCTTTAGAGAACTTGTCTTGCTATTTATTCTACTACCGCGGAGTAGATTTTTGGATTTCGGGAGACTTCTCAGTTCTGTAAAGAACTGTCCTGCTTATTAACTACTACCTGGGCGGGAGGTAGGAAATCGGCCTGGACTACTACTTTAGCTTTGTGGATCGGGGGGACTTCTCGAATTTAACATTGCTCTTCTTCACCAAAGCATTTTGAACTTGCGGTTACCATTCTCCACTTACAGGGTTAGCACCAAAAGTTCTGAGCCAGCTGTGTAAGCCAAGAATGACTTATCGCTAACCAACATTCTTTGCTTACCTGAGAAATATGTTTATGTGTTACAGCGACAAAATTTGTCTGCTACTGTAAGCGTTGATTTTGTGCTTCTGGTAAGCATTGCCATGATATTGGGCCCAAATGTCCTAAAGCAATCAGAGTGTACTGCTCCAAACGTCGAGACCACACCGGCTCTTTTCAGAGCCAACACTCCTCCCAAAGGAGATTTTACAAGTGGTTGTACTGTTTATAGTTACTTCTTAATTTCCACACCATGCAAAGCTTCAAACACCACTTAATTTTTGAATAGTAATAACTATAATATTACTGGGTTGTTACAGTGCTGTACCACACCCCTAGGGACAAATCAAAGTACTCATTATTTGTTTACAACAGGATGAGCAAAGGTATGTTTTTTAATTGTGAGCCCGTTTACATTGCACCTTGCAAGGGTTTACACGGTGATGTGGCGCACTCTGCTTCCAACCATGCCAGAAACACCAAGGCAAACCCCCTTTCTCTTAACAACTTCAAGACGACATTAAAACACCTTTATTGTGCCTCTGTGCGATAACATTTTTCGGAACTTCCAAAGTAAATTTTGTTGTTGAGGATGTCGTTGTCACAATGAAACCTTGACTAAATGAAGTAAAGACAACAAACCAGGATTTTTCGGTCTCTTTTGAGAAATTATGGAATGTCTTACTGTGAGTAGGCCCATACCTTGGCCGTTTAGAGAGATTTTGTAACAGTGTGCAAAATATCTCTACCACTCATTGGATAAACCAGTCTAATTGGTTTTACTCTGGGCCCATTTTGATAGAGCTGCTTAAGCACAAAAAGTACAGAAGAATAACAAAATGATGCTGACCTGGTTACCAGCCGAATTAACATGTGATTGGTATTCTGCTTATTTTTTGCTTAGCAGAAAATTCTTTCTGCTTAAACAGCTTCATTAAATTGGGCCTTGCAAGAGATGAGTGGAAGGGATGTGGTTCAATACCTAACCATTTTGAGAGTAATTCTTTAGGTTGAATTACTTACTTTTTACCGCTTGTTACTTCAAGAAGTTTTTTCATGCCCAACTTAATTTTGCTGATCAAAGGGGCGGCGGCCCACATGGCTGAGCGATTGTTAGTTCCCACCCTCTCTAAGCTAATATAAAATTCATAGGTTTCACACCACATAAAACAAAACTCCGGGTCTGCCTTTCTGTCTGACTAAATATGCATAGATTGTCAATATTAGCTAAAGACTTTGAATGATTGATGGCCTACAAGGGCATTTTACCTGCTGCTCCCAAGTTTGCAGAGGTACATTATGCCAACAGTAACCCCTGGAAGAAGCAAACCTTTGGGATGTTTGCCCACTTTTCTGGTGAAGCAACACAAGTCAAGGGGCTGTGACAAAAACATATGCCGTAGAGCACTTATCTGAAAACATGCCCTGAAAAAAACTCCTCACCTAACAGAAAGAGTAAAGACACACAAAAAAAAGGGGGAAAAAGGGCAAGTGAGGTTATCTGTTGTAAATACGTTCTGTAAAATGGAGATATTTTAGCAAAGCTTCCCAGGCGAGATGATCACGGAATGTTCATGAATATCCATGAACGGTTCATGATTGTTGATTGAAATCTGTTCATGAACTGGCCATCAAAATTCTTCATGATGCTCATGAAAAGTTCATGATTGTCCTTGAACTACAAATGAGACAACGGGTTGATGAATTTTTCCGGGTATTTTCAGTCCTCTCAGTTCATGGTCGTTCATGAACAATAAATTGAAGAAAACTTCATAAACTGTTCAGAACATTTCAGTCCGAGTTCATGGTTGTTCATGAACAATCTTGAAAGTTCACAAAGTCATGAACTTCATCTCCCCTGGGTTGCAGGAGTGCTGTGAAAATAGTTATTATTGAATAACAGTGCTGGAGGACTTGAGACCGGTCTCAGACTTGAGACCGATCTCTGACTCGAGATCAGTCTCTGACTCGAGACTGGTTTCTGACTCGAGCTGGTCTCTGACTCGAGACCGGTCTCTGACGCGAGTCTCAGACTCAAGGATGGTCTCAAAGGATGGACTCGGACTCAGTCTCAGAGCACCATCACTTGAACTTCTTGGTTAACCTTCCGAATAGTTTTTTATGCAACTGATTGTTTTAAAATTATTCTTATTATATTTTTTACATGTCTTTGAGTTTGAGCGTGTCAAGAAACTGTGAACAAATTGCACAGAGCCACTATTTCCGGCGTGGGCTCCATCCCGAGCCCCAATCCAGGAGAAGTTTCCAGCATAATAGGGTGTGATCCCTGGTTATACGGCAGTTACAGGTTGAATGGCTTCTAAGTGGCACCAGCGAACAAAAAAATAGGGAGATCGCCAACATAGGGCTAGTTAGCTCAGTTGGTAGAGCGCTGGCACGTTAATCCGGAGGCCGCGGGTTCATGTCCCGCCGTAGTCAATATTTCTTTGTTCAACCCCCCCAAATTGCAAAAAGTATCAACATATATTGACCAACACCGAGCAGAGAAGATTTCAGACCGGGTAAATGGTGGGTTTGCTTAGAGTGTCCTGGCAATAGAGTGTCCTGTATAGGGTCCTAGCTCAAACACTGCAGGCGTATATGCATCAATAACAAAGTGTATTTATAGGTTTGAGCCACTTTTCAGAGGTGTTAGGGTCTTGCAGGGGTTCAATATGGTTACATAGCTCAGACTTGGTATTCTCTCCACACAGCATCCTGTATGCAGACATCGTAGGCTTCACTGCTTTGGCCAGTGAGTGCTCACCTGCCGAATTAGTCAAGACGCTCAATGAACTCTTCGGACGATTTGATGGATTAGCCGAGGTAAGTGCAGGTTACCATGGTGACAGTACTTCAAACACCACTCCCTGAATCCTGTTGAGTTATTTGTCGCGAAACATTTTTTACAAGATTTGAAGTTCATGTAGATCTTTTATACAAGATGCACACATGTATGTGGCTTTCAAAGAAAGTTACATCATTTGATTTTTGGAACAGCAAATTCATTCCATATCCTCTGTAGTGTTCACTAGAAACGTCATACACCTGTGAGAACAGAATCACATTAGGTGAACACACTTTCAAGAAAACACAGAATATTTTTGCAGCCTCGCTACCATGGGAAGCACACTGTACCGATACCTTTCGTCACTAATAACCCCTTGGTAAAGATGTGCTGAAAAACAGTGCAGATTGGCTCCCAAATGTGACTGCTTTGCACTCAAAACTTTTGAGCGCTTGTATAGAATGTGCAAAACTTGCGCACATTTGAACATTTTTTGGACCACTTTGATCCCACGTACATTGCTTTAATGCGTGAAGGAAACAAACTTGCTCACTTTAACCATAGAGAAAGGACCTCTTTCTCTATGCTTTAACGGGTCCCAATGTTTGAATATGCGCAAGACTTGCACAGTCTATTGCGCTTGTAGGACGCTTAGTACACGTGTTCCAAAAAATGAATCATGTTTTTACATGGTCACCCTAAACTGCATACTGTTAGACATATCACAAAGTCGATGAAGAATGAGAGGGGACCAGTTGCTAGATAGTTGACCTCTTTCTCTATGCTTTAACGGGTCCCAATGGTTGAATATGCGCAAGACTTGCACAGTCTATTGCGCTTGTAGGACGCTTAGTACACGTGTTCCAAAAAATGAATCATGTTTTTACATGGTCACCCTAAACTGCATACTATTAGACATATCACAAAGTCGATGAAGAATGAGAGGGGACCAGTTGCTAGATAGTTGACCTCTTTCTCTATGCTTTAACGGGTCCCAATGTTTGAATATGCGCAAGACTTGCACAGTCTATTACGCTTGTAGGACGCTTAGTACACGTGTTCCAAAAAATGAATCATGTTTTTACATGGTCACCCTAAACTGCATACTGTTAGACATATCACAAAGTCGATGAAGAATGAGAGGGGACCAGTTGCTAGATAGTTGACCTCTTTCTCTATGCTTTAACGGGTCCCAATGTTTGAATATGCGCAAGACTTGCACAGTCTATTGCGCTTGTAGGACGCTTAGTACACGTGTTCCAAAAAATGAATCATGTTTTTACATGGTCACCCTAAACTGCATACTATTAGACATATCACAAAGTCGATGAAGAATGAGAGGGGACCAGTTGCTAGATAGTTGACCTCTTTCTCTTTGCTTTAACGGGTCCCAATGGTTGAATATGCGCAAGACTTGCACAGTCTATTGCTCTTGTAGGACGCTTAGTACACGTGTTCCAAAAAATGAATCATGTTTTTACATGGTCACCCTAAACTGCATACTATTAGACATATCACAAAGTCGATGAAGAATGAGAGGGGACCAGTTGCTAGATAGTTGACCTCTTTCTCTTTGCTTTAACGGGTCCCAATGGTTGAATATGCGCAAGACTTGCACAGTCTATTGCGCTTGTAGGACGCTTAGTACACGTGTTCCAAAAAATGAATCATGTTTTTACATGGTCACCCTAAACTGCATACTGTTATACATATCACAAAGTCAATGAAGAATAAGAGGGGACCAGTTGCTCATTGACTTGATGCCTCATTTGTGGGCTACCATACTTGAGCAAGCACGTAGAGTGGATTGGCTGTAGGCCTAATTAAAATGTGTCATATGCTGGCACATTTTAATTAACTAATACCTGTTGTTATGAGGGAGCAGTGCGTGCTGGGGAAAAAAAACGGCATGGCGAGACCGATCACCCCTGGGAACAAGGTTACTATTTTTGTTCTTCCGACTGTTCGCACATTCATGCATACTTATTCGCTTCGGCAAGGTGAAAGACTCTTTTACCACAGAGAGAAATAGTTCTCTATGCTACTGGTATAAATTCTATGAAAAGTAAACTTTGAGTGTATTTTATCATTACAAACCATGAGTTTCAGGAACCCAATGAAAGATATGCACGGTTTGGTTTGAATCAGTGTACAATACTCATAGAATTAAAGGTAACCAACACAATTGATATGTCTCATATTGTGCAGACAAAAGGGCTGTTATTGTGCAAGGTCCATTGATACTTGGCTTACAAGAATAATATAAGTTCTTGTGATTATTTTCTATACCACAGTGAGGTTTAATGCTCTTTATATCGCACCTAGACTTGTGGACAAGTCTTTAAATGTTTGTAACGGTTCTCATGTGACTATGCTAATGTTGCGAAAGCAGCAGTATTGCGAGAACAGCAGCAGTATCATGGGAGTCACGTGAGAACTTTTACACTATCATCGCGACAAAAGTTTAACGACTTGTCCACAAGTCTGTACCACACCAAAGATCGGGGTCCATATCATGGCCTTGCTTGTGGCACTCTGTGCTTACATCACTCAAGATTCACACAATTTAACAGGCCGCTGTAAACATGGAGTTCTTTGGTAGGCAGCACCCTCGATATTGAGCCCAGTTTGAATTTTAACTTAGCAAGTAAACATTTCATAAATTCTTTAGGTATGGTTATCAGTAATTGTGCAGCCAAATGATTATTTGTGTTTACTATCGTAGATGAGTCGATCAGTTTCTTCTTTGTGAATTCAAATTCCTCTTCCAGTATGGCTCGACTGTTCTAAGTATTTATTAGAACCGTATCCACAGTACAAGCTCTGTATTATTTGGGTGTTGTAAGGGACAAGTGTTTGTTTGTAACTCCCACCCCAAAACTCCCAATCACTCGACCTCAGACCCCAACCCAATCTCTAATCTTTAAACTCCCCCAAAATGTGTTTGTTATAACCCCATCCTCGACTCCAAACCCTACTCTTAAACTCCCCTCAATTGTTTGTTGTAGTCTGGATCCATCCCTCCCAAAAGCACCCCCCAAACAATCCACCCCTACACCCACAAACACCCCCTTAAAGATTGCAGAAATAAATCCCAATTCCCTTGCATGCACAACAGCCATTCTTTGAACAATGTGCTCCATCCCCTGGACAGCATCGCACAATAGAATTTTGCAAATGTCAATTTCGTCCCTTTATATTCAATTTATCCTGACTGTATTCTAAGAAACTCACGCCTTTCCTCCTTGTGATGAGCGGTTGTCTTGATGTGTCTAGACAATTTCTTGAGCTGTGGAATGATTTACTTGATGGACTTTGTGTGGAGGAGGAAATGATCAACATTACTCAACGAATACTTTTGCCAACTCCTTTTCATTTCCTTCGAGAGTCTCATTTCAATCATTCTTCCACAATCAATTTTGTGTATGTCTTTTAATTTTATTTAGGGCCGGAAATTAATTTTCTTTAAATAACCACACAAAAGGACCCCCCCCCCCCATCCACAACCACTCCTCGGATGGGGCTCCATTTTGCCTGAAATAAATTGGACGCCCACGTTCCATGACACAGCACCAACCTGGGAAAGTTTCATCGAAATGGGTTTAAAAATTAAAATGGTTAAAACCTCGTTTATGTTTTGTCAGAAATGTTGGACACACTCTTTGATTGCAACAGTTGAAATAAACACCGTTGATTCGGGGCGGGGGGGGGGGGTCTTAGTTTTATTTTCTCATTTATGAGAGTGCTTCAGATGGGCATAATTCTCTTGAGGATTGGCACTGGTAAAATTAGCGAAGTTCCATATTTAAAGCAATTTAATTTTTAAAATATTTTTTATAACTATCAATCCTGTATTTCATCTTTAAATGTTAGCATTAGGCCACTACTGTTCTGCTAATAAAATAACTATTATCAAATATTGCAATATATTGGTATCAAGTATCAACAAGGTTCTTAAATTATGATTCCCACTGGATGCAGACTGTATGAAAACATTAATTTACTAGTTATCAAATTATAAAAAAGTAAAGAATCATCTTTTTTTAGGACTTCTCCAAATAGTCATGTTCAGGCATAGCCGATCTGTATCCAACAAGTTCTGACCTGATGTTGAATGTTTTTTTTGCTGGCGTGCCTGCTTCTTGATACACACCCACCTGGATCTATTTGACGTTATGATTTGAAGAGATGCTGTATATTATTATAGCTGTGTGGACACTGGAATGAACACACAGGATCTTATCAAGTAGACTATTATTAGGCTGTCGCAGCCATGTTTGTTGGGTTCCCTGTATGATCACAGCAATGCACAATAATGTATACAACAAATTTTCACAGGTTTGTTATTTTGTGCATATGCTGAGATACACCAAGTGAGAAGACTCTTTGACAATTACCAAAGGTGTCCAGTGTCTTTAAATCGCAAATCTTCATAGCTTAGATCATGGTTCTCTCTGAATGAAGATGGCACGTACAGAAATGGTCTGTCTTAAGAATGTTTATTTCGATTTGCTCCAGGAATTTCTCCAGAATGCATTCAGTTTATACAATTGGGAAGGACAAATACTCCAGCGTCGTCCATCAACCTTGGTTTGATCTATTATTAGACGGGGACCGGTTAAATATAGCCAGTGATGTCTAAAAATTTCAAGAGGCGGGGGAAAATAATTGGGGACGAGTTCAGGGTGACTTCATGGGAGCCATTCATCTGTGATGCGATAGATGGCGAGGTTGAGTAAAGTGCAAGTTGAATCTAAATTGATGAGCAGATGATCATGAGCAATTATCGTCACTTTGACTGGGAGCCGTGCAACTTCCCTTGGAAGAAGCTGAGCCTTCTGGAGCACAGGAAGTCAATGTGGCTGGATGAGCACATGACCCATATGGATGCTCATCTCCAGATTTATTTATGTGATCACTTCCATCTCATCTGAATGACAGCCTTTAAAGGGAGGGTATACCTTTGTTAATTACTCCAAAAAATTTATAACCATGAAAACTTACTTGGTAAGAAGCATTGCAGCTGTCGATAATGTATAATATTTTGAGAAACAATTCCCTTCAAAGGAATGTGGTTTTAGAGAGAGAGGGATTCAAAAACATTTTAATCTGAGAAGCGTTTCTGCATGAAACGTTTCTCAGATTGTGTATTCCAATTACGGTTTATTCTTCCTGCGTGGACATAACAGCAATATCTAAAAAACTCTATCGCCTTTCGAACTGAAATTTTCACAGGTTAGTATTGTTGTACAATACGTTTAGCGTTAAAACAACCAAACGTTTACAACAACCAAAGGTATACTTTGCCTTTAAAGAGGATGTGAAATAGTCGTATATAAAAAATATTTTGTTTTTAGTGGTTTTTCTCACCAATCTGTTTGGAATACAGTTTTAAACCTGTGAGTTTTTATAACAAGAGAAACCTCCTTTGCTTTTTCACGAAGGGCCTTTGAAATTTCCAGTGTTACAAAACACTACATTGTGATACAGTTATATATTTTTTCATTAAAAAACATGGTCATAGGCCTGTCTTGAATGTGTTTAAACGAATCAACATTGGCAGGTGCTGTTATTGGATTGGGCCAATTTGGAGTTATGGGGGTGGAATGAAGAGATTTTTCATGTCTGGATAAAATTCACCTGGATCTTGGATGTTAAAGTAAGCTGGACACAATTTTAGACAGACTGTTGATGAGAGTAGTGGACTTTAGAGATAAAGTGTACATGCGGACAGATTCTTACACGCATTGTCGATGAGAGTAGTGGATGTAGAGATGGTGTGCATGTGGACCGAATCTTGGACGGATTGTTGATGAGAGTACTTGATGTAGAGATAGTGGATAGTGGACAGAATCCTAGACAGATTTTTGATGAGAGTAGTGGACTTTAGAGATAGTGGATAGTGGACAGAACCTTAGACAGATTTTTGATGAGAGTAGTGGACTTTAGAGATAGTGGATAGTGGACAGAACCTTAGACAGATTTTTGATGAGAGTAGTGGACTTTAGAGAGAGTGGATAGTGGACAGAATCTTAGACAGATTTTTGATGAGAGTAGTGGACTTTAGAGATATTTGATAGTGGACAGAATCTTAGACAGATAGTTAATGAGAGTAGTGGATGTAGAGATGGTGTGCATGGACCGAATCTTGGACGGATTGTTGATGAGAGTAGTTGATGTAGAGATAGTGGATATGTGGACAAAATCTTAGTCATATTGTTGATGAGAGTATTGTACTGTAAAGGGAGTGGTTAATGGAGGTGTGGGCGGAATGGCAGTGAGTGGTTTGTGAGTGGTTTGTGAATAGAGGGATGGATATACAAAGATAGGTGAGCAGAAGAGTCAACAAATAAGTGGACCCAAGGATATACATACATGGTGGACATGGCTGAAGAGATGAGTGGACAGAACAGATGGGAAAAGGGTGGACAGAACAGTAAGGGACAGGGTGGACATAACGCTGAACAGAGGGTACCTACTTTCACTTTATGCCAATTGTCAATTGATCACATGGGTTGGGTTGATGTGGCTGGTTGCCAAAGGTGCCCTTTCACACGCCTGCGGCTTAAATACATTGTAGCCGCATCCTTTGCAATTCAGCTTCTCAGCTGCGAGTAACGATGATCAGCCTGCCAAATTATTATTATTATGCCTCCAACTACCATTTTTACGTTGTTTCTCCTTAGATTTAGAGCAAATTTGGGGTCCGTTTTTCTTTAGAAATGAAAAGTCAACTGACTATAACACCTTGACACAATGTCTCACACATCTTGAATCTTCCATGACACCACCTGAGTATAATTCATTAATAGCTTGCAATACTGAGTCAATATGTAACTTGTATTAACAGCCTCCAGGAGGCTCGTACCTGGCTTGCATTTGTTGCCAATCTATTCCCTGATGTTGCATTTTTTTCCCTCCTCCATAACAATATTGAAAGGACTTTACATGTCATGTTGATTGATACACCACACGTTTGGGAAAATGAATAAATGATAAGTTTCTCAGCGCCTAGCATGGCTAGCGGAGCAATCCGAAGGATTTCGCTACAGGTTTGTTCATAGTGATGAGTTTATGTTTACATGGCTCTCTCTTGACTCACGTTTCATTACATCTTGACTTCAAAACTTTCATCATTTAGATGAACATTAGCAGGACTTGGGTGGGAAAGCATTTTGCGATGTGTGTTTGAGGTGGGAGGCTCGGTAATGCATAATGAGTATGACTACGGCGGCAATAGATGACAGCTGGGTTTCATTTCATGTTACAGTTTACCCGGAAATTTAAGTACTACGCAAAAAGTTGCAGAGCACCAGTCTTAAACAACATGGTATTTTGGCTGGTGACCTGTCACTGCTAAACAAGATTTTTCTTTGCTGAGCGAATTTATGTGCTGCAATAAATTGGTCCCTGATTTCTGCAGATTAAGGACAGCCGTCCCAAAATTTTATAAAAAAAACAAAAACAATTGTTGCTTACCATAGAAAGGTTGCTAGCCAAAATACAACTATTTGTGAACTTTTTAGTGGCTGGTTCCCACCTTTGTTTTCCTGAGGAGAATTTCTTTAAGCAGCTTTATAAAATGGGGCAAAGTCCGCAGGCATGTTACTTAACAGGGGGTAGGCAATGAAGGCAACTGCCTCCACGCCATGTCCTTGGTCATTGCATCGGTGCCTCTGAAATCATAATTACAATAATTTTTTTGAAAGAAATGTCACCTATAACTCACAAGGCCGGACGGCCACTTCAAGGTGAGAGCTACACTTAACTGGTTTGGGCTGTTGACCCTAACCAACTTTCACCAGGGGCAAGTTGCCACCTACTCCTGGGGCTGAAACAGGGTTACCCCCTTCATAGTTCATAAGGGTGTTGGCATGGGTATCATCCACTAGGAGCCTGGCTGGTAGAGCAGAATGCACTACCTTCCCAACTGTTTTAGGAGCAATTATGGTTAAGTGTCTTGCTGAAGGGCACAAGTGTCATGACCGGGATTCGAACCCACACTCTGCTGCTGACAACACCAGAGCTTGGGTTCAGTGAACTAGACCGCTCGGCCATGAGTAGAAATGTACATTATCCTCATAGAGGGCCCTTTAATTAACTGCCTTTCTCTACATGAAGGAAGTATCAGCCCCGAGTGAGGTTTCAGTGCAAGAATTGCTTCGGGAGAAAGCCCCATGTGTTTTACATGAAGAAATTATTTGATTAATGCTACATCATTCATGCATAGTCATAAGGCCCCTATGACATTATTCTTGTGTTGTATTTCCACAAGAGTTGAAGCATGCATTGTAATTCCTGTCACGCTTGAAATAATTCTAATTTGTTATAGTGAGGGTAAACTTACTAATCAACAGGCCTGGTGCTTTTTTTTTCTCCAAATGGTAAGGGGTCACCAAGGCATTTTCCCCTTGGTAAAGGGCACCTCTATATGAGGAAAATGTTGATTTCCATGGGAACATTTCAAAGGACACCAAGGCAATGACCAGGGACAACGGAGGTAATTGCCTCCAATGCCTCTGTGGAGCATCAGGCCTGCATTAAAAAACATATTGGAAATTTACTGAGACAAAAGTATCAATGTTAATGGGAGACAAGATAAGCTACTTGAAGTAATGTCAGCTTCAAAAGAAAAAGAAATCCAACACTCAATGAAATTTTGATTTAAATCAGTATGTGATGGTCACTTGTCTAGACATGGTGATACCTTCAGTGTGGCCTATAATCTTGCCAATCATAAATCATAACAGTTTTAATAGCTCTCCGCACTAAAGATGTCACTTTTGCTCAAAATACCTGTATGTGAGACAAACACTCCACCACTATAGCTCTCACGCGATCACCGCATTGGCGTGCCAGATCGCAGTAGTGCAGTCAGTACACGTGGGTAAACACTAAGCTTGGACAGATACGCGTGAGCACGTTGTAAAATCTTTAACATAAGATCCGGGTACTGAGCTTCTATTTTTAGCATTAGTGCAGAGTGCTGTCGGCAATATTTTTGTTAATATCACTTATAAGAAATTCGTTTATTTTTATGTTTTTTTAATTATTTTATTGGTGTCTGTTTTACCTCTGAAAAAGAACCTGCTCAGTTTAAACATAGGTGGTAACTCATTTGAAAGATGAGCAATTCAAGTTTTCAATTATTTCCAAAATCATTTTTTTTATACAGTAATGATGGTATAGACTATGTCACATTGTGTCAAAATAGTGGCCTTGTGCGTTCCAAAGTATTTACTGGCCCTAGAAACACACTAAGCATATGAGCAATTTATCTCTTTTTTTATTGTGACTGACACAAAAAATTAAGAATTATGAAAGTAACATCAGAACTAGTTTTGAGATGTGACCCCTTTCTTTATATTCAAAGTTGATGAAAATGGTACGGTGCAATCTCGTTAAATTGTAAGACTTGATGTGTTCTTCCATTGAGCTGTGTACAAACCGTGACTGCAGGAAGTCCAGGCTCTGTGGCTCTTTTGCAAACATATGATGTCACAGGTGACATGGTCTGTTGTTGGTTATGAAATTACAACTGTATGTTGAAACGTATAAAATAAAGGTAACAAAAACTGTTGTCCGTTTGTTTTCACAACTTTTTGAATTGATGAGTTTAGTCTCAGCTGAGTCAATAGCCAGTCTGTCAGCTGAACATCTAACATGGTCTAGAGTAATTGACCCTAATGTTACAACTCAATTCCACTCGGACATTAAGCAAAGCAAGAGCTTTTTTTTGTGTGATTTTTTTTTTTCCACGAGTACACAGACGTTTTCATGTGCAGCTGATTAAACATAGGGGATATTTAGATTCCATTTTCGTGTTGGGTCAACACGGGGAAAAATCCATAATCCTGGCTAGGCGGCAAAAATGCAGTGAATACAAACATTTCAATAAATGCTTCTATACCCAGGGAAAGTAAAATTTGTGAGTGATTTTCAAAATCTTTTCAAAAAATATATTAAATCAAGTTGGAACTAGTATCATCGGTCTTCAGAGGATTTCTCTTTTACTGTTATCATCTACTGGACTGATATTGAAGTTACGTTAAAGGAACATACGTTATTTTGGAAACCAGAGAATCAGAACAGGTCTTTACTGACCTATATAAATTTTGTTCCCCCCGAAAGCAAAAATTTAACAAAAACAATCATTTAGTCAAACAAGCAACACCAACAGCAGCAGTAAAATAAAAAAATATATAAAATACAGATAAATAAATAAAACAAATTATACTTGTCTTTTAGATGCTGTTGTACCAGTCAGGTAAAAAAAAAAAAAAAAGAGGGGGGGGGGAAGCCACACATTAGAAAAAACAGTATACAAATAGTTCCCTAGGAATTATACTATATCTATTTTATGTCAATTGTTCTTACATATTTTCTTCTTATTATATTTTATTCCATGCTTTTTTTTTATACCGTGGAGGTCACAATATGGAAAACTTGTAATGAATCCTGCAATCTCTATGACTTATCCAACCCTGAATTAGTTCATGTCCTTCCCTAAGCGTAAGTACATCTCTGCATCAAAGACAGATGACAGCATAACATTATATCTCATATCAAGATAGTTTTTCATTAGATATTCCCCCATATGAGACATTTCAGAATCTTCGTACTTGGGCATAAATAAACTGGCGCGGTTGATTCACAATTAGAAGCATTTCTGTAATAATAAGCTCTGATAAAACTCACTGGATAGTTGTCGATTTGTGTTATTTATATTTCAAACATCAGCAACGGTTTCCTGCCATTATCCCTCTTAAAGCACATGTACAACATTGGTAATTTTCAAAGACTAGTATCCGCACTTTATGTGCCTCAACATATACATGAAATAACAAAACTGTGAAATGTTAAGCTCAATCGGTTTTTGGAGTCATGAGAAAACAGTGAATAACCCTGTTATGTGTTTTCACTGTTTTCAAACATCGGGTTTTGGACACGCGCGATAAAGACTAATTGTTTTACTCATTTCCTCAAAACGATAGCATTTCAAGAAAAACTATTTCAAGGGAAGTTTACCACCATGACCATCTTTATACCATGTTAGTTATGTGCAAATCTGTGAACATTTATACTGTCAATTTTACCAATGTTGTACACACCCTTTAAAGGTAAGTAAACCTTGGTAAAATTTGTGTAATGGCATCCGATATTATCAGAATCAATTCGTTTTTAAATTAAAACCAGACTGATGAAAGCTTTGGCTCTTTTCTGACCTTTTTTTTTCAAAAGCAATAAAAAAAAACTAAAAAAAAACTCAATTTGCAGGACTGATCATTGATCAGAAGCACCCCCTTCCCCTGATTTCAGGATTTGTACAAATAACTCAACGTTTGCTTGCAAACATTCCTGAAGACGCAAACTTTTGTCCAAAACCTTTACATGTAGGTCTTGCATTTGTAGTGATGCAAAGAAACTGTAAATCTGTTACTGTACAGTATTATCTCTATTCCAAGTGGAAACTGATACAATTACATCAGTAAAGTTCACTTGTGCACCCATGGTTGTCAACCCTGTAAAACGAGGATTTCTCTTAATGAATGTTCCCCTGATGCTTTGACCTTTTTTTTTGCGACGCCCCCATTGGTTTTGTACAAAAAGTTCTCGGTTTCAACACGCTCACCCAGTGTGTCACAATGTCAGAGCTGCCAACTCTCCCTGATTCTGCAGAAAGTTCCCTGAAAGTAAACTAATCTTTCCATGTTCTGATGAACAAATTTGAAAATTTCCCTGATCATGGAAACTTTCTCACTATTATGTTGAATGTATTCTAAATATCTCCCTGATTGTCGTACAAAATCTCCCTGATTGCAAGATGCAAATGTTGGCAGTTTGGCAGCATGTTCAGTCCATGTTAAGATCTGATCAGAATGCTCAGTACTGCCATTAACATTCCAAACTAGTTGGGTTTTTCTTTAGCAGATTTCAAGAGAAAAGTAATTTTCCAATAGCAGATGAAGTCCCTTTAAAAGTGCTGTTGATGTAATATGGTGCTAGTGTTGTGACAAGCCTGGAGCATGGGCTCTTTAAATAGTGGATACTCGGTGTCAATGCCCTCAACAACAGTGCGTGCGTAGAATACTTGCTCACAATTCAAACTTTGAATTTTGTTCCAAGTTGAATACATTTTGGACAATGCCACAATATTTTTCGTCAAGTAATAGTGAGAGTCAAAGTGCACATCTGTAGTAATATTTAATGTGATTTTTCCAATTCAATCATATCCAAGAGAGTACAAAAATAAAGAGACTTAAAATTAGTTGTAAACGAAAGCTCAAGAAAAATAATATGTACGTGTGAGTAATATGAAAAAGACATGTATATAAGAAGCAAACATATCAATTCAGATTGTAAAATTTCTTTGCTGGTGCTATTAAAAATATCTAGTCTTTAGGGAACAGCTTCAAAACATGTGGCGTGTCGTGGCCGAGCGGATAAGAGCACCGGATTCAAGCTCTGATGTTTCTGTTCAGCAGAGTGTGGGTTCGAGTCCCAGTAGTGACACTTGTGTCCTTAAGCAAGACACTTAACTATTATTGCTTCGTCCTTCGGATGGGACGTAAAGCCGTTGGTCCCGTGTGTTGTGTAATGCACGTAAAAGAACCCAGTGCACTTATCGAAAAGAGAAGGGGTTCGCCCCGGTGTTCCTGGTTTGATTGGCAGCATATTGCGCCACAGCACCTTGTAAACCATTACATTGTGCTATGTAAAGGAATAGGTCTCAAACTTCAAAAAGTAGCTCCACATATATACCTTGCAGGAAAATACTGACTGTTGAAGCGCCTTGAGCGTCACTGAGTGACGGATATGAGCGCTATATAAGAAGCCACTATTATTATTAAAACAAATTTCAAATGTCTTTGATTTATGATTGTCAATTTTTTTGCATGAGAAATAAGTTTGGGTTCAAATACACTTTCAGATGACATTATTTTAGAAAAAAAGAAGAAGTCATATCTGTACAGATAGAAACTTCCGTGAATTATGTAGGTTGCCCAACGCGCATGTGCACTAACACTATTGGTTGGCAAAAAGAGGTAACAATGCGCCGTTTTGCATACGCGTTTGTGCATCTGCCTGCTACACTCTATGGCGTTTGCCAACCAACAGTGTTTGCACGCATGCGTGAATGTAGTTAGCATATTTTATGGGAAAGGCTATTTTTCTGGCTATAAGATCATATAATAATAACTGTCAATTAGTAACCAAGCTGTGCTCTCCACAGCAGTCTCATACCTATCAAAGCAAACAGTAGGAGCTAAAAGCCAAGGAGAAATTTGTCCAGCTAGCAGTTCACTGCCTCAGCTTCCTATATCTTGTTTTGTTATAGATACAGAGGGAATTGGTCACTTATGTAAAAATAAACTTAAGGTGATCCCTCTGCTGCCGCTTCCAAGGTTGTATCGTAAACTTGGGTGTGATCCCTGGCTACACGGCAGTTAACGGTTGTATGGCTTCTGACTGGCACCTCCGAACAAAGATATTGACAAAATAGGGAGACCGCTAACATAGGGCTAGATAGCTCAGTTGGTAGAGCGCCGGCACGTTAGTTGGTTCAAATCCCGCTCTAGTCAATTTGTCTTTTGTTCAACCCCAAATAATGTAAAATAAACTTCTTACTTTGCCAGGCTCACCTTCTCAACATTAAAGTGAAGTATGTCTTGGGTGTCAGGGTTTTGTTATTATCCCCACACCTAAAGGTTGTCGAGGCAGGGTGGCACAGCAAATTTAGTCGGCGATCAGTCAACAGAAATACAATCCTTGGTTATATTTAAATGCACCGGCAGTCACTGCTTGTACAGGGAAGAGGCTGCGCATTTATGGAAGTTTTTCAATTATTTCATTGTTTACGGAGTAGGAGCTTGATGGAACATGCGTGTTGATTTGTAGATTCAGGGAGAGTACGCTCAATTTAATCAGTTGGATGTGGACATAGTAAGGGGATTTGGAGGAGGCACAAAACACTCTTAAGGACATGCTTGCAGCACTGGGTTTTTTGAAATATACATGTCGCATTATATTGTCATTCAGATCCACTTATACAACAATTGTTTTGAACTCTGTATTGTTTCTTTGTTTATTTTGATTAATGTTGTCATTATTATTATTACTACTATTATTTTTTTTTTTGAAAAGTGAGGGTTAACTGTTAATGTAAGAAAGGAAGATTTTTTAAAGTTCATTACTTGCTTATTTGAATTGCCCATTGCCAAAGTCTTAACGCTTCTCCAATAAACTCCAATCTTACAAGTGAAAGTAGATTTTTTTAAAGATTCAAAAACTTACTTTAAAGTTAAAGGTACATTTAATTTGACATCAATTGTTTTTAGAAGAGTAAATTCATCAAATTCTCTAGTTTTCTATAAGTGCTAAGTGCAACCAACCACTGTCATCATATTTCATGGACCTTTGTAACTGAAAAGCAATGAAATTTTTTTTAAATTATGTACATGCTTATTTCAATGACGGCAATTGAAATGATTTTACAGTATTTCAGGCAGACAAATTTTCTTGAGGGTTGGTTTAAGTTTCCACTTGACGTCGTAAAATCAGCCATCTTAACAGGCGATGATTCGTCGTTTTTTAAACGCACAACTGTGCATTATGCATAAATACCACTCACCGCATGCTGGAGTTTTATTGCATGGTTGGTCGTTGAACCACTCGGCTGCAAAGACAAATTAGAGGCTTGACTTGGCTCAAGCCAAAACCCACGTAAAGATGCCTGTAAAGATGTTATTGATCAGGAATTACTACCTATCGGTATGAACCTTGTAATTTAGTAAAGTTTTAGATTGAAACTATTTAATCTGTTGTTTTTGACATTTGTCTGTAAATACAAGCTCCTTTCGAGAAAATTTTTGTCTTCAATGAGGGACTTTGGGTGGCAGCAGATTACCAGGTAAATCCAATGTTCTTGGCAATGTGCGCATGCTTAGAACTACGTAAACAATGGAATTTTACCTGGTAGGTCTGCTGCCATCTATTGTTCAAAAGTCTCCCATTACCATCAGTTTGTGTAAGCATGTAACAACAAGGGCAGAAACTTGAACTTTTCGTACCTATTTTTCCCTTAAGACCAATAATAAGCTATCCCTTAAATTAAAAAAATAAAAATCCTATATGAAACAGCATATTTTTTTAGTGGAACATCGTGGCTGAGTGGACTAGGGTGGTGGACTCAATTTCTGTAATTCACAGAACGTGGGTTCGAATCTTGGCTTGGTCAGTCGCGACACTGGTGTCCTTGAGCAAGGCAGTTTATCATAATTGTTTCTCTCCGACAAGGAGTACAAATGGGTACCAGAGAGAGCTGGGAAGTAACCTATGATAGATTGATGGCATCCTGTCCAGGGGGAATAGCAATATTCTTAGTCATTTGCTGCCAATGAAACTGGATATAAACACTGACCTAATGAGCCATATTGGCTATGGACAGATTTTAATTACTTCACTTTCCTGAAGATACTTTTTTTTCATGCGATAATTTTGTTATCTTTGACTGCAGCAATTCGACTGTATGAGAATCAAGATCCTTGGTGACTGCTATTACTGTGTGTCAGGTTTGCCCATCTCTAGACCAACCCATGCCTGCAACTGTGTGGAGATGGGACTCTGCATGTGTGAAGCTATCAAGTAAGTTTGACCCTAAGCTGAACCCCTTGACAAAAGAAACTATACCCTCCCTTTGTTTTTAACCTGCTGGTAGGTCAGTGGTCATATGGGTGTGCATAGGACTTATGCACATGATGTCAGCGAGATATGGGGCCCTCTCATTGATGTAAATAGAAGGTTGATTGCCCGTTCTGTCACCGCTTACATAGCTGTACTTTTTACCATTGTTTCATCATCATTTCACCTCTAAGATGGTGCAGGGATGACGTCAGTGCATAAGGGCCATGATTTTCTTGTACAGTGTTGTGATACTTTTGTATACAAAACTAGTCATTGTGTTTATTGACCATCAATTCCATTTTAATAACTACATTGGCGATGGAGAATATTATTTTGGTTGTACCCTACACTGATGTGTGATATGAACTGTATGCTATGTGCTCTCTCCAGTCCTGTAGAGAAAAAAAACCATAGGCTACTACTTGTGTTGGATTCGAACCCATGACCCCTGTGTTCTGGAGCAGACGATTTAAGTACTAGCCACCGAGCATTCGCAGTGATGAGAGGCCTGCTTGAATACCATAACTATGATTTTTTTGTTAATTATATATTTCTGGTAATGCAGCCAAGGATGCCTAATAAGTGAACTTAATAACTGTAGCTCGCAAGCTCGGAAACCTGTAAACAAGGGTGCTCGCTATGTGAACTAGAAACGCCAGGGTTGACCCCTACTACCCCACGAAAGGTGTTCTGAGTTTGTTATGTGCACTACCAATTCTAGCACATAGGACCTATGGCTTATTGTCTCATTTGTAGGACAAAGTATTTATGGTAAAGTATTTTGCTGAAGGACACAAGTGCCACGAGCAGTACTAAAACTCACAATCTGCTGATCAGGAACACCAAAGCTTGAGTCAGACGCTCTTAAATGCCCAGCCACGACATGCAAATTAGCGCTTAAATATGTAAAAGATACCATGTAGGTTACTGATTGGGAAACTATAATTTGTGTTCAAAATCAACTCCACGTACAGAAACCTTTCGCGGTGAGAAGATCATTTTAAAAGAGGAATTTTAGCGGTGCAAGCAGAAACTCCATCCAGGATGATGCCGATGTATTTTCTCACAAATTTCCTTCTCAAATAAAAACAAAGATTAAAAAAAAAGGTCTTGAATAAAAGTAGAAGCTTAAAGGCTTTCATAATTTGAAAGAGAATGATTTTGATTCAATATTTTGCCCGAAGCATTGCTTGGGGCCACTCAATATGTGGCTTTTGTCTTCGGTGTTAGATTCACGTGTGGAATTACTCATTTATATTGCCCCCGAACTTGTTTTGCGGTTTACGCTGACGAATATGTTCCAAATCATAAAAGGAAGATTGAGGGATTCCGTGAGGACGAGAATCAGTCATCCGTGGTCGGTAGTGTGCTATGTAGGATGACAATGATACTGATGTGATCCGATCGTTGCATTAATAAGAATCACTTGACCATGCAGGCAATTTGTGATACATTGCCTTGCTGACTCCAGGCAATTTGGCATCATGTGATGAATCATATTAAAGGTATAATACATTATCTAAAAGATGAAGAAAAACAATTTAAAAAAATGCAGCTCCTTGAGGAGTATACTGCCCTGGGCTGCAGTGGCACTCCAAAGGCTATTTAAAAACACAATATCAACCTCTACCCTCGCAGGTACCCATGTATACCCCTGGGTGAAGAGAAGCAGTTATAGTAAAGCATTTTGCTCAAAGACACAAGTGTCATGACCGGGATTCGAACACACATCCCAATGACTGAACCACTTCATCTTGGGGCCCGGTGCACTAGAGCGCTTGGCAATGACACGCCACATGATATGGGCTATTGGTAAATGCAGGGATTACTCTTTGACAGTCCATAATAGCAAAAAATTGTCAACCGCTTGTCACTATTGGCAGCAAGTTGAACACAAACTTGATTGGTTCAGTCCAGTTAAGTTGTAATGCCTTGCCATCAATCGTGTGTGTACATCTGTTGATGTTTGAGAAATCTACAAGCTTTTCTTGAAGATCACGATAAACGCCTTTTAAACAAAGAGTATTTAATGAAATCATTTGAAAGTGTCATGGCTCAGATGTGGGGGATTTTAAATGGATGAAAGACACACGCTATAACTTCTGGTGAAAAGAAAGTTATACTTGCATGTGGAGATGAAATAATTGAACACTTACATGTTGCCTATTTACTTACCAGTTTATAGTTGATTGTGTTGAGGATCAATGCAATAGTATTAGCTGCTATGCAATAAGAAATTTGTTGCTCTTGAATTCAAGTTCAAGATGCCGTTTTCTAGACATGCAGAAGGGCTTGGGTTCCATTCTCACCTACGCTATTTCACTTGAGAAAATTTTCCCAAATTAACTGGCGAAGCACAGAGGATGCACTAGGAAATACATAGTATACATGTACATGGCATAAGTTACTATGTGGATACAATGCAAGGTAAAGTTCATCTGGAGTTTGTCGCACGCCCACATTCTCTCTCTGAGAGCATTTCTAAATGCACTTTAACCCTCCGCTGCACTATGACCTTGAAAAGCGTCCGTCCCGCCCTCGCACAGTCATCTGCAGTACGGTGTGAAATTGCGCATAACACTAATTTGGCTGCTCACAAACTCTTCTAACATGGTACCATTAGACTCAGAATCGTTCACTCAATCCCAAGAAAAAAAAAAAATCAAAAAAAGTGAAAAATCAATTTTTGTTTAATTTTTTACCCAAATCCATCAAAATCACACCGTTACACTATCGCACTGTTTGCTGCAGTACCATGTGAAATTGCGTGTAAAACTATTTTGGCTGCTCACAAACTCTTCTAACATGGTATCATTAGACTCAGAAACGTTCACTCAATCCCAAGAACAACAAAAAAAATGAAAAAAATGTTCATAGGGGGTAAGCACACTCAGTTGAAACAAAAAAACGAATTTTTACCCAAATCCATCAAAATTACACCGTTACAGTATCGCACGGTCCGCTACCGTACGGTGTGAAATTGCTTGTAAAACTATTTTGGCTGCTCACAAACTCTTCTAACCTGGTATCATTAGACTCAGAAACGTTCACTGAATCCCCAGAACAACAAAAAAAATGAAAAAAAATATTCATAGGGGGTAAGCACACTCAGTTGAAACAAAAAACAAATTTTTACCCAAATCCATCAAAATTACACCGTTACAGTATCGCACGGTCCGCTACCGTACGGTGTGAAATTGCTTGTAAACCTACTTTGGCTGCTCACAAACTCTTCTAACATGGTATCATTAGACTCAGAAACGTTAACTGAATCCCCAGAAGAAGAAAAAAAATGCAAAACAATGTCCCTGGATGGTAAGCACACTCAGTTGCAAAAAAAAAAAAATGTTACCAAAATCATTTTTTTTTTCATTTTTTTTTTTTTTTTTGGCACTGCTTACCAGTCTTCTGAGAAACAAGGTATCTTATTTACTTGGCCAACCCGAAACCACAACCTGCACCTGGTGTCTGCCCGATGTCTGGAACAGTGACAGGATGATTGATTGCCCCCAAGTGACAGCGGCTAGATCTAAGACCTTGGATCGTGTTTATGGGGTTAGGGATAGCCTCAGGGGAATTCCTTGGGCCTCAGGGGAATTCTATGGGGCTTCGAAATTAAAGGTGACTGTAGGTCGAAGACTCACCCCAAGCTAAATCTGCTGGTACTAGTGTTATCCGGCTATGGTCCATTGAGGAACTTAAAAAATTTCGCAATTTTTGACCGCACCGTTAATGAGTAATCACATTTTTTTTAAAACGGTACAGTCGATGACTGTGCGAGAGTGCAGCGCAGTGTTAATGCATTTTTTTCTGTTTTTTTTTACAATAAAGGAAAGAAATATGATGATGCTGTCACGCAGTGAAAAACATTTGAGTCTGGATAAGGTGTGACTGAAGCTATACAGTTTCTCTTACACTATAAATCATTTATTTTATTCGCTGCCTTTAAAAAAAAAAGTAATAATTTAAATAAAACAGAAGTGTGCATGTGATTGCTCATTTTTTTCCAATTTCAGGATTTTCTAAAAACCTCCTTGACCATTCAAATTTTCTTGAGAGAAGTAAACCACTCACCAAAGGGAGAAAGAAATAGTCCACATTGTGTCCAAACATGTACTTGTGTATATCTAGTGGTGCACAGAGTCTGTAAACCTTCTAACATCTGGCAGGTTCTGGGTCTAGAATAAGGGGGGTACCTGACACACCACGTGCAATTTTTTCAGAGAATTTCACATTTATCCAATCTTATCCCTGAGTGTAGGAAAAAATTTCCAGCTAGGAATCACACTTTAAAAAACCCCAAACCGTCAAGTAATAAGCCACAAGGGAAACTGACTAGAGTGGTATATGAACCGACCACCTCCGTTTTTTTTTAACTTAACAATTTTTGGAGCACTTGGTATCACAGATAAGCTTCCATGTAAACTATTTTTTGGAATAAAAAGTTGTTTGACAATAAGTAGCGTTATATTGTGGCTTTAAAGCTTCTAGACAAAGTAGTTCACAATGACATGTATGACAAATTACCACTGGTGATGCGTACTGCTGTTTTTTTTTATCACCATGGGTATACTCAATGGAATACAACTGTTTCTGATATTTATTGCCCAATATTTCAGTACTTATAATGGGTTTATGACATGCACAACGAGGAATCTGGAAATGGATGTATCAATTTGCACATTCTGGACCACACATTCTATTTTTTGCATCTCTGTGGAGACATCTTTTGTTCTTTCCTTTGTCCCTGTAGTTAAGAACCCTCCCATAGACTTTGTACACAAAATTCCTTGTGGAGCAACCCAGTCTTTAGAATTTCGTTTTTTTGTTCTCGGTCTCCATAAGGTAGTGAACATGAAATCACTCTTTCATCTTCACAGACACAATGAAATATGGAACTAGCTGTTAGGGTATTGCTTCTTCAACCTTAATGATGTCGCATGTCGGCCCCAGCATGTACGCAAAGGTGGTGAATTTTGTCAACGTTGTCCGACGTCTTTTTCTCCCGAGGTCACGCTTGCTTTCTTGAAACTGTTTCATGCCACTTCCATAACAAGGCATAAACTCAACACAGAGCACAAACTTGCACTTTTCAACATCGCGATAGTATCAAAAACCCGGCAAAAAATAACGGTAGAACATGGTGAGGTGCTTTGCAGCAGGTTATAATCATATCGGTGGAAATCATAAGTGCAGTTATTTTTGGTTCCCACATGCAGATTACAAAACATGGGTTTCATGGAAAACATTGAAAGCTTAGCATTATGCCATACATTGAGATAATGTCCATGGTTTGTTGTTTACCCTTTGTGTGTACCGGATGGATTGAACCAGTTGCTATGGTTGCAGTTCGGTGACCTAATGATGATGTAATGACTGAGGGGGCGGGGACCAACATTCTCCTCCCAGTTTGAACCCCCCAGAAGGAAAAAAGCACTCTTCATACTTTTTTAATTGTTTATTTGAATCACCCTGTTAATTTGTTGTTATACCCTGGAAATCAGACATTGATTTCCCCCCTGAAAAAAACCCATTCCTTACTCCTTCGTTTCACCCCCCCCCCCCTAACATTTTAGAGTCAGGTGCCGCTGCTGGAGATATCAGAATGATTTAATATTTCGTTGTCATGAACAAAATTGTTGTTGCCTCAGTGTAAAATCATTTAACTTGATTGGGGAATAACACTGTATCTTGCACAGTTCACATGCTGCATTCGATGAAGTTGTATCAAGCACCATTAGGTTTGTGTGTGTACATATGGAATAGTTTTAGAAAGGTTACCACATTGCTGCAATTCTAAATACGCATTTTATGGAAGGCTGAATTTTGTGATTCAATATTTCTGCACTGAGGCTGTGTCTGCATTAACGACTGTGGCTGTGGCTTGATCGTCACGTGAACAAGCTTTGAAGCATAGGATGCCCATAGCAACCCTTAGCATTAGCCGCAGCCATAGCCACCAGTTTGGACATAGCCTAAAACATTTTGCTCTGTAGGTTTCAGGGAAAAACATACATACATTTTCTTGAAGATTATTCCCAATCATCCACTCTTCAAGAAAAAACAACCAATCTGTGAAAACAGTCACCACCCTTTTTCAGGTTATAGCAGCTATGTTGTGTATGCTTTAACAAGATGCCTCATAGGCATGTTTTCAATAAGTTACATTTAATCTCTTTCTTGCAAAGGAGGACATTTCAAGTGGAAACATTCCTCTTGCTGATCGGTGCTTGCTACCAACCGAACACTCTTTCATGGTGAAGAGTTTCTATTGCGTTTCAGTCTTCTTTTCATATTGAAGGAGTAATGTGGGATTGTTTGTTGGAAGTCTAGAGGCTTGTTTGGAAAAACAGTTTTTATGAGATATTGCCTAACTCACAAGGCCGGATGGCCACTTCAAGGTGAGGGCTTACACTCAACTGATTTTGGGCTGTCGACCCAAATCAACTGTCACCAGGGGCACGTTGCCACCTACTCCTGTGGCTGAAACAGGGCTACCCCCTTCACAGTCCGTAAGGATGTCGGCATGGGTATCATCCACTAAGAGCCTGGCTGGTGCAGCAGAATGCACTCCCTTCCCAATTGTTTATGAAGCAATTATGGTTGAGTAACTTGCTCAAGGGCACAAGTGTCATGACGGGGATTCGAACCAACACTCTGCTGCTGACACTAGGCTTGAGTCCAGTGAACTAGACCGCTCGGCCACAACACGCCACATGGGAATAGTTAAAAAGTCTTGGTCAATCACATCCAGTATTAAGTCTTTATTAATATTTTTGAAATCAGGCTTTTTACAAATTTGTTTTTTCTTTCCAAATGGGAATGTACATGTACAGCATCAGCAGTAAAACCTATTGATAAATTAAATTTTAAAAAGCTTTTTTAGTGTTGTGCAAGGCTGTGCTTCACTCAAAATGAATTTTTCTGTAACACACAGGCGTGGTTTATTACTTGATATTTGAAATAAAAAGTTACATCCCCTTAAGGTGGTCCATCTGCTGCCACTTCGCAGGTCGTAAATGTAAACTTGGGTGTGATTCCTGGCTTTTATACGGCAGTTACAGGTTGAATGGCTTCTGACTGGCACCCCCGAACAATGACAAAATAGAGAGACCACCAACATTAGTGTTGCAGGTTCAAGTCCCGCCCTAGTCAATTTATTCTTTATTCAACCCAATATTGCAGGCATGTTTCAGCGGATCAGCTTATTTCATTTTCCCTCTTCGTTTTAGTGCCATAGAAAACTGAAAACCATGTGTAAAAGTTTTGTGTGCTAAGCATTTTCAACTTTTTGTTTGGTGCAAAAACAGAGTAGCTCGTCTGAACATGTGTCAGTAATGAGAATCTGTAACAACCTGAAAAAGGTTCCCTTTTACAGGCACTGGACACTATTGGTAATTACTCAAAATAATTGTTAGCATAAAAACTTACTTGGTAACGAGCAATGGAGAGCTGTTGATAGTATAAAACATTGTGAGAAACGGCTTCCTCTGAAGTAACGTAGTTTTTGAGAAAGAAGTAATTTCTCAGCAAAATATTTGAATTGATTTTGAGACCTCACGCGTGAAATCTCGAAATCAAGCATCTGAAAGCACACAACTTCGTGTGACAATTGGGTGTTTTTTCTTCCATTATTATCTCGCAACTTTGACGACCAATTGAGTTCAAATTTTCACAGGTTTGTTATTTTGTGCAAATATTGCGATACACCAAGTGAGAAGACTGGTCTTTGACAATTACCAAAGGTGTCCAGTGTCTTTAAGCAAAGGAGTAGTAATTAAAAAAATTTCCTAAAAATTAAGAAAGGAGGAAATTGGTCGATCCGCTAAAACATGCCTGTATGTTTTATACAAATTCATACCCTTTTAAAATTAAATTAAATTACAATTTCTTTTCTCTTCTTTTTACAATTAAATAATGTTTCCTCAACCAGTTTGATTCTTTCTGCAAAGTAAGAAAATCAAAGTAAAAACCGTACCCCCCCCCCAAAAAATAACCCCAACAACAACAGCCTGCTGAAATGAAAGACTATCAAATGTCGCGTCCTTCACATTGCAACAAGCGTCCGTGGACACCCTGACATTCAGCACAGATTCCGATCCCTGGAAATTTAATTGCAACCTAAACAATATCATGATTGGATATCCCCCTATGTCAGCTGTGGGCTAGCTGATATTACACCCTCTGATCTCGTGTGTCAGTCTTCATATTTCAGTCGTTTTCACCCGCTCCTCAAAATCTCAGATGAGGCGTCCACCTCAACTTGTGGTTGCAAATGACGGAAGGTACATCCTTCCTCGAAATACAGTGGGGTCGTCAATGACAGATGAAGCATTTTAAACGTCGGGGAACCAGTTAAATCATACAAACACTGTTTGTTTTTGATAAGGTGTCAATTTCTTGGGATATCTTTGTCCTGGACTTCAGGAAGTCTTGCAATTTGATTTCAATTATTGGAACTTTATTAGGACCCTGGCTGAATTTTAGAGTGGACTGAGGGCTAAATATTGGAGCGTTGCTCTTGTAACTGTTGGGGATATTATTTTAAATCAAACACCATCTTTCAGATAAGTTATTGCAGTTACAAAAGCTTTATTTTATATATACTTTAATTTTCAGAGCAGAATTAAACTGCTGTAGAACAAATTTTTCTGTTAGGAAAGTTTGAGGTATCCTTTGATTAATTTCAGCAATTTTTTTTCCCAAATTACCAGCTAAACTGTTAAACATAAATACACTCTCCCTATTAAGTTCTTGCAAATTATACGCCATTAGTGAGCTGAAGGTTCTTCTGCACATTACACTGCATAAGAGCTCTCATTTTAACTGATTTTATGAAGTTGGTTGTTAAGACTTTGAGAGTATGTTTTCAAGTTAGAATAGTTCTAATAGCTTAACCAACTGCAGTCATTATTGTAATAACAAGTAGGTCCCAACTTCATAAAGTCTGTAAGCAGACCATTAGAAGAATTTCTATTTCTTAAACACCACTAACCATAAGCAAAGCAAAAGGCACACTAGCTTGCTGGCGGTTCTGTAAGCAGATTAGTGGCATAACAATGCAAATCAATTGTGAGTGCGCACACACCCTGTCAAACCGTCTCAATCAAAATTGGGCCGAGGTTGTCCTCTTCCACACAGGCTAGTCCGGTTTGTCAGGATTTGCTCTGACTGTAGGGCTAGTTCTCCCTTTGCCTTAAGAAATGATGTGAATTTTGAAAGACAGGGCTCTGTAATTGTGCCCAGACCTTCCGTTTAACAGTTGAGAGTATGTAAAAGACATTGTAAACTCAGGAGTTAAATGTCTCCTGCTACCCATTTGTCAGGATTGTTCATGTGTATGTAATCACAGCCTAGTGTGTATTAATTTTCATCTATTTCTGACCTTTGACCTGATTCATCTGTAAGCCAGACTCACTTCACACAACCAAGCTGTAGAGATTCTAATGTACGAAAATATACATGTTTAGCAAAGACTCAAGGTCTTGTCAGAATAGCACTTTGCATCAATGATGTCACTTTGCCCAAAATACCTGTATGTCAGACAAACATTCTACCACCAAGCTCTCACGTGATCACCACATCGGCGCATCAGACCCCAGTGGTACAGTCAATACACGTGAGTAAACAAACATAAAGATTGGGCATTTGCGCACACATCGTTAGTGAAACTTGACCTGTTAACTGAGATCCGCGTACTGAGTTTCTATTTTTCGAATGTAGTGCTTTTATCAGTTGCTGTCTTAAGAAATGTCTCTGAATTATGAAATGAGTGATTTTGTGTGAAAACTACAAACAAACAAATGTCAGCTTTGGAGGAAATCAAATAAAAACTACGTGTGTGCACTGTGCAATGCGCATGTGATGTAATAATCTTACAAATTTGTTTCGCAATTGTTTCTAAATGGTCCCTAAGATAGCTATTACTAGTCCATTCCTTTATGTTATCAAACTATGCTGCTCTCCTTCTGGGTCCTTTCCCTCTGTCACAAGGAGAGTCTTTTTTTATCATAGTCTTTTTCTAAGCAATTCATTATAGCAGCTTCTGGGGAAATGTTTGACAGGCTCTGCTGCTGTGCTCATCCATGCATTTCACCCATAGCGAACCAGACAGATCTGCTATAATTACCTGCACTAGAGAATAGTCAAGTGTTGTTCTGCCCCCCTAACTCCAAGAGCTCCTACGAATCCCTTTAATCGCCATCTGTTTTTCCCGTCATCGGAGGAAATACAATATTCTACCTGAAGTATCGAGATTTTAATTGTAAGTGAAACGTGAGATGGATATATCCAGTGTGTGGACACTGCAATGTAGCCGGGAGAATGTGTCAGCAGCTAGATTGTTCGAGCTCATTTGGATCGCATATTATTGGAACGACAACTTTAGGTGCACAGCCACAAATTCTCATTAAGATCACCGCTGCTAAGATCAAGTCTTTAAAGGCTCAAGATTAATATCACATTTCTTCTCAAAATGGCAGTATCTACAAAAGTTTTTCCGTCGTTGTGTGTGCAAAGAAATGAACAGAACTTCCTGCAGCCAAGACAAGGGTGTAGATATCCTATGTAACTTAAAACCCACTGAGTTCAAAAATAATAGCCTATACTTTTGATAAAAGGTTCTTTTTCCGTTTTTGATGGGTCATTGGGTGCAAAGTTTTAGGCTTTTGTTTCTTTTGCAGTTTTCCTTTGAAAAATGATCAGTATATTTTTTGTAATTCTTGTGGGTACAGCCATGTAAGAAAAAACCTCTTTTAGATGGAATGTTTGCTCTGAGAAGAGCTGTTTGGTGTGTTCTCAACATTTCTACTAGCTTGCTGCAGTCGTCTTCAGTATGTTTTTTGTCAAATGATTGAGCATTTATAGTAAGAAGGAATGTTATGAAGGATTTTTTGTTAATTTGTAGTTGGGTGAGATGCTTTAGTTTACATAAAAGCTTCCACCAAATATATGCCACTTGGGATATATCTAATCTCTACCTTCGCTCGGCCCCAGCGGCCTATCCAGGACCGCTGGGATGGGCTAATCAGATTCTTGTTCAGGAAGTACGCCATGCATGCAGTGCTTGCAGTGTGAGTGTGATGCATGATGGGACTGAACATTAACCAATGAGCGTGCTTGATACGTTTGCCCATCCCAGCGCCTTTGGTTTTTAGGCAAGGCGCTGGGGATGAGCGAAATCTCTACCCTGATCGGATCCTTATTCTCTGGAGACATATGGGGAGACATCTGGGTAAAATTGAAGACCTCGTCTTAGTCATTGTGTAACAAATTGTCTTAATGTGGATATACTTGTACCCTAATTGGAACCCTCTTCTCCCAATAAGAATACCCATGGTCCCAAATCAGTACCCCAAATGGGATATATTGTTAACCGGATTGGAACCCTATTGGGATATGCTGTTACCTGGATTGGATCTCTACTCTTAACCTGATTGGAGCCCAGTCTTCTCCCAATGAGAATCCCCAATCAGTATCCCAATTGGGATCTACTGTTACCCACATTGGAACCCTCTTCTGCCAATGCGGTTAGTTGATGGTCAGCTGATGGTCAGTTGCGGTTAGTTGATGGTCAGTTGACGGTCAGTTGGTTGCGGTCAGTTGACCTACAGGTTAGTATATACACCCCTAGACAATCCATTAGGTGTAGCATGCACAGGTATTTCCCCTGTACAAAGAGGGGAAAAGGGTACTGGAATTCATGCACGAAATCTACCTTTTTCCATTGTTGTTCATTGTATTTGGCATCTAGGAGGTAAGTCCAAGATTCCAGCATACCATGGCCGATTGTCTGCCGTGGCTTACGGCCAAGGTTTGGCCCTATTCACGGTAAGACATTCCATAATTTGCTCGGAAAGAGTATGACAAAATCCTCATCCATTTTATGAAAATGTTTGTTGTCTTTACTTTGATTAGTCAAGGTTTCATTGTGAAAACAATATTCTCAAAAAATAAATATATAATTTAAATGACTTCAGAAGTTCTGAAAAATAATACCGTGTAGAGGCATGGAAAATATTGTTTAGTACCGTTGTGAAATGGTTAAACTACCTTTAAAACTCGGCTGCTGTCAGAGCCAGAGGCGGCAAAATAGAAAGTCTATGTACATGCACATGACATCTTGACTTGCCAACAGGTTGTAAAATCAGTTCTCATTTATATTGAAATCCAATTTAGTTGTCCGTCTCCATCTCGTGGCTGACCTGTTATCCCACTTCCAAACACGCCACGCCGAGAACCTCTCGCTTTATGTTGTAGCGAACCTTTCCAGTACATTTAGGAACAAATCATGTGATCATGAAAGTTGCACGCATATTTGACCAGATTTGCGGCTTTTCCCCAAAGCCAATTTGCTTTAATAAGCTGGTCCTCACCTGATTGGTTCATGTGACAGATATCGTTTATAACGATGTGGAAGGTTAATCGGAAAGTGATGCATATAAATGCCTATCGATGTGGCCCTACATTAAAGGAGTGATGGGGCATGGTTTGTTTTTGTCTTTGGCCTAGATGAAAACATTAAAGATGGTGTTATTTGAAAAGTTTCATGTCAGGTATGCTAGGCATGATGATACAGGATTGGTAAGAATGTAAGAAATTGGTGAGAATGGAAGAAAGAAGTTCATGACTGAGTAAAACTTACTTTTTAAGAATTGGTACAAGTACCAAATGTCTTGGGAAATGTGGGAAATAAGATTGTTCGTCAACACCCAGTTCTTATGTTACCAATACAAACGAGTATGAACATTCACAAAATTTGTTGCTTTCTCTCTGTTTTCTTGACAGCGTGACAACCTAATCTGATCAATTCTCCCACTGGTTGGTTGTAAAGTGTGTTTTATTGAAAGCTAGAGAAGGGGAATGAATATACTTTTCCAAAAAGCGATGATTTATTAAACCTTTTAAGAAAATATTATATTACTCCTCCGTTCAAATAAAAGTCAGCTTGGTTTTTGTTCATGTGGTTGATCAAGGCAGCTTGGCGGCAGCTTGTTGTGGATGGGATGCCAGAGGGATCTCATTATTTTGTGGGCCGATCAAAGTTGCGCTGGGTGGACAACATCCGAGATTGGTCAGGTTGTGATACCACCGAACTGACAGCAGCAGCACTGGAAAGACGGGCTGTGGTGGGAGTGGTGTCAGTGATTCTAGCAGTGAACAATTTGAGGATGAGACCACGGGCAAATGCCTATGTCTAATATTAGATTAAAATGCACACAATTATTTCAATTACTTATCCCCTTTTTCTGTAGCTCAATCAAGTATTGGTACATATGGTACAGGGATATAGGGTGGTCGAAATACAATGTTGGACTATTCCCTGAGCGGAATAGTGGATGTCTACAGAAGCCCTTTGCATTGTGCAGTTGAGAAGCCATTTGTCAAATGTATGCTAGTCTCTGCTGGGAGGCCTATAAGGCACACAACTAATAATCTTATGAGATGTGGTTCATATATTACACAACTTGGCAACTGATTCTTTCAGCGGGCCCCAGAAGCTTGTCCCTGCGCCACCCACTCTCAATAAGACTCCAACCTCCCAGGGGAAATTCCCCGGGACCAAGTTTCATCTCTGGTCAAGTTCATGAAAACCCCCAAATCAGAGGGTCTTTTGTTTGCGGGAGGCGGCGGGGGAGTCTCTCTCGAGGTATGAGAGTTATGTGAAGAGTATCCTTGTTACAAACTCAAGTCTTTCCTGTCATGCTGGAGTCTTGATCCTGCTCCGGTTTCCTGTGATGAGAGTGGAAAGCGAGTCCGGTCACCAGTGTGGGGGTACTTTGGAATGATTTGAATCAAATTCTGAGCCAATTTACCGACTGCTGCAGATGGGCGTGAATGCCATCTAAGAAACAATGCCCGTTTCCAAGTGCTGCCCCTGATTTTCTCGACGCGGCGTGATGAGACATCAAAATCAAAATTTGCCATGGGTTAAGGGGGATTGACTAATCTTTAAGTGAAAGGTCAGGTTTCGGTGACAGGCGTTCTTCACAGTGAATATTGTGTAATACTCACAATGGTGTGGCTAATAGACATTTTGCTGTCTTCATCATGCTTTGGCTGATGGACAAGTGCCCAAGTTAAAGGGATTATTCAAGGGTTTTGGAACAGTAAATTCCCACCTTATAGCTTTCTATAAACACACCATATGGTCAACCTGTGAACGATTTCATCAAAAGTTCCTCAAGTAGTGGCAATTAATGGTTTATTTTAGGGATTTTGTGCACGGATCATATAGGACTATTTTGCTTGCTGCAATCAAAATAAATAACGGGGATTTGGGTTTTGCAATTGTTTTGACTTTGACAGTATTTTAGATGGGAATATGTCTCTGGAGGGTTGCATCTGGTTTGAAACTCGTAACGAGTGAGCTTTCAGATTGTAGCCAATCGATTTTATTTTGAATTCCATAATGTTAATTTTGGTTTTGTTTTATGGTTTAAAAAGAAAATGGTTTGTCAGTAACAATTTGGTCCATAAATACACTCTGTCAAAATTGCCAAGGCGCCATTGTCCTTCAGATTGGGAAATAACATTCAAGCTGTGGATATTTTATGCTTATAGATAGGTAGTGCTATAGTGGGGCTGACATAGAGGATCTTCGCTTTTGATGGTACAAGCCATTGCAGATTTGAATTCTGAAACAAACCTATGTAGTATAACAAGCAATTTTCAAAATGGCTGCCATTGCTTGTTACACTACCTATATTTTTTCAAAGGACAAATCTGCAATGGCCCTGTAGCCAAATATCTTTCTCATGACATACTCTTATTGTGTGCCCTTGAAATTCCATGCTTGTATATCGCCAAAGGTATAATTCCATCACCTACCTGCTGTACTATGCCTTTATAAGAAACCAGAGCACTTATCTTCAAGAATAGCGATTTACTTCACCAATTTATTGCCAGGCAAGCATTCTTGTTCACAGGTTTCCTCAGGCCTTCAAGTTGTTGTGATTTAGTTATACAAAGTACAGTATTAAAAGACCTTTAAATGCATTGATGTCGTCTTGCTGCCATCTTAGAGTTTAATTGATCATCAAACAATGGAAACTCACAGTTGTAAACGTGTGGTGAGCAGGATGGTCCAATGAGCAATTGTGAAGGCGGCTTAATCAATGTGTAATTTGTTATGAATAATGGTTGTGCTGCTATGATGTCGTTATTCAAAGAAGTATGCTGTGTTTAAAGATTGCCTCCAACTGTGGTGTACATGGTTGTCAAGGTTACATTCATAATGTCAAATTTCTTCTTAACTATCACTTTTTGAAGAAAAAAAAGGCGGGTAGGGGAAATGGCGATTAAAGTACACACAGCTGCAGCTTTTGGAGCCAGAAGTAGTAGAAATCCTGAACATACGTCCAAAACATACTACGTGATGTAATGGGGGGAACAAACAGAATTTTACTTTAACAGGATTTGAACCTGCGACCTCGGAGTAACGTGCCTGTGCTCTACCAACTGAGCTATCTAGCCCTATGGCAGTGATTTGTCAATACCTTTGTTCGGGGTTGCCAGTCAGTAACCTGGCAACTGCAGTCAAAACTTACTAGCAGACATGCCATTTGGAAAATTATTTTCACCAACACTGAGTCATTTCTTGAAGAAATTGTAGAAGGCTTTGTGGTAGTTGTTAATGTTATCCCATTTTGTATCTCAACAGAACTGTTCGTAGAGCTACAGGGGTTGATGTGAACATGAGAGTAGGTGTGCACACCGGCAACGTACTGTGTGGAGTGCTTGGACTGAAGAAATGGCAATACGATGTATGGTCACATGATGTCAATCTAGCCAATCACATGGAGAGTTGCGGAGAGCCTGGGTAAGACGATGGTAGATCTCGGGCAGCAGACAATCGAAAGTGGGTAGCTGACAAACAACGGATCGGACCAATCATAACACAGATAAAATCATACCTTACTACCAGTTACTGCATGTTTATCCAATGAAATCATTGGATAAAGACAGGGAACCAGTCAAATGGAGCCTAAGCCTAAGCTGAAGCCAAAGTCGTGGTTTCAAAGAGGGCCTTTAAATTGGTTGGTTGGATTTTAACATGTCAGACTTTGGGATGATTTGCAGTTGTGATTAGCCTTTATGAGGGAAGGCAGAGCTGCCAACTCTCCCTGATTCTGCAGAAAGTTCCCTGAAAATATACCAATCTTTCCATCTTCTGATGGACAGATTTGATAGTCTCCCTGATTTATATGGAAACATTTTCCCTATTATGTTGAATGTAATTCTAAATATCTCCCTGATTGCTGTACAAAATCTTCCTGATTGCAAGATGCAAATGTTGGCAGCTCTGTGATGGCACTTAATTGGCCCGTCTATTATTAAATGGTTTTGGTGTTTGAGCAGCTCAACATTGTCTTGACAATCCTCCTCTCATATCTTACAGGAGAGTTCACATTACCCAGGCCACCCTGGACAACCTGAATGGTAAATATGAAACAGAGCCCGCCCATGGGCAGCAACGCAGTGACTACCTGAGCGAACAGAATATAGAAACCTTCTTCATCGTTGATCCACATAAGGTAATTTTTCCCCAGAAAGAAAGAGAGGTTCTGAAGCAAACACTAAATACACTAGTTTTATCAATTGTTTCATCTATTACAACTATATTGTCAGTGGACTCTCCTGCACTCTCTCTTTCCACAAAATACAACAGGAGACTATGGAGACTAAGCCCACAGTACATAAGCCATGGGGTTTCTGCATAACACCAGCTGTGCAGACAGAAGAAACCCATGCACCCAATGCTAGCCTAGAAGGAACGGTACTTTGTGGCAGTCTGTGGTTTTTGTGTGTAGGAGGGTTTAAAACTGTGGTGTAGTGGTTAAGATACCTAGTCCAGAATGCAGAAGGTCCTGGGTTCGAATCCCATCCAGGGAGCCTGTGGATTTTATTTTACACGTAAGAAAACACGTAATACTTATTGAACAGGGGGAAATTAAAATCATATTTGTATTTTATGAATTCAACGTAAGACTTGAAAGGTTTAGTAAGAGCTTGAAAAAAACAGTTTGACTAAAAATGAAGATAGCATAATATCATATGTTGTGGCCAAGCGATCAAGTGCACTGGATTCAAGCTCTAGTGTTTTTGATCAGCAGAGGTTGGGTTCAAGCCCGGCCTTGACACGTGTGTCCTTAAGCAAGACACTTCACCCTTGCTTCGTCCTTCCAATGAGATGTAAATCCTAAGGTCCTGTGTGTTGTGCAATGCATGTCAAAGAACCCAGTGCACCTATAATGAAGGGGGTGAGGGTTCGCCCCTTGTTGCTGGCCTAGTTGGCTGGGATGCATTCAGTTTGCGCTGCAGCACCTTGTTACAATTTCATTTGGGTCCCATAGTCCCAAACATAGTTCTGCATACCTATAAGAAAAACAATGGTCACTTGGAGACACCCGTCTGGTGTGATAAGGTACTGATTAAGAATTGCATATTGATATTATACAAATAAAGTTAAATTAACATTGGAACAAAATTTAAACTTGGGCTGAGGATACTTGTTGCCAGAGGAATTAACGCTATAAACCATGCATCATAAGGATGTTTGAAAATGATATAATTTTTTTTGTATGAAGCCCCCATTTGCGAATCACTCCCCAATTTGTGCAACCAGCACATAGTTTAATAAAAACATAAACATCAATTGGGCAAAAATCTTAATTGTTTATAAGCAACTGGAAACAGAGGTCAAGTCTTATTCATGGGTTTTCTTTGTTGATTTGTTAACTTTTTTTTTACTCTCATATATTTCACCGCTAAGTTTTACTTTTCCAACAATGTAATATAATTTTTATCGCCAAACTGCGTTAAACTAAAGTATTTGAAGAAACAGAATTGCGCACACTTAAAACTCAATCTGGTTCGGACCAACTTGGTCCCGGAAGCTCAAATATGCTGAGAAAAGTGTGTATGATCCTTTAACATCCAAACAGGATAGTCGGCTCATTGAGATCATTTCTGAGAAGCATGGTAATCAATCATCTGTTTATGAATGACCTCTCTCTGGCTAGAATGAATCCGGTCCTCATTACTTGTTAACTTTCACACTGTCATTGATTCCAATCAAAAGAGTTCATTTTGTGAGTCAATTGCGCTCCGAGGCAGGTGTGGTTATTCGCACATTAATGCCAGCCAAGGTTAATTTTAGGATGCAACAAACTGCAGAGACTGAAATAAAGAAAGAGTGGAGGAGTTAAACGGATGCAATCCTGCATTAAGAACAGGTCATGCTTCAAGTTTCTAGGAACGTTCCAGCTATTTTGCATCTCCGTTCATAAAACTTTCATAGAGATGCATAAATCTTTGATCTTGGTTGGTGTGACATTACGCAGCTATATGCATGATTAAAGCTTTTGTATACACTCAAACAACTTCCACACATGCAATCTGTCCTAGTGTGTGTATAACTAAAAAGCCTTTGTCAAAATTACAATCTAGGGAGGTTTGTGGTAGTCAACCCTTGTTAAATAGAGCACTGTTACAAGAGGTTCTGCTTATAAAGAGTACATTCTGAAGTCCAGATTCTCATTTCTGCTTCGTGTTTCTTTGTGTTGCTGTCTTTTTATAACAAAGTTCCTGTTATAAAGAGGTAATTAGGCCAGTCCCAGCAATCTCTTATTAAAAGAGTAGACTGTACATGAGTTCCCTCTCTGATTTGTGGTGGTTCTGATTTGTGGTAGTTTCAATCAGTATGCTCTGATCGCCTTCAGGAGAAAAGAAAAATAATATTTCAAGTATTAAACCACAACTGAAAAACCGACTGGGTAAACTTTAATTAATTTAAGGGCTGAACAAATTTTTTTTAACTAGAGCAGGATTTGAACCAGTGACCTCCGGATTAACAAGCCAGCTCTCTACCAACTGAGCTTTCTAATCATATGATGGCGGTCTCCCTATTTTGTCAATATCTTTGTCCAGGGGTGCCGGTTAGAAGTTCAACCCGAAATTATGCAAAATTATTGGTACATGGCTGATGGACGTGAGATACTATTGGGAAGCCAACAATAATTCCTTTTTTGTTTTTTCAATTAACTACCACTTATTTTTGGCTGACTTTGTTTCATGCAATACCTTAAATGAAAGCTTATAAATTTCTTGAATCTATAAAAATAGCTATTTAAAATTGGAATCCATTTAAATCTAAATTTTGGGGGTCAAATCGGCCAAAAATCGGGTATAGCATCTTTTAATTTGCGAAAGCTTTGCTTTGGGTCATACAAAATAAAAAATCATGGTTGATCTAAATTGATGGCGTAACGATAAGATTCTTGGTTGGCTGCAGAGCACTAAGCATAACCTAAGGTTGCATTAAATCTGGGGTAAATAAATGCTAATGTAAACTGATCAGGGACTGCAGTATATGGCCTCCATCTGTAAAATATGATCCTTTTACATGCACACCACAGCTTCTCTAAGGCCATAATATCATCTTCTTATACTTAAGCAAGGCTACAATTAGCATTCTCCATTCTCGGAGCTAACTTTAGATTTCTGTGCTTGTTTTGTTAGCAAACACACCTGACTTCAAGAGGAGAAATCTGTTGCTATTATATCAAATATGCTTCATGTGAACACGGATATTCTGCAACTGTAAAAACCTTACTTAGAGGAACATTACAGAATTGGTTTTTGCTACAAAAAGTTGCGGGCAGTGTAAGCACTTTATGTAATCCACCATATACATAAACTGACAAACCTGTAGAAGTTTGAGATCGATCGGCAATCTGGGTCACGAGAAAATAGTGAAAAAATTAATTACACATTTGCATGAAATCACATAGATTCAAAAAATGAATAAAATGCTCACTGAGCGATAAACTCCAATCGGAAAATTAGTTTATTCATTTCTCATCAAATATGGCATTCCAGACAGAAATATTTCAAGGGATGTTTTCTACTATCATCATCATTAGACCGTGTAAGTTTGATGTAAATCTGTGATCAAAAGTATATTTTACAAGTGTTTTTCTTACCAATTCTTTAATGTTCCTTTAAGTGATGTTTGAAGCTTTAATAAGAAGTAACTATGAGTAGTAAACTTGCGGGTACAACCATGTGTAAAAATCTCTTTTGGGAGGAGTGTTGGCTCTGAAAAGAGCCGTTGTGGTCTCGACATTTTTGAACAGTATACTCTGCTTCCACTGAAGACATGCAGAGTACAGGTGTACTGTTTGAAACGTCGAGACCACACCGGCTCTTTTCAGAGCCAACACTCCTCCCAATAGAGATTGGTTGTACCTGCAACTTTACCATTTATAGTTACTTCTTAAAACCTTATGTATTTTTACTTTTTTATGACAGTCATCTCGATAAAACTGAGTGGATCAAACAAGATTTAAATTGTACATTTGTTTTAGCTTTCTACGTTTAGAAAGATATCATAGAATTAACCTGTCAATATATGCTAATTGAAACAGAGACTATGCTTAAAAACACCAACTTTGTTTTGTTATATTTCGTTAGACCTTGTGTATACCTAAGTCGTTACTCACCAATAATTTTCTGACATCAATATGGTGAGAACAGAATGCAAGATTCATAAATTTGTGGAATAGTTGTTTGCTATTTGTATCAACTCTTGGATCTTTGTATAATAGTTCAGGCATGCAACTTTTCCTCGGATCAGCTGATTTCCTCTTTTTTCATTCTCAGTTTTACCATTCAAAATTGAAAAATACTGTACAAAATCTTTGAAATTTTGTAATTTCCCTTTTTTTTTTTTTTTTGAAGTTACAGTTGCATGCCTGAATAGTTATATATTATGCACTTTGAAACCAATTGTATCAAAGTGCTTTACACTATTACAACCCATATTTATCAGAGCATTCCTGGAACATCCTCACTTCCTTTGGAGTTAGCAGCACCGGCAGCAAAATGGGCGCCCTGGTTGCTTATCACTCACATCAATTGTCTCTACTCTTGTTGGTACCAATTTATACTCCTGGGTGATTAGAAGCAATAGTTAAAGGAACATTACAGAATTGGTTTTTGCTAACAAAACAGTTGCTGGCAGTGTAAGCACTTTATTTAATCCACCATATACATAAACTGACAAACCTGTAGAAGTTTGAGATCGATCGGCCATCTGGGTCACGAGAAAATAGTGAAAAACCGATTACACATTTGCATGAAATCATATAGATTCAACAAATGAATAAAACGCTCACTGAGCAATCGGAAAATTAGTTTATTCATTTCTCATCAAATATGGCATTTCAGACAGAAATATTTCAAGGGATGTTTTCTACTATCATCATCATTAGACCGTGTAAGTTTTGTGTAAATCTGTGATCAAAAAGTATATTTTACAAGTTTTTTTCTTACCAATTCTGTAATGTTCCTTTAAGCTGTCTTGCCCATGGAAACAATATTGTCATGACACGGATTCAAACCCGTACTTGATGACTTGGCCATCAGAGTTGATTCCAATGAGCTTAACTGCTCAACCACAACATGTACAAAGTCTTCTTTCACAATTTATAAGTAATGGAGGCCTCCATGTTAAAGTGAAAACAATTACTGTAAAATTGTACATTAGCTGTCAAGTAAATAAATTATCATTTTTAAATGATTTTTTTTTTAATGAGAAAAAACAGTTCCTTTAATAACAAAATGCCCTAAATTGTTATCTCTCTTATTTCTCAACAGAACAGGAAAATTGCACTCCTGGATTCCGAGAATAATGTCCAGGAAACAAGAGGGCGCCCTACCAAGAAGATAGCGCACTACTTAGAGAGCTGGGGTGCTGACAAGCCTTTTGCAAACAAAGATGCAGAGCCTTTGACAAAGTCAGTGGGTGTTACTGTAAGTTAAAATCTCACTTTATTCTCAAGTTTGAGGGCAGGGCCAGTTTCATGGAGATGCTTAGGCAAAAAGGTTTGATTAACACGTTGACTGCCGCCTGTGAGTATATTCGTACTTACAGGTGTAACGGTTTCTGCCACTACGAGTATAATCGTAGAGAATGAAAGGGCCTTGTATTGTTATTTAAATAAACTTGCATCACTGAGCACGCAACACATACGCTTCTGGCAGTGTGGTGAGGACATACATATCCTTAGAATGTGTATGTTCATTTTTTTGTTTAATAGTACCTATTTGGTATGCGCGCATGCGCACCACACTTGGCAAATGGGAACGCCCTACGAATATATGACCGGCAGTCAACGTGTTAACATTTTACTGCTGAGCAAAACTAAGCAAGGAACCAGTCTAAGATGGTATGTGTGATATGGTCTTTTGACTGGTAATCTGATTCCAGTAAGCAAAAAAATTGTTTGTGCTTAGCTAATATTTGTGCTTATTAAGCAGCTCCATGAAATTAGGCCCTGGATGGGATGTTGTTGGTTATGATACAGAACTAAACTATGAAGAAGAAAAAAAATAACCCCCAAAACTCAATGGAAAATATTTAATCTGAAAACTTAATTTTGCCAGGCTGTTGATCCCACATGGCCGACTATCTCTTCTCTCCATCTTGCTCGAGGTCTGCCATGTTTTCTTTTCCCAGAGAGAGGTTTCCATTCTGGCTTCGTCTGTGGTTGTATGGGCTCAATGTGGCTGGCTGCCAAGAGGGGCCTTTACATGCCTGCGGCTCGTCCACATTGTAGCCGCATTGTCAGCTTTTCAGCTGCGAGTACGGATGATTAGCCTCCCAAATTTGTATTTTTGTTATTATTATTATTATGACTGTTATTATTATTAAATTGTTCTTTATTGGTCCGTTTCTATTCTGCAGGGTATATATGCAGTCAACTGCTGCTTGTTTCCATTTTCTGTCTTGGATCACAACACAAAGTAAGACAACAAATTTGAAGCGATGTTAAATTCGAAATTATTTCTGAACAAATTTACAAATGTAATTTTTGTCTGAGCCGACATTTTGTGAAGAACCAGTTACAGTAGACAGCGTGCATTACAAGACATTTCACTGGTAACCTGTTTCTACTAAGCATGATTGTTTTGTGCTTACGCCATCTTAGAGGTAAAACAATGATAAAACAATGGAAACGTATTTTTCTGTACGCGCGGCGCACAGGATGGGCAAATGAGCTACCTTCTTTTGACATCTAGCCGAGGGTGCCGTCAAATGACGTCATGTGCAAATGGTCTATATGTACCACTAAGCAAGGCAAAATGCATGCTTAGTGATCAGCACAAGTAATTAGTTGTGTGTGTGCAAATACATGCCCAAAATTCATAATTTTAATGTGATATGTGTTTACATAATCACAAAATTTGTGATCCTATATAGATTTAGTATAATCTATCAAATAATTGATTACCTGTAACCAGTAATGACATTGTATGAGCTCTTCGCCAAATATTGAGTATGTTTCAGAAGTACATTTTGTTTAATTTTGTTAATGCTTGGGCCATTTTTAAATCCCCAGTGTAGACCGCCTCCTTCCAGTCTTGGTAAGATTGACGTAAATTAAAGAGCAAAACACGTCCCGCAAAGCACTGGGGTGTACAGTGCTTATCAAACATGGGATGCACTCATTTTCCAATAGATAGAGCCCTTATGAAAATGGGGGAAAAACTGCAAACCTCTAACCTCATTTTAAAATGGTGTAAAATTCCACTGTTTTTGATACCCTTCAAGTGCTACTTTTGTCAAAATCCTAAATTTTGATGATATTCAATCAAAATGGCATTAAATTTGACCTTTTAACTGACGCAAAAAATGTACAGACCCATTTGTTTGATGTTTTTTAATGTCCTATGACGTCATGTTTCAAGTTTCGTTCTGAAAGAGTATCAAATAAAATGTCATTTCACGCCATTATACGCAAGGTTAGAGATTTATAATTTTTCGTCACTCTCATGAGGACTCTATCTAATGGAAAATGAGTGCATCGTAAAAAAACACAACTTGACCTTGGAGCCCCTCTTTAACTTTTCACTCGCAGCGGCTTTTCGCAGAAATCTCCTGTTGCACCTACACTACTAAATTGAATGCCTCAGAGTGAAAATTGAATGATGGTGTCAACTGTAGAGGCAAAATCGCTTTAAACACAAATGCATAAAAATGAAATAGGGCAGCTTTCTTGCCAAAAGTGACTTGGAAAACCTGTTGTAAAACAAGATGGTCTCCTCAGTTCTACGTGTACATAAATGATGCCTGGGTTTTTTTCCCCATTAAATTAGCAGATAAATTCATTTAAAGCTTCACTGCACTAGTTCATGATATTTTAATGCAAAAGCATTATATTAAGTGATGATACATTAGACGCCACAATTCCTTTTACTTAGTCATTAGCGTGGAGTATCATATTCTTGTAACAGCAGTCAACTGTAACTCAACGCTAATGACCGATTAAAGGTACACACTTATCAGTTGCTGTGCAAGATAAGAAAATTTGGACAGGGAATTTTGAAGTGCCTTTGTGATATTAATGGTAGACCAGTCTGAAAGATTTCTTTCAGCATTTTACTTTATGAGCAAACATGATTTCAAGACCATAGTCTGTGTCCTGTATTTAAAACTCTCATTTTAAGGGAGGGTAACCTTTGGTAATTACTCCATAAAAACTTACTTGTTGATAATGTATAGCATGTTGAGAAACAATTCCCTTCAAAGGAATGTGGTTTTGGGATTCAACAAATTTCAATCCGAGAAACGTTTTCTGCATAAAACGTTTCCTTAGATTGTGTATTCCAATTATGGATTATTCTTCCTGTGTGAACATAATCGCTCCAGATTTTTTTGTGATATCTCAAAAATGTTACTACCTTTTGAAATGAAATTTTCATCGGTTAGTTTTAGTTTTATTGTATACATCTACATTTATATAAGTTAAGAAAATCAAACTGTTCCAAAAACCAAAGGTATACTTTGCCTTTAAGCTCTAGGCAAAGGTATTTTGTGTTGCTACGTAGAAAACAAAAGTCATATCGAAAGCTTTTCCGTCTTTGTATCAGCAACTGCTCAACTTTAACTGTGATGACCCCTCAGGAAAAAATACAGCTAAAATAATAGAGTAAAATAATAACGTTACACTTTTGATAATCCAGGTTCCTGACAAAATGTCATTTCCAGTCTGGTACCCCTCCCTCCCCAGGCTTGGCCCGGTAATTGGTACAATTACTGTCTCTCATTCCTGGAAGGATTTCAGATAAATATTTGCACACACAAGAATCTAAACTCACCAATGGAGTACGCACCTGCTGCCTTCATTGAATTATTCTCATCCGGATGTCACAGAAGTAGAGTCACATTATGAAAGCTGACCAACATTTATTTTGAAACCATGTGCTCCTTTGAGCGAGATTTCCCCTGACATTTGAGTAATCATTCAAGCTATTTCTGTACATGGTTGGAGATGAGCATGTAATAATTGGACAATGATTTCCCTGTGCAAGTTTGTTCACTGATGAAATTGATTTCCTGCCTGTCGTGTTAATTTTAAAAATTAGACCTAAAATATGTTCAATGATCCTTTTTTTAAACCAACTATCTCCAGTTGAACTTCTCAGGTACAGAACTTTAGGAAAATGATCAGTACAAAATGTATAAAACCTCATTTTACATTGTGTTGTGCCAATTGTTAAGATCTGGCCAGCAAGGTGTGACAATACCCATCCACCTACTCCACGTCCTCACCACCACCCGTCCTCACCCACCACCCGTCCTCACCCACCACCCGTCCTCACCACCACGCTACCCACCACCCGTCCTCACCCACCACCCGTCCTCACCCACCACCCGTCCTCACCACCACCCGTCCTCACCCACCACCCCACGTCCTCACCCACCACCCGTCCTCACCCACCACCGTCCTCACCCACCACCCGTCCTCACCCACCACCCGTCCTCACCCACCACCCGTCCTCACCCACCACCCGTCCTCACCCACCACCCGTCCTCACCCACCAACCCGTCCTCACCCACCACCCGTCCTCACCCACCACCCGTCCTCACCCACCACCCGTCCTCACCCACCACCCGTCCTCACCCACCACCCGTCCTCACCCACCACCCGTCCTCACCCACCACCCGTCCTCACCCACCACCCGTCCTCACCCACCACCCGTCCTCACCCACCACCCGTCCTCACCCACCACCCGTCCTCACCCACCACCCGTCCTCACCCACCACCCGTCCTCACCCACCCACCCGTCCTCACCCACCACCCGTCCTCACCCACCACCCGTCCTCACCCACCACCCGTCCTCACCCACCACCAATTCCCCACCCCAAACCCTACCTTTGTTCTTGCTTCCATACTGCCGCTTTGAACTCCCCATCTTTAGTTGTTAGCACTGCCTCATCTAGCTTTAATTGCTTGTCCACTGTAGAAACAGGCAATAAATTAAAATTTAACAATTATACTTCATGAAATGGTTGATGTATAAACTCGGTAGAAACGAGACAGTTTCTTAAAACTAATTGCATTAGAAATAGCTTTATACAAAATCAATCAATTTTTCAATTTGTTAAGTGCCGTTCGTATCATGATTCCTTCTGCTTGTTTACCCAGAATGCAAAAGTCAATCAGCCGTCTTTGATCGACGTGTCAAGGAGAGAATGTGCAAGCTATAGAAGCTATCAATGCAGAGAAGTAAGTACACCCATCAAGCATCAATCATAGAACATTCATTCAGGCCCCTTAATGCATTGACAATCACAGGCTAAAGAAGCATCAATCAAGAATAAGATCAAAAAAATTCATTAAGCCGCCCCTTAATGTATTGACCAATCACAGGCTAAAGAAGCTATCAATGCAAGAAGTAGAAACTCATCAAGGCATCAATCAAAGAACATTTCATTCAGCGGCCCCTTAATGCATTGACCAATCACAGCCGTGAATGAATGCCTAAAAGTCTGACATGTTTAAATACCACCAACATAGCAGACCACCAACGAGGGCTAGATAGCTTAGTTGGTAGAGCACCAACTTAGTCCTGCTCTTGTCAATTCTTTGTTCAACCCAAAATTATTTTAAAAATTTACCCAGTCAGTGTCCCTTGTGTTTTTTTCTTGATAATAAAATACCGTTACAAATAGTTAACAATTAGATTCTGCCATTTGGATTGCTGCATGTTGTGGGGCTTGTTGTGTGATGTGGGGCAGAGCAAGACGCATGTACTAGTCTTAGTTGCAAGATGCTTCTGTTGTATTAATAAAGAAAATAAATCATCCTTGATAGAGGGCGCTGTCACCCACCCACTGCTGTCACACCACTAACTGCTACTGTGATGTGGTATCAGTTCATGGGATCATAGAGCCCTCTGTCGGCTATGATTTTTTTCTGTGACTAATACAACAGAATCATCTTGGAAACTAAGCTGCATCTTGGAAACTAAGGCGAGAATCTTGGAAACTAAGGCGAGCATCTTGCAGCCAAGACTAGTGTTGTAAATGCTTATGCGTGTATAATGTATGCGACCCATGTTGTTTGACAAGAGAAGCAATGTCTTGCTTTTTGTAAGCTTGTAAATTTATCTCTTGTTATTAATGCTATTCGCCTTACATTGCCGTCTGCAGCTACTCTTTTAGTACAAGTTTATTTTTGTCTTTCACAAGACATGTCAAATAAGCCTCAAGTCGAGATATATGCAAGATATGGTTGACCAAAGAGGAAAAATTACCCTTAAGAACAAAGTATGAGAATGGAACTGAGTTGCAGTACTAATTCTATTTATTATTATCATAGTGAATCATCTAATCCCTATTAAGTTGTTATGAGTTTTGTGTCTGCATGATGTTTTGTTTTTGTTAACATATCACCTCAAATATAGTTTTGTTTAATAATAAGAGTAGATAATACTTTCCTGATTTATTACATCAAACTGACAAGGTTCGGAATGGAATTTTTAAGATTTATATTTCTTAAAATTTTGTTTTCATTGAAGGCCTTGGTCCAGATCAGATGACTTCCACAGGGGAACGATGTTTTTTTCGCAAGGCCAGTTTTGAGAAGAAGGTAAGCATCTATTTGATTTTCTTATTGCTGAATTGAAGGGTACTTTCTATAGTGCTTTCTTTAGTGGACTATTTGGGAACATGCCAAAGTCAACAAAACAACGGTCCAGAATCTTGCGACTCAAAAGTAGAAGGGAAAAAAAAAAAAAATGTCATAATGTTTGTTCAAGCATATAACATTAGGAAAGGATGCATACAAGTTCTACAAACATTTCCTAGTTATTAACTTATCTTTTTTTTAAAACTTATTTTGCATCTTCTTCATTTGCATGAAATATGAACAATTAAACCCTGTTCTCGTTTTGATCATAACATAAACTTTCATTAAATGTTTACAAGAAAATAGACATAAGAAAGAAAAGTTGTAGTTGGAAGAAGGAAATGAAAAACATAAAATATTTTGTGAGTAGAGTTGTGCGTTGGTTCTCTTCTATGCCATGAGGGTTTTTCTCCCTGGACCTTGGGATTTTCCTCTCTCCGGAAAAATAAAACACCTTTGATCTCTGGCTGTGCTCTGTGGCTGTATATGGGTCAATGTGGCTGGCTGCAAAAGGCATCCTTGCATGCCTGCAGCTTGGACACGTTGTAGCCGAATCCTTCGCAATTTAAAACTCAGCTGTGAGTAAGGATGATTAGCCTCCCAAATTACTATTATTATTTATTCACCAGTAAGAATTAGAATATTCAATGAATAAATTTGGTTATTTTATAGTATGGAAAGAAAGTGAGAAATGTAGAAATCAATAACAAATCTGACGATTGTTTTTTACTTTCTTCTTTTCAGTTTGCGTGTATGCGTGACCCATCTTTCAAGTACTACATGGCGTGTGTGTTCCTGACATTTGTCTTCATTTTATTATCTCAACTGTTAACACAACCTCGCACTATCCTGATGCTGGTGGCGTTCAGTGTAGCATGTATGGTGCTCGTATTTGTGCTATTTATTGGAATGGCTGAACAGCTCAGGGTAAGGCTGAGATATCAGTATTAACACGCAGTTCTTATATAGCGCTTTATCACACTTGAGGGCATCTCAAAGTGCTCATTAGTTTCTGTCGACAAGATATGCGGAGCTATGTTTCGAAATAATATGACCCTTTTGTTTACATAGCACCATGTGACGGCTTACAAGGTGCTGTGGTGCAATCTGCAGCCAACTATACCAGAAAACACTGGGGTGGAACCCCTCTCTTTATGATAAGTGTACTGGGTTCTTTTACATGCATTACAAAACACATGGAACCTATGGCTTTACGTCCCAGCCGAAGGACGAAGAAACAATGGTTAAGTGTCCAGACCGGGACTCGAACCCACACCCTGCTGATCAGAAACACCAGAGTTTGAGTCCGGTGCGCTTGACCGCTCGGCCAAGGCACGCCACAAATAAACATCAACTAAAGATAAAGGGCACAATTTCATGGCAATGCTTTACATAAGTGAAAAAAAAACAGCACTTAAAAATCCACACTAAACGTAAACGTAATTTTTGCACGGTCACATGCGTATTTCACATTGCTGAGTATTCATCGTTTATACATAGCTAGAACCCTGTAAGCGGAAAATGGTAAGCATAATAGCAGAACTCAGTTGACATGCAGAGCCATGAAATTGGACCCAGGCTAGTTGACACATCGAGACGTCTAGTAAATTTTTGTATAAGAACTGTGTCTGATAAAGAATATGTTAATTTTCATATTTTATAATGGATGTTGCAATTGCACCATGAAAAATAATACTAGTTCGGTTGTTACTCTATGCCAATGTGTGTTAAGCACCGATGTGTGTTAAGCACTACTGTATAGTCAGTGCTTTCCCAAACCCTGCGAAAAAAATCCACAGGCATACTAATGTTATGGGATTCGAACCAACAACCCCTGCCATCCTAGAGTTGGTGTCTTACCTCTAGACCCCCAAGTGTGCCTGGTGACAAGAGGCCAGTTCAAACCCCTTAATCATGTTGATTTATTTGTCATGCTAAACAGCATCACTTCCCCTAGTCATTTAAAATACAATACTGTCAATTTAAGTAAGAAATTGAAAAGTAAAAATTGTTTTCTTCAGAAACTGTGATGTTGCACTTTGTATTGGTGAAATTAATAACATGGTATTAAAAGTTTTAATACCATGTTATTAATTACATGCACTTTGAGACACTAGTTTGCTATTTTCTTGAGGTTCACGTTGTAGTCTTGACTGTTTTCTTGCAGTGCTTAAGGAAGCTTGCCTTTGGGTGGTTGGCCAAGCTGGTGACCAGGAGAAGTTGGATGCGAATGATCTTGACATTTCTTGCGATGACGTCCTCTACACAGTCTCAATCATCAGTGTGGTATGTAATATATGACCCCTGTCTATCTGTAGAGCTTGCTGGGACAAGTTCGGGTGGGCGACGAGAGTGATAGACTAACCAGAAACAGTGTGACAGTGTGTGACAAAGCTCTCAAATTGACTAGACTCCATGCTCTAGTGCATGGTGGAGCTAGTCAATCTCCCTGTGCTCTATGGTTTCTAGTAAGTCTAGTCACTCTAGTCGCACACCCGAACTTGCTCCTGTCTGTCTGTCTAGTCAACTGTGTGTCTGTCTGTTTGTCTTTTTAATGCGGAAATGGGGATATTTGCTTTAGCAGTATGACAATAACTTTTGTATTGTTGGGAATGTGGCAGTGTTTGAAGAAAGCACTTCATCCCAATCCTCAAGTCTTCAAGAGATATGGTAATAATCAATTATAATTTTGCCACATTCACATTATCACATTTCAATTTTCGAACTCTTTACAATACTTAAGAAATATATAACCCCAAATTGCAGTTCATCTTCAGTCACGTAATATTATGGTGTCAACTTACAACTACCCAATGTCCATCACTATAGCCATGCATAAATGCATAGCTAAACGACACGTAATTCAAATCTCAATGGCCTTTTCTTTTACATCTTCTTCTCAGCCTGAAGCTATGCATATTACAAAGCCACATGTTGGGTAAGGTGGCAGCCATATGATCCACCAATCTCGAAGGATCAAACCAGCCATACATAATTCATCAATCAACAGTGCACCATCAATCAAGTATTCAAACCAAAAAAAACTATCAGCTCTTGGAAAGTTGTGATTTCAGATCATGGGCAGAAGATTTGATGCTTCACCTGTGTAATGCAAGAAACTTGTTCTGTCTTCTCCAAACCAGCAGAATCATTCTTCAAAATCTATCTTTTAAGAACTATTTTGTTCAATCCTTTAATTAGAGGCCATGTGTTTTGTATGTCTGTTCATCACTATGCCCAATAAATTGGCTGACATTGCTGCGTTTCAAAAATAATACATGGACCGCTTGCACTCGACGTCACACGCAGCTACTGTCTGCCGTGCTGGCCATTTTGGGAGTCAAATTGCTCGTACAACTTATGGTACTATAAAGCGTGTAAACGCACTACACTGTATAACACATGGAGATTGACTCCCAATATGGCACATGTACCAGGATTATTGTAATCATGGCGTTAGGTGACATTGGGTCCAATAGGCCTATATTTTCTCAGTAGAAATGTCTGAACAAATAATATGAATTTGAGCCCAGGTCGTAGTCAAGTACGTCTTGGAAATAGTGAAATTGCTTTAAAGGTGAAGACAACCGAAACATCAGGCATGATATAAATGTGATGTGAAGTCTTAAACTTTCTATATGTTGAGAAATACTTGCCTTTTAACCCTCCTACTGTCAGTGACTCTCGGCAACATTTTCCAGTGAGTTGACCAACCATTTGAAACCATTCGACTGCCAAGGTTGTGTACGGTGGCACAACTGTGCACAGAACTAACTGTGTACTGTGTATATGCATTCCCTCATGGTATCATATTGCAGGCTGGCATAGTTTATCTATCATTCAAAACCACAGTGAATGGTATCAGACAGCAAGATTAAGATCCTAATGTTTTCTGAAAGCTCTTATTCTCATTTATACAACACCTGAGTAGATCCCTGTCATTTGATTGGAGGATTGTAGGTCACATGGCATTTCATTAATCAAACCATTAAATGGCCTACATCATAAAATGTGCATTTTGGTGCTAGTCAATGTGCATTTTTTTGTCCATGTTTCTTGTACTATTGTACGATAGACAACACCATGTGCTATACACAGCAGTGCAATACCTCTCGTAGAATACAATATTGTACAGTCTGTTTATTCTTGTTGTTTTATCCCCCAATCAAAGGAAAATGATCTACTTGGATGTTATATCAAGCAAATAATGAATGTTTTGCAACCTCGTAATGGAGATTATTTTCATTCATTAAAAGTTGGAGTCTGCTCCATTCAACTCAGCTTCACATTGTTAACTAATTAATGAATTAACTATTAATTAAATGATTAACTAATCAATTAACGAATTAATGGGAACATTCCATATTTCACCTCATGAAGATATTTTCATTATTGCACTTGAAAACATTCATTATTTGTATACCGTCTATCTGTTTTTTAGGGAAAAAAAGAAAACAGTTTTGAGTTTTGGCGGGAAGTGCCTGGTTTTGGCACGGAACGTCACGTTTATTTATTCCTCACATTAATAGGTTTTGTGTGAACTACTTTGATTTATTTCAGTCAGTTTGTGATACAGAGTCTGGGATTCTCATAGTTCCTTCAAAATATGATTCCTCCTTCAACTTACCAAGTAACAACAGAAGCATTGACCCAACCGACAACCCAAACTTGTGCAAAGCACCCGCTGTGAGTATTGGTTTGGTTTTATATTATCTGGGTACCCAACTTGCCATCACTAAATGGTGGCCTTCGCTGAATTTGTTTACCTTTCCTCATCAAAGTGTGTCTTAAAACAAAAGAAATGTCATGTTGGTGGGCAAGGCAAATGTGTGCTTTATTTAATGTTGTGTTAGTTCTCATTGTTATTTGATGGTGAAGCTTATTTATTTTTAAGAGAGATCAGAGCAAATATTAAAGAAGAATGTCGCTACAAAAATGTTAACAATTCGTTTTATTGAATAAGCGATTAAGTGCTTTATTCTCCTGAAGCCGAGCAGAGGATCCTGTTTGAAACGTAGAGAACACACCGCTCTTCTCAGAGCCACCACTTCTTTCAAAGAATGCTATCTAACCACATGGTTGTACCCGCAAGTTTCTCACTATTATTAGTTTACCTGTTTTGTTTTTGTTTTTCTGTGTGTAGTACCTAGCCAGGAGCTGTCTTCTGGCTCTTCTTGGCTGTGTCATGTTCCTTCAACTAGGCTACTGTATCAAGCTTCTCCTCATGCTGGTTGGCTTTGGCTCATACTGCCTGGTTTTCAACTCCACTCACTCAGCTGTCTTTGACAATTGGGACACTGCTGTGTACACAAATTATGGGTAAGTCTAGTGCCAGATTTCATAATGCTGGTGTCGAGACTGGTGGCTACTTTATGCAATTTATGGGAAAGCAAAGTGAATTATCCATTAAGACCCGCCCACCATTGCAACTGTCTACCAACGGTACTTATTGACAAACGACACAACACATCAATCCAAATGGCAGAAACTTGTTCACATTTTGTAATGGAGTTTAAACTTATATCAGGTTTTAAGGTTTGTGTTCGCTATTATTAGTTAACCTGTTTCGCGGTTGTGATTGGTCAATGCATCATGGGGGTGGAGATAATGGATCAGTCTATTATGTGGTTAGAATTGAATGGCACATTTCAGTCATACTCAAAGGTTGGCCACGGGTCCAACTTGGGGAGGTTTTCTACGGTGATTATTATGGGCTTTGCGGCATTTGCATAATGCAAACCAGGCTCATAATTTGTTCATACAATCACTGTATTCTGCTTACTGAGTGGATGCACAATTTTTGTCTATACATACAAAATAAGTACTTTTTAATCTTCATAGATAAAGTGCTGTATAATTGATTTGTAGATAATCTTTAAAACAACTTTAACATCATTCAACCTGTCTGTTCATATCCAGCAACAGTGCTATTGGGGGAGTGGGGGCAGTTACTTTCTTGTTTCTTTGCAGCCACCCCCCCCCCCATTCCCACCTTAGTTTTACCTCAATGAATTTGAATTTAACCCCCAAACCATTGCACCCACATTAATGCAACTATATGTTCGCGTAACCCCAGCTCAAAGAATAACGCTAGTGTAAATCTAATTTTGTGATAAGTCAATGCTTTTTCAGCAGTATACAATTACATTAAAACTGAATGTTTGCCCCCCCTTAAATTTAACCTTGCCCCCCCCCCCCCTTTGCCCCCCAGATTAACAGGTCTGGTGCTGCCGCTGTTCTTAACAGTAACATCACAAAGTATGCACTCATCCCTGTGTCTATGGGCACTAGCTTAAATGACAAGAAATAAGGCCCTAAATATTTCATATTTATTGGTATAAGTTTTCACCAAGTGAGCTTTCAGATAGATTGCACATGTTTTTAATTGGGTATAACCAAGTGTTTAATAGATGTTAAATTTGCACCGGGGATAAAGAAGATTATTTGCTTTAACCCTTTAATTATCCCCGGTGTAAATTTAACCACTATTAAATCGTTGCGGTACCCGCTGCTAAAGAATATAGTCTCTAGCTACCGGTCAATCTCGGTGGTCTAGTTGGTAAAGGTTGTGGGTTTGAATCCCACCTGAGTAATATGCCTGTGGATTTTGTTTCACAGAACTCGGGGAAGTACTGAGTATACAGTGCTTTACACACAATGGTCAAATAGTTTGAATCATCCTTTCTCTATGTTTGAATGAAGTGTTTTTTTTCCCCATGCAGTCTGAATGGTTTTGTTCCACTTCGTATCATGGCTACCGTTGAATTACTACTCATGGTCTTCACACTCTTCCTGGTAACAAGACAGGTAAACTACAATTCACAGTGTTTTTTTTGACCACGTGAGGGCGTGTGTGAAACAAATTTACGTGATACCAACACACAGTCTTTTGCATACACCTTTGTGGGGACTTCCTATTGTTGTTCTATCATTCCCTTTTATTCCATTGTGTAAATGTCCTGACAAACGGTGTGTGTGCCTACCCACTGATTCAAATTTTTTTTTTTACATCCCTGTAGTGTCTTTTGTTCTTTCCTTTGTCCCTGTACTTAACATCCTCTCTTAGACTGTGTACACAAAATTTCTTGAGGAGCAAACCCAGTCTTTAGAATTTCTCTATGGAGACCCTTTGTTTTCCCCGTTTTGTTTTGTGCTCAGTCTCCATAAGATAGCGAATATTAAAACACCTAAAACTTTTTTCCATCGATGTTATTTTTACTAATTATGTGGCCATTTATATAATACATGCAGTCGAAATAAGAAAAAAACTGTAATTGTATGCAAGAAAATTCACCGTTGAAAGCAATAGGATCAATTCTCATTAGAATCTATCACTTTTGGTTTATCTTTGGTTTTGTAATCAGTAATTTGTCGTAAGTAAAGACTGCATGTCACTTTTCAATGCAGAAGCCACATGACTGTCTCTAAAATGGTGCTGTGGGCTCATATTGGGGAGCAGAATATACTGATCCATTCAGTCTCTTTTCTTCTACCATAGCAACTGTCTGTGAGGCCCATGCAGGTAGAACACATACTGCCTCTTGCTCTTCAAATTGACGGGCTGGGTACAAAATACACAATGCAGCAATCCAAAAGGCATCAGCATATTGACATTTTGTAATTGGATTTTAATGTGTCACAGTTTTTGATGGACCTTTTGGCACGCCCTTATGTTGTCATTTGCTTATACATGAAGAGGTGCAACAAGGATCTGTCTTTTTTTCTAAGTAGATTTAGTGTCTGTAGTGAAATATTCAACGTGCCACTTTCACGTGCAGAGCTGCCAACTCTCCCTGACTCTGCAGAAAGTTCCCTGAAATTAAACCAATCTTTCCATGTTCTGATGAACAAATTAGACAATCTCCCTGAAACTTTTTCCCTAGTATGTTGAAAGTAATTCGAAATATCTCCCTGATTGCAAGATGCAAATATTTGCAGTTGTGCAATGCGAATTGACCCCCAAACTGGCAGCAGAGGGGCTGCGTCAAAACATCTGGGGCAGGTCCATATAATTTGACTTGATTGTATTTACTTTACAGAATGAGTATTTGTCCCGGCAAGGTTTCCTGTGGCAAATGAAGTTCAAAGTGGAGAGGGAGGAAGTAGAAACGATGGAGTCCCTCAATAAAGTCCTCCTGGAGAACATGCTACCAGCTCACGTAGCCGAACACTTCATGAGGCAAAGAATGAAGTCGGATGTACGTAGTTTATGAAATGCTCTTGAAATATACCTGTGCACATAATATGAGTTGGGAAATTTCAATTCATTTTTTTTAAATGTCCATATGTTCAGCAACATATGTATTTAGAGACAGACTACAGGATTGGAAATTATAGAGAACAAAAACTGTAGTTTCAAACGGAACACCCATTGATTAATGTTTGTATCAGTGCCAATCCTCCAGAAAAAAATATTTCTATTTGGAATAAGTCAATGGTGAGAAAACAGCTCTTGAAGACCCCCATAAATCACTGTTACTTATTATCATTGCCACAATCTAAACAAGCCTGGTATGAACGGGCACAAAATTATTTGACAAAACATCATCGTTTTTTCATTGTTTCTTCTAAAAAGTGATCACGATGGATAGGCGAATCGGTTGAAACTTTTTACAGTTGGTTAGATGGTGTTTGCATTGAAAACTAGAGGATGGGAATAAATTTACCAAAAGGTAGAAATATTATCACTTCAACATACCTCCTCAAATATTTGTCTTGGTTTCAGACCTTTTTGTCAACAATGACTCTCACCCCTGTATCTTTGTATAACATTTGGGTTTTTTCATTTGGACATGTATCTATAGGTGCTCTTCTTGAACTAGTGCACTATAGTGATTCGTCGTCCAGCATTTTGGACCCCTAGCTTGATCTCAGTCTTGGTCTGAGACATTTCGACTGTTGTCTTTGGTTTGGGTCTGGGTATTAATTAGCTCTTACTCTCAGAAGTTAAAAGTTCCAAACCGATTTTGATTCACAGGAGTTGTATCACCAGTTCTACAATGTGGTAGCCGTCATGTTTGCCTCCATACCAAACTTCAAGGAGTTCTATACAGAGAGTGACGTGAACAATGAAGGTTTAGAATGCTTGAGGCTGCTCAACGAGATCATTGCAGACTTTGATGAGGTAATTAAGGATCAAAATTAGATTGGAAAAGAGCAAATTCCTCCAAGATTGGAAGATTTCATTCCAGGATAATTAGTCTGACAGTCATCAAATTGAATCACAGATGCCCACATCACATCCTCTTTTCTTTTGTACTAAAATAACGGATCAAGTAATGAAACTACAGGGGAAACTGACTGGGTAAATACTTCATAAACACAGTAAGGTCAACAATGGGGGGAATGCTAAGCACTGTACATAACAGAAACACATTTTTCTTTGATGATGATAATCATTATAACAATGAACATTTTTATGTAATGCCCAGGTAGATCCTTGTCATTTGACAGGATTTCCGGTTGCTGTTGAGCCTGCATTTTCATCCCATCCTTTTTATACTATTGCACACTAGACCACACCATGCGTGTGCGCACATTATACACAGCAGTACAAAGCAGTACATCGTAGTGGATGCCAGAACACAGTCTTGTGCATTTTGTTGATAATTGTTTTCTCCAAATGACAAAGATCTACTTGGTTGTTGTATAAAACATATATAATTGTTTTGCATTTTTATTTTGTGCAATGGAGAAAATATTGTAATTCGTTGAAAAAAGAAATGTTCCATTTAGCTCAGCTTTACCCATAGAGCTATATGTATTGACTAGAGCGCTAACACCCCGTTATACACGCACTAAGGTTTTGAAGCCGTGTGGGCGCATCCATGTTTATGTACAAACCAATACAAAAGCTTGAAATTTTGTACGGCAATTGTACGGCTATAAGCGTTTGTTCTTTTCTATGCGTCATCGAACCAAATATGCAGCAAATGAGAACGCACAATCTGCTAATGAGCGTACAAACTGCGAGCGTCATGTTTAACATGTGCGTTTGCGCGTATACGTTTTTTTTCTTTGAGTTCGTCATTCTTGCCGGCATATTGTGTATCCTTTAAGCAGATTTCGTTTTTTTCCCCTTGACATCTTGAAGCTTTGAATCCTCCCAAACAAGGCTTTAGTTCGACTCAGCATTTTTCCTAAGACGTAAGTAACAACATCAGAGAATCACCTACTACATACTACATCACTAAAATCACCTGTTTACAAGAGCAATGATCGTTAGATTAAATATGGCGTGTACGTAAGCGCGCACGCCGAATGCAAAATTTTTGCGGCCATGTGTGCTCTCTTAAAATTAAAATCGTTCCGTAGTCACGCAACACATCGAACATGTCTGCGCCCAGGGTGGCTTCTAAACTCAGAGCAAGTTAGCGCTCTAGTCAATATATATAGCTCTATGGCTTTACCTCATTGAATGGAACATTCCGTCTTTGAACTCATAAACATTCATTATTTGTATAATAATGCGCTGTATCTAGAGACGCTCATGCCACAATGGCACAGCATGTAGAAACCTTATATGTATCTTAAAAACTAACAGGCTAGCGATGTAGAAAAATGGTAGAACAGTGGGTTTAAAAGATGTTAAACTTACATTGCGGGTAAAGAGTATTATTTGTGTTTTACCCAAACACCAATGTGTATTCAGCACTGTACTTTACTGAGTCCTGTGAAAATTAATCAACATTCTAGAGCAGATGTCTTACCACTAGACCACAGAGATTGCCAGGCCGCTGGAGAAAGTTCGGACAGAGCATAGCGTTTATGTAGCAGTCATTAAATGAGACTTGAGGGAAGTTTTCATAGAAGCCAGCGAAGGAAAAATAAAGTTAATATGTTGCGGTAAATTGAAGGAATGGCAGAAGCAAATGTATATATTCCATTTGAACAAAAAACCAAGATAAAAACAAAACTTGCTTCCAATAAATCTGATAACTGCTGGACAGAATTAGTAGAAAGACATCTAGGCCTCCTTGTTTCACAAAGACTTTTAATTCATTCCAAACCGGAAATCCTTTTTTAATTGTTCCCATTATTGATGGTCTCTTCTGCCGTAGCTACTTTCCAAGCCCAAATACTGCTGCATTGAAAAAATCAAAACCATCGGCAGCACCTACATGGCAGCAGCAGGCCTACAGCAACATGAGAGCAGCGGAACATCTAAGCAATCTCTGTACTATGTTGGTGTACTAACGGAGTTTGCTATGGCACTACAGGACAAGCTGGAATACCTGAATGGCCAGGCATTCAATGACTTCAAACTAAGGATAGGTAGGTGCAGTTTGAGGTGTTATCAGCGGATCTGATAATAGTATTAAAGGAACATTACAGAATTGGTAAGAAAAAAACTTGTAAAATATACTTTTGGTCACAGATTTAATAAACTTACTACACGGTCTAATGATGATGGTAGAAAACATCCCTTGAAATATTTCTGTCTGAAATGCCATATTTGATGAGAAATGAATAAACTAATTTTCCAATTGGAGTTTATCGCTCATTGAGCGTTTTGTTCATTTGTTGAATCTACATGATTTCATGCAAATGTGTAATCGGTTTTTCACTATTTTCTCGTGACCCAGATGGCCGATCGATCTCAAACTTCTACAGGTTTGTCAGTTTAGGTATATGGTGGATTACATAAAGTGCCCACACTGCAAGCAACTGTTTTGTTAGCAAAAACCAATTCTGTAATGTTCCTTTAATAATAATAACATTTATAATAATAATTGATTGCCTGTTTTATTCAAGATTCAGGAACAAACCCCCATACTAAACCTTGGGGGAGTATAACAACAATGATATACATACCAACATTAAATAAATGGGCGAAATTGTTTACACGGTAGTAACGTGGAAACATTTTAAATAATAATCATTATACTTTAGATAATAAGCCAAACTTACAAATCGCAAATCATACATGTAATTGAAAGAAAACTTGTGCGCTGTACAGAAATGAAAAACACAACAAGCAACCAAAAACAAAACTGTAGAGAGGAGGAGACTTGATACATAGTTTAGTGAGAAGCGAGGTGACACAAGTCAGATTTTATTTTGGACTTTTAAGTTTTTATGGCCCGTTTTTTCGAAAAAAAGAAAGAAAAACCATCTGAGTAGCGCGTGGATTTTATACCAGCGTGTGGATAAGATTGCCAATAAGCTTGCCGGCAAGCTTGCAAATTTGATGGGAAGCTTTCAAGCTTGTTGGGAAGCTTGCAAGCTTTATGGGAAGCTTGTGTGCTTAATGGGAAGCTTGCAAGCTTGATGGGAAGCTTGCAAGCTTGATGGGAAGCTAGCATGATCGGAAGCTTGATAGCTTGATATGAAGTTTGCTGAGAAGCTTGCAAGCTTGATGAGAAGTTTGCTGGGAAGCTTGCCAGCTTGATGAAAAGTTTGCTGGGAAGCTTTGCAAGCTAGATGGGGAGCTTGCATGCTTGATGGGAAGGTTGCAACTTTGATGGGAAACTTACAAGCTTAGTATTTATAAGTTGACCAATCAACTGCAGGGATATGTCTTAAATAGTAAACAGCAAATCTAATCTTATTTTAAACTTTATCTTGTGAGCTACAAGGGAAGGTTTGTAGACGGACCCTCTCTTCTATTTAGTGTTGAATTTTTTCTTCTTCTGGAATTTGATTTATTACAGCCACCTTGTAGATACATGTATTTTATTTCTGAAAGTCGGAATATCCAGACAGGATACTTCTCAAGATGTTTGTTTTTTGTTTTTGCAGGGATCAACCATGGGTCAGTTGTCGCAGGAGTCATTGGTGCCCAGAAACCCCAATATGACATATGGGGAAACACAGTCAATGTGGCCAGTAGGATGGATACCACTGGAGTGATTGGAGAGATACAGGTACGTGACAGACACAGCAAGACAATGCAGATCCATACCGGTAGACAGAGAGTTAAACTCTTTTTCATTGAAGTGGTCTAGTTATTGTAATTCTGGAAAAAATGTTGTGTGAAACATTATAAAGAGGTCATGGCTTCTGTTTGTAATAGCACTCCGCACTAATGACATCACTTTTGCTAAAATTACCCAGCTGTCAAACATCCCACCACTTACGCGATCACCACATCATCTACGCACCATATCAGTACAAGCTAATAAACCTAAAACTTGGACACGTACAAGCAGGTATGTTAGTCAAATTTGATTATTTTGTCTGAGGTCCGGGTGCTTAGATTTTTAGTCTTTTATTTTGAGCATTAGTGCGGAGTGCTGTTCTTGCAAATTGAGGATACCTCAACTAAGGTGTGTCTCAGAAGAGGGCGCTCTTTTGTTACCACTTCTTTTTAATTCTGCATTTTTTTTGTGGCCAAAATCTTTTGCAATCTGCTATTTACTGTGCCTCCTTTATTCTGCTCATTCAATTTTCAGGTGACTGAAGCTACAGCCACGGTGCTTATGGACTTTGGCTATTTCTGTGAGAGCAGAGGGTTCGTGACTGTCAAGGGCAAGGGCAAACTGAAGACTTACCTCGTCAAACGAGTAACACGCTCAATTTCCCAGTCAACAAATCTCAGCTCGGCCTACTCATGACCAAAATGAACAACTCGGACGCTCACTGAGAGTCTACTGTTTATCAATTAAATTCTGGTTTTAGATGTTCACAATTATATAAATAAAAGGAGTTTATTCAAGTGAAATTATATCATTTTGTACAAATTATATGAACCGTAACTCCTGAAAGAAGTTACGGTACTCTTAAACTGTTGTTGGATGAGCATGACTGTCCACGTTGAATTCAGTCGATTGATTCTGGCAAGACTGAGAAATATGTTACGCACTGGAGGTGTGCTCCCACAAAATGATGAACTTAATTAACAGGTGATCAGTGCAGAGCGCACAGTCTTAACCCATTTTATCTTCAAGCAAACTTGAATCCTCGACTCTGATTGGTCGACCCATAGCAACAAGCATTTTACACCCTGCGTATTGCGCTATTCTAACTCTAGGGAATTACATGTATGTTCGTCTCGCCAGCGCATGCGCAATCTGCAGTGGTGTACCCAATAGGTATCTTGCAGACTATTGCAACATAAACAGAAGCCTAGTGTCTCGTGTCTCCCATTGGATACTGTCCATTTTGAACAAATTCTGCAGAAATTTGTTCTTGGAAATGACTGTGAAAGTGTTTCCCAGGAATGAGCATCACAAAAGCACTGAAGTTTTTTAACAGTTGTGAAATTTCAACGGTATTTCATGAAATCTTAATGTAGATACATCAACGCTAAACTAAGGAATATTTTGTGCATTGCCTTTGATATGTAGAGAACTTTCACATCTGTTGACAGTAATTTTTTAATTTCTTGTGATAAAAAGTATAAAAACAAAAGTGTGTGATCACAGATTTTAGTATTAATTCAGCAGAGTTCTATCCAAATTTGATTTGGAAACTGATTTTCTTTCCGTTTTAGAATGTAAAATAACTGCTCTCTCAATATTTTTTTGATATGATTTAATTTGAAGAATTGTACATTTCACGTTTTTAAATAGATTTTCGATGTGCAAAATCTCACTATGTTTTATTTATTTGATGGGTTTTGTTTGTCTAGGATATTAATTAAAGTGCCTTGTTTTATTGATAGGTTAAATTACTCTACATAACAGTGCTGAAGTTGTAGAAAAGTGTTAACATTAAATAGGTTGTATGCAGTTGTAGTTGTTACCAAGATATGCAGAATAAGTTGAAGAATTTTGATACATAAGAGAAACCAAATCAAATCTTCTGGTTTCTATAGACTTGACTCAAGCCTGACTTTTTGATCGATGTTAATCAAGGCATCGTGTCCTACACTATCCTGCAACCCAATGTGCAAGCTTTGTGCCACTGCCATCAACTACATGCCAAGAATTAGCATTCAACCTTAGCAGAGTCTTTCTCAAAGGCTAACTGTAGACTGTCAGAATTGTTAATCTTAGAGAAAGAATAAGCCATTTCAGACGGCTACCCAACCAACATGACCTGTGGTATAAAGTTCAGACCTTGTAAATGGCCTGAGATTTTGCCCTTAGCAGAGTTTTCCTCAAAGGCTAACTACAAACTGTCAGAATCTTTGAGAAATACTGTGCTAGGGTTGAAAGGTCAAGCCGCTGAACACTTTTTTTGCATTTGCATATAAATTTGCATGGAACTGGCACACGAGGGCATGCGTTGTGATAAGGAGACAGAGCTGTATATAGCCATCTTACATGTACTGTGGGTGCAGGACCAAGCAGAGTCAGACGTGAGCCAAGTTTTGTTTTCCCGCAAAGTTTCAACTGCTTATGCGATCGTTATCAAGGTTTTAATTTCCCTTAGAAGGGGGATGCATGAGATTGCATGTGCCAAAGATGTTGAATTATTCAAATGTTATTATCGTTTGATAATTGGTAATTAATTTGTAAGCTTCCAAGGTCGAGCTTGTCCTCCAAAGTTGACTGTTATCTATTTTTTGTTTGAATCTAACCAACATGTATTTTATAATGATGAAGTTGATGTTGACATACCACAAGATCGAAATGTAAAAAAAAAATACAACTGACAACTTGCAAAACCTAAATCAAAACCAATTATCAGATAGACGTTTGTTTGCAGTGACATCATTGGTGAATGTGAGGTTCCGAGAAGAACTGAAGGTTCACTCGACATTTTCAAACAGTATTCTCTGTCTGTCATACAGAGATTGCTCTTAAATGAATCCTATCTGGTTGGTAAAATATTAATCAAATGTTGGTGATTTTTTTATTGTATAAACTGATTTCGTATTTTAATTTGAGTTTTCTTTCAGGAAAAAATACATTTTTCAAAGGTGCACATCTTATGTACCTCATAAAATAATTTCTAAAGTGACTTACCCAGTTTGTTTCGGGATTACAAAAATCTTTTCCCAATTACCTGTGCAGGATTATTTTCTGTCAAAAAGTTACCTTTTTTCTGGCCATTGATAATTTGTTTTGTCCATGAAACTTCGTTTGGTCACCTTACATACATGTTCTGATTGACATTTGCAGCTGTTAATGCCTTTTTGTTTTTGACTGAAGCACAATCAGACCATTTGAAAGCCATTATATAATTGCCAGTCATCGCCCAGTCGAGCAGAGGGCATCCCAGAAAGAGTTGGAAGGCCTCATGGTAATGCAGTATACTCCGTCCTTACAAAATCTTGACTGGTATCACCAAACCATGACCACAGGGACTCGGTGATACAGTTGCCTGTGTACACGCAACCCGTGGCGCGTCGACATGACTACCGCCAAACGCGCACAGAAGCTCCAATGCCAGTCAGCATAATGGCTGTTTCTGAATTAGCGGTTGCAGCCGACTACGGCTGCAGCTTGATCCCCACTTTAACACGCATTAAAGCATATAGGCTGCCCTTAGCAACAGCCTCAGCCACATAGTCAGAACCCCTTGATCACAAACTTACTGACTTTGTTTCTGGTGTCCGTGTCATCAACACTCACTGCTGGGAATGACAACTACATGTGACATAACAACGTCCCAGTAGTTTGACCTGGAGTCTGACAGTTATATAATTGTCTATCCGTTCTCAAATTTGATGATCAATTCATGTGTACACAACTAGCGACGTGCATAATGAACGACGTGCAGCAACGAAGACGCCAGTGCTTCATTTCATAAAGCACTAAGAACTGCCTAAGCAAACGGTTGCAGGGACCAGCTATGAGAAATGTGTGACATTACATATTATTTTTGGCTGGAAACCCATTTGTGCTAACCTTGATTTTTTTTTCTGTGCTTAGCAAATGTTAGTGCTTGAGATTGGTATGATATTATCGGCCCTGCATTTCTAAACACATATAGGCGAGTGTTTAAATGTTGAAAAGTTATGCGTTTCATGTACAGGTGTACCTCTTCTATAGTTTTTAACACAATCATTGTTTCTGCATCACTCAATTCTATCCACATCTGTATCTTGGAGACAACCAAAAATGTAATAGTTTTAATGCATGTTTCTGCCAAGTTTTTTTTTAAGTAATTTAATATTTGAGAAAATATTTGAAGCTTTCAGATACCAAATAGATATGATCATACATCCCCTATGTGTTATAGGTGAGATATTTATAATGAGAAAATGACTATAAGCGTTTTTGACTGTTATAGAGACTCAGACGACATAATTTGACAAGAAATGTATAAGACATAGTATATCAGTGCAAAGTACACTAAAGTTATAATAATTTTGATCAATTTTTTTTTTTTTAAAGCAGAATTGGTTGTTCAATGATCCTTTCTTGCCATGCTTGTTTGTCTTCCGTTTCAGGTTAAAGTGCAACACTGATTGGATAACTTTACTGATTTATTAACGTGTGAGTGCAACTATATTATTTCACTCTGAAAATGAGTCTGGCAAGAGAAATAGGCTGGCCCCAATCTTGTATCGATAATCTGTGCTGTGATTGTACAGACAATACAGGAAACCTAACAATGATTGGCTCAGGCTAGCTAGGCTCCCTCAATTATTTTAGCTTACGCATGCTTTGCGGTCAGGGTTTCAGACAAGAAGACTTGGCCTGAAGCCCAATCCGGAGCCGAAGCCGTGGATTCGAAAAGGGCCATAGGGCCTTTTCCAAACCTCGGCTTGAGCTCCGTCATCAGTTTTGTAGCAGTATACATTTTGTACTGTATTTCCAACATCAAATAGAGCCGGACATAGAGCAGGCTAAGCCGAGGTTTGGGAAAAAGGTTGATGTCCAATGATTGCGGCAGTTACGGGATGATATGAAGGCCGATATCTGGCGTCATTCATGATTCACGAGCCCCAAAGTGATGGTGGCCGGTTCAGGCACATTCAGTTCAGTGTTAAAGAGGCTAGTCAGTCAGCAAAGTTGCGATGGTGGGTTTCAAGAAGTGTGAACAAATCAAATAATGTAGAAATCCCCAAAGGAAACAAAACAAAGAGAGGAAAACATGAGGCTATCTTCCTTGATAATTACAATACCTTTATTAATAATCACACACCAAAAGTTTATAACATGTTAGTTATAAAAAAAGGGTTATTCCATTGTTAACCCCCTGTCCTTTGGTCATTTCCAGTCACTTAGAACATGTGTATGTTAATTGTCAGGCTTAGATTATTCTTCATTACTGGCTCCCTATGCCATTGTGAGTTCACATATTCCTTATGAGTGGTGACTTTCACCTTGTATAACATTTCATGGCCCTTGCAGAACCAACCTGGTGTCTTTAAGGTCAGCGTTGTCAGAGTGGATTTGTATAGACACAAAGCTCTACTTGTAGACAATTTAGGTTAAGACACCACATAGCGTTACAAATGAACCACACAATTTGTCCGCCATTTTGCTTTAAACCAAAGTGTATTAATTAACTCTCTGCCACATAATAGTCGGCAGAGGTATAGCGTCTAGAAACCTTGTGACACATAGCAGAAATTAAGCAAATAGCGCCCTCATATAAGGAGCTGATTGTAAAACTTGTAACATTGAAATTATGTAAAAATACACAGAATGCAAAATTTGGGCATTGATACACAGTAATAAACAAATGTAAATAATTATATATTAGAGAAAAACAAACTATTAAAGACAAGTAGTGAAGAGGTCATTGGTGTTTTGCAAAGTACGGTTTAGCGTGTGTTTTTTAATTAGACAAGTTCTGAAATTGTTTAGAATTTCCAAATTACCAATGTCCCAAACCAGCTTATTAGCACAAACAGATCTTGTTTTGACTAAGGAAAAACAGGTCACCAGTCGGAATGTAACATGTTTTGCTTTGTAAGTGAATCCCTGTGACCGATTTTTGATTGCAGTTAAACTTATACTTCATTATTAGTTTTGGTAGTATTTGGTTTGCAGTAACACCATTTGATAATCTCTTCTTTACAAGAACTTGTCCTGCTGTTTATCTATGGTCTCCTGAAGGTGATAAGAGCAGGCTATAGTTACTGCCATGGAGTAGATTAGGAAACCAGGGGTCGATTTCACAAAACTCTTCATAACTTAGGACTAGTCCTAGGCAATGCTAAGAGATATGACTAGTCTTAAGTTAAGACCAGCTACTGGTCCTAACTTCAGATAAGACTAGTCTTATCTCTTTGTGAAATCGGCCCCATGAGAATATTATACCTAGTTCATGTTAGAACTTCAGGCCAGCTATGTATCTACTGCTGCAGAGTAGATTTGGGAAAACTTGACTACATAGTGCATGGAAGAACTTTTCCGGCTGTTTATCCATGGTCTCCTGAAGATGATAAGAGCAGGCTATGAATTACTGCCATGGGGTAGATTAGGAAACCAGGAGACTACCTAGTTCATGTTAGAGCTTCAGGCCAGCTATGTATCTACTGCTGCAGAGTAGATTTGGGAAAACTTGACTACCTAGTGCCTGGAAGAACTTTTCCTGCTGTTTATCTACTAACTCGGTGTAGATCTAAAGAAAATTGGGGACTTCTTATTTCGCTTAGCAGATCGAGGGACTTCTCGTAATTACCTTCACGGCCACAGAGTGAGATATATTGGTCTCAATATGTTTTGACTAGCATGCTCTAGTCATCGTTAGGATCGTCCATAGATAAACAGCATGACAAGTTCTCATCAGAACTAGCTAGTCTCCCAGTATTTTACAGCACGACAAGTTCTCATAAGAACAATTCTCACTACCCAGCCAAGCAGATATATAAGCACATGATGTTACGGCAAACTAAATATATGAATACTCCACCATGCAATGCCTCAAATCCCGTATTTAAATTGCTAATTTTAACGTCCTGACAAGGTGTTACGCAGGAACAAAATTATCATACAAAATTGTTTGCACTTTCTGTCAAATAGTTCAACCTTAGGCCGTGTCCGAATTTAGGCCGTGTCGGCAGTGGCTATGGCCGGAACGCCAACAAATTTCTGTTGTCCAATGTTGTCATTGCAGCCAACAGCCATAGCCGAAGTCGCTTAATTTATTCACAGCCTTACACAGATGTACAAATAGCTGGAAATGTATTCCCTGGTTCCCTCAAGAATAACTTCTGTTAATAACAAAACATGTTTCTGCTGTGGTCACCAGCTGAAGAACGAAACTTCTGCACATAAATACTAACCACTTAAAACATGCACCAATTTGAATACATGTTGTGACCTTGATTGTTAAAGGACCATTAACTTGTGTGCAATGTTCTCATTGTTAAACACAGAACTCTGTTGGTAAGTAGATGTGTCATATGCCTGAACATTGTTTGCTCATGCAGGCTTTTTTCGCTACTTCTAGCTCCACCGCTGGCCATAAAGCTAGTAAATAGTTAAACCTAATGTCATTTAATGGCACTTTTGATAGATGTTACATAAATCATAATAGGCAAATCAAACCAGTCTCTCACATGTAGGCTTCTGGTTATCATTGGTGCCAGTCCGCTCTATGAACTTTGGCAAGGTTGATTGTTGATTGAAATATCCATGTATGACATTTGATGGCTCTGCTTACTATGAGCAAAACCAAGGCTCAATTTTACAGAACTGCTAATCAGAACGAGTTGCTAAGCACAACAGTTATGCTATATAGACTAAGATTACCAAAATACCATGTCATCTGTGACTGGTATCCTGCTCAATTTTGTGAAGCAGACAATTTTTTTGCAGTATTTCTTCGCATAAGCAGCTCTATGTATTTGGGCCAAGTGCTTTAGTTTGCAGATAAATCCGCGCTAACGTTAGCTTATTTCACAGGCAAGGTTTATTGAGTGCGCGGACATCAAATTGTGAAGCATTCTTCACTTAACACAATTTGGCACTGAACGTGTCAAAGGAGAATGGTGACTGCAAAGTGTGGAATACTGGGGTCTGTAAAGCAGAGACTTGAAATTGGGCCCTGGTTGGAAATTCATAAAAACTGTTGTCACTTTTGTATCAATTGTTTTGAATACACAATATCTGTTGGTGATTCACATGAAGCCCCCGAAGCATGTCAAGTAATGCACTGCCAAATCAGACATGTTTTCCATGAAGGTGGTCAAATTATCCTCATTTAGAAGTCGAGTCAACTGTTTCCTGATGGACTTTGATTGACTTTTAGAGATGGTTCTAACTTAAAATGCCAAGGAGGTTAGGGGTAAAAGAAATGTTAACAAACAGTCTTTCTACTGACACAGTAGGCCAATGTATTAAGGCCCACCCACTACCTACATGATTAACAGTCTTGCCTGTAGCGTGTTTTACTCATTACACTACACGCCCGCAAAGTTTTGGCAACCTCTGGCCGACCTCTCCTTATATTCACACAAAAGTTTGACTTTTTTTGTGCCTCTTGGTTGTGCAATCGCAGCTGTGATTGGTCACTACATTGTTGGGCAGGGCTTGATGTCTCGGCCGATTTCAGTATTTTTTGAGATTTGTGTAATTATTGGTTATCTCCCTGCATGAGAATAGCAGTAGACTCGTAGGTAAAAAGCATTAAAAATTATAACGACACCAAGTATTGTATTAAATCACACGCATGGACAACCGTCTCTTAATACTCACTACAATATCACCATTTAATTGACTTTGTTTTCTATGCAAATTTTAGCAATAAAAGAACAAAATGAAAAAAAAAAACCCTGCTTTGTTTGGACTTTATTACAGTTGCATGATCCTGAATCTTGATAACCCCTCAGGAAGTCAGGAGGCCTCCAGCACGGCAAACTGTGTCTCAACATGTCTCTGTGCTGGCGATACCTTCAGGGCTTAATGTCACAATTTCACAAAGCTGTTTTCCGGTAAGCTAAAACTCTGTGGTTACTTTAGCAGAAATTATGCGTAAGCAAAAGAGTATAAGAAGGTCGAGAAGATTTGATGGCGTCTGTGGTGCGTTCACAATGCATTGTTGCGTCACTCTTCTGCTTACAAGAACCGCCGGCAAGCTAACGTGCCTTGTGCCTTGTGCCTTGCTGACGGTAAACAGTGGTTACCAAAAATATGGAAATGTGCTAAGGCCGATTGTATGCAGAAAAATTTCTACTTGCAGGGATAATGAGATCAATCCCAGGCATCCAAAGAGACAGTCTTGCTGGGCATGTTTTCCAGACGGCTCCTAAAGGCCCTAATTTCATAGAGCTGCTTAAGCAGAAAAATATTGCTTAACAATATTCTGCTGAGCAGAAATCGGCAGGATACCAGTCACAAATTGTACATGTGACAAGGTAGTTTGGCCGGTAACCTTATTCTGGTAAGCAAAAATTTTTGTTTTGCTTACCGGTAGCTACTTTTTGTGCTAAAGCAGCTTGAATGAAATTGGGCCCTGTAAGCAGCTAGAAGCATGCCTCATGGAACAATCTAGCTGTCTGACAACATAGAAGGGCACAGTGATGCCGCCCTCGGGTTATAAGTCAATGGTCGGTTTGGATTTGAATTTTCGATTAGCTCTGTCGCTAGCTCTGTATCTGAGATGGGTGCCGTAGATGTTCACCACCAGGTCATCCACTGACAATGTGAACACTGTGCTCACCTTGGGAATGACTGAAACAAAACACACAAAATTGACAACCTTAAGGCGTGACGAGAATAAAACAAAATCCTGACAATGAACTGCAAGTCTTGGTCCTCACATACCCCCCCCCCCCCCTGAACTTTCAACACGTAACATCCTAGATGATTTAAGGACTTTCTACATCACTAAAATTTTAAAAACTTTGGTTTGTGCATTTAATGGGCCGTGTCTTTCCTATGTTGAAGGTAATTCACGTCATGTAAGAGATTATGACGGCAAAGGGAGACCCGTGGAAACTCCTGAAATCAGGACAGGTCCCGACACATCACAAGCCTGCAGCATTGTTGACTTATAGCAAGGTACAAATCTGTCTTTAATTGAAAATCTGCTATCAGTGAAACAAATTTAAAACTGGTTTATAAACATTTGTCTGTGAATATGCAAATTACACCTTAAGTTGTTGGACCCACTTTGTTCAATGGTAACTACACAATCCAGAGACAACACTTGGTCTACTTTTGTATATTTTGGTTTGAGCTGCACACATGAACGTGTTTGTTCCAAGGTTTTCACCAAAGATTATTGAGCGTGAAAGGGGCAAGTTAGGGAACTCGGGCTGAATTGCGAAATCGTGCACTGGACGCCATTTCAGCGAACAACTCTTTGATGCAACAATAGATAAGTGCAGACAATGACCATTGCTATCAATGATATAACAAAACATTTGCGTGCTGAAATGGCACCCATGCCTATTTGACATTCCAATAATAGATAGAACTCAAGTTTCCCATCTTGTGCCCTCGGCGCTCTATAATCTCTGGTTATCACAAAGTGCAGAAAGTTTGCAACTATCCACTGCACTTGAGTACTCACTTTTCAGACAGTTTGCCTTTGTGATCATCTTGAATGCATTTCTTGTCTCTTGTACAACAATACCGGACTGTCCGATGTAGGAAGGACACTTTGATTTAGTCACTGAGAAACAAAAACAAAAATTATTGAGACATTAAATATATGTTTTACAAATCTTTTTGTAATATTGAAGCAATTTCAAACGAGCTTTACAACACATAATATCACAGGGCTCCCAAAATACCAGGAACATCTGGTTGTACCCAAAAGAGCAGTATCCAAGACCACTGTTTTCTTGTTAACCCCTTTATGGACCTAGTGGCTGTAAGTGGCTTGTCCCAAAAAGCCCATGGCAGCCGCAGATGGCCACAAGATTCGACCTATTTCCATTTGCCATCCCCTGTTTTAGTGGTGGGGGGGGGGGGGGGTCTTCGACTGCTTTCTTCTTAAAGGAAAATTACAGAATTGTTTTTTGCTAACAAAACAGTTGCTGACAGTGTAAGCACTTTATGTAATCCACCATATACATAAACTGACAAACCTGTAGAAGTTTGAGATCGATCGGCCATCTGGGTCACGAGAAAATAGTGAAAAACCGATTACACATTTGCATGAAATCATATAGGATTCAACAAATGAATAAAACGCTCACTGAGCGATAAACTCCAATCGGAAAATTGTTCATTCATTTCTCATCAAATATGGCATTTCAGACAGAAATATTTCAAGGGATGTTTTCTACTATCATCATCATTAGACCGTGTAAGTTTTATGTAAATCTGTGATCTAAAAGTATATTTTACAAGTTTTTTTCTTACCAATTCTGTAATGTTTCTTTAACTTTGAAAGTTTTCGGAGGGAAATATTACTCAGGAGTATTTGTGCTTGTATTAACTAAAATATGAGTGCATTATTTGTGTTTGACCCATACACGAGTACACTCAGTAAATCCATAGGCATTCATTACTTGGGCATAATTACACATCTGTGTATCAGGTAAACATGGTAAACCACAAATAACATTCTTTATCCATGATGCAAATATAACATCTTTTGAAATATCAGTTATTTTTCATTTTTCAAGTGAATTAATTAACTGTTTAAAAAAAAGCTACAAATTTAGTATCTCACCTTTGTTCCCGGAATCTAACTAACAATCGTGGCTTAAAAAGTTTCTAACTTGAACTTTCAATTAATTTGTCTTTTACTGTAAGATGATTCACCCCCTCAACCTCAAATGAAATGATAATGATTTGTGAGAATATTTTTAATTGAAGAAACCTATTTTATGCAAATATTATGTAAATGTAAAGCCTGCCCTCTTGCAACAAGAAGTAGCAGAGAGTGTCATGCTTGAGTGATCAAGACAATACACACACACCAACATGTATGTCTAGATGAAGCAGCATGGATGTCCCAGTGTTCATAAACCATGGAGGAAACTTGTCTGGAACTTGGCCCATAAGTGCACTCAAATAACTGTAAGTTAATTATTTTTTTCTGAATAATATTTTTTCTCAAAAAGCACACTGACATTGACAACATTGGTAGTTTGTTATTAGTTTAAAGGCAGGAAAACTTTTGGTAATTGTCAAAGAATTAGTCTCTTTTAAGTATTCTCACTTGGTGTATCCCATATGCATAAAAGAACAAACCTGTGAAAATTTGGGCTCAATTGGTCATTGAAGTTGCAAGAAAATGATGACAGAAAAAACACCCTTGTTGCATAGAATTGTGTGCTTTCAAATGCCTCAGTAGGGCTTCATGCCTGAAGCCTTTCTCAGATTCAAATATTTTAGTGACAAATTACCTCCTTCTCAAAAAACTACATTACTTCAGAGAGAGTCGTTTCTAACAATGTGTTATACTAGCAGCAGCTCTCAGGTTCTCCTTACCAAGTAAGTTTTGTTGGTATTGTATTTCTTGAGTAATTACCCAAAGTATCCGCTGCCTTTAGAGACCAGTATCTGCACTACATGTGACCAAACACATCATGAAATTACAAACCTGTGAAAGTTTAAGCTCAACCGGTCATCAGGTTTACACAAAAATTGTGGGGAAAAAAAACACTATTTTTGTCACTATTTTCAAATATCAGAGTGTGGTCACATGAGATAATATCCAGTGTATTTGTTTCTCAAAACTATAGCCTTTCAAGCAAACATATTTTAAGGGAAGTTTTCTACCATAACCATCTTTATGCCATGTAAGTTATGTGCAAATCTGTGACCGTTTGTGGACATCATTGAAAGACAACAGGAATATTACTAATTAGTGTGAATTGTCTTGACTAGTTTCAATCTGCAAGGTGACTGGTTGTAGCTTTCATACCAGTACCGATCATTCAGAGTCATAATCGTTAAGTCTGAACTAAGGTCAAAGTCAGGGAAATAGCATTTGAAAACTCAAAAAATTAGATTTGCTTCTTTCAATAGCAACGGTGGAAATAAGACCAGAATAACAAATCATATGCATCAAAATCTCTGACAAGGCACAAACATTTTTAAAAATTAATTTATTAATAATTGTTTAGGTGCTTTTGTGTTTGTTGTTGTTGTTGTTTATTTATAATCATTATTATTATTATTATTATTATTATTATTTATTTTTTTTTTTTTGGGGGGGGGACAAACTTGCTTCTAATTCTCTGTGAATGTTCTTAACTTATTTGTTAGAATGGTCCAAATTTGGGGGGAACATCCACAAGACGGCAGGGCTTGTAGCTCAAAACTTTTTTTATTGGACCAGAATTTTTTACAAAACCAGAATCAAACTGAGAAAAAACTATCTACACAGTTTAACCAGGAATACCTCCATGGTTTAACTGTTTATGATTTGATTTTGGGTTTAGCAAAAACAAAATTGACTAGACCCGAATTGAACCTGTGACCCCGGATTAACGTGCCGGCGCTGTACCAACTGAGCTATCTAGCCCTCAGGTTGGCGGTCTCCCTGTTTTGTCAATACCTTTGTTCAGGGATGCCAGTCCGACAAGCTCTTAGAGAAGATTTGTTTGATTTATCTCTTTTGCGTACATTAAAAATCCTGGGAACGACCGAACTTATCCTGTCTTGAGTTTAATGACCGAATGCGAAAATTTATGGCCTCGGACCTGTGGTCTAGTGAAAGTGGGTTTTATAAAAAAGGAAATAAGTCCAACATTTATCAAAGAGGTGAATCGCAACTCTTTAAAATTTGGGGGAGATATGCTGTATCCGACCTACTTGCCAAGGTTTTTGAAATTATTTTTGAAATGAATGTTTCACTTTTATTAAAAAAAATTCCTCTTTAGAAATTGGTAGCTAAAAATAATGTTAATTATTGACCTTTAAATAATAAATTCAAGCAGACATTCTATTGCAATCCATAACTCTTGGGGCACAAATGCCCAAACAAACTAAAATGGCGTTCAGTTAGTAGAACTGTCACGACCACCATAGACCTCAAAACAGTTCGCTTTTTATAATTTATACTTTGTAATAATTCAACATTCCTGTTCACGACCACCATAGACCTCAAAACAGCTCGCTTTTTATAATTTATACTTTGTAACAATTCAACACTCCTGTTCACGACCACCATAGACCTCAAAACAGCTCACTTTTTATAATTTATACTTTGTAACAATTCAACACTCCTGTTCACGACCACCATAGACCTCAAAACAGCTCACTTTTTATAAATTATACTTCGTAATAATTCAACATGCCTGTTCATCTCTTTATACATTCTGTAAATCTTTCTATGCAGTTAGGAATATAATAAAATCTCTTAAAAAGTGTGGGTCAGATACAGCATTTTTGCCAAGACAAAATCGTACCCGTGTCATTAAAAAGTTGAGGTCGGATTCGCCAATTTTTCTGTGCATTGTTTTCACTATAACAGGATCACGTAATTTGATATAACTTTCTCAGGTTGGTTGGATGATATATATTTTTTAACTATAGATGATGGAAATAACTTTACATTTCCAAAAACAAACCCTGAAAGGGTAATTCAGGGATTTTTTTTTAAGAATTCATAAAAATTTACATAGCAGACCGTTATCTCAAAGATTAACTCCTTTATTTCAATAAATATCCAACAGTGCCAGTGCAAGAAAGTGTGGGGTGTCGTGGCCAAAAAATTCAGTGTTTCGGACTCAAGTTCTGGTGGCTAAGTCATCAGTGTGTGGGTTCAAATCCCGGTCATGACACTTGTGTCCGTGAGCAAGACACTTAACTATAATTGCTTCTCTTCACCCAGCGATAAATGAGTACCTGTGAAGACAGAGATGGTTCATTAACCCTCTTGCTGTCTGACCATTCAATACCATTCACTGTGGTTTTGAATGATAGATAAACTATGCCAGCCTGCAATATGATACCATGAGGGAATGCATGTACACAGTACAAAGTTAGTTCTGTGCACAGTTGTGCCACCGTACACAACGTTGGCAGTCGAATGGTTTCAAATGGTTGGTCAACTCACTGGAAAATGTTGCCAAGAGTCACTGAGAGTAGGAGGATTAATAGCTTGATGCACTACATATTTGGAAGGCTGTGCTCTATGTGCTATACTCCACAGGGAGCTGAGATGGTTTAAGGAATGAAATGTCCCAGTGACCAGGGGTAAAAATGTTCCAAGTGCAACAATAATTTCTTTGGAATTGCACTATATGAGCCGTTATTGTTATTAAAACAGGATGCATTGGAGTTGATAAAAACCCAAATGGGAAACAATCAGGTAGGGACTGAAAACCCAATCAACAGGCAAGGCTCTGGTCTGAGGTGGGATTTGAACCAGGGTCCACAGAGATGAAAGGCAGGGAAAAGAAACCATAAGGTCACCCCTCGAATTGTGTGCATACAGTGCCATGTAATGTAGGTACTTCTGTAGGCCATGGTAGGCAGGAGTGCAGAATTCCTCAATAAGAAGTAATATGAAATTGGGCCCTGATCCCAGTTTGCGTTGTCATTCCCAAATTTGTCAATATTTTAAAAAGGAAAAAGGTATTGTTATTTTTGCATATCTGAAAAAAGAATGTACTTAAAAGGAAAATTACAAAACCTAAGCGAGATTTAACATAGCTTTATAAAATAGTATCTTATTTTCTCAAATAAGGTTATGCTTTGGTCAGCCTTCAAGTGAAAAAGTGGCAGGAGGACACATAACATAGCCTGCAACTAATAGGGCTGTACTCTTCGGCTGGCTGACGGGACCGATCTATTTTGATGCATCAGACGACAAACTCCTTGGATCGTCACAGGCCCTACATTCAATTCTGCTGGTATGAGTCCTGAGAAAGACTAGGTATGTACTTTTCCCTTTTTGTACACTTTATTTGAACATTTTTATGTTTTTAACTTGGGAATCTGTAGCCAGTTTCGTATAAACCTAGAAAACTGAATGTCCTCATTTGCTACATTTGAACATGGTCCATCGTTGCTCTTACTGCAAGACAGCAGTCTGCAAACTTTTAGGCCGACGACCCAATGAAAATTTCAGGCACTGGACCCAGATCCTCCCATCAATCGCCGGCCGATTGACCCCCCCCCCCCCCCCCTGCAGAAGTAATGTCATAAAATCAGTTTTATCTGAACAGGAGTCAATTTATAACTTATATATTTAAGCAGTTTGTTTTTATTATCGTTATCTATGAGTAATTGCATCGGACAAAATGCTATGTTTTGATTTTAGATCGATTGTTCTGCAATTTTTCTTTTGACGGAATGATCAAAAATAGTACTATAAATTTCAGCGCTGATTATAAAATTTTGAGACCCACTGTTTGGTCGCAACCCATAGTCTGTGATATGTTGGTCCATTTATCGCAGCTAGTGGATGCTATGTTCTTACCTACCAAGAGAGTAGCCCAACTAAGTCTGAGTAAGTGCCACATTGCAACCACTCAAGTAGTCGCGTCGCCATGACCATTTCAAAAGTACACTTATTATTATTTACTTATTACTTATTTTATTTCATGGTTTATTAAAAACAATCAATTTACAAAATTACACTGAACTTACAATTCATCAAAAATGCATCAAAACTCTTAGATAAGAAAAGGTGGAACATTAAATAGTAATCAATAAATTATACAACAAAAGTATACACTAAAAATTGAGTGGATTTAGAAAAAAAGGAAAATTGTGTTTAGAAGTCTTACAAGGAACCAAGTGTAAACCCACAATACAAAGATGAATTTTTAGATTTAAAAAGCAGCAATGGAATGCTGCAAGTATCATGTGTACGCTGTGGCCACATACAAAGGAAAACATTAGTAATAAAAAAAAATAAAAAATAAAAAGCAATGAACAGAAAAAAAAGGAATTACCACATTTACATAACAGTACATATAAAAACATTTACGAATAGTTGCAAAAAGTTGCCCAATAGACCGATTTGTCATTCATGACGATGTACTTTGTACACTACTGCAAGTGTACACAAGTAAACACAACACAATCCTTCAGCACGACACACCCCAATATAGCTCTATTTGAATGGTTACACAGCTCGGCACAAACAACACAATTACCGCACACAATCAGCCGAACAAAATCCCGCCAAAAGTGAACTCAGAACACACTGCAACCATTACAGAGGCTCATCCATATTCATGAGTTACATTCCCAACACACTTACCTGTTATTATACTGCCATGAAGATCACATCTTAGTAACTTGGTGTGTAGATGCTCTGGTTTAACTCTGTGGTAAAAATAAAAAAAAAAAAAAAAATCAACTTGAGAAAAAAAAATGTAGGGCATGATTTCAATAAATTAACCTCCTGCTTTGGGTAACATTTTCATATAAGTTGAGCAACCATTTAAAAACCTTTTAACTGCACTGATTGTGTATTGTGGCACTACTGGGCATAGAACTTGTGTACATATTGTAGGCTGGCATAGTTTGTCCAAACTTTAATGGAAATATTGAACAGAAGTAGGGGATTTAATGATTGAATTTTGACAGTGGATATATGATAGCGGAGGGGGTTGACTGTGTACTGTGTGGATGTATTCACCACATGATATCATATTGCAGGCTGGCTTAGTTTATCTACCATTCAAAACCACAGTGGATGATATTGAATGGTCGAGAGTAGGAGGGTTGACTGTCTGTGTAGATGTATTCACCACATGATATCATATTGAGCTGGCTATTAAATGTGGATGATACTGAATGGTCGGAGGTAGGAGGGTTGACGTACTGTGTAGATGTATTCACCACATGATATCATATTGTAGGCTGGCATAGTTTATAAATCATTCAAACCACAGTGGATGATATTGAATGGTCGGAGAGTAGGGGTTATGTGACTGTGTGATGTATTCACCAATGATGTCATTGTAGGCGCATAGTTATAACATCAACACAGTGGTGATATGAATGGTCAAGAGTGGAGGTACCTACTTGTAATTTTACACATGATGTCATATTGTGCGCTGTTTATATCATTCAACCACAGTGATTATGATGTCAACGTGAGTTGAAACGATTAGCAAGTTCTGACTTTGTCATTGTCGAGGATGCAGATTTATACGTTATCAGTACAATTAGAAATGATTTACTTGATAAGTTGAAATTTGTTTTTCGATATTCAAAGCATTTAATTTCCACAAATTATTCAACGAAAATTGCAAATGTCTGCGATCAATGTAATGTGAGTAACCATGGACGGTAAATGAAACAGCTTAGTACAGGACCTGTTATTGTTTTTCAAAGGTAAAATAATTTCTCTTTAGGACTCAGGAAAGACTTTTTAACACTAGTAAAATAATACAGCAATTTACGTTTGTCTGTGGAGCTGCAGACTATCTCTCATGTAATCCAACCACAGCTGGTGCAACGGCTCGTACATCTCATATCTGTTCATCAAATAGAAGAATGGATAAGTGTGGTCACTCTGTCATACACAGACATGTATGGTTGTATAACTTCGGTCTGGTTCCCCTTGAGATATTGACATAAATGGGGAGACCACCAACTCAGGGCTATAAGATAGCTCAGTTAGTAGGGCACGGCACATGAATCTGTATTGCAGTTCATACCCCTGCTTTAAGATTAAAATGGTCTTTCTGATTGGTTGATATTGTGTCACATGGTATGCACTTGTTTAATGTTGTATTATATAATAATACAAATTTGTAACGTCCCAACTAGTCCCTTGGTTTTGATACACATTCTGACCAGTGTTGACGACATCGTTTGCAGCTTCAGTCTAAATGAAAGTAGTCACAACACTTTGAGCTGAATACCAATTGATGTTGCTTACTTGACAATCAATAAATCATAATAGTGTCCCACAGTTAGGTTGGTTATTTTTGACTGACGAGTCTTTGAAAAGTATTTGTAACCAGACTAGCGGTAAATCAAAACTTGCTCTAGGGTACGAATTGAAAAATCTCTTCTCTTACATAAAAACCCGGCTGAAGAGTTAAAAGTTCTGTAGCTTTTCTTACTTTTTCAATGATGATATTTACTTTTATCTACTTGTTAGAATTTAAACTGGCCTCTTGCTATGAGTTCATACTTTTGTTGTTCTGGTGGATGTCGTTCATATTCAGTTGCTTCTTCTGTTTTGTGCTTAGGGCTTTCTTCCTCCGCTTCCCTTTACTGCGTTTCTTCTGCTTCATGGCATCCATTATCATCTCCTTGCGAGACGAAAACTTCTCAATTTCATCTGCACGACCCTTGGGAGCGGCAGCTTTTAAGAAGCTGTTCACAAAATCTTTAGAATCCTTCGGGATCTATGATGGGATGACAGAATTAAAATGGATGAAAAAATTATCAAAAATACAAGTTGAAAATTAAGTAACATCATCAGAGAGCCACTTTCACACGCTGTCATTGCTGAGGTCAAACAATCCAAGTGTGCAAGCATGTGCAGGCAGTGTGCAAGCGTGTGCGTGCAGTGTGCAAGCGTGTGCGTGCAGTGTGCAAGCGTGTGCGTGCAGTGTGCAAGCGTGTGCGTGCAGTGTGCAAGCGTGTGCGTGCAGTGTGCAAGCGTGTGCGTGCAGTGTGCAAGCGTGTGCGTGCAGTGTGCAAGCGTGTGCGTGCAGTGTGCAAGCGTGTGCGGTGCAGTGTGCAAGCGTGTCGCGTGCAGTGTGCAAGCGTGTGCCGTGCAGTGTGCAAGCGTGTGCGTGCAGTGTGCAAGCGTGCGCGTGCAGTGTGCAAGCGTGTGCGTGCAGTGTGCAAGCGTGTGCGTGCAGTGTGCAAGCGTGCGCGTGCAGTGTGCAAGCGTGGCGTGCAGTGTGCAAGCGTGTGCGTGCAGTGTGCAAGCGTGTGCGTGCAGTGTGCAAGCGTGGCGTGCAGTGTGCAAGCATGTGCGTGCAGTGTGCAAGCGGTGCTGCTGTGCAAGTGTGCGTGCCACGTACAACTCTCAGCCAATGATAGGTCTTCATTAGACCTCAGGCGTGAGGTTCCTGTTTGAGCTTGTTACATCATCTGCAAGGGGTCTGTTTACTTCATAATATTTTGTACCCCCCCCTAAATACACGAACAAATAATGTTAGAAGGGAACCAATCTTGAACGTTACATTTAGAGACAGTTCTTAAGCTTTGAGACAGTTTTTCACACTCAAAAAAAGAAAAGAAATGTCGTTCCAATTAAATTGAAAAAGAAGCAAAACAACTTCTCCTTCAACTTGAAGCTTCTAAGGCATCCATTCTTTAAATAGGCCTATGTAAAAAAAATAAAAAAATAAGTGTTTCTTGAAAGTTAGAAGAATTGTGAAAGTGACTGTTCACTATAAAGCTATTGTAGTACTTAACAATTTCAATACTTAAAAAAAAACCTTAACCTGGAGTAGCGTCTTATCTTTAATCATATGCGGTGGCAGCTTCTTGTAAAGCATGAAACTTTCCTCGTGCACATTTTCTGTCTTGTCTGCATCAGCCATCTTGAAGGTTACTCTGTCAAAAATGTAATCACATTTATTTACTTTAGTGTACAAAAGTTAAAGTAGCCATATTCAGTGAAATTTAACGATTTGTCGGCTGTCGGTTGTTCTCGTGTTGTCAGTAAAGTAGGACTGCCTGGTTGATTAGACTGCCTACAGTTTAACAAAGTACAGTACAACCCATCCCTTAGGTGTAATAATCAGAGCCCGATCCTCTCGGCGATCGTAGACCGCAGGGTTGTGAAATACCTTGCATACAATATTGTCTAGCAATTTCTGTCAGACCAGTGTGAGTAGTGAGTACTCCTATATTTTGAGGAGCACTAGTTAGTGTAACAACCCTGTAGTTTTTAGGACTGTGTCTAGGCTTGCCCGATTTGTTACCACTTTCACCAAAATAGTTATTTTAAAGAATGGTTTTTGACATACATATATTTTGCTTTTGCGACGGACAAAGCACAAGTTTAATAGGCTATTGATAAAGTCATGTAAAATTGTTGAATACTAATAAATAGTAATACTAAATAGACCTTTCTATTGCAACCTCACAGTACGAGTTTTTGCCAACCAAGGTTGGAAAACTATGGACAACCATAAATGCAAAGTGAAAACAGATACAACAGCTTGTAACAATGTTACACAAATATTCAAAAATAGTGTTGAAGTTGTTGGAAACAAAGCAACCAATCATGAATCATGGGATGTATTTGTTTCAACTTTTAATTGAAAGCTTGCAGAAATGTTGAATTTGGTCACATCTGTTTACGATTGAATGTTTTGCTAACATTTGGCTGTCCATGCCTAGGCTATAGCACGGCTTGTTTATTAACAATAGGAAGTTCTATTAATTAATACACTGCCATGACTTCAGTACTGTAGCCAGTGTACATGGCTGTTCAGTACTAGTATTGACAATTGAATTGTCACTATAAAATGTCAGGATCTCGACAATAATTTTGAATTAAGTACCGCTATTATAAATCAATGGCGGATTTCGTTCGTGCAATGCCTCAAATGAAAGTTTGTCAAATGAAAACTAGCTATTTAAATCTAAGTTTTAGGATTAAATCGGTCAAAAATTGGACCTAACCAATAATAACCAGTGAGTTTACTGACTGAGCGAGTTAGCGTAGACTCTGGCTGGCTGGACTTCCACTTCGAGTTCGATTCCAGTCCCTCCAGTCCAAAATGTTGATCCCTACCGATAAAGAAGGCTGGCCCGTTGTATTTCCACAAAGTATTTCGTTGCCAATACTTGGTTGGGTAGTTGTAGTTGTTACACTAATTTTTCTTTGCCTTTTTGTGGTTAAATCATACGATTTCAGTGACAAATATTGCCTATATAAACAAATGCATGTGTTTACGTTACCGTAAATAAGAGTTTCTCTGCGAGCGCCCTCAAGAGACCTGAATTTAGAGAGACCACAAATTGATAGTGAGCCCTCTATAGAACATGGAGAATGATAGACCACAAAACTTTTTCTGCACCAGATAAAAAGGCACCTCCAACAATCAACAAAAAATATTGATTTGAATATTGATTTCATTTGCACTGGAAGCAAACTTTGAAGCATTGGTATTTGAAAAAAATAATGCGACTAAAAGTAGACAAAATTCAATAAAAAAGTTTATTCAATCCTCAAGTTTTAAAGAGACATACATTGTAAATTTATACACATTTGTGGAAAAGTAAACAAACATGTTGTCTGGCTATGTTTTAACAGAAAATGGTTATTATTATTATCATTATTAGGCCTGTTATTATATGTTTCTGGTAATGAAACCAAGCTTAGGCATACGACCCAGGGGGGGGGGGCAACTGCCCTCCCAAATTCGGGCAAATTAGTGTGGAAAGTTCTGGCACAGCAAGAAGATAAACATTTGGCCAGAGAAAGCAAAACAAGATGCTTTACTCGGTGTTAGAAATTGGTATGCCTACTTTTGTTTGTATCTGTGTAAAAAAAATAGGGCAAATCATATCCTTCTGCCCCATTAACCAACGAGTCCCTAAACCAATAAAACCATTGGTAACTCGTCGTGGGTGTAGGCTAGGCCTGAGAAAATACCTGTAAAGAGAAGAAGAGTATCTTGGTTTTAGAATTAAAGTTAGATACTGTACTGAAAACCTGACCAAAAGCTCTGACGGAAGAGGGATTCGAGTAGGGCTCCGCAGAGGTGAAATGCAGAGAACCTAAAACCCTTAACCCAAACCTGTTTTTGTTTCGTATGGTCAATATTGTAAATAGTGCACATGGTTGCTGTCACAAGGCTTCATATTGAATCATTGTAGAATTATCAACTGCTTTATCCGTGATGGCGGCATAACAGCCAGGTGGAAATATGTCTCTAGATGATTTGTGCCATAGAGTAGAACCAGAGATTAACGAACTCTCTCCCATCTCACAAAACGTATTGAATGGATCTGAGTGTGGTAACGGAATAACAACCGTGTACTATCTATGGAGCTTCAGGGGTGCCATAACGCTTATTCAGATAACGAGAACAAATTTCTCGCCAAATTGACTTTGTTCATGGAGTTGTTGACTTGTGATTCATGATTGCATCAAGACGACTTACTGAGACCAAGAAGTCAATGCCATCTTACTTTCAGTAAAGTCGACTTGGTGAGAATCTCGTTATCTCGTAGCACTGGAGGTCTTTCACTTTCGTACACACTAGCGTGTACAGCACACGGAATTGAATGCTTAGCAGCAATTGGTTACCGACTGAAATAACGATTATTGGTTGTGACTATAGTAGACTCACTGGCACCCTGTCTTTATCCGCAAGCACTGAACATGCCCAAAGAGTTCATTCATACAGTGACATAATCTGTTCATGTCTGTGTTATGATTGGTCCGCTCCGAGGTGACGTAGTTTGTCAGCTACCCACTTTCGATCGTCATGCTGCATGCACATGATTGTGTATAATGTTCGTTTGTAATGTTGTTTTATACACTATGTAATTTTGTTTTATACACATATGTAATAATGTGTACGGATCTCCTGTGTGCGAGTCTGGCACCTAGCATCCTGCCAGGCGCTCATATGCCGGTATCTGGCGTTATTCACGAGCCTATAAGTGTGACGTCAGAGTGTTCAGGCTATGACTATTGTTCCCTGCTGAATTTTAGCTTAACAAGACATCATATACACAACACCCCGCTTAACAATCGAGCCATGCTTGTAATGATACATAGAGGGGAAACACGGGCTTTAAAAAACAACACCCGACTATTATTTTGTAAAGGGTGTTGAACTGCAAATCGGCGCCAGGACTAAAGTAAATGACAGACATGGCTCGTTATCAAAATTTAAAAAAGTGCAATTATTTACGACTGAAATGGAAAAAAATTATTTTGATTGGCATTATCTGTGCATGATCCGAGTGTGCACGCTGAGAGATTTCATTATCTGTGTATCCCATGCATTTCTGGTCGTTGTCTCTGTCATTGTCTAGGCTTTGGATTAAGCCTATAATAAATTGGCGACAGTTAGATTTAACGCTACATCAGCTTCAACGCACAGAAAATGGAATCACGCTTGACGTGCCCTCTCCCTCCAGCTCAAGATGTCACATCATGCAGAACGATTTGACTTGGCGATAGTCACTGATTATGAAAACGTATCACATAACTCCATCTATCCGTTGATAATCTTGCCCTCACTCGTCCTTCCCTCAGCTTTTTATTTCTTCTTCAAAGTTATCATTTTATGTGATGGGTGTGGGCGGGGATAAGGGGGTACCCAGAAGATTGGTTCCGGTCCCGTTTTAATGATAGAGTATGGTTGGTTCATTTCAAAACCATTAACCGAATCTCATCACGGTGATGTGGTAGTATATCGTGTTTCTTCCCTCACACTCAGTTTAACTTATGACCGAGGCTTCTAGGAATAGACTGGTACCTTTTACGAAAACAAATGTAAGCTCTAGAGAGCCATTGAGTTAGAACTTAAATGTCACTGCATTTTTGATGAATCGGACAAAAATCGCTTGAGTGTGATGATGTTTATCGCCACTGTCGCCTTGCAAGGTGTGGCCACAATTCCTGCAGTCTGGGAAATCCTATTCATTACCCAGACTCATTATACACGTTTTATCATAAGGGCAGATTTCCGCAAGTAGTCATTTTTTAAAACCAATCATTTAAACCGTATGACCGCTTGATTTGACCTGGGCTTGTGTACATGCTAAGAAACTGTGACCCTGATTCGTCCATTGGGTCGATTGCCCAATTGTGGGTCAGACTGACCCATGGTGGGTCAGACTGACCCATTGGTGGGTCAGACTGACCCATTGGTGGGTCAGACTGACCCATGGGTCAGACTGACCCATTGGTGGGTCAGACTGACCCGGAAACTGGTCACAAAAATATGAGAATTTAACTCGGATTCTGCGTCAGTTTGATCCGCTACGTAATTTTGACACATATTCCGGGTCAAACTGACACAGAAATGGGTCAGAGTAAACCACACCCTCCTCAAAATGTAACATCTGGATGAAACCCGTCAAGCAAGCCAATTTGTTGTTTTCCTGCATTTATAGGCCAAAACGTACTATTGGATTTGCATTGTTCAAACAAACGAAACAAACAATCGGAAAGCGCTTATTTCTTCAGGCAATTAACAATGCAATTGAGACTCGGTTTGAAGGTCTTTTTTATAGTGTTAATGAGCTATTCATCTCGAATTTCACAACACGTGGGAATATAAAAACACAAGGGTGTTTTTTCTTGAAGTTGACAAACAAGTTAAAAATAATATTAATTGCATTGCAAAACGTGTTTACCTCGTGGTTATAAAATAGTTATTTTTAAAAACGGGCAAGGTCATACTCACTGCTAAAATCTTAGGGTAAATGTTTTTTTAAATATAAGGAACAGTTTGTTTTTAAAGGAAAGATTTCAAAGAAAGATTTACGCAGGTGGAAAATTAATTCAGGTGCTCGCGTTTTTGAGAAAGCAGTACAACAGTTGCGTTCGTTGGGCGGGCTTAGTATCATAATATTTAGCATTTTCATTTTTAGCGTGCCGTGGCCGGGCTATTTAACAACTACGTTCAGATGCGAACACCCTTTTTTGGAAGCAAAATGCGTTTCAGAAAGAAGATTTCCACAGAATAACTGGTGAGTATTCTGACTCGACCCCCACACAAATAAAAGGGCAAGTTTGGTTTTGAAAATGTAATTTTCTTTCGAAATGATTATGACAGGGAACGTACTAATTATTGTTCGAAAGAACGAGTGTTGTAACGAGGAGACGAAATAGTATGCAGGGAATGAAACGGTATTTTGAGGGAAGGAAAAAATACACCGACCAAAACCTTGTCCCTTTGACGGGCTCTGTATCCCAGTGGTGGTGTTGGAGCTAAGGTCGGAACCTCTTATGTAACGGAGTGCGTAGATCCACTAAAAATGGATGCCTTTGTATTTTTTTTTTAATGATCATGTAGGTGTTTGACATTATAACTGTATTCCACATTTTCATTTCTGCATGAATCTGGAGTAAATTTAATCTCGTTGGAGTCAAACTTCAGTAGCTTTTCTTGAGGTTGAAACAATGTTTGCATATAAGCACAGTTTGTTATCTTTTACGATGATTAAACGCGCACTCTTTTGTCATGGTATTGGCAAGAGCGTGGAATTACAACAACTGCATCAGCTCTCACTGTACGATACAGAGACTATCACAAACGCAAACACTAAAATACATGGCTGTAATAAATATTCATGACAGGAATACTTTAAGCTTAAAGTAGATACAAATATAGAGTAGAGTTTCTGTCGTTATGGACAGGAACAAAATCTACACGCTCAAGTAAACCCCAGCTTAAAGGCAGGGTATAGGCCTACTTTTGGTTTATGTCAAAGACTAGCTATAGTATCCTCACTTGGTGTATCCCAAATATACGTATAAAACAACAAGCCCGTGAAATTTTGGGATCAATAAGTCATCGAAGGTGCAAGAAAATAATGAAAGAAAAACACCTTCCAAGAGTTGTGTGCTTTCAGATGCCTGAAGCCTTTCTCATATTCAAATAATAATTTGATGAAAATTTAAATCTTTCTCAAACACTACACCACTGCAAAGGGGGTCGCTTCTAACAATGTTTTATCAAAATCAACAGCTGTACAGTGCTCTTTTAACACCTGTACGTTTTTATGGTCACTATAACTTGTAGAGTTTATCATGCCGTTAAATGTATGCAATGGTTTAACGAAGCATTCAGCTAGTCGACGCCATGATGAGACTAAACTAGATATTTCTATGACAACATCAATAACTATATGGTTACCAGGGGGAATTTATATGAAGATATTAAAGTCTTGCATTGTTCAAAATAGCACCCAGCACACAATGCGAGTAACATCTTGATTAACCGAGAAGTTCCAACCCGAAGAGATGGGAGCAATTATCTTTGTTACTGAGTTGTATAGGCATACATGTCTGTTCAGTGTTTACCACTGTAGATTGTATGAATGAATGTGGTTTAAATGATTCTAAATAGCATATACTGGCAGGCCTGGAATTACACGGAGGCAACGGAGGCCATGGCCTGCCGTTGCCCCTGGACATGGCCTTGGTGCCCCTTCAAAAGTTTCCCATAGACTTTAAGATTTCCCAATGGAAGTGCCTCTACAAAATGAAAATGGCCTTGCCCTCTCCAAGATGAAATTCCAGGCCTGTACTGGTGCACACCATGTTATGATAATATCATAACCCACGTTGACAAAAGAGCCATAGAGCCCATAACTATAGCACCTTACTATTTTGTCCAGATTTTGATGACATGAAGAAAAGGAAAAACCCATTGCACAGATGTTTCTTTTCCGACTGTTCGATTTATGTGGCAATTACGTAAAATCAAATCACAATTTTTCATAAATAAAGCCCCGGAATGCACACAAGGTCTCTCTTTTGGTAAACCTGGGCCCAATAGCATAGAGCAGTGCTTAAGCAGAAATGTTTGCTTACAAATGTTGTGCTTAGCAAACAAATTAGCAGGGCACCAGTCAGAAATGGTACATGTGACATTGTATTTTGGCTGCTTCGCTACTTTTCGTGCGTAAGCAGCTCTAAGAAATTGGGCCCTGGTGACATGGTCTTTAAAGCTAGTTATACTGTTAGTCGTTTTTTCTTACTTGGTAAACAAACACTTAGAATAAACGCATGGGATACATGCATCAGTCAACTTACGAATTGACAGTAAAACAAATGAATTTTAAGCTCGAGTTGCTTGTTTTCTCTTGCCCTACACCGTTTTACTTATACCAGCAAAGATACAGAAATAAAGGATACCGGTAATCACAGTTAAAACCAAATTTAAAAACACCAACAAAATGCGTTGCTGCTGACAAAATCTCGTTAGCTTAAATTCTTATTATGATTGTACCACACTTGTATTTTGTGTGGGGGGGGGGGTCAAGTATAATACTCCACTTGTTATGCTACGCCTCTGGTGACTAATTTGTTCATGTATACTGCTTTTAAATTCACCGCTAATCAACAATATTGTGTTTGTAATGAAGGACGCGTGACACTAATTATATCTTTTGTCTCGACACTAATTGATCTTTTGTCTCGTTATTATAAAGCCATCTCATTATACCTCTGTCACTCATGCAGAGGTCCGTTATGAATATTGCTTCAAGGATTGAGAGCAGTGGCGTAATCTCGGAGGGGGGGAGCCCCCTCCCACTCAGAACCCATGCCCCCCCGTAGACTTGGTTCAAAGTCTGTGATTGTGTTTTTTATTCTGTCTACCGATAGCCGAGCCATTAGTGCAGAGCTGTGCAATAGTGCATGAAATAGCGCCCTCTTGTGGATTAACCTCGGTGGCAGTAACCAGACATTTTCATCGGGAGGGGGCAAGCAGGGGTAAAGACAAATTTATGATTTCTTGCACCATTCATCTGTGCATTTTTTGATCTCATTTGGGGGTGGGAGAAGGGTTCTGTGCGGGGGGGGGGGGCTAGTTTCCCCTGCACCCCACCCCTCTGGTTACGTCACTGATTAGTTCGGTCACAACCTTGGGAACCCTAATCCGTCGGTTTGTACACACCCTATGGCGAATTAGTCCAAAAGTGGACGGAACAATCTAATTGGTCGGAATCGCAAAAGCCGTCGATGCTGCTCAGTAATTCCACTTGCAGCTTTCCAATTCAAAAACACATTGATTCTGGATTTTGTATTAAACATAAATATACGCTTTTGTAAAAAATTACTCCATTCTACTCAAACCATAGGTAACATATTTTTTCGTCTGGTAAGAATCAGGTATTTTATTGTTTTATTATGATCTTATAGGCCTCTTATTTTAGCTATAAATTTTAAATACCATTATGTACCAAGTACTATGATGAGATTTAACAGAAAATACTGAAATGATTATAACTTATTGGTAACAGTAGACGTGGTCAACAGGGGGGGGGGGTGGCCTACTGATTGGCCATCTCTCTGTTATCACTGTAGTTATGTAAATTTCAGTTGTGAATAAATGAATATCCCGAATACACACGATAATATTGATGGTCACGTCTGAGATCGTGAGTTAGAGCGTGTCGGGGAGGGGGGAGGAGAGGTGGCATTTAGCGTGGCTGATGCAGACAAATTACCACAATATCAGACTTGAAATCAAGCCTATTGCTCCCAAATGAGATCGAAACCCCCCACAAATAAATGGTTCGATGCAGTAAACAAATAATAGCTTTGCCCCACCCCCTCCCACTTGTCCCCTTCCCAAATGGGAATGTTGGTCATGCCAATACACTAAGCATGGGAGGGAAAGGGATGCGGCCTGCGGCCAAATTAATCCAAGGCATGCAAGACATTTTTTTTGATGGCACGGCGGATAAGTGGCCAACCCGATCCCCCGGGGAATTCCCTTCTTATACCCCCTCGGCACTTGACTCACATGGATCCACCCTGCCATCCCAAACGTCACTTACATAGAACCGTTTGCAGCACTTCGTAAAGACACACTAAACTGCAATATCCGTCTGTACTTTTGTGCTAACCCACTGCACTTCGTACGACTTTGGTCAGGGTCAGCGTTTTTTTTTTTTCATAACGCATTTTTGCACCCATTTAAAAAGAGAGAAGGAAGACAACGAAATGAAACGAAACTCGCGGCTGTTTGAGTATAATGCTTCATGTCTCAGTGAATGACTTCGAAATCCCAATCACACTTTGTGCTTGGAAAGCGTAATGAGGAAGACAGAGTGTCACTGCGTTCTTCTTCCTCATTCGTGTTGTCCTTATTGTTTTATTGTGTGTCCACTTTCTCCAGTCTAAAGGCAAAGTATACCTTTGGTTTTGGGGACCGTTTGATTATTTTAATCCCATATAAATGTAGATATATACAATAAAACTAACCTGTTAAAATTTCATTCCAAAAGGCGGTCGCGTTTTTGAAATAATCGCCAAAATCCGCTGCGAATGATGTCCATGCATAAAGAATAATCCCTATTAATTAAATAGGAATACACGATCTGAGAAGCGTTTCTGACAGAAAGTTTTCTCAGATTCAAATTTTGGAGGATAAAAACTGACATATATTTTTCCATATCCACATTATTTGAATTGAAATATTTCTAACCATTTTCTTTAGAGTGATTACCAATCGTGTACCTTCCATTTAACACCTTCACTGGTCATAATTATTTTCCTTGAAGATAGAAAGACAAGTTCTCAAAGAACAAATCTACTCAGCATAGTAGATATAATTATACACATGGTGTTACCGCAAACTGAGTATACATATATTTCCTCGACCAATGATTTCTGTTATGGTATATTTCACTGGGGATAAAAACTATAGAGAGATTGAGAGTGAGATGATTGCAATTGTCACTGACTTCATCTCGAACAAGAAATTATAGCTTTGTATTCAACAGTCCGAAATGGAAAGAACAATTGAAACTGAAAAGTCAAACTGAAGTAGAGGAGATTAATGATCATAGCATAGTCTTAATAACTATCCCTGAGCGTTTGACGTTTTACCAAGCATTTGTTATATTTTTGAATATAAGTATCCCCCCCCCAAAACACACCCCCCCCCCAAAAAAAACCCAACCCGAATCAAAATCACATTACCCCTTTTTTCATCTACATCGAACATACACCAGGTTTATAGCAAACGAATGCAAGCACCATGTTTCGAAATCGATCCCAAGCAATAAGCCCATTTCACATTCACCACAGACCTTCCCACGTTACACCCCCCGTACAATAATTGCTACCCTATAAATTAATACGCATGAGGGGCATCGCGCACTCACAGCCCTTGTTGGTTGAAAAAAAATCACTGAAAAACGCGGGAAATTGTTGACTGAGGAAACACGCGTGTTTACATTGCTATTACAGTGCGGTGCGCCAACCATTTTAGTATCGAGGGAAGCATGTCCCTCCATGTAAATAATACGAATGGGTGTATTGTGGAACACAGAGGAAAAGAAGATTGAAATCTATGAGGCAAAGATGATGTGTCTGGGAGGGGGTGGGGGAGGACGAGGGAGAAACGGTAGTCCTACCTCAATCATGGTGCAGCCATAACTCCATTCAAATCAATGTAACGAAACCGAGGCTTGAAGGGATAATATGTTTGATCTTTGTATAAAAATGAAAGTTTTGACTGCTGGTAAGTTGGTATACAGACAGTGACGTATATGGGGATAAAATAATGATGGTGGGTGGGTGGGTGGGGGGGGGGGGGGCTCTTTACTGTTACAATGTTCATAAGTTGATGTTCTGAACCTTACATGTATGCACAACAGACCCGATGGGGGGTAGAGCATTCTGCTCTTCGTGGACATGTTCTGTGGTACCTTGCACTCACAAACGAGAAAGACTGGAAATTCCGATCGTGCTGGTTTCCTGCCATTTTTTATACGATTAGGTTATAAGTGTACAGACTAATTTGAATGCAAATATTGTTTGCCTCATGATACTATTATACAGTACTAACCGATGCTCCTAATTTGTTTTCTTCGATCTCATCATTGGGAGAACCGAAGGGCGGGAAGAGGGGCTGAGCAGGGTACCCCCCCCCCCCAGTTTACATCACTATATACAGCATACCTTTGAAGGGAGGACAACTGTCTTTGATCCACCCATCGAGGAAGGAATCCTTTAAAGGAACATTACAGAATTGGTTTTTGCTAACAAAACAGTTGCTGGCAGTGTAAGCACTTTATGTAATCCACCATATACATAAACTGACAAACCTGTAGTAGAAGTTTGAGATCGATCGGCAATCTGGGTCACGAGAAAGTAGTGAAAAACCGATTACACATTTGCATGAAATCATATAGATTCAAAAAATGAATAAAACGCTCACTGAGCGATAAACTCCAATCGGAAAATTAGTTTATTCATTTCTCATCAAATATGGTATTTCAGACAGAAATATTTCAAGGGATGTTTTCTACTATCATCATCATTAGACCGTGTAAGTTTTATGTAAATCTGTGATCAAAAGTATATTTTACAAGTTCTTTTCTTACCAATTATGTAATGTTCCTTTAAAGGCAGGATATACTTTTGGTAATCGTCAAAGACTAGTATCCTCACTTGGTGCATCCCAACATACGCATAAAATAACAAACCTGTGGAAATTTGGCTCAATTGCAAGAAAATAATGGGGGGAAAAACACCCTTGCATAAAAAATTTTGTGCTTTCAGATTCCTGGGAAAGGCTTCATGAAACCCTTTCTCAGATTCAAGTGTTTTAGTGATAAATTACCTCTTTCTCAAAAACTACATTACTTTAGAGGGAGTCGTTTCTCACAATGTTTTATACCATCAACAGCTCTCAGGTGCTCCTTGCCGAGTACGTTTTGATGGTAATGTGTTTCTTGAGTAATTAATACCAAACGTATCCACTGCCTTTTAACAAAATATTAGTAGATGGAAGCAGAAAATTGTCATGGTTTAAAAAAAGAAGGAAGGTCACGCCAGAGTCCAAAGGGAACGTTGGTTTTTATTGACCTGGTGTTTAATTGAAACCTTATCCAAGTCACGTGTACGTGTCACGTGTCACGTGTAGTGCTAAAATGTATTGTTTCTATTAGCATTTATTTTTCAAGCTACATCATGTAATAATTGTGAATTATATTGCCGTGGAAGTCTTTCATTATTGTCAGTGTAATTATGGTCAGCGTTTCTCACTAGTTTTACGGCGACGTACCTGGGGATAAATCGAGTGTGTACAAGCTCGTCAGTCACTTGGAAGCGATTTCCCTCCACTAGCAGTGGATTCCTTTAAAATCTGTGAGGCTGTAGAGACCCCACATGCGCATGCGTGAAGTAAGAAACAAGCTGGTGATTGGTACAGTGGGCAGCAAGCAGAAGAATGCAGCACGTGTGCACGCTGCACGTTCTCGGCACACGCATATACGTTCCTTGCGCTCTGTGGTTTAATAACTGCGATGCTAAACTACACCTCTTGAAGATTAGTTAGGAACGCTGTGTTCCACTCGCAGTTCTCCTCAACGCGTCTGAGGGCTCCATCCTCACGTCTTATGCGTTGGTTGTTCCCGTGTCTTTGGCTTTAAACTGTACATGTCGGCACTGTGTTTAATCATTCTTGCTGTGTGAAGTCACCCTTGGTCTCTTTGCTGACAGTGGGCTGCATTTTTGCAAAACACTTTCTAAACATTAGACTGGTCGCACTGAAGGCGTTGTGTGGCGGACGATGGCGTACAGCCACCTGCTTCAAAACTGTTGGAATTCAAGTTATTGTTCTACTGGCAGTGGTTCTATTGGGAGACAGATGTCTGGAGTCAGTGGCAAAGAGGTAGGTACAATCACAGATTTGGATTCGATTTAGTCATCTGCAGAAATAAAAACATTTGCAGTTCGTTCGCTCCCTGCACATTCAAATGTTATCTTGCAAAAAAGAACCTTCCCATTTTTCCTTTACAAAATGTTGAGAGAAATCTTGTTTTGCTCTCAAATATTTTTTCTCCAATTTGAGATGGTTAATCACAAAATCCTTCATTTTCTAGAAAGAAATGCGACTGTGTTATCCGTGAAACATTGTACGCACGTGTTTGAGTCAAAAGTAAAGGCCAGCCCGCGGAATGTTGGCCTCTGGTGGAAAAAACCCGAAATCTGCTCGCGTTAACGCTTGCAAACTCACACAGTGTAACGTCATACGTGCACCTAAAACCGCCTCGCAATGTCTCAACCCTCAAGACCTGTACAATGTTTGAACAGCTCTTGTTTTCGTGTCCACACTTGACATTTAAATACCCTCCCCTCCCCATATAAAATAATAATAAATAAAAAAATAAAAAAATAAACATACACGAGTATACAAAATAAAAAATATAATTCTGTAAAAAAGATAATTTAATGACAAATTGGTCATTATTATCCAATATTAATACACATAAAAATGTAACTGTAAATATGACCATGTAGGTATATAAATAAATGAATAATCAAATGAATATTTGAGTGAACAAACACATACAAAAAAAGTGGACTGAAATGGCGCAGTGTGACCTGTACATGCAAGGGAAACGTTACGTCAATGACTGATTGATTATCAACAAAGCAGAAGTATGCATGCGTTTTAAATCGTGAAAACAGACGGTGGACAACGTTTGTTATTTATACGCAATTTACTCGTCGAGTCGTCAGACGATTTACCTTCCCGCCATTCGTAGATAAACCGAAAGACATTTATGTATTTGAAAGACAAAGCTGTGTGTTTGCATTAAAGTGCGTTTTCAGAATGTGGCTGTTTGTTGTCAAAAAACAATTACATACAATTTGAGGAAATACATATTTGGGGATACGTATGGTTGGTTAACACACCTTCGATATGAAAAACAGATACGAGGGGATAATTGTGAGAATATAAGGGGAAAAAGAAATTTAATCATGATTTTATTTAATGTAATGAAGCAGTAATTGAAGAGTTTGTTTGTAAATTAGGATCACAACAACTTTGCTAATATAGTTGACTCCTTCCTTAGGAAAAACATGAAAATTGAGTACACGAATCTACATGATGGTTTCCTTCGTCGTATAGTGTGATACAATTGTCACTTTATGTACATGTAACGTATTGGAGGACGTTCGGAACATACGATTTCGCCGGTTTTGTAAATATCTGTTTAAATTGTATTTGGATTCCCAATGCAATTTAACTGTAAATGTGATGCATCCTACGGAAAAGGCATAGGTGAGTTGTGTGATGTCATACAATTATAATGGGTGAAAGGTCGTGAAATAATTATATGGACGTCTCTTGCGGTATAGGGGGAGGCCTTTGGACTCTTTTTATCATGATGAAGGATCTCCATAGCATCTTTTTAAAGTTATTGTGGCCGTAAATCTCTTGCACATCCAGAGGAAAATGTCCGTATGCCTGCGTGATGTGCAAATCTCGCCTACAATAAGGAACTTCACGGTGTGCTGCGTGCCTACAGACAGTGACACCATCTGCGTCACTACGTCATGCAGGGATTTGCATGCAGCAGCAGCACCCAGTCATATTCCAAACCGGCGCGTTGTTTTGAACCGGGATTATTTTTGAAGTACTAATTGGGTTGGGCGAGGGGCTGCTTTAACCCACTGACAAATTGATCACAACTAGCTGCTAGCGTTAGAACTTGTAGGACCGTTAGTCAGTATTAAACCGACCGTGAAAGCTTTGGCTCTAACCGTTAATTGCTGCACTTATAGTTTTGTATAATGACAAACATTTTTACATCACACAGTTCCTTTAATCTAACGACAATGACAAAAAAGTGGTGACTTACATTAACTTGGAACCACTTAAGTGTTTGTCTTCGGTTTTTGTGCCTCAAAAGCACAAATTCAAGGCTGTAGAAGTGAGCTTTAAAGCACAAATCTTTAAATCCAGTACTATTTATAGTATACCGTTGACATCTTAAATGCCATGGGATTTCGTGAGGTTTGAGGCCTAAGTTGTCGTTTGAAATAATTTTTTAAATGTTACACAGGATTGGTAGGGCTGAGAAAATAGTCGGAGACAGTGTTCATATTTTGTGTGACATGAAATTGCAAACATGTGATGACATTTTTTGCTTAATCCGTTGTGTGAGCATCGGGAGACCTTAGTGGAAAGCCATACACGATTTCCAGCATGTAAACACTTTGTTCCCTAATTTTGGTTGCAACAACCGAAATCAGCTGTTGCGTTTTTCGTTTAGGTTTTCAGTTACAGTTTTCTTGAATATGACTTCATTCCTGAGGGAAATATTAATAAGAAAAAATGGTTCTAGTATGCACTGTAAGCCTTCAGACTAAATTTAAACAATGCTGTTTTTTGTCCTTACCAATCCTATATTCAGAGAAACAAACAAATACACGCATATATTTATAGATATATCTATAAAACAAATTTATGCGTTTTAAAGTATGGCTGCAGCGCGTAATCTATTTAGCGAATCATGAAAAGTGTGATTAGCCTACATGACATTCTTGTTTGGAGGATAAATATTTGGAACTGTCTCATGTTCTTAGAATTTTAGTTCCCCGAAGGCCGGTACCAATTTCAAAGATTTGTAAACCAAACAAATTTTCTAAGTGGCCGTGGGTCGGATACATGCGTGCCATTGGTCTAGCACTTGGAAGATAACTGTAAGTAATCTTGTTAGTTGGGTTAAGTGGCCTCATGAAACTGGGTCAAGGTGTGCAATCGATGTACGAACGTAAACTTGTTTACCCTCTACACCAAGTCATATTTTTTCCGGGTAATATTTCCCTTAATCTTCATATTCAACAAACGCTTGTATATACACCTTGAATTTCCACCACGCAAACATTTCTTTGCAAGATTTCTTTCTTCTTTCTATTACACGCAACACAGCCAAATCTGTACACACGATACAGAGCCAAATCATGCATGATTCTGGATGGTGGATATTTTGGCGTGTTGACAGACAGGCATAGCAACGCACACATTTGCTCCATCGATCTGCCAGTGGTGGGCTTTTTTTTATATATATATTTTTGTTTTGAATATCATAATGATGATGTACTGCGTGGTGATGGACGCTACTAAACTTCAGTCGATCGTGCAAGGCTAATCGTCACAGATGGCTGTTCAGATGATTCTGTCGTCAAGGCGTGATTTTTGTCGTCAAGGTGTAAGCTGTTATTTTATATTCCGTTTGGATGTGAGCCTTACTCATGTTTCATTGACAGTGAGCGTTGACGAATGACTCGCTCTTATAGTAGTCTTGAGCCAAGACTACGCTCTTAGAGGAGTTAGAACTGTGAACGCAGTGACAAGTAGTGTGACTTCACGTTTACTCTTCCGCACAATGATTGCCGTGGAAATCAAGTTGTTTAAGACCAATTAAGTGTCGCTAACGGTCTCGAACGACCACTTGGTATTGAGCGTCTTTTTGGTTGATTTGGCACTCAGCATTGAACGAGGTTGTTTTGCTCCTATAGATCAGTTGAATTTATCGATGGAAGTTTAGTAGCGTTGATGTAAATTCATGCCGTCGCCGTGATAGCATTGGTTGCCATGGAAACCAAGGCATCTTGAATCAATACAGAGTTTTTTTTCCAGCGTTCATTTGTGAGGATACTCAGTGAACCTCACCTGCAAAAAGTTACCATTTTAATAGTGGCCGTTAGAGAGCCTAGGATAAAAATCAATGCCGGCACTTGTCCTTGAAGGGCAGTTAATCCTCCATTGTTGGGGCACATCATAAACTATAACCAGCAAATAAATAGTCATAATAATAAGTCCAACTCATGGAAATCAACGTGTACAGCCACAACACAATATTTTATACGTTACTTGCTTAAGTAACGTGCCTGTTACAAGTGTTTTGTTATGTATTTATTTATTGTTTTGGGGCGGGAATCGATTAGACGTCCAAGTTTCGTTGTAGAAGAAAAAATGACCGCGATGCCGAATCGTGTATAAGAGAATAATGTCTTCCCGCTGTTTTTTCACTACAGTTTTACGAGCCTCATACATGTTGATACAAGTCCATATTTGTATAGTTTGCTTGATTTCTCAAAGTTGTCGCTCAAGAAGCTCCTCAATTTACGTAAAAACATTAAACAAAATCCCTGTACATTTCACCTCAAGTTCACAACTTCACACGATGCACTTTACCGACGCTTCTGTGCGTTAGAAAATCTTCAAGTTGACGATGTTGTAATGTTATTAATCATTTATGCGACAGAGGTAAGGGCAAAAAATATTGTGTGACGAATTGAAGCATGAAGTGTACAGAAGGGAGATAGATGTCTGGCAGTCGTGGTAAGTGGACATAAACCCCCAGTGACTTGTGCTTTGATGTAATTTTCAAAACACTGCTGATCAATTCACATCGCCTAAGACATGAGAGCGTGGGGGCCACGTCGTTGAGGACATTGTCAAGGAAGGAGAAGATGCAGCTATACAGCCCAGGGGCAAATGAACCGAGCAGCGTTCGTCAAAATGGGAGATCACAGGGGAGTGGCAGGAGGCAGGTACGGGGCTTCAACAGGGTCGAGCTAAAGGCATATCGCGGCGTACTCGGGAGAGTTTAGGCAGAGCAACTCACACAAGTCCCGATTGGTACGTCATTGCGTAAAAAGGGAGGATGAACAATAATTTTGAAGCGAACGGTTGACTTAGCAGGAGTCCCCAAATGCTGGTCAACGTCTCCAATTAAATGGAATAGCAGGGGACTGCGTTAAAGGGAGATCGGAGTTATAGGACATAATAATGCTGGTGTCTCACTGTCTCTTGGGAACATCAACGCCAGACTGAGAAAATATGAAGAAAATAACACATTGAGCGATGAGCAGTTGTCACTGCTTAGAATGAATCAAGATTGCACTGCCTCAAAAGGTAATCAGTTTGAACTCGAGAGAATTGAGTTGGCAAAAAAAAGGGTTAAGACTTAACCAGCAGTGAAACCACACTGGCAACCAGCGCAATCTGGCACCCAAATCGGGTTATCAATTAACTCAATATTTACAAGTGTCGGTGTCGTTGTGAACTATGACAACGTTTCAAAAGGGTGCCAATAGGATAAAAGTGCGAAGCGCAGCGTTTTGCGTTTGGGAGTCATTGCACTGCGTCATATTATATAAAAACGATCATTAGCACGAAGTTATCACACTGCCGAAACAAAACCAGCACTGCGAAAGTAAAACGTGCAGATAGCGCGAGTTCATCCACCCAACATTAATAAAGCAAAAGGGGACCTGCTCCCAAAAGATGTTGTTTTACCCCCACGGTGTGTGTGCGCGGTAACTCTTTAAGTATTTAGACAAATTCACCCACCCGATGTTGAGTTGAAACGAAAGCACCCACGTTCCTGTCGTTTCTATCCGCAGCTTCCTGTCACCGTTGGCCTTTACTGTCATACGCTTCAGGGAACGACATAAGCGTGTATACCCGCCTGGGACGGGACGGCGTTCGCTATTAAGGCACGGGGCCTTCCCAGGGACTTTTAAAGGAAAACGGGTAGATTATCCCAGCTGATCCGCTTGTCAGTCGGTCCCGAGCCGTCCGTTGTTGTCTTAAAGTCGCGACAACCCACCCTTGATTTCAAGGTTAATTCAGTTAATTGGCAGAGTTAAGAGTTAGTGGTTAACTCCCACACGAGCGTACATTCCTCTATAGGCTAAAATAGCTTTTTTGAGGAATCTGATGATGATTTTTCTGACAGAAACCTGTATTCATCTTTTGATCTCTCTCTTTTACTTTTTTAGTTCTGACATCCCCCTTAATATGCAACAGTGTTAAAAAAAACACATTAAAAAACAACAACAACAACAATCCACCAACCAAAACAAACAATTTAAACAAACAAACAAATTGATTATTCATGAAATTGTCGCAATAAAGTGTCATGGCCGAGCGGTCGAGCGCACTGGACTCAAGCTGTGGTGTTTCTGATCAGCAGAGTGCGGGCTCGAGTCCCGGCAAGACACTTTAACCATTATTGCTTCGTCCTTTGGATTGGACTTAAAGCCGTAGGTCCTCTGTGTTGTGTTAAAGGAACATTACCGAATTGGTAAGAAAAAAACTTGTAAAATATATTTTTTTATCACAGATTTACATAAAACTAACACGGTCTAATGATGATGATAGTAGAAAACATCCCTTGAAATATTTCTGTCAGAAATGCCATATTTGATGAGAAATGAATAAACTAATTTTCCGATTGGAGTTTATCGCTCAGTGAGCGTTTTATTCATTTGTTGAATCTATATGATTTCATGCAAATGTGTAATCGGTTTTTCACTATTTTCTCGTAACCCAGATAGCCGATCGATCTCAAACTTCTACAGGTTTGTCAGTTTATGTATATGGTGGATTACATAAAGTGCTTACACTGCCAGCAACTGTTTTGTTAGCTAAAACCAATTCTGTAATGTTCCTTTAAGTGCACAGAACAAAGGAATGTCCACAGAGTGTTGGTAACACAGAGCTGTGTGAGAATACTATGCTTCTTAGGATTGCTTATAACCGTCAGTGTTAGGGCAAGACCAAACCATCTTCTACTTGACTTTATCAGTACAACTGTTACCCAAACAGACCTTTAGCAGTTGCACAAAAAATTGCAAAGGTAAAATAACTATTCCTTAGTTGTGTTGTCATGCAAGGTTTTAAGCCAGGATTTTGTAAAAGGGTGTCAAAATTTGCTGGAAATTTAAAAACTGGGTGACTGTCTAAATTGTTCTCCTTTAAGCATGGAAGGGAACCCAGTTACACTTACCGTTAAAGAGAAGGGGGTTTGCCTCGGTGTTTCTGGCAGTGGCTGCTGAATGCGCCGCAGCACCTTGTTAAACCCTTATAAGGAAATAACAATGATAAGCGCTTTGAGACGACCGTAGATATTAAAGCGCTACTTTAAAAACTAGTTATTATTTTTAAAAGTTCGTGGCACGTTACTTAATAGAAGCCTAAATTCAAGCTGACAAAGTGAGTATATATAAGAAAGCAAAGCAGACTTTAAATTAGCATGTGACCGACTATCACGTGGTTTTGAGTAAGTTGAACAAGTTCAGAAAATTTGTGGTTATTTAATTGGCTGTTTCAAAATTTTTGAGACGGGATCCGTGAATCTGCCGAATCAAAAATTACATGTCATTTTTTAGTGGTGTTTAAAAACATAGTAGGCCTAAGTCATAATACTCAAGTTGGTGTAAACGGATGAGCGTTTCAAACCTTCCATTGAACGGTTGGTAGGCACAACCTTGCATTGGTGCGTGAGGAATATTGTACCGTGGATTCCTTGTCATCTAAAAGCGACGATACGTCTCTGCGAGTGAATGAAAATAGCAACGTCGGCCACTTCCGCTCGTTTACGCTCGATCATGTTGAAAATAAGTGGACAAGATACTGGCACCCTCAAACACGTTTACCAGTGGCCACAAACTACCACAACAGGTTTAACTGCACAGCACATCCATTTTGACTAAGTCGATAAATTATTAAGTATAGTAAGCACGAGGGCCGAATGAGAGTAAGTGGACTCTGAGGGCAGTTGCAGCTTAAGCGGTTAATTAGAGTCGACCAGGAAAGGGATAGAAGCTTACACACTCACGCTTAAAACTCCCCGATGGCCTACAGGTCTGCAATCTTTAGACCGAAAACACATTTTCCCTAATTGCTTGTTCATTTTTAATAAAAAAAAAGGTGTAGCCCTTTAAGTTCTATCCTCAGACAGTCCTGATCGACATAGCCTATAGGCCGAATATAGGACTCCGAATCCACAGTTCTGCAGTTATAAAACACTTTTTTTTTATATAGGGTAGTGTACAACAACAGGGTAGTGTTTTACACTGCGGTATTGCAGTGTAAAAACATAATCATTTTCAAAACACTTGAAAATAATTATTGTTAATTTTGTGTATTTTGCCAAACTATCTCTTCAACGTTTTGAAAGGTTGAACAAAAGTATGAAATCAACATTGTAAAGGAGGCATATACGTTTTCCCAACGTACAGCACGCTGCTGTCCCGTATAGTGCATCCAAAGACAATCGAATGGCATCGCAGGGTTAAAATGGAAGACAATGCTTTATGCTTATGTATAGAGTACTATAATAAAGTGCTTTATAAGCAATACATTGCCATAGACAAACCCTTGACACACTGAGCGTTCAAAGGGGGAAGAGACGAGACAGTTGGGCAGTTAGCCTGTATAGCGTATATAGCCACATTAAGCCATTAACGTCTCATTGACACAATTCGGCTCTTTAACAACCCCCATGAGTACAGAACCAACCACCCACGGAAATAAAGGGTATAAACAGACAAGCAGCTAACTCAGTATAAAAGGGCACATCCCTATATTGAACCTTCGTGGTCTCATCATCACCATCTCTGTCTGGTTGTTGTAAACACGCAGCTATATTTATCAAAGTGTAGTTGAAATCTAGCAGGAAAGGAACCAGACTTTTTTCTTTTTTTGTTTTACCTCCGAGCCTCAGTTCCATCGCACTGTGTTTGTAATAGAGAAGGCTGAACCCTGGTATATTTCAGATTTGCAGATATTGGCACTTTATACCATTAGTCCTCATGAAGGTGAACACTATTTTGTTCACCTCCGTGGCATCATCGTCTACCTCAGAGGACCCAGTCTTTCACAGATGGTGAATAAAAAAAGAGCCTTGCCTTTTAAATTATTAACCTCTGAAATGAATCTAAAATGTGAATGTCTTTATTTGGTTAAATAATGCCTAGGCCGTATCCGAATTGGCGGCTACAGCTACGGCTACGACTGTTGCTAAGGGTGTCGCTGAGGACGTATTATACCTCAACACATGATGACGCGGAAATCTAGCCGTAGCCGTAGCTGTAGCCGCTAATTCGGACACGGTCCAATTGCATTGGTTTTGTATTAACACCGTGCCCCACTTCCCGGTCTAATAGACAAGTCTCTACAACCATTACATGTTTACTGTGGTCAATTGACAGAGAAAACAAAGGCGATTCTCTAATTGAATTGGGCCACAATTTCCCTCCCGTTCGCGCGGTTTCCTGAATAATTAAAATGACTGGATATAATAGTGCAGGCCCATAGACAGAATGAGTTGTCATGGCAACCAGTTGTTGGTGAAATGATGCCGTGACCGTGGATTTGGTTAAGTCGCAGCAACCTGACCTCCTGAACGAGCTGTATTCACCTGCAATGGGTTTACACTGAAAATTCTACAGTTCATGTTTCAGACACAAATCAAAATGTCAATAGGTGATGTGACTTAACAAAAATGAAAATAATGATATTAATAATGGCTTCTTAAATAGCCCTCAGTGACGCTCGTTGCGACCCAACATTATTACCGCTAGTCACTGGGCCATTTGTATCATTCCTTAGACCATCTCAGCTCCCTGGGGAGTATACAGCCTGCGCTGCCAAATAATGTAGCACACCAAGCTAAATCAATCACAAGAACCATCTCTTCTGCCCTCACAGGTACCCATTTACCCCTGGGTGAAGAGAAGCAATTATAGTTAAGTGTCTTGCTTGAGGGACACAGGTGTCATGACCGGGAAGGCGAACCCACGCCCTGATGACTTAACCACCATAACTTATGATTGGCCTACACACATAGTCTAGAGACACCACTCAGTCAAAAAGCTTAATCGCCATGAACGCCCGTCTACTTAATATTCACTCAGCCTGTTATATGTGAATAAAAAATTGAATGTCAAACGCATGCATATACTCACAGCTATGTGTAGCATACCCTCTTTGGACCTTCCTTTGTTCTGTACAATTAAGGAAAATCCTATTCTTCAACACTGTGCAAAACACTGTGTGGACGTATGTAAGTCCACATAGTGTTTCAAAACCCTGCCTTGTGTGGACCTCTTTTGTTCTCAGGTCCACACTTCGTATGTAATGCTTACCCACCCTGTCCCTTTTGTTAAAGGTTCCCGGTTTGTTGTGTATTAAACCAACTCTCCCGATGCAAATCAGAGAGGCTCAACAGAGGGCGTAACGATCAGTCACCAGGCACATAATGGTCGCCATAGCGGTACATCCACAAAACATTATGTATATCTGGTTTGAAAGTGCATTGAGACTTGACTTAAATTATAGCCTAAGTGCCAAAACATTTTATTCAGAAAGTAACTTGATATAATTGAAAAGCATGCATGTGAAACTTTAATGTGTAACATTATCCCGAGCCTCATGTGCTATTAATTATTACCCTTTGTCTTAACCTTGCATTACCTTGAACCTTAGGCTTAGCCCCATCGTAAGTCTTTATTTTTGTAGCCTTGGCTTCTCGTGGTACATTCTTAATCATCGTCCTACCCCTTTGGTCTAAGAGACCTAGCATATCGTGGATCTTTGTTTTTGTAACCCTGGCTTTGGCTTCATGCGTTATAATCGTAGTGATCACCCTATTCCTTCAGAACTAGCCAATCGCAAGCCGTTGTTTTTCTAGCCTTAGCATAATACCCTAAGTCGCAACGCAATCCATTGTACCATTAAGCCAGGCCTGCACATTAATCTTAGCGATTAAATATGCACATTGCAGCTGTAGGTAGAGGGTGGAATTAATCAAACATTTTTAATGAATTAGACAAATAGTTGAAATTTCAAACAACGATTGAAAAAATGCTTTGAATGACCATCTGATGTGGACACTTTATGTGGTCATTTACATAAGCTAGATTGTTGAATAATATAGGCTCTTGTTATTGATCTAGCCGTGGCTATAAAACAACCGGTCCATAACAACCTGAGATTCGAAATGTCCTATTTCCTTGAAGAAAAAAAAGACACAAGAAGTAGAATAACCATTAGCCTTTCGCTAATAACTCGCAAAGCCTTCTAAACTATTTTTCATCGTGGACGAATAAAGCACTTCTTTTCGTAAGTGCAGACTTTTTAAGGGCCGGTCTGCTGAACTTTAAAAGACAAGCAAGCTCAAGGTAGAAGATTATGGAGAACACAGCTCGAGTGCTTATGGGTTTCACACGCGAAAGAGTACTTATGTCGCGGGACTATTGACTTAGCTATGTAGACTGTTGAGAACTGTTTCACAAAGTATGTGATAGTCGTACCGAGAGGAGGTTAGCCAAGATAAACATGGCAAGATTAAAGGAAGTTGTACTTTTTGGGGGGGGGGAAAATGAGAGAGAGAGAGAGAGAGAGAGAAATCCCACGATCAGTAAACACGGGATGTTTTTATTTTAGAGGTAACCGAAAGGATTGACTCGTCCAGTTAATGCAACTCTGCCCTCCTGTCCACGAAACACCGCTGGCTGATAGAAGCCCAATCTTGTTAGAGGGCAATGCATACATAACAACGTCCCCGCCCGTCCCCCCCCCCCCCCCTCATCACAACCGCCTGTGTCTTCCTGAACAAACACCGAGTTAGTAGTCTCCGTTCGTGGCATTCACTCGCCTCAAATTGAAGGCTGACGTGGTCGTAATCTCGTTAGATATATTATATTAAGTTCCCATCGACAAAAAACAAAGCATTAGGAGAGTAGCCCTGGCAGAGTATTACTATTACCATCAACGTTTATTCTTCTGTTGAGATCCATTATTTGTGTTGGCCGTTCCATTTGTAGATTGATTCGTATCGATTACGCGGACCATGCAAGCTCCGTCTTGTTTCAAGATATCATCGAGCTTTACCGAGTATACAAGATGGAGACCGATACTCAACGTCTCAAGAAATATTGACACAGGAAATATTGTGTTCGAAACCGATCTGACCAGATAGGCCTAACTGTCATTTGTGGCTTTACAAACTTTAAAAAAAAACATAAGATGTTATGATCAAACCTCCTCAGATAAGTAACTGTTAAAACTTGGGCACCTGTTTTTTATGATTTTCTTGTGGGTTTGTAAGTTTCATAATGTGTTCATTGACAACACCATCACATAAACGTATAGTTTTGATTTAAAAAAAAGAATTGTTTGTCATTGGTTGAATGTCTGGTGTTCTAAATGTGATTCCTTTCGGTGCGGGCAAAACTGAAATTGACCCATTTGAAAGTTGTGCTCAACATCCACACAAAAGCCGATGTCTCTTTTTGGGTAAACAGAGGACGTATTTACTTAAATCACCCCGTGGAGAACAGTGCGTCAATTTGCACAGGACGAATTACTATTGGGAGCAAATGTTGACACAACACGCTGTGTATGATACTGTATGAAATATGATCATACTTATCGTAACAGGGGAATAACCACGCTCACACACCCACTGTATTCGAACACCGTATTGCTTTCCACTTCGATATCAAAGGGGACTTACCAGCTTGCATGACAAAGATGTAGTCTTTTCCACTTGCAGGTTTAATCTCCTCTTAAAACCTCCATATTTGTCGCAGTGTTGTGTTTATGATCTTTGATTGTATCTGGTTTGCAGTCTCCAGTTAAGAGAAGTGTTTTTCTTCTGTATTTAACTCCCCCGTGTTCTTGTGACTCTCACTCTGTTTTTTTTTCCCTTAAGGTCTAGATGTACCGTGGTCGCTTTAATGCCGTGCAAACAATATTAAAGTGGTTTTGGTTCAATAATACTCGGAACTGCTTTCTTCAAAGTTTCTTACAAAATCCTGGCTAAAACCTTGCATGACAACACAACTAAGGAATAGTTATTTTACCTTTGCAATTTGTTGTGCAACTGCTAAAGGTCTGTTTGGGTAACAGTTGTACTGATAAAGTCAAGTAGAAGATGGGTTGGTCTTGCCCTAACACTGACGTTGATAAGCAATCCTAAGAAGCATAGTATTCTCACACAGCTCTGTGTTACCAACACTCTGTGGACATTCCTTTGGTTCAATAATACTCGGAACTGCTTTCTTCAAAGTTGTACCGCCATGAACATACTTTCTTCGGAGGCACACCCTGAGCAATCTTGACCCAGATTGATTAAACTAATAGAAGCATAAAACCTTGCTAAGCAAAGAAATAGACGGCAGATAATGGTCCCCTGCCGAAATCCCATTGTTCTTTTCTGACTGGTGCCCTGGTGATATTTTGCTTAGCAAAAGAGTGAGCAATATTTTCTGCTGGACAGAAATTATTATAACTTTACTGTATTTTACTGTGATTTTATAGGTGTGTTTCTTGTAAAGAAACAAAGGAACCATTAGAAGTGCCTCGCACGGTAAACCCGTAGGCCTGAAGATACTTGTGAAGAGAGAAGATGTTAAATAATGTTATATTTAAATGTGGGAGGAAAAGCCAAACTATAGGAAACCCATGCATTCAGGTAGGGACTGAACTCCCAATCCACATGTAAGGCTCTGGTCAAGCGGGATTCGAACCGGGGTCCACAGAGGGGGAAAGGCAGGCAGGGAAGAAACCACTAAGACAGTTGGCCCCGATTGTGAGCGCGATCCATTTTTTGTATTACCGTACTTGTTAAGCTTTATGGAACCAGTGAGATAACGTCAACACAGGGACATGAGTCGGACAAGCTGAACAAAACAATGTTTCATTAGGGTATTTCAGCGTAGAGATTGTAAATAATAATTAGGAAGGCTGGTCGTCCTTACTCGCAGCTGAGAAGCTGAATTGCGAAGGACCCGGCTACAACGCATGCATCGAGCTGCGGGGGCATGCAAGGGCGTCTTGTGGCAGCCAGCCACATTCACCCAGATACGACCACGGATCACGGCCAGAGATCGAAAGTGTTTGGGAGCCCGGAAAAAACAAACCTCGTGGCAAAACTCACATACGATGACCTTAGCCGGGAACCGAACCAGGGCCAAAGTGAAGAGAGGCCGGCTCTTTAGCCACGAGCCCCCAGTCATTGAGGATACGCAAAGGCAAATGGGGCGATATGACCTTAGCTGGGAATCGGACCATGGCCAAAGTGAAGAGAGGCCGGCTCTTTAGCCACGAGCCCCCAATCATTGAGGATACGCAAAGGCAAATGGGGCGAGGCTGATCTTGGTCAATAGATAACGAATGCTACTGAGCAAGAAGGCAGTCAATCTGCGGTTTCTTTTGATATGAATGAAAAAGGCACAGGTGTTGTTGATTACATTAGCATGTTTCCATTGGCATTTTATTCATTGGTTAGTCTCAGCCAAGGTTAGTGCGGCCCCAAACCACGTTAGATGAAATTACCCTGCTGTCCACCAGACGTAATTTCAAGCGTCGCCACGGCAACGGATATTACTTTGACCAATTTGAGCAACACAATGCAAATTATACGGAACCAATGCGCCCGTGGCTTTGCCACAAATTCATATTTTTGCAACAATTTTGAGACTTCTTTTTGTTCTTGCCGTTGTCTCCGTAAATGCACATCCTCCCGTATACTTTGTGCACAAAACGTCCCTCTTTTTAGAATTCACCTATTGTCTTCGGACATCCATAAGATAGCAATAAATAAAGCTATAGTTTTGTCAGATATACTTTCCAGAGTTGAAACCGGGGTTTCAAAATTATATTCAAAGTTTTCTGTACTCCCGTCCAGGAAATGAAGGCGTGTGTTAACCATACGCAACCATGACAGGATAGTTTTAGCCAGAGGGGTGTCTGGGTGTCTTTTGAACACCCTGTTCTATCTGTCATTTACATGAAAATGTATTGTATAAGTGAACAATTAAGACAGTCACCCAGTTTTTAAATTTCCAGCAAATTTGGACACCCTTTTACAAAATCCTGGCTAAAACCTTGCATGACAACACAACTAAGGAATAGTTATTTTACCTTTGCAATTTGTTGTGCAACTGCTAAAGGTCTGTTTGGGTAACAGTTGTACTGATAAAGTCAAGTAGAAGATGGGTTGGTCTTGCCCTAACACTGACGTTGATAAGCAATCCTAAGAAGCATAGTATTCTCACACAGCTCTGTGTTACCAACACTCTGTGGACATTCCTTTGTTCTGTGCACTTAAAGGAACATTACAGAATTGGTTTTTGCTAACAAAACAGTTGGTGGCAGTGTAAGCACTTTATGTAATCCACCTTATACATAAACTGACAAACCTGTAGAAGTTTGACGACGATCGACCATCTGGGTCACGAGAAAATAGTGAAAAACCGATTACACATTTGCATGAAATCATATAGATTCAACAAATGAAAAAAAAACGCTCACTGAGCGATAAACTCAATTCGGAAAATTAGTTTATTCATTTCTCACCAAATATGGCATTTCAGACAGAAATATCTCAAGGGATGTTTTCTACTATCATCATCATTAGACCGTGTAAGTTTTATGTAAATCTGTGATCAAAAAGTATATTTTACAAGTTTTTTTCTTACCAATTCTGTAATGTTCCTTTAAGAAAAAAAAAAACTTTATTCAACACTTGTGAACCCTGCCTTATGTGGGCCTCTTTTGTTCTCAGGTCCACACTTCGTATGTTATGCTTGCCAAGCTCTATACGAATCTTTCGGGACAACAAATCCAAACTAAAAAACACTGATGTCACAAAACAAAAAACAAACTTTGAAAATTGGCGTCAAAAAACCCTACCAAAATAGGGCTGGGTGGTTTTGCCTTGTGAAAGCATTAACTGGCAATGGAACTACGTGACACACGAATCCTGCTGTTCATTAAATTCAACGTCTGACTGGAATTGGCTCATAATATGCGCACAGCCCGTGCTATCTAACATGACGGAACGGTTTACGAAAAAATATAAAGTCGATCACTAACTGTAACATTTTGACCACGCTAGATTCTTTTTTTTTTTTTTTTTATAAATATTTTACAATTTTTATTTCGAATGAATGCCCTAGACACGAGGTTATCTAACAGTAATAATAATACAAATAATAAAAAGAAGGGGAGGAATAAAGACGACTGGTTAATACTTTTTTTCTAAATTTACTTTTTTTTTCAATTTGAGAACACACTGCAATGCAATGAGATTCCCAATCTGACATGAAGCACCAGTCATTTTCAATTATACACCAAAGTGTCAGGGTTAATTTAAACTTGAATAATGATTAACTTGTACACTTCAAATAGTTTTTGTATAACACCCAAGCATTTATATATTACAAAATACCCTAACATTTTTTTGTTCAAGATTAATACTTTTATCCCCATATTTTGTTTTGTTTATGAAATTGTATTTTATTTAGTGCAAAAAAAGCTGACTTTATTCAAAGTTGATGGCTTTATTCGTTGAGATCAGATTTTTCGGTAATATATGCCCAACCCTTAACCTCTGTGGACCCTGTTTGAATTCCTTATCTCTTTAATAAAAAATGGGTTAGAATTGACCCGAATTCGGGTCCCAGGGGACTGACCCCATCTGACAGCCTGACCCAGAATGGGGTCAGCGTGACCCCATTATTCTGGGTCAGGCTGACCCCATTCTGGGCAGGCTTACCCATTCTGGGTCAGGCTGACCCCATTCTGGGTCAGGCTGACCCGGAAACTGGTTAAACAAACAAGATTTTTAACATTGATTGTGCATCAGTTTGACCCATTGCTGGGTCAGTTTGACACAGATTCCAGGGCTCGATTTCACAAAGCACTAAGATTGACCTTAACTGCAAATCACTCTTAATTGCTAAGCAAAGTGTGAATGTCACAATACAAAGCACGATGGCAATATTGACAGCACATCTTAAGATGAACCTTTGTGCTTTGTGAACTCGACCCCAGGTCACACTGACCCGGAAGTGGGTCAGGCCCTAGGGGAACCGGAACTCGGGTCAATGGTGACCCGGGAATTCGTAGAGTGTTCGCACGTGAACTGTGGTTTTCTTCGAACATCTAAAACCGAATATTTATACCGTGTGCCTCTAGTTATCGACACCCACACATCTCGTTGCCCAAATATACAAATTGTCACAACACAATTTGAACTAAGATAGTGGCAGCTCGTGTGAATTGAAGTGTACGGCATTCCTCCCGTGTGAAAGATTGCAAGGATCCTTCACACTCCGGAATGTTGCTGGCGAATATGTAACAGGTCAATGAAAATGCACCACGTTTCTCGCACGTTTTTTCCCCACAAAAACTTTGATGAAGGAAGTTGTTCATGCTCGTGTCTGTAGCTAACCACTCATGGGCCATTGAAACATTCTGGCGTGTTAAACCAAATTCAAGTTCGCTCTAGGTTCAGTTTGTCGATTAGCGGCTAATATTAACTTGTGCTCATGTTCCAAACATGTGTTGGGTACCAGGAAAACGTCGGCCTCTAAGTTGACAAAATGGTCCTTGTGCGAACATGGTCTAAAAGTAGCACATGAATGACGTCACAGCGTTGCAAATAGACTGTGCAGGTCTCGCAACTATGGGAACCATTAAAGCGCGGGATTTTGAATCCTTCACACGTTAAAGCAATATACGCGAGGAATCCGCCCCCTTCCAGAAGAGTTCCAATAATTATTCGCGTGACTTGCGCTGCACCAGGGCCCCAATAAACAATAAGTGTTGAGTCGAATATATGCTTTTTAGTTGTCTGCTAAAAGCAAAAATCAGCTGAAAATTACAATTGGCACACAGTTTCAAAGTTCTTAAACAGGGAAATATCGCAAAGTATACATTTTGCGGGCACCAGCTGGAACAATGAAAACTTTATTGGTTTTTGACTGTTACCTGTTTCGGGGAAGCATGACATTTTCTGTGCTTAGGGGCTTGGTGATATCAGGCTCTGACTGTTAATCTGTGTATGGTTGGTAACCTGCGTCTGGCTGGTAACCTGTATCTAGCTGGTAATCTATGTCTAGCTGGTATTCTGTATCTGACTGGCTCATCCGTTTCTGGTTGGTAACCTGTGTCTGGCTGGCTCGTGTGTGTCTGGCTGGTAACCTGTGACTGACTGGCTCACCTGTGTCTGGCTGGTAATATGTGTCAGGCTGGTAATCCGTTTCTGGTTGGTAACCTGTGTCTGGCTGGCCCGTATGTGTCTGGCTGGTAACCTGTGACTGACTGGCTCACCTGTGTCTGGCTGGTAATATGTGTCAGGCTGGTAATCCGTTTCTGGTTGGTAACCTGTGTCTGGCTGGCCCGTATGTGTCTGGCTGGTAACCTGTGACTGACTGGCTCACCTGTGTCTGGCTGGTAATATGTGTCAGGCTGGTAATCCGTTTCTGGTTGGTAACCTGTGTCTGGCTGGCCCGTATGTGTCTGGCTGGTAACCTGTCTGCTGCTCACTGTGTCGGCTGGTAATATGTGTCAGGCTGGTAATCCGTTTCTGGTTGGTAACCTGTGTCTGGCTGGCCCGTATGTGTCTGGCTGGTAACCTGTGTCTGGCTGGCTCACTTGTGTCTGGCTGGTAATATGTGTCTGGCTGGTTGTCTGTGTCTGCTAGTCGTTTTAATGCTGAGCAATTTTTGGGCCGGGGGGCTCTATGAAATATTGCCCAGTATGGAGACATATTACAACTTGAATTTGAATTAGAATAAAAAAGACATTCCGGCTGGAGTGTGCTCTTATAACAATATTTATCGACTTCTTCCACGAAGACGCAATGCACGTCCGCAACAACAATGATAAGTTTATCATAACATGGCAACAGGACTCCTTTAAAAAGTTATCCACGGATTGCTTTGCTTAAAGCCACAAAACGTGACACACTGCATGCACTTACTGATATAATCAGGTGCGTCAATCACTTCCTTTAATTAAAGCCAGCCTGGAGTATATTTTTACATTTTAAAAATCCTCTCTACTTGAAGAGGGAGGGAGTATGAGCATACAATATGTCACAACTATATGGAAAAGTGTGTCTCCTGTGGTCTACAGAGCATGATATTAAAATGTATACTCTGACGCGAAGACCGGCTATTTATCTCGAGTGCCTCACCATGATGTAGCGATATCAAACCGGGTTGAAATGATCACAGCCACGGCGTCATGGTTGGTTTCATGACCAGCGCATCGTTGCCGCCACACACTGTGACCACAGAGCAAGCACTTGCTCTGTGCCGTGACATACAACCCGCCCACACGGGATACAGTCCAGTCAGCAAGACGGACTTTAATGACTAAACTCCGGCCGGAGCTGCCGCCACTCGGCTCCGGCCGTGGTTTTTCCCTCCCTGGTTTGGTCGAGGGGATGATATTTCAAGTTAGTGGCATATAACCATGGCATGATGCGTGAGCGTACACTGTGCAGTCCGTGCCAAGCCAACACTCAAGTACCACAACGAAGGTCAAAGTTGACCGGAGCCACTTGGCCTTTGAACGCTATGCCACGGCCTGGTTTGTGACGTAATGGGAACCGGAAGTGTGGTGCAAACGAATGGTTGATGATCATACGCGTGCGTTGTTTTAGTCTATTTAAGGTGGTTCTGGTTCTTGGCTCAGGTGTCGTCTGGTAGGTCCCGTGTGTAAAATCATCGCTGAATATCACACAGCTGTGCCAGGGAACACTGGGGCAAACCACTTCTTTTGACGATGAAGTGTATATTGAGTTATTTTACGCGCTTTGCACAACACAGGGGACCTGCCAGGCTTAACGTCCCATTCGAAGGACGAAGCAGTTTGTGTCTTACTTAAGGACACCAGTGTCAAGACCGGAACTCAAATATCCACACTCTGCTGATCAGAAACACCAGAGGTTGAGTCCAGCCGCGCTTGACCGCTCGACCACAACACGCCTCATTAGGCCTTGCCTAACGAATCCCACTGGGTCCAGTTCCCAGCTCTTGTGTCATTATAAATCTATTTAATTACAAGTTATATCTTTCTGACAACGAAATCAAGGAATCATAAATATTCCCTTACCTGTCGGCCTAAAGGCAGAAACAAAATTCAAATCCTCAAGAACATTATTTTTTCAGAAAAACTATTAATGAAGGTCGCCCCCATTAACACTGCCGCTTATTTTGCTTGCAGCAACTGAAATGAGCAAGGATATGAAAGTGCAAAAAACTCCCTGACAAATTATGAAACGGTTTTTTGTTTTGCAGTAAAACTTGACCACTTATTTGAACAGATTTTATTGGTTGGTTCAGTGATGTGTTTATTGAAAACGGGAATTTGCTTTTGACAAAAACCAATGTGGTAAGTAGGGAGACTCGGCACAGGGTAAACATTTTTTTTATGTGGGAGGAGGGAAACCCTAAATAGGGTGACACTTTGTATTTTTCAGGGCATTTCCTGGCAGGCAAGCTACTGCACTGGTTATGTGGGAATTTCACATTTTGTGTCATTAATTACCACATAAATCGAGTGTTATAAAAAATTAACTACCGAACAAGTTTCGAAATGTGCCCCCTTTTCATATCAAAAGTCAAAGTCAGACATTGAAATCTCCATAAATAACCAGATTTAATGTTTTCTTCCAATGAGCGTTGTGCAAATCGTGCCAGCAGGAAGTCCAGGCTTTGTGGTGTTTTTGTAGACATGTGATGTCACAGGTTTACATGGTCTAACGGGACTGAAAACCAAGTTCACAGGTTGAGCGCTGGCTTGATATGGCTTGTTAAGTTACAACAAGCCAATGCGCTCCTCCTTGTCAATACAATAATGAAAACCGCGATACAATGACAGAATATACCAGCCGGCTCACGGAAACGACAATCGTCTTATACTTACTGCCACTTCCTGGTCACATGATCGTCCTTAACTTTCGAATGATCTGTTAAAGGCAGGGTGTACTTTTGGTATTTACTCTAAAGTTAATGACCATAAAAACGTACTTGGTATAGAGCACTGAGAGCTGCTGATATCAGTAAAAACAATGTTAGAAACGACCCCTTTTTAAGTAAAGTAGTCTTAGAGGAAGAGGTCATTTTTCACCCTAAAATTCGAATCTGAGAAAGGCTTCAGGCATAAAAATTATGAAGCCATTCTCGGGCATTTGTAAGCACCCAATTCTATGCAAGGACGGTGCCTTTTCTTTCATTATATTTTCTTGCAACTTCGATGACCAATTGAGCCCAAATTTTCACAGGTTTGTTATTTTATACAATATGTTGGGATACACCAAAGTGAGGATACTGGTCTTTGACAATTACAACAAGTATACCCTGCCTTTAACACCAACAAGGCTCATCACACAATGTCTTGCAATCAAAGCTCGAAATAACGGGGTTTGGGCCTCATTTTGTTGGCCAAATACATGTTTGGATAAGTGGTTCCATCGCCGACACCGTATGTGATTTAGTTTCACCGTAGAGACGTGAGAGGGAGTTTTGTTCTTTGTAGTCAATGCAGGTGTTTGACACTCTCTATGCAAAAGACAGTGTTTCATTTGTAACGTGTGCCATTAATAGAGCCAAATTATTACATTCTTGGGTTACGGTGTGTGCTTGTTCCTTAACAGGAAAACCAGACGCGGGACGTTTCAATTCATTACTTCTGTTATGCATGAAATCATAGGAGCTTGCCACGAGCCGCTTGTCAGTTTGCTCAAGTAGACTCAGTCCCCTCTGCCCGTCATAATACAAGTCTCCGGACTGAAAGGTTATCCTTTGAAAGTGAATGCTTATAATAGGAGAAAAAAAACACCCAAACTTGTCATGGTTTCGACATGTATTTGATTAGCTATGAGTTGATTGTAATACCATCCTAGATTCCTATACACGAAAGAGAAGTTTAGCATAAGCTTTGACAATATAGAAAGGTGATGATGATGATGATGATGATAATAATAGTGTCCTTGTATTATAATCTTGCTATAAAAACAGGTTTGTCATTATCGCTCGTTAGTGTTAAATATAGATTAACCTTTCATTCATACAAGCAAGCAAATATGTAATGATTACAACTGTACATCAAGTCAACGTGTGGACATTTTTAATGGCAGCAGTGGTTAACAGCACCAATACATTATGTGCTCTCTGCATTAAAAGGACCATGATATGTAAATCTTTTAATGCGATCCTTTGAGGTGCACCTTTGTGTTCCATTTTACATTGTTTTCAATGTACGTTTCGCCAGTTTATAGTGCATTTTGTTGCCTTTTTGTGTTTTATGCTAATGCAAGTTTCCATATTCATGAGCAAAAGTGTGATGTCATGTCAGGCAGAAATCTCAATAATTGCAATTAGTCTATGCACAAAAAATAGACAGAATTTAGGGTATTTCGCTGTCGTAAATCTTTCTTCGGTTCACGATCAAAGAGCACACTGTTCTCACGAATTCTTTTAACAAGCAAATGTTGGGGTTTACAATTTCATTTGTTCATCAGAAATAAAACAAGTGTCTACCTGAAATGACATCACTGCGACAGCGACCTCAGTTGTCCAGCTAAGTGAAGAAAACTTGGACCACTATTGGGAGCGTTGGTTCTCTTTGACCGTAACGTTACATAGCTTCGATAAACCAAAGCGAAACACTGCAAGATAAGGTTTGAGGGGAAGCTCATCTGCTTGGTATAAAACAGAAGAAACAAGAAAACGGACTTAAATAACAATAACAATAATTCAATTGTCAAAGTTGGGATATTCAAAGCCTGTAGTGATTGTCAACAACTTAAAAAGCCCGTTTTTAAATTTCCTTCAAACAAAATAAACCGTCTTACGAACAAAATTGACAATTTAACTGTAATTGAAATTATGAGATACAAACTCTTACCAACAACGAGATATATGTCTTTATTCCGTGACCTCATCTAATGTTGCAACAAATTAATTTGGGTTTCATCGCCGTGACACTGACGAGAAACAACTCTTAACAATCGATCATGAGCATTTGTTGATGACAACTTAATTAAGCCTTCAAAAGCCTTAGAAATGTTCTTTTCAATTGTTTTCAAAATGACTGTCATTGCTTGTTAGTTGTTATATACTACCTATATTTTTTATAGCCAAATATCTTTCTCATGACATACTCTGACTGTGTGCCGAATTCCCTGCCTGTATCAAAGGCACAATTCCACCACCTACCGGACGCAACTGCCATACTTGTTAATTTCAACCTTATAAAAACAACTGTTTATCTCATGAGTTAGGACATAAATTGAGCTGTTATTCCAGGATAACATTAACGAAAATGACGACAACATGAAGCCCGAGGTATCTCTCGACTCCCGATGCTGTTGATTTACCGCAGGGGTCTGATAAAGTATGTCTGAGCTCTCGGCAGCTCCGGGCGGTGCAGAGACAAGAGGGTTAACTTTGGTGGCGTGCACTTTAATCATAGCGCAACGAGGCTTTGAGGTCTACCAGACCTCTTTTTTTGTGGCGTGTCATCTTTATTAAGTAGGGTTTATAATAATAATAATAATACACAGTTCTTATATAGCGCTTTATCACGTCCGATGCGCGTCTCAAAGCGCTCAGTATTTTTTCCTGCAAGGTATAATGTGGAGCTACGTTTTGAAGTATTAGACCTGTTCCTTTACATGGCACCACGTAATGGTTTACAAGGTGTTGTGGCGCAATATGCTGCTAATCAAACCAGGAACACCGGGGCGAACCCCTTCTCTTAGCGATAAGTGTAACTGTGTTCTTTTACGTGCATTACACAACACATGGGAATTACGGCTTTACGTCCCATCCGAAGGACGAAGCAATGATGGTTAAGTGTCTTGCTTAAGGACACAAGTGTCACGACCAGGACTCGAACCCACACAGTGATAGTGTTAACACAGTGATAGTGATGTTTAACTCCATGTCCGAATTGATGTATAAGACTTAGTATAGGACGTCCCTACGTACCAGACTATATTATGTTGTGTTCCAGCCTCTGTTAGCCTAACGGGAAGAGTTGTGTAGCAAACCCAACCAGATCAAAAAGCATTTCAAAATAATGATAATAGGCCTAATATTTTTGAGTTTGATTTTTAAAGAAACATTTCATCCCCATGCTTTAAATTTTTAAATAAACGCACCAATGTTAAAGATGCTAGATCGGATTTTTGGCCGATTTGACCTGATTTTAACAAACTTATTTGGATGAAAATTGGGTAGTGCATCTTTAATAATCACATTGAAAACCCACAAACATTTGTTTTACCGACTTTTACCAATTATGGTTTGTGCTATGCCTCAGGAATAGTTACCGGCATTTACCGTTGGGTTCTGTGTTTGTTGAATAAGAGTCAAATTGAAATAAATGTACGTTTCCTAAAACCGTAATGTCCCTCGCCGTAAAGTGAAATCTACATCTCGGGAGCACTTAAATCATTACCCACTACATTTAGAAAATCTAGACGTGTAGAGCAAATACCAAAATGGTATTTGTTTGGTTCAGTGTCTGAACATTATGATCAACGATTGGAACAGACCTTCCAATTGCCACGTAATTGTCTCGGCGCCGGACCTTTTCCACAACGGACAACAAAATGTCCGTGAATTCCCGGCCCCGATGAGCTGATTATCTGCAGCCGTAAAACTCTCGTCCCAAAAACCCTCAAATCCCCTTGTACCAATCACTCCGTGCACATCATCCCACCAATTGGATTTATTAAAATTAAATTACTAGATCTGTGGTCAGTTTCTTTTGTGGCCCTTTCAGCATTTCATCCTTTCCTGTCAACCTCGAGATCTCCTCAAGTCAATACGGTACTTTGTTCCGTGATCCAGGAACAAAATGTGTCCGTCACGGCATTGGTTTTTCGAAATTGATATGTGACCGTGTAGTTGAGTTTTTCGGTATTGGGTCAAGTCACACCGCTGAAGAGCGGTCAGTGGTGAAGTTGAAGTGTCCGTCATATTATGCAGATTGCTTTTCTCTGAGTGACACGGCTTATGCACGGGATGAGGGTTACATGTATTGATTTCGGATAAGTACAAAGCAGGACTTTGAGTTGTAATCACTACTTTCTGAACAGGTATAAGGCCGCTGTTTTCTAGTGCAAGTTGCAGCTGTAAGCGCTAACCAGAAGTTTCGAAATGTCAATGTTTGGAGTTGTAAGACAACAAGAAGAGGCCATGCTCTTACGAGATAAACATTGTTGGTGATTTTTTAGGTAGCAGCTAAACTAATGTGTTTGTTTTTTTACTTTGTGAATGTTTTAAACAATAAACATTAAAGAAAAGGGTGCTGGGAAACAAATCGCTCTGCTAAAGATGTCTGGTGTTTTAAACGAGCTTACAAATCATATTGCAGGTATAGCTTTCGTGAAAAAAAAAAGTGTAAACCCGAAGTATTCAATATAATATATATATATATTATATGATACTAAGTTATTTTGGATACATATTACTTTTTTATTTCTCTGTTTTGTGCGTATTTGAAATTGCTGCCAAAAGCTATAGGGACAGCAGAAGTCTGTAGGTCAGGAATAACACCACCTGCGTGCAGATTTGGAATCAAAGCAATGAGGTAAATCCCGCTGGAGGGAGTATTATGTTCTCTCTACACACAGTGATACAACCTGGGTGCTGAACTGTCACATGACTGATACTAGTCCCACGCTAGTTGCATCCTTTTGAGTCCAGGCAGCGAGGTGTCCTTCATAAAAATAAAAAAAAAGCTAAACAGGAACTGTGAAAAAAAAAATCTCAACGAAATGCTTTATATTGCCCTGCAGGGTGACCTAGTTATTATGTCATTGGTTGAGATTCAGGGTCTGCCGATGCCTGCATCGTCAGGAGACTTTCCATAAATTAAGTATTATACGTCTGGCTGTAATAAATCATGCAGTTCCTATTTCTGCTTGCTGTGTACAATAAAAAAAGCATGAGACCTTTATCCACTTTCCTCCTGTCACAGTGGAACGCTTTCCATATACTGTGAAAAGATCTGAGGACCAGTCAAAATTCTGTCCCATTGGCCGTGCTGGCCAGGTCAGAGCTTCCGAAAGCCACGCGTAAACCACTGCCTGCACAGATTGTTCATTTATGGTTTCAAAAACAAGTCCCAATAATTGACAATGCGGAGAGAACTAACCTAAAGATATGGACCAGTGAAAAAGCTATACTGACTAATGAAATGACAAACTAACTGGTCCTGCTGCCACTCACTACAAAAAGTAAGGGCAAAGCCTGTTAAGTTATCGGGGATTCCAAATATGACCGTAATGCATTAAAAACTAATTTTTCAATGAGATATCGCCTATAACTCACAAGGCCTGTAGCCAGCATGTGTCTTTTCTACAGATATTTTCATGGTAAATGTGACATTCTGCTTCTTCTCACCCATAAACTCTTGATTTGCTGAGATGTAGAACAAAGAGCCATTCCAACAGCTTTATTCCGCGTAATGCATCTCCTTGGATGTCCTTGCCTGGTACATGTTTCCCTCCATCCTACAATCCAGACTGTTTTAAGAGTTATTTCAACATTTAATAAATTGTCTTCTTGTAGCCCCTTACCAAGAGTGGCTTTAAGCCTTGTTTGGGGTGAACTTGCATAGCAACATGAAAATTAAAAAAGGCCGGACGGCCACTTCAAGGATTGGGTCTGGCCCCCTGCTACCCGGAATCCAGTCAATTCTGACCCCGTGGTTTTTGGAATTGTGGATATTGATAGCATCGTGCGCGAAGCTGCATCATCGTGAGGACCGGGGCCCGCTTCATGGCCATTGATGAAGACAGTGCATTCTGAGCCTTGGTGTTGTTATCTTGCGAGCAGGAGAGGTTTGAACTGGTTTTGTTTAACATTAACTTTTTGTATCCCAACCGTAAATTACAGAAGCGTTCAAGCGCGTATCACTACAAGCCTAAATGGCCCGGGATATTTTGGGAGATTGTGACAGTCTTTGGCGCATTCTTAGCCTTTCTTGTTATATTTTGAGGCACGTAGATTAAAATTTGTAGGGTTCTTTGTTTCTTTTGTTTTGTTTTGTTGTTGTTGTTGTTGTTGTTGTTGTTGTTGTTGTTGTTGTTGTTGGTGTTGTTGTTGTTGTTGTTGTTGTTTTTTTTGTTGTTGTTGTTGTTGTTGTTGTTGTGAGAAAACAAATCGGTGAAACTGATGAGGGGCGTGCCGCACGGACCTCCTTAATCCGTTGCTGGTTGTTGACACAAGTCATTTTTACAGCACGTATCAAATTGTCACGAAATAGGTTAAGGAGTTTGTAACGAGTTTGTAACGAGATGGATTAACGTGGTGTGCCTATAATCGGTAAACGTGTCATCCCTTTACGATGGTAAGATTAAGTGTGCATCTTTACCCACGGAATTCATGTTACCAGTTGCCAGTTACCCATTGGCGTATCAACGGATTGTCACGAAATAGGTTAAGAAGTTTGTAACGAGATGGACTAACCTGTTATTCCTATAAAAATTATTGTATTGATCAATAATGTGTTATTCTTTTACGATAGTAAGATTATGTGAATCTCCAATCATGGTATTCAAGTAACCAGTTTCACCATTCACCTTAACCTTAGATCATGTCATCCGAAATGGATTGTTCATTGTGCCTGGGACATCATTAGAGGGAAGTGCGTGGGATTCTCATTAAACAAATTCATACTCGCCATAATTGACATTTTGTAAATTAAAGGTAGGCCTATTTGAATAATATATGTGGAGTGGCCTGTCGAGAAATGCTAACTGCAAATTTATAGGCTATCCTACCATTAAAATGTAGCAACCATTGTATGTGTGTTCAATAATATATTGTCCAGGGCCCCTGTCTGGCCTACATAACAGTGATACACCCACTGGCAATATATTGTATTGTATTTATAGGCCTACTGTGCAAAACTGCACGGGAAATTGAAACCTTTCCTTTGGCTGTGGGATTTGGGATTCCATCGGCTTAGTGATAGTCTGATCGTTGAGATAGCCTCAGGCGTTATGCTCTTCCTGCATCGTGTATTTCATATTCCGAAAACATGAGTTTAATTTCAAAGTATTGACCCAGTTCACCTGACGTCATCACAATCTTGGTTGCACCATGTTGGGAGTCACCGAGTCCCCGTGTCGTTAGACGGTGTATTGCACATTTTTGGCGACGCGGTGTTTACTCGCTTACCATCTCATTCAACGTGCAATTTGACTCCCAAAATGGCGATCGTGACAGACAGTATAGCTGCGGGTGACGTATGTGCAAGGGTTCAATTTCAGGCCCTAGCATAACAATTGAGACGTCTGGACGCTAGGTGGCAGCAGACATACCTGGTAATGTTCTATTGTTTACGTAAATCTGATCATGCGCACACTTCTGAATTCGGTGCAATGGATTTTACTGGTAGTAGAGTCTCAGTTGCCACCAAGCGTCCAGAAGAGTCTTTCATCTGTTTAGCATAGAACATTCTAGCTGAGCAGCAACAGGATACCAGCTAAAACCCCATGTGACGTATATTTGTTTGTGACTGATTCTTCGAACTTGTTGCTCGATAGGTAAATGTTCTTATTAGCAATGTTTTCTGCTCATTCGAAACTCCTTGAAATAGGAGACTTTTGGAGACAAAAGGTGGCAGCAGACTTAGCAGGTAAGTACACTATTCTTGGAAATGTGCGCACGCTTAGAACTTCTTAAACGACATTATAAAATGACCTTGCAAGTCTGCTAACACCTAGTGTCTATTCGCTACTGATAACACTTACAAACTTAACTTCTTCATTGATCGCCCGAACGCTTGTTTTAAAGCATATGGACAACAGTGGTAATTATCAAAGACCAAAAGGTCCATCCGTACATTGTGTGGCCTAAATGAACAAACTTGTCAAAGTTTAAGCTCAATCGGTCATTAGAGTCGCGAGAAAATAGTGAAACCCCAACTTACGTTTTACTGGTTCAGAACGTTAGCTTCGATCTCGCGAGATAAAAACAAAACTGTTTTACACATTCCTCAAAAACTTTTAAAAATTCAAACAAAAATATTTTAATGGAAGTTTTCCGCCTTGACCATCTTTATACTGTATATGTGCAAATCTGTGAACATTTATCTCAATTTTCAATCTTACCAAAATGTTGTGCACAAACAAAAGACATTGTTTATGTAACATTACCGTGTTACATAGTGCCATTGGAGCAAACGTATTTGTAATTCATGTAAAAGGGCGATGTCAAACATGATGACTAACACATGCATTAGCCCCATTTTCGGCCTGTGCAGTTTTAAAACAAAATAACATGTTTATTTAATAGAAATGTCTTTCCACATGTCTTTGACGTGACCAAGGACGACTGCTTGATGTAATATTTAAGATGTGCCCCTTGTGTGGGGCTAAGTGGATGGTGTATGATGAGAATATTTTAACTTTTAATCTGACAAACTTATGCTGAGAAATGGTTACGGTCGAATAAAAGTTCGCATGAGGCTTGGTATAACAACATACTTGAACAGAACTTAACCAAAGAAATGTTCTTTGGGAAGGGGGTGTAAGGTGGTCCCCTGTAGCAAATGAACTAGAATAGTGAATAAAGCTATTTTCATTGAAAATGTTGTTTATTGTAAAAAAAAAAAAAAATAAAACTTAAAAAAAAACTATAAAAAACGTGAAAAAACCCACACACACATTTTTGAGTCGCTCGGAATTATCGTGGAAATTCATGTATTCAGAACTTATTTTTGTGAACCAAAGCTGTTCGGTACAGTAAACAAAAGGACTGAATACTGAAACATCCAGGGAAAACCTTATCTTGATATTATTAGCAAGTCTAACTTTGAAGAGTAAGAACAAAACACCATGGCAGACTGCGTTTGACACTGTCTCTGATGTAACCGTAAGAGCGATACAAAAGATCGAATTTATCTGAATATTATCAATGAGTTTTATCTGACTGCGAGTTGCTTAGACGCTGCTCCCGTGAAACAGGGGAGTACTGTGGCCGTGATGGAATACAATGAACTTTGTAGGTGTGAGTTTGAAAGTAGTTTGAGTGTATAGGGAACAAAAACGGCGATACCACTCCCTCTGACGTAGCAAGACTTGGAAGTTCCCAGCACAAATCACCTAAATGCAAAATATACCTTTGATTTTTGGAACCTTTCGATTGTTTTAATCCTATATAAATGTAGATATATACAATAAAACTAACCTGTGAAAATATCCTTTCAAAAGGTGGGTGCGTTTATGAGATTTTGCCGACAATCCGGAGCGGTTATGTCCACGCAGGAAGCATAATCCGCAACTGGAATACATAATCTGACAGAAACGCTTCTCAGATTCAATTTTTTTTTCTGATAAAAAGTGATATACTTTTCCATAACCACATTACTCCGATGTAAAATGATTCTCACAATGCCTTATACTATCGAAAGCTGCTGTACATCTAACCAAGTAAGTTTTTATTGCCATTCATTTTAAGAGTGATTACCAAACGTATACCTTCCCCTTTAAGGTTCTTTTGTCCAGTCTGCCGAGAACGCTTTGCATAGAAAAGGGTTCCGTATGCAATACTACATGACTATGTATTTCCATTCCAGTGCTGAATTTAAAGCGCAATACTCTTCCTGAAATCGTCTGATGAGAGACGATGAAACTTCCAACTTTAATTTTCTCAAAATGTATTTTTTTGCGTTCATCGCTTACGACCGTCTGCTGACACACTCACCTATATGGCCTTCTGCCGTGCAAAGATCGAAACACAATCAAGACGACATCGGAAAAAAATATGATCACATCCTCATTTATTGTCCATGTCTTCCCTGCGTGTATTTAAAGAAAGTTCGGGTCAGTACCTGAAGGAACACGTTTGTATTAACAAGTTTAGTATGCTTTGGCCAGTTTAGTTTGCATTTTTTAAGCAGCAAAGTTTGAGATATCACTCCTACGAGTCTTACCAGAGAAATGTCATGATCAAATTCGAAACAACATTCCCCCCTCCAATTTTCAGCTTATGTTACAAGCCGACGCAACACTAGAAATTGATTTGGATATGCACTTTAGTACTCACAGGAGCGGCTTGTGTTGATGTCCACTTGCGAGTGTAATTTTACGCATTCGTAAGTAGGACATTCAATAGTCGCAAGCCTGTGTTCTTGTACATATTTTCCTACCTCCACGGTATTAAGCTGTTTTGAAAGTGTTCTTGATTGGGTAAAGCGACACCAATTAGACCTCCTTCGACCGCGCAGCAAGAAGAAACAATAACTGCCTTTGTGGAAAGTTACGGCAAAAAAACGAACCCAATACAGCCATATTCGTATCCAGGCCATGCATAAATACATTTCGGAGGAGCACATCAGCGAAATAAAACCCCAACACATTGTTAAATAGAAACATTTACTCGAAGCTGTACTCTCCTTCACCGGGCATGCTGTAAAGTTTGTCGAATAATTATTTCATATCACATTTTGGTTATAGTTCAGGCAATTTTTTATGATACAGGGCAGGGTTTCTACAGAGTACCGGTTGGCGTAATTTCATGATGTATGCCATGGTCGGTTTCTGACTACAGTACGGTGGAAATGGTGTTTATATCCTGCAGAGAATAAACACCAGTGTGTTATTAGTATGTTTTCAATCAATATACACCGATGATATGGAACGCTAGACGCTAAACTGCTTTCAGAGCCCTTCAGGGGGAAAACATCAAAGCAGCCTCGTTTGAAATTCGAGCAGACGACCTTCCACATTCTGAAGATTCTGGATTTTGAGCTGGCCTCTCGTGAGGGCCCACTTTCAAGGGCTGCTAAGCTCGAAAACATTGCTTAGCATGGCCAAAATCTTGATCAGCAGAAACAGGTTGCTAGTCAAAATGTTATGTATATTTTGTAGTGACTGCCTTATAGCAGACACATTTGCAAAGGACAATTTTTCTGCTAAGCTGTATGCAACTGGAGCAAGGAGAGCGCGACCGTCGAGCGATTCAAGCGTGGTCAAGAAAGTGAAGTCATAATTTTAAAGGCGGCTTTTGGCGCCTGATGTTCATCCCCCGCGGGTCTCGGAACGCGCCGAGTTAACAGCGCTTCATCGTTCATCTCTGCTGGTCAAATCCTCATCACTTTTGGTAATTACTCAAAATACAGCACCATAAAAAAAACCTACTTGGTAAGGAGCATCTGAGAGCTGATGATAGTATAAAACATTGTGAGAAACGACTCCCTCTGTCGTTTTTGAGAAAGAGGTACTTTCTCACTAAAATATTTGAATCTGAGAAAGCCTTTCTCAGGCATCTGAAAGCACACAGTTCTATGCAACAAGGGTATTTTTTCTTTCATTATTTTCTTGCAACTTCGATGACCAATTGAGCCCAAATTTTCACAGGTTTGTTATTTTATGCATATATAGGGATACACGAAGTAGGGATACTAGTCTTTGACAAAGACCAAAAGTTTATTCTGCCTTTAAGGTGGTTTTAGAGCACGGTAGTTTGACCAGAGAAACCCTGTCGGGCAAATAAAACTGTCCTGCTTTTCGTGTCAAGTGCAGCGTAAACAAATTTTGACCGCGGGAAAATTGCACTTTTCACACGATGAGAGAGACTCTGACCACAGATGGGGCTGTGATCGAGAACAAGTTTTTGTTTTTTAAAAGTGATGTTTGACAACGGGAATTTATGTCTGAGTGTGCGGTAAGGTGTTGCCCAGATGCGTGCGACCAACAGTTGTGATCTTGAGATGGGTGTGCATTGCGTCGGTAAAATACTTACAATATGATATTGTTGCCTCTACACCATGTAAACTTTGTTTAATACAAAAGACTGACCTGGCAAACACTGTACGGGGCCCAATTTCATGGCTCTGCTTACCGCGGATTTCTGCGCTTACGTATCATAGAATTATGTGCTACAAGGGCTCCGTAAGCGCAGAATTCCGCGGTAAGCAGAGCCATGAAATTGGGCCCTGGTCATATGGGAACTTTTTAAATTTGGTGTCATAATTTCCACATAAATTCGAGACTTATAAAACCAACTGCTGAACAAGTTCCGAGATGTCCCCCTTTCTTCTTACCAAAAGTTGATAAAAAAAACCAGACTGTGCAATCTCTTTAAAGAATAACATTTAATGTCTTATTCCAATGGGGCTGTGTACAAATCTGGCCTGCAGGAAGTCCAGGCTCTGTGGCTATTTTGTAAACATGTGATGTCACAGGGTATACTTGGGTCTAAAACTGGGGATTTCAACTTTTGTCATTTTATATTGTATTAAAGGCAGTGGACAATATTGGTAATTACTCAAAATAATTATTAGCATAAAACCTTACTTGGTAACGAGTAATGGGGAGAGGTTGACAGTATAAAACATTGTGAGAAACGGCTCCCTCTGAAGTGACATAGTTTTCGAGAAAGAAGTAATTTTCCCCGAATTTGATTTAGAGACCTCAGAATTAGAATTTGAGGTCTCGAAATCAACCATCTGAAAGCACACAACTTCGTGTGACAAGGGTGTTTTTTCTTTCATAGTTATCTCGCAACTTCGACGACCAATTGAGCTCAAGTTTTTACAGGTTTGTTATTTTATCCATATGTTGAGATACACCAAGTGAGAAGACTGGTCTTTGACAATTACCAATAGTGCCCAGTGTCTTTAAGCAGTTTTGCGAGGAGTCTTGTCACGGGTCATTTAGTATCAGAAGGAAGGACTGCTCACGGTGACCTAGACAATGCTTTGGGGGTGTCATAGTCGAACGCGTCTCAGCCCGGTCCTTCACACAGCTTAATGCTGTTTGATGAACTGAGCCGATATCTCCATCGGAATCGAGGCAGTATAAATATGCCCGAGTTTAGTCTTAGTAAATTTTTGTTTGCCCCATCTGCGATTACCATCTTCCCAACTCGATCCGCGTTCATGTATTGCATTGGCCGGCGCATCTTGAATGCATGGATGAGTAGCGGGTGTAATCAATAGAACTCCCGGGTGTACCGGCGTCTTGTCCGGCTTTGACGCTTGATTCACGCCTGAGCTGAATGCATGAGACTCCAGCAATACCTCCTCCCCTACCCCCCCCCACCCCACATTCCCACGCCTTAGAGAATGATTATTCTCTCTGACATGCCCAAATATAATGTATTAAGTGGTATTTGCTCTTGTCTGTATAAATTGCTTTGGCTTTGTAAAGCTAATGCAATATGTCAATCTTCACGGGATACGAAATGTTTGCCGATGTCACTTCTAAGATGAAAAAACAGAATCACTTTCGACCGTTTGTATTATTAATGGTAATACTTAAAATGAAAAAGGTTTTGGAATCGTTTTAAAGATAAACGGGTCGGGGTGTTGTTTTCTAGCCAAAATCATACAAACCATAACGATTCTTTTTGTTTGTACATTGGAGATTCTCAGATTGAAATGATCCGTCACGGGAAAATCATCATTCAATGCTTAAAGGAACATTACAGAATTGGTAAGAAAAAAACTTGTAAAAATGTACTTTTGATCACAGATTTACATACACGGTCTAATGATGATGATAGTAGAAAACATCCCTTGAAATATTTCTGTCTGAAATGCCATATTTGATGAGAAATGAATAAACTAATTTTCCGATTGAAGTTTATCGCTCAGTGAGCGTTTTATTCATTTGTTGAATCTATATGATTTCATGCAAACGTGTAATCGGTTTTTCACTATTTTCTCGTAACCCAGATGGCCGATCGATCTCAAACTTCCACAGAATATATTAATTTTAATATTAATTTTAATTTTAAAATTAATATATTCTTTAACCCCGATGCAAAATTTAACATCTATATCTAAACTTCTACAGGTTTGTCAGTTTATGTATATGATGGATTACATAAAGTGTTTACACTGTCAGCAACTGTTCTGTCAGCAAAAACCAATTCTGTAATGTTCCTTTAAAAATGATCAATAGAACAATTGTAGTATATTAATCAACAGTATTAATTAGCTGCTCCGACCTGTTAGTCGGAAAAGCTAATGTTTATGTCGAGATGTATTTAACTTTTTAAAATTATTATTAGTACTATTATTCTTTCTTTCCCCAAAACCTCATTGACTAGACATGCGACTCGTGCAAATGTCATACGCCCTCTCTAAGAATCATCAGAAGTAGACAAATCATATAACATATTAAAGCTTATGCCTTGACTAAATTTTTTAGATGTCATTAGATTAAAATTCTTCATTATTTATCCACGTGACAGCGGTGTGAATATTTAATTAGCCAATCTCGTTTTAAAAACTTGTCTGACATTTCTTTCTATGTGACTTTTGCATCAATTTGTAACAGGATGATAGGAAGTTTACACACAAAAAAATATCAATTTCATAGTTTTGGCTACAGAAATGATCTTTTCAGGTCAAGGTAGCGGAACAGCTATGTGGTGATAAGTTACAGTCATATTAGATCTAGATCTGTTTTTGTTGTTTTTTCCCCGATGTCATAACCCGCATTAGTCACAGAGGGAATCATTGGCGAATGCGCTCTTAATGACCATCTGGTTCTTTGTGATTCACTCTCGTTTGTCAGTATGGAAACGAAGGTTGAAGTATCACTTAACCAAGAGTTTGTTTGATTTTCTAGGCATATTTTATATATTTTGTGCCGTGGTTGGATACAATACCATAGCGTGATTGATGCCTTTAATGTTGTTCTACAGAGAACAGTGGTTTGTCCAACGCCGATTAAGGGGGGGGGGGGGGTGATACAAAAAGGTACCAAGTCCAGATGACGACTACTATAGATGTAAATTATCTTCTGACCTCAATTTATTCCTGAAACTTCAGTGAATTTCAAGCGTAAACAAAACGAATGATGTCCAACCTGTGCTCTTCCAGGCTAGTTGTACACAATAATCACCCGAGTCATGCTCAACCCAACGAAAAAGGTCCGAGTCATGCTCAACACAACAAAAAAACGTCCGAGTCATGCTCGACACAACGAAAAAACGTCCGAGTCATGCTCAACACAACAAAAAAACGTCCGAGTCATGCTCGACACAACGAAAAAACGTCCGAGTCATGCTCGACACAACGAAAAAACAGCTGTACCAAACCTTTCACAAAACTAATGCGTACGAGTCGACATGAAATAGTACTCATCCAGACAAAACACCAAATAATGAAAAACGTTTTAGAGTTTAGATATCAGTTGTCATAATTTATTTCAGTTATATAAAATTTTGAATTGATTTTTGTGAAGAGGTATCATGTGGAAAATCTGTACTTGCGCGGAAGCACAATATGGTCAAGTACGGTTCATAATTAATTTGACAAATTATTGCACACCGAGGGCGCACTTGGGCTCCATAGACTGTTCACATAGTGTTGTCAATTTTCCGGTTCGATAAAAATCACACTAATCCACATTTACCATCCGCCACAGGCGTAGCTAGCACAGAGAGCCAGTAAAAGTACAACCTCGTTCACCCCTCGAAAACAATTACGGAACCGGTTCAAATCACGGTTTGATAATTAACGGGATATGTGCACTATGAGCTGAGCTTGAGCACGGTGTGACCATTATCAACCCCCACACTCCCGCGTCTGCATGGGTTGTGAGTTTTTGTTGAATTAAAAGTAGGGGCCTAATCTTAACTGGCATTTTTGTCATAAATCCACTCACTCTTCGTCAAAATCCACCGTGCTAGTTAAAAATAGTGGGTTATAAGAACATGATAGGATTTTAGAAGACGTACCTTGTATACGGTTATATAATATATATATCATTCTATAAGAATAGTAGGGGAGTTGGCCTTAGCTTTCGATCCAACCGGACCTTCGTCACAGGACAAGCACAAATGAAAACATATCCATTTATAGCAAACAAGAGAGGCAAAGAACAATGGGAAGGTATCCAGAAAAAAGAGGAAACATTTTAGCCAATCAAAGTTGTTAGTTTACAAACAGTGAGGTGGCTAAGAACCAATCAGGGCAGAGTAAAGTAGTATAATATGACAAAAGAATGGGAAGTGAAAGGGTGGATTACTGGACCAAGCGGGAAACATGAAAGGACAGGATTAGAGGGCAAGCTGCATCGGGGATGATAAGTAACACCCAACTTATTTGTTGTTATTTTGTATCTTTGTAATTTGGTGCTGTTGCCCTGGTTTTATTTAATAGTCTTCTGGGACATCAGCACCATAGCGCTATAGAAAGTGGTATAAAGCGCGGATTTTTATTCAAAATGTTTGTGAATATTTGGCATTAGCATTCGAAAAACAGACAGACATCTATAAAACAAAGCAAATGACAAATTGAAAACGCATTGTGCAGTCAAGTTGAGTGAACAAGGTCGAAACAGTGCTTCACCCTCTCAAAAAGTCATTAAATAAATAAGTAAACAAACATAAAAAAGAAAACAATTTAAACAAAATATATATATATCCTATTTGGAGAATCACACTAAAGGCAGTATTTTGAATTGAAATGATAAAAAACATCTTCAAACTAATCATCTTCAAACGAATTGAAAGACATAGATTAATTCCCTTTTTCAAAGAAAACCTATTTTGAAATCCACTGCGCTAGACAATATAATATCTGACCTTTGCAAGATTAAACAAGCCCGGAATTCGTTGGGTTTTGGCGTTTTACAGTTTCCAAGGGAAAATAAGGGAAGAAATCAAAGATATTTTGCACAAGTGCCTTGTAACCTCGAGTTCCTCTTGATTTTTGTATTAATTTTTATTCTTTAGAAAAATGTATTCCCAAAGTGTTTGATATTGGTGTGGGTATCAGATATTTTTTTTAACGATTACTGTTGTTGGGGAGGGGGGGGGGGGAGTGGGGGTATCTTGCCGTCGACAAATTTCCCGTCGGACTTACTGGACAAATACCGAAGGTTACTTTAAAAAAAAAATAAGCTGATCTAGTGGGCCGTGATAACCTCCCACGGTGACCCAAAAATAATACTGGACAACAATTTTGTTTTGAGGTGGCAGCCTGAAAGGTGCGAGGAGAAAACCAATTTCACGGATTGTGTTTGTATCAGTCTTGTTGATATATTTGGTTTTTATAGCGTAGATTGACTTGAGGTTCTAACCCCTAGGGTGTGATAAAAATGAACGGCAAAACAACAGTCCGATGGACTGCAATGAAAGAATCTGACATTATACAGAGTTGTTTGCAAGATTTTTGATGGCAAGTTCTTACCTTTCTATTCTGTACAATGTGTGCGACTTTTTGTGGCAAGGATTGAATTTTTAAAGGGTGTGTATTACTGTTACACTTTTAAAATCCCAGTTCAGAATTGATCTGGGTCCGGGTCAGAATTGATCCGGGTCCGGGTCAGAATTGCTCCGGGTCCGGGTCAGAATTGCTCCGGGTCCGGGTCAGATTTGCTCCGGGTCCGGGTCAGAATTGATCTGGGTCCGGGTCAGAATTGCTCCGGGTCCGGGTCAGAATTGATCCGGGTCCGGGTCCCTTGGGGCCTGATCCATTTCCGGGTCAGTATGAACTCGGAATCTGGGTCAGTATGACCCTCAAATGGGTCAAACTGACGCAAAGATTAAGAAATCCCATTTTAAAAAATCAGTTTCCGGGTCAGCCTGACCTGGAAATGGTCAGGCGTCCCTGGAAGTGTTTAGAGTGTATGGTCAAAATTATGTTTACAGACTTTAGTATAACTGACATGGTAAAAGATTATGCTGAAAAATGTCCATTGAGATTTCTTCATCTGTTTTTTTTTTTTGAGTTTTCTGGTTGCAAAAAATGGGTAAACATTAATTTTTGGAAACGCCCGTTTGCGCGTATCGTGAAAAAAAAAACATTACAAATCCAATATATTCATCAAATATGACACACTGACGTTTATGTGTGTGTTATTTAATGTATAGCGGACATGTAGTGTGGGCCTACATTTTGCAGATTACCTGAACTACATTGGTTGATGCCAAATGTCTGAAAGTTATCAGTAATAAAAGCGAACCTGGACAAAATTACCGGCTGACTTTTTTGTTATTTTGAAAGCGTGTGTGAAGATTTATAGCTCGTTTGAACTGACTCGCCAACCGGCGATCAATTTCGGTGATTGAGTTAAAACGCACCAAACAAAACCTTTATCATTTCCAACAAGTGCATGTGCCTCTGTTTAATCTCGGTGGTCATGCAGACGTGGGAGTAAACGATTATGCAAGTAGGCCTACTGGCATTACGGAAGGGAAAAAGCCTCGAAGTTCGTGCACGAAATAAGAACGACCGGCATCAAGAAATTGCGGACCTGGAAGGACTGTATGGCCGTAGGTGAAAAAAATATGTTCGATGGAAGAATCCCTGAAATTTGAAAAACCCCATAGTCCAAAATAATTGATGAAAGCAACTGAAGCTAGACTTCTCGTGACAGAAAACTATGCAATGAGTTTCCCTCCAATGCCTTAAACATTATGTAGAAAAGTTACAACTAAAAGAAGATAAAGAAAACAATATTATTTTTGTTTAATCACATTGGTTGAAGGATAAGCCGTTCTCTGCTGCAAGTGATATAGATTTCGCTGGATTGTAAGCATGATACTTTTATGAACTGATTAGAACATTTCTGAGTGTAATTTGAAGAACTTTAAATTGCTAAACAGCAGGCCTTAAATAGTTCCTTGTGAAAGCATATTTAGTTTCAAAATTACAATCGCGAATATTTCTAAATAATATAAGCGGTCTAAAATTCCTCAGAGTCTATTTACAATCTCTAAAAAAGACTGTGGAAGAAAATTTTTTTAATTTATTACCAGTGAATCCGTGCTTCTGCACACAGAGTAAATTATTCAGGTCACGATTAATTTCATGTTTTATTGCTTCAATTTCTGTTTTAGAATAGAGTCCAGATTGTGATGTGGTGTAAAGCAAAAGGTGTAGTTAAATAGTAGGAATAATCGCCTCGGCTGAAGTCCGGATCAGACCATTCCAGGGGCCAATTTCATAGAGCTGCTTAAGCAGAAAATCTTGCTTATTAATTTTCTGCTTAGCAGAAAAGAGCAGGATACCAGTCACAAATTGTACTTGTGACATGGTAGTTTGGCTGGTAACCTTATTCTGGTAAGCATAATTTTGTTGTACTTAGCTACTTTTTGTGCTTAAGCAGCTCTATGAAATTGGGCCCAGGCGTGATCGTACTCACTTAAGCGAAATGGCGCGAAAGAATTAGAGACGTTTGGCTTTAGCCTGCACATACGTGGTCTTGAAATATCCGTTGACCAATTAGCAGTTGACAGGGAGAAAGAAGGGATTATGACTGGCTGGAGTATTATTGAAGAGAAAGTAGAGCTTCAGGGTTCTTGCTCTACGCATGCTCCATGGTAGTACACCGTTGCTCATTTTGCCAGTTTATGTTAGTTTGGATTCAAGTTTACCGATATTCATGTACATTTTGTACTAGTTGTACTACTTCTAGGCCAATAGGGCTATGTATATTGATGTTATTACCGACTTCAGTATTTTCTAAACAGAATCCCCAACCCTATACCCCATATTCAAACAACGGACCTGAATGTTGTGTTTAAAAGCTTTTAAACTCAACATGTCACGGACTGCTGAAGTAATAGTCTGGCTTCACGGACTGCTGTCATAAGTTCCCCGGCATTGCATGTGAACATGGGTAAGTTAGTTACATGTGAAGAAAGTTGGAGTCGGTTAGAAACAATTGTATGTATATAATGCTGGTGGAATAGTAATTTATATACTAATGTTAAATTTATTTGTGAGCCTTTAGATGGGTGAAGGTGGGGGCGGTAGTGGTGGGCGCGGGGGAGGGGGGCTTGGTCAACTCACTGTTTAGCCTACGGGCCTGGTTAGTGTGACTTAAAGGCACCTGGCAGTGGTATTTCGAAAGAAAAATACTTTTGTCATTAATACATGTATTTTGATGAGTGGAATGCAAGAAAAAAAAAACTTTTTCGAAACGTACAAGATCACTACTGGGACCTACTTGCACGTGTGTTTACAACGTAAACGCAAGCAAATTCGAGGGGGGTCGATGTTCGATCGAGGCGAAGTCTGCCTTGATTGACGTCACAAAAGGGGATGGGCGGAGTCACCCCCCGAACAACTTTATCTATTTTTTTAACATATAAATCCTCACAAACAATTACTCAAAAAATTGTTTTATTGTTAATATACATAAACTCTTATGTTTAAAAAAAAAAAAAAAAATCTATTTCCAGGTGACTTTAAGCAGTATTATGTCCGCTTATAATTCACAATATGATGCTTGCCTCTCGGCGGTCTAGGTAGTCGTCCACTGAGTCATGTTACCTGTCTGGTTCCTATAGCTCCAGTGGAGTTTGAACACGTACCCGATGTTCATGATACCTTATTAAAGCAGACGCTTTCTCAGAAGTAAAATGTCCGTTGACCAATTAGAAGTTGCCAGGGAGGAAGAAGTGACTATTATGATTGTACACTGTAATAGTTTTTTCCATAGTTCCTAAGTGTTGCTTTTGACGGTCGGTATCAATCCAAATGCCGGCTGTTCGTGTTAGAAGGATGCAAATGCAACAATATAGTTCAATGTGCATGCGCTCAGGTTCTGCTCTCTCTGTGTTCTTCGTTTGCTCACTACTTTAACCCTCTTGCTGTCTGACCATTCAATACCATTCACTGTGGTTTTGAATGATAGATAAACTATGCCAGCCTGCAATACGATACCATGAGGGAATGCATGACACAGTACACAGTTAGTTCTGTGCACAGTTGTGCCACCGTACACAACCTTGACAGTCGAATGGTTTCAAATGGTTGGTCAACTCACTGGAAAATGTTGCCAAGAGTCACTGACAGTAGGAGGGTTAAAGCAGCTTCATAGAATTGAACCCAAGGTGGACGTCGACCCCTGCTTACCTGTTTGCAGTAAAAGTCTCAGTACACACAAAAAGCCTCACATTTTGTAAAGTACTCCCCAGATGTAGAAACTATCATATTATAACAGATCTCGATAGAAATCAAAACGCGTAGAGAAATCCGTTGTGAACATTTACCCTTTGCTTTTCAACATTGATGGACAGCGAACTAAGTTTTATCGAATCGTTCTACCCTAAGGACGGGAAATCCATTCTTTTGTCCTCGTATAATACAACATGAATCTTGAACTGATCAACATGTGGAACTGAATATTGCTTAAAGGCATGGCAGACCTCGCACAAGACGATTTAACAAATGATTAAAAAAAATATATCGGTTGATAAATGTTAGTATGTTAATACATTCTCCTTCCAGGCTCGTGGTGTTGGAGCCTGATGTTATAAAAATAACGATATTAAAGTCGAAGACAAAAAATTGCAAGGAGTATACACGGCACGCCTAATCATCATAATCTCTAGAGAACATCGCAATATTTTGAAACAGATAGAGGATTATCTTTGTGAGCAGTGACATGATAGTCAACATAATCTCTGCAGAGCATCGCAATATTTTGAAACAGATAGAGGATTCTCTTTGTAAAAGGTGACATGATAGTCATCATAATCTCTACAGAACATCGCAATATTTTAAAACAGATAGAGGATTCTCTTTATGAGGAGTGACATGATAGTCATCATAATCTCTGCAGAGCATCGCAATATATTTGAAACAGATAGAGGATTATCTTTGTGAGCAGTGACATGATAGTCATCATAATATCTGCAGCGCATCGCAATATTTTAAAACAGATAGAGGCTTCTCTTTGTGAGCAGTGACATGATAGTCATCATAATCTCTGCAGAGCATCGCAATGGTTTTGAAACAGATAGAGGCTTCTCTTTGGATAAGTAGTCACATGATAGTAATTACTATCTCTACAGAACATCGCAACATAATACCATTTACCATCAGGTTTTTTCTTCCTTTTTAAAATCATTTTGTGCGAGGTCTACCATGCCTTTAAACAATATTTAGTTCCTCGTGTTGATCAGCCCTTTTATTTCATAAAAAAGATTGCTCTAAAAAATCACACAGTCAAGATTTTCTGTTCGTGATTTAGTTTTATAAATAACCATGGCAGGCATTTCCTTTCAGAACTCTTGATGTATTTGCTCATCAAATTAATGAGAATAAGAACTTTCGAATAGTACTGAAATAGGGCTTACGATGTTTAAAGGAACATTACAGAATTGGTAAGAAAAAAACTAGTAAAAAATACTTTTTGATCACAGATTTGTATAAAACTTACACGGTCTAATGATGATGATAGTAGAAAACATCCCTTCAAATATTTATGTCTGAAATGCCATATTTGATGAGAAATGAATAAACTAATTTTCCGATTGGAGTTTATCGCTCAGTGAGCGTTTTATTCATTTGTTGAATCAATATGATTTCATGCAAATGTGTAATCGGTTTTTCACTGTTTTCTCGTGACCCAGATGGCCGATCGAACTCAAACTTCAACAGGTTTGTCAGTTTATGTATATGGTGGATTACATAAAGTGTTTACACTGCCAGCAACTGTTTTGTTAGCAAAAACCAATTCTGTAATGTTCCTTTAAGAATGCTTATAGAATGTTTAAGATATCACATCACATTGATGTTATGCCACACGTTTCGATTGTCTTCACTTTTTACAGCCGTTTCACAATTTTCAAAAAACTGCCTGATTTTGGTGGGAGCGGATATTTATTGTTGTTGTTTGTGTGTTTCGTTCTAACTGAGGAGGCCTGCATGAAGCAGTTCAGCCTCTCGAAACCGAGTCGGATTTCACTGAAACCTTATAAATAAAACCGATTGTTTTGTAGAAAACAGTCGAAGCACTCTATCTGTGTAAAGCAACTTCAGCTATATTTACTGCTATAACGTTACCACTAACATCAACCGCCTCCTTACCTATGCACCGTCATCATGACGTATTGATTATTTAAGGAAACTCTCGGTGTTTGACATTTTGCTGACATTCAAGGTGGACAGCTCACTTGGCCTACTTCCTGATGTCTCCCTATAAGATCGAAATGTCATCAAGAGAAATTGAAAAGAAGTCTTCAAGCCAGACTGGTTTGAGATCTTGGCTCGTTTTACCGCTCATTCAAGACAACATGTTGCACTCGACGCATATAGAGGACTGTTAACCCAAAGATTGAATATTTCATTATTACACTTTTTATTCCATAATTTTTTTTCTAGGGTCACTAGTTGCGATGGTTCATTTAAAATTGGATCCAGTTGCGAGGGGCTAAAAATGTAAACTGCAACTGAAAGGTCATCAAAACACATATACTAACATTCGATTTCAAAATTCAAATTCGTTGTAATGGTTTCTTGCAGAAGATATACAGTCTCTAAAAACTACCGGGTCAGAATTGACCCGGATTTCGGGTCCCAGGGGGGCCTGCTTGGTCAGGCTGACCCCAAAATGCTGCTTCAGTTTGACCCAGGGGTCATTTGGATACAGATTCTGGGTCCCAGGGGGGCCTGCTTGGTCAGGCTGACCCCAAAATGCTGCTTCAGTTTGACCCACGGGTCATTTGGATACAGATTCTGGGTCCCAGGGGGGCCTGCTTGGTCAGGCTGACCCCAAAATGCTGCTTCAGTTTGACCCAGGGGTCATTTGGATAAAGATTCTGGGTCCCAGTGGGGCCTGCTTGGTCAGACCCCAAAATGCTGCTTCAGTTTGACCCACGGGTCATTTGGATACAGATTCTGGGTCCCAGGGGGCCTGCTTGGTCAGGCTGACCCCAAAATGCTGCTTCAGTTTGACCCACGGGTCATTTGGATACAGATTCTGGGTCCCAGGGGGGCCTTCTTGGTCAAGCTGACCCCAAAATGCTGCTTCAGTTTGACCCACGGGTCATTTGGATACAGATTTTGGGTCCCAGGGGGGCCTGCTTGGTCAGGCTGACCCCAAAATGCTGCTTCAGTTTGACCCACGGGTCATTTGGATACAGATTCTGGGTCCCAGGGGGGCCTGCTTGGTCAGGCTGACCCCAAAATGCTGCTTCAGTTTGACCCAGGGGTCAATTGGATACAGATTCTGGGTCCCAGGGGGGCCTGTCTGGTCAGGCTGACCCCAAAATGCTGCTTCAGTTTGACCCACGGGTCATTTGGATACAGATTCTGGGTCCCAGGGGGGCCTGCTTGGTCAGGCTGACCCCAAAATGCTGCTTCAGTTTGACCCACGGGTCATTTGGATACAGATTATGGGTCCCAGGGGGGCCTGCTTGGTCAGGCTGACCCCAAAATGCTGCTTCAGTTTGACCCACGGGTCATTTGGATACAGATTCTGGGTCATGGTGACCAAGAAGTGGGTCAGGCCCCACGGGACTCGGAATCCAGGTCGATTCTGACCGAAATGTTTTAGAGAGTAATTCAAGTCTAGCTTACTTAAAGGAACATTACAGAATTGGTTTTTGCTAACAAAACAGTTGCTGGCAGTGTAAGCACTTTATGTAATCCACCATATACATAAACTGACAAACCTGTAGAAGTTTGAGATCGATCGGCCAATCTGGGTCACGAGAAAATAGTGAAAAACCTATTACGCATTTTGCATGAAATCATATAGATTCAACAAATGAAAAAAACGCTCACTGAGCAATAAACTACAAACGGAAAATTGGTTTATTCATTTCTCATAAAATATGGCATTTCAGACGGAAATATTTCAAGGGATGTTTTCTACTATCATCATTAGACCGTGTAAGTTTTATGTAAATCTGTGATAAAAAGTATATTTTACAAGTTATTTTTTTCTTACCAATTCTGTAACGTTCCTTTAAAATTCTCACACTCTGCCTTATCTTCAATCGTTGACCAAGAGGGCCTTAAAGGAACATTACAGAATTGGTTTTTGCTAACAAAACAGTTGCTTGCAGTGTAAGCACTTTATGTAATCCACCGTATACATAAACTGACAAACCTGTAGAAGTTTGAGATTGATCGGCCACGTGGGTCACGAGAAAATAGTGGAAAACCGATGACACATTTGCATGAAATCATAGAGATTCAAAAAATAAATAAAACGCTCACTGAGCGATAAACTCCAATCGAAAATTAGTTTATTCATTTCTCATCAAATATGGCGTTTCAGACAGAAATATTTCAAGGGATGTTTTCTGCTATCATCATCATTAGACCGTGTAAGTTTTATGTTAATCTGTGATAAAAAGTTTTTTCTTACCAATTCTGTAACGTTCCTTTAAAATTCTGATAACAATAATTGTCCTGGAAAAATCTCCGTCTGAGAAATCTCCGTCTGTTGAACCCCGGCTAATAGAAATGAGCATAATTACATGAACGTACAATTGATAAAAACCATTTTAAAGTGGCATGATCCGGTTTCAGCCTAGAGACATTTTTTTTTTGAGATTTTTTTTCGGAAGGAATTTTGACAGATGACGCTGTTGCAAAATGAAAAGCATACACAAATGATTATGTATTCAATGCACACAAAACATGTTAAAGGCAAAATTGTTTGTACGTGGCTGATGGACGTAAGACAATGATGGGAACACGACAATAATAATTACATTTTAGTTTGTAGTTAACCACTGAATTATCATTTGCATATTTAATGTGTGTGTGTGTGTGTGTCCAATACCGTAAATGAAAAAATACTGTAATGAAAAAATAGCTATTTAAAATTTAAATCATAATTTTAGGGTCAAATCGAGAAAAAACCCGGACCTAGCATCTTTAAAGGTATTGTACACTTTTGGTAACAGCTCAAAATCAGTGTCCACATTTTGTGTGATTAAACATATGCATGAACAAACAAACCTGTGAAAGTTTGAGCTCAATTGGTCATCGAAGTCACGAGAAAATAGTAAAAAGAGATCTTATGTGTTTTCTGTTTTTTCAAATTATCGCGCGCGATAATTACTATTGTTTTACTCGTTTCTCAGAAACGATAGCATTTTAGGCAGAAATATTTTAAGGAGCCCTTTCTACCATTACTTACTTTCAAATCATGTAAGTTGTGTGTGAATCTGTGAACATTGTGTTTTTCGATCTTAACAATAGTGTACAGGGCCTTTAAAGGAACAGCTAGAAAACAAGTGTATTCCAGAGAAGCAGTGGCGTTTTTGATTTAATGGTGACCTGTGGATCTATCTTGTAAAGGAAAATCACATTATCGGTAAATGTCGTATTCGTCGAGAAATTGTGGGTTTGTGGGGTAGAATTTAGTATGAAATATCGTTCCACCGACCTGATTACAGTTGTGCGTGCGTGACTTCTGAGATAAACGAGAGCAATTGGTGAATATTTTAAGCTGCCAGAGAGACCTTGTTCAAACATTCAAACGATGGCCGGTCGACTATTGCTTCAAATTGGTACAAATTTGCATTTTTTCTCTAAAAAATTAAATGACACCTTGCGAAACGATTTCAGTGGATTCTTGGGAATAGTATGCACTTTCAGTCATGTAAGTTGCTTGTGGTTACTTGGAAGTAAATTTGTTTCATGTCTGCAAATGATGTAACATCCCTTTAAGCTAATAATTGACTTGCCTTGGCGCAAGATACTTAGGTAGAATTACTCTGTACTTACTTTTGTCAAACTAATGACGTCGTTGACAGTGGTTGACACTTGTTCTCTTTCACCGGAAGTAAACACAATCTAACAATGTGAGAACAACCGTCAGTCCATTAATAGCGTCTTCTACGTACTGTACTTTGTCTTACCACTGTAACGAGCCCCCCCCCCCCCCCACACACACACACACAACTCATTTTGTTTCGTAATGTAGGGTGATAAACGACGACAGGGCTAACTGCGCATTACATGTAAATAAAACCACGAGAAACTGCGTCACGTCGGAAATCGGGTTGATTTTATTACTGCTGCGTGCATGCATTTCAAACCTTAACATTGATTAGAATGACGCAAAACACTGAGCCCTCACCGGGTTAATTACAAGATAAGTACAAAAACACTGGCCAAGGAGTTCCTGGTGGGATGTCAAGAGAGGTCGTTCTCCATTGTAACATCAAGCCAGAATTGTCCCTTAAGTTAAGGGTCATTTCTCTTGTATTTCAGCATTGTTCATATATTGTATTTCAGAATTGTTCATTGTTTGAACACCCAACACTAATTGTAGACGCTCTTGTTTGTCGACCCGGTACATGGAGGACTTCTGTTTTTCTCCTTTTGTTCACCCCCTCTTTTGCAAGATTCCCATTGGTTACACTCTCAATATTGACCCGGATTTCTGGTCCCAGGGAGCTTGACCCATGTGTGGTTCAGGCTGACCCGAACACTGGTTAAAAAGGGGATATAATTAGAATTCTGCGTCAGTTTGACCCATTTTGGAGTAATTTTGGAACCCTGAACCAGGTCGATTCTGACCCGTGAGTTTTGAGTGCGTATCAAGGACGTTCTCAGTCTGTCAAACAACACGTAATCCCTTTTGTTGAATTCCTCAACGTCAACGGCTAGACATGCTAAACTATATAGTACGCTGCAAAGGTAAAAGTTGAAGCATTTTCACCATACTTAACAAGACTAAATACTAAATCAACTGCATGCAGATAGTAATAAGTCAATGCTAAAACTAATACATTCTTGGCTCTAAGATCGAGGCATATCAGCTTGATGTACGTTTGTTAACTGTTTCATTGATCCCTAGCCTACGCTGATGACGTCATACGCGGCTACTGGGAGTAGAAACGATATTGCGAGCGTCTAAAAGGCACATAGCACAGTAATGTACGGGGGAATTGGGCTCCTGTTAGATGACTGTGCGAAGCAACATTTATCATGTGATGACGTCACTCGAGCTGGGTGGATATGACATTTACGACTCAATCTCACAAAATGGCACTGATGTCATCTTGGCTTATCGAGATACCCAGTTGTCTTGACCATGTTTGCCCTCGTTGAGTTTTAGATTTTTCAACTGATTCTTGCAAAAAATGTATATTATAAATATGTCTAAAACTAGGATGGATCGGGAAGCTCTAGACTGTGCTGGCCGAGATCGGGGACTATTTGCCACGCCACAGCACTACTCATTACCGCCTTTGTTTAGACTGGGCTGGACTGAATATAAACCTTGCGTCTAATGAAGTAGTTGTTGCTACGAAAGCTTATGAAGATAATTATTACTCGTCAGTCATGTCAAAGTGCTACAATTTATTTGCCTTTCTGCAAGGACCTGACTATAGCACGGCTATACCCACTACTTACTATACCCAATCTAATAGAAAGCGCCACGAGACGCCGTGCTGTGGTGCAAATGTTGTGTAAACATTAACACAGATTTCATTATCTACCTTGTTTATTGATAAGCTGTCATTATTTTATATAAATAGTGGTTTTGACATAAGTGCATCTAAAAAACGGTATTTAATTTCCGGTATAGTAATCAAAACACATCAGGTTGTTTCCAATCGCATTCAGGAACACTGCGTCGGTGAAGAAAAGTACAAACACTATAGGAAGTACTTTGGGTTTATAGGAAATGGGTATTTTATATATTTTTATTAGACAATTTGATAGATCTCTTATTATCAAAAGTTATTACGCAGTTAAAACCAAAGATTGAAAGTTTAACATTGTGAAACGACATTTTTAGTTATTTTAATTGTCAATTGTGGTGTTTATACATGGACGCTTTACAATATTATTTATTAATTCCTTCCTTCCAAATAAAATGGTCTAAATTTAATTAATTTGGCTTTAAAGGGCCCCTGAATACAAACTTCGTAGGAATATATTTCGAGCTACTTTCTATCCCCTTATTTGTATGAAAACTAATTGACATCCGTATTTGGTAAATTTAAGTAAAACGTGAACTTCTGTAAAAGATTTAAAACATTTCCTCTCTTATCTGGACAACTGAGGGCGCTTCCACAGTGATGTCATTTCAGGAAGACACTTGTTTTATTTCTGTATTTCCCCCAAAAAATGTTTTAATAAAATATGCTTGTTAAAAGATTTTGGAGTAAAAGTTTGCGCTTTGGCTTTATACTGCCATGAACTGACAGACTAACAGATCACTAATGAAAAGAACATTTACGAAAGTGAAATATTGTCCACTTTTTGTGCATATATTAATTGCAACATTGAGATTTCAGCCTGAATGGACATCACAATTTTGCTCACGAATATGGAAATGTGCATTAGCATAAATTACAAAAAAAGGCACCCAGCATCCTTAAAAATGGCAAAATGAAAATTGAAAAGAAGGTGAAATGGGACACAAAGGTGCATCTCTTAGGATTGCATTTATAAAGAAAATTTCCTCTCATGGACTCTTTAACTCAAAGCAAACTGCACTGTTATGGGTAGATCGTCTAGCTAGCCGCTTCACCAAGCAAGCTACGCCGTCGAGAGGTTTTGCTGTTGAGCGCGACGGGTCGAGGGTTTAAGTCCATTTGAGCCCACCGCGTCTTGTAATGGAGAAGTGCAATAACAGCTTGGTCATAACGATGACAATATTTTTGTTGTTGACTTTATACGTTTTCATTTTAAAGTTGGCAAGGAAACAAAAACAGTTTGCCTTTTTTGTTGTTGGTCAATTTGAAAAGAAAACAAATAATAGTAAACCGGTATTACAGTAAGAATTAAAGGTGTTGTTGTTGTTGTTTACTTTTAACCTAAACTCCACGCAACTGTCATCCACACGAGTATTTCATGAATGAAGATAGCATTTTTACAAAGTGTTACAACATTGCAGTAGAATGGATTGCCTCTGAAAACATCTGCTTGCATTTAAGGGAATTGTTGAGGTTTTAGAAATGTCTTGTTGACGACTGCGTGATTTATATTGGAGTTTCTACCCGTTTCAACCAATGTCAAAAGGGATCCATTGGTTTGAAAGTCCGAGGACGTTCCGATCGGTTCAACCCAATGCAGTGGGAGAACCAAGTGAAGTTCTCGGTTCCCCGGGAATGTTACAGTGGGAGAACCAAGTGAAGTTCTCGGTTCCCCGGGAATGTTACAGTGGGAGAACCAAGTGAAGTTCTCGGTTCCCGGGAATGTTACAGTGGGAGAACCAAGTGAAGTTCTCGGTTTCCCGGGAATGTTACAGTGGGAGAACCAAGTGAAGTTCTCGGTTTCCCGGGAATGTTACAGTGGGAGAACCAAGTGAAGTTCTCGGTTTCCCGGGAATGTTACAGTGGGAGAACCAAGTGAAGTTCTCGTTCCCCGGGAATGTTACAGTGGGAGAACCAAGTGAAGTTCTCGGTTCCCCGGGAATGTTACAGTGGGAGAACCAAGTGAAGTTCTCGGTTCCCCGGGAATGTATTTGTTTTTGCCACCACAGCGGAGTATCTTGCAAACACTGTAGTAAATGGCATAACAAGAGCCTTGCAAAGGGGCTTGTTTAAAGAGAAATACAAAGGGAAACTACAGTTTTACTTGGCCACCCCTTTGGTGCCCCTGAAATTTTACCTTAGTTTCTGTGCTAAGTCCCGTTGTATATGTGAGAAGCTGTATTTGTCACAAACAACTATTCTGTCCAAAGATGCGTTTTTACACAGATCCTCATGTGACAAGATAATGTCCAGGATCCCGTTGCTATAAAACCCATAAGTATCGCTGTCCCAGGGTGATTCCATTTCTATGGGCACATCAAAGTGACTTTCAGAATGGAAATTGCTTTTTTCAAAATGATTTACACGTTTCATAGAGCAACGGCCTCCTGAATGAAAGGCATTAGTCAGAGAAACGTCGTTTTATGACTGTTTGCTTTTAAGTCCATTACAGTTCATGTGACTTTTCATTCGCCTATAACACAGGTTGTGTGTACACATTTTATGTAATTTGTGGTTGTCTTTTGGCGAAAGGCTGTTGGTTAAATCTAGTACGAGATGACTTTATTGCTTCACTTAACAATATTGCAGTTGAATCAATTGAGGGACAAAGATTCGACATGTGCATGCTTATTACTAAAACAACTTCGCGTGCACCAGTTAAAGAGGATGGGCCATGGTGATTGAAGTTGACGTTATTTTTTAGTTTTCTGCTTTTTATAATTTGTTGCATCTTTTGTAACATTACATTAACAAAAGAAGTGATATTTGCAGGGAGTTTTTACTCCGTTCACTAGCCCGCCGCCTAAATTATTTTATCAAAATCCCGTAAATGAGGGCAGCAGACAAACATGACGTCACTATACGTACTGAATGCCCGGATGGTCTGTACTGAGCAATGCTCAATGAGTAACAACAAACAGCCGTTTGACAGAGGGGTACGTACTGCGACGTCTCACTATTCTTTTGAAATTTTGGAGACAGCTTTCTGGCACCGACTGCTGTTGTTCCGATTTTGCCTGAAGGCGGGGGTGAAAAGAGGCTTTGAAACTGCAAATACGCATTCATTCTATAACTCTGTCACAGTGTTTTCTTGGTAGATATAGGTGTATTTAGGGATGTAAAAATTTTTTTTAAGAGTGACCTCTAGCGTGGCCCAACCTCTTTAATGAAGGTCTAGATGACGAAAGACAAATCCAGTCATTTTTGGGGGCAATTTATCTGGTAGCATGATGCTAAACCGTTGCCGGACAACTGGGTGCTGATACAGAAACAATACAATACATCAATGGATAAGGTGCTGCCTTTTTTAAAAGCGCGTGGACAACATTGGTAACTGTGAATGACCATTATCCACACTTGATGTGACTCATTACAAACATGGAATTAAAAACGTGTGAAAGTTCAAGCTCTATTAGTCATCGGAGTCACGAGAAAATAGCTTTTTAAAGGAACATTACAGAATTGGTTTTTGCTAACAAAACAGTTGCTGGCAGTGTAATCCACCATATACATAAACTGACAAACCTGTAGAAGTTTGAGATCGATCGGCCATCTGGGTCACGAAAAAAATAGTGAAAAACCGATTACACATTTGCATGAAATCATATAGATTCAACAAATGAATAAAACGCTCACTGAGCGATAAACTCCAATCGGAAAATTAGTTTATTCATTTCTCATCAAATATGGCATTTCAGACAGAAATATTTCAAGGGATGTTTTCTACTATCATCATCATTAGACAGTGTAAGTTTTATGTAAATCTGTGATCAAAAGTATATATTTTACAAGTTTTGTTCTTACCAATTCTGTAACGTTCCTTTAAAAATATGTTTTCACTATTTTAAACCTAGGCCTAACTGTATAGCTCGTTTTTTTTAGGTTTAGGATTTCAGATTTAAAATATTCAAAGGGAAATTTTCAAACAATCATGACCATCTTTATGTAAGTTACGTGCAAATCTGTGAACATTTAATTATTTAAACAGACCAGTGCTGTGTACAGTCTTTGACATTAGGTCGCTGCAGTGTACATTATTTATCTTCGTTAATAACAACGCATAATTGTTTGAAGTAATTTACGGCTACGTGGCACGCATGCTCCCAGGTAAAACACGGTGCTGAAAATAATTACGCATTAAAAACGTTTTTACTGTATTCCCATTTATTTTTTTGAAATTGGATAAGAGTACATTATTCCAGGCCCATACTTTGGCGAAAACATAAACACTTATTATTTTGAAAACCACACCTTCTGCTAAAGAACGTCACTCACATAATATTGTTGGCATGATAAATTAATGTGCAACCACTTTCTCATTATTATTATCTATGGAGAGCGTCAAATCAACAGGGAATATTTTAAAGATCATGTTACTGTCTTGGTTTTTAGAAGAGACCATTAATATGTCCGCTATCTATAGTTTCTTTTTGAAAAAAACAACTCCTTTCACAAATTTAATCCGAAACATGCTAATGTTTCGATCATAAAAAACACAAACCCAGACCGGACAAAAGTTGATATACTATGTATTGTCCGTTTCATAATTTCAATATGAGCACCAAACATGCCGGGAGGAATTACAGTAGGCCCCTACTCTTCTGCATGTTTTATTTGATTGTTATATATATATTTTTTATTGAATGACATTCTGACTTTCTAAGCGTTGCATCTTATGGAGATTCCCCTGGGGGTTGGATGTCTCTTGGCTTATGGGGAGAGCCTTCTCCGTGGTATTAATCTCTCATCTTATTTTATCACTGCTGACGCGTTTTGATCTTCAAAGATTTTGTTTCTATATCGACTTGTACCGAAGACAAGTGAACACAGCACCTGCCTGGCCTGTGGAGATCGATAACTCACGAGTGTCGTGTATCCTGCCGAATTATGGACAGACATTTCAGAGTGAATACTGTCAAGTTTGTTCTTGTATTGTTTCTTGTGATGATGGGGGGGGGGGGGAGGAAGAAAGGGGGGACGTGTTGTAAGAAGGTGTTTAGGGAGTTTCTGATTAAGACCATTGTGTATTAAAACTATGTTTGTATTTATAGCTGTATTCACTACGCATCGGCTTAACCTGGCATCTTTGAACCGAGTTGGAACATATTTCCGTGTAGTAATGACTTTGACCTGTTTCCTGAACTAGTCGTTCAGTTGTACTCGAGCTCTCCTCCCCACTGATAAAGATGATGAGTAGTGTCTATTTAGCGGGTGGCATAGGTGTTGCTGGTTGGATTACTCTCTTTGAGTCAAGAGAGAGTTCAGCCTTATCATGCTGCTGTCGTTGAAAGTGCTGCTACTGGTTCCAACGGAACCGAAAACCTTAAGACATCAGGTTGGTCTGTGGTATCTCCCCCCCCCTGCCTTTCACTAATTGTGTGGATCCCGGTTCGAATCCCACCTCGAATTGGAGCCTGTTATTTGGATTGGATTTTCAGCATTTTACCTATACTTTAAAAACTTCCGGGTCAAAGTTGACCCGGATCCGGGTCCCGTGGTGCCCGATACACTTCTGGGTCAGCGTGACCCGGAATCTGTGTCAAAGTGACGCAGTATGGTTCAAAATGACGCAGAATCCGAGTTAAAATCCATTTTTTATCTAATTTCCGGATCAGCCTGACCTGGAAATGGATCAGGGCCTCCGGAATCCGGGTCAATTTTCTGCCCTGTGAGTTTTTAGAGTATGATTTTGACGGTTTACCTTATTTTGCATTTGTCTTCCCATATCTTCATCGTTTTCTTTCCACAAGTGTGAACTTCCGGTTTTCACTGCCAGTTGGACATCTTGGTTTCATAAGTAATATTACTGACTTATTGGAAATGAACATGGATTAATTCTTGACCCGGAAGTGCCTGACGGTTAAATTCAAAGGTTAGTGTCTTCCAGAGCTCTGAGAGTGGGTCATCTGGCATGCGCCATGACTGAACTCGCCGCTTGTTGAAAGCTCCCCCGGCTGCAATTAGGGCGAACGTAGTACCGACACCGCTGGAGGGCGCATCAAAATACGGGATGGCTTCTGAATAATTTACCACGTGCAAGAATAGTGCGTTTTAAAGTTATTGCCGTCGGAGAAACGTTCTCGAAGATTTTTTTTTTTTATGTCCCAAGTATATATGGGTGGCAAATTGTGTACAACATAGTTGATGACGAAGTAAGTCGAATTCGTCAGATTGGGGGAGATGTAGGCGTGTACCCAGCAATGTGTCTATATGTAGTCGAAATTGATTTGAATATCCAAAGCTTTTCAGCAAATTTTGCCCCGGGGACGCGACGGCGTTAAATTGGTCGTGTTAGGACGGTGTTGGGAACAACTAATGATGGTATGCCGCAAGTATCGCGTGTTGAGTTTTGCCTATACTGGGCTTACACCTGGGAGCATATATCTCCCGGGGGTAGCATGGTGGGGGGATAGAACATAAAAACGCAGACTAGAAGAAGAAGAAAAAAATTATCGAAGCATTTTCGTGAAAGTGCATTCGGCTTGAGGGTATGGGTTAAACAGGTGTAATCGCCAATAAGCATAGATTGTGTAGGTGGGAGAGTGCTGAGCAGGGGGTCGGGCGACGCATACCGAGCACGGAGTAGTCACCAGTCAAGGAACCGTACAAGAAAGTGCAACCGGGGTACCATACCTGTACACGGTTGCGCAATGACTGACATAAGTTACTGTATCCGGATACTTGACTGTTTGGGACATCTTCGTTTAGTAACGTGTAGGCCTGATGGTTTTGTGAATCGTGACGTCATTTGATTTCAAATGACCTCACCGGATCAAATGTTGTAGAAACAACGTTCAAATGTGTGTATTTGTCTCCTGATATAATTAAATATGACATAAGAAGCACATAGAAACTTGAATCATACAGGTGTTCACAATATATTATGTATATTTTGAGGCTGCGATCCCATGCATACACACACGCACACGTACAGGCTACGTGCCTTCTTGCATGCCTGTATTGTACACTTTCTCATTTTATGTACACAATCCAAAATAGACCAACCAACAAACAAAGCCCATCACCCACTTAAAAACACAAACTACAAACCAAAATCACCCCATTCAAAAAGAATGTTTTCGTTACGAAGCGTATATCCGGTCATGGACAGTGAGCACAAAAGTATTAAATTACCAAGGCCTTTAATCAATTACATAGAGGAATTGTGTATAGCATTTTTTCACTGCTCCCCGATATCTCTTTTTTTTCTGTCTGTCTAGTGTAGTCTTGTGCCGTTATCAGCTGTCACTATCGATCATTCATCAACTGCGGTACCAGGGAACCAGGTTTTTTTATCATCATAAGTTGACACTTATGTGAATTTTTTACTGTTTTTTGTTTTGTTTTTGTTTTGTTGTAAATCCTTGATACAGTGGAGGATTGAGGCGTGCATGGTACCCTAAACCATTCACTGTAACGTTAAACTTTGCTGCTGTGTATTCCTCTTCACGAAGCCATCCAGTCTGGTTACGGTATCTGCCCAGTAATTAGCACTTGGGCTACCATCAGCATCTGTTTGTTGTCTGTCTTCATCCAAGCTTGAAGTCATGTTCATCAATAGCAGGCGGCAGACCCTAAAACTCATTAGGAAACCTCATTTTAAGACGTTCTCGTTAACCGGCACTATCCTGCTCTTGTCTAACAGTCTGAAATTGTCACCTTAGTTTCAAAGCAGCGGTAGGAAAAACTGAAGAGCCACACATTTTTCTTTTGTAAAACGGGAAAATGTTTATTTGTTTTGTTGAAATACAACATTTCCCACTCTTGTTGTCACTAAGTTGTGAAGGACATGTTATTAACGGTGTTTAGTTACATCTTTGGTGACGGAACCCATGCTTGGACGAACGGATCAATCGAGTCGTTTTGCATTTCACCTCGAATGCCTGAATTTGTCATTGGCCACAAACGAATCCGATTGTTGCTTTAATGAATCCCGGAGTCGGTCACCTACTCCAGTCTGCTTGCTGTAGATCAGTCAGTGCGAATAAGATCCGGGTATCGATCCCACAAAGAGTCGATACTCGAGTGGGATTGAAAGTACCGTACAAAACTGTGTAACCGACTAATATCCACAAGGTGTCGTTTGATCAGTCTTTGCTTTTGTAGTGGCAATGACGGGGCTTCAACAAGTTGAAGCTTTAATTGCTTGCTGTGGTTATCGACTGTGTCGGATCAATTTCATAATAGCTTCAAGGCATAACTCATGATCATTTTTGCTAAACAAACACTTAGAACTAACAAAACAGTACCGTTCCTTTCGCAACCTCGAATATTTCTGGACATTTGTTTCAAAATCTGACAAGTTAGTGTGGAGTACCATAAGGTACACCCGGCCCAGACCATAATATGCACTTGGGCTAAATGTAGCTCATACCCAAATTTGGCGTTGGTGTACTTTTAGCCCAAATCCTTCACCCGAAATGTAACACAGACTATATTTGGGGGTACAGGGTTGGGGCTATATCTAGGTTCGAGCTACACAGGGTTGGGCCTACATTTAAGTACGGACTACATTTAGGTGCAGCAGTGTAACTGTACAGCAACAATGGGGATTATATCTAATTATACGGGCACCTGTTTTATTGACAGATAGCATCTTCAGAGACGTGAAACCTGTCATGGCTGCTAGATTTTTCTAACTACCTTGACTGTAACGGCCGTGTTTTACGGAAAAACTAAAACATATTTATGCATTTTGGTGGTTGAGCAGTGAGCTACCTATTCATTTTATTTGTAGTCTTTATTAACTCCAGTGGCGAAGATTCCCTAAAAACGGTAACAAAGGATTGCAGTTTGGTATAGATTAGACTTTAGCTTTACAAGCTAGAACCACACTCTAAAAAACTGCCGGGTCAGAATTGAACCGGATTCCGGGTTTCAGTGGACCTGACCCAGTTTTGGTCAGGCTGTCCCAGAGACTGGTTACAAAATGGGATTTTAGCTCGGATTCTATGTCAGTTTGACCCACTTCTCGGACATTTGCACATAGATATCGGGTCACACTGATCCAGATATGGGTCAGGCCCCTTGTGACCCGGAGCCGGGTCAATTCTGACCCGGATCAATTCTGATCCGGGAGGTTGGTTTGCTAGAGTGCATTCGGTTGTTCGTTACGAGTGGTTGTTTGTCAGTGGGACGTTTCATAGCTCCATGGTGGGGACACACACACACACAGTCAACATCGTGATACGCTGTTCAGGCGCCATTGACCCAACCTACAAACCGCCGTTTTTTCCCCCGTTTGTGATGCCGCTCAATCTTAGCGTGTATGTGTGTACCTCCATGATGCGTCCCTGTTCATGCGAGAAGTTGAGCCGTGCGAAGGCTGCTGGACGGCCGGTAGTAAATGGAGCAGAAATTCTACAAGGTGATAGAGTGGATACCGCGTATATAATCCCATTATGAAGTATACTTTAAAGGTAAATATATCATAATTGTTGGTTTGGGGGAAGAGTTTTATTAGCGCGGGGTTTCTTTTACTTTTGGTCCAGACGGCACCCAAAGAAAGACTGGTCTTTTGTTGTGTGTGTCTCCAAGTTTCCGTTCAGATGTCAGCAGCACTACACTGTTGAATAAGGCACTATAGCCTACGTTCTTTAACGGTTTATTTGTCCTTGCTTTGGTGCGCCAGTTTTGGAAATAGTACACCTTAGCTGAAGGTACGCCACAGTAACACACCTTTTACTGCAATTTTAGGACTTTTTACTTGTTACTGCATTTGACTGTAATCAGTACCTTATTTCTTTTCCCTACAAGTTACATGAATGCCAGCCATGCTGCCATGGGCAGCGCGCCGAAACGTTACCCTTTGTCATTAACGAGCAAGGCAGACTGGGGAAAACCCCTGGGAACGAGGTTGCATTAGTGCATAAGCTCCGTTTAATAATAATAGGTACTTGAATATGCAGATTGTCGGCAAAGTGGCCAAATAATAGTCAAGTTTATCATAGAACACGCGCACTAAAGAGCTTCAAATTCATTCTCATCTTCTCGTTCTCAATAAATACACCGCCCAACCATCATGTGCAATTTCCATAACCATTGCATGGTCACGTTTGGTTGAAAGAGAAATCTATTGAAATTTATTTCATAAAGTGTAATCCTTATAATTATTTGTATTGCTGAACTATAAGCTACGGTCTGTGTGGGGTTTCAAATGAAGGTCTCTGACTTACGGAGATGTTTACCTAAATGAATTACACTTTATACTAATAGTAAGCTTAATGTTTTGAAATATAATTTGTTTGTTGTGCTTTAAAAGGTGCACAACAACCAAAGAAATTTTTTTAGAGGGCAACTTGGATCGAGATTGGATACCAGTTTACCAACCACACTGGGATTGTGTGCCGTCATACTACGGGTTCAGGAAGCTAAATTTCATTGGTGAGCTTAACCGAGGGTGGCACAGTGTGACACCCAAGGTTTTGTACACTAATAGGTCAAATCGTGGCAACTCATAGCAATAACGTGTGAATCACGGCATGCCGTCGTCGTCATGTTATGGTCAGATGATATTGCCTGTCTCATCGCAACGGTCTGGTTGCAGACTCGTCTCACTCCCCCCCCCTCTCTCTCTCTCTAAAGAGAGATGGTATGGAAGTTGTTTTTCTTCCAGTTTGACGTATCGATGTTCTCGCCGAGGTCCACAGGAGGACGTCTCGTATTTTTATGAATGTTGGCGCAAGGACTTCTTCTGTGTATTATATTCACCGCGGTGTACGGTTGTTTCATTAAAAATGGGGGTACGATTTCAACTTCGTTTACGCCAATGTCAAGAGAGCGTGCGTGGGATACCTGCGTTAAACTCTTATTCGAAATTTGGCCGACGGAGTAACCTGGCAACAAATGGAGGCTCGTTGTTCAAATAACAAGAACAAACTTTAGATCGCTGAAAAAGCCGGAAACAAACCTTTTCTGTTTTGTGTGTTTGTTTTCTAAGAGAGTAACGCTGTAATATCGGTCTGCCTTTAAACTGATTGGTCTTCCCTACGATGTAGGCAGCGCATTAGCTGCAGTATGTGGTTTAAAGGCAGTGGATACTTTGGTAATTACTCAAGAAATACATTAACCATAAGAACGTACTCGGTAAGGAACACATGAGAGCCGTTGATAGTATAAAACATTGTGGGGAACGACTCCCTCTGAAGTAAAGTAGTTTTTGAGAAAGAGGTATTTCTCACTAAAATGTTTGAATCTGAGAAAGGCTTCGGCATATCAAGCCTTTCTCAGGCATTTGAAAGCACACAATTCTATGCAACAAGGGTGTTTTTTTCTTCATTATTTTCTTGCAACTTCAATGACAAATTGATCAAAAATTTCACCAGGTTTGTTATTTGATGCATATGTTGGGATACACCAAGTGAGGATAGTAGTCTTTGACAATTACCAAAAGTAGTATCTTGCCTTTAAAACACCTTTTTTCCAAAGAACCGTAAGAAATGTATTAGGTGCTTTGGACATTGATGTTTCCGATGTTGTACCGCATGCGATAATGGCTAAGTTGTTATGACAACTTGAAGGTTTCAAATTAACGTGCCGCGAAACAACCGTTGATATTGTAATCAGTGATTACGATACGAGACATGTATTGATTTAGTTTCCAATTCGTCGAAAATGATCGTTCACTTTTAATTTAAAAGTGCTTCTTCGTGACGTTCAGCTGGACTGTGGCCGTTGCTTCTAACAGTGACTGCAATATTTTTATTGTGAACGCAGTGCGAAGCCACACGTGGATATGCAAGTCCAGCTCTTTCGCTTGAAGCATCAGTTCTTGGTTGTCCGTATTAGGTTCAGGTTTATACGAAATGAATCTTTCCGTCGCCTTCCTCTCTGTGGAAATCCAGTTTGAATCTGGGGTTTCGATTCCTAACTGATTGCCCGGGATTTCTTTGGGTTTTTTTTCCACATCCCAAACTCAATACGTCTTCCTCCGTCACTTGAACCTTCAGGTTACAGCGCAAACTGCTGTTGAGGATCTCGCTCGATTCATTGGCAATAAGGATATCAATAAATAAATAGCAATGAATAAATAATAATGTTGGATATTGTGTTCAATGTCGTTAAACAAGCTTTCTGCTTGCACCTCTCCTTGGCTTCACATTTTTACTGATACTTGCATGACAAGTGCTCGTCGCGGAAAGCCAAAACCTGCTTGGATTAATTACGGCTTTCTTAAGTTCAGAAGGGATTGGGAATGCGGATGAAATTCACAAGGGGGAATACGAAATTATCACTGTCTATATTACAGTACGTCTCTTAATAATATGATCTCTGATTATGTTTAGAATGATGTTGTTCTAAGGTGTCTTTAATCTTTAAAGGGAACGTATACTGTTGGTTTTTTGATACCGTTCGATTTTTTAATCCTATATAAATATAGATATATCCAATACAACTAACCTGTATAAATATCATGTTAAAAGATGGTAGCATTTTTAGATATCGCCGAAAATCCGGAGCGGTTTGTCCACGCAGGAAGAACAATCCGCAATTGGAATACACAATCTGAGAAACGTTTCTGACAGAAACACTTCTCAGATTCATTTTTTTGTTTCTGATAAAAGCTATTATATTTTTCCACAACCACATTACTCCGAAGTGAAATGATTCTCAAAATGCTTATCGAAAGCTGCTGTACTTCTAACCAAATAAGTTTTTATTGCCATTCATTTTAAGAGTGATTACCAATCGTGTACGTCCCTTTAAATGCTTTAAGACAAGGACTGCGAATCCAACGGATCAACTATTGATGAACGAAGTGCTTTTCTTTAAATATTAAAGCCACAATTTAATTTCACGTATTGTACCCTCATTGTCAATTTGTTTCCGGATGGATGAGAGCTAATTATTGATTAAGGCACTCTGCTTTTTAGATAAATATCTGACGTGTCTTTATTTCAAAGCTCGATGTTCAGAAGACAATTTGATGAATATATATTCGTAACCAGGTTGCCGTTTGCGTGAAGCCTTTTTTTAATTTTGCACTAATTGAACTCTTAGTTTGAAAAAGTACTTTCACTGTTTGATCAGACAAGGGAGACTGTTTAATAAACAGCAGATTAAATATTGCAGCCGTGGCGAACCTATGTCGTGTTTTCAATTAGATTGTTTGGACACCTAGTATATCATTATGGAGGTTTACTTCTTATAGTGTAACAATATGGGATTTTATTTTTGGAAGCGGAAAAATCTATAGATGTAAATCCTCATATATTTTCTGTAGATTGAGTCATAATTTCATTCTTAAACCTCCTCACCACCCCCCAAAAAAAGAGAGAAGAAAAAGAAAACAAATCTAGGACTGCAAGTAATGTATCCTGCTTTTTTTCATACGTCTTGCGAAAGCGAATGCAAAGCGAAATACGAGGCGCAAACAAATCAGTACGCGTCGTTTTCTAATAATTGTGCCGCAGGAAAAATTCGCTCCGCTTTCGGAATGCGCGTTTAATATAAACCGGGCTTTACGTTTATATTGTTGCGCATCTTCTGTCCCAGTTTTTAAGTTTTGTCTTTTTTGCAATTGGTCGGGTAAACTCATTCCGTCTCATCTCTTTTTTAAAAATGGGAATCGCCGAAGAGGGGTGCATTGTAGTTCTCTTTTTTCCAGTTGGTAAGAGCGTTTTATTTCCAGCATAAACTACGTCCACTGTTATACATTTTTCTTGTACACAGACTGGTTCCAATGAATTACATCATTGTACTGTAGTTTTTCTTTAGTATGCACACAAACACAGTTTTAATAGCCGCCCGGTTTTGTTTTCCAAAGACTTTGGGGTCTCAATACAACATTTCAGCTTCTTTCGAAACTACTTTAATTTGACCGGCGAAACAAGGGAATTTACGCAATAATTGAATGTTTTATTTGCCAGATTCTTGGTAAGACAGCAAAAAAAAAGAGCAAGTGCGCAACCTGTGCACGCAAGAATGGCGTATTGACACAATCGCGTCATTTAGCAAAAATATAAAATCATAATTTTGTGACGAAATCCCGTCTGTCAGATTTATAACTGGTTATGAAATTAATCTAGACTCATTCCCCCGAAAGCAAATCCAGACCTTCCCTTTAAATGCTTCTTCACTCGTTACTAGGGGTTTCCTAATATCCTCGAAGAGACAGTCACTGGGAGACACAAACAAAACATTCTGAGAGCGTTGACGTGACTTGTGTCGGTACATGTAATGCGTCATTTACTTAGGACTTGAGCCTTACCCTATCCTCTCGCAGGCCACCGTTATTGAAATAGCTTGCATGGAGATATCTCCCTAGAGAGCCTGACCGCCCAAGACACAGCGCCGCATACGTCGTCTCAGCGTTGACACTCGGCGGTGAGACAATTTTCTTAGGCCAAGTTTCGATTTGTTGTCGCCGTTGAATAATAATTGTCTACGGGAGTGATGGCCCACAGGAACTGCTGGAGGCTCCCCGGGGAGGATGGCCTACTGCTGGACGTGGCATCCTCTTTTTGTTTGGATATCACCGTTCCTGAACAACCTGGCGGGTCTGTGAGGTGCTGAAGCGACGGCATGGATGGTTTGTCTTACCTGCAGGACCTACCATCCAAATGTCCACACACAGGCTGTGACAAGCCAAAATTATTGATTGGCTTTCGGAGAGACTGCATGCCCTGTGATGACCCAGATTAAGTTTTTAAAACACCATACCTGCTCCATGGCACCTTTACTAGATGGAAGGCCCTGTCTCAGCGTGATTGATTGCTATAGTTGTACGCCACAAAAATCAGCGTTGGAAATAAAAGTGTGGCTAATTTTTTTTTTTTTTAAACCAAAAAAAAAACATCTTTGTATCTTCATGAATTTTGAATTGATTTCTTCTGTTAAATACTCCTTGAACGGGTGGACTGTTTCAGAAGATTGCTGTTCTCAGGGCGACGACTTGTTTTTGGAAGTTGCCATTGGCTAAAGTTAGTGACGACGTGATTACGGGAAGTTTTTTTTATCTAATAGTGTTTGATGGTACGTGGAAGTAAGAAATCGGTGTTAATGCTGGAACTGTTTTATTCAGGTTCTTTCGTTGTTCTTAGATAGTCATCAGCATCTCTCGGTTCCCCACTGATCTTGTAGTGGTTGACAGTCTATGAGGGATTAAGAGTTACACGCCCATACTTGCCCGTACGACTGTCCGATTGGATGTTTCGTTCAGGAGATACGATAAGAAATCCTCCCAAGTTTAGTAAGGTGGCAGCGGGTACCAACCGCATCTCTCTGACCGTATTGACGGCAGCATTCAAACGGATACCACTGACATTTTCAAAAATCCTCTTTCGGCGATTTTGATGACTTAAATTGTTCGACATACTTTTATTGATTTCTAATCAACGGGGGCACTTCAGATGAAACAAGTTCGCAGCATGCTTACAACCATTACCGTCTTTATAACAAGTCGGCTTTCGCATTGAATTCACACACTTCCTGTTCGGGTTCATCCCCAAAGTATGACCTTACCTTTAATTGATCGTTCACGATAGAGCGTGGTAGCGGACTATGTCTTGGAAATGTCAAAAATGATGGAAATAAACGCTGAAGTTCTCCGGACATGGCTTACAAAAGAGGCCAAGCTTTCACACCAGTCGAGGTTAATAGAGCGTAAGACCATGGGTGGCTGGATCGATGTAAAACGGACGATGAAGTTACAAGTACAATCAAACGCAAGTTCCACACTGTGGGAGGGACACCTGCAAACCAACGCTAATCTATGGGGTGCCAATAAGGATAGGTCTGAACAGGAAAGGAAAAACCACAGAGGTAGAATGGGAGAATGGTTTGAAAATAAATCCATGTGGGTCTGCTACTCTGCTATAGGTTTTGGTGTATACTTTGTGCCAGTGTGTAGTTAAATGTCCAGCCATTATACAAACAAAATTGCCGTATACATTTATTAGCTACAAAAATAGTTTGGCATCAGCCACGAGCGATGTTCTTGTGACGGAGGTACTTTGATGTGTAACCAGTTTTGCTTACCTTTGCTTTTGTACCTTTCAAGGTTGATAGCAATGATTTAATGTTGTAAGCGATTATTTATTTTTGCGGATCACTGATGATCAAGCCCCAGGTGTTTGCCCAGACGTGTGTATGGCAAATTACGACGGCCTCATTGGCTGAACCAGTTGACCGCCTTAGGTGGTAGTCATATCGATCGACCAATGGGAAGACACGAAAGTGCCGTTCATGCGTTGACAAATTGGGGAAATAATAATGGTGTGCAAAACGGATGACCTCGTCGGCAAGTGTTGTGTTAAAAAGTGGAATATTTAGTGAGATTTATGCTATTATAAAACACGTTATGTTGTCGTTCAAATTATGCTAATATGAAACGCGTCATTTTGGAAAACTCGTCTGAACTGGTCGGGACCTCTTCCAAATTTTGATCCAAGTAAACATGACGTGATAACCTCATTGCCATCTTTTGAAGTTCTAATTAGTTGTTAGAGATGCCAAATTGGCCCAAAAGCCCGCTATCAATTGTGATTAACAACATTAGGTTAAAGGTATTGTACACTTTTGGTAACAGCTCAAAATCAGTGTCCACATTTTGTGTGATTAAACATATGCATGAACAAACAAACCTTTGAAAGTTTGAGCTCAATTGGTCATCGAGGTCACGAGAAAATAGTGAAAAGAGATCTTATGTGTTTTCTGTTTTTTCAAATTATCGCGCGCGATAATTACTATTGTTTTACTCGTTTCTCAAAAACGATAGCATTTTAGGCAGAAATATTTTAAGGAGCCCTTTCTATCATTACTTACTTTAAATCATGTAAGTTATGTGTGAATCTGTGAACATTGTGTTTTTCGATCTTACCAATAGTGTACAGGGCCTTTAAGTGTGTTACGCAAAGGCTGCCCAGTCCGGCAGTTTAAGCAATTGTAGGCGCCTAAAGGTGAAACCCTGGGGATTGTCTCTTTTTAATGCAAGATGCATTTCGTAATTTAAGAGGTCCGTTGTTCCTGCTTAAATCAACCTGTAAAAGCAACCGCCCCCTTGGGCAACGTAACACAGGGAGACAGTGCTATAGAGCATGAAGGCTCGGATGTTTTAACAGCAAGGGCGCATTGGAGGCTACTGCAAGAGACATGGGGGAAAGATGATTTTGACTAAGCACGAGGGACGAAAAACGTTGAATTTGTTGCTTTGTTTCCGCGAATGGATAGTAAAATAGTAAGATGGGAAAACAATGGTTAACAAAGCTATAAGGATTGCAATGTTTGATGTGTGTTGATCGTACTGTATAAACCTCTACCATGGTGTGATTATCTTGCTTTTAACACAATGAACCTTATGTAACCAGAAAGAGACTGGGGAAAAAAGCGTGGTCCCGTCATAAAAAACAACAACTTTGCGATACTGTGTTGCAGGGAACACGACATAAATGGCCACCAATAGTAAAGGTCGTGCTTTTGACCCGCTAGATATGGAAGGATAAATTGTCTGGCCCCGTCATATGAAAACCCAACTTATACTGATGTGTTGCTGTGTTGCAGGGAACACGACACAGATTGCCACCAATAGTAAAGGTCGTTGTTTATGACCCGATATGGAAGAAAAAATAGTCTGGTCCCGTCATACGAAAACCCAACTTTAATACCGAAACTGTGTTGCAGGGAACACGACGCAGATTGTCACCAGTAGTAGAGGTCGTTGTTTTTTGACCCTATGTTTTGTACGAGTTGTCACCTGAAACCTGGCGTGAATGAAAAGGGCGGTGTCAAACATCGTGGAGAGTTTTCCCTCTCAAATTGTGCTTTTATTGGCGAAAGACAAAGATAACAAAGCAAATGCGTGTCTGGAGAAACAACGAGATTAATTCCGGTTGTCACGTTGATGTTTTTATACGGTTTAAATAGCTGAACCTTGTTTCCCATTGATGTAAATCTCCCGGAACGAGATATCGCATCAGCCACAGCGACTTCTCAATGTGTTTTGGAGGGATGTCCATACTGCACGAGTAATGATACAGTAAGAAACTGTCTCATGGCTGACAGGGACATTGCGCATATACAGTAATGCTCTCAGACAGGTGATCGTTTTAAAACTTAATATTGCAGAGGAAATGTTGTGTTACACGGGGCCGCGGGCGTTCGCATTTACAAAGACAACGTGTTTTGAGTGAGGGATAAATTGTTTAAAAGCTCGATCCTACCTCGGGATTCGAGGACTTCCTTTAACTTAAGGAACTCTGACCCGAGTACTGGAAAGTGAGGGGAAAAAAACTAGTCCAATTTATGCAAATTGTAACAATTTAGATCTAGACAATTGTGAGTGCGTAATACTATTAGCTGAGTAGCAATTGAGAGCACCTGCACAAACTTGGAACGAGCTCTTCCGTCTTACTTTTTATAAACCTCATTCTGTACTGTTTTTCGACAAAAGTTGCTCATAAGTCCTTTGACTTCTTGTGCGACAGTAGTTTAACTCGGATTTAGTTCTCTATATAAGCAAAGAAACTTTGAAACTACATGCTATTTACAAAGCAGGCGGATAGGCACCGCCTTGCAACGGCGCGATGTTTTTACTTGTGTAGTTAAGGGTATCTTATTTCAAATGAAAAGTGTACCAAACCGACGCTCGCCAGTTAGGTAAAAACTTTCTTCTTTTCAAAATCATTTCGGCTATTTGACGTTGGCAAACACAAATAATTTGTTCGTTTTAGCTGCCGAGTTGCGGCACAGTGTCCCGGGACTGCGGGAAACGAGCACCGGTGCCCGCTAACACTCAGCACACCGACTTCGCCGAAACATGTTTGAACTTTGTTCTTAATATTTGTCGAAACACGATCCACCGCTCAATTTATCAGAGGTGTGATTGTGTGCGTGTTTAGTAAATCATGGCCGGGGACAACTGTAATATCTTTGGCCCTTCCTTTCCCCCCTATGGCTCTTGCCAATTAAGATGGCGGTATAGGATATCGGCAAACTTGCAAATACCATTCCGGACTGCACTCTGTGTGGCACTGAAAGGAAACAGTGCGTTTAACACGTGTAGGTGCCTGTTTAAACAAGGGGATGATTCAGAAGATGATCGAGGACACTTAACAAACGAGAAACCCTCTCTCTCCTCTCTTTCTCTCTCTCTCTCTCTCTCCTTCTCTCTCTCTCTCTCTCTCTCTCTCTCTCTCTCTCTCTCTCTCTCTCTCTCTCTCTCTCTCTCTCTCTCTCTCTCTCTCTCCTCTCTCTCTCTCTCTCTCTCTCTCTCTCTCTCTCTCTTCTCTCTCCTTCTCCTCTCTCTCTCTCTCTCTCTCTCTCTCTCTCTCTCTATTCATCGCTGGTGTCAATTTGCTTCGTTGAAAGATTCAAATTTGACAGCATTTTCTCGTGACCTTTTAGATCTCTCCGCATTGGTCACCGGTAACCGGCAGCTGACGGAACGTCCGCGAAGGTAAATTGAATTGAGTGTCACATCGATCAAAATTAAGGCTGTTGTCAATTGGCAAATATTGTGTTTCGATCAGACGCGGAGAACGAATAAGCTGCGAATAGACTTTTTGTGCATTGAAAAGAAAACAAATCGCTGAATCAAGTAAAAAATTGCAAAGCAGTCAAACAAATTCGCATGCTTAGAAGCTAATTGTTGCCAAGAAGAAAACAAAAACAAATAACAGACAAACAAACAAACACCCCGATAAACAAACAGACAAACGGACAAACAGACAACCAACCAAATAAACAATGTAATGTATCTCATTGGGATTGGCTTGTGACTGTAAATCACTGGGAGTGGCTAACAAACAAACACCCCAGTAAACAACAAACAAACAAACACCCGATAAACAAACAAACAAACAAACAGACAAACGGACAAACAGACAACCAACCAACTATACAATGTGATGTATCTCATTGGGATTGGCTTGTGACTGTAAATCACTGGGAGTGGCTTGATGATATTTTATTTGTTGTTTTATTTGTTAAACATTTTAAAGGCAGTGGATACGTTTGGTAATTACTCAATAAATACATTACCATAAAAACTGACTTAGTAAGGAGCACCTGAGAGCTGCTGATAGTATAAAACAAACGACTCCCTCTGAAGTAATGTAGTTTTTGAGAAAGAGGTAATTTCTCGATAAAATACTTGAATTTGAAAAAGACTTCAGGCATGAAGCCTTTCTCAGGCGTTTGAAAGCATGCAATTCTATGCAGCAAGGGTGTTTTTTCGAAGACCAATTATTGAGCCAAAATTTTTCACTGGTTTGTTATTATATGTGTATATTGGGATACACCAAGTGGGGATACTAGTCTTTGACAATTACCAAAAGTATATCCTGCCTTTGAAACAAAATTATACGGCAAAGTCGAAAGAAGACTGAGATATCTCCCACCCCCATCTGACCACCCAAAACGTTTCAACTGAAAGATGTTAATATTTGTGATAATCAGCGCGGAAGTTAACAAATGGCTACTCTTTGATTTCTAACTGCAACAGAGGCAGAATAACTTTAAAATAACTAGAATACTGGTTAATGGGGATTCCTATAGTAGAACAAATCTCGGTCAGCAATTACAGGACATTAGGGGTGGGGGTGTTTTCACATTGAGGCTAAACACATCGTTTAAACAAATAATGGTATACGATGATTTCGAAGAAAAGTAAAATGCATGTTCAATCCCACCGAGAACAAAACCATGTTCGTATAAAATAAGATGTTTTTTGTTGTGTGTTAATGAATGATTATGAATCTATTCCCGAATGAAACACGTTTTGTATCCAAAATTGCTTCTACATCAAGCACTTTAAGAGCAGCGTGCATGAAGGCAAACCTGGGTAGAATAATCACGTACTGCCGGGATGCCTATAACGCAATAATGCCAAGGGCGAGTTCCTTGGCGATTTATCGTTGCAATTGAACATGCTCCTGATAGATTTCCACTTCCCCCGGAAATTAATTTTATTATTTCTTCCTCGGTGAAGTCCCCATATTTTGACAAATTTGTATGATTATGACTGAATGTGGGACACGTTTTAACGTTTGTGATTTTTTTTGTGTGGGTGGGGGAGTGGGAGCTGAGAGGACATAATAGTGGAATTTTGTACGTGGGAGATTTTTCAAAAAAGGTAGTAAGAGTAAAGAGAGAGAGAGGGGGGGGCAGAGAGAAAAACACACAACAAGAGGGAATAAACAACAACAGACACAGTTGAGTCTGCTTCATAATTCAAACATTTCCGGGCCCTTGAGCGGGCCTCGGAATCCCACGCTATGCTACGGTAGCCTATAGATTTTTTTTTTTCAGCTGACGTCACTGGCCCCGACTACCGCAACGGCAGCCATCTTGCCGGTCATGGTTACGGTAATGAACTGTGATCTTGCCTCTGGTCATTGACCGGCAATATGGCGTCTCAAACACACAGTCACGTGATAACATCATGTGACTGTAGTCTCCTTCCCCGGATGACATTTTTCGTCCATTTACCAATTTTTGTGTCACTTCAGAGAAAGAGAATATAAGTAAGGAGCAATACATAAACTGTGCCACGTTACTTTTGCTTAGATTGCAATAGAGTGCATTTTCATCTGTGACAAATTTTTCAGCTCCATTGAGCGGCCCCTTCCACACGCCATTCCAGCTTCGCCCCTGGCGTTCGCATTGGTACCCGCCCCAATTACCGAAAATCCTTGGTCAGTTCTTGACGGTGCAAGTCTCGCACGTATCGAAAATGAGAAAAACAACTCGAACGGAGACTAAATTTTTCTACGAAATCAAATCTTCTTTAAAGGAACATTACAGAATTGGTTTTTGCTAACAGAACAGTTGCTGACAGTGTAAGCACTTTATGTAATCCACCATATACATAAATTGACAAACCTGTAGAAGTTCGAGATCGATCGGCCATCTGGGCACAAGAAAATAGTGAAAAACCGATTACACATTTGCATGAAATCATATAGATTCAACAAATGAATAAAAACGCTCACTGAGCGATAAACTCCAATCGGAATATTAGTTTATTCATTTCTCATCAAATATGGCATTTCAGATAGAAATATTTCAAGGGATGTTTTCTACTTTCATCATCATTAGACCGTGTAAGTTTTATGTAAATCTGTGATCAAAAAGTATATTTTACAAGTTTTTTCTTACCAATTCTGTAATGTTCCTTTAAAAATTATTTTTATAACAAATTCTTGAATATAAAAAATACCCATAGCAAGTTGTTATAGATAACATTTCAATTTTTATATAGTATATAACTTGTTCAAAATAACACTGGAAAAAAAAACTTGGGACGAGGATGCTTATTTTTAGAAACCACTTTAGCCAATCACTTAATGACAACATGACAGTCAGTAATTGTTTCCAAGTAACCGGAAACGGAGGTCAAGTCTTATTCTCGGCTTTCTTCGTTATTTTGTTGAATTGATTTTATTTTCATATTGTTTGTCACTAAGTAGTACATTACCAACAGCATATGTAACTCTCATGGCCACAAACTACGTTAAATTAAAATAACTGACAATTCAAAAACCCGCTCACGTAAAACTCCGTATGGTTGGGAGTCCCACCACAATGGTCCCGGAAGTTCAAATGCGCGCAGCACTTACACAGTCTATAAACAATATTGACAAGGTCATTCGTTATTTCATCTTTAATTTAACTTGCATTTTGTTAGTTGAGCGAATTTTCAAAATGAGTCCCCACTTTTCAATACGGATCTACGGATAGTGTTGTCTTCCCCGACTATGAAGTTTACGCTGAATTGTGGAATATCCGGAACCAGGACGCGTAATCCGGGTATTGTCACGTGCGTCATTTTGTGCATTCGCTGTTGGTCACGTTCCACGCTTGGAAGCGTGTAGACAGAACAACTGTTAACATGCCGTGGGTGGATGACGAGGAAAACCACGGTGAAGATCACCAAGAATACCATGCAATCTGATTTCTTGTAGATATAGAGTCATAATGACTGTTCGCCTCTTCAACTTTGTTGCACCTGATGGGTTCAAAAAAACCTGTCTTGAGTCTAGAGAAAGTGGAACAAGATGGAACTACCTCTAGCTACCGGGCGATCTCGGTGTTCTATTGGTGAGTCATCTCCTCTAGAATGACAGAGGTCGTGGGTTCGAATCCCACCGACTAGTATGCCTGTGGATTTCTGTCACTGGAATCGGGAAAGTACTGAGTATACAGTGCTGTCATTCTATTAAAAATCACTGTCATGATCTTAATAAGCATCATCATGTAATGAACAATTATCATTGCCACCGATGACAATTTTTCATATGATATGATTGTCGTCGTGACCAAAATCCTCGTTTCCATCTTCACATATTTCAAAGTTTGTACGCAACCGTCGTTACATCAAACGAATGCACAATAATCCAAGTTTCGCTCTAGTAAATTTGTCTTGGTTCATTCCCAAAGTATTAAAATGTACTCACTCAGTTTTCTTTGTGGTTTGTTACTTGAGATTATTTTTATCTGTAGACATTGCAATACAATGGGGTTGTTCAGGAACTGTCGTCAAAAGATATGTACAACTGGACTCATGTCATTAATAAAAAATATCATTAAAACTCACCCGATTTAATGAATGTAAACTAATAAAACAGAAGAAAAACATCACTGTTTTGTGTCAGTAGATGTTACAGTTTTAAAAAAAGATCAGTAAACAATATTTTGTGATTGAAAGTTACAATAAAAACTGAGTCTGTGAACTACAAAATATAAAGCGACATTCAGCCTCAACCATGACTTTAAAAACGCCTATTGTCCACCTCGTAAATGTCGTCAACCTTTTCGCGAGTATAGTCATTCCAACCCGTCTCTCCTGTCCCCGTCCTTTTGTCAACTTTTACAATTACAATCACCAATGATCAGTATTCGCTCGCTTCTCTCCCATTAAAGCATCATCCTCCCCGCAGCAACTGTCGTTACTTCCACCTGTCCATCGTCAACACCCCCGAGGTGTCGTAGCTTGAACCCTCCGTACATCTAAGAGGTAGTAGACAGCAGTGGAAGATGACAGTTTGAGGCTGGTTTGGTTGTGGTGCACGTCGGTTTTTACCAAGCCCTAGCCTTGAACACAATCACCGACACCTGTAGTTACGAGCAGAATGTCATAGAGAGGAGTGAATTGTCGAACCCTTGGTAGATTTTAATTTGTGTTGTACTATTCAAAACATTGACATGGATATCTATATCTATTTTTTTGGTGAATCTGAATTTGCGTTGTACTATTCAAAACATTGACATGGATATTTATATATCTATTCTTGGTAGATCTGAATTTGCGTTGTACTATTCAAAACATTGACATGGATGTCTATATCTATTCTTGGTAGATCTGAATTTGCGTTGTACTATTCAAAACATTGACATGGATATCTATATCTATTCTTTAGTAGATCTGAATTTGCGTTGTACTATTCAAAACATTGAAATGGATATATATATATTTTCTTTAGTAGATCTGAATTTGCGTTGTACTATTCAAAACATTGGCATGGATATCTATATCTATTCTTGGTAGATCTGAATTTGCGTTGTACTATTCAAAACATTGACATGGATATCTATATCTATTCTTGGTAGATCTGAATTTGCGTTGTACTATTCAAAACATTGACATGGATATCTATTCTTTGAAGTGTAAACATGAATAGATACCATCAAAGGCCATTTAAATTTAGCCACGTTTGATGTCAATCTTACTTCTCAATGGCCTGTTTATTCCTCAGCTCCACATAGAGACCGGCGTACAGGCTCAGTAACTTAATACAGAGTACGCACGTAGACTTGAAAACCTGGTTAAGTTAACAATTTGACTGAATTTAGGCCCTGTCACACCTGGCAACAAACAAGGTTGCTGGCAGGATCAGAATGCTATTTTGACTTACCATGTATAGCAATCCGAAAGCAAACTTAACTGGTATCACTGCAAAGGCATGGTAAGTTTCGAGATATGAACTTTCTATACTTTGCAGCAACCTTGAAGGTCCCTCCAATCAAGTTTGCGCATCGTCATGACGTCACATTTCGTTGAAAACCCCTCTTCAAGTGACAGTCATTTAGTTCCTAGCCAGCGTTTTGATTTAACATCAACAAGCAAAGGTTTAAGTACCATTTCAGAGTTCTTTGACTGGAAAATTTGCGTGACCGACTTAATCTATGGATGATTGTGTGTCAGTCAAAAAATGTCGTTTGTTGGGCTGAAGTTTGTTGGGCATCGGGGTGAGTGTTAGTTACGCAATGTGTTGCATCTAATTCGGGAGAAATTGTGAACATCAACAAGCAAAGGTTTGAAAGTACCATTTCGGAGTTCTTTAACAGGAATATTTGCGTGACCGACTTAATCTACATAGATGTGTGCCAGTAAATGTCTCTTACGGTTGGCCAGTAGTTCGGTTGTTCGTTACAAAGAAGTTCCATCAGCGGTTGAGTGATGGTGCGTTATTGTATCACAGTGTGTTGCATCTAATTCGGGAGAAATTGTGAACCCGACGGCAAAGTCGTCTTTAGAGAGAATGCTGACAACTAGAGACATAAAATGTGCACTGTTGTTGGTGAATACTTCAAAACAATAAAAAAAAATATATGTGCAATAGTACGAAATTGTGTATCGTTCAATTTATCCAGTAGGTTTCTCGATCAGCCAATCGGACCTTTATCTTTTGCAAGTGTGCGGAAATTAATGCTCTGAGGGTACATGTCCCTCCATGTAAAAAGAACAAACCTGTCATGAAATAAATAATGTTGTCAGAGAATTGCTGGAATATTTTTTACAAAAGGCTAGGTTGTGTTTTCTCTCGAGTATTGGAAATGGCATACCACTCACCCATCTGTACTTGTCCAACGTAGAAACTGAGCTGGACTTACATGTGATTGTGTTCTTGAACGACAGGGAATTGAGGCTTTTCTTCGCCTTTGTCTGTCATTGTAGATGGCTTAGATGACTGATGGAAGCAAGTATTGTGTGTCGGGTACCAAAGGTTCTCTATACGACTTAGTCATAGGAAAGAAGAGCGCTCGCTTAAAGTTAGGGATCATGGGCAAAGATTCATTAATGAACAAACATGCTCACATTGAGCTTCCGGACAAATTTAGGATTTAATGTCTTTCGTACTATAGATAGTACGACTTAAGGAAAGAGCTCGTTTTAAAGTGAAGTCCACTTGGTGGATAGTCCATACACTTCGCGCGGTAATTAATTGCTTTACAGAACAGCCTCGTTCAAATTCTGCTTTCAAGACACCGATGTGTGGAAAACGAATTTATGCAGTTGCAGTCAAAACGCTAATCCACTTATTGGCTCTGCATTGTGTGTTGTGTTTAGGTGTTCTGGTTATAGGAACCATTCCAACCCAACTGAATCGATATTATTATCCATGTATGCTGTATGTACTTCTGGTAATGAAACAAAATTGGAATACAAAAAGTCTCATTGTAAACCGTAGGCCTGAAAATTCTGTGTATAGAGAAGATGATGAATACATGTTCAGGTTTAGTTCCCCTGCGTATGATAAAAGACTCAATTTATGGGAAACTCCACGTACGTACACAACCCGACCACATTGTGAGAGTCCACATAGGTGAATTCCCCCTTTAAAGAACATGGCCAACTGGATATAGCTAAAGACCCAAAATGTCTTTAGTTACAGCGGTGTAAATAAGGGGCACTTTTAGTTTGGGCACTTTTGCAAAAATAGCTGCAGTTTGCGTTTACATTTTTTAAAACTAACTTTGAACAAAATAAGCACCACTGTGGGCGTACAAAACCGGACAATTATGTGTGCAAAGAATTTTTTTTAAACATCGAGTTGTGCCATAAAACGTAACATTCTAATCGAATGTTTTGTTCTTAAAGTTCCATATTTTAAACGGGGGCTCGAGGGGGGGGGGGGTGGGGTGGACATTCACGGAGGGCACGTGCTCCCCCTTCCTGCCCCCACCCCTCCCCAGTTACGACATTTTCTTTTCACTCATCTTCAGATTCTTGTTAGTCTGAAATGTACGCATTTTACTTGTTAGAGGGAAGTAGCAGCATCTGTTTCTCTGAGGTTTGAAAGATTGAATTGATTGAACCTGTCAAACATGGTTTACAGTGAGTCGCCCGCCACTTAGTTCCATGTACGACTGTAAAAGGGTCTGAACCCCCACACTGGAATGAGAATAGCCAATCCCCAAGTCGGACCCTCCGGTGATCTGTGGGAACACAGGCGTGCCAACAGACTGTCAGGTGGGTTTATGTATTGTGCTTCTAATACATTTGAACTGCCTACCCGAGTGCTAGTATAATGACCGTTTGTCTGAAGGTTCATCCTCTCTAGTATAACGCTGAGGCCACGTCTTAAAGGCTGGGGCACTTATGTATATCATATTCTGGATTTGATACGTCTTGGTACATATTTGATATATCCGGTTCCTTATGAAATACATCGGTGCCGAGATAGCTTTCTGTCGAGTAACGGGAATGATTCAATTTAAGTGAAATGTTGTGTTTATTTGATTGCACCTTTCCCCCACTGTGATATGTCCATATACTGATTAAATTTGTGCCATATACATTTTCAGGAAGAACAAGTTTGTCAGCATTCATCCAAAAATAATAATTTTTCAAATTGTTTTTATTTTTTTATTTTTAGAAAGACAAGGTTGGAAGCCACAAAAGGCTGAGTACGTGTAGATGGTGACATATTTTAATTTGTACCTTTAAATGTGTATAAGTACAATTGCAAAAATGCACACATAAAAGTAATACAAACATTCAATCAAGTATTACAAAATGAGCACTGAAGGAGTAAAGCATAAAATCACATATTATAGAGAGACCTTGTTCATTCCAGGGCCTTTCTGGCAGGCAAGATGCTACACTGGCAAATGGGAAATTCTACATTTTGTGCCTTAATTTCCACATAAATTCAAGAGTTATAAAATAACAGCTGAACAAGTTTTGAGATGTGTCCCCTTTCTTCGTATCAAACGTTGATATAAATCCGACTGCAATCTCCATAAAATATAAGATTTGATGTTTTCTTCCGTGGGGCTGTGTCTAAATTGTGACTGCAGGAAGTCTAGGCTCTGTGGCTCTTTTGTAAACATGTGATGTCACAGGTCACATGGTCTATACATTGGAAAAAAAGGAAGCCAGGATCGATATTTCATTAAAAACTTTAACTTAAAGACTCATTCAACACCGAGTCTGTAAAAAATAAATAGTTTAAGTAAAATAATTCATGCTACAAGAGTTTTATTTTTACATATCTTAGGCCTTCATTCATCCTTTCCCAATCCATGTTTTCAATGACACATAAGTTCCTAAAAGTCAAATACTTTGAAATAAATTTCTAGCTTAGGCCACCACTCCGTCAAAATATGCCCTTTTCACCGTGTTCGTTCGACATAGCGCCCCGTATTAATCAAGCGGACGCCGGGTTGGATTTAACCGATCAAAGCGATGCAAATGTTACGACGAAACAGGAGTCCTATACGATTGAAACTGCTGTTTGTTTGAAATTAGAAATAAATATTCGCCGGGTTCTTAGTGAGCGTGAGCTTGCATGGGTATTTGGAATTAAGTTTTGTCTCGAGCCAATTTATTCCCAAAGGAGGGCAATTATTGCTTTGTGCAAACGAATAATTTATCGCACATGCTTGTATATTGCCCTCTATATAATTTTCCAGCATTTTTGTCCTCAGATCAGTGCTGTTAGATCATAAACTACGTTTTACATTGAAATAGTCAATTTAAATAGTCCATTAGTAGCAATTAATATACATTTTTTTCTAGCGCCAATGTCAAAATGCTCCCAGGCAAAGTAAAATTCGAGAAAATCACAAGTTACATCCCAATAAATAGGCATATAGTAAAATATTATACGTACAATAAAATGTAATCAGTTTAAAGGCATGGTGTACTTTTGGTAATTACTCCACACGTTATTAACCATGAAAACTTTAAAAGAGCACTGGAGAGCTGTTGATGTTATAAAGTATTGTTAGAAACATCCCCCTTAAAATTAATGTTGTTTTTAGAGAAAGAAGTCATTTTTCACCAACAACATTTGAATCTGAGAAAGGATTTCAGGCGTGAAAGCCTTTCTCAAAATACACAATCCTATGCAACAAGGGTGTTTTTTCTTTCCTTATTTTCTGTCCGCTTCAATGACCAGTTGAGCCAAAGTTTCCACAGGTTTGTTATATTATTATTCATTTGTTTGGATATACCAAGTGAGGAATACTGGTCTTTGACAATTACCAAAAGTATATTCCCTGTCTTTAATACGGTGTGTTATAAAAAGATATTAAGCTATTGTTGCTTTTTGTTCTACTGTTAAGCTTTTGATTCATGTCGCGCTTTATATAAATGCTGTTTTATTATTTCTATTAATATGAGTCTTGGGAGCTTATATTTTGAGTTATTCAATTGATAAGGTTATGTATAAGCATGCTTACTTGAGTTTGTTGTCAACGCAGAAAATAAATACATTTTAATAGTAAAAATGTCAAAACTCAAGACTAAATACTAAATACTCAGTGCTCGATACTCCAAATATATCCGAATTTAGTAACTTATTGATCAAATATACATTGGACGGAGGTAGTTTTAATGGAACATGTCAATTTTTATCGACTGGAGGGGATTGCTGTATTCAGTCTTTCGCGGGGCTTGAATCTATACACGGGGCTGTGTCCCGATTCGTAATCGCATAATACACAAGTCGTGCTGTTTAGGCGATCGAGGTAATTTCACCTCCTTGGGTTGGGAGAAGGGATAGTTCCGCACTATACGACATCGCCGGCTTTTTCAAATGAAGTCCACGCAGGGTCACAGCACTATTGATTTTACAGTATTAGGCCATTGTATAAAAAAACACTTTTTATATTTCCTTCGTCGTGTAAGTCGAACCAACAGCCACACACAATGGCATACAGCAGATGGGAATTTTTCTGGTTCGTGTCAATGAATTTTCACTCGATTTTTTCGATTAATTAAAAAAATCCAGAAAAAGCTGGTATATTTCATTATTTTATAACATATTCCACACATATTAAAAAAAAGTTAATAACTCAACTATAAGATGTACCGCCAGCACACAAATCGATGCTAACTGGACGGTTCCATTACATCATTGTAAACAATCTTCCTTTTACCACTTTCGTAAATTGCATCGGTGTTAATCATTAATTAAGACCACTCGGTGCATATTAAGGTTTGTTAGAGCAGCAGAACCATTGATAGAAATGCAAGGATGCCCATGCCATGTCATGAAGGACAAACAATTATGTTTGTATACATGAACTCTTATGATGGTGTATTAATTTATATATACTTATCGGTGTCGTTATTTAACTAACGTATCTATTGTGTAAAAACTATAAGGTATATTATGAAACCACCTAACATCCCCTTTTCCATGCTAAGTGAACACAAGATTATATGAAGTAGCTTTGGGTGCCATGCAAAGAAACGACTTTATTACGCGCATCATTAATGTAGAGTTTCAAACTGCGCAACATGACGCGTTTTCAAGATTAGAGAGCATGTTTGCGCATTCTCACCAGCCCACTTTGTTTTCACAATGATGTACGTGAGTTTTGACAGTGAAGATTACTTTGCGTGTCAGTCGCAGTGGTCCAAATGTTTACAAAGCTTGCCCTGTACCAATAGTCTAAAAACCCAGCTGCGCATTTCAAGCTCTCGACACGAAAGAAAACAATCCTAACATCCCACTGTGGCCCAGTGTCATTTATAAATCTTTTTCATTTTCATCTAAGCTGGACGAGAACAAATCTTGACAGAATCGGTTAGCAGAAAAAAGTGCCTTAAAACGATCCATAGCTAGTCCGCTTGTTTTTCTGCATGAAGAATTTTGTACTGCCTTAAGTTGAGTATTTTGTAAATTTCTTTTGAATTTATTTCAAGGGCATTTCCTTCATGAGATTTGGCTGCCCGTTGATATACTGCCAATTATTGGGGTTTATTGTAGTAGTCTCTATACCGTATTGAAGCCAACCAGTCAGTGAAAAATCCTCACACATTATTTGCTGTGGTGGGTGTGGCTTGTTACTACAAAAACGTTGAACTTACTTTCAGTTTAAAGTGCCGGAACTTTAATTTAAATTTATTTTAAATTTAAATTAAAAGAAAGAGTGGAACGGAAGAGAGCTGGAGGATGAAGTTATTGATGAATTTAAGAGATGGGATTGTGTAGACATAAAGTAGACAGCCCGAGTCCCGTGGAGCCAGACCTGGAGCCAGACCTGGGTCAAAATGACGCAGAATTCGAGTTAAAATCTCACTTTTTAACCACTTTCCGGGTCATCCTGACCCGGATAGGGGCCATGCCTCCTGGAACCCGGAATCCGGGTGAATTCTGATCCGGAACTCCTTGCGTGTGTACCATGGAGAAGTCATATACGTTATTCTTAATGTGTAGGACCTGCCCTATAAAAGGCAGAATACTAATGATGGTGGAGGTACCATGGTCAACTTTATTACAATCAATACTCCTGCATGCCTGCAGTATGTTATTGAGCGTCGGTGTCTGAGGCTGCAGGATCGCATCGTGAGAGTGATTCTATAAATACGTCTTATATAAGCCGTTCGAAACTGAAGATCTCACCTACTGGTAATTTGTAAGGTAATTAGAAATACGCATAGCCTAATATTGACGACTGGCGAGTGGGCATGCTAGTGAAATGCTGAGCTTTGTAAAATGAACATAAAATAAGTTCTAATTGGGGTGACCATGCTTTTCTTCAATGAAGAGATTACACCTATAAGCAAACATTGTTTTGATACCAGTAAACGTGTTGATTCCCTCGTAGTTCAAAATGGTCCTTAATTTGAAATGATTTACTTGGGTTTTTACATTCGTATGTAGGTATTTACCAAAGCTGTTTTCTCGCAACGTTGTCCAATGTCTGTTTTCCAATACCTAACAATTAACACACCCAATCCCAAGCAAGAATAATGTTGCTGTTTATAGTCAATCATGAAGAATTGGATTTCAACTCAAGATACCTGCCTTTTGGGCAGCCAACGTATTGTTGAACCACTTATAGATTTACATACTATACGGACTATAGTTTAAATGCCATTTATATTACGGCCCTGGCCCAGGCCTATAATATTCACTGTAAGGTGAGCTGAATATCCTAGCTCATTTGATGCTCCGGAGTTTAACATGAAATCAATAAAGTGTGCATTCACCTGATGTGCTCATGGTACCGGCATCACGATGGCAAGGTTACAGCTCATGTAGATTTCTCAACATTTCCACCTGCATAAACCAGCGCACGATGTTGTTATCAGACGAGAATATTACTCAGGCACGAGCTACACGCGGCGCGAAATGTTGCCCCCAAAACGCTGGACAAACGCAAATCATGTTTTGACTAAATGTAATTTCCAGTCAATCTAAAAAAAAAACGGCGTTCAGGTTTGAGACACGTTACCTCGTTGATGGTTCCCCTGATCCGTGAGGTACCCTAAAGGGAAATGCCAAATACAAAGGGGAAGTCACCGTGTGGAAGTCCTGCCGTCATAAAGTCAAGCGTGAACGTCTGCATATAAAACGTGGATAATGAATTGTGATACAGCTGTACGGGTATTCACGTGTAATGATAAATATATATATATATATTTCATTTAACAAAAGTACATTGTAAGCCTTATTTCATCTAATGCATAATAATGAATCAACCTGCTATAGAATTTGAGCTTACATGTGTTTCTGGTTCACATAGCAAGCACCCTTGGTGACTGGATTCCTCTAGACTTGACTCAAGTCCCAATCCCGTGATCGTCAGAAAACTATTGTTTTGCACTCTGCATTCCCCAACCTGCTTCCGCAATAGCTACATTTTATCGGTGAGAACCAGTGGTATTATATGTCTGTATACTGTGGCTGCATGCTGGCGCGTTACCCATGTGTGTTAGGGACCTCGCACGAGAAAAGGACTTGAATCAAGTCTAGGATTTCTCAGGCTTGCGAGTTACAGTCATAAAGTTCACACATTAGGCATTCTTGGTTATTACCTGAAATATAATTATACACATAATAGTTAATAACAGGTATGGCAGTCGACACCATTTGAACCTGATTATCTGTATGTTTGACTTGTCATTTTTATCTGAATGTTAAAAATAGATTGACAATCTTTCTTAAGAAAAAAGCAAAACACTAACAAACATGAATAGATGTTTTTAGTCGTATTTATTATGCAGTCCGAGACTACCCGGAAAGAGTCCAAAATGGGAATTTAACTCGGATTCTGCGTCATTTTGACCTAGTGACCCAGACATGGGTCAGGCCCCATTGGACCCAGATCTGGGTCAATTCTGACCCGGAAGGTTTTAGAGTGTAGATTATTATATTGAAAGCTCTGAACACTTTCCACTCTGTATGCTTTGCTATAGGAAGAAAGTGTTTGACTAAAAACGCCATCTGTACTGCGTTTGACTTTGTGGAATATAGCAATTTGGAGTTGATTTCAAGTTTTGCTTGAAGTAAATGCATTTGTAGGGAGCCTAAACCATTTTAGGGTCAGGCTGACCCGGAAAATAGGCTAAAAATGGAATTTTGACTAGGAATTTGCGTCAGCTTGATCCATTTCTGAGTCATTTTTACACAGATTCCGGGTCATTATTGTTGACCGAGAACTCTCCCTTAGCCCGAGTAAAAAAAAATCAAACAAAAGTTTGCTTTTGAGTTAAAAACTGAAAAGTTTTAATTCTCCGTGAGTCGGGCCCCGGTGGTCTGATATACAGACGGCTTCTGTGACCACAAAGGCCCAATTTCAAAGTGGACTTTGGTTGTTCTGGTTATGTTTCGAGGGAGAGATTTGTCATGGCTTTCGGGGTGACAGGAAACTGCACGGCATATCTCTTTTGTAATCTTGGAGATGTCCATTTTGATCAAAAGTATCGACCTCGGCCCCTCCCCCTTTCAGCTTAAGTTGTGCGGGTTTCTTTTGAGAAAAAATTCTGCGAGGGTCGAAATGTAAGCCGTTAACTATTTTTTTGCATTAAAGGTATTATACAGGATTGGTAGAGCTGACAAAACAGCCGCAAACAAAGTTCATGTTTTGTGTGATCAACCATAAACATGAAATAACAAACCTGTGAAAATTTGAGCTCAATTGGTCATCGAGGTCACGAGAAAATAGTGAAAAGAGACCTTATGTGTTTTCTGTTTTTCAAACATAGAGTTTATTATCGCGCGCGATAAAAACTATTGTTTTATTCATTTCTCAGAAACGATAGCATTTTAGGAAGAAATATTTTAAGGAACCCTTTCTACCATTACTTACTTTGCCGGTCAGCCAATCAGAACGAACCCCGTTTTAAAACAAAAACGCTTCTATCTACAGTTCCCAACTTCAGAAAGTTAAAAGATTACGTTTTGTTGTTACATAAGCATATAACCTTTCTAATTTCGTTCGCTAGTGGAAATTAATGTATAACCCCTACTTCCAAACACGGACAATGCATCTTTAATGTCTTGCACGTAGATTGGGTTGCATTTATGGATCCAATCGGGTCACGTGGGTTTTCTCCATTCCGGTTTTCCCCCTTCATCGTTTTTCCTTCATCATCCTGTCCTCACAGATGACTGTTGGTAATCGATTGGTTTTAAAGATAGAACTATTTAAAACAAAGAAATTAGTAACGGCGCAACCCTGTGCGACGTCTTAAATATCATGATGGGATCTTTTGTGTTCCATTTTTGTTCCTTGTCTAAGTTATTTTCTTGCAGATCTCTGGTTATGCTACCCGCACTTTTACAATGTTGATACTATCGTACGCTAACTTACACAACGCCATCTTATACTCTGTTTATAGTCTCGATCAAAGTTTCTTTCCTTCAAGGTTTGAAAATTCTTTCAAACTTATACCATGCAGCATGTTTATACTGTAATCTTGCATGTTGACCTTGGGCCAGCAGACACACCCTTTGTCAAGCTAAGCCTTGATGTCAGTGTCTGTCCGAATATGTCAGTATTGTAACGGCCATCGACTTTGTCTTAACTTAGGCTTATCCTGCCCCGTATATTCTTGCAGGTCGATCAAAACATACATGTACTTCTCTCCCATATCCATGGCTTTGTTCAAACCTTCAATCGGGTCAAGTCTCGGTGTCGACCAAACGTCACAGTCCTACTCATCGTCATTTGTCTAATGGCTCACCCGGTGTATTCTTCGTGTCGATCAAAACGGACTGTGCCCACTCCTCCCCGCGCGCATTTTTTTTTCTGCAGCACACGTCGGCTATGGAGTCAACAGTTAAGGGATAGGAAGAACAGCCTATCCTTAACTGTTGACTCCATAGCCGATGTGTGCTGCAGAAAAAAAATTGCTCACCGCGCAGCGAAGTAAACAATTTCCACTTCTCGTTGTCTCGTCGCGTTGCCTGTCTAACTTAATGTCTAAGCCCTTTAAATGCAAGAATTGCCCACCATGCCAACGTGACGTTGCAGCCACGAGCATCGTCCTTGGTGTGGCTGGCATTCACATACTTCTGTGCCCTTCCAACACCGCAGTCGTGCTGCTTCACTTGAGGTATCTACTAAATGCTTGGCTTAACCTGATTTGGATACAGTTGTAAAAGCTAATCAATGGATCTGAACTGGCTGATATTGGCAGAATGAAGACGATGTGATGGGCCTTCCTGCAGCATCTTGGCAAAGGAACAAAATGCAACTTTGTAGGCCTGTCCGCAAGCTATTTGTTTAAAGCTCAATATTGCAGTAGACATTCACAATCTATATAATTATAGCAGCCTACTTTTGTCGCATTACCTTGTTGCAGTTGCGATTATAAATGCCACTATAGCCACCGTGCAAAAAGTGGAGTCCGACTTTATCCAGTAACATCTATTAAATTATTGCGGTACCCGCTGCAAAAATATAGAATTCGAACTGCCTCTAGCTACCGGGCAATCTCGGTGGTCTAGTTGGTGAGATATCTCTGCTCTAGAGTGGCAAAGATCGTGACTTCGAATCCCGGCCGAGTAATATGCCTGTGGATTTTATTCACGGGACTCGGTGAAAGTACTGAGTATGCTTTACACACGATGTGTGGGTAAAACCAAATTTTGTTTTGGTTCGAATGGCGAAAAACCCCAGTATGGCTGAATTTGCCATTAAACAGCCTTGCCTGCAATTGGTGCATTAAAAATTGTATTATTATTATTATTCCAGATAAAACTTCTTCCAATTGTTATAAAATGTGTGCATCATAAAGCTTTACTTTTCCCTTCTTACAGGTGTGAAGCTGGACTAGTAGTTTTGAGCAGTTCCCTTATTTCCTAGACTCGTTCGGGTTTTCAATTCGAAAAAAATTCGCACTTCTATAAAGAAAGGGTTTTTATTCAAACTTCGCATTATTGCAACACCGTTGGAAGACAAATTCTATCTTAAAGTCCGACTTTGGGTTCGAACCAGTGTTAACAGACTGTGAAAGGCAGGGCAGCTAACCAAAAGTCAACCAGATGCGCTCGATTTCACACTTTGCTTAGCAAGTATGGTCGAATGCACAGCTTAAGATCAACTAGCTCTATGCGAAATCGGCCCGTGGTCTCTCATGTGGTGGGCTATAGACGATGTGACCTGTGACATCACATGTTTACAAAAGAGCCACAGAGCCTGGACTTCCGGCGAGCACATTTGTACACAGCTCAATGGAAGAATACAACAAATCTTATGTTTTATGGAGATCGCACTGTCTGATTTTCCTCAACTTTTGATATGAAGAAAAGGGGGGACATCTCAAAAGCTGTACAGCTGTTGCTTTTGTAAATTTAGAATTTATGTGAAAATTATGACACAAAATAAAAATTTTTCCCATTGAGCCTGTGTAGCATCTTGCCCGTCAGGAATAGCATTATAATGTACGAGGTCACCACTCTGACTCTTAATGTAACATGGTCTATAATGTACTTGATGATAACGTTACAACACATTCTAAATGATTTTTTTTTAAATTGAACAGCAACTATTTTTTCTCTTTTCAGTTTGAAGAATGGCACGTCCCAAGGGACCCCAGACCCACAAAGCCAAAGCAACGAGACCAGTATCTCCAGTCCGGGCGGCGTCAAGACGGGAATTAGTGAATCCCATCCGAGTCAAGATGAAGGGGAAGAGTCCGAAGGGTCTCTCAGAGGATACAAGTACAATGGCCCGCCGGTCGCCGAGTCGTCCAGGATCCTCTATATTCTTCTGCAGCCTTACGACAAGAGAATCAGACCCAACTTGGGGGGTAAGTGTTGACAACATTATTAGCTACTATACACGTAAAAACGTATGTTGAACCTGGGGTCGATTTCACAAAACTCTTCCTAACTTAGGCAATGCTAAGAGATAGGACTAGTCCTAAGTACTGGTCCTAACTTAGGACTAGTCCTGTCTCTTAGCATTGCCTAGGACTAGTCCTAAGTTAGGAAGAGTTTTGTGAAATTGACCCCAGGATGTTGAAAATCGTTCGTAAGCACACAAATTTAGTCATCAGACGGACGGACGGACGGACGAACGGACACGCAAAAAATGTTTGGCGACCTGGTGTCGATGACTTCTCTTTGTTCCTCGATTGTTTAGACTTAGCTTGGGGTTTTGTTTTGTGGCGTCCCCGTTGGTTTTGTACGAGAAAGCGAAGCGAGGACGTGTTTGCTTTGTCAAGTCCTAGGTTTCAACGGGTAGCCAACTCCAGCCCCCACCACCCCCACCCTCATACACACACTCCGTCGACCCCGTTAACCGAGGACTTGTGTCTCTGTTCTCCCATTGGTTCAGTACACGAAAGCAAAGTGAGGACATCCTCGCTCTGTCCCTTTTGGTAAAGTAAATGTCCTCGGTTTCAAGGGTGTAGACACGCTCCGAGGCAGCAGACAACGCCAACACAAATAAGGCCACTTAACAGCAGAGATATTATTTGTTCGTCTCGTGAGACAAAGGGCATCGTGTCCTCGAGAGTTGGAAATCTCTCCCACGATATCACGACACGTTTTACGCACCACTTGTGGTGTGTGAAGTCCGCTGGTATATAAACCGCGATTATTGCAACGCGTATGGATATATACCTTGGCAATGATTAGGTCTTGTTATGCATGAATGCATGAACGGATTCGGACAGCTTAATTGGATTTTGTGTTTGGAACGATTTTTTATTCAGTCTAATAAATTTGTGTTTTTGTTTAAAGGGCTCTGCGATCGGTATCGGTGTATCATTGTTGGGAGGGTCGACGACGGGATTAGTGTTTAAAAAAAATATATATAAATATATATACGTACCCAAAATGTCGTTAGTATGTTGGCTGTATGGATCATGTAGGCCTAGTTGTCTGAATTTTCTGAATGTTGCTGTCTGAATTGTCTGTTGTCTGAATGTTGCTGTGATTAAAAAGGAGCAACATATTTTTTATAATAAGGGACATGTTGGTGCCACGAGGTTTGGTACCAATGTTTTGTGAATGCTTGCAGGCAAGGGTTTGTGTTTAGTGTTCATCTTTTGAGATCAATAGGTGTGTTTTTAAGGATTGTTTTTAGCAATGGGACAACAAAGTGGATCACCAGCGTAGATCTGTAATGAACAGTGGCAGAAGAGTTCGACATTTCCGTACAACACCAGTGTGAGATCAGTTGTTATGAAACTAATATACCATATCAACCATGTCAAGGGCGGAGCCATAACTCCACCCCCCTTCCTTACGTATTTTTTCTTTTACTAAACGGAAAGTGGAGAGCGTGCTAGTGCGCATCGCAAAGCTTACAACGGCGTGGGTTCCGGGCCCGCTCAAGGGCCCCGGAAAGGTAGATGCGCTCTTGTGAAATCTGAACCTGTACGGGCAATTTTTTGAGCAGAGTCAATTTGAGCTTTTTGTATTTTTCACTTTACTTTTACTTTCTTAAAAAAAAATTACAAAAAATAGTGAGCTAAGGTCAGATAAGCACGCACCGCGAAGCTCAGCTCTCTCCTTTGCCCGCATAAGGGCCCCGGGAAAATGTTGAAGATTAAGATCATCTGACTTTGTGGCATTATCAGCCTTTCTAGGTTATCGTCTGAGAAAAAAAGGAGTTCTAAACGTACAATGTCTTTGTCTCCCTTCGTTTCGATCTAATCTTTGAAAAAAAAAGGAGCTCATTCGGAGAAAAATAAAGGGGTATGACGCCCGTTTCTCTTTAATCCGCCCTGATTGCTTGCACAATTCAAAAGCATTTTTGCAGCATGTTTTTACAACACTCAAGTTTAGGTTTTTTCTGTAGAAAGGCATAATCAATAATGTGTTCGCAATGCCTAATATTTTGAGGATGAGTCGATCAGTTACTGTAGCATTCATTTAAAATAAAAAAAATTGTTTTTTTTTAATGAATTATGAATTATTATGTTTTCTCTTTTCACCGTATTGGAAAATCTGAGGAGATCCTTTCTCCGCACCTCGGGTCCAAAAAGTGTTTTAACGTTACATACAAAGTGTGGAGCTCTTGATACACATAGTGTAGGGACTTGAAACACTATGTGGACTTATACACACGTCCACACAGTGTCTTTTACAGTGTTGAAGAATATGGTTTTCCTTAAGTGTACAGTACAAAGGAATGTCCACAGAGTGACTGCAACACAGAGCTCTGTATGTATGTGGGGGGTGTGGACATCCACCTCCTTTCGGATTCACGCCCTTGAAGCAGGCAAAGTTTTTCAAAGTTGCATCATTTTTATGATTTTTGTGTAATTTTTGATACTCCACCTTTTCAGAAAAAAAAGTCTTCAAATTCAAAAACATACACGTTTTTTATTATGATTTTATAAATTAAAACAATTACAGAACATTTCAGATGACTGAACTATAGTATTAATTTTGTTCACTGCGTAAGTGGAGGCAACCACTTTACACTGTATACACAAGGAGACGCTTCTCTAGCTGTATCTAACTGTCCCCATACAGGGAGATAATGAAAAAAAAAAAAAAAAACTGAAATGTGAGTGATTTTTCCTTATTGGAAAGATTGCCTGAAACTGGTTGCCTGTAAATTGCCTCGTGTGACCTGGCCTTTATACTTTATGTTTTTCCGAGTCTGTCTGTAGAATTTCAATCGCACACAATTACACTTCGCGGACTCACTGGAAAATCGCGTCCGAGGGGTCAATGGCTTCGAGTCCCCGGGTGAAACGCACCGCCACCGCACTATCAAAGGCCAAGCCGGTCGTCGTAGGACAACATCCAAATCATTAGACTTCTCACCACTAATCCGTTTGTATTTTTAATTTCGTCTTCAACACGAGGGACGATGTCGTACCGTTCCAGGACGCAAGATTCCCCGGCGTCGTAACGTTAAGGTCGCTCTTCCCGTTTCGGCCGGCAAGGGCGCGTCATAACCTAAATCCATCCAACTTTAACAGCCCCAGTGCAAATCACGCGTTTATAATTCTGTGGTGATCCTAGCCCGGGGAAACGTGTCCGCAGACTAGTCCCTCCAGCTAAGTATCCTCACCTTGTCAACTTGACAAGGCGAGTTAAACTTGAGTACAGTGCGATCAGCTCGAGCTTAGCTGTTGCATCGTTTAGTTACAGTGCTTCGGGTTTGGTTTGACACACGCATGCTAAGACACGAGACGTGGGTTTCTCGTGCGAATGGAAATTGCATTTTTAAAGTGGTTTGATACGCTGGGGTTGACAGTGCACTCTGTCACTGAACGTAAATGCTTTATTTGCCTATGGAGTTGAGCCGTTGCATTGTTAAGCTTGATACATGTATTTGGGGAATGCTGGTGAAGGCCTGTCAATTTGTTGATCTCTGAACAAAATGAGTGGTTCTTCCTACTATTGTTGTTGTTGTTGTTGTTGTTTTTTCATCGTTCGTAATGATGCTGTTTTGTTTCATGCTATACTTCTTGTATTGTGATCCAAAGTATTGAACGACAAATGCCAAATTAACTGAGGAACTGCCCGAAGTATGCCTAAATATAGCTTTAAGGTTCACGAAATGATTTGCCTTCTAAGTCATGTCAAAAGAAAATGTTCACAACAGGAGTGTCAAAAACCTTCAATTGCAATTAATTTGACCTATACTGCAGATGTTTTATAAACCCGTCTCTTGCCACACTGCAACAATGTGCGTATTGCCGACGAAACAGGCATCTTTAAACACTTCCAGTCGTATTAATACCACGGTCACACGAGGCAATTTAAAGGCAACCAGAGCCAGATAATCTCCAACAAGAAAATTCATCCAGTTTTTCTCGTTATTTTCTTGGGGATAGTGTAGAAGATTGCCTCTCAGTGTTACCAGAGGGTTCCCTTTGTGTACAGTGCAGATGGTCGCCTCCGAGTTGCCTGAGAAAAAGTTGCCCTGTGCCACAAGGCCTTTTTACATCGTGGAAATAATAATCTCTGTCTAATTAGTTTTTTTCTGGTTTCGATATGAGCTAGTGGTGAAACACTCCTTGTCAACACGCCATGCTAACAAGTGCAAAGCTTATCTTCATCACATCACAAATATAACTGAATCATCAATTTTCACGTCAATGTATCTGCTTTTGCTTACAGCCAACCTGGCATCTTTAACTGATAACTACTTGTTTTGTGTCTTTTTAAAACTAATTTAATGATACGGTTATTTTTGGGTTTTAGGGAAGCACGCATCAACATTGTACAGACTACTAAAACGTGATAAACGCACTTGCTTGAATGTTTTCACTTCTCTAAATTAATGACCGTTTTGACTGCATGCTTAGAATCTTCCAACGAGACGGTTCGTACGGTTGATTTTTAAAAGAGTTTATCAATTCACATCCTTTAGTAAAAAAAACAACACGAACAAACAAACAAACAAACAAACAAAAAAACACACACACACACATTCCTATTTTTGCATCCCTGTGGAGACATCTTTTGTTCTTTCCTTTGTCCCTGTAGTTAAGAACCTCCCATAGACTTCATACACAAAATTCCTTGTGGAGCAACCCAGTCTTTAGAATTTCCCTATGGAGACCCTTTGTTATCCCTTTTCTGTGTTGTTCTCGGTCTCCATAAGGTAGTGAAAATGAAATCACTATACTAACAACCAGCGAATGTAGGTTTCCTCAATTAATTCAGCTTCATTGACACTCATTGAAAGTCACGAATGTTTTCTTAATTCATTCGAACTAGTGTTTCTTTTTAACAATTACATTCAACTCCGTTTTCCTGCAAAAAAAAAATGATTTCGTTTCTCTCATTCAGATTCGTTTTTACTCTGTTATTCATTATAATCAATTTAGCGTATAGATATCCCAGACCACATTTTCACTATCCTATACAGTTGAATTTGTGCTACTATTTAAAATCGATGAGATTGAATGGTTGGCTTGCCTCTTGCTGTTAGCTTTTGCAAACAATTAATGATCTTAAATTTAATGGTTAGCTAGCCTCTTGCTGTTGGCTTTTGCAAATAACTAATGATCTTATTTGACCTAATGAATTTGAATGGTCGTAATTGATCAGTGATTGATAAGGTGATAACATTGAGTTGCTCATTTTTGGCTGTTGAATGCTGATGAAAAAGAGCATTCATAATTTAAACGAAATTGAATGAGCTGGGTATTTTATTTTAATTAATGTTCTTGAAGTTGCCCGGAAAAAATTATAATATTACAGCAAGTTACCTTCTCGGAAACGGTTTTTAGGAGAAATCACCGAACAACGGTTTATGACGGGAGTTCTGTGCAATTTCTTTTAATCAAGGCAACCTGATCACCTGTGGGTACACGAAAGGAAACATATTGACACATTCGAAGGGATTCAACGTAGGGCTAGCAGGAGGATTTTGCGTCAAATATAGACGGAACAATCCTACCTGGACAGACCTTGGGAATGGGTTTTGAACTAAAGGTAGACTAAAAGGTTTTAACTTATCATTTATTGCTAAACAGATCGTATCGTTTTTAACACTTCTTACTTTCGTTGTACTTTTCTGAGCAATTTTAAGATTACCAGCAGGCATTCCGATGTTCTCACTTTCCATCATGGTAAACCTAGAACACATTCTGTTCAATGTTCTGCGGCTACTATACGTTTCCCCAAAGCGTTTTCCGAACTTAGTGTTGAAACCAGAAACGCATTGGTTCTTGATTCATTTCAGATGTTTCGTTCCATCTTGAGAGATGATATAGGGAGTTTATTTGGTTTGGGCTGTTTATTAGTTTAGGTTATTCGTCTTTAGTGTTGTGTTTCATTCGGGCTTCGATTTGTCACTATTTTGTTTACTTTTTAAAATGATTTATTGTATAATAATTTTCTCAATATGTTTTTCTTATTATTATTATTTTAGTTCGTCTGGTCAGTTTTTCTACTTTTGTTTGACTTTTTGGGTGTTTAAGTATCGTTTCTTCTGCGAAAATTCTTTTATGTGATAGTTTTTACTTTCTTTTACTTGCCATTTTGCTCTAATTTGTACTAAACTGTATACATATATATCTGTATATATATGTATATATATTATGTATTTATATCATATTGTAGGGTAGATGGCCTTAGCTTTCGATCCAAACCGGACCTTCGTCAAAGGCATAAAATAAGCGCAAGCGAAGACATATCCATTTATAGCAAAAAAGAGAGGCAAAGAACAATGGGATGGTATCCAGAAAAAGGAGGGAAAATTTTAGCCAATCAAAGTTATTGGTTTACGAACAGTGGGGTGGCTAAGAACCAATTAGAGTTATGTAGTGGGGACAAAAGGATGGTCAGTAAAAAGGGTGGATTACTGGACCAAGCGGGAAACATGAAAGGACATTATGTATTTATATTTTATAAAAATTGTTTTAAATGAGCAAGGTCTAAGAGGGCACATCTTTTTGGATGACAGTTTTCTGTTATTTTTACTTTGGCCATTCCCTGGGCGGCCTCTGCTTGTATTTGTCAAAAGAATTTTAAGAAAAATGGTTTCTCAGCAGTTTTCTCAAAGAGCAGTAGTATCAAACATAACTTTTTTTCGACCACTTCCCATGATAAACGTGCTCTTAAATATATACATATATACAAATTGATTAATAAAAAACCTCGTTGCACTCGTTCCCCGTTGTCAACACAATGACGTGGAAGGCTGCAAAACATTTGTTGTTGATCAACCATTTGGACTATTTTGCACAGATCCGTAAATGCATTGATGTACACTGTGTACTTGTGGCAGCCTTGTGTTGCAATCCTTCGCTCCAGCAAAGCAAATCCGCCGCGTCTAACTTCGGAAAAAACAAAAAAACAAAACAACGGCATACTTTTGTTTTCTCCTCGGGCATTTACGGTCCAACCGTCGCTTAAAACTATTCCGCTCCTTCGAAATTCTATACGAATCCAATTAAATAATTTGTAGCGTTTCCAGTGTCTTGGAGTTCTTATAAGTGAATAGAGTCGGGTACTCTGGCGATGCTGTGAGCATAAATATGCCCGCGGGATATGATGGTAGCGTTCCGTTACAAATGCTCCCAGGCCCTGAACTCGCACATGGATGTAGCTCTTTACAATCTCAACCCAAATCTAGTATTGTATTTCCGTTTAATTCCGCCCCCCAAATGAGTACCGTTTTTTTGTCGTAGATGAGTTTGGGTGAAATGTAATCCCCCAATAAGGCGAAACGTCAATTTACATATTAGGAATAAGCTTGATCTTTGCTTTTACATTCCAATTAAACTGTCGTATTGGGTTTCCGTTTGATTCGCTCAAAATTGGACATTGATTTGAAACGCGTGAGGGTTTTTTTATCTGTCAAAGTTGGCGTACCTTTTGTTGTGTCACTGTGGTTTGTAAGGCAATGCTTGTTTTAGTGTGGCGTGCATGCCGTTTTATTTCAGAAAAGGAGATAATTTGGATACAGGCTAGTTGGTATACTTTACAGTCAGAGTATATGTCTGACAATTTTTGAATTTAATTGTTGCCAGTGAAATACCATTTATTATAAAGAAACATTATGTGTTTATCACATGTATTTTGCTGTCCCGGATTAAGTCACTCGAATAAAAGCCGAGAAAACGAAAAATATCAAAGGCTAATGTTCCCCCGTTATTTAATTTTGTTCAAAAATTTTAGCAATTTTGTTCAAAACAGCCGCCCATTAAAAAACCCGATGTTTGGGAAGAGTGAAAACCCCCCTTGGCGGGGGTTGTCACTATTTTCTCGTCACTCGAATGACCGATTGAGCGTAAACTTTCACGGGCCTAAAGTGCTGATGCTGATCTTTGACAATTACCAATGTTGTCCATGTTCTTTAAGGTCACGTTTAAATATTTAATTGGTGATTCATATTTTATCATCACGGTGAGCCGACTTCAAATCAATTACCCATGAAGGGCACGACATAGTATATAAACCCAGATCTGTCTCCACTATATGCCCTGCTGCATGACAAGATTGAGTAGTCACTAGGGATGGCCACCACGCCGCACTAGAGTGACGTCATGAGCTAGTCCAACGACACGTGAGGGAGGGGGGGGTAGGACCCGACCCTGACCGCACCCACTCTGTGACATTGAAAGAAACCAGGCGAAGTTTAAACTTTAATCCAAAGCAAACCCCGGACGAATCGCAAAATCCCGCAGTCCCGTTTATGAGTTCATACCAGAGCTCGGAAAACGTTTTCCGTAATTGCTTCCCCCCCAGGAAATAAATGTCCGCTTTTCTAAGAGCTAGAAACTCCTTCCTTCACACCGCCAGCAAATGTCCCACGGCTGAGAATTATCACAGCTTAATGCCCCCACCCCATGAAATCTATAGGTTTTTATGACCGGATTTCTTGAGAAGGTTCTTCGATAATTAAACCGGCTGCACTATCAAGAAGTTCTTCTGTGATTGCAGGTGTTATTCTCACTGGCCAAGATTAAATAGCAATCATCCCGAAATAGCTGAGTTTCTAGTTACCATTCGTGTCTAATATCACGTAGCTTCGTGCACCTTTCGACGGACAAGATCAATGTCAATCCGGCCTATCAAGTATAAGAAACCTCATTTGTGTTGTCTGCGCCCTCTTCCTTTTGAATCGGTCAAGTTTTTCACCCCCAATTTCTTGTAAGGAAACCTTCATTCATTTCATGAGTAAGTTAGGTACTATTGTTACTTTAGACTGTATGACATTGTCAATCTTTCTCTCGCTTTCTCTATGTTGTTTACCTTGCTTTGTGCCGTGTCTCCGCTGTGGGTTCCCGCGGGGACGACTTCCCAGTAGTGTCGTACGGCGTGATAACCCCTGGAACAATAAAGTGACGTTCTCCTCACCAATATTGTCCATATAACTTGTCAGACCTGTGTTTGTTCGATTGGCGGATGTGATCTCTGGAGCCCGAGTCGGGAGATTAATGCTTAACATTGCCGCGAATGTCTTGCCGAAGCTCCATTTTTTTCTTCCCAATCGTAATAAAAAAGACAAACCCAGATAGTATTTTTGGATTATTTCTGTTCGATTGACATTTGATTAAATCCGTAACTACTGACCGTCTGGCTTGTTTGAGGTTGGGCAAACATTCATTTCGTAGTGCGTAAATAGAGCGTTATTTTTGTATTTCAAAATTTGTTGGCAAGTCCCAGGTGGTGCAACCTTCATTCGGACAGTCACGGGTTGAGACAGGCGAACTTCTTTTGATGGGGGTCTTGGGTTTCAATTTCATTAACTTGGAGAATTGCAACTCGCCGTAAATGGACATCGTAATATTCAGAGTGCCTTAATATTGTTTGTAGGATGGTGGGACGCAGTATTATAATCTGCCACAGTAGACGTCAAACAACAGGGTTCGTTTTTGCCTAGTCCCAAATAGCATAATAATGACTGCAGGTAACTGGTTGTGTGCAAAAGTAACTAATGTTGTTCGAATGTGCCATTTTTTTTTAAACAAACCCAATCAAGCCGTATTTTATATTGATTAAAGACGGGCTCCAAGGTCACATTCAGTTTTGTAATCCACTCATTTTCCAACAGATACAACCCTTATGAAAATGGGATAAACAAAAAAATGGTGTAAAATGCCACTATGTTTGATACCCTTCAAGATAATTTTTTGTTCCACATCCAAAAACGTTCGATGACGTCACATTTCAAATATACGATTTCACATTTTGGTTAAGTTCGTTCTTGAATTCTGATCATATTCAAGTAAAACGGCATCGAATTTGAGCGTATGACTGGCGCGGAAAAATTCCTCTTTGGGATTGTGCAGACTCATTTGTTCTCTGCTGTCCGGTGACGTAACGTTTCACATTTCGTTCTGAAAGAGCATCGAATCAAATTATATATTACACCATTTTAACGTGAGGTATAGAGACTTGGAACCTTTTCCCCACTTTTAGCTCTAATGGGACTTTTTTTCTACAGAAAAATGAATTTGACCTTGGAGCACCTCTTTAACATCAATTTGGCGTTCTCGAAGTTTGCTCCAAGTTTTCGAGTATCGACTGGAAAGAGAACTTCAGATAAACTATAAAACTTAAAGCTGAAACTAAAACAAGTTCGTGAGTTGCTAATAACCGTTTTGTTGTTGTTGTTTTTTTTTTTTTCATGAGCGCGTTTTAAAGGAACATTACAGAATCGGTTTTTGCTAACAAAACAGTTGCTGGCAGTGTAAGCACTTTATGTAATCCACCATATACATAAACTGACAAACTTGTAGAAGTTTGAGATCGATCGGCCATCTGGGTCACGAGAAAATAGTGAAAAACCGATTACACATTTGCATGAAATCATATAGATTCAACAAAATGAATAAAACGCTCACTGGGCAATCAACTCCAATCGGAAAATTAGTTTATTCATTTCTCATCAAATATGGCATTTCAGACAGAAATATTTCAAGGGATGTTTTCTTCTACCATCATCATTAGACCGTGTAAGTTATATGTAAATCTGTGATCAAAAAGTAAATTTTACAAGTTGTTTTCTTACCAATTCTGTAATGTTCCTTTAAGTAATTGATGTAGAGCAAGGGTACGGTATTAAAAAGTCGTTTATGCCTATATGCACAGTGGATTCGAATACACTACAAGTCCATTAAAACAATAATAGATGACCCAACGTGATTGACAGTAATTGTGTTTGTAGACCAATGTATCTACAGCTGTACGTGCTTCGACAAAGGCCATTTGCTTTTGGGAAGCTCCCTGCTCCCCAAACATTACTGGAAAGACCGCGTGGTTTAAACAAACAAACGTCTGCGTTCGTTTTTCCCCGCTCACATGCTTCGGAGAGATCTTGCCCTGTGAGACGTTGTGTCTTATTGGCTGGTTTGCAGTCTGAGACGTTGTGTCTTATTGGCTGGTTTGAAGTCTGCGCATTAGGCGGATATTCATGTTCGCCTCAATTTAAGGCCGTGTCGAGTCCGAAGTAATGGCCTCTCGGTAGTGGCTATGGCTGGATTGCAAAAAGCCGTTGCAGCCAATGGCCATTAGCCCTAGCCGAAGTCTCTCGACTTGGACACGGCATTAGTTTTAGGAAAAAATGTTTCACATCACTTAACCAGGGTAAACTTAGGTACACATAAGGTTGGTGTTTTGTACAACATACAACATTGCATTCCAATTTAGTGTAAATCACTTGTCTCTCGTGGGTCCCAGTTTAAGCTGGTGCTCTTTAACGAAACATCTTTATTCACATTAAAGACACTGGACACTTTTGGTAATTGTCAAAGACCAGTCTTCTCACTTGGTGTATCTCAACATATGGATAAAATAACAAACCTGTAAAAACTTGAGCTCAATTGGTCGTCGAAGTTGCGAGATAACTATGAAAGAAAAAACACCCTTGTCACACGAAGTTGTGTGCTTTCAGATGGTTGATCTCGAGACCTCAAGTTCTAATTCTGAGGTCTCGAAATCAAATTCGTGGAAAATTACTTCTTTCTCGAAAACTATGTCACTTCAGAGGGAGCCGTTTCTCAGAATGTTTTATACTGTCAACCTCTCCCCATTACTCGTTACCAAGTAAGGTTTGATGCTAATAATTATTTTGGGTAATTACCAATAGTGTCCAGTGCCTTTAAAGATCTGATACCTGTTTCTTTTATTGGAGAGAAAAATCCCTTCCACCCCTCCAGTTTAATTGCCAAACCAAAAAAATCAATTTAAGAGAATTTCATCAAAATAGGCGAGTCAAGTTTTCAAGAGAAAACAGAAAATAATCTCGATGTTTTTACATGGGTTTAGTGCAAGTAATTCATCTGTACTTTTCATTGGACATTTGGCACCGGTGTCTAAGTATAATATGTCAGTGATTAACAATTGATTCCAAGTTTGTTCGCCTATTTACAGTATGTACGAAACCGTTATAGCCAACTCAGTCGCTGGAGTTTCGCTGAGTTAGTTTAGTTTCTGCATTTCGAGGGTTTGTGCTCGCGATCGCATTCCCTGCATGGTCGTTTTCACCGCTGTTCACCGCGGTCGTTATTTACATGTTATTTTCCGTCGCGTTGTGAACGAAAAATCGCCAATAGGAGTAAAGTGTTCTAGGAAACCTTCCTTGTCTGAGTTGTGACGGGTTCACTTGGCTCGCAAAGAGACAATGAAGCAACATGCAGACTGCATTCCCCAGCAAACATAAGTCAACCTGTGCGCTCGACACACCACTCAAACAATCCGACAGTAAATAAATACCACCGAGCATCCATCACAAAAATGTCAAATAGACATTTAGCGCGTATTTACAAAACCCACTTGGCGGAATTAAAGACCGTCGCTCGTCTGAAATGGGCTCCAGCTCGGCAAAGTTTGGATCGTCCAAACACGAACGGAGTGCAGCTCGAGTCCCAATATTAGGACGCTCCTTTGAAGCGATGTGTTGTGCCAGAAAGAAAGATGTTTACACATTTCAACGATGGGGGATATGTTGACCTTCCATCACAGAAGTACGCCGGGCACAATCCATGATGGGGGCGTTTATCCAAGACTGACGAAATCTTTTAATTGTAGTTGGATAGTTTGTGAAATCTGGGTACACGGGCCAGGTATATGTCATCTAACATATTTTGTTGGTCGTTTTTCCAGAGTTGACCTGGGTGGTGTTTCTTTATGTATCGATGTGATTCAACCCGTGATCAGGAATTTCTTAACAGAAAAATTCTCATTATTTGGGCTGTTCTACGATGGCTCCAGGGGGACGCAAAAGACTTTCCTATATTGAGGTAAATATTCATGGAATATTTCGCGTCTTTCCTCCCGTAAGTCGCAAAGTTTGAGAGTGGCAAAGTTTGACGTCAATGTTCAAATCTGCCTTAATGTTTCCTTGTAGACGCGAAACTTGACGTCGAAATGTATTTCCTTTGATAGTTGAGAGATACTGAAGCAATAATTTGTCAAGATTAATGCACAGACACTGCCTTTTCCGGGATACAACGGGCTCTTCAGTATGAACTGAATAACCTATAGCGCCCTTTGATACTATAACTATAGTATAAGGTTGGAGTATAGTTAAAGAGCACCATGACGTTCTCGGACTGGTGGTTTTGAGGGTTAAGGAGCGATTTGTTGGATTGAGGTGTTGGTGGTGGGTGTGATGGGTACTTTTACTTTACTTGACGATTGAAGAGATCCTCTGTATTGATTTTGAAGAATTTTCGTAATAAATGAAAAACCTGCAACGATTGCTGCCCTTTTAAAACTTAGCCTTGGTTATAGGTTAGGTTAGACCTCAATTTGCACTGGCAGCACCTTCTTCCCCTGTTCCTGACGGGCAACCTGAATCTGAAGCAAGCTTCAGGCTTCAACATAACGTCTATCAAGCTAGAGCTCGTCATCTTGCGCTGGCAGTTCCCTCTACGCCTGTTCCTGATGGATAACCGGAATCTGAAGCAAGCTTCAGGCTTCAAGTTTACTGAGCTTATCATCTCGCACTGGAAGCAACTTCTTCGCCTGTTCCAGATGGACAACCTGAATCTGAAACAAGCTTCTAGATTCATCTCGACATGAATCTAGAACTATGGCAAGAATTGTTCAGCTCTAACCTGTCAAGCTCTAACCTGTTGCACAACCTGTCAACAATAGCGCATGATCTCCCCCTTCTCTCTGCGGGAGCGTTATCAATATAGGTACTAATTAAGAAACCATCATCTGATGTGCTGACATTTAGTGGTCGACTTGTCTCCTTCACCGAATCAAAGTAGTCGCTGGGAAAGAAAACCTAACTTCCTTTCCTAATAAGGAGTGGATGAGTTGGCGTTGCACACTAAACCACTGCGTTCGGTGTGAAATGTCGATTCTGGTGCACGGCAAAGTTTTACCATCCACAACTAAAACGCAACTGTATTCATCACGCCACGATTCTCTCCTCGCACTCTGTACCACAAACACTCCTCAACCAAAATTAAATAACAAGTTCCTCAGGATATGCAGGTGTCACCACAAGCTGGTGCCTAATTCCCAACTCTTTCACTACTTCCGAGGGACTCTGAATATGTCACGTTTCCCTTTTGTATTGGCAGTAACCGATGGCACACTACAACAAAGGGTGCAGACTGGTACACTCTTTTCAGCCTCGGTTTGGGTATAATGAGGAGACTCAAGACGGATTCAATATTTTGGAGATGCATTGATTCGCAACCTTTGGATTCTATCAGTTCATCCGAGACACGTGCCCAACAGACCGTGCAAGTCTCGCGCGTATTCGAACACTTTCGGGACCACTTTGGTCCCACGTAAATAGACGGATTGCAATAATAATACGCGTCGTTGACCGCCATCTTTGATGTAAAACGATGGAAAAGTGCACGCGTGAACGTGCTGCGCACGACTCTCGGCCAATGATAGCTCTCACGCGTGCACAATTCATCAAAGATGGTGGTCAATGACGCATATTGCAATCATAGAGTTATATTTTGCAATCCATCTATTGCTTTAACACGTGAGGGAAACACACTCGTGCCCTTTAACGGGTCCAAAATGTTCGAATACGCGCAAGACCTGCACAGTCTACTCCCGTACAGCCTCGTTATGGCAGTGCACCGTATCGATACCTTTAGTGTGTACGATCGAGCAATGGTGAAGAAAGAACAAATGGCGCGGCGCGATCGTACACAACTGGGAACGCGGTTGACTCCCACATGCTGTTTAAAGCAGGCATTATAGATGAATTGCAATACGCGTCATTGGCCCCATCTTTGATGAATATTGTGCACGCGTGAAGAGCTATCATTGGCTGAGAGTCGTGCGTAGCGCGTACACGCGTGCACTTTTCCATCGTTTTACATCAAAGATGGCGGTCAATGACGCGTATTGCAATCAATCTATTGCTTGACAGAAGGTTGTGCAATAATTAATACATTTAGCATTTCTGCCGGTAACCAATGGGAGATTTACTCTGTGCGCAACAAATATTTGTGTGCTTTAAAAGCGGATGTATGTAAATTAGGTACTGATAAAACTGATTTGAGCACAGTGGAGCAGTAGCTATGAGTACATTGACTTCAAGTTATGACGCAGAGGTCATTGCGTTGTTATGTTTCTTTCATTTTAGTTTACCATAGGCAATCTCAATGGTTTAATGGCCGATTCACTTCCTGCAAAAAAAAAACACGTTTCCCCTCTCTCTCTTTTTATCCTTGCAGCATAAAGTCTTTGGAAATGAATACATTTATCAGCCCTCACTTTAACCATGGAGGGTTGAACAATAGTTTCAATGTGAAACCTTGATTCAGTAATTGTGGACGGGAAATAAGCTGGTTGCCCCATCCCTCTATCGATTACTTGCAACCGAACTGGACGAAAGAGGAAAATGTCCATATCGATTGTCAGCCGCTGCTGGCGCTGTTGGCTGATTTCCGTAGTGTGTTGATGACCGTTTTAAAATGCAACCTTCCGTTCAATGACTTCAATGATTTCAATGTGACCGCCATTCATCCTCTCCCCCCCCCCCTCGCGGCCATATTGGTTATCTACAGACATCGTTTTTTACAAACCGCAGATCTTTCATCAAACTTCATTTTGTAGTTTTTGCAGGCGCGTCATAATGAAAAATTACTGTCAAGTTTTCTTCCCCCTCGAGAATAGTGTTTGTGGGAGGGAGAGGATTTCTTACATGTGATTGCGATGGAATAACTTATCAATCCTCAGTTCAGACTTAAGGTAAAACCAATCACAGATAATATGAATAATTTATCCTCGTGGGATTTTTTTTTCCTCGCGTGAAAGAAGCAGGAATTTTTTTTCTTATTCTGATTTTCTGACGACATAATCACTCGTGCCTAAAATCAAGGGTCAATTTTCTTCTGAAAACTTATACTTTGGAATTAATCATTTTCGATGGAACTGTATGATGCGTATGACAATTTCTGAATATTCTCATTCAATGTGTCGTTTTCAAGAAACTTAATCCTGTCATAATCAAATAATTCTCAGATAAAAACCAATGAAAGTATAAGGCCTATGGTAAACGCATAGTTCATGTTACACTATACCAAACTACGAGAATGCCATCCCTTGCGCTGAACTGTTTTTAGCAAACACCACCAGCAGCTTTCGTATTCTCACACAGGAATATGAGCAAACACTTTGATCAACAAGGGACGGCACCTCGCAGTGAAATCCTTCACCAAATCCGCTCCAAGCATACCGCAATTTCCCCCCACCCTTCATCAACTAGACATCACGTTTCAAATTGTTGATTCGTTTTTCAAAAGATCCCTCTAATTCCTCGGTGAGAGTTCAATCCCCGTGCCCCGGACCGTCTCTTTTCCCTCCTTCTTGTATTTAATTTCCAGCGCGTTTTATAGAGAGACGAACCCTCCGGTGATCACGGTCTGTAAGTCACTCACAAATCGTGCTGTGACGACAAGTCACGGGCTTTTGATTTCTTCAAGGAGGAAGTGCAAATATCACGAGAGAATCCCATATATATATATATTCATCAAATCTACTTTTGGAGAGAAGGACTTAAAACATACAAGGGTGGCCGTGCGACGGCTCTGCGCTTTGCGAAAAGTTCAGCGATCCACTGGTGCCCTTTTTTATGAAGTTGTTTGCGGGAGATGTCCCGATAATAAGCGATAACTGACCGACGAGCTTTATGCCGGTAGCTGCCGTTAATTTCAAACGCTAATGCTCCTGAGAAAAGAAGATTTGTGCGCTACTTTTCAGGGCAAAAACAAAATCACATCCCGTGCTGTTCTTGAAGAGCTCAGTGATGCGCTCTTCCTGCCAATAAGGGACTAGAGGGAGTGGGGGAGGGGGAGACAATGACCTTTTATTTCCGCTGAATTTTTTTTTTTTATACCTGAGGGTTCAGAGAAATGGGTCAAATAAAACGATTCATTAATTCTAGTTACTCTCTTTAAATGTTGGCGATGTCAAATTGAGCACAGATTGTGTGCTAGTGGTACCTTCATCACACGTTCTTGCTTCTTGTGTTTGAATCCCAACTGAGGTTTCTTTAAGTTGTGGTTTTCTATTTGAATCTTGACTGAGGTCCTTTTTTCACGTTGGGGTTTCGTATGTGAATCCTGATAACTGAGGTAAGGGTTTGCTATTGGAATCTTGATTGAGGTCCTTTTTTCACTTTAGGTTTTCTATTTGAATCCTAAATGAGGTCTTTTTTCATTTTGGGTTTTCTGTTTGAATCCTGACGACTGAGGTATTTTTGTTCAATGTGGCTTTCCTATGTATCCTGGCTGTATGAGGTATTTTTTTAATAAATAGTTTGCTATTTGAATCCTGACTGAGGTTATTTTTCACTTTGGGCTGCGAATTTTAATACTGACTGAGGTAGTTTTGCTTTGTGGTTCCTATTTGCATACTGACTGCGATCTATTTCACTTTGTGGTTCTTATTTGAATCCTGACTGAGATTTGTTATTCTCACTCGGTGGTTCCAACTCGAATCCTAACTGAAGCCTGTTTTTTCTGTTCATTTTAGGTTTCCTATTTGAATCCTTACTATGATCTTTATTAGAACCCTGAACACCTTTGGTAATTGTCAAAGACCAGTCTTCTCACTTGGTGTATTTCAACATATGCACAAAATAACAAACCTGTGAAAATTTGAACTCAATTGGTCGTCGAAGTTGCGAGATAATAACGGAAGAAAAAACACCCTTGTCACACGAAGTTGTGTGCTTTCAGATGCTTGATTTCGAGACCTCACGCGTGAGGTCTCAAAATCAATTCAAATATTTTACTGAGAAATTACTTCTTTCTCAAAAACTACGTTACTTCAGAGGGAGCCGTTTCTCACAATGTTTTATACTATCAACAGCTCTCCATTGCTCGTTACCAAGTAAGTTTTTTATGCTAACAATTATTTTGAGTAATTACCAATAGTGTCCAGTGCCTTTAACTCTGGGTTTCCAATTTAAATCCTGACTGATTTTGTTCGTTTTTACTGTGGATTTCCTACTGGAATCCAGACTGATGTCTTTTTCACTTCGGGTTCCTATTTTTCCAACTGAACTTCTGTACCATATTCGAGACACTGTTTGTTGTTATTTATTAAATAAATTAAAGAAATGTTCTTTAAACTCACTCAACTTAGATACTCACCCCGTATCCCTCAATCACAGCCAAGCTAATTTATTAGCCTCCTCATTTCGGGATAAAATTGTGTTTCGCTGAGCCATGACCGTTAGTCTTCAAGGTCCTAGAACCCTAACTCAAATCTGATTGCCAAATACCACAGCTTGTTTGATCGTAAATAATTCGTTCTATAGGATCCGAAACTTAATAAGCACGACCTTGTGTATCATTCCGGTTCGAAATGCCGGTAATTTTCAGGAGATGTGATTCATGATGTAATTAATGTTGAAGTTATGGTCTAACTCTGCCGCAGTGAAAAAAAAAAAAACATGTCAGCCATCGGACTGCGGTCCTCGTGTCAGATTCTGCTGAATTTGCAGATATTAGTGAAGATCAAGTGAAGTGTATATCCTATTCGTAAGTGTGACTTCATTCCACAGTAGGCCACGCTCAATACACACAAGCTGTCGCCAATCAACGATACTGCTAAAAGCCCATGTATTTATTGTTGTATTTAGCTGGTTTTGCTGCAAGGATATTTGTTTTTGGCCTTTGCCTATCGATACTTGCAAAGACGCAGCAATCCTCTCAGAATAATTGCCAGTTTCTGTCAAAAAGATGCCGTTGAACCACAACAATGACTGATTGTGTGAGATTTAATACACACAAAGGTATACCACCGGCATTGGAGCCGAATGTAGCGAAACCTTGGGACGAATGACACGTTTACTTATCATAATCAAACAATGCTGCCCTAGTTAACCGCAGGTGTGCGGTATATTACAACTGTTTTTCATTCACCGTTGAGGTAAAACACTAGTATATGCACCATGCTGGCGAATCTGCCGCTTCTATAGCTATTGCTCTTCTGCATTAATGTTGCTAAACTGTTTTAAAAAGTAATGTTTCTCGGTACCAAAAGTGTAGTGTCGTCGTGACTACTGTTACCAATCGTTCACTTATTTTCCTTGCGTCAAGATGAGGTACAGCGTTGGTAATGTTGTCCAGACTGTTCTTGAGTCACGGTGAGGTACAGCGTTGGTAATGTTGTCCAGACTGTTCTTGAGTCACGGTGAGGTATAGCGTTGGTAATGTTGTCCAGACTGTTCTTGAGTCACGGTGAGGTATAGCGTTGGTAATGTTGTCCAGACTGTTCTTGTGTCACGGTGAGGTATAGCGTGTATTGGGTAATGTTGTCCAGACTGTTCTTGAGTCACGGTGAGGTACACGTTTGGTAATGTTGTCCAGACTGTTCTTGAGTCACGTGAGGTACAGCATTAATTGGTAATGTTGTCCAGACTGTTCTTGAGTCACGTCGAGGTACAGCATTGTAATGTTTTCCAGACTGTTCTTGAGTCACGGTGAGGTACAGCGTTGGTAATGTTGTCCAGACTGTTCTTGAGTCACGGTGAGGTACAGCATTGGTAATGTTGTCCAGACTGTTCTTGAGTCACGGTGAGGTACAGCGTTGGTAATGTTGTCCAGACTGTTCTTGAGTCACGGTGAGGTATAGCGTTGGTAATGTTGTCTAAACTGCTGCCATTAGTTCACTTACTCTCCCTGAGTCAAGATGAGGTACAGCGTTGGTAATGTTGTCCAGACTGTTCTTGAGTCACGGTGAGGTACAGCATTGGTAATGTTGTCCAGACTGTTCTTGAGTCACGGGGAGGTACAGCGTTGGTAATGTTGTCCAGACTGTTCTTGAGTCAAGATGAGGTACAGCGTTGGTTTAGGTGTCTTAACTGCGGCTTATGGTTTATTTACTCTCATCGAGTCAAGATGAGGTACAGCGTTGGTAATGTTGTCTAAACTGCTCGTATGATTGCTCCTTTGTATATATTGTAAACCACACTGTTGACGTGGTCTAAAATGCTGCCACGATTTACATGTATATTCTCTTTGAATAAGGTCCATCATCGATTTGCAAAGATGTCGTTCTTTTAGTTTGCTAAACCTTGAGTCAAGCTAAGGTACACTACCAAGGTTGTGGACACTATTGATATTGGTATCCTTATTACTTTTGACTGCAACAGGGAATTGGCCTACTACCGTATGGCTTACATTTTCCGTTTGCAGAGAGACTGTGACAAATGGAAACTTTTGTAAACTTGCCCTTAATTATTTAATTTGGAAAACGCACCAGCCATTAACTCCAATCGGACCCTTGTTCAGCGCTCTGTAACAAGTTAACATATCAGACGAGACTTAAGTCAAATGTATTCATTTGATTACCACTTAGTTATACATAAAGTCACTTTGAACCTGCAACTTGATATATTTTTGTCATAAATACTGCATCTTTAAGCGAAGCCTGGAGGGAATTGAAGCCTAGCCTGCAAATGAGACACGGGGGTTGTCAGCATTAGATCAAGCTATTATCGGAGAAGTCCACTCCTGGCATGGCTAACTTTTTTACTGCCGCTTTTTTCTTCTATTATATGTTTGTTGTATATTTGTTGGTGGTGTTTTTGTTAAGAGCACTTCTTCATGTTTGTGCCGGCAGTGCGTACGACAACCTGTCAGGCCTTTTTATAGAGATGAAATTGGGGGGAAAAAATGACAGATTTCTACTTCGATTTCCCGAGAGAGCAAAACATGAGAGATATCTGAAGTTTTTGAGTTAAATTGAAAAAATGTCGGCCTCATCTTGGGTAGATTCTTTTCATATTTTACTATAAGTTGAATCGTAGTATCAAAATGCATTTTTGGATGAAAAGTCCATCCAATTTAGCATCTATTTTTGGAATCCACACTAAAGTAAACAAGTAATATTAATGAAAGTTGACCCACACTCTACGACATTGATAACATTTCGCTTCTTCAAATGTCTCTATGTATGGCAGGGTTATGGCGGCGGTGTAAAAACGCATACTTCAAAAACTGGGGTGTTAAAATTGACACCATGGGTGTTGTCACCTAAAGATACCCCCCCCCCCCCCAAAAAAGAGAATCACAATTTACATCGTAGGGTATTACACTAATTTCTGCCAACACAATTACATTGGTTTATTTTAACACCATTATGATGGTATTTTCGATTATTTTTGTTCGGTATTATCATGTGATAACACCCATGGTGTCAATTTTAACACCCTATAGTATGTGCAGTGCATGTTGCAACGTTGGGTTCACGCCTAAGTGGAGATGGCAGGTGCAATTCTTGTTTCTCCGTATACTTTAAAGGCACAGTACACGTTTGGTAATGACTCTGAAAATGAATGGCAATAAAAAACGTACTTGGTAAGGAGAACAGCAGCTTTGGGTAGTAAAATGAATTTTGCAAAAACTTTTAACTTCGAAGTACTACGGTTATGGAAAAAATATCACTTTTTATTCCCCAAAATTTGAATCCGAGAAGGGTTTCGTCAGAAACGCTTCTCAGACTGTGTATTTCTATTGGGAATATTCTTCCTGCGTGGAAATATTCGCTCCGGTTTTTCGGTGATATCTCAAAAAAAGCGACCACCTTTTGAAGTGAAATTTTCACAGGTTTGTTTTATTGTACATGTATACAAGGCTCCAATTACCAAACGTGTACTGTGCCTGTACTGTTATCGTTTAATCAAATATGTGATTATTTCAATCTGTATCTATTTAATATTCACAACCAAAATGGGATTTTGATTCGGATTGACGCGTCAGTTTGACGCTTTTCTGAGTCATTTTAACTCACGTGTTTCGGGTCAGACCCAGAAATGGGTCAGGCCATGAGGGACCCTGATCCGGGTCAATTCTGACCAGGACCCGGTTCCGGATCCGGGTCAATTCTGACCCGGGAGTGTTTGAGAGTGTATAATGTTACAGCACCGACAAGGTCTGTAACGAAGAATGTTGTAGTAACGGTAATAACTAACACCGTGTTGGTGTTGTCACATAAACAGATATCTGAAAGAATCCATTTGACACCAGATGTTTTGCAGTGTGTTACTTTCACCACAGGGTGCTATGGTTGTCAATGTCTTGACATGTAACAACAGATTGCAAATTTGAATCGAAACCGGACGGTTGTTGTAGTGTTAAAATCTGAAGGTCAACGCGTATGTTACACAAGACAATTAGAGAGGTTTCGCCAGGCTACGGATACAGATACGGATACGGATACGTCAACACTTTGTGTGTTCACGTGACGCGTAACCGTGGCTTCCGTGTTTTGCATGTGCGTTGACAACGGATACGGGAGCTCATTCACGTACGTTAAAAACGGATACCGTTTTGCTGATTTTAGTTGTATTTTTGCCCTAGATTAAAAACATTTCCCCTGGTATTGCTTTTAAAGGTGTCATTTATGACATAGATGGAAATGTTTTCATCATTTGTAAGCAAAATATGGGGGAAAATACGGTATAAACAGGAGTCTCTATTTTGCCGTGCTTACCGGAAACTTTCTTTACACGCGTTTAACGTGGGGGTCCGAAAACGATAATTTAAATAAAAATACTACTCAATCAAATTCTCCAATGTAACAAGAACACACACACACAATGTTTTTTGATTTATTTTGCTCGCAAAACCCATGCCAACGTATGTCTATAGTTTGGCCCAGGCCTGACACATAACTCTATGATTGCGAAACAAAATCTGAGGCGCATCTAACGTGAACGGATACGGTTATCGTATCTGTATCTGTATCCGTATCCGTGCGCTTGCGAAACCTCTCTATTAGTACAGTGTAACCCTTAACATTATACGCGGATTTTAATTATTTATTCAACATTCAATCGCAGAGACCATTCAGCAGAAAGCTGTCCGTTTAAAACTGCACCGGCAAAACAATGCAGATGAATCAACCTGTATTTAATTAACTGTTAAGACAGGTGCCACCCATAGAATGTTCAATGGCTCGTGTTTGTTGTCATGAAACATTCATGGGTAATCAGTCTCCCCTCAATTCATTTTCAGCTCACACTTCGGCGCCTCGTTAGTCACGTGACGCCTCATACTCTTTTAATTTATGACTTAAAGGGAATACCTTGTATTAGACCAGAGGCCCTTTGCAATAATTATTATGCCGAACTATATAGTCATACACTCGAACACCTTCCAGTTCGATCCTGTGGGACCTGGAGGGGTCGATTTCACAAAACTCTTCCTAACTTAGGACTAGTCCTAGGCAATGCTAAGAGATAGGACTAGTCTTAAGTTAAGACCAGTTACTGGTCCTAACTTTAGATAAGACTAGTCTTATCTCTTTGTGAAATCGGCCCCCAGGTCAGTGTGACACGGAGTGTCAATTATGACTCAGAAGTGGGTCAAACTGACGCAGAATTCAAGTTAAGATCTCATTTTGTGACCACTTGCCGGGTCACACTGACCCAAAAATGGTTTAGGCTCCGTGGAACGGAAATCTGGGTCGATTCTGACCCACCGGAGTCAATTCTGATCCGGGAGTTTTTTTAGAGAGCACTATATCGCCTTTTGCAGCCTCGGTTTTGGAACGTCGTTGTGATTGGGAAGGAACAATTTGCTGCACAAGTATATGCTACAGTCTGTTAGAACATTGCTGGACACATTTTCAACCGTTAAACAAAGTGCATGTAATATTTTGATGATATTTCCACGGGTTTTTTCAATCGTCATTGGAAGTGGCATGAAGGACTTTAAGGAATGTACTCTCCCAAACTCTGCAGGTTTTATATTCCCTTTAAACAAAAACTTCATCGCCCCCCCCCCCCCCAAAGAAACAAAAAACTAAACCAGAACGCAGTGGCGTCATGATGATAATTCGCCTTGCAAAAAAATCAAACACTCGGTATCCTGGCGCATGAAATAAATCGATCAGCGCGAACTCCTGTGCCACTGCTAAACGGACTACAAGCCCATCTGTCATTGAATCTGTCGGGGGTAGCTCAAGTCGGAGTTATCAAGCTACATCCGAAGAGTTCGATTTCTGGACTATGTCTGTTATGGACTAGTCTCGTCTTCTTCTGTTTTTTCTTTTTCTTCTTCTTCTCAGAACTGTAAAAATGACTGACTGTCTGACGGGTAAGAGAGCGCAAGAGCACAGATCATGTCGTCAATGAAGACTAAGATCCGGCTAGGGGGGGGGGTCAGATATCTCATTAAAATGTACGCGGACGTCGAGTCAAAAACAAGTTTACCCTTTTTGGAACTTGCATCTAATCCAATGTCAAAATGCTACAGGTGATTGACGTCAAAGATTCCAGCAATCAGTATTTCCTGTCGAAAAACTTTTTTTTCTCCTTTCAATCCCCCCTTTTCATTGTAGAATTGAGGAGCAATGTCCAGATTGCCCGATGATTTGATTGATTGCTGTTTGTCCAAGTTCTTGGAATGACCCCCCGTATTATTTGGTTGGCGATACAATCCTTTCAGCCCCCCTTCTCCATCGTCAACCTTCAGGGTTTAGAGGCTCGCAACGACGGCCCCCACGGAGGGTAAGACCCGACCCGCTGTCCTTCCTCGGTCCCCATCATGCCTTCGGTTCATCACCGCTCATAATTCGAACCCGCGATTAGTTTTATAGGGCAGTTGGGGACCCTGGCCAGATAATGTTACCTATTAGAAACAGCTTAGTGCCAAGAATCGCGTGAGACATGCCAAATCTCCCGGGGACACAAACGAAAGCCAAGTGTGAAATCAGACCTGGACAGGTCTATTTTTAGAAGATTCCTCCTTCTTTTTCTTTCGTCAATTTCAAACAAGAATGTATGCATTAATGTCACGGTTGGAACGGTAGATTTATGGCCTTGCACAGCTTCATTAGTTTGTGTATAGGACCGTTACAAGATCCAGTGTTTGCTGTTATCAAATATTTTATGAGGAGTTATGACATGGCAACTGCGGTTCAGTTCTTGTGTAACATCGGCTGCAGCCAGTTTCAGTAGTTGAATATTTCTTGTGTGTATATATTTTGGAAGCTTTCATCTTTGTAATTGTCTGTTGGTGATTTTAAAATTTTAAGTTTTGTTGGTGAAGTCAGAATTGACCCGTACTCCGGATGAACAAGAACCTGTGTTAAAATGACCCAAAACTGTGTAAAAATAACGCAACATCCGGGTCAAAATCCTAAGTTTCATCCAGTTTCCGGGTCAGCCTGACCTATAAATAGGTCAGGTCGCCCGGGATCGGGATTCCTTGTCAATTCTGGCACGTGATAGACGGGCCGCAAATTTTATGTTCTGCAGCACACGTCGGCTACGGAGTCAACAGTTAAGGGATAGGGAAGAACAGCCCATCCCTTAACTGTTGACTCCATAGCCGACGTGTGCTGCAGAAAGAAAAACAAAATCGCGGGCCAAGTTTAGGTCGTATTAGAACTGATACAAGAAAAGACCTATTTGCCTTCAGCACTGTCATTGTCACTCGCTCGGCAAACGGCCATTGCTGAATCCGACACATTCTAAAAAACTGCCGGGTCAGAATTGACCCGGATTCAGGGTCTCGGGGGGGGGGGCCTGACCCATTTTTGGGTCAGGCTGACCCGTGAACTGGTCTACAAATTTAGATTTTTAATAAGGTTCTGCGTCAGTTTGACCCATTTCTGAGTAATTTTGACACCGATTCCGAGTCATCTAACCCGGAAATGGACAGGCCCAAGGGGCCCCGGAATCTGGGTAAATTCTGAACTAGGTTTTTTTTTAGTGCACTTAATTAAGACACAGCCATGTTTTTTTGTTCCTCTTTTTGTTTATGTAAAGTCGTTAGGACGTATCGGTTTTTAATAACTCTGCCGTTGTTATAATGCAACAATGACACCCTATACCTAATAATTAATTGATTTTTGAAAATATACAGACGACTAATATTAAGGGATGAGATTGTCTGCTTGATTTAATGTGACGTTACCATGCATGCCAATCTTACTTCGGTAAGGGATCGATGAAAACTAATTATAGCTCCTTTTTTTGTTATGAATAAGATTGACAAAAGGGGAGCATTGTTCGTAAGTCAATGCTTAATAACAACTTTTTCCTAGCTAGAAATAATAGCCTTATAGGACACGAGAAGTTTACAATTGTTGATCTTTTAATTGCGTTTTAAGCCTCGGTCACATGAGATTTTGGGTTACGGACGCGAAACACAACTTTCTTTCTTTTTTAATTCTGGAGTTCTTAATATCACTCAACCAAATAAACAGCTTATCCCGAGGAGCAGGAAGACGATACGTTGCACGGCAGTGGTATCCCAACTAAAGTTCCCTGAAGCTTCAGATGGGAGCTCAATTATTGGGTGCGGACGGAAAACTAAAGACAAAGGGATGGGGACGATTGCAACCCGAGCAGAAGGAATGTGGAAATAGATGAATTTTCCCCGGGCTAGAGCTCAGACGCAAAGCAGAGGGTAATTTTTTTTTTCGGACGATCTCTCTAAGATGGCTCCATGGCTCGGTGTGTATTCCCTGATGGTCTAACGATAATGATTCTGGGGTGCATCATTAATTGTCTCCGGATTCATTTGTGGTTATTTGAACCGTTCAAGTGCCTCAGACTAAGGGGGGATGGGGTCCCTATTGTAGTTGTCAATCTAGTCCTTCTGTTTCTCTTTTGTTTAAAGATGCTAGGTCAGGTTTTGAGTGAGTTGATACAACACAATTGGATTTAAAATTTCAAATATAGCCATTTTTATAGATTCGAGAAAGCTATAAAACTTTCATTACAAATCCGCCAATAAGTGGTAATTAATTGAAAAAGAAAATATTTATTATTTTGGGATCCTGACATTATCTCATGTCTAATCAGCCATGTACAAACAATGTTGCATGTTACATGTCTTAGCTGCATTGTTCGTGGCAATTTAGTGTTTCATTTTAAATTACTAATTTTGCTGCTCTTAGGAAATTGTAAGCTTTCATTAAAAATCCGCCAATAAATGGTAGTTAAATAAAAAACTAAAACTTAATTGTTGCTGGGATCCCGATGTTATCGCAGGTCCATCAGCCCTGTACAACATGTTTTGCATAAAACATCTTCTTGTTTGCATTGTCTGTGGCATTTTATGCAAGGGGGATTGTATGTTTTTAGTTTTGAAACAGAATTATCTGTCGAAATTTGTTCGGAGAAAAACATTCTTTTCAAAATTCTTTCGGCAGAAATGGGTCCATTCGTCTTTAAGGAGTGTCAATGTACCTTTGTTAACTCCATCGGGCTTGAATTCTCTCTGAAACTGCAGATGGGAGCGAAGACGCCGCAGTTCACTTTCAGCTCTTCATCTTTCTGTAATGAGAAGGTGCCGTTGCCGAAGGCTTCGATTGAGCTCATTACAAGCACGCGATCACGACGTCCTCCGTGGTATTCGTGCGATCACATGGGATGGCAAGCCACTACATACTCGCCTGTGCAAACAAACTGTCAGTCACAATCCCCACTTGTACACCGTGAGCTGTCATTGCTTATCACAGACTATGTGTTCAAACATTGCTTGCATGTTCTTGGAATGTGTCGTGAGGTAGTAGGCTCTCACAATGGTAACACTTACGGTAAAATACTTGGCCAGCAGTTCATTTATTGTAAACCAAAAAATGTATAAACATTTATATACGTGCACAGCCACAATCAAAGGTACACTTTTTGTTACAAAGACACCAAATGAACAACACATAAATATTGAGTAACTCTTTGCAGATCTTGTATTCGACAAACTCAAGTACTTTCTACTCTTCATTCACACAGCGCTAGTTAATTAATTTACAAACAACATTGAAATAACTGTTACATCACTGGTTTTCAAACTGTTGTTCATAAACAATGATTGTGGCTGTGCACATATTCAAACTTTATTTATTGGTGTATGCGCTTTAACGTATGAAAGCAAAATAAGATTGTTGATTCTGAAGATGACCTGCCTACGCGTGGGCGGCTCTTCAGTTGAGAAGTGTCTTTTTTAACGACTTGGCCGTTTTGCTGTAATCAACGGCTCGAGCTTGGCTGCTTTACGCTTAATAAGTGTTCTTCAGTTCCAGGAATCGACGATTCAACAACGAGCGTTAGCACTTTATAACTATCAAGGAGTTGCCAGTGCTTTTTTCCTGTAAATACGTTGGAGCCGGTCGCGATTTTTTTTTCTGCAGCACACGTCGGCTATGGAGTCAACAGTTAAAGGCAGTGGACACTATTGTAATTACTCAAAATAATTATTAGCATAAATAATAGGTATTGGGAAAGAGGTTGGCAGTATAAAACATTGTGAGAAACGGCTCCCTCTGAAGTGACATAGTTTTCGAGAAAGAAGTAATTTTCCATGCACGAATTTGATTTGGAGACCTCAGAATTAGATTTTGAGGTCTCGAAATCAACCATCTGCAAGCACACAACTTCGTGTGACAGGGTGTTTTTCTTTCATAGTTATCTCGCAACTTCGACGACCAATTGAGCTCAAGTTTTTACAGGCTTGTTATTTTATTCCATATGTTGAGATACACCAAGTGAGAAGACTGGTCTTTGACAATTACCAATAGTGTCCAGTGTCTTTAAGGGATAGGCTGTTCTTCCTATCCCTTAACTGTTGACTTCATAGACGACGTGTGCTGCATAAACAAAAATTGCGAGCCGGTCAAGAAAGTGTCCGAAACCGGGCATCAATATTAAGCTAGACAAGGCTTGTACATCACGAGTCGTTCACTGCTTTTTTTCTGCTCTCTTTCCCGCTCTTTTTCCCCCACACTTTTTTCCGCTCTTTTTTTTCTCGCACTTTTTTCTTCTCTCTCTCTCTCCGCTCTTTTTTCCCCCCTCACTCTCTCGATGTTCTTTTTCTACAACACCTCGCAGCTGCAGTTTGCCGTAGCAGTCTCCATGTCCCCCCTTCGTGTTCCGATCAATCTTGTCGATTTGAACAGTTTAATCACTCGAGTCTGCTTGAGTTTACCACCAGTCAGTCAGTCACTCACCTGCGCCGAGGACGGCCACACATTGCAGGCGGATAATCCCTCATGCATGTGTTTTTCTTTCCTCTTGTTTCTGTCGTACCGCTCCAATAGCTCTAGGCCTTCCCTGTAAACGACACCTAAGATGGTTCCCCCTTTTTTTCGTTTGGCGAAGGTTTTTAATAGACAGCATCAGCCAATCTTGAAGAGAGCGTAGTTTGTCCATTTATTTCCCCTTCGGCTCGTTGGGTGGCAGGAAGGGAACAGAAACCGGGCTCTCTTCAGCGCCCATAGGCCACTTCCGGCTGGTTGACAGTGAATTAGATGTTTTCGACTTGCAAATTACGCGGGGAAATTGTTCTTAATAAAAGTGTTGATGCTGGAACGTGAAATATTCCCTCTACATGGTGCTATGGAATACCATTTTCATGAAACTTTGAGGGAGTGATTGCACGCAGTTCTTTTGACAGTCAAACGGTTCCAGCTCGTCGATCCCATTTTATTTGGAGCAGTTTGTCTTTTGTATCAGAAACAATGATAGAAAAGTAGTTTTAAAAACGACGGAATTGATTGGTCAATATCTGGTAATCGAGAGACTATTGGGTCATTTCATGACAACTCACCTGATTGGTTGGCAGGCTCTGTCTCAGATTTTACATTTTTTTTTTAAACAATCCCCTATGAACACACACACAATTTTAGAGTCCTACTCAGTTAACAATTCTGAGATGTGACCAGACCCCCCTAAAAAATTAAGCCCGCCCCTTTCTCGTTTTTGTGTGAGTTTGGGGGCATTTTTAGAGGCCTATAATAAATGTTTCACATGTCGATTGCATGGTGTTATTTAAAAACAAGAGGTAGGAATAAAGTGACTCTCTAAAATGAAACGATTCTATTATTAAATGATGACCAACTTTCCCTGGTAGACGATAGGGAGTACGTTCCTTTCGCTGACAATACACACTCTTGACCCATAATTGACCCAGGTGCGGGTCCTGTGGGGCCTGGTCCAATTCTGGATTATTAAGGCACTGAATCTTTGTCAAAATGACCAAGAAATTTGTCAAATTGACGCAGAATCCGGGTCAAAATTCCACCTGAACCAGAAAGGGATCAGGGTCCCGTAGGACCCAGAATCAGTGGGTAAATTCTAACCAGGGAGGTTTTTTTGGTTTGAATGTTCGACCAACCTTTGGAACTTTCATCAAAACAGATAGGTTCACATTTTCGACAAGTCACCGGTAATATTGGTTGGTTGGAGATACTTATTAGCACGCCATGCTTAATTCAATCTTGATTCAACTGGCGAATCAAATAGCAAACTTAGTGGGGAACAATTTTATACATGCGCTCTAAACACTTCCTGGTCAAAAATTGACCCGGATTTCGTGTCTCAGTGGACATGACCCATTTCTGGGTCAGGCTGACCAGGAAACTGTGGATATTGACTCGGATTTTGAGTCATTTTGACACAGTTTCGGGTCATTTTGACACAGATTACGTGACACACTGACCCATAAATGGGTCAGGCCCTCTGCGGCCCAGAATCCGGGTCGATTCTTACTCGCTAGTTTTTAGAGTGCCCTTACACCGTGTATCCTTACACCACTGATCCGTAAATGGGTCAGGCCCTCTGCGGCCTGGAATACTGGGTCAATTTCTACTCGCTAGTTTTTAGAGTGTGCCCTTAAACCGTGTATCCTTACACCACTGTATTCTGAAGTTGGCCTCTCGACACTGGGTATGCTTGGTGGTCTATGTCGTTAGACATCTGCAATAGAGTGCGGGGTCGTCAACCTCGTCCCCAGGGTGTGTCGAGCAGTACGAGGTTGACCGCTCTCTCACCCTGGTATTGGATCATTTGCATATCCAAAAATTATGGATACGTATGCAAATTAGAATAGTATGGCTGCTTTTCGAAATTCACATCTTCGTCTTGGTCTCGTGGTCCGGTACCAGATTTAATAGCCTGTTTGTACATTGGTTGCCGGCCGGCTGTTTTGACAAAGGTTAACATTTGGTTTTGTCCAATCAGGTCCAAGTAAGGATTTTCCCTTCCCAGGGTTTACTATTGTAAACATGGTTGGAAATAAAGTAAACTATGGGGACGAGGTTGCGGGGTCGTGGGTTCGAATCCCAACCGGGTAGCCTGTGGCTTTTATCCTGCAGAACTCTCGAAGCTTGTGACGCATCGGTGTAAGGGTAAAACCAAAATCGGACTCGTCATCCCCAATTAAGGGTGCAATATTGTTTTGCACACCGTTAATTTTCTCATGACAATTGGTACTGGTATTGTGCTTGCTAAACGGAAGATATCACATTGAAAATCGCTCATATAGTGTTATTATGTAATCGCACTTTTAGAAAGGAACTAATTATTGTTTAGAGGGAGTGATATATATCTTCTATTTTGTTTTTGCGTGTTGGGTCTCCGTACAAGCATAAACAGTCTTCTTGTGGCTGATATACTGTGTGTTGTTTTTGTTTACTCATACAAACCCATACCCTTTTCTCCATTCCCTTTAAAACTGTTCACTGTCACGTGATGAACCTGATTCTATAATATCATCACGAATTCCCATCACGTATTAGACCATGGCCTTTACCTAAATCAACACAGTGTGATCAACTCCGAACAGTGCATGCACAGCCTGAGTAATGTATCAACAGCTATAGATGCCGAACGCTTCAACATGGTGACGATTATCCACAAGGAAGCTTTGTTTCCTCCAAACTGGTTTCTAATGTAAACGGTGGTGGTCATCTTCTGCAAGACTCTACATTCAATCCCAATGTGTCTTGATCAGTTGAAGGTGGAGCATTGTGCGGCGTCTGGAATGCCTGTGGGGTACACAGTGGCAGAGCATGGGGGAAGCACGTACGGGCAGAGTATATAGTTTAGTGGGGAATTTTTCCTTCGGGCAGATTCTCCCAGCAGACTCGGGCCAGTAAAATGTCCCTAGCGATTTGTCACTGTCAAACGATCTTTTTACTTTTAGTGGCAAACACCTGACTTGTAACAACGAACACATCTTTGCATAGAGAACGAGATAATGAAGGTGATTAAATACTCTTTTGTAGGCCCTGATGACAGCTAATAACCTCTACATAGCACCACCTTCACACCAGTCGCACCAGCTGCAGTTTAATTATTGATATACCATACCAAGTGAGAACAGTGCACGGCGATCGTGCAGAAGTGTGCAAATAATTTGTATAGCCTAAATACAAGATATCAAAATAGCTTCTTAAAAATGCACGGTCCATTTACATTAACAGTTTGATCACAATTGAAGTCAATTGAATTATTTTTTTATTTACCGATACGTGAGGTAAGACACTGATATTTGGGAATCATAGATGTTTACAAAACTTGTCAAAGTATAATACAAGACTTTTGCAAAAAAAGGAAAGTCTACAAAGTGATCTACACTCGAAAAACTCCCGGGTAAGAACTAACTCGGATTCCGGGTCCTAGGGGGGTCTGACCCACCCGGAAAGTGGTTTTAAAAAAAGAATCCTTTTTTCTGGTCATTTAAACACAGATTCCGGGTTATAATGACCCAGGAATGGGTAAGGCCCCATGGTATCCGAATCCAGGGGTCGATTTCACAAAAACTCTTCCTAACTTAGGACTAGTCCTAGGCAATGCTAAGAGATAGGACTAGTCTTAAGTAACTGGTCTTATTTTAAGACTAGTCCTATCTCTTAGCATTGCCTAGGACTAGTCCTAAGTTAGGAAGAGTTTTGTGAAATCGACCCCAGGTCATTTGTGACCGGACAGTTGTTAAGAGTGTATGCTGGAGATTGATAATGGTCAGTCGTGATTCGGGCACGATACACAACAATGTATAAGGTCTCAACGGGCTGACTCTTTCAAAGTAAAGATTGACGATGCCTTGCTCATTGAACATTACTACAAACACCGATGGCATTAGGTATAATTAATATGTTGTTGGTTTGTCACCTTTTACTTTCAGGCCCAGCTACAGTTGTGGAATGCGGTATATACGTCTTGAGTATGGACGAAGTCACGGAAGTCACAATGGTGAGTTTTGTGTTAATTAATCAAACTCATTACCTCATAAGTACTTGATAAGAATATTGTAAAGGCAATGGCTGATATGCAGCACAATCTTTATAACAAAATTGAAGTTTTCTCCCTGTATTTGGGTCTCTTCTGTAAATAATGTCCCACGTCAGAGAAAGCATCCAACGATGCCTTGATTGTAAATCCGGAGCAAGCTTTAATGGAGAGGGGGTAGCCGGGGATTACCGTGACTGGGGGTAGCTACACTCTGCGAACTCCCGGGTCGGATTTGATCAGGATTGAGGGAGCCTGACCCATAATGTGTGTGTCAAGCTGACACGTGAACGGAATTGAAAATGGGATTTAAAGTCGATTTCTGCGTCAGTTTAACCATTTCTGGGTCATTTTGACACAGATTCTAGGTCATACTGACCCAGAAATGGGTCAGACCCCACGTGACCCGGAGTGTAGAAGGGGATAACTTGAGAAGCAGTGAACATTTCCCATTAATATCAAAATGCTAAACAAAATGAACCAGTTGCTAGTCAAAAATCATAATTTTGCTGCAGTACTCCAAATAAGAGTATACAAATATTCAATCCAAATATGCAAAAAAAGCTCGACGTAATTGTTCCCTGAAAGCATGGATGGGAAAACAATACGCAGTTTCATCCACAGCATTGTTTCGGTGTGTGACTGATGACCTGAGCATTCGTATAAGGAGCTGCATGACAGTACAATTTCCTACCCCTGAGAAGGATCAAGTCAGATCAGTCATAGTATTACCAGCCTGACATCGAGGCGTATTTCCCGTGATATTCTGTTGGCGCTTCCGTCCACCCGCAGACTACAAAAATCGATGAGGAAATTATAGTTACTTGATCTTTTTGTCGACAAGAGGGTTCAGCTGTAGATGCTATAGCCGTCCGTGTGCGTGTTGACACCTTCAGGTCTCCACAAAGACGCCCTATTTCCGTCCGTCCGTGCAAACTCCAGCCATGTAATAGTCAGGGTTCATTGCCTGACTGCTGTCTGGCTGTTGTGACCAGTTGGGGTCGCTTAGCAGCGGATTTAGTTACAGCAAGACATAAATAGTTGTCTCTATCAGGCCCGTAACCGGGGGGGCGTGGTTGGGGGGGGGGTGGGGGTGGGGGGGTCGGACGCCCCCCTCCCAATTCAAAAAAAAGTCCGCTCCCCCCCCCCACGGAAAACAGAAAAGTCCGCATCGTAACTATGCATCTTGGCCTAGACATGGTCTCAGGCCCGTAACCAAGGGGGATCCAACTTCTGAGGGACTCCCCTCTGCGCTGCTGCGCGACGGGCGGTGCTAACCCGCCGATGTAATTTTTCTTTCCATTCGCCCCCCCCCCCCCAAAAAAAAAAAAAATAAATAAATAAAAAAAAAAATAAAAAAAAAATAAAAATAAAAAAATCCTTGTTACGGGCCTGGTCTCTATGATGCACCATTAAATGCTAGTATATTTTACACTTGTCCCCTTTGAGCAGGTCGGGTTAAATGAAAAGATAAATATATATTTTAAAAGGGAATAGGCCTTATATAAATCGGTCCCTTTTCGGAGCATTTTGTATGCCCAAAATGGCAGCAATTCGCGTTTTAATACTTCAACACCATTACAGGGCTATCGAAAATCTGTCAAACATCAACGCAATTAATTCAGAAGTTCCTAAAGGCACAATCCAGTCAGATGAGATCAGATGATATCTCTTATAGATAAATATTTAATAAACAGAAAATATATTTGCAAGAAGACCGATTTGAACCTGGGACCTTCGGGTTAAAACTGACATATTGACCCGTTGTACTGACGTCACAGGCAGCTCTTGTCTGCTTTTTGGTCTACCATTTTGGATCGGGCAAAATGCAGGTCAAGACCGGGTGCGGTAAGCGACACACCTTGCTTATTCGTCGAGTATACTGCGTAGTAAAACACACGGGTTGTCCGACTCCCAAAATGGGGCAACGAAGTTTATGGTACGTTGTGGCGCCAGTTGAATGTTGGTCAATACCGTTGAGTTATGACCGATCTATGATAATTAAAGCCTGACGTTGTCTATCTCCCTCTTGGGTTACGCACGCCAGTTCATTAACTCGTGGTTTATTATTTGTAATTTCTTCATCCTTTCAATTATACTGGATTTCCTTCGATCGTGATACTTAGTTATAGGAAGGTTCGCATAGCTGGATCCATAAACCCGTTCTTTGCACAGCGCAGCGTTTCATGTAAAACACTTTAATTGGAATGTGGCAAGCAATGTCTTGGCGCATATCTAGACACATTCACACTGTGCATGTGCTTAGGGAGACTGTTGGCATGTGGCCTAAATAAGGATTGAGGAACGAGGAGACTTCTGAGCTGTTACAACTGTTTAATCAGCCATGTTGAATAACACCGCCCTCTGTTGGCGGGTGGATATGTGACAGAGACTATAAACAAGCGTCGTTAACCGTCTTTACCAGTCTACTAGGTCGCCAGTCATCATTATTGCTCTCCATCACCCATAATGGTCAGTGTCTCGTAGCGTATATACTTTCCCATACACAGAATCTGCCTTGTGATTGGCTTACAGTGCGTCACATGATATGTCTAAATTTTACCAGAAACTAGAAATTATACCTATATCAACCAATGAACTATACCCATAGCAACCATCAGTGCCCTACACCCATAGCAACCAGTGTCCTATACCTATATCAGCCAATGTACTATACACATAGCAACCAGTGCGGCCTACACCCATATCAACCATTGTCCTATACCCATATCAACCAATGTTCTTTACCCATAGCAACGACCAGTGCGGCCTACACCCATAGCAACCAGTGTACTATACACGTAGCAACGGCAACTTCTTGGTACCTAGACGTCTATGATATCTCATCGTATGGGGTGTTATAAAACACATATTGACTGCTTTTACTCGTGCTGTTCCTCTCGGGAAAATCATATGCTCCCGGGAGCACCTCGGGGCGAGTCTTTGTGTTAACCATAGCACTCGAAGCAGTCGATACTTGTATACAGTGATGCCGTTGCCGTACCTGTCGTGACTCCAACGTACATTAGCAGTTTGTGATACTGATTCTTGATACTATAACCTGGCCAGACTTCCACAATTCTAGTCTCGGTTTGATTACATTGCTGTGGTTGTAGGAGAAAGTAAGATGGCTGGCCCACTTGAATGCCTATTGAACAGGGTCAATGAGCCTCTCCGTAGTGTACCGGGGTCACATGAGAGTGTAGAGTAACAATCTGTTGGGCAGTGGGCTCCGAAATGCGCTCGGAGTGTTCGTTTGCCAGACTTTATTTGGTTATGGGACAATTCATCACTGTTGTAAACGACCAATGATGGGTTTTTTGTCAATTAAACAATACACTATGTTTTTTTCTGAAATGCATAAACTTTGTTTTTAGAAGAATAGTTATTTTTGTTTTATTGGTATACGAGCACGACGACTTGTTTTCACAACATGAAGCAAAAACACACAGGCATTATGAGTCCGCTCTTGAGCTTAACCGGTCACCCCTTACTAAAAGTAGTCAGGTTGTGTTTGTTTTTATTAAATCAATCTTTCAACTGTAAACTTACAACTCTGCAGAATGTTTCATCATTTCATCTTGCCCTTTTTATGCGCCAGGATTACGGTATGACTATCCTACTGGAAGAGACGTGGAACGACCCGAGGCTGGCCTTCGCCAATTACACGTCCCTCCCCGTAATCTCCTCGGGGATGGGCGTGGCCGAACGAATCTGGGTACCGGACCTGTTCTTCGCCAATGAGAAACGGGCCAGCTTCCACTCTGTCACTGTACATAATAGGCTGATCAGGGTGTACCCCAATGGAGATATATTCTACAGTATGAAGTAAGTACAGCGTTATAAAGTTTTTCACTGTAGTTCTGTCCCTTGGTGTCGAATCAACTGAGTTATTTTGGATTATTTTACAGTTGTCCATTTCACCCATTCTCTTTGAAGGTTTAGCATGTTTAGCTTATCTCTGTAAATGGACTTGTTTTTATGTCAGTAGTTTGCCTGTGCTTCTGACGAACATGGCGTAATCTCCCTGATAGTGCTTCGTGCCTCACCTCATGCAACCTGAGTCCTCTTTGTTTTTTTGTTTTCCGTAAAAAATGCAGGAACTAAGCATTTGAAACCATACACAATTGAATCCCAACTGTGTGACACCTATTGTAGCCTAATATCTAAATTTTGCCTAGGCCTAAATGTAGTCCCATCAGCACTTTACCTGAATATAGCCCGGGCCTACATGCAACCCAAACCCTTAATCAATAGCCCAGGAACACTCGGGTACAGAGTAAGGGCTATATTTAGGTTCGGGGCTCAAGTACCAAGTTGGGACTATACATTTTCAATCCAGACTACAGTACGGTTCGGCTTACATTGAAGTCAAATGTTGGGGCTACTACAGCTTCTGCTACATTAAGGTAGATGGTTGAGGCTGCATAATTAAAGTCATGGCTACATTGTTGGGATGTCTCGCTCAATGTATGTGCCGTACACCCCAACTGGACAACCCTCATTCGACACCATTCTAGTTTCGCATCCTAAAAAATTCCACGTAGCCAATAATTCATTCGAGATGTTGATAGAACACCTAGGGGATGTTTTATTAACAAGCGCTCAAAACAAGACTTTTGTTTTTCCGAAAAGGCACGAGTACGCAGACGTATATACCCTGCAGAACCCTGGGGGCAGTATAGCTCGCCCTCGTTTTGTACATTATGAAATATAGGTCAGATAAAGTTTGGCTTGTACCTGGCTGGCGGCAAAGCAAAGCAAAAGGTCAACTACGCTATTATCTTAGACCCGGCAATCCTCTTAGTCTAGAGTACATAAACAACATTGAATAATGGCGTCAGAGTCAGAGTGCATGAACACCCGTAGCCGCGCTTTTAATTCAAAACAACTGATCTACCAATTTAGTTTCAGAGAGAGAAATCAGTGTGACCAAATCGAGGTTTTACGGGGGAAATGCACTTCTCCCTTTTTTTTAATGAAAACACATTCATGATTGTTTTTGCTTACAGGGGCATGATATAGAGGGCTCTGCCTGATGAAGCTTCGTTGTAACTCTTAAAGTAATGTCCACGGTTTCGGCAAATGTTGTTAGGTTCATTGATAGAACGGGCTGAGCATTGTTAAGCCTCCTACTGTCAGTGACTCTTGGCAACATTTTCCAGTGAGTTGACCAACCATTTGAAACCATTCGACTGCCAAGGTTGTGTACGGTGGCACAACTGTGCACAGAACTAACTGTGTGTGTACATGCATTCCCTCATGGTATCATATTGCAGGCTGGCATAGTTTATTTATCTTTCAAAACTACAGTGAATGGTATTGAATGGTCAGACAGCAAGAGGGTTCAATATGATAAGCACCTAGAAGTGTTCATTTCTAGTGTTTATTTGCTTCGGGTCGAACTCTCCTGGGTCAGAAATGACACGGATTCCGGGTCCCATGGAGCCTGACCCATTTCTGGGTCAGTATGACCTGGAATCGGTGTCAAACTTAACCAGAAATGGGTCAGACTTACGCAGAATTCGAGACGTAATCACATTTTCTGACTAGGTTCCGGTTCAGCCTGACCCCTGCTGGGACTCTGAATCCGGGTCAATACTGACCCGAGAGTTTTAGGTGCGAGTCTTTGTACGGGAGGCAAGTCATGTGAAGTGCGCTTTTGGTCTTATTAGTGTTCGAGCGATACCCTTGGGATTGTTATAAGCAGGACATACTTTTAGTAATTGTCAGAGACTAGGATCCTCACTTGGTGTATCCCAACATATGCATAGAATAACAAACCTGTGGGCTCAGTTGGTCATCGAAGTTGCAAGAAAATAATGAAAGAAAAAGCACCCTTGTTGCATAGAATTGTGTGCTTTCAAATGCCTAAGAAAGGCTTTGTTCTCAGATTCAAGATTTTAGTGAGAAAGTACCTCTTTCTCAAAAACTACATTACTTCAGAGGGAGTCGTTTCTCACAATGTTTTTTGACTATCAGCAGCTCTGAGGGGATCCTTATACCAAGTAATTTTTTACTGTAATGTGTTTCTTGAGTAATTACCAAGAAATTTACTGCCTTTTCATGCATTCCCTCCGTCTGGTTTTAAAGAAGCCCACCATTAGCGCAGCCTTGGGAAACCAAACCTGGGAAACTGAAATTGGGGTCAAGTTTGGGGTAAACCATACATTGAATTGTGGTTTCTGTTTTTCCAATGGGATTTTGTGCAAGTTAGTATCAGTCTTTATTTCGATATGGATGATCGAAATAAGAAGCAACAATTGTCTCTTATTTGGGGGTATTCCAGACTCATCTGAAATATTTCTCTGGAGATCAAGTTTATAAAAGGTAATCTTTCAAAATGAACAATCGTTCACTGCGTTTTTATCACGTCCGATCATGCACCTATAATCATTGAAGAATCAATCATAACAATTCCTTTAAACTGACCCCACAAAATGCCCCTGTGCAAAAAGAAGACAGAGAGGAAGAAAGAGGTTCGGTGCCGAGAGACCAAAATCACTGGTTTGATGAAATCTCTATTTATGCGTTAATGTGATTCGTATCTTTTGCAAATTCTTTTAAGGGATTGTGAACGGTGGCAACCCACCTTGTGGCGAGCTTTACTCCAAATGGATTCTGCTTGTGGTGAAAAATAGACGCTTGTTTGGCACAGTTTGTTGATCAAATTATTCGATTGTGTTTTAAGTCTGGCTCCGGGCTGCTGATTCACGTGCTCTATTGGTCAAGACTGTACCGCGAGGTAGATTCCAGACTAACAGTCTCACGGCTAAGAAGATTATGACAAGTAATGTGATTAGTTACAATCTAAAAATGGAACTAAATTATTTCGATTGGAAAATTGTGGGCTAAATGACAATATAATATAAACTGCTTTATATTGTTACTTCGTCACACCACAACGTGACACGTGAGCGGCTAACTATCGTTTCTAAAGGGCGATGACCCACATTGCTGTTCTATACCGAAAACGAAAGAATTTATCACGAAAAGGATGCAGGGAATCCGAGTCTGGCGATTACGACTCGCGAGAGAAGTGTTTTCGTTTCATCACCATTAAGGCTTTGCAGCTGAAATCTGTGCAAATTAACACACGTTGGGGCCGGTGGGGGTTTTGGTTTAAAACAAATTTACGACTATTTGTTTTGACACTGTACAATAATTTCCTTGATACCGAGACGGTCTAATCAGGGGCGATGTTTACCCAAGGTGTATTATGAGACACAGAGATATATGCCCCCCCTCCCAGAATGATTGCTTATTCATTATGACGGGTACAATCTTAAAACAAACAAAGTTTACAAATTATTGGAACAGTGACTGACATGTTTGTCCTGCCCGTGAAGCTTCGTGTACAAATTCAACAACATGTTTCTGACGGTTTGATGAGCAGCCGTGCGGAAATCTGTTGACCATTAAAGTTAGGGAAATGTCATATTCAAAAGCATAAAAAACACCTGTTGCCACGGAACTTTCTAGTTTATTTTATTTTCTGTTTTCTCTTCTTCTTCTTCTTCTTCTTCTTTTTTTTTGGGGGGGGGTACCCCCGAATATTTTAGCATATTTTGGGAAGATTCCATAATCAAACAGATTAATTTCTTCAATCAACTTTTTTTTCTCTTTTTTTTTTTTAACATGTGACAGATATTTCTTTCGAACAAGATTACATCTTTTCAAGAAAAACGGCATGTAATGATTAATAACGAAATGATATTTAGAATACTAAATATTGATCGATTTCAAGTGACAATAGGTCGGAGCCAAATATTTCTCTTGATGATGAGAACCAGTACCAACTTTACACAAAATGAATGTCCAGAGGTTGTTTTGTGGTGTTTTTGTTCCTGAAAAACAAACAAAACCCCAAAGCACGAAACTGTAGCTTTATCCCGTCAAGATGATAATGTCTTGTAGCTGTTTCTGTGAAGCAGTAAAACATCTGACCATCCCTTTAACGTCTTATACAGGATGCTGAGAAGACCCGCAGAAGGAGCAACACGTTTTGTGTGTTGACTTTGGGTCATCCCAGAGGACGACCCTTCAACGTGCCTCGGGGGAACATAGTCATTCGTTGAAACGTTCGTGGAATGTCCTCACCGTACAGAGGACATTTTTACTCATGTTGCATGCGGAATGATGTCGAAGGACAATTACTGAAGAATACAAAAAAACGGGTTGGACACCCTATTGTGGTCTTGATACCGAGGGAGAGTTACATGTCGAGATTACAAAAGGACAACACGCAGGCCTTTAATGTAACCCAGCATGAGTGGGGGCGTTTCCACATGGCCGTGTTTTAAAACAATATGTTTTAAGTACATGATTCATACCATTAGCTATTCATGGAACCCAACCAAGTGTCTTGATTAACCGTTTGGTCACTGCACTCTCAAAACGCCCTGGTCAGAAGTGACCTGGATTCCGGGTTCCAGGGGAGGGGGGGGGGGCTGACCTATTTCTGGGTCTGACCCGCGTAAAGTGGTTAAATACGTGGGGTTTTAGTTTAGATTCTGCGTCGGTTTGACCCATTTCTCGGTCATTCTTGACACAGATTCCGTCTCACACTGAGGTCAGCCCTCCAGGGACTCGGCACCGGGTCAATTCTGACCCGGAAGCTTTTAGAGTGTAGAACCCCTATAGCCTGCCCGCCCCCCCCCCCCCAATGTTCCCATACTATAACACACTATTTTCCTCTAGTATAGAACTCTCCCCCCCAAAAAAAAAAAAATAAATAAATAAATAAATAAATAAATAAATAAATAAATAAATAAATCCTCAAAAGAATTCCTGAGATTCCAAGCACACAATGAAGACACAATAGGAGGTACCCTCTGCCCCATATCGAGCACCAATTGAGAACCTCCAACGTGAACTATGTGTGGCCAGTAGGAACGCTCACCAGCTTGTGTTAAAATAAAACAGCAACAACAGCACAACAACAACAACAAACAACAACAGCAACAGCAACAACAGCAACAACAGCATTGTTACACTTACTTCAATTCACAGGCAAGCATACATTAACCTCATAGCTAATTTTTTCATTTCCTCCCTTCACACAGTTGACCTGTTAACAAGTCTTAATAATGAAATGTTGGGGTGAACAATGAACAATTACAACAATAGGACATAGCCTCATACCCTTGAATATTGCTGAGGTGACTTTTGTTCAATGCGTTCATCTAGTAAAACAAAGAGGTCATTTTCTCTCATTTCAATGAAACTTGCAAGAAATAATGCCTTACTAATGAAATAAGTATTGTCATTCGATGCCGGGTGCAGCCTTCAAAAATCCATACGGTTATTGTGAGTTGAGATCAGACGAATATTGCAGGCAGGCCATGGTATCAGTTTGGAACAATGATTCTGTTAATTTACTGCAAGTGTCTTGCAAATTGTAATTTAAGCTTGGCGCCGTGCAGGATTGGAGTCGAAAAGACTTTTGACGGATTTTAATCTGAAAACCTGATACCAGGACTAGCTGTCCGTTTAAATCATATGGCGTGTGCGAGAGACTTTCCCCCGAACAGATCGTCTTCTTGTTTCAATTTAACGAGCCCAGTTATGAACTTGCGAAAACTCTCAGACGAAACATCATCGTTTATTTGCTGTTTTTGCGAAAAACGTGACCACTGAAATTTGATGGAATTTTCATAGGTGTTTACAGAATAGAAGATACACTCTGCCGAAGACCAATATGACGTAATAATACCAAGTTGATCTTAGACACACCTAGGTCTATGTAAAATACTTTACAGTCAGCGCCGAAACTACGGTAAACGTTTTAGGGGGGGGGGGGCACAAGGGGTGCACAAGGGGGTGCACAATGTGTATGTAGGGGACAATACTGGCCTTTTAAAACTGTAGTTTCCGATTGCATTTCTCTTAATTTAGCCTTTTTTTCCAGCGCTCTTGTTATGCCATTCGCTATTTTTTATAAGATAATCTAACGTGAGTGCGACAAACAAATACAATGTCTGCGTGTAAATGTAAACATAGTTTTAAAAACATTGAAACTTCCACATGAAAGCTTACTCTGGAATTTTTTTAATCTCAACAGTCAAGATTTCATATGGAGGATGGGTGTAGGGGGCGGACACGGACATCAGTTGCACCCCCCCCCCGCCTTTAGTTACGCCACGGTGCTTTACACAACTAGGTTTACGGTAAACCGAAATGATATGTTGTATACCCTATGCAGTTAGTTTATCTACTCTAAAAATGTTTTTAAGTTGTAGCTTTAAAATGAAAATGACACGAAGTATGGTGTGGTATGGAAAAAAAAAACGCTCCTCATTGAAGTTGAGTGTTTTATGAATCCGGAAGGAGCAGCACACACGTAAATGGATGTTGGCTCATTTTATATTATGAAAGAAAAACACCAGCCTTGGCTCCTGGAGCGTGAGCATGCTAGATCTTAGGCAATGCTTGGGTGATTCCATCTGCTTTTCTTTTTGAGATTGGCATCGGTAAATGTACACTTAGCTATATAAGAAAGGTCTCAATGTTGACGGAATCTCAACCAGCCTCCTTCCTGATCGCAGTGGCAGTTTGTTAAATCTCGATGCTATAGATAAAAGTTAGCATACCATAGTTGTGGGAGAGATCATATCGCCTAATGCTTTTCCATCTAGATTTTTGTCAATAGAGCACTACCTTGACATGGATCATATCTCGGTGTATAAACAACCTATACTTAATGGTGGCTGCAACCCAACGGAGGAATCTTCTGTCCTGAGTTGGAGATAGTCATCAGTGATTTTCTTATTTCACGGGGAGAGAGCTCGGTGCCGAGCTTGCACTGTGGGTATGGCTATACCCACAGTACCATATTTCTCTCACTATGGCTTCATTTCAGTAATGTTTAACATTTGCATGATGTTGGATTATAAATGATTGAGAATTTGTATTTTGAGGAAAAGAGGGTATAGAAAAAGACATAGCGTACAACACCAGTGTTGCTGTTATTGTTGCTGTTGTTGGTGTTGGTGGTGGTGGTGGTGTTGATGTTGCTGTTGATGCTGCATGTTGTTGCTGTTGCTGTTGCTGTTGCTGTTGCTGTTGATGTTGTATGTTGCTGTTGCTGCTGCTGTTGCTGTTGCTGTTGCTGTTGATGTTGTATGTTGCTGTTGCTGCTGCTGTTGCTGCTGCTGTTGTTGTTGCATGTTGTTGTTGTTGCTGCTGTTGCTGTTGCGGTTGCTGTTGCTGTTGCTGTTGCTGTTGCTGTTGTTGTTGTTGCTGCTGTTGCTGTTGCGGTTGCTGTTGCTGTTGCTGTTGCTGTTGATGTTGTATGTTGCTGTTGCTGCTGCTGTTGCTGCTGCTGTTGTTGCTGCTGTTGTTGTTGTTGCTGCTGTTGCTGTTGTTGCTGTTGCGGTTGCTGTTGCTGTTGCTGTTGCTGTTGCTGTTGATGTTGCTGTTGTTGCTGTTGCTGTTGTTGTTGTTGTTGTTGTTGTGCTGCTGCTGCTGCTGTTCTTGAAGGTTTGCATGGTGGAGAGACACTAACAAGAAATTTGCTGTGACACCATGTAGTTATAGCTCTCCTTTGAGTGTTTGGTGGTTTTGAGGAGAACCAGTGGACTCAAAGTTTCGGACAGTCTACTCTGTCCATCGTCAGGAATCCAGCAGTCTCCTGACCACGGACAGAGTATATACTGTCCGAAACGTTGAGCCACTATCGGTTCTACTCAGAACCGAGTCCACCGGTTCTGTACTCAGAACCACCAAACACTCAAAAGAGATCCAACTACACGGTGTCACCGCAATTTTTGGAGTTTCTGACATTTCATTTATCATCGTTCTATATTAGTATGAAGTTGCTTTGTTTTACATACAATTCCAAAGGCATTTTGTACAAAGGAATGGGTATGGACAAAACAGTCGAACACCCATTAAATCCACGATGTGAATACGCAAAAATAAATAAGAAAGAGGCAGGGTTTCGATACTGCCTGAACAAACAGGCCAGGGACACAGTACGGAATTTTTCTCACTGGCACAAGAGACGGGGCAAGGTTTTCAATAAGGGGCGGGCGGTTGAGTAAATACTTGCCCGTCGTTGGCGGGAAATAATCTGTTATGTTAGACGTGTGGAAGTTGGAAAAGGGCAGAATACTTTGAAGGTAAATTTGATTGTGCAGATGGGATGCTGGGGGGGGGGGTACTCCTGAGGCATGTAATGCCACGGGCAACTCATCCAAGGCCCCCCCCCTCCCCTCCCCATCCCATCTGACAAACTATTTGTTCAGTCGGGTTTCCTCATCAGTCGCAAAGTCCTCACCGGAGACGGTGAGTGTTTTGAAACTATTTGGTATAATCGAAAATGTAACATTATCCGGTCCAGCCATGTACTTGGCTGTGCCAAGTACATGGCTAGAGCAGGATAATGTCAGGTATGAATCAACCATGAATGGAGAGTTGAAAACAGCAAAGATTAACTATTCACTTATAATATAAGCACCCGAAGAAGACAAGCTTCTGGAAGGATTGCCTTCTCTTATTATTGTCGAACTTGTTTGGCTTCAGGATAGTTACTTTCGAAAATAATCAACGATGATGTGGACTTGCGATTATGATCCCAAGTCAGCCGGCTTTGTGGTACGTACATGAGGCCCGAAACTTGAGCACAACGTCGTTTTGTGTACAAGTTTGGGGTTACATTTAGGTTGGGGTTACATTAAGGTTATACATGGTTGGGACTACATTCAGCATCCATGGCAAAATTTAGGTACAGTGTTGGGGCTATACATTAAGATCCCGGACTACATTTAGGAACAGGGTTGGGGCTACATTTAAACCCTGGCTAAATTTATGTACAGTGTCAGGGCTACATTTAGATCTCAGGCTAGTTTAGCTACAGGGTTAGGGCTACATTTTGATCCCGGGCTAGTTTAGCTACAGGGTTAGGGCTACATTTAGATCTCAGGCTAGTTTAGCTACAGGGTTAGGGCTACATTTAGATCCCTGGGCAAACTTTTGGTACAAAAATGGGGCTATATTTAGATCCCAGGCTACATTTTAGGAACAGAGATGGGGCTACATTTAAACCCCAGGCTAAATTTGTGTACAATGTCAGGGCTACATTTAGATATCAGCTACATTTAGGTACAGGGTTGAAGCTACAAATTGATACAAAGTTGGTGGGTTACATTTAGATTCCATGCCAAACATAGCCACCCCCCCCCCCCATTGAGATTGTAGAAGAATAAACCTTGATTGTCAATTAGAACTGTACTAAATCCTTTGGCAAAATAGTACTTTTATGTGAACATTGTAAGCCAATCATATGGATGGAATACAATAATTGTATCTCTGGTGTAAGAATGAAATGTCTAGTTACGCCGTTGCAGATCCTGCCTCTTCGAGACAGAGGTGTCAATTGCAATTTGTAATAATTCCTTCATCCCTTTAGATCTGAATGTAATAATGTAACTCAATTCGGGGATTTGTATGACTGATTCGCCACGTTTGATGTGGGGCCGCATGGGCTGGAGGCTTACAATTAGGGCACAAAACAATCTGCCTCAGAGAGTTACCTCCAATATGTTTGTCTGATAAGGGAATATTGTTCACCATGCATTGTATACGTGGGCCGATTGCATCATTGCAATAGATGACCTGTATTGACGGTTATTTTTCGAAGTTTAAACTTAGAACGGTGTATGATGCATGGATTCAATTTAAAGGAAGGTCATCGTTTTTTTGTTTTTTGGTGTTTTTTTTTCAACGTAATGCTGATCTACAGGCAACAATTGTCGACAGTTGAAAGTCACATTGTGAACTTTGCACTTCGTAGCACCTCATGACACCATGAGGTAATTTTGTAAGGTATATATTATTTTGAAATATTTTTTGTCTTCATCTTCTTGGCTCTCTCTATATAACTCCCCGTGTACAAGTGGATACAATGGGACAAGAATTGTCGAAAGTTGAAAGTCACATTGTGAACTTTGCACTTCGTAGCACCTCATGACACCATGAGATAATTTTGTAAGATAAATATTATTTTGAAATATTTTTGTCTTCATCTTCTTGGCTCTCTCTATATAACTCCCCATGTACAAGTGGATACAATGGGACAAGATGTAAAGTTGACGCCCACGATGAGATCTGCTATCGCTGTTCGAAAATAATCACACACACACACACACACACACAAAACAGGCGTGCGAGCTTCCTCGGTAACCTCGCCGGTGTTCGGTTGTTCTGTACAGAACCAATTTCATGGCTCGGCTTACCGTAGAATTCTGCGCTTACGTCCCATAGATTTATGTGCTTTACAGGGGTTGGTAAGCTCATAATTTTGGTGGTAAGCAGGGTCACGGAATTGGACCCAGGAGTCCATTACCACGTAATGCACTTCGGATCTTCTCATCATCTGTACACCGAGAGCCAGCTGGGACTTACTAACCAATTGAGACTCCGCGTAAAAGTGGATCGAGGGACGTCGGGCGCGGATTAATTTCAATTTACCCATTCAATTATGATTTTTTATTAAATGTTCATTAATTATTAGTCAGCTGTAACAGAGGTCAATTGCACGGATGAGTGGGTGACAGTGATTCAATGCAGAGGATGCAGACGGGGTACTAGACATCTGTATCTGTGTCAATATTACTCGTCCACTTTATTGCGATTATATACATGTCATACGTTGAGAGTGGTTGACGATGTAATGAAATTAAAGCCGCACCATTGTGATTGAATGATTGTGGGTTTTTGTTTAACTACCGCGGTTGTTTTTTTTCTTCTGATTTACACAGATTGAGTCTGGTGCTGTACTGCCACATGGACTTCAAGGCTTTTCCAATGGACAAGCAGAGATGCAAGACCGCCATTGAAAGCTGTAAGTTCGTCTCGTCCAAGCCGATACTAATTAGGCTGTGGGTTTTCGCTCGAAATTCTAAGGAAAGTCTAATCCAAGGGTTATCCTGCCAAAACACAATATAAACCTTTTAAGTTCGTGAAACTTATTCAAAAGTTATTGAATTAGCGCTGAATACAAAATTCAATCATCCATGGAAATCATTCTGAAATCACATGCAGAAGGAAGAGAATGAAGGAACGAACCGCAAAAAACCTCCCTTTTTTCTCTCCAAAGGAATTACCCAACCTTTTTACACCAGTTCGGAATTACAGTACTGTTATATACCAAGTGATAATTGAATTACACAACCTTTTACACACAAGTATTAGGAACACAGTACTGCTATACTAAGTGATAATTGAATTGCCCAACCTTTTACACCAATATTAGGAATACTGCACTTTTACACCAAGTGATAATTAAATTACACAACCTTTTATTTACACTGGGCTATTTGATTGGAATAAGTCTACCTGGACAGTACGAAATATCAATGTTACCAACAATATTGTAGCAACTCGAACTGTCGGGTGAGACGAGCTAGAAACGCAAAACCAAATACCATGGCCATTCTGTGTAATGTGTACTTCGCTGCAATGAGTATTATCACATTGCAGGGGTGGCGGAAGAGAGTCTGTGTGTGTCCCCCCCCCCCCTCCTCCATACGGCGAATTTTATAGAAATTGCGTCTAATAGCGCCCTCTTTATAACAAACTTCCTTCAGGCCATGATGTCAATTTACCGTATCCCCCGACACACATACCGGGGGACAAAATCCCCCGTGACATCGGCATTTGGGTGTTCTCTCCCACACTAATCCATTCGCCCAAACTGAGGCTAACGGTGGAAATAGTCTGGTGCCTCGGTTACATATCAGGCCTACATTATTCACAGGGACTTGGACAAGAATTACGAACGCGTGGTATAGAGGCCTATATACATTATTAAACCAAATTGACAAAAACCACGTTAAAGGAACATTAAGAATTGGTAAGAAAAAAAACTTGTAAAATATACTTTTCGATCACAGATTTACATAAAACTTACACGGTTTAATGATGATGATAGTAGAAAACATCCCTTGAAATATTTCTGTCTGAAATGCCATGTTTGATGAGAAATGAATAAACTAATTTCCGATTGGAGTTTATCGCTCAGTGAGCGTTTTATTCATTTTTTGAATCTATACGATTTCATGCAAATATGTAATCTGTTTTTCCTATTTTCTCGTGACCCAGATGGCCGATCGATCTCAAACTTCTACAGGTTTGTCAGTTTATGTATATGGTGGATTACATAAAGTGCTTACACTGCCAGCAACTGTTTCGTTAGCAAAAAAAAAACCATTCTGTAATGTTTCTTTAAAGATGCTGTTACCCCTCGTAAAATATTTATGTTCAAGACTAAAGCATTCGACATGGTTGATACATCGTTGATGTATAACCTCTCGTTGTTGAAGACATTGACAACCATAAGACATACGACCCGTTGATGCCCAGGCATCCTTGACATCGTGACAGCCTCTATCTGGCTCTCTCTCACATGGATCGGTAAAGAAATTACAAAGTAGCCGGCGTTTTCCTGTCAGCCTTTTCCCGCCTTTATTTTACAGAGTGACGCGCGCGCATACTGAATGTATCATCGGGTTTGCTCAGAGCATTTTCTCTATGCTCAGAGTGATTGGATTGCCTTTCGGCAGAAAGACCGTTGAGTATTTGAATCATAAACTAAGGGCACTAAAATCAAAGGGACAGAGGTGACATTGTCAGACTTTTTTTGTACTCGTCCTGTAATGCATGTTTTTAGGGAAGTGCCGTAATTTATACTCTCCATTATGTTTCATTAATTATTTATTTTGATAATTCCATAAAGGCACAGTACACGTTTGGTAATTGGAGCCTACTGATTGTGTTAATCCTATACAAATGTAGGTACATACAATAAAACTAACCTGTGAAAATTTCACTTTAAAGGGTGGTCGCGTTTTTGAGATATCACCGAAAAACCGGAGCGAATATAGTTCCACGCAGGAAGAATATTCCCCATAGGAATACACAGTCTGAGAAGCGTTTCTGACTGAAACGTTCTCAGATTCAAATTTGGGGAAATAAAAAGTGATATATTTTCCATAACCGTAGTAATTCGAAGTTGAAAGTTTCTCAAAATTAATTTTACTACCCATACCAGAGCTGCTGTACTTCTTACCAAGTAAGTTTCTATTGCCATTAATTTCCAGAGTCATTACCAATCGTGTACTGTGTCTTTAATACTCTGTGTCTAAATACACTTTCTTTCGAACAAGGATACTGTGTTTTTGTGCAAAAAATTAGCCCCTATAATGAGCATGGATTTAAACATTTAATTTATTTAATTTCAACTGAATTCTGCACTCCGGTCAGAATCAACCCAAAGCTCAGCTCAGGCTGGCCCGAGAAGTGGTAACAAAAATGGGATTTCAACCCAGATTCTGCGTAATTTTGACCCATTTCTGTGTCATTTTGACACAGATTCCGGGTCATACTGACTCAGTTATGGATCGGGCCACGCGGGCCTCGGATACGGGTCAATTGTGACCCGGGAGTTTTAGAGTGTAAACGGGGCAATGTCCAAAGGAACACCGGTTGGAAAAGCTCTCGGCCTCCCCACATCGCCACCCCTATCATGAAGCACGGCCATATTGATAAACGTGTTCAGTAGATTGTATTCGATAATGTCACCGTCCCCGTGATCCATTTTATATTCGCGATTTCACGTCTTGTCACTGACTCAACGCCAGTCATTGACGTTTTTCTCCTTTGTATCTTTTCCACACTGCAGACCAGAGTACAGAGGATGAACTGTTGATAAAATGGAGTGAGCACGCAGTGGTTATGGGACCGGAGATTAGTCTACCACAGTACTCAATGCAACCGTTGATTCCATTCGGAACCTGCACAAACAGGGTATCAACTGGACCTACTAAAGGTTAGATGTGGTATTGCTGCTAGCTAAGCAGATTTGCTGAGAGCGATTGAATTTGATTCTCATTTCATAAAGCTGGTTTGCCAGAAACTGCTTAGCACAGAAATGAACTGCTCAGTAAATACTGTTTACCAGCCAAAGTACTACGTAATTGACATTGTCGTGACTGGCGCACTGTTAAAGGTGTTATACAAGATTGGTAGGGATAACTTTTACTGATTATGAAATTCATACTAGAACAATTTTTCTGTGAAATATTTCCCTCTGAAATGAAGTCATTTTCTGTGCTGGTGGTCTCCCTTTTTTCTCAGTATCTTTGTTTGGTCGGGTGCCAGAGTTACTAATAAATTGAACCTAGGGTTCTCTTAAAAGGCCCTGTACACTATTGGTAAGATCGAAAAACACAAATGTTCACAGGTTCACACACAACTTACATGATTTAAAGTAAGTAATGGTAGAAAGGGTTCCTTAAAATATTTCTGCCTAAAATGCTATCGTTTCTGAGAAATGAATAAAACAAATAGTTTTTATCGCGCGCGCGATAATAAACTCGATGTTTGAAAAACAGAAAACACATAAGATCTCTTTTCACTATTTTCTCGTGACCTCGATGACCAATTGAGCTCAAATTTTCACAGGTTTGTTATTTAATGTATATGGTTAATCACACAAAACATGAACATCGTTTGCGGCTGTTTTGTCAGCTCTACCAATCCTGTATAATACCTTTAATGCATACTCCCAAAACACGAAACTTGCGCAAGGGAAAGAAAATCAATGTTACTTTACAGACGTAAACACTAAAACAACGCGGCAAATAGCAGCAACTCAGTTGCTTGTCAAAGGGTGGCGGCTCAAGGTCTTCCTGATCTCTTTTTCTACTGACACAGAGATAGAGAAAAAATGGAAGGCAAACATGTTAACAACAGACGAAATGTTCAAAGGTTGGAAACACTATAAATAAATAATAGTAAACTTGCGGGTACAACCATGTGTAAATTTCTTTTGTTTGAGTGTTGGCTCTGAGAAGAGCCGGTTTGGTCTCGACGTTTCGAACAGTATACTCTGCTCGTCTTCAGGAGAAAGGTTCAAAGGTTGTTTTAAATGTATTTTGCTTATACAAAATATAGGAGGGGTGAGCAAAAAGGGTAGAAGGAAGAGGTTGACATTAGTATGACCTCCAAAATCATTTGAAGGCATCATTTTATTCTCCTCTCTCCCCCCTCTCCTCCTCAAAATCTCCAAAGACAAAATGCTGGTTGCGCTAATAGGCCGAGACGAGTCTGTGTATTCCGCATGCTGTCAGCATGCGGCTCTTCATCATCACACGCCATTGCCTTTTATGGGCGACGGTGAACCCTTGCGCAGGATGGCACCGGTGCCTTTGATATGACTTGACTCGTCTGAAAAACAAACCAATCCGAATTGGCTCTACTTCTGTGTTTACCTAAAAAGAGTTTCCCCTTTTTTCCGACATCCCTGGGAATGTAAATTATACGGTCGCTGTGCCCGCGGGGAGTTCATCAGTAAACGTTTTAAGTATCGAACGCTTGAGGGCCCCCTTTATGACGGAGTCATTTGAATCAGACGTTAATGGCATTAAAGATATTAAGGGAAGACGACGACGTCGGTAGTCTGATAAGGTTGTTTTCTACCTCCATACCTGGGGTGATCTCTGTATTAATAGGCCTATAGAATTTATGTATTCACTATATTTAGGCTCGCGCATGTACTAATTGCTGCCCATTTTTAGCACTAGCGCACAAATTAGACTACTATTTCAGGATCCATACACGGTCGGTGAATTTGCCGTATCCAGCAGCACTCTACTCATGTTTCAAGTCTACATGTTTTGATCGATTTCCGCTAACTGTTGTCTTTATTGAGTACTGCAGTTTGTTCATATTTCAGAAAAAAATATTTATTTACACATTTTTTTGTTTGTACTTATTTAGTTATTAATCAATGACAATATCTGCGTTTGATGCATTTGATAATATCTCTCGATAAGCCTGTAAAGTTTCTGTTTCACCAAAATCATTATTTCTTATTCAAGGCAGGGTATTCTGTTGGGAATTGTCGAAGACCAGTATCCTCACTTGGTGTATCCCAACCAAATGCATGAAATAGCAAACCTGTGGAAATTCTGGCTCAATTGGTCATCGAAGTTGCAAGAAAATAATGAAAGAAAAAACACCCTTGTTGCATAGAATAATTGAGTGCTTTCAGATGCCTGAAGCCTTTCTCATATTCAAATGTTGTGGGTGAAAATTACCTCTTTCTCTAAAACTACAATACTTCAAAGGGGTTCGTATTTCACAATGTTTTATACGATCAGCACTCAGCAGATCTCAGGTGCTCCTTACCAAGTAAGTTTGTGTGGTCGTTAACTTGTAGAGTAATCACCAAAATCATACCCTTGCTCTTTGACATGAGTAATATATATATATATATCGAAACAAATACTCACAACAATAACGTTTTGATTGGACATCGCAATTCGAAGAAATAAAACTGAATTGCGAACACAAGAGTACAATGTAGACAAAGCAGTATATATCCATTCGAGGGCATTCGATAGGCCTCTACACGTTATTATTAAAATTCATGGACAACATTGTGAGTTACATTGAAGCACACACAAAAAAGAAAAAGATGTTTGTTGCTCCCGTAGGAGACTAAAGCGAGGCTCCCGTGTGTGATTCTGCACATGTAATCTCCAATGAAGGTCTGCACTCAACAAAAGAAAAACATCACTTTAATTTTCAATACATGTTCTTTATTTTGTATCCAAATGAAATTCAAGGGCGAGAGTCTCTGTTTTTGAGCGTCTCTATGGTGCAATACTGAATTGACTTATTCGAGGCAACATTTTCTTGTTTTTGTTTTTCTTTTTGCTTTGAGTTTGGCTTTATAATGGTTCTCTGCATGGGTTTAGAAAGGGGATTTGTGGTTGGCACAGTTAAGCGACCCGAAATGGTGAATACCGAATTTATGTATTTGTCACGCAAGTAACTCCGCTGATCCGCCATGCGTACAAATCCTCACGGGTCAATTGCTTACGAATGTCCGCTTGGGAGATGTTTGCTGTGTGAACTGATGGGTGACCAGTGTAATAATGATGGGCCGGCACCATTGTCTCAATGGGCAGAACTGCTTCTTATTGGGCCGTGCTGTATGGTTTTGCATGCCCATAGAGGTTTTTCAGCTGACGTCATGGCCCCGCCTACCGCAACGGCAGCCATCTTGCCGGTCATGGTTACGGTCATGAACTGTGATCTTGCCTCCGGTCATTGACCGGCAATATGGCATCTCAAACACACAGTCACGTGATAACATCACGTGACTGTAAAACCTCTATAGTTCTTCTGGTTTAAACCAAAGTCTCGCATGACGTTATGCGATCGAGAGCAATGCGTTCAAACAGTCGAGTCGCACATCTTCATTAACAAATCACTCACCCCACGAACGCCACTCTGTCCATTAAAAACTGCACTTTGTACCCTAAGGAATTCGGTCACAACTTCTGATACTCAAGTTATATTATCATTGAAGATATCTTTTCTTTCGTTATCCACTAACAGATTGTTTGTTTTTTGATTTTGCAGCTAACTTTTCCTGCATACAATTCAGCTTCACGCTGGTTCGTGAGCTCACTTTCTACATCATCCAGACCTACATTCCTACGTCATTGCTGGTACTAATTTCGTGGGTGTCCTTCTGGATTGATATAGGACAGGCTGCAGCGCGGGTCTCATTGGGCGTGACTACTGTCCTGACCATGACGACGACCACTGTTGGATACGGTGCGTTCGCTGGTTTGCCTAAAGTGTCGTATACAAAGGTAAAAAAAAAACAATTGTTACCCGTGTTCAAGGAAACTAGCCTTATAATCGCTCCTACTTTCATTTAATTCAGTAGTTATTAAAACAAAACTTGGCATTCAAATCTGATCTGAAAACCTACACTTGGATAAAGTTGCTGCTGGTGTGGCGGGAGATCCTGACCAACCACGGATAGTCTGTCCTACGGGACCGAGATGCCTGGGATTCCAAGAAATTGTGTTTTCGAGACAGGCCTTAATTCTAGGGTTATAAATCGCCCTCTAGGTTATTCGGTCTACCTTTAGGCCTACACATCATATTTTTGATCTGCACCGACCAGAGAATGTGCGTCCCCCCGGAAATTGTGTCCTCCACATGCATTTAATCCCCCATGCTTTAAGCATTACTACCTCCATGCTGTAAGTGAGGGCTTGTAACACCTAAAGTCATAGCACATTTTATTTGGTTTACCGTGTTCTCCAAAGTACAATGCCTGGGGGAGTCGAAGTCCTTGATATCCTATACTGGACTATTCCACATATCTAAGAGGGGGATCAGGTCCCAGAGTTGGGTAGGTTTTTTGCTTTGGTTTCTGAGGGGCTGAAAAAACATTTTCACTCATATACTTTGTGCACAAAATTGCAGAGACAGTACAGACCTACCCAGATCTAACACTCTGATAGTGCCTGTTCTTTGTAGCAGGCTTCTAGATGTCTTACTGACAGCCTGTGCTAGGTTCTGAGTTTTCAAACACCCCTCCCCCCCCCCTGCCAATCAAACTTTATGGCTTACTGGGGAGCCAGTAACTAGTGGAATCTTCCCGCATTATTTTGTGTAATTCCTGGGGTTACTTCCTCACTTCAAGGTGAGGGTTTAAATCGGTGCTCCTAACCATGCAGCTGCAGAATTTACCTACCGATGGTGTGGTCATTTTCAAACCTTCTAAAATGTTTCAGTGATGAAATAATAAACGGATCTGCGGGGCCTTTTTTGTGCTTCTACTCGGCAGTTAATTTGGAAGGCAAGGGTCATTTGACGGCCTAATACCAGAAACCCTCAAACAGAGACGACATTCATGAATACAGAAGTTGATTCAATCTGTCATCAGTTAGACAGGTTTCTTTAATCCCAGGCGGTGTCCGTATATTGCAGCAGATTCCCGTACATTTGAAATAAATTGCATATGCCGCCCATCCATCACCGTCACTATGCATGAGGGTCAGCGGCTTCAACGGTACACTAATTGACGGTTGTTGCTGGTGAACTAACTTGACTGTTCCGAAAGTTTGATTAGAAAAAAATTGATTGTTCATCTTATTGACATTTGTGATGTTTTCGCAAAACCATGAGGATTTCATGCATAAAAATAAACTACCTGTACTCTCTGGAGATTCGGCTAAGAAGAGCAGGATCTACGTCAGTTTGCTACCCAACGATGCACACATAAAGACTATGTTGTGAATGACCATTAGTTAGGGAACACTAATCACAACGAGTATGAATATTTGCCTTTTTTATTAATGGTAATACAAACAAGACTGTGATAAAATTAGATACATTTTCGTCGTGTGCCCGAAGGAAGGGCGTAAGGCTCTATTCCCTTTTTCCATCAAGCACACAAGAAAGTATCTTTTCCAGTAACAGAAGGCTGTAAATATTAAAATGGCTCCTGACTATAAAAAAAAAAATATGGCTGATATATTTTTGTTGCGAGCATTGCCCCCAGAGACATGTTTTCTCATTCCCATGCAGAATTTAACCTCCCCACAAGCATAATGACTGATGAATGGCAGAAAACCCATCAAACTTTCACGCTCAGTTTTCCTGAAAGCACATTTTGTTTGCATGTTAATGATTGTTTACACCCTTTCTCCGGCATCCGGGCACGTGACGTAGTGCAGTGCTTCTCGTCGCATGCTGTTGCTCTTTTGGGAAGGGGATGTCAATGTCACACGATACTGTGGTATCTATTAATGAAGATGGCTTCACTATTCAAATAAAGACACACTCTGTTACTTTGTGGCATGGTCGTCGCTGTTCGTGTATGGGTTTTAAGTTTTCAGTGACGGAAACAATTAGCATGACATCAGCTAATCAGCTGAGGAGTTGATTGGCGCCAATTATTTCAATGAAATAGAAATAAGATGGCAAAATTAAATTCAAAACTGGGAGTCGGAAAGGCATTCACAGCAAATCAAAAAAACAAGTTTGAATTCTATAGTCAGGAGGATGGGTGTTCAATTTAAAGAACGCGCTTGGTTTTCCGTAAACACATTGTTTCTGCGAAGCGCATCGCCAGTCTATTAACTATCATTACACCCTTAAGCCAAACATGACGAGTCAAGTCATCTACACCCATATTGTCACGCACGGTAGACATTTTCCTAGAGACGTTGCGTCCATCAATTTAGATGAAAGCTCGATGTTTCTCTAATCATAGTGTGGAGTATTACCTTACAATGCAGTATTTCGTTATGGCTTATCTGTCTGACGAGAAAATGACCAGCGTCAGTTTCAAACTCGAGATGGGCAAGAATGTTTTCGGCATCTGCTTCGTTCTGCGCGACATAAAATACTGTATCATTTTTTGGATAACACGGACGAGTCCCCCGTGTAACAGATAGCCGGTGTGACCTAACGCAAATGTTTACCCTGTGCCTCGTGGTGTCTCCTTCATCAACACATTAGGCACGATCTATTGGATCGACGACTGTTACGTTTGGAGAGCTTTAATGGCCGTAGTCATCGCCCGGCTGGAGGAGGAATTGTCGCTCTAGGGTTCGACTGAGTTTGGGGGGTCCACTGATTGCTTTACGCAAGGATTGCTCGCGCGCTTGCCGCCTTGGTAAACAATGCCCAGGTTTTGGCGCCGCCACTATCGCTTGTCAGTCTGACATGTTGATGGGGCAACCGGTTGCGCTTATGTCATTGCACATATCCGGGGGTATTTCTGTTTTTTTGTTTTCAGATGTCCAATTACAATAGAAACTATACGTTTATGAATGCATGATTATAAATATGTAACCGCTTAATGGTTTAGTTCTTTAAAGGGAAGGTATACGATTGGTATCACTCTAAAAAAATTATGGCAATAAAAACTTACCCTGAATGGTTAGAAGTACAGCAACTTTCAATAGTGTAAAGCATTTTGAGAAATATTTCAATTCAAAATAATGTGGATATGGAAAAAGATGTCAGTTAATATCCCCCAAAATTTGAATCTGAGAAACTTGTCTGTCAGAAACGTTTCTCAGATTGTGTATTCCTATTAGGGATTATTCTTCCTGCGTGGACATAACCGCTCCAGAATTTTGGCGATATCTCAAAAACGCTACCACCTTTTGAAATGAAATTTTCACAGGTTACTTTTCTTGTATAGTCTACATTTATATAGGATTAAAACAATCGAACGGTTCCAAAAAAAACAAACGTATACTTTGCCTTTAAAACTACAGTAGGGTGAGGATGTCACGATTATTTTAGTTTATTCAAAATGCTTGCCTTTACCAACCTCTCCCCCCCCCCGCCCCCAATCTAAGAAAATTAAACTACTGTGTAAATCCCTCAGCAAAAACAAATCAAACAGTGTGAACTTATAAGTTATATCTCAATTACAGACAGAAACGTGCACGATCGGAATTACCATTATTGTCCGTTTGTGAGTGCTGCGAGTCGGCAGTGCATGTTCAACAGTGACACGTTCAAACCAAGACCATCAACTCAGTAATGCATAAATAAGTTATTTATTAAATCAACTATTGGACAAATTTAAAGCCTCAAGTAATTTCTACGCCCCCGCCTGTATCCCCCACCCCCCCCCCAAAAAAAAACCCACCACACACACAATTGAAAATGTCTAGTTACGCCATTTGATTTGTTTAATGAAAACTAAATGATTGAAGTATGCTCTTCCAAAAGCAATAATATGTGATAATTTTTTGTGGAACGAACTAGGTTAATATCTAACAGTGAAAGAACGGCAATTTTCTTATTTCAGGAAACAGTACGTCATGAAATTAATTTTTGGCTGTAGGGCTACCGCAGATTTGTCCATTGAACAAAAACAGAGCAACAAGCAATGGCAGCCATTTTGCAAATTTTGGAAATTGCTTTCTCTATAAAAAAAAAAAGCAATTTTTTCCTACCTACAATTTTTCAACATCGAAATCTGCGATGGCCAAATTTCTTTCTCATGACATACTCTGACTGTGTGCCAAATTCCTTGCTTCTATCATCGAGGCACAATTCCCCCAAATGTTTGCCATATCTGCCACAAACAACTAAACCCTTCGTCTTTTTTTTCTCCCTCTGTCAACAGGCGATCGATCTCTGGTTTGATGCTTGCCTGTCGTTCGTAATCGGTAGTCTCTTTGAGTATGCTATTGTACACTATTTATGGACAAGGGACAAGGCAGAGAAACTTATACGGTGGGCTGCATCAAGGGACTCCTTTAAAGAACCTTCCCCGGTAAATTGATTTATTATATATTCTTCTGGTTCATTACAAAATCGTCGCGTGAGAACTATAAGGTCCTTAAAGGAACATTACAGAATTGGTAATTGTAAAATATACTTTTGGTCACAGATTTACATAAAACTTACAAGGTCTAATGATGATGATAGTAGAAAACATCCCTAGAAATATTTCTGTCTGAAATGCCATATTTGATGAGAAATAAATCAAACTAATTTCCGATTGGTGTTTATCGCTCATGAGCGTTTTATTCATGCATTGTATAACACATGCAAATTTGTAAACGGTTTTGCACTATTTTGTCGTGACCAAATGGCCGATCGATCTCAAACTTCAACAGGTTTGTCAGTTTATGTATATGGTGGATTACATAAAGTGATTACACTACCAGCAACTGTTTTGTTAGCAAAAACCAATTCTGTAACGTTCCTTTAACAAACGTGACGGACGAAAGGTCGTTAACAAATTATTTTGTTTAAAGCCTATAAAACAAAATAATAAAATACAACTATCAGAAATTAATGTTTCCTTATGAAAATCAATTTTCACAAGGAAACATTAATTTCTGATAGTTGTACTTTATTATTTTGTTTTATAGGCTTTAAACAAAATTATTTGTTAACGACCTTTTGTCCATCACGTTTGTTAAGGACCTTATAGCACTGAGCCGACAAAATAATCAATCCAGTTTATCAACAGCAAACAAGGCAATACATTGACAATTATACAATTGTGATGATATAAACCTCTTTAATGCAAATATTTTTAAGAAGATGTTGTTAAATCAATGATTGCATTCAACAATCACACATCCAATCGAAGACTTATTGTACGAAATGCTGTGAAACAAATACAGATTATCACTAACAAAAATGCCATTATTATAAATACGAACCTTTCAAAGTCTTGGAACGTCGTGTGAACTTTTGCACTGTACATAAACGTATGAGTTTATGTTAATTCTACATTTTGTTTGGAGGTGACTATGGGCAAATCACAAACTACCTGAAACTTTGAGAATGCTGGTATTATTAGTTCAGCCTTTCATGGGTGATAATACAACTTCATAGCGTGTGGAATACGTGCTAGGCAATAGAGTGTCGAAAACGAGAAAAACAACTCAACGAAGACTATATTTTTTCTATGAAGTCGAAACTTTGTTTTAAAGAAACATTACAGAATTGGTTTTTGCTAACAAAACAGTTGCTGGCAGTGTAAGCACTTGATGTAATCCACCATATACATAAACTGACAAACCTGTAGAAGTTTGAGATCAATCGGCCATCTGGGTCACGAGAAAATAGTGAAAAACCCATTACACATTTGCATGAAATCATATAGATTCAACAAATGAATAAAACACTCACTGAGCGATAAACTCCAATCGGAAAATTAGTTTATTCACTTCTCATCAAATATGGCATTTCAGACATAAATATTTCAAGGGATGTTTTCTACTATCATCATCATTAGACTGTGTAAGTTTTATGTAAATCTGTGATCAAAAAGTATATTTTACAAGTTTTTTTTTTACCAATTCTGTAATGCTCCTTTAAATAAAGCTTCAATTTTATACCATACAAATAATTTGTTAGAATTAACATTGAAACAAAATTAACACTTGGGACGAGGATGCTTGTTATTGAAGAAACTCCCTTTGCCATTCACACCCCAATTTGTGCTACCAGTGAATAGGTTTAAAGGGAAGGTATACGATTGGTAATCACTCTTTAAAATCAATGGCAATACAAATTTACTTGGTTAGAAGTAAAGCAACTTTCGATAGTATAAAGCATTTTGAGAAATATTTCAATTCAAAATACTGTGAAAGTGGGAAAAAAATGTCAGTTTTTATCCCCAAAATTGGAGTCTTAGAAACGTTTCTCAGATTGCCTATTCATGCATGGACATAATTATTCGCTGCGGATTTTGGCGATATTTAAAAAACGCAACCACCTTTTGAAATGAAATTTTCACAGGTTAGTTTTTTTTCTGTACATATCTACATTGATATAGAATTAAAACAATCAAACGTCCCAAAAACCAAAGGTATACTTTGCCTTTAACGATAACATGAACGGAATTCGGGTAAAAAGTTCTTAATCGTTTATCAAATAAACCGGAAACGGAGGTCAAACCTTATTATCAGGTTTTTTTTATTTTTTTTATTTGACTTTCATATATTTCGTGGCAAAATTTTACATTCCCAACAGCATGATGTAATTGTTATAGCTATAAACTTCGTTAAACTGACCGATTTTTGAAGAAACAGAATCACGCACATGTAAAAGTCAGTGGAGGTTTGGGACCAATTTGGTAAAGGAAGTTCGAGTACACGCGAGACTTGCGCAGATAAAAAACCGGCATAAACTTCTTCTTTTTTTCTCGATGAAAGTCATTGCACTTTTTTCCAAAAAAATGTTAGGATGCAGTGATCGGGGAGTAATCTTTTTGTAATTAGGAAATACATTTGGAGGGATTTCTTTGACGAGAGCACTTGAGACTACAGCCAATTGATCGAAAGGTACAGACAAAACATGAACAGAAGGTAACCCGCATGGTGTACATTGCAGACTGTGACCTTTCACATACATTCTGTTAAGTGTAATGACTCATACTTAAAGGAACATTACAGAATTGGTAAGAAAAAAAACTGTAAAATATACTTTTGATCACAGATTTACATAAAACTTACACAGTCTAATGATGATGATAGTAGAAAACATCCCTTGAAATATTTCTGTCTGAAATACCAAATTTGATGAGAAATGAATAAACTAGTTTTCCGATTGGAGTTTATCGCTCAGTGAGCGTTTTATTCATTTGTTGAATCTATATGATTTCATGCAAATGTGTAATGGGTTTTTCACTATTTTCTCGTGACCCAGATGGCCGATCGATCTCAAACTTCTACAGGTTTGTCAGTTTATGTATATGGTGGATTACATAAAGTGCTTACACTGCCAGCAACTGTTTTGTTAGCAAAAACCAATTCGTAATGTTCCTTTAAGGAGGCAACCCCATCTGACGGGATCAGAAAACCAGGCGAGGGAAATGTTGTTACTTTTAAAAACCTGAGACCCGGGTGAAATACGAAACTCGAGTTGTACTCGTGTACGTTGCATGCATGCACCCGTGGAATGATCATGGTAATCGAAAGAACATACACCTAAGATTACGGTGTTGTCTAGACATCGTACGTTGACATGAAAGACGAGAGAGAAACCAATATTATAGGACACCTGTCCTCAGCATACATGAGGCTTTACGGAGACGTGTTGAAAAGGGACACAAGGGAGGGCGGGGGGCATAAGAAGGGGCATAGGAAGGGGGAAGCTCTGGGTGCTGCAAAAAGACTTCGGAAACCTACTTCTGGACGTTAACTTTTACTTGTTGAGCATATTTCAAAAACTCACTTTAATGGATTGACCTTTAAAGTTTAAAAGTGGCGAGAAAATGATTGCAAGTGCATAGTTTGTCGCTGAGATATGGTGGTTTAAATAATTCGCTGTCGAAACGAGGGGACACCTAAAACTTCCAGATTAGACCTCTGTCATGGTGCGGCCACCTTGATTCTCTCCCATTCAAATCAATGTAACCAAACCGAGGCTGGAAGGAAAAAACAGTCTGGTTCCATTTTGTGCAGAGAATTGTATTATTCGTTGTTGGTATTGGATACAAGGAACATGACCAAGATGGTGGCAGCATGATAGTGGTCTATACTCGAGGGGTTCACCGCCAAAAAGGAAAAGACTGTAGAGCTCGAGTCAAACAAGTAAAAGTGGAACCATAAGGACCTCATTGCCAAAACGGATACAACGGAAGTACGCTGTCAATAGGACGAGTAGTCTCGAACATGTGTTCCACATTCAACTTGCTTCGAATGAGCAAACCTATTAAATATGTATAAAAATGCCGTGTGCAGACTCTTTCATTTTCTTCTATCCACTTTTTCTGTCTCTGAAGGAGAGACCTGGAAAAAATACAACCGGAAAGGAGATTTTCTAAGTATGATTTCACCTTTAGGAAGCACCCTTTCCAGAAACAGGATCCGTCTCGAAATCATCTTCTGTTTCCATCCGTTGACCGTGCGCTGACAGTAACCGAGTAAAGCGACTGGAGGTCGTAACTCTAGCAGGATAGGCCTCCGGTGTAATATCTGGTGTTCTCGTTCTCAGTTTCACCAGCAGCCTATTTGCTAATGGAGACACACTTTATGCCGATTTAATGGACAAAAATTAAACCTGTGGACAAATGGAACGGGATGCTACCTGCCAGATGCGGCTAGCTGAACGAATAGGTGCAACTAAGATGAGAGACAAATTGAAACTGGGTCTTTTTCAAAAATGCTATAACCGGTAATTCCGGAGCCTCTGGTTATGGCTCTTAAGTTGCACCTTTGTGCCCAATGCACAACGTCTAAAAAGTTATTGTGTGTGTGTGTGTGTGTGTGTGTGTGTGTGTGTGTGTGTGTGTGTACACACAGAAGGGCATATGTGGGGTCCTGACAACAATGGAACAATGGACCCACAAGGTCATTTCAATAGGAACAATTGGGCCCCACAAGGGAATTCTTCAGAAAAGGGAATAATAGAACAACAATAGCAGTACCCCACAAACCGGATCCGTAAGGATGTGTGTGTGTGTGTGTGTGTGTGTGTGTTTTTCTGCACCAATTGGAATCGAATGCCCTTTAGTGTCGTTATTACGGACTCACAGTCCATTGGGTTCATAATACGTTGTTGCGGATTCACAATCCGATATTACGGATTTACTGTTTGTTATTACAGATTCACATCCCGTTATTGCGGATTTACTGTTTGTTATTACGGATTCACATCCCGTTATTGCGGATTTACTGTTTGTTATTACGGATTCACATCCCGTTATTGCGGATTTACTGTTTGTTATTGCGGATTTACTGTTTGTTATTACGGATTCGCATCACGTTATTGCGTGATTCACAATTCGTTATTACGGATTTACAGTCCGTTATTACGGATCCATAGTCCGATTGCGGATGAACAATTCGTTACTGCGGATTCACAAAGTGTTCTTAGTCCGTTTTTACGGATAAAAAAAGGAGGGCCTTATTTGCAGATTGTGAATCTGTATAATGACGGATTGTAAATCCGTATTAACGGATTCGAATGTTATTTGTTGTTGGCGTAAATGGTGCTTCATTAAATCGTTTTAAAGGTATTGTACACTTTTGGTAACAGCTCAAAATCAGTGTCCACATTTGGTGTGATTAAACATATGCATGAACAAACAAACCTGTGAAAGTTTGAGCTCAATTGGTCATCGAGGTCACGAGAAAATAGTGAAAAGAGATCTTATGTGTTTTCTGTTTTTTCAAACTATCGCGCGCGATAATTACTATTGTTTTACTCGTTTCTCAAAAACGATAGCATTTTAGGCAGAAATATTTTAAGGAACCCTTTCTACCATTACTTACTTTAAATTATGTAAGTTATGTGTGAATCTGTGAACATTGTGTTTTTCGATCTTACCAATAGTGTACTGGGCCTTTAAAGCACGTTTTCAAGCATTTGTCGTGAAATGGTCGTGTACACGGGACCTTTACTTTGTGAGAACGCACACCCTCCGGGAACGTGTTCGTCCAAGCACGTTTCCATGTAGCACCTGTTACAGTAATCGCACACCCTCCGGGAACGTGTTCGTCCAAGCACGTTTCCATGTAGCACTTTGTTACAGTAATGTCACGGCACCAAGTGCACAATCGTGTATAACTCTATCATGAGGTGTCTCTTCTATTTACAGTACGACAAACACAAGTCCCAGAACCACTGCAACTCGTACAGCAGCAACAAAGCCCCGTCTTCCAGAGATTACTCCGACCACGACCCAGACTCAGACAGCAACAACCGCTTCGGCAGTAGATACAACTACCACACCAGTTACAGAACGGTCCGAAAGAACTCTTACGGCAGTCAAGACGGGGATGTGGAGACGGCGTACAGCAAACTTCAACAACAGGGACTGGCGGACCGGAAACGAACCAAGCTCTTTGCGCTGCGAATCGACAGGATGTCGAGAGTGTTATTCCCCCTGGCTTTTTGCACCTTCGCTGGTACATATTGGGTGTGTTATTACAGAATATATGTTGCTGATTTTGGCGATCTGTAGATGAGGATGGTTTTCGTTACAGGACCTTTCCAGCCATTAATTTGGTTGATACACTTGTGTGTACTGAATATGGCGCTGTTCGAATCAAAGTTGGTGGGCCCATAGAGCAAGGAACAGAGTTGGCCTCAGTCGTAGACCTTGACGTTGCTGTTGAGAAGCAGGCCTGGGTCAAAGTACCAAGTCCGACACAAACTACCTTCATTGCAAGGCATTTAATGTTGCCTGGTTCGCTGCATGCAACGCCGGTTCCCTGCATGCAACGCCGGTTCCCGATTTAAAACAAAAAGAATGACAGAAAATTGCTCTTTCTTCATCACCACGAGTGCGTTTTGGCGGCCCCACAACCAAAAATTGTTTTAGCTGTGGCTTAATGGTTACTGTGCCCAAACCCACCTCTGTTGTTATGGTATGAAACTATAGGTGACTAAATAGACTCCTGTACTGATGACGTCACAGTTTGTTTACTGCATTGACTATTTGGGTACTGCGTTTCCGACAGTTGAGCAGAGACACAATGGTTGTCCATTCTTCTGCAAAGTGGTAAACAAACTGTGACGTCATCAGTACTAAGGTTATTATTGTGTCTCGTTGCTTTTCTCATTATTCTGATATTTGTTTCCCGCCAAAACGGCATGCACAACTTTTTTTTTTCTTATCATTTTGAAATTTCTTAAATAAGAGTTAATTTGTCAGTAATTTTTGTGCAGAAAACAAATATTTTTCTAAATATAGTATTTAAAATTTTGATGCTAGTCGTTTTTTGTCGTTTACGTACGGTAGTTTTCTTACAGACGTACAAGTTTGGTCGACTCTTGGACTTGGTTGGACTTTAGTTCAAGTTCTTTGACTCTGGGTATAGACGTATTAAGTCTCAATTCTGTAAGCCCTCATTTCTGTCTACGCTTTTATATTGATTTAACCATTTCTAACCAAAGTTTTCCTTCTCGTTTCAAGCAGGGCTTTCATAAAACACAAAAACGGAAAGATATGTAGCTTTAGAGCTCGGCAACACCATTTTTGGTTCGAATCATACAGGTATACAGATTGTTAAGTGCAGGCAGTGATAGTGCAATCTAAACTACAGTTTTTTGTTGGCCCCCCACTAGAAACAATAATGATGCACCCCATTGTACCCCGCCCTAAAAATGTACCTTAGTGTCACATCTGCTCCAAACAACAGGACTACCAAACACAAAGGTTGTTTTGTCAGGCCTGTGCTGTGGGTGTAGCTCAACCTACTCCGGTTCCTGCTTAGTTTGTCTGATGACCCGTTCCGACGTTACAGTGTGGCCGTCAAAATGGCCGACAATGAGCAATCCGGAACCGGAGATGAAATCGACCCAAGAATTTGGGGGGAAAAAAGGGTCAATGACCTGTCTGGAAATCATTGCCGTAAGCCCTTTTGGCAACACGTGACATTGACTGTGAATGACGTTGACACAATCACCATGCGCAAAAACATACTAGACGACAGTTTAAGCCTCTTAGCAGGATAGGAAAAGAATCTTTTTTGGGGGGGGGGGTTATTAGAAAGAAAAAGTAATCAACTGTTATAAAGGGATGGTTTATGTAGTTGTCAGAGTTGTGGGCTTGAACTTTACACTTTAGTTTAGAGTAGTAAGGGCGAAATTATCAGAAAATTGCAAAGACTGAAGCAAAACAGATAATGTTTTGGTTTTTATCAGAACAAATAAGTAAGGAACCACTAGTTTAAAGCCAATTATCTTTAAGGAACACTGCATGTATTTAATAGTTTTCGAATAGGAGTTACAACCTTTGTGAAATTTTTTGTTGAGAACTAAGCTGGTGCCGACAGCGGTTTTTTTTTCGCAAGGTAGAAATTGTGGGCAGGTTATCTTGTCCACCCATGAAAAAAAGACGGACAGACAAACATCAGACGGGACAATGAACGGACTGTCACAACCCAATCATAGAGGTACTTCCAAGATGATTTCATTCTGAATTTTACCTGCTGGGGTCAAAGTCAAAAGATGCGATTCATTTTGTAAGAATTGTGTGATGGTATCGAATTCTCCCTTAACTTAAAATTGATCTATATGAGTGTATTTGTATAATTAATATATGTAAATTCAGCATTTCGCATTGTTGTAAACCTATAGATGTTTGCTGATGTGCACAGCCACAATCATGGGTACACTTTTTGTCACAAAGACACCAAAATGAACAACACATGAATATTGAGTAACTCTTTGCATATCTTGTATTTGACAAACTCAAGTACTTTCTACTCTTCAGTCAAACAGGGCTGGTTAATTAATTTACAAACAACATTGAAATAACTGTTGCATCACTGGTTTTCAAACTGTTGTTCATAACATGGACACGAACAAAATGTGTACCCATGATTGTGGCTGTGCACTTATTTATTCAGCGTTGTATGTCCAACAAAAGAAGAGAACAAAATGATGATTAGGCGAGGCCAACATTCTTAGTGTTCACATTGTCATGAACTGCCCATCGTACAAAGGAAATATTCCAACTCTTTGTAAATCACAATTTGCACTTGCTGATTGTATTCCTCTATTGAATCATTTTGTGTTAATAGATTCCGAGGAGGGTGGTTTTAAAGAAACACGATCGAAAATGAAAACAAAACTTTTTGTTATGTGATGTGAGATTGCGAAAGCCTAAAGTGACTGTACGCAGTTTTATGTTTCGCTGAATCTTCGTAAAGAGTGACGTAAAGACATCTTTATCTACGTTTTTACGTCTGGAAACTCGGACTGTCACTTTAAGCCTCGGTAGGAGAGTGATAGTTGAGACTCTTAGATTAACGCTTCAGTTTAAGAACTCTCTTTTTAAAATTTAGTTGTCCTCGTTCGACAATAATAATTACCGTTTCGCCGTTTGAAATTTGTAGCTAACTTTTTATTTCAATAGAAAAAAGGGACCATATTATTCGCTTTCCGTATCATCAGTCATAATGATTATGATCTCTCTTTTCAGTCTTACTTTCGCTGTATCGTTTAAAAAAAACGTGAAACTACTCCAGGTCAGAATTGACGCAGATCCGGTTGTAAGTCAGGGGTTGTGTATCCGGTTCTTGCTCAGTTTACCTTTTGACCCCCCCCCCCCATGCAATGACGTCACACACGGCTGTACAACCTGGGCTCGATTTCACAAAGAGTTCAGACTGATCGTAACTGCAAACCCGTCGCAGTTGCTTAGCAAAGAGTGATGTCACAATACAAATCACTATGGTAATACTGATAACTAATCTTAAGATGAATCTTAGTGCTTTGTGAAATCGACCCCTGCCCCTAGTCCGCCATTTTGCGAGTCAAAAGTGCATTCAAAGCCATGGTGCGCGTCTATTTTCACGCGCGTTGCCTCAAATGCAAACTGCGTAGTATTAGACCACTGGGAATGCAACTTCCAAAATTGATCAACCAAATTTTTGGAGGTTGTGGGTGGGGGGGGGTGGTGACGTCAGGTGAATCGGGTCAGGAGCCAATCTGCGTCCGTTTAACTTGGACTCCGTTTGATATACCTATCATGCCGTCGAATTCGGTAATAACGTCAACTCTGAATGGACAAGTGACTAGTTAACCGTTGTTTTTTTTGTAAATTACATTTACTTATTTTAGGTTTGAGGTCATAGTGACACTGTTTTTGTCTTTTTAGGGGTACAGAATTAGCTATCTTCACACTATTTCGACCGAATATTGTACCTGATTAAGTAGTTTGTTATAGTACTTAACTTGATAAACAGTTAACACAGACGTGACCTCTGATGACGTGTTTGCCTTTTGTCTCACAAAAACCACGTGGATTTGAAGGCGTTTTTATGGGTGTATTAAAAGTCATAACATGACATTTGTTTTCTTACAATGAAGTTATGATATTTTTTTTTTGAAATTACTGCATGGCCAATATTGATGTACATGTATAATCGCTCAACCATCTGATATAATTATTGTGATATTTATTAATAACGAATCGATGTGGTATAGCTGCATAATTATGGACATATCAAAATTGTTGTTGTAAATATACTGTTAATAAAAGGGGTTATGATTTAAATTGTTTTTTATAATCCTCAACGTCAGTCTAAGATGATGAAAATAAGTCTATACCTCTGGAAAGAATGTTTCTTTGTGCCTGGAACCAAACACCCCAGAGAAGAAAGACACTCTATAAAGTCTCCTGGGAATTCACCCGGATTTCGGTCCAACAGTCCATCAGGCTGACCAAGAAAAAAATGGTTTAAAAAAAAAAATGAGATTTTTTTTTTACTCGGATTCTGTGTCAGTTTGACACATTTCTGGGGGTCATTTTTGACACGGATTCTGGGTCATACTGACCCAGAAATGGGTCCAGCCCTACGGGACCTAGAATCCGGGTGAATTGTGACCCGGAAGGGTTTTTTGTTTAGAGTCAGTGCACTTTCAGTTAGGCCTAAAAAAAAAAAAAAACTGCGTTTATAGGCGGAGTTGGTCAGCACAGGATGATTTTTTACCTTCTGTGAATCTTTCATCGGAAACAGATCTGCAATTTATCTAGTGTGGTATCATATCATGGGTTTAATCATGGAGGAAGGAAATACATGGAGTCCAAACGAACCCAACATCAAAAGAACACAGTAGGCTGCCGCGGTATTTTAAATAGCGCGCGGTCCAGCTCATACCAGACTGAATTCTGAGGCGATGACGTAACCGTTCAGCACATCGCGCGTGCGCAATACCAATCGGTAAACAACAATCTGTATGTGGCATAGGCAAATTAGTGTATTTTTAAATCGTCCATAACATTTCTGGAACACTCTGGATGCCTCGAAAACATACACGAATGGACGCGGAAAAAATGCAAATTCTACAACCATTGACTTTTCAAGCACTGGAGATCACTGGAAAACCACTAAAATCATTAAAAAATGATTACGTATTTCCCTCGAAATTATAAGACTATCTTGCGTGCGCGAACTATTCTGTTCTCCAGTAATGGTCAGTTTCGGCGGCCGACGCTGTGCACACAGGATTGTATCGCTGCTGCGCGATTCTTTTGATGTTGGGTTCGTTCGAACTCCATGTGTTTCCTTCCTCCATGGTTTAATCCATATCCATGACCCCCCCCCCCCCCCACCCCGACTACCCTTGCCATTTACCTAGAAGATGTCCAATTCTGTTTGGGAAAATATTGACATGGACTGGCTGAATCAGCCAGGGAGGGAAAATGTCTTGAGCTCCTTCGGGGGGGAAATTCAAAGCTGAAACTGTCAATGCCATCTTTTGAGTAGACAGCAATTTTCCTTGACAATTTCCTGTGTACAGGACCGGACTGGACATTCCTCCTGGATATGTGCCACGTTATATATATATAATATATATATAATAGCTTATCAGTAGAGCACTTTAACAAGAAAGGTATGATATGGTCTAGGCCTGCATCGTCCAAACTATTGATTTTGAAGTCTAGACAAACTAAAGGTGGACTGCTAAACAAAATCTGGAGAACATCTTTCTTTCCTTCAGCATTATACTTTAACAACCATTACAAACTGTTCTACCGGCCATTTCAAATCGAAATTAAATTTCAACATAGGAAACGCACTGCGAGGACTTTGACGAAAAGTACATTTAACTAGAACATTCATACGCACGCCCCTTCCTTAAACCCAGGGGGCGTTTTAATACTGTGTGTCACAGTTTTTTGTAATATCAAAATGTCTTCATGGGGTAGTGATGTTGAAATGATTCATATTTCCATGGAGATCAATATGGTTTCAGCTGGCGGCTATAAAGAGATCTAACAACCTTTTTGAAAAATCTGGCTTCGTGCCTTCCGTTTTTTCCCCCACACAAATAAAAACAAAAACGAAAAATGTTTATGGCCGAGGAATGTGAACACCGTGCTGGGTCGACGGGTTAAAGTCACGTCCAACATCGAGGGCCTCTGTGGACTCCTGAAGGGGGAGGGATTTTAGGAGAGAAGATGGGGTTGAAAGAGAAGCATGAAACTAATTAATTGATTCCTTTATTGAGCAGGTTGTGTCTTGGAGATATTTGTGATACGTGAATTGAATAACGTTTCCAAGTAATGGACGAAATTAAGGACTCTGATTGTTCAAAGGATTGTTAAAAATTAACCCTTCGGAGCGGCCGACCCAGCTCAACATGATATGTCTGTGATGTGTTTGATGATAAACTCACCGAGTTCGTGTTTTTCATTTTGGATGTAAATGGCGTGCCAAGCTTGGACTTGGATTTTTTGTAGGTCAGTTTTACGAGGTTGGCTTCCATGCTTCGAGTAATTCGTAAAACACGAAGGGTGAAAACAGGGGAATGTTTTGTTGAGACCCAGGCTGTGGAGGGGCCTCCCTCAAGCTTTTACAGTAGCCTACTCTCACCCTTTCTCTACCCAGGAGCACATTCATGTTCATTGCAGAGTTCATGTTCATGTTCATTTACAGTAGCCTACTCGCACCCTTTCTCCACCCTGGAGCACATTCATGTTCATTGCAGAGTTCATGTTCATGTTCATTTACAGTAGCCTACTCTCATCCTTTCTCCACCCTGGAGCACATTCAAGTTATTGCAGAGTTCATGTTCATGTTCATTTACAGTAGCCTACTCGCACCCTTTCTCCACCCTGGAGCACATTCATGTTCATTGCAGAGTTCATGTTCATGTTCATTTACAGTAGCCTACTCTCATCCTTTCTCCACCCAGGAGCACATTCAAGTTATTGCAGAGTTCATGTTCATGTTCATTTACAGTAGCCTACTCGCACCCTTTCTCCACCCAGGAGCACATTCATGTTCATTGCAGAGTTCGTGTTCATGTTCATTTACAGTAGCCTACTCGCACCCTTTCTCCACCCCGGGAGCACAATCAAGTTATTGCAGAGTACATGTTCATCCGCAAACAATAAGCACTTCAAATCACTGAACGTGGTGAGCGCACACTGGTGCTGCGTCGTCTTGAAACGCCTTGGTTATGGGCCACGAACTCACTTTCAAATTCACCTTGACTAAGACACTTAACAATGAGAAAGATGTCAATTTTATTGATTGGTTTATTTATTTAGCAATCTTTAGCATTAAGCTCTTGCAGAAGTTATGCCGTTAATGACTACCGCCTGTGGACGATGCTTGGAACTCTCTGAATTAAAAAAGTTGTTTGTCCAACTGGAGTCCAGCCTGCTGTAGTTCCTCTCAAATTTCAGAGCTGTAGGCCTATTTCATTAATGTATGGTTGTATTTAAGAGTTATATTTTTCAGAATTGTTTACTTTGGTGTGGGGGGGGGGGATAAGACGCGATTGTTTGAACAAATCCTAACGGGAGGTTCAGTGAAGCACGAATGTGGGGAGGGGTGCACAACACTAAATGGGCCAAAATTCGTGTGCCAAACCGATTATCATTATAGTCTTCAAATTGTTTGATTTAATAACTTTTTGGGGGTCATGCAATTAATAAATATATTGTGTAATTATGACAAGTTATCACAATCTGGGTATTTTACGCTTCCATGTTTCTAATAAATTAAGGTTTTAAAGGTTGTCCCGTTTGGCTAGGGAAGTGGATCGAGGGATGCTTCATGAAAACTGGCAACAAGTCGGTGTGCAAAATAGCAACATTTTCGAGAGTGTTACTTTTGGGGGTAATCAGCAAAAATTCCTCGGCCGGCAGACCTGCCAATTGAAAAGAAATCTGAAGGTTTAGTTGTCCGAAAATATACGCCTACTTGATTGGTATGCAAGAGGCTGGGAGACTTTAAAGTATTTTGTGGTGTAGTTTTGAATATTTTAGCATTTAGCATTGGTTGCTTTGGGAAGTTCATTAGTGTGGCGCACCCGGAGGTTTATTATATAGCGCCCTCAAGTGACAATATTGTGTAAGGTTGCCCTCCAACCCGGAAGTGAATCTAACACATGTGCAAGTAGCTGACTGCATGTTGTCGACTGTGGCCGGAATCTTACCCCGGGGAGTACTTACAAATATACAACTTACAAGGTACGTCAGAATTGCACGATTTTATTTGAAGAATGCTGTTGTTAAAGTGTTATTAAACTATATTAATACAGTAAACAACGTAAAGATCCATTTCCATTCCATCCTTTTTTGAGTTGAAACATGGTTACTGTTTATCATCGGCATTCCTGTTTTATCTGTTGTAATGTTCAATATGTTTGTATTGTTAGTGTACTGTTTTAGTGTTAGTGTTACTGTTAGTGTTGTTAGTTCAATGTCTCATTTAGTGTGTCACCATCGGCAGGAGTAGGAGATGCATAAATATCACAACATTGTGAGCTAAAACGTGACGAGCTGCGCAATTTGTTCACTTAATAATAGTATAGGGCCTATGATTCTACATCTATTCAAGTTGATCTCCCTCCTAAAAAATCACGTCACTTCTTCATCATAACAAATCCATGTTTAGCGATCTAACATTAAAGTGATGTGTGTTTTCGTGGTCCCTACTTACTTAGGCCACGGGAATGAAAGTTTCAGATTTGCATAGACATGAGGTTGTTGTTTTTTTCCATTATTCATATGACTCTTCCACAATGTATGCAATTCAAGTAATATCAATCTTCAGTCTACACTGTTCAGCTCCGCCCACGGTGTTGGTGCCAGAAAACCCGGTTGCACTCCTGACTCAAGATTTCACAACCACCACTGGCACTGGCAGAGTTTTCTCTTTCTTTGACCGCCACACATTTTCGAACTTAGTGCACAATCTTGCTAGTTTCCTTCCAAAGATTTTCAACAAAATTTAGAACTTTGAATTTGCCAGTAATGTTTAAAGGCAGGGTATTCTTTTGGTAAATACTCCACAAGGTAATGACAGTGAAAACTTACTTGGTAAGGAGCACTGGAGAGCTATTGATAATTATTGTATAACATTGTTAGAAACGACCCCCTTTGAAGTAATGTAGTTTAGGAGAAGGTCAATTTTTCACTCAAAAATTTGAATCTGAGAAAAGCTTAAGGCATGAAGCCTTTCTCAGGCATTTGAAAGCGCACAGTTTTATGCAACAAGGCAGTTTTTTTCTTTCATTATTTTCCTGCAACTTTGATGACCAATTGAGCCCAAATTTTCACAGGTTTGTTATTTTATGCACATGTTGGGATACACCAAGTGAGGATACTAGTTTTTGACAATAACAAAAAGCAGATCTTGCCTTTAAAAAGTACAGCCATATCCAAAGCTGTAAATTTTGAGTACTTCTTTGGTTTGAGGTCCCGTATTATTGTTTAAAACCACATTTTCATTCATGTCAAGTACCCTGATCCATAACAACAGAAAAATGAAATGACACACTAAGACCATGCCATGCCATACAAGTTTTGTTTTCCTAGTGCTCTAAAGGGGTTAATAATAAAATAATAATAACTATTTATATAGCGCCTTTTGCCAAAGGATACAAGGCGCTCAGTATTTTTACCTGCCATGTATGTGGAGCTACGTTTTGAAGTATGAGACCTATTCATTTATAGCACAATGTAATGGTTTACAAGGTGCGGTGGCGCAATATGCTGCCAATCAAACCAGGAACACCGGGGCGAACCCCTTCTCTTTTCGATAAGTGCACTGGGTTCTTTTACGTGCATTACACAACACACGGGACCAACGGCTTTACGTCCCATCCGAAGGACGAAGCAATAATGGTTAAGTGTCTTGCTTAAGGACACAAGTGTCACGACTGGGACTCGAACCCACACTCTGCTGAACAGAAACACCAGAGCTTGAGTCCAGTGCTCTTATCCGCTCGGCCACGACACGTCACATTCATTCAATTCAATGCACAGCCCGCACATGTGTATACACACTGTGTACAAAAGGAACTAACTTGGCCACACTAGGGGAAAAAATGTGGGTAGGCCTATGTAAACTGCCTAACAACCTTAAACCACTGTTTGATGATCTGGAACTTGAAAATGGGTGATGCAGAGCCTTATTTTGTCAAATAATCAACTTTTTGGGCAATGCATTTTAGAGCATGCAGGACAAGTAGGTGGACGCAAATCTGACTTACATTCCCATTGCCTTACTGATGATGTGGGGGGGGGGCAACAAGTATTGATCAGGATTGTTGGCAGTAGAGGTTCAATACTGCAAAAAATTATAATTCTTAAAGATCTTTTTGACTCCGAGTGTAGCTGTCAAAGAGATATATTTATAACATCACATGCAAATTTTATGTTATGTGACCAGTCTTAAGTCTTGAATACAATGTGCCTTGTGTTTTCAACAGTCACATTTTGGGACTGAAGGCAATCAAGCCGATTTTCCTATAGTGTTTTAATTGTTATGGTGTGCTTCAGTCTGTTTGTTACCCCATCCCTGGGTCATAGAAGTGGTTCACCTGCCAGCTTTGTGATAATCGTAAGCCTCGATCCTCCCGGCCTTGGGGTTACAAAGAACCATCAGTTACATTTAGGAAAACTTTTTTTAAACTATTTTATTTGTTTACATTTTGATTGTACCCAATTGGTACAAATGTAAAACATTTGAACACAAGGTCTGTCTAGCTCTTGGATCCAAGGGATGTAACTAAGAGCTACGATTATTGCAGCTAAACCTGTCAGTGCTATGATGAAGATAGGCCACAATAATGAAAGAAGATACAAAGAAATAAAATGCTCTAGGCCTATATATCAAAACTTTTGTTACTTTAAAACTAAAACAAGTTTTATTCAACCAGATAAGATTACAAGTTTGATCACAAGTGAACATAGTGGTATTTATTACAAAGTTTTAATCTGTTTAATCTGTTATTTAAAACAGGAATGGTCAATGTCAAGTTTATGTAATGCTTTGCTCAAGTTAACAAAAACAAATATTATTATCCATTTCCATACTGTAAATGATCAATAGCGCCCTCTATGTTGTCCCATGGTAGTCCAGAACTTGAAAAATTGAACACTAATCATGAACAGCACCCTCTACTGTTTGTCCATGGCATTGGAAGATAATAGAGAAAGTGTGCATAGTTGAACTACATACATGTACCCATCTCGATCACAGCCCACTTTCCTTTAGCCAGACATCTGACACACTTTGAGGCGCATGAATAATGGCAGATACCGGCCTTGAGAACCGGCTGGTTGCCTGCCAAGTGCCAGATTCACCTTTGACCAACTAAATGTGTACAGTAGTATCAGTCTGAATGTTTAGGTGTTGTTATGGTTAAATGGCTATCCAATGAAACCTTTGGCAGATACCGGCCTTTAGAACCGGCCTTTAGAACCGGCTGGTTGCCTGCCAGATTTACCTTTGACCCACTAAATGTGTAGTATCCGTATGGGGCAAGTTGGGGGGGGGAGGGGACTAGGGTGACTAGACTAACCAGAAACAGTGTGACAGTGTGTGACAAAGCTCTCAAATTTACTAGCTCAACCATGCTCCAGTGTATGGTCGAGCCATGGTCGAGCTAGTCAATCTCCCTGTGCTCTATGGTTTATAGTAAGTCTAGTCACTCTAGTCGCCCACCCGAACTTGCTCCTGAATTTTAGGTGTTGTTATGGTTAAATGGCTATCCAATGAAACCTTTGGCAGATACCGGCCTTTAGAACCGGCTGGTTGCCTGCCAGATTCACTTTTGACCCGCTTAATGTGTAGTATCAGTCTGAATGTTAGGTGTTGTCATGGTTAAATGGCTATCCAATGGAGCCATGGGATTTGTAAGACCAATTCCTCTTTTAATTCTTCTGAAGAAAGATGGGGGGGGAGGCAATCTAAAATACGTAGTGCTGCTTGATAGAGCTACTATTTTTTGACAAACTTATGTGTAATGTGTAAAGGAAGTACGTTACTGTAAGAAAGAGTACGAAAGAGTAAAGTTATAGTTCACCCTCTAGTGAATTTCTTTTACAGTTGATGGAATTGTTCAACAAGCAGTTTCTAGCAGAGATAACTGGGTCATCAAAACTTAGTGTGGTGAACGAGGCATAACATGAGTTTTACATTAACCCCGGTTCCAATCCCGCCGGGGGCACTATGATGTTGATTGGGTTTTCAGTCCCTACCTGTTGGTATTGATTTCCCCTGGAATAAATCTCTGTGGTTTTCCTCCCACATCTAAAACTGAAACTTTTGTTCTTGTCTTCTCGCCATGGGGTTTTTGGCTGGTGTAGTGATTGAAGTTCCGCTTGTCTGAGAATCCAATTGACTTCACAATCAGAATTAATCAATAACTAATTAACTTGACTGTTTGCAGATGACTCCTTTATTCTCGTTTTCCCCTACAGCTTCATGAAATCAGGCCCTGCTTGTGAACAGTTTGCTGCAGCTTCAAGATAGATGACCGCATCTTTTCTCTTCTCTGGAACATCTGTAAGTTGCTCTCAATTCACTGATTTTTGTCTTAACCCTGCCAGGATCAACTTAAGGAAATCAACCCATGTCTCAAACTGTCCCGGAAATAGAAACATTTAAGGAGGGACTCTGAGGTCAAACTTAGTGTTGTGATGCAGTCATTATCCACTAGATAGAGTCCTAACTCACGTTAACCCTCCTACTGTCAGTGACAGTAATTTTCCAGTGAGTTGACCAACAATTTGAAACCATTCGACTGCCAAGGTTGTGTACGGTGGCACAACTGTGCACAGAACTAACTGTGTACTGTGCTGTGTACATGCATTCCTCATGGTATCATATTGCAGGCTGGCATAGTTTATCTATCATTCAAAACACTGTGAATGGTCAGACAGCAAGAGGGTTACAATGGTGTAAAATGTCATTTTATTTACTCTTTCAGAGCGAAATGTGAAACATGACGTTATAGCACATCAAAAACAAATGGGTCTGTTCAGTTCAAAGAGGAATTTTTGTGCCAGTCAAAAGGTCAAGTTCAATGCCGTTTTGGTTGAATACCATCATAATTCAGGAATGAACAAAAATTTCCCTGCACAAAAATGTACAGACCACATATATTTGAATGTGACATCATCAAATGTTATTGATTTTGACAGAAATTGCCCGTGAAGGGTATCAGTGGCATTTTACACCGTTTTAATCTGAGGTTAGAGAATTGTTGTTTTCTTTACCATTCTCATAAAGGATTCTATCTATTGGAAAATGTGTGGATCATAAAACTGAATTTGATCACGGAGCCCCTAGAATTGGTGTTTTCTAATAAAATCTGAGCACTGATTGGGATGAGGATTCAGGATGAACCGTTTATATTTATTAAACTTTTGAAGTTTGCTATTTAGCCACCGTTCTTTTTGTTACAATAATTGTATACTGCCCTCTTGTGTGGGCTACTAGGCAGTTGCCAGGTGGGCAGCCATATTGAGAGCTTTGAACGTGACCGATGATTACAAGCAACTACAGAAGTGTCTTTGTCTACATTTATTAACTATAAATAACACTTTTGAAATTTGTTAAAGAAAATAATTTCATGCTCTGGTGACTTGTGGGGGAGAAGTGTTATGCATGATCTTTAATAACACTGATCTTGTAGTCGTTCGTTCCTGTACTTAAATACAATTATGAAATGATAAGGCCTATGTCTATCATAAATTTACAATGTGAGATTGAGATATTTCAAGTACGCTAATTTTGAGACAGTTTAAAGTATCAGTGACACACATAGATGACCAGACAATGAAATACACACTCCATCAATAAATTGTGTCTTATGAAGGTGATTTTTATTGTGGAAACAGTTATTTCCAAATACAATGTAAATGCAGTTGTAATGGAAAGTTGATCTTTTACAAAAGTATTCAAAATGCAGCTTCTTGATACCCCTAAGACTGATTTAGCAAGTCTCACTTTCAGGAAAATGCTTATAAATAACAAATTAATGTGAACCAGTCAAACACAAGATACATCAATCACATGACACTTTGGCTGGTAACCTGTGTCCAATTTCACAGAGCTCTGCTTGAGCAGAAATTTAGCAAAGCACAAAAATGTGTGCTTACCAGAAGTAGGTTACCAGCCACAATAAACACCATAATCATAAATCATTTGCAACTGGTATTCTGTTATACTTGCCCAGCAGAAGTTTGTAAGCGATTTTGTTGTGATTAAGCAGCTTTGTGAAATTGTGATAAGCAAGAATTTTCTGCACTGAGCGTATTTTGGAGCTTTATGAAGTTGATGCCCTATTACAAAGTTGTGGATTGTAATGAAGATTAATTTACTTAATGAATAGGTTCAAATTTAATAGAGCTACTTAATTAGACAAATTTGCTTTTAAAACAATTTTCTGCTAAGCGAAAATAAGCACATGGTACACCATGGTACCTTATGCCATAGTAGTTTGGCTGGTATCCTTGTTCAGGTAAGCACAGATAGTTTGTGCTTTGCCACTTGTAGTAACCAATGTCTACGATTAATGTATTTGTGTACACTTTTAATAGAGACTGAACAAATTTAATGAGGTAGCAGAAATTGGTTCAAGTGAAAGCACATTGGCCATCTACAATGCACATAACTGGTAACTTTCATGTCATGGAATCGCACCACTAAGGCTGACTTTTACGCAGGAATGGTGCTAGGTGGCAGCAGACCCTGCCGTTTGTGAAACCACGGCTAAGTTAAGCTAACGCTTGGCTAGGGCTCAGGTTTTTAAACAGAAGGACAGTGGCTAAGCCAGAACCTAAATAAGTCACAGCCTAAGCCGGAGCCGGAGCCATAGTTTCCAAAATGGCTATGTGGGTATTTTTCCATTGTCTGCCTAAGTACTGAGCATGTGTATATTATTTCCAAGAAAAATGGAAGTTACTTGGTTAGCCTGCTGCTGCCAATAGCCCATGTGCATGTCCATGCCCAATGCGCATGATCGGCCCGCAAAGGATTCTGGGGAAAATCCCAGTCCAAGCAATACTGGCAACCATCATGGCGCGCTGATTTTGAAGCAATGCGGCAAACAACCATAAAACCTGTCACATACATGTAAGCAAGCAACTGTACTTGGTTTCCAAAGATACATTGCGCTGTATTCTTTTAAAGATGGCGCTTGTGCATTATGGGTTATTAGTATTCACATTCCTGCTGATGCATGCCGCGTATAAGCAATAATTCAGGACAGGAAATAAGGGTAATCATCTCCTCTTCAAATTGAATCTTCACAACTGGACATTTATGAGCAGATCTGTCTAAGCTGTTCTGAATTAAATTCAATGTAGTTCGATATTTTGCCAGCAGTTCGTTGCTCATTCAACACTTTACTTCTCTACTCAGTTTGGACAAAAAATTATTATTTTTCCCACACTTTCATTTGGTACCTTTTTTGTGTTACCTGAAAATGGGAAACACCATTTTAAATTGCTCATGTTTTCTTGGGGATAGTAGTTAATTAATTGTTAACTATTTAACAATGTCATTACCAAGAAGAAAACTATTAACCAGGGTATGTTAGCATTATACATAAAAACCGCCTTTGAAACCACATTTTTGTCCCAGTTTAACTGAAATAATTCATAATTTGTACAAAATAATAAGTTATGGTTTGATTCTCTATCAACATTTAATAAATATGTATATCTAAGATGTTTTCTTTTCATCTAAAGGTATTTTTTTTTATTCGGACTGACAGTACAAATAAAATCTATACCTAAACATATTTTTTCTCAATATGTAAACCGAAAATAATGAAGTGCTCCTTCAGCATTTAACCTGCAATGATTGTTTTGAAAAACATCCTTCATTTTTTTTTTAATATAAATTATTTGTAAAAGCAATGACATAGTTTTTTGAAGATTTATTAAAATCTTAATAGACTTATTAAAATCTGAGTTGAACCGTGAATTGGATAATGTAAAAATTGATACCTCAATTACATTTCACTAGATTAGTGTTTCTTCCACATTATTACAAAGCATGGATGCCCTTCGCATTCATAACCGACAATATTTGGGGTCTAAACCGAAGTCCTCTGAACATGTAGCTCTGCTGGGCGAGTTCATTGTGTCTGACACCAGTTGTACTTGCCACTTGTCTGCCTTCCTGCAGTGAAGACAGCGGAAAATAAGACTTCCCCGAGATGGGTGTAGGAGTCTAGGTACCCCAGAACCCTGTCTATATTTGCATTTGTCCTTATTTGTATTTGGAGCTCCTCCAGTGTGAGGTTATCATACGAGGTCCAAGACTTCACCTTTGTTGTGTTTAGGGAGTACGTGAAATGCCGCACTCCGTCGTGCGAAGCAACACTTTGAATCGAAGGCATGTAGTTTTGCGCGTTGAGGGAAGCACTGGACTCCCTTAGTGTTCCACCTAACCTGTATGTATTGTTTGATTGAGCCTTGCTGAAGGTTGCTGTGTAGCGGACCTGTCCGCTGTAATGGAGGCTGCTGTAGCTGGTCACAAAGCTAAGAAAGAAACCTTCTGCAAGGTTTTCCAGATTGGTGTTGTAAAGCTCTGTGCTAGTCACACCATGAGCAATTTTATGGGATGTAAAGTTTCTATTGGTTTGTCTTCTAAAAACAGCAGCGAGGTAGGTTTTTTGATGGACATTGTAAGCATTGATCCACTCAGGGTAGTAGTAGAGACGGGACACAGCTTCGACTAGGAGAGGGAATTGGTTCTCTCCAATTTTTGAGTTCATGAGAGTAAAGTGGTTCCAGCTCCCTCTGGCGAGGTACTCTCCGCAGTCCTCTATCAAAAGGTTGTCACTGGGCCACTGTGTCACCGAAGATATCATCCCACCGAATACCTGTTGTAGATTCTTGCGGTTATTGTCACTCAGGATTACCATCCAACTCCAGGAGTCTGATTTGCGTTTCCTGCCGAACCTGGATTTGGTTAGTTGTTGGGACTCCCGGTGGTAGAGCATTACCTCGTTATCATGTGAATCCCCCTGCTGCCACCAAGCTTGGTCGTTGTTGACATGAACCCCAAGGCCATGCCATGTATCCCTGTGTTCGGATGCAGGTGGGCTTGGATGCTTGGTCAGGAGTTTTAGAGAGTCCGAGTTAAGAACCATTCCCGATGTTAAACCTGTGACGAATCGCATCAAATCGTAGGTGGTAGACCACCAACCAAGGCACGAATCTAACAGATTGTATGACATTGTGTTATGGTTGAGATCACTACCATCAGTTAGAGGGATGTCTCCTTCGGAGAAGCTCACCACTGGGAGGTGGTTGTTATGTCCAGCTTCTGTCAACCGATGAGGACCAATCCTTGTCCGCCACATCCCGAGTGGTTTAAGCACCTGTGACCGAACAAAGGAGGCATATTTCTCTTGGCTGATTGTCTCAATCACACGTCCGAGTACACAGTATCCAAAATTTGAATATTCATATTTTATCCCTGGGGCGCGGCCAAGTGGTTGCCTCATCATGTAAGAGATGATGTCAGAAGGTGTAAGGTCACGGTCCAACCCCATCTCCTCTGCAATGTTAACCACATCGTGACCTCTAGAGAGATACACAGAGTTCATCATGGGGTCATAGAGCCGGGGTGTAGTCTGGCCCCAGCCTGCTGTATGATGCAGTAAGTGTTCCACAGTGATATCATAGAGACGTGGATCTACACTCCTTACGTCAGGTGCTGGTTGAAAGGATGGCAGGAGACCGTCCACGCCAAACACTGTGTCTGACAAGTGCAAGTCGCCGAGCTCTACCAGTTTCAGGACGGTCACTGCCGTGATGGTCTTGGACAAGCTTGAGATGGGTTGCAGGGTGGTTGGTTTCAATAGGGCGCCCTCTTCTGTTTGTCCGTAACCCTGGGTGTAAACGACTCTGTCACCATGAGCCACACCGAGGGTCGCACCGGTGTAGTGGTTGTCTTTCAGAAATGTCAGCACCTGACGATCCAGATCTCGAGTTTCTGGAAAGGTTTTCTCAGTTGCACCAATATCTGCATAAACATAACAAGATATACATATTTGGTTGATTTTGTGAAATAGTGAATACAAACCAAAGAAACGCTCAACAGGTAATAAGTGCCAATCTTTACAACAAAAATTATACAGAGAAAGGTTCTAAAAGGATATATTAATTGAATTTATCTCTTCATTCATGAGAAGTCTGATACTTTGTCGTCAGTCGAAATGTGGGTCTTGTCTGTTTTTTTTCTTGTGTTGGCCTGAAGGCCCATATTATTTTACATGGCAGAATATGGAGGCACACAAAATATCCTTCCGTTCCCCAGTGCAAAAAAGGTTTGCCAAAATAGTTTGAACTCTGGATTACAACGTTGGGATCGGAAAAGGAGGAAGGTGCTCTCAGAATGCAGTAGGATCAACGCTCTAGAAAGCTTAGGTCAAGTTAGTACGCAGTGTAATGAGTAAAGGCTGCCTAAGGGAGTCTGCCGCGTACGTGTTGACATGATACTTCAAATCCAAGTCAAATCATTCAATAAAGAGAAATCGAAGGGGACAGAAATGCCCTTGTTCGCTCGTCCCCAGCGCCTTGCCTTAAAACCAAAGGCGCTGGGATGGGCAAACGTATCGTTAACGTTAGTGCTCAGTCCCACGCTCAGTCCCATCATGCATCACACTCACACTGCAAGCACTGCACGCATGACGTACTTCCTGAACAAAAATCTGTGCAAGCTGATTAGCCCATCCCAGCGGTCGTGGATAGGCCGCTGGGGCCGAGCGAAATCCCCTTGGTGTTGGTTTCGGCCCCCATCAATGCGAGTGAGCTGGCGCTCTGAAATTGTTTAACCCACTCCATGTGACCCGAGGCCTTCGTTATTGTAACCCGTAAAGGCTTTGGTGTTCTGGGCGTTGGAAAAGAAAATATTTTGTTTGAGGGCCACACTTTATGCGAGTTGAATGACGAAGAAATTTGGGATTAAAGTTTAGATCGTGTTTAATGTGTGTTTAGTAGGGCTCTGGAAACCTACACGGGCAAAGGGAAATTGAACTGTGGTTAACTGGGCGGAACATGTCAAAAATATTATTAACGACCCTTTTTCTTGCGTTGGTATAACACCTTGGGCTGTTTATAAAATGGCCCCCTACACCAAAAATGCACTACAGCGTTTGAGCTGTCCTTTGCTGTACGGTTTGAGGGGTTGATGTGCGAAGGGCAGTGAACGACATTACAGTCCGACCTAACCTTTATCACAAGAAATCAATTAGCCGGTTTGAGTGAAAATGTTTTGTCGATGCAGGGCTCACCGGTGAGTGGAAAATATACAATTGACTTTAAAGGCAGTGGATACTTTTGGTAATTACGCAAGCAATACATTACCATAAAAACTTGGTGAGAAGCACCTGAGAGCTGCTGATCGCGTTTCTCACAATGTTTGTACTATACAAATCATTGTGAGAAACGACTCCCTCTGAAGTAATGTAGTTTTTGAGAAAGAGGTAATTTTCCCACTGAAATGTTTGAATCTGAGAAAGGCTTCAGGCATGAAGCATTTCTCGGGCATTTGAAAGCACACAATTACTCTTTCATTATTTTCTTGCAACTTCGACGACAAATTGAGCAAAAATCTTCATAGGTTTGTTATTTTATTATGCCTATATTTTGGGATACACCAAGTGGAGATACTATATAGTCTTTGATAATTACCAAAAGTATATCCTGCCTTAACCCATTCATTTAACGACTACATTTATTGTACTACCGTTCCAAATATGTTATGACGGATATGTTCATTTTTTGCTGCAATCCATCAAAACGAAAGGGATCGTATAATTAGAACGGCAAGAAAATAACAGATAAGCTGGCCATTTAGTACATTTCGTTTGCTTACAAACTATTGACAAGCTGTCATTTGAAGCTACATTTTATGATGGTGGATGGTACAAATTCGGTTTGTACAGCTATGCACTTTTACTGGCGATCGTTTTTAAACATTCCCATGTCTTTCCTATGACCTTCCAATTGTAAAGTTTATTGAATTTATTACAAAATTAATTCATCCACCGACACTCACTGAACCGTAGTTCCAGGCCCTCATTTTACTAACTTGAAGAAATTGTAGATACATATGAACAAACAATGGTTATGTTGTTGTTATACCAGCTGCACATGGTAGGATCCGAAAGGCCCACCATAGGGACTGGACAGGGAAGTGCCCCAACCCCTTGGATTCCTTTCCGTTCTGGATCGCAAATTGTTCTGAACATGAGTTTCATTCGTTTAAAGCCTTTCCCTTTAATAGGTGCCAGTCTTCAAGACTGTGTTATTTTTATTTCAAGGCTATTTTGTGGATGAAGACTTTGACTCGGATTTGTTTAAATAAATTGCAGGGGGCTGTCAACGTTTGCTGTTGTTGAAACCTTTGATGTGGAGATTTGGAGTTTGCAAGAAGGTTGTGGTATTAGGATTTAAGTTTCTAAAATCTGCAAGACTCTTCATGTTTGAGAAAACTTTATTTTGGAGGTATATATACAAGGGTTTCCATTGTGACAAAGAGTTAAGCTTTCAAAGTGAAGACTTGTTGTATTTGTGAAAGCTCCAAGGTTCCAAGCCGAATATCACTGAGGATTTGCTCTTTGAAAAGCTTCATTTGAAGCATCACCCGTTAGAGTTAGATGCATTAATCTGATCTCATTTGGATTTAGTGAAGCTACGCTGATCCCATATAAAGGAGCTCGGATATCCGAGGCTGTCACCTAATGAAGCATCTAATCCCTTTGGGATCTGTATGGGCGGGACAGGTTAATATACACAGAGGAGATTGCACCATCAATGATGTGGAGGTTTTCTGTTGATCCATGGATGACTGGACGGATGGTTGGCAACTGAAACAAATCCACACTGCCAGTGCAATCCACTCAAATAAACCCGCTCCCTTTACATTACAGGGAGACCCACCAGCACCGAAACAATGGTGACATTTTTAGGGGGGGGGGCACAAGGGGGGAAGAACATTTTTTTTTCCAGGGGGCTCACATTTTTCTTTCTTTCTAGGGGGCAATACTGGCCAATTAATACTGTAGTTTCCGTTTGCGTTTCTCTTATTACAAGCTCCTTTTCAGCGCTCTTGTTATGCCATTTGCTATTTTGTATAACATAATCTGGCGTAATGGTGTGAAAACAAATACATTGTCTGCGTGTAAATGAAAACAAAAATGGTTTTAAAAACATAGAAGTTGACACATTAAAGCTTTTACAAATGTAACATTTTACTCTGGTACTAATTGTTAATCTCGAAAGTCCGGATTTTAAATGGGGGCACCTAGGGGCGTGGACATCAGTGCCCCCCCCCCCCACCCCCACCCCCAGTTACGCCACTGAAACCCCAGCTACAATACTTGGCTGTACAATATACCGTAACTCGTAATCATTTACTGGGTAGTTCAGGGGGCCGTACCGCGTGACGTGCACGCCAACAATAACGCAAGCTTCTCCTCAGATGGATTTATAGGATTCGTACGTGAACAAGAAGCCCAACAAGAGCACCGAAGGCGAAGCTTGGGCAACATTTATAGAAATTAGAAATCCCCCTTTTTGTTTCCTTATACAGTCTGCAACAGTAGACAGTTCTAAGCCCTCCCTCGACCCGTGCTTGATCTGAGCCTTGCAGTGTGTGGGGGGGGGGGGGGTTGCAGCGAACTGACGGCATACCCTCTGGGAAGTTGGTTGTGTGATTGTCCTTCGTTGAATCCGACCATTATCGAGCTGTTGTTATTGTGTTTATCACAACGAAACCGGCCCCGGTAACAATTGGCAGGATTTACAGGGATATAGTTACAAGTGTGAAATCTCAATTCCTTTGCCACAATCTCAATTTCTTTTGAGTTCCGTGCTTTCATAAGCCGTCATACTTGTGTTACAGTGAATGATTATGGAATAGCCATGAGCCTTGTTTTTCTCAGTTCAACTCGCCAAATAAAGAAATTATTTAGAACGGAAATATGTTTGAAATCGTAGCGGTGGTGTTTCGGGGGTGTACGGTCCCTCCCCTTGCCCTGTTCACTCCTATTCGATGTTTGCGACTGTACTGTAGCTAAGTTGTGTGAGCATACTTGCTACGAAGTTATGGGCCCACATTAAGGCCCAAAATACAAAGGTTTGACCCAGGCCCAGGTTAACTCTTCTTTTGTTACATAACTTAATATTAAAAGAAAAGTTGTGAGCACACAACAATACAACAAAGGGTTAGCCAACATCGCCGGGCCAGTCAAACATCGATACTAAAGAATGGAATTTAATATAACTGTCGCTGATAAGTGGGTACTTAATCGAAACAGGATCAATGCATGATTGCTTCACACTAATTCCCAAAGAACCAATAACAAGACAAAAGATCCCACAGTTACATTCTCCTGCGGCAAACATATTTGAACAGGTATGCTATTAATTGCAAAACTATACATGCAGTTGTGTGACAATGAACCGTGTAGTTATGCCGTGAATACGGAACTTAATATAGTGGTTCAACATTCAACAATCGTGCCTCTGCATGTTTTCTCACTGATGTAGAATCTGGTTACTTTTTAAAGCTGTATACCTCACACAAACCACCCTTGTCGTGTAGGAATGAACTGCAGTGGATTCCACGCGTATTTCCCCCCTCCTTCATTTCATAAATAATTAGTCATTTAACACCTGTTATAGGCAAAGCACACCTGTTTAATGTGCCGCATTAGTATTGATCAATTCGCAGCCCCTTTTCTTCTTATAGGAAAGGTACGGGCCCAAGTAAAGCACGAGACTCTGGCGTGTCGGACGGACGGCCGACACCGGGGAAACGTCATCTAAGCTCCCGAGGAATGTCGTTCTTGAGTCATTGCTCTCGGTGACTTTTGAAAAGGACTCGCTGTTTGGGGTTTAAGTTTTGAAGTGCACTTGGAAATAACAACTTAAGTTGGTAATGGTAGAATATTCATCTGGGAACCTGTCAACTTAAAAGAAGACACACATTCTCTGAGCATAGAGCAAGAGTATACAGAAACGATTGGTAGCTTTCGAACAGTATATTAACCCAACAATGATACTTGTTTTTCAGTACTGTCAGGATTTGTCCTACTCGTACCCAATACTGGTTTAACAAACGATTATGCCTAAAATGTTTTTTTTAATACAAACGTTTAAGTGTGTTCACAAGATTTTGTATTCATGTATAACTTTTAACAGCTGCAAATATAGTGATTTCAATTGGCTATTCCTTAATCCGTGATGAGGAAGGGAAAAGAGGCGGGAATTTCCTCGGCAAGAAACGTCCTCTGCGTCCCCGGCCTTCGATAATCCACTCGCCCTTCCGCTGACCCAGTTTAACGTACGTGTACCAGTTTAACGCACGTGTACCAGTATCTAGTAAGCCAATAATATCACACTAACCTGGATTTCCAACATTTGTAATTACCGGAGCTATTTCTTGTCCAATTTTCACCTCGAAAAGTCTGAATGAAAGATGCTTACGGTTGAAAACATTCTCGTTGGCCAGTGTAAATTTGTTTCCCCACCGTGTGCTGTTATTGAGAAAACTTGAACATACTTTAATGGATTACGGAAACACTGTTCTTTTCAACTCGTCACTGGGTCTGCGCATTATTAGACCATGAGTTGAGCGTGTTTGAAGGCATTCACGTTGTACATGGACGGATACATGCTTTTCATTCACCTCATTGCATGGGCGTCAACATGTCACCATTAGCACAATCAAGAGGCTCTATCATTTATGCTTTATGTGAAAATGCGTCTCTGGAAGTTAAAGGTACACGTTGCCTTGGATCGGGCGAGTTGGTCTAAAAACAACAACTTTGTAACCGTTTGCTATAAGATGCATATGGTTAGAAGGATGTTTTAAAAGTAGAATACAATGATCCACTTAAAAATGCCTCGAAATAGCGTGGTTTTCCTTTTACATCGTGAACCAACACGGTCGGCCATTTTGTGGTTTTTTGACTCCACAAAGTGGCCGACCGTGTTAGTTCGCATAGTTAAAGAAAACCATGCAATTTTGAGGCATATTTGACTAGATCGTGGTATTCTACTTTTAAAACACCTTTCTTACCATATGCATTTTATAACAAACGGTTACAAACGCTTTTTTATGGACCAACTCGCCCGATCCTATAGGCAACGTGTACCTTTAACTGCGCGCTTTTGGCGCAAGCTATTGGTGTATTTTGTGCGATTTTTGTTTTGCTAGTGTCGTCTGTAAAGATGTTGTACATGCGCGTTCCGTCATGACATCGTTTAAAAGTGATCCTTATGGACATCTGTAATGAGACCTTGATGCTTTATGAAACAATGTGTAAGGCAAACTAGAACAATTTCCTGAGTAAACCCTGGAACTTACTCAATGCATTTCCTATTGGGCAGACCGTGATGACGCTATATAGAGCAGCCATATAATAAACGTATGGTTTATGTTGTCATTGCGTCGACCCTACCAATGTGATACTTCATGAGTTTATGGTCAAATTAATGTTACAAGATTGATTTTGTATACCACATGATGTTAGATCGCTATGAGATATTGAATGGTAATGGCTCTTGGTTGAAGTAACCGCACATGAGACATAATTTTGTTTTTTATAACAGCTTTGTTGTAAACTCCGCTAGTATCAGTTCAAAGGCCAATACATGAGCACTCAGCTGTTAAGGGAATATTATCTCATGGGAAACTCTCACGTACTCACAGACGTGATCCAAGCAAATTCGATTGTTTTGCCGTAACTCCCCTTAGCTTCCATCAGTAGAACCCGGGGTTTGTAGCTCGACGTTGAATCATTGTTTCAACCTAAGCAATCACTGGTAAACAGTCATTTTAAACTTCACTTTAAATTCGATTACAATCTGACTTGTTTTGAGTTGAAACCAAGCTTCTCGCAAAATTTCTTTTATACGCCTAAGCCTCACCGAAAGTCAAACTGCTATTTTATTGAAAAGAACATCACACCTGGTGGTTATTATTATTATTATTTGATGACGACTGTCAGCATTGGTTGGCCTTGGGTGCGGGGGTACCGCGGTATGTTTAGCAACTTTGAACAAAAGATGCCGTACAATGTGCATGTCAAAAAGCCAAGCTATTTCAATTCCTGCCTATTTGTATATTATAATATCGTTCGCTTGGAAAATACTTGGCTTGACTAAATGGGGAATCTTTCAATGTGCGTTTCTTCAGTAGACTGTGCCGCGGCCATATTTGTTTGGTTCCATGCGTTCACAGTGGCAATGCAGTTAACGTGTGCTGCTCGTAACTCGGGACCAGACTACTCATACACTTCCATCCTCGATTCGGTTTGAGATGGATGGAGGGAAATCAAGATGGCTGATGAGTGTTAATGCTCTGTTGTTGGTTTTTGCTAATGCCCTTATACAATTAGAATAATTGCATTTTAAGTGTGTGTTACCACAGGTGCCTTAATACACCCTAATTAAATATTGATTACAAAGTGCCGGACCAGCTCCACGAACTGGTACTCATCACACATGTCGATATTCGTGCCTGAACCGGACAAGTAATTGACCCCTCACACTATTGTGCAGGTTCGGTCTCAAAGGAAGCAACGAACAGAACAAACAGGCAATAATGAGGGGTGGCTTTTGTCTGGGAGGTCCCCGAAGGTTCCCCTGTGATGAATGGGTACGAGAACCATGGGAGGGTCAGCTAGCCGAATTAACAGGTTGCTGTGGGGAAATCTATTGTGATCTGAACGGGGGAGAGCGCTTGTAACCCCCAAGAGAAAAACCCAGCAGCGGAAAGCTCGTCCATGTAGAATGCCTGGTTCAATGTAATAAAAGAAGGGAAACTATATAAGGACCATTATTGATAAAATTTAGAGATGTATTGTATATAATACAAAACATATGAATAGGCATTTGGGGGGAAAGTTTGGGAATTTGAAACCGAATTTTGTGAAGGGAGTTTGGCCTATGAGAATTTCGACAGCCGCGGTTTTCGGTGGCGGAAATACACGTACCTCCATGATTTTCTGAGCTCTATCGCTCGTGTCTCAAACAAGTATACATGATGTACAGTACTTGTGTTTATTATTGTACTTCGGTAGTGTCTGTTTGTCAATTGCCGCATCAATTTGTCACAAATTAATCAATTAATTAACTTAATTTGCCGTCTCAAATATCACAGGAAAAGTTACCTATATGGACACAGTTCTTGTTGGTGCATCGAGATGTTCACATTCCAGCACAATCTAGCAGTAGACCCAAATATTATGAGGGATTTGTGGATGAAACGATCATGTCGATCATGACCTTGTACAGCAGCGGGGAGGAAGGCTATCCTGTACGAGTTGACCACAACCGTGGTCAAAAAACGGTGGGCGTTTGCGACACCGCTGGGTTGCTCTTGATCGAGGCGTCCGTGGACGTACAAGTCATTCGGTCACCCCATTATTTTTTACATGTGCGTTTCACTTCTTGATAGCAATACCACTCGTTCTATGTGGTCAAGACTGCATTGCTCCGAAGGTATGCTGTTATTAATGTTATGGTTGAAATTGTGGTTGAAGACAAGTGGCGTTAGTTTACAGTGGTTTACAGTGCCAAATACATAATAATCGATTCTGCAGTGCTTCCCTTTGTTTTGGATTCGAAGGATTTGGTGGAGTGGCCACATCCGATGGAATTGCACGACATCGGGAGAATAGTGGGCTTATAAACTTGCATACCTACAAACCATGTTGTTTCAAGTCTGATGGTCGAAACGTCGAGTCGGTACTCAGAAGATTTGCCCATGGTGTCATTGCTCACCTACTGGTACTGGTACCCTCTAGCATCACGTCTTAATTTAAGCAGTTGTTAACTCTCTTCACATAAAGATGTATTTTCATCCTTTACTTTTCAACTTCGAAAAGCTTTTATTTTGAGGCCAAATCTCTTCCTTACGTTCCTTTATTGTGCAGTGATTTTGAAGTACAAGTACAGGGAATGACCAACCTAAACTGTTTAGGATGTTGGATAGATCTTCTGGCCCCAACGAAATCTCAACTACACTCACTTCAAACACTTGTGCCATTGTCACTTCATACGCTTCACCCTTGCCGGGCACTGTCCATCTCTAGTAGGGGGCATGGGGGTTTGGAGCTAAGGGCCGCGTCCCCAAATCCCACCACAGCGATAATAGTTTGTAACAAAAAACCATTGAGAGCTTAAACTCTGAAGTCCTTTCAAGAGTTATCTCGCTTGGTGAAGAGTTGACAAAAAACTAGATTGACATCTCTGCGGGTTGGGTCGAGTGTCAAGACCTCGTGAGTGGATGTACTCTAGAATGGAACTCACACACATTCCAACAAGGTAGATACTATGTACCTTGGCGTAAGATCTTAGATTGTTGATATCAAGTTTTTCTTGCAGACTGCATGCAGTTACATTTTATTGACCACCATCTTTTCGCGAAAAGAGGAGGTTCCAAAACGTGTGCTGGTCAAGTTAAACTCGAACAACAGGCTACAAAAACGGGAAGTGGACGTCTGTTATTAGAAACTTTATTGATAAAAATATCTTTAGCTTTCCACAGAAGAAAACCAAAAACCAAAGTTTTGTTTTGCTTTAAAAAGTTACCTTCAAACAACCCGTGAAGAAAATGTGTTTTTTGCTGCAAAGTGATTGGGAAAACATGGACAGTTTGTGCGTCAGCAGAAAAGGAGGCCCCCTCGAGTTAATGTTCTTGTCATTAGCAAATGCAGGAAGACGTTCCCGGGAATTTTTACCGACAGATATACGCGTCAGGAAACGGTGCTCATCTAGAAAGAGTGGTTTTAAAATCAACAACAAAAACAAAACAGAGGAATTGTTTTGTTTTACCACTAGCAACGTGTAGAAAACCAGTTCAGTGTCTTGTTTCGTGAGATGTTTCTGTTTATGTTTATTGCGAATTGGCGCCATTCTCAACTCCATAATTTGTCAGTCCATCAAGTCATGCCTTAATACACAGTAGCTCTTTGTTGTGATTGTAGTCGAACAAGTTTTATTGCACATCCATGGTCAATGTTTATTGCACTTTTTGACTTGTGGGTTATACGTGTATACATGTCATTGTCAGATTGCTCCTGTTCATTTTAATGGCACGAAACAAAAAAAGCGAATTTCGACTGGGAGTTAAAAAGCCTTTAGGTAAATTATTCGTGCGATGCCTTCATCACGTTTGGCGACTTCTTTTTGAGATTTTATGAGATTGTGATCGTATGGACTTTAAAGTTTACACTCGTTCTGATTGTGTAGTTATTTCCAGATGCCCATATTATTGTAAACTCAAGTAAATGAATAACTTCGACTTGTGGAGTTGTTTTGGACCTCGTTGGTTTTATCTTTTTAAGGGGGGTTCCGTCTGCCTTGCTTGTGTACAAATATTTAATTGTTATTCCTAGTGATGGTGAAGTAGGTACTCCAAATGTGGGGCATGGCAAATGCACAAAGAAACATGGAGGGAACTCCACAGTGTGTCACGTAGAACACTGACAGAGCCTATAGCACTGATGTAGACCGAAAGCATGCGTGGGTATTAATTAAAGCTCAGCAACAGTGTATTTGCCAACTCTGGAGCTGTGGGGCAAACAGTCCCACCTCGCCCCCTCCTGTGTCCCGAGACCAAAGGCCGAAACCGAAGCCCATTCTTGGAGGTAATTTTGTTCCACCGTGAATGGCCGAGTAAAAAAACACACTTCTCGCAAGCAATAATGAAATGTTATGTTATAATAGACAGCGTACGTGACACTCTTGTGTAGCTCAACGAGACGCCCTGAGCATCAAGTATTAACCAAATTACGTCTCTTGATGGAGAAAGTGGGAACCCTGGGTTTACATTTCACGACTTAAAAAATGTCTGATAAACCCTCACAGTTTTCCGTTAGTTGTATCTTTGTTCAAGGAAGAAGTATGTATTACAAGGCCGTGTGTATTGTTTTTGTCTCCAGCTTATTTTTGGTTGATTTGATTGGCAACAACTTGTATGTAAATTAGGAGCAGCCCGCCATCCCCAGACCTTCTTCCACGCACTGACCAATCAATTCCATCGTCTGTCATGAAATGTCAAACAAAACAAGCGATCATCGATCCCATTGTGAAAACAGCTCCCATCCACAATCAGTGAATTTTGATACCATCTAGAAAAAACCCGAGTCCTTGGCACATCAGTTCCGGTATGTCATCCCGCCCGGCCAGGGAACACGATGCGACGGTATCCCCGTTACACATCGAGAAGAAACATACAGCGAGTGGACCTTGCTCCGTTAGGGCCTTGAGATGCCCGCCGATATGAAGCCTTACTTCAAGCACTCCATGCTTCAAGTATATGTTATTCTACTCACCATGTATTCGTGACTCTGGAACGTCTTGGAACCAAGACTAGATCTAGAACCGTGCCATGTTCTTCTGACACTGTATAACATTGATTTACACAAAGGAGAACTTTGCAGAATTGTGTATATAAAAAATCCCAGTTCGATTAAATCAATCCTTGCTTCATCAATTTCTTAAGATCAACAATAATTGCGTCTCGCTCAACGCCAATGGCGGCGCCTGTTTCGGGGAGGATTTTCAACAGCTCTCCAACTGTACGACTCGCCAAAATCAATCGACCATCCGGTGATGTTTTTATGCTCAAGAGAAAAGAACGCCCATAGACTCCAATTCAGCTGGATTGATTCCCGTCTCCCCTTGTGTTCTTCAGTGCGCATCTTGTGCAGACTATGGTTCATCCAGACATTGAATGGCAGCTGTGTCTACTCCGTAATTTAGATTAGCTTTCCAAAAGTCTGTCGACTGCATCACGCTTGGTGATATACCCATAAATCATAACATAGAGCAAAGAACATTCCTTGCTCTATGATCAAAGTTATAGGTAACCCCCATCATGTCACAATGCCCAAAGAAATTCAGGAAAACTGACGGTGCCGTGGACCGTGCCGAAGCACAGTGCGTGTGGGAGATGCTTGATTGAGATTGAATCATTGTCAATTGTACAGTACTCTAATTTGCCAAAGGAAACTAAAACCTAAACAAATATTAATCAAAGTGGGCGGTTTATAGTCCATGCTTTTATGGTTCGACAAACACCTTCCGAACGGCAGAATACTTGACGTATAAACAAAACTGATATCAATCTATGAGATATTAACGATCAAAGTTTTATACTATTATCTAATATTGTCTCAAATTTTCCCGTGTAATTTCTACCTCCATGGGTATGGGCCTGACTTGAGCAAGGACTATTACAAAAACACAGGAGAATAACAAATTACATCTCTAAGTCTAACAATGTCTTATGTCCCTCATCTACATCTATATGCCCCTACCTAGCCCACCTTGTTGGGCTGTTGGCTCTCTTTAACATCGGTCTTAGTGGTGAGTGTTATAAGACCGATGTTAAAACTAAAAGAGAGCCATAACAGCCCAACAAGGCGGGCTATAGCCCCTACCCTACTCCTAGAACTATGACTATGAGGTTCGTTCCGCTCTCGTCCGTTTGGACGGTCGCAGAACACACCTCATATAGTTCTGTACTTTATGGGAGTCCCCCTTCCCTAGCAGCCTAATGGGGGAACCCAAGACTACAGGGGTTTAAGCAGTACCACCGGCCGATAGCAACCTAAAATGCACCGTTGCTGTTCATCTGATTTCCATCATTAAAGGGATGTTTGCTTCCGATTAGATTAAAGCATGTAGGTTGAAAGAGGTTGACCTACTAGTACTGCACGTGTAGCTAAGTGGCTTAAAGCGACCACAGGTCTGCTAGATTTGCAGTGTTTGTGTTTTTGTTGCAATTAGTTGATACATTATAGATAGTGCTGTGTGCATTAGATATCCAAGCAACGGTAGATTACGTCTAATTAGGCGAACAGCTTAAAATAAGCCGTTCCTTATTTTGAGGACGTTAAAAAAATATAAAATGTTGGCAAAACTGCTGCAGTTGTTTTCTTAAATAGTTAATTGAAGAAAGACAAGCTTTTCCGAAAGTTGGAGCTTGCTTGCAACTTTTTCATTTTTCTGAGAAAGGGGGGAACCTAATAGTTTTGACATCTGTACCTTTAGAATCTAACACACTGGAATACAATCATACTAATTCTTACAAAAAATGTGACCAACTTTAATTTGAAAGAAAATTGAATTAGCTGTCGCAAACTGCTTACCAACCAAAAGGATCTACGGTACCTGTTTTGAAGAGAAGACTCTGCTAGGGTCGAAACGTCGGGCCATTAACTATTTTTTTGCAACTTTAACTTAGTAGATTTTTTTTTTTCACAAGTTGAGGTTAAGTTGCAATTAAATTGCGTGATGGACCTACCTGATTGTGGACTTGTTTTCGATGGTTTTTTGAATCTTTTGTCGCACAAGTCCATGACTGCATTCGGTCAGCAACATCACCGTAAATATCACCAGCATCGTCCGCCGAGAATCGCTCAGTGTTCCCCGTTTACCCATGGCTCGGTGTGGGTACGGTGTGAAAGCGTCAACGTGAGAGAGTAAGTACTGTACGAACCCTGGTTCGCCGTCCCGAACTTCGTGAAGTGGAACTTCACTTAATCTCTCGATACGTTGCTGTTATTATAAATTCCTGATTGGCATAGGAAAAAGCTGGTAGAATGAGAGATGTCAAAGTTTACTGCAAGATTCAACTTCATTTAGAATAGGGGGTGTATTTACCCACAGCGAGCTGGCCAGGTTTGCAAGATAAAACGGTGACCAAACACAATGGTACTATGGAGTCCTGTGGAGAGCTGGTTGGTGCATTTCAATCGGTCGTTTGGTGCACGCTGTATGTGGTTCACCTCGATTCGGTGACTTCACTCAACACTCATTTGTCAATCACCGTGACGTAGAATGGAAGTAACCAATCGGGCCACGCGAAAGTTATTGGGGCATGACTACCTTATACCCCTATACTGCTATACACTGAGTGCAGCTTGACAGTTATTGGGAATTGTACTGCATGTCCTGTGTAAAAAGTTCATTGGAGGTTTGAAGATTTCCTGTGAATCTGAGATTTGTGAACCTGTAGTCCTTATTTTTGAAAAAGGTTCAACTGGTTCAATTCCAATTCCAATTGTCAGAACATTCTATGCTCGTAAAAACGATGTCATTAAACTCTGAAGTTTTGATTTTGTTTCTTGTGGCTTTAGGCCGAAACCTTGGAAGTGTTTAGCAACTAAAAGAATGCCCCGTCTCTTGTTTTTACGGAAGCGTTGAAAAGCCATTGAGCAAAGAAAGGAAGTCATAATTACAAGTCGTAACTGTGACTTATGTAATCTTCTAATTATGAATTACATAAGTCATTTCCATGATTATTCATGTCATAGTTATGAATTAGCATAAGTCATACTGACTAATTATATCTCATAATTATTAATTAAGCTTAATTAGTTATAACCATGACTTATATCTCAATTATGAATTAGCAAAAAACATACTTATGACTTGTGCCATATTAGACAAGTCATATTTATGAGACATATTTATATTCATAAGCAGGCCTGTATACAATTCATAATTTCGGCTTGTACATTGTACTCAAGTCATATGACTTGTATGATATATAGTCATAATTATGACTTAATATCTGATAACTCTGACTTGGTCGACTCAGTACAAGTCATAATTATGACTGTTAATCTCATACTTATGAGTTAGCATAAATCATAATTTGAAGTCATTAGGAGATATATCTCAAAATTATAAACTAGCACAAGTCATAATTTTGACATGTACTCAGTCATAGTTATTAGATACAAGTCCTAAATATGATTTGTTTTATAACTTATGATGATGAGCTGTAAGTCATATCTATGACCTAAGACAGTTCATGACTTTCTTCTTCTTCTTTTCTCGATGTTCCTTTAATGCTTCCGTAAGTCAATCTCCAGCTGTCAAAGGACAGTTCCCAGTGGCATCAACACTCTTGCAGCGAACTATTATTATGATGGATCCCCAAGATTTCCAAAATAATCCGTCAGTTGAGATAAGCCTAATTAATAGAGACCATCTAAAACAGGAAATAATAACAGTGTTTCCCGGGGCGCTGCGTGTGATGGTACACCCAGTGACACATAAACACGGTGTGCCCGTGAACATTATAAACATATTGACGCCTGAGGAAGTCAGGACTGACTCGTAATTGTCAGTGAGCTTGCTTTTCATGTGTTTTGGCAATCACAGCGGCTGGTTGACTTCCATTGATCCGCACTTCCTGGGCCATTTTTCTAGAGGTATTATCAAGAATAGACAGGACTCGGTGATTATTGTGATGGTTACTTCTGATTAGCTGGTCTTAAGGTGCAGATGCGGTCAAATAGTGCACTAGCCTCGCCACACCTAGGGTTTTGTTTTTAAGATAAACCTTCGGCTGTTGTCTTTTGAGTGGGCACTATTTTGTTAAATGTCTAGGTCTGCGATGTCCAGTGGCGGTTAAACTTTATTTCCAATGTCATGACTCGCCAACGTTGGTTTGTATTTGTTCACAATTGAAATCTTTGATATTATCTATAATAACCATAGTACAACTCAGTGAAATCTTTGATATTATCTATAACCATGGTATATTTACTCAGTGAAACACTTGATAATACCTATAACCATGGTATAACTCATTGCAATATTTGATATTATCTATAACCATGTTATAAACTCGGTGAAATATTTGATATAACCTATAACCATTGTATAACACAGTAAAATAGTTGATGTTATCTATACCATGGTACAACTCAGTGAAATCTTTGATATCATCTATAACCATGGTATAAACTCGGTGAAATATTTGACATTACCTATAACCACGGTATAACTCATTGAAATATTTGATATTATCTATAACCATGGTATAACTCAGTGAAATATTTGATAGTATCGAGATTGGTTTGCATAATGTCGTGAATCAGGCGGCTGCTCAGGGGCACGTACCTCAGCAAGGCGGCGCCTAAAATTAGCAAAGTTTTTTTGTTGTCTTTATTAGTTGTTTTCTTTTATTTCCACGTTGGAATTTTGGACTAATATCTAAGCTTATAGTTATTTCTCAAAAAATAATTAGAAGACTTTCCAAGACGAAGTGAGTGAAGGCCTGGGGTAGGCACCCGGCTATAATCTTACTCCGGACGCCACAAGCCTTTAGCTACGCTACTGTAGCGAATGCAATGTTACACTTGAACATAAGAAGCAATTTCATTCCCTGTGGGGTGCAGTCGCAGAAAAAAATCTAAATGGCGCATTTCACTCATCGTAGTCAAACTACCAACATTTTCTTCCGGGCGCGCCACTATGATTCAAACATTCACATTAAATAAAGGCAAACCTTCCACTGATCACTACTAGATATGTGGATATGTTTGTTGCTTGAACCATGAAGACTGTCATGGACGAAAAAAAAAAAAAATGCCGATGGCTTGAATTTGTTTGGCTGTTTGCTTTTTTATGAGTCTGCCCTCACTACACATCGGTTTAATTCAAAAAGTGCACTGATTTTTCCATCGAGAAAAAAAAACAAGATGTTATCTTTTTGTCAAAATTTGTACAATAATTTCATACTAGCAGGGAGGAATAGTCAAGCAATTCAACCAAATGCTGAAAGTGAATCTCTGTAAGTAATAGGCCTAACAAATTTAATTATGGTTTGGCTTTGAACTTAACCTCCGTTAACACCTCACAAACGACTTAAGTAACCTCTACCGCCTTCGGCTAGAAAGGTTATTGTTTCCCAAATCAAATTTCCATAGCCATTCGGAATAATATAATTGCAAAACTTATGCACCTGTCAAAAAACCGAGATGACATAAATTATGTTGAAATGTGCAGTAATTCCGTTCTGGTTGACATGCGTTTCCTGAACCATTATTTCATAATGAGGCCCAGGGTGTGTATACGCTCGAAGGGAAAGTCAATCTACTTCACATATTATGCTGATCGTTTCGATATTTCCTCAACTCGTGACATAGGTTCAAGACCGCGTGCGTCTCTGTGGAGGATTTTGTTTTATGGATGGACTGTCGTGGAGGTCCGTATAGATTCATGGCCGTGGCTGTCCTTGTGAGATTTTATTACCTTTACGGTAGTCAACTTTTTCTTGTGTCTATCAGACCTGCAGCTTGACGTGTCGACCGGAGAGAATTGAAATGGTCCCTGAATCTGAATCTGAATTATGTAGTTGGCAAAGCATATTGGAAACCTCACACCAGCCTTTAGGGTTTTTTAGGGTTGGTTTGCACGGCGCATGGTCTCATCTAAACATTCAATGTTGATACTCAACACCTATAGTACACCTGCAATCGGGAACTTCCTACTTGGCACTAGCTCCCTTTGGTTTTAGAAAACACTCTCCAAACTGGGGACCTTCACCTAAGCGGGAACCCCATATTGTCCTCATGTGTTGTAGGTCCCTGGTTTGAATTTATATACACAACACCTACCCCCACACAATTCTATTTTTGTGAAGGACATTGTTCACCTATAAGACTGACTCATGCGAATACGAGAAAAGGATTATGGTGTCAATAAACTTGTAGGTGAAGGGGGACTCTCCCCTTCAATCTGGTGGAGATTTGTTCCATGTTTATATTGATCAACCACTGAAAATAATGTTAGGGTAGCATGTTTATTTATGCAAGCCATTCTCTCGCCCCAGTCTCTTTCATGAACCCTTCGTTCCCCAGAGTCAAATTTCTAAGAAGGACATTCTAGTATACCTCCTTAAATTATAAGCCTACAACATTACTCATGATTTTGCATTTATTCTTTGATCATTTGGGGGCAGCATGTTTGCAAGCCCTTTCTCTCTCTCTCTCTTTGTCATGGCAGACACGTGTGACTTTTGTGCCTCCAAATTTAATTTTAAAGATGGACATTTGAGCAAAATAGTACCTATAGTTCTTTGTAGTATAAGCCTATCAATAATTCATGATTATAATTTGTAGCTGTACTTTGATAATTTTAGGGTGTTTTTTTTTACCTACGCAAGGCCCTTTCCTCCTTTTCATGCCAAACACAATGTAACTTCCATGGCTCATAGTCACATTTAAAGGATGGCTGTAATACTAGTGGAATTGTACTTCAGTTCTTCTATTAAACTACCAGGCTATAAATTATTCATGATTTATAGTTGTTGCCATACTGTTTGTAAACAGAAGAAAGACAAGGTAACGCACCTACCCGAGAGAAAACTTCCTGGGCCGATTAAAGACTGAAACCCACTTGAGAATTAAAACAATGGACTGTGATAGAAAAAAAAGAAGGAACTTGTAACCCATGTGAGGATTGTGCCCCATCTTAAGTCTGCAAAGCTTGTGAATTTGTTGCGCATGAAAAAGAATATGTTTACCATGCTTTCTTTAATAGTAGAAACATGATACAAGTGCAAATTGTACTCTAATTTCCCAACTTACATGCTTTGCAAGTTTGTACTTTCCTCTTAAATTTCTTTGGAAAAAAGTCTTTAAAGGCACGAAGTGCGTGTGCAAATACTGGCTTTTATAAAAAGTAAAAAATATACAGCCTCATGTAGCTAGCAATGTCAAAATGCCAAACTTTGTGAAAAGAGCAGAACAGAACGTTGTCACATTAGTTCAGCACAAACAAGTCAAGGTTTGTTTTGTCCTTGGCGCTAAACATTGATCAACATCGGCGTAAGAACTGGGTCATGGAACAATCGGTAATGGTTCCAGGCAGCAAAGGAGAACGGGTATAGATTTACACCGTTTGTATTCAATGGTTTCTGAAACCGTGTCCAGGGCTCATAATTGTCATCTGGAGTAAGTCGAGATTTGTGACTGGTTTTGTGTGAGCTTAGAAAAGTCTCGTTTTACACTGAAATAAGATATACTATATCTTTGAACATTGGGCATTTTGAGGCATGCATGTGAGTGTGGAGTTACATTGTGATGGTTTACATGTGGTAACAGTAGAATCCAGGATGCATGTGTTGATTTTATGGTATCTACAAGTTTGTCCTTGTATTTTGTAAAATCTATGATGTAGGCCTACATAAATGGTCGGATTTTAAATGATTGCTTTCAAGAAAAGAATCACACTTTTTAAATATTGCCTTTTGCAGGAACATTTTCCAATTTTCCCCAATTTTTTTCTTCTTTTCTTGTAAAGGTAAGATGTATGGTCGGGTGATGAGAGATTTTATGAAAAGGTTTTAAATTAAAAAGCCTACTTTGTAAATTTTGATACCAAATGACCTGTAAAACTTTTCCATTTTAAATATTGCCTTTTGCAAGAAAATCGTTAAATTTTCATATGCAAGGTCAAAATGTGCACAAACACTGTGCACAAACAAACACTGTGCACAAAAACATTGGCAAAACATAAACCTGTATTTCTTTTGGCTTTTGTTAAAAACATAACCACTTCTATAAGTTTTTTTTAACAAAAGGATTGGAAGGAGTTTAAAGTTAACAAAATGAAAATGACCTTGACTCCTAAAAGACCAATCTAGGCCTGACATAACGTGAAGTCAGCTTGTTGGAGAAATCTATGCCTCGTGATTCTCAAGACTGTTCTCTCGAGAACCTGAGAAACTTCTTTCTCTCGAAAACTAGTATAAGGATAACATCATTTTATAAACAAACTGTGTTTGAATGAATTCCATGTTTGTTTGTTGTTAGTTTTTTGTTTTGTTTTTGTTTTTTCTCCTTTTAACCTCCCCGTGCGGAAGCATTTTTCAGATTGTGACTTTTAAGGTAAACTAACTAAATGCGAGTTTGCTTGGAGCACAGAGCTAAACTTATCTCCCTTGGTGTGGGTTAGCCCTTTTACACAATAAAAAAGATTATAAATAGTTTGTCCTATATTTTATTACTCTGTTTACAATAGCAACCATAAAGTAAAACCTTCACACCAATTAGTGGTCATTTTATGGCCTAATATATCTGTCATCAAATTTAATTTTGCAGCGCATTTTTTTATAGTTTACATGGCCTGCATAACATTCGGTCATATCATGTTTAAAGGAACATTACAGAATTGGTTTTGCTAACAAAACAGTTGCTGGCAGTGTAAGCACTTTTTGTAATCCACCAGATACATAAACTGACAAACCTGTAGAAGTTTGAGATCGATCGGCCATCTGGTTCACGAGAAAATAGTGAAAAACCGATTACACATTTTGCATGAAATCATATGGATTCAACAAATGAATAAAACGCTCACTGAGCGATAAACTCCAATCGGAAAATTAGTTTATTCATTTCTCATCAAATATGGCATTTCAGACAGAAATATTTCAGGGGATGTTTTCTACTATCATCATCATTAGACAGTGTAAGTTTTATGTAAATCTGTGATCAAAAGTATATTTGTAAGTTTTTTTCTTACCAATTCTGTAATGTTCCTTTAAGGGCCAGTCACATCTTGGCAACGGATAAACAAGATGGATATTATCAGCGGACGTGTCTGACCTTGAGATATATTTGTTTTCAACTAGTGCCAGTGACGTAACGGGGGGAGAGGGAACACCCCTCCCCGAACTCAGAACCCTTGCCCACTAAATTAGATCGCACAGAATGCATGAATTAATGGTAAGGTACACGAAATAGCCCTCAAAATCATGTCTTTGCCCCTGCTTGTCCTTAAATTAAATGTACAGCTAGGTCAATGACTGTAGTCCATAAGGTGTCCATTGTTATAACAAAACTATCATTTGGGGAATCACTGAGTGTGAGAAGAAGACTACTACCACTCCGATCAGGGTTACATCTCCCTATTTATATATTTTTGCAGTCATGATCAGCCAATGGAGGCCCTCTTTTATTTTGAAGTGGGAAAAAGGGTTCAAATCAGGGTGAAAATGTGCCCTGATTAGGATTGTTTAAGAGACGAAAGTGTGTGAGCCCTACAACAAGGTGTAAACGTTGTACATACTTGTACTTGTATGGACTGCCCATACTTTGTATAGCCTGCCCGATATGGGGCAGAGGGTCCCCCCCTCCAATGTTCCCATACTACATGTATAACACACTATTTTCCTCTTGTATAGAGCTCCCCCCTAAAATCCTCAAAAGAATTCCTGAGATTTCAAGCACACAATGAAGACACAATAGGAGGGGGGGGGGGTTCCTACTGCCCCATATCGAGCACCAGTTGTATACTTTGTTCTTCAGGGCACAATGGTAAATTTCTACTGGAACATTTCATGGGGCACCAATGCAATGACGAGGGGCATCTAGCCAGTATACAGTATGCACTATGCCTAATCGTAAACAATATTTTTCACTGCAACTGTCCAAAGATGACATCATAGGTTCCAAAGATGACGTGAACAGATAAATTCTCCGTAAACTATTTGGAATGGTATGTGTTTCTGTCAGCTGACTATAAAGAAAACAAGACTAACACATCTGTCTTTGTTTTAATGCGTTTCATGATTTATACCATATCTTACAGCAGTCTGTGCAATGTCTGCGTACTGTTCAGCCGAGTACCAAGTACTGCCGAGTACCAGGGTGCTCGAGCAGTACTCAAGTACGAGTACAACTGTCCTAGTACCTATGATACCTCTAGTTCTGAGTCCAACTGCCTATTACCAAGTACGTGGATCTCCGAGTATGAGTTATACTTTATTAAAATAAATTACTGCACAATAAGGTATAAGAACAATTTTAGATTACAATGTGTACTTTTATAGTGACAACTATATCTTTTAAACTTGAATAGGCCCCTACATCATGGACGACTTCAGTTTTACTTTTTCCAGAGCTGTGCCTCTTTTTCGTGCATTTTATCGCAATTAAAGACTCTGGACACTAATGGTAATTGTAAAGACCAGTCTTCTCACTTGGTGTATCTCAACATATGGATAAAATACAAACCTGTAAAAACTTGAGCTCAAATTGGTCGTCGAAGTTGCGAGATAACTATAGAAGAAAAAACACCACTTGTCACACGAAGTTGTGTGCTTTCAGATGGTTGATTTCGGGACCTCAAATTCTAATTCTGAGGTCTCGAAATCAAATTCGTGGAAAATTACTTCTTTCTCGAAAACTATGTCACTTTAGAGGGAGCCGTTTCTCACAATGTTTTATACTGTCAACCTCTCCCCATTACTCGTTACCAAGTAAGGTTTTATGCTAATAATTATTCTGAGTAATTACCAATAGTGTCCACTAGCTTTCAGCGAAAATGAAAGTGGTATTTTGACCACGTTTACTTAAAATCGGAGTCCGGTACATTTTCAGTTGAGTATTGAGAAAAGGATGGGATTGAATTTTTTTTTTCAAAAACCAGTGATGCACTTCACCTTTAACGAATGACATTATTGTCATACTATTGTTTAATTGTCGGTGCGTGTTCATGCCATATCGGGAAGACCCTGAACTGTAGGTGTGTCTATACTCTGGAATTGAGGACAACTGTCTTGAATTGCCATTAAAAACACAGACACCACAGTTTCACTTCCTTGCACCCCAGTTTTAGGGAAGGGTTTTAAACGAAACAGGTTGTGTGTGGGTTTTTTTTAACTGATGACATTACACATGATGAACTGGAAACGGGCTGGAAGCAATTAATGTGCAAACCTGGGTTTCAGGACAACTGAGTGTAAAAGTTTAATCGTTTTTTTTCTGCCATTCATAAGTCATTACAGGAAGGTTACATTCTGCATGGAAATGGGGAAACACGTGTGTGTGCCGGGTAATTCTAGCAACACAAATGTAACTGTATAATGCCATTTTGTTTTAAGGAGCCATTTTATTGCATGACATTCTGATGCTGGGACAAAAGTACTTTATTGTGCGTGGAAGAAGTATAAGGGAACCTTACGCCCTTCTGCCCGATGAAATTCAGGGGTCGGGTTTTACACTGGACCGCAGGCCCGAGGCCGGCGATTTCAGCATCGGACCAGTAAACTGAGGACCGAACAAGTTCGGCGGTCTTGTGTTGTTCAATTGAAAAATAACACCCGCTGTGCATTATCTTTAATTAAAAGCAATGATATTTAATCAAATGTTGACTTAGAGTGTGAGTCTGGTGAAATCTTTAAACTCTCTGTTGGGCATCAAAGTATAATTACATATAAGACAAATGAGATAAATCTTCTCTCAGCGATCGTTCAAATGAAAACAGTTTACATGTTAAACTTTGTGAAAAGTGCTCTCTTTATTTCAATTCTTGGTCTTGTAAAATAAATTATGGTCTTGTAAAAACTTTGAGCTACAAGCCATGCGGTCTTGTGGAAATTGACCCAAAATTTAAGCCCTGGAAATTGGCAGATAACTGGCTAAAATAAAAGTAAGATGTCATACCAGAAAGATCTACTGAGAAACTTGTGTTTATCATAGCTCAAAAAGCTGTTGCAAAAAGCCTACTTCCCTCTCATTTATTTTGAAAACAAAATGGCCGTAGAATTTCAAAGCATACCTCTAAACTTCAAAGGCAATTTCTATAAAAATGTTGAACCACCAGTCGTCGGACAGCTGTACAAAATTAGCTGCAGATATCAGAGCCTACTAACATGACATAGTTAAAAGGTGTTAATGACCTGATCAGAAGACAGGGGCTGCCCCCAGGTGAAAATATCTCAGGAGGCGGTATGGAATTGAGGTGAAAACAACATCACTGTGAGATTTGACAGGCTTGATGCAGTGGGTATATGACAGGCATGGGTTGTACTTATGGTCGGAATACGCATGGCTGGTATGAAGATTTTTCCCCCAAGATTTTAAAGGTGATGTGCGACAGGATTCCATATTGAACAATGTTTCAGTCCACTTGCTTTCAATCCTGCTTGTTAGTGCTCAATGGTGATCAGGAATCTGTGCTGTTGAGCTTGCCTCCAGTGGCCGGGTGTTGGATGAATATTAGCTTTAAGGTTTGCAGATACAGTTTTCTTGAATATATGACTTTATTTCAGAGGGAAATATATCACAGAAGAAATGGTTCTGGTATGACTGAATTTCAAAGTCAGTAAGCTACGATGATTTGTGTCCTACGTTTACCATGACTGACAACAAAACTTTGAAGTTTGGACCCCAGTTATTGCGTTGAGCATCCGAAACAGTCATGGAGCTATGAAACAGTACATGCTGCACGCCCGATAGTACATGTACCATTCAAATTAAACCTGTACCATTCAAATTAAACCAATCCTGTGTAATACCTTTGAGCAATGATTTTTTTCTCTCCGTATATGAAGTAGACACTCCATGAGTCAACCGTAGCGTTTTATTTACTGATAACCAACTTGTCATTAATTTCACTGTGTAAAATCTTCAGCCTCAGTAATTAGATGATGGAGCCTGGTGGCCCGACTCTCCACTATCTGATTCAAAGCTAATTCGGGTCTGTTTCAGACTAATGTGACTGTCACATGTAGGTGTGAAGTTGCCGTATGATATTTCAATATCAACCTTAGCAAACTATATGAGGAAGTCCTGGATTGTAAACCGGCTGCCGGTTTATAGTAAAAGGCATCCACAGGAGGATTGGTGCCTGTGTTTGTAAAAGGGGAGTCGGCCAGAAAATAAATTGATAGAAAGCAGGTCTGTAGCTCTCGATGGTGGAATCTCAGTGTCTCATGGTGATTTTCTTTCCCCAGACTGGACGGTTTCCTACTAGCCTGTCTATAGGTGGATGGATGAAGGATGTTTTAAAAAGCGGCAATTCCCTTGAAAATAAAGAAAACTGTCACTGTGAACTTCCTTAGGACCTATGTTTATAGGACCAACCTTTTAAAGCAATTCTAACACAAGCCAACATTTTAACACAAACTGGCTCATGACTATTTAGTCATACTTGATACTTCACGGAGGCTGCAAAGGCCTTTGCCATCCTGCCCCTGGTCATTGCCTTCCTGCCCCTTGAACAACTCTAGTACAAAGTTACAATTTCCTCATGAGGTGCCCTTGACTAAGTAAAAAAGTGCCGTGCCCTTATACAAACAACAAGTATCAGGCCTGAAAAACCATTGAGAAGTTTTATTTGTTAATTGCATTTTTAGTGAGGAATTAATAACAGAAGTAAATTCGAAAAATAATATTTGTATCGTGTGTTTTTTTATGGGATTTTTATGTAATCGTCAGCTTGACCCCAAGTTCATATTCATAAATGTTAAAAAATAACTGCATGAATCATTAATTTTAATAGTTTTTCCTACCACGATGGGTGTGCATTATGCACAGTACACTTTTAACCGCTCAGCTTTCAGATTTTTGGGGCTGTGATTGGCCATACCATGGCCATACCAAGAGACTCTGTGCTCCCTTGCTGGCCACGGGTGAAGAGCGGTTTCTACCATTAGCTCAGTCATGCATTTAGGCACCCAAATCCCCGACATAACCCATCTATCAAAACACTCGCATTCCTTTCCAATCCATTGCACCTCTGTGGTTTTAATTCCCCATGTCACCTTTGGAGATTGTGCTGTTTGCAAACCCTCCAGCCAACCCCACTCCACTCCTAGAATCCAAACAACAAATATGAAATGCCTGATGCCATCAGAAATTTGCCTAGATTTTCTTGAATTGAAATTGATTATTTTGGCGGCCTGAAGGTGAAAAGGCGGTGCTTTTCTGGTTCAAAAGTTGTCAGCCGGGTGCCACAGCACACACCCTTATTGTACCCCCTTACAAAAGCCTCTACAGTCGACATTGTGAGGTATAAAAATACTAGGTCTACACTAAACAAGGACTGCCTAGGTCAATGTTAGGTCAAATTGTTTTTTCGGTTTCTCTTTTTACATCTGAAGTTGATGAAGTTGCAGCGACATAATCGTTTTGTCCGTTTTGAAAGAAGTTAGGCTTTATGGTGCCGCTGTCTTTACTATAACAGTATTTTCACGAACTAAACACTGTCAATGTCATCTATCATTTCTTTATCCATGTTTTAATCAAATAAACATTGTCAAACAGATGCACTTTTGCCCTCCACTTTTCTTCTTGTGTCAAATGTAAAGGGTTTAAGCAATTTTCCATTGGATTGCTATAACAACTTTAATTTTGTTACTTTTCAAATTTCTTTCCACGGTTGTAATTCAGTGTTACAAGTTTGTTTACACACAATCTGAGCACAGATTTCATAAGTAATACAGTTTGGAAATCTCAAATGAGATCATGAACTTCCTTTTAAATTAATTGTGCTCTTGCACTGCTGTGTCATTTCTGGGACAGGAAAAAATACTCTGACATGATTTAGTGTTGCCCTGCATCGACGTATACCCAGTGCTTAGTCAGTTCTGATCAGTTTTCCTGTGTTGCTCTGTAGTACTATGACATCAAAGTGTACTTATCTGTATGTGATTAAAGTTCAGACAGTCCTAAATCTGAAAAGTTCTTCGATTCAGGCGTGTGGTTTGTCAGGATTTTCTTTAAAAAAACGTCTTGAGCTTTTAAATTTTCTAAAAGAAGTAAAGGAATCACCAAAGGCAGAAAGAAATAGTCCACATTGTGTCCAAACTAGTAGTAGTTTTGTATTTCTGGTGATGCGCAAAGTCTGTAAACAGCCTGACTTGTAACTTCTGAGAGGTTCTGGGTCAAGAATAAGGCAGACCCAGGCCTCCAAGCAAATCTGGCAGGAATTTCCACATTTGTCAAATCTCATACCTGGTAATGAGAAGTTCATCAGTAATGGATTATCTTTTGGCGTTCATAATTTGTTGGGGATATATTAGGGCAAGAAAAAGAGCTGAAATTTCTGTACTCGTATTAAATCATATTCCATTTTACTGACACTTTTAGCCTCAACCCCATAAATTTCCTCTGTTGGTTTAGAAATTATAGTTATCCAAAATTACGACATCACAATCTACTGAAAAAAATACTGAAATTGTATTTGATATTGTTTGCATATTTTGTGGTCATATCGGGGACAGGAAAAAAAAGTGCCTGTCCACTGACAGTGTTGCTTTGTTTCTTCACTTGGGTCAACCCCAAGAATCTGAAATATTTGGTTCAGAAATCTTCATGGGGGACGTCTGTCAAAAATACACATGTACGCATTTTGTTTGCATGAGTTGTTTAGAAATATCTGGGATTTGCAAATACCGGTTTATAGTGCCTGGCTGCTCATTTGCACTGGGCCTCATACCTAATTCATTGTTCATGTACATCGTAGTCACATCTGGAACAGACCAAAAGTACACAACCGTCCACTTGGCCTCATCATCTTCACTCGGCTTACCTCACATACTGAAAACATTTAGTTCACATACATGTAGCTTAAAAAGATAATAAACACATCTTCAAAAATTAAAACGGAAATGATCGTTTCTGACAATTGTTAAGTCATACATCTGGGATAGGCAACACGTGCCCAGGCATCCACGGATGGTGGTAAAGTGCAATGTTCGTGCATTCTCTATGGTTGGGTGAACTCTCAGAACCTTAACACTATCGCTATACTCCTCAAGTCAAAGCTAACCCAAAGTTGGCCTGATTGGTCCACTGTCAGTCAGGCATCCCCTAGTGAGATCACAGCCACCATTAAAACTCCATACAGACCTCCCTGGGTGCCGGCCAGTCTCTCCGTGATTTTGATCCTATTTTCTTTGATGAGGCCTTCGAAAAATGCAGGATTTAGAAGCTTTTTTATGAATTGCATAGTTGTCGCATTTCACATCCCCCCGGGTCGAGAGAAAAACCTGGACTTAAGTAACAATAACAAATGTTACTCTAAATCTTTTGGGAGTGTGTCGGTAATGGGCTTTGACAGCTGGAACTGTTAGGGGGATTGGAAAGTCGTTGTGCTTGAATTTTACCGTGGATTCAAAGTTTTAACAAGCTTTCACCCTACGAATGCCCAAAGCTCCCACCCCCCCCCCCTTTCTGACTGTGATATCATGATCAAACACATTGATTGAGCTTCCATTTCTTTATACTGACATTGATCTTTGCTGTTGTTACAGTTGTTGCAACGAGCAGTGCACTATGGGGAAAGCAAGCAAGCAGAAGAGCAAACTGGTGAAGATGAGGGGTACCAGTGATAAACAGCCAGCGTCTTCATCACAGAAAGTCTTCAAAGTTTCACAACACAAGGCGACGAAAGCGAAAAACAAAGCAAAAGTTGTCTCCACCAGCCTCAAAAGAGTAAGTATAGCGAGATGACGTAGTGGAAGCTGTTGGGATTTAATTGCCCATCGAACTATTATCACACTCTGTATTTGTGTTTTGTTCACCAACTTATCCCAGCCACACCTCATAAATTGTAGCATAGTAAGGGACTGTATTTTGTATCATCGCCATTTTCATAGTGACTATACTTATAGCCCTACGGCAAAACAACTTATTTTTCGAAAATCAACGTTTTAAGTTGAACTATTTTTCAAACTGTTGTTTTATTTAGGAGACTGGTTACAACTTTGTTTCTTGTAAAGTTTTCTATCCAAATTAACCTGAATTCTTCAGTCATTCAGAACTGTCATATTTGTTTTCAATCTTACAAACTGTTTTGATGAGTTATCAATTCCATAATCCCTGCCTACCCCTTGCCCCTTCTGGATGCTTCTTGCTTTTCTCTCTCCACTCTCTCTACTCATGTATTTCCACTTGACTGCTCTTGTCACCCTTGTATTGTCTTGTCATTTAGCCTTCGAGAAAGACTCTGCTAGGGTCGAAACGTCGGGCCACTAACTAATTTTTTGAGTTATCAATTCCTAAACACATTTTTGTCACTTTGTTAAAAACCTAAACCAGACCTGCCCACCAGTTGCCCGCAGAGCGCAGCACAATCCTGCGTACAAACCAATGCATATTTAGGTTTGTCATTTCAAAGGCTGAATGAAAGATTTCACCACCTTGTAGTAGTTTGCAAGGTGATGCCACAATCTGCAGCCAATCTTGTCAGGAACACCAGGGTCCAGTTTCGTGGCCCTGCTATACTGCGATTTGTGCACTTGCCCTGTTAAAGTGTTTAGCACATAACTCTATAGGTATGTAAGCGCAAAATTCCATCATGCAGAGTGGACAATCCTCACGATAATTTGTCCCAAGCGAAACGTTCTGCTGAGCGTTTCTGTGAAATTAATACCGGTGGTTGCCATCTGTCCATACTGCCGAGAAAATTAAATATTTATGGTATGACAAAAATTAGCCTTGAAGCGTCCAGCGGATTGCCGTCCAGTTGGGCCAGATATTTGTCACCAAGACCAATGATCAGAACTGAGTACATGTATAGCCATGATTCTGATGATGAAGGTGAAATGGACAGAGCACGTGTGACCCTAGGGTAGCTTAACCCTGGTTAGGCTTATCATTATCTGCGCCCTAATTGAGCAATAAATTAGACAGTAATTGACTGATTTGGAAACAATTGTGCAGCCGCAGACGTACATAGTGCAGATGGCTGTTGAGTGATTGATCAGTTGGCCGGAGAGAGGAGATTTCTTCCCTCAAGATGTACAGCTATAGTTAGGACAGGGTTGTTTGGATGTCACCTTCTCCGCCCTTTGCGAACATTACTCCATGCTTCACCTGAACACCTGAATTATGTGTTCATTGTAGAACCATCTTGGGAATTTCCAACATAAGGGACATTTCAGAAGCTCTTGCATCTGAATTTGAGGCTTATTATTATGTCAGTTATGATGTAATCAAAAATTAAAAATTTCCAATCTGAAATCTTTGAAAACTTTGCCTGACAATGTTCTGCTATAAGCAAAACAAAGCAGGAAACCAGTCACAGATGGTACATGTGGAATGGTGTTTTGGATGGTGACCTTATTTTTTTTAAGCAAAATTGCTTTGTGCTTTGCTATTTTTTGTGATTAAGGACCTCTATGAAATTGAGCCCTGATTATAGATCTGCTGAAGAACAAAAAGTACATGTAGCTATAAGCACAAAATTGCTATTCTTTCCAGATTTAGGTTACCAGCCAAAATACTATGTCACATATAACACCTGTGACTGATATCCAGCTCATTTTTGCTATTAAGAAGAAACCTGTTAAAGACACTGGACACCTTTGGTAATTGTCAAAGACCAGTCTTCTCACTTGGTGTATCTCAACATATGCACAAAATAACAAACCTGTGAAAATTTGAACTCAATTGGTCGTCGAAGTTGCGAGATAATAATGGAAGAAAAAACACCCTTATCCATGTTGTCACACGAAGTTGTGTGATGCTTGATTTCGATTTCGAGACCTCACGTGTGAGGTCTCAAAATCAATTCAAATATTTTACTGAGAAATTACTTCTTTCTCAAAAACTATATACGTTACTTCAGAGGGAGCCGTTTCTCACAATGTTTTATACTATCAACAGCTCTCCATTGCTCGTTACCAAGTAAGTTTTTATGCTAACAATTATTTTGAGTAATTACCACTAGTGTCCAGTGCCTTTAAGCAAAATGGTCTGCTTCAGCTCTATGAAATCAAGCCCCGGTGGGAAGGTAGAAGGTTGGAACACCAAACTATTTTTAAGTTTTCGGAGTCATACATTCGAAAAGTGTTATAATAGCACAGAGGAATCCTACATTGTTTCCCCAGTGACATTTTGTTTGCAATTGGCCCTGATTCCATTTGAAATAACTTATTAAGAAAATTTTGGGGAAAAAATATAATGATTTGAGTTTGCCGTAGCCTGAGTCACATATTGCTTTGGGCATTGCTCTTGGGGCAGTACCATTTTGCATTTGTGTTGCTTCCTGTGTTCTCTCTTTGGTTTGATATTCTCTGTTTATTGGGATAAACCAAGTAGGGATATTAGTCTTTTATAACTACCAAAAGTACATGTAGCTATGAGCTCAGTATTGCTATTCTTTCAAGATTTAGGTTAGGCCTACCAGCCAAAATACTGTGTCACATATAACATTTTTGACTGATGTCCAGCACATTTTTGCTAAAAGCAAAATGGTCTGCTTCAGCTCTATGAAATCGAGCCCAGGTGGGAAGGTGAAGGTTGGAACACCAAACCATTTTTAAGTTCACAGAGTCATACATTGAAAAATGTTGTAGCATAATTTCCCAGTGTTTGCAGTTGGCCCTGTTTCCATTTGCAATAACTAATTTTCAAAATTTGAAAACCAAACCAAATATTAATTTGGGTTTGCAGTAGCCTGAGTCACATAATTGCTTTGGGCAATGCTCTTGGGGCACTACCATTTTGCATTTGTGTTGCTTCATGTGTTTCTCTCATTGAATTGGTTCAGTGTAAAAGCTAAAGAATCTCTACAACGCAGGAAAAAAAAATCTCATCAAAAAATGCAAAAACCTAATCTGTGTAAACCTCACTGTTCACTCTATGACTAATCCTGGGAGGCTAATCCTGGTGGCTCCGCATACCAGAGAGAAAAGTACCGGGACCTTTTTGAGGAGAAGAAAGGGGCCCTCATCTCTTAAGGGTGATCCCCATGGAGTAGCTGTCAAGTCTCTAATTGTGGCTTAACACTGCATGCATGCATCACCAAACTCCTCCTAGATAGAAGTTGTCATCACTGGGATTACCACAGTTTGTCTTGATAAGCCCCGGTCTCAGAAGGGGGGAGAACAAAAACAGAGTGAAGGGAAGGTACCTTTTTTTCACACGACTTAGCTTAAAGGAACATTACAGAATTGGTAAGAAAAAAACTTGTAAAATATACTTTGTTATCACAGATTTACATAAAACACGGTCTAATGATGATGATTGTAGAAAACATCCCTTGAAATATTTCTGTCTGAAATGCCATATTTGATGAGAAATAAATAAACTAATTTTCCGATTGAAGTTTATCGCTCAGTGAGCGTTTTATTCATTTGTTGAATCTATATGATTTCATGCAAATGTGTAATCGGTTTTTCACCATTTTCTCGTGACCCAGATGGCCGATCGATCTCAAACTTCTACAGGTTTGCCAGTTTATGTATACGGTGGATTACATAAAGTGCTTACACTGCCAGCAACTGTTTTGTTAGCAAAAAACAATTCTGTAATGTTCCTTTAAAGGAAGGGTCGTAGATTGGTAAATACTCCAACATTTAATGGCCATGAAAACTTACTCGATGAGAAGCACTGCAGCTGTTGATAGTATAAACTACTTTGGGAAAGGATCCCAAAAACATTTGAATCTGAGAAACGATTTATGCATGCTGTAGCCAGAGATGCGGTTGGTATCCCGCTTTCACCTCGCTAAAACGTGGATGAATTCGACGTTCTTGGTAAAAACACTGTGACAGTTTTTTGCTGGTTTTTTTTTCATCAAGTAAAGACTCTACATTTAGCTGAAACCTTTACACGTGACTTTTATTGTATCTTTCTTCATAGTTTTGGCTATCAATTAAATCAGCATTACGTTGACAAAAACCAATCTATGACCCTACCTTTAAATTCTGCATTCAAAAACACAGAGAAGTGTGTATGTACATGGGCATACAGAAGTAAACATAACACAGAAAAAAAATGTTGTTTTGTAAAATGCTTGAGAGATTTTAAGGTGTTCTTCCTTGACATGTTTTCCTTAGCAGTTGTGTGCATCAAGGGTTTCATTGTTGAGATGTCTAGTGCACCAGGCCCAAAGTTATGGTGTTGTCAGAGTGTGGGTTAAGGTCCTGGTTGTGGTCCTTAAGCAAGACGCTTATCACAAATGTCACAGGCCTATGAAGGTCTTGTTGCGACTGTGAACCATGAACTCTACATTGTTGCATTAGTGTCATACCTTTCCTTTTTGTTTTACCTTCGCAGGAAAGCGCAGTGACAGAAACAATAAATAACGCTTGGTTAAACTACTCATTCCTTCCAACACAAACTGCATTGTTGTCTAGACCTTGCATAGGCCACCATTGCTGAGGACAAACAATGGAAACGCGCACACTTGTACGCGCCAAGCACACATCCATCAGCCAATTAGAGGTTAGCTGTCTTTATCCGCAAGGATAAGACAGGCATCGGTCTATTAGTCAAAGAGATGGTCACTGCTACTGGTCCCCTGTCCAACTGGTCCCCCTATCTGCAAGACCGCAATGGGATGCGAGGTCAAAGGTGCGTTTGTCAGGATTCCTCCAAACGCTCAAAGCCGGTCTCTGGCGTAAAACACGAGCTCGAAGTGTGACGTCAGATGTTCGGGCTGATTAGAGGTCTTCCTTCGACCCCAGTGTGGGCGCTGTTTCAGTTTGTGATGTCATAGGCGGTCTATTGGTGGTTGCACCGTGCTAGGTCATGAAGGGTGTCACACCTTTTTAGAAGAAGACATTGTCTCAGCAAGTTTCTCTTCAACAAAGTTTAGTTTAAAAAAAACAGGTTCAATCACCCAGAATTGGCCATAAAATATCTGAATTGTGTCTCCAGCAGGGATGTGACATTGTGTTTAGGAATGGCGCCTGTTCCGTTTAACCAAGAAGTCGATGTTTACAGCCCCCATGCTGCCACGAGTAAGGAAGCAGGTATTCAAGGCGAGAGTGGACAGGGGGACCTGTTGAGATCTGCTAATGATTTTATAGCGAACGCTGCAATAATTTTGCCATCGGTCTGGACACCCAGGTTTTTTGGAATGGTCAAGTTGTGATGACCTTGGACTTTACATCCATTGGATTTTATCTGCTTGAAAACTCGACATGTTGTAATTGCAGTTAGGTTCATGGAGTCCTCAATTTCTTTAGTTTGTTAAACACATCTTATTTGACCTTTTGAATTACTGACCTTTGAGTTTTTGCTATGGCTGATGCTTTGTATGTCTCAGAGGAAAAACAGTTAAACCCAAGCAGAGTCTTTCTCAAACAGTTTGACCCTAGCAGAGTCTTTGTCAAACAGTTTGACCCTAGCAGAGTCTTTGTCAAACAGTTTGACCCTAGCAGAGTCTTTGTCAAACAGTTTGACCCTAGCAGAGTCTTTCTCAAACAGTTTGACCCTAGCAGAGTCTTTCTCAAACAGTTTGATCAAAACAGAGTTTCTGTCAAACAGTTTGACCCAAGTAGAGTTTTTCTCAAATAGTTTGACACTAGCATAGTATTTTTCTAACAGTATGACCCTAGCAAATTCTTTCTCTAACAGTTTGACCCAAGCAGAGTCTTTCTCAAACAGTTTGACCCCAGTAGAGTTTTTCTCAAACAGTTTGACCCAAGCAGAGTTTTTCTCAAACAGTTTGACCCTAGCAATGTCTTTGTTAAACAGTTTGACCCTAGCAGAGTCTTTCTGAAAGCCATTTGAGAAGCACTCTGCTAGGGGTCAAAACCTGAGGTCATCAACAGTTTTTTGAGTTTTAAAATAGGCACATGTTTGTTTTAAAAACATTTTTCCCCTTCCCCTTGTCGCGTTTCACAGCCCCTGTAAAGCCATCACCCAACGATTAGATGTTATCCTACCGCCAATTACTGCATTGTTTTATCAATTACCGTACTATGTTTATAAATAATCCTGAACTAACAGCTATGGACAAGGTTCCAAAAAAACAGAAATCTTCTTTTAGTTTAGATATCACGGTATATGAAGTATTGCCCAAATAGGGCTACAGAAAAAAAAAGCTGCGTAGGAAACTCTGCCTCTCTATATTTAGAGATACCGTCTATTAGGATATCCTCATTGCATCCCGAACAGCTTCATTTCTTATTTGAAGTGTTAATGACAAGGTGGCAGCGTTGGAGATGTTGACCAAACATCTTGCACTTGACCTAGCCTTCATCAAACTTTCTCTATACGAAAGGCACGATGCTTTGGGTTTTGGTAATTAGGGGTTTTATTGTGACGATGCATTTTGTTAAGCACTAAGGATGAAATGTTTAGCTCACCGGTCGTCAAAGATTCTGCCATAAGTTTCAAAGGTAAATCTTTGTTGTTTCAAGAAGGAAGAAACAATTCTCCCAGTGACTTATAATTTCAGCATTACGTGAAATTCGAGTTTTCAAATTATACATTGGTAGTTTTTAATTAGGTTTGATTCCACTGAAGATGTGTTGTGGCTGATATGATATCATCATCATCATCAGTATCAGTATTAATATTAATTTATTTATTTTATTTATTTTATTTTTTTATTTTTTTTTTGGGGGGGGGGGGCTAATTAATCATCCTTACTAGCAGCTGAGAAGCTGAATTGCGAAGGACGCGGCTACAACATTCTCGAGCTGCAGGCATACAAGGGTGCATTTGGCAGCCAGCCACATCGAACCATGTAATGACCATGGGATCAAGAGCCAGAGATCGAAAGTGGGTTTTTTTAAGGAGGGGGGGGGGGGAACTGGAGGGCCCGGAGAAAAACCCTCGAGGCACAGGAGAGAACCAACGCACAACTCTCACACAATGGCCTCAGCCGGGTATCGAACCAGGGCCATATTAGTGAGAGGCGAGCGCTTCACGCACTATAGCCACCCATTATCATCTCCATCAAGTTTGATCGATGATGCTCTATTGGTATTGGGCAGTTTCTGCAATCACAGATGAGTCCTTCGAATATAATGTCCCAAAAATGACGTGGCTCGGTAATACATGGTGCTATATACAAGTGTAAATAAATGGGTCTTATAGTTTGAACATAGCTCTGCATACATTGTAGAAAGAATAATGATAAGCGCTTTGAGACGCCCAAGGGTGTGATAAAGTGCTACTGGATTATGAGAACTGCTTATTAATATTATTAGTGAGAAAATAGAAGTAGCTGTTGCAAACTGCTTACCAACCAAAAGGACCTGTAGTATAAATGCAAAAAAATTAGTTAGTGGCCTGACGTTTCGACCCTAGCAGAGTGTTTCTCGAAGGCTAAATGACAAGACAACACACACACATGCATACAAGGGTGACAAGAGCAGTCAAGTGGAAATACATGAATAGAGAGAGTGGAGAGAGAAAAGCAAGAAGCATTCAGAAAGATATTATTAGTATTCCTTGCGCTGTAAAAGACAGAAGTTCGGTATAAGGTGGGATCCCTCGTGCACTGTTGTCATCTGGTGGGGGATCACCACCAACTATTTTCGGCCTTGAATATAATCATCTGTGAACAGAGTGATTTACAGCCAAATACCGAACGGAATTATTTGCCGTGACCCATGTTTTTATGTAGGTATCATCCATAAAAAACTTGCCAAGACAAATCATTTTGATGAGACGATATACAAGCTGATCAATTCTTGCTGGGTGGTAGGAAATGTCAGAAGCACTTTGGCATTTTTTTGACTGCTGTTTACTTTTTAAAACTTTGTTATATCCTGGAAACGTCGTCTGCTAGCCTTTTTTCCTTGAACAAATAGGGACATAGGTTTGCACGTGATGGTAACAAAGTATATAAAATCAGAAGTTTAAAAATCTGACAATACATATTGGTTTGAGAGTTTGAAAATATACCAGCAAGTAGCCAGGGAGAAACAAGTGCGAAATCACATATTTTGAACCATCTGACCTAAAGGAGAATGTAATGTAAAAGGGGCCTACAAATTCAACAATATGGCAAACAGCTAAACAGGTTCAAGTATTTAAAGGAACATTACATAATTGGTTTTTGCTAACAAAACAGTTGCTGGCAGTGTAAGCACTTTATGTAATCCACCATATACATAAACTGACAAACCTGTAGAAGTTTGAGATCGATCGGCCATCTGGGTCACGAGAAAATAGTGGAAAACAGATTACACATTTGCATGAAATCATATAGATTCAACAAATGAATAAAACGCTCACTGAGCGATAAACTCCAATCGGAAAATTAGTTTATTCATTTCTCATCAAATGTGGCATTTCAGACAGAAATATTTCAAGGGATGTTTTCTACTATCATCATCATTAGACCGTCTAAGTGTTGTGTAAATCTGTGATCAAAAAGTATATTTTACAAGTTTGTTTCTTACCAATTCTGTAATGTTCCTTTAAGTTTTCAGAACTTTAACCACTTCACTATTTTTTCTTTTCTTTTCACTATGAGATTGCCTAACTTTGACTTTTATTCTATGAAAGAAAGTGAAGGATTTCATTTACCATTTCTTCGTTCCTTTTTTCCGTAGTTGAATTTCCAGAACAGACAAAACGTCAGTAAAAATGATGAGAAATTCACAGATGTTCAGAAGTCTTTCACCTCAAGCAACAAACCACAGTCGGCAGGAAAACCTAAACAGAAGGTAAGAAAGCAAAAGTTTGATGTAATATTCACTTCACTCCGATGGTTACTTATTTTTGAAAAAGAAACTCCTCTGTCCTTAGTGTACCTTTGTTTTGTGTTCTCTCATGATGGTATCAATGTTTCATAATTCAACTGTACACCACATCCACCATACACAGTTGAAATGTATAGACCTTTCCATTGTTGATAAACAAACCGCGCTGGTTGGCATGGACAGCCGAATGTTGGCAAAACATTCAATCGTGTTAACAGACAATGTGACCAAATTCATCACTTTTGCAAATTTTTATTTGACACAACCTATCCCATGGTTAGTTGCTTTGTTTCCAACAAATTCAACAGTATTTTTGAATATTTGTGTGACATTTACAAACTGTGGCTATCTGTTTTTGCTTTGCATTTATGGCTTTCCATAGTTTTCCAACCTTGACGTTGCAACAGAAAGGTCTATTGAGGTATTTAACTATTATTTTAAACTATGAAGTTTTCGACCTGCCTTTCACATCCTTTTTAAAGACCCGTAGTCTTTGTCAACCTATATCTTAAAAATTGCCTGTGAATTGTGAAAATGCTAGCTTTTGAGTCGGTAGAAGTATAGCTATAAATACCCCAAGTATGTGGCCAGTGCGAGCATGTCTGACGAGTTTGTACGCCGTTGTTGTTTCTTGGAAAAGTAAATTTATTCCCATCCGCTAGTAGGGAGACCACTAACATTAGGGCTAGATGACTCAGTTGGTGTAGAGCTCCGGCACGTTAATCCGGAGGTCGCATGTTCAAGTCCAGCTTTAGTCAATTTGTCTTGGTTCAACTCAAATTTGAATCGGGAGGATCTCATCAAGAATAGATGATTCCATTTTAGGGATTTTATGCACATTCATTATTGTATACTGAACTTTCGATTGCGGCTGTTAAAATAAGAAATGGTGGTTTTGGAAGGTCTTCTGATCAACTCTCTGCCAGTATTTCAGACGAAACATTTTCTCTGGAGGATTTGTGCTGGTGTGAACTTTTGAAGCTGATGTCCTTTTTTCTTTTTTTTTTTATTTCCAACCATGTACTTTAAGTTGAGATTCTGAGGTCATATGTCTAAGTAAGTGGGGGGGGGGGCTACATGCATGCTATGATTTTCTCATCTATTCGACAATGTGGGCCACTGTTGTAGGTCGCCTTAGAACTGTTCTTTCCTTGGGTGTGTGAGGGGTGGTGGGGTGGGGACATGAGTCTTGTTTGGGAGAGGTGGGAAGGAAGATTGGTTTTATTTGATGTTTTCTCCCAAACATGCTGGAGGGGGAAGGGGGAGTTCAGCCCCTCTTGTTTTGGCGCCCTCAATTCTGTATTGTATATTCCCTTGATTAAATGACATGATAGGAAAATGAAATGGAAGTGCCTGCCAGCTGGGGTGTGCAGTGAACATTTACAAGATTATGTTTTACCAGAACTGACATCACAGTGTGTCTAGACATGTCATTTATTTCGGATATAACAGATTGTGTAGCTCCCTTTTTGCTTGATTATTTAAGTCTAGTCCATTGTGTGAATGTATTACTATATTGCTCATAATACACGCGTCCTCCCAATTAACTTATTACAGAAGTTATTCTCTCGCTAACCAATTTGACCTTCTCTTGTAATTCTTACATGGATTAAGACACCCAGTGAAATTATTCTGTTAAGCCAAGCTTCCTTCCACTTGCTCACAGGGTTTGTCAAACAAACTATCCCAAACGAGGTGTACTTTAAACCCTGATTGAAAATGAGGTATACTTTGAACCCTTTTGATGAAAAATGAGGTATACTTTAAACCCTGATTGAAAATGAGGTATACTTTAACTGATGAAAATGGTACACTTAAACCTGATTGAAAACGAGGTATACTTACCATAAACCCTGATTGAAAATGAGTATACTTTAAACCCTGATTGAAAAGAGGTATACTTTAAACCCTGATTGAAAATGAGGTATACTTTAAACCCTGATTGAAAATGAGGTATACTTTAAACCCTGATTGAAAATGAGGTATACTCTAAACCCTGATTGAAAATGAGGTATACTTTAAACCCTGATTGAAAATGGGTATACTTAACCTGATTGAAAATGAGGTATACTCTAAACCCTGATTGAAAATGAGGTATACTTTAAACCCTGATTGAAAATGAGGTATACTTTTAAACCCTGATTGAAAATGAGGTATACTTTAAACCCTGATTGAAAATGAGGTATACTCTAAACCCTGATTGAAAATGAGGTATACTTTAAACCCTGATTGAAAATGAGGTATACTTTAACCCTGATTGAAAATGAGGTATACTTAAACCCTGATTGAAAATGAGGTATACTCTAAACCCTGATTGAAAATGAGGTATATTTAAACCTGATTGATAACTTTACTATTGAAATGAGGTTTAGGTACTTTTAGAACCCTGATTGTGGGGTCGTGTTCGATATCACCCGAGTAGCTTGGGATTGTTTTTCAGATTATACACTGCTCATTTTACATTAGTGTAAGGGTAAACTTTAAATAATACACGTTTTCACTCTAAACCCTGTTAAAGGTTCGGAGTTGAAATGATCGAGTGCAGTGACACAGCAATGTAGCTTTGTCAAGCCCCTTTAGTGGCAGTTTTAGAAATAATGATGGATTGCTCCTTCCATCAAACTGACATTGATGGATGACCATTTTGTAAAACAACCATTGATGTATTCAGTTAAAAGTGCCTTGTATTTATAAAAATACATAAACTAATTTCCCAAATGAACCTTGAGCTCCCACTTACACTGCTTTACATTGTGAGTGAAATCAAAATTGATATTTTTGTACTCTGACTCTGGATATTTGAGTGAAATTGTAGACTCTGTAGCACAGAGGTTTCCATTTACTGTAAAACCCACCCGTTAACATTCGTATGCAAATATTTCTTATTCGAAATTTCTGTTTGGCCTGGGGGGGTCAGATGGGGTCACGTAAAATGTCACTTGGGCTCTGAGCAAGAAAATACCACAAGTTCAACTTTTTGAAGAATGAAACATTCTGAAAGTCTTTTTAAGATTTTCCGTTTTGTTCAAATTAAATTTAATTCGTTTATTTCCACACCTGATTAAAATTTCTAAACATTTAATTACCCCAAAAAGGTATTTAAAGGTATTGTACACTTTTGGTAACAGCTCAAAATCAGTGTCCACATTTTGTGTGATTAAACATATGCATGAACAAACTAACCTGTGAAAGTTTGAGCTCAATTGGTCATCGAGGTTCAGAAGAAAATAGTGAAAAGAGATCTTATGTGTTTTCTGTTTTTTCAAATTATCGCGCGCGATAATTACTATTGTTTTACTCGTTTCTCAGAAACGATAGCATTTTAGGCAGAAATATTTCAAGGAACCCTTTCTACCATTACTTACTTTAAGTCATGTAAGTTAATGTGTGAATCTGTGAACATTGTGTTTTTCGATCTTACCAATAGTGTACAGGGCCTTTAAGAAGTAACCATAAATTCAGTTTTTCGAGACATAAATCAAAAGGAGTATGGAGGCATCTTCTAGAAGCCTGGCTTGTGGTGAGATGGCTGACGGACAGACCATAGAGCAAGGACAGACCGTGACAGACAAACAAAACATCAACAGGAACAAGAACGTACAGACATACAGGTTGAACAGAGAAAAATGATGAAAGATGATAATGAATCAAGTATAAAAACATAAAAAGAGAACATTCCATAGTGAAAGTAAACTCATGTCAGATACTGGGAGAGGAGAGCTCTTTTATAGGCGCTTTGTAAACCTTCTGAAACAAGAATAAATGTAAGAGGAATGAGGTTCAAGCATTAGTACTTTGTGGCATTTTTACAAGTTTGCAAGTTTTTGGAGGGAAGTTATTTTGTTGTCCCGTGTGTGCTTTTGTCTGCATCCCAAATGCAACTTGGCCTTTGGCCTCAGCCCATAATGCAGGACGAAGACGCGCTTTATTTTTCTGTATTTAACTCCTGTCAATATCCTCAGAAACTGAGGTGTATTCCTGAAAAATTACTTGTCGTTTAGCCATAAATTATGTAGTTCCTTGTCTGAACATGTGTTCATTTAATATGTCAGAAGCATTTAATTTGGAATTGATTGATACATGTTGTAACTTGAAGGTTGGGTAACACCTGCGTCTTTTCTACAGCGAAGGACATGGTCTTGAGTAATATTGCTGACCAATATTGTTTCATGGTGAAGATTGGTGCTGTTTTATATTGGTATGCAGAAAATGTGATCACTCTAAAAAATGCTTCCTTTTGATTTAGGATTTGCATGAGCGGCTGTTTTGCTTGATCATGCAGAAGGTCAATGTCTGTCTGAGGCCAGTGGAGTTTTCCCCTTCCCCTCCATTTCCAAAGACCTGCTTGGACAAGGGGGACAAATTGAAAACGGCAGGCTGGCCTTCCCAAGATGCAGCTTGCAGACTTGAGTGGCATAATTGGGGAGTGGAGGGATGATACATTGAAATTAATTTTTCAAAGTTTGTGCAATATCATTTCTTGAATGATGTATTTGTATAATAGAAATGAAATACATTTAAGTAATTTTTGGTTAAAAACCATTATTAGAAGATTGGGTTTGTACAATAATGTATTGTTTGTTTGCTCCCTGTTTGGTATCACCATATGGGTCACATCTTAACCCCCCCCCCTCCCTCTCCACCATTGTTTAGACTAGCCTTAAGTGATAAAGTGGCTTTTAAAAACCAAAAGGGCAATAATGAGTGAAGCTTTTAGCTTAAGTGGTCCCCAGAGGACAATATTTGGGAATCAATGGGGTCTATCAATAAAATACAGCGTTTTTAAATGCCACACAAAATAGAAAACATATGGATGAGCTTACTGTGAGAAAATTTCGTGATTTTCTTAATAGATGACGCTCAATGCCACAACCAGGCACAAAACCCAAAGCTGGATTTATTTGTTAGGTTAAAGACACTGGACACCTTTGGTAATTGTCAAAGACCAGTCTTCTCACTTGGTGTATCTCAACATATGCACAAAATAACAAACCTGTGAAAATTTGAACTCAATTGGTCGTCGAAGTTGCGAGATAATAATGGAAGAAAAAACACCCTTGTCACAAGAAGTTGTGTGCTTTCAGATGCTTGATTTCGAGACCTCACGCGTGAGGTCTCAAAATCAATTCAAATATTTTACTGAGAAATTACTTCTTTCTCAAAAACTATACGTTATTTCAGAGGGAGCCGTTTCTCACAATGTTTTATACTATCAACAGCTCTCCATTGCTCGTTACCAAGTAAGTTTTTATGCTAACAGTTATTTTGAGTAATTACCAATAGTGTCCGCGCCTTTAAGGATTTATATTGGTACTTCTCAGAGTCGTTTCCAAAATAATTGTTCCCCGTCCATGAGTCTCCAAAGGTCCTGTTAGACAAGGTTTTTGTCTACATGGATTATATGTAATGTTGATTAATCACTCGGTAAACTCTAGCTTTTCCATTTCACTCGGCGAAGTTCAGATTTCACGTCGTGATTATATTCCGCGACAATCTCATACATCCAGTAATTGCATGAATTGGGAACACTCTGTGATTCAGCAGCTGTGTACTGTTTTCAAACAATCCCCTTCCTGGTACCCGGACTCTTCCAGGGTTCTCAAAGGAAGGGGGTTTACAATCGATTAATCATCCCATGGAGGATTGATCATCCCAAACAATTGGTTCCAATCACTGATGATACCTCATATGCTTGGGGGTTGGGGGTGGTTCAGGCTATTTATAGACCTGTTGAGTGATCGTGCACATTGTGCTTTTTATGTGCAATTTGGATGTTTGTGCTATTTCATCGTGTTTGTTTGTTTGTTTGGTTGTTGTCTTGTTGCTGTCTCGTAACTTTGTATCCTATGTCTGCCTCCTTTTGTTGGTGCTATCTGTTTGTATTTTTGCTGTTGTGTTTTCCATTTTACAAGTATTCAAATATTTTGCATTCTTATATAGTTCAGGCAACCGTTTTTATTTGTTTGTTTATTTGTTTATTTGTTTATTTGTTTGTTGGGGGAAATGTGGTGGGGTCTTTTGTTTACAGTTTCTCTCTTTTTAGTGTATGGTTTTGTAACACAAATTGTAAATTGCTCTTGTATGTTTTTAAATCAATGTAACCCTCTTACTCTTGGTAACATTTGCCAGTGAAGGCTGACTCCATTAAGTGCATTTTGTCAACATAGGTTGGCCCGGGGGGCTTTAAATCTTGACATATTACTGAAAGATCTTCAAATCAGGTATGACAAAATTAGTTGAATTTGTTTCTGAACAGGTCACAGTGTTTTACCGACAGCAAATTGTTCCTGAACTGAAGCTCTGAACCACCTCGGAACTTTGTCTTCTTGTGGTTCTAGATTGCATAGACATGGAATCACCGAGGGCCATGGACCACTGTCCCCTGCGAGTTTTTCGTTTGCAGGACCCTCTGGTGCCAAATTAGGAGCCTGACTGATTTAATGCAGGACAAAGGATCGGTGTAGGCAAAAGACCCTTGTTTGGGTTGTTTCAATGAAATGGGGGACCCCATGTAGGTGCCCAGTTAAGAATCACTTGATTTATGCAGAACAGTAAGGGAATGTACATGTATGTACATGTAGATGTGGGTCATGGAAAGCACGTGGAATCCACAATGCAATAGCCATTGAGGTGCGCTGTTAACAATCTATTTAAAATTATTCAATGTTGGGCGAAGGACCTTTGGTTTTGGCCATGATCCCCAGTGTCTGTGGACCCATGGATCTGTACCAAATTAAGTGTAATATATTGCAATCAGGCAATACCTATGAACAGGTTGAAATGAAATAGAGAAAATGCTGCCAATGAAATGCTAAACTTGGACTTGTATTGGTTAAAGATACTGCATGTGTCTTTAAATGTACCATAAAATGTATAACTCAAGGTTCAAGTTCCATTTATTTTCGAAGTAGGAGCATCAAAAGGAAAAATCTGTCAGATAAATACAAGGCTGAAATCACCAAGTGGTGCATGCACTTGTCAATGTGTCGACTTCATGTTTCATTGCCACTTAATTACGGGTATATACTTTAAAGCTACAGTCGCAAGGGGCAGGTTGTGATGGAAGATAAAATGAAAGCAGACATTTTCAATTGAGTGGCTGGGGTTATAGGAAGGAAGGTTGTGGCGATCTCGGTAATTCATACTGCATGATTGAATCAAGGAAAGGGATCACTGCCCATGTCAGAGATGGAGCGGGGTTTCGTGTTGAGAAGTGAAATGCGGAAATCTACACTAGAAACTCTAGCAGACAAAATTGTCCATCAAAGAACCAGCGTTCCCGCTCTCAAATTTCAGTCTTTCGCACTCTAAGAAGCAGTGGGGGATCGTGCAGGCCTGGAATTACACGGAGGCCATGGCCTCTATTTGCCCGTGGTCTTGGCCTTGGTGCCCCGCTAAAAGTTTCCCTTATAGGTTTAAGGTTTTCGAGTGGAAGTGCCCTTTGTAAATGTAAATGGCTTTGCCCTCTCAAAAAGACCCTGATTGTGTCTCATCCTGCTTTAATAACCCTATACACTCCTAAAAGCATGGTCGCTATTTCCCGTGAAACTGCCGTTTTAGTGAGTTTGCTATGGGTTAGCAATTCAAGTGTGAAAAGGTGAACCAAAATGTTCCCGTGAATTTCACAAGAAATATTTGTAGTGGGAAAGGGTCAATGATGTACTCAATTGGAGGTGAAGAATATTGATGTAGGTAAATAAACAACAACAACAACAACATTGATAAGGCCTATGGAATATTTAAAGTGAACGACAACAACATGAAGATTTATCCCGTTAAATCATTTTGTATTTATTTTATGGAAGACTCCTTGACTGGACATGAAGTGCAAAGAGTTCTGTGCCCATTCTGAGTGTACGTGATCCGTCACACCTGCCATTTTTCCCCTGTGACCAGTAATTACCAACATGGGTAAATTAGTGACATCGTCGCAAGGTCAACAACCAGAGGTCAAACTCTCCTGCCGGACTCTATACCCAATCCTAGAACACTCCAAGGTTATTTTTCCCAACACCATAAAACAGTCAGTTTGTACTCACCTAATTTGAAGAGAAGTTTAACCTGTTTTGCCTGAAATGCACCCACACCCCTAATCAGCTTCCCCCTCATAATACTTATCAAATTTTGCCAATTTCTGTGTTGAATTAGAAGTTAGTTTTTGGAGGGGATATTGTGTGTATACTGATTTGAAATGATTGTGCTTGCGGCAAAGGACTAGGCGTTCCTACTAAGTCTGGCCTACTATTCACAAGTTCATGACTTAAAGGAGAAGGTGAGGAAAGTTGGCATCTCCTGTCAAATTCTCAAGATAACAAAAATATTTAAGAACCTGAATAAAAAAGGTTTCCATGTTTTAGATGTTCAACCTCATCAGTGGGGAATGTTGAAATATTTGTTTTAAAAGGAAGGCTCGTTAATGTAATGTAGTGCTGATTTGTAGTCCAAATTGTCTACAAGTATAAAGATACAATGGAAGGTTTCAGCAAACTTCACAGTGTCTGCATGCTTGTTGTGAAAACAGCAAAAACAGTCAGTGGTATTTTCGTCAAGAGCGTCGAAGCCATGTTTGAGGTGACAGCGGGTACCAACCGTATCTCTATCTTCAAAACTAGAAAATATTGAGATGAAACTTTTCTTGAGTCTCTATAGCGCCTTTAAAATTAGATGATACAGAAGTCTTAATATAATTGTAACTTTGTGTGTAGGAGGGTGTGTGGTGTGGGGGGGGGGGGCTGTACACTTTGCGGCTTTGACATTTTGGCTTCTGCTGCTTCAACAAGTCTCCCCGACAGATCTATCCAGTCTCTCTCCACCAGCTCCACCCTGTTAGTTGTAAAGTTGCTGACTTATTATTAATTGTCTATTGGGCCCGTTTTTTAATAATGCAATCGATCGTCACTTTATCTTGAGACCAAAATAACTACAATATGGAGACCAAGTGACCTAGTGAGTGTGTAGATTAATCAATTACAAACAGCGTCATTCGTTAGAAATAACACACTTCTTATTACGGGTATTTAATCTAATTATCGGGTTTCTGTTCGTACTAAACAGTATCGGTTTCCTCTTTATGTTGGTTTAACAGCCAGGGTTCATTATGATTCAGTACGTGAGTGAATCGGGAAACGATGTGTGACTTTCGGAAAAGGAACACCGTTTCAGGGTCAGTGGAGGCGCTGCAGACAGAAAGGGGAGGGTGGTGGTGGGTGGGCAAAGGGGGCCAAAAGGTTATCTTTATTCACCCCCATCTCCAAACACACCCAACCAGGGATTGTTGGGTTCATTCCAATGATGCTCTACCTTTTCTAAAGAACTCCTCGTCCGAGGTACAACTTGAACCAAGAAAACAGCTTTCTCGTGAAGATGATCAGAGCAGAACGAACTGTCGAGTTGTTACACCGTCGGTTCTTCTCAGAATCACCACAACTCACAAAAAGAGAGACTTCATGGTCCGGCACATACTGAAAACTAATATTAGAATGGAAAACCTTGATGGGAAACATTATTTCATTGTTATAAGGAGACTGCCAAGCAGCGTCTGTGCTCAGCCCAATTAAACTGAATGTTAAAGGTATTGTACACTTTTGGTAACGGCCCAAAATCAATGTTCACATTTTGTGTGATTCAACATATGCATGAACAAACAAACAAATGGTCATTGAGGTCACAAGAAAATAGTGAAAAGAGACCTTATGTGTTTTCTGTTTTTTCAAACATCAAGTTTTTATCGCGTGTGATAAAAACTATTGTTTTACTCATTTCTCAGATATGATAGCATTTTAGGCAGAAATATTTTAAGGAACCCTTTCTACTATTACTTACTTTAAATCATGTAAGTTATGTGTGAATCTGTGAACATTTGTGTTTTTCGATCTTACCAATAGTGTACAGAGCCTTTAAATAGATTGAACTATAATTTTTGTTCTGTAGATGCACTTGGCCCGTCATTATGTAATTATCTTCTTTTACTTATTAATAACAAACTTTGCCAGACTAAACACTCTCCACACCATTAACATTGATGTTTATTTTAATACATTACAAAACAATTTAAATCCGATATAAACGATAACATACACTGCAAAAACTAGGGTGTTAAAATTGACACAATGGTGTTGTCACATGATACCACCAAAGAATAAAAGTGTCTCTCTGGTCATATTAACGAATTTGCTGTTCGTGAAAATGGTGACACGTTGGCAGCTTCAGTTGTGGCCTTTAATTAGTGGCAGATCCAGGGGGTGCTGGAGTAGGAGCCCCCTACCCCCCGTGGCAAAATTAATCCAGTGCCTGCTTATCTAATGGCACACTGAATCAGGAGACGCCCATCCCCCCATGAATTGACTTTTAGGAGCCCCCACCCACTTTCTTATATCACAGTAAATGACTCGCTGAATCCGCATATGTTGATCATTTCAAATACACCTGTATTTGACTACATTTCCATATGATTGAAGCATGATTCTCCTTAAAGGCACTGGACACTGTTGGAAATTACTCAAAATAATTGTTAGCATAAAAACTTACTTGGTAACGAGCAATGGAGAGCTGTTGATAGTATAAAACATTGTGATAAACGGCTCCCTCTGAAATAACGTAGTTTTTGAGAAAGAAGTAGTTTCTCAGTAAAGGATTTTAATTGATTTTGAGACCTCACGCGTGAGGTCTCGAAATCAAGCATCTGAAAGCACACAACTTCGTTGTGACAAGGGTGTTTTTTCTTCCATTATTTATCTCGCAACTTCGACGACCAATTGAGTTCAAATTTTCACAGGTTTGTTATTTTGTGCATAACACCAAGTGAGAAGACTGGTCTTTGACAATTACCAAAGGTGTCCAGTGTCTTTAAGGAAATCTGTGCTCGGTTGATCTGTACCATTAGCAAAACTATACAAACATATACCCTGCTCCTGTCTATATGATAAAGAGGTTTATTGGGAAAATCTTGATAACTGGGTTGCGTTTCTTTCAATATGAAAAGGGAGTAGCCTGGCTTGTTCATTTTATATTCATGTTAAATTTAAACAGGTGGACAGGGTGGCTCAGAAAGGGGTGGATCCTGTTTGTTAAGGGGACTGAAAGTCATATTTCTAGGGGGGAGAGGGGCATGGCAGATTTTATAGGTGGTTGTGAGGCATGAGATCTACTGTGCCATCGTGTAAGTGATGGCGCCTTAAGGTTTGGACCCCCCTTTTAGATTCGTCGGTAAAACAAAATCTTAAAATATTTCATCTCGTAGAGTTTGTGATATAATAATGTTCACTCTGGTTTCATTTGTACTACTTGGTTGACCTTCAATGCACGGTCAGCGTGGAGCTCGAAATACATACTCCAATTTGTAAAGCAAACATTTTGCTTTCTTGTTTGTTGATCTTGCTGAGCCAGTGGCCAATAGTTGTGACGGTATAGAACTCAGAAACGTATACAGTGCCTCCGGTTAGAAAAAGAAAGTATATACTAAATAGTGTTGTAGCATGGATACCTCAGCTGACTTGGCCCGGTCAAATTAATTTGTTTGTTCAACCCATAATATGATATCTACGCTATTAGCAATGAGAGCTCTATAAAAACAAGCCCCTAAAACCTGCTCTAGTTTACCCCCTGAATAAACGGATAACTTTTTCAACGTGGGTTGGCACAACACCTTGCTTCATGGCGGGCATAAAAGCATTTTTTGTTTCAGGCGCTTGACTGATTCCATTGATTCTGTCGAATAAAATCAAAATCCAGATAAAAAGTCACCTTTTATCGTTTCGAAGGTCTTCTCATAATGTTATTTGACATTTGAAACAATTTGTTTTTATGGAAGGGTAAAAATAATTATGGTAAAATACTAGATGTTTAATCATGTTGTTGGTGGAAGTACTGTCCTTGTCCGTCATCAAACAGTTTTAGCCATACCACTCATTCCTCTTTACTCTTTGTCATATGAATTGTTTGTGCAATAAACAAACAGACACCAAAATGTAAAACCGGGTCATGCATTTAGTCAGAAACTCAAAATCATATATTACTGACTCGCACTTTGTTTTCTTTCATTTTTGTTGGCTTGCCTGACACTTTCAGGTATGAAGTCAGGGTTTCATGTACATTGTGTTTATCCAAACTGCCGGGGCCCTGGTCCTTCTTTTTAATTTTTTTTATTACCCTGAATCTTCCAGATGGGTGGACACAATGTGGACTATTTCTCTCTCCCTTTTGTGACTGCTCTACTTCTTTCAAGAACATTTTTTAAGGCAGGGTATACTTTTGGCAATTTGTCAAAGACAAGTATCCTCACTTGGTGTGTCCCAACATAAAATAACAAACCGGTGAAAATTGTGGGTGCAAGAAAATAATGAAAGAAAAACACCCTTGTTGCATTGTTTGCTTTCAGATGCCTGAGAAAGTCTTCATGCCCGAAGCCTTTTTCGTTTTCATATTTTGGGGGGTGGAAAACTACCTCTTAATCAAAAACTGCATGACTTCAAACGGAGTCGTTTCTCACAACGTTTTATACTATTAACACTACAGCTCTCCAGTGCTCATCACCAAGTAAGTTTTGTGGTCATTAACATTTCGAGTAATTACCAAAATTGTACTCTGCGACCTTGGGGAGATTTTGAGAAAATCCTGAAATCAGGAAAGATACTGAAAATCTACACCCCCTAGTGTTAATCACATGGTGTCACCATTGTGACTTCCACTCATCTCTTTATAAACGTTAAGCCTGCTCTATCATCCTTGCTTTAAAGGAACATTACAGAATTGGTAAGAACAACATTTGTAAAATATCCTTTTTGATCACAGATTTACATAAAACTTACACGGTCTAATGATGATGATAGTAGAAAACATCCCTTGAAATATTTTGTCTGAAATACCATATTTGATGAGAAATGAATAAACTAATTTTCCGATTGGAGTTTATCGCTCAGTGAGCGTTTTTATAATTTGTTGAACCTATATGATTTTATGCGAAGTTAATCGGTTTTTCACTATTTTCTCGTGACCCAGATGGCCGATCGATCTCAAACTTCTACAGGTTTGTCAGTTTTGTATATGGTGGATTACATAAAGGCTAACACTGCAAGCAACTGTTTTGTTAGAAAAACTAATTCTGTAATGTTCCTTTAAGCTCATAGATCCTTAAGTTCCTTACAGTGTATTGTGTTAATCACAGCCTTGATAATGAAGAGGGCTACTTTTACACCATGGTTTGCTTGGAGAGCTGTGAAAATATTTGGGTTGATTCCTGACACCTGGTCCAATCCCACTTATTATTTCCTATACGCAATGAATTATCATGAGGCCTTCAGCACGTGGGGTCTTCACTTTAGTTGACTCAAGTGGCTTGTTTTGGTTTCTTCCGTGAATGGTGGCTCTCTGTTATTTCCTCTCTTTTTTTTGGCTTGAATTCCTAAAATAACAGGGGAAAATTATTTTCAATTGTCTGGTGGCTCTTTAAGGAGTGTGCCCACCCACACCTGAACAATCTGTTCTTCCTCAGGCTGTCTCTCAACATGAAGGTGGGAAGCCAAGTTTTTTTGAGGGGGGGGGGGTGTACAGATTTGCTGCTTCACCCTTCTCAGTAGTGAACGATCCGGGGGTGCAGAAGGATTGCCCCCCCACCCTCCATTCTAAGACCTGCTCATCCTATCACTGCTGATACTACCAGAATTCTGCTCTCGCGACAACGGCCCAATTTTGTTAAAGTAGGCAGTTTATAGTCGGGAGCCAGTAGTCTCTCGAGAGAGAGAGCAGAAGGTCGTGGCAACTACAGCGGCGGCTACGGCTGTTGCTAAGGGTGTTGCTAAGGACGCCCTGTACTTCAACGCATGTAGCCGTAGCCATAGCCACCAATTCGGACATTCTGTAGTTTCGTGGGAGCCGTTACTGCGACAAACATTAAACAACTTGTCCAGAAGTATAGGTATGCAGCAGTTAATATAAATTTATTATTATATATTATTATATTTATATTATATATTATTTTGTTTGATATCGTTTCCATTATTATCATTTTTTTCATCGACAGGCTTTTAATGGTTTGATGTTCCAGGTGCAGAACGGGGGTTTGAGGATGAAGTCGAGTTCATTCAGGGGAAAGTGGATGATGACATAGGCCAAGCAATCCTTGTTTGTATAGTGATGACTTCATAAGAAAAGGGTCCAGATTGACGTGTTGAAACCTGGCCTTACTTAATAATATTAAGTGGTAAGTTGGTCTTTGTTGTTGGTGTAATAACCCCTACCCCCTACCCCCTACCCCTACCCCCTTCCTAAGAAAAAGACAAATTACACCAGTTTCCACTTTTCATGGTTGTCATCACTCTCTTCGTTCCTCTTGGTTGACACCTCTTCGTTCCTCTTGGTTGACACGGGGTGAAGAGGGGCAATAGGGCCCTTTTGTCAGATGCCAATTGATTCCTTAAAGATTAGGCTCTCTGATAAACCCAATCTTGGGCCCATTGAAACTCTGATCATCGAGTTTGACATCCGGAGATAAGTATCCCACACTTGAGATCACTAAGTGGGGATGGGAATAAGAGAGAGTGGTTAGGGAGAACGTCAACTCTTTAAAGGAAGAGGGGGAAAAGTCCCTCTAGGGATTTTAAGAAACGTCTAGGGTGGAAATTGATTGCACAAAGTGACATGATGATGGGTGGTCTGGACTCCGTCGAGGCACCATTTGACTTGAACAGTTTTTTGTTGCTCCATTTGTTCCATTTCTAGGAGTCCAGAAAGAAGGGCCTGAGTTGAGAGTTCATTCTTGTCCCATCTCCGAGTTGGGTTTTAAGTAATCTATTCACTTTAAATTTTCTTGTTCATTTTTAAAGGAGAGATATAAACAGCACCGATGTCTCTGGTGGGTGACACATCGATTCACAATGATTTTTTGATAATTTTAGGGATGAACAGATAAAAATTTACCAGAGCGGGATTTAAACATGCGATCTCCGGATTAATGTGCTGGCACTCTTACCAACTGAGCCATCTAGTCAGGAATTTTCTGCACGTTCATAATTATCCATTACCTTGTTGTTCATAAATTACTGTGACACCTTTACTTTTGGGTACAACAATAATTCACAGCATTACTGTGAACCTGAAACTTGGACAAAACTTGTCACTCTCCCGTGCCTTTCCATCGCTCTCCCATCATGGCTTGCTTAAAATGTTATCAGATTTATGCATTAGTGTGGAGAGACCCACCGGCCATCACCTAGCAATTGTTGCTCCCAATCTTATTATTTTACGTTTAAATAGTTCTAACACAACTTGTTTTCAAGTTGTTCACCTAATGTTATGGTGCCAAGAAGTGAAAACATAAACATTTTTTTAAACCCTTAAACAACTTTTGGTCACTGCCCTACGAAGCAAACCAGTTGCCTGTGTCATTAGACGCAATCGCCCTGTTCTTTTGGAGGGAATCAAGCAATTTCCTGATATTTCAGCGAGTAGATTAGTCTAGCGTAGGACCCTTAGACAAAACACTTCATTTTAAATTGATGTTTGTTATGACTGGCACCGATTCCGAAAATATTATTGGTCCGTTGACCCAGGCCCCTCCTGTCTGTTGGAATTAAAGGCATTGTCTGGCCTTTCTGGTATTAACCCTTAGTCAGCTCTTCTACTGGCAATCTCAACTCCCACTTCAGAGGCCATTATACCCTTTGCCAGGTTTCACTTCAGTGTAACCCTTATGCACACGACGTCATTTCAGTAGGGCGCCCTCGGCTGGGGGTCAAAAGAAGGTTACTCATTGGCCGATTCTGTGCGCCCCGCGTTCATAGATGTGCGTTTCCCGTTGCTACGTCATCATTTTACCTCTAAGATGGCGGCGTGATGACGTCAATGCTTATATTAATGTCCATTTTGAGAGACAGGTCGGTCAAAAGTTACGACTTGTCCACAAGTCTAACTTAAAGGTGTGGGTATATATGTCGCTAAATGTTAGTCGCGGTGTTAGCGAAATGGTTCTCACCGAATCTCGCGGTACTGCTGCCCTCTCGCGAAGCTCCTGGCTCTCGCGAAACTGCTGGCTCCAGCAGAAGTTTCGCGAAAACATCAGCAGTGTCGCAAGATTAGTGTGAGAACCATCAATTTGTTTATAGGAAACACACTGATGTAGCACCTTTAAGACCAGTATTTCACTTGCAATAAAAACTAACGTGTAAGTTAAAACCCATCCTTTAGTTTGTAAAAAAAAATCTTCAAATGAAGCGCCTTGATCGTCGTCGACGGACTTTGGCACTCCGTACAAGTTTTAAATGACGACCGGAAAATATAACTGTCATAAATATTGTCTGTGTCCTGAACAAAACAGTTATATTTTGAGTGACCTCACCTTTGGTCACAACAAACTTTTGATCAAAGGTCGTAAAATAGTCCAAACCACTGTGAATCCAAAAAATAATAATTGCCCCTCAAGGTGTAATGTAATAATCAACGTACCTAAAAGTGCGACCAGACAAATACATTAAATTGATAACCAAATGACCTCAATGTAAACTAGGGCCATAACCCGGAACGGCGGTCACTCGGATAGTCAAACAGATTATCGATGAATGAAATAGTTTGGGTTGTTAGATGTCGGAAGGGTCAATATTTGATCCATTTGGCCTCGGTTCAAGCCATTTTGCCTATTCTTCCTCTAATGGGATTGAAGAATCCAACTTTTACCAGTAAATCCTCTTTGTGGTCACTGATCTGATGTGGTTGTGGAGATTGACAAATAAATCGTAATGAAAGTTAATGGTGGATATGAAACTATTATGGGATCTTTCTGGATTCGTGGCAAATCTCCACACCTGTATAGGCTAACAATAGATGTATAGGTGCACCAACCTTCAAGTAGGGCAATACTCTCTGCCTTCCAGACCCCCCCCCCCACATGGTTTGCAAAATGGGTACATCGCATTCAACAAACTTGTTTAGAACAACACCTGCTTTTCTGTTTTTGGAGAGAGGAAGACCTCTTGTAGAAGAAGCTGACTGTGTGTGGATTCGCAGCATCTGCAAAGAGTTTTTTATTGGAAAAGATTCACATTAATGTATTCACCGATGAGCTGCCATTTTGAAATATTTTGATTTTTTTTTATTGTTTAGCTCAGTCTATAACCCAACAGCGCCGACACAAGGGTAACATTTTAGGGGGCACAGGGGGGTGCACAAATTTTGTCTCCAGAGGGCACTTCTGCCCATTAAAACACTGTAGCTTCCATTATAATTGAGCCCCTTTTCAGCGCTCTTGTTATGCCATTAACATTTTTTTATAAAGATAATCTGACGTGACTGGTTAAACAAAAAAACATTTTCTGCGTGTAAATGGAAAAAATGGTTTCAAGAACATTAAAAGTATAAATTTAAAGGTACACGTTGCCTTTGATCGGTCGAGTTGGTCTATAAAAAGCGTTTGTAACCGTTTGTTATAAAATGCTAATGGTTAGAAAGATGTTTTAAAAGTAGAATACAATGATCCACACAAATATGCCTCGAAATTGCGTGGTTTTCCTTGAACTTTGCGAACTAACACGGTCGGCCATTTTGTGGAGTCAAAAGTTTGACTCAATAAAATGGCCGACTGTGTTAGTTGACGATGTACATTTTACTGGCCTGGTAATTTATCTGAAGTTTTCAGATTTCAAATAGGGGGTACCCAGGGGGCACGGACATCAATTTGGAGAAGCCTGTGCCCCAACAATAGTGACCCCACACACCCCCTGATAACCTGCCTTTTCTTGAGTTCGGGCTCAATTTAATTTCCATCATGTTACCTTAATCCAACCTGTACAAGACTACTGCACTATAGCTGAATATCTGTACTTCTTACACTAAAAACAAATAATAATTATATTATGTCTCAATTTTTGCAGGAGTAACATTGCGTCAGAAGTGTGATATTTTACTTAATCATAACGAAGACCTTCTTGTCATGTTCTTTCCCACCTCTTATTACCAGAAATTCCCTTCTGTATTAAAACGGATTGTTGGTGTACGAATTTCAAAACAGTTCTGAAGATTTATTTTAAGAATATTCACAGAAGACTTTAGCAAAGTATGTTTTTATGGTGGACCTTTCTCTGGAGCGTCTATACCCTGTTAGGTTACAGCTTCTAGTTCTGGCAAAGCAATGTTGGAAAACATCACATTCTAGCAAGCTGTCAATCTAAAAACCTCAAGGTTGTGTAGAAAATACAGACTTCTGCCTGTCTCTTGTGTCTAACTTTATCTGAAATGATCATGTTCCATGCGGGGGAAAAAACACTCCAAGTAACCTCTGGTTTAAACCTCAACTATCTCAAGTATGTTGCTTCAATTAAGAGTGGATTTTGGTTGTTTTGGAGTTGTAGATTTTCTCATTTATATGGCCTTCATTTTGGATCAGACAGTAAACCTATAGAATGAGAGGCCGTGTCAGGTAAATTACAGGCGACCAGCTCCAGGCAATCTCCAAGAAGAAAAACTGTTCAAAATTCAGTTTTCTTATCATTTTCTTGAGGATGGTGAGTTACCGCCATAAGAGTATCTCTTGTGCTGCCGAAGTGTTTCTTTTGCATACAGTTGTAGCTGGTTGCCTCCAAATTGCATGGAAAACTGCCCAGAGTGTCTGACGTACAGAGGTGTATTATACCATACATTTTCATTTGAAGGGGTGGGGGCAATTACGTAGTTTGAGGGGTACTTTATTTTTGTTTTCTATTCCATCTCGTGGTGGCAAAGGTTCTGAGTGGGGGGAGAGGAGGCAAGATTCTGAGCGGGGGATGTTCCTGCCCCTGCCATCCCCCCTCCCCCCTGTTTGCAAAACACGCTAGTCTGGTACTCTGCGTAGCAAATGTTTGTAAGGAAATTGGCCCAAGTTAGTGTGCAAGCTTGCCTTTTGCATTTCTAAGCATTTCAAATTTGTTGTAAAACTTCTTGGTTTGGTTAACTTGTCATCTTCGCTTGTTTCTGTGTGTGTGTAGATATCGTGCTCATCATCGAGTATACAGCAGCCAAATATGGACGAAGCTACCGAGCAGATGGCTTTATTATGAGGGCGGCATCAAAGACACATTGTATAGGCTAAAACTGTTTAATGGCTCCGGATCGGAAGTGGATGCGGCCGGATCGCCGATAGGTCCTACACTCTCCATTGCAACCAATTTGAATTTGCCTCTCGTCACCGGGCACGCTCGCTGGTCAAGACATCTGCTCTAGAATGCGGGGGCCGTGACTTTGAAAAATCCAGGACTGAGTGTGCAGTGCTTATCATGCATCGGTGCATAGGGTAACAAATTTAACAAAATCTCCACAAAATGTCCGATAGCTTCTGCAAACAGCTTCAGCATTTCACCTAGTCTCAATCAGCCTACAAAGGGTCATTCTAAAGCTCACGTCTGGAATGAACAACGTTGTATAATCCCCCTCTTTTAAGATCGTATTTTTGTTTGACATTTTCACTGAATAGATTTTGTTGAAAGGTCTTTAATAATCTATCTCGCTGGTTTATAATTTGATGGCTATGTAAGGGCAGCATTTAACCACTTCAGGTCGGTGTTCAACAATATTTTCCGTGCCTCTGTGCAGTATTATTTTAAGGAATTTTTTAGAGCTTCCGGAGGAATCATTGTCCTTTGAAAATATCATTGTCACAATGAAACCCTGACTTGACAAAGGAAAAACAACAATAGTTTTCATAATAATCACAGGGATTTGTTATTAAAAAAATGAGTATGCAATCACTTTGTTCGCAAAACCTCGGCCACGGCCAAAATCAACTACAGTGATAAACAATGGTGGAAGCATGTCCATTCTTCTATGTCACATTTATTCTGGAATTGGGCATTACACACAACCCTTCGGGAAAAGGGAGATTTTGAGCGTGAATTCCAGTAACCCTCTGTCCCTCTATGTACAGTGTAAATAAAACCGTAGCATGGGTGCATGCTTGTGCATGTTACACAATGGAGTAACCGGGTAAAATATGCCCGTCAGCCATTCAGTTGACTTCAAAAAAATAGAGGGAGCTCCGGGATCCGACGTGAAGTGGTTAGGCCTGATAATAAGGGCAGTATGTAAGCCTTTACGATGTACAAATAACCTGCAGTTTGAAGGAGAACTTAAAGGCACTGGACACTATTGGTAATTACTCAAAAGAATTGTTAGCATAAAAACTTACTTGGTAACGAGCAATGGAGAGTTGTTGATAATATAGCAGAAAACATTGTGAGAACGGCTCCCTCTGAAGTAATGTAGTTTTTGAGAAAGAAGTAATTTCTCAGTAAAATATTTGCGTGAGGTCTCGAAATCAAGTATCTGAAAGCACACAACTTCGTGTGACAAGGGTGTTTTTTCTTCCATTATTATCTCGCAACTTCGACGACCAATTGAGTTCAAATTTTCACAGGTTTGTTATTTTGTGCATATGTTGAGATACACCAAGTGAGAAGACTGGTCTTTGACAATTACCAAAGGTGTCCAGTGTCTTTAAGTATGTAGCTTAGAATTATTTGTGTTAGCCATACATGGATTGTGTTTGAATTGAAGGTTTTGGCAGCAGCAACTGCAACCCCTGTTTTTAAAAAATTAATGTTTTCCTATCAACCTTATGATTTTCACATTTTCAACGATCAAATTTAATGTCAAATTTAGACAAGGACTTATCATATTCCCCCAAATATTGCAAATACACTGGGTGAAGTTTTATTAAAAGTCACCAGTAGTGCCTACTGTATCATTTTAGAGCATGAAATGGGGATGGATTGGGTAAAAACTTGATAAAAATGCTTGACTTTGTCAATTTTCTGCGAAAACTTCAGGTTCGATTTTATGCTCGAAAATGAAGCAGCCACCCTTACTAGTGCCATTTCGTATCATTTGAACTATGTCATTTAGGATTTTGTTGTTATACTTTCGATTAAAAATACATGCAGAATATTGAAAACATGCTCACAACTTGGAGGAAGTTGTGCATATCAAGATTGTTTTCATTGTTTCAGTCAAAATGAGGAACAGTGATAAGAGGGATATGTAAAATGCCTGAAACAGTTCTCTTTAGGATTGGTGCTGGTACAACTTTATTTTCAGTGAATTCTTTTTGGAAGTGTGCAAGGAAATTAACATGAAATCTTCTCTTGCGTTGAGTGTGATCGTTTCACTAGCGGGAACAAGTTCTCAGAAACTGAATGAGAATTGAGGTCCCAAAGCAGTTTAACAAAATGCCCAAACAAGAATAACATTCTTGGTAATTTTATATCCAAGATTCATGTAATCGGTTAGTTTTTCTGGCCATATCTGTTAGTGATGCAAATCTACTAAGTTTTGGGCTAAAACATTGTGTGCTTTTTTTTCAATGCCCTGTTGTTCCATCCATGTTTTGTCGAAAGTTTTCCTACTTTTCGTAAATTATTTTCGACAGCTACGTGTAATTTGTACTCATTGCAATGTATGAAGAGTTAAAATAAATCAATAAACAGAAATACATAAATCGAGACAACTGTCTGACTGTTAATTGAAAGTTAGAGGAAATATGTTGTAATAAAATAATGACAAACTTTGAGTTCTTTATAATTAAGATATTTTTTAGTTCATGAGGTAAAAAGCTTAAATTTGAAACCATCCATATTAAGTAAATGACAAACTGAAAGAAGGGAAACAAGAATAGATTTTAACAAAGGTAGAAATTGGACGAAAAGATCAATGGAATGGGGGCAAAGGCCGATTTTTGTTTTGCATTATTGTCTAGAATTGTTTTGATTCGTCCGTAGAACGGCTGTCGGAATTTTTTCTCTGGAGACATGGGGGATTGGGGAGGCTTTGGTCGGCCTTTACTTAATGCACCCATCTTCCGCCCTTTCTTCCGTTCAAATCAAGGCTGTTAAAACGAGGCTGGAAGGTTTAAGCATTTAGTCTGCCCCCACTTCATTGGTTAATTAAAAACATAACTTTATAACTGCAATTGCAAACTGGAACCTACGGAAGCGTTCAATTGAATGGACACAAGAAAGAAACAGAAGTCATAATATGACTTAAAGGAACTGGACACTATTGGTAATTACTCAAAATAATTGTTAGCATAACAACTTACTTGGTAACGAGCAATGGAGAGCTGTTGTTAGTATAAAACATTGTGAGAAACGGCTCCCTCTGAAGTAGCGTAGTTTTTGAGAAAGCAGTAATTTCTCAGTAAAATATTTGAATTGATTTTGAGACCTCACGCGTGAGGTCTCGAAATCAAGCATCTGAAAGCACACAACTTCGTGGTGACAAGGGTGTTTTTTCTTCTATTATTATCTCATCTCGCAGCTTCGACGACCAATTGAGTTCAAACTTTCACAGGTTTGTTATTTTGTGCATATGTTGAGATACACCAAGTGAGAAGACTGGTCTTTGACAACTACCAAAGGTGTCCAGTGTCTTTAAGGGATTTACAAAAATTCATCATTAATTTTAAAATCAATCATCGGGTCAATCTCCTGAAAATTCAGGGGGGGAACCACGAGAATTGGAGCACTGCCTCAAGGCTATGCCTAAGCGTGTACAAAAAGTGTCGACGCGCTTTTACCTCCGCCCATTAGTTTCAGAAAATTCTAAATTTCAGTGATGAAGCGCCCCCTGCCGTCCGTCTTATACTATAATGCCCCCCCCCCCCACCACCGACCACACCACAACAACAACATGTGCTGCGGTTTGTTGTTTGTTTTTAAGAATCCGTTTGCCGTCTGTCATCATCTGCTGGTAATCGGAAATCACATCAAACCACTCTATAGTCACAGCGAACAGCCTGTCGGAGAATGGTTGCAAATTCCAAGCTGACCTCAGACATGTTTGGTAAGTTTTGATTGAATCATAGAGCAAGGAATGAACGCCAACAGACCATTTGTGCCCAATTTCCGGACATTACAGCTATCGATTTAACATGTTTAATGCTGTCAGTGCATTTCCTTCCTCCATGATTATACTTACTAGAAATGTCATTCCTCTATCTTATGTAGTGACCATGTGCACTGGCACTAGGCCTACTTCTGTCAATCAGCTATGGCACACATCCTAGCCCGGAAAATGTTCATATCCAACTGCCACTTTTTCACTCATTGACATTTATGATTCATTGTTGTTACCATGGTAACCAACAATTCCAACAAAAGCAATTAATATATTTATCATTTTAGTAAATAATATACTATTTTATTTCATAAAGAATCAAAAAGTGGCTGTTGGATAATGTTACAACTCTGGCCCTTTACTAAGTGATTTGTACATGTACCTGCGCTGCATGCAGTGCCAATATCCTACTACAGAGTTTGACAACTTCCTGAATGGGCTTTGGGACCAATGGGTTCATGACTTGATCAAATTTATGTTAAATACATTTTTCTGTAAAGCACTTTGAGGCATTGCATAAGGTGATTTATAAACTCTGATTAATGTTGTTCATATTATTGACATTATTTTATCCCGTACATTTTGTAATTACTACATGTTGGTGCCCAGTCAGTGAGGCTTTTATACCGTTTGAATCTCAAGACTGGTGAGCAGCATTCATACCCATTGATCTGTGCTTGGAATGTCTACATTTTCCCTGGTATACCTCAACTCCTGATGAGAGCTCTCTGTCCCTCAAGGTTGGTAGAGAAAGCAGTCAATTATTTTTAAGTATCAACCCCCCCCCACCACATCACCACCACTACACTTCCCCACTCCAATTACACAGAGACCACAGAGGCCATGGCATCTGTCGCCCTGCTCTTGGCCTTGGTTCCCCTTCAAAAGTTGCCCATAGACTTTAAGATTTTCCAATGGTAGTGCCCTTTGTAAAATGGAATTGGCCTTGCCCTCTCAAAGATGAAATTCCAGGCCTGCCACTCCTACGGTCCTGATTTGATAAGAAGAATTCCAAGCTCTGATTGGTGTGGGAGACACTTTAGGGTCTGGTAAAACTGTGGACAAATCTCTTTTTAGTAGTGATGGTGTTCTGAAAAGAATTCCCGATGTTAAGTGAGAAGTTAAGTGGTGAACTATAATGCCAACATCAGCATCGTTTTCCCGCTTCCTGACAAAAGCTCTTTTTTTGTTTACCTCAAGACTCTAACAATGCTTGTTTCTTGGACACATACTTTTGGAGAATCATCTATTGTTTGTTGTATATTGCTACTTGTTTGTTCCTCCCCTCTTCTAACCCCTACCCAAATCTGGAAATCACAATTTTTCTGTTACTTACGACTACAAGGCTACCAAGGGACAGAGAAAATGCCCGCTAGGAAAGTTCTGCAATGGTGGTTGGGGCTGGTTGCCAGGCGATCTGTGACACTGGGACCTCTCTTTTGGCCGGGCCAACAGCCGAGCTGCAATAGATTAAATCCTTGATCGGAGCTGCACCTCTTGTCAATCTCTTCAAAGTAGAGGTAAGTATTGGAGACTTTCTTTACACTAGGTGGCAGCAGACAAGTTAGCGATTTAGTAGAGTGCTCACATGCTTTGCATACTGAAGGGTGACAATACTTTAATTATTTACAAAGTTTCAAAGTTGTCAAAAAGTTTTGTTTAAAGTTAGTAGATGGAACAATTGCAATGACGTTAAAGAATATTCTTTTGTTTTTACCTTTAAAAGTTGTGTAATAACTTGCACTGTATACTAAGTGCTTTCAGACTTCTTGGAAAAAAAAATGCATCCTACGCGGATGGGATTGAAACGCAAGACCCCTGCATTCTAAAGCAGATATCTTTACCATTAGAACACCAAGCATGGCCTGTGACAAGAGGCAAGTTCAAATCAAGATTTAAACTTGCATCTGTAATTTGCATCAGATATTTTTCTCTAAACGTATAACTAAATAGTAATGAAGTTGTCATTCACAGTTGATATCACGTTTTCTTTATCTTTAATTGTCTTTTCTTTTGTAGTATGCAAAGCATTGTCTTCACAATGGAAAAGACTTCATTCTGACACCAAATGACTACGTCTTGAAGGTAGTAATAAGAAAGAATTAACCCAACTCCATCCAAGTCAAACTTTGGTTTTGTTTCAGTCAAACAGGGCTCGCCCTTAACACTAGCCCGGCGTACATTGTCTAGTAAAAAATGCTATGGGCTAGTAAACACCCCTCCTCAACTTGCCCTGTGGGGCTACTAAAAACTGTGTAACCTACTTGTTCAAAATGCTCATTTCTTCCTTTTCAGATGTGAATAATTAATGTATAAAATGTGTTAATTGTTATTGAGTGTGTGAATATAACTTCATTTGATCATTAAACTGGTTGTGATCGTTAAACATTAACACATCAGAACATTACATTTATGGCAATTCCTGTTTGAAATCTGGGCTACTAAAACTTCCTTGGGGGAAAGTAAGATGCACAGTTTACTGGCCCGGCGGACTACTTTACAAAAAGCTTAAGCGCAAGGCCTGTCAAATTACCCAGACTGCGGGATACCATTCCACAACACATCCGGAATGCTGCTGTAATTTGTCCTCTGCCGACATTTCTCCGCCAACTTATAGCCATCTGTTTAAATCCTGTCTGATATCGTTTTTATTTAATCCCTCTAGTTTGACCTGGAAACATGCATGTGTGTGTAAACTTGATCTTCTCCCTCATATTGTCAAGTTTATTTTCTCCAATTTTCCCTGTTAAGTAGGGTTAACAGGGGTGTGGAATAGCTACCCCTGCTTGGGAGTAGGGTTAACAGGGGTGTGGAATAGCTACCCCTGCTTGGGAGTAGGGTAACAGGGGTGTGGAATAGCTACCCCTGCTTGGCAGTAGGGTTAACAGGGGTGTGGAATAGCTACCCCTGCTTGGGAGTAGGATAACAGGGGTGTGGAATAGCTACTCCTGCTTGGGAGTAGGGTTAACAGGGGTGTGGAATAGCTACCCCTGCTTGGGAGTAGGGTAACAGTGGTGTGGAATAGCTACCCCTGCTTGGGAGTAGGGTTAACAGGGGTGTGGAATAGCTACCCCTGCTTGGGAGTATGGTTAACAGGAGTGTGGAATAGCTACCCCTGCTTGGGAGTAGGGTTAACAGGGGTATGGAATAGCTACCCCTGCTTGGCAGTAGGGTTAACAGGGGTGTAAAATAGCTACCCCTGCTTGGAAGTAGGGTTAACAGGGGTGTGGAATAGCTACCCCTGCTTGGGAGTATGGTTAACAGGAGTGTGGAATAGCTACTCCTGCTTGGGAGTAGGGTTAATAGGGGTGTGAAATAGCTACCCCTGCTTGGGAGTAGGGTTAACAGGGGTATGGAATAGCTACTCTTGCTTGGGAGTAGGGTTAACAGGGGTGTGGAATAGCTACCCCTGCTTGGGAGTAGGGTTAACGGGGGTGTGAAATAGCTACTCCTGCTTGGGAGTAGGGTTAACAGGGGTGTGGAATAGCTACTCCTGCTTGGGAGTAGGGTTAACAGGGGTGTGAAATAGCTATCCCTGCTTGGGAGTAGGGTTAACAGGGGTGTGGAATAGCTACTCCTGCTTGGGAGTAGGGTTAACAGGGATGTGAAATAGCTATCCCTGCTTGGGAGTAGGGTTAACAGGGGTGTGGAATAGCTACCCTGCTTGGGAGTAGGGTAACAGGGGTGTGGAATAGCTACCCCTGCTTGGCAGTAGGGTTAACAGGGGTGTGGAATAGCTACCGCTGCTTGGGAGTAGGGTAACAGGGGTGTGGAATAGCTACTCCTGCTTGGGAGTAGGGTTAACAGGGGTGTGAAATAACTACCCCTGCTTGGGAGTATGGTTAACAGGGGAGTGAAATAGCTACCCCTGCTTGGGAGTAGGGTAACAGGAGTGTGGAATAGCTACCCCTGCTTGGAAGTAGGGTTAACAGGGGAGTGAAATAGCTACCCCTGCTTGGGAGTAGGGTTAACAGGGGTGTGGAATAGCTACCCCTGACAAGGGGAGTGAAATAGCTACCCCTGCTTGGGAGTAGGGTAACAGGAGTGTGGAATAGCTACCCTGCTTGGGAGTAGGGTTGACAGGGGTGTGGAACAATTCCCCCTTCTTGGGAGTAGGGTTAAATGGGTGTGAAATAGCTGAGTTTTGGCAGGAAATGCCTGTTTTTTTTTAGTGTAGCATCACATGTATTTATTTTGTATTCCCAAACCCTCCTAGGTGGGTGCTACAGATCACGAGACAAGGTTGGAACAACTAGAGAGACAACTTGCAGAAATAATGAGCAGGAAGCAAGGAAGGATCCGTAGATGCAGTCACTCGCAGTGAACCGTCAACTCCTTGAAAAGTCAAAGACAGTATTAAGACCACGGCGAGGCATCGATCTGGAAAGATAAAGACGGCAAAGAGAGGTTAGTTCTGAAAAGCCCCAGATCGAGTTACCTACTTTGATTAAGTGAAATAAGCAATAAATGAGCAAGACAAATCTTTGATGAATCAAATGGTTGAATTGCGTGTTTATTGAAAAACAATGTAATGTGATTAAATTTACTCTTTCAAACACAAATGTTATTTTATTACAATTTACACTGGTGTGTCATTACTGAGCAGTCAAGTGCACTGGACTCAAGCTCTGGTGTTTCTGATCAGCAGAGTGTGGGTTCGAGTCCTTAAGCAAGACACATAACCGTTATTGCGTTAATGCTTCGTCTTTTGGATGGTATGTAAAGCCGTAGTACCGTAGGTCTCGTGTGTTGTGTAATGTCTTAAGATTAAATGAAAGTTAAAGGTAAGGTAATACTTTGGTAAGTACTCCAAAATTTAATGACCATAAAAAACTTACTTGGTGAGAAGCACTGCAGCTGTTGATAGTATAAACTATTTTGAGAAAGGATTCCCTTCGAAGTAGTATGGTTTGGATAATTTTTCATTTGAATCTGTTACCTTTGTGAGGAGGTCGTTGTGCTGCAACGCGAACACTGTGCGCCCTCGCGTGTCTGACCGCGACGTTTGTTTACTTTCATGTGTGTTTGTCCTTTATAGTTCATGTTAAAAGTTTCATTCAATTATAATCTGCTTGTGTTCTAACATCCACTACGCGTTCTATTGTTTTAACATACTGGTTTCGCGGGCTTTGGGGTAGCGTGACCTTTTCACCTCACCGCCTGCACAACTCTCAACAGTTGCTGCAGGTGTTTCCAGAAAAAGAATAAATCCCGGACACAACGGACACAAGCAGAGAACAACCATTTAGAACCAGCGTGCCTCTGTTCGGCTACTTAGTGACTCCATCAGGGCCCCCCTTCCCCAAGTACTTGGATGTACCCCTCACACCTTGCTAAACGCAGATGGATTCAATGTTCTTGTGAAAATACCCTGACAGTTTTTTGCTGCTTTCGTAACCTTGCACCGAGTTACGTCACCACAGAGCTGTGGCACATATCAAGAAAAACATAACCATTACAAAATGGTAGATCCCAACCCGTGATACTCCATGATATCCTACAGTGTACCAATACACAAGTTTTAGAAGGGGTGCCAATCAACAGGGGTCGTCAATTTGGTCAGGAGGGGTGGTGAACAAAATTCCCATTGCACATGCACAAAATCTTATCTCAGTGTGAGTGAGTCACCGCTTGGTGTTAACAAGTAGACACTGTATTCAGCTGAAACCTTCACATGTGAAATGATTGTATCTTTCTTTATAATTTTGCCTATTAATCAGCATTACGGTGACAAAAACCAATCTATGACCCTACTTTTAAGTCCTAATGTTGTCGTGAATCTTGAAGTATCTTTGGTTGATTACAGACGTAGATCAGACAGATAAGAGTGAGGGAGAGAGCCATGGGTCATCCATGGGAGCAGCCATCAGGAGGAGGGCTAAGGCAGCCCCTCACATCAGACAGACGCGTACCTCAGAGGTCAGGCAACGTAGGCTGGATGGTGATCAGGAAACTAGGTATGTAATAATAATAATAATAATATATGGATTTATAAAGCACACATTCTAAAATACATTACTCATGACGCTACAGCACTCAATAAAAATAGATACAATGATTGAACATTGTGACAATTCAGAACTAAGAAACTAGACACAGTGTGCTTGTGTAAAGAGCAGTGTCTTCAGTTCTGTTTTGAAAGTTTGCAGAGAAACAATGTTCCAGATTGAGTCAAGAAAAAAAAATTCCTGACTTTTATCTTAATTCAGGCTTTTTTTTAAAGTCTGCCTGGTGAAAAGGTAGCAGTTATTTTCCTCAGATGTACTGAAATCATACTCTGTGATCTACTTCTCTAGTGCTGATGACACTGTGCCCAGAAAATCCTTAAAGTCTTAAACTCCAGGGTGACATTATTTGCAGACATGAAACATTTTTACGTCCAAGTTGCTACAAATTAAGTTACTTGACTGAAAGTATATATTATTCCCAAATGTCCAGCGAAATTCTTTCGCTTTGTTAAGGTCATTTATTTTATTTAGAGAAGAAGGCAATTTGGTATAATTTTGTAGTGATGGTGAGCCTTCCATTGTTTAAAACAACCAGGGGTGGATTTCACAAAACTCTTCCTAACTCAGGACTAGTCCTAGGCTGACCATCGTTTAAACGTGTGAGTTATGAAACAACCAGGTCTGTCTGACAGTTTAAAATCGTCACCGTTTGCTCTCGTTTTTCTCAGCAGTCACTGACGATGGAACAGGTCGATGGAACGAGATTCTATACTAAATCCTACCCCACATACCCACATTTTCTTAAAAACTACATTTACCAATGATGTAATTTCCCTTTAGCAAAAGGTGGAAGTGCCATCATTTCAACATACAATGCAAGGTTTTAGCCTTCCATCGTTTAAAACAACCAGGGGTCGATTTCACAAAACTCTTCCTGACTTAGGACTAGTCCTAGGCAATGCTAAGAGATAGGACTTACTGGTCCTAACTTAAGACTAGTCCTATCTCTTACTGTCTTAGCAATGCCTAGGACTAGTCCTAAGTTAGGACCAGTACTTAGAACTAGTCCTATCTCTTAGCATTGCCTAGGACTAGTCCTAAGTTAGGAAGAGTTTTGTGAAATCGAGCCAGGTCTCTCTGACAGTTTTAAATCGTCACCGTTTGCTCTCGTTTTTCTCGGCAGTCACTGACGCACAAATGTAGACAGGTTGATGGAATCCCTTTAACGAAAGGTGGAAGTGCCATCATTTCAACATACGATGCAAAGTTTTATCCAGGATTTGGTAAGAGGGTGTCCAAACTTGCTGGAAATTTAAAAACTGGGTGTCCAAATTGCTCTCTTACAATATAGTTACATGTAAACGACAGATAAAACAGGGTGTCCAAATTTAAAACAGGGTGTCCAAAAGACACCCAGACACCCCTCTGGCTAACACTATGCTACCTCCTAAATCTTGGATCCTAGTCTTGGACCTATTTGTCGGCATTGACCCTGGATATGGGTACAGTTGTTACATATGAAGTCTGGATCTGAGAACAGTCACGCTATCAACACAATGTGGGGCAGCATGCTTCTGAGTAACAGTAATTTAGTTGACATTTGTTGTTTCTGACCCGCATGATTTGTTTTTCCTGAGTTTGGTTTTTCTTTCTTTGTTTTGGGGGTTTTGTTCCCCTCCTGCATGCTCCACCCTTACTTGCTTAATCCGTTCTGGTCCCTAGTTGTATTTTTCATTGCTTTTTTTTTATTTGTTTATATTATTTATTAAAATTTGTCCACTTCTTATTAATTAATTATCTTGTACCTACTACTTATTTATTTGTTTACTTTTGTTTTTTGTTGTATTGCTTCTTTTTTCATCTTCATGTACTTGTTTATCTGTAATTTTTGTTTGGTTTGTCTTGGTCAAATAAATAATAATAATTAGAATCATTTAAACCCACTCAAAGGTCTCAAGAACAATCTGTTAACTTTATTTTTCATGTAAAGAACGTTTGTAGTGTCTTTTTCTCTTTGCAGATCTACAACCAGCACAAGCTCGCAACGGCAAGCTAGGCCTGCCAGCAGTACAACCACTGTTTCCCCTCCCAGTGCACCAGAGGTTAAAAGTCACCCACTGTTCGCTAGGAAAGTCCTCCCCACTACAGCAGAGCAAGATGCAGATAAGCTTGTAAGTGATGAAGCTGCACAATTGATTGCTGTCTCTCCATTTGGAAGTTTAAAATTCGGACAGTTAAAACCAAAAACTAAATCATAGATAAGTTAGAAAATGTTTTGACAATGAGCTGCACTTCAGTATCATGGTTGTACTTCAGTGTAGTCTTGTATTCAAGTCCGGAATCCTTGAGTCCAAGTTTGGTCGAAAGGAAATCACTTGGCCATCATGTTTAAACAGGCAATATAAACTTGATGAGGAGTGTTTAAAGGAACATTACAGAATTGGTAAGAAAAAATCTTGTAAAATGTACTTTTTGATCACAGATTTACATAAAACTTACACGGTCTAATGATGATGATAGTAGAAAACATCCCTTGAAATATTTCTGTCTGAAATGCCATATTTGATGAGAAATGAATAAACTAATTTTCGATTGGGGTTTATCGCTCAGTGAGCGTTTTATTCAATTGTTGAATCTATACGATTTCATGCAAATGTGTAATCGGTTTTTCACTATTTTCTCATGACACAGAGGGCCGATCGATCTCAAACTCTTACAGGTTTGTCAGTTTATGTATATGGTGGATTACATAAAGTGCTTACACTGCCAGCAACTGTTTTGTTAGCAAACCAATTTTGTAATGTTCCTTTAATAATGAATGGGAATAAAAGAGTGAATGGATTTTTGAATGCTTTTGAGGTCTTAAACACCTGTGTAAAAACTTGCAGGTTCGTGGCCCTGCGATAAAAGACCTTTAATTTGGCTCGGTGCTTTATTGCACAGCCATGACCCTGTCGGTTTTAAACGGTTGTTTAAGATCTCGAAAAGCATTCGAAATCCTTTCCTCACACTTGCCCATAGCTTTGTTCACACTGTATAGCTTTATCATTGTATCACAGTGTACACAACCAAAGTGATTCATGTGACAAAAATTAATACTTTTAATAATAATAGTAATTATAATATGCAGTTCCTATATTGCATTTTATCACACCCGATGGACGCCTCAATGCAGACCTATCTTTGAACTATGAAACCCAATATGTACACCTGTAAGGGTACATGTGTAAGAGTTTTCAAGGTGATGTGGTGCAATCTACAACCAACCATGCCAGAAATCACCACGGGTGAACCCCCTTCTCTTCCCAGAACATCACAATGTCTCCCTTAGACCCTAAAAGAAAACGAGCTCCAAACTTTATTTATGGGCTTCTGATCATTGCTGGAGCTGAACTCTGTATCAAAAATGGAGTTGCGTCTCTCAAACATTGCTTTTGTAATCAAAATGATTACTTCCCCAGTTTGTAAGCGGAGTGATTGGTAATTCTCCTTTTACAGAGCAAGTTGGATGAAGTCAGTGCTAAGTTGGCAGCCTCTCAGAAGGCTGAGGAGGAGCAGAGACGAGCTCTTAGAGCTATGGAGACAACATCAACAAAGATGGAGACTGAGAGATTAAATCAACATGCTCATGAAGTGAGTTTACGATCAATTATCAAATGTTCCATTACAGCGTAATCGGCGCCAATAACAGGATGAAAAGGAACTGAGAAGAAATGTTCAGTTTTAGATGTGGGAGGAAAACCCCAATGGGGAAAAACCCATGCAATCAGGTAGGGACTGAAAACCCAATCCCCATGCAAGGCTCCAGGTCTGAGTTGAGATTCAAACCTGGGTCTACAGAGGTCAAAGGCAGGAAAAGAAACCACTGAGCCAACCTGATCCATTAATCTTTCAACATGACATAAGTTCTGTGAAACATCAAACATGTTCTTCAGTCACGCACAACAATTGAGCATGTAGAATCAAGAGTTAGCTTCAGTCAATATATCATTGCATCAGTGCAAAAACGTTGTATCTCTTGTGTCACATAAGTGCTTTTTTAGGAGATACAACAATTTTTGTACTGACACAACAATATATAGCTCTATGATGATCTTGTCTACATCTAAGGAAGATATGACTTGTTGATGTTTAAAACACACTTAGTTTTAGTAAAGACTATTTTGTGTTCATACAGCATTTTTGCAATGAAACGTCAAATACATTTCAAATGATTTGTTTTATCCAGACTAAGAGAACTCAAGAGTACCAGATGAGAGCGGCAGCCATCGGTCGAGAAGTCGATCTTGTGAAGACACAATGCAAACAGCAAGAGGAGAAAATAAGACAACTACAAGAGCTACTGGCAAATCAAGAGCAGGAACACAGGTGGGTCTTGATCTGACTGCATGACTTGGCTATCAGTGGGGTGTAGTTTGGGTTATGGACGTAGTAGGCAATCAACTACAAGCATTACTGGCAAATACAGAGCAGGAACACAGGTGGGTCTGTGACTGCAGACCTTGGCTATCAGTGGGGTGTAGTTTGGGTTATGGATGTCATAGACAATCAAATACAAGAGCTACTGGCAAATACAGAACAGGAACACAAGTGGGTCTATGACTGCACACCTTGGCTATCAGTGGGGTGTAGTTTGAGTTATTGACGTAGTAGGCAATCAACTACAAGCATTACTGGCAAATACAGAGCAGGAACACAGGTGGGTCTGTGACTGCAGACCTTGGCTATCAGTGGGGTGGGATTTGGGTTATGGACGTAGTAGGCAATCAACTACAAGCATTACTGGCAAATACAGAACAGGAACACAGGTGGGTCTGTGACTGCAGACCTTGGCTATCAGTGGGGTGTAGTCTGGGTTATGGACGTAGTAGGCAATCAACTACAAGCACTACTGGCAAATACAAAGCAGGAACACAGGTGGGTCAGGCAACAAAGTTTAACATCAGTGGGCTGTAGTTTTAGGTTAAGGGATTGGGTAGGAATTCTGAGAGAGCTGAAGGCCAAAAAGGGAGAAACGTTATATCGTTATGCTGGTGACGTTATTTATGATTTGTCCATATCAGGCAGCAGCTGGATTCTCTGTACAGACTGGATAGCAGAGAGCTTCAAGACGTCATCCATAGAGAGGTATCAAGAGAACAGAGCAAACATGAGCAAGAGTACAAGCTGTATAAAGGAACGGTAAGCAATATAAGCAACTAGTAATAACACCATTAACTTAACCAAGCTGAGGGTGGAAGGGACAACAGTCTGGCCCATTGGCAAAAAAGAAAATCAGCATGCATGATTAACAATGGCGCACAGGAAACTAGATAAAGGTAGTGACTGCATAAAGGTCGAAGTGGACAGAAGCAAATCTTGTACTTACTGAATTTTTGCCTATTTTATTTGAAATCGCTTCTTTAGGAATCAGCACAAATACCTAATATTTCTTTAAAAACTTGTTTGCTATTGATCGGTTAGTTATGAATTCTCTTTCCCTGAAATCAGAAACTCCATAATTTATAATACTGAACCTGTCCGTTTTAGTTTCCTTACAACTTGATATGTTTCCCCTGTCATCAGGACGGACACTCTGACCCGTCAGTATTCTGAGCTGGAAGACGAGTTCCGTCTGGCACTCCAGATGGAAGCAGAGAGATTTAGAGAGGTAAGGCACCACAACTGACTGAACTTTAGTCAAAAACTCACAAGTCAAAGGAAACATCAGCCATCTTGAGATATGGTGGACACATTACTGTAACACTATTTGGAATGGGGTAAATTTGTCTGTATACCTTAACCAGACAGTGCACTCCTATAGTGTCCACCACACCTTGAAAAGGGTAATGGCTCCGCTTACTGCAGAATTCTGCGCTTACGGCTTATAGAATCACATGCTTTATGGGGCACTGTTAGCCTAGAATTATGAGGTAAGCAGAGCCATGAAATTGGGCCCTGTTTGTGTCCAGAGTATAACCACTCTGAGCATACTATCTGAACTCTTTTTGTAATATCGTCCGGCCATTTACTCACTGAACTGCCCGAAACCGCACAAGTAAAAAAAAAACTGTTATAGTAGTGGGTAACACCAATTCATTTTTAAAGGGTTGGCTTAACCTCGATCAAGAACGTACGACATTCCACATCTTCATCATTTCTAACCGATACTTATATATTATATACTGATCCACTTCAAACACAAAAATTATGATTGCTAGATACGGTAATAATACGGTGACATTTCCCTGCCCTGTTCAATGAGTAAATGACTTTCTGTTGAAGATGTGCACAAGTGCCAATGGGTACAAAAAAAGGGTTGGCTAAACCTCGATCAACAAAGTATGACATTCCACATCTTCATCATTTCTAACCGATACTTCTATGTGATGATTTGTAGCTTCAAGAAGCCTTTGAGAGAGTCAGTCATGAGGGTTCCATGGCCAAGCAAGCGTTGTCATCAACCACGGTCAAAGAGAAGAGGACATCTGGTGTAGTTACTGAACTCACTGCTGTAAGTCAGTCAAAGATTTCACATCTTGATAAAACATTCTGTCATGTACATCATTTTAGTTTGTTAACTTGGCGTGTCGTGGCCAAGCAGCTAAGAGCGCCGGACTCAAGCTCTGGTGTTTGTGATCAGCAGAGTGTGGGTTCAACTCCCGGTCTCGGCTTGTGTCCCGTGTACTGTAGGGTTGGTAGTGCACATGAAAGAACCTAGAACACTCACCGTGGAAGACTAGGGGTTAACCAGGTGTTTCTGGTTCACTTAGCTAGCACCCTTGTTTACGGGTTTCCTCAGGCTTGCGAGCTAGAGTGATTAAGTTCAATTATAAGGCATTTTTGGTTTCATGACAAGAAATATCATAATATTTTCAAATTAAAGAACAATATTGTTTTTTCTGATTTGAGTTCAGTCATCTTTTAATGATAATCATTCATTTAATTTCATTGCATCACGTTTAATGACTCGCAGGATAAAATCAAAATGAAATTGCAAAAGAAAACAATCTCCTATCTAAAAATAAATAAAAATCTAGTAAAGGTGATTTGTAGGGTTTGGAAAAGGTTGCTGTCAAAGCTGCCATTAGTGTCATGGCCGAGTGGTCTAGAGCATCAAACTCAAGTTCTGATGACCGGTTCACTGAGTCATCAGAGCGTGGGTTCGAATCCTGGTCGTGACACTTGCATTCTTAGGCAAGACACTTAACTACAATTGCTTCTCATTACCAATGAGTGAATGGGTACATGCGAGGGTAGATATTGTTGATTTGAATGATTAGCAACCTGTGCACCAATTTGGTTCCTGGTGTTGCATACTCCAAAGGAGTTGAGATGGTTTTCGGAATGCTTAAGGCTCAATGAACAGGAGTAGTACTAGTGTAAGGCGCTTTGGTACAAAGTTTAAAACGCCTAATAACTGCTGTATTATTATTTTTATTTAAATATAAAGGGAAGTATTATATATTCATAGTAATGATTGTTTTTATTTTTGATGTCCTCAGTTGGTGAAGGAGCAGAAAGGTCGGATCTCTGAGTTGTCTAAATCTAAGCATGAGTCTGCAGCAGTAGCAAGGGTAAGCTCAGTACAGCATAGGGTGTCTTTGTCAAGCCCTCTAGGGCATCCAACTCAAGTTCTAGTGGTAATGTCATTGGAGTGTGGGTTCGACTCCCAGTCATTGTACTTGTGTCCTCTTGAGCATAATCGTTGAATGCTTGGAAGAACCAGGCACTCAAAGTCCCTTTTTCCATTAACAGATGGTCTTATGCAATAAAATGGTTCCTGACAAAAAAATGTGGCATTACTGTTACATTTTTGTTGCTAGAATTACCCCAAAAGACCTGTTTTCCTATTCCCATTCAGAAATTAACCTTCCTATAAAGATTAGTGAATGGCAGAAAACCCATCAAACTTTCATGCTCAGTTTTCTTGAAACTCAATTTAGCACATAAATTACTTTTTTCTGGGCACACAAGGATTTGTTATATTTTGGCTGTTCCATTTCCCGCAGGACCACATCCAGGGTACAGAATCCCAGTTAGAGGAAGACAGGAGGAAACTGCTGCAGTTTGAAGCCCTCCGGCAAGAGAAGAGCCGATTAGCTGCTCAGGTCGTGGCCCAGGAGTCGGTGATAGAGGGCCTGAAGGCAGAGAGAAAGTTATGGAGTCAGGAGCTGGCACAACAAGGTGAGCTGAAAATGTCTTGCAGTCATCATCCCAATCGTTTTGATTTGGAAGACTTTGGTCATTCCAGTCATACGCCGCTACTGTCTGTCCACGGTCTGCCAGTTTGGGGTTCAAAATTGCATGCTCAGATAAGATACGCATCTAAACGCAGGCACATTGCCAAAATTTCGCTCTGCGCAGTAACATCCGGGGAATCTGACTCCCAAAATGGCACAAGCAAGATTTAGCATGGGTGATAACGTCAGATGAGTTGAGACAAGAAGGTCCTTATTGTATGAATTTTCTAAAATTAGTTAGTTTGGTTTTTAGCATACTTTGAAGCCCCTGTTAAAGTGAGTTTATCGGTGAAACATATTCCCCAAAATAAATATTTGGCTCAGATAAACATGAATTTTGTTGAACATTAAGGAAAACATTAAGCTGTGGTTTTTTCTTTGAGATTTATAGCCATTTTAGATTGAGGCCCACAGTACAAATAAATCGCAAATGAGAACTTTACAGCACTGAGCGGAAATTTTGTTTCTCTTTCACTTAAAAGTCAAAGTACAGAGTTTATAATTATGAAGGGAAATGTTTTGACTGTTTTTAAATGTGGATTATAAAGTTTAACCAGTGCTAATTCTCAAAGGAAATATTTCTGTCTGAATATAACTTTGATTTGCAAAAATCAAAATGCTCAATATGAGTCTCATCATTTTTGTCTTTTGTTGTTTGTTTGTTTGTTTTTCACTAAAAAGTGTATTTCCCAATTTGATGAACTGTACACAGGTTGGTTGGCCTACCATTAAAGACACTGGACACCTTTGGTAATTGTCAAAGACCAGTCTTCTCACTTGGTGTATCTCAACACATGCACAAAATAACACACCTGTGAAAATTTGAACTCAATTGGTCGTCGAAGTTGCGAGATAATAATGGAAGAAAAAACACCCTCGTCACACAAAGTTGTGTGCTTTCAGATGCTTGATTTCGAGACCTCACGCGTGAGGTCTCAAAATCAATTCAAATATTTTACTGAGAAATTACTTCTTTCTCAAAAACTATGTTACTTCAGAGGGAGCCGTTTCTCACAATGTTTTATACTATCAACAGCTCTCCATTGCTCGTTACCAAGTAAGTTTTTATGCTAACCATTATTTTTAATAAATACCAATGGTGTCCAGTGCCTTTAAAGTGTAATTAATAAGATGGTGATCTTGATCATTAGGTTCATTCCTGGCCCAGGATAGAGGGAGACTGGAGGCACGTATCGAGGTCCTGGCTGCTGAAGTATCCTCCTTGAAGAAGCACTCTGAGAGAGACAATGACGCCTTGAAGATCAAGACTAAGATGCTGGACGATCAGACGGATACAATCAGAAACTCAAAGAGGTAGGTTCACAGTCCTTCTACGCGGTGGAATATTTTGTGTAAATAGTTAAGTGAGGTTTAAAGGGGCACTATAATAATATAATAAGAGTGAACATTTATAACGCGTCATGTCTGTCAGACTTGACACTCCTGGCGCGACTGAGAGCTAAGCCAGAAATTGTGTGAACAAAAAACAACTGACCGGTTAAGTTAGGAACTACGGAAAAAGTAGGTTTTTTACTGAATTTTGAATTTTGTACATGAGGTTTTCTTTTCTGAGTCAGTAGGGAGTCTGTTCCAAAGTGATGGGCCAGATCTTGAGAACGATCGACTTCCCCAAGAATGTTGTGAACATGGGATATGTAGGAGTAGGGCATCAAAACATCGTCAGGATCAAAGCAGGCCTGTGGCTATACATGGAATTATGAACTCTCACCCCATTACTGCATGTGTGCACAGCCTCCATATGGGTATAGGCCTAATGTTAAATGTGTGTAAACAAAGTTTCCTCTAAGTACGGCGAAATAGAGACCCTGTGTGTGCTTTTTGCCTGCCAACTTTTCGTCCTGTGGTTTGTTTGGTTTTGGGGTTTTTTTTTTTTTTCACACAAGTGGTATCAAGAGTCACAATATCTGTAAAACATTCCTAAAAACAGTTAGCATTTTATGCATTTTGTCAAACAAGTTGTGAGCTTCCACTTTCACTGATGACTGCAAACATGTAAGATCAGAGTGAATGCACTTTTAGAATATTCCATCACAAAGACAACTAAATTGAATATTTAAAAAATGAAGCAAATGTTTCTTCATTTGTTTGTGATGATGTTTGTATACTTGTTTGTGTACTTGTAATTTACAAGTACCAAACAAGTATACAAACATCATCACTTGTAATTTACAAGTACACACACACTGTCACAAACAAATGAAGAAACATTTGTTTCATCAAAAAAAATTCTATTTTTTTTTTTAAACCCTTGGAAAATACACTCCCCACTGTCGCCCCCCCCCCAGTTCACTGAGTAGGTACATGGAAGCACTCAATGCATTACTGACATCCAACCTCACATCGATCAATAAAATTGTCATGATATATGACTTCCATACAAATGTTCAAATAACAAACGGAAAAACTAATATTCCCAATGGTTAGACAGCCGAACGGGATTCAACTTTTATTGAAGAAACACATCAGCCAGTCACTTGAGGAAGGATCTCTTAAGTTGAACCATTTGATGCAGAGTCTGCAAGGTTTTTCCTCGTTGGAATTGGTGACAGACGTGGTATGATTTATACATGATTCAAACCTTTCTGCTAATCTTCAATGATGATATCATGGGATTACAGATCAGACGAGGTTTCCTACATTCCTTTTTTTTTGTTTCCCATGAATAGTTATCACAAGGGGGAAAGCCAAATATTATAGAATATCATTCAACAGATGGAATATTTATATAGGCCTGGACTAAAACTTGTCCAATGCTACAAACAATTAAATAGATTTTAAATAACCCAGTAATGGTTAACAAAAAGTAAAGCAAAGTATATTATTTTACAAAAACGAGGTTTAATGCATGCAGACAGCATTAGTCAAGAAATCTCTCAAGAACCAAAATCAGCATATACATGATATAAATCTGTGAAATTTTAAAGCTCAATTGGTCATTAGAGTCACAAGAAACTAGCAAAAATGAAACCTGATATCCTTCAGTTTCTTCTGAAGACAAGCAGAGTATACTGAAGACAGCAGAGTATACTGAAGACAAGCAGAGTATACTGAGACGAGCAGAGTATACTGAGACGAGCAGAGTATACTGAAGACAAGCAGAGTATACTGAAGACGAGCAGAGTATACTGAAGACGAGCAGAGTATACTCAAGACAAGCAGAGTATACTCAAGATAAGCAGAGTATACTCAAGACGAGCAGAGTATACTGAAGACAAGCAGAGTATACTGAAGACAAGCAGAATATCTGAAGACAAGCAGAGTGTACTGAAGACAAGCAGAGTATACTGAAGACAAGCAGAGTATACTGAAGACAGAAGAGTATACTGAAGACAAGCAGAGTATACTGAAGAGAAGCAGAGTATACTGAAGACAAGCAGAGTATACTGAAGACGAGCAGAGTATACTGAAGACGAGCAGAGTATACTGAAGACGAGCAGAGTATACTGAAGACGAGCAGAGTATACTGAAGACGAGCAGAGTATACTCAAGACAAGCAGAGTACACTGAAGATGAGAAGAGTATACTGAAGACAAGCAGAGTATACTGAAGACAAGCAGAGTATACTGAAGACAAGCAGAGTATACTGAAGACGAGCAGAGTATACTGAAGACGAGCAGAGTATACTGAAGACGAGCAGAGTATACTGAAGACGAGCAGAGTATACTGAAGACGAGCAGAGTATACTGAAGACGAGCAGAGTATACTGAAGACGAGCAGAGTATACTCAAGACAAGCAGAGTATACTGAAGATGAGAAGAGTATACTGAAGACAAGCAGAGTATACTGAAGACAAGCAGAGTATACTGAAGACAAGAAGAGTATACTGAAGACAAGCAGAGTATACTGAAGACAAGCAGAGTATACTGAAGACAAGCAGAGTATACTGAAGACGAGAACAGAAAATATACTGAAGACGAGCAGAGTATACTGAAGACAAGCAGAGTATACTGAAGACAGCAGAGTATACTGAAGACGAGCAGAGTATACTAAGACAAGCAGAGTATACTAAGAAAGCAGATATACTCAAGACAAGCAGAGTATACTGAAGACAAGCAGAGTATACTGAAGACAAGCAATACTGAAGACAAGAGAGTTACTGAAGACAAGCAGAGTATACTGAAGACAAGCAGAGTATACTGAAGACAAGAAGAGTATACTGAAGACAAGCAGAGTATACTGAAGAGAGCAGAGTATACTGAAGACAAGCAGAGTATACTGAAGACGAGCAGAGTATACTGAAGACGAGCAGAGTATACTGAAGACAGCAGAGTATACTGAAGACGAGCAGAGTATACTGAAGACAAGCAGAGTATACTAGACAGCAAGTACTGAAGAAGCAGAGTATACTGAAGACAAGCAGAGTATACTGAAGACAAGCAGAGTATACTGAAGACAGCAGAGTATACTGAAGACGAGCAGAGTATACTGAAGACGAGCAGAGTATACTGAAGACGAGCAGAGTATACTGAAGACGAGCAGAGTATACTGAAGACGAGCAGAGTATACTGAAGACGAGCAGAGTATACTGAAGACGAGCAGAGTATACTCAAGACAAGCAGAGTATACTGAAGATGAGAAGAGTATACTGAAGACAAGCAGAGTATACTGAAGACAAGCAGAGTATACTGAAGACAAGAAGAGTATACTGAAGACAAGCAGAGTATACTGAAGACAAGCAGAGTATACTGAAGATCAGCAGAGTATACTGAAGATCAGCAGAGTTTACTGAAGACGAGCAGAGTATATTGAAGACAAGCAGAGTATACTGAAGAGTATACTGAAGACAAGCAGAAAATACTGAAGACAAGCAGAGTATACTGAAGACAAGCAGAGTATACTGAAGACAAGCAGAGTATTCTGAAGACGAGCAGAGTCAGGAAACAATATTTCAAGGGAAGTTTTCCAACATAACCATTTTTGTACCATCTAAGTTTTGTGTAAATCTGTGAACATTTATTCTTTCAATTTTACCAACGTTGTGCACCCCTCTAAAAAGCTTCAAAATATGAAACAGTAGGTTAGTATGCAGTTTAGTTGGCATTGTCAAATATCCTTGATCATTTATGAAGTACTCTGTTTCTTACACAAATTTTTCTTAAACAAGCACAAAAAACATTTGCCAACCAGTAAACAGGTTGATGAAATTGAACCTAGGTATTCTTATTTTGTAACCATGTATCCATAACATGAGTTCATGTGGACTAATTAGACAACCATTCCATCACCACTCTCATCACATTGCACAAATCAGTTAATGATAAAAAGGCTTAATTAAAAGATCCAAATCTATTTTTAAAATTCATTTAGACAAAAAATAAAAACAAAATTTACGTGATGCAAAGAAGTAAAACTAACTGATTTTTTGCCCCACTTTTGTTGCTGTTATTATCTGTTGGGACATTTGATACAAGGAAACATCAAACAAGGAGTCAAAATAGGATAAAACTGTAATTGTGATGCAAGGAACTTCACCATTGAAAGTGCCCTAACGGGGTCAACAAAAATGGTCAATTTGTTACGATGCATCTATAACATAATCTTTAAAAATCCCAACACATGAAAAAAAATTTTTAAGAGTAAGTCAGCAATCTTAAAAGAAAAATTTCTGCCAATTTCTGACTTCGCATCTAGTTTTAGTCCTTCACCAAGATGTAAAACCTCCATTGTAGCTGTGATAAGAGCAACAACAAACACATGGTTAGTGCAAGAACAACGATTCGAATCTACTTGTACTACGTTTACGGCATGCTGATATTGCTGATTACCTCAAGACAACTTCCCCAATCCTGTACCAGGGTGTTTTATGTGCCTGCCTCGATGCAGAGATATAAACCCATGCATTTCCAAGCCATTGGTATGAGACAATTGACCCTCGGTGTATAGCGACTCCGGGAAACGGTCTAATTAGAGAAGGAAATGAGTTAGGTCAACGTGGAGTCAAGCGATGTTGTAGGGTCCTGAAGGGGTTGCCAGGACTCAGAGGCACAGATGTGTGTTTGTGTGATGTGCTTGTACAACTGGTTTGTTTCTTTTGTTGGGTGGGAGGGGAGGAAAGGGGAGGGTGGGCCCTGGGGGAGGAGGGTGGTCTCATAGATTATTAGGCAAAACCCCCCCCCCCAAAAAAAAAAAAACATGTTTAGCGTCCTGCCTTTTTGAATAAAAGGAGGAGGCGGGCTTTTTTTAAAGTATTTTTAAATGGCCGCCTGACACAAAAGACAACCAGCCAAGCTATTTTTCAAGATGGTTGCCAGCTTTTTTCTGTGTGCTTTTTCTGTGTGGGCTAAAGTACATAAATACAATGTTATGTATTTTGAAATTGATTTTTGTTTTCGTCAGAGATCGTAAAAATTGATCCTTAAAAAAGAAGAAGGAAGCGGCCTCTAAAAAGAAAGCAGGCGGCCTCTAAAAAGAAAGCAGGCGGGGACGCTAAACATGTCTTTGTTTTGTTTTTTGCCTTAGCCACTTCAATTATGAGGGCAGGAAGTTTTCAGGAACTTACTTTTTGATTTAGAGTAATTCTGTTGATAAAGGTTGCATGCAGAAATTAGGATGGTCAACCTGAAGAATCAGTAGCCCCTTGTCCTGTAACCAATGTCGAGGGTATGAGTGCCTTCTCTTCAAGCAAAATGTTTAATGAGGTCCAGATTGTACTCTTAAAAGCGTACAAGGGGTGATTGGGGTGGTGGTGGGGGGGTAGCGTTACAACTAAATTGGACCAGAACTGTAATAAGCTGAAGTAGATATTAGGAGACAGCATTTAGTGCTCGGTGTAGGAAACACGCCATGGTTATCAGCTTCATCTTGGCGACACAAACTTACCCCGGAGCTCATACATGCATGTATCAAATGAAAACATTTCCTGAACTCTAGACCCATGGCCTGAAGGAGAAAATAAGACCTACCCCCCACTTACCAAATAATTGATTTTTCCTGAAATTCGGTGAAGTAATTTGTGACAGACAGGCCGTTGGTTTTACCTTGAGGCTAACCTTATTTTGTGGATGTCTTGTGGCCAGGTGGACTAGTGCACTGGACTCAAGTTTTGGTGATGTCAGAGAGTGGGTTCAGGGCCCGGTCATGACATTTGTAATTGCCTCGTCTTTACGATGGGAAGTCATAGGTCGCACAAGTTGTGTAATGCATGTAAAATAACACAGTAAACTCGTTTAACCCTGTGAGCTAATATTATCAAATTACACTACACATTTAAAGGGCATCTGTAGCCAAAGGTCATAAGGAAAATGAACTGTTTACATGTATCAAAAGAACATTTTTTAACGTCTTCTTAAAGTTGTTTTCTCTTCTGAGGGTCTGTATGTATCAATCATTAAAAAAAAAAGGGAAAACAATTTTTTCAAAAGTGAAAAACACTTGGTCAACCATCATTCGTATTAGATTGAAAATATTAATGTTCACAGATGTACACATAACTTACATGGTATATAGATGGTCATGGTGAAAAACTTCCCTTGAAATATATTCAGCTGAAATACCATAGGTTTGAGAAATGAGTACAACAATTATTTTTGATCTTGTGGGTCAACATTCCAATGTTTGGTAACAGTGATATCGGTCAAATCAGTGTTGGGGTTTTGAACTATTTGTGACCCTGTTTTGTTATTTAATGTGCATTTTGGGTCACACAAAGTGCAGATATTGGTTTTTGAAAATTACCGATGTTGTCTGCAAGTTTTGAGTATATCATTCTGGACCAAAAAGGAGATTGAGAGACAGGCAATCTTTATTTGCTATTTCTCATATTTTAATCTAGATCTGTGCCAAAAAAGAACCCAATACCATGTTTCAAATTGTAATATTTCCTGCAAAATTGTTAAGGGGAAAATTGTGTGGTAACCTCATGGGAAATGAATGACAGAGTAGACAGTGAGATTAGGGAACGGTGGCGGGTGACTCAGGGTCTTGCTGTACCTGGGTGGAACTGTACAGCCTGTTCGTGCTTTGTGGATACACTTAAGAAATTTGAAAACTCCTCCGTTTTTTTTCAAGCAATCTTAAACATTGTTTTCAAAAGTGGCATATTGTCATGATTATTCAACACAATATTGTTTAACATACATAATAATGTAGTTTGTCATGGCCAAGCGGTCTAACGCATCAAACTCAAGTTCTGGTGGCTGAGTCATCGGAGTGTGGAGTTTGAGTTCCAGTTGTGACACTTGAGTCCTTGAGCAAGACACTTAACTATTAATTGCTTCTCATCACCCAGGAGTAAATAAGTACCTGTGAGGGTAGAGATTGTTGATTTGAATGTTTATCAACCTGTGAGGATTCATTTCAAGATTATTTTACTTGTTTAAGCAAACATCAGTCAGTCACCAGATTATGTTATAAACTGTCTTCGATGTCATCAACCATTTCACCATTAATCTCCGCTCCTCTATTGAGTTTTTCTGTTTTTATAAGTTGGTAACCGCCGTTTTGTTTTCAAAGGATTTTTATGCAATGTCTAGTTTAAATGAAAGAGATCCCAATCATTGATTTGACGATTTGACATTTTTATCACCAGAGCTGCTTTGGAGAGATTACATCAAGCAAATGATGCATTCACTCGACAACTGCAGACAGTGAAGAGACACCATGAGGGAGAGGTGGAAGAGATGAGGATGGAGATGCAGAGGGACATTGGTGCTGCTAATCAGAGGGTGAGATATGGGGGCATATGGGTGACAAAGGGGGTCATAGGGGAACTGAGGGTAGTGGGGAAGAGAAGGGTGTGTTGAATTGACAGCTGTGGACAGTGAAGAGACACCATGAGGGAGAGGTGGAAGAGATGAGGGTGGAGATGCAGAGGGACATTGGTGCTGCTAATCAAAGGGTGAGATATGGGGGCATGGGGATACCAAAGGGGTCATAGGGGAACTGAGGGTAGTGGGGAAGAGAAGGGTGTGTTGAATAGACAGTTACAGACAGTGAAGAGACACCATGAGGATGGAGATGCAGAGGGACATTGGTGCTGCTAATCAGAGGGTTAGATATGGGGGCATAGGGTACCAAAGGGGGTCATAGGGGAACTGAGGAAACTGGGAGTATAGGGGAAGAGAAGTGTGTGTTGAATTGACAACTGCAGACAGTGAAGAGACACCATGAGAGAGAGGTGGAAGAGATGAGGGTGGAGATGCAGAGGGACATTGGTGCTGCTAATCAGAGGGTAGGATATGGGGGCATATGGGTGACAAAGGGGGTCATAGGGGAACCGGGGGTAGAGGGGAAGAGAAGGGTGTGTTGAATTGACAACTGCAGACAGTGAAGAGACACCATGAGAGAGAGGTGGAAGAGATGAGGATGGAGATGCAGAGGGACATTGGTGCTGCTAATCAGAGGGTAGGATATGGGGGCATAGGGGTACCAAAGGAGGTCATAGGGGAACCGGGGGTAGAGGGGAAGAGAGGGTGTGTTGAATTGATAACTGCAGACAATGAAGAGACACCATGAGAGAGAGGTGGAAGAGATGAGGGTGGAGATGCAGAGGGACATTGGTGCTGCTAATCAGAGGGTGAGATATGGGGGCATAGGGGTACCAAAGGAGGTCATAGGGGAACCGGGGGTAGAGGGGAAGAGAGGGTGTGTTGAATTGATAACTGCAGACAATGAAGAGACACCATGAGGGAGAGGTGGAAGAGATGAGGATGGAGATGCAGAGGGACATTGGTGCCGCTAATCAGAGGGTGGGATATGGGGGCATGGGGATACCAAAGGGTTAAATAAGGGGGTCGTAAGGTAACCATAGAGGATGGAACATGTACTGTTGGGTGTGTAAGGGTGCCCTCTGGGACTTGGAGAGGTACATGTAGAATGCATTTAGGACAGGATGGAGGAAATTGCAGTAGAAGGTTGATGTTTTATGTTAATTGGGGTGAGGTATAAAGAGGGGCTCCAGTGGGATCAGGAAAACAGTTGATAAACATGTACTTAACAAATCATGAGAAATATGATGTTAAAAGGGGGCCATGGGGGAACGAGAGCGAGTTATAAACAGGGTTGAGTTTAGAGACTGGATTGGGATGGATTTGAACATCTGCTGAGAAGGGGGAAGAAATCCTGATAGAGAGGCTGTATGAAATGATGGAGTGACAGAGAGATTGATGCTGACAATGAGGAGATCAGAAAAGGTGTTACTAAAGGTCAGGGTGGGAGTATAAAACACTCAGGGTTAAAAAAACAAGATACATTTAGGGAAAGGAGATGGAACGATTTGGTTGAGCAATTTGTCCTTCCACACTGCTAAGGTGCTTTGCGCTTGTTTAAGTGTATAGGTGTTGGTTCCTAAGTGTTGGCTTGAAGCCTATGATTTGACAGTTTACAATCAGAAAGTTTTAATTACTTATTTTGCTCTAAGATGAAACTGTCAAGGTAATAATGGAGTGACAGAGAGATTGATGCTGTCAATGAGGAGATCAGAATAGGTGTTACTTAAGGTCAGGTCAGAGTAGGAGTATAAAACACTCCGGGTGAAAAACGAGATACATTTGGTTGAGCATTTTGTCGTTCCATATTGTGCTAAGGTGCTTTGGGTTTGTTCAAGTGTTTAGGTGTTGGTTCCTATAAGCTCTTAAGTGTTGGCTAGAGGCCTGTGATTTGACAATTTACAATCAGAAAGTTTTAGTTACTTATTTCACTCTAAGATGTAATCTTCAAGGTGATAATAGAGTCTGTGAAATTGGCCTCTGAACCCTTGCATGCTGTTGTGTTAGAAAATGTGGTTCTAGTTTAAGTGGTCAAACAGTTTAGTCACTAACAGTTGCTTATTATGTCCAAATAATTTGGTAACGAGAGGATCGTAATGAGTGATAATTATAAGTGGAAGTAAAGACAAATCCCCACTGTACCCAACCCTCCAGAGTCAGCAAATCGTCTTAAATATAACACTCTTGTGTTTAGGAGGGTGTCATCGGTCATCCTATTAACAAAAGACCGCAAGTAATTTCAGGACATTTTCAATGATATCTTCCTATGAAAGCAGTAACAACAATAGTTTTTAAAACCCAGTGTTACACCAAATTAATTGCGCATTTCATCATATATACATGTTCAAAAGTGCATTACTATAAGATACAATTGTTAAAAACAATAATAATAGTAACTACAAATTAATCAGCACTTTGTAGTAAAACAATCAGATAAATGTTAAAAAACCCAAAGAGTAAAAAAGAACAGTGTAACACAAACATAGAGAACAAAATTCAATGCTTTTTTAAAAAGAATAGTCTGAAGCTTAATCTTAGAAGCAGAAAAGGACTGTATCAAAATGAGTATGAGAGAGCAATCCTTTCCTTTACTCAAGTGTCAGTGCAGCTTGAGTAATTGACTCGTCCTTGAGTAAATGACTCGTCCTTGAGTAAATGACTCGTCCCCAGTGGATTTTTGCAGTTTACCTTTTGAGTGCAAGCCTTTATGTCTGATCATTTGAATTTCAGGTCTTGGCAGTAGAGGACGAAATGAGACAGCTGCTGTCCGAGTCCGACAATCAGAAACGCGTCATGGAAGACAAGGTGAAGAAGCTGACCAGCGCCTTCAAGGACCTGACGCAGGGACTGGCTTGATGCTGGGGGCGAAGTCTGGATCCCAGCGTGATGAGATCACACGTTACAGTTTACCTGATGAATTGGCACCTGGTGGTATTCGGATAGTCTGGTACATTTTCTACTTTTCTAGGCCCATTTTTATAGAGCTGCTTCAGCACAACAAATAACTAAGCCAACAAAGTTATGCTCACTAGAATAAGGTTTCTAATCAAAACACCATGTCATATGTACCATCTGTGACTGGTTTCCTGCTCTTTTTTGCCTAGCAGAAAGATGTGAAGCAAAAGGTTCTGCTTAAGCAGCTTTATGAAATTGGGTTTTGTTTATGAAGCTAACGGATTAAGCTTGGGGTCTGGCTTGGGCACTGGCTAACCTGATTGAAGCCCTGTAACAAAAGTGGACATTTTCAAAATAGCTGACGGAGCCAAACGGCCTATGTATGCGATGTTGTAAAGCAAATCTTAACTGGTCTTTTAGTGGATAAGCTGTATTTATTTATGTAATGATGCTTATCGCAAAGAAGGAATGTTCGCATCTGCCGAACAGTAAATAATAAGTTCGCCTATAATTTCTGAGGCTTAAATGAAATGGTTATATTTATATACAAGAAATGCCCGTAGACTTCTGGGCATTTATTTAAATAAACTAACGTAAGCCTTGGTTACTTGGACCCCTCTGCTGTGAGGGGCAAACACCACCGAGCCAGTTTCAGAGTCCACGTAGCCTTGGCGTACACGATACTAATTTGGAGGACTAGTTAAACAATATTAAGTTCTGCAGACGGTGAGCCTCGCTTGTCGAAGGTAAGACGTAGAGTGGGCCGATGGAGCCCGCTCAGTAGCTTTTTACTATCGCGTTCTGCATCAAGGGTTGGGATGAATAGGGGAGTATTCTAAATGCTAATAAGGATATTTGCTGATGTACACCTGGCCGCGTCTTTGGGCTATTCATCAAAAGAAAAGGGAAGAATTCACTACAGTCTCACCCGGTCCCAACTTCATAAAGCTGCTTCAGCACAAAAAGTAGCTAAGCACAACAAAATTATGCTTACCAGAGTAAGGTTACCAGACAAACTACCACGTCACGTGTACAATTTGTGACTGGTATCCTGCTCATTTCTGCTTAGCAGACACTTGTTAAGCACTATTTTCTGCTGAAGTAGCTCTATGAAAATTGTGCCCAGGTCAACAGTCTTCCTTGGTTATTCCTGGAGTGTTCCATTTTGTTTGCATCAGGGATTATCTTGGGTGGATTGCTTTACTGGACCACTTGAGCAGTCAGATTTTTGTGTACAAGTTGTTGCTTTGTCTACAGCATAACACTGCAACCTGGCCACTCTCATAACACACTGATTCAAGGAAGATTGAAATGTTGGTACTATCCATATATTCCATCCAAATGAGACATTGTCATACATAACTAAACCTTTAAAGCTACTATACAGGATTGGTAGAACTGGCAAAACAGTCGGAGATTCTGTTCATGTTTTAAGTGATCAAATCATACATGAAATAACAAACTTGGAAAAATAATTTTGGTTTAAGCCAGGAGAAAATAGTGAAAAAACCATGCACAATTTTCAGTGTGTAAATACAGTGTCCTTAATTTTGGTTGTAACAACCCAAATCAGCCGGTTTTTTTTGTGGGGGGGGGGGGGGGTTTCCTGATACAGTTTTCTTGACTATGACTTCATTTCAGAGGGAAATATTCACGCAGCAGAACAAAAATTGTGCTAGGTAGAACTTCATAACCAGTAAGATTCCAGACTAAAATGAAACAATGATGCTTGGTATCCTTACCGATCCTGTATAACACCTTTGCAGATATCTTTGGTAATTACCAATAGACCCCCAACATATGACGTCACAAGCCCAAAGTGTTCCCCTCACTGAGGTCAATTAAGAGCTATCATTGGCTGAGAGTTGTGCGCAGCGCGTACATGTGTGCACGTTTCCATTGTTTGACATCCAAGATGGCGGTCATTGCAAGGGGTCTCTCCTGTCAATGCACAAGGTGTTATGAGTCCGATAATACTATCTGATCTAGACGAATGGAACAAGGAACTCACTCTGTCAACTTAGTTCCCTCCAGGAAGATTTATTTCTTTGAATGGAGTGTTTTCTAATGTCACTGACATGAATTTCAAAATTGTTGATTCATTGCGGTAGATCTTGCTGATGTGGTAGGAAAACTGTTTGACAAGGGGGTCTTCCATCTTATTGCAAGGGGAAAAATCTGAGGCTATGAATCAATGGTTTTCCTGTGACTTGTTTTACACTTTGCATGAACTGTGTATATGAACTGTGTATATTATTATGCAGTGATTGTGTGTCCTCACAAAGTTCAAGATTTTCATTTTCTAGAGTTGAACGAGACCCAAGATCAAGTGCCTTTAAACAAAATAGTAAATGTTCAGCCAGTCAGAGTTTGACTATTGAAATGTTTGAGGCGTCAACGTGTGAAGCATCCATAATACTTTATGCAATGTGTGGAATGTGTGGAATGGCGTTGAATTATGAAGCCATAGGTGATGACGTCAATTGCAAGGTACTATTTTCAATACCCTAGTCTCTATGCCCTAGTCTCCAATGCCCTGGTCTTCAATGCCCTAGTCTCAATGCCCTATCTCAATGCCCTGTCTTCAATGCCCTAGTCTCCAATGCCCTGGTCTTCAATGCCCTAGTCTCAATGCCCTAGTCTTCAATGCCCTAGTCTCAATGCCCTCAGTCTTCAATGCCCTAGTCTTCAACGCCATAGTCTCAATGCCCTAGTCCCAATGCCTTCAATTGTCTTCAATGCCCTATCTTCAATGCCCTAGTCTTCAATGCCCTAGTCTCAAGCTAGTCTTCAAGCCCTAGTCCAATGCCTAGTCTTCAATGCCCTAGTCTCAATGCCCTGTCTTCAATGCCCTAGTTTCCCAATGCCTATCTCAATGCCCTAGTCTTCAATGCCCTAGTCTTCATGCCCTAGTCTTCAATGCCCTAGTCTCAATGCCCTAGTCTCAAGCCCTAGTCTTCAATGCCCTAGTCTTCAAGCCTAGTCTCAATGCCCTGGTCTTTGATGCCCTGGTCTTCAATGCCCTAGTCTTCAATGCCTAGTCTCAATGCCATAGTCTTCAATGCCCTAGTCTTTATGCCCTGGTCTCAATGCCCTAGTCTTCAATGCCCTAGTCTTCAATGCCCTAGTCTTCAATGCCCTGGTCTTCAATGCCCTAGTCTTCAATCCCTAGTCTCAATGCCTAGTCTTCAATGCCATGGTCTTCAATGCCCTAGTCTTTAATGCCCTGGTCTTCAATGCCCTAGTCTTCAATGCCTAGCTTCAATGCCTAGTCTAATGCCTAGTCTTCAATGCCTATGTTCTCAATGCCCTAGTCTCAATGCCTAGTCTCAATGCCTAGTCTTCAATGCCCTAGTCTCTCAATGCCCTAGTCTCAATGGCCTAGTCTTCAACGCCCCAGTCTCAACACCCTAGTCTCAAACACCCTAGTACTCAATGCCCCCATATTCATTTGACAATTTTTGATAAAATGGGACAACTGTTGTAAATTTTGCGAAAATTATGAGAGATTCCAAAATGTCAAAAAAGAAATGCCATCAGTAAAGGTTGCTGCTTCGTTTTATAGCATAAAATAAAATCTGAAATCTTTGCCCTTAAATTGAAAAATCTCAAGGGGCAAATCCAGCATTTTTATCAAATGTTGACCAACATTTAACAAAAATGCTGGATTTGCCCTTGACACTATGAACTAGGCACAGATACTGATGACTTTTCATAAAGCTTGATTCAGTATAGTTGTTATAGTTTGGGGATTTACCCACATATTACAATGCATGAAATCTTCCAGTTAGTAAAATAAAAGTACAGATTTGAGTATAGATATGTTGTTGTAAATATTATTTATTATATAAACGAGAATTCTGGACACCGTATTTTTTAGAAGATGTACGTGTAGAAACGATAAAGCACATAATAATACAATATGTGTACATACACAACTGTCGAGTGTTTTCTTTGTTGAAGTATGGGGGAAAATCACAAGGGGGCAAGTCCAGCATTTTTATCAAATTTTGACAAAAAATTTCAGATGCAGTTTTATGCTCTAAACTGATGTAGTAGGCACTACTGATGACTCTTTATAAAGCTTGACCCAGTCTATTTGCCCAAAACATACTGAGTCAAAAGGGCGCTATCAGAAGAAATAAGTACATGTTCGCTGTATGGAGAGGGGGGAGGGGGGCTACCACAGAAACTCCTTCCACACCGGCCGTGTCTGAATCAAGCCACTTCGGCTTTGGCAATTGGTTTCAGCAACAGCATTTAAGAATATGTTACTTAAAACCCCGAGTCAAGCAAGGGAGCAGTAGCGGAAGGCACATTTTTGTGTTTCTATCAATAACATAAGGTCCTTTTGGTTAAATCCAGTCAAACTCCATAAAATCCTCTATTAGAACACCCCCTTTGAGTGCAGTGATCCATTGCGTTGAGTTCATTAACAGGTCACCATGACAGACTTAATTGCCCTATAATTAAAAGTGCCTTAAAGAGCCACATGGTGCACTGCTCTACACACCCCCACACACACGCTCCCCCTGCCTCCCTCGCCCCCACTCCCATGCCCAGCACCACTCTCTGCCCACTCCAACAACCATTCCCCTTCCCCACCTCTACCCCCCAACCCCTACACACCCCCCACACACACGCTCCCCCTGCCTCCCTCGCCCCCACTCCCTGCCCAGCACCACTCTCTGCCCACTCCAACAACCATTCCCCTTCCCCACCTCTACCCCCCAACCCCTACACACCCCAAACAGACTTAATTGCCCTATAATTAAAAGTGCCTTCCAATAAGGCATTAGTTGTCAGCTAGATATTAGTTATGAGCCTCGGCTCGCAGGGTTTTAAGCAATCCTGCCTTAGCCACTGCTGAGCCATCCATTTGGATACCGCTTAATATGCACGGGGGACTTTGTGAACAAAAGTTGTGCAAAAAAAGTATCACTAAAAACTGTTTACTGAAGAAACTCACGCAACGAGAGAAGGGTTTAAAGGAACATTACAGAATTGGTGAGAAAAAAACTTGTAAAATATACTTTTTGATCACAGATTTACATAAAACTTACACGGTTTAATGATGATGATAGTAGAAAAAACATCCCTTTAAATATTTCTGTCTGAAATGCCATATTTGATGAGAAATTATTCATGAGCGTTTTATTCATTTGTTGAATCTATATGATTTCATGCAAATGTGTAATCGATCTTCACTATTTTCTCGTGACCCAGATGGCCGATCGATCTCAAACTTCTACAGGTTTGTCAGTTTATGTATATGGTGGATTACATAAAGTGCTTATACACTGCCAGCAACTGTTTTGTTAATAGCAAAAACCAATTCTGTAATGTTCCTTTAAACATCACTGTTAATGTCAGTTTATGTATATGGTGGATTACATAAAGTGCTTATACACTGCCAGCAACTGTTTTGTTAATAGCAAAAACCAATTCTGTAATGTTCCTTTAAACATCACTGTTAATATTTATTTATTGATCCATTCTTTAGCAACAGAAACAGGGAGGTTTTGAAAAGAAATCCGGTCTCCTTCATTATGAAATGCAAGACGTTCAATGCAAAAATAATTTATTACAAAGTGGCAATGAGCACTGGAAGAAGAGGTGGGAACGTTCGAATAATAATAATAATAATACAAGCATTTGTAAAGCGCCATCTATCTATGTAAACATATTCCGAGGCGCTTGAAGAAAAGAAACAACCTCTCTACAAAATACTCACGCTTGTTCGGAGAAGGAAAAATGATTTCAACTCATATTTTTAAACAATTTTAAAAGACAGGTCCAGTTCTGAAAACCTCTACACTTTAGATGTTAAAATAAAGATGCTCTGAAGCATGTTCGACGGCTGTTCGGTGGTCACATCGTCGAGGCTTGCTACAGAGCACGGCTGCTGAGGTCAGAGCTAGATAACCAGATTTTGTCTTCTTCAAAATGGTCAGTTCTTGGTTTGCCGTCTAACTTGAAATCAAGCTGGGCTTCCTTGTGGAGAAATGGGGCTCGACCAAAATCACCAAATAAATGGCTGTGGTCAAACCTTGGTCCACTGATGACGTAAGAACTGACCATAAGAGAAGAAAAATCATTGTCCAGTTGTGACATCCGATACTAAAATGGTTTGTTAATGTAATTAGTTAGTCTTTAAAGGCCCTGTACACTATTGGTAAGATCGAAAAACACAATGTTCACAGATTCACACATAACTTACACGATTTAAAGTAAGTCATGGTAGAAAGGGTTCCTTAAAATATTTCTGCTTTAAATGCTATCGTTGCTGAGAAACGAGTAAAACAATAGTAATTATCGCGCGCGATAATTTTAAAAAACAGAAAACACATAAGATCTTTTTTCACTATTTTCTTGTGACCTCGATGGCCAATTGAGCTCAAACTTTCACAGGTTTGTTTGTTCATGCATATGTTTAATCACACAAAATGTGGACACTGATTTTGAGCTGTTACCAAAAGTGTACAATACCTTTAAGTGCTACCACAACCCTCCTTGTTTTATAAACAATTGAATAATTTATTTCTATATTTTAATAGTTGGAACTTTGTGATAAATGTTACCTAACTTCCGGTGGTAAAACTAAATTTGGAATACAATTGGAATACAATTATATGATTTCATAAACAAATGAATAATCTATTTCCATATTTGAACAGTTGGAACTTTATGATAAATGTAACCTAATGTAACCAACTGACTTGGAAGTACCCAGTCAATTGATTACGTAGTTATTTTAATTCGTGTAATGCATTCCTTTCTTTATACGTGCCCCAGTTCGCACAGTAACTTCAATTTAAAAAGCAATACTTGCAGTTCGCTGAGGCGTAAAGGGCGTGGCGCGGAGCTATCATGCATTGGCAATCAATGCTGCACAAGAAGCAACAGCGGCAAGACAGTTTTGAGTCCTTCGTTCTTTCCGTTATTTTGTTTAGCACCAGCATCATTCCAAGTCGCAGTAAGTTGTAGTTTATTATTTAAATATGGGCATTGCTTGTTATTTGATACTTGTAAAACTTGTTGTGAGTGCGGACGTTCAGTATTATTTATTAATGGTATAAACGTAATTAATTTTCAGCTGGCATACCCATTGATTCGATGTCCGAAGTCTAACCCTCTGGCTTTACCATAACTTCTTAAGGTACGAGTAATATTCATTACTTTTTCTGTAAAACACTTTTAAAGGAACGTTACAGAAATTGGTAAGAAAAAACTTGTAAAATATACTTTTGATCACAGATTTAGAAAAAAACTTACACGGTCTAATGATGATGTTTGTAGAAAACATCCCTTGAAATATTTTGTCTGAAATGCCATATTTGATGAGAAATGAATAACCTAATTTTTCCGATTGGAGTTTATCTCTCAGTGAGCGTTTTATTCATTTGTGGAATCTATATGATTTCATGCAAATGTGTAATCGGTTTTTCACTATTTTCTCGTGACCCAGATGGCCGATCGATCTCAAACTTCTACAGGTTTGTCAGTTGATGTATATGGTGGATTACATAAAGTGCTTACACTGCCAGCACGTGTTTTGTTAGCAAAAACCAATTCTGTAATGTTCCTTTAAGCCTTGTACTTTTGCTTGCTACTTACCTTACTGGCTTGCCCGTACAATTAAATAGTTTTGATAGTTTTGAAAGAGTTTTCCAGTATGTAAGAATAAATCACAGTTTCAACTATATCTGGAAGTTTCACGATCATGTAATTTATTGTTGTGTTCCTTGCCAGTTGGTTACTACTGACTTCCTGTGGTAAAACTATACTTCTTTCCTACTATAAGTATAGAGTCATCATTTGTTTTTTGTCATCGTAACGCATATCAAGAAAGATACAGTAAAAATCATATTTAGATTTTCAGTTGAAAAAGAGTGTAAACTTTTTGAAAAAACAACAAAAAACCTGTCATTTTAGCAGGACGTACCAACCGCATCTTTGATCGTATTGAGGCCAGCATTCAAACGGACACCATGCAAATCTTTATAAGTCACCAGCAGGCGATCTTTGGAGATTCACAAATGGTGACATACTTTGATTGATTTCTAATCAATGGGGGAACTTCAGACGAAATATTTTTGTGCAGGGTGCTTACCACCATTACCATCTAAAGCTTATGATAAGGAGACTTTTGGATACAAATCATACAATTTCTTTTCGGGTTCATTACTAATTAGTGTGACCCTACATGGAATGAAATTGGCCACCTCGATTCTGTTTATATATTAAAGTAAAGTATAAAATAAAGAGCCTTAGGCTACGTCCCAATCAACGACTTTGGCTGTGGCTTTGTCAAGATCGCAGAACCTTCAATGTTGTCACTGCTACCTGGCACAGCTGAAGCCAGAGTCGCTTTGTTTGGGCACAGCCTTTCCCATCCTTCCGAAGTACATCAACTTCATGTTAAAGGAACATTACAGAATTGGTTTTTGCTAACAAAACAGTTGCTGACAGTGTAAGCACTTTATGTAATCCACCGTATACATAAACTGACAAACCTGTATAAGTTTGAGATCGATCGGCCATCTGGGTCACGAGAAAATAGTGAAAAACCGATTACACATTTGCGTGAAATCGCTCACTGAGCGATAAACTCCAATCGGAAAATTAGTTTATTCATTTCTCATCAAATATGGCATTTCAGACAGAAATATCTCGAGGGATGTTTCCTACTATCATCATCATTAGACCGTGTAAGTTTTATGTAAATCTGTGATCAAAAGGAATATTTTACAAGTTTTTTTCTTACCAATTCTGTAATGTTCCTTTAAGTTTATTATTACTCATGGAAACAATGATAAACTTTTTAACGAGAATATCTATTGAGGGTGTAGATCAGATTTTGATTATAAACATCCGTCCAAGTATTTTCCACTGCACCTGTTTTCCTTTAAATGAATTATTGACTTTATTGCTTACCACTTTGCTGTGTATTTTCAAGCACAGACTTGTAAGCGATGTGTGATTTGAGTAATAAAAATGAACGCTTTGGTTTTATCACATAAACCATTACCGAGTTGTGTTTTGAATTTGTTTCAAAGGGGCAAGAAATCAGATAAATATTTATATTCGTTTCAAATTTGTTCGATCATCACCGAACATGTTACCTGCCTTTAGTGGAGATTCATGTTGCCCAAACATCTTTTTGAGTCATAGTATTAGAGCAGAGTGACATGAGCCATGGATGTCTTGATTTTAATTTGTTTTAATTCAAGTTCTCCACACACAAGGCTAAAAGCCACTCTTGGTATAAAGGGGCTACAAGAAGTAAACATAATTTTTTGTATACGATGAAAATAACTCAGAAAAGCTGAAGGTGGGAACTGATATTCCTCTTGAAACAGTTCAGGTTGTAGGATCATGAGGGAAACATGAACGAGGGAAACATGAACGAGGCAAAGAGTTCCAATTTTTTGTATACGATGAAAATAACTCAGAAAAGCTGAAGGTGGGAACTGATATTCCTCTTGAAACAGTTCAGGTTGTGGGATCATGAGGGAAACATGAACGAGGGAAACATGAACGAGGCAAAGACAGTACGTGGAATAAAGCTGTTGGAATGGCTCTTTGTTCTACATCTCAGCAAAGCGAGAGAGTATGGATGAGAACAAGTAGAAGGCCTGGTTTTATGCTCAAACACCCTGAGGCTGGCTACCAGAAACCACGACACTGTTTTCTTTCTTAATTAGTAAAATTACAAACGATAAAACGGAACACTTAAAAGTTTAAACCAATAATAACAAAAGGTAAAGACCTTGCATTCGGCAAATAATTTCATATCAATTCATTTATAATTCTCTGTTTTAATATGATATACTTTAATATCGCCTGATTGTTTCTACTGACTTATGAAATCAAATAATCTCTGCCTGGAAATATGCATCAATTGAAGGGAAGATTTGTGCCTAAAAAGTAACACTTGGACAGCCCTTTGGGTAAGGGGAAATATCAGGTACACGGTATTAGCTTTTGGGTATAGGGGGAAGGAAGCCTAGGGGGTACAAACCGGTTGACTTTTGGGATAAATGGTATTGAACCTTGGGGAACGGGGTGAGGCTTGGGGTACAGGATCAGGATAAGACTTTTGGTGCAGAGTGATGTATCTTTTGGGTAAACGTAGTTTTTTGGGGGAGCCTTGGGGTACAAATTTTACAGGGAGAGACCCTCGGGCTGGCTCCAGGGTTGATAAGCATTTGGGTACAGGGTGAACCAGGTGCAGGTTGATATAAAGCATTCATGGTAAAGTATTCAGCCTTTTGGTGGTACGAGCAGTGATGTAATAAGGGAGGGGAGCAGGTGGCGGGATACCCCTGCTCGGAACCTTTGGCCTCCCACCCCTTACACCCCGCCCCAAAAAAAACAAAAAAATAAATAAATAAAATTAGAAAAAATAAAAATAAAGAGAGATTGAAGAAAATTAACAAATGAATGGTTTGGTACATAAAATAGCCCAAAGATAATTCTCCACTGGGTACTAGAGAAAAGACTTGGTTGAGCCTTGGGTTACGAGTTGAACTTTGGGGTGTACAGGAGAGGCATTGGAACGAGCCTTGGTGTAAAGCGAGGGAAGCGAGCAAGATGAATCTTCCACTCTTTTCTTAAGTTTTTGTCCTTGAAAAAAATATACATAAATACAATTAAAAAACAATGCAGATAAAAAACACACACAAAGTAATAAAATTAAAAATACACAATTTCAACAAATATGAAAACCGGTGGGACCCTAATTGTTTATTAAAAAGAAAACCCCATAAATGATGATTTATTATATTTTAAGAAATATAAATTTTTCTCACAAGTTCCTTATAATAATATAATATAAATGTTCTAATAAACCTAAACAATCCTTAAAAATGGCCTTTGGCTTTCGAAATCCCTTAAAAACACATAATTATCATGGAGGGCCTAAAAAATATTAATTAATGAGGCCGACCGATGATTTGTTTTATCCTTTTAGTCGATGGAGTGTGATGCATGCACCCAGAGAGGAGTTTTAAAAAAAGTCACACCCTAGCTACGTTCAAGACACATATAAAATATATTAAAGTGTATTCATTTTGTTATATAGATTTAAGACTATTATTTATATTTTGGGGTTTTTCAAAAAAAATTCAGATTCCACCATTTTATCTGTCAACAGAGTTTTAGTTTTTAGTTAAGTGCCGCCACCACCTTCCATAGTTTTTTAAATACAAAACTGTGTAAATTTGCTACATCAAAAAAAAAAGCTTCAACATTACTTTTTATGTAAATTTATATTTTTTTTCCTAATAAACTATAATAATTTGTTTTAATCTCAAAGCAGTTTAAAACATTGAGACAATACGTTTTTTGCTAGCTTAGAAATAAAAAAACACTTTATAAACAAAATCCTAATTTTGAGATAACCCCACCATTAGGAAATTGCCGTTTTGACCCAGGATATGGGCGATTTCCTAGCCGCGGAGTCTTCAGACACTGTGCACAACCAATGGGCACAGGAATATGACCATATCACGGGTCCACCCCGGCCCATACACTGTGCACAAACAATGGATACAGAATATGCCCATATCACGGGTCCACCCCGGCCCATACACTGTGCACAAACAATGCATACAGTGTTATAGCCATATCACGGGTCAACTCGGCCCTTACTTTGTGCACAAGTGATGGGCACAGGAATTTGCCCATATCCCGGGTCCACTCGTCCCAAACGGTTGTGCACAAGCAATGGGCACAGGAATATGGCCATATCGCGGGTCCACCATGCGCCATAGGCCGTGTACAAAATATCCGCATAGGAAATCGCCCATATCCTGGGTCAAAACGGCAGTTTTCTTATGGAGGGGGTTTCGCGATTTTTGAAAAATTATTAAAATAAATTTTTTTGGTGGGTGATTAAAATGCGACAAGTCCTTACAAATCATCCCATCTAGTTTTGAACTCTTAATTAAATTTTTTTAATTATGAAAAAAAAAAAATCACCTTCTTCCACGCAAAAATGTGGAGGTACTCAAACGATTCTTCTGTCCCTCATGAAACAGCTCTTCACATAAAAAAAAAACCTTTATATTAAATGATAATAATGTGTGTTCAAGTACAAATGTGCTCCATAAAAAATATTACATTAAGTATTCGGGACGTCTCTGAACACTAATCCAGGGGGGCATGAGGCCTACAAATTATTAATGAGCGACGACGGAGTTTAAAAACTCACACCTACTACTCGTCAAGAACTAAGATTTTAGTGTATTAATTGTATATAAATTAAACTTATTATTTTTGGTAATTAACTATTTTATTTTGGTTTTTTAAAATTTAGTCCACCATTCTTCACGAGTTGTTTGTTAGTGGCCACACTTCTGTTTTTAAATACAAGTATTGCTAATCAAAAAAGCTTCAACATACTTTTTATTATTTTTCCTAATAAACTATAATAATTTTTTTAATCTCAAAGCATTAAACATCGAGACATACTTTTTGCTAGCTAGACGTAAAAATCTTCAAATATTTGAGATACCCACCGTGGAATTCCGTTTGACCCGATAGGCATTCACCGCGGTCTTCAACGTGCACACATGACAGGATGCATCTGTCCCCCGCCATACATTGTGCACAACATGACATGCCCTTCACGGCACCCGGCCATACTGCCAACAGTACAGTTAAGCATACACGGTAACCGGCCCTTACTTGTGCACAGTGATGGCACGATTTCCCATATCCCGGTCCCTCGTCCAATCGTTGTGCAAACAATGGCACGATGCCAATCGCGTCCACATGGCCTAGGCGTGTACAAAATATGCTAGGAAATCGCCATTCCTGGTCAAACGAGTTTCTATGAGGTTCGCGATTTTGAAAATTATTAAATAATTTTGGGTGTTAAAATGCGACATCTTACAAATCATCATCTAGTTTGACTTTAATTAATTTTTATTATGAAAAAAAAAAATACCTTCAAAAAAATGTGGAATACCAACATCTGTCTGAACTCTACATAAAACCTTATATTAAATGATATAAGTTGTTAATATCAACACATAACCGTGCTCATATAAAAATATAATTTACATTAAAGAAATTCGTGAACTGTTATCGATACACTAATGCCAGGGGGGCTTGGGCAAAATATTATAAGAGCCGCGAAGTATTTTAAAATCACACCACCTATCTACTTCAGACCATAATTTTAGTTATTAATTTTGATATAAATTTAAACTATTATTTATTTTTGGTTTAAATTTAAACTATTTATTTGGTTTTTCAAAAATTTCAGTCCACTTTTCTGTCAACAGATTTAGTTTTTAGTTAAGTGCCGCACCACCTTCCATAGTTTTAAAATACAAAACTGTAGATTTGCTACATCAAAAAAAAAGCTCACATTACTTTTTATGTAAATTTATATTTTTTTCTAATAAACTATAATAATTTGTTTTAATCTCAAAGCAGTTTAAAACATCGAGACAATACGTTTTTTGCTAGCTAAGACTAAAAAATCACTTTATAAACAAAATCCTAATTTGAGATAACCCACCGTTGGAAATTGCCGTTTTGACCCGGATATGGGCGATTTCCTAGCCGCGGAGTCTTCATAACTGTGCACACCAATGGCCGAATATGGCCATACCGGGTCACCGGCCCATACATTGTGCACAAACAATGGACTGCCATATCACGGGTCCACCCGGCCCATACACTGTGCACAAACAATGCTACAGTGTTATAGCCATATCACGGGTCAACTCGGCCCTTACTTTGTGCACAAGTGATGGGCACAGGAATTTCCATATCCCGGGTCCACTCGTCCCAATCGGTTGTGCACAAGCAATGGGCACAGGAATATGGCCATATCGCGGGTCCACCAGCGCCATAGGCGTGTACAAAATATCCGCATAGGAAATCGCCCATATCCTGGTCAAAACGGCAGTTTTCTATGGAGGGGGTTTCGCGATTTTTGAAAATTATTAAAATAATTTTTTTGGTGGGTGATTAAAATGCGACAAGTCCTTACAAATCATCCCATCTAGTTTGACTCTTAATTAAATTTTTTTAATTATGAAAAAAAAAATCACCTTCTTCGACACAAATGTGAAGTACTCAACGATTCTGTCCTATGAAACAGCTCTTAATAAAAAAACCTTTATATTAAATGATAATATGTGTTGTTTTCAAGTAGTCAACAACATTAAGACCGTGCTCATATAAAAAAATTATAATTTACATTTAAAGTAAATTTCGTGGACTGTTACTCTATACACCTAGATGCCAGGGGGCGGCGGCATTGAGGGCCTACAAAATATTAATTAATGAGCCGACCGACGAGAGTAGTTTTAAAAAACTCACACCCAACCCTACTACCTACGTTCAAGACACATATAGAAGTTTTAAGTGTATTAATTTTGTATATAAATTTAAAATTTATTTATATTTTGGGTTTAAATTAAAAACTATTATTTATATTTTTGTTTTTTTTCAAAAATTAGGTTCCACCATTTTATCTGTCAACAGAGTTTAGTTTTTAGTTAAGTGCCGCACCACCTTCCATAGTTTTAAAAATAAAAAATGTAGATTTGCTACATCAAAAAAAAAAAGCTTCAACATTACTTTTATGTAAATTTATATTTTTTTCCTAATAAACTATAATAATTGTTTTAATCTCAAAGCAGTTTAAAACATCGAGACAATACGTTTTTTGCTGCTACTAGACTAAAAAAAATCACTTATATAAAACAAAATCCTAATTTTGAGATAACCCCACCGTTAGGAAATTGCCGTTTTGACCCAGGATATGGGCGATTTCCTAGCCGCGGAGTCTTCATACACTGTGCACACAATGGGCACAGGAATATGGCCATATCCGGGTCCACCCCGCCATACATGTGCACAAACAATGGCACAAATATGCCATACAGTCCCCGGATTATGTCAAAACAATTAACCGTGTTATACCATATCACGGGTCAACTCGCCCTTACTTTGTGCACAAGTGATGGGCAAGGAATTTGCCCATATCCCGGGTCCACTCGTCCCAATCGGTTGTGCACAAGCAATGGGCACAGGAATATGGCCATATCGGGGTCCACCATGCGCCATAGGCCGTGTACAAAATATCCGCATAGGAAATCGCCCTTTATCCTGGTCAAAACGCAGTTTTCTATGGAGGGGGTTTCGCGAATTTTGAAAAATTATTAAAATAAATTTTTTTGGTGGGTGATTAAAATGCGACAAGTCCTTACAAATCAATCCATCTAGTTTTGAACTCTTAATTAAATTTTTTAATTATGAAAAAAAAAAAATCACCTTCTTCACAAAAAATTGTGAGTACTCAAACGATTCTGTCCCTCATGAACAGCTCTTCACATAAAAAAACCTTTATATTCAATGATAATAATGTGTTTTCAAGTAGTCACCAACATTAAGACAGTGAACAATATATTTACCATTAAAGTAAATTCGTGATACAACCTAATGCAGGGCGCGGCATTGAGGGCCACAAAATATTAATTAGAGGACCCACGAAGTCATTTAAAAACATCACCACAACCGCTACTAGCCATCCGGTCCAAGCCATCATAGAAATCATGTATTTTCAAGTGTGTAATTTGTTTATAAATTTAAAACATTTTTATATTTTGTGGGTTTAAATTTAAATATATTTATATTTTTGTTTTTTTTCAACAGTTTCAGGTTCCACCATTTTTTTTATGAAAAATTAGTTTTTAGTAAGTGCGCAACCACCTTCCAGTTTTTAAAATACAAAACTGTAGATTTGCTAATAAAAAAAAAAAATCAAATTTCTTTTATGATAAATTTATATTTTTTTCAAAAAATATAATAATTTGTTTTTATTATTCAAAACAGTTTAAGCATCGAGACATATTGTTCTATTAGATAAACAAATCACTTTTAAAAAAATCCCTAATTTTGAGATAACCCCACCGTTAGGAAATTGACCGTTTTGACCAGAATTAAGCATTTTATTGCGCGGAGTATTCATACACTGTGCAAACAATGGGCACAGGATATAGCCATATCCACAGGTCACCCCGCCCTACATGTGCACAAACAATGGCAACAAATATGGCCATAAAGGGTCCAACCCGCCCATAACTGTGCACAAACAATGCATAAGTTATATGCTATATCAACGTTATCAATCGGCCCTTTCTTTGTGCACAATATGGGCAAAAGAATTTGCATATCCCGGGTCCACTCGTCCCAATCGGTTTGGCAACAGCAATGGGCACAGGAATATGGCCATACGCGGGTCCACCATGCGCATAGCCGTGTACAAATATCCGATAGGAAATCGCCCATATCCTGGGTCAAAACGGCAGTTTTCTAGAGGGGGGTTGCGAATTTGAAAAATTATTAAAATAAATTTTTTTTGGGTGATTAAAATGCGCACAACCTTACAAATCATCCCATCTAGTTTTGAACTCTTAAAAATTTTTTTTAATTATGATAAAAAAATCACCTTCTTCACAAAAATGTGGAGGTACTAAACGATTCCGCTCATGAAACGCTTTCACAAAAAAAAAAACCTTTATTTCAATGATAGTTCAAATATCCGAAGAATCGCCCATACCTGGCAAAAGATTTTTAATGAGATTTGCAATTTAAATTTTAAAATGAAATTTTTTTAGGAGTTAAAATACAAGTCCTTTAATGATATATTTAACCTTTAAAATTTCTTACATGAAAAAAAAAAAAATCTTTTCGAACAAAAAGTGAATACCGACAAATTCGAGCATGAAAGCGCTCTTCACATGAAAAAATCTTTATAAAATATAAAAATTTTTTAATTAGTCTACATTTAAACGAAAATTATAATTTATTTAAGTATTTTTTTTATAAAACATTTCAGGCGATGATTAGGGCTAAAATTTAATTAATGAGCCGTTGTCAGGGTGTTTTTAAAAAACTCCACCCACCCCATTACTTAGTAAACAATAAATGTTTTTAATAATACTTTTTAAATAAATTTAAATAAATTTTTATTTATTTAATTTTGGGTTAAATTTAAAAACTATTATTTATATTTTGTTTTTTTTTCAAAAGTTTAATCATCATTTTATTTCAAAAGTTTAGTTTTTATAATCACACTTATTATATTTATTAAAAAAAAATTTAATTTCTATATAAAAAAAAAATTAAATTTTTTTTGAATATAATTTTTTTCTAAATAAACTATAAATTTTTTTAATATCAAATCATTTTAAAACATCGAAAATACGTTTTTTAGAGCTAACATAAAAAACACCATAAAACATTCCTAGTAGATAACCATCATTGACAAATGCCATTTGGCCCAGGAATGGGATTCCTATCCCGGGTCTCACACTGGCACAACAATGGGCCAAGAAAGGAGCCATATCACGGTCCACCCGGCCACTTGCCAACACCATGGCCACGGAAATGGCCATACAGGTCACCCCGGCCCATACACGGTCACCAACACGTGCACATTGTGCCATAGTCACGTATGGCCTACATTTGTGCCCAATGATGCGGGCCAGCATTTCCATTGCCGGATCCACTCGTCCCAGATGTTGTGCGCAATGGGCACAGGAATAGCCATATCGGGCCCCATGCCCATTGGCCGTGTACAAAATATCCTAGGAAATCGCCATATCCTGGGTCAATTTTCATGGGGGGTTTCGCGAATTTTGAAAAATTATTAAAATAAAATTTTTTGGTGGGTGATTAAAATGCGACAAGTCCTTACAAATCATCCTATCTAGTTTTGAACTCTTAATTAAATTTTTTTAATTATGAAAAAAAAAAAAACACCTTCTTCGATACAAAAATGTGGAAGTACTCAAACGATTCTGTCCCTCATGAAACCAGCTCTTCACATAAAAAAAAACCTTTATATTAAATGATAATAATGTGTTGTTTTACAAGTAGTCAACAACATTAAGACCGTGCTCCATATAAAAAAAAATTATAATTTACATTTAAGGTAAATTTCGTGGAACAACCTAGATGCCAGGGGGCGGGCGGGCATTGAGGGCCTACAAAATATTAATTAATGAGGCCGACCGACGAGAGTAGTTTTAAAAAACTCACACCCAACCCTACTAGCTACGTTCAAGACACATATAGAATGTTTTTAAGTGTATTAATTTTGTTATATAAATTTAAAACTATTATTTATATTTTGGGGTTTAAATTTAAAACTATTATTTATATTTGGGGTTTAAATTAAACTATTATTTATATATATTTTTTTTCAAACAATTTCAGGTTCCACCATTTTATCTGTCAACAGAGTTTAGTTTTTAGTTAAGTGCCGCACCACCTTCCATAGTTTTTTAAATACAAAACTGTAGATTTGCTACATCAAAAAAAAAAGCTTCAACATTACTTTTTATGTAAATTTATATTTTTTTGCTAATAAACTATAATAATTTGTTTTAATCTCAAAGCAGTTTAAAACATCGAGACAATACGTTTTTTGCTAGCTAAGACATAAAAAAATCACTTTATAAACAAAATCCTACCGTTAGGAAATTGCCGTTTTGACCCAGGATATGGGCGATTTCCTAGCCGCGGAGTCTTCATACACTGGGCACAGGAATATGGCCATATCCCGGGTCCACCCCGGCCCATACACTGTGCACAAACAATGGACACAGGAATATGCCCATATCACGGGTCCACCCCGGCCCAAACACTGTGCACAAACAATGCATACAGTGTTATAGCCATATCACGGGTCAACTCGGCCCTTACTTTGTGCACAAGTGATGGGCACAGGAATTTGCCCATATCCCGGGTCCACTCGTCCCAATCGGTTGTGCACAAGCAATGGGCACAGGAATATGGCCATATCGCGGGTCCACCATGCGCCATAGGCCGTGTACAAAATATCCGCATAGGAAATCGCCCATATCCTGGGTCAAAACGGCAGTTTTCTATGGAGGGGGTTTCGCGATTTTTGAAAAATTATTAAAATAAATTTTTTTGGTGGGTGATTAAAATGCGACAAGTCCTTAGAAATCATACCATCTAGTTTTGAACTCTTAATTAAATTTTTTTAATTATGAAAAAAAAAAAATCACCTTCTTCACACAAAAATGTGGAGGTACTCAAACGATTCTGTCCCTCATGAAACAGCTCTTCACACACAAAAAAACTTTATATTAAATGGTAATAATGTGTTGTTTTCAAGTAGTCAACAACATTAAGACCGTGCTCCATATAAAAAAAAATAATAATTTACATTTAAAGTAAATTTCGTGGAACTGTTACTTCTGATACAAATTTTTTTTATATGGAGCATGGTCTTAGAGTTGTTGACTACTTGAAAACACATTATTATCATTTAATATAAAGGGTTTTTTTTATGTAAAGAGCTGTTTCATCAGGGACAGAATTGTTGGGGTACCTCCACTTTTTTGTGTGGAAGAAGGTGATTTTTTTTTTTTTCATAATTAAAAAAATTAATTAAGAGTTCAAAACTAGATGGTATGATTTCTAAGGACTTGTCGCATTTTAATCACCCACCAAAAAAATTTATTTTAATAATTTTTCAAAAATCGCGAAACCCCCTCCATAAGAAACTGCCGTTTTGACCCAGGATATGGGCGATTTCCTATGCGGATATTTTGTACACGGCCTATGGCGCATGGTGGACCCGCGATATGGCCATATTCCTGTGCCCATTGCTTGTGCACAACCGATTGGGACGAGTGGACCCGGGATATGGGCAAATTCCTGTGCCCATCACTTGTGCACAAAGTAAGGGCCGAGTTGACCCGTGATATGGCTATAACACTGTATGCATTGTTTGTGCACAGTGTATGGGCCGGGGTGGACCCGTGATATGGGCATAATCCTGTGTCCATTGTTTGTGCACAATGTATGGGCCGTGGTGGACCCGGGATATGGCCATATTCCTGTGCCCATTGGTTGTGCACAGTGTATGAAGACTCCGCGGCTAGGAAATCGCCCATATCCTGGGTCAAAACGGCAATTTCAAATGGTGGGGTTATCTCAAAATTAGGATTTTGTTTATAAAGTGTTTTTTTTATGTCTAAGCTAGCAAAAAATGTATTGTCTCGATGTTTTAAACTGCTGTGAGATTAAGAAAAATTATTATAGTTTATTAGGAAAAAAATATAAATTTACATAAAAAGTAATGTTGAAGTTGGTTTTTTTTGATGTAGCAAATCTACAGTTTTGTATTTAAAAAACTATGGAAGGTGGTGGCGGCACTTAACTAAAAACTAAACTCTGTTGACAGATAAAATGGTGGAACCTGAATTTTTTTGAAAAAAAAACAAAAATATAAATAATAGTTTTAAATTTAAACCCCAAAATATAAATAATAGTCAACCAGTTTGTACACCTAAGGCTTCCTTCCTTCTTTGCCCAAAAGCTAATATTCCGTGTTCCTATTTTCCCCCTTTAATGTAAGGCACAAATCTTCCCTTCAATTGATGCATGTTTCCAGGTAGAGATTATTTTATTTCATAAGTCAGTAAAACAATCAGGATATATTGAAGTATATTATATCAAAACAGAGAATTATAAATGAATATTGATATGAAATTATTTGCATAATGCAAGGTCTTTACCTTTTGTTATTACTGGTCTAAACTTTAGAGTGTTCCGTTTTATTGTTTGTAAAAGAAAGAAACTACTGTCGTGGTTTCCCCCTAGTAATCTAAAATGTTTCGGTAGGACCTTCAGCTCCCCGGAGCTAGTTATTTTCATCTTAAATGTTTGCTTCTTGTAGCCTCTTATACCAAGAGTGGCTTTATGCCTGGTTTGGGGCGAACTTAAAAGAAGAGACCCGTGGCTCACATGGGTCACTCTATTCTAACTATGTTTGGGCAACAGAAATCTCCATTAAAGGCAGGTGACATAATATTTGGTTATGATCTTTTAAAAAAAAATTAAATAAATTAAAATATTTATCTGAATTCTTGACCCTTTGAAAACAAAAATTCAAAACACAACTCAAGAAAGGGTTCTTGTAATCAAACCAAAACACTCATTTTTATTACTCATTCACACATTGTTTTCAAGTTTGTACTTTAAATACGTATCAACGTGATAAGCAATAAATTCAATAATTTATTTACAGGAAACAGGTGGAGTGGAAAATACTTGGACGATATTTATAATCAAACTCTGATCTACACTCTCAATAGCTATTCTTATTAAAGAGTTTATCATTTGTTTCCATTAGTTATAAACCTAACATGAAGTTGTGTACTTCATTGGAAGGATGGGAAAGGCTGTGCCCAAACGAAGCGACTCTGGCTACAGCTGTGGCAGGCAGCAGTAACAACATTGAAGGTTCTGCGATCTTGAAAAGCCAGAGCCAAAGTCGTTGATTCGGACGTAGCCTAAGGCTCTTTATTTCATACTTTACTTTAATATATAAACATAAGAATGGAGGTGGCCTAATTTCATTCCATGTAGGGTCACACTAATTAGTAATGAACTCGAAAAGAAATTGTATGATTTGTATCCAAAAGTTTACTTATCATAAGCTTTAGATGGTAATGGTGGTAAGCACCCTGCACAAAATATTTCGTCTGAAGTTCCCCCATCTGATTAGAAATCAATCAAAGTATGTCACCATATGTGAATCTCCAAAGATCGCCTGCTGGTGACTTATAAGATTTGCATGGTGTCCGTTTGAATGCTGGCCTCAATACGATCAAAGATGCGGTTGGTACCCGCAAAATCTAATATGTTTTTTGTTGTATCTTTCTTGATATCGTTGCCTTTAAATAAGCGTTTAAGCGTTACCGTGACAAAAACCAAATGATGACCCTATAATTATAGTATGAAAGAAATATAGTTTTACCACCGGAAGTTAGGTTACATTTATCATAAAGTTCCAACTATTAAAATATAGAAATAGATTATTCATTTGTTTATGAAATCATATAATTATATTCCAATTGTATTCCAAATCTTCAAGCAAACTTGAATCCTAGATTCTGATTGGTCAACCCATAGCAACAAGACGTGTGAAACCTAGCCCCCATATGACGTCACAAGCCCCAAAAGAAATGAGGTCAATATGAAGTGCTATCATTGGCTGAGAGTTGTGCGTAGCGCGTACACACGCGCCTACGTTTCCATCGGCATCGGCGTTCCCCCATCATCGACAACGGGTGGTGTAATACCGCCCCACATCAGCCAAGGATGCCAGACAACTTGGATGCAGCCTTTGGTGGTGGAGTGGAAACAACAGATTGTACTTCATCAAAGGTTGGTAAAAAAAAAAAACACGAATAACCGAGTGTCATGTTTATAGTGCAGTCTGGAATGCATATGTCATAGACACGAGGAATATGCTGCCAACAAGTATATTAAAGGAACATTACAGAATTGGTAATTGTAAAATATACTTTTGATCACAGATTTACATAAAACTTACACGGTCTAATGATGATGATATAGAAAACATCACTTGAAATATTTCTGTCTGAAATGCCATATTTGATGAGAAATGAATAAACTAATTTTCCGTTGGGAGTTATCGCTCAGTGAGCGTTTTATTCATCTGTTGAACCTAGTAGTAGGTTTTTCACTATTCTCTCGTGACCCAGAGGGGCGATCGATCTCAAACTTCTACAGGTTTGTCAGTTTATGTATATGGTGGATTACATAAAGTGCTTACACTGCCAGCAACTGTTTTGTTAGCAAAAACCAATTCTGTAATGTTCCTTTAAAGCAAAGGCAAGATAATAGTAGTAAACTTGCGGTACAACCATGTGTAAAATCTCTTTTGGGAGGAGTGTTGGCTATGAAAAAAAAACGGTTTGGTCTCGACGTTTCGAACAGTATACTCTGCTCGTCTTCAACATGGTTGTACCCGCAAGTTTACTACTATTTATAGTTATAGTTACTTCTTACTTTCAACACCATGCAAAGCTTCAAACACCGCATATTAAAGGCACTGGACACTATTTGTAGTTATTCTAAAAAATGGTTAGCATAAAAACTTACCTAGTAACAAGCAATGGAGAGCTGTTGATAGTATAAAACATTGTGAGAAACGGCTCCCTCTGAAGTAATGTAGTTTTTGAGAAAGAGGTAATTTCTCACTCAAATAATAAAAGACTTTAGCGAAGCCTTTTATTATGCATCTGAAAGCACACAAATTTGTGCAACAAGGGTGTTTATTCTTTCATTATTTTCTTGCAACTGCGATGACCAATATTGAGTCCAAATTTTCACAGATTTTTATTTTATGCATTTGATGGGATACACCAAGTGAGAATACTGGTTTTTGACAATTACCAAAGGTGTCCAGTGCCTTTAAGAGTCCTCCATTGATTTGTGTAATCGATCAACAAAATTGAATCTAAAACAACATTTTTCTATTGTCATTCGTTGATATAGGTTGTAGTGTACGTAACTATTACGTGATCCCATTGGTGTGGGCTCAAAAAGTTTGTGTGATGTAATAATGCTTTTTAACGGCGTCATCAAGGCAAGCTTCTTTTGTTTGTTTGTCATTTTGTGTCAAGCAAAATTTCCTCTTAGTGCAACTTTTGAGCGTGAGTTTTATCTCTCAAATTTATGCGATTGAAGGCGAAGAAAATCCCACTGTAACACCTGCTGTGGAAGAGTTGGAAGAAGGCCCCATCAAACATCTTGTAGTTTCTTCCGACTGTGGAAAACGCTCTTCTGGAAGCAAGGCCACGTGTTGACCCGCCATAACACATACGATTATTGAGAGTCTGGTGGCCCGTCGACTGCCCAAGGAGCGTGCGAGTGGACCAACTGGCATTGGCGAGTCCGGAGAGGGGGACTACCTTGTCACTAACCACCATAAGAGACTCTTGGTGGATAGCATCATTGACAAGACCAATGTTAACAGTTGAGGAGGAAGTAGATCTGCTGCTGGATAGACCAAGCACTCCAGATCTGTGCCTGAGCGGGAGGGCCATCAACCCCTGCTTTGTGGATAAGATGACATTGTACAAACCAGACAGTGAGCTGTCAGCCAAGGAGATCTCACAAATGCTAGATGTAGAAAGCCAGCTCAAGGGCCTACTCAGCGACGTGAAAGGACTCTCCCGGCGAATGGACAACGTTATCTCTGATGGACGTCAAAACAAGACCACGACAAGACCTGCTGCCCCTGCACAGTCCGAGTTCACAATTGACGTTCCGTCCGCCCATGGATCATCCCTTCGAGGATGACGACGACTCCTCCATGGACTTGAGTTGCCACTGCAGTGACAGTGACTCCGATGCTATTTCATGGGGATCATCTTTCTTATCACCAGAACCCTGCGGAAACGTCAGAAACCCCCATCGTGCCGAAGTGCTGCGTGTGTGGGATTAACAAACCATTTTAGTATCGGTCGGATGTCACAACTGGACAATTATTTTTCTTCTCTTATGGTCAGTTCTTACTTCATCCGTGGACCAAGGTTCGACCCCAACCATTTATTTTGTGATTTTGGTTGAGCCCCATTTCTCCACAAGAAAGCCCAGCTTGATTTCAAGTTAAACGGCAAACCAAGAACTGACCATTTCAAGAAGACAAAATCTGGTTATCTAGCTCTGACCTCAGCAGCCGTGCTCTGTAGCAAGCCTTGACGATAGCCAATCCAATAGCCGTCGAACATCTAAGTGTAGAGGTTCTCAGAACTGGACCTGTCTTTTAAAAATGTTTAAAAATATGAGTTGAAATCATTTTTCCTTCTCCGACCAAGCGTTTTGTAGAGAGGTGGGTTCGAACATTCCCACCCCTTCTTCCAGTGCTCATTACCACTTTGTTATTAATTTATTTTTGCATTGAACATCTTGTATTTAATAATGAAGGAGACCGGATTTCTTTTTAAAACCTCCCTGTTTGTGCAAGAATGGATCAATAAACACAAATTAACAGTGATGTTTAAACCTTTCGCTCGTTGTGTGAGTTTCTTCAGTAAACAGTTTTTAGTGATACTTTTTTTTGCACAACTTTTGTTCACAAAGTCCCCCGTGCATATAAAGCGGTATCCAAATGGATGGCTCAGCAGTGGCTAAGGCAGGATTGCTTAAAACCCTGCAAGCCGAGGCTCATAATTAATATCTAGCTGGCAACTAATGCCTTATTGGAAGGCACTTTTAATTATAGGGCAATTAAGTCTGTTTGGGGTGTGTAGGGGTTGGGGGGTAGAGGTGGGAGGGAATGGTGTTGAGTGGCAGAGAGTTGGTGCTGGCAGGGATGGGCGTAGGGGGGCAGGGGAGACGTGTGTGTGGGGGTGTAGGGTTGGGTAGAGGGGGGAAGGGGAATGGTTGTTGGTGGCAGAGAGTTGGTGCTGGCAGGGAGTGGGGCGAGGAGCAGGGGGAGCGTGTGTGTGGGGGTGTGTAGGGGTTGGGGGGTAGAGGTGGGGAAGGGGAATGGTTGTTGGAGTGGCAGAGAGTTGGTGACTGGGCAGGGAGTGGGGGCGAGGGAGGCAGGGGGAGCGTGTGTGTGGGGGTGTGTAGGGGTTGGGGGTAGAGGTGGGGAAGGGGAATGGTTGTTGGAGTGGGCAGAGAGTTGGTGCTGGGCAGGGCAGTGGGTGCGAGGGAGGCAGGGGGAAGCGTGTGTGTGGGGGTGTGTAGGGGTTGGGGGTAGAGGTGGGGAAGGGGAATGGTTGTTGGAGTGGGCAGAGAGTTGGTGCTGGGCAGGGCAGTGGGGGCGAGGGAGGCAGGGGGAAGCGTGTTGTGGGGTGTGTAGGGTTGGGGGTGAGGTGGGGAAGGGAATGTTGTTGAGTGGCAAGAGTGGTGTGGCAGAGTGGGCGAGGAGGCAGGGGGACGTGTGTGTTGGGTTGTAGAGCAGTGCACCATGTGTCTCTTTAAGGCACTTTTAATTATAGGGCAATTAAGTCTGTCATGGTGACTCGTAATGAACTCAACCCCATGGATCACTGCACTATCTCAAAGGGGGTGTTCTAATAGAGGATTTTATGGAGTTTGACTGGATTTGACCAAAAGGACCTTATGTTATTGATAGAAACACAAAAATGTGCCTTCCGCTACTGCTCCCTTGCTTGACTCGGGGTTTTAAGTAACATATTCTTAAATGCTGTTGCTGAAGCCAATTGCCAAAGCCGAAGTGGCTTGATTCAGACACGGCCGGTGTGGAAGGAGTTTCTGTGGTAGCCCCCCCCCCCTCTCCATACAGAGAACATGTACTTATTTCTTCTGATAGCGCCCTTTTGACTCAGTATGTTTTGGGCAAATAGACTGGGTCAAGCTTTATAAAGAGTCATCAGTAGTGCCTACTACATCAGTTTAAAGCAGAAAATGGCATCTGAAATCTTTGTCAACATTTTATAAAAATGCTAGACTTGCCCCCTTGTGATTTTCCCCCATACTTCAACAAAGAAAATGTAAAACACACTCGACAGTTGTGTATGTACTCTGTGTTTAATACACACATTGTATTATTATGTGCTTTATTGTTTCTACACATACGTCTTCTAAAATATACGATGTCAACAAAATTTGTTTATAAATATAATAAATAATATTTACAACAACATATCTATACTCAAATCTGTACTTTTGTTTTACTAACTGGAAGATTTCATGCATTGCAATAATCCTCAAACTATAACAAATATACTAGGGCATTGAGTTAGGGTATTAATTACTAGGGCTTGAAACTAGGGCATTGAAGACCAGGGCATTGAAGACTACTGCCTTGAGACTACTGCTTGAACTAGGCATTGGAGACTAAGACTAGGGCATTGGAGACTAGGGCATTGAAGAACTAGGGCATTGAAGACTGGGGCAGTGAGACTAGAGACTAGGGCATTGAAGACTAGGGCATTGAGACTAGGGCGTTGGAGACTAGGGCAGTGAAGACTAGGGCAGTGAAGACCAGGGCATTGAAGAACAGGGCATTGAAGACCAGGGCATTGAAGACAGGGCATTGAAGACTACTGCCTTGAGACTAGGGCATTGGAGACTAGGGCATTGGAGACTAGGGCATTGAAGACTGGGGCAGTGAAGACTACTGCCTTGAGACTAGGGCATTGAAGACTAGGGCAGTGAAGACTAGGGCATTGAAGACTAGGGCAAGACTGAGCGAAGACTAGGGCATTGAAGGCTAGGGCAGTGAAGACCAGGGCATTGAAGACCAGGGCAGTGAAGACTAGGGCATTGAAGACTAGGGCATTGAAGACCAGGGCATTGAAGACTAGGGCATTGAAGACTAGGGCATTGAGACTAGGGCATTGAAGACTAGGGCATTGAAGACTAGGGCATTGAAGACCAGGGGCATCGAAGACCAGGGCATTGAAGACTAGAGCATTGAAGACTACTGCCTTGAGACTACTGCCTTGAGACTATAGGCATTGAAGACTAGGGCATTGAAGACTAGGGCATTGAAGACTAGGGCATGAAGACTAGGGCATTGAAGACCAGGGCATTGAAGACTAGGGCATTGAAGACTAGTGGCATTGAGACTAGGGTATTGAGACTAGGGTATTGAAAATAGTACCTTGCAATTGACGTCATCACCAATAGCTTCACAATTCAACGTCCATTCCACACTACACATTGCATAAAGTATTATGGATGCTTCACACGTTGACCTCTAGAAAATGAAAATCTTGAACTTTGTAAGGTCACACATAAAAATATACACAGTTCATGCAAAGTGTAAAACAAGTCACAGGAAAACCATTGATTCATGGCATCGTATTTTTCCCCTTGCATAAAAAAGACCCCCTTTTCAAACAGCTTTCCTACCATATCAGCAAGATCTACCGCAATGAATCAACAATTTTGAAATTCATGTCAGTGACATTAGAAAACACTCCATTCAAAGAAATAAATCTTCCTGGAGGGAACTAAAGTTGTCAGAGTGAGTTCCTTGTTCCATTCGTCTAGATCAGATAGTATTATCGGACTCATAACACCTTGTGCATTGACAGGAGAGACCCCTTGCATTGACCGCCATCTTGGATGTCAAACAATGGAAACGTGCACACAAGTACGCGCTGCGCCGACTCTCAGCACCAGAACCATTTTTTTCTGCTGGGGAATATTTCCCTCTGAAATAAAGTCATATTCGAGAAAAATTGTACCTGGAAACCCCCCCCCCCCCACAAACATAACAAAAAAACCACAACCAACAACAGCTTATTTCGGTTGTTACAACCAAAATTAAGGACAATGTGTTTACACGCTGAAAATTGTGCATGGTTTTTCACAATTTTTTCCTAACTCACACCCCAGACTATGCCCAATTTTTCACAAGTTTGTTAATTCATGAATGTATGTGGCTAATCACACAATACATAAACACTGTCTGCAACTATTTTGCCAGTTCTACCAATCCTGATAAAAGCTTTAAAGGTTTAGTTATGTATGACAATGTCTCATTTGGATGGAATATATGGATAGTACCAACATTTCAATCTTCCTTGAATCATTGTGTAATGAGAGTGGCCAGGATGCAGTATTACGCTGTAAGACAAAGCAACTTGTACACAAAAATCTGACTGTTCAAGTGGGCCAGTAAAGCAAGCCACCCACGTAATCCCTGATGCAAACAAAATAGGACACTCCAGGAATAACCAAGGGAGACTGTTGACCGGTTGAGACCAGTTAAGATTTGCTTTATAATATCGCATACCGTACATAAGCCGTTTGGCTCCGTCAGTCATTTTGAAAATGTAAATTTTGGTACGTGGCTCCATTCAGGCGGACCGGCGCCCAAGCCAGACCCCAAGCTTAATCCGTTAGCTTCATGAACAGGGCCCAAGTTCATAGAGCTGCTTATAAGCAGAACCTTTCTGCTAAGCAAAAAAGAGCAGGAAACCAGTCACAAATGGTACATATGACATGGTGTTTTGATTAGAAACCTTATTCTAGTGAGCATAACTTTGTTGGCTTAGTTATTTGTTGTGCTGAAGCAGCTCCATAAAAATGGGCCTAGAAAAGTAGAAAATGTACCAGACTATCCGAATACCACCAGATGGCAATTCATCAGGTGAACTGTAACATGTGACATCATCAGGCTGGGATCCAGACTTCAAACCAAGCATCAAGCCAGTCCCTGCGTCAGGTCCTTGAAGGCGCTGGTCAGCTTCTCCACCTTGTCTTCCATGACGCGTTTCTGATTGTCGGACTCGGACAGCAGCTGTCTCATTTCGTCCTCTACGGCCAAGACCTGAAATTCAAATCATCAGACATAAAGGCTTGTACTCAGGTTATTTTTAAATCACCCAAAAGGTAAACAGCAAAAATCCACTGGGGACGAGTCATTTACTCAAGACATGCAACTGACAACTAGTTGCAATGGATTGCCTTCTCATACTCATTTTGATACAGTCTCTTTCTGCTTCTAAGATTAAAGGAACATTACACAGTTGGTAAGAAAAAAACTTGTAAAATATACTTTTTGATCACAGATTTACATAAAACTTACGCGGTCTAATGATGATGATAGTAGAAAACATCCCTTGACATATTTCTGTCTGAAATGCCATATTTGATGAGAAATGAATAAACTAAATTTCCGATTGGAGTTTATCGCTCAGTGAGCGTTTTATTCATTTTTTGAATCTATATGATTTCATGCAAATGTGTAATCGGTTTTTCACTATTTTCTTGTGACCCAGATGTCCGATCGACCTCAAACTTCTACAGGTTCGTCAGTTTATATATATGGTGGATTGCATGAAGTGCTTACAATGCAAGCAACTGTTTTGTTAGCAAAAACCAATTCTTTAATGTTCTTTTAAGGTTTAGACTATTCTTTTTTAAACAAGCATTGAATTTTGTTCTCTATGTTTGTGTTACACTGTTCTTTTTACTGTTTGGGTTTTTACGTTTATCTGATGCACTTTTGAGCATGTATAAATATGATGAAATGCACAATAAACCTGGTGTTATACTGGGTTTTAAAAACTATTGTTGTTACTGCTTTCAATGTCCTGAAATTACTTTTGTTACCAGGAGGGCCGATGACACCCTCCTAAACTCAAAAGTGTTGTATTCTAGATGATTTGCTGACTCTACATCACCGTAAAATGTAAAATCTGGAAAGTTGGGTACGTTGGGGATTTGTCTTTACTTCCACTTATAATTATCACTCATTACGATCCTCTACCAAATTATTTGGACATAATAAGCAACTGTTAGTGACTAAACTGTTTGACCACTTAAACTAGAACCACATTTTCTTACACAACAGCATGCATCTCTTCCACCTCTACCTCATGGTGTCTCTTCACTGTCCACAGCTGTCAATTCAACACACCCCTCTCTATCCCTATACTCCCAGTTCCCCTAAGACCCCCTTTGGTACCCCCATGCCCCCATATCTCACCCTCTGATTACCAGCACCAATGTCCCTCTGCATCTCCATCCTCATGGTGTCTCTTCACTGTCTACAGCTGTCAATTCAACACACCCTTCTCTTCCCCTATACTCCCAGTTCCCCTAAGACCCCCTTTGGTACCCCCATGCCCCCATATCTCACCCTCTGATTACCAGCACCAATGTCCCTCTGCATCTCCATCCTCATGGTGTCTCTTCACTGTCTGCAGTTGTCAATTCAACACACACTTCTCTTCCCCTATACTCCCAGTTTTCTCAGTTCCCCTATGACCCCCTTTGGTACCCTATGCCCCCATATCTAACCCTCTGATTAGCAGCACCAATGTCCCTCTGCATCTCCATCCTCATGGTGTCTCTTCACTGTCTACAGCTGTCAATTCAACACACCCTTCTCTTCCCCTATACTCCCAGTTCCCCTAAGACCCCCTTTGGTACCCCCATGCCCCCATATCTCACCCTCTGATTACCAGCACCAATGTCCCTCTGCATCTCCACCCTCATCTCTTCCACCTCTCCCTCATGGTGTCTCTTCACTGTCCGCAGCTGTCAATTCAACACACCCTCTCTTCCCCTCTACCCCCGGTTCCCCTAAGACCTCCTTTGGTACCCCTATGCCCCCATATCTCACCCTCTGATTACCAGCACCAATGTCCCTCTGCATCTCCACCCTCATCTCTTCCACCTCTCCCTCATGGTGTCTCTTCACTGTCTGCAGTTGTCGAGTGAATGCATCATCCGCTTGATGTAATCTCTCCAAAGCAGCTCTGGTGATAAAAATGTCAAATCGTCAAATCAATGATTGGGAACTCTTTCATTTAAACTGACATTGCATAAAAACCCTGTGACAACAAAACAGCGGCTACCAACTTATATACACAAAAAGGATTAATCGAGGAGCGGAGATTATGGTGAAATGGTTGATGACGTCGAAGACAGTTTAGAACATAATCTGGTAACTGATTGATGAATGATTTATAAACAAGTAAAGTAATCTTGAAATAAATCCTCTAACGAACATGTGATCAGTGGTGGGGTTTTATGAGGGGAATCGAGTTAGGGTGCCAATCTGCCTGGTAGATATGTCAAAATAAAAATAATGTCCGTCGTAGCAACTTATTGCTTTAAAGACACTGGACACCTTTGGTAATTGTCAAAGACCAGTCTTCTCACTTGGTGTATCTCAACATATGCACAAAATAACAAACCTGTGAAAATTTGAACTCAATTGGTCGTCGAAGTTGCGAGATAATAATGGAAGAAAAAACACCCTTGTCTATGTTGTCACACGAAGTTGTGTGCTTTCAGATGCTTGATTTCGATTTTGAGGTCTCGAAATCAATTCAAATATTTTACTGAGAAATTACTTCTTTCTCAAAAACTACGTTACTTCAGAGGGAGCCGTTTCTCACAATGTTTTATACTATCAACAGCTCTCCATTGCTTGTTTCCAAGTAAGTTTTATGCTAACAATTATTTTGAGTAATTACCAATATAGTGTCCAGTGCCTTTAAGAGAAAGTGTGTATCTTTCAAATGTGTGTTCTGTTTTCCCAATCAATCCCATGAAGTAATCTACAGCAAAGTATAATTACTTAATAAGAACTTGTATTTATTAATGGCTTTTTCTACAAAGTGCACTGTGAGTCCTGCAGGAAAAATATTCCATAGGAACCCTAGATAGGATTTTTAACTCATGCCCTTTTGTGCAGCACTTTATCCCAATAAGTTTTACTGTTTTCCTAACAGTTGTAACAAGGCAATCACTGAATGATGTTTTCCTAACAGTTGTAACAAGACTATCACTGAATAATGTTTTCCTAACAGTCATAACAAGACGTAACAAGACTATCACTGAATGATGTTTTCCTAACAGTTGTAACAAGACTATCACTGAATGATGTTTTCCTAACAGTTGTAACAAGACTATCACTGAATGTTTTCCTAACAGTCGTAACAAGACGTACATGTAACAAGACTATCACTGAATGATGTTTTCCTAACAGTTGTAACAAGACTATCACTGAATGATGTTTTCCTAACAGTCATAACAAGACGTAACAAGACTATCACTGAATGATGTTTTCCTAACAGTTGTAACAAGACTATCACTGAATGTTTTCCTAACAGTCGTAACAAGACGTACATGTAACAAGACTATCACTGAATGATGTTTTCCTAACAGTTGTAACAAGACTATCACTGAATGATGTTTTCCTAACAGTTGTAACAAGACTATCACTGAATGATGTTTTCCTAACAGTTGTAACAAGACTATCCCTGAATGATGTTTTTCCTAACAGTCGTAACAAGACGTACATGTAACAAGACTATCACTGAATGATGTTTTCCTAACAGTTGTAACAAGACTATCACTAAATGATGTTTTCCTTACAGTTGTAACAAGACGCACATGTAACAAGACTATCACTGAATGATGTTTTCCTAACAGTTGTAACAAGACTATCCCTGAATGATGTTTTTCCTAACAGTCATAACAAGACGTACATGTAACAAGACTATCACTGAATGATGTTTTCCTAACAGTTGTAACAAGACTATCACTGAATGATGTTTCCCTTACAGTTGTAACAATACTATCACTGAATGATGTTTTTCCTAACAGTCGTAACAAGACGTACATGTAACAAGACTATCACTGAATGATGTTTTCCTAACAGTTGTAACAAGACTATCACTAAATGATGTTTTCCTAACAGTTGTAACAAGACTATCCCTGAATGATGTTTTTCCTAACAGTCGTAACAAGACGTACATGTAACAAGACTATCACTGAATGATGTTTTCCTTACAGTTGTAACAAGACTATCACTGAATGGATGTTAATGTTATAAGGATGTGTATCTATTACGTGCTTTTTCAGGCCAAGTAGGCCCCCCAAAAGTGCATTACTTTATTTGTCCTGTTCACCTGGCCTAAAGCATTCCTGAAACCATCTCAATTCCTTAGGAGTATGCAGCACCAGTACAGCTAGTAAAAATTGCATTTACAGCTGATAAAAATGTTATGCCATCAATTTGTATTTTAGTCAATAGTATTTGAGTGCATTACACAACTTGTGGGACCTATGGCTTCCCATCTTAAAGACAAGGCAATTACAAATGTCATGACCGGGCCCTGAACCCACACTCTGACATCACCAAAACTTGAGTCCAGTGCACTAGTGCACCTGGCCACAAGACATCCACAAAACAAGGTAGGCCTCAAGCTAAAACCACTGGCCTGTCTGTCACAAATTACTTCACCGAATTGGCATCCCCGCTTGCTTTCTTTTTAGAAGCCGCCTCCTGTCTTTCTTTTTCTTAAAGGATCAATTTTTACGATCTCTGACAAAAAATTAAAAATTCTTAAATACATAACATCGTACATAACTTTAGCACAGAGAAAAAACCTGGCAACCATCTTGAAAAATAGCCCAGCTGGTTGTCTTGAAAATCATGTCAGGCGGCCATTTAAAAATAATGTTAAAAAGGCCCGCCTTCTCCTCTTTTTCAAAAAGGCAGGACGCTAAACATGTTTTTAAATTCTTTTTGCCTAATAATCTATGAGACCACCCTCCTCCACCCTCCCCTCCCCTCCCACTCACAAAAAGAAACAGTTGTACAAGTACATCACACAAACACACATCTGTGCCTCTGAGTCCTGGCAACACCTTCAGGACCCTAGACCATCGCTTGACTCCACGTTGACCTAACTCATTTCCTTCTCTAATTAGACCGTTTCCCGGAGTCGCTATACACCGAGGGTCAATTGTCTCATACCAATGGCTTGGAAATGCATGGGTTTATATCTCTGCATCGAGGCAGGCACATAAAACACCCCGGTACAGGATTGGGGAAGTTGTCTTGAGGTAATCAGCAATATCAGCATGCCGTAAAGTACACAAACAAGTGTACAAACATCATCACAAACAAATGAAGAAACATTTGTTTCATTTTTTAAAAACTCAATTTAGTTGTCTTTGTAATGGAATATTCTAAAAGTGCATTCACTCTGATCTTATATCTTTGCAGTCATCAGTGAAAGTGGAAGCTCACAACTTGTTTGGCAAAATGCATAAAATAGCAACTGTTTTTAGTAATGTTTTTACAGATATTGTGACTCTTGAAACCACTTGTGTAAAAAATAACACACAAGTCGAAAAGTTGGCAGGCAAAAAGCACACACGAAACAAATGTCAATCTTGCAAAGACTGATTTTTTAGATTGTCTGAAATATGAATTTCAATCTTATTTCCATACAAATTGTGGTGAATTGAGTAACATTGTCCACTAGATACAGTATTTCCAATAATAATACGGGTGATTATGGTATAACAATTGAGGGCGCACTTCACTTTTAGTGGTGGTACACTTACACAGTAAATGATTGTGAAAGGAACAGGCGAAAAAGTAGCTCTCTGGACAATATTATTCTGGTGTTTTTTGTAATATGTTCACATACAAAGGAGAGCCATTTGCAGTTATTAAATAGTTATTTGAACTATGTTCCAGTGTTTATCTACGTTATTCCATTGGTATTTTCTATGTTATTCCATTGGTATTTTCTATGATATTCCATTGGTATTTCTATGTTATTCCATTGGTATTTTCTATGTTATTCCATTGGTATTTTCTATGTTTCTTGTTTTTTATTCATTCTGGTATTTTCTTGCTATTCCATTGGTATTTTCTATGTTATTCCATTGGTATTTTCTATGTTATTCCATTGGTATTTTCTATGTTATTCCGTTGGTATTTTCTATGTATTCCATTGGTATTTTCTATGTTATTCCGTTGGTATTTTCTATGTCATTCCATTGGTATTTTCTATGTTATTCCATTAGGTATTTTCTATGTTATTCCATTGGTATTTTCTAGTTATTCCATTGGTATTTTCTAGTTATTCCATTGGTATTTTCTATGTTATTCCATTGGTATTTTCTATATTATTCCATTGGTATTTTCTATGTTATTCCATTGGTATTTTGAACTTACTTTTCTGCTTGTACTGCTTGGTCTCTCTCTTCCTTCATCTTCTTCTCTTTGGTGTCAAAGTTCACCTTGACCTGACGAACTTGTGTCTCCAGCTGGCTGATGAGATCACCCTTCTCCTTCCACTTGTTATCCAGGGACCTGAGCAGAGACAACAACGTTGCAGACTTGAGATTGGAGACTACATATCATACGCCATTCAAGGAATTGTTATTTAGTTGCTGAGGACAGATAAAACTGACAGACTGAGATGGGACTTACATACGCATCACGAATGTATTAATTGGCTGAGACATATACTGACAGACTGACACTGACATGAGACTACTGACACTGCAAGCCACATGGACTCAGTGTTCATGCCTCTGCAAACAAAATCAGCGCTTATCGTAGCAGAGAAGTTTGTGCTTAACATTAACGCTTACTTCACAGGTTAGCAAGGGATCTTTGCTCGTGCTAAACCCTGTAAGCAGAGCATAAAAGTGTTAAGCAGAGCCATGTTAATGGGTACTGATGCAACTATGTCACCTGAGGCCAAGCTGCATAGGTTTTCTTTTACATGGTTACTGGCAAAAACAAAAATTCGTTATCCCTGATGCAAAGTTACCATCTTAAATCTCTACCCCTGCAAGTACCCATTTACTCCAGGGTGATGAGAACCAATTATATCAGTGTCTTGCTCAACGACACAAGTATCACGAACAGGATTCGAACCCACACCCCAATGATTTTGCCACCAGAAATGAGCCAGAGCACTAGACTGATCAGCCAAGACATGCAAGTATTCCTTGCAAAGTGTCATGCACACTGGACTATTAGGCCGTTTATCTACTACCACCACACCTCTATTTGACAAGTTGTTTATCGAACCGATTTTCATAATTTTGAAATATAGTGGCTTCTTATATAGTGCTCATATCCGTCACTCAGTGACGCTCAGGCGCTTCAACAGTCAGTATTTTCTGCAGTATATTGTGGAGCTACTTTTTGAAGTTTAAGACCTATTCCTTTACATAGCACAATGTATGGTTTACAAGTGCTGTGGCGCAATATGCTGCCAATCAAACAAGGAACACCAGGGCCAACCCCTTCTCTTTTCGATAAGTGTACTGGGTTCTTTTACGTGCATTACACAACACACGGGACCTATGGCTTTACGTCCCATCCGAAGGACGCAGCAATAGCGGTTAAGTGTCTTGCTTAAGGACACAAGTGTCACGACCGGGACTCGAACCCACACTCTGCCGAACAGAAACACCAGAGTTTGAATCCGGTGCTCTTATCCGCCCGACCACGACACACCACAAGGGACTTGTTTGATCAACCTACCTGTAAGCTCGCTTGCTCTCCTCCAGCTCAGCCTGCAAGTCAGCCACTTGCCCCTTTAATTCCTCCTTCCTATCTTTCAACCTGTCTACCTCCTCCGCCGTGTCTTGATTGATGGTTTGCTCACTGGCTAGTTGCTCCTCAAGGCTGCGCTGAAGGCGTAGCGATTCCTCTCTGGCTTTCTTGATCTCTTCATCTCGCTCAACCAGGCCCTGAGTCGCAAAAAAAAGAGAAAGAAAATTCAGAGTAAACAGGGTCTCTATTTCGCCATACTTAGAGGAAACTTTGTTTTCAGGCATTTAACATTAGGTCTATACCCATATGGAGGATGTGCACGCATGCAGTAATGGGGTGAGCGTTCATAATTCCATGTATAGCCACAGGCCTGCTTTGATCCTGACGATGTTTTGATGCCCTACTCTTACGTATCCGCGTCCACGACATTCTTGGGGAAGTCGTCGTTCTCAAGATCTGGCCCATCACTTTGGAACAGACTCCTTACTGAACTCAGAAAATAAACCTCATGTACAAAAATTCAAAATTTAGTTAAAAAACACTACCTTTTCCGTAATTCCTAACTTAACCAGTCAGTTGTTTTCGTTCACGCAATTCTGGCTTTGCTCTCAGTCGCGCCAGGAGTGTCAAGCCTGACAGGCGTGGCAGTTATAAATGTTCACTCTTATTATATTATTATAGTGCCCCTTTAAAACTCACTGAACTATTTACACAAAATATTCCATCGCATAGAAGGACTGTGAACCTACCTCTTTGAGTTTCCTGATTGTATCCGTCTGATCGTCCAGCATCTTAGTCTTGATCTTCAAGGCATCATTGTCTCTCTCAGAGTGCTTCTTCAAGGAGGATACTTCAGCAGCTAGGGCCTCGATACGTGCCTCCAGTCTCCCTCTATCCTGGGCCAGGGATGAACCTAATGATCAAGATCACCATCTTATTAATTACACTTCAATGGTCGGCCAACCAACCTGTGTACAGTTCATCAAATTAGGAAATACACTTTTTAGTGAAAAACAAACAAACAAACAAACAAAAGACAAAAATGTTTGAGACTCATATTGAGCATTTTGATTTTGCAAATCAAAATTAATATTCGACAAAATATTTCTTTTAAGAATTAGCACTGGTTAAACTTTATAATCCACATTTAAAAACAGTCAAAACATTTTCTCTTCATAATTATAAACTCTGTACTTTGACTTTTAAGTGAAAGAGAAACAAATATTTCCGCTCAGTGCTGTAAAGTTCTCATTTGCGATTTATTTGTACTGTGGGCCTCAATCTAAAATGGCTATAAATCTCAAAGAAAAAACCACAGCTTAATGTTTTCCTTAATGTTCAACAAAATTCATGTTTATCTGAGCCAAATATTTATTTGGGGAATATGTTTCACCAATAAACTCACTTTAACAGGGGCTTCAAAGTATGCTAAAAACCAAACTAACTAATTTTAGAAAATTCATACAATAAGGACCTTCTTGTCTCAACTCATCTGACGTTATCACCCATGCTAAATCTTGCTTGTGCCATTTTGGGAGTCAGATTCCCCGGATGTTACTGCACAGAGCGTAATTTTGGCGATGGGCGTGCGTTTAGACGTGCACCATATCTAATTAGCATATATAATTAGCATGCAATTTTGATGCCCAAACTGGCAGACCGTAGACAGACAGTAGCAGCGTATGACCTCAGTAAATAATGTATTAGACCTATTCCTTTAAATAGCACCATGTAATGGTTTACAAGGTGCTTTGGCGCAATATGCTGCCAATTAAACCAGGAACACCGGGGCGATGCCCTTCTCTTTTCGATAAGTGCACTGGGTTCTTTTACATGCATTACACAAAACACGGGACCTACGTACGGCTTTACGTTCCATCCGAAAGACGCAGCAATAATGGGTAAGTGTCTTGCTTAAGGACACAAGTGCCACGACCAGGACTCGAACCCACACACTGCTGATCAGAAACACCAGAGCTTGAGTCCGGTGCTCTTATCCGCTCGGCCACGACACCCCAATGTGTCTACATTACTGAGCCAACTTGTTCTTCAACATTGGAATTACCAAAGTCTTCCAAATCAAAACGATCGGGATGACGACTGCAAGATATTTTCGGCTCACCTTGTTGTGCCAGCTCCTGACTCCATAACTTTCTCTCTGCCTTCAGGCCCTCTATCACCGACTCCTGGGCCACGACCTGAGCAGCTAATCGGCTCTTCTCTTGCCGGAGGGCTTCAAAATGAAGCAGCTTCTCCCTGGCTTCCTCTAACTGGGATTCTGTACCCTGGATGCGGTCCTGCGGGAAACGGAACAGCCAAAATATAACAAATCGCCGTGTGCCCGGAAGAAGGACACAAAGAAAAGATACAGAAAAAATGGCGTAAGTAATTTATGTGCAAGAAAACTGAGCGTGAAAGTTTGATGGGTTTTCTGCCATTCATTAGTCTTTATAAGAAGGTTCAATTCTGCATGGGAATGGGAAAACATCTCTTTGGGGTAATTCTAGCAACAAAATGTGACAGTAATGCCATATTTTTTTGTCACTAGCCATTTGATTGCATAGTAGCCATTTGAGTGCCTTGAAGGAGGGCTTAGAGCCTTATGCCCTTCTTTCCAAGCGTTCAACGATTATGCTCAAGAGGACACAAGTACAATGACTGGGAGTCGAACCTACACTCCAATGACATTACCACTAGAACTTGAGTTGGATGCCCTAGAGGGCTTGACAAAGACACCCTATGCTGTACTGAGCTTACCCTTGCTACTGCTGCAGACTCATGCTTAGATTTAGACATCTCAGAGATCCGACCTTTCTGCTCCTTCACCAACTGAGGACATCAAAATAAAAACAATCATTACTATGAATATATAATACTTCCCTTTATATTTAAACAATAATAATGATAGTATTATAGTATAATAGTAATTTTATTAAGCATTTATTAAACTTTGTACCAAAGCGCCTTACACTATTACTACTCCTGTTCATTGAGCCTTATGCATTCCGAAAACCATCTCAACTCCTTTTTTGAGTATGCAACACCAGGAACCAAATTGGCGCACAGGTTACTGATCATTCACATCAACAATAGCTACCCTCGCAGGTACCCATATACTCCTTGGTAATGAGAAGCAATTGTAGTTAAGTGTCTTGCCCAAGAATGCAAGTGTCTCGACCAGGATTCGAACCCACGCTCTGACGACTCAGTGAACCGGTCATCAGAACTTGAGTTCGATGCTCTAGACCACTCGGCCATGACACTAATGGCAGCTTTGACAGCAACCTTTTCCAAACCCTACAAATCACCTTTACTAGATTTTTATTCATTTTTAGATAGGAGATTGTTTTCTTGTGCAATTTCATTTTGATTTTATCCTGCGAGTCATTAAACGTGATGCAATAAAATTAAATGAATGATTATCATTAAAAGATGACTGAATTCAAATCAGAAAAAAAACAATATTGTTCTTTAATTTGAAAATATTATGATATTTCTGGTCATAAAACCAAAGATGACTTATAATTGAACTCAATCACAGTAGTTCGCAAGCCTGAGGAAACCCGTAAACAAGTGTGCTTGCTAAGTGAACCAGAAACACTGGGTTAACCCCTAGTCTTCCACGGTGAGTGTTCAAGGTTCTTTTATGTGCACTACCAACCCTATAGTACACGGGACCTACGGCTTAATGTCCCATTCAAGAGACAAAGCAGTTATGATGAAGCATCTTGCTCAAGGGCCAAATGCCACGACTGGGAGTTGAACCTACACTCTGCTGATCAGAAACACCAGAGCCTGAGTCCGGCGCTCTTATCTGCTTGGCCACGACACGCCAAGTTAAAGGAACATTACAGAATTGGTTTTTGCTAACAAAACAGTTGCTGACAGTGTAAGCACTTTATGTAATCCACCTTATACATAAACTGACAAACCTGTAGAAGTTTGAGATCGATCGGCCATGTGGGTCACGAGAAAATAGTGAAAAACCGATTACACATTTGCATGAAATCATATAGATTCAACAAATGAATAAAATGTCACTGAGCGATAAACTCCAATCGGAAAATTAGTTTATTCATTTCTCATCAAATATGGCATTTCAGACAGAAATATTTCAAGGGATACTATCATCATCATTAGACCGTGATAGTTTTATGTAAATCTGTGATAAAAAAAGTATATTTTACAAGTTTTTTTCTTACCAATTCTGTAATGTTCCTTTAACAAACTAAAATGATGTAAATGACAGAATGTTTTATCAAGATGTGAAATCTTTGACTGACTTACAGCAGTGAGTTCAGTAACTACACCAGATGTCCTCTTCTCTTTGACCGTGGTTGATGACAACGCTTGCTTGGCCATGGAACCCTCATGACTGACTCTCTCAAAGGCTTCTTGAAGCTACAAATCATCACATAGAAGTATCGGTTAGAAATGATGAAGATGTGGAATGTCATACTTTATTGATTTGAGGTTTAGCCAACCCTTTTTTGTACCCATTAGCACTTGCGCACATCTTCATTGTAAGTCATTTACTCTTTGAACAAGGCAGGGAAAAGTCACCGGATTAATGCCGTATCTAGCAATCATAATAAAGCTTACATCGTGGTTATTTGTTTGTGTTGCAAGTTTGGTCTATTTTGTATATACAATTATATGGCGTGTCTAGCACATTAGACTCAAGCTCTGTGTGTTTCTGACCAGCAGAGTGTGGGTTCGAGTCCCAGTATCGACACTTATGTCCTTATAAAGCAAGACACTTAACCATTATTGCTGGGCTCTTCGCTTTGAGGTTGTAAATATCATAACACATCAATGAAATTTGAAAAACTTGTATTGAGTGTGGATCAGTGTTTGTTGCACAGAAAGTTTTGCCCGCAACTTTTTCAACTGTATCGTCGTTTCAAAACAAACCAAAATGTTAAAAAATGATTGAAATAATATCAAAACATACCTTTGGAAATGACCTACAGTGTCTTTGTTACTTACAGATAAAAATTAAATTCCCTTCAATATAAATTATTTTCTAAGTACAATAATTCCATGTGCAAAAAAACAAAGTGAAAGCACGGCCACCACTGTATGCATTATTAAGTGTAAAATGCAGTGTTTTTTAATCTTGTGCAGTTTCAGGCAGTTCAGTGAGTAAATGGTTGGGCGATTTCGGATGGTACAGCTACTAAAGAGTTCAGATAGTATGCTCAGAGTGGCTATACTCTGGACACAAACAGGGCCTAATTTCATGGCTCTGCTTACCTCATAATTCTACGCTAACAGTGCACTGTAAAGCATGTGATTCTATAAGCCGTAAGCGGAGCCATTAGCCTTTTCAAGGTGTGGTGGACACTATAGAAGTGCACTGTCTGGTTAAGGTTTACTGCACTGTCTGGTTAGGGTATACAGACAAATTTACCCCAATCCAAATAGTGTTACAGTAAATGTGTCCACCATATCTCAAAATGGCTGATGTTTCCTTTGACTTGTGACTTGTAAGTTCAGTCAGTTGTGGTGCCTTACCTCTCTAAATCTCTCTGCTTCCATCTGGAGTGCTAGACGGAACTCGTCTTCCAGCTCAGAATACTGACGGGTCAGAGTGTCCGTCCTAATGACAGGGGAAAAATATCAAGTTGTAAGGAAACTAAAATGGACAGGTTCAGTATTATAAATTATGGAGTTTCTGATTTCAGCGAGAGAGAAGTCATAACTACCGTTCAATGGCAAACAAGTTTTTAAAGAAATATTAGGTATTTGTGCTAATTCCTAATGAAGTTATTTCAAATAAAATAGAAAAATTTACACAGTCAGTTTCCCTTGTGGTTCATTACTTGACATTCAAATTAAAAAAGTCGCATCCCCTCAAGGTGATCCTGTGGCTGCTGCTTCCCAGGTTGTACCGTAAACTTGGGTGTGATCCCTGGCTACACAGCAGTTAACGGTTGCATGGCTTCAGACTGGCACCCCCGAACAAAGACATTGACAAAATAGGGAGACCGCCAACATAGGGCCAGATAACTCAGTTGGTAGAGCGCCGGTACGTTAATCCGGAGGTCGTTGGTTCAAATCCCGCTCTAGTCAATTTTTCTTTGTTCAACCCCAAACCATTTGAAATTTACCCAGTCAGTTTCCCTTGTGATTCATTACTTGACAAAAATTTAATAAGTACAAGATATATAATTTGTTCCTGTCCACTTCAAACATTATGCAGTCACCACCTTTATCTAGTTTCCTGTACGCTATTGTAATCATGCATGCTGATTTTCTTTTTTGCCAAGGGCCCAGACTGTTGTCCCTTCCACCCTCAGCTTGGTTAAGTTAATGGTGTTATTACTAGTTGGTTATATTGCTTACCGTTCTTTATACAGCTTGTACTCTTGCTCATGTTTGCTCTGTTCTCTTGATACCTCTCTATGGATGACGTCTTGAAGCTCTCTGCTATCCAGTCTGTACAGAGAGTCCAGCTGCTGCCTGATATGGACAAATCATAAATAACTTCACTAGCAACGATTCTCCCTTTTTGCCTTCAGCTCTCTCAGAATTCCTACCCAATCCCTTAACCTAAAACTACAGCCCACTGATGTTTAACTTTTTTGTCACAGACCCACCTGTGTTCCTGTTCTGTATTTGCTAGTAGCTCTTGTATTTGATAGTCTATAACGTCCATAACCCAAACTACACCCCACTGATAGCCAAGGTGTGCAGTCACAGACCCACCTGTGTTCCTGTTCTGTATTTGCTAGTAGCTCTTGTATTTGATAGTCTATAACGTCCATAACCCAAACTACACCCCACTGATAGCCAAGGTGTGCAGTCACAGACCCACCTGTGTTCCTGTTCTGTATTTGCTAGTAGCTCTTGTATTTGATTGTCAATGACATCCATAACCCAGACTACACCCCACTGATAGCCAAGGTGTGCAGTCACAGACCCACCTGTGTTCCTGTTCTGTATTTGCTAGTAGCTCTTGTATTTGATAGTCTATAACGTCCATAACCCAAACTACACCCCACTGATAGCCAAGGTCTGCAGTCACAGACCCACCTGTGTTCCTGCTCTGTATTTGCCAGTAGTGCTTGTAGTTGATTGCCTACTACGTCCATAACCCAAACTCCACCCCACTGATAGCCAAGGCATGCAGTCACAGACCCACCTGTGTTCCTGTTCTGTATTTGCCAGTAGCTCTTGTATTTGATTGCCCATGACGTCCATAACCCAGACTACACCCCACTGATAGCCAAGTCATGCAGTCACAGACCCACCTGTGTTCCTGCTCTCGATTTGCCAGTAGCTCTTGTAGTTGTCTTATTTTCTCCTCTTGCTGTTTGCATTGTGTCTTCACAAGATCGACTTCTCGACCGATGGCTGCCGCTCTCATCTGGTACTCTTGAGTTCTCTTAGTCTGGATAAAACAAATCATTTGAAATGTATTTGACGTTTCATTGCAAAAATGCTGTATGAACACAAAATAGTCTTTACTAAAACTAAGTGTGTTTTAAACATCAACAAGTCATATCTTCCTTAGATGTAGACAAGATCATCATAGAGCTATATATTGTTGTGTCAGTACAAAAATTGTTGTATCTCCTAAAAAAGCACTTATGTGACACAAGAGAAACAACGTTTTTGCACTGATGCAATGATATATTGACCGGAGCTCACTCTTAATTCTACATGCACAATTTTTGTGTGTGACTGAAGAACGTGTTTTATGTTTCATAGAACTTATGTCATGTTGAAAGATTAATTGACCAGGTTGGCTCAGTGGTTTCTTTTCCTGCCTTCGACCTCTGTAGACCCTGGTTTTGAATCCCACCTCAGACCTGGAGCCTTGCATGTGGATTGGGTTTTCAGTCCCTACCTGATTGCATGGGTTTTTCCCCATTGGGGTTTTCCTCCCACATCTAAAACTGAACATTTCTTCTCTGTTCCTTTTCATCCTGTTATTGGCGCCGATTACGCTGTAATAGAACATTTGATAATTGATCGTCAACTCACTTCATGAGCATGTTGATTTAATCTCTCAGTCTCCATCTTTGTTGACGTTGTCTCCATAGCTCTAAGAGCTCGTCTCTGCTCTTCCTCAGCCTTCTGAGAGGCTGCCAACTTAGCACTGACCTCATCCAACTTGCTCTGTAAAAGGAGAATTACCAATCACTCCGCTTACAAACTGGGGAAGTAATCATTTGATTACAAAAGCAATGCTTGAGAGATGCAACTCCATCTTAATCCCTGCCCACTTGATACAGAGTTCAGCTCCAGCAATGATCAGAAGCCCATAAATAATGTTTGGAGCTCGTTTTCTTTTAGGGTCTAAGGGAGACGTTGTGATGTTCTGGGAAGAGAAGGGGGTTCACCCGTGGTGATTTCTGGCATGGTTGGTTGTAGATTGCACCACATCACCTTGAAAACTCTTACACATGTACCCTTACAGATGTACATATTGGGTTTCATAATTCAAAGATAGGTCTGCATTGAGGCGTCCGTCGCGTGTGATAAAATGCAATATAGGAACTGCATATTATTATTATTATTATTATTGTTAAAAATATTCATTTTTGTCACATGAATCACTGGGTAAGGCTGGGCGTTCATGAATGAATGAATGAATGAATCACTTTTAAATTGAATGAATGAATGAATCACTTTTAAATTGTGAAACATGGGTTAATGTTAAATCACACACAAATTTAGACCTGCTTTGGTGCCGATTATGGCAAAAAGCCCGAGTGTAGACAAGTGGGTGCGTATACGACCTACTAATTTACCAATTGAAAAGTCGAATAGTGAAAATATCAAAGCAACAACCAAATTTTGATTTACAAACTTTGAAGTTTTCAGAATCAAGTTAATCAACTTTGAAATACAGAGTGGCTGTCAGTTTTGTAGAACCTTGAACTCACCTTGTTTTCTTCCAACTTGTCTTCAAGTCTGATCCTGGACTCTTTCTCATTCATTAATGCCTGCTTTAGTCTGGTACTGGCATGGATGGCAACGTTCTGTAGATCACGTTCCTCATTGGCTGCAAATGGTCGACAATAAATATTTCAAATGGTAGCAATTGACGAACAAAAAAGAGAGGTAAATTTCATTCAGACACCATTTATTTTTCAGGTTTGCTTTCTTGAAGAAAAAACTTTTAAAGGTTTATAAATTGTTTACAGACCATACAATTATTGCGTGAATTCAAAATATTTGGGAACCATAAGTTCCCATGCATGGTTCCCATGCAAGTAACTTGTGTATTCAAAACACTTTGGGAACCTAAGTAACTCATGTATTCAAAACACTTTGGGAACCATAAGTTCCCATGTAAGTAATGCCTGTATTCAAAACATATTGGGAACCATAAGTTCCCATGTAAGTAACGCCTGTATTCAAAACACTTTGGGAACCTAAGTAACTCATGTATTCAAAACACTTTGGGAACCATAAGTTTCCATGTAAGTAACGCCTGTATTCAAAACATATTGGGAACCATAAGTTTCCATGTAAGTAACGCCTGTATTCAAAACACTTTGGGAACCATAAGTTCCCATGCAAGTAACTTGTGTATTCACAACACTTTGGGAACCATAAGTCCCCACGCAAGTAACTCTTGCTTTCAAAACACTTTGGGAACCATAAGTTCCCACGATGGTTCCCAAGCAAGTAACTTGTGTATTCAAAACACTCTGGGAACCATAAGTTCCCACGCAAGTAACTCTTGCATTCAAAACACTTTGGGCACCATAAGTTCCCACGATGGTTCCCAAGCAAGTAACTTGTGTATTCAAAACACTTTCGGAACCATAAGTTCCCACGCAAGTAACATGTGTATTCGAAACATATTGGGAACCTCAACCACAAGTTCCCGCCTACATTGCTTTAACAGGAGAAAAATAACGCACTTAAACAGGTCCCAATGTTCAAATTCTATTGAAGAATGGATTAGTTAGGTCAGATAGTTTTAAAGTTGACTGCCCTCTACTTGTTCCTTCCCAGTTTCTGTTTGGAACTTTAAATCGCTACTCTTTAATGAACCAGTTAACACCGGATGTGTTGTCAACGCCAATGTTACATGCCAGGGGACATGATTTATATATTTTTGTGTCACATTTGATGACCGGAACAAAGGTGGCCCGTACTTGCCACTACGGAGCGTGGACATTGAATGCACTCACCAGGCAACGCTTCGTTTCAACCCACACAAAGAGGACAGTTTGCGGTAGAAATAATGCTGGAATTCTACCTTTGTGCGGGGTGTTAATCTGAATGCCCAATATGAATCTAGTGTTTTTTACCATTTGCTTGTAGATCCTTGATATGATCTGCCAATCTGATCGCTGCTTGCTCCGCCTTCCAACGCCTCTCTCTCTCTACATCCAACTCCTGCATCATGGCCTGTACAACAAGACACCAGTAAGACACCAGTAAGACACTAGTAAGACACTAGTAAGACACTGGTAAGACATTAGTAAGACACTAGTAAGACACCAGTAAGACACTAGTAAGACACCAGTAAGACACTCGGCATCTTGGTTTTGTAGCATACACATTTCTATGGAGCTCAGAATCAGGCTAGGTGTCCAGAGTAAACTAGTGCCTAAGCCTTGCGTATCATCCTGAAACGCGAATTGTGACACAACAAAAAAGTATATGCAAAACAGACTTACAGACCTATATCGTGGAGCGGCCATCTTTACTTTTTCTCCAATCCAAATTATTGCAACCAAACAGAGGCTAAACAAAAAAATAGTTTGTTTTCTTTTTTTCCCAGATGGATATCAGCATTCATTACTTTTATAGGATACAGGTAACATGACCAAGATGGCGGCAGCATGTGAAAGGTATATTGTCACAGATAAGTGGTCCAGTGGGGTATTTCAGGTCCTAAACAGCCCGTAAAGAAGATGACAAAATGTACACAAATGACAGAGACAGGTAGCATAAAACAAGAAACACTTTAATATCAACCATGATCAATGCATTTTTTCCTCTCCATTTAATCCTAAGTCTTGGTGTTTACCTGTCAGGTTTAGATTACAATTGTTTTCAAATATTTTCAAACTTCAACCCTCCATCAATCTGGTAGATTGTGGAGCCCACTGTTTCACCATCCAAATTCATTTGCCTGTTCACTGATCATGCAATGGTTGTGTTCACTTCGATACAATGATAAAGCTATACAGTGTGTACAAAGCTATGGGCAAGTGTGAGGAATGGATTTTGGAATGCTTTTGAGGTCTTAAACGACTGTTTAAAACTGACAGGGTCATGACTGTGCGATAAATGGAAGGTCTTTATCGCAGGGCCACGAACCTGCAAGATTTTATACGGATGTTTAAGACCTCAAAAGCATTCAAAAATCCTTTTACTCTTTTACTTCCATTCATGTTTAAACACCCTGTTTTAATTGCCTGTTTAAATATGGCCAAGTGGTCTCCTATCGACCAAACTTGGACTCGAGGATCCTGAACTCAACTACGAGACTACACTGAGGTACAACCACGTTAAACTCATACCAAAGTGCAGCTCATTGTAAAAAACGTTTGCTCAGTTATCTATGATTTAGTTTTTGGTTTTAACCGTCCGAATTTTAAACTTCCAAACGGAGAGACCACAATCAAATGTACAGCTTCATCACTTACAAGCTTATCTGCATCTTGCTCTGCTGTAGTGGGGAGGACTTTCCTAGCGAACCGTGGGTGACTTTTAACCTCTGGTGCACTGGGAGGGGAAACAGTGGTTGTACTGCTGGCAGGCCTAGCTTGCTGTTGCGAGCTTGTGCTGGTTGTACATCTGCAAAGAGAAAAGAATAAGTCCATATAAGAATGCGTGCAGACACTACAAACGTTCTTTACATAAAAAATAAATACAATGTGTGTAAAGTTAACAGATTGTTCTTGAGAACTTTGAGTGGGTTTAAATGATTCTAATTACTATTTATTATTATTATTTTTTTGACCAAGACAAACCAAACAAAAATTACAGAGAAACGAGTACATGAAGATGAAAAAAGAAGTAATCAAACAAAAAACACAAGTAAACAAATAAATAAGTAAGTAGGCCCTAGATGAATAATTAATAAGAAGTGGACAAATTTAAATAAATAATGTAAACAAATAAAAAAAGCAATGAAAAAGAAAACTAGGGACCAAAACGGATTGAGCGAGTCAGGGTGGTGCATGCAGGAGGGGAACAAAACCCCCAAAGCAAGGAAAGAAAAACCAAACTCGGGAAAAACAACAACAAATCATGCTGCCCCACATTGTGTTGATATCGTGACTGTTCTCAGATCCAGACTTCATATGTAACAACTGTACCCATATTCAGGGTCATTGAGGACACAAAAAGGTCCAAGACTAGGATCCAAGATTTAGGAGGTAGCATAGCATTAGCCAGAGGGGTGTCCGGGTGTATCTTTTGGACACCCTGTTTTAAATTTGGGGACACCATGTTCTATCTGTCGTTTACATGTAACTGTATTGTAAGTGAACAATTTGGACACCCATTTTTTTAAATTTCCAGCAAATTTGGACACCCTTTTACCAAATCCTGGCTAAAACCTTGCATTGTATGTTGAAATGATGGCACTTCCACCTTTTGCTAAAGGGAAATTACATCATTGGTAAATGTAGTTTTTAAGAAAATGTAGGTATGTGGGGTAGGATTTAGTATAGAAAATCATTCCATCAACCTGTCTACATTTGTGCGTCAGTGACTACCGTGAAAAACGAGAGCAAACGGTGACGATTTTAAACTGTCAGACAGACCTGGTTGTTTCATAACTCACACGTTTAAACGATGGTCAGCTCACCATCGCTACAAAATTATACAAAATTGCCTTCTTCTCTAAAATAAAATAAATTACCCTAGCGAAGCTAAACAATTTCACTGGACATTTGGGAATAATATATACTTTCAGTCAAGTAACTTAATTTGTAGCAACTTGGACGTAAAAATGTTTTATGTCTGCAAATGATGTCACCCTGGAGTTAAAGATTTTAAGGATCTTCTGGGCTAAGTTTCCTCAGCATTGGAGAAGGACATCACAGAGTATGATTTATTTACATCTGAGGAAAGTATTGGCTACTTTTTCACCAGGAAGTCTTTTAAAAAAGCCTAACTTAAGATAAAAGTCAGGAATTTCTCATTCTTGCATAATTCAGTGTATTCCACTGAATAATTCATCAACCTTCAAACGACAGCTCAAGACTCATCGCTTCAAATGAGTATTGTAATCCTGGACTTCCTCTATGTGAACCAGAGCCCTTGAATGGCATTTTTCTGTCAGATACTATGCGCTTTATAAGTGCTGTTTATTATTATTACTATTATTAACTAGTCCTAGTTGTTCCGAAGTCCAGGACAGTACGCTTTGGTGACCGAGCCTTTTCATACATTGGACCTGTTCTCTGGAATAAACTACCTGACTCAATCTGGATCATTATTTCTCTGCAAACTTTCAAACAGAACTGAAGACACTGCTCTTTACACAAGCACACTGTGTCTAGTTTCTTAGTTCTGAATTGTCACTATGTTTAATCATTGTATCTATTTTCATTAAGTGCTGTAGCGTCATGAGTAATGTATTTTAGAATGTGCGCTTTATAAATCCATATATTATTATTATTATTATTATGACATACCTAGTTTCCTGATCACCATCCAGCCTACGTTGCCTGACCTCTGAGGTACGCGTCTGTCTGATGTGAGGGGCTGCCTTAGCCCTCCTCCTAATGGCTGCTCCCATGGATGACCCATGGCTCTCTCCCTCACTCTCATCTGTCTGATCTACGTCTGTAATCAACCAAAGATACTTCAAGATTCAAGGCAACATTACGACCTAAAGGTAGGGTCATAGACTGGTTTTTGTCACTATAATGCTGATTTATAGGCAAAATTATAAATAGAGATACAATCATTTCACATGTGAAAGTTTCAGCTGAACACAGTGTCTACTTGTTGAGAAAACAGCATAAAACTGTCACGGTATTTTCACAAGAACGTCGAATCCATCCACGTTTAGCGAGGTAACAGTGGGTACCAGCCGCATCTCTGGCCGCAGCATTCGAGAACGGACACCAGCCCTCAGAAATCTGAGAAACGATTCGTGCAGGAATCGTTTTTCAGACTCAAATGTTTTAGGGTGAAAAATTATCCAAATCATTTCGATGGGAATCCTTTCTCCAAATAGTTTTTACTATCAACAGCTGCAGTTCTTCTCACCCAGTAGGTTTTTAAAGTCATTAAATTTTGGAGTACTAACTGAGTCTTTAACTATTAATCTTAAAACTATATATATATTTTTTTTATTTGTGGTAGGAAGGCCTTATAGAGGTGATGGTCACCAGTTCCTCCTTGCCACTCACTGGCTGGGTATTTTATACAATTTTGTGAATTTGTGAGTATATATTATATGATAAATTTTGTGTAATTTAGTGACTTTAATAATAAAACACAGTTTTTATATAGCGCTTTATGGCACCCGAAGGCGACTCAAAGTGCTTATTGTTTTTTTCTACAAGGTATGTTTGAAATATAAGACCAATGTATTTACACCAGCATGCTTTACAAGGCGATGTGGCGTAATCTGCATACATACAAGAAAATACAGGCCCCATCTCTTTACGATAAGTGTAACTGGGTTCTTTCACGTACATTACACAACACACGGGACCTACAGCTTTACGTCCCATCCAAAAGACAAAGCAACAATGGTTAAGTGTCTTGCTCAAGGACACAAGTGCCAGGCTTCGAACCCACACTCTGCTGATCAGAAACACCAGAGCTTGAGTCCGGTGCACTTGGCCCCTCGGCCACGACACGCCAGTGTAAATTTTAATTAAATTACACATCATTTGTGTTTGGAAAAGTAAATTTGTTCACATCACATTGTTTTAAATAAACACGCAATTCAACTGTTTGATTCGTCAAGGACTTTTCTTGCTAATTCATTGCTTATTTCGCTTGCTGCAATCAAAATAAGCAACAGTGATTCGGGGCTGTTAGAATCTCACCTCTCTTTGCAGTCTTTATCTTTCCAGATCGATGCCTCGCCGTGGTCTTAACACTGTCTTTGACTTTTCTTGGAGTTGTCGGTTCACTGCGAGTGACTGCATCTACGGATCCCTGCTTCCTGCTCATTATGTCTGCAAGTTGTCTCTCTAGTTGTTCCAACCTTGTCTCGTGATCTGTAGCACCCACCTAGGAGGGTTTGGGAATACAAAATAAATACATGTAATGCTACACTAAAAAAAACAGGCATTTCCTGCAGAAACTCAAAACTGGCTTTATCATTCAAACAGATCAAATAAGAGCTTTCAAATGACACCTATAAGAGCCCATAATAAGTAACTTTTTCTCAACAGATAGAATGTTTACGACATCACATCGATACCAGGGATGATGTTTAGGTTTCTTCACTTTTAAAGCAATTCCCGGATGAGAATTGATGTCTGTGAAAATTCCTGAAAATGGCTTGCAGCCTTGAGTCCCCCCCCCCCCCCGTTCTAGACCCTGAACCATCCAGGTGTTTACAGGTTTAGAGACTCTGTGCATCACCAGAAATACAACACATTGTTTGGACACATTGTGGACTATTTCTTTCTCCCTTTACCTCTAACAATTTTAACGCTCAAGGAGATTAAGAGAAAACCCTGAAATCAGGGAAAAATTCCTGAGAAATCAAACCCTTGTTAAAGCAGGGGTAGCTATTTCACACCCCTGTTAACCCTACTCCCAAGCAGGGGTAACTATTTCACACCCCTGTTAACCCTACTCACAAGCAGGGTTAGCTATTCCGCACCCCTGTAAACCCTTCTCTCAAACAGGGGTAGCTATTCCACACCCCTGTTAAACCTACTCCCAAGCAGGGGTAGCTATTTCACACCCCTGTTAACCCTACTGCCAAGCAGGGGTAGCTATTTCACACCCCTGTTAAACCTACTCCCAAGCAGGAGTAGCTATTCCACACCCCTGTTAAACCTACTCCCAAGTGGGGGTAGCTATTCCACACCCCTGTTAACCCTACTCCCAAGCGGGGGTAGCTATTCCACACCCAAGTTAACCCTTCTCTCAAACAGGGGTAGCTATTCCACACCCCTGTTAACCCTACTCCCAAGCAGGGGTAGCTATTTCACACCCCTGTTAACCCTACTCCCAAGCGGGGGTAGCTATTCCAACCCCTGTTAACCCTTCTCTCAAACAGGGGTAGCTATTCCACACCCCTGTTAACCCTACTCCCAAGCACGGGTAGCTATTCCACACCCCTGTTAACCCTTCTCCCAAGCAGGGGTAGCTATTCCACACCCTGTTAACCCTTCTCTCAAACAGGGGTAGCTATTCCACACCCCTGTTAACCCTACTCCCAAGCGGGGGTAGCTATTCCACACCCCTGTTAACCCTTCTCTCAAACAGGGGTAGCTATTCCACACCCCTGTTAACCCTACTCCCAAGCGGGGGTAGCTATTCCACACCCCTGTTAACCCTTCTCTCAAACAGGGGTAGCTATTCCACACCCCTGTTAACCCTACTCCCAAGCGGGGATAGCTATTCCACACCCCTGTTAACCCTTCTCTCAAACAGGGGTAGCTATTCCACACCCTTGTTAACCCTTCTCTTAAACAGGGGTAGCTATTTCACACCCCTGTTAACCCTACTCCCAAGCAGGGGTAGCTATTTCACAGGAATCAGCTTTTCCCCAGGAGTTCGCCAGGCTTGGTAAATCAAGAGTGCAAAGGTCATCCAAATTAATCTGGTATTTTTCGGGAAATACCTCTGGTGTGAAGGGAGCTTAAATGTCACAAGAGACTCTACCTTAGATTTCCTAGCATCAGATTGTTTCATCATGGTAATATTAACAGCTGGTCGTCTGTCGGACTCAGTCGTACTCGTCACATCTGATGACATCACGGCTTGACGACGGAATCGATCAAGCATCTGATCAATCCGTGGTGTAACGAGATTTAATCCAGACTCCTGTTTCAGAAAAACAACTTCTTTCTTAATCTTCATTCTATACTTATCGTTTCTTTTCTCAAAACTTCTTTGTTTACTTGTTGTATGAACATTTTTTTGAACATAATAAAATATGAACACACAATGTAATTGGCGTTGTGGTTTCTTTCCTTGACATCCACCTCTAGGATCCTGGTTCAAATCCCGCCGGGGGCACTATGTGGATTGGGTTTTCAGTTCCTACCCGATTGCGTTGGTGTTCCCCTGGAATGATTCTCTGGGGTTTTCCTCCCACATCTAAAACTGAACCTTCCTTCCTTGTCTTCTCTACATGGGGATACTTGGCTAGTATAGTGATTAAGTTCACTTTTCTGAGAATCCTTGGCTTCACAACCAGAATTACAAATGAAATGAAATGAAATGACATGACACCCTAAACTCCTTTGTCTTTAGCTAGAGACCCCCTCCCATATCCTCCAAAATACTCCAGTCTATGGTATCTCAACACTCACATTTTTGTCACTGGAGGGACACAAGGCCACAATCAATACATCCATCAAATTGTTGTGGTACCAACTGTTAGTTACAAGATTTGACCAGGCCTCCCTTTACTAAGCACGCTCGATGGTCTAGTGGTCAAGATATATACTCTAGAGTGTGAAGGTCATGGGTTAGAATCCAAAGAGAGTAAATTGCCAGTGGATTTTTTTCCACAGGACTCAGGAAAGCACTGAGTATTCAGTGCTTAACACACATCAATGTGTAAGTGTAAAACCTAAACAAAATCCCCTACTTGCCGTATCGAGCAGAATCTAGAATGTGGTAACTCAGCACCCACACACTTCCACTGCGATAAGATTGAAATGTGTCCACGATGTTTTAAGGTTTGTCTTCAGGGTGAAGACTTTGATTGATTTTGGTAATTATCTAGAGAATCTAGGCTACCAAGCAGAGACGATTGTAAATGGCTCACCTTTACATTTCCAGAAGCCGAGTCCGAACTGAGGAGGTACTCCAAATACTGGTCTAATCCTGCAAAATAATAATAATGATAATTTGGGTATTATTGTACGATGTTTTACTCAATGATGTCATAATGCTTTACAGAAACTACACTTATTTTTAACACATAGGCAAGGGATTTTTGTGATGGAGGAAATATTGAATGGCGTCAAATTTATAACAGCGCCTTTTCAGTACTAAGAGGCAGTGTGGCACAAGTTGCTGCCACTGCTAGAAACACCTGTGCAAGCCACTTCACTTTGACGATAAGTGTCCTGGGTTCTTTTATGTCCTTTAACTCAACCCGCGGACCCAGAGTTTATAATGGCCCGACCGAAGCCTTAGGACAGAGCAAGTATAATTAAAGGCACTGGACACTATTGGTAATTACTCAAAATAATTGTTAGCATAAAAACTTACTTGGTAACGAGCAATGGAGAGCTGTTGATAGTATAAAACATTGTGAGAAATGGCTCCCTCTGAAGTAACGTAGTTTTTGAGAAAAAAGTAATTTCTCAGTAAAATATTTTAATTGATTATGAGACCTCACGCGGGAGGTCTCGAAATCAAGCATCTGAAAGCACACAACTTCCTGTGACAAGGGTGTTTTTTCTTCCATTATTATCTCGCAACTTCGACGACCAATTGAGTTCAAATTTTCACAGGTTTATTTTGTGCATATGTTGAGATACACCAAGTGAGAAGACTGGTCTTTGACAATTACCAAAGGTGTCCAGTGTCTTTAAGTGTCTTGCCCAAGGACGAAGTGGCACTATCAGGACTCAAACCCACAGTCTGACAACGCCAGAGCTCGATTCCGACGCGCTAGACCGCTTGGCCATAATGCTCTGCATGAAACATGAAATAGCCACATTCAGTGACCGGAGTCACGCGATTCATAGTGGGTAAATAATGTAAATAAACCAAGCAAGCAACGCGCAGCGTGCATGGAAAAGCATGGCTGCTTCCGAGTGCTTCTATAGCGGCCATGCTTTTCTATGCACACTGCGCGCCACTTAATTTGGTTTGTTTACATTGTACACCCACTATGAGTCAAAATTACTCCAATCTCCGATTTTGTCTACTATCTGAGCGTGCGACTTTCTGAGCTCAGTGCATCCTCCAGTACTAGATACCATCTTCAGGGTTCTGCCCAGGATTTCTTTAGTGGTGGAAAAATTTTTCCCTGGAAGCCATTGCGAGATGGATAGTTACATGGTTGATCATATAAATAGACTCAAATTAAAGAAGTACTCAAAATTAATGGCTTCGGATGCCATTTTTTTCTGGTAAATACCAAATTTTACATCTCGTTGAAAACCTTTGAAAGGAAATTGCAACTTGTGTAATTAAAAAATTTTGAAAATGTGTGGTCGGAAACAGAGAAAGTTTTGCCAGTGGTGGTTGAGGAACCCTGAGTGCCGGGCGGGTTTTCCGGCACCGACCACTGTGGGCAGAACCCTGCATCTTGTGTTGGATAAGGCCCCAAGATACCAATTATAACTTCTATTCCAACCGAATCTGGAATAATATCTAGTTTCCATTGTAAACATCATTTTCGGCTTCGTTCCCTTTTTTTTCGTAGGCATAGGCCGAATTCTACCAACCTGGTATGTCTGCCGGTCCATCCTCCTGGGTCATCTGTTGACCGCGTCTATTCAGACCGTCCAATACTTGTAGTCTTGGTAACGAGTGAAGCATTGATGTACGGTATCCTAGCAACAAGAGGTTACAAGTGGGACAGTTGTTAACACACAACCAAGTTTGTATTTAACCGTACAAGTCTTATGAGAACCTTGGGGACCCACATTCATTGCCTCCCGCCCCTCCCCCCGCTTTTGCCTCTCTCAAGAAAACCTGAAGAGCAGGGATGGTCAATGAAAAATCCTGAAATCAGATCAAATTCTGACAAAGCACAGAATGAGTGTAATGAATGTAATGAGTTAAAGGCACTGGACACTATTGGTAATTACTCAAAATAATTGTTAGCATAAGAACTTACTTGGTAACGAGCAATGGAGAGCTGTTGATAGTATAAAACATTGTGAGAAACGGCTCCCTATGAAGTAACGTAGTTTTTGAGAAAGAAGTAAAATTTCTCAGTAAAATATTTGAATTGATTTTGAGACCTCACGCGTGGAGGTCTCGAAATCAAGCATCTGAAAAAGCACACAACTTCGTGTGACAAGGGTGTTTTTTCTTCCATTATTATCTCGCAACTTCGATGACCAATTGAGTTCAAATTTTCACAGGTTTGTTATTTTGTGCATATGTTGAGATACACCAAGTGAGAAGACCGGTCTTTGACAATTACCAAAGGTGTCCAGTGTCTTTAAATAAAAGGCCTGCTGTTTTTACTTAAACATATATATTGTGTTTGTAGAAATTTTGCTCTGATTGGAGGTTGCATGACCATGTATATCAACTTGATACAAACTTTGCAAGTAATATCGGTTATGCCTATTTATAGACGATGTGACCTGTGACATCACATGTTTACAACAGAGCCACAGAGCCTGGACTTCCGGCGGGCACATTTGTACACAGCTCAATGGAAGAATACAACAAATCTTATGTTTTATGGAGATCGCACTGTCTGATTTTCCTCAACTTTTGATATAAAGAAAGGGGGACATCTCAAAACCTGTACAGCTGTTGCTTTTGTAAATTTTGAATTTATGTGAAAATTACGACACAAAATATAAATTTTCCCATTGAGCCTGTGTAGCATCTTGCCCGTCAGGAATAGCATTATAATGTACGAGGTCACCACTCTGTAAACAAATGTAACATGGTCTATACATTGAACCGGAAAGTTTCAAACGTCACATCAATAACTTGATGGAAGTATTCAGCATTCAAGATCAATTACACTTCAGAGCGAATCCAATATCTGGGTAGTACTTGTTGAAATTGTCTTTTACCTGGCTGAGAGCACACCGGGTTATTCTTCCCATCCTGGGCCAGTACTAGCTCCTGAAGCTGGTGTAATCCACTGAGACACTCTACGATGTGATGGACAGAGTCCAGAAGGTTACCTTGGAGCTCAAGGTGTGCCAAGTGACACTGCGATCCATGGAGCTCTAGGAGGCCAGTCAGGTCAGTTATTACGTTGTAGGATAGATTCAATCGTCGGATAGATCTGTGGTAAGAAAAAAACTGTATTAATTATTCATAATAAGCATAGACCTGTGTAGTGATTATGTAGTGATTGTTAATGAATAAACCACTCAAGTATGTCTGGTCAGCACCAGCAGTCCAGTCATGAGGTAGTCTTGATCCTGTAAAACCACTGACGACCGTCTCGTGTTCTTTCATGACTCAGCGACTCTTGACTCAACCCTTGTAGCCAAAAACTACACACTGGTACCAAGTTTACTAAAAACCCTTCTACTGTCTGACCCTTCAATATCATCCATTGTGGTGACAGTCAACCCTCCAACTGTCTGACCCTTCGATATCATCCATTATGGTGACAGTCAACCCTCCTACTGTCTAACCCTTCAATATCATCCATTATGGTGACAGTCAACCCTCCTACTGTCTGACCCTTCGATATCATCCATTATGGTGACAATCAACCCTCCTACTGTCTGACCCTTCAATATCATCCATTATGGTGACAGTTAACCCTCCTACTGTCTGACCCTTCAATATCATCCATTATGGTGACAATCAACCCTCCTACTGTCTGACCCTTCATATTATCCATTATGGTGACAGTTAACCCTCCTACTGTCTAACCCTTCAATATCATCCATTATGGTGACAGTCAATCCTCCTACTGTCTGACCCTTCATAATTATCCATTGTGGTGACAGTCAACCCTCCTACTGTCTGACCCTTCAATATCATCCATTGTGGTGACAGTCAACCCTCCTACTGTCTGACCCTTCAATATCATCCATTATGGTGACAGTCAACCCTCCTACTGTCTGACCCTTCAATATCATCCATTATGGTGACAATCAACCCTCCTACTGTCTGACCCTTCAATATCATCCATTGTGGTGACAGTTAACCCTCCTACAGTCTGACCCTTCAATATCATCCATTATGGTGACAATCAACCCTCCTACTGTCTGACCCTTCAATATCATCCAAACTACACACTGGTACCAAGTTTACTAAAAACCCTCCTACTGTCTGACCCTTCAATATCATCCATTGTGGTGACAGTCAACCCTCCAACTGTCTGACCCTTCGATATCATCCATTATGGTGACAGTCAACCCTCCTACTGTCTAACCCTTCAATATCATCCATTATGGTGACAGTCAACCCTCCTACTGTCTGACCCTTCGATATCATCCATTATGGTGACAATCAACCCTCCTACTGTCTGACCCTTCAATATCATCCATTATGGTGACAGTTAACCCTCCTACTGTCTGACCCTTCAATATCATCCATTATGGTGACAATCAACCCTCCTACTGTCTGACCCTTCATATTATCCATTATGGTGGCAGTTAACCCTCCTACTGTCTAACCCTTCAATATCATCCATTATGGTGACAGTCAATCCTCCTACTGTCTGACCCTTCATAATTATCCATTGTGGTGACAGTCAACCCTCCTACTGTCTGACCCTTCAATATCATCCATTGTGGTGACAGTCAACCCTCCTACTGTCTGACCCTTCAATATCATCCATTATGGTGACAGTCAACCCTCCTACTGTCTGACCCTTCAATATCATCCATTATGGTGACAATCAACCCTCCTACTGTCTGACCCTTCAATATCATCCATTGTGGTGACAGTTAACCCTCCTACAGTCTGACCCTTCAATATCATCCATTATGGTGACAATCAACCCTCCTACTGTCTGACCCTTCAATATCATCCATTATGGTGACAATCAACCCTCCTACTGTCTGACCCTTCAATATTATCCATTATGGTGACAGTTAACCCTCCTACTGTCTAACCCTTCAATATCATCCATTATGGTGACAGTCAACCCTCCTACTGTCTGACCCTTCATAATGATCCATTGTGGTGACAGTCAACCCTCCTACTGTCTGACCCTTCAATATCATCCATTGTGGTGACAGTCAACCCTCCTACTGTCTGACCCTTCAATATCATCCATTATGGTGACAGTCAACCCTCCTATTGTCTGACCCTTCAATATCATCCACTGTGGTGACCGTTTAATTATTGCAAAGGATACATCATAACGAGCGATTCACAACAGTGCACCTTCCACAGATTATCCAGGAGAAGCCATTTTCCCTCAAAGCGCTCAACTAACATTTCTCAGGAGGAAATAGTTTATAGCCACAAATAAAAAAGTTTTGAACACAAAAATATTTCATAAATTTTTTGAAAGGTACAAATAATGTTTCATACTTTTAAATAATAAAACAAACTCCCACCTTAATTTGCCAAGACCAGTCACCTTTTTGATCTGATTACATGATAGATTTAATGTCCGCAGTTCAGCGAGCGATTCCAGGCCCTCGATTCGAGAGATCTGATTGGATGACAGATCTAGGTGTTGAAGATGTCGTAGGTCATTCAGTCCACTGATGAAGCTGATTTGGTTACAGTGTAGATTCAATGTCTGAAGACTCGGTGATAAGCTAAGGCTGTCCAAGCTACGGATACCAGCATCGATCAAACAAAGTTCATGTGGGTCACCTGGGTCAAAGTTCATACTGTGGGCATTCGTTGTTCCAGTCAATCGTACTCGTAAATTTTTCGTTGGATTCTGCCTCTGAGTTTTTTAGACAAAAAATGTTTATCTCTTATTATTTCATACATAATTGGATGCCTTGCATGCCCTGCAAAAGATTTACCTTTACAAGTAAACAATCCCTTATGTCAAATTATATTAATTTTGCTTGAATTTGTCTGGTCATGGGACAACACGTTGCTGTTCATTTCCCTAACTACCACTAAATTTATATTCAGTGCTACCGTATCTGATAAAGATCCATCCAAACCTAGCATTGTTGATAAAATGTTCAAAATACTTTTTTTTTAAAGTCTCTCAGCCCTGTTAGCCTGTGAAATCAAATCAAATTGGTTGACAGTAAAAGCAAAAAATTCTTCTGAATATTTTGATATTTTGAAGACTAAGTTGACTTGAGTCAACTCGGTACTCAACCAACTCGTACACAACCAATTCATGCTCTAACCAATTCATGTTTGTTTACATTAATCTTATCTTCGTAAAATACATGTAGCTGTGATAATAGTAACCCTCCATCCTTCCGACAGTCGCAGCTGTTATGAATAATATCGGGAGGGTTACGATTATCGCAACTAGTGTAGTATTACTATATTACTAGTAACTAGTTAGTATTACTAATTTATAATTAGTAATTTCAGTTTTAACAGAAAGAAAATTCTTGTTTCTTTCCAGAAAAAATGAAAACGTCATTTCTTAAACTGAAAAGGATAACCCTGGATATACCCACTTTGCATCCCTTGACTTGAATTTAACAATTTAACATATTTAAGGTCAAGCTTCAGTTAACAATAACACTAACTTACTAAATACTAAACATTATCTTCCAGTATGCACTAATCATCCAATCAGATGCTCAAACCGGAGTGTGATATCAAGCGATAACCTACTCCCAGTTTTTATATTGCACTCTGCGTATTGAGAGTGTCGATGCGTCACGCTCCGCATACGGTCAGTGCAAAAATTACATTCTAAACTTTGCGCGTGCATGCCGTTCGTCATGAAATATTGCTATAAAATTTTAAACTCTGCGCGTTGTACGTGAGATTGGTTGACTTATAATACTATTACTAGGCTGGAAGATAAATTTGTTATCACACGCGCGCTCATGGAATACGGAAATACAAAGCACGTCTGCGTCCCATTTCAACGCGCTATATTTTTCCGTATTCCACTCGCGCTTGTGTGATAACTTCATCTGTTCATTGAACAGTTTTTTTGAACAGTAATTAAACACAGTAAACTTGAGTAGAGTAAAACAGGGTGTAAATGTTACTTGAATTGTTCAAACTGCCTGCTCTTTGCTGTATACATAATTTGACCTAAATGAAGGAAGATAAGTTGAGCGTCGAATATTACAAATCAGCCATTAATAAATCTAACTCGCATCACCCCAACAAAACTATCGCAAGGCAAATACAAATAATTTCTCACGAAATGAATGCAGTTGTTTGATTTTAGTAGCAAAGTAGTGTCAGTGTGCACTATTTCTTCAAAGCAAACAACATGAATGTATCAGACAACGTTTGTTAATACTAACCATAGAAGTAGCTTCCATTCCCTGAATAAAAAGTCGAATCCCACTTTAAAATAACAGCATTTCACCGAGTTTTCTACGAAAACCTCATCGTTTGGATTGAACTAAAGTTGAACTCGGCGCTTCTTACATTGTCAACAGAGGGCGCCATTTACTCAAATGTTGTCAAAATAATATCTGGAAACAGAATTAAACACCTTTTTTGTTTTATTCTTTATTTCTTTACTTTTCTGATTTCGTTCTACCTCAAAAACAGCCAGTTTGTTGCAGTAGTGTAACCAGCTAAAACTGACATGGATAGAAGCAACACAAGAAAAAATTGGTGTGATGTTTCCTGTAAGGATGCTTTGCCGACTGTATAATTCTGATTCAGAAGAATGTGATAACAAATAAAAAGTGCCCCTCTGGAAGTGTCAATTGCAGGGGGCGACTTGGGATTGGGGTAGGGGAGGGGTAGACATATTTTCTGTTTACAAAAGGTTCGGCATTCAAGAAGTTGCTCATCCTATTGTGAATAAAAGTCTTGGGTTTTGTTTCATGTGGAATTACCAAGGCACCAGTTTCCTTCAAGAACATATGCAAACTGATCACACTGTAAAATAAAATCAGAAACCATTCACAAAATATTCTCTTATACTGAACTTGAGAGTTCATTTATTTATTTTCCCAGCTTTTTAAATGGTGCAACTTTAAAAGTTTTTCAGTTAGGAATTGACAAATTCACAATTAATATCTATCAGGTTGGATGAGTGTTTTTAAGAGATGATACAGCAATTCAAAAACATTTATTTAAATCGTAGGGCTTTGGTCCAAAGGCTGAGGTCACATTAGTTCATTGTAACATATTTCATGTCCAGATTGACAATTACTTGAAAACTGCAAATTTTAACATGCTGTCTGTCCACCACACCTTATTATGTATTGATTTATGGATTCAAAATTAGCAACAACAAAACTTCTGTTGTTTTTTTTTCTCTCTCAGATGTTTACAGGCAAAAGCAGAAAGCAGCAAATATCTAGGCCAACGGCTGTATGATAGGCCTATACAAACAACTTGGTCTATAAATGGTTCACTTATTTGTCAATATCAGTACCAATCAACTTTTCCCAATTGATTTTTGTATTCTATTTCTTGAAGACCAAAGGAAAAGAATAAACCATTGGCATTCGGTTGGCTGTGTGGTTTCTCCCCTGCTTTGCACTCGAAGACCCCGGTTCGAATCCCGCACCACTAGATCCTAGCATGTGGAATGGGTTTTCAGTCCCTCCCCGATTGTGGCCGAGCAGTCTCGTTCACCGGACCCAAGCTCTGGTGTTGTCAGCAGCAGAGTGTGGGTTTGAATCCCGGTCATCACTTGGCACACATTTGACAGTTGGGAAGGTAGTGCATTCTACCAGCCAGGCTCCTAGTGGATGGTACCTATGCCTACATCCTTACGATTGTGAAGGGGGTATAACCCTGTTTCAGCCCCAGGAGTACTTGCTACTTTTGAGGGCTCCTTCTTGGTCTCATTAGCAGAGACAGATATAAAAATAACAACATACTCTTAGAAATGTACCAACGACGTAACATCTCTTTCAATTACATGAATACATTTTGACAAAAGCTGTATTAGACTATGCAAGTCTCAAATGTTGGGCTACGTTATTGTGTTGGATTTTGTTTTTAACACACATTAAAGCAATGTATAAGTATGAGAACCAATGGTTCCCAAAATATGTGCAAAATTGGCAGCTAATCTTACTCAAAAGTGTTCATAAAAAAAATCCAAAGTGCCTTCGAGAAAGACTCTGCTGGGTCGAAACCAGGCCACTACTATTTTGTAAAAACCAATCCATTCACCCTACATCTTAGCAACTATCTACACATATGGGAAGCCTGAACAACCCATGCGTCATGCTCTGCCCTGTGCCACTACCAAAAGACATGACCCAACAATCCAAATGGTGGAAACTTGTTGTTGACACTTTTAGGCATGCAGCCGCAGTTTGTCAAAATACAAGAGAGGAAATTTCCATGCGCATCTAGACTTTGTACTGCGTTATTCAAAAATTAAAGGAATCAGCTGTTTAGCTGAAAAGTTGCATCCCTGCATTTTGTATAAATGAGATCTTAGTGTGGCAGACTTTTAGTTTAAAGGCACTGGACACTATTGGTAATTACTCAAAATAATTGGTAACGAGCAATGAAGAGCTGCTGATAGTATAAAACTCCCTCTGAAGTAACGTAGTTTTTGAGGAAGAAGTAATTTCTCAGTAAAATATTGAATTGATTATCAAGCATCTGAAAGCACACAAATTTGTGTGACAAGGGTGTTTTTTCTTCCATTATTATCTCGCAACTTCAACGACCAATTGAGTTCAAATTTTCACAGGTTTGTTATTTTGTGCATATGTTGATGAGATACACCAAGTGAGAAGACTGGTCTTTGACAATTACCAAAGGTGTCCCAGTGTCTTTAATGCGTTAAAAGGGGTGGAGCTTACTTCTAGTGATAAAGACAAGTTATTTTAGGTTTGGTCAGGTCATACAAACATGAATTGAACTTCACATTCCTTGTGACAAAATACTCATGACATGTTCTTTTTACAAACACATTTAATAATATGCAAACCATTATGCACAACAACAACTTCCTGACACATATTTCACATTTTTGGAAACCTGAATGTTCCTTGCTCTAAAAAACTCTATACAATCAATAATTTATACTCGTTGCAAAATAGACGTTTAAAATTTACACTAAGGCTGGACTTAATCATTAATATTCACACGTCCAGGAATCCAACAGCTGAACTGCAAAGCATACTGTACATATTACCCATTCACAAAAGCTCTATACACATATAACAAAAGATATTTTTTATTTAAATATTGAACACCTAACAACTAACACCTTCTTATTTATATTTCTGGCAAATGTGAATACTGCACATGTAAATTCCCCTAGTATAAACCTAATGTGACATGTCGTGGTCAGCGGCCTAGTACATCAGATTCAAGTTCTGATGGCTGAATCATCGGAGCAAGGCACTTAAACATAATTGCTTCTCTTAACCCTGGTGTATAAATGAGAGGGCTGAGACAGTGTTGTGTTGGGTTAACCAGTTAGCGCTAATTTAAGCAGCTTTGGGTTGTATGCTCCATGCTCCCCGGGAGTTGAGAAAGTTTGAGTAATGTTCTAAAAGTATGCCTGATGTAACAATGTTGTAAAAGCGCCTTGATCTAGCTACTAGGATATGTGCGAGTATTATTTAGTATTACTTTCATTATAAGCAACAGTTTCAGCAATAAGAACTGGTAGTACAAAATGAACAATTTAAAAAGTTGGTGAAGGCACTGTCATTGTTGGTTACATTGTTCTAATCCCCGTTGTTGTCGTCGTACTCGACCTCTGATGCTGCTGCCCTCAACGCTGCAACGCATTCTACTGACACGTTCAATGTACCGATGAGGATGGACTCTTCTTTGGCGTAGTGAACTGTGGAAACAAATTATACAGACATTGATCAGGTATAGATATGCGTTCAGAAAATCAAGTTAGTTTGAAGTCTCACTTTTCTACACTGAAAAAAAAAAAAAACACTCTTCCATTTTGTTTTAAAAATCACCAGGGCCCAGATTCTGCTTTACCGTATGCAAAGAATCGACACTTACGGAAGCAGGGAAGTCCACGCTTAGATCAAGTGCATTTCACAGGTTAGCAGGGAATAGCTGCTTGGGCGTGCTTCACATTACTAAACATTCTTCGCTTACACGGCTTGCCCTTGATGATCGCAAGCCAAGAATTCGGCAGTAAGCAGAGCCATGAAATTGGGCCCAGTTGATGTGCACATATTTTTACAAATTTGGTCATGTTGGTTAAGCAAACTTCCCTTAGTTTAAAAAAAAAAGTTCTGCAGAGACATGGCTAGCAAAAGAATATGGGAACTAAAATTTAGGGATTTTCATTTAAAAGAGTTGATAGTGTTCTCTTTTAAAAAGAACATTCATGCTTTAATTTTTTTTTCTACTTCATGATCCCTGCTCTCAAAATATAGAGAAATAATAATTTTTCCCCTTTCAAATATAAAGACTGATATGTGTCAAATTTTGAAAGGCATGAAAATAAAAAATACATATAATTTTGAGTTGAACAAAGCAAAATTGACCAGAGCGGGACTTGAACCTGCCACCTCCAGGTTAACGTGCCAGTGCTCTACCAACTGAGCTATCTAGCCCTAATGCTGGCAATCTCCCTACTTTGTCAATATCTTTGTTCGGGTGAGCCAGTCAGAAGCCATTCAACATGTAACTGCCGTGTAGCCAGGGATCACACCCAAGTTTATGATACAACCTGGGAAGTGGCAGCAGAGGGATCACCTCAGGGGATGCAACTAAGAAATGAACAAGCATTAAAAAAATCTGCCCCCCCCCAAAAAAACCAAAAACAAACAAAAACCAACAACTTAGCATTAGTTATCATCGATTGCATTTGAGGCTTTACTTATATCTGTTGACTTACTATCAATATCTTGCTCAATCACATCTTCTCCCTTTTCCAGCATCTCTCTTACATCCACGTAGGCATAGCCGACTTCTTCACACTCCAAGTCTTGACTGTCCTCAGGCGGTTCACTGACGACGGTCAGCTGGATCCTGACAAAAAAGAAATCAGATGTGGTCATTAGATCAGCTCAATAGATGGATTGCACATGAGGTCATTGACCACCATCTTTGACCGCAAAAACAATGGAAATGTGCACGCCTGTACGCGCTCCGCTAGACTCTCAGCCAATAATAGCTCTTCACGCATGCACGGTTCATCAAAGATGGCCGCCAATGCAAGGGGTCTATACATTAACACCTTCCCAGGTAATAATAATAATAATAACGGACATTTATATTGTGCAATGCCTATATGAATATACTCTACTGCGCATCACAATTATTACCCCTGGTCACTGGGCCATTAGTTTCATTCCTTAAACCATCTCAGCTTCCTGGGGAGTATACAGCCTGTGCAACAAATATGCGCTACTAAGCTAAATCAATCACAAGAACCATCTCTGCCCTCACAGGTACCCATTTTACCCCTGGGTGGAGAGAAGCAATTATAGTTAAGTGTCTTGCTCAGGGACACAAGTGTCACGACCGGGACTCGAACCCACACTCTGCAGAACAGAAGCACCAGAGCTTGATTTCGGTGTTCTTAACCGCTCGGCCACAACACCCTATTAACATCTATGAAATAGTTGTGGTATCCACTGTTATTTTACAGGATTCTGACTGGCCCTCCCATCACTGGGCACGCGCAGTGGTCTAGCTAGTGGTTAAGACATCTGCTCTATAATGCAGGGGTTGTGGGTTCGAACCCCACCCAAGTAGTATGGCCAGCCTGTGGATGTTTTCCCACAGGACTTGGAAAGTACCGAGTATACAGCGCTTATCACACATCAGTGTAGGGTAGAAGATCAAAACAACAACCTCCCCTTTGGTTTTGCAGCACTAAAACATTGATTAAACACAGTGCTCATTAAACAAAAAAAAACTAATTTGTATATTTATCAAAGTTTGCCTACACTGGAAGAAAAATGGCACAGCGATCTGTTTCTTATATATATATTCGGTCTCTAGTCTTGCTATTTATTCTACTACCGCGGAGTAGATTTTTGAAATTCTAGAGTCTTCTCAGTTCTGAAAAGAACTGTCCTGCTTATTAACTACTACCTGGGCGGGAGGTAGGAAATCGGCCTGGACTACTACTTTAGCTTTGTGGATCGGGGGGACTTCTCGTAATTACCTGCACTACCGCAGAGTGAGTTCTTTTTGGTCTCAACGTTTCGACTAGCTTGCTTGCTCTAGTCATCGTCAGGAGACGATTTTCAGACTGGTAAAGGCTAGGGCCCATATTTCATAGAGCTGCCTAAGCACAAACAAAACATGCATATCAGAACAGGGTTACCAGCCAAATCACCATGTCACATGTACCATTTGTGACTGGTATCCTGCTCATTATTTCTACGCAGAAAATGGTTAAGCAACTCTTTGAAACTGGGCCCTGGCTAAATTGATTACAAAGCATTTCCTTAAATAACTAGCAGTGCTTGAGAAACAAATCAGTGAAGAGAAGACAATGAAGGAACGTGCAGTCTAGAGACAGGTAGAAAGTAAGGCAAGAAAAGACACCGATTGTGCACTAGCTGAAGTAAAAACAAACTAGGTAACTTACTTTCCCTGAGATTGGTCCTGTGGTGTAGCATGCTGGCCAAGTAGTCTCTCTGTAACTTATGGCTTTCGGCATCTACATGAAACACTAAATAGCGAAAAAAAAGAGCAACAGCCCATTAGTTGTGAAAAACAAACTGCTATTTCATGAAATCCCAGGCAAATACAAGAACCAAGTCTATGATAATAATAGGGTACATTTATGGGTCAACGTTTTTCATACATGATGCTCCTAGTGCGGAGGTATCTGAAACAAAAAAAGATGATGAGAATCGTAAAGATTGATCTCAAGGAGATGTTTACATTACAGAATTGGTAAGAAAAAAACTTGTAAAATATACTTTTGATCACAGATTTACATAAAACTTACACGGTCTAATGATGATGATAGTAGAAAACATCACTTGAAATATTTCTGTCTGAAATGCCATATTTGATGAGAAATAAATAAACTAATTTTCTGATTGGAGTTTATCGCTCAGTGAGCGTTTTATTCATGTGTTGAGTCTATATGATTTCATGCAAATGTGTAATCGGTTTTTCACTATTTTCTCGTGACCCAGATGGCCGATCGATCTCAAACTTCTACAGGTTTGTCAGTTTATGTATATGGTGGAATACATAAAGCGCTTACACTGCCAGCAACTGTTTTGTTAGCAAAAACTAATTCTGTAATGTTCCTTTAAGAAAATCAAGAAATCAGGAAAATGCCTGTATGCAATGTTAAAATATATAAATTTCATCCATTAGTACGGTGCTGTACTAAATGATATTGTACACACAGTGGGATGGACTCACTCTTCTTAAAGTTGAAGACCAGGTTTTGATAAGCCTTGGTCTTGGGCAGAGAAAACGGGGTCTCGGTCTCTTCCGCTGACAGGCCCAGGAAGTGGTACTCCACGTAGAGTCTCTGCACTTTATCATCGTTAATGACAGGGGTGTCTGCATCCAGGCTCAGGTGGAATATAGTCACAGAGACTGTGTTCTCACCCTAAAAAATAAGAAATAATCATTGATTAAATTATTTCTTTGATTGTATGAAGTACCCCTGCTAATGTAGGGTTTGAAATATTCTTTTGTCTCTGGTGAAAGCTTGGTGGTCTAGAGGTTAAGATCTTCCCTATTAACTCGATTCAACTGACGTCATCATCACAATATTCTTGGTTATGCAATTTTGGGAGTCAATGTCCCTACATGTATATGTTATATAGTGTAGTGCACATTTTAGTTCCGCCATGTTCACTTGCTTACCATGTAATTTTTACGTGCAATTTGACTCCCAAAATGGTGGGCAGCAGCAGATGGTAGCTGCGTCTGACGTTCGATATTGTGGACTGTCAAGGGTTCGAATCCCATGTAAGGAGCCTGGGCAACCATATAATTATTATTATTGATATCTATCCAAGAATTGTACATCAAGACTTACCGGCGCAACTGATGTAGGTCTGTTCATGGCCGGCGACATCACCACCAAAGCTTCGCTGTCACTAGACATATTATTATCATCTCTCTCATCTTCCCCAAACTCTTGTCCGGCATCACCAGCTCCTCCCTCCTCCTGGTCATATTCCTCCTCCTCCTCCTCTTCCTCTATGGGTTCTGGAATATCAATCTCCTCCCCAATGGAGTCATCGTCTTCATCAAAGTCTACAAACAATGGCAGAGTTAACTTTTGGTAAATCTAATCGCTTCGCTTCCCCAAGTCAGCCCCAGATCTTACAATGTCAATCTACTAGCTGATGACGTCAGACAGGTGGCTGACCCCAGTCAGCCTTAATTATTGCCTGGTCATCAAGCGGGAAGTAAAGGCAGAGACTAGGGTTAGGGTTAGTGACATCACAAAAAGTGTCAACATTCAGCGACTTTACAAAACGTATTGTTAAATAACGCTCTAAACAGCTTGTTCAAATGGTAGGTAGTCGTTGACACTCAATTTCAATCCAAAAAATAATGGGCGCCTAATTATGAAATAAACTTAACCTTGTGAACAATTTTTGTTTTAAAATTTGTTGTTAAAATTTGGTAATGGTGAACATTGACCTTTCCATTGACATTTCCGCTGTCTCACATGAATCACACAAGAAGGCTTATGATCATTCATTTAGCCATTGTAGGGGCTCACTCGTGTGAATAAAAACCACATTTTCTCAAAAGAGGAAAAAATCAATCCTGGAGCATTTGATGTGAGCATTTGTTGTTTTTACTTGGTTTAATCACAGAGGTAGGAATTAAATTGGTTTCATTTTGACAATGGTACGCTCAGAAAAAAAAAATTTTTTTTTGTTAGTCTTCCGAATTTTAATCCTGCGGATGGGCTTGGAAAATATTTGGGAATCTTGGGAGAAAAGTGGATAGACCATCTCAGCACCCTGAGGAGAATACAGTCTGTGCTGCCAAGTATGTAGCGCATCAAACTAAATCAGACCCAAGAACCACCTCTGCCTTCACAGGTACCCGACCACTCCTGGGTGAAGAGAAGCAATTAGGAATTCAAGGTAATAGGTTTTTGCACTGATGTGTCAATGGGTGCTGGTACTGCCGCTGGAAACAACATTCTTACCATTAGACTGCTGACCATTGGTGTCTCCAAACATGGTATCATCAAAATGCTCCGTCTTACCGGCCTGTTGATCAAACACAGAGACATAATAGGTACTGAGATTGAAAACAGGCGACCTCTGCAGCCATGAAGTTGCTTCTTACACACATACATACACTGGGCTTGTATATAGCGCCATTTCATTTAGACCACAGCGCTTTAGCAAACAGACAATAGCATTGCAAATAATACAACAAATAAATAAAAAGCAATTTACAGAAACTACTGAGGAAAAAGAAATTGTTTTAAGTGCTTTCTTGAAAATTAGCAGCGAGATTGAGGTGGTACGGTGATGGGAAGGTTGTTCTTGTCCACTTCATGCAGATTTCTTTCTAAAGTGGGGCAATTTATTATGAACCTAGACTCAAAAAATCCTGCAACAGATGTCTGTAAAATTACCAACCTACTGTTAGGACAAAAATCACACTGCTAAAAATGGTATTCTTTAAATAAGAAAAAATCTTATTTCAACTTTTCTTGTGTCACTCCCAAAAATCTTAACAGAAACATTTTCTAGGGAGTGACACAAGAATTATTTGCTTGAAATAACATTTTTTTTCTTGTTTCAAGAATACCGTTTTTAGCAGTGCATATCTTGATTCTTGATCCAGTGTTGATTTGCAAAATGCTTGTTGAATGACCTTTTGTCACAACAATCTTTCTTTAACCCTAACCACCCCCGACCAATCAAGCTCCAACGTCATCCTTTCGTTTGATTCTGTTGGACTGAGGACTACACTAGTAAACTGTACATGTTTTAGTTCAGGCATACCACTGTAATCCGAGTCCATCGATTTGGGTGTTGAGTTACCATATGATGTTCGATGTTGTTAGAATGAGGAAGGGTCCTAGTACATAACCCTAGGGGGTAGGGATAAAATGTATATTTAGCTCCGCCTCTTTATCTAAAGACCAATCACTGCAAACCCCAAATTGTGACGAAAGTCCGCACATTAAAATCCCATGACCAATTGTTAACTATGTATCATAACTAGGATGCGTTATGCATTTTGTGTGGTTTAGTTCACTGGATTAAAATCCCATGACCAATTGTTAACTATGTATCATAACTAGGATGCGTTATGCATTTTGTGTGGTTTAGTTCACTGGATTAAAATCCCATGGCCAATTGTTAACTATGTATCATAACTAGGATGCGTTATGCATTTTGTGTGGTTTAGTTCACTGGATTAAAATCCCATGACCAATTGTTAACTATGTATCATAACTAGGATGCGTTATGCATTTTGTGTGGTTTAGTTCACTGGATTAAAATCCCATGACCAATTGTTAACTATGTATCATAACTAGGATGCGTTATGCATTTTGTGTGGTTTAGTTCACTGGATTAAAATCCCATGACCAATTGTTAACTATGTATCATAACTAGGATGCGTTATGCATTTTGTGTGGTTTAGTTCACTGGATTAAAATCCCATGACCAATTGTTAACTATGTATCATAACTAGGATGCGTTATGCATTTTGTGTGGTTTAGTTCACTGGATTAAAATCCCATGACCAATTGTTAACTATGTATCATAACTAGGATGCGTTATGCATTTTGTGTGGTTTAGTTCACTGGCTTGATGTTCGAAGGCCAGAGAAGCACGTATCTACTCAAGAGATCGCTTTTGATTGGCAGTTGCTAGGGTAGGTGGGTGGGGCTCAACGGATGGGTCTATTCCTGTCCTACTGGTGAGTCAATACCTCACTCGCAACATCTGTTGCACATGCACATTTTTTCACAATTTCTGTCTCCAAAGTTGGCATCTCTTTGTGTGTGATTTTATGAAAAGAAAAAAAATCTCACTTCATAATTCGAAGGCATTTTGTATGACAGAAAATTATAATTCTGACATGACCCCGAGGATTGACAATTTCAACTTTTTTAGTTCAACAAGTAAGCCTATCGTTCAAAGTCAACGTATCCGCATTTTTCAACAGTAGTGCAATACGTGGAGTTAAAGCAGCACAATACACAGAGTGTGATATGAGCCGTGCACTATAGTTTTATATCACACTCCTTGTTGCTATGGATTGACCAATCAGAATCGAAGAATCAAGCACGCTTGAAGATAACAATATATTGTGCCATAAAACCCACTGCTTCCCTTTGGAAAACATGTCTGGTACCCTTCTCACCTTCTCATCCGGCTCCTCCTCACCATACGTTGCTCGCATTTCTTGGGCAACCACATCATTCATGTCCTCTGACTCGTTGTCCTGTTGCTGTTTCCCGAGTCCTTCAAGTTCGCGCTCGACGTCATCAAGGGCTGAATCATCTGCACTGTCAAACGGGCTGTCTTGGAGTGAAGCAGGGGGTTGTGTGTCGCCCTCTAGAGTCTGGGTGAGACCAAGGCTGGTCGGTTGCTCCTATATGAATATCACAATAATAAGTCAACTTTAAAGAATACGTTTCACCTTTCCTTAAAGGATACAGGCACAGGGTTGATTGATTGATTTGTGTATTCTGGTTGTGAAGCCAAGGATTCTTGAAAAAAAGCAAACTTAATCACTATAAAAGCCAGGAACCCCACAGAAAGAAGACAAGGAGGGAAGTTTCAGTTTTAGTTCTGGGAGGAAAACCCCAGAGAATTGTACCAGGGAAAACCCACACAATCAGGTAGGGACTGAAAACCCAATCCACATAGTGCCCCCGGCGGGATTCAAACCAGGGTCCTAGAGCTGAAAGGCTAGTAAAGAAACCACTACGCCAACCCGACCAACCCTTGGGTTCAGTCCAAAGGATGGGTCCAAGGGGTCCGCACCTCTCCCTGCTCTGAATAATAAGAAACCACTACGCCAACCCAACCAACCCTTGGTTCAGTCCAAAGGATGGGTCCAAGGGGTCCGCACCTCTCCCTGCTCTGAATAATAAGAAACCACTACGCCAACCCAACCAACCCTTGGGTTCAGTCCAAAGGATGGGTCCAAGGGGTCCGCACCTCTCCCTGCTCTGGATAATTTTTGTCCCCACTATCTTTTCTCTATCTAGCTTTTCCTTTTGTAAACTTTAACTTGTGCCATCATATAATAGTACTCCTAATCTCTCTACCGACTTAAACTGCTGACTTAAACTGGAACTTAAATTTGCATAAACTACGACACAACCCACTGATTCATCACAGATGAATCTCAGACTACAGGAAGTGCTGCTACGTTTCACAGTTCCGGGCAAGCATTTGCAGAGTTATACCCATACAAAATGTTCCAATGAACGAGTATCGCAATGACACAAGGTTACCAGGCAAGTGACTTGTTCATATTTGTTGTCTCTTACCTGGGGAGGGGGTGTGACAGCTATGACAGGCCTCTTAAGAGACTCCGTGGATTTCCTCCGAGCAGCAGGTTCCTAAAAGTGAACAACAAATGAACAGAATCCACATTAGTAGTAGAAAAGAAGGGAGCTGATAATGGTAATCTCCTGGATATATCAACAGACATGCCCAAATTGACTAGAATTAACGTGCTGGTTGCTCTACCAACTGAGCTATCTAGCCCTGCTGTTAGAATCTCCCTATTTGTCAATTATCGTTCATCCGGATGTCGCATGTTCAAGTCCTGCTCAAGTTTTGTCTTTGTCCAACCCTAAATTGTTAAAAATTTACCCACTCAGTTCCCTTGTGGTTTATTGGTTGATAATTGATTAAAAAAGTCGCATCCCCCTAAGGTGATCCCTCAAAGGTGTATCGTAAACTTAGGTGTGATCCCTGGTTATACGGCAGTTACAGGTTAAATGGCTTCTGACTGGTACCCTCGAACAAAGATATTGACAAAATAGGGAGATCGCCGATACTAGGGCTAGCTAGCTCAGTTGGTAAGTCTGGAGGTCACAGGTTCAAGTCTTGCTCTGGTCAATTCTTTCTTCGATCATCCCAAAATTATTTAAAATTTACCCACTCAGTTTCCCTTGTGGTTTATTACTCTGAACATATTTTCTAATGGACACACTTTATTCGTTTTGAAGTTTACCGCTGTTTGTGATGAAACTCTTGGACGAGGCTGAGGTCGCGACCTCTGCAGGTCTTCTTGCATTTGGGACTGATTACTCGTCTCCGCTCTGGGTGCTGCTGGAGTTGATGCTGCCAGTGGCTTGGGTTGTTTCATTGGGGTGACTTGAGGAGCAGCTGGAGAGGAGACTACAGCTGGTTTTATGGGCGGCTTGCTTGAGATATTCGGGCGTTGTCTGGACGGAGTGCTCGGAGCAGATGGCGGTTTCGCCGACTAAAAAATAAAAGGACAGGAAAGGTTATTCCATAAATAACAACAGCGGATTTGTGTTTGGTTTCCACTATTGCAATCTAATTATTCAGTCACTTGTTTATACAATGTCGTTTTGAAACTGAGTTTTTCATGTTTTTGAGGACATGTTTTTAGACCTAATGCATATTGTGTACAATATTGTGTACAAATCGCGCCTACAGGAAGTCTAGGCTCTGTGGCTCATTCGTAAAAAATGTGATGTCACAGGTCACATGGTCTAGACAGTCCGATACTACACATGTGTGCGTGCGGGCATACACACATCATTGTGGCATGCTGATATTAAGTGGGTCAAAGGTACATCCACACATACCACCAGTAGGTATCTGGAGTTATTCAATAGCTTCAAAGTGTGATGTCAGTTGAAAATACCATCCCCCCCCCTCCTCGAGGCATACAACTGTAGTTTGTCAATAAAGAGGAAAGTGCCAGACACAGCAAGACTTTGTACTGTGTTTTTCAATTTTTAAGCGCACAAATGAGAGATCGAAAACCAGCTGAAAAATTGCATGCCTGCCCAAAGTTCCTGTCAGCAGGAGAGCAGTTCCACAGTATTTGGGTGAGTTAGCTGTGTGACATTGTGGCTCACCTTCATGACCTTTGGTTTGTCTGATGTGATCTTTGGTGCCATGTAGGTGCCATGCCACTTCAGCACTGTATCAATCGTTCCACAAGCTCCACCTTCACTCTGTATTCAAAACATAAAACACTGTTGGTGTCTGGAAACTAAACTTTAAACGAGTTATTGAAATTTCTTGCTTCAGACATATTGAGGAAATTATTTAGACTTATTTAGTTACTTAAAGAAAGAAGAAAAGAAAAGTGGAAAACATTTGTAATTGTCCAAGACCAGTATGCACACTTTATGTGACTCAACATATACATGAAATAAAACACATGTAAAATTTAAGCTCAATTGGCCATCAGTGTCAAGAACAAATAATGGGGGGAAAAAAACATTCCTCAAACTTTTTCAACTCCCTGGGGACTACACAACCCCAAGTTGCTTAAATCAGCGCTAGCTGGTAAATCGCACACAACACTGTCTCAGCCCTATCAGGTTCCTATTTGTACACCTGGGTTAAGCGAAGCAATTATGGTGAAGTGCCTTGCTCAAGGACATTAGCGTCATGACCGGGAATCAAACCAACACTCCAATGATTCAGCCATCAGAACTTGAGTCTGATGCACTAGGCATGACATGCCATGACATGCCACTTGTGCTACTATGACATGGATAATAGACAATGTTATAAAACCCCCGTCAAAGATTCTGCCTTTGATTGGTTTGAGCGCATCACATGATATGTCTCATTTTGACTAGAAAGCCACACTATGCACGCAGCAACCAATGTACTATCCCATAGCAACCAATGTACTATCCCATAGCAACCAATGTACTATACCCATGCCAACAGCAGCTGCTTGGTACCTAGACGTCTAGGCACAGTATATGTATGGGGTGCTGAAAAACAATATTAACTGCTTTTACTTGTGCTATGGTTAAAGCTACGACTTGCTCTGTGATTCCCGGAGCGGTCTATTTTCCTTCCGATTCGCCTCAGGAAAGAAGAACGCACTGAGGATCACCTCGGGAGTCATAGATTTAACTAGAAGTCAATACTTGTAAACTATGATATGAAAGCCAAACAATAATTTGATGAGCACTGACCTGTTTGAGTTCAAAGGTACCTCTGATAGCCTTATCGTGGGCCAGACTTATCAGAGGCACCTTAGCCACACCTAGGTATGCAACATCCTCAGGGTCCGTATCGTCAAATACGTACACCTCCAAATACTGTAAAGAAAATAAACACCTTCAATTAGTCAAGAGCCACACCTAGGTATGCAACATCCTCAGGGTCTGTATCGTCAAATACGTACACCTCCAAATACTGTAAAGAAAATAAACACCTTCAATTAATCAAGAGCCACACCTAGGTATGCAACATCCTCAGGGTCTGTATCGTCAAATACGTACACCTCCAAATACTGTAAAGAAAATAAACACCTTCAATTAATCAAGAGCCACACCTAGGTATGCAACATCCTCAGGGTCTGTATCGTCAAATACGTACACCTCCAAATACTGTAAAGAAAATAAACACCTTCAATTAATCAAGAGCCACACCTAGGTATGCAACATCCTCAGGGTCTGTATCGTCAAATACGTACACCTCCAAATACTGTAAAGAAAATAAACACCTTCAATTAATCAAGAGCCACACCTAGGTATGCAACATCCTCAGGGTCTGTATCGTCAAATACGTACACCTCCAAATACTGTAAAGAAAATAAACACCTTCAATTAATCAAGAGCCACACCTAGGTATGCAACATCCTCAGGGTCTGTATCGTCAAATACGTACACCTCCAAATACTGTAAAGAAAATAAACACCTTCAATTAATCAAGAGCCACACCTAGGTATGCAACATCCTCAGGGTCTGTATCGTCAAATACGTACACCTCCAAATACTGTAAAGAAAATAAACACCTTCAATTAATCAAGAGCCACACCTAGGTACGCAACATCCTCAGGGTCTGTATCGTCAAATACGTACACCTCCAAATACTGTAAAGAAAATAAACACCTTCAATTAATCAAGAGCCACACCTAGGTATGCAACTACCTCAGGGTCCGTATCGTCAAATACGTACACCTCCAAATACTGTAAAGAAATTAAACACCTTCAATTAATCAAGAGCCACACCTAGGTATGCAACATCCTCAGGGTCTGTATCGTCAAATACGTACACCTCCAAATACTGTAAAGAAATTAAACACCTTCAATTAATCAAGGCTTAAGAGTCGGCTCGTTTGGTATGTTCCACACTCCCTCAAGGGAACAAATCACCCCATCACTCAGGGAACTTCATTGGCTACCGATTAGAGAACGGATTCATTCTAAATTTCCTCTTTTTGTCTGTAAATGCCTGACCAAAACTAATCCCAGATAGCTTTCTCAGTTTACTGTCAACTTCAACTTCTCCACATTTTCTTCAGTCCATGTTTGACAACACTCACTTGAATGTGAATGCTACTATTCCAGCCACCAATTTCACCAAACTTTACGCAACTGACTTATACAACATTTATTGCTCAAGTTGTGCACCACTCACACAAGAAATCTTGCGCAAGTGGACTTACGCAAATGCGTACGTAAAGTTTTGTGAAATCGGCTGCGTGACTTATGTCTAAACTCACCTCAGATTTAAGATAGTGGTCTAGCTCAGCATTCATCACCACTGCGTAGGTATTTGCATCGTTGAATTCAGGTGAGTTACTACTGGTTACGATGGTGGTATCATGATCGTTGAAATCGAAGAAACGATAGACCACATAGGGATTGGGCTGTACACCTAATGAGGAATATAGAAGGTAATCACTACAGACCATAACATCTTTGCCATCTTCAATAATAAGCAATGTTTGGTACATACCTGTGCAATGGTCTGAGTGGCTAGATCATGCAGGGTCAATGTGCAGATGACCACTGTATAATATACGCAGGTATCTACCAATAAGGTACTCAAGGCGCTTGAACAAATAGAAACATTCTAAGACAAGGTTTTGTATTATTTTTTTATTATGAGACCAATTTATGAAGCACCTTACAAGGGTTTACAGGGTGATGCAGTACATTCAGCAGCCACTGCCAGAATTACCGCGGCAAATCCCTTCTCTAAGCAGTATTAAGTGTAACTGGGTTCTTTTATGTGCATTACACAACAAACAGGACCTCAAGAAGAAGTTTCTAAGATATTTTTTTTCCGGTGAAGAAAAAAAATCAAAACCTTGTTCTTTTTCTTGATATATATCTCAATTCTGCAGTAAATGTGGTGTTTTTTCCAGCATAATGCTAAGATCAAATCAATATACAGTTAATATTGCAGTTTTATTATGTTTCAACAAGTTCTTATAATTCAAACTTGTACACAAATTCAGCTACTAGCAAGTTTTAAGTTCTTCAAATCACTGTAGAGCGCTGTGTGGTTCTCTTAGCCTTATTTATAGTTCACGATGAATACAATACTTGAAGAGCACCAGTCTATTTAGCGGATAAGCCTCATTATGATTCATGTATGATGATTAGGTGCATCAAAATGGCTGCTTCGGGACATGGATCCACAGTACTTTCGTCTGGTTTCCTACCTTCTCGTCTTGCCTTGAGACTGTTGCACCTGACCACCTTGATAGTCAGCTCATTCATATTAGTATCCCTCTGCTGCCCGCTAGAGTCATCCCCGCCTTGGGCTCCCCTGGGCTGGTCCAGGGTTGCTAAGGCTTGATTGATGGCCTTAGTGTTTGATGTAATATAACCCAAGGCTTTCACTCGTTCCTACGGACAAACAAGATATTGGAAGAAACTAAACATTAACAAAAAATTAACATTTCACACCTGAATCTGAATCTGAATCGGAATAGTCGGCAAAAGCATCCTAATGGAAACATCCAACCAACTTTAAAAAAAGACAATGACGACATGTCAGTTTTAGACGTGGGAGGAAAACCCCAAACAAGGAAAACCCATCCAGTCAGGTAGGGACTGGAAACCCAATCCACATGCAAGAATCCAGTCCGGGAATCGAACCTGAGTCCACAGAGGTGAAAGGCAGAGAGAAAACCACTGAGCCAACCTGACTACCCCTGACACTTTCTCTTAAGAATCAATATTCTGTGTAGAAGCCTCCTACCAAATTTCTTTTCTAAGCACATAAAAACACTGTTTTATTTAAATTTTCTTAAAGATGCTAGGTCCGATTGTTGGCCGATTCAACCCCAAAATTTAGAACTAATAGCTAGTTTAACAGATTCGGGAAAGTTACAATCTTTTATTTAAGGTATTGCACACAAAAAATCCACCATTGATTAGTGGTAGTGAATTAAAAACTAAAGATGAATTATTTTTGGTATCCCGACATTATCTAACATCCATCAGCCATGAACAAACAATTTTGTGTATTATATTATCTTGTGTTTTGTCCATGGCATATGTGAAAATTTCAGAGGAAAAAAAAATCAAAAACAAAAGAATAAAAAATGCATTTTGGCGAAAATCGGGCCATACAACTGAAGAGTCCTCTTGGTAAGTCATGATGTCACTCGTCTGGCATTTGTGTGTAATTTTACCAAAAGTCACAGATATAACTGATAATTCCAACCGGCAATTGAATCTTTGAAAGTTCTACCTAAAGGAAAAGTTCACTGATGATTGCAGTCAACAAAACATTCAGTAAAATCTCACCATTGTTGAAACTCACTGAGAATCCAAACTTACTCTGAACAGCCTCAAGGCTTGATCCATCGGCACTCTGAGACGCACCCAGAACTCTACCACACCAAAGTTGACCCCAGCACGACCAGACTCCACACCTGTCAACAAAAAATGTCAACAAAACATTTGTGTATTCTTAGAGTGAGTGTGACACACCGTGGTGAAGCTGTAAGCTCTTGCAGTGGGTCAAGCAAGTAAAGGCACCCAGCACTCTTTTGTGGAATGGTTGCAGGTTCAAGTCCCGCTCAAGTCAAGTTTTCTTTGCTCAACCCAAATTTTACCCAGTCAGTTTCCCCTGTGGTTTATTACTTGATATTTGAAAAGTTGCATCCCCTTAAGGTGATCCCTCTGCTGCCGCTTCCTAGGTTGTATCGTAAACTTGGGTGAGATTCCTGGCTATACGGCAGTTACAGGTTGAAGGGCTTTTGATTGGCACCCCAGGAGAACACATTGAAAAAAAAAGGGAGACTGGCAACATTAGGGCTAGATAGCTCAGTTGGTGGAGCGCCGACACGTTAATACAGAGATCTCACGTTCAAGTTTCACTCTAGTGAAAAAAATTAATTTATTTACACTATTTATAAATAATTTTATAAAGTCAACATGGCTTGAAGCCGCGTTACTTTCGACATGGATCGGAACTTGACAGTGTCAAAGAGGCCTTATGTACCCAGCCTCGCTACCATGGGCAGCGCGCCGTATCGATATCTCTCGTCACCAACTCTTGGTAGGAATGTACTGAAAATCAACGCTGATTGGTTCCTAAAAGTGACTAATTTGAGCGCACGCTTGTTGAAAACATTCGTGCGTTTGTATGGCACTTATAGGACGCTTAGTATGGGCGTAGCTAAATGCAAGTATTTTTACGTAATTCCATTTCAAATGAATCAAGTTTTTCCACAGTCACCATAAACTGCATACAATTAGACATGATACAAAATCAAAGAAGAATGAGATGGGACCAATCGCTCTTTGACTTTATGCCTCTTTTGCAGGCTACCACACTTGAGCGTGTGCGTAGAGTGGATCGACTGCAGGCCTAATTAAAATGTTCAATATGCTGGCATATTTCAATTAACCAATCCCAGGGAGTATGAGCAAGCAGCGTGTGCTGGAAAAAAAAGACTAGCACGGCGAGATCGATCACCTCTGGGAACGAGGTTGTTGCGTACCCGAACCTTTCCTCAACGAAAAACACTTACCTAAAAGCTGCGCAGTGCCATGAACCCTCCCGTGCGGTTTCTCTAACAGGTCTCTGAATCGGAGCTGGCATGCAGCGATGGTGCGGAACTCTGTCCCTACAGCCTGGTGGACCTCAAGAGTCGTGGAGCCCTTCATTAGATGGTGAAGGAAGAAATCATCCACCGTCACCTTGTATTGAGACGTGAAGTCGTACTGAGGTCTGGAATCAAAAGTGAGGACACTTATTTACTTCTTTATTTACCCCAAGGGCTACTGACAGGGTAAATTTGTTAATGAATTTGGGTTGAACAAAGACAAGATTGACTAGAGCAGGACTTGAACCTGCGACCTCCGGATTAGCGAACAACTGAGCTATCTAGCCCTATGTTGACGGTCTCCCAGGTTGTATCAGGCGTAAACTTGGGTGTGATCCCTGGCCATATGGCAGTTTGAATGGCTTCTGACTGGCACCCTCGAACAAACATATTGACAAAATAGGGAGACCACCAATATAGGGCTAGATAGATCAGTTGATAGTTAGCCGGCACGTTAATCTGAAGGTCGCAGGTTCAAAACGAAGAAGACAAATACTTTTTACTTCAGTGTTCACTTGCCTTCCGTTCAGGCGTCCCTGAAAATTTTGCGTGTGTAACATGTCCTTCTGCGTCAAGTGTTTCAAGATTTCAAAACCTTCAAATCACTCATTCCTACTTCCTAACCACTGAAGTTTTCTCTTGAGCAAAAACTCCTTTTGCTAAATGGAACAAAGATATTGACAAAATAGGGAGACCGCCAACATAGGGCTAGATAGCTCAGTTGGTAGAGCGCCGGTACATTAATCCGGAGGTTGTTGGTTCAAATCCCGCTCTAGTCAAATTTTCTTTGTTCAACCCTATACTAATTGGAATCATGACAGAGTTTCGGGGTTTTACCTGTCTCCCTTGACAACCGGCGTAGACTGCAGCTCAAACTCAAAGAACTCATACGTGACGAAGGTGGAGGGATCATCATCACCGAGGACCTTCAAGCCATCTCTGCTATACGCAATCTGAGCAAGAAAAAAGAGTAAAGAAAGAGTATTTAATCTCATAGTGTATTTGGAAATGCTTGTACTGCAGTTTCTACTGTATATACATTCAATATAAATAGTAGTTTTTACGTTTATTCATATTAACTTCAATGCTGTTTTTCACCAGTTTGCTTTGGGATTAAAAATCCTTTTTCTGTTACCTGTGCATGGATATTTTCAGTCAAAAAGCAACTTTTTTCTAGCCATTAATGTCAATGAAACTTTGTTTAGACACCCATACAAAGAGGTTTTCTCCATGACATTTGCATATTTTAATGGCTCGGTTTTATTTTTTATGTTTGTGTTCCTGAGGCACAATCAGACCATTAAAAAGTCGTTATGTAATGGCGGATCAGCGACCCAAGCCCTGGTCCAGTTTTTAAACTTGGAACCCTGTGATGACTGATATTTCCCTTGTGGTTTATTACTCGATGTTATATTTCTACACACTCGTCCTTACTTTAGTGATGTGAAGTTCCAGGATGTTCTGACCTCGTTCCAGTTTGACCGTCTCATCAATCTCCTCATAGTCGTCCTCCTGATGGTAGAAATGGATGGATTCATTCAAAAGGGATAATATGTCACTGGATTTGGGAAAAAAATACTTAATGGCCTGACATTTCAACCCTAAACAGAGTCCTTCTCGAAGGCTAGACAGCGTCTTTCTCAAAGGCCAAATGACAACACAAAACACATAAACAAGTATACTGGTGTAAAAGAAGCGGTCAAGTGGAAATAAATGAAAAGAGAGAGAGGGGCAGAAAGCAAACGGAAAAAGCAATCGATGAATGATGAAGAAGGAGACAAAGGACCCCCCTCCTTGTAGAAGGAAAGGGCTGGTTTAACCACAAGAGGTTGGAAACACACAAGACAAAATCAAAGGTGGGAAGAGAGAGAAAAATTGATTGATTAATTAGTGAATGAGATGGACTAAAAAGGAGATATCTGTGGGAAGGATTTTATAAAAATACAACAATCCATTCCTCTACTTTTCAATAATTACATCAAACAAACAACATGTGAAAATTTCATAAAATTCAGTGATTACTGTTCAGTGAAATTAACGAGAGATCTTTTTATGCTAATAGTCAGGGTTTTTGCGCATATTGATGCATGCTTGTTTTGATTGATGCAATCCAAAAATGCACTAGTGATTTGGGGGATTTTGCAGACACACATGTGATTCAAAAGGGGCCTATTCGAAACCATGGGAAGATCCAAGTTTTATCAAAAGACCTTTCCAGTTTATGGTTTATGAGTGTGTCTCATTTCTTTATATTACTAGCAAAAATAACTCTTAAACTTACATCGGCAATATCTGTGACCTTGTACTGTTTAGTGCCATAGGCAACGTCTCGCAGCTGTCTCTCTAATTTCTATATAAGGAAGAAAAAAATCATCAAAATCTTAGCAGATTATCAGGTCCTGGTCATGCCGAAGGGGATCAACAGTCCTGTATTTGAGTCATCAGTCCTTGAGTCTGAGTCTGAGCCCTCAGTGTCGAGTCCGAGTCCAAGTCCTCAGTCATTTGAGTCGAGTCCGAGTCCGAAGTCATGAGTAACCAAGATAGACTCGAGTCATGAGTCACTTGAGTTTAAACTTACTTAAAATTAAATGGGGAAAAAAGCTCTTTCAAAAATAAACAATGTTTAAACTAACAAAAATTTTTTTTTTTAGGATCACTAATATAACTCATAACTGTTTGTAACAATAGTAGCCATTCCAAAAGGAAAATTTTGCTGTTTACTATTTTCACTTTCTTGCAGGAAATTTTAAAAATTCAAAATAATCCAAATTTTCTGTCAGTCCCAAGTCAGAAACATCCAGTCCGACTCCAGATGGTCGAGTTCCGGGTCATTGACTAATATGACTGGAGTCTGAATCCGATGTTCAGAATATAGTTTATGTGATGTCAATTTGAACATAATTCAAATGGAATTGTTTTGATCGTTTATTTATACCATTTAAATATCAATCATTCTTTGACCTTACCTTAATTCTAGCAGCTCTGATATCCAACAGCTGAGCATACTCCTCTAGCTTAGTCTCGTATTCTTGCTTGTAATCATCAAGACGTGTTGTTGCACCCTCTACCTCAATCTGATCATACAAATATTTAGTTAGTCTCAAAAAAATTCCTTAAAAAAGTATTGATGTAACTAAACAAAAAGTAAAAGTAATAAACCACAACTGTATATGGCAGTTGAATGGTTGAATGGCTTCTCACTGGCATCCCGAACGAAGATGTTGACAAAACAGGGAGACCGCCAACATTAGGGCTAGATGGCTCATGGTTGGTAGAGTGCCGGCACGTTAATCCGGAGATCGTTAGTTCAAATCCCGCTCTAGTCAATTTTGTTATGTTTCACCCAAGTGTTGTGTTTTAAAGATTTCCCCAGTCAGTTTCCCCTGTGGTTTATTACTTGATATTTGAAATAAAGTCGCATCCCTTAAGGTGATCCCTCTGCTGCCGCTTCCCAGGTTGTATCATAAACTTGGTTGTGATCCCTGGCTACACGGCAGTTACAGGTTGAATGGCTTCTGACTGGCACCCCCGTACAAAGATATTGACAAAATAGCGAGACCGGCAACATAGGGCTAGTTTGAGATTCAACGCCCTTAACAGCCTGCTGTCCACTGCCCACAGGGCTAGCTTAAGGCCCTCAGGAGAAATTTTGAGCTGTACTGGGGTGCAGGCATGAGTTCTGGCAAGGGTTTGTAGGCCCGGGTTCCCCCTTGTTCTAGACCCACAACCTCCCAGATGTAACAATTCAGGATGTCTACAAACTCTGTGCATCACCAGAAATACACAACTCCAGGTTTGGACACAATGTGGTTTATTTCTTTCTTAGACTATTTCTTTCTTTCTTTGGTGATTGCTTTACTTCTTTTAAGAAAATTCGAAGGCTTAAGGAGGTTTTGTGAAAATCCTGAACTCAGAAATTATCCTGAGAAATCCCACGCCTGTGGGGTGAGATTCTTTGCTGACAAAAAGGTCTGAAACTACAATCCAGATTTGAGGGAGGTATGTTGACATGATGGCATCTTCCCCTTTTGGCAACCCCTGGAGTTATAGATTTTAGGGAACTTCTGGGAACAGTATCTTCAGCACTAGAGAAGTAGATTAAAGAGCAGGATTTCTTTGGATCTGAAGAAATTAACAGCTTTTTTTTTTTTACCAGACAGACATAAAAAGACACAAATTCAGATAAAAGTCTGAAATTTCTCATCCCTTGCTGTAGATGTTCTCTGATGCATTTTTAACCCTCCGAGCAGCCACGGGAAACAATTTACATGCTGGATCCACTGGGCGCGGTCCAGAGGCAAATTGTATTTTGGGTATATAACTGTGCTTGGGGGGCACAATTCTTGTTGTGGTGGTCTGAACAGATGAATAGATGTTCCCTGGACCCACACACTAAAGATTGAAGCATTCTGAAAATTTAAACATTGGTTCACTACTAATTTTCAAAACAGTACATTTTGTGCACAAAAATAGGGGGGGCAATAGGATTTTTTGTGTTTATGTTATAATGGGATCCAGCTTTCTCACACTACTTGTCAACCTTTGAGTTCACTCACCCAGAAATCACTACAGTATATGAACGAGGGGTGTTAAAGGTAGTCCCAAAAAAATCAGCGGAATTGATCCACACATTTTGTAGTTATTAAACAAAGTATGCAGCTGGTCCTCCCAGCTAAGCTCCGCGGCTGCTCGGAGGGTTTTAATAAGAGATTTCTTGACTCTTGAAATACAGTGTAGAAGGATCAAGACATTAATCAGTGGCAGACATACCTGGTAATCTCTGTTGATCTTGTGTTGAAGAATGAGCATGTTTCTGGTCTTCTCCAACTCACTGACCGTCTCTGCGTGCTCAGCTTGTAGTGTAATCACCTGCATCTTCAGATCTGGGGGCGGAATTTCACAGAGAGTTAAGATCGATCGTAACTGTGTATCGATCTTAATTGCTAAACAAAGTGTGATGTCACAATACAAATCACTATGGCGATATTGACAACTCATCTGAAGATGAATCTTAGTGCTTTGTGAATTCCAGCCTTGATCAAACAAATCAAATACTCATGTCTTTGTGACGTTGTTTAACCCTTTCAGCCCCAAGGGCGACTATAGTCAACTGTGCACTATACCCTGCTTGAGCCCCAAGGGCGACTATAGTCGACTGTGCACTATACCCTGCTTGAGCCCCAAGGGCGACTATAGTCAACTGTGCACTATACCCTGCTTGAGCCCCAAGGGCGACTATAGTCAACTGTGCACTATACCCTGCTTGAGCCCCAAGGGCGACTATAGTCAACTGTGCACTATACCCTGCTTGAGCCCCAAGGGCGACTATAGTCACTGTGTACTATACCCTGCTTGAGCCCCAAGGGCGACTATAGTCAACTGTGCACTATACCCTGCTTGAGCCCCAAGGGCGACTATAGTCGACTGTGCACTATACCCTGCTTGAGCCCCAAGGGCGACTATAGTCGACTGTGCACTATACCCTGCTTGAGCCCCAAGGGCGACTATAGTCGACTGTGCACTATACCCTGCTTGAGCCCCAAGGGCGACTATAGTCGACTGTGCACTATACCCTGCTTGAGCCCCAAGGGCGACTATAGTCGACTGTGCACTATACCCTGCTTGAGCCCCAAGGGCGACTATAGTCGACTGTGCACTATACCCTGCTTGAGCCCCAAGGGCGACTATAGTCGACTGTGCACTATACCCTGCTTGAGCCCCCAAGGGGGGCGACTAAATTCACCCAAGATAACACACAACAAGCACTCAAGCCTGGTCACAAAGGCCATTTGTTAAAAAGCTGTAGTTTTGTCCATGTTCACCCTCCATACCCAAGCTTATCATCATTGGAAAGAGAAAGATCGGATCTTTCCAATGACGATAAAATAAACAGGGTTGTTATTTTGCAATCGCTTCAAATAGATGGATTGCAATACCGTCATTGACCGCCATCTTTGATGTAAAACGATGGAAAAGTGCAGGTGTACACGTGACTCACGACTCTCAGCCAATGATAGCTCTTCACGCATGCACAATTCATCAAAGATGGTGGTCAATGACGCGTACTGCAATCCATCTATTAGAGTAGAAAGATCCGAAATGCCAAACACCTACGGAGCGCCAAAAGGTTGTGTGCAAAAAAGTGTTTGGGTTTTCAGAACCCCCCCCCCCCAACACTGAGGAAACAAAGACCAAGAACTTCAACATTTTTTGCCCCAGGAGTAAGTAGATGGCAACAAGCCCCTGGTGACAGTTGATTTGGGTCCACAGCCGAAACCAGTTAGGTGTAGCCCTCACCTTGAAGTGGTCGTCCTGCCTTGTGAGTTGGGTGATATTTCATATTAAGAGCTTTGTTCCCGCTGTAAACCAGTGTTGGAAAATGAGTACATCAGGAAAATGAATTTGACCTTAGAGCCCCTCTTTAACTTCTCCTTTAAAAACAATGATGTCATTTCTCTTTATGGCAGACTCTTACTGTACCTTTACTCATCTCCTCGTCCACTTTCTCCAGAAACTCCAGATCCTGACTTACTTTCTCTTTTCGTTTCTGAAAAAATTTGTAAAAGCCAAACTAACAAATAAGTTTCTTTGTTTTTTTTGTGGGCAGCTCCTCAGCCAAATCTTGTTTTGTTGGCATATGTCAAGCCATTTCATATCTTTCAGCTGGACAGCTCATGGAAACTGGGCCTAATCGTGAAAACAATTTCACAATACTTTTTTGGAACACCAGGGGTCGATTTCACAAAACTCTTCCTAACTTAGGACTAGTCCTAGGAAATGCTAAGAGATAGGACTAGTCCTAAGTGCTGGTCCTAACTTAGGACTAGTCCTATCTCTTAGCATTTCCTAGAACTAGTCCTAAGTTAGGAAGAGTTTTGTGAAATCGACCCCAGGTGGCAGCTGACTTTACAAAGGTAACTTCATTGTTCAATGGAAAGTAAACTTGTATGTCTGCTGCCACGTAGCGTCTAGTCGTCTCCTACTACCAGGGACTTCTTGTACTTGAACTCTCTGGCGTCTGAGTCCAAGACCCAACCCAAGTTACAAAGGTTGAGTCGGTGTTCCCGAGTCACTTAGGTTTAATTTAAAAATATTTTGAAAGGGGAAAAAAAGGTTCTTAAAACCTGACAGATATCCAACAAGGTTTAAAATTAAATGCAGTTAAAACTGTGGGCTTTACTTCTTATAAACTGTGACTGAATTAAGAACTCCTTTCAAAAATAATCAATGCACAATCAGTAAAGAGTCAATGCTTTTTATTATTTATTCGTTTGTTTTTTATGAAGTTCACTTATGAAGTGGTTGTTGACTTGTTTATGAAACCCTGAAGCTCTTTGAACAAATAGTAGCAATTCGAAAGAGAAATTTCGCTATTCACTATTTTACAAGAAATTAAACTGTTTAAATTTATAAACAACATTTCGCTGTCGAGTCCTGAGAAAACAAACATCGTGTCTGGGTCCCAAGGCAGAGTCCAGATGGTTGAGTTTGGATCCGAGTTTTGACCATCGTGACTAAAGACCAAGTCTGGGTCATCGAAAATGGGACTCAAGTCGGACTCACAAGTCATACAACACTGCCTACTACTGAGTAACAAACATCAAGTTTGAGTCTCAAGTCAGAGTCAAGATGGTTGAGTTTGAGTTTGAGTCCGAGTCTTTGCCATTATGACTTAAGTCTGAGTCCAAGTCATCAAAAAATGGGACTCAAGTCGAACTCACACAGCATACAACACTGCCTACTAGTGCACTGCAGTGTAGTGCATGCTTTGTTTGCGGTTACCTTGACGATGATCAGAGCCTCTTCGAGCTCTTGGAAGTCGATGGCGCTCTCCTTCGTAAAGAATCTCATCTTGTCTTGTAGCTCATCCAGTTGCTGTCTGACCTGGTAATAGTTTACTTGAAGCTGCTGATTCTCCTTCTGTAGCTTCTCATATTGCTCTGTTGAAACAAATATATATATATCAGGAATGCATGATGTGAAATGTTCTTGACTTTTGGCCCAACTACTTAGCGCCTTTCAAACAGGCGATTTTTGCAAGAAACTTAGAGGCAACAAAATGCATGCATAAGCGGGCCTGACATTTTGTTCTTATAAGGGCAACGCGATTTTTATTTAATAAAGGGAACCTATGAGAAAAATGTCAATTTGTACTGGAACATTTCAAGGTGCAATGACAAGGGCCATGGAGGCAATTACTTCCGTTGCCTCCGTTAAGTATCAGGCCTGCGTCAGGAACACTACATTAGCACAAGAGACATTTTCCTATACTGGTGTCTTACTATCTCAACGAAAATTGATTGGAAACTAAATGGAAATACCAAGTTCTGAGCACAAGTGCTTTCATGGACAATAGGTCCTTAACGAGCCATCTTCAAGTTAGATTTTAATATGTCTGGTATAATGACCTGTTTAGTCACAAAATACTGCTTAAATTTGAATACAGCAGCTATCGGGAACTGGATTGATTTCGGACTGCACTTACCTCGCTCCTCATTGAGTCTATCCAGCAGGGTGTTTTTATCGTTTAGATCTCCTTTTAGTGTTGCCTCAAGCTGAGCTATCTGTAATTTTAACTGCTTCTCATTGGCTCGGTACTGCCTCTCTCGCTCAGCATCAAATGCACTGGGTGGGCAATATACAATGCAAAACTGATTAAGTATTAACCTTAAAGGAACTTACAGAATTGGTAAGAAAAAAAACTTGTAAAACATACTTTTTGATCACAGATTTACATAAAACTTACACGGTCTGATGATGATGATAGTAGAAAACATCCCTTGAAATATTTCTGTCTGAAATGCCATCTTTGATGAGAAATGAATAAACTAATTTTCCAATTGGAGTTTGTCGCTCAGTGAGCCTTTTATTCATTTGTTGAATCTATATGATTTCATGCAAATGTGTAATCGGTTTTTCACTATTTTCTCGTGACCCAGATGGCCGATCGATCTCAAACTTCGACAGGTTTGTCAGTTTATGTATATGGTGGATTACATAAAGTGCTTACACTGCCAGCAACTTTTTTGTTAGCAAAACCAATTCTGTAATGTTCCTTTAAACTTTGTTTTTCATTTTGGGTGTATCAGGAATATAATTGTCATTATTTTTTAATGACAAAATTTTAATTGATTGGTTGAATGGATTGATTGAATAGACCCTTCCCATGAAATATGCAAATTGCCATCGCACGTGCGTACTGACACTACTGGTAGGCAAAATGAGGGAACATCAAGCCTTTTTTACATGGGGCTGATGGTGGCTTGACGCATACGCATTTGTGCATTTGCCTACTGCACAACTTTACGACGTTTGCGTTCACATACGTGTAAATGTAATTAGCATATTTCATGGGAAGGGCTAATCACAGTGGAGATACATGTAAGTCCCTGGTGTACATGGACGTATCGTGTGCTACGAGACTAACCTGTTTAAAAGTTTCTCATTGGCTTCTTGAAGTATAATCTTTTCGCTCTCTATGTCACTGATCCGTTCTTGAAGCTGCAATCAAAATCAAAATAATTCAGTTACTGATTCTGGTTAATATGTAAAAAGGTACACTTTCTTGTTGTTAAGTCATTGCATCACATGCGTGCGCACTTGCTGCATGCGTCGCATTGCGCACCTAAGTGTTCACTACTTCTGGCTCTGGAATTGAAAAATGCCGAACACGACCACACTCTGTGTCCCTGCTGTGGACACAGAGGGAGATATGACCCTGGTATGACCCTGGTACAAAATTAAACATACGTGTCTCTGCTGTTAACACAGAGGGAGGTATGACCCTGGTATGACCCTGGTACAAATTTATACACTCTGTGTCTCTGCTGTGGACACAGAGGGAGGTATGACCCTGGTATGACCCTGGTATGACCCTGGTACAAGTTTAAACATTCAGTGTCCCTGCTGTGGACACAGAGGGAGGTATGACCTTGGTGTGACCCTAGTACAAATTTATACACTCCGTGTCTCTGCTGTGGACACAAGGAGGGTTTGACCCTAGTATGACCCTGGTACAAATTTATACACTCCATGACCCTGCTGTGGACAGAGGGAGGTATGACCCTAGTATGACCCTGGTACAAATTTATACACTCCATGTCCCTGCTGTGGACAGAGGGAGGTATGACCCTAGTATGACCCTGGTACAAATTTAAAAACTCTTTGACCCTGCTGTAGACACAGAGGGAGGTATGACCCTGGCATAACCCTTGTACAAATTTATACACTCTGTGTCCCTGCTGTGGACACAGAGGGAGGTATGACCCAGGTATGACCCTGGTACAATTTAATTTGTTTATTGGTCAATCTGAATATCGCAGATTCTATATAGCAATATATTGGCATACAGGCTTTTAGATGATATCATCTCCCAATTCACGCACAAATAAAATGGCCATTTAAATATGTAATAAATAAATAAAATATATATAAACTTTGTGTACCTCCATGATTGCCCTCTCTTTGAACTTGACTGATGAATTCTCACTCTTCAGACCGAACACCTTACTCTGCTCTTGCTGATATACTTTATTGAGTTCTTCTAGTTCAGCCAAGACCGTATCGTGACTCTTCTTCACTGTCCTCAGATTCTACATGGAGACAAGGAATGTTTCTAATTGTTAAATATAATAATAATATAGTGATTTATCATACCGGCGTCTCAAAGTGTTCATTATTTTTTTCTACAGGCATGCGGAGCTATTTTGAAATATAAGACCCATTTATTTACACAGCACCATATAACATTTACAATGGTGCTGTGGTGCAATCTGCAGCCAACCATACCAGAAAACACAGCGGCCAACCCCTGCTCTTAACGATAATTGTACTGAGTTGTTTTAGTGATTCGTAACACACAGGACCTTGGGCTTTACGTCCGATCCAAAGGACAAATCAATAATGGTTAAGTGTCTTGCTTAAGGACACCAAGTGTCAAGACCGGGACTCGAACCCACACTCTGCTGATAAAACCAGAGCTCGAGTCCAGTGCGCTTGACCACTCAGCCACGACACGATATTACTCACAAAATGACAACAAATTCCACAAAAAAAATCTATCAGCAGGTATAACCCTGTGAAATTTAAACTTAAAATGTATACTTCGTTGGAACAGGACTATAAGGTCATTAGTACAGTCTGTATTGATTTCATAAAATTGATGACATGTTTTGGAGCTCCTGGAAACAGCAGTTTGCTGATCAAGAGAAGTATTCGTCGGCTTTTAAAGGAACATTACAGAATTGGTTTTTGCTAACAAAACAGTTGCTGGCAGTGTAAGCACTTTATGTAATCCACATATACATAAACTGACAAACCTGTAGAAGTTTGAGATCGATCGGCCATCTGGGTCACGAGAAAATAGTGAAAAACCGATTACACATTTGCATGAAATCATATAGTTTCAACAAATGAATAAAACGCTCACTGATGAGCGATAAACTCCATCGGAAAATTAGTTTATTCATTTCTCATCAAATATGGCATTTCAGACAGAAATATTTCAAGGGATGTTTTCTACTATTATCATCATTAGACCGTGTAAGTTTTATGTAAATCTGTGATCAAAAAGTATATTTCACAAGTTTTTTTCTCACCAATTCTGTAATGTTCCTTTAATACTCAAATTCTTCAGTAGCTATCATAATCTTAGAGCAGGTCACAATAACTTGACTCAAAATGAATGATACTTGCCTCTTCCAGGTTGGAATACTTGGCCTGTAAAGCAGTAAGCTTTGTTGACTTCTCTTTGACCTCTCTCTGAAGTCGGATCATCTCAACATTCTCATGGATGTTTGTTCTAAAGAGGGTAATAGAGGTATCCATGTTACTCTTTAACTTACGAACCACTTGCAAATCAAATAAGAAGGTATAACGCTGGTGAATAGGTTCTTGAGGTTGATCATTTTTAGGGTTGTAACTATTGAGGTTCTTGAGGCCAGATTCATGAGGTCTATTTGAGGTTGTTATTCGAGAAAGGAGAGGTATGTGTGAGGTTATAACATATGAGTTACTCGTATCTAAATTCATTGGGGGTAATTCAACTGAAGTTCATGAGGTATATTTGAGGTTATAGTTTTGGAGATAGGTTATAGTTTTTTTAGGGTTGCAGTTTTTGGAGAGGCTAAAATACTGAAGTATGTTCAAAAATATAATGTGGGAGTTACTGGTGTCTAAATTCATCAGGGTAATTCAACTGAGATTATAACTATTGAGAAACTTTAGGCTCATGAGGTGAGTTTGAGGTTTTAATTTGGGAAACACTGGAGGTTAAAATACTGAGGTATAGTTGAGGTTATAACATAGGAGTTCCTTGTTCCATAAGGTTAATTCAACAGAGGCTGCAATCATTGAGAAACTTGAGTTTCATAAGTTATATTTGAAGTTTTAATTTGGGAGATACAAGAGGCTAAAATACTGAGGTACGTTTGAGGTTATAACACATAAGTCACTGGTATCTTTATTCATTCTGTTAATCATTGAGGCTACAGTATTGAGATACTTGAGGATTTATGAGGCATATTTGAGGTTGTAATATAGGAGTCCATGAAGTTAATGCGACTGAGGTTGTATAACTATTGCAAAACTCTATGCACATGAGGTACATTTGAGGCTATAATTTGGGAGATACTAGAGGCTAAAATGCCGAGGTATAGCTGAGGCTATAACATGTGAGTTACTGGTGGCTAATTGTTTTAAAGGATAGTCGAGTGGCCTTAGAACCCTTGTTACACTAGAGTTTAAACTTGTGTGAAATAGTTGAGGTTATAACTAGATATTAGAGGATTATCTATGAGGTATACTTGATATTTTACCCTTTGAGAAGCTAACTAAGAGTTTGTGTATGCCTTTAGGATAATTAGGGAAGTTTAGATGTATGGTACATGTGCAATTTCACAAACATGAACATGAGGAAGTTGCCTAATTTTTTGCATAGAACCAATTTTTGAACTTAGCCAATGAAAAAGGTAAAACGGATGGATTCCAAGTTAATTTTTTTCCTAAAAAAAGGAATAAGAGTCTAGAGTGATGAAAAAATATCCCCAACAGTAGTACACATTGGGCAAGACCAAGGATGGGTTGAACATAACATTCCTTTTGTGTCCTTCATGCAAATGATCAAGACAGTGCTCCGTTTCATCATGCCATGTCAATCAAAACTTTAAAGTTACTTGAAAACTGTTGATTAGTTTACTCATTAAACTGCAAAATCATAGATGACAAAATCACACAATAACAAAATGACAGGGTTAAATCATAATTAGGGAACGGTATAGAAAGTTAGTGATTCCCCTAACCAGGGTTCTGTGCTTAAGTTAGCGTACAGACTCTTCTCAGATGACATCACTATTTTATCGCTTGCCATGCTGAAGTGCACGTTGTGCACACACATTACTAGAAACCGTGCGAACATGTGCCATGAAAGGCAACACTGGATGGTCCTACACAAACGTATTGTACATGTTGCGGTTTTTTTTTATGAGATATCGCCTAACTCACAAGGCCCGAACGGCCACTCAAGGTGAGGGCTACACTTAACTGATTTGGGCTGCTGACCCAAATCAACTGATACCAGGGGCACGTTGCCACCTACTCCTAGGGCTGAAACAGGGTTACCCCCTTTACAGTCCGTAAGGATTTAGGCATGGGTATCATCCACTGGGAGCCTGGCCGGTGGAGCAGAATGCACCACCTTCCCAACTTTTTACGAAGCAATAATGGTTAAGTGCCTTGCTCAAGGGCACAAGTGTCATGATAAGTGTTGAACTCCAGCAAGGCAGACCTCCAGTTTTGATATATATAAAATGTGACGCCAGTGAATGAGAAGGGTCTTTTGGGCAAATATGCTTGAATTGCGGGTCGATGCGCAAAAATGCTGATCAGCCATGGGAACCACTGGCATTATGAAATGGGAGTGATATAGATGGAGAAGAGATGATAGGGGGGGGGGTTGAAGGGGTCATGCTGCATGAAACAAAATAACAGATTCAGTGAAAACAGAATATTAGTACAGCCGTAAAGAAAAGGAACAGGGGTTAAGAATCACAGACGTTAGATCAAGTCAGTTGCATCGGATTTAAACCAATCCGGCATGTCCAATGATAATTACCCAATATTGCTGTTATTAATAAAAAAAACATTATTAATAAACCATTGCACACAGTGTCTTGTAAACATCGAAGACCTAATTTGCATATATTGATCACGTCTCAGAAAAGTTTGCCTGTACTGGTAGAAAATTGGCATCTTGATCCAAATCGGTAGAAGGCAGGTTTGAAAGATCAATTGACAGAGTTTCACCTGTTTGGACTACTTCAGTCATGAGGTTCCACCTCTGCAACCGATTGGCAGTGAAATTCTATTTTCAAGTTTGTTGGCCTTTGTAGACCAAACTAGTTAGTGCTTGAAACTTGTGAACAAAAATTGGCAAAATGTAAAAGACCAATGTGGTTGCATACTGACATAAAGTCATTAAATTCAACTGTCTGCTCGACAGAATTTGAGACTGATCAAGTTAAGTATCAAGCTTTGTAACACCTTGCTACTGTTTGGTGTTATCTATACTCATTACCAATATTAATATTCTTTATCAATTTTTTTAATTGACCCAAGACCCCAAAGCAGACGTTGACAATTTCAAATAAATTGGGAAACTTGAGAAAAAGATTGTGCATCAAAATAATAACCAAGACATTTTTTTGGGAGGGAAGGGGGAGTGTGGCGTGGGAAGAAGGGAACCAAATGAAATTTAGTACATCAGAGACCATTCGTGCATATCTGTGCATTGTATCACACCGCATAGTGATTTGGGTTAATGTTTGGAGATGCATGCCCTCTTATATAGCGCCCTCAGGGCACCGACACTTACTTTGCTGAATGTCTGTTGTCATGGTAACGGACGGGGGATGGAAACAAAAATGAAGTCAAGTGAAAAAACAACAACAACAACGATGACAGAGTTTTCAAATACATTGCAGGCGAAAAGAGAGGACCAACTGAACAAAGTTGGTCAAAAACTGTAGAGGAAATAATTATATTAGGTTAAAGGCTACAAAAAGCTAAGCTTGAATTCAATAATATAAAGAGTAAACTGCAAACAATCACTAGACCTCTTGCATATGATGTCACCAGCTCAAACAGCAACCTCATCCCTAAGGTCAAAATAGACATACTATTGGCTGAGTTTGTGTATTGCGCATAAGCATACATTCCCATTGTTTGACCTCAGCAATGGCGGCCTATGCAAGAGGTCTAATAGACGGCATCTGCCTACACTTATCACAACAAAGCACAAGTATGGCAATTATTGTTATGCACAAGTAAATGCTACTTGTCCTTCAATGGGCTTGGCAATATTGCCGGGGTACTTCCATCAGGAAAGACAATTCTGATAAACTTCTCAAAAAGGCATCACTGCAAGAACAGGAGACACCCACAGCAACTGCAGTGGGTGCAAGGTGTGAGTTAATGGAGGCCGGAGGATGGGTCCCTGCCAGTCTCGAGTCCTCCATCATCAGTCCGAGTCCGAATATGAGTCCGAGTCCCGAGTAACTTGGGTTGAGCTTGAGTGACTAGTCACAAAGGTCGAGTCTGAGTTTGAGTCACGATTCATACAAGACTGGGTGTGAATTAAAACACTGTAGATAAACAGTGTCAACAAAACTGTTGTACTCTAATGTAATTGGAGGCCGGAGGATGGATCCCGCCAGTCGAGTCCTCCATCACGAGTCCGAGTACTAGTCCGAGTACGAGTCGAGTCCAAGTCCCAAGTAACTTGGGTTGAGCTCGAGTGACTATGTCACATAGGTCGAGTCGAGTCTGAGACACGATTCATACAAGACTGGGTGTGAATTAAAACACTGTAGATAAACAATGTCAACAAAACTATTGTACTCTTATGTGGTCTACTACTTCAAAACAACTAATCTGAGACAGAATGTGAAGAGCACTACTTAGTCAAACATCACTGTTTAACTAAATTCTTTCCTTCCTGATTGGTCTATATAAGCATAGAGCAAGAATTTAAAGGGGGGTCATTTGTTGTATTTGATATTGTCCATGAAGATCACATACACTAAACTTTACTTATTGCCCAACAAAAGGTCCAATGTAAAATGTTTGATGAGCCAGCTTTAATTGCTAAAATATCATTTTGGCAAGAATATTTGTGAGTAGAGTTCACTGACCTTTGACCTGCTGACATGTGTTCCTTCAACCTGAGCAGTGTCTCCTCTTGTTCAATTTCCTTTATTTTTACCTGAGCAAAATAAACCAAGCAAAAAGGTTTTCTTAAAAATGCTGATGAAAAATACGGAAAGGCGTGTTTTTTTGGAGAGTATTTTTCAATCCTAGAAATGACGCCAAACTGTTGAAAATCTTAAAAAGGTGGTTGTTCCAGAAACTTGCTGCCAACACCGTTATGAAAACAAAGCAGGGACAAACCTGCCCCTTCCAGAAACAAGGCGTTAAATGGTTTCTTTTCCATGCTTACACAACACACAAGCTTTAAGTCCCATCCTAAGGAATGGAAAGCAATAGTAAATTATCAAGAAATACAATTTCCCAAAAACTTACTTGGTTAAGGAGCACCTGAGAGCTGCTGATAGTATAAAACATTGTGAGAAACGACTCCCTCTGAAGTAATGTAGGTTTTGAGAAAGAGGTCATTTCTCACTAAAATATTTGAATCTGTTTCTCAGGCTTTTGAAAGCACACAATTCTATGCAACAAGGGCGTTTTTTCCCCATTATTTTCTTGCAACTTTGATGACCGATTGAGCCCAAATTTTCACAGGTTTGTTATTTGGTGCATATGTTGGGATACACCAAGTGAGGATACTGGTCTTTGACAATTACCAAAAGACATCCTTGCCTTCAAGGACACAAGTGTCAAGAACAGAACTGATCAGAAACACCAGAGCTCGAGTCCAGTGCACCTGACCGCTTGGCCACAACATTGCAATGAATACACTCATTGACTTAAACTGTCTGTAGCATACTGTATAAAAGTTTTCGGTAGACTTTGAAGATCGAGCTTTTGACCACTCGATCACATTTGGCTATAAATGGTTTGTAACTTAGATGTAAGTGAATGTCTGCATCTTCACCTGCTCTTGAAGTATATCTTTGTCTTGTTCCAAGGATGCAATGTGATCTTGAAGATCCTGAATCACCTCTTCCCTGCATCAATAAGAAAAGTAAAAATATTCACTAGTGTAGAGAAGAAGAAAAAAATCTTACTGAATTCATGTTATTTCACAAACACTTCTACACTATTATGAACTAGAAAATAATTTTTGCTTGAGCAATGTGGTCATCACAAGGCAAGCATTCGCTGCAAGAGAATATATTTGCATCAATCATGAAAGCAGAGAATGTGTTATTTTGCTTACTTTTTTATTTATTTATACCCTTTGTGGTACTAGTACCAAAGGAACCTCAAAAAGTAACTAGCATTGTTACCTGAAGATACCCATGAAGAGAAGACGATAAAGAAATGTTCAATTTTAGATATGGCAGAGAAACCTAAAGGGAACACCCACTTAGGAGGTGAATTAGTATAACCCAATCCACTGGAATTGGGAATTCGAACCAGGGTCCGAGGCAAGATTCTAACCAGGGTCCGCAGAGGTGAAAGCAGTTATAAGCAGCCAATTAACTTTAGCCTGGGCCCAATTTCGTAGAGCTGCTTAAGCACAAAAAGTAGCTAAACACAACAAAATTATGCTTACCAGAATAAGGTTACTGGCCAAAATACCATGTCACGTGTACAATTTGTGACTGGTATCCTGCTGATTTCTGCTAAGCAGTAAATTGTCAAGCAGTATTTACTGCTTAAGCAGCTCTATGAAATTGGGCCCTGGTGTTGTACACAGATTTTGAACTTATTTTGAGAGGAGAGGTCTTCAAAGGAGAGAAAACACATTTGGTACCAGGAGACTACCCAGTTCATATTAGAACCTGCCTGCTATTTATCTACAGCTGCTGAGTAGATTGGGATATCAGGAGCCTACCTAGTTCATATTAGAACTTGTCCTGCTATTTAGTACTGCCACTGAGTAGATTGGGATACTAGGAGACTACCCGGTTCATATAAGAACTTGTCCTGCTATTTATCTACAACTGCTGAGTAGATTTGGATACTAGGAGACTACCCAGTTCATATTAAAACCTGCCTGCTATTTATCTACAGCTGCTGAGTAGATTGGGATATCAGGAGCCTACCTAGTTCATATTAGAACTTGTCCTGCTATTTAGTACTGCCACTGAGTAGATTGGGATACTAGGAGACTACCCGGTTCATATAAGAACTTGTCCTGCTATTTATCTACAACTGCTGAGTAGATTTGGATACTAGGAGACTACCCAGTTCATATTAAAACCTGCCTGCTATTTATCTACAGCTGCTGAGTAGATTGGGATATCAGGAGCCTACCTAGTTCATATTAAAACTTGTCCTGCTATTTAGTACTGCCACTGGGTAGATTTGGATACTAGGAGACTACCCAGTTCAAATAAGAACTTGTCCTGCTATTTATCTACAGCTGCTGAGTAGATTTGGATACTAGGAGACTACCCAGTTCATATAAGAACTTGTCCTGCTATTTATCTACTGCCGCAGATAGCAAGATACTACCTGGTTCTGTTTGGAACTTGTCCTGCTGTTGGAACAGGGGGGAATTCTTCTTTCCCCTTTGTGGATTAGGGGGCCTTTCGTTATTATCTTCCCTGCCAAGGATCAAGACATTTTCATCTCCAATACAAGAATATGTAAAGCAAGGATGATCAAGTCTAAATATGTACCCGCTTCTAATTACAGAATTGGAACTGGCCTCTTGTCACCAGGCATGCTTGGTGGTCTAGTGGTAAGACTTCTGCTCTAGAATGGCAGGGATCATGGGTTCAACTCCCGATCGAGTAGCATGCATGAGGATTTTATTTGTTCCCATGATAAGAGAAAGCATTAGATTATACAGTGCTTGTCACAAATCGGTGACAGGGTACCAAATAAAAATGCAAAATAATAAGGCTGATTTTACTTACAGTCTGTGGTTTTCTTCTCTAGCTTCTTCCAGGAGACTGTGACCGTATCTAGGTAGGACATCATTCCTGAAAGCTCTGGGTGTTGCTGATCTAAATTCATAACAAGCACACAACCAAAATACAGAAACCATTTACGATGATTCAAAAAAATAAAATAATACCAGCTCCCACTTGAAGTCATTATTACTTGTCATGGCAATTAAAGTATGTATGATCACACAAATACTTATACTCCAATACATTTTTTCAGATATAAACTACTTCATTGTTTGGTACATTACCGCTACTACGTCACCCCTTCAAAAGAAGCTGTTAATAATAATAATAATAATAACTAGTTCTTATAAAGCACATTTCACAATAACGTATCAATGCACTTTACATTAGTGCCCTGGTCATTGGGCCAATAGCATTCCTGTAATCTTTCTCAGCTCCCTGGGGAGTATACAGCCCTGTGCTGCCGTGGCGTTCCGAAGGCTTTTTCATACACAATATCAACCTCAACCCTCACAGGTACCCATTTATACCCCTTGGTGAAGAGAAGCAGTTATAGTAAAGCATCTCGCTCAAGGACGCAAGTGTCATGACCGGGATTCGAACCCACACCTTGATGACTCAACCACCAGAATTTGAATCCGATGCTCTAAACCACTCGTCCATGACACCCAAGGTAAACTTCATACAAATTTTTTGTTGAGGTGAACACATTTGCTCCCATCCTCTAGTTTTTGATACTCTGTATATAAAGCAACAAGTATTCGGCGTTTTCTCCGTTTGCAGGGTTATCCCTGCGGCAAGAATTACTTCAACTTGAGAGTGAGAAGGAAATGTATTACTACCAATGCTGTTTTGCACGGTTTCATGAACCCCTACAGGGCAGTACATAAGCAGCATCCAGCAACAAACAGAGTCCAGCATTCTCCTGAAGACGATCAGAGCATACTGATCGAGACGTTGAGTCGTTAACCACAGGTTCTATTCAGAACCAACACTACTCAAAAAAAGAGATTTTAACATGGTGTTACTGCAAACCTCTCTTAGTTCTACTTCCAAAATTTCAAATCCTACTTATGACCCACTCAGAAGAGTCAGTATCTTACTTGGTGCGATCGTGTCCCTGAACCCTCAAGCCTCTCTTGATGTTATCTGGTGCAGGAGGTCGAGGCCGTCCCTGTCAAATCAAAAGAAAAGATCAAGAGAGAACATTCAGATGACGAGATACAAGTTCACCATAATCAATCAAGACTGGTTTTGAATGTTGTAGAGATAGGTTGGGTGTGTGTTTATTTTTGTATAGTGATTATAACTGTGATTACAGTGATTATCTGTGGAAACAGCAGTCATATCTGTGATTACAATGATAATCTGTGGTCACAGCAGTCAGATCTGTGATTACAGTGATAATATGTGGTCACAGCGATCATAGCTGTGATTACAGTGATTATAACTGTGATTAAAGTGATAATCTGTGATTACAGCGACCGAATCTGTGATGAGTGATTATAACTGTGATTACAGCAATTGTGACTGTGATAACAGTGATCATAACTGTGATACCAGAGATTATTACTGCGATTACAGTGATTATAACTGATTACAGTGAGTATGTGATTACAGCGAACATAAGTGTGATTACAATGATCGTAACTGTGCTAACAGAGATTATCACTGTGATAACAGTGATAATAACTGTGATTACAGTGATTAAATATGTGATTACAGTGATTATAACTGATCACAGTGATGTGATAACTGTGATTGCAGTGATTATAGTTGTTTACTACTTACAGTGTTAACTCTTGATTGGACGTGTGGATATGGTGATTGTCTACTACCCTGTGTTGCAAGCTGTTGCTTAGTTATTGTCAACTGCAAGGAGAGTGAAAACATCAATTAAAAGATATTTACACACACAAAAAAAAACATTCAATCTGCACAACATTTACCTTTTACAAACAAAGTATTTCCAGTATTTATCATTGCTATTTATATACTGCTATATCACTATTGCATCTAACCAGTTATTATTTTTACTACAGGTAACAGGGTTCTGCCCAGGATTTCTTTAGTGGTGGAAAAAATGTTTCCCTGGAAACCATTGCGAGATGGATCAGTTATACGGTAGATTATATAAATAGACTCAAATCAAAGAAGTACTTAAAATTAATGGCTTTGGATACCAGTTCTACTTGTAAATACTCAATTTTACATTTCATTGAAAACCTTTGAAAGGAAATTGCAAGTGTAATTTTAAAATTTGTAAAAATGTGTGGTGTTCGGAAACTGAGAAAATTCTGCCAGTGGAGGTTGGGGAATCCTGAGTGCCGGGCGGGTTTTCCGGCACCGACCACTGTTGGCAGAACCCTGAGGTAAGTACTTTTTTGAATGATGAGACCATTTCACACCTTGTAAGGGTTTACAAGCTAATGGGGCACAATCTGCAGCCAACCATGCGAATAAAGTTGGCGAACCCTTTCTCTTGACAATGAGAGTACTGGGTTCTTTTACGCGCATTACATAAACCATGGCACCAATGGCTTTACTTCCATCCATTGACATTTAAAGTGCCCTGCTCAAGGACACAAGAATCATGACCAGGACCTGAACCCACACTCTGACACCACCAGAACTTGAGTCTAGGCCACTTGACTGCTTGGCCACGACACTCCATTTAAATTTGTAAATTTTTCTAGAATTTGATCATGACACATGCCAAACAAAATGGAACACCAGTGAGACAAACACTATGATCATCACTATTACTATTGTTCATCAGGCCTCCAGCATTCCTGAAACTATCTCAATAATACTAGTTCTTGTACAGCACATTTCACAACAAGATATCAATGCGCTTTACATTAGTGCCCTGGTCATTGGGCCAATAGCATTCCTGTAATCTTTCTCAGCTCCCTGGGGAGTATACAGCCCTGTGCTGCAGTGGCGCTCCCAAGGCTTTTTTATACACAATATCAACCTCTACCCTCGCAGGTACCCATTTATACCCCTGGGTTGAAGAGCAGCAATTATAGTAAAAGCATCTTGCTCAAGGACACAAGTGTCATGACCGGGATTCGAACCCACGACCCGATGACCAGAATTTGAATCTGATGCTCTAAACCACTCGGCCATGACACCCTACGAATATGAGTATGCAGCACCAGCAGCCAAAATTTGAATTCAGTCAAATCAAACTACATCCACATCTCAAACTGTAGTTAACTTTGTCATACCTTATTCTTCAGCAAATCATTCTGTTTGTGGAGATCCCTCACTTTACCCTGTAAGTCCTCGATCATCTCATCTGTCTCAACATCCCGCCCCTTACGGCCTCGCTGGTGAGCTCCGCCCACCTCATGATCGTTCTTCTTACGATCAGTGACCAATCTTAACAGCTTTGTAGCCATTCTGTTGGTGAAGCATAAATATGTTTAGCTCACAAAATATTTGTAAGAGAAGGTGAAACTGAGAGAGACTTACGTACATGGCATTACCGCAAACCTTGCTATTAGCGCAGATTCATTCCCACCCTCTACTTTTCACAAACTTCCGGTGGTTATGTTTTATTTAAAATAATGATTCGTTAGACATTTTGAGCACATTCATATCACAATTATTTTTATTGTGGCAATCAAAGTAAGCAACAGTAATATTAGAAGGTTTCAAAAGGTCCTCAAAAATACACACACAGAATAGAGAGCCAGTACCAACGATCATAGGTGTCCTGCATCGAGGACAATTCAACAATTAAAAGGCAGTCACAAGTTCCGTTTAACCCATTTTGTTACCGACTTGTTTGGACATAAACAACCGCTGGGGACCGAATTGTTTGAGCACTCAAACAGGAAGCACACATTCTTGCACAACAGAAAGCTTTCGTCCAAAGGTCATTTTTACAAACTCTATTATAAGTACACAAAAATTAATTTAATTCCTTTTCATAAAATCCAAAAATTATTGAGATCGGCCAATAAATGCCAAAGTTCTTTGTCTTTCTTTCCTCAGTGTGATCTGTAATCTCAAACACCTTTTTGTACACAATCATATGGCCCTCCGTAGCTGTTTGGTATTTCGGATCTTTCCACTCCAATTTGAAGAGATTGCATGAGAGCAACCCTATTTTTTATTTAACCATCAATGTAAAGTTCCGATCTTACTCTTTCCAATGATGGTAAGCTTGGGTATGGAGGGTGAACATGGACAAAACTACAGCTTTATTACAAATGGCCTTTGTGCTCAGGCCTGACTGCTTTTGTGCGTGTAACCTTGGTCGACTAAAGTTGCCAATGGTAAGGAAGAGGGGGTATGAGACCTGAGTGCAGTCGACTAAAGTCGCCTAAGGAAAGGGTTAAACGTTTTAGGAAAATAAACGTAGATGCACAACACTGTTACCAATCGTGTACTCTTTAGAGAGTTTGAAACGAAATTTGATTGTGAAAACAGCCTCTACATGTACATCCGTATTCCACTCACTTCTTAATCTTCTCCTCTTGTTTCCTGGCATGTTTCTTCAGAACCAGATTCTCGTCATGAAGACGGAGATACTTATCCTCCAATTCCTCGCGGCTGATTTTGGCGACAGCTCGTCGCTGCTGGGCACGACGCTGCTCATTATCTGATGGAGGAAACGCAACTGATTACGAGAAGCGCAACATTAGTTCAGCTAAGGCATTAGAGGGTCTTTTGTGATTACTGTTTTTATTTCAATAATGTTTTACTTTACCCTCCTACTCTCAGTGACTCTTGGCAACATTTTCCAGTGAGTTGACCGACCATTTGAAACCATTTGACTGCCAAGGTTGTGTACGGTGGCACAACTGTGCACAGAACTAACTGTGTACTGTATACATGCATTCCCTCATGGTATCATATTGCAGGCTGGCATAGTTTATCTATCATTCAAAATGATTGAATGGTCAGACAGCAAGAGGGTTAACGAACATTCTTGATTTTTGTTTGTTTGTTTTTTCTCTTAGTCTGTATTATTTGGGATTGCTCTTTAAAACATTGCTTTTGGGTTATTGATAACTTGGCTCTCGTTCGTATGTTGATCTTTTCCTATCACATTTCAACTTTGAAGTCGGGCCATGGTTAAACAAACAATTTTTAGCAATCGTCCTTTCCAATTTTGGCTACTCAGGACAGAATTTGTTTTTGTTCTTGTTTGTCTGCAAACCCCCCTGACTGCCTACACTCTATAACTTGCAGAATGTGATGAGTGCCATGCTACTTGTGAGTCTTGCACAGTTTTTTTGTAAGCCCATAATTATAGGAATAAGATCATATTTTTAGATCCTGTAAAACTAAAAAGTCAAGTGTGCTGTTAAAATTTGATAGATTCAATATTGTGCTAAGGATTTGGACCTTGCTACAATACCGTAACACTCACTTCCTCACCCTCCCCCCTCTGCAATAGTGTCTAACCAACTTACTTTGGGGTACATCATGACCCCTAGCCCCTCCACTTGGGTCACGCACTGGTACATCCTCATATAAGCTGTCAGTATCCATTATGAGCTACACATTGTTAGTTGGCATATACTAAGCATGTTGATTGGCATCTGTGGATTAACAGAAATAAAAGTTGTTTTCAATGTAAGCTGATAAAATTGTTAGATTGTTAAGACCTTCCCAAGTCAACATTTTCATAGTCAAGGACAGGAGGAAGGGCGAGGGGTGATCAGAAAACAGGAAAGACATCAAAATGTGTACAAAAATGTAGAAACATAATAATAATAGTGAAAAAGTTGAATATTTAGCAGGCTGTTCATTTAGTATGAATATAAATCCACAGGGGACTTTGACTGGGTAATTATAAATCAATTTTGGGTAAATTAATTAGCACGGTGTGTCGTGGCCGAGAGGTCAAGCACACTGGACTCAAGATCTGTTTTTTTTCTGATCAGCAGAGTGTGAGTTCGAGTATAGGTCTTGACACTTGTGTCCTTTAATTAAGCAAGACACTAATTGCTTTGTCATTCAGATGGGATGTAAAGCTGCAGGTCTTGTGTGTTGTGTTATGCACGTAAAAGAACCCAGTACACTTATCGTTAGGAGAAGGGGTTCACACTGGTGTTTTCTGGTATGGTTGGATGCAGATTGCTCCAAGAAACATTATAAACCCACATGACATCTTGTAAATAAATAGGTCTTATATTTCAAACAGCTCTGCATAACTTTTTGTAGAAAAAATAATGAGCCTGTTGAGATGCCCTCGAGTGTGATAAAGCGCTGTATAAGAACTGTGATTACCCAGTCAGTTTCCCATGCGGTTTATTTAAAGAAAAAGTTGGATCCCCTCGCTCGCCCGCCTGGGCAAGATCCGTATTTCATTGCATTACTTCTGACTGGCATCCCCCAAACAAAGATATTGACAAAATAAAGACTTTTTATATAGGAGTAGATAGCTCAGTTGGTAGTGCACCAGCACGTAAACCAGGGCCCAATTTCATGGCTCTGCTTACCGTAAGCAAAGAATCGGCGCTTGCGGAAGCAGGGAATTCCGCGCTTACGTCAAGCGTATTTCACGGGTTAGCGGGGATTTTCGGCTTGTGCGCGTACGTACTCCACGTTACTAGGCATTCTACGCTTACACAGCTAGCGCAGAAATTCGGCGCTTGAACAGTAAGCGGAGAATGGTCAAGCGCAGAATTCGGCGGTAGGCAGAGCCATGAAATTGGGCACAGGTGGCAAGTAAAAATCCCACTCTATTCAAAATTTCATCGTTTACCCCAAATAAAAAAAAAATAAAATATTAATAAAATTGATTGATGACTTAATCAAGTTACCCACACATTCAACATTTGCATAGACTAAAAATAGCAATAATATGCATTCCAGTTCATATGTAGCAGGAAAATAAAGTTGGTCGGTCATCTTCCTTTCACCACCCTGATGACAGCTCAACCCTGCGGCGGTCGCACGGCCCGCAGCCCCCCATGCAGGGAGGACAGTGTACGGTACGGGCCGCCGTAGGCGTAGTCAGGTAGTCGACGTCTCCACAACGAAATCATGAAACGACTTCGTCTTTCTCACCCAAAAGAGAAAAAATTACCTTAATGATAATGACCATTTAATTAAGCTTACGTACCAGAATTCGGTGATTTTCTTCACGAGAGCTTCGATCACTTACGCACAACGGAGTTTGTTTACGGCGGCCATTGCTCCGTTTTTGAAAAAATTTAGGATGGTCGTTAGTACGCATGCGTAGTGCCCTACCTCCGAACGAATAAAAATGGTGTTTCAAAAAGAATTTGAGTCGAACGATTTTTTATAAATCCAGTCACATGGGCATGTTTAATAAATTGTTTTCGCTAAAAATGTTAATCAAAAAAGAAGAAGGTATTTTTAGTCACAGATTAATATTTGGTACTGTTTTTTAATCTGGTAATCTACTTTTCAGCCTTCTAAAAAGAGCGAACTATTATTAATTCGACAGCAATATAGGAAAGAGCAGCAACCCCGGAAATAAACAAGTACACGTGCGGCACATTGCACATTGACATCATCATAAACAGCCAGGATGACATAGTGACTGAAGGTGATCCAAATAATGCAATGTTTACGTTTCATTCTTCGGATAAATTGTTATGAATTGTTGTCATTGCCTTCGTCGATGGGTGTCAAAAATGCCGAAGAGGAAATCGAGTGGTGATTCGGGGAAGGAAATAAAGGTAATGAAGACCAAAACAGTCGTTTTTTTTAAAGCTGAATTTTGTGTTTTGAAAGGGTGGTGGTTCTGTACTGTAAAACAACAAGTCACTGATTGTCAATGTTTCAGCAAAGTGATCTCATAATTAAACTATTGTTATTTAAATCAAATTATAAATAGTATACTATCAATAACAGCAATTGTTTTACATCAGTAGATAATTTGTAATTGAAATTAAAAACTGAGATAGATTTGTATCTTTATAATTGACTTCCTTGGTGTGTACTTCTTTGAAATCAATAAATAGAACAACGTTATATACCGGAAAACACAACAAGAAACTATGGGAAGACTACAGGAAAACACAGTTAAACTACTGGAACATACATCTTAGAAGCACTTCCAAAAACCATAAAAATACTTTCAAATTTTACAGAAAACATTACAAAACTACAGAAGTCACACTTCAAAAATGATCCTGGCCATGTCCGCCTTTATCAACATGTTGATTTGGGTTTTTCTAGTAATTAGTATCACTGAATTAGAACAGTTTGTTGATTTGAATAATTTAACTGAAGTGTTTCTTTATCCTTGAACTTCTTCTTTTTTCAGAGAAGAAAACTTTTATCCGAAGTAGCAAAAGGAAAGTTGCCGTTTTTGACTCCTGCTGATGCAGATTTTGATTCTTTGGTGAGGAGTTTTTTTAGAGGGTTTTATACTAGTGTTTCACAAAAACTTGACATTCAAGTTTTGTTCATCACAATGTTAATCATTTGTCATTCATCATATTCATTGTTTTCCCCCATTCTGGATCTGCAGTTTTTTAAAGTGGGGGGGCTAGGTTAAATGACGTTTTGTGATGCACTCATTTTTCAAAAGATGAGGTTTTATACAAAAAAAAGAAAACAAGTTACAAGTCTCTAACCTCATGTTAAAATGTTATAGAAAGCCATAGTGCTAAAAACATGGCGTGTCATGGTCGAGGGGATAAGAGCACCGGACTCAAGCTCTGGTGTTTCTGATCAGCAGAGTGTGGGTTCGAGTCCCAGTGGTAACACTTGTGTCCTTAAGCAAGACATTTAACCATTATTGCTGCGTCCTTCGGATGGGACGTAAAGCCGTAGGTCCTGTGTGTTGTGTAATGTGCGTAAAAGAACCCAGTGCACTTATCAAAAAGAGAAGGGGTTTGCCCCGGTGTTCCTGGTTCGATTGGCTGCAGATTGCACCACAGCACCGTGTAAACCATTACATGGTGCTATGTAAAGGAAAAGATGAAATGAAAGTCAATGAAAGTTGCTCGTGCATAGCAGCAAATCTTGTTGGTGTGTCGCTGAAGACCATTGACTACATTCAAACTATTGTGTTATGTACAGATTTGTTTTATTGATACGCAAACTTGTGTTAATAATTGTTATGAATTATATCTTCACAGATGAAAGAGAAATATTCCAACTTTGCACATGAACCACAATCCTGTATCCCCGAGTCTCTGCAAGAAGAATTAACATGGGCTTTGAATGTACTCTATTACCATGGTTACTTCTATCGTGATTGGGTCAAGGTGAAAGGTCAAACAGTCCAGACCCCAATCTCCCGCACATTAGTCGGAGAACCGGGGACAACATACAAATACTTAGGTCTGCGTTTGTTTACCATCCCGTGGTCCTTTGGGGACGTCCAACCAGAGAATGAGGTTGAGATTGCCTGTGGGGTGATCGGGAAACTGAACGAGCATTATAAGGCAGTCTCAAGAAAGCTTCTACTGGATAAGGAGAACGAGAGAACAGAGAGGTCCAGTACAAGAACTAAGAGTGATGGAGGAAGTCCGTCGTGTTTAGACAAAGAGGACGGTCGTGAGTGTGAATCTTGGGATGGTGGGCTCCTTTCTATCGACGACGGCACGACTTCAATGTTGCTCTAATTAATTACATGGACCCTACGGACCCAGACTTGAGGTTGAAACCGGAGCCGTACTATGGAATGGGATCTCTGGCAGTCAGCTGGCACATGGATGGCAATCTGGTTAGAGGATCCACAGTAGCTGTGTACAGTCAAACATACTCAGGTTGGGATACTATCTTCAAAACACTCTACCTGTGAGCACTACAACACTAGTGCTTTGAGTCACAATTAATGAAGAGACTAGACCCCCTTGCATATGACGTCACAAGACCTAAACAGCGCCCTCACTGAGGTCAATGAAGACCTATCATTGGCTGAGAGTTGTGCGCGGCACGTTTTCAGTGTTTGACCTCAGCGATGGCTTGTTGAATGTGATGAAGGGAGTTTGATCCCTTTTGAACTCTAGAAAGCAACATGGCACAAGTTTATAACAAAAATAATCAGGAATTAGGGTCAATTTCATTGAGATGCTTAAGCAGAAAATATTGCTGAACAACTTTTGGGCTGAGCAAAAATGAGCAGGATACCAGTCACAGATGGTACATATGTGAAAATTGTGTTTTGGCTGGTAACTTTATTCTGGTCAGCATAATTTTGTTGTGCTTAGCTACTTTTTGTGCTTTTAAGCAATTGGGCCCAGTCATTAAATATAATCATGGTTGGGAGGGAGAGCTTTGTATTGGTAACCAAGGTTTATGTTGTTATGAGGTTAACTTTTACAAAAGTGTGTTACATCAATCAGTAAATACCTGTAGAAATGAAGGGAATTAAGAAATGGGTCTGGCAGCTTTTAACCCTCTTGCTGTCTGACCATTCAATACCATTCACTGTGGTTTTGAATGATAGATAAACTATGCCAGCCTGCAATATGATACCATGAGGGAATGCATGTACACAGTACACAGTTAGTTCTGTGCACGGTTGTGCCGCCGTACACTACCTTGGCAGCCGAATGGTTTCAAATGGTTGGTCAACTCACTGGAAAATGTTGCCAAGAGTCACTGACAGTAGGAGGGTTAAGGAAGGTTAGGGTGAGGTGTTACACAATATTTTCTTTTCATTGCGTAGTGCATTGCAACAGCAATGACTCTGGTATGTTTGGAGCAAACAGAATAATGTACTCCCTCAAAAATTCCAATTTTCAAACTCTTTCCACAGATGAAGGTGACGATTCCGTTGATCAGATGGACTGGAAGGTCGGCCTGAAGGTGTCATGGGACATAGAGACCTCCGGGGTAGCTATCCCATTAGGATCGGGTGAATCTTACTTCATGTTAGGCAATCTGAACGACACCCATCAGCACTGTGTAATAAGCGGCAGCCAATCACGCTTCAGCTCTACTCATAGAGTCGCTGATGTAAGTACAACAGACATGATATTTCTGCCTACTTTAGTCATGGTTTCTGATTTTTTTGCCCTGAGGAAAAATACAAAAATTGTTATTAATAAGCCCTGAAGAGTTTCAATTACAACCTACTTCATTGTGTGTATCAGCACTTGTACTGAAAAAATGTTCCCTATTTTTTCTAAGGACCAAATTTCAAGCCTGGTACAAGTTACCTGTTTCAGCACTGTTTATAGGATTTTAAGTTAATCCACAACACTCCAGGCAATGTATATTCACAAGAAATTCTCTGGATATGAAAACATCGTTTTCTATTATATGCAGCTTTTCTGCAAAACTACCTAAAAGTTGCGATTATTTTATGAAGTGACAGAATTTGGCCAGTCGATCGGTGGTAAATGATGATGCATATTTTATTTCTTATAGAGCCGTAAAGGAACACTTGGGTACATCCAGGGGAGATGTCAGCAAGCTCTAAGCAACCTCCTTGAGGAGACGAGTGGAGATTACCGTCTGAGATCCTGTGATGCGCACATCTTCACCTCGCTGAGACGGTTCACAATGAGGTAGGAAAGGGGCTCATGGAGGTTTTGTTTATATGAGAAAACACTCAACAAGGTCAAAGGGCCACACGAGGTGAGGGCTCCAAGGAAAATGTAGACCAATCAAAAGGAGAGAAGATATGTGTTCACATTTCTCTCGAAACTGGAATAGATTGTAAGATGGCGGAAAACAAGATACATGTAGGGAGTTTCAAAGTGCAGCAGTGCCAGGGCAAAAGCGAGTAGAGTATCTCACTGTACTGGCTTTCGGTACAGATACAGATGAGAAGGTGTGGGAGGCACTTGCTGCAAGTTTAACACTGGTACTATTGTGACAACTAAAGCTTGCTCAGTTACAGGGTGTAGTCAAATGTAACTGGGAATGTTAGCCATTGGTTACATTGAAGACATTGGCTAGCCAAGGTTAAGAAAGCAACTGAACTTGAGAAAGCACTGAGTATACTGTGCTTATCACACATTGGTTGTAAAGAGTATAGCCTAAATAATATTCTGGGGGACAATCAATTTAATCCTGTAGAGGTTTTCATGTGAGATTTTGGGCTGTGAAATAAGTCTCAACAACAATTAAAATTACTGTATGGTTGGAAAAGGGATTTCTGACAATCTTGAAACCTTGGATCAGAAGAGATATCCAGCTGTTTTCTGTGTTAATTTATAATTTTTTAGGTGGAGTTTGAATGGCTGCGTCAGTTCTGGATGCAGGGAACCAGGCATGCTGCAGAGAGAAGAAGCTGGGTACCATCTATTGAAGGTCTTGAGGAAGAATGGGTCAAGATGGAGCACATGGTAGGAAGGTTGAGCCATTAGTGTATTGTATTTGTTTAGAAGGTGTGTCACGGCAGAGTGGTCTAGTGCATTGGATTCAAGTTCTGGTGGCTGAGCTGTCGGGGTGTTGCTTCTGGTCCCTGGCATGACACTTGTGTCGTTGAACTGTAATCGCTTCTCTTCACTGGGGGGGGGGGGGGGGAGGGGGGTAAATGGGTATATGTGTGGGCAGAGATGGTTCGAGATGCAGATAAGTGCATCAGACTCAAGTTCAGGTGGCTGAGTCATCAGGGTATGGGTTCGAATCCCAGTCATGACACTTGTGTCAAGATACTTACCTATAATTGCTTCTCTTCATGCAGGGTAAATAGGCAGAGATGGTTCTTTTTTGCGCTACATATTTGGCTTCAGATATTTGGCTTGAGATGGTTTAAGGAGTGAAATAAATGGCCCAGTGACCAGGGGTAATAATATTTGAGCACCATGAGCGTCACTGAGGGACGAATTTGAGTGCTATATAAGAGGCCACTTTGATTATTATTCTTGTGATAGATTCAACTTTGTGTGCTATTTACTTGATACTATAGGCTGAGGTGATTTAAGAAATGAAATAAATGGCCCAATCACTGGGTAAAAATGTTGTTATTATAATATCCAGTGTTGCTCTTTGTTTTTGATTATGTTTTCATTTTTCATTTTGAATCTTGACAGACAAAGCTTGCCATTGAGGAAACAAACCAAAACACAAAGGAAGGTGTTGCCATTGCGAGGATTCTCTGTCCATACCTTAAGGAGAGACAGAAACTCAGGAAGCAGTTTTGGAAAAGTACGTCTAAGTAACCGTTCCAAATGTTGTCTTATCAGCTGGTTTGACATGTACCTTTTTTACGCAGGCTTGGCTTCTCTTTAGTTCACAGAGAAGAGGGGACAGTGGCTGCCCAATGCAGTATCAGTCTATTGACCCGATTTGTCTAATGTCATCATCACAGTGTGTTATACAGTGTAGTGCACATTTTAAGCGGCGTGGCAATTACATGTTTTGCAAGCTGACTCCCACAATGGTGGGCGTGGTAGCAGCAGCCGTGTGTGACGTTGGTGAATGGGATAATAGACCATGCATACCAAAGAGCCACAGAGCCTGGACTTCCTGCACACACAATTTGTACACAGCACAAACAAACACAAAACAGTCATTGTATGGAGATTGCAGCATATTTTTGTGTATCAACGTTTGATCTGAAGAAAACTTGTTCACTTGTTATGTTATGTAGTAAATTAGGTTCTCATGGGTGGATAGTGCGTAAAGCGCCTCTTACTGCTGTGGCCCTGGTTCGATTCCTGCTTGGGCCATATGTGAGTTGATTAGTGTGTTGGTTCTCACAAAGGTCACCAGGCCTTCCAGTTTTCCTCTCTCTTGAAAAATGAAACGCTTTCGATCTCTGGATGTGTTCCATGGTCATATATGGGCCAAGATGGCTAGCTGCCAAAAGGCACTTTTACATGCCTGAGGCTCGACCCTGTTGTAGCCGCACCCAATTGCGAGTAAGGATGATTAGCCTCCCAAATAAATATTAATTTTGATACTAAATGTAAAGTTTGTCATAATGACCAGTGTAGTATCTTGCCTGCCAATAAATGCCCTGGAATGCACAAGGTCACTCTTTTTTAAACATGGCCCTTTCGATACCAGATGAAATGCAAGTGAACTTCCTTGGAAAATTTGGTTGTCCTTTTTACACTTTGTAGATAAGGTGTTGATTTGCATCTTTGCACCAAGCCTGGTTAAGGATCGCCCAGGTTGGACATCTGTCTTCTCTACAATGAAGATAGAAGTTCGACCTGAGCTAGGTTAGGAATGGCACTGTGAAGATTATTTGCATCAAACAAATTTTTGGCTTCCATGATGCTAACTTTCCCTAAAAACACCTCTTTTTTTTCATGTGTAGGTTTTCACCAAGGCTCCTAGACACGATACACCCGGACTACTTACCTATCCACAGGCCCAAGTGGGAGGAGGACGACCCCGTGCGACCTCTACCCTTTGACCTCAGTGATGTCATTAAGAAGATAGGACTTGTGCATAAGAGTAACAGACCACATGGGAGCAGTGATTCTGATGCCTCCAGAGACTCAACGGACTGATGGAAGAAGACAAAATGGCATAAGAGAGCATTTTTTAGAGGAATATTCAGTTGGTCCATGCAGTCATCAAGAAATGTTTCATTAAAGGCATGATATACTTTTGGTAATTGTCAAAGACCAGTATCCTCACTTGGTGTTTCCCAACATATACATAGAATAACAAACCTGTGAAAATTTGGGCTCAATTGGTCATCGAAGTTGCAAGAAAATAATGAAAGAAAAAACACCCTTGTTGCATAGAATTGTGTGCTTTCATATTATGCCTGAGAAAGGCTTCATTCCTGAAGCCTTTTTCAGATACAAATATTTTAGTGAGAAATAACCACTTTCTCAAAAACTAAATTACTTCAGAGGGAGTCGTTTCTCACAATGTTTGAATCTATCAGCAGCAGGAAAATGGTCTTAATTAAATATAGTATTCAGAATTGCTAGAACTAAATACCACTTTTTAATAATTTTTTAACCCAATTTCATAGGGCTGCTTAAGCACAAAAAGTAGCCCAGCACAACAAAATCATGCTTACCAGCCAAAAAGCTTTTTCTCATGTACAATCTATGACTGGTATTCTCCAAATGTTTGCTTAGCAGAAAATGTTTAAGCAATATCTTCTGCTTAAAGAGCTCTAAGCAGCTCTATGAACTGTACCAAGTGGAAGTTCACTTTCAAAGATTTTATATATTTTCCAGCACAATTCCATGTCTTCAGATGTTTTATATTGTGACAGAAATTCATTTCAATGTTGAGGGAAGAGGCAGGTTGGTACATACAACAGTATAAGGGATAATGAGGTCAAAATGAGATAACATGTCATGCAATGGGTTTTTGATCTTTCACCCTTGACCTTTGGCCCCCTTGTTTCAAATAAAGGGAACCAGGGGGTGTTGTCAGGATTTTTTTCTTAATCTCTTTCTTGAAAGAAGTAAAGCAGTCACTAAAGGCTGAAAGACTAATATTCCACATTGTGTCTTAACCTGTAGTTTTGTATTTCTGATGATGCTCAGAGTTTACTAAACCTCCCGAATTGTAGCATCTGGGAGGTTCCTGGTCCAGAATAATGGAGATCCCAGACCAGTAAGCCATTTTCGGGAACTTTTACATTCGTCAACTCCCATCCCTGGGGAACTGTCTTTGTCTGCCCTTCAGCCTCGTTTTGGTTATACTGGGTCGAATTGGAGAAAAGCAGAAGGGCCACACCATGATGAAAACCAACCATTGCTGTTGCACTATATAAATACTATATAGCTGATAGATACAAATGATTTAACATTGGGGCAGGAATTACTGCATGGAGTTATTTCAATAAATGAAATATCAGTAGAAGAATTTGTTAATCTTTATTTGATCTGGAATACAGTTGCCAGTGTGTTTTTTATCTTAAAACACGGTTAATCTTATCACCATATTAAAGTCTGTATTAATAAAAAAATTCATTTTCCAATTGTTCAACATGCCTAATTTGACTTTGACCAGTGTTTTGTTTAGAGTCAGAGTCCAATTGTAGTATTAATCAATATGCACGAGATATACACTTAAATATCGAAACGATTGTTTGCTGATGGGCTACAATAGTAGTAAGCTTTAAACCCTGGTTCCGATAAGAGGTTCTGGCTGCTGTTACTGTTCAGTTCTAGTGGAAATTACTATTTTGTAGATAAACAGCAGGACAGGTTCTTATTTGATGTCGGCAGCCTCCTTATTCCTAATCTACTCCGCGGCAGAAGATAAACAGGACAAGTTCTTATAGGAGCAGGTTCCACAGTATCACATGGTGTTACCTCAAACCGAATATATAGGGTTTTTGTTATATAAAATACATTTCTGTGATTGTTGATACGTGATCAAGACATGTGAAACAAATGCTAGGGCAGCAAAAGTTCTGACTTGGACAAGATTGTTAAATATCTGCTAATAAGAATGAGTGCCATTCGTACAAAGTTACGTTGTTGCAATGCCGCTGATATATTCTTGTCGTACTACAAACCACTGAGTGGATCGGAGAACCCGCGGAGGCGGAGGCATCTCGCTTGGGAGACGGTCACTGGAGACTTGAGTTTCTGGCGGGCCGTCTTGGCCGAATGCATCGCCTTGTTTCTATTTGTGCTCCTCGCCGCGGGCTCGTCTGTCTCCTGGGCCGGGAGTCAGGCTGCCAGCAACCTCCACATCTCGCTCTCCTTCGGGTTGGTCATCGCCTTCCTGGTGCACTGTTTCGGTGATGTAAGCGGAGCCCATCTCAACCCGGCCGTAACGATACCTCTTATGGTCTACCGTGAGGTGAGCGTGATTCGCGGCGTGCTCTTCATCTTAGCCCAGTGCCTCGGAGCGTACATGGGCGCTGCTCTCCTACGGGTGTCTACACCCTTTTATGCCCAGAACACTGCCTCCTTGGGGTGTACCCTGCTCGGGGAAGATGTACGGTCGGCCAGGGCTTTGTAGTTGAATTGGTTGCCACGTTTCAGTTGGTTTTCACGGTGTTTTCAACGACAGATCCCTGGAGGAAAGACACAAGGATCCCGGCTGCTTTTGCTATCGGTGTTTCCGTAGCAATTGGACTACTGTTTGCTGTAAGTTATTATAAATTACATATTTAGTGGTTCTCTCCTTACACTAATAAAACTGTAATATATTATTTTGTTTAAATCAATTCTAAAAATTCAATTACAGAAAATGTACATCTTTCCTTCTGAGCACATTCAATCTAAACCGCTGGATGTATAGAAATATATGCTCAGAGACACAAGTAAAATTAGTCATTAATGGTTCAATATTGGGGGAAATACGATTACTCTCTAAAAGTTGTATACTGAAATTCACTCTAATCGATTGAAACTATAAACAAAATCATCTGCAGTTGTCACTGGTTGCAATAAATTAGAGTGAATTGCAATCTAAAACTTTAAGAGAGTAGGCCTACTTAAAGGAACATTACAAAATTGGTTTTTGCTAACAAAACAGTTGCTGGCAGTGTAAGCACTTTATGTAATCCACCATATATAATAAACTGACAAACCTGTAGAAGTTTGAGATCGATCGGCCATCTGGGTCACGAGAAAATAGTGAAAAACCGATTACACATTTGCATGAAATCATATAGGTTCAACAAACGAATAAAACGCTCACTGAGCGATAAACTCCAATCGGAAAATTAGTTTATTCATTTCTCATCAAATATGGCTTTCAGACAGAAATATTTCAAGGGATGTTTTCTACTATCATCATCATTAGACCGTGTGAGTTTTATGTAAATCTGTGATCAAAAGGTATATTTTACAATTTTTTTTCTTACCAATTCTGTAATGTTCCTTTAATTTAAAGGCTCACTAACTATAAAGTTATTAGCAGTGCCAATCGTCCAGAACCATTGGCCACCAAGTCCGATTAGAAAAATTCACAGATGTATGGTTTGATAGATCAAAAAGCACCAATATATTTCTTGGCCCCCCCCCCATCCACCCACTTGCCCCCACCAAATGGAAATATATAGTTACACCACGGCTCTAGAGAAATATTCCATCTGAAATACTGTAAAATTTAAGACTTGACATTAAACAAAAAATCATCTTGCTTTTGATCGCATCTAACAAATCAAGCGCGATTAATATATAGATACGCACAAAATTATGTGTAAAATACAAGTTTTTCTTTGTTCTTTTTATTTAAACATAACTCCCAAATGTAATGAATTTTCACAGATTGGTTATTATGGTGTGTTTATCGAAAACTAGAGGATGGGGATAAATTGAACTCTTCCATAAAACAATACTTCACACACCTTTTAAACCAACCTTTAGAATCAATAACGACTGCATAACAATGCTAGTCAATTCGAAACTGCATTACATAAAATAATAGTTTGCAAATTACCTTGTTAATAAATTGACAGCATTGCAGCTTGTTTACTTTCTGGGTTTTTTTTTCATTTTCTTTGGCAGATCCCGTTTACCGGCGCCAGTATGAACCCTGCCCGGTCCTTTGGGCCCGCGTTATCTGCTCAGAACTGGGCTAATCACTGGGTAGGTCGTTCAAACTTAATAATGCCCCGGGGAATTGCATCTGAGAAATGATTTGTTTGTAACAGATCGTAACCTTGGCAACCTTGGCAACCAACAGCTCATTAGTGTTGTTCACAAGTTCACATCCCAATATTTTATTATGATTTTGTATTTTTTATTTCATTTTATTGGGGGGTTCTATGAAGACTGGGATTAGTGCAAAAGGTAAGAATTTTCGAACCCACCAAGATCTCTTTCAATTTAATTCATACAAAAAGACAGCAGAAGATCAAATATCAACATTAATTGCAAGCATAAGAATTAACAAGTAAATCATACAGTAGGGGCCTACAAAGCAAAGATCAATCCCAAAGGAAAAACGAAAAAAGAAAAGGGAAATGGGGGTGGAAAGGGGGTGCATAAAAAGCAGAGTATGGCGAGTACGGACCCCAAGACAATGAAGCAATGTTTGCGATTATTGAAGCCACACAATCATAGAAATGAAGGAGAATGTTGCCAGAACCTCAAACAACAGTTGACGATCCAACACATGTAGGTGAATTCTGATAATGTAATAAGCTCAGTGAGGAACACATGCCACTACATGAAGCATATACCAAATTAAAATAAAATACTTGAATATAATCTAGGATAGTTAGGATAGTAAATAAAGAGAACAAAACAAGTAGTGGGTTATAAAGTTATACTTGGAAGGAATCGAAGGGGGTAGGTTACCGTGGGTAAGCATGAGGTCAAGGCAGGTATCCATGCCCAAATATGGGCAGAGGATACCCTTAATGTTCCCATACTTTAACATACTATTTTCCTCTTGTATAGAAGTACCCCCCCCCTAAAATCCTAAACAAATTCCTGAGATTCTGAGCACATAATGAAGACACAATAATGCAAAAGTGGCGACAGAACACACAAACAATTGGCAAATGTGAGCCTTGTGCTTAAAAAAACACAGTGAATTTTCGGGCTCAATGGTTTGCCGTCTGGGCTTTGTTGTGGACAATCCCTCCGAATAGGTCTAGGCTAAGTCGATTTGTGGTTGCTCAAAATAATGTTTCACCTTTACTCATCATGCCGTCACAGAAAATCATAGGGGACAATGTGTATCTCCCGGTCGTTTTGCCCCTGGGTTGAGGGGATGGTACGTCAACCCTTGACACCCTCCCACCATCCATCAAAGAGCAACTTTGATTGTTCCCACTCACTACTATACGGGCATCATGGTAATTGTGCGCGGATCACCCAGTAACCGGGTCTTATGGCCAAGACTGCTAACAATAAATTCAGAGGTTCTGAAAATAAATGGAAAATGGCGTTCTAAATTGTGGAAACTTTATGAGTGGCAATACATAAATGACTGCTTACCTGTGATGCATTTAGACGTTACTGAAAGCCAGTCCGACCGTGCTGTTGCCATTTGAAAGGTGCGCCATGTTTGAAAGTAGTCCGGGCTCTCTAATTCAAAATATCGATACGCCACATATACAAAGTAGTGCCATGATCATTACTTACTCAAACAACTCTAAAACTCAGCCGATTGTTATGTATTTGTTAAATGTCTGTCCATTCAGATCTATTGGGCTGCCCCGGTGGTCGGTGGCCTGACTGCAAGCACAGTCTACCGGTTCATCTTCGCTGCCCACCTCACCAAAAGGACCGACTACAACATGGTGAATGCACCGGACAGTTTCTACAGTCACACGGCTACAGAATTGGGCGCGGTTGGCGAGAGGTTAGCCCATGAGCTGAACAATAACACAGCGATGGATTCGGAGAGTCTTTATAGCACTGAGGTCTAGAGAATGGACTTTTTCCGTTTCAGATGTATTCTACCTGTTGACAAAATTCACAGAAACTTTGTTTTCCCGAAAGTATCAAAAAAGAACTCACCAACACGGACAAAAGTAACTCATTAAGTCACCTTTTCGTACAAATGCCTTGAACATTGAGATAACAACGGAAGTTTTAAGAAAATTGGCCATTGCATAGTTTCTGTTGGCGTTTTTCGCAACGTGTTAAGTTACCCACACTAAAGACCCACCAAAACATCTTCATTGGCTGGCGTACGATCCAGGGGTCGAGGGCAATTGCCCTCCCTAGTTCGGGCAAAACAGTGGGGAGAATTCAGGCACAGCAAGAAGAGAACAAAATGGACAAAGAAAGTTAAAAATACTATTTTGCTCAGTATTATAACTTAATACTTGTGTATTTATCTGTATTCTGCCTCCCTTAACCCAAGAGTCCCCATAATATGCCCGTTTTTGGAAGAGTACAATTCATTATCCACTACCTTTTCAGAAACTTATACCATGACTGATAAGCCACAGTGTCCATTATGTTCCTATTGTATAGAACTCCCCCCAAAAAAAAAAAATCCTCAAAAGAATTCCTGAGATTCCAAGCACACAATGAAGACACAATGGGGGGGGGGTACCCTCTGCCCCATATCGAACACCAATTGTAGAAACTCACTATCTAGCAAATATGTCAACCAATCAAAGCCATCCGGGTTTACTTACATTTCTTAATTCGTAATATTGAAGTTTAGTTTAAAAAAAGAAACCAGATGAAATATTCTTTCAATGCTGACGATGTCACGACATGAATGTGTTTATTCGAATAGCAAATAAGGCACATTGCGAAATTTAAAATACATTTGTTGATACGGTCATAAATCATAACGTTTCGGGTCTTTATGCTAAGGAGAATGGACGAGAAAGTGTAGATTCGTGAATAGAATGTACGAGCCGAAGGCGAGTACATTGTGTTCACGAATCTACACTTTAGAGTCTATTCTCTGACTTAAACTATTTCCTGAATAATTGAGTATTAATTGAGTGATTAGCTTGTTAAAAAAGCTTTTACAGATTATGTATGTGTGATGAGTTGTTTATTAGATTCCTGCATGTGATACAGTTTCTATGGTAAAGTACATTAAAAGCTGTGTTTGGTGCACATCATGTTATCCTTTCAATTGGAAAGACAGTCATTTTCCCGTCGAACATTTCACTTCAGTTTGTAACGAATCCACTCAACTGTAGATTCGTTACGAATCTACATTAAGTGCAGATTCGTAAAACAGATAAGTTCTACACTTTGAACAATAGAGTGACGTCTACAGAAATAGTTTAAAGGTAAATAACTTGTCATAAAAAAACCATACAAACACCACAACAACACAACAACAAACAAACAAAACAAAACTGACCAGTACTGTAGCATGTGTCTATAAAACAAACCGCCGTTTCCTTTTTCTAACCTACTTTTTACAATAAAGCAGGGATATTTAGATTGGTATAAAGACAAGCAAACGGATACACTTTGACTTTTGTTTTAAATATATATTTTATAAATGAGTAAACAGTTAGTTATGATCTTGCGAGTCCAAGAACCGCACATTCGAAAACAGTGAACCCCCTTAAGGTTTTTCACTATTTTCTTTGGACTCCGATGACCGATTGAGCTTTAATCGGTCAAATAAAGTGTGGTCTGACAACAGACTGTTTACCGTATGTTTATGGCTATAACATTTATATCATACTGTTGCGAACGTAAATTTAAGCAATTAAATATGTGACATTAAATTAACATTTTACCAAAGCAACAAAGAAAACACGAGAATAAGACTTGACCTCCGTTTCCATTTACTTGTAAATAATTAAGAATTTTGCCCAACTGATATTCATGTCATCCATACCGTTAAAGAAAGTGGTTTACTTTAAGTAATTACTCAAGAAATACATGATCATAAAAATTACTTGGTAAGGAGCACCTGAGAGCTGCTGCTAGTATAAAACATTGTTAGTAATGACTCCCTCTGAACTAATGTATTTTTTGAGAAAGAAGCAATTTCTCACTAAAATATTTGAATCTAAGAAAAGAAAGGCTCTACGTATGAAGCCTTTCTCGGGCATTTGAAAGCACACAATTCTATGCAACAAGGGTGTTTTTTCCTCCATTATTTTCTTGCAACTTCCATGAACAATTGAACTCAAATTTCCACAGGTCTGTTACTTAAGCATAACTTGGGATACACAAAGTGATGACATAACCATGTGTAATGATCACACAAATTCAGGCGTAATTGGCAAATGGGGTTTCTTAAATATAAGCATACTCTTCCAAGTTTTAATTTTGTTTCAATGTTAATTTGAACAAATTATTTGCATTATAAAAACATCTAAATTTTGATACTTTTCTATGGATTTTTTCTTTTTCTTCAAGAATTCTTTATAAATAGAAATTAGAAAGAAGATTTCATTTGATTCAAAGTAAAGCCTTCGTTCGACTTGTTTTCGATAGGCAAGAGACTTGCATAGTCTATTGCCAATGTTGTCACGTGCTTTAAAATTCAACTAAAAGTTTGAGGATTTATCTAATTACCATGTTTAGTAACCTATTGAATGTGTTGTTATGCTACTACCTCATCTGCATAATGCAACAAACTAATACATAAATTAAATTGTATGACTTATACTTTAAGATTTGCCAATTGAAACTCCTCAAAAGGGTCGTTCAAATAAATGTACAACGGTGACTGTTTTGTAAATACTTAAAATCTGGAATTTAAATCATTTGGAAGACTGAGAACATCATCTTTCCTGCATCTTGAGATAATCTTTAGTGACAGGGTAACCTCCTTCTGTACTCAAGTTTCCTGGGCCTTGGCCTTCTCAGCTAAGAATAATCCCCATTTCTGGTCCCCAGCTTTGGTTCGTATCAGCTTGTTGGTCCAACCGTCAATCAAGTATTTGAAGTCATCCTCGCTGAATTCCTGAAAAACAGGAAAAGTGTATAAAGCTGTTACAATGATGACAACTTGGAAGTGTAACAGTGGGTCGTGGGTCTCTGGTGAATGGCCCATTGGCAACTCAATCGAGTAAAAACAAAGAGCTATCAGATAAAAATGTTTAAACTTTGAAACAATGGGTGAATGCAGATATACCAGCAATTTTTGAATTCTTAGTATGCGCAGATCCCGGGAACAATAGACCCTTCCCATAAAATATGTAAATTGCACATCGCACGTGCGCACTAAGTGGTTGGCAAAATGAGGGACTACTACTGGTTGGCAAAATGAGGGAACATTGCGCCTTTTTGCATGGGGACTGATGTGGTGTGACGCATACGTGCTTGTTCGTCTGCCCAGTGCGTAACTCGATGGCATTTGCCAACCAATAGTGTTTGTATGCATGCGTAGATGTAATTTTCATATTTTGTGGTGGGAAGGGCTAATTAATCTGGCAAGTCTGGTGCCACCTCATTAAGTCTCTCATTATTCATTGAACAACTAGACCAATCTTAGAAAGCGTTTACCTTTGTAAGTATAAAAACATGAAGTAATCGAGTGCAAATTGCCTTTGTAGTGCATACCTTCATAAATTCCTCTTTGTTGTTCTCTACTTTGTTTTTCTCTTCTTCCAAGACCTCCATAAATTGCCAGGTTCGATCCTCTGCCTTAACATTCACGAAACCGGCTTCTTCAAGCAGCTAGAAATAAAAATAATTGAAAAAAAGTTTTTAAAAAGGCCATCAAAGGTCATTTTCAATCCAAATTAAATTTTAAAGAAGATGCAACACTGGTTCTGAGGTAAGTTATTCCAGTCTTCTATACTGTCCTCAAAAATTACATATCGTCAAAAACAATACCTCTATACATATGGCCTGGCCGTTCCATTAAACACCAAATAATGGTACCACGTAGGCCTACGTTTATTGTCGACGTATACTTCAAAACTTTAATGTCAAAACTTTAGTGCCTGGAGACGGGGCAAAGGGAATACCCCCTCATTGAAAACAAATTAGCCAGCTTTGCCACTGATATGTTGTTACCTTTCCGTATTGTTTTGGGGTATACAGAGTGTAGCCACGCTGGGCCACGTAAACCTTGAAGGTGTCCGTGTGAGGCAAATCTCCACAGCAGTAGTCTGATATGAGCAGTTTACCTCCAGGCTTCAACCATGTCTTGAAAAAAGGAAAGAAGAATACAATGAAGAAGTAGTGTGCATAGTCGGCACATGACAACTTGACCTTTGTACTGCGGCGTACCCGTATGCATATTCATGATTGAGTATCGCCCTTATGCATAAACAATGGAAGTGTATTATGGTGACACTTTTAGGCTCGACAATTTTGTTAACCCTCTTGCTGTCTGACCATTCAATACCATTCACTGTGGTTTTGAATCATAGATAAACTATGCCAGCCTACAATATGTTACCATGAGGGAATGCATGTACACAGTACACAGTTAGTTCTGTGCACAGTTGTGCCACCGTACACAACCTTAGCAGTCAAATGGTTTCAAATGGTTGGTCAACTCACTGGAAAATGTTGCCAAGAGTCACTGACAGTAGGAGGGATAGTGAGTAATTTTGTGTCCATGAAAGGAGGTACTTCACACTTCAAAGTTCAATAAACCAGTATTTTACCAAGAATTTAGCAAAGAGGGTTTTCTTATCAGCGATGTGAAGAATGGTATCCCTGCTGTAGATGACGTCGAACGACTCTGGCTCGTAGTCACGCTTGGTCACATCTGCTATCTCAAATTGCACCTTCAGACAAAACACAGTTTTGAATACAATTTTGCATTATTATAAAAATTTGACAAAATAATAAACAATGTCTGAAAGGTCTGAAATTTAAAAGAGCAATAATTTCATTTAACCACTGCAATTTGTGTTTATAGTAGTAAAGTATTGACATTTTTTTAAAATCAGAACTAAGTGTCTTTGTCTTTGATTTGAAAAAAACATAAATTTGCCTCTTGAAATACAACCAGCGGAATATACGATCCGCCATTTTGTGGAGTCCAAAAGTTGGTTCTACAAAAAGGGACAGTGTTCTGGGCAAATTTATGGTGTGTTTTTAATTCAATTACATGAAAGACACACAATTTCAAGGGATATTTCTGTGAATCATTGCATTCTACTTTTAAAATATCTTTCTAACCATATTCATAACAAACGTTTTTTTATAGCCCAAAGTGCCCAATCCGAAGGCAATGTGCCGCTGGTCTACCATCGCACTTTTATACGCAACAAACCTCACAATGCCATCTTTGCAAAAGCTCAGACAAAATTATTGTGGGGATAAAATGTTTATGCTGTGAGGATGTGGTTAAGTTCAGACTCCTTTTACTACGTTACCTCGAGAGCTTTGCGTGCTAGCGCCCTATCCATGGCAATCTCAATCATGTTACTAGATAAATCCATCCCGACTACCTTCGCACCATACTTCTGCAACAAAAAATAAGCACAAACATTTTCAGATGCAGGATTAAGACACAAGCCAAGTCGGTCCATGTGTGTTTTGAGACTTACATCATTTAAACACATATTTTAAATAGAAATTTGACCTTCAAACCAATAATATCACACTCAGATCAAGGTTGCTCTTTCTTGTTATAAAATTCATCCGCTATCATTGTTCGGTGGAGTGCCATGGCAGGTTGTTGACTTCTTGTGTAGCATCATTTCTGATCTCCTAAATTCAGTTTACTAAGATCCTCCCCTACAATACCAATGTTGTTACCCCCCCTCCCCTTACCTCTGCCATGTAGAAGTCTCCACCTCCGATTCCAGCTCCTACGTCTAAGACACGCTGACCTGGTGTCAGATCAAGCATGGCCACAAACTCCTGAACAACGAGATCGAAGGCACGCAGCTGGTTTATTTTTGTTACGTTCTTTGCCTATTTATTGATTTGAGGGGTGTAGGGCAATGAATAATGAATGATGTTGTTTGTTTTATAGGTCCAAAACGTCTGTTTTGTTTACTTTATTACCATTGTGTACGCTACCAGTGTTGTGATACTGGTACTCAGTGCTTGTACTAGACCTAGCACTCGAGACCTACTACTCATGTACGTTTTGATGGTACTGTAGCCGTACTACGTAGACGGCTTTAGCAACATACTCAAAGTCAATACTCCACACTGAAAAAATAATCTGTACTCAAAGTCATGTATTAGCCCCTCAACTGAAAATGTACTCGGACACTTATTTTAAGTAGTTCGGGGTGGGGGGGGGGGGCACCGGCAGCGGGAGCAAAGCCAAAGACATAATATTTGGGCTATTAATGTTTCGAACCATTCATTATTAGTGCATTGCTTTGATCTCATTTGGGGACAATGGGGGGGGGGGAGGCGGGGAGCAAGGGTTCTGAGCTCCCGCCCCCTCCTCCCCCTCTGGTCACACCACAGAAGCGAGGCATGAGAGTATTGTGACAAATTACACAGACTAGAAATGTTCACGAAACTAGTGCAGTATCATTGTTAGGTTGTTTTCATGATGAAAGTATATATCCAATGCCAATGATAAGGCACATTTAATGATTACCCGGTAATACTCATTTAATTAATTGTTGCACTGTTTCTTGCATGATTTCTTACCTCAGTTGTCCGAGGTCCTCCGGTGCTGACATACCCGTCTCCGAAGATCTTCTCATATCTTAGAATTCCTTCTCGGGAATACTGCTGGTTGTCCAGGAACTGCTGGAATGTCTGGAAGCCATGATTTGCGTCCATGTCCAGCCGAGTCTTCTGCATCAGCCAACAGAACTGATTTTGGTTGTTCTTCAGCTATATGGGCAGGGGGTAACATTCAGAAAAAAGGGTTTACACACGTACTCACAGTGCGTGAGGCATGGCTGAGTGCCGAGTGAATGAGCTTCTATAGGGGTACCATTCCGTTCCTTCCTCCATACTTGCAATTGCATTGGCGTTGTTTCCATTGAGCAGCCTTTTAAAAAGTTTAGATTACCACAAAAAAGTTGACTTTTGCTTAGCAATAGCCTCTATCGCCCCACATAGCGCCCTCTGGCGGCGAGCGGTTCGTGTGCGCGCGTGGCGATAGCGATTTAGATAGCCAAGACTACCCAGCCTCAAGAATTTAACACAGCTAAATGGGTCGTGCGGGAGGGGAAAGTACTCTATTCGGGTGCGGAAAACAAATACTGCCTCTTGAACAGTAGAATAGAAAAGAATAAATATTTAGCCGATGATTTGTTTTAAAAAAATCATAGGAATTTGTAATAGTTGGATTAGCATCATCATAAAGTTAAAAGAAGTAGGAGCGGCATTTCTGAATCAGTCAGCACCAGAGGCAGGAGTTGAAAACTGTGAAAACCTTAAATCTCTACCTTAATGTAACATTGGACACTCCTGCTGAAGATGAGCTCAAATCCACCACCGGCATTGTCGGTATTATGGCCGCCGGTCACTGTGCCTTGAAACACGGCGTTGTAGTAGGCTGGGTTACGGTAAACAGTCGGGTTAAAGTCCCTCTTCTTGTTTCCTGTCATTTTTCAAAGAGACGCTTAAATTCACTTTGTCTTCCAAGTTTAAAGGAACTTGTAAAATATACTTTTGATCACAGATTTACATAAAACTTACACGGTCTAATGATGATGATAGTAGAAAACATCCCTTGAAATATTTCTGTCTGAAATGCCATACTTGATGAGAAATGAATAAACCAATTTTCCGATTGGAGTTTATCGCTCAGTGAGCGTTTTATTCATTGTTGAATCTATATGATTTAATGCAAATGTGTAATCAGTTTTTCATTATTTTCTCGTGACCCAGATGGCCGATCGATCTCAAACTTCTACAGGTTTGTCAGTTGATGTATGGTGGATTACATAAAGTGCTTACACTGCCAGCAACTGTTTTGTTAGCAAAAACAATTCTGTAATGTTCCTTTAAGTGGCCCATGTATGTTAATAGTTGAGCGACATTATTGGCTTTCCCCGCGTGTTTTCTATTGTCCCTTTTCTTTAATATTTCTTGTTAAAAACATTGTGGGGTTAAAGAAATTTAAAGCAAACTAAAACAAAACGACCAGCCGATAATACCTGACTGATAAAAGCAAGATTCTCTGAAAAACAGGAATCCATCTTTGGTGAGCCAGGAGAGCGTCTTGGCAGCAAGTTGTAGCACCTCCTCGTCAGTCAGGTACATCATCAACCAATTAGAGAAGATCACATCAAAGCTTTGAACATACGTAATAGAACATAGAGTAAAATATTATTTAAAAACTTACACAAAGTGTCCTATAGAACAGGATGGAAATATGTTTACAGTTGGGTTACATAAAAGGAGATTTTACGGAGCTCTGTAAGTGCCATCGGACATGTTGCGATCCTGAGATAATTTACTGCAGGATGATGACATCATGAACGTAAGATGACGATATCCTGAGATGGTTTATATCGGATGTCGACATCATGAAGGTAAGATATCGACTTCCTGAGATAACTCGGGATGATAATATCCTGAAAATGTCGAGAACCCAAGATAAATTGTCTTGGGAAGACAACATCCTACTTTCAGGATGTCGTCATCCCGAGATGAAATATATCTGGAAGACAACATTCTACTTTCAAGATGTCGTCGTCCGAAGTTTATGTCATCATCCAGCAGTAAATTATGTCAGGATCTCAACAAATTGGATGGCACTTCCAGAGCTCCGTAGGATTTGACTTAATGTTCCGGAATTCTGTCAAAGTTCAGGGAGAGAAAAACTTCTGACAATTTTAGGATGTGTTGCAATCAAACCGACAACAATTATACTTTTGTAGAAGTTTGAAATGATCAAATTAAGATATAAAAAATAATATATTAATAACTTGATTCTTATAATTATAAACCGCAATTATCAGAATGTTAAATCGTTTAAAACACAAACTACAGACAATTTCATTTGTAAACCCAACGTAAATTTTCAATTGGTATTTACCTTTCTGGCGGGAAATCCAACTTGGTGACGTCAGCTTGGATAAACTCGACGTTGCTCTTGTTGCCATGGGTTTCTCGATTCTTTGCAATGAATTTTTCCATGAAGTCAACAGCAGTCACGTGTTGAGCTTCCTCAGCAAGCACTCCGGTGAAACGCCTTTAAAGAGCAAGTGGGAATATTGTTTCCCGTTTAAATGATATATACTTCAAGGGAGGTATGTTACTAGACCAAGGGCTATTGTGGCACAGAAACCAAACTATATTGCCACTGAACTATGATACAAATCGTGAGGACTAAAAGTCAAAACTTGGATTAAATATAGATTTCACCAAGGTTTCCCCTTCCATATGACTCGATCTTCCCCTACGGATACCACCATCTTGGTCTCTGAGTTCATCGTCTTGGAAGAAGTTGTCTCCACGACAACACCACTGACTTTCCCCACTCCTTCTTTTGTAGTAGTACGACGTTTATTTTTATGTTGTCATCAAAGTACACAGATTAACTATACATACTCACTGCATCATTTACCATTACATAACAAGGTCTAGTTTAGGACACAAAGATAACATTTAGGTTTGGGTGAAGGACTGCTTTTCTACACGAACCTATTGACAGACAAACGGGAGACAGGACACATGACAAAGGACTAATGACAAACAAACAAAAAAGACAAGTGGAAGAATCAGATGTGAATCTTAGCATGAGTAATAAGAAAGCAAAACACACCATCACCATTACTTTTTGATTGAATGAAGAAAACAAAACCCATACCCGATGCCTGCGCCAAGCTCCAGGACCTTCTTTCCCTTGACAGACGGTAAGAGCGACAGAATCTCCGGCTGCTCCTGGATGGACAGCGTCTTAGCCTGGGTGTCCAGCATCATTTCCTCCAGTGTGCCATCCTTTGAGTGGTCGCTCCAGAAATGCTCCATCAAACGGCGAGTCTCAAGGCTATCCCCGTTTGAGGACTTGGTCATTTTTTGTTCTGTTTCGAAGAAAAATCGTTTTTTAAATTCTAATTTGCATCAGTATTGACAACTATTGCCATATTTACGTAATCTATAACGATGAGTTGTAGTCGTGTTCTTAAAGGTAGGGTCATATATTGATTTTTTGTCAACGTAATGCTGATTTATAGGCACAATTATAAAGAAAGATACAATAAAAGTCACATGTGAAAGTTTCAGCTGTTTTGCTTAACTCCCAAGAGAGAATATTTGTTAATTGAACAATAGAGCGAAAATGGAAGTACCCGACAAGTTTTAGACAAAATCATAGACTCTAAAACGTCCAGAGCACAATAATTTATGGTGCTGCGTCAAGCACACAAGGAACTGAAGCACAACATTAGGTTTACCACAAGAAGTTTACCAGCCAAATTACATTGTCACATGCACACCATCTTAGATTGGTATCCTTATAGATTTTTGCTTCGGTCAAAATTGTTCGATCAGCATAATTTTTTGCTTAAAGGAACATTACAGAATTGGTTTGCTAACAAAACAGTTGCTGGCAATGTAAGCACTTTATGTAATCCACCATATACATAAACTGACAAACCTGTAGAAGTTTGTGATCGATCGGACATCTGGGTCACGAGAAAATAGTGAAAAACCGGTTACACATTTGCATGAAATCATATAGATTCAACAAATGAATAAAACGCTCACTGAGCGATAAACTCCAATCGGAAAATTAGTTTATTAATTTCTCATCAAATATGGCATTTCAGACAGAAATATTTCAAGGAATGTTTTCTACTATCATTAGACCGTGTAAGTTTGATGTAAATCTGTGATCAAAAGTATATTTTACAAGTTTTTTTCTTTCCAATTCTGTAATGTTCCTTTAAGCAGCTGTATGAATTTGGGCCAGGCCCGATCGAGCCTTGAAACGCTTTGAAAAATCTGCATACCCCTCCAGTTTAATCTTCGCTCCGCCCACCCCCCTCATTCTAAAAAAAATAGTTAGCTGATGTACACGCATTCAAGCGTTCCTATAGGCTTAAGATTTGTTTTTAGCTAACTAAAGAAATTCTTTCTTCTTTGTATTGTGAATGATTAGACATGACCTTGGTCTCCTGACCAATTTTCGTGTGAACAACCGCGTTCACTGCTGTTGTAAATTGTGTATTCAGTTTCGTTGTTAATATTTAACTGCACGGACTGAATCAAGTTGAGTATTTGTGTTGACATTATTAGATATGCGGCCAGGGTATTGTATTCAAATGATTGTGGTGAAAACTTTTCCGCATTGGAGTGTCAATAATATTTAGGAAGTTTAACAAAAACAAAGTAAAAAGATTAAATCCGAAGGTAAACAAAAAAATATGTGAAACAGAACATTCAGAAATACGTGGCAATCTGTCATAATTCAAAATTAACAGCACGAAGCTTTCAATGTGAACGAAATCGTTTGTAGAGAACAAAATATACAATAATGGAGTTTTACAGAAGGAAATGCATGATAAAAATTGACGACTGAAAAATGACCAGTAATTTTAAAGGTATAAAACACATCATTACCTTTTGAGTTAAGTTCATGCCTATCCTCTGATACAACAAAGCTGTGAAAATTCATAAAATTAGGCCTAGATATGCTCTCATTTTTTAGCAGAATCAACGAAAACGGAACTGCTTTTGTAATGGGAATTATGAGATTTGGTGGGGGATGTCCTTATTTCGATTGCTGTAAATCGAAATAGCGAGTCATTTATTAGGGCATTCAAAATGCTGTCTTTCGAGACTGTGACAGTATTTCAGACGATGACTATTTTTTTTTCTTGATGATTGGTACTAGTATGAATTTTATAATTAGTGAGCTTCCACAATGAATCTAGTCAATTTGTCTTTTTCACTATTATTATTATTACTACCATAAAGAAAGGACACAGACCTCCTTTAAAGGTATTCTATTACACAGGATTGGTAGAGTTGACAAAACAGTCGCAAACAAAGTTTATGTTTTGTGTGATTAACCATATACATGAAATAACAAACCTGTGAAAATTTGAGCTCAATTGGTCATCGAGGTCATGAGAAAATAGTGAAAAGAGACCTTATGTGTTTTCTGTTTTTCAAACATCGAGTTTATATCGCGCGCGATAAAAACTGTTGTTTTATTCATTTCTCAGAAACGATAGCATTTTAGGCAGAAATATTTTAAGGAACCCTTTCTACCATTACTTACTTTAAATCATGTAAGTTATGTGTGAATCTGTGAACATTTGTGTTTTTCGATCTTACCAATAGTGTACAGGGCCTTTAACATATGACATCTGGCAATGTGGCTTAGTTTATAACTCAGGAACATACTGTTCGAGAGTACATAATAATGTCACTAGTAAAGGGCCACCCGTAGAGGCTTTTGTACATGGTCAATTGTAAGTTCGGGTAGGCCTACACTTGGATTGAAATCAAATTGAAACAATACACAAAGATTTTGGTGGAAGATGCTAAACACAATATTTACATGTTGGGCATAATAATCATCTAAAGATTAGCATTTTTGGAAACACAGACGATGTTCGTCCATGTTTTAGGGTCATCGGCATTTGGTGCTCGATATGTGGCATAGTGTGGGTTTTTTGTATTTTTTTAATTATTTAAAAAAAAAAAATTTGTTGGGGGGGGCCACCAGGACATCCACATATTGGGCATTATAGTAATAGTCAATTGAGACTTGGATATTTGTGAATGGAGATAAACAAGTCTGAGGTTGGTATATAGGGGTAGGCTTAGTCTTGGTTAAGACCTTCTCTTGTTGATTTATCACAGTTTTCCCCACGAGAGGGCGCTACCATTCACGAGCTGCTCTCACAACACGAACCGCTCCAAGAGAAGGTCTTGGGAAACTCTCATTCGTTAGGTCATGCGTGCGCATAGTGTTTAGCATAACCTGTTGAATATGGAAATAAATGTGACGTTTTTTTTGCATATGTAGTAGCAGTCTAGAACCCAGACGTCAACAGTTTTATGCTATAATATTATTAACACGTGGAAGGCTGTACATATTTACGTTGTAAAACCGTGCAGAAGTGTTGTGCTGTGTGTTGCATAATCTTTGTTTGTGTACATGTACGTGTTTCGCGTGGGCATGCTACAGGCACAGCTATTTTGCGTATAAAATGGCTGACCGTTTGGACTCACGACAAGAGCGAGATTCACGACAAAGCTCTGGTGTTCGTCGTTCTTCTACTGAAGGCACCGGCAGTTGACCAGTTAGAGTTACGAAAATTGGCCTTAATGCCGCAGACATCACCTCAGACTCAGAGGTAATTTTTGCTAGTCCCGAAACACTCTGTGGGCCAAGAGGGAAGGAACTAGTATTAAAGCAGTGAAATCGAGATGTTCGGCTGTGTTCAATGAATTGATAAGCATCATTGTATCCAAATGGTAAGTATCCTCCGGCCATTCATGTTCTCAAGAATCATGAATGTTATTTATTGTATTTCTAATACTATAGTAATATCAAATTAAAAAACTCGGTCATCATAGTTGACACCTTGTGAAGCATGTGAAGGAATTGTTGGTCATTGGTGGATATAATAAATATTAGGTTATTTATTACTGAATTTGGGCTATCTCGTACCCAAGTCAACTCGTACCCAAGTTGACTTGGGTACGAGTTAAGTTGACTTGGGTACGAGTTAAGTTGACTTGGGTACGAGTTAACCTGGATACAAGTTCCCTTAGGCATGAGTTAACATGGGTACGAGTTGACTTGGGTACGAATTGACCTGGGTACAAGTTAACTTGGGTACAAGTTGGCTTGGGTACAATGTTGAGGGTACGAGTTGAGTTGACTTTCGAAAAAAGGAGTACAGCCCCCCAGAATTACTGGGTCTAATTTACACGTATATGTCTTCACATTATAGTCCACTTGGCTTCCTTGCCATTCCCTTTGGTCCCAAGTTTATGCAAGAAAAAACTAACTGTACACTAACGCAGCAAAGAAATCAGTTGGTTCTCTTTAGTCTTTGCAATTTTGGAGTGCAAGAAATTTACAGATGCAATTATTATAACTTTTAGTAATTTTTGTTTTACTTTTGTTTCTATCTGTGTACAGGGGTCACTCATCTGGAGAAAGTGCAGTATTCTGAAAATGCTATGGTCAATTAGGAGAAATTCGTTCTACGTTGTAGCTGTCAACACCAATTATTGCTATAACTGCAACAGCTACAAAAACTGTTAGGCAGATAGTTGTGGACAGCCTATCCATGCACAATTACGGATTGATTGAGGAAAGTCCCGAAAGGAATAATATTAAGTATGGAGAAAGTACCTTCAAAAAAATGGGATGAAATTTTGGAGTGGCTTTTCAAAGAAGTCAAGGACAAACAAAGGTCAACTGAAAGGGTCATCATTCGTTGCCAGTCACGGAAGCAGGTCGGCCAACTGTATGCACTGTTTTGCTCAATGCTGCCACATGAACTTCACAAGTACTTTAATATGTATCACACAAATACCGAGGAGGGAGTACAGAGAGACGTGAATGCGGGTTCTGTTCAGGCCACTAACTAATTTTTGAATTTAATTAAATTGTCATCACTTTTCACTTGACATTCCAAAAAGGAGTGTTCTTGAAATTCTTTCTGAAATAACACAAGTCCAAGTAAAATTCAAGGTACAGTAAATGAATGATTACCTGTTGAGTTTTGTAAAGTAGGTGATGTAAACACTACAGATTTATTGTGTTTATGTCATCAAAAATGCATTATTGAGGGAGGTCAGATAACAATCTTTTTACATGTAAACATTGTCATTATCCATAATGAATATTAAAACATTATTTGTATCAAGTTCAATATCCTTTATACAATAAGTTGAGATACTTTTTCCCCACAAAACATGTTATTAATGTTTACTTGGTTAATGGCAGTGGAAAGCTGTTGATATTATACATTTTCAGAAATGACACCCCTGAAAGTAGTGTAGTTTTAAAGAAATAAGGTAATTTTTCACCAAACGATTTAAATCTGAGAAAGTCTTCAGGCATGAAGCCTTTTTCAGGCATCATGGTGTTTTGGTAATTTTATTTGTATGTTGCAATACACCTAATGAATACTGGTCATTGAGATCTAAGGAAATCATGTCCTGTTTTAATGAAACATTTCGTTTTTATGATATTAATTTCAAAATGTTTCCATTACAATTTTACATCAAACTTTTGATGAGTTCCGTGCATTTTGAGTTGATGCTGACTGATATGAACCATTAGGCATACTACTCGATAGTTTAATCATTTATCGTCTGATCGTCTCCTCTTCAAGATCTACCATACTTATAGCCATATAGTTCAAAAACTAAGTTTTTGTTAAGGTGTTTTTTATGATGTTAACAACAAAGTATGTAGCCTGTAACTATTGGTTCAGTAAAGAGTACAATGTACAGTACTTGAAAATCAACGGCTTTAGTTCACTAGGCCCTATGCTGTATTAAATATGGATGCTTGGACTTCTTTGGGTTAATTTTGACTGGTCCTTTGCTGTTTTAAAATGCCCTTTGCCATGGAACCAAAAGAACGCTGCTCAGCATCATTTTTTGAACCTAATTTTTTTGTAAGTACTGTACAGTATGTTTAAATGCTTGAACATTGAAAAGAAAATGATGAATAAACAAGTGTAAATAATTTTTTCACATATTTTGTACATACTTGTTGATCCTTCAGAATGTGTTGTTATTAATTTACTTGTGATCAAAAAACAAAATACATGTGTAGTATGTATGTACTCTGTACATGTAACTCTAAAACCAGGGGTGGGGTGTGGAACTGCCGGGCAAAGCATTGACTGTGTGGCATTGGGAGCAAAACGTGCGTTTTAAAGGTAGATAGTAAACCCCAAAGATGAAACAATGTTGCAAAATTCTATGAAAACACAAGTTACGTGTATTTGTTTGGATGAGAAAACAATTACAAGAATACAAAATAATGTCAGTATTTACAGGAAAGGGTCACATTTTGTTTGGTTTGCAATTCTATAATCTGGGGCTTACATTCTATCAAGGTGCTATTGCCAAGGAGTTTATTTATGCACGTCTTAAACAAATGAATGCATAGCCAAGTACTATTGTATATCAAAATGACTGGATCATTCAAGTACCCTTGACATGTGCAATGACCTTCAAATTTATAAAGTGACTCAACAAAGGTTGACACTTGGAAGGTTGCAATGGCCACACATATCCTGGACAGATTCAATCATAATAGCAAAAACCCTACAAAGTTGCCTTTTAAGTTACAGGCCTACTTTGTGTTAACATGTAGGCCTACACAGAGAATATACAAAAATTATTTTAGATTTTTCACTGAGGCATTTTACTTGGTCCTAGGAAAAAGAAGGGCATTTTATTGGGTAAGGGCTAACCTAGATGTACACATGCTGTTGACTTTATACATTTTCAGGCTATTTAATCAACACTTTTCTGATTTTTCAAGGGCAAAACAAATCTTTTGAATTCAGACTAAAGAAGGAAGAATGATGTGTTGCTAATTGTTCCTTTTAATCACATTTATTTTGCAACAGTTAATAAATAACAAAATCATAACACTTGTGTTACATTCTTTTCTTTAGTGTATTATTTTTTAGCCTTTTGCTCTTTGTGTCCTTTCTGTATTGTAACAGCTGGCTCTCCCAAGCCAAATGTCCATTCCATGAAGAAATGTATCAATGCTAGCTACTTCGCCAGCATCAGAGTTGTGTGTACTGTGATGGCGTGCTAAATCCTTCATGGTAGATTTAATCCACTTATCCACTTTAGACTGTACACTAAGTGTTGAAAACACAGAACAAGGGAAATCAGCAAAGAAATATTTTCTACAAGTGATTATTTATAGGTTACAAATCAAACACCATCGATCACGGCTACGTCGCTACGAGTGCTCAGCTGAGCTTCATACACCTTTTACACGTAACACACCGCGCCGGCCGCGGCCGCCGGGGCTCCACACCACTGTCGGAGTATAGAGCTGTGCTCCACACAATCGTGTACCTTTTAGCCAGGCACTTCGCACCATTCAATCTATATCCGACCAGTCTATTCTGCGTGTGTACTCTCAGAGTTGCTTCTCGTGCACCGTATGCGTAATACATTCATTGCTAGTTACGTCATCATCAAACTGACGCATGCGCAGTGGTTTGCTACCGGATTCGGTAGCGATGAATGAGAGTTTCCCAAGACCTTCTCTTGGAGCGGTTCGTGTTGTGAGAGCAGCTCGTGAATGGTAGCGCCCTCTCGTGGGGAAAACTGTGATAAATCAACAAGAGAAGGTCTTAACCAAGACTAGGGTAGGCTGCACATAACACGTACACATACCATCACTCATCTTGATTCCTTGGTCTTGTCTCAAGACGTATGTTAGGCTGAATGGATGGCTTGTCTTGTACGACTGAAGGAGCGGCTACGTCTGTTATGGCTGCGTCCTTTTTGATACATTCCCGTGGAAACAAAAACGGCGTCTAAGTTCGAGCAAGACTAACTCCAGAATACCTCCTTTGCACGAGCTACACTCCGGCTAATATGATCCCCCCAAAATGTTATCTCTTTTCATAAACAAAGGAGCTATCGTTGGTTCACATCTAAGCTACACCAGAGGTCGTGAACAGCAATGACGTGGAGCTGCTGATCAACTGCCAACATTCCACGTGACGGCATCGTACGATCAAAACAGAGCATGCCCATTTTCGCAATCTTTAATCTTTTGACCCCAACCATATACGGCACACTGATGAAGGCTGCGAGTGTGGTTGGAAGTCCCGCTCACAATAATATTGCAAGTGTATTCAATGTTAGTGTTACGGGAAGGAGATCAGCCAAATTCTAGACTTAATTAGCATTTTGACTGATTGTTTGTGAATGTTTTTTTTTTTAACTCACAATAGCATATAGCTGTTATCTATAAAATAAAAATATTTTATTATATACACGTTTACATCACTATTGGTGAAGTTGCGGCAAATAACGGCAAAATGTTGAAATCCTTCGTTGATTAAGTTTTTGCGAATGCAGGGAGACGCGGGCCGGAAGCGCCATGAAAATTCTACCCATTTTTGTTCATCGTTTATGCCTCTGATCATGAACTAAAATAATATTTATTTATTTATTATCTCCGTGCTCTGGTGAAGGTTCCGGCTTGGATCAATAGCTGAGGCCAGACTTTGGCGCATTTATTTTGTTTACTTTTTTAGAAGACAAAGGTCAGACAGTGCGATTGTTAACGAGTGCTAATTATCAAAACAAAATTAGAAGAAAAATAGTTCCTAAACCCTACTCGTCATTACCATCTTGGTTTGTTTCGTTTTTAATAAGTTTCTTTGGTGTGTTTTTTGTTTGTTGGGTTGTTTGGGGTGACAGTGTATTTTATGTAGTGGGATTGTCAAACACCCCCCCCCCCAAAAAAAAAAGCAATTTGCGAGTTAGATTTGAATAAAGTCTGGCACAATAGCTTGCTTATAGTAACAAGTTACGGCTTAAATTTGAATTCCTCCGACTATAGAGACAGTTGCTATATTGTCACATGGTTCGAGGCAAGCTTTTGCGTATAGTCACATAAGAGACGGCGAACATCCATATACAATTCTGAATGAATGTGTATTGCACAATGGTACCAGAGTTTGCTTATCTGGAGGTTGCTACACAAAAGCTTGCCCCGAACCATTTGACATAGAAACTGTAGTATGGAGACATATAATTTAAGCGGTAACTTGTGACAATGCAAGTTATTGCAACATAAGTTATTCAAATCAAATCAAACTTGCAAATGGCTCATTGCGCAAAAGGCAGCAACGAACAACTGGTTCAAAAAAACCACGTGCAGTCATGAGATTTATGCAACGTTCGAATGAATGGCTCCGGCCACAGCCGAACTGAAAGTTATGACTCCTTCTAGCACACAAAACTCACAATAACCAAAGTAGGTTTGACCGTCCATTAAAACTTAATAATACATTTATAGATATTAATTGTAAAACAGAAACCAGACCATTTGCCCTTCCATCCTGGGTTTGGTTACATTGTTTTGAATGGGAGATAATCAAGATGGCTGCACCATGATAAAGTCTATAAAACTTTACTATCGTCTGGCCATCTTTGTTGGGTTCCCTGCTTACACAGTGATAATGACAGTTCTTCTCATTCCATCCAAAGGGACCGGACTACTTGTTTTACTTACAGCCTTATAGTTTGGTTACTTTGGGATGAATGGCCAAATGGCTGCACCATGATGAAGGTGTATAACCACCTATAATGAATGGGGGGGGGGACCACGACAAATGAATACAGCAACAATTGTATTTCTATCAAATGTGTTTATTTGGTGTATAATTATCAATAGCACATGACATTAATTCCATCATGATCACATTTCATATTTACAAAATGATACCGTGAAACTCATTAAAAAAATCCTTCTCGTAAACAAATGCGTCACTGTTGTTTAAACCGGTAAATTTAGGTATTTTTTTAAGTGAGAATGTATATAATAAATGCCCCTTTACTTTCCAGAAAATTAGCCTCTGTTTAATTCCATGCAGTACCTATATTTTCATATGTTTACTGATATACACTGTTAATATGCAATAACCATCAATAAAAACAACTTTCTCAACAGTGACTCAGTAAAAGTTGTGAACTCAAAGCTTCAGTACTGCGTCACTACATTATCATATTTCAAATCAATTTTTTTCATAACTGATTACTAACTGTGAAGTCTTTTTAAGGATAAAAAATCAAGAAAATCCTTATGTTTGTCCAGCAATATGACCGATTGAAGGAACTTTTTGAAGAGCGAAGGACAAGTGACTTAGGGCTGCGGCATAAACGTTAAACCATACACTTCTTAAAGACCATAGAATATTGAGAATGTTGGTTCACAAAAATATACTTAATAAAAGTATTTCAAAATAGTGACATGTTTTTATTCAGATTCAGGCTATTCAATGCCGGCAAAAAAATATATTACTCCGCAAAATGACAGGCTGCGGCAGTATACATGTAGCCGTTTTCCTAAACGCGTCCATGGACCGGGATCGAACATCACAGCCGGGTGAGGTCCGCTGACCTTGGCTGGCAGAATTACGGAAGGTCTTCACGACAACAAGTTTATCATTATTTACTAAAATAGTGCTATCAAATAGTCAATATCACCGATAAAACAATAGAGGTCCTTTGGTCTTAACTTAAAGGAACATTACAGAATTGGTAAGAAAAAAACTTGCAAAATATACTTTTTGATCACAGATTTACAAAAACACTTACACGGTCTAATGATGATGATAGTAGAAAAGATCCCTTGAAATATTTCTGTTTGAAATGCCATATTTGATGAGAAATGAATAAACTAATTTTCCGATTGGATTTTATCGCTCAGTGAGCGTTTTATTCATTTTTTGAAACTGTATGATTTCATGCAAATGTGTTATCGGTTTTTCACTATTTTTCTCTGACCAAGATGGCCGATCGATCTCAAACTTCTACAGGTTTGTCAGTTTATGTATATGGTGGATTACTAAAGTGCTTACACTGCCAGCAACTTTTTTGTTAGCCAAAACCAATTCTGTAATGTTCCTTTAATATTTTTCTTTTTAGAGTTTAGGGTCTTAAAGGCAAAGTATACCTTTGGTTTTAGGAACCGTTCGATTGTTTTATTCCTGTATAGATGTAGATATATAAAATAAAACAAACCTGTGAACATTCCATTTCTAAGGTGGTAGCGTTTTAGAATTATCGCCGAAAATCTGAAGCGGTTATGTCCGCGCATGAAAAGAAAATCAGAGGTTCTCAGATTGACACTTTAAAAAAAAAATTCTTCTAAAACTACATTCTTTAGAAGGGAATCGTTTCTCAAAATGTTATTAATAATCAACAGCTGCGTGCTTCTTTACAAGTTAGTTGTTATGGTCATTATTTTTTTGAGTAATTACCAAAGGAATACCCTGCCTTTAAAAAATAGTGGAGGACGCCTATAATTAGAGCCATGATTTTAAAAGTCTCTAAAAATCAACCAATAAATATGGCAGTCAAAAAAAAATGATATAAATGTACAGCTTTCTTTCATGTTAATAGGGTAACTTGTTAACAAATAACTTTAAAAACCTGGTAAAATTAAGTAGGACACTTGTGTAAAACGGGTTGATAAAACAAAACAAAAACTTCTTCAGGTTGAACATTCTAGTCTACACACACAGTGCCAAGTTGGTATTAAAGACACTGGACACCTTTGGTAATTGTCAAAGACCAGTCTTCTCACTTGGTAATAATGGAAGAAAAAACACCCTTGTCACACGAAGTTGTGTGCTTTCAGATGCTTGATTTCGAGACCTCACGCGTGAGGTCTCAAAATCAATTCAAATATATTACTGAGAAATTACTTCTTTCTCAAAAACTACGTTACTTCAGGGGGAGCCGTTTCTCACAATGTTTTATACTATCAACAGCTCTCCATTGCTCGTTACCAAGTAAGTTTTTATGCTAACAATTATTTTGAGTAATTACCATCAGTATCCAGTGCCTTTAAGTGAATCCGTAAGTTTTACAACAAGAACAAGAAATCTCTGAATGGGTTTTAAATCCACTCTCCTTTGCCATTCATGCGAGCACTGTAATATCGGTTTCAAACAGGCTGGCACTTTTCAATTCATGCCCACAGTAAACTTCTGCTGTTAACATTTTTTTTTAAAGACAATCAAATGATATAAATACAAGTTTTCTTCAACAAAAATACTTATGCAAACTTCAAGTATACTTTAAAATAATAATAATATAATTTATGCTGCAGAAATATATTTTTGTGTGTACCAGACTGGCTCAATCTTTCAAATCCATGTTTCTGTTAAATCATCTTAGCACAGTAAAGATAACAGAAAAAAATTCACAACAAAAATTCACTACTTCATCATAAGGATGTGTCAGTGCAACAAGGGCCAAATTTCATAAAGCCTATTAAGCACAACAACTTGCTTAGCAAAGAAAAATAATTATTTTCAGCAGAAAAAGGTCACCAGCAAAAATACCATACAGTTTCAGCACTGAGACTGATACCCCCGCTCATTTCTTGCTCAAATCATGCTTAGCAGAAAAAAGGTTACCAGCCAAAATACCATACAATTTACATTGCTGTGACCAGTACCCCCGCTCATTTATTGCTCAAATCATGCTTAGCAGAAATAGGTTACCATCCAAAATACCATACATTTTACATTGCTGTGACTGGTACCCCGCTCATTTATTGCTTCACAAACAAATTTGCTAAGCACAATTTTCTGCTTAACAGCTTTATGAATTTAGGCCTAGGTCGTAACTCGTTTCTGCAACTAAGTCGTATCTCTGCGTCCATTGACTTTGTGTGTACATCCCGGGTTATTTTAAAATGAGATACAACCTTCTGACAATCTAACTTTTATATCGGTGTAAACTCTGTTTTAGGGGATCTGACCTAGTTGCACCGACACATTAATAACATAAATAAAACTATTATTGTAAGATTATCACAAACAAAAAGCTGAGAGCAAATTCAAATAAATGCCTGAGCACCAATTGCAATTTGTAAAAAAAAAGAAAAAACAAAAAAAGAATTATGTTGTTAAACCATCATTGACACGGATTGCAGGTTGAGCTTAGCGTCCTCTGTGCCGTAGTTCATGGGCCAGGTTTCCCAACCAAAATACTGAGTAATGAATATTCATTTGTCAATGGCAACCCATCTTTGAGTTGCCGACAGAGAAATTAATTTGACAAACCAATATACTTTTTTTAAAGGTGCCATCTTCTCCAACTTCTTGAAAGATTCTGCGCATCAAATTTTGACCTTTGACCCACTTTAGAACAAGCCGAATAAATAATGACCTCTCCATTGTGTGTGATGTAATAGTTGCATTGGTAATACAGAATGCTATTTCGATTTTACCCTTACAAGGATGGTGGGTTCGAATCCTACCCCAGTATATAGAGCTTATCACACATTGATGTATGGGTTAAAAGCAAAACAATATGACCTTATGCAACAGACCACGCAGGTCCGATCAGTATTATTGGTGTGTATTTCTAAAGCCAAATTCAGGTAAAAGGTTCAGTTTGTAGGGGGGAGGGTCCCACTGTCCAGGGTGCCCCTCCCCCTCCCCCAAAGTGACATTTATGATTGCCATTGGTATTTCATTGTTCCTCAGGATGCCTCAAACACAACAAATTTGACAATTGAAATTTAGTATGCATTGTCTGGTTGTCCATAAAGGAGGGGGGGCGTGTTCAAACATTCTTCCGTGGCTCCACCATTGTTTTTTCTGTTTAAGAACAATAAAATACCGGTAGCAATCATAAGTGGGGGGGGGGAGGGGAGGGACTCGCAGTGAGACCTGGGCCCAATTTCATAGAGCTGCTTAAGCAGAAAATATTGCTTAACAAATGTCTGCTCAGCAGAAATGAGCAGGATACCAGTTACAAATTGTACATGTGACATGGTAGTTTGGCTGGTAACCTTATTCTGGTAAGCATTATTTTGTTGCGCTTAGCTACTTTTTGTGCTTAAGCAGCTCTATGAAATTGGGCCCTGTAGCCTACAGGTTATTAGCGTTCCATGTTATTTCAAACATGGTTAATTACTTCCATGATTTCACTATCAATCTTATTAATTAGATTGAATCACTTAGCTCTGCCCCTGAAAGAAACAACATTCTGCTTAAAAATAAAGGTTCGCCGGTGAGAAAATAGTGATCTTGTAAGCCTATTTTTGTGACTTCGTTGTAGTTGTAACCTTGTTCTTTAATTAATACACATCATGATATGGGATGTTGCATGCGTTTATCACAGTATCCCTGGGAAGGAGTGCGTGCTGTTGTGATTGGTCAATGCAATAAGGAGCAGAGCTTCATGGATCGGTCTTTCACTTCCAAAAATACAAATCAACTGATAGAAACTTTAGTTGCAGAAATACTGTTCACCTTACCTGACCTTGAAATGCCTTGACCTGATGACTTTTTTTTACCTGAAGATTGAAGTAATCCACTCCCCCCTCCCCCCTCCCTCTCTCTCTCCTTATTAATCCTTAGCATCTACTGGCTGTCCTTGTACTTGATGAAACGCATCAGGTTATGACGAGCATTGATCACAACTGGCAGGTGCTCCCCTAGTCCATTCTTCCCCTGACGTAGCTGCAAAGATCGGTTCGAGAGAATTATTTTCAATCATACCAAAGGAAATACATATTTTTAAAGTGTATGAAGTGCCCCCGCCCCAATCCCAAATAAAATTTGCGTTTACTTGTGCACCCTCTTTTTCTTGTGGCGGGTCGTGGCCGAGCGAACATCGGACTCAAGTTCTGGTGGTTAAGTCATCAGGGTGTGGGTTTTTGAATCCTGGTCATGACACTTGTGTCCTTGAGCAAGAACACTTAACTACAAATGCTTCTCTTCACCCAGGGGTAAATGGGTACCTGTGAGAGCAGAGATGGTTCTTGGGATTCATTTAACTTGGTGCGCTACATATTTGACAGCACAGGCTTCATACCAACTGAGCTATCTAGCCCTATGATGGCAGTCCACCTATTTTGTAAATATCTTTGTCCAGGGGTGCCAGTCAGAAGCTATTCAACCTTAAATTGTCGTATATAACCAGGGATCACACCCAAGTTTACGATACAGTCTGCAGTAACGAGATCAACTTGAGGGGAAACAACTTTTTATTCCAAATATCCAGTAATGATCCACAAGGGACACTGACTGGCCAAAATTTTATTAAATTTTTGGGTGAACAAAGAAAAATTGATGGGAACGGTTATGATTTGTGTTTGACGCTTACCCTAGATTTCAGCTGTGGAACAAGCAGCTTCAGCTTGGACACCAGTCCGATTTTAACGGCAACAGCATCCGCTATTTCACCGTCGCCAAACGAGTCAAAGATGGCGTCCAGGGCCTCCGCTGTCACCCACAGGGAACTATCTTTCATGGCGACTGTTGTGAGCTGGGTACCAACCGCCTGTAAGGATTCAATTATAACGTCCATCAGCATACATGACAATTTGGTGGATTCACAATACTGGGCACCAACAAAGAGTTTGCTGTGTGAGGTTTTTTTTCTTTTTACAAAACTGTCAATGTACAGGATTCATCATACATACGGCAATTTGAGTTCTGTACTCCAGAAAAGCTATTGGAAGCCTAACATAACAAATATTTCTATCCAAGTGAGAACACTTAAAACTTAAGTTTTCAAAGGTGAAGTCAATCTTACATAGTTAATGTTTAACATTTGATTTGTTCATGTAATCCGTACTCCCAACTGCCCAAGGGTAACCTCAATGGTCCACTATCCTCCACTATGTGGTCACTCAACACCAAACTGTTTGGACTTGGATAAGATTGGTACGCCTGGCCCGTTCATGAACAATTTTTATTTGGGTCTACAGCCCTCAATCCTCCAGGATCAGACAACTTCCTGAAGAGCATTTCGAAGGATTTGGGAGGGTTAGGGTTAAGCAACAGAGCTTAACCCTCCTACTTTCTGACCATTAATAATAACAATAATAATTTGGAAGGCTAATCTTCTTTACTTGCAGCTGAGAAGCTGAATAAAATTGCAAAGGATGCAGCCTCAAAGCATTCAAGCCGCAGGAATGCGAGGGCGCCAGCCACATTGACCTTTGAATGACCAAGGAGCACAGCCCGGGATCGAAAATGTTAGATTTTCCAGCGGGAGGAAAACTGGAGGGCCCGGAGAAAAACCCATGTGGCATAGGAGAAAACAAACACAAAACTCTACTCACATATGGCCCTGAGCCAGGTATCGAACCAGGGTCACATTGGTGAGAGGCGAGCACTTTACGCACAAGCCATCCGAAAATCATCAACAGTGATTTTGAATGATATATAAACTATGCGACACTGCAATATTATAATCATGTGGTGAATGCATCTACACATTACATTCAGTTCTCTGCACTTGTGCCCACCATACACAGCCAATGCAGTTGAATGGCTTGAAATGGTTGGTCAACCCGCAAGAAATCGTTACCAAGAGTAGGAGGGTTCAATGATTCAACCAATTCACCATTGACTCACCGTTAACAGTTGCTCAGATTCTGACTTGGTCGCCAGCATGCTTCCTATACTACCCAGCATGCCTACCACATTGACTCTTATTTGTTCGGATTGGGTGCCCTGTCCTAAGGCACAAAGTTTCGTCAAATGCTGCTCACTCAGCGCCTGCAAAATATAACAGTTGGAGTCTGTACGATTTAAGAGTTGCGCATTCTACGGATATTTTCCAAACGGTTAAACAGAAATTGTGGGGGGAAAAAAAGGAATAACACAAGCGAGGGAAAACTAACATTTAAAAGACCAGAGACAAGGGACAACTAATGACCAAACTTACATGAGGCGCGTGTTTGCAGGCGGCCATTTTCTGCAACACGGAGCGAAGGGCACTTGTCAAAGACTCCACTAATTCCGCACCAGCGGGTGCTACAGGAAAACAAAGTTAGTACAAAATGGTCGATTCAATTTGAGAAAAAAAAAGAATAAACTTTTGATAAGCTGCAAAACTCACTTGGGAAAGTACCGAGTGTACAGCTCTTTACACACATCGGTGTATGGGTAAAACCAAATAATATTCTTTATCCCCTATGCAAATTTAACATCTATAATGACATTAAGGTACAATACATCTCAAAATCAGATGTAAAACAGATCGAGGAATAATGTATCAAAAGTTGACACCAAATATATCGTTGTGGGTTTTGTCGCTCAATTATTATAAATCCCAAGTTGAGCGATAGAGGTTCTTACATTTGTTCACATAACATTTATTATATATCGAATAAGACACGTCTGCTCATGGCAGTCTCCAAATCACAACTCCCGTGCATGAAGAATAACAAATACTCATTTACACTGTATCATTATAACGTTTACGGTTAGTTCTAGAAGTCATTCGAAATCATAGCATCATAGCATCATAACACCATAACGTCTTAGAATTCGTTGCAACTACGCGCACGTGAACAGCAGAGGGTGCTATCTAAGCTAGTCAAACATCACGCGCGGTCGGGTACGTTGAACAGGTGAAGCTGCCGCATGTGCGTCGTGCATTGCATGCACAGCCAGGATCGCTGCAAATTGTATGTAGAATAATAATTAGTAATCAATCGATAATCAACCAATAGTCAATACATCTATAATCAATCAGTTATAAGCATGTAATTTCACAACAATATAACAACATCTGATGATTAAAATAGGACAGTAGAGTAACAAGATAATTCTGTCCCAGCGAACTGAACTTTACCTGGGTCCATCAGAGCAAGAAGCTTATCAAGAACGAGCGTCAGCGCCTCAGGTCCTCCCAGAGACTTAAGATCCATGACTGCAATCATGTTCTGAAGACATAGAAGAGCCCGGCTCTGAACACGAAGCAACCTGATCAAGATATACAGAGACGGAGTGAGGGGGAGACGAGAATGGGACAGGGAGAGAAGCAACGTTAGCAAAGACAGGAAATTATTTTTGAAAAAACATTTGTGTCGCTTGGAGCAGCGGTCTGAAACTTTCAAGCCGGCAACCGGAGGTCTCCGTCTCAAGTTTCGATCTCTATTTTTTACCACAGTGCACAACTTCATAGAGCACAAAAATTAGCTAAAGCACTAAATCAATTTTGCTTTACTAGCAGAAAAAAGGTTACCAAAACGCCATGTCTTTGGTATCCCTTGTGACTGGTTCCCCGCTTGGTTTTCCTCAGCAGGAACTTGTTGAGCCACATTTTGAGGTTAAGCAGCTCTATCAAACTGGACTGGGGGGTCACTTGCTGTCAACAATGCAGTTTTTGTTTGAGTGACTTACCCTTTGAATAAAGTTTTCCCTCTGTTATTGGATACAAGAGCCTGCAGCATACTCCTATCTGGGAAGGCACACTTAGCTAACACCTACAAACGTAGAAAAAGAGAAAAAAAAACGGGAGCTTTAATACAAGAAACCTGGCAACACTAGATGCTACTTGCATTTGAGTTTATTAATTCTGGTTATTATGAAGCCGAGAATTCTCAGAAAAGCAAACTTAATCACAGTTCTAGCCAAGAACCCAAAGTTTCTCTTTGTTCCAGCACCTCGAGTACATTATTGGTAGATACGTGTGCTATATAAGACTCCGGTACTATTTTTATATGCAACAATGACAAATTACAGCTTGGTTAATACTTGACAGGAATTGCAAAAAGGGAAGTGAATTTTACTGCTTCACAGTAGGGAAAAACAGCATATTGGTTTAAAACGTCATGTACATTTCCTTTGCATTAATTTTTGTCTGAAGTAAGAACCGGGCTGCACTTGAAGACGTACCTTGTCTGGGAGATTGTGGCTGACCAATGCTCCGTGGATCTCATCCGATAGACAGAGAGGAGACTGTGGAATCAAATCGAGAAGTAAAACGGATTAAACTCAACAAAAACAAGGTGTTCGAACCCACACTCTGCTGATCAGAAACTCCAGAGCTTGAGTCCGGAGCTCTTGACCGCTCGGCCATGCCAGCCACAATGACAACACCCTTGATTTATTTGACGTACCAGGAATGGGACTTCCTCCATATCAGTGGAGTCATCCTGGAGATCATCACTGCTGCTACTACTGGATGCCATGTCCTCCCAATCGTCATCTTCATCTACACAAAGAAAAACCAAGAAAACAGAGTAATAGAAGAAAAACCAAGAAAACAGAGTAATAGAAGAAAAACCAAGAAAACATAGTAACAGAACACTCATTATGAAGTATAACTACGATTGTTTTTCTCTGACGTGTTTATGGCATAAATTTTTCTTTTGCGAGACCAGAAGATGTTTTTCACTTTTTATGTCGGCCATTTCAAGGTCCTAAACTGCCCCTGCAGTGTCGAGTTGTGAGTGTGATTTTTTTAGTCAACCACTTATAGGAAAAATGGCCTCTCCAGGGTTAACTGTAGAGGGGGCACTGTCATCGCCCACATTGGTTTGGGTGTTTGTAAAATTACTCATTTAAAGACACTGGACACCTTTGGTAATTGTCAAAGACCAGTCTTCTCACTTTGTGTATCTCAACATATGCACAAAATAACAAACCTGTGAAAATTTGAACTCAATTGGTCGTCGAAGTTGCGAGATAATAATGGACCCTTGTCACGCGAAGTTGTGTGCTTTCAGATGCTTAATTTCGAGACCTCACGCGTGAGGTCTCAAAATCAATTCAAATAATTACTTCTTTCTCAAAAACTACGTTACTTCAGAGGGAGCCGTTTCTCACAATGTTTTATACTATCAACAGCTCTCCATTGCTCGTTACCAAGTAAGTTTTTATGCTAACAATTATTTTGAGTAATTACCAATAGTGTCCAGTGCCTTTAAAAACTCACCCTCTGTGCAGCACATATTGGAAGCAACTTCCAGTGCCACCTGCTGAGCAGTTAAGGCTGCCTCTACCTCGGCCAAGTCATCAGACAGGGTTTTAGACAGCTAAGAGAAAATAACACAATGCATTATACACAGAATGTCATTATGATAAACATCATGAAAGAAACTTGCTTCTACCTGAGTACACAGGGTACATGAAAAAATGAATAAAAAAAAAACTAGAAATGAGTTTTGAACAAGAAACACTGGGGTTACGGTTGTATTGTCAATAACAAACTTTGAACTAATGTCATAATTAATTTGACACCTGATGACATCACAAAGGAATATAACACTCCATCAAACTGCTGTTGGATCTAAGTTAGAGAACAGGTTTTCATTTGATGTATTGTTTGTGACTTTTAAGACTGTAGTTCCTGAGAACGAACGATCACAAATTTCATGTGTAAAATGCTATGAGAGTTTTCGGACAGAAGTATAATAATAATAGTGGAAAAAAAATTAAAATCTCGACGAAAACAAAGGTGGTTTCGGTGAAAAGACAGAAACCCCCCAAAAGTATCTATGAATACATAATCATTGTACTGAATACCTCCAGGTATAAAACAGACCTGTGCCATGTTTCATAGAGCTGCTTAACTTATTGCCTACTACAAGGGCAGGGGTTCACTCCCAAGGTTGCCCCAACATTTTAACTATCGCCTCGAAAATGCCCAGTTTTATGGTACTGCTATAAAAGAGTTTATTTTTTGCCGTGCAAGTTAAATCACTTTCTAAACAATATTTCCATTTTACCTCCACATCTGGCAGCTCATGTTCAGTAGCTGCTCCGGATCCATTGGTCACCTGAACGACAAAAATCACAAGAGAACAAATTTAATCACTCTCCCAGTTCCACTCACCCAGTTCGACATTCTGGGCTGTAAAAAGGGCTTTTTTTTATTGGGGGGGGGGGTGTTTGGAAGCTAATTTGCCGACTAGCATTTCCTTTGAGAGGGTGTTAGGAAGCCAGTTTTTAGCAATTATCAATCACGTTTTCAGCAAGTGATCAATTTTTTGACAAAAGACTAGCCCAGTTAGCTTGCAAACCCATTGTAATCATGGTCTAGCGGTTAAGTGCATCGGACTCAAGTTCTGGTGGCTGAGGCATCATGGTGTGGGTTTTGAATCCCGGTCATGACACTTGTGTCCTTGAGCAAGACACTTAACTATAACTGCTTCTCTTCATGTCAAACACAAATCTAGTTCCTGTAATCCTCTTCGAGACAGTAATCCATATCTTGCAGCTGTGAAAGCATTACCTGACCGTTCTGTGTCATCTCTGGAATGAGTTTGCAGATGGCAGAGAGTACGTCCGTCTCCAGGGCATGGCATAAAACTTTGACGATGGCTTGAATTGTTTGGTTTTGGGAAACCGCCGGTAGATGACCCTTTATGTTGTATAAAATACCTGTTCAAGAGAAAATTTCAAACACACAGAAAGGTGAACCCATGATCCTGTTGGCAAGTCAGCAGAGTGTGGGTTCGAGTCCCAGTCGTGACACTTGTGTCCTTAAGCAAGACACTTAACCATCATTGCTGCGTCCTTCGGATGGGACGTAAAGCCGTTGGTCCCATGTGTTGTGTAATGCACATAAAAGAACCCAGTGCACTTATCGAAAAGAGAAGGGGTTCGCCCCGGTGTTCCTGGTTTGATTGGCAGCATATTGCACCACCGCACCTTGTAAACCATTACATTGTGCTATGTAAAGGAATAGGTCTCAAACTTCAAAAGTAGCTCCACATAATACCTTGTAGGAAAATACTGACTGTTGAAGCGCCTTGAGCGTCACTGAGTGACGGATATGAGCGCTATATAAGAAGCCACTATTATTATTATTATTATTAAGTAATTGCGTCTCACGCGTGCGTATCTGCTGAACGGCCCAAAGTTTTCACTAATTCTGGCTCCAAAGCTGGCGCACGTTTGTCATTTCATCATTCAAAAGCGTTTGAAACAATTTATTCTAAGAAGACCTCGGTCTTTGAAGAATGAACGTTGAAGCCAAGTCCAATTATTTAACTTTTCCTGCATAAATCATCAAAGAAAAACCAGTTCAATGCAACTCCCATGGGCTTCTGGTAATCAGTTTTGTATCAAAGTATGCTTACTTGCAGCTAGAGCCCTGACGAGTAAGTTCTGCATGGATTCACCCTGGCTCATGAGGGCGCTCTCCAGTACGGGCAGTGCAGTTGGTTTGGTGAGCTCTACAGCAGTGCCCGGGTTGTCTTCACTGACTGTTTGTAGACAATGAGCTGTGAGGAAAATAAGGTTTCAAATGATAATGCCAAAGAGAAACAGAAATTCCACCATATGACAAGTTGGGGCAAGGATACTTTGTTCCTGTAAGCCTAAGGGCAAGGCAGTTTATTTAATAGTAAAGGGCATCTCTTTGAGAAAATGTTTAATTTCTACTACAGAAATGTTTCAAGCAGCATGAAGGCAATGACCAGGGGCATGGAGGTAATTGCCTTTGCTGCCTTCATGAAGTATCACAATGACGACAACATGATAACAACCCAGTGTGTAAGATTTGATGTTTTGCATGGCAGTCTATCAATATGGGTTTCAATTTTTTTTAATAGCACGATATAAAGCCCCTTTCACACTAGATATGGATTTTTCAGAAATTTCTCAGGAAAATTTGTCTGACCTTTTTAAATTTCAATAGACTGTGCAAGTCGCGCGCGTATTCGAACATTGAGACCCGTTACAGTGCGCAAGTTTGTTTCCTTCACGTGCTAAAACAATGTACGTGGGACCAAAGTGGTCCAAAAATTGGCCCAATACGCGGGAGACTTGTGCAGTCTTATTGCCAACCCTGGCAAACTGCGGGAGGAATAGCTACCCCTGCTTGGGATAGGGTTAAGCAAGACAACAATGTTTACCTGCAGTTAGAGCTAGATCGATGAAGGCAGAGTGAGCTTGCAGACACTGTAGTGTTATATTGACAAGACTGTGCTGGTTGAAGATGTTAACTGCTGTCCCACTACTCTCACTGTCAACAGAAATGTTATCAGATCATCTTAAACAGCTACTTGAGCGAAAAAATTATTAACAGGGATGCTACTTAAACTTGTTTATAGTGTGTTTGTCAATCATTTAACTGTAGTTTAGACATTTTTACACTTCAAAATTAGGCCACAACTTCAAGGTTTAAAAGAACTAGCTACACTTCTGTCTTTGACGACGTATGTCAAAATGACAATGTATGTCAAAATGACAATACTTTGGTGTCATTTGTGGGATGGTGCACAAACAGGATACAAAATGGAGCTTCCACAAATGACGTAACATGAGTGATGATGTCACAAGGCTTTTCACGAATCTTTCTGAAAAGCACTGGAGAAGAGTATTCAAAATGATTGGATTTTTTTACACTGAAAATCTGTTTACTCTCAATTGAACAAAATTTCCTGATTGATTGAACAGCAAAGATCACTTGTAGCAAAGATCACTTGTAGCCGTTTTCGTTCAAGCTTGTCTTTAAGGGCACGGTGACTCACGTTACATTAACGGCAGGTATTTTTTATGACTGTAATATAACCTTGTGCACATGACGTCATTTGAGTAGGGCGCCCTCGCCAAGAGGTCAAAAGAAGGTTGTTCATTGCCTGATCCTGTGCGTCAAGCCTACAAAGCGTTTCCACTGTTTTATCATTGGTATAACTCCAAGATGGCAGCTTGATGAGGTCAGTGCATACGATATATTATAAAAAGCTAAGAATGAACCGAATCGCGAGTTTAAATGATAAAGTCTCCCCAGTACAATTTGGTTTTTTGGGGTGAATATTGGAAGGATATAATTACCAGAGATTCCAGAGTAGATGCAGGGCTTGAAGTAGAGTGGTTAAGGCAGGATCTCTCTTGGCCTTGCTTCCTTGAGAAGCTGGAATACCATTGCTGTACTGCAAAAACAAGAACACACACAAAAATCTAGTTGGACACAGAGTGATAACAATAAGGCTGCAGACTTCTGTTAACAACCAAAACTTGTGGCCTTATCGATAGATAGCCACGGTACGCCTTGGTTTTGTTTTGTCTTTAGATGAACTTCCCATCAAGGGAACTCGGAAAACTCCGGCAAACGGATATAAACACCAAGCTGGAAACAGCCAATCTCTCTCATACAAAACATTGGTTTAACGTCCGTGATTATGAATCAACAGACCAAGAAATTGTGATTCAGTAACAACAATACTTATTGTGAAATAGCGGTTAGCCTGGCCGGATTTGAACCCACATTCTTGTGATTGCAAGTCCTGCAGTCTAGCCACTGGACTACAGTAGTATAAATTGCTTGGGGCTACCTCTGCAGAAGTAGGGCTAAAAGCACCCACTGGACCCATGAGTACAGTAATTTTGAGTACAGTAAGATAACACTTGAATAAGTGCAAACACCAAACAAAATATTGGAATAAAGACTATAGACCCCTTGCACAACACGCAGCATACTCACATGTGCCTATCCTGGGTGTCATTTTGGGTGTCAAAATCGTATACAACCGTGCACAAAAGAGAGTTGACACCCAAAATTACACGCATTGTTCGGAGGCGTGTTGTGTGTTCTGTAAGGGGTCTATATAAATCAATAGACCGCCCTTGCATAACGCGAAAATGCTACAGGTACGCTGAGGTCACGCGCACGTTTTTACGCACAGAGAACAGCTATCGTCCAATGATCTGCCTCCTTTTTGAGAGTGTGACGTCATATGCAATGGGTCTATACTACTGGACAGGCAGTCAAGTCTACTTCTTCTCCTTCAATAAGCAAGTGACAAATATGCAAAAAAAGGGAACTGTCTTGGTATTTTGTACAAATGCACCTGGTCCAGTTTCAGTTCCACATAACAATCCCAGAGCTAAATTACATAGAGCTGCTTTAAAGACACTGGACACCTTTGGTAATTGTCAAAGACCAGTCTTCTCACTTGGTGTATCTCAACATATGCACAAAATAACAAACCTGTGAAAATTTGAACTCAATTGGTCGTCGAAGTTGCAAGATAATAATGGAAGAAAAAACACCCTCGTCACACGAAGTTGTGTGCTTTCAGATGCTTGAGTGCTTGATTTCGAGACCTCCGAAATCAATTCCAATATTTTACTGAGAAATTACTTCTTTCTCAAAAACTACGTTACTTCAGAGGGAGCCGTTTCTCACAATGTTTTATACTATCAACAGCTCTCCATTGCTCGTTACCAAGTAATTTTTTATGCTAACAATTATTTTGAGTAATTACCAATAGTGTCCAGTGCCTTTAAGCACAAAAAGTAGCCTGAGCACAACAAAATTTTGCTCACCAGAATAAGGTTACCAGCCAAAATACAATGCCACATGTACCATCTGTGGCTGGTATCCTGCTTATTGTTGCTTAGCAGAAATTCTCTCAGCAACAATTTCTGTTTTTTTAAGCAGCTCCACAAAATTGGGCACCAATGTCTTGCCGAAATTATCAGGACACAAGTACCATAACCAGTGACCTGAACCAACAATCTATTTACGAAAAAACCTGGGCCCAGTTTCATAGAGCTGCTTAAAGCAGACAATTTTGCTTAACTCCAATCAAAGATGGAGCATGTGACATGGTATTTCGGATGGTGACCTTATTGTGGTAAGCATAGTTTGTTGTGCTTAGCTACTTTATGCAGAGATGCCAACATTGAATTCCCCAAAAGAGTAGCACCGCCGAGCACTGAAGTTTCAAGTTAGGCATACAACTCATTGAGCCGTAAAAAGAGGAAAACTATGACATTTATGATATAAACTAATACTTTCAGCAAAAATCGCTTATTGCAAAGCGGCCTTGCTTTAGAGGTCAAACAATTATGAATTTTATTCAGGCTTGAAAGAAAAAAGGAAAGTAATATTTATTAACTAACAAAAAAATCGAAATCGGAAAAAAACAAAAAATAAAATAAAAATGTACCGGATCGCAATTTGCACTAGCTTCTGCCTTAAGAGAACCTTTTCCACCTCTGTCCCATTGTTTATTAAAATAGTAATGCTCACGTTTGCACAGTAAATAGTAAAACAAACTGACAAATGCGTCACACCACCTGACCACAGCAGGCCATCAAGTCTTTATACGACTTCAGCAAGAGCAGTTTCGTCAACTGGCCTTTCCAACCAATTCTATTTCTACCACTGCATTCTTAACAACTTTTTTATCAACAGTTTTCATCAGGTCTTGGCCTTGATTGTGATCGGTGATACATTTTCTTTTTGTCACTTTTATTTTAGTTGATTTGCAGCGATCGCGATGTTTCAAACAAACTCCACAATGCGACTGTCGCGCGCTAATAACTTGCGAATTACATTGCAGAAAAGTTATCACAGTATCTGTTTGCCGCCGCAATCCAAACACAGAGCGGTAGAAAAACTGCGAAACCAGTCTCTACAAAAGCGACTGTAAAATGTATGCTGTACAGGGAGCCTGTGGCTCTGTGTCATGCTCTGTGCTACACGTGTGTCAGGTTGGCAAATCCCGAGTGCGATAGTTTATGGGATTGGTACCTCCTAAATAAGCACAAAAACGTGTGTGAATTTGCCGCTCATCACTTTCAACCACGAGACGGCAGTCAACATTTGTTTGTTTGTTTTTAATATAGTTTTTTAATTTTATACTTTTAGTTTTAGTTTTTATCATGATACATTGTTTGTAAATACATTTACACTGGGCGGCTTGTTTATCGTATTTAACGGAAGTATTATCGCAGCAGCATAGTCACGGCCCAAAATCGTATTTGCTACGCCCAAATCGTGTATGTTGGTATCTCTGCTTTATGTACATGAGCAGTTCTATGAAATTGGGCCCTGATCTTTAGAATCCAGTGCACTAGACCGTTCGGCCCATGACACTTGGATAAATTGGATAAAAGGCCGTCCAAAGTTTTCAACATTTTCACGGTCGTACAAAGCGTACAACACGGGTCTTGAAAAGTCGTACATGTACTCTCTGTACGACCTTGAAAATGTTGAAAACTTTGGACGGTCCCTAACCTACCTGGACTAATAATGCAGTTAGAGGCGTCATGACATCATCGCTGACCATTTTCTCACAGACGTCTTGCTCCCCACACGCACTCAGATTCCTGTGCATAAAAAATTACATTGGTACCTATCATCGGAGTTTGAAAAATTCTCCTGAAACATTTTTACTGCCAAACTCTAACCATCCTCAACCCAATAAAATCCAACTGCATGTTTGGTTTGTTTCTGTTGTACAGTTAGACTACAGTTGTAAACTAACTATGCTTTACAAGGGATCAGGCACCATAATTAGAGTCCTACACTTAGGGTGTTGAGTTACCTTTATGGTGTTGGATTTTGTTAGAGTGAGGAAGGATCCTACTAAATCAATCATGGGATTAGGCATACCGCCATAACCACAGTCCAACAGTTTGGGTGTTGAGTTACTATATGCAGGGCTCAAATTTGGGGGGAAGGGGCTTGTATACTCTAAATTGTTTACTGGACCATGGCTGGATTTCACAAAGCGCTAAGATTCATCTTAAGACAAGTTGTCAGTATCACCATAGTGATTTGTGGTGTGACATCACACTTTGCTTAGAACTTAAGATTGATACACAGTTAAGATCAATCTCAGCTCTTTGTGAAATTGGCCCAGAAATTGTTTTACATGACCAGAATCAAAATGAGAAAACAACTTTTACACATTTAACACGGAAACTGTTTTTTATTTCATTAGCCCTCCTACTCTCAGTGACTCTTGGCAACATTTTCCAGTGAGTTGACCAACCATTTGAAACCATTCGACTGCCAAGGTTGTGTACGGTGGCACAACTGTGCACAGGACTAACTGTGTACTGTGTACATGCATTCCCTCATGGTATCATATTGCAGGCTGGCATAGTTTATCTATCATTCAAAACCACAGTGAATGGTATTGAATGGTCAGACAGCAAGAGGGTCAAAGCACATTTGTCTTAATGGGTAGTTATACTTCGAGGCTCAACAGAACACTGTATCTATCAGACTGAAAGTCAACATTTGAACATGAATGGTTTTTCGTGAAAGCTATTACATAGTGTAATTATTATTGGATTAAAAAACACAAGCCTGTCGAAAATTGTACAGTTGTGAGTTCACTGGCCTGACACTAAAATCACTGGCCTCAGGCCTGCGGTCCAGTGTTAAATTCGAGCACTGATATGGTGCTGGACTTTTTTGGAGTGAGGAAGTATCGTAGTAACTCACTCACGGGAGTAAGGGTTAAAAACAAAGGACTCTCTGTAATTAAAAGTATGTGACCGAATCACCTTTTTTTACATTTTTTTTTTTTTTAATCAAGTGTGCCATGTTGGGGAATAACCAATCTGTATCCTTAAAGGAAAAACTTCACACATCTATGGTTTAACCCTCCTACTGTCAGTGACTCTTGGCAACATTTTCCAGTGAGTTGGCCAACCATTTGAAACCATTCGACTGCCAAGGTTGTGTACTGTGGCACAACTGTGCACAAAACTAACCGTGTACTGTGTACATGCATACCCTCATAGTATCATATTGCAGGCTGGCATAGTTCATCTATCATTCAAAACCACAGTGAGTGGTATTGAATGGTCAGACAGCAAGAGGGTTAAACCATGTCTACTTAAGCTATTTTGGGGTGTTTATTAATCAGGTCTCTTCAGAGCTGTTTTTGGTTTTTCATTTTTTTAATTTTGGTTTTGGCGATTAGGACGATGGTTTTAAATTAAATAGCAATGGTTCCTCTCTCACAAGAATTGAAAAGCATTACGATAACTAGGCCCAATGTCATAATGCTGCTTACAACCAGATTCTGCACTTGCGGCATCTAAAGTTGTGCAGAATTCTAATAGGTCATAAGGGCAGAACTCTGTGGGTTGTAAACACATAACTCTGTGGGTTGTAAACACATAACTCTGTGGGTTGTAAACACAGAATACTGTGGGTTGTAAATACAGAATACTGTGAGTGGTAAACACAGAATTCTGTGGCTTATAAACACATAATTCTGTGGGTTGTAAACACATAATTCTGTGGGTTGTAAACACAGAATTATGTGGGTTGTAAACACATGTAAACACAGAATTCTGTGTCTTATAAACACATAATTCTGTGGGTTGTAAACACAGAATTCTGTGGGTTGTAAACACAGAATTATGTGGGTTGTAAACACATGTAAACACAGAATTCTGTGTCTTATAAACACATAATTCTGTGGGTTGTAAACACAGAATTCTGTGGGTTGTAAACACAGAATTATGTGTTTGTGGGTTGCAGGCCAAGACTTTGGTGGGTTAAAAGTGCAGAATTCCCTGCCAAGCATTGACATGAGATTGGGCTCTGCTTTTTTGTACAAACAGACTTGGTTTTAAAGGATGTTACCGTAATGCACCAGTAGCAGCTTCCCTGATCACAAGTCTACTGTCTAAGAGTAAAGGTCCAAGACTCTTCACTACTCCATTCTGCAGAAGGACTTCACGGGCGGCTGACTCCTGGACAAGGTTGGCCAAGGAGGTGCATGCACACACTTTCTCCTCATCAGAACTGCTTTGGAGCTGTTGATCAAAGTCAAAAATTGTACACTCTTGTAATTTTTTTGTGCTATTTTTTGATATTGTTTTTAGTAAGTGTTAATAATTTCAAATTTCAGATAATTATATGAAACAAAGGAACATTAAAAAGAGTCCCTGAAATGAAGCATTAAGTAAAGTGTGAACAAATATTAAATTCTAAATGAGGGCGCAAACGAACGTTAGGAAGACCCACGTCGTGATGTCATCAGCAATCAGGGCAAGGGACTGAAATGAAATTCAAATCCACTTGTTGTCAGGTTCTAGTCCTAGTTGGTTGTATTGTTTTCTACTGAACACCGAGGGGGAGGGGAGGGGGCAAGTATGTGTTATGGAGGGGCCCAAGAATTATAAAATCCCTTCCTCTAATCCAACAAATTAATTAATTTTATTTATTTCAACTTGTTTTAAATACCCAGAAGCCCATTCAACCAAGGTGGTTTTTCAAGGGGTTGTGTTGCATAAAAACATCTTACAATTTTGAACAAAACAAAAATGTACACGTTGTTAATTATAAATAATTGTGTAGTTTTTTTTTTCTTTCTAAAACTGTGCCGCTGTAGGTTGTACAATTTGTTTCCCTGTCCTACCGGGATAAATAGCAGGTACATGGCCACGGTTGTAAACAAATTTTGCCCCAGAGGTAGAATTAGTGCTCTGAGCTACCAGGACAACAGCGGGGACTTTGCCAAGCCCAAGCCAAGGTTGTACAATGGAGACGATAGATAGCAGATCGAACCTCGTAATTCTAGAAGAAGTAACTAATACTACTAATAGCCTGGATGAACAAAAAGCAAGTCCCCTGACCAGCTAGCTCGGCAGTATAGCGGGAAATGGCAGGCACTATCATGCTGTTCAAATTTTACATCCCCAGCTTAGTCCCACGTCCCCTGAGGCAGGGACTACAAATGTACAGTCATTATACCCTATTTCTGTTGGGGTTTGAGCATGTTACAAATTTTGGGGAAAATGAGATGCCTTTTTTTGATCAACATTTTTATGATTTGTTTACAATGGTTTAAAATCTGGTTTTGAATCTTGTTGTTTGTACCTTCATGTTTACATTTTACCATTTGATGTTCCCTTACAATATACCGTTAATCACACACATCAGCAAAACTTAATGTCCGTACCTTCTCAAGGAGCGTGAGTGATTGATTCTCCGTCGCCGTGTTGGTTCCTGCAGCAAGCTCATTCTCCTCCGCTTCAGCCTCCTGCACGGACGGCAGTCCCGTCGGACGCTGTTTCTTCGATCGGTGACGCTTTGGTTTCGTTTTACCCATGACAGCTCGGTGCCGGGTAGACTTATTGTCTTAGAATAAATATGAACGAGCAAAATCAGCCTCCCAAAATGGGGAATACCGGGTAACTTTGTGACACTTCTTCCAACATTTCACTGACAAGATCCATGCCATGTGGAGTTTGGCCCACAACACCGTGCGCGAGTTGAATGGACTACTTCCGGGTCAAATTTTGAACCGTAGACTTGCATTCAGTCCACTAATGGCTTAATAGAACAAAATTCAGGTCTTTGACCGTAGCTGGAAATGGCAATCATATCAGACAAAAAATATAGGAAACCCTAAAAATTAAAGGAAAATTATACCGGCTTTTTAAATGTTCCATAAACAAACCATGGCCCATACACTACTAGCTACAACAAAATAAAGAGGCAATAAGATTGTGGGTCTTTGAATTAAAGGAACATTACAGAATTGGTTTTTGCTAACAAAACAGTTGCTGACAGTGTAAGCACTTTATGTAATCCATCGTATACATAAACTGACAAACCTGTAGAACAGAGAAGTTTGAGATCGATCGGCCATGTGGGTCACGAGAAAATAGTGAAAAACCGATTACACATTTGCATGAAATCATATAGATTCAACAAATGAATAAAACGCTCACTGAGCGATAAACTCCAATCGGAAAATTAGTTTATTCATTTCTCATCAAGTACGGCATTTCATACAGAAATATTTCAAGGGATGTTTTCTACTACCATCATCATTAGACCATGTAAGTTTTATGTAAATCTTTGATCAAAAAGTATATTTTACAAGTTTTTTTCTTACCAATTCTGTAACGTTCCTTTAAGTTTCTCTGAGCCCCCCCCCCCCACTCTGACTTTGACTCATTGACAGTTTTTCAAATAAAAAAAGTGAGGATCGGCGGGGACTGGTCTATGAACTTTAGAAACCCTTTTTCCGATAGTAATCTGCTGGTGTTCAAATTAATTTCAAAGACTCAGTTAATGAATAGCCTACAGTGATACGAAGAAAGTCCAAAGTAGTTTGTAGATGCCAGTAATTTATAGTACTAAAACAGCAACAAAAAAAATATGCCTATATATTTTTTCTACAAACGTCCGCAACCCCAAAGTATTTATTAGCCATGCTTTGTCCATGAGTAAACTGCTCAAGGTGTTCATGACAAGTTATTTGACCAAACTGCAGAAAGTTCTTTAATGAACAGAACTTACTTCAAGAAGATTATTTATTGGAAACATAAACATAGTTACCATGTAATAAGCAAGATGCAGGCCGCCTCTGAGGACCAATCAACACCGGTGTCGCCCCCACCACCACCACACTACTCCTAAAAAAATTTTAAAATGTTGCGGCCGCCCGCCCGCAAAGGATAAAGGAAACGGCTGGAGCAAGTTTGTGGTAAACTCGTGCAGACGCTCAAGAGTAGCCCGAATATCTGACGTCACACTTCGAGGCTCGTTGCGGATAAGGACAGCGGACCAGTCTACCGCTCAAGTTGTTATTAAAATCACGTGGCGCGCTACCCGATTTTCCACCCGATTTTTAGACTGGGGACGTCTACAGCTACAGTGACTAAGATTGTTGCTAATAAGGGCGTTGCTAAGGAAAAACTCTACTTCGAAGCATGATGACGCGGAAATCTAACCGTAGCCGTAGCTGTGGCCGCCAATTCGGCGGACACTCCCTGACTCCGGGAGTAGCCTGCAATGGCGGTCCTGTGCTCCTATTCTGATTTCGGAGTTGTCATACTTCTTGTGTTTAGCAGCATGGGTGTACTTAATTGGTCCTTTAAAAAAAAAAAAAGATACTTCACTGTTCGCACGTTGTCAGTTGCCATACGCTTCTCAATATATGTTGCTTTACTTTTCACGGCTGCCCGTAATTTTGAAAATAACGGTGAAATTTGGCAGTTTGTCACCAGGACAATTGGCGCACATCATTTCTTGCAAGCAGAACAAGTGACAGTGAGTCCTAGGTCGTTTTGTTATTCCTAGTTCCAGGTCGCTTCCTATATACCTGCGTACCAACCTGACTGATATAAAATATTAAAAAAAACTGCAGGGCTTTACCTCTATTTTGAAAAAAAAACAAAACATTTTTTTCAGTTTTACTTTTAATGGATTATTAGTATTCTATTACTATTTTAGCAGCACTAATTTTAAAAGTGATTGGTTTAAAAGTGAGGGGTTTATTGCATGTTACATAAGTGAGAGTTATTGGGCAATCAAAGAATGAGTGGTTTGTTGGTTATTCAAATACTATTTTCTCAACTTGGACAGTATTTCAAACAAACAATATTTCTCTGGAGGCTTGGTAGTGGTATGAACTTTTTAATCAGTAAAATTTGTAATTGAAACTAAAAACAAATCACCAACCCAATTAATTGAATTAGTTTTAAAGCAGGATTGAACAAAAAAAAATTAAGAATTTTAGTGTAATATCTGCATGTTGGATTTCCATCGCATTCACAATTCTTGTAGTCACACTCTGTGCTCTGTTGAGTGTATCAATGGGATGGGGTCACATAACCAGACAGCAGGAAGATCAGAGGTCATCAGAGGTCAAACAGCTAGGGAGCCGCCTGAAGATTTGGGGATTTCTGAGAGTAGCTGTTGAGGAGATTGGATGGAGATGCTACATACTCCCATGCCTCATGGAGTCATTCACGCCATCACAGGCTCTCGACATCAGGTATGGGGAAAGCTTGGTATATGGCTGGAGTGGGTACAGCATGTGTCCCCCTTACATTTTTCCAGTGCCCTCCCCCCTGGTTCACACCTAGTAGTAGGAGACCAGCCTGTAGGTCCCGTGACCAAATTCTGGGAACAAAGGTTTGAAAGTGTTTTCAGGTTCCCTGATGAACACCAAACAATTTTGACTTGGGCTTCCCCCCTTGAAAATGTCAGGCATTTCCGGGAGGGGTCAACAAAGGTCAAAAAGGCACAGTTAATGATTTTGGATGATATCCGTGTTTTCCCAGTGGTGTAATGTGGGGTCTATTCCAGGTGCCTGTCATGATCCTGCTGACCGGCCGACTTAACGCTGACCGGCGAGTGACCAGAGTGACTGTCCAGTGTATCGATCGGGGCTTTCCTACTAACATACCCACATGGCTGGATAGCCATACGTTCTGGGTACGCACTCTGGCCATCAGCTGCCATGCTTTACTCATGGAGTGTCTTGAATCCTTTTGGTAAGTCAAGTCAAATTGTTTGTATTATTATAAAATTTCTTGTAATGAAACAGAGGATGCCTCATAAGTAAATGTGGGGTTCTAATCCTGGCATAGTCAGTTAAGGCGCTTCATCATAATTGCTTCTCTTCACCCAGGAGTATAAATGGGTAACCTGCAACGGATCGGCGTCCTGTCCGGGGGAGGGGGGGGGGCGGTGGTTTAATGCCAATGAAATTGGATATAATCACAGGCCTGATGAGCCATATTGGCTCGAGGCAGACTTCACTTATTTGACTTTACTTCAAAGTTGTCAGTCTGCATTCTTTAAGTTGTCATCTTGATTTGATATTTACAGTACTTGGGAAGTGTCGTGACCAATAAGCCAGGTCTGATGGTAACAGGTGATCAGTGGCTTATTAGTGGTGAGGGACTCGCTTGGTTGCTTGGTCTCCATACCCGTGGCTGCACTCATTGTCATGAATCTCTCAACATAAAGACAACGACACGGGTAAAAATTTTAACTGACTCCCCATTATACTGCATGATTTTTTGTTTTTTTTTAAATTGTGATTTTTATGGGTTTAAATTTCCTTTGATTTTCAGTATGTTTTTTTTGTATTTCAACCAATGCACAGTTGAAAACATAGCTTGTTTTTAGTGACATTATTTGACCCTTGAAGTGGTGGAAGGTGACGGCTGTCGGCAACACATTCTCCAATTGATCTGTAAAACTAAATGTGTACTCAAGTTGAAGGACTAAGGGCATATATTGACCGGAAGCTTCAAGTTTTCATGGATACTACCTTGTGCAATTTCCTTACAATATGTAACAATAAGGGCGCAAATTTATAGATAACATCTTCACATCGGGATGACAGGGTTATCCTAAATTTATTGGTTAAATCCACGTCGCTTTGCTAACATTCTGGAGGATATTGTCTAGGTACACAAATTGTGTTATCATTTGGATGTAATATAAGCCAAATTTAGGTGCATTGTACTTGTGTTAAAGTGATACGACCACAGTACAGAAAAAAGGAACTTTCAACGAAAACATGCACCGGTTTTGAAATTCAGGTCAAACTGAAACAGAGTATTTAAAAAAAAGAGTCTATTTGCAACAAAGCTCGATATTACATTCTCACTTTATTCAGTTTTACAAAGTTTTTTAAGTGCAGTAACAATACATTTAGACTATAAATGTACAATATAAATTGGGAAGCACTCCAAGGTTGTTAGACTGGAGGGAATGGTTCTTAATTTGGAAGAACACGATTGTTGAACGGTACTGTACTAAACACATGAGATTACCATCCAGTCAGTAGTAATTATTGCTGATAGTCTGTATACTTCATCCTATTGCACTGAATGCATCAAGTACAGCAGCAGGTTATAGGGGCATTTCTACAGCTATAGGAGCTTTTGCACAAGTTTATTAGAATTACCTAGCCAGGGCCAAATTTGATCGTGCTGCTGTTTAACGTACATAATGATCAAATAGGAAGCAAAAACATTGTGCGTAAACAGGAGCAAACAAGTATTTGGGCCAAACAGATAAGCATGCTACAAGTTCTTTCTGTTGGTGCTTTGTGCGTACTTTTGAATAACCAAGGCTTGCTTTTGCAGCTATAGACGACTGACCCTTGTGTACAAAAATAAAATACCACACTTGGTCATTTTAAATACAGACCTAATAGAACATTACAAAGGATTACGAAGGCAACAACATTCATAATCAGAGCACATTACACATGAGATTAGCTAATCCCAGTGATCTACTGGGATTCTTCCACACTCTTACAAAATCCAACAAACAACATAGTGGTATTACTCAACACCAAAACAGTATGACCCCGATTATGGTGGTATGCCTGATCCCATGCAAAAAGCATAATCAGTTTACTAGTGCAGTCCTCAGTCCAACAGAATCAAATAAAATATAGTTGCATCATGTGCGAAACATTGTATCACGATTGTGCAAAACGTCGTATCTCATCGTGCAAAAGTGTTGTATCTCAGTCCCTTTTGGTTTTGAGTGTACAGCCAAGTTATCTTAAGTGCCATACAGTACTTTGACACTTTCAGACTAAAGGCCATAGCATGACATGAATGCCATTTTGGGAGATACAACGTTTTTGCACTGAAATGATAATGTGCAGTTGGATTTTGAATGTTTTGGGTTTGTTAGGGCTAACAAAAAAGAAAGCTTGTGAAGATCATTAGATCATGACTGTTTCTTGAGATGTAGGCTGATGCAAAGTCTGGTCAGATTCTAGGTGCAAAAGAACTCACTGTCCAACTGATTTTTTTCAACAAGTTTATATAAATGTGTCTTTTTGTGGTTCTATTTCTGACAAAGGCGCAACTGATGCTTTCATTATTTATCTTTGAAAAAGAAAAAAATTTCTTTGAATTAAAAGCGTCTAAGAGGGGACTGCCATACAAAAATAATATTGCATTGCTGCTCAGACATTTTTTAGAATAACATTTTATGGAATGTTTTTATTTTATTTTAAATTTTTTTTTAACTTTATATTTTAATTGTGGCAGAATATGTACACTTAATTTAACAAGTTTTTTTTTGCTTAATGAATGTTGATGCATGGGTTTATACACTGTGCGCAACTATGCTAACTTTTACTGCAATCTCTTAAAAAAAAATGCCATTATAATAAAGGAAATTTACCGTTCTGTGATACACTCCTGTAAAATTTCAGTTGAAACCATCCTTTCATTCCATGATTTTTAAGAAAGAAAAATGAGCAGAGTTGTAAACTCTACCCTGGGCTATAAACAGTACACAATTCTGGCCTGAAAAGTGTAAATGCTTGTCAAATAGGTCAACAAGGAACAAGTTATTTTGTCTTTTGCGTAAGCAGCTAAGTTCATTCTTTGTTAACATGAATTGTGCTTTTGAAAATCGGTTAGGCTTTTGATGGTTTTGTTTTTCACCGCGTTGACGCTAGTTTTTCCGAAATATGATTGAATGCATCATAAGCTTTGTGCTTGACCTTTATTCAACAACATTAAGCTTTAATTATGTAAACAACTACAGGTTTTTGTTTCTTTTTCAAAAACAAAATCAAATTTAATGCACAAATATACAATAACAGATCTTCACGTGCTTCTCAGCAATATTTAAATATTCAAACACACAATATGCTGTGTAATTGGAAGTTCTCAACAATACAATTTGATTTAACTTTAAAACTCAAAAGGCTACAAATATTTCTAAAACTGGAGTGCAACATATGAATTCCAGGAAAAAATACTTGCAAAGTAATATTAAAACAACATTTTATCATTTTGAACAATGAAAAACAATTAAAACATTTACTATAACTTTATTTTGTATTTAAATTACAAAATACAGCAATCGGTTTTCAGTTGACATGAAAACTTTTTTTATATAAACTCGGTAAGTTAATGTAAACAGTTGAACAGATGCTGTACTGTTTTAAGAAGGTTTGAAAAGTACAACAGATTTGTCACCTGTTTGTGGAACCCCCCAAAGCTGTGACCCGTGAATTTGGGTCACGATTACTGAACAACAATTTGAAAATGTTGAGCTAATCCTTGTGCACTCTCTAAACTCCCGGGTCAGAATTGACTGACTGACCCCAAAAACTGGTTCAAAAATGGGATTCTAAATAGGATTCTGCATCAGTTTGACCCATGTCCGGGTCTTACTGAACTGGAAATAAAAGTCAGGTGACACGGAATCCGGGTCGGTCAATTCTGACCCGGGAGTTTTTAAAGTGTATATAGGTAGGTTGCAGCATGACGTAAATCGGCCATCTTTACGGGCAGTTTAGAACAAACAGTCGTGCGTTTCGTGTGAGAACGGCGTGCAACACGCGCGCATTTCACGAAATTTATCGCAGGATTGGTCAGTGAACAACGCGGCTGCGTTAATAAGTTGAGCGTTTGACGCACCTGCAAGCCAAAATGCAACTTGCCCGTAAAGATGGCGTCTACTGGGAACTATCTAATGTAAAATCCTCCTTTTTTTTCTTCTCACAAGTGAGACAATGCACCCTACACTTAATCAATGCCCAACACGATGCAAAGGAAGGTTGTGTAACTGTTCTTTCTGAGATAAATAATACTGAGAGCTTTTTAAAAAAAATATAATATTGCGTCAAATCAAAAAGGGGGGTTTCCCCCGAGGACAATGTCAAGCGTGACCCAAGACTCACTTGAACCCTTGTCAGAAGCAGGAGAGCATTTGCCTTAAAGCGGGAGGAGTCTTCAGACCAGCTATCTTAACACCATCCCCGAAGAGCCCCCCCGTATACCTGTACTCAAAAATAAAAATGACTTCATCTGTTAACTGGTGAACAATTTTTTTTCTCTATTTATTTTCGTTTGGTGGCAAGAATATCTGCGTTATTTCCAATCACCTGCAACCTTTTTTTTTTTAGATCACCTGTAAAACCCCTATTACGGAAATAAACCAAACCAAAAGTTAACCAGAAATATGACGTGATGGAGGCAAAGTAAAGACCCACTATCATGGAGCAGCCATTTTTGTCCCCTTCTTATACTCAAATCAACAGAAAGATAAGGAGGCTGAGAGGGCCGTCATAAATACCGGCCTGGAAATACTGCTCTTGCATAAGATGATAACAGCATGATAGTGGTCCAACTTTTAACCCGAATTTCACAGAAGCAGTGCTGCCAAATGCTTTAGAGCCCTGTAAAATGTCTCAACACAGATTGTTATTTTCCTCGGACACCTATAGGGAAACAAACATCACCCCGCCCCTTCACTCAGGGACCTGTTACATACCTGTTGCCTGTACTGGGTTACTTCTGATAGACAACACCTACCATCTAAAACCTATAAAATAGAAGTCACTGTTTTTAAGTAACACCAATGGATTCTAAGTTTAATCTAAAACAAGCTCTCAATGATGGCTCATATATTTCTCGATTCTAGGCACAAGTCCATTTTCTGTTGAGATTGTAAGTTTAACTTAAATTTGTTTTGCATTGATATGACATGATGAATCTGAAACAGTTTCAAAGATACAAACTATGAGTAGTCTATGTTTGGAAGTCAACATTGATAGCAATTTCGCAAACCCAACAAAATGATTCTCTCACTTGTTGACAAACTTTGGCTCAGATTTTGATTTTGATGCTCAGTAGATTTCATTAAAAGTTGCATCACCCGAATTTTTGCTGCATGATTTTTTTTTACAGATGATGCTACTAAAAAACGAATGAAAAAGAACATTTTCATGCAAATTGTTTGTTCATGGTAATGTGAGATATTATCAGGTCCTGACATTCCTGTGACTAAAGAACTTTTGTTCAGAGTCTCTTAAATGAAAGTTTATAACTTCCTCGACTAAAGGAAAATAGCTGTAGAAAATTTGAACCATTTTTTCCATCAATCTGGCAAAAAAAATCTGGTGATGCGCCTTTATTCCCCAATTTGTCAGTCTTAAGGAGTAATTGCATGTAGATTATGAACTGGATACTGAACTAATCCGAGCCGAGTTAGAAGTCATTGCCAAGAGGGATTAAGATTGAGCCTATCATTATTTAGGTCTGTATTTGTGATAACCAGAAATACTTTATAAAAAGGGCTGTACGATTATTTAAAAAAAACGTCTGATGTGACAAATACATCGAACAAAAACACATTTTATATTTATTGCTACGGTACTCCAAAAAAAAAAAGTTGTTAAATTTCTTACACAAACGGAAGCCCGGTGCTGCATGTTCAGGAAGAGTTGATATAATTGAAAGCATTCAGAGTTGAGCTATTATGCTTTCATGGAAGCCACCGAGTTGAAAATGTTCTTCGAACAAAAACCAACGGATACAAAATTTGAGATGCACACGGTAATTTTTTAAAAAGAAGAAAAAAAGCTTAATTGACACAAGACTTTTTTTGTAGCGTGCAAACAGAGAAGATTTAGTCTAGAAACTACGGCCTATTCTACAAATATACAAGGCACAGAAGGGTTTAGTTATGCCATATTCCACTCCAAGAGGTAAATGGGAATAAATGCATAGAGGTAAACATGAGGCATAAAAAAATTCAAATATGCAAAACGTGTAAAGTCTTGAATGAGTTCCTAAATAATTAAACAAATAAATTGTTATTTTAAACGACAATATCAAGATTTCTTAAATATATATCCACACTTGGAAGTGTAAAATTCTGTATTCGTTAATATTATATTTTAAAAGGCACATTTTTAGTGTGCAGAGCGTCTGTACAGAGTAGTCTGTGTTTTGGGGGGAAATTAAATCCAAATACAACTGGAATGTCATGTAATTGGGGAGGAATTTGTTGACACCCCTTCATTGTACAGTAACAGTGAGATAACATTGAAAGAAGTTCATTTTCAGGGGCCAAAGAGTGTACCCTGTGGAACAAGAGCGCTTATCGACAGAATTTTCTTAAAAAGGCAAACTTTTCTGCTGAGCGTTCTTGTCACCAGGGGTCCCCTCTGAAATTGACTGTCTGGTGTATTTACAGTGTAAATTTAAATTACGTTGAAAGAAGATCCAAAATCATGTTTAGTATCTGCTCAGTGTAAAACCAGTAGTTTCGAGTTAAAAAAACACCCAGACCTTACTTCACAGAGCTGCTTATTACCAAGCGCAGACAAAATTCTTGCAAAGCATTGTCAGGGTACTTAACAACAACTGTTTTTTTTTTAATTGGCTAGGCACCATTCCTACTAATTTTCAACACTTACACTCCGAAAACTCCCCAGTCATAATTGACCCAGATTCCGGGTCCTAGAGGGGCCTGGGGTCGTTTTCACAAAGCACAAAGATCATCTTAGAGATGAGTTGCCAGTATTGTCATAGTGATTTGTATTGTGACATCACACGATTCTTAGCAGTTGAGATAGATTTGAACTTAAGATCAATATTAGCTCTTTGTGAAATCGGTCTTAGACCCATTTCTGAATCAGGCTGACCCAGACCAACAAAATGTTTGACACAAATTCCAGGTCAAACTGACCCATAAATGGGTCAGGCCCATAGAGCTATATATATTGACAGCTCTATGGTCAGGCCCAAGGGGTCCCGGATCCGGTTCAACTCTGACCCGGAAGTTTTTAGAGTGTACTGTCTTTAGTACGATAAGGTATGAAATAACCGCATGATGTTAAATTTACACAGAGCAGACACCAACCACTCATTTTGTTTCTGAATGCCGTACTTTATTTCCCCTAAACCCTTTTAGGACACGAAGAGTTCCATCTTGCCGGTGTAGTGGCGTTGCTTCTCATGGAGAGCTTTGATGGCCAACTCCTGAGAGTAGAAAGGTACCAAGACGTCCCCGTTGTACTGCATCTGCACGTTCTCTGCAGGGACCTGAGAAAGAAAAACTTTCACTGTGAGCTTAACGCGGTGGTGAGTCCAATCATGTCGAATTGAAGTATACATACAACAGCACCGTGAGAATCAAGAAGAAATGGTGGCACTACTCAACAGTCCATATTACTCAAGAAAATGATCCATGCCCAGTGCTAATGCTAAATCTCTTGCACATCAAAATATGATAATTTGCTATAGCTAAAGTATGCACCACTTATCAGAAAGGTACAGCGTTTCTTTGGAATAGTCTTCCTGTGCATATTCGCAAGGCTAGTTCTTAACACTGTTTTAAGTCTCTGTTTAAAAAAAACTCATTTGTTTGAAGCTGCTTATTTGTAATCTGCTTACTTGTAATGTATCTTTCACTCATTGTATATTGTATTGTTCTCTTTATGCGCTTAGAGGCTTTTGCATTAGGCGCTTTACAAATGTCTCTAGTATTATTATTACTAGGCTATATTGGTTGGTCTTTGCTGGGGGCTTAATTCTTTATTAATTTTTTACAAACATTGGGATATCCTTCTTAAATGAGATATTTTATTGATAGTGTATTGTCTGTCTCTTTGGGTAAATAATGAAAAGTATAGAATTTAAAGCTGGTCTTGCCATCAAGTGTGTGTAGAAAAAAAATCAAGCTTAAAAGTTACCATGATAAAAAGGAATTTGGTGTTTAAAACCTGCTACAGCCAGTCTACTTTTTTTTTAAACAGCTAGCAATTGCAAATAAGGTAAATTCCTAGTCCCAAACCACTAGAAGCAAACCACCTCATTTACCCCCTCATGCAGAGATGTCTAATAATGGACTACTACGGGTTTCAAGTTATTCTTCTAAAGGAGTTATCCAAGGAGTGATGTGACATGTGTTTTGTCAAAGTGTTTTTCCCATTTTGTATTTTAGCCGAGTAGAATTAAGTTCTGAAAAGAACTTGTCCCGCTTTGGAACTGTAAAGATATTTGCGAGAAGACCCCCCCCCCCCAATCCACTGCCTCAAAGTTGAAGTTTCCCAATCTATACTCTGCGACAGCAGACGAACAACAGGATTAGTTCTTACTATCTGAACTAGGTATAGTTCTCCACAGTTCCTTGTGTCGGCAGACAAATTGCAGGACAAGTTCTTTCAGAACTAAATTCTACTCAGTGAATCTGTCTTTCCTGGGTTTTTCAATACTTTGATAGATTGGTATAAAAAAAGTACGACTTGAACTATTTATGTATGGAGCTACCCGACTGCCAGCCCTGTAGCCTTCTTTCAAGACTCTCACAGAACCCTGAATGTTGTGCATCCTGCACAGAGCCACCAACCACAAACACACACAAAATTGTTGGTGGCGCTCTGCATGATGTATACCATCCAGGTTGCCCCGAGCGCCTTGACTAAAGGCTACCAGCCCAGCTGATCCATCTGTTTTTTGCAAATTAGAACAAATAGGATCTTGTACTATGTGACTGCATGAACATGTATTTTGCCCGTTCTTAGATCAGGGCTCAAATTTTGGGGTAAAATCCACCAGAAAGCTGGGCTTGTCGCTCAAAATGTCTACTGGATCAGAATCAGAATTAAAATGAAAAGGTAAACAGTTACACAGTTTAATATATAAACTGTTATTATTTGAACAAGCACTAAGCGAAGATTTCTCTCATTTGTACCATGGGCAAGTATACTTTCAACAGAATTGAAAGATATTACACAGTGAGGTATTATTATTATTATTCAACTGAAAAACACAATACTGTTGGACTTATCCGCTCTCGAGTTTACTGGCCCAGTGCTAAAAAGTCACTGGCCTCGGTCCTGTGTTAGCATTTTGAGCACTGTTAGATAGGGTATTAGTGTGGGAAATGAGAATCTTGATTTATTATATTAGTTCCGAATCGGTAAAGGCATGGTAGAGTGTATTGCTAACAACTTTATATTAAATGAATGAAAGCCTCTTGTATAAAACATTTGCTGATAAATGTCAATAGATCCCTGCATGAGGTCACAAGCTCAAACACCGCCCTCACTCAGGTCAAAGGAAGACCTATCGTTGGCTTAGAGTTGCATGTCACGCGTAAACACATTTCATTTCTTTGACCTCAGCGATAGCGGTGTTGCAAGGGGTCGATTATGTAGAATAAAAATTATTTTGATTACACTTTATATTCTTACAAAGATTTTTTTTTTTAAAGCTGAACAGCAAACAAATTATTTCATTTAATGATAATGGTGATGAGAAGTGGTTATAATGAGACATTTTATTGCTTTAAATTTGTATCCATTCCTCATTAAAAAAAAAAAGTTATATGAGAGAGATTACTACACATGTAAATTGTGAAAGTCGTCAATAACAGATTGAAATAAACAAATCAGTTTCCTCAGCCAACCCAATACAAGCTGTGTTTTCTGTAGGAGCCCAACACCTTCTGATGCAAATGCAACCATCACCTCATTAATACCATGGGAAATATCCTTCAAGAAGAAAAAAAAACACCCCTCAATATGACACCAGTAATTACTCAAGTAGTCCCAATAAACCATCACCAGTGAAGGAAGTTTGTGTTAAGTCTTCACCTCCTGACCCCGAGTGGCATAACCAGAGTGGAGGAGCAGGCCCCCCAATCAGAACCCTTGCCCCCCCCCTCTCTCTTGACCCCTGTCTCCCCCCATGAGATCACAAAACACAAAGAAATGGTTGTATATACTATAAATAGCCCCCTCCCAATTGTTGTTTTCCCTGCTTGCCCCCCCCCCACACACCTCAATGGAACTGTCTGCTACACCACCACTGCCTACCCCAGAGGATTTGTCTTTACCACAGGAATACACCAGAATCCATCGCCGTATGGTTACTGAATGCCCATTCCTGTGGACTGATATGATGTGATTTGTATGTGGCGATAGCCAGGGGTAGTTAAAAAGGCATGGCACCACATGATTCGTAAAGATTTAAAACGTAAAATTTATGATTTTTTAGTCCGACAGGTCCTTTTTCATAAACTTGATACAAGTACCAAAAAGCTTGAGAAATGTATCCCTTCTAAACACTAAAAGTGCCCTCCCCTCCCTCCCCTCCCCCTCCCCCCTCCCTCCCCCTCCCCCCCTCCCCCCCCCTCCCCCTCCCATCTCCTTATTTGTTGTACTTTTTTCTTACTTGATTTGACAAATCAAAATAAGCAGAAAAGAGCATGAACATTTTAGACAAATCAAATCTTGTTTGTTGTTTCAGACCTGGAATTTCGTCTTTGAGAGGGCACATCCATTGGAAAATCTTAAAGTATGGGAAACTTTTGAGGGGCACCGAGGCCAAGAGCAGGGCAAAAGAAGCCATGGCTTCCGAGGCCTCGCTGCGATTCCAGGCCTGTTGGTTTTTTCAAAAACATGACCATACTGGATGCAATATTCATAGGTTGATTGTTGTACATGTGTTAATTGAAAATAGAGGATGGAAATGAATGTACTTTTCCAAAAACCAATGATACATCATACTGTTATGCTATTAGAATTGATACCGTTCCCGATATGTGGCAGAGGGTGTCTCCCCCACTCTTTTCCTCTTGTACAGAAGTAACCCCCCCCCCCCGCCTAAAATCCTCTTAAGAATTCCTGAGATTCCCAGAACACAATGAAGACACAGTAGAGGGGGGAGGTACACCATGCCACATATCGAGCACCATTGAATTCTGAAGGATTGGCGCAGACAAGCCAAAGAGATAAACTTAGTAGAGGACACCCTAGTATTTTATTATATTTCCTTCACCATTTAAACCAACACCAAGCTATCATGTTGACCACCAGCCTAACTAACAAATTGAAAGAATTAGTTGAGAGAATGCGCCAAGGTTAGAAACCAAACCATCAGTGGAAACCAGAAGTTCAATTGAAAAAATAGACCCTTTTCCCTCGGGGAAAAAAAAAGAAAAAAAGAAACCCGTTTTGATGAAATTAATTATTCCAGCTACCTATTGCATAGTATTCTTCAGTCTCTTTATTATTGCACTTCAAAATTGTTCCCCTGAGCTTTTGTGGGTCATTGCCACTCGACGCTACCTCCTCCGTGGAGTGGGGGCAGGGCCTTCATCGGCAGGAGAACAAAACAAGGGAGAGGAAAAATTGTAAACATCAACAATGTAATGGATGCATTTGCCGTCATTCTATGCGTGATTCTTTTACACAAGTACTGACTCTGATTTAAGAAATGAGTAACCAGAAAATTATATTTTGGTTTTCTGTCGGTAATCTGGTAAAATATAATTTGCATCTTTTGTCAATATTTTGCAGCCTAAATGTTGATGTAACCCATTTTAGTTGCATCATAAAAAATCAAGATTTTCAAATGGTGATAAAGGGCAGGCTTTTGGGTCGTCTGCACAATTTATTCATTTCAACAACAGCCTTTTCAGTAAGTTTGCCAAAACAAAAGTAAAAAGCATTTAGATAAGGCAAATCGTATTTCTTACAAAACATTTTTTGTGCCAAATTCTGGCAATTTTTTGTCTCTCCAAAAACTAATGATTTTTTAGGAAACATGGTTCAGCACCCAACTTTGGAGCTGAAGTTTGACAAACCTTTTGCACATAAGATTCAAAATTCTTAACTAAAAATAAATATGAAAATCGGTTTCCAAAAAATTACAATTACCAAAGTTTGGTTCTAAACAATTGAAATAGTTATTTACGTATCCTGTGATTTTCAGGTAGACACTTTCCCAAAACCAGCTACTAATTTAAGGATATCATCCCAACTTGGTTTGTATGGTCTTAGACTTTAATTACAACGGTTTTAAAGTAATGCATGAATATTAATCAAATCCTTAATAATATTCTCTTAATTGGTTTCGCTTTGCTTCCATTTAGAAAGGATTAGTGACTGGCAATAAAATGTATCATTTATCGTTTGAGGATTTTTTGTGCAAGTGATGAATAAATTAGTTCCAAAGCATACCACAGATTAGATATGTGCAGTTTATAAAAGTGTATATAAGCCTTCAATACTCCAAATTAAAGTCAAATAACATTCTGATATTTTACATAATGTACAACTATTTGAATTCAGTGTCCATGTCAGCTGCAATTGTGGAGATTGAACCCGTCAGACAAGCCTTGAGACCTCCTAATTAATCACAAGGGAATGGTGGATTTCAGTAACTAATACAGCCTTACTTTAAAAAGTCAGGGTGTTCAGTTAAATGATGGCGACAAAATACAATTGGCCGTAGCCAACTTGTCATGCCATCATGCGGTATACCGTGGTGTGGAAGTTTTGTAGACACAAGTCAAGTGTAGTGGGTTTCCTTTGTAAATTTTCACTGGTACCATGGTGCTTCAACAGCTTTACAAAGTAGCTAGTTTCAGTATGGATACATAAAAGAATCAATGCAAAATTTGGCTTTGCATTTGTACGAGACTGAAGGGCTGTGAATGAGGGGGATCTTTAATGGGAAAAGGAGCTCTGCGTACGCCTATGATGAATGGTTTTGTCGTGGACTTATCAACGGTTCCATCCACAATTGCAGATGTACAGATATTTGATTTTTGCTTTCGACACAAAGCTTTATTGGGTACACCACTGGGCATGAACCCTTCTGTCACTCACCCCGTATCCCTGGAAGAACTGGGCAACCTCTTGCGGGGTAGCTCCAACGTGCAGTCCCCTCAGTCGGATAATGGCGTTATTGGCATGGGGGTGATTGTACAGCTGGCTGGTCGTTGGTGACACCGGGGGACTCGGGAAGTAGTACAGGGGCTGCTGGATGCCCTGGATGTAGGTGTGCGTAGTCTGCTGGCGCGTCTGCTGAATGGAAGGAAGGGCAGCGGTGGTCGGGATGAGGGTTCCGTGAGCACTGGGGGAGTGGAGTTGTTGCTGGTAGGGGAACGAGGGAGTTGTTGGTGCAGTGGGTACTACAGCAAATCAAATTGAAAGGAATCGATACAATGTTTTATCTGAGAGAAAATAAGTTGAAATGTTAGTCGAGTTTGTTGGAATTGAAGGCTGCTTTTTTTTAAAGCTATAATGCATGAACTGTCTGAAATTAGTGCCCATTGCTTTAGATTGTTGGAGACCAAAGGTGCACATTCAAACTAAAGGCATGTCAGTTTTATTATTCTTGCATCCTTTCGGTGTACCCAGAAGAAGGGCTTAAAAGAAGTGTTACCTGAGAAAGGGCGTAAGCAATTAATGTGCTAAATTGTGTTTCAAGAAAACCGAGTGTGAAAGTTTGATCGGTTTTCTGCCATTTATAAGTCATAGGAAAATTAAACTCTGCATGGGAATTGGAAAACTTGTATTTTGGGGTAATTTACCAACAAAAATGTAACAGTAATGCCATATTTTTTTTGTCAGGAGTTTAGGACCTTCTGTTACTGGTACAAAAGGTACTTTGTGTGCCTGGGAGAAGGGCGTAGAGAATAATGCCCTTCATTCCGGGCGCCACAGCGATGTTTTCTTAAATTAGTTGATTAGCGCTCATGACATGTCAGGGATTCTTGTCTCCGTCTCAAGACTACCACACTTAAAAGTCTTGACCACAATAAGTTCCACAAGCTCACCTTGCTGAGTCTGAATGGTTGCCTTGTTCCTGGCTCCACTCATCAGGGCTAAGTTCATCTCATCTCCGGAGCATTGGAAGACCTCAACGTAACGCTCCCCCATGTACTTCCTATGGCACAGCTGGGCAGCTAGCAGAGCTTTATCTGCAGACATCATCTGGATGAAAGCTTCTCCTGTCGGATTGCCCTGGAAAGAAACAAAACCATTCAAACTAAGTTCTCCAATGAAAAAACTTTCAGTTGTGTACAAACATTCGTTGAGAATTAAACCAGAATTTGTTTTCAGAAACTGTTTGCAAATTACTGTTATTGTTGGTTTCTGACAGAAAATAATGGAACTGCCGGAGCAAGGCAGGGATCCAGGGTTGAGGAGTACGGACCCTGACCCTGTTCTCAAAAATATTTTCGTAATTTTTCGTAATTTTTGTAAATTTTTCTCTCAGATTTCTGAGGGTTGGTGTCCGTTCGTGGATGCCGTTGTCAGAGATGCGGTTAGTACCCTCTGTAACCATGTTACTTTTATTGTATCTTTCTTTCTAATTTTGCCTATGAATCAACATTACCTTGACAAAAACCAATCCATGACCGTACCTTTAGGCCATGGTTTGATTAGGGTTATAGCTGTTAAATGCTCACCTGCATGGTGTAGACCATGTGGACTCCATGTGGACGAATGAATGTTGCTGTCTCTCCCAAGAACCTCATGATGTCATCAATGGACGCCTTGAAGGGTAGTCCCCGCATCCTGATGCAGTCCCTCACCATGCCGCAGGTTATGAGTTGCTGGGGTACAAAGGAGGCTGGGTGCGGCTGTGGCATGAGGTGAGCTTGGGGTGGGTGGATGATATTGGGGACCATGACGCTGGAGGTTGGGGGACCCTCTGGCATGAGGGGCTCTGAGTGCAGACGGGAAAGAACCTGGGGAACAGGAGGAGTTGGATCTATGCTTTAATATCAAGAAAGGGATGATAAAACTTGAAGAGGATGACAATGGTGATTAGAGTAACATGAAATGGCACATCCATGCTTTTGATGTGGACCATTTGTTGTCCGAATTAAACTGATCTGAGCACTGACTGAAGTCCTTCTGAGAAGTTCACTTCTTGTCTACAAAATAATTATTTTCATGTCAATTCAATCAATGAATCATCAGGCATTTGTAGAGCGCATCATTCTAGTTGCCTATTAAGAGGCGCTTACCAAAGTGAAGACAAGTTTCAGGTTAAAGAGTGCACAGAATTTCATGTGGAGATGCCGAGTGCAATGGACTAAATGTATCAAGCAGATTCAAAGGGATGAGCCTTAAGCTGGCTTCTGAAGATCTATAAGGAGTCAAGTGTACAGAGTTGATAAGGGAGATCATTCCATAGCTTTGGTGCACATGAAACGAAGCTTCTATCACCTGATGAAGAATGAGATCTAGGAATGTTCAACAAGTAGTTTGTTTGATGGTCTCAGATTGGGCCAAGGATGGATGTACACAGATTGTCAGTGATTTTGTAGACACCTGAAGTGGCTTTAAAGTTTGATTTCATTGTACGTCAAGTACTCAACTGCAACGGTAGGAAGTTATTGGCACATACCTGCTGTACTTCAGCCGTTGTACTGCGGAAGATCTCAATGTACCTATTCTTCAGGTAATCCTTGTGTTTCTCCAGAGCCTTGTTGGCAGCCTCCTCCGTGGCAAAGAGAACGAAGGCATCGCCAGTCATCTTCCCGTTCCGTTGTTTCACAAACAGTATCCCTCCTCACCGCTAGAGACAGGAATGGCCGGCCCAAAAAAGTCAACCTGCAGACAAACAATCAAGTTTTCATGACTGAATCCTCCAAAGTGTTATCTGTACTTTTTGGTTTTGCTTATTGGATAAGGAAAAGTAACCAATTGTCTCTAATTTTCACCCGAGCACACGCCCTGCCGCTTTGATGATAATTTGTTTTAATGCAATGTATCTTTTAGTTTTGAGCCAGTGTTCTGCATTTATGCATTTAACAAAGCAATGTCTGAAGTCACACTTCAACTTGGGGAATAAATAAATAATATTTTTTACTGAAGATGAACTTCTAAGATTGCCGTGATAAAAAAAATCCCTCTTACCGCAGCTCCATTTACCATATAATTCTGAAAGCTCAACGAAAATGTTTTCCTACATGTTACAGTAAACCTTTTACCAGTCAAGCGTTGATGTTTTGGGAATTTTTTTTTTTTTAAGGAATGATTCTTGAATGAAGTGATGGGTTAAATATTGTTTAAATGAGATTATTTTTCATAATTTCGCCGAGAAAAGATTTTTCTTGTAAGTGATGTGCATGAGGACCAGCACTCATACATGACCCCGGGGTAAAATCTGTCAACCAGCAAACAAACGAAAAACCACCCTGCACCTAACGACATGTTAGCCAAAATACACCGTAAATGGATGAGGACATGACCAGCCTTAATTGCCAACAGTGAAATGAGGGCTTCAAAGGTCCATTCAAACAAGTTACCAAGATTGTCCATCCCCTGAGCCTGGACTTCACCGAGGTCCACTTTGCAACCAAGCCCCATTGTAATTGCAAGTGTTTTGATCTTGGAAACCATATATGGTCTTGATCTTAAAAGGATGTTTACACCATTGTTCTTTAAATATTTAGGTGATAAACGACAAGGGAAACTATATACTGGGTGAATTTTGATTAATTTTGAGGTTGAGCGTGATTTGAGCCAGTGACCTCCGGATTAACGTGCCGGCGCTCTACCAACTGAGTCATCAAGCCATAAAGTTGGTGGTCTCCCTAAAGTTACCCTCTCTGCCACTTGAATCGTAAACTTGGGCGGTTGAATGGCTGACCACCCAAACAAAGATATTGACAAAATAGGGAGACTGCCAACATAGGGCTAGATGGCTCAGTTGGTAGAACGGTGGAACGTTAATCCGGAGGTCACAGGTTCAAATCCTGCTCTAGTCAAATTTCCCTTGTTCAACCTAAATTAATCACTGGGTTTTGGGGGAAGAAATAGTTTATCTTCATCCTCTAGGGCCTACTATCCAATAAACACAATCCGAAAAATTGTGGTAATTTCATAAAATCAGACAATTGTGAAAACAAAACAGCAAAAAGAACTGATTTTTGTGCTTGTTTATATTAGGCTTATTTCGACTGCAGCAATCAAAATAAGCCTTTGTGATTTTGGGGGTTTTCAAATGCCATTTTTTAAACTTTGATAGTATTTTAGACAGAATTATTTTTCTGGAGGATCAGTATGAATTTTATAGTCAGTGGGCCATTCAGGTTAAAACAAATAACTTGTTTTCTGATAGTGACTGACCATTCGGTCTTAAAAAAAATCACTTTCCCCACACAGAGTTTCCCTTTACCTTTCAGAAAGACCACCTCGACCCTTCCAAGAACAGAAGTCCAAAGCCTGATACCAAAAAAATCACTCGAACACCAAAGGAGATATATTTTGTCATGAAGGGAACTTACATTGACTTAAACATTGATTCATTTTGTTTTTTTCATCAAAAGACAAGTTTTTGCATCGGTGCCAAGTGACCCTGTAGAACACAGTGTTTTAATTGGGGTCAGTATTTATAAATGGGAAAAAATAAGTTGACTTTAAAAAGCTGATATACCCAGAAGGGTATAGGTGGTTTCAAACTTTGTTATCACAGTTTAGCCAGGAAAGTTTGCGAGGAGGATTTGAGGTTTCTTGACTTTAATGCCATTTCTGTTCAAGTGCAAAATAGGTCTGACAATTTAGCTTAGAACCTAGAAAGTATCTATGAGGGGGGGGCTTAGAAGTTGCCAGGGGGAGGAGCTAAAGTTAAGTGCAAAATAAAATCCCCTCACGAAGCCTCAAACGCTCTTTTGGGTAACATTTTTCCTTTCTTTCATTTTTCATCCCTAAAAAGAATTTTTATTTTATGAATTGGGCATCCCACTCTTGACAATTATCCTGTCCCCTTAACAGCTTGAAGTATAAATTTAATTTTGCCAAAGGTTCAATCAAATGCTACAAACAATAATTTAGATTACTATTTCATTTTTGTTTCTTTCGATAGATAGATAAAAACATTTGAAGTTGAATTGACAAGAGTTCATTTTGATATGAGTCCGTTTCTCCATTTAAAGATATGTCATGCACAGTGAATAACTTACAACTTCTTTTGCAGTGGCAGTAAATGGCAGTCCCCTCATGCGAACAATGATGTGCCCGTCATCCCTTGACAAGAACATGGCAGCATCGCGAGAGGTTCCTGAAAACAAAAATAATTTTATAATTTGACAAAGGTATTCCTTATCTTCAAAGATACTTTTTACTGTTACAAAGAAATTCAGTGAACAAACAATGTCCATAGCTTTGGTCAAGTATAACTGACAAAAAAATGAAGATGAGTTAAAGTTTAGAGTTATCAGACATATTATAGAATAGAACAGAATCGTACAAATTTGTGAATTTGGAGAAACTGCTCAAGAAGTAGGGTATTGGTGTTGCAGTATGGCTATTATTATATGTTTCTGGCAATGAAACCAAGGATGGCTCATAAGTGAACTCAATCACTGTAGCTTGCAAGCCTGAGGAAACCTGTAAACAAGGGTGATTGCTTTGTGAACCAGAAACACCATCAGGGTTAACCCCTAAATTGTTGGTAATTGCTGTACTTTTGAAGAAAATGTGGATTTGTGGGGTAGAATTATCGTTCCAATGACCTGTGTACATTTGTCGGTCTGTGACTTGCCGAGAAAACATGAGAGCAAATGGTGATGATATTTAACTGTCAGACAGATCTATCAAACGATGGTCGGCCGACCATCGCTTCAAAATAATACAAAATTCCATTTTTCTTCAATATGAAACAACACCCGGCGAAATAATTTCACTGGATTCTTGGGAATAATATGTACTAGTAGTAGTCAAATCAGTTATTTTGTAGTAACTTGGATGTACATTTGTTTCATGTCTGCAAATGATGTAATCTACCTTTAATTTTGTATAATTTCTACAAATGTAAATTTCGTACCTGCTGCAACCTTGATAAATTCGTCACTTGTTCCCTTGAAAACCTGAACAATACGAGACACAAATTTATAATTAGCAAACATCAAATAAAAACATAGTTGTTCAATATTGGTGATTTGTAGGAGCAGAGACAATTCTGTTGTCTTAAAGGCAGTGGATACTTTTGGTAAACTCAAGAAATACTCTGAGAAAAGGCTTCAGGCATGAAGTCTTTCTCAGGAATTTGAAAGTGCACAAATCTATGCATCAATGTAGTTTTTTTCTTTCATTACTTTCTTGCAACTTCGACTGACCAATTGAGCCTAAATTTTCAAAAGTTTATTTTACGTGTGGTGTTGGGATACACCAAGTGGAGATTCTCGTCTTTGACAATTACCAAAAGTATATCCTACATTTAACATTCGAAGAAATCATGCAAAATAGTTAGGGGTTGTCTCTACAACTTGTCAAGTTTTAATAGTCAATTCACAAGATGTACAATTCAGACATTATAATCTCATGAAAATAAACAAAATAAAAAATTCTGCTCCCTTCTTTTAATGCATTTTCCATCTAACTGCATCTGTTACAATATTCTGTGTGTGGTGTTTATTGTTTTTTGAGCATTGAAAAAGACTCTGCATGGGGTGGAAATTTGCAACCATTAATTTTTTATTTGCATATTCTTTGTTAAAAAAAAAGCTGGTACCACTTCAAACACAGTGTAGATGTTGTGCGCCATTCTCAATCACTGGAGATTCTGAGTTGTTGTTTTTTTCTGTTTTTTCCTTGCTGGTAGGAGGATGTATTATTCCTGCATAAGTAATCAACTATTGTATTCTATGCAACCATATGGTTTATCTAAATAGACTACATAAGCCACATTGGCTTCGAACAGAGGTCACATTTTATGCATTTGTTTAATTTTGCATTAACATTTTTGTTTCGCATGGTACCTGCTTTTTATTAGTATAGCTTAGATGTTTGTTTTTTTTAAACATCTATCAAAAAGCTTAGATGTTGTCAGTCGAGAACATTGCTTTTGAGTTTGCTTTTATTCGACTTTGTACCCTCACATTTATTCTTAGTTTGTGGGAGTGGTAATCTATACCGAGTGCTCGGTGGTCCACCAATCCTTTCTATAGTTACATCTCAATATTATATGTGTTCTTTGTTGTAACCACTTTTGCCAAATAATGACACATCAGTCATATTTTAGATGCCACATGCATTTATTTCTACTTATGGAAATTGAAGGTAGGGTCGTAGATTGGTAAATATCTCCAAAAATGAATGACCATAAAACACTATCTTGGTGAGAAGCACTGCAGTTGTTGATAGTATAAACTATTTTGAGAAAGGTTTCCCGTTGAAGATGGTTTGGATAATTTTTCACCCCAAAGTATTTGAATCTGAGAAACGATTCATGCATCAATAGTTTTTCAGATTTCTGAGGTTATTAGCAAATGCTGCGGCCAGAGATGCGGTTGGAACCCGCTGTCACCTCGCTAAACGTGGATGAATCTCACTTTCTTGTGAAAACACTGTATTCAGCATAAACTTTGCAAATGTGACTTTTATTGTATCTTTCTCAATATTTTGCCAATTAATCAGCATTAAATTGACAAAAACCATCATATGACCCTACCTTTAAAGTAAATCTCATAATTGTCTTCAAACTGAATCTTTATTTGAAAAAAATGCAAATTTTTTTTAGTGTCATTATCGTTTGGATTCAACCGATTATTGGCAAAGAACTACCACTGAGAAATAAATCAAAACTTACCTCTACATATCGATTGCCCAAGTTATGCCTATGTCTCTGCAGTGCCATATCTCTGTGTTGGGACGATTGGAAATGTACCATGACCTCGCCATTCCTTCTACCGTAGTGGTTTAGACACAGTGCCACCCCACCCCTAGAATCGCCACCAGACCAAAACAAACTTGTGAATTGACTAATTTATATACAATTAAACAAAAAATCAAGGAAAATAATGGCCTGACGATGTGATGGGCTTCGTTGATCATCCGTTTACTTCCATGAAAAGGGGTTTAGGAAGAGTGGACTCAGTTTCTCAAAAACATATTTGTATGATGACCTCTGAATGCATTTTCTTAATTCAGCAAAAGTGCGAACAATGATGTCTGGTTAACTTCAGCACAGGACAAAATCCCAAACGGAAAAAAAATGATTGAAAACAACAAAACCGAAAAGACCAAACACCGTCATGTTTTCAGTTCCATTTGAATCGTTTTAACACACCTCATTACACTCAACATTTTCAGTGAAAATATGTAAAGCTTCGAAAGGACAAAATGGTTTCACACGCCTATGTTTTTCACGATATGTCACTTTTCTATCAACAGCAAAGTCATCTGCACTTTTGGCTCCTTTCACAATTTTTTGCAACAGTAGTTTGTAGTTTGTGGTTTTTTACTCCTGATGATTCGCTTGAGCAAACCAGTTCACGCCCACTCCCACGTAACAACGACTACTTTCAATGCGAATGATCCAAGGATTAAGTGGAAGATAAATGGTTGTTGTTATTTACGAAGATTGTTTACAGGCACGGTCCGCATACTCCGACCTTATAGGCCCATTATTGGTTGTGTTATACACGAAGGCCTTCACTTTTCGGCAGCCATTTTGATCTGTCTCGCAAAATGCATGCTACAAAATGAATTCGCAGAGTAAACAAAATCTCACAAGATAAGAGACACCAGTCACAAACTGTAAAAATCGCGGCACTTTGATTGTTTTCTGGTTCATTTTGGGTTTTTTAGGGGGTGCTTACTGGCTTAATTTGGGGTCTAGCTGGTGTGACAAGTGACAGAGAATCAACTCAGTCGGCCCTGTAGTTGTTAAATGTACATTTTTCGTTTGTCTTTGTACGTCCGTCTTGCGCATTGGTAATTTAATGCCTATAACGAATGTATGTATTGTGTTTTAATGCCATAAATCAACCTGAAATTACTTCCTAAAGAATTAACCCGTTTTCCTTGAAAAAGAGGTTATAATTATTTAAATATCAAAGTGCTTGTGCGTATTTTTCACAGATGTGAATGATCGCCCATACTTCAAAATGCTAAAAGGCCAGGTGTTGGTTTGTTAGATAATTGTAACGAAATTGTTCAACTCCATGATGGCGTGTAAACGATATACAAACATTGGTCTAATTAAATCCTTACAAAATGATGCACATTTTCTGTCTAATAATTTGCATGAAATTATCATCGAACTTCCAATGAAAGCGTTCAGTAACTCCATTAAATTGAGTTCGCATAGGTTGAAATTTACATTAATTTTGCGATCGATTACAATCGAGTTGTTGTACTAGAAAGAAATATGATATATCTATAAAGGTTAATTTTATGGAGCAAGTGCAATATTACAGGGACACGCAAACTTTCATCAATCCCACAGCTGTCGACTGCATGTTTGATAACCGTCTATGAATTACCAGTGTTCATTGTTACAAATGTAATACTTTGCAATTTAATACATGCAATATACCACAAGTTGATGGGGAAAAGAGTACGAGCATTTAATTAGAATGTCGGGAGAGACGATCTCATCGGCAAAAAAGAGTCACTTTGAATCAAGACCGGAAGGCCTACACCACCAAACCAAGCTGGGTATGGCTTCAGGTCGGTTATTACGCCTATACAGAATACAATCTTTGAACACTCATTGGTAAAGGTGCCTGGTGTCAATTCTCTTATCAATCTCGACTGCCCAACCATTCCTTCACCATTTTTGAATGTGCATAATTATGTATGTGTAAATATAAACATTTCTTTGTTTGCTTGAATCTTTTTTTTTCTACAAAGTAAAAGACATACAACAAGTGCAATCCAAGTTTTAGGGGGAACAAAGAAAGAGAATGATTTTTTTGTGGGCAGAATCTTCAAGCCAACTTGTTACAGTGGATGTCACTTTTTGGTAGGTTATTGTTTCATTACCAGTAAGATATAAATAACAAACAAACAACATAATCACATGACTGCAAAGTTGTTGATTCTTTACTTCTGTTTGACTTACTTCGCGATATTGAGACCTTTGAAGAATCTGAAGACGTCTCTATCTGAAGCTTGCCACGGAAGACCTCTGGCTTTTACTACCGAGTTATCTGGAACTGTCTCTGTTTTATCACTACGATAAACAAATCAATACAAATTTCGATTACTTCCTTAATTGATATCCAATTTTAAAATATTTAATTGAATTTGTGTAAAATTACATTCTGGAGTTTCTTTAACTCCTGGCCTAGATAATTAATCAAATCAATAAAAATGTACATTGTTGCATTAATTGATATACAATTTAAAACAATTTATTACATGTGTAAAATTACATTCCGGAAGTCTTAAATTCCTGGCCTCGAAAACCAATCAACTTATTCGATTAATTGAGTGTGTGTAAAGTTTCATTCCGGAAGTTTTTAAACTCCTGTTACAACTGATCAATTTAATTGATGCATTCAAATTCAAATCGACAACTGGTCAATGCTTCAATTGCAATTAATTCCTGCTCTTATAGTATAAGATTCGTCACAATTACTACCAACATTTCAATTTGATAGAAAGAACTTGTTTTAACTTGGCATGTCAATCGATAAGTTACATAGGATGTCTTTAAGAATGTTTCTACATCACAATGTTCCCTTCCTTCTCTGATTGTTAAACGTTTAATACAAACATGATAGATTAATTATCTGAATAACCTGATTATTGTATAAAGATTACCGGTAAAAAAAAAGAAACATATAATTGGATTGTAAAAAAAAAAATCCAGACCAAAAAGGAAAAGAGCTCAGAAACAAAGGACATTTTAGTGATGGTTCTGAAATTCTACTTAAAACAATTTCTCTTCTTTTATTGTCTCCAAAACAAATTCATAAACGTACAGTTTGTTCATATTAAAACAAAAGCAGAGTCTATATTTTATTAATTAGTGCATTGCAGACATAAATGTTGATTAACGTTCACTTCATGTACAACGTATATAGTTTTCACTGCTGTTTATGGAAAGAGCATCACTTTCGTAATACAAACCGCGGTGCATCACAAAATTCATTATTGTCTATATTATTATTTTATTCTCAGCACAAATTATTACCCACTTTCTTATTCCAGAAATGAAATATAACTTACAAGGTACCGGGCTCGTATTTCCTACGGACCTGATCAGGATTCGTAAATCTATGTCCTGTAAAGTAAAAAGGAAAAAAAACAAGAAAGAAAAAAAGAAAAAAACGAGAGGTAAAATAATGATTTAAAAAAGGGAATTTAGTTTGCCTATGCATCGGTGTCTCAACGTGGTCGTTATGCAGATATTTGCACGTGTAAAAATATTAAGGCATTTAATTTCTGTTGTGTTCATATCGATTGCATTATTTGCCACGTGTTGCGCTATCAACACATGGGAATCTTCCATATGGTGAAGAGAAACTCAATCCCACTGTACTTGGTATGCAGGATTATATTGTTCAATCGGTCATTAAAGGGGGTGGAATCCTTCGTTTTATTTGGAAGATAAATTAATTCCAGCTTCTTGTTTCCAAAAACACACTACCCAAACAAACCGTAATTTCATCAAATTAAAGGTGATCGGTTTGAGTACTACACAACGGAACACGGTGCACGTTTTGCCAGGGGTGTACGTTTACACCGGTCTCATCTCGATTGCAATAATCGAGAAACGCTGTTTCTCAACTGTTGACAGTATTTCACATGGATGTAAATATATTCAGGGATACTGGTATATGACCTTTATACCCACAATGAAACAAATTGTTTCGATAATTACAAGTTTTTAGTTGTCTTTATATCCTTACCAATTACATTAACTACTGCATTAAACGTGGCATTTAACTTCTTGTTTACGGTGAATATTTATTCTGCATGGAGGCCTGACTTGTCGCCAAAAGCGACTAAACCATTGTCGCTTAATGGTGAATAAATGACTGATTATTTGACCATCGGTTGATTATTCCAACATTTTGCAAATACAGGCCATATGTCGCCGTGTTTGTTTGGTTTGGGTGTGTTGTGTAGAGTTCAGAATAATATTATTCCGTCCAATCCAATGACATTATAGTGTGAGAGAAAACTAGCGATGTGTACAGACCGACGAATACGTTTTATATACCCAAAGACTACAGCCCCTTCTTGCAATTTGTCGACCGGCGTCAACTTGGCTTCTCATGAAGACAATCAAAGCAAACCGACTGAAACGTCGAGTTGTTACACCACTGATTCTTTTCAGAATCACTGCAACTTAAATTGAGATTTCATGTACATGAAGTTACCAGCTCAAAGCTGACTAAAGATTGCACTTTCCATGCAAAGTTTCAAATCCTACCGAACTTCCTACATGCATCGGGCAGAAAGTCATAGCAATATTGAGCAGTAAAATTTGGGAAACTTCCCCAAAATACTTTGCAATAGGCCCACGTTGCTGGTCACTGGTTCCATGTTTCTTTTTGGTGGGCAAACACAGTCATGAGTAATATTTCCTGCCAGCTTTCTAAAACTGGGACCAGATTCTTATATTAAACTTCCCCCGACTCGGGGAAGTCACTTGGGGGGATCATTTCCAGGTTTGGCCATTGGCTCCGCGCTACAGACATTGTTCTTGTTCTGATAGAGGAGTTACCAGTCCAAACACACCCTTTTTTTTAAAGCATCAATGTATTTTTTTGTGTAAACACTCGTAACAAGTCTACTCCACAGGCCCGATATAATGTCGTAGTTTAAGAAGATTATGAGAAGTATTGTATTGGCTTAACCTTTCACAATAGCCTACTTCAGCAAGCAGTACAACTCGTTTGTTCATTGGAGCTTAACTCAATTACATAACAGGAATTATCCGGGACGGAATCACATCGAGATCAAAATAGATGAGAAAGCTGCATTTTCAGAATGAGGATTTCCTCAAAAGAATAAAAAATCAAATTTGGACGGGATAAAGAGGAATAACGCCTGCAGTATTTGTTTTTTGTATTTAGCAAGGGTTCTTATCTCTCACATTAATCGTTCTTATAGGGGATAATGACCTTCTTGACGTTGTGATATATTAATTGCTTTTGAAACACGATTTGTATTTTCGTCTGATATATATTTTTATCTTTATATTTTTATATATTTTTTATATATTCTTACCTTCGCTGATCAGCCTCTGCACGATGCTTGCCATAGCTCGACACTCATCCAGACCAGTTTCTGTGAAGTTGTAGTTTCCTGTATCAATCTTTAAATCTGGCAAAGTTTTGGTCAAGGATGTTTTCATGGATGTGAGACAAAAGGAACTTACTTACTTTTTTTCTTTGATGGGTGAAATCAATAAATTAAAGCCTTTTAGTTTACCCCATATCCATTTTCTTTCAATTAGTGCTTGTCAATATTGTTCCTATGAACGTGTTGGTTGTTTTTATGTTGACAACAATTTCAGGGAGATTATTCCACAACTCGTTGGGAGAAGAAGTTTTCCTTTCAAATTTCGTTCCTTGTGGAGTCGTATTTGGAAGAGTTTGAAGTTGAGTCCCTTTTATTTGTGTTGTGTGACTTAGTGAAAAGCTCTTCCGGTTGGATATCTTCTATAATAGGCCATTTAAATTCGAAGACCTCAACCAGATCGCCTCTCATTCTTCGAACTTCAAAAGGGGCAGGTTCAGTTCTTCTAGTCTACTTTGGTAGGATTAGTCTAGTATGGTTGGAACCAGTTTTGTGGCTCTCCCTTCAAGTTCTAAAAGTTACCGTCCTCTCGTCCACTCCCGCCAATTAGACGAACCGAGGATATGCTAATTGTGTCCCGAAGGTTGGATAAACAAAACTCAAGTGGTTAAACAAAAATAAAAACTGTTAGAATCGTTGGCATCCAACCTTTGCTGTTAGTTGGAAAATGGGGTGGGGGTGAACACATTTTAACAAGATTCCCCATTTAGAGGGCACTATCATTTTGGTGGGGGCACCGGAAAGGTGTGGTCCCCCCCCCGTGGCTATCGCTGATGCCTCTATATATTGAGTGGTATTGTCAGCTCAGTTTTGTTGAAACTACAAAAGCACAGATTAGAAACTCTGTCAGCAATAGGCGTGTCGAATGAAAGGCTCCATAGCGATCGCCCGACATCGGCAATACATAATCCATCGCAGACTATCATTAAATACCCCCTTTTTGTTACAGATCATATGGTAATTTTGTTTACGAGGTGAGCTTGGTGGAGTTTTTTGCGAGAGGCTGGTCAACAAAGCTACTCAATTCCAATGGCCCGGGAAGCGGCTACATGGAGAGTGCTAATGTGGGGGACACAATGGTGTATAGATACCACCATCATACGGCACCAGACTAATACCTTTTCGAAACTATATCTGGGGGCCTTTTTCCAAACCTCGCGTAGGCTCTTTCTAGGGTCCCCGCTTTGATGTTGGAAACACAGAAAAGTGCACACTGCTGAAGCTCAGACCGGGGTGTGGAAAAGGCCCAGGCTTCAGAACCGTCCGCCTGTTTAAAGCTCCATACAGACAGCGCAATGTTTTATGAAGTAGATAGACCTAGGCCTGAGCATGAGTCGGCGCCAAAGTCGGGGTTTTGAAAAGGGTCAACAAAAGTGTCTGCTTCACAAAAGTTTCTGCTTCACATCGTCTCGGCCACAGACCAGTGATTTGCTTTTAAAAAGTCCCAATTACAAGCAATACTAATCTTACAGTTGTCCCTGGGAGTGAAAATATGACAAAGTAAAGTACCGAGTACAAAATGCATTGACAAGATGCAGTTCGATGATTTGACCAACATTATTCACAGAGCAATCTGTATTGGGGAGAACCAACACTGGTATTTTAACGCGGATTCTGCGTTTTTTTAACCAATTTATGAGTCATTTTGACAATGTATGGGTCATGTCCCACGGGACCCTGATTCAGGTCAACTCTGACCTGAGGCTTTTGGAGGGAATATAGACAACTGAGATTCGAAACCCATGTCTGATTTTCTTTTAATTAACAGAAATCTGACCATGACAAAGTGTTTACTCAAAGTAAAAGAACATAACCTTGTGTAGAGTGTTCTCACCCTGCACGCGGCGGCATTGTGGATCGACCCCAATTGATCGATAACTTGAATGGTAATCCGGTAACAATTGTTCTGCATGAAAACACTGGACGGAAATCACCGACCAATCAATAACCTTGTTGTGTGAAGACATTACGGTGTTCGATCATGGCATAACATGAAAAGCGTGACCAGAATCGTTAAAATCAATTTCATCGAGCACAACAAACAAAATTGTGCTCGACAAAATAAGACCACCAGGCAAAATACCATATGATATGTATCATCTGTGGCTGGTATCCTGCATATTCTTGCTGAGCAGAAAATCTGTAAGCAATCATTTCTGCTTCAGCAGCTTAATGAAATTGGGCCCTGTGCTGGTCTTTATGTGAGTGCCACAAATATAAATGGGTACCAGGCAAAATGCCATAATGACGTTTGGTCTGGTACCCTCAGTTCAAAGTGTGCTGTACACGCAGCAGCGGACAAAAGAACAATTCTCCTGGGTGTGGTCTTCTGGGAACTGATCATTATTTGCCACGTTTAAATCGTTGTCAACGAAATGCTCATTTTGAATTGTTAAATCCTACTATAAAACATACAAATTGTCCATTTCAGGGGTATTTATATTAATGGTGTATGTTGTATACAGTCTCGGCTTAGTCTAAGCTATCGAGTGGTGAATGTTGATGCTCACGAAAAATCGTACGCAGAGCTCTTTTTTCTATAACCACAAGAAGACGAGCGGAGTATACTAATCGAAACGTCGAGACCAAAACCGGCTCTTCTCAGAGCCAACACTCACACAAAAGAGATTTACACATGGTTGTACCCGCAAGTTTACTATTATTTATAGTTCTTCCCACACTTTAAATTACATTCGACTATTTTAAATTACAACTATCTCTCAGCAGGGGTCGTGAAACCATTACGTGCCTCTCCGACCAATCCAACTCTAGGGACCAATCACAGATTCGCACAGGGGGGTCATTGACCAACCAGTGCGGGGGGGGGGAAGTGTAGGCGTTACACCAACAAACTATTTGGGATGGCTCCTTATACCTGGATCTCATAACAACGAAGAGACCCCCCTCTTTAGTATTTTTTCCCCCGCAGAAACAGTTGTTGTTCAACACATTGCCTTAGATAGACAGGGAATTAATTCTAAATCAAAACCGGATTCCATTCTGGTATTCAGTAAATGACTGAACGCAGAACAGTCCGCTGGGCTTTGGAGATTAACTTCTCTCGGGGGTAGTAGACAACAATGAAGTGAGGGTACTTTGGGATTTCGCTCTGAGTTTCGCGAGAGACCCATGATTCTTGTATTGATTTTTCTTATGATAGGAGAAGACCCAATATCACAGAGGACAGACCCCCGGGGTGCCCATTCGTGTGGAGCGTGCACTCTGTTTGTGTGGGTGGGTAACTGATGAGCCCAATCAAAAGGGTATCTGGGTGGGGTTAATAATACTTTATGGGAAAGGGTTTCCTTCAACAACAAAAACAATGGCCTGACTCGACCCTAGCAGAGTCTTCCTGGAGGGCTAAAAGGCTAGCCCAGGTAGGACCCAGATCCTAACGTTGGGTCTGTGATATTTTTCCCAGGATCATATCAATCTCCTATTGACTTTAGATTTTCTCGACTTCAGAGGCTCTCAAGAAAGGTTAATCCAGGTGTTTTTTCGTAAGTGTCTCTCAAAGGCTTCATTGTGAGTTTTAGTCTCGGTTGAAGGGCCTGACTGAGAAGCCGTTGCCACTGCGATTGCCAGGGCACAAACTGCGTCGGAATATCATCGACTTAAATGTTTTCTAAATATTATGTCAAGGTTTGGTGAACCTCACACACTCTGAATGGTGTCCCGGTGGTAGGTCTACGTTAGATTTTATTGACATTCCTGATTGTGTTTTTTTTTCTTCGTGAAATACTAATCCATAATGGTATGCATCGCCCTTTGCCACCTGACGGCATTGACGGGTGACGATATTTCAAGGTTGAACTTACAAGAGCGCCAACCACGTGTAAGTCATTGGGGTCAGCTTGAGTCAAACTGGGAAGAGGACCTTACGTTCAGGTTTAATTAGAAGTTGTTGCTCGTGCTTTGTCTGCGCTCGTATCACCGTGAATGTATATTCCTGTCCACAGAAACTGTGCATAGAACTTAGGTGTAGCTTTCTGTCTATTTGTTTTTATTTTTTGCAAAGAGAACTTTCGGTAAAACAGTCATGCATATGTATGCATGTATTGCACTGTACTCCACTATATCACCATATAGTAGGCCGATTGAGATACCAGATCTGAACCTTTAAAGATACTAAAATATAAACTACAATATAAACTTAGAAACAAGTTGATAATCTCTTCTTTAGAGCTGTGCACACTCTGTGCCTGCCACCATTTGACGAAGTGGATTTACTTTGTTTAACTTAAGGAACATTACAGAATTGGTTTTGCTAACAAAACAGTTGCTGGCAGTGTAAGCACTTTATGTAATCCACCATATACATAAACTGACAAACCTGTAGAAGTTTGAAATCGATCGGTCATCTGGGTCACGAGAAAATAGTAAAAAAACGATTACACATTTGCATGAAATCATATAGATCCAACAAATGAATAAAACGTTCACTGAGCGATAAACTCCAATCGGAAAATTAGTTTATTCATTTCTCATCAAATATGGCATTACAGAAATATTTCAAGGGATGTTTTCTACTATCATCATCATTAGACCGTGTAAGTTTTATGTAAATCTGTGATCAAAAGTATATTTTACAAGTTTTGTTTTTACCAATTCTGTAATGTTCCTTTAATGACACGTGTTAGGGTAGTATTCTCAAATATTCACTCGGGATTTATTTGGCGCCTTATTGTTTAATAATATACAAGAAGGTGCACGGTACTAAACGATACAGGAACGGTGACCAAGTAACCAAAGTTCAGTTAACACATCACGATAAAATATGTAGTCGCGGGGAGAAAATGGTAAATAACCGCTTGGTTTGACTGGATCTCTGCGGGATACCGCAGGGGTGCAACCACGAGAAAGGAACAGCCTTGTATATTGCTGCGGGCATGCGTAATACTGTCGCCAAGCTGCATTAAACATTCCTCATCGCATGAGCGGCCAGCGTTTATCAAGAATAATGAAGAAGTCCCTGTAACTTTGAAGGTAATTTATCAAAAAAATTGAAAACATATCACCTGAAAAGTACAATATTCTCAAAGTAGATTTCTATCATTTCATGTCGATACGGTTGATGATTTTGGGTTCACACAGGGAAGGTATTCTGTGGGTTAGCCTGTCTAGGTCAAACCTTTGATTGCTGTAGCATGCCATGGCGTGAATTTTACTAGATACATTCACTAGATCTACCCCAATAGCAAACTGAATCGGTACTATCTGTGCTGGCATCCCTTGTGCATGATTCTATCATCATCGATAAAGTTATCTTATGAATCTAATAAGCTTCTTCCGCCTCTTTTAGTACCGGTAAATGCAATAAACAAACACAAATACTCAACTTGACCCACTATACTTTGTTACAAAAATCACCCGTTTTCGAATGCGGGTTTTTCCACACGTGACAGAGAGACCCTCATCATGTTCCTATTATACAGAACCCACTGTTGATTACTGGTTTAATTCAAAAAGTGTTGGGACAAATGTTTTTTGTGAAATGGGGACGCACAGAATTTCACATCATATTAAGCTAAGCATTGATGACACATTGTTTGTATGTCATCGTTTTTTGATGAAATGTCAGGTACATTTTGATTCAAATTCTTTGGACATCAGAGAGCCCGTCTGTATGGAGGTGATGTTTGAAGCTTTGCATGGTGTGGATCAGACTTGGTGGTATACAACTCTTATTGGGAGAAGTGTTGGTTCTGAGAAGAACCGGTGTGGTATCGACGTTATAAACAGTTTACTATAAGAACCGGTGTGGTCTCGACGTTATAAACAGTTTACTAAGAACCGGTGTGGTCTCGACGACGTTATAAACAGTTTACTCTGCTCCATCTAATCTAATGAGGACTACAAGTTCAAACACCCAATCTTTTGCCTACCCCCCCCCCCTCAAAACAAAAACAGGGAAAGAACTAACCCCCTTGTAAATTCAAATTTTAGATTTTAATAAAATAATCATGTCAAACTGGTTTCGACGACCTTGCTAACTACACATGAAATGAAAATTGTTTCGACAGAGCCCTGCAGCGGTGTTATAGTTTTATAATAGTAAGCGGGTGTTAGCCTTCGTGGAGTATATTGTACACTCTCAGATCTGCATGTAAAACAAATTGCCTACGTATGGCCATGGGCCTTTCAGTTCCCAGCGTTTTTTTGTAAGGAGTTGTGCACGCGGAACGGTTTTTTTTTTCCTCTCTAAAGGGAGATACCAACGTGGATCGATGGCAGCCATTATGGTAGGCTCCAGATTGCAGTGAATGGTTCAGTTCCCTGGATTATCAGATCTCTCTTGCTGCACAATTGGGGATAGCAGCTCTTTTCATTGTTATGGTGAAAGAGTTGGTCGATATTTCTTGAACCTACACGCTGTTGCTCGATAACGAGCTGAATGCAAAAGTTGTCATGATTTGTGTTGCTGTTAACGGATACATCTGTGATTGCTACAGATGGGGTGGGTTGGTTTGGTCTGGTCTTTTGGTGTAATTTATGTGGACTGACTGGGTTTCTTTTAAGGATATTCGTATAAATTCTCAAGCGAATTCTCAAGCGTATTACGCTTGAGAATTTAAAAGGAGTTATGGAAAAATCGAGTTTGCGAATTTCCAATCTTACGATATAAAACAGGCACATCAACGTGCGGCAGAAAACACGTGCCGAAAAAATCATATTAGTTATGTTTTCAAAAATTACATCACTGCATTGACCTCAGACACAAATATTCATAAAAGATATTGATGGGTCTATGCCTTCATCCAGTAAAACAAAGTAATTTTTCATAAAAGGACTATTTTGTTGGATTATCTAAAAGACTATAATATTATAAGATTACACGGTCAACTGAGTTTTACTTTCATAACCAAAGAAGACCATTCCCGACATAAGCAGACGTTAAGTCCATACTCCACCCAAGCACTGGACAAAAAAAACAAACTATAGGTAAATATTGGCCCACCATTTTGCTAAAACAAATGTAAATAGGCCCTGATAAATTGTACAAAGAGAAGTGTGTGCAACAGGTGTTACAACCTCAGAGAATTCAGTATGGGCCGGTGGAGTGTTTCGCCCCTGGTGACATGTGTTGGGCCATTCCGTATGTCCAACACATCCCGTGCATATCTAATAAGCTTTGAAATAGCACATTGTGTAGTTATGTTTTTTTATAAATCCATATTTCCATAGGTTTATGATAATGCCAAAGTCTAATCTGTGATTCGCGTGACACGGTATAAAGTATATATCTTGGATATATATCATAGTTCTTGCTCTATGGAATGACGGCGAGACTTGAGTTTGAGACCGCAGACCTTTAAAGTATAAGGGCATATTATTATAATATCAATGATGCAAAACGCCATCGAACGTGTACAATATTAATAATGATTAATGTTAGTAGTGTTGTATTGAACAGTTTGTGGGTGTTATACGTACGTATACGGTACAAAGTTTTAGGTGCATGGGCCACAATAAGTGTCTTGGGCTGTCCTCATGTGACGAACTTAGCTCTTACATAATTGAATAAATATAGATGTTTAAGTACATATATGCACTGGTAACCTTCAAACATAAGCAAACATTCCTTACCAAAACGTCACTTCGCCCCAAAATAACTTTCGCTCATTCACGAATAAAAAGGATACAATCTGCCATGTCCTTGACCGTGGTAATTGTGGTAGCACCCGGATGGAATTTGTGGAGCTCCTTTCTCAGATCGAAAAAGGAGTGGAAGAAATCTGGCAGCTCGACGCTCTTGCTGAGAGACTGTGGGTGTATACACTGCCGTATGTGAAGCTGGCCGTCTGTGAGGAGACAGAGTGTGTTTCCCTGGCTCAAGTTCAACTCCTTGTACAGGTAATCTTCGAACTGAGGGGGAGGAATTAAGAGCGAGAGTACAGCATGAGGATTTGATAAGATTCTTGTGAACACACACACACTAAACACTCACGGTTCAGAAATGACCCGGATCCCGTTTGGGCCCTGGGGTCGATTTCACAAAACTCTTCCTAACTTAGGACTTGTCCTAGGCAATGCTAAGAGATAGGACTAGTCCTAAGTACTGGTCCTAACTTAGGACTAGTCCTATCTCTTAGCATTGCCAGTCCTAACTTAGGACTAGTCCTATCTCTTAGCATTGCCTAGGACTAGTCCTAGGTTAGGAAGAGTTTTGTGAAATCGACCTCTGACCCATTTCTGGATCAGGCTGACCCAGAATAGGCCTATGTGTCAGAATTACCCTGAAAGGGTCAAACTGACGCAGAATAATGAGTTTAAATTCCATTTTTCAAAACAACTTTCCGGTCAGTCCGACTCTAGGACCTGGTTTTATTCTACGGTGCACGATCTGGGAAAGGTAAAGAAAAAAGTAAACAGTTCTGTTTAAGCATTCACGGGGAACGTTAACAAAAACTCCCATTACAAAACGTATTCAAAACGGACTGGCGTTGGGTATTTCACAAGATCCCGTCAAAGGTATTGATAGTTAGTATAACAACTACTATCAGTATGACGAACCTTCAATATTCATAGTGAACAAAATTTCATAAAAACATGCACACACAACATCCCGGTAAACAAACTGGCCAAAGCATCTCCAGTAAAAATCTTCGGTTTTTACATTTGTTATTGAATGTTTTGCCAATCCCTGATCTCTTTTTTTTCTTCTCAAAAGTTACAAAATGTTCTACTTTTGCCAATGTGCCTAAGGAGAGGTCATTCAATTTCCAAAGCATTCGCAGTTCCTCCACACCCACGATGTTACAAATCAGCCCCACGCCCACGAACCACGGCAAGCTTCGATGCCCACACTCATTGCTAAATCACAGGCCAAGCTAATTTGTTATTTTCTTTTAAAAACATGCAGCCATCATGAAGAGCTACCCCGGGGGTGGGGTTCTTTGGAACTCGAAACGTAAAGCATTTGGAGACGGGGCAAAACGACGATCGAACACATTACATTTAAATGATAAATTCCTCTATTTCATTAAATGACCAGGGTGTATGGTGGAATGGCGTTGCGTTCGATGAAGCCTTTAGATGATTGTGGTGGGATTGGGGTTTTGCGGTTGAGTGGGGAAATTAAATTTTGGCAGTTTGTCTCAATTGTGACGGAAGGGTGCGTGTGGGACGTCTATAGCCGTATCAAAAGGCATTGGTTGCAATTTAAGGCCCGTCCCATCCCATGAGATTAATCTAGTAATGCATTATACGAGTACGGACTAAATCAAACTCAAGGATAAAGAATATAATATAAGCCCGGGTCGTATACCCATAATGCACAAATCCAACACCCTGTCCCCCTCCCTTCCCCAAGCAAAACAACACAACCAACAGTGACAACCACACCCATAACGAAAAACACCATCCATATTTTTGACTGATATTTATTTTATGTAAAGCCGACTAATCGAGGAGTATTATGTTTTATTATAATTTACAGTACCAAAGGATTCTGGGATGGTGACCAGTTGTTGTCTTTCATGAACAAGTGATGAACCTTCTTGGAGCTACAATTTTACCTACAATGTACCAATTGACAAGTCCTTCATAATGTGGTGTTGCCCCCAATATTAATTTCACTGAATGGAAACAAATTTCCAATCATAAAGTGTTGCAAAAGCACAAGCCTGGTGGTCAACTCTTGTTTCAGGGCAAAACAAACGGAGTACACGCACGTTTTTATAATTCGCCACAGATTTTTTGGATCTGGACCATAAATACAACTTTAACATGGGCAAGTTATGTATTGGGAAGAGAGCAAAATCACTTCTTTGTATAAAAGATCACTTCAACGTGGGTTCACTGCAGACCAATTAGAAGAAATATCAACACTAACTTTAGAACCTGAAGGCGGCGTTGTTGTGCGATGCACCGGAATATTGATAATGCAGTTATATATTATCTGAATTCATTATCATTTTTAGAAAATTTATGTCTTGAAAACATAACCTTTCCATCGGCAGTCTGCAACAACTGCTACCAGCACATTTCTCGTGAATATTATAAAATTAAATGGCGTACATTCGTTATCATACACTCAACCATTTTGGGCATGACTTGGCAAATGAATTATTTAGCTTGCATTTTGAGCAAAGCAGCCCGTGTCTCAATATTTGTTTTTGCGTAAGCTTCTTTTGTGAACCCCGATAATGCTTAAATTTCACTTAAAACAACTCTAAGCTTAAGGTTGGTTTTGTGCTTGTCTTTTTAATTTCTAAATGAAGATGTCACTCCTGAAACAAAAGGTGAACGGGCATCTGATTCGCGAGTTATGCTAATTTAAAAACCACGTGGGATGGACAAATCTACATAATTGTAATGATGCTGGTGGTACTAAGTAACATTGGCTTTGTTGATAATCGGAACAGACAACTACAGGAGTCTTAACTCGAAAGCTTACTGGGATCTCAAATCAGTGACAGATATTTCAATCTGAAATACCGTACAGAGCCTTAATTTTTCACCCAAAGTTGCAGACTTTATTTTAGATTTAGTCAAATTTAAATAAACAAGAATTCAAACACTCAGGTTAACCAAACAGGCATTCGATGTTTTCTAATGACACTTTGATAAAATAAAACAATTATAAAAAACCATTGATTTTAGCGAGTGATATTTTCAAAAGGCAAACTACATGGTGGATATTATACTTGGTGTCACCATCGGGGGCATCACTACAAACAATGCGTGATGAATGTTATTAACGCCTATAGAATTATTGACCTTAAAATAGCTTTCTCAGTTTGTCACATGTTCTTTATCGCACAAAGTCTATAGCGGAGATACCATCAATTTGTGTGAATGTAATTATGCATTGTATCAATAACATTCAAACGTTCATAATGGCCTTGCAACAAAGTGAAGCTTTTTTTCTCGTTGTGTACGAATGGCATCTTTTCCATCTTCGATTTCATCTCTCTGGGGATCTATTTAATTTTTGTACTCAGGTAATTATAGTGTACAGAATAAACAAAGTATCCAAATAATAATGCGAGCGTTCATGTATGAGTGAAACGCTTGTTTTCCGTTCCGGAAACACCCACTTCTGAGAAAGGATTATAGAAAAACAAAACGCAACCCTTCCCGCGCGTGCCGCATGCCACGCCAACACGGCACAGCACGTGTCACCACGGTTCAATTAAACGGATGCCCTCCAACCCGCCTCTCACACCGCTGCAACAGCTCTACCTCTCCTGATGGGTTTACGGTACTATTAACAAATCATTACCATTGTTACGGTCCCTGTAATTAAATTTCTTGTGATATATACGTTTATAGTGGTCCCGTGGCGTATTGGGTTTGTGTAGAGGACATGTTTGACTATCTTGTCCAAAGACCGGGGATGCAACATGTTGCTGGGATGTAATTACAAACCAGGGGAACAAAAATAATTATTTTATAGTCTGATGAGATAGGAATCGTTAAATCTGAATGGTGATTAAAAAAGTGTGATGTGATAAAGGCTGTTACATCTTGCCTCAATTGCAGGCTGTTCGTACTGCGGTTCTCGGGGTATTATCTGTTAGGTTATCCTGCAGTGTATTTTTTTCCCTCAACGCACTTTACGCAGGTTGCGGTATTAAAATGGTTGCGTTATAAACTGCTACTCTATTCAAATGATTATATCGAGCTTAGGCCTAATTGTGTCAAAATGAATAGAGAGTGGATTACTCTTTCTAAAAAAAAAAGTATGGAACAAGGACAAATCGTAAACAGAATCCAGGATACTTCCTCATACAAAAAACATCCTGGTTTTACAGCACGCTATCTTCACCGAATTGCCTCATCAGCGAGTATCGAAACAGGTGGTAGCTTGTGTGTAAAGACTTCCTTAAAAATGCACAACCTGTACAGCATCTTCTGTTGTAAGAATATATTAGCAATTCACCCGAAGTCCTGTTTAAAGTAGACTACAAAGCTAGTTGGGTATTCTGTTTTATGCATGGATTTCCATCCCGTATGCAAATCGACTAACCGGGAACAATGCATTTGCAGCTGACGCTAAATGTCCATTCCATTCAATGAACTCACAACAAAGAGACTAAACCCGGAACTTCTATTTTTAAATAACACCAACCAAACGTTGTTAATGCTATCCAGTTGTCCAATAAATAGGTTTTTCACATAACCAGGCTTGTTGAGTTAGATCTCTGCTCCATCAAACAAAGGCAAATGAATTGAATTGTGTTGTTAAATTCTCCGTTATTTTGCTTGCTGCATTAAGAATGCTGAAGAATGTCTGGTTTTAGGGCAGTCTGCATACAACCCTTGGTTACGCCTCACGATAATTAAGAGTTTAAACTTAGCACGATGGACGCGTTCTTAAGAGGTGCGCAGAACACCTTGGGAAAAGGTTTGCTACCAAAAACCTTAACCTATATACACCTTGCCATGCTTTGCTGATTTCGCCTTTCTTGTAAACGCCATGCAGGCGGAGGACCCACAAACTCCATACAATGGTTCTTCCTTACCTGCTTGAGGACTTTATCCATCTTGGCAGCTCCTTTGAAGACATCTCGCTGAACCCCAAGGGCCTTGCACAGGTCATCCGAAACCTCGACACTGTCCGATTCTGGCCTCACAAACGACTGTTTTATGAAACCAACCAACTGTACATATAGAAAAGCATAAGAGGATGAGATTAAAAATCTAGAAAATTGTCTTTTGGGATAAGGATGACTTTCTTGGAACCATGTTTCTGGTTTAGAACTATTCAACATTCTGTCGACAATTACCTTTTCATTTTGGGGGCATGCGGGGGCAAATAAATAAAGTATTGGGAGCTTGAGTACTTGCCAACAAAAGAACCCTTTTGCAAGAAGTGACAGACATAATAGCCTGAGAGTTGATGCACTCGGCAATAATTGTATGCATCTTTCAAACAATCTTAACTAGTTCGCAGGTTTGACATAGAAGATGATTAATTGCGAAAAGGAAACAAATTATATTTATAGTTTTATATTTTATTCGATCTCATGGGGGGGGGGGGTAAACAAATTTCTGCTTAGCAAAAGTGAGCAGGAAACCAGTCACAGATGATACATTTGGAATTGAATTTTGGCTGGTAACCTTATCCTGGTAAGCATACTTTAGTCGTGCTATAGCTACTTTTTGTTCTTAAGCAGCTCTATAGAAATGGGTCCAGGGTTTGAAACCCCTTTCTGTTCCCTCTAGTTACGCCCCTGTGTAATGATGATGCTGTCTTAGCGACTCAGTTTAACTTATTCAATACATTTAAATTTCAAAAAAATGTATTCGTCTCATATTAGGCAACTACAAGAGATTGGACAGTTTAATATTAGAAACAAATGTTAATTCAAGATAATCTACACATTGGGAAGATGCACTTTGAGGATACCTCATACACACGCTTGAGCAGAGACAGGGGAGGCATCGACAATACAAAATGAATTTGAGCTAGCGCACATAATTGGTGCCAATTTAAACAATTTGTTTCTTATTTTTCACGGTCGTTTCGGCCACGCAAAGCATTTTTAAATATAAGACTTTACCACGAGAACTTTATTCTTGTGGATCTTTAACAACTTTTACTGTGGTTCGAAAACAATTAAGGTGGGGCTAATGACAATGTGCATGTTCCGTAAATCTTAATCCATTAATTCTGCAAAAACAGGGATATTCTTTATCGGGAGTGGAATGGGGAAATCCTGGCATAGAATTGACTTCTTAAAGGAACATTACAGAATTGGTAAGAACAAATATACTTTTTGATCACAGATTTACATAAAACTTACACCGTCTAATGATGATGATGATAATAGTAAAACATCCCTTGAAATATTTCTGTCTGAAATGCCATATTTGATGAGAAATGAATAAACTGATTTTCCGATTGGAGTTTATCGCTCAGTGAGCGTTTTATTCATTTGTTGAATCTATATGATTTCCGTTCAAATGTGTAATCGGTTTTTCACTATTTTCTCGTGACCCAGATCGATCTCAAACTTCTACAGGTTTGTCAGTTTATGTATATGGTGGATCACATAAAGTGCTTACACTGCCAGCAACTGTTTTGTTAGCAAAAACCAATTCTGTAATGTTCCTTTAAGTAGACCATTTTCCCTTCATATACGATCTTTGCTGAATACCTTCATAAAAGACGTGGAGGGGGTGGGGCTAAATAGGCCTTTCATTGAAGCCATAGGCGCACCCCACGGTGTTAATCAAACTGTTTTTATTGTTCAGATATACGCTCAATTGTTGAGGTGGCTCTATACGCTCCAGTGTGTATGGGGATGATTCAGTGATCAACTTATACGGATGCAATACCAATGAATGGTGGGCGTCTCAGTTCTAGTTCCTTGTACTACGAAGTAAACACCATCTCATAGACAATGATGCATGGTTACTTCGAATTTCTACCCATTCGAGACAAATCCACGGTATGGAATTTCACCATCAAATGCGTTCATTTGCAGCGGGGGTGAGGGAGATGGAACATCTAACATGACTATATCATGTTTGCTTGGATTAGTTCTGCAAATAAAGCCAATTGACATCAAGTGCTTGCTTTTTTTTAAAGGGTGTCACAAACGGGGAGGCACTTCGAGAAGACATTCAAGAACTGAGCGGAAACGGTGTCGGTTTACACACCGTGTGAACCTATGTTACACGATTGATTGGGATGAGTCGATTATACCAACTGCTAAGACATTTTCCTTAACCTCAGTAGGTTAACTTTGTTGATTTAAATGTCATATTTATACGTCAATTCACAATAATATACAAGTTATATAATCTTGTTTGGATTGAAACTTGATTTAATCTGCTAACACTATAACAGAGTAAATGAGCTATACGAGCCAATGGGAATTGGTAAACATTTGACGAATCTGAACGCAGGCTCTTTTTTACTCCTTTTTTCGAAAAAGAGAATTATGCCCGGGTGAATGAGATTCTTTTTTTTTAGGGGGGGGGGCTTAACAAAATATGAAACCATGGCGATTGAACGGGGATTTTTTCCTGGGACTTAAATAAAATGTTAAATAGCCGACGTACTATATTGTCTCAGTGCCACATATCTGCTTGCAATGTTAGCTGCCTAGTGTAGGTACATATGAGCACTGTACCTTGCTAAGAAATTGTATGCATATTGTCCCATGGACTGCTTGGGCCGGGTATCCAGTCAGTACAAAATGAAGGGGAGGCACTAAGGCTTGTATGAAACTGAATTACAAAGTGCAGCCAAATATGTCACTACTGCACGGACACTTTATAAAAATAACAATCAATTAAGAAGTAATTAGATTGTCTGATTATTTCAGTTTGTAACCGTAGTATTGGGCAACTACAGAGATACATTGATATTTGTTATGATTTACGGAATATTGGTGCACAACAAACATTTCCCTTCGAACAACGGCTTGAGTAAGAACAAGATTTTGTACCCAACTGTTGACTTGCAAGTTTAGTAAATTAATTCAGAAACAACAACTCTTCAAAGGAAGACATTAGAAATAGAATGGAATATGTAACAAAATAAAGCGGTGACATGAACACTTTTTGTAGCAAATACGCGAGTTTTAATGTTAAATTCACAGCAATTTTGATCCAGCTGGTAATGGAAGTAGGGCAATACTGAAGGCGGAATGAACCGGAAGGGCGAAGCACAAATTGCCCCAAATCTGACCCGTGCACTGCCTCCGCTTCTCATCAAATCCATCAATACAGCTTTCTCTATTGTTGCTGTGTACAGCGTCGTGATTTTATTTCTGGGTGGCTAAACACTGCGTGCAACTAGTACACATGCAAAGTATCGACAGGGTATATAGGAGTTTATTTATGCACCAAAATGTCTAAACGAGAAAAAACTTTACCTTGTTAGTCTCAACGTCTATGACGCCCCATACCAGAAGTACCAAGTCAGTCTCATCCGTTCCCAGAAGTGCTCCTCGCTGTCCCGCCGTCGTACAAAACACTATCACCAAGTAATTATGTGCGTTGGCCATAATGTCGACGGAGAAGGAAAGTGTTGTTAATTAAAGACTACTGAAAAGAAAGTTTAGATCCACCTCGCCAAAACTACTTGAAGTTTCTAAATGAGTGTACAGACCAGAAGTAATAACTACACCCGACTCCCAGTTGAGCTTAAGAACCATGTACCACCGAAAGCAACACCACCCGGGACTGTGCAATGTGGTGACTCGACGGAAGACTGGAATACCACTGCTGGGGCGGATTGTGATGAAAACAGTGATCAGATCTATATGAGAGCTGGGGATATCTGTTTGAACACGGGCTGACTGCACCGGCAGCGTGTAACGGGACGAGCCCCCCCGAGGCCGAGCATATTGTTAAACCCCCTCCAGCCGATTGGACCATCCGAGTATTACGTGGCAAACCAATTGAAAAGAGGAAAAAATTCGGGGGCGTGGACTTTTATTTCTCTCTCCAGTCTTTTCACTCTAGTTCCCAGTCTCATACCGTGAATGCAATCATCTACAAGCAGCACTGCACTCCCCTACCAGTAAATAATTCCAAAGGCCCACAGTCTATTGAATTTGTGGATAATACATTCTGGAGAGCGTGGAGTGCTACATATAAGCCCGACCTTCTCAACGAACAATGCATGACTAGCCAAGTGTGACCACTTGTTGAATAGCAGGGTATCCCTGCGATGAACGGGCCCGGCCATGCTGAACAATTTCAAAACAATTTTTTCGTTTTTTTTTAACCAGCATATTTTTCTGTGGGTCAGACCGCCACTTGTTTTGTTCCCAGAAGTTGTTTTGATGTGGCGTGGCCATTAAAGCACAAACTATATAAAGCAACCAAGAAAAAAAGTCTCCAAAAAACAAAATTTGGTATATTTAATAAATAGCAGACAGCAGCTGTATCTAATTATATATAGATATAATTATTACGTAAACATCTTTTGTAGGCTTAAAAATGATAAGACTTATTGCATGTGCATATATGCTATAATCACATATGGTTTGGACTTTGAAATGTAAGCCCCCCGTATATCATGTCGTTGTGTGCACGTGTCTAGAGCTTACCACAGGGCTACAATTTCCAACTGCATTCACGTGTTTCTTTAAATATCACGTAATATTATGGTAATATATATTAGTTTTGCTACTTTATAATTACTGAAGGCGATGCCTGGGCATAATTTGTTATGATTATTGATGCTCAATGACGAGCTAGACACCCAGTTGTACGATTGGGGCATGATGATGTGACACTTTTAACGAAGGAAAAATGTTTGTGAAAATAGCTCCATGGTCAAATGCATCCATGCATTATCAGAACTTAAAGGAACATTACAGAATCGGATGCTGCTAACAAAACAGTTGCTGGCAGTATGAGCACTTTATGTATTATCCACCATATACATAAACTGGACAAACCTGTAGAAGTTTGAGATCGATCGGCCATCTGGGTTTGCATGAAATCATATAGATTCAAAAAAAATGAATAAAACGTACACTGAGCGATAAGCTCCAATCGGAAAATTAGTTTATTCATTTCTCATCAAATATGGCATTTAGACAGAAATATTTCAAGGGATGTTTTCTATTATCATCATCACCATTAGACGGTGTAAGTTTTATGTAAATCTAGCATGGACCAAATGAGCCTATTTTAAATTTACCTCCAAAAAAATTACAACCGATATGGGCCTATCGGTAAACTGATTCTTAGAACGATCGTCTTAATCCCATCACCGTCTCTCAATGTAGGACAGGCAGCAATAATCGCATAGTTTCAACAATCACGTGCCAGCAATATAGACCCATTTCCGAGTCGGCATTGCCTGTTTTGGGGGTCAACGTGACCCTGGATCTGAGTCAGAATCGTGGTATAACTAGTGTAACTTGGGGCGTACCGACCAGGGATTTGCCCTGCTGCACCCGGGGTGTACTGTATTGGTTGTTAACGCTCGGATGCAATTATTGTCAACACTCGGGGAGACTTGGTGTGACTTTTATTAGGGCATTAATTTGGTTATTTGCAAATCGATTAGGCCCTCACGATTTCTTTTTTGTTATGACGGAGTCAGGTTTGGTCATAAAGAGTTATAATAATGTATCATGCCATTTACTTTTATGGAACTGTGTTCGAATCCCGCCAAGAACTAAACTCAATACACATTGGGTTTGCAGTGCCTATTCTATGGGTAGGCCTAACTATATACTCTTCCAAAAAAAATTACATCCAAATTGTGAATCTTTATGAATGATCTTAATAATCCAAGTTAGCTTTATGTGCTCCGTGTTTGAAATGCTGGTAGGTTTAGAAAATAGCCATGATATTACGTACGTGCTCCATGGGGGAAAAACCAATATATACAATGTAATGTTAAAATATTAAACAGAATAGTTACTGGTACCCAGGGATCAATAAGATGCAATGGGACAGCGTGTGGCATATCTTATGAGCTGAAACATCCAACACTGTAAACTTTAAAATAAATGGTTAATAATTGGTGTTTAAAGGAACATCACAGAATTGGTTTTTGCTAACAAAACAGTTGCTGGCAGTGTAAGCACTTTATGTAATCCACCATATACATAAACTGACAAACCTGTAGAAGTTTGAGATCGATCGCCCATCTGGGTCACGAGAAAATAGTGAAAAAACGATTACACATTTGCATTCAAATCATATAGATTCAAAAAACGAATAAAACGCTCACTGAGCGATAAACTCCAATCGGAAAATTAGTTTATTCATTTCTCATCAAATATGGCATTTCAGACAGAAATATTTCAAGGGATGTTTTCTACTATCATCATCATTAGACCGTGTAAGTTTTATGTAAATCTGTGATAAAAAAGTTTCTTTCCTTACCAATTCTGTAATGTTCCTTTAATATTGTGTGTATGATTCCCCATTTAATGTTGAATGTAATTTATTCAATGGAACTTTTTAATAATTTATGGATTTTAATGTTTCGATGTAGGTCTATTTGGTATGTTCCCTTTAATCGCTCAATTCAGCCATTTGGTTGAAATGTGACTTTTAATAAACGTTTAACGAATGAATGAATGAATGAATGAGGAAAGAGAAATAACTTGAAATCGCTTTTTTTGTCCACCTAAACATCTCCAGATTTCCTGTGAATCTGCTCGCGTCTTATGATTCTCGTTTAATAGTAACAACAACTTTAATGTAGACCTTAATCGTATTTGCTACACAAATCGGTCTCATTAGTTTAAAAAAATACTAAAAAACCTGTCTTAAATTATTGTCTTTGTTCAAGTGCCTTTTTATTATATTTATTTTGTTATTTATATATTTATTTATTTCCAGACTGCACAAGCTCAACACACACAAATTAATAATTAAAAGATATTTAACCATAATATGACCACTGAAGACACGCCAGTGGATAACCAACAAGAGGGAAGTCATTATCTAAAGACAATCCAGAAGGGACGAAAACTTACAGAGACACCGAAAAAAGTAGGACGAGAACAACCACACCATTAAAATGTGAATACTATACAAAGTCAACAATATATTACAATTGTAAAAAATATATGGAAGAGCATGAAAAACTCTCTAAGGCAGCAGAATTGAACATGGCTGAAGTTCACGCCGACAACACACTGATGAGCCACCAGCCATTAGATTCGGCCACAAATAGCCCGTTCCCACATGTTGCAAGTAAGACAAAGCATAAGGAACAGAAAGTAACTGGTACCCGGGAATTAAATGGTGACCAACAAGAGGCGAGGGAACACCTTGCTAGCTACAGAGATCTTCAGGAGCCGGTAACGGACAGTCATGTAATACTGAAAAGTAAAACTGAAATCTTAATGCCTATTATGACCAGCAAATGATACAAACTATTTGTGTTTCGAGGGCGACTTATGCAATTTTAACTTAAATTTGTTTTAATTAGGCGACGTTAATTAGTTATTGATAATTTACAATGATGTTTCCTAGACATTTGATGACTCTAAGAACTGTACAAAAGAACAGCATTATTCGAAAAGGTAAAGTTTCGACTTATTGATCGATTCGATACCCCGTCTATGATGTCAAAGTTTATGATTTAAAAAAAATACCGGGTCATCCGGAACTGGTTTCCATGGGCAAGACTCATTTCCGACACAATACAATTTCAGCCATTCAACTTAAGAGTAGAAGATTGTTGTGAAGTGTTTGGTTCGATGATACAATGAAAGCATCGTGGACGCTCATGGCTGAGGGTCGAAACCAACAAAGGTGACCCTGCCACCGGAACTGGGCGCAATGTTCTAGAACGAAAGAACCACCACACTTTGCAAGGCATTTTTAGAGCCATTTATTGCATGGAGTTATTACCAACGCACCCAAATATTGTGCAATGCGACGAGCATCGATCGCCTACCTCACCAAAATAAATATACAAAATGAAACAGAAATTGCCTTAAAAATGGTCTGCTCAGTTTAGATAAGAAGTACATTGCATGTCGAGAATATCCAGAACAGTGCCTGCAGAGTGCTGGTTGTGATAGTATGTGTAAAAGCCCTTGGGTGTGGGGTTGTGTGCAACGATGCACAATTTTATTTCAAAAGAAATTCACATACCGTAGGTAAACATGTACATTACGAATTGTTTACAATATTTTGAACATCGACATTGATTCGTCCTCAGCAGAGTGTGTTTGGTTGCTGGCTCGCTTGGAAAGCAAAGTGGAGGGCTATAGGCGTAGCCAATAGCCAGATAGTTCCAACAGAGTCTAGGGGGGGGGAGGTCCCACTCCAGCATCCCCTCCTCCACCCCAACCCCGCACTTTACGGCTTGGTCTTCCCTATTCTATTTCATTAATTAATTCATGCTAGAATAAGTCAGACTTGATCTTAGATTCCAGACAGACAGACCCATAAATAGCATTTCAGTTTTCAGATAGAAACGTTTACCGGCTTTTATGAGAGCACACTCGATCGAGCAGCAGCTCATTAAAATATTAATGATGCAAAATCTCGGTTGAACGTCAACACTTGTTGAGACCTGTGTAATGTGTTTCCACTGTTGTTTGTTTTTGTTTGTTCATTTGGGTCGGGATGTTGGGATGTTTGTTTGTGTTCTATCTCCTAGATATGTGTAGGCTCAAAGCCAGTGTTGGGGTTGTTTTCAACATACCAGCAGGTTCCAGAGCATCACAGTGTGAATATAAATCAAAAATCTATGATTTTAGCTTTTTGTTTGTCGCCCCAACGTACATCCGTTTAACGAATTAATATTCAGACATTGTTTCTTCACGTGTGTTGACCCTTTGTATCGTATTCATATGTTTTTGAGTTTCAATGATTGTTTACATTTAACTTTACTAATGTTTTCTTTCTGCTCTCAACCATGGAGGTAGAATTAGAACTATCAAAAAAAGTCGATGACATGGTAAAGGAGTTTGCGACCTCTATTGACCAGCTGCATTAGTTCCGAACCTGAATAATATTGGTCGTTGGCGGCGTGCTTGCATAAACATTGTCAAGTTGCTCTACGGTCATACCCACACAAAGTCAGAGCTAATTTTTTGTAACTTATTACCCTTAAATCCTATCTTTATCAATTGTAAGCTGATAGATTTTGTCATTAACGATGATTTTGAACAGCTAGAGAAACACCGACTGGATCTGTTTCAACTGGGTGTGGAGATTGCTGCGGTGGTGGTGGCAAATTCACGAAGGCCGCACCGTGTCACATAAGATAAACACCATGGAGAACACCAATTCCATAACGATGAGTATGACCTCGATCACCGATTTACCACCAGAATTACTGTCTTATTTACTGTCCAAGCTACCGGGCCCAACGCTTTCCAAAGTAGCACTTGTTTGTAAACAGTTCTACGAAGCAGCCAAGATAGAGTTGGTTTGGCAGCATCGCTGTAAACAAGGTACACGTGGGTCATTTCTCAATTTAAAAAATTGGAAAGGTATATAATTATTCGTCTGCCTGAACAAAAATAGTAAAAAAATTCAACTTCAATCATTATAAAAAGGGCGATCAGAAGGAGTTTTAATTTTAGTGTATTGTAAAACTCATGGATGTTTGTGGATTTTTTCTATTTTTAATAAAGGAATTTGGAGCAAAGCTATATTATTAATTAGCAGCACAGCTCTAATTTGCGGCGGCGGCAACAGACCTGTTGTTTATCTTGGCAATCTGCTGGGGGGGAGGGGCAAAGGGTCAAAATTGAAAAGGCATTAACTTATGACAAACTTACACCAGTTATCTTTTATTGGGGTTTAAATCAATTTCGGCTGTCGGGAAATTGAGGTGGAGATTGGGGGGGGGGCAAGTGGGGACAAAGAATGTCACTGGGGAGCAATAGGCCACCACCTTGCATCTCCCCTCCCCCTAGCACTGTCGCCGTATACTAATTGGTTTTTCGAAGAGTAAATTAATTTTGGTCTTGTAGACTCACACGATACTACCACTACATGATAAACAACGAAAAAACAATATGCTTCGTTGGCTCTTGATCAGGCGTAATTCAACTGCAGATATCAAAACAAGCAGCATCAATTTAATAAGGGTCCTTTAAACGTGTCAAATGCTATTTTCTTGACTAGTTGGTAGTACTCCCGCCAGATATATTTCTCTGGAGGATCAGTACTAGTATAAACTTTGTGTTACAAAAATTGTTTTTCAGGGATGAGGATTTACCATTAGTTTGATTACAAAAGACGGTGAAATCGGTCTTCCTTTAAAAATGTTGATGCACGGTCTTAGAGTAGTTGTGATAATCAGATCACTATTGATCGATCATCCCTTCTATCTAGGGGGCAAGATTGCTGTCTTGAATTTTAAAAGGGCAGGCAGACCAAAGTCCTCATAAAATCTTCATTGATGTAAAAAGATTCTTTTGTGTTTCTCTTATAATGCAACTCGAAATTGTATTTGTTTGTTTCTATTTGTGTGTATTATATAAGATTACGGTTTCACTGAGGAGAATCTCCGAGGATGGATGTTTGAATCGTACAGGATTGTATACACAAAAGGTAATAGTTACCAATGGCTTTCCTTTTGTTTGTTTTTTCCTTTCATTTTGTTATAGAAAAATCTCGCATTGTCTTTTGTGTGTGGTGCGAACCAGAGCATATCTGAATTGGCGGCTACAGCCGGTGTTGCTAAGGACGTCCTATACTTCAATGCATGGTGACGTGGCTATCCAGCCGTAGCTGTAGCCATAGCTGCCAGTTCGGACACGGTCTAATGCTGTCAAACTATCCAGCCATTAACCCTAACTCCCTCGTGTGATTTACAAGGAACAATCGCCACTCAAAAACCAAAATACAACAATGCATGGATTGTTGGACCCTGATTATGGTGGTATGCCTGATCTCTTGTACAACTTTAGTCGGTTTACCAGTGCTGTTCTCAGTCCAGCAGAATCTAGCAAAACGTGCAGTTGGATTTTGAAGGGTTGGGCCTGGTAGTATACACCCCTTGCATATGACATCACAAGCTCAAACAGCGCCCTCGCTGAGATCAAAGGAACACCTATCATTGGCAGAGAGATGTGCGTGGTGCGTACACGCACGCAACTTTCGATTGTTTGACCTCAGTGATGGCGGCTTATGCAAGGGGTCTATAGACAGTTGCCATGGTGGGCGGGGCTGAATGGATCAGTCAACTGCATTGAGTGAAATTACAAATGTCATTGTTGAATTATAGTTTCTCTTTGCATTCCTCTCCTTCTCTACCTCAGTGTTATATCCCTATGGTCACATTGTTGGAGTGTGGCAGCCACAGATAGGACCCTATGGTGGACTTGTAAACATTCAGGTAAATATCAATTATCAAAATATCAAATAGACCGTATTGAATATGACATCACCATTCAAAAACCTGCCCTACAACATGGCGTCTGTGAGCGTGTACGTGTGCCGTAGAAATCAAACCGGGAACGCTGCGCGCTGCTTGCTTTATTGATGTACGCGTTTAGACGCGCATACGGTTTGCCCTACAAGATGGCGACTTTCATATCAACAAAGGGGTTATTCAATACGGTCTATAGGAGTTAGCCCACCAGCAGAGGTGCCAGTCAGAAGCTTCTCACCCCCGAACAAAGATATTGACAAAAAGGGAGACCGCCAACATAGGGTTGATAGCTCAGTTGGTGGAGCGCTGGCACATTAATTTGGAGGTCACAGGTTCAAGTCCAGCTCTAGTCAATTTTTTCTTTGTTCAACCCAAAGTTATAACAAATTACCCAGTCAGTTTCTCTTGTGTTTTTTTTTTTACTTGATATTTAAAACTTATTTCACCAACAATTTCTACCCCTAGATTCTTGATGGTGCTATTCGGGGTACACAGTACCTCCCACCGGTCGACCCCAAAGTGTGTATGCCACTACGAGTCAAGGAACTGTTCCAGATACAGTTAACCTGTGAAGGTTACCCACAGGTTGAGTGTCTGAAGGGACCCAATGGGCCTCATAAGCTACAGATATTACCAGTGAGTGAAAGAGATGTTTTAAGAATCCTGGCGTGTCGTTGCTGAGTGGTTTAGTGCATCGGACTCAAGTTCTGGTGGCTGAGTCAGAAGGGTGTGGGTTCGAATCCCGGTCATGACACTTAATGTCCTTGAGCAAGTCACTTAACCTTAACCGCTTCTCCTTACCCAGGGGTCAATGGGTACCTGTGAGGGCAGAGAGGGTTCTTGTGATTGAATCAGCTTGTGGAGCTACATACTTGGCAGCATAGGTTGTATACTCCCAAGGTTTATTCCCATGGCTTCAGATGAAATAAATGGTACAGTGAGTGACTAGGGATAATAATGTTGGAGCGCTATATAAGAAGCCACTATTAGTGTATCAGTGCAACAAGGCCATAAATCGGTTTGTTAAAAAGCTTATCCTGTACACTTGAAAACATGGAATTGGCTCCGTGCAACAAGATCCCATACCTCACTCTTACATTATATACAACACTGTGACTTGTAAAGTGCTGTGCCAAAGTGCTTTCTACATGTAAAGTATAATTCAGGGCATTGAGTGTTATCTTCGACTAGGTTGTGGCACAAACATTGAAGCCGCACCTGCTGAAACCCGGTACTTCTGCAGTGAGTGGAAGATAAGAACCTTAATGGCCAAAACTTGTAGCGAAAAATGCAACACAATACCACAAGTAAATTGTACATGTACTCTGAATGTTTCCTTAGACTACCTTATGATACAAAAATGCACATTATTCACAGACTTCACACATACTGCATGAAAAAAGTGCAATTGAATTCTAACCCCCCTAGACACTCCATGCTGGAAATAGCCTTGTTCCTCCCAAATCAACCAATATGAGTTTATGTAGGATACCTACTGCCTCAATCCTCCCAAATCAACCAATATGAGTTTATGTAGGATGCCTACTGCCTCAATCCTCCAAAATCAACCAATATGAGTTTATGTAGGATACCTACTGCCTCAATCCTCCAAAATCAACCAATATGAGTTTATGTAGGATGCCTACTGCCTCAATCCTCCAAAATCAACCAATATGAGTTTATGTATGATGCCTGCTGCCTCAATCCTCCAAAATCAACCAATATGAGTTTATGTAGGATGCCTACAGCCTCAATCCTCCAAAATCAACCAATAGTTTATGTAGGATGCCTACATGCACATAATCTCCAAATCAAACCAAGATGATTATGTATGGATTGCCTACGCCTCAATCCTCCAAATATCAACCAATATGAGTTTATGTATGATACCTACTGCCTCAATCCTCCAAAATCAACCAATATGAGTTTATGTAGGATACCTACTGCCTCAATCCTCCAAAATCAACCAATATGAGTTTATGTAGGATGTCTACTGCCTCAATCCTCCAAAATCAACCAATATGAGTTTATGTAGGATGCCTACTGCCTCAATCCTCCAAAATCAACCAATATGAGTTTATGTAGGATGCCTACTGCCTCAATCCTCCAAAATCAACCAATATGAGTTTATGTAGGATACCTACTGCCTCAATCCTCCAAAACCAACCAATATGAGTTTATGTAGGATGCCTACTGCCTCAATCCTCCAAAATCAACCAATATGAGTTTATGTAGGATGCCACTGCCTCAATCCTCCAAAATCAACCAATGTGAGTTGTGTGGAGGATCCCCAAATCATCAAAATCCTCTGATTGATTTTATAGGACTGTCTTTCTCATCTGCCTCATTTTTGTTGTAACTAATGACTGCAATATTTTGTACCAGTACTTATTGAATAGATGAATACATCCTGTTTTTGTTTTTTTACAATGACAGGGTAACTCCGAGGGGAGTTTGTTCTCAAGTGTTGTAAACCAGAGAAGCATAGGTACCATGAGAGCAGGCAAGAAGTAAGTCAAGAAATGGAACAGGCCTCATTAGCCACAGTTATTATTATGTTATTTTGTTCACAAGATCACATTATGCAAAAGAAAGATCGTCCTTTGTGCCGGTAACTCCTCGAGTCGGGCTACGTCCCATAGCCTTAGATCTCAACGGTCTTTGTCAGGAACCTCACTGTTCCAAAAAGGCGGCCTTCTGTAACAGATCTACCCTCACAGTAAATACACTGCATATTTTTATACCCACTTGAGGTAACACTATGACCAGACATTAAACCTTTTTTCTTTTTTTTATATTATAAATTGACACGCATATACAACGAACATGGATAAAATATTCTCCAAGTCGGCTCAAACTTTATGTCCCACTACAAAACCTGTCTGGAAAATTTCACAACAGCACACAGTACAGTGGAGACAACAAACAAAAACTTGTTACAATATTATATATTGAGGTCATCCAGGCTTGGACGCACTGACACGCATTGTGGGAATCACCTGTCTCTATTGAAGATAGAGCAACCGTGACCATACACTATACAACGAATAGATGTTTTAAAGGTATTATACACTATTGGTATAGCTGACAAAATAGTCGCAGACAGTGTTCATGTGTGTGGGATCATCAACCAATAGATGAAATAACAAACCTGTAAAAAATTTGGCTTAATCCATTGTGTGAGTCACATATTGTCCTTAATTTGGATTGTAAACAACCAAAATCAGCTGTGGTTTTTTAAAGGTTTTCAGATGCAGTTTTCTCAGATATTACTTTATTTCAGAGGGAAAGTATTTCACAGAAAAATGTTCTGGTGTGAACTTCACAACCACTAAGCTTTCAGACTAAAATTAAACAAAGATGTTTTCTAAGAGGGGAATATTTCACAGAAAAAATATGTTCTGGTGTGAACTTCACAATCAGTAAGCTTCAGACTAAAATTAAACTTTAAGATTATGTCAATAACTTGAACACACTTGTGAAAAACACACTTGGTGAAAAACCAGTCCAAAAATGCGAAAAAAAGCCAACAAATTTACAATCACATCATGGATCTTACTAAAGACAGTTTGAAATGATCGAGCAAAATATATATGATGACATTAGTGGAGGTGGAGAACATGTACATCCATATCAGGTGTCAAGACACAGTGTGCTATGATCAAAGGTTACAGAGCGCCGGTGGGTGCAAGACTGGGAACTCTGGCTGTAATGTGAAATGTGCACTGGACGCCATTTCAGCATGCGACTCTTTTGATGCACCAATAGATCAGTGCAGACAATGGCCATTGCTATCAATGATATAACAAAACATTTGCTTGCTGAAATGGCGCCCACGCGTATTTCACATTCCAATAACAGATAGAGCTCCACTTGGTATCCCTACACTATTATTACTGATTATAAAGTTCATACCAATGCCAATCCTCCAGAGAAATAGTTCTCTCTGAAATACTGTCAAAGTCAAGGAAATGGCATTTGGGATTTTCCTCCCACATCTAAAACTGATACTTCTTCTACATTTTCTCTACACAGGTATCTTATGGTGCATAGTGTTAGCCAGATGGGTGTCTGTGTGTCTTTTGGACACCCTGTTTTATCTGTCATTTACATGTAAATGTATTGTAAGTGAACAATTTGGACACCCAGTTTTTTAATTTCCAGCAAATTTGGACACCCTTTTTACCAAACCCTGGCTAAAACCTCGGTCAGGTGCCTTGCACTGTAACCGGTAGGCCCTGAAGATACCTATGTAGAGAAGATATAGAAGAAGTCTCAGTGTTAGGTGTGGGAGGAAAACCCCAACTGCCTTTGCCTTGACTTTGAGAGTATTTCAGATGGAACTATGTCTCGGGAGGATTGGCACTGGTACTTTAAAATCAGTGAACTTTCAGATTGAGACCAATCGGTTTTGCTGTTTGTCTTTGAAGGAGCTACAGGAATGGATCCGTGAAGAGATTGGAGCTCAAGACGGAGAGCTGTTACTATTCAACTATGACCATCATATAGAACTGCTTCGCATTAAGTATATCATTCTTAACCAATATGAGTAAGTCAACTGCACTCTAGTATAATCAAAAATAACTAGTTTTCATACTTGAGACTTCTGTAATAAAGTGCTATATGAAAACTTTTTTTTATTATACTAGACGTCTCAAAGCGCTTAGTGTTATTTCTTAAGACAGGTTTGTGATGTATTTAATGAGACCGATTTATGTAGTACCTTATAAGGGTTTACAAGGTGCTGTGGTGCATTCAGCAGCCACCGCTAGAAACACTGGGGTAAACTGGGTTCTGTCACGTGCATTCTACAACATGCGGGACCTACGGCTTTATGTCCCATCCGAAGGACAAAGCAATAATGGGTAAGTGTCTTGCTTAAGGACACGAGTGTCAAGACCAGGGTTCAAACCCACACTCTGTGGACCTGAGAGGGCTGAGACAGTATTGTGTTGGGTTAACCCCTTAAACCCCTTAGCGCTAATTTAAGCAGCTTTGGGTTGTATCTCCATGCTCCCCAGGGAGTTGAGAAAGTTTGAGGAATCAGTCCAAGTAAGCTTAATTAACAGGGATAACAATGTTGTAAAGCGCCTTGATCTAGCTACTAGGATATGTGCGCTATACAAGAACCATGAACAAAAAGTAATAGCTGGGATCACTCATTGGACTTTTCTGGCTTTTTACAGTGGAAACTGTGCCTTCCAGAAACTTCATCTTCCCGGCCCCCTAGACAACGTGCCGATTCAGCCGGGCTTATTCAAGGGAACCTATGGGGGACATGGCATTGAGATCATCAGCCTCAAGTATGAAGACGACAAGCTACGAGGTTACAAGGTCACTGTAAGTACACATTGGCGGTTTGAACAGTCATTTCATTTTTTCATTTCACTTATTCCGGTTGTGAAGCCAAGGACTCTCGGAAAAGCGAAATTAATCACTGTACTAGCCAAGATTCTAATGGACAGAAGACAAAGAAGGAGTTTTCAATTTTAGATGTGCGAGGAAAACCCCAGAGACTTATTCCAGGGAAAAACCTAAGCAATCAGGTAGGGACTGAAATCCCAATCCACATAGTGCCCCCGGGGGATTCGAACCGGGATCCCAGAGGTGGAAGGTGAGGAAAGATGCCACTACGCCAACTTCGCCAAGGTTCTCAATAAATGTGTGTCAATGCATCGAGGTCATATCTTTCACTAGTGGCCTTTTGTGTTTGCCTCCAGGGTGTTTTAGAAACTGTGTAATCTTGTTTACAAAAAGAGTGACCTGGTACATTCCACGTCATTTCCTGGCAGGCGAGATACTACACTGGTTATGGGAAATTTACATTTTGTATCAAAATTTCCACATTAAATTCAAGAGTTATACAAAATAACAGCCGTACAAGTTTTGAGTTGTGCTCGCTTGCTTCATATCAAAAGTTGATAAAATTCAATGCAAGATTTTATGTTTTTTTCCCTACCTACCTCAGGTAGTAGTTCCTCTTACAAGCAGGACAGTACTTTTCAGAATTAGGTGGTCCCCCTGAGTTCCTAAATCTACTCCGCGGTAGTAGAATAAAAGCAAGACAATGTCTAACAAGAAGAATCTACACTGCAATGTAGATATCATCACATGATGTTACCCCAAATCACATATACACAGATGGGGATTGCTCATCTGATCACACTCAAATTCAAACACAGTGGAAAGCCATTGGAAAGCCATTGACAGTGTTTTCTGTGTTACGGACAGAGGAAAAAAAACAGCAATAAACACTCTTCAGTCTCCTGACAATGACTAGAGCAAGCTAGTTGAAACGTTGAGACCAAAAAGAACTCACTCCCCGGCAGTGCAGTTAATTACGAGAAGTCCCCCTGATCCACAAAGCTAAAGTAGTAGTCCAGGCCAATTTCCTACCTCCCGCCCAGGTAGTAGTTAATAAGCAGGACAGTTCTTTACAGAACTGAGAAGTCTCCTGAATTCCGAAAATCTACTCTGCGGTAGAACAAATAGCAAGACAAGTTCTCTAGAGAAAAAAATCTACACAGCAAAGTAGATAATTATACACATGGTGTTACCGCAAACCAAATATTCAATTAACAAATGATTGTTGTTGTGTACCCAGGGAGACCCCAACGTACCAGCCTCTCAGCTCAGCATCGAGGTCCACCTGGATGAGGCCATGGTATTAACCAAAGAAGACCAGAAGACTCTAGCCTCCATAGAGGCCATCGAGAAGGAGCATGTGATCGTCTCCAGGGAGAAAGATTTGCCCGTCAGTCAGCCGTTTGTCAATCCGGTGGGCGTTCATGATCACGGGATGGCTGATGTATCTGCCAAGTTAAATATGCCGTTGAAGAGATGCAAGAGAAGGTATGTCGATGTTCTCCCTTAACCACTTTGAGTCGGTATTCCCCCAAAACAATTTTGTGCCCACCCAAGGTATTGTTTTTTGTGGGGCTTCTGGAGTAAATGTTTTTTCTTTGGAGATGTCATTGCCAAAGGTTCTCATAATGAGCACTGGGATTTGATGGTGTCATGTGAGAAAATATGTGATTTGCAAAACCTCGGCTGTAAGCCATGGCTGATAGTCTGCCATGGTATGCTTGAATCCTGGAATGCATGGTAGGTGCATGTCTGTGCTAGCTACACAATTGAATGTCGAGGTGGATATTCACGTCAGCCGTCCGGCTGCCAGCAAAAAAAAAATTGAGGGCGCTCCACAGTTGTCCCAGTTGTAACCGTCCGTTGTAGGCCAGTCAAGAAAAATTTGCTGGATATACAAGTCGTTTGACATGAAGTGGTTAAATTGGTCCACTGGCCAAATACCAGTTAAAACACCTGATGACAGTACCAATCATATCAAAGTGCTCTGGCTGGCTATTTTGTTGCTTTCCAGAGCTACGTGTAAGCAACTGCCTTATTCGGATGATTAGATTGTTCATTCATCTGGCAAAACGATTTCACTAGATACATGTACTTGGGAACAATATAAGTAATTTTGTAGTAACTTGGAAGTACATTTTGTTGATGTCTGCAAATGATATAATCTACCTTTAAAGGAACATTACAGAATTGGTAAGAAAAAACTTATCGCTATTAAGTAAAATATACTTATCGCTCAGTGAGCGTTTTATTCATTTGTTGAATCTATATGATTTCATGCAAATGTGTAATCACTTTTTTCACTATTTTCTCGTGACCCAGATGGCCGATCGATCTCAAACTTCTACAGGTTTGTCAGTTTATGTATATGGTGGATTACATAAAGTGCTTACACTGCCAGCAACTATTTTGTTAGCAAAAACCAATTCTGTAATGTTCCTTTAAATAAACCAGGATTAAGAATGAACTCAAGAATCTTAAACACGTTCTTCCATCATTGTGTCTTTTTACCCACTCCTTCTTCCCATCCTATTTGATTTATCCATTCTCCCACTCTTTCTTATTCATTCCTACTCCTACCCTACCCTCTCATACCCCTTCCCCCCCCCCCCCCTCTCCCCACCCACCCTTACCTCTCAAACAGGTACTACGGCACAGGTCTGATCGCTATGCATGGCTTCCGTAATTCGTCCCGCACACCGTGTCACTTCATCCTCTTCCATGAAAACGTCTTTGCTCTTCTCTGGTTGGAGCTTCACTCCATCAGCATATTTCACAGGGTCTGCGAACCGATATGATCACATCAGCAAATCTCTCCAGACGTCTTTACACAGCCAAAATTTAGAACGATTTTCAGCCCGAACATTTTCCTGGGTCATGTTTTTTTTTCAATGTACCACCCACAGGTAACTTGATTGTTATAGGTAATAGTTAATAGTGGCATTATATTTGGGCTAGGCACAAAGATGTCAGTGATGTAGAAGACATAGAGGTGTTTACCAAGCCAACAAAATCAAGCAAAATCTTCCGATTGATTTTCATGGGCAATCCAGGTTATATTTTGAATTGTTTAGGCTGGTCTTTGTCACAAGCTCACTTGGTGCCGGTAAATTCTCACAAAAGATTTGGAATTGGAATGCCAGTTCTATCATGGAATATCATTGTGGGGCGCTTTGGGCTGTAAAGCATTTGTTATAAAATGAAGGAAAAATATTTTAAAAGTAAAATAAAGTGATTCACACAAATGTGCCACAAAATTGTGTGGTTTTTCTTATAACTTTGTGAACTAACACCGTCCGCCACTTTGTGGAGTCAACAATTTGGGTCTACAGAATGGCAGACCACACAATTTCGAGAAATATTTGTGTGGATCGTTATATTCTACTTTTAAAACATCTTTCCAACCTTCCTGACCATTTGGCTCTCAAAATGGCAGACCGTGTTAGTTCACAAAGTAAAAGGAAAACCACACAATTTCGAGACATTATTTCCAACCATCCTGACCATAATTCATTTCATAACAAATGCTTGTTATAGCCCAAAACGCCCAATCCGAAGGCAACGTGTCCCTTTAAGTTGAAAGTGATATGAAAAACAAGCAAACGTTTCTTACCATTTTCTCTCCAAAACATGGTCTCCATTTGTGCTGCATTTGGGTTAGGACGGTAATCCATGTGTCCATCATTCTATAAAATAAAAAAAACATGCTGAGCAGTGGACATATTGTTTACAGGTAATGCATAATGCAATATGGATACATGGAATTATGGTGCATTGCTTGGCGTGTATTTTCATTTTTACAAGATGCACACTACACATTGGGCACAAGGCATGACAGAAATGTGGATTTTTGGCCTTAGTTCAACTGTGACTTTAATGAAAAATGCCCTTCTGTGTTTTTATAAAGTTTGTATACTTTTTAACTTGAATATGTATTTCCTGTTTTTAAAAATACTTGCAGAAAATATCAGAGACAAAAAAAAAGGTTAAGCGAATGTGCCACAAACAAAACCCAGCTATGATTTTGCTGGAAATATTAGGAGTTGAGTGGGATTTCCTTGTAAATTACTGACACTTTTACCAGTGTAACCTTAAATTATGAGTCGTGTGCAATTGATGCATTTTCTTACTTAATATTCACTCTTTCTGTGAAAGTTTATCATGATTTCTATCTTGACAATTATGTCGTGACAGATTGTTTAAAAAAAGTTAATCACAAGTGTCAATCAATCATGAACATAAATAATTGATTAAATTTATATAATACTTGCTGTATATACACCAAGTGAGAGCCATTTCGGATGATGAGACCCATTTATATAGCATCTTGCCAGGGTTGCATTTTGGTATGACAAGAATAGAGTAAGGCCGTATAACACTGAGCTGGCATAACCTCCCTGTAATTAAACTAAAACCTTACTTGGTGTTGGTTAGTTTGTTACACTTCTCTTGAAGTAGATCTGTTTATCTGGTTCCACTTCTCTTGACACAACTCTTTTCATCGAAAAGACCGTCTTCTGTGAGGCAAAAGGGAAAACAAATTGAAAATGTGCACTTATTGGAATGATAATATTGATAATGTCAAAGATTCTATGTAAAAATTTTGTTTTGAAAACCAGTCAGTTTGACTAAATTTACTCAGAAAAAAACAGTACCACTGGATTGTTTTTGGAAAGTTCTGCAATAACTAAGGATGAATCTATAAATACTAGTTTTTAGCCAAATTTATGTATAAGTGATTAAATATTTATTACACCAGCCCAATTTTCTTTCCTTGTGTATTGCTTAATTTTAAAGGGCATTATTGTTTTCTTTGCAACAAAAGTATTCAATGTTTAAAAAAAAAAAACAGGACTATTTGTTTGCAGGAAGTTGTGTTTTGACGTGTTTAAAACAGAAACATTTACTTGTTTGTTTTGTTTGTTTGTTTGTTTGTTTATTTCCATCATATATCCATGTACTGTTTGGTGAAACCTAAACATAGATATCAATACATTGTAATAAAGTATGGTACACAGTCCAAAACTAGAGTATGCAGGGGGGATGTCAACAAGAGAAGGACTAGCCTCTAGTAGGAGTACCCAGAACTGTTGGCAACACTCACTACATGTCGGGTTGTTTGAAAGTAGCGAAAAAAGTCAGACTGCACAACAGTAGCACTCCGCACTAATGCTAAAAATAGAAGCTAAGTATCTGGATCTCAGACCGACATGCCATATTTCACTAACATACGTGCATGACATGTTTAAGTTTTACGTTTACTCGCGTGTACTGACTAAACGACTAGTGCAGTTTGGCGCGTCGATGATGCAGTGATCGCATAAGTGGTGGAATGTTTGTCTGACAGGTAGTTTGAGCAAAAGTGACGTCGTTAGTGCGTAGTGCTATTCTTAAAAGCTAAGGTAAAAGTATGATACATGGTTGGTAATGATCAACAAAATAAATCAACCATCTTTAATCTGAAAGCTTACTTTTGACTTCAGATTGTGCCGAAAATTAATTTGGTCTGAAATGCTGCCAGCTATTGTGAGAAAAGTGACTCTCGGTGACCAGCTGGGCCCAATTTCATAGAGTCGCTTTAGCAGAAAGTATCGTCTGCTAAGCAGAAATGAGCAGGATACCAGTCACAAACTATTCGGGTGACATGGTAGTTTGGCTGGTATTCTTATTCTGGTAAGCTTAATGTTGTTGTGCTTAACTACTTTGGGGGCTTAAGCTGCTCTCTCAGCAAAAGTCAGAATACGTTTGTTCAGATCCTCCAGAGAATTATTTGTTTCCATTTTGGTGAAAATATGATATCTTTGAGGAAATGATCAGATGACTAAACCATCAATATAAGTAGATAAAGTTGCAGATGAAACAAGTTTTATAAAAATCTAACATGCATTTATAATAACATAAAATGCGTTAAGGCATCCTTTTTATTTTTTTACTTTATTTTGTATTTATTGTTCATGAATCTTCTCTAATTGTTGGTTCGATGAAATCTCTAAACTAGTATTAAACGAATTGAACCAAATGCACTTTTTCTAAACTTTATTAAAGGTCAATTTCAATCATGTTTTATCAATAAATTATGTATGAATTGTACACTGAATACATTTTGTTTTGACTCCTCTGACAATAATTTCTTGGAACTTTCAGGCCTAGAATTACCCAGATGCCCTAGTCTTGGCCTTTGTGCTCCCTTCCAAGATCTTTTGAATGGAAGTGCCCTTTTGCAAAATGAAAAAGCCTTGTCCTTTTAGAGATGAAATACCAAGCCTGCTTTATTAAAGACACTGGACACTATGGGTAATTGTCAAAGACCAGTCTTCTCACTTGGTGTATCTCAACATATGGATAAAATAACAAACCTGTAAAAACTTGAGCTCAATTGGTCGTCGAAGTTGCGAGATAACTATGAAAGAAAAAACACCCTTGTCCCACGAAGTTGTGTGCTTTCAGATGGTTGATTTCGAGACCTCAAATTCTAATTCTGAGGTCTCGAAATCAAATTCGTGGAAAATTACTTCTTTCTCGAAAACTATGTCACTTCAGAGGGAGCAGTTTCTCACAATGTTTTATACTGTAAACCTCTCCCCATTACTCGTTACCAAGTAAGGTTTTATGCTAATAATTATTTTGAGTAATTACCAATAGTGTCCACTACCTTTAAAGGAGCTATATAGGTCTGAGTTTTGACCACTTCGACCCAAACATTTAGATTTAAATTTTAAATAGCTGTTTTTATAGGTTCAATCAAGTAACGTGCTTTCATTTAAGGTACTGCACCCCCCCCCAAAAAAAAAAAAAACCCACAAAATGATACAAAGTAGTAATCCTGACATCATCTCACTTCCATCAGCTACAATTAATTGTACATACACGGCATCATCTGTCAAAATTCATTCAGAAAAAATTTATCAATTGAAAATAGTTTCAGTGAAACAACTGTACCCCCGGTAAGTGATGAATCTTATGAAAAGTATGATAGTTTATTTTAACAATGGGCATGGCAGTACAGAGGGGTGGGCTTTATATGTTTGGGCAGACTAAGTAGCACTATTCTAATTAGCCACAACAACTCCCAGGAATTAGGCTTTTTGGGCCTCATTTTCATAGTCTGTGTTCTTTGGCTGTACATTGTGGCAGCTGAATTTCAGGTATTTTCACATTCCCGTAACTGGAGCAACCACTCCCTGGGGATTACATAAAAACCCTGGTGATTTCCAGGGAAAAAACCTAAAAAACCCAAGAACTTCTCCGGACCAGGGAACATTTTTCCGTAGGTACAACTTTCTTGCAGCGAGGGCGCGTTGAAGTTTGTTTATCAATCAAACTGATTCATTCGGATTGTAAGGGTACCAAATTAAACTTTACCAATGTATCAGAGGAGAAAACGCAAAACATTTTGTGCAATGTTTTAAGAATAATCCATGTATGAGGAAATTATCACTAGGACTTCGTGTAAACCCCCTGCCAAATAGAAATGGAATGGTCTGCATCCAGCTGAGTTCAAAGTTCGAAAAAATAGCACAATCCATTACAGTACACCCAAGTATAATTTTCATTGAACTTTAAAACAAAAATAATGATTATCTCAAATTTCATAATTTGTAGTATTTGATGTAAACATGGTTTATTAGTGTATTTTATTTTTATAATTACATTTCTTGTGGTGAAGTTGAGTTAAAAAGAGTTATTTAGTACTTCGATTAGACTATTCTATTTTTAAAAAGGGGGTAGTTGTACTCACTCAGTTGCCCTTCGGAATGGGGATTCCCCGAGTTGGGAATTATAAATGTTTAGTTTCGATGATACTGCTGCCACTTTCACATCACACAATTTCATTTATTTGTAAAATTTCTCCGTTCGTTGTACAATACGAAATATATTAACGAAGCTCTACGACCAGTAAAACTAAAAGAGGAAACACCGACCGGCTCGTTGACAAACACGATTACAAGCCAGCGCCAAAGGCGTGTTAGAGAAGGTCATGGCTGCTGGCGGTGTGAGTCGATTTGCGGCTCTGAAGGAAGACGCCGAAACATGGTGCGGGAAAAACTCTTCTGCTGGGTGGCAACTCTTCCTCGCAGATGAGACAGACAGACAACTCGTCTTCACTCATGACGTCAACGGGGAATTATCTTTCTGTGTCATTTGCCCGTCCGATGATAAAGAGAGTCACAGTCTTGTAAGTTCCTCAATAAATCAATGACAATACATTTGTGTGCAGTGCAACGACAATAAATGACGTCCATGTTGTTGTTGTTGTTTTTAGCCTGGAGGACGTCAGTCTCCGTTACTGTAGTCCTACCAAGGGCTAGCCCCTCATTGTTTCTGGAATTCCTAATTATTTTTTAAAGCATTCTTAATTCTGGCGTGTCATATGGCCGAGCAGTTAAGAGCACCTAGTTGCAATAATCTTTAACCCTCCATCCTCCTGCCGATGGATGGTCGGGAAGATGGAGGGTTACGATCATTGCAACTAAAGAGAACGGAACTCAAGCTGTGGTGTTTCTGATCAGCAGAGTAGAGTGTAAGTTCGAGTCCTGGTTGTGGCACTTGTGTCCGTGGTTAAATTACTTTGCCATAATTGTTTGGCCCTTGCCTTTAGGTCCAGTGTACCTGTCTGTATAGGTAGTGCGCGTAAAAGAACGGAAAGTAGGGCTTAACCGCGGTGTTACTGCCTGGTTCATATAGCAATCAAGCACGCTTGTTGACAGGTTTCCTCAGGCTTGCGAACTAGAGTGATTAAGTTCACTTATGCGGGATGGGGCATTCTTGAATTCATTACCAGAAATATACAATAATAATAGAATCAATAATCATTCCTTTTCAATAGGTTATGTAATTTGAGTACCACACAGTCTGACAGTAGTCTGAATAATCGTAGCTTTTCTTGGTCACGCTCCTCCGGTCTACGACTGTATGGATGGAGGATTGATGGTTTAGATTATCACAACTACACCAACAGTAACACACAGTCATGACAATAGAAGAATTAAATCTTCTGTCTCTATTACCCAAATACATGGTACAGACTGCCACAAAGTACCATATCTTTCAGGCTAATATGGGGTGCATGGGTTTCTTCTGAGGTATTATGTGGAAACGCCATGGCTTGTGGAAAAGTGGACTCATGGACCCTTTAACGCACGAACCGCATGATAACAAAGTAATGATCTTTTTGTCTTCTTTATAGATATCCACAAGCAGTAACGATAATGTTGCGAGCATTTTAAGAAGCATACATGTACAATGCAACAACATTCAGGAGTATTTGGAAAAGATTACAGCAGCTATAGAACCGGTAAGTGTGTGGAGTTAGAAATCTATGGTATTACTGAGGTGAACCCATTCCAACTTGATTGTTAGTCAACAGTCATTCTGTCAACCAAACCCGCACCATATTGCAGTTTTACTTTTTTGGAGTTTTATACTTTCAAATTCTCTGGTTTAGTAGCTTTTGAATTCTTATACTTAACTCTTTTGCTACGTCAAGCCGCTCGCAGCGGCTCACAGAAATGTCCCGTTCCCTACAAAAAGCCGCTTACAGCGGCTCATTGACGTCACTGTAGATACTCGGGGCATCCCCATGACGTGTGCCTTTTTTACATAATTTATGCGGTATTGCCATCTGGATGACCTCTGACCCTAGTTGCAGCGGCTTTGAGTCGCTGCCGTTAGCTTTCCATCGCGCCAAGGGTATTGACACATAAGATGGCGGCGTCCAATAATTAATTCCGTACAAACCGCGCGAAATTCGAAAATTCTATTACGGAGTGAAAGAATTAAATGTGGGTAAGCGTTACCAATAATGCCTTGTGAGGGGATTAACCCCCCCCCCATCCCAAACAAAGCTGGCCTTCTTCAGAGCCTGTGTAGAGAGCATTCTTCTCTATCTAGCTGAGACCTGGACCATGAAGAAAGAGCTTCAAGATCGCCTTGTTGATACATAAACCTTGCTTCTTATGAGGATGCAAAACATCTCATGGTGTGAGCATAAGTCCAAAGAACAGATTTACGGAGTACATTTACCGAGCCCATTCAGAATGACAGTCAAAAATTTGAGAAACTGGTTCATAAAAATGCTCCTGTTTTCAATGTTTGCTTTCTTCAGTTTTTGGACACTCATTGTAGTGGAGAGGATGAAGACAGTGAAATTGAAATGGACTACAACGAGTACTACAACGATGACATGGACGAAGGTGAACCTCCACCAGTAAGGTAGGCGGAGTTTATACTGTGGGATGATAGGTTGACCCTTTGCAGTCCCAAGAGATCATATGCACAGACTTCATCTGAGTGAGGCGCCCTCTGATAGAGGTCAAAAGGAGGTTGCTCGTTGGCTCATACTGAAGTAGTGTAACCAGAGGGGGCAGGGGGCGTTAGCCCCCTCCCCCCCCCCTTTCAGAACCCTTGACCCCCGCCTCTTACCCCCAACTTCTACTCTGGCGACTGATGACTCACTGGCATATATCTACTTGTTTATTTTGTCATCAAGAACGCCTTCTCACGAGGTCTCTGAGGAGGACTCTTACTTGAGGAAATACTCGGGGTCGGGATCTCAAACCTCAGTACGACGACTCATTGGAGGTAAGCTCTGCGATTCTAACCCCCACCCATCCCCACAACAGCTAGGAATTTCCTGACCAAAATTGAGCAGAATCTTGTAGCGTACATAGCAATTAAAATGTGATGGTATGCATTTACTCTGGATGCAAAATTTGGCGCGAATAATGCTAAAAAAAATCACCATGGCTGCAACAAAACAAAAACAAGAGTAGAAGACGAAGAAAGCTTAGCGAAGACACACAGTCAAGGTGTTGCAAGCAACAGGCAAGTAGGATGGAGGGAAACAGGCACCAGACAAAGAATCTCAAAGAGAGATGCAGCGTTTGTGACAAGCGGTCGGTACAGCCCCTCGTTCTGCATCCAGGGGTAGCTACATGTAGGTTTTATGGTGAGAACTTGAAGAAAGACTTCAAACACCATGCAGGTTTTTGTGTTATTTCTCGACCCGATAGTCAAGAATAGATTCATGAACAATTGTGACAGAGTCTTTTTTATAACAAAAGCAGTTATCAAGATGCGTGATTTATAGTAGAATTAATCATGTACATTTGTAATTTATCCTGTCTGACACTCCTGGCACCAAATTATCAAATCAGGAGGAGATTGTTAAGAGTACAAACATGAGACACAACGACCATTCTAAACACATTGAAAGGGATACATGAACACGGTGAGGTGGTGCATATATAGACCCCTCACATATGACATCACGATCTCACACAGCGCCCTCACTGAGGTCAAAGGAAGACCTTTCATTGGCTGGATGTTGTGCGTTGTGTGTACGCACTTGTACGCATGTTTCCATGGTTTGCCACAGCGGTGGCGGCCTTCGCAAGGGGTCTATCGCTCCAATACCGTGCCAGAAACACCAATACGAGAATTTAGGGGAAAAACCAACAAGACTGCAGGGCTTGTAGCTCAAAATATTTACTGGACCGGAATTTTGAGTACAAGACCAGAATTGAAGTGAGAAGAAAAAATGCCTACACAGGTGAATAATTTAACTGTTTGACTTTGAAAAAGCACTAAGTGAAGATTAATCTCATTTGTATATTATGGGTAAGTAGTCATTGATAATCAACAGAATTGTATTTATCAGACTGAAAGTCAACATTTGAACACAAACACAAGACCGCCGGACTTGTTCGGACATGAGTTTACTGGCCCAATGCTAAAATCACTGGCCTGTCAAATTCGAGCCCTGTATATGATAAGTGTACTGGGTTCTTTTATGTACATTATGCAACATACAGGACCTACAACTTAACATACCACCCAAAAGACAAAGCATGTGTTGTTGCTGGAGTGCCACAATCGGGACTGTAACCCGCACTCTGAGACCAGGCGGTTGCAGGACCACTCAGTGCAGGACCACTCAGCCACGACACTCCAGTGTCAGTACTCAACTTTCAACTGAGAAAGTTCTAATTGAATGAAAGTCCATTCTGTTTTGTAGAATAATTCACTGGTAGTCTTCTTGTCACAGATCTAAGGATGTTCAGACAATCTGATGGCAAGTTTGGTATTCGGGGAAGTCCAAGGAGTGATGACAATTTGTTTCTTTGGGTAAGTCTGAGTGAAGATATGTCTAAAATATCAATATTTAAAAACATAATTTTCTGTCACGAAACAGCCTTTAAGTCTACCAGGGCTCATTGCTTCACAGAGTTGCTTAACAATCTCTTCTGTATGTAAACCAAAAAAAACAAGTGGGGGAACCAGTCACAAACAGAGCACATGACATGGTACTTGTATCTTGGCTGGTTTCCTTTTTATGCCAAGCAAAATTGTATTTAGCTCGAACAACTGACATCACACTTCCGCCAGTCTAAATTGTAATGTGCATGTAGTTTGTTTTTTTAAGCTTGGGTCAATAGCATTCTGTGATAATGCTAAAAATAGCAGCCCAGTACCAGTCTCAGACGATTTGTTAAATTTGACTCACGTACGCGCGTGTACATGTCCAAGCTTTATGTTTACTTGCGTGTACTGACAGTGACTGTACTACTGCAGTCTTCTCGCTGATGCGGGGATTGCATGACTGGTGAAAAGTTTGTCTGACATGCGGGTACTTTAGGCCTGGGTTTGATGAGAAACATAAATTTGTATTTATATGAAAAGAATAAGGACTTGTTTATCAATATTTGTTTTCAATAACTAATAATCCTCTACAACTAATAATAATATTGGTTTGCGGTGACACATGTAAATGAAAATCACTTTTAATGAGTTGTAATCATTATGTTATATTATCATGAACTTGATTTGATATAATTTGATTATGAATAATTGAACAGGATGTACAGCTGACAGATTTTGATGCCGACTCCCCACTGACTAAAGACCTAAGAAGCTATGCGACCAAGTATAAAGAAAGGCCAGAGCTACATCTGGAGGTGACGTTCCCACATGATTACCCGATGTCTCCGCCGTTCATTAGGGTCATCAAGCCAAGATTCAAATTCTTAACAGGTACTGGGGAGAATTATATTTGGACAATCTAAACACACACACCACCATGTTGTACTGTATATTGGCGTGTCGTGGCCGAGCGGATAAGAGCACCGGACTCAAGCTCTGAAGTTTCTGTTCAGCAGAGTGTGGGCTCGAGTCCTAGTCGTGACACTTGTGTCCTTAAGCAAGACACTTAACCATTATTGCTTCGTCCTTCGGATGGGACGTAAAGCCGTTGGTCCCGTGTGTTGTGTAATGCACGTAAAAGAACCCAGTGCACTTATCGAAAAGAGAAGGGGTTCGCCCCGGTGTTCCTGGTTTGATTGGCAGCATATTGCGCCACCGCACCTTGTAAACCATTACATTGTGCTATGTAAAGGAATAGGTCTCAAACTTCAAAAAGTAGCTCCACATAATCTTGCAGGAAAATACTGACTGTTAAAGCGCCTTGAGCGTCACTGAGTGACGGATATGAGCGCTATATAAGAAGCCACTATTATTATTATTATTATTATATGCAGATGTGATGGTCTGTTTTATGTTGCAGGGCATGTGACAGTAGGGGGCAGTATTTGTATGGAATTATTGACCAAGTCTGGCTGGCGACCAACTAATGATATAGAGGTAAGTGTTGGTACATATCGTCCTCGTGTATTATGCAAAAAGTTACGTCTTCGAAAAGATCCTTCACTCGACACACACAGATTTGAAACCAAACAGACATAGCTTGCTTAAACTATCTTTGATTCACACTCAACCTCAATGGCAGGCTTGATACTTCATGGAGGCTACAGAGGCAACTGCCTCCATGCCCCTGCCCTGGTCATTGCCTTTATGCCCTTTGAAATGTTGTTAGAAGTTAGCATTTCCCTAATAGAGGTGTCCTTTACCAAGACTTGGTCTTACAGGAAACGAGTATCAGGCCTGCAATTGGTGCAGACATGCAATGCTTTTACAAACAGAACCTCTTTTGTGCGAATATCAAAAGTATGACAAATTCAAGGTGATTTCTTTTTCAATGATGCGATGATATAGTCATGGTTTTCTTTTACAATAAATCATTATATGAAATTTTAAGCTGAGATGTTAGATTTTGGGGCACACTGCTGATCAATGCATCAATTGTTGAAGATTAAGGGATCGGTCTATTCCTAACATCGGTATTGATTTTTTTTTCTACGCTTTTGTTAATGCAGAGCATCTTGGTACAAGTACGCTCAGCGATCATGTCCGATCCCAATGCAAGGCTTGAACCATCGCGAGCAAACATGGCATACAGCCTGACAGAAGCTAAGACGGCATTCCAACGGATGGTTGATCGATACAAATGGGATGAGTAATGTATTTTGTGTATCAACTCTTGCTGCTGAGGGTTTTCTGGCAGGACATGTATGAGAAAATAGTGTAAGCATGGGCCACAGTTGTGTTTTTGTTTGTATAATTTAAGATGCCTTACAAATCGGCTGCTTATCAGCATATCAATCACAACAAACTCACAAAGCATAATTGACAATTTTCAGAAGGCTTGTCAGCTTTAGTGATACACCAAGATCAATGGGTCAAGTCCCTAGGATAAAGTCCCATATTCTTAAGGGTCCCTAGGATAAGTCTCAAGTCCTTCTGGGTTACCCTATGGTAAAGTCTCATGTCCTTTGTAAGGCTCCATACAGTAAAATCTCATGTCTTTAAGGGTTACCCCAATGTACATGTAAAGTCTCAAGGCCTCAAGGGTTGGTACCTGCAGTTAAGTTTAAAGTCCTTAAGGGCAAGGCCATACGATAAAGTCTCAAGTCCTTGAGGGTAATACCTTGAGGTCAAATTCTTAAGCATTTAAAAGGAGATCGAAGGGTCTCAAAGGTAAAGTCTTGAATCCTTTGGGGAACACATTTGAACTTTGAGACCTAATAAAGTATGTGAGTTTGTTTCCGTCACAAGTTGTCACAGAGAACAATTGGTGAACCCAAGGTACAAAAAGGGAACACAAAGGTTCCAAAAGAGAATACAAGGTTCCAAGGAATCCAAGGTTCCAAAAGAGATCACAAAAGGTCCCAAATTAACCCAAGGTTCCAAAAGGGAACACAAGGACCCAAGGAATCCAAGGTTCCAAAAGAGAACACAAAAGGACCCAAATTAAACCAAGGTTCCAAAAGGGAATACAAGGTTCCAAGGAATCCAAGGTTCCAAAAGAGAACACAAAGGACCCAAATTAACCCAAGGTTCCAAAAGGGAATACAAGGTTCCAAGGAATCCAAGGTTCCAAAAGGGAACACAAGAACCCAAATGAACACAAGGTTCCAAAAGGGAACACAAGGTTCCAAGGAATCCAAGGTTCCAAAGCGGACCACAAGGACCTAAGGAACCAAAGGTTCCAAAAGGGAACACAGGGACCCAAGGAACCCAGGGTTCAAAAAGGGAACACAAGGACCCATGGAATCCGAGGTTCCAAAAGGGAACACAAGGACCAATAAATCTAAGGTTCCAAAAGGAAACACAAGGACCCATGGAACCAAAGGTTCTTATTTTTTTTTTTTTACTTTCAAGACGTGCACTGTCTATTATTGAGGCCAAGTTTGTATTCAAGTCGCAACTTGTTGTCTTTCTAGGGAAAAGTATTTTTAACCATTTTCTTTCACCTGTATTATCTGATTAATCAAGGAAGCTAAATGCTTTCATTTGCCATGCTTTTTTCAAACAATTTTTGTCAACAAGTTATTAACAGCATGTCTCAAGTCCTGGTTGGCAACTATCACTCAACGTCCTGAGTAAAACTTTTGTGACTTCAGTTCAAGTCAAGACCAAAAATTTATGCTGGGATTTCCATGTACTTGTGTCATCCAATCTGCAAGGAGGAGAGAATTCTATGCAAGACTTTGGGATGTTTGTAACTAAAATGAATGCATGTAAAAAAAATATCAAAATTTATTCAATGCATTACGAACTTGACAATTGAAGAAGATAAAAGTGATATAGTGCAAGGCCTTTGTAGATTTTAAACCCTGTTGTAATTGCAACCACAACCCTTAAGTGAGACTAAGGCAGTGCAGTGCCCTCAATCAGTGCACAGGATCTTACAGACACTCATACCCGTGGTGTGTCAGAAATATAGGCCATGACCACAAAGGGAACTACGTCATACATCAACTTTGAAGGTTTTTTTTTCCGACTTCACAGCTGACAATTTGGAAACATATTTTGAAATCACGGATTTCTATCATGAGTAGAGAGGATTGGCAATATAAATCTGCACTTTTTTAAGAAAACATGTTATGCTTAAAATTAGCTTTAAAAGACAAATTTTAATGTTTTACTTTTAGATATCATTTTAGAAAGTGATTTTGTGAAAATGATAAGTGAACAAAAACCATTTACTTTATAAATGGTTAAGGGCTTTGATTTACTGGAAAAAAAAGTGATAACATAATTCGACATTCCTGATTTTTATTCATAGAGGACTAATAATGTATTGATTGAATTTGCAATAATGAAGCCAGTGTCCATACAGCACTTGACATTTTGGATGGTAACCATGGCAAGCTTGTCAAGCTTTCATGGAGATTGACAAGCCAAAACAAACTAGCCGGTTCCCAGTCACACATTTTTTTTTTGGACTCAATGTACATAATGTCCGCTATTCAACCCTTGGCTGCCATGTGATACTTTTAATGAATAAAACCAACAATGAATGAATGAATGAATAAATGAATGAATGAAGACATTAATGTTAATTGAATCTTCAGTTTTTAAACTGTTTGCTCTAACCAACCTTTTCTGCGTTAATTTTTTTGCTGAGATGAAAATTGGACCATGGTTTGAACTATCTTTGTAAATTGATTACTTTACACCAGAAAAAGATGTATAATTAATAAATGAAATAAGTAAATTTTATTTTCATTAATATGAAACATTATAATTCCATAATTTTACACTTGTCAATAACTTACATTATTTCTGTCATGGTTATTTTATTGGTTATGTGATATCATGATGAAAGAACTTTCAAAATTCAAGTTACGATTTACTTCCCCCTCCCCCCGCCCAAAAAAAAGGGGGACAAGGGAAAGTTCATCAGAATAATGAGTTTAGGAATAAAGTAAATTAATTACTGTTTGTTAGATAAAAGTATGTTTTGACTGTACATGTGTGTTATAAAAAATGTACATGGATATTATCATGTGCTTTATTTTCGAGTGATACCTAAGCCACTTTACATTAAATGACGCCTTATTATGCAAACCCTTTCGAAACTTTTATAAGCGGAAGACGTTTATTTACGTTTCGGAAATGTTTTGCAACGTCCTCTTTTGATTTGTTTGTTCATGTCGATTGGCGTATAATAACGTCCCCGGACATTCCAATGTGTAGCGTGAACAGTCATGCACTCATCATGCTATGCTTCATTTTCCCCCTACGAAGAGGGACAAAGGGTACTGGAATTCATGCTTGAAATCTACCTTTTTCTAGGGGTTATTGTTTAATCCCCAATTCAAGACCTTCATCCTTTTGTTGTACAAACAAGGATAATGAGAGATTGATAGGCTGCCACCATTGTTTGTCATTGTACTTTGGTTACGGGAGGCAAGTCCGAGATTCCAGCACACTATGGCCGTTAATCAGCCATGGTATTATGGCCAAGGTTTGGCCTATTCACGGTGAAGACATTCCGTAATTTCTCTAAAGAGAAAGAAAATTTCTGTAATTTCTCTAAAGAGAAAGACAATTTCTGGTACATTTTATGAAAAAAAGTGTTTTCTTTACCTTCTTTTAGTGAGGTTTTTATTGTGGCATTGATATTTTTAAATAAATATGTTGTATATTGGAAGTTCCAAAGAGTTCAGAAGGCATGGTAAAGATTTTTTTAGTACCGTCTGGAAGTATAAGGGGCGGTTCAACATTTTCACCTTACAGAGACTGCTCTTTTTCATGAACACTTCTCCCCCATCCCCCCCAAACAACAAACACCCCCAAAGTACATTATGTTCACCTTTTTACCCCAAACTGGGGGCCTTTGGGGGATGTGTGTTGACTACAGCCATTAAGCGGGCGAAGTTCGAATCCTGACTAGGTACATGTATAGTGGCTGGGATTCGAACCCACGGACCCTGGCATTATAGAGTTGAAGTCTCAACTGCTGGATAAGACCACCAAAAGTGCCCAGTGACGAGAGGGCAGTTTGAATCTTGTGTACCACAATAGTTTAATTGATGTCAACAAATTGCATCAGGGATAAAGAGTAGTATTTGGGTTTTATCTTCAGACCAAACGATGTGTGATTAGGTTTGTATACATTTGTTTTCCCAGAGTCCTTAAAATTGAATGTTAACTCACGTAAAACTTTGAAACGGAAATCAGAAATCTAATTTTTGTAATGCCTATTCCCGACTTGATATACTTATTGATTAAAAGTGTTTACTTTTGCCATATCAAGTCACAACAGTCCATCAGGAAACCAGCTTTAGATTTTTCTGGTTTGTGACACACGAGTAACCATAGAATTTAAGCTGTTAAAGGTAGGGTCATCGTTTAGTAATTGTCGACATAATGCTGTTTTATTGCCAAAGTTATCAAGAGAGACACAATAAAAGTCACATGTGTGAAAGTTTCAGCTGAATACATGTATAGTGTCTACATGTTGAGAAGAACAGCAAAAAAATACTGTCACAGTATTCACACAAGAATGTCAAAATCCATCCACGTTTAGCGAGGTGCGATGGGTACCAACGGCATCTCTGGCCACAGCATTTGCAAGCGGACACCAAGTTACCAACCCTCAGAAATCTGAGAAACGATTCATGCATGAATCATTTTCTCAATGTAATGGGGGCATTTCAGAGGAAATAATTTCGCAAGATGCTTCACTACCATTACCATCTTTATAACAAGTATGCTTTCGGATAGAAATTACACACATTTCTTTCGGGGTCCTTACCAAAATATGACCCTACCTTTAAAGATATTAAAGCAGGGAAAAACATGTTTATTCTTTTAAAAAAATTATTATAATTGTCAGATTTGAATATCTTTGTTATATAGTCTGTGTATTTTGAATAAATCAAACTTTGCTAAATTTAGTCTTGTATTATGTTTACTTTTTTTCTACAGTGTAGTGCAATAAGATGTACTCCCCATGTTTAAAAAAAAAAACAACAACAACATTTTAACCCCAATAATTTTGCCTCATCAGGAAACCGAGTGTTCCAAACTTAAATAATAATTTAAAAGTTTTTTCTTCACATCCTAGTAGCTAGATCAAGGCACTTTACAACATTATCATCCCTGTTCATCAGGCATACTTAGACCATTCCTCTAACTTCCTCAACTCCCTGGGGAGCATACAACCCCAAGCTGCTTAAGTTGACACTAAGGGGTTAATCCAACACAATACTGTCTCGGCCCTCTCAGGTTCCCATTTATACACCTGGGTTAAGAGAAGCAATTACGGTTAAGTGCCTTGCCCAAGGACACAAGTGTCATGACCGAGATTCGAACCAACAGTCCGATGATTCAACCATCAGAACTTCCAAGTTCGATGCAGTAGACCGCTCGGCCATGACACACCAACTGAATAGGTAGTTTATTAAAGGGGCACTGTCATCATGATCCTAGTCTGCTTGTGGCTGGACATGGAAACAACATGAACTTTCATCCAGTTACTACACGCGCAAGCTTTGATCGTCACATCACAAGCAAAAGCTTTGAATGGCGCCGTCATTACTATCGCATGCGCATTTGCAGTGACTGGGTGAGAGTTCAGAATTTAATGTCTGGCCACAGACTCACTTTGATCACGAAGACAGTACCTTTTTACCCTTCTCAACCCCATTGTGCCAAATTTAGTCAATCTAACCTTCTACTTGAATAGACTGTGCAAGTCTCGAAAACAAGAAAACAAGTCAAAAGAAGACTATGTATATTTGTTTATGAAATCTTCTTTTCCAATTCTATTAAGATACAAAATTCTTGCCACAATTTGTTATAAAAGCAATGTAAATTTTTATAATAATTCAAATACTGAAATTTGTTAAAATAAATATTGAATCAAAATTTGGAGTGCGGATCTTATTCAACCTTAATCATTCTAGACTACATGCAGTATCAATTGCGACTCATGCCCAAATTTGCGCAACCATTACATAGGTTTAATGTTAACATGATTGTCATATGGGCAAAATTCTTAATTGTTTACAAATAACTGGAAACTGACGTCAAGTCTTCTTCTCAGGTTTTCTCCGTTGATTCGTTAAATTTATTTCACTTTAATATTTTTCTTAGCAAAATTTTATTTTCCCCAAATGATCATACTTTTTATAGCCATAAACTATGTTAAACTTAAGTATCTGGATAGCGCACACGTAAAACTCAATAATGGTTGGGACCGACTTAGTCGCGGAGGTTTGAGCGTGCAAGACTTGCACAGTGTTTACTGTTTGTTTTGGGGTCTCGGGGTGAACAATGAACAACTCCAACACTTCATATCCATGCAGTTTGAATATCGCCCTCACTTGACCAGTGCTTCTGATTGCTTTTTGGATTGGCTGGGCTTGGTTGTTCATTTCGGTAACTATCGATATCATGCCATTCATCATTAGACAACGACCAAAGTGCACACATTTTCACCCTCAGTTGAAAGAAAGTGATACTAATAACTAGTTCTTATATAGCGCATTTCACAATAACGTATCAATGCGCTTTACATTAGTGCCCTGGTCATTAGGCCAATAGCATTCCTGTAATCTTTCTCAGCTCCCTGGGGAGTATACAGCCCTGTGCTGCCGTGGCGCTCCGAAGGCTTATTCATACATAATATCAACCTCTACCCTCGCAGGTACCCATTTATACCCCTGGGTGGAGAGGAGCAATTATAGTAAAGCATCTTGCTCAAGGACACAAGTGACTGGGATTCGAACCCACACCCCGATGACTCGACCACTAGAACTTGAATCCGATGCTCTAAACCACTCGGCCATGACACCCTCAAAAGTGATCAAGAGGAGTGCATCCCCACCTAAAGTTCCTCACCAGTCTTGTTGGTGTGAGGCAAGTGCCTCTAGTCAACAACCAAGGGATGTAATGAAGATTTGAAAGCATTCTCACCCACCCAAATCTTTCAGCTGCACTTTTCTCATTCAGATTTGCAAGGGGCTTTTAAAGACTCATTTGTTTTAACTCTTTATTTTTGTAACAATTGCTTTATAGATTTCATTTCATTGTTTTATGTTTGTGTTGCGCATAGAGGCTATGATAGTGACAGAGACAAATCGTTGTTCAGATAAAACTTTGTGTGCTTCAACCCAGCCTACTCAGAGTGCAAGTAGATAAAGGTTCTTGGTTCTTGTGCTTCAACCCAGCCTACTCAGAGTGCAAGTAGATAAAGGTTCTTGGTTCTTGTGCTTCAACCCAGCCTACTCAGAGTGCAAGTAGATAAAGGTTCTTGGTTCTTGTGCTTCAACCCAGCCTACTCAGAGTGCAAGTAGATAAAGGTTCTTGGTTCTTGTGCTTCAACCCAGCCTACTCAGAGTGCAAGTAGATAAAGGTTCTTGGTTCTTGTGCTTCAACCCAGCCTACTCAGAGTGCAAGTAGAGAGTGGTTCTTGGTTCTTGGTTTATGAAACCTCCTAAATATTCCAGTTGGGGTTTTAACTGGAGGTGTGAGAGAGGTGGTGCTAGTAGTGCACTACTATATATTGTTTACATTTAGCGTGTACATGTACCGTACGTAGTTTCATAAAAACTGAAGAAAACAAAAATCACAAATTATAATCCCGAATTACATAAGAAATAAATAGGACAGTTCATATTAAGATTGAAGCCCAATTTCATGGCTCTACACCAAATTTACGCTTACATATACAGTAGCAGGAAAATCTGTACTTGATGTAAGCATATCATACAGTAGCAGGGGGCTTTATATTACTATAACACATTCCAATTATTGTGTAGTTCCCGATTCCAGACCTTTGTCCTTTTTTTTAATACAAATGTGGTTTACAAGAATGGACAGGCTGCCACCATAGTTTTTCATTGTATTTGACTCAATGTGAATTACATCATGTATCAAATCCAAGTGTTCCAAGATTCCTGCACACCATGGCAGAATATCAGCCTTGGCTTACGGCCGAGATTTTAAAATTCACGGTGAATGCATACTCACATTTTCTCGCAAGAGAACAATATATTTCTGAACTGTGCTTATTATGAGAATCTTTGTTGTCTTCCCTTTGTCAAGTTAGGGTTTCGTTGTGACAATGACATTTTCAAGGTAAAAACTCTGGAAGCTCCAAAAAGGAAATGAAAAATAATATAGCACAGAGGCATAAAAATAAGTAGGAATACCAACTCGAAGTGGTTAACAACTGTGTGTTTAGCAGATCCAATGCATAATTTCAATGGTCCGTCCGCAGCTATCTTGGATATTTACAGTATGTCCCCACAACTGACTTGACCTTTGCCAAGAATGAGTAAATCCTAGAAAGTATATTGCTTGCTTAAAGGAACATTACAGAATTGGTTGTTGCTAACAAAACAGTTGCTGGCAGTGTAAGCACTTTATGCAACCCACCATATACATAAACTGACAAACCTGTAGAAGTTTGAGATCCATTGGCCATCTGGGTCACGAGAAAGTAGTGAAAAAACCGATTACACATGAATAAAACGCTCACTGAGCGATAAACTCCAATCGGAAAATTAGTTTATTAATTTCTCATCAAGTATGGCATTTCAGACAGAAATATTTCAAGGGATGTTTTCTACTATCGTCATCATTAGACCGTGTAAGTTTTATGTAAATCTGTGGGGAAAAAAGTATATTTACAAGTTTTTTTCTTACCAATTCTGTAATGTTCCTTTAAAAGTAAAAGGATAAAAATACTAAACTGCAGGATTTGTGGGGATACTGGCCGTTTGCTAAAATTAACGGATTAATTATGTTCAGTGGCCCAGTGGGTGTTTGGAACCCGGACTTCCTGGCAGGAGCAATGACCTTTCCTACTCGGAACCGGATGTTCTTGACACCAACATGAGGCCACATCAGGTGCTCCACGTGGGAAAAGACTTTGTTTCTACAGCTCTTTCCATAGGAAATAAATTGTGTTCCACATGGAACATTCCAAATGAAGCAAGAACCTTGGGTTCTACCTGGATCATTTGCATATTATGGGTTCTGGCCTCAATTTACGTTAAGCCCGCTCACAATGTGTTGACCCTTTGATTGAAATACATCTTCATAGTGACATATTCACAATGATATCGTAGCCCCCTGTCACCACCTCTTGTTGCTCTTGATTATTTAGTACTACTTGAATCATTTGCATATCGGTAGCTCCGCTTTCAATTGAGACTGGAGGGTTGTCAGCTGTTGGCACTATCTCCGCCCTCATTGGGTGGTGCTTCAGAATTTCAATGCCGTGAACGGCACCCAAGTGTCTCGAAAGGTGGTGCTTGTGTCGGAAGAGATAGTTGCAGATCTGACATTTGAACCTTCCCTTGGTAGTGTGGGCTCGGTAGTGAGCCCTGCATAGTATTTCAGTCTTGAAGCGCCAGGTGCACCCAGGGAAGAGGCAAGGGAACGGACGGTCCATGGAGTGTACGGCCATGTGTTGGTGAGAGTGGAACGGTCCGTGTACGCCGATCCACAGATGTGGCACAGGACGCAGCCGCCGCTGTGCACCTGGCGATGCATGTGGATCTCGCTGTGGAGCTTGGACTGGAAGCTGCACTGTTGACACTTGAAGATCTTCTCCCGGTGAGACGCCGGTGTGCGGTCAGCCGGTTCCTGGACTTGAAGGCCTTGCCACACTCATCACACAAGAAGTTCTTCTCCGTGCGATGGGTCTCCATGTGAACCCGCCTCAGGCGAGCCTTCTTGAACACCTTACCACACGTCTGACACGGGTAGTTTTCCAAAGTTTTCTTCTTCTGTCTCTGCTTTACTTTCAGTCTGGTGTTTTTACGTGTCAACGGGTTCAGGCAGGACCTGTAATTTGACAGGGACGTTATTTGACCTCCGAACTCCTCTCCGTCTTTTTTGTTTTTCTCCAAGAACATCTTTTCATACTTGCCCACTTTATAATCATTGATGAAGTTTTTGTGCGAGTCAAACATGTGCCTCGACATCACTCCCACTTCACACGTATGGAAATCACAGAACAGGCACCTGTAGATGGATTTACCGTAGGTGAATTTGGCTCCTTGTACGGTCACAGTCTCCAAAGCAAACCTGTAGTTGATCGTGTCTCGTAGGTACTTCTCAGTGGCCTCTTCCGGTATTTTCTTCCTAATCAGCGAGTACACATTCTCATCCTCATCGTTGATGCACTCGGTGTCGGGGTCGACCACGACGGCAATAATCTTGCCGTCGGTCTCGCCCACCTCAACCACCTCATAAGGGTTCTTCTCATTTACTGGGTCGCCTCCCTGAAAACTGACCCTGTGATGGTCAGAGTAATGCTCCACCACTGATAAGTCAGACGAGAACTCTTCAAAGCACAGTTCACATCGATAGCCGCTGCGTACATCCTTGTCTGAAAATGTGAAGCAATAAAATATATTTTTCAAATACCTTTGTATACAGAAAGGACTCTGGGTGAGATCCGAGTCCAAGCAACATCATGGCATGCTGATAAAACCTGGCTACATGTAAACTACAGCATGGTGTCGTCTTGGCAGCTTGATTTATTTTTGTTTAACTGTACTCGGTTTCCCAAGATGCATTGTGGTATATTTTTAAGATGGCGCTTGTGCATATGGGCTACTGTTAGCAATGTTGGGTCCAGGTACATGGTCTCCTCACAGTGGTCAATGCTCTCATCAGACCTAAAAAATGATCCAACAGCGCTAACTTTACCCCCATCTGAAGGGCAGCTTTTCATCCCGCCGGAGCAAAGAGACCAGGGACAACGCCGATAAATTCCTTGCATACTATAAACTGACCAAGGTGAGCATTGAGGATGACAATGGAGCATTTGTGTGGGGTGGGGGGGGGAGGGGGACAGTTGAAATCGTTTCTCCCTATGTGGAGACAATTACTGTCTGATCCCTCCATATTTGGGAAAGGTCACGGATTACACACAAACTTCCATAGCCACCAATTCAGATACGGCCATTGTCATGCCGAACTAGCTAACACATCACTGGTACCTCGTAGTTATGTACATGCCTATAGCACACCCAGTGCTGATTCACCCAACCACGAGTCACCTTCAGCTACCCCAAGACACAACAGCGGTACACCAGCTAAATTGAAAGATGGAGCTTCTGGTTAGCCACTTGGCAGCAAGCCCTCAAAGGTTTAGGGCTTTTGGACCGCTCTGCAGCAGTCACCATGTCTTCCTGGCGAGAACGGACACAAAAACAGTGCAGAACCCACCTACTCAAGCAGACGTTAGAGACATTAATCCTATTTTGCCACCTACTATGAGTTACGTTATAGATTTCCTGACTGATTCATTTGAATCCGGCCTCAAGCATAGTGCAAATAAGATAGCCAGATTGGCTTTGTCTGCAGTTGTGCAGTTTCCTGTTGGTTTTAGCTTGGCTAGTCGACCTAGATTTACATGTATATGTAGGAATGTTCAATAATAGGCAATCCTTTCCCGATATCACGCCATCTGTGGGGTCTTTTGTAACGATATTTTTACAGTATAGAGTCTACAGTTTACATTTTTCTTTCTAGCCTATTTCAATCCGCTGCAGGAGTAAATCCTCTTCACCACTTCTCCATGTCACTCTATCCTGAGCTTTCTGTTGCCAAGCAATGCCCCTATATCTACTTAGTTCATCTCTACATCTTCTGTTTTGTCTACCTCTTTTTTCTTGTTCGGTTTCTTGGAGTCCAGTTGGCTGTTTTGCATGCCCGCCTGTTGTCATACCTCCTTGCTAGGTTACCTGCCTATCTCCACTTCTTTGATTTAATGGTCTTAATAGTATCCTGCACTCTTGATTTCTACACTACCATAACGTTAACTGAGCCAGAAATTGGTAACATTATTTTGCATTGTTAATGGCACAAAGAGTGCAGACATCACATTTGTTGACATTAGATAGTTTGAAATTAATGGACACAGAGTGGCGATGTTCAGATCCGAAGTTACGTAAACAAACCTGGAGTACATTTATCTGAAATTACTTTACCTACTTTCCCCTGAATGGGAAGCTCAGTGCAGTACGTTTACATGAAATCTGTTACCCGCACCACTGTACTTGGGAGGAACAGAACAAATAGCAACTTCAGTTACAGAAGGCCTCAGAAAGCAGTATCCAGGAATGGCGATAAAGCTCAGAAGCATTCGGATGAAGTATGGACTCAAATTACTTTGAGAAATGCAGGTGTTGATACTCATCTTTTTAAACCCTATAGTGTTTGAGCAGTGTCAACATCATCAGCCACAAATGGCAGAGTCCGAATTCAGACAATCATCTAACAGCCGGCCTGAAGCTGGCTTGGCAAGAGATTCTGTCCACCGAAAATTCTGTCACCCTATACGGCGAATTGTGATGCACACATACCAAGCAAACAAAATCCCCTATGACACCAGCAATTTTGCTCGTTAAAACAACAAGCACAATTATTTTGTTTACAATAATTCTGGAAAATAATGTTTAAATTGTAAAAGCTCTCGTGTTCACTAGAACACAGTTTATTATGTAAAACAAATCTAATGTGGAGAAACTACCTATTCAAAATCTTGTTTACCCTGGCTCTAAATTTTCATGTGGTCTCTAGGTTGTTTTTGTTGTTGTTGATTTTTGATTAATGAAAGTTAACCCACTCGTGGTAGGGGGCTATGTCCTAACGGTAATGTAGAATCCTAAAATTAAATGACGATGTTTGATTGGGATTCTGCGATTTCCAAGTGGTGAAGGAAATCACATACCCTCCCATTGTTCTTGCAACACCCCTTCCTCTTCTTTTTCAGGTTAAACTAAACCTTGCGCTTAAGAATGATCCTGCTCCTGGACGGTGAGGACTGTCTCCTTCACCACATCATAATGGATTCACAGAATCCAATCAAACATTGTCATTAAACAGTTTACTTTTATGATTTTGAGTGATCTACACTATGCCAGCTGGCAATATGATTGATACCATGTCATGAATGCAGATCTACACAGTTAGTGGTTCTGTGGTGTGTTACATCAAACACGCAGTTGAGCGATCGACTCAATGGCAAGTTCAATATCAGTCATGATTTTAAAATGAAAGATGTACTCTGCTGGCCTACAATATGGTATTATACAACTGTTCCATGCTGTCATGGGGTCCACAGTGCTTTGTACACCCGAGGGGGCAAATGAACACCCCAGGCTAAGCCATTTGCTCCGAGGGAAAAACCCATGGACCCCAATCACAGCGTGCAACAAGTGTTACACCATAGTAATAGATTCATCCTCTTTGGAACCGATCTGTTGCATCTTCCAACATTATTACGACGAAATTGGCACAGTTGAAAAAAAAGCAGACGAACAGGTTGTTGACAGAAATATTGCTTCACTGTTCCCTACGGACACATCACACAAGGAACGTATATCAATTTATACCTGGGTGAGTGTAATTTACAACCATGGGCCCGGGTCTATTTCTAACATTGTACAAGGCGCTGAAAGGGACCACGGTGGGCACGATCAAAGTAATGTACCCCATGGGGTACTGTACCCTATGGGGTGTACCCACTTATGGGGTACTAGGTACTGTACCCCATGGGGTACTGTTACTGTACCCCATGGGGTACTGTACCCCATGGGGTAATCACTCAGTTCCTCAGCCATGTACATGTATTGCGTCGTTGTATCACATAACCTGATTGGTTCTCAACAGTAAAAAATTCACATTCTATTACCGTGGTATAACAGTATGAGGAATGTATCTAAACAGTACAAAGGACAGCAAATTGATAAAGTACTTACGATTTGTTTGATGCTTGAGGAATGCTATGACCGAGTTGCATTTGTGCTGACATTGGCCACAGATGAAGGTATCCGAAACGGTAGCCTCATCTAGCTTATCCGATGATTGCTCCATTTCTATGCATTGGTGTCAGTCATCCTATTAACAAGTAAAGTACAATATTTGTTTCTTAGTAATTCACATTTTTGCCATTTGTTTTGATTCGACGATGCTAAATGGTGGGTGCGCAGTTTTTCCCAAAATCACTCCTTATAATCATTCGATTAATAAAAATACAACGCCGGTGTCCGCCACTTGAACATTATTACCTCAGTCACTGTGAACTAACTAATTAATGAACAAGACAATTTTACGCGGGGACACCTGTGGAAAAAAAGAGAAGACAGAGACAAAAGTTGATTATCTTGAGGGGCCTTATCCAAAGTTTTTCCCTACTCAGAACAGTCTCTCCGCGGTTATCAAGTGCCTCCATGCCCTGTAAATCAGAGTGTTTTAGGTAGATTGATGTGATGTACGACAGCTGTATCTAGCTTATGGTTGTTGACTCTAGAGCTAGGACAATAGAAATGTCTATTGAAGGAATCCTGGCATGGCTTGTGAGAAATCTGATTCTCCTAATGTGCTGTTTGTAGACAGTAAATATTGGAAGTGTCGCAGCACCTGAAAAGTGAAACTTTTAAAATTTTTATATAAATTTTTGCCGACCAAAAATGTAAAGTCGTCCAAAAAGGGTAGTAGGGCTTCAGTAACCATAGCTGCGATAATCATAGCTCTTGGTTACGTCCCAAAGAGCTACAACGAACCTTGCATAAAAATTGTACAAATTTTTGGATGATCCGAAGAGACAGTCTATCTCCCATAAGTGAAATAGGATCAATACACTTATTAGCTGGCCAAAGAGTATGCAGGTGCTATGTTCAAATCTGTGCTTCAATAAAAAATCAAGAATATTCACAAATCTGGGTGCTGCATAAATGTACTTTTCTCCTTTTTCACTTTATTTGAATTTAGGGATATTGAATTTGAAAAGTGAAAAAAAAAACATGTTGCCAATATTTTATCCATTTGTGTCATAACGCTATGTACAGCATACAACCGATGGGAGGATCGAGGGGTATAATTATCGCAACGACAGTAACCACAGCTAGCCTGGCAGGTAGCAGCATGCCAGATCTGGAGTCACCGACTGGTGCATGTGAAACCCTTTTTTCTGCAATAGTACGGCAGCCTCAAGCTATATATGTTGGCACCTGAATTCAGCCTCACAAAACATTTAGTAAATTGCTAGCCCTGGTACTGGTACGACAAATTACCGGTAGGACGTCAGTCTCCGTTGCACTGCCACTGCCATCCTGGATATAAAAATTAAAAGGGTCACTACATGACAATATTTTATAAAAAATTTTTCATTGTTTTACCTAATTAACTAGCTGAAACTTTGTTCACCTCCTTATGTCCAATACTTGCAGACGTCGACTGGTGGGTTAAAAGGCTGAAAATGTTTTGAGCATAAATAAAAGTGTAATGTTCACTGAATGAAAAAGTGAACGCTGATATTTAAAAGATATTTAAGGAGTAGTTTAAAGTGGCAGGAATATATCAACGTACTTTCAGCTTCCAACACTAATTTTGTTCACTCTGTAGAGAAGCTTTATAATCCATAATTATTCATTATTGTGAACTTTAGTTTTAGGACGTCAGTGCAAGGAATACTGACGTCTTTCTCTCGGAGTTGGGGTTGTCTGGTTGTTGTAGTCGAATTATTCTATCTGCTACAAACTTACTCTAAATTTGTTTATTGCTATTCTTTGGTAAACAAGAAGCCCTATACAGACTCTCAACATTCAATTTTATTTCAATAATTATGGGAACATCAACCTACCTCACCTGAAAAGGCAAAATTCGTGTTTGCTGTCTGAACTCTCTGCACCCTGCCTGACACAGAAACTTAACTTTCTTTCAAATGAAATAGCGCCCTCAATCGGTAAGAAGCCAGCAAAAATATTGAAGTCTGAAACCCAGACTTTAATAGACATTTGCAGCTATTTGTATACATGTAAAAACTACTTATACATTAAAGGTAAACAGCCTGTGCTTCGCCGCCAGAGTTATTTAACAGCAGATCAATGCGTTGTAAAAGTTTGTTATTCAACGTCTGCATTTCTGACAAATCTGGTGAATAATTTCGTTGCAATTCATCTATAAATAACTTGAGTCTCAGTAAAAGTGTTTGCACTTGAGAAAAGGGCGCTGGGAAATGCCGATTGTCAATTGACAGTCGATCGAGCTCGAGTCGACCATCGACATTCTGATCTGTGCTGTGGTATGCTGTCAACAACACTGAATACAACAGTGAATTTGCAAAAACAATGTTGAACTTATCGTGAAGCGAAATTTCATCATCTTTTTGAAATCGAACACAAACATTGAGCTGGTAAAGCTATGGCATTTAGGAGTTGTGGGTCGCTTCATCTTGGAGCTAAGAAGGTTGGCTTTTGCCTAAATCCATCCTCACTAAACCACAGACGAGTAAGTAAAACATCAATAATTAATATTTATTTTTTATTATCAATAATAAATCATTAATAATATTATTAATTATTAATTATGAACTATTTTTGCTAGTAGTAGTATTACTTTTCTCATCATTAGTTGGAGACCTATATCTATCTGATCCCCATATAAACTAAATAAGTTCTTACTTTTTCAAATTTTCTTTGAAAAATAATAATTTACATTTTTTTCTCTGGTTACAAATTTAATTTGTTGTCAATATATGTTTGTTCGTTCATCGGAGTCAATTTGAAAAGATTCAAAATCTGACCGACCGGAAATAGTATCTTATTTACTCACATAAGATTATGTATTTATAAACGAGTGAAAAACTAAAAGTAAAAATCAGATTTTGTATCTTGCCCGTTTAAATAATGTAATTAATTCAAAATACCCCACACATTTCATCCAAAATCTGTGAACAATCATTTTTCCCAAGAACATTGAAACTAAGGAATAATTTTTGATGGTCACTTTTTGTTGGCTCCGAAACACATCAAGTTTTCAAGGACATTCATGACCGAAACTTAACCACACCAATGCAAAAGTTGATTAGACACAATGTCCTTGTCCCATATGGATTGGAGGGTTCACAAGATCCATCATTGCCGCAATTTATTACCAAGTTCAAATATTGAAGTAGTCTTAATTGTTTTCTATTTATCATGGAAGAAAAGTTTAGAAGGTAATGCTTCTACTTCCTTGACATTTGAATCAGGAGTTTTCAAAGTAGAACCACTGTAGAAAACAACTGTATTTTTCAAATTCATTTCCACTAGAAAAAAAAAACTGTTGCCAACTAACAAAATTCCTACATTCATGATGCAGTCTCAGTTTCAACACACGCTATAAACATTCTGTATAAATTTGAAGTTAAAACGCTGGAATGTAATCACTGTGTTGTTTGCTTTTTTTTTCTTTTAAAGGTCGCCCTCTTGCAGAGATGTAGTCGATTATTCGGGAGTACAAGATGGACCAGTAATGCCTTCCAAAGATGGATAGTCTTCAGTAAACAGCCCGCTAAGGGATTTGAGAAATTTTTCCAAGGTGGCAAGAAAGACGCTGCTCCCCGAGACCCAAGAATTCATCTACACCTAAAGAGAAAGGTACTCATGGCACGGGCTGCTTTATGGGATTAAAACACTTAAGGCTCAGCAAGGTGATAAAGGACAATTTCATGGGCGATCACCTCTTCTTCCTTCATTAAGTATTAGGCCTGAAGAAGTAGTATGAGGTAGAAGAAAGGGTTTGATACTGGTGTAAACAATTCTCAACACTATTTGTTGGACTATTGTTACATTGAGTGCGGTCAAGGCTTTTGGTACCTTGAAAGTAAAGCTTCCTTGCCAAAGTTTCCTTGCAGAAGTTTCCTCAAAACCAAAGTTTCCTCAAAATAAAAGTTTCCTTGAAACCAAAGTTTCCTTGAAAGTGAAGACTCCCTGAAACCAAAGTTTCCTTGCTAAAGTTTCCTTGGAAGCAAAGTTTCCTTGAACCCAAAATTTCTTAGAAACCAATGTTTCCTTGAACTTCATCCCACAGGTGAACCCAAACCAGAGAAAAGCAGTGAGAGTAGCCGTTCTGGTAGTAGCGGAGGCAACAAACAGAACGACTTCTGGAAGGGACTTCTAGGTGGAGGCAAGGCCGGAGGGGGTAGCAGTCCCCAGATAGATCCAAACAACAGGAATCAATTACTGTTCAGTGTTGCTTTGACAGTAACAGGTGCGGCTGCAGCAATTTGGCTGCTTGGTGGTGGGTCCTCCCCTGAGATCACATGGAAGGAATTCTGTAATGAATACTTACAAGCTGGACAGGTAGGTATTTTGTTTCTATTCAAGACATGACAAAGTACATGATCGCTATTATCCAGGGTTTGCCCTTTCTGTAGGGACTGTAGACATTTATCATGCTGCCACCATTTTGGTCATGTTCCTTGTATCCAATACCAGCAATGAATAATGGCATTCATTATACACAAAAAGGAACTAGACTGTTCCACCTTCCAGCCTTTTTTAAATTGGGAAGGTAGTGTATTCTGCTCTACCAGCCAGGCTCCTAGTGGATGATACCCATGCCTACATCCCTACGGACTGTGAAGGGGGTATAACCCTGTTTCAGCCCCAGAAGTAGGTGGCAACGTGCCCCTGGTGAAAGTTGGTTCGGGTCAACAGCCCAAATCAGTAAAGTGTAGCCCTCACCTTGATGTGGCCAGCTGGCCTTGTGAGTTAGGCGATATCTCATTAAAAAAAAGAAAACAGGCCTTGGTTGGGTTACTATGATTTGAATGTGAGAAATTCAAGATGGCCACATCATGAAAAAGGTCTATAGCAGCTGCAAGCAGCTTGTACCAAAATGCCCATGGCAGCCACAAATGGCCACAAGACAAAACACACTTCCAATCAACCAAAAAGGTCATAGGTCTGATCCGGCTTTGGCTTCATTCACCTGTTTGAAGCCCCATACCTAAAGTGCTTGCTTGCAAAATAATTGTCAGAGCCCAAATCGTATCGGAAGCCGAAGCTGTGGTTTCAAAAGATGTATAAAAGTAAATCCTGAAATGAATCTAGTGACATTTAGTTATGAAACTGTTTTGAACATTCGCAGGTGGAACGACTAGAAGTGGTCAACAAGAAATATGTACGGGTGTGGCTGAGACCTGGTCATATTAAAGGGGTATGTACATGCACTTAAAGTTCTTTTAATCATCAACTTAGCCATTTCAAATTCTGATAAGCTTTTCTACCTGGATGGTTTAAAACTGTTTTTCTTCCATTTTTTGTCTGCAGAAATTTGTTTGGTTTAACATCGGCAGTGTAGACACATTTGAGCGTAATCTGGAGAATTCGCAGCTTGACCTCGGCGTAGAACCAAATAATTATCTTTCTGTAGTATACAGTTCAGAAAGTGACGGGTAAGCTAAGGAAATGCTTCCTTTATTTCCCCCTACTTTTTGGCACGTAGACAGGTGTTGATAATAGACTGTTTCCTTCAATTAATTCTCTTGGCCTGTCACTTAAAAACATGAACGAACATTTCAGTTCATTGTCTTAGCGTGTTACTTAAAGGATCAACAATGGTATGATTTGGCATCTGCTCGATCAAAATTACTCGATCAAAATGAATGCGATTAACTTTGCAACAGATAGCTTGTTTGCGAATATGATTCTCCATAAAGACTTGATCGAACATTTCAGTGTTATGCATTACGATGTCTGAGGAAGACTCACCCCTGCGGAAATTCAAAAGTGACTGAAACCCAACGAAGATGACTGGGGGGGATTCCAACCCTTATGTATGGCTTGAATCTGACTGTGATGGTTTATATCATGCGTGAAACAGCATACCTACACACAAACCCATTCCCACCCCCTCTCCCTGATAGGCTTTCACATGCAGCCATTGTCTGAGCCAGCGATTCCATTTGACCTGTGACCTTTTTATTTGACCTGTAACCTTCCAGGAGCTTCCTGATAAGCCTGATCCCCACTGCCCTCATGATCGGGTTCTTCTTCTACCTGTTTCGCAATAACCCCGCCACAGGGGGCCGGGCGGGTAAACGAGGGGGCATCTTTGGGTTCGGTGAGACCACAGCCAAGATCATGAAGGAGGATGTTGGGGTGCGTTTCAAGTAAGTAGAACTCGAACTTTCCCCTCACACCACTTCTCTTCCTTAAGTCACTCAAGCTATCTACTTTGGTTTAGAAATGAACGAATCCACCCTTTCAAAAAAATGCCTGACAAACTCAATTTTTAAGGTCCTTTTACATATTTCTTCAGCTTTTGTCCATTTGACAAGGATGCTCAGCTTTATTTCATGAGTATAATACTCTAATGTTAGACTCAATTGCAATAAGATTTGAATATCTGTCTAATGCTAAGTGTGGCTGGTCTGACTCTGTAGTCAAGCATAGACTAAGAAATTTGGAGGAGCTAGGTTTAGCAAAGAAAAAAATGATACTCGTTGTTACTAGTAAGTTGAAACTTTTTTTAAATGGAATTATCGACTAATACCTTGAAATCTTCATTGATTTATTACATTTCTAGTTTTTGGATATCCCATACAAAGGCGGAATAAGTCCACTCTGATATTTGTTGTGACTTTTTCAGGGATGTGGCCGGATGCGAGGAGGCTAAGCTAGAGATCATGGAGTTGTCAACTTCTTGAAGAATCCTAAGCAGTATATTGACCTAGGAGCAAAGATCCCTAAGGTACCATGTCGCACAAGTCAGTGTATCCTTCACGCTTTCAGTGGTCCAAATTTCAAACAATTAGTACAAAAAATGTTGTGACAAGTGGGGAAATAATGCTATATTTTGCAGGCTGTATCGTTATCTTTATTAAAATAGAGTGCATGAAGTGTATTGTTGGTCTTGGTGCTGAAGGGTTGGGATCAACGTTGCAACGTTTTCCCCACCGTAGATCTATAGCCAGCCTCTCTCTTTACTATGGATATTTTCATGGTAAATGGCCACGAGTGTGTCCGACCTGGTTCGGATATTTCTTCTTGTAGCCCCTTACCAAGAGTGGCTTTTAGCCCTGTTTGGGGGCAGACTTGCATTTAATAAAAAAGGGAAAAAAGAATCATATGGTATCTCATGCTATGGGGTTTGTGTGTGCATCTGGGATATTCGGAAAGATGCAACATTAGTACAGTCACAGGAAAGTGCAAAACATCCTCCGCATTACCTTGTTCAAGCTTCAAGGATTTATGCACTCGGTAAGGAATGTTGTTTCCTCAGTCCATTCCTTCGTTTATGTTAACAGGGGGCAATTCTGAACGGCCCACCGGGTACAGGCAAGACCCTTCTAGCTAAGGCTACCGCCGGGGAAGCTAACGTTCCTTTCATCACCGTCAGTGGATCAGAGTTTCTGGAGATGTTCGTGGGCGTTGGTCCATCCAGGGTAAGAGAATCATGTATACTGTTTACATTTGCCGTTTCCTGCAACTTGACTCTATTTTTCTCATGATTTTGACATATTCAGTGTTGCCCAACAAACCACTCTAGTAAGGGGGCCCTGCAAGCCAGTTGGATGTCCAGTCATAACATTAACAACAATACTAACGCTAATTTTTCACAGGACTCTGGGAAAGTACTGAGTATACAGTGCTTTACAAACATCGATGTTAGGGTAAAAACCAAATAATAGTACTAATACATGTTCTTTTATAGCAGATTATCTATGCCCGATAGGCATCTCAAAGCACTCATTATTTTTCTGACGTATTAGAGCTGTGTTTGAATTATGAGACCCATGTATACATCACCTTGTGAGGGGCTGCATTGTGATACGGCGCAATCTGCATCCAACGATGCCAGAAACACTGGAAGATGTGGGATCTTAACAAGCATTTAATACACAACACACGGGGCGGATTCAGGTTTTATCTCCCAATGGGATACTTTTTGTGACGCTAGGTGGCAGCAGACTGTGTTCCTACTTTTTCCCAGGGAGAGTGAAACAATTTGGATAAGCTACTCTGATGTTACTGCTTTTGTGAGTGTATTAAAAAGGAGCTACCGAAAGTAGTGGGTTTCGTAACAGTTGATAACTTTTCAGGATTTATTTTACAGGTACGAGACATGTTTTCCATGGCAGGAAGAATGCTCCGTGCATCCTCTTCATTGATGAGATTGATGCGGTGGGCAGGAAGCGAGGACGGAGTAACTTTGGTGGGCAGAGTGAGCAGGAAAACACCCTGAATCAACTCCTGGTTGAGATGGATGGTAAATAAGAATATTTGTTTACTTCCTAAGTTTGCGTCACTTCCATCTCCCCCCCCCCCCCCCCCCCTCTCCTTCTACCTCATTACATCCATGTTCATTTTGAGGTCGTCCCAATATGACCTTGAAACCATCCATCGAGGCTGACACTGGTTCTAAGTGGTCCATATCTATCTAACACTATGCTTGATGAGTCAGATGGGAACAACTCATCAAGTCATCACGGTAGTGAATGAACGAATGAATGTATTGAGCTTAGTTCTTTTCTCATTTTTGACTTGGTTTCTTTTGAATGCCTATTGTGTTTTTTTTAAGGAGTTATTTAGGAACTTTGTCTAGTGTCTTCTTTGTACCTTTGTAACTGATTGACATTAATAGTTTAACTATTTATTCATAAATGTATAATTGTATTTTGGGTGAAGAAAGAAAACTTGAGTAGGATTTGAGTGGGTTTGAATGCCACCTGAGTGGGGTTGAATGCCACCTGAGTAGCCTGGTTCCCCCCCCCCCACTGAACTCCCAAAAGCACAGAGTATATGACACTTAGCTGTAAGTGTAAAACCAAAATAATGAAAAAGGAACCTGCAAATACAAGAAGAAGTAACCCAACACATAAGGGATTAATAAACAGCCGTATACAACCAGCAACCCACACCCCTCATTCCTTCATTATTCCTTTAAACCTTCTTCATAAATATCCCATCATCTTAATCTGTCCATCTGCAGGCTTCAACCCAACTAGTAATGTGGTCGTCCTAGCAGGAACAAATCGTCCTGACATCTTGGATCCTGCTCTGATGAGACCGGGTCGCTTTGACAGACAAATCTACATCGGTGCCCCCGACATCAAGGGAAGGTATGTACCTGCTTAATTTGTCTATCCACTCTAATCAGCCATGATGTTAGTTCTATTTAAATCCCATTTTCAATTTGTTTTGCCTTTAGAAAACCAGCAAATTGCTATTATTAGTTAACCATTGGTCCTCGGTTGAAACTTGCTCCAAGTCTCTTTGTCTCAGGTCTCATTTACTATTTTGTTTATATTCTTCAGAGCGTCGATATTCAAAGTTCACTTGAAGCCACTCAAGACGGAGGTTAACCCAGACTCAATGGCCAAAAAGATGGCCGCTCTGACTCCTGGTTTTACTGGTGAGTTCCCGACTCTATAAGACAAGGCTCGATGAAATCACAAGGTTGGAATCAGAGGGGGCTGGACAAAGTGGTACAAAGTGTAATTAATTCGTCTGAGAGACTCATCATCGAGTGTTCAAATAATAATTCATAAAACAATATACCCTTAACATGTTTCTGCCCAGGATTTCTTTAGTGGTGGAGAAATGTTTCCCTGAAAACCATTGCGAGATCGATCAGTTACACGGTAGATCATATAAATATACTAAAATCAAATAAGTACTTAAAATGAATGGCTTCGGATACCATTTTTACTGCTAAATACCCTATTTTACATTTCGTTGAAAACCTTTGAAAGGAAAATGCAAGAGTAATTAAAAAATTTGGAAAAATGTGTGGTGGTCTGAAACAGAGAAAATTCTGCCAGTGGTGGTTGGGGAATCCTGAGTCCGGCACCGACAACTGTGGGCAGAACCCTGCCTGAAAAAAAGATGAGGCAACCAAACACAAACAGAATCCCGCACATGTCAAACTCAATTTGGTGGGGACTAACTCGATCCCGGAAGTTTGAATACCCACGAGGCGTGCACAGTCTATTATCAGTTGATGAGCTCTTCGAATGTTGGCCTCTTTATACTGAAATGCCCATCTGTTTTATGATATCTTTCCTTTCAAAACATTCCCTTCACAAAAAATACACATACATTGATAAACCATCTGAGTTGTTGTACGTCCATGAAACAGGATGTGATAAACACACACTCAATGCAACTAGGCAGCCCTGATAACAACTTGATTCAAAACTAAATCTGTAAAACACTATGTAAATAATCATTGTGTGTTGATAAACTCTGATATTATGTTTAAGCATTTCCTTCTATCACAGCTGATATAGCCAATGTATGCAACTAGGCAGCCCTGATAACAACTTGATTGAAAAAAAGTTATGTAAAATTATATGTAAATAATCGTTGTGTACTGATAAACTCTGACATTATGTATAAATGTTTCCTTCTATAACAGCTGATTCAGCCAATGTTTGTAACTAGGTATCCCTGATAACAACTTGATTCAAAACAAAATAACTACATTGGTAAACTGTTTGTTATATTGTGTCTATATATATTCTCAACAGGAGCTGATATAGCCAATGTGTGCAACGAGGCAGCCTTAATAGCAGCTAGATTTGGGTGCAGTAGCATTCAAAGTGAACACTTTGAGCAGGCCATTGAGCGTGTCATAGCAGGTCAGTGACCCTTGACCCAATTGAAGTTCAGAACCCAGTCACAGACCATAACAAATAAAATCACAAAGATGAGCTGGTAACCTTGAATTCGAAACAATATATTGTTATGTCTAAGAAATTTTTGGTCTTAACAACTTTATGATGTTAGGCTGAGGCTGTTTATGAGTTGGTGTAATTTTCAAAATTGCAATTTTCTATGTAGATGTAAAGCAATTTTTTCCCTCTTGGTAGGTTTGGAGAAGAAAACTCAGGTTCTGCAGCCAGCAGAAAAGAAGACGGTAGCATACCATGAAGCTGGCCATGCCATCACTGGATGGTTCCTAGAATATGCAGACCCACTACTCAAGGTGAGTTTGTCCCCTATTTCCCCTCCCCACTTAAAACCTTCCTAATGTCTGACCATTCAATATCATCCTCATGTTGTTGAAGCATGCCATGTGGCATGTTGTGGCTGAGCGGTCAAGCACACCAGACTCGAGCTCTGGTGTTTCTGATCAGCAGAGTGTTGGTTTGAGTCCCGATCCTAGCATTTAACTGTTATTGCTTCGATAGTATAAACATTGTGAGAAACGACTCCCTCTGAAGTAATGTAGGTTTTAGAAAAAAGAGGTAATTTCTCCCTAAAATATTATTTGAATCTGAGAAAGGCTTCAGGCATTTGAAAGCACACAATTCTATGCAACAAGGGCGTTTTTTCTTTCATTATTTTCTTGCAACTTCGATGATCAATCGAGCAAAAATTTTCACATGTTTGTTATTTTGTGCATATGTTGGGATACACAAGTGAGGATGCTAGTCTTTGACAATACTACCAAAAGCATATCCTGCCTTTGGGTCCCACTGCATATTGGTGATTTTAAAGCAGGAAATATTGCTGCACATTTTGATGTGCCCAACACAACATAAGAGAGGCACCAGTGGCAACAAGTGCACTTATACATGACACTTTGGCTGGTAACCTGTTCTTGCTGAGCATGATTTTTCCGCACTGAGTAAATTGTGCGCAAACCAGTGTCATGGAGTTGCCTCTTGCTTGAAATACAGGCAATTCCTTCAACAGTGTTACTCACTCATTGCGAATTTGTATGATTACTCTTAGGTGTCAATCATTCCGCGAGGTAAAGGTCTTGGCTACGCCCAGTACCTCCCGAGGGAGCAATTTCTATACACAAAAGAGCAACTGCTAGACAGGATGTGTATGACGTTAGGAGGGAGGGTAGCTGAGCAAATTTTCTTCGGAAAATCACCACGGGTGCCCAAGATGACTTAAAGAAGGTCACACAGATTGCCTATGCACAGGTGAGAGGATCGTATTAGTCAAAGTTAAAACATACTAGGAGCTGCTCAATGTTTGGAAAACATAGGTTATTTTTTATTTCTGTAGAATTAAGACTGTAATTTTACCTTTAATGATTAAAGGTGTTGGAATTTTTTTCATGAGTACAAGTTATCGCGGGACACATATTGACATCACTTTAAAATGGAACTCTAATATTCAAAAGATTTGTTAAGGCGAATCAATGGATTCATTTCCTTCACAAGCTCAGGCTTTAAAATGGAGACAAAAACAGGTTTTTACTGTATCAGAGTGTCTGCTGTTCATTTTATACCTTTTGTTGTACGTGGTGGATTTGAAGAGAAATGTGAACAAAATTGTGAGTTGTGAGTAAAGTCATTGGAATCAGTGTAAATCAAGCAAAAGTTTGCTGCCACCCAGTCTCTGTAATATGTACTGCCCTTCACTGGTATTTACTCATGCTCTTTGATTTCTCCTGCCTAGATCGTACAACATGGCATGAATGACGTCGTGGGTAATGTGTCCTTTGACATGCCCCAACAAGGGGAAATGGTCTTGGACAAACCGTACAGTGAATCCACAGCCACCATGATTGATGAAGAAGTCAGGAAACTCATCAAGTCGGCATACGATCGCACCATGGAGCTACTGACTAAACACAAGGACAACGTGGAGAAGGTTGGTTGGAGCATTTGATTTAATACTTTTATTTGCAAAAATTCTATGGACAGTTTTACCAGCAATAACCTCCTGGAACCACACAGCACAGGAAGCTAGTTTCAAGAAAAACTTCAGCAGACCACAGGGATTATATTTCAGAATTTATACCGTATCGGAAATCCTTGACTTACTGAACTTTGTGTGGGGGGGGGGGGTTTTCACTTGAAAACCTAAGAAATTAGCAAACTTTAAAAGTACGTGTTTGTACCTGTTGGAGATATATACTAAAGTGCTTAATTGGTTTGGTTGAGAGGTTAATAGCCCAGTGTTAAAGCTACTGGACTTAGGCCAGTGGTCAAGTGGACCTTTCAAGTCATGTTGCATGTAGTTACTCGACGCTTACATTTTTGACACAAGCAGCGGAGTAGTTTTATAAAGCATGACTCCCCTCTCCCACCCCCACCCCCTCACTGCAGAGTGTATTAATAGCACCACACCAGGCTGCCATTAACTTTTCTGATTGGATACTAATAAAGGTTCAGAGTGCATCCTACTTTTTTGGTTTGGAATTTCATTGAGGCCACAAATGCCATTGCCTCTACCTTGCCCTGGTCCCTTGTCAAAGGGCACTGTACACTTCAACATAAAAAAATGGAAGGGCCCTTTGCTAAAATTTATGTTATCTCCTCTGCTACAATAAACCCCAATTCTCTTTTTGAGGAATATTTAGCGACTTTCAAATCACACCTTGTGTTTACGATGTTTGTTATGCCAGGTTGCCTTACATCTCCTAGACAAGGAGGTCCTGAACAAAGAAGACATGGTCGAGCTCCTTGGAGACAGACCATTCGCCGAGAAATCCACCTACGAAGACTTTGTGGAAGGAACCGGCAGCGTCGATGAGGATACATCATTACCAATTGGACTGAAGGATTGGAATAAAGAAAAGGACACTAAAAAGGAAACGCCAGAGGGAGAGAAGCCACAGATTGAAACAGCATGATTAGCATTGAAGGAAAGGGGGGGGAATCCACCATTTGAGACAGCGTGGTGTGTGTGTTAAACTACGGATATTTTAGCACGATACTTGATACAAACTATAGATCTTGCTGGTAAACAAAGTCACCCCCTCTGTGATAAATGCCAACAGTTTTGGAATGATTTGATCTGGTTGGAAAAGACCTATTTATGGCAGTCGTTGGACTTCAAGACTATACTAAGACTGTTTGGCCAATCGAGTCACCATGGTGAGACGAGGTTGTAGGCTTGCAGCTACCCGACTGGGCTTCCTGTCAGTATCACAATAACATTGTACATCAGAATGTAATGCCCTCCAACCACAATGTACCATTAGTCAACCTTCACTTTAGTTTCTGACCACCGTACCGCTTGCCATAAAGATTTATGCCTCTAATGTGCAGTGTTTTATCTTTGTGTATTGAAATTGAGGTCGACAGGGAAGAAGACCGGCTTCTGTTACTATTGGTTGTTAGCATTAATATCACACATGGAACCTAACAAAGATGGTCGCAGCATGATTAATGGTTAGCCAAACTTCTGGTAATAGAACCCAGAGTTTGGGTTAATTGATTTATTAAAATAATGAGTGCCTATTACTTAAGTGTATTGCTTTACTTCAATATTTTACAAGCAAGGACTGAGTTAAAAGACTGGGCACACAATTGAGAAGATGTGCTGTCTGATGTAGCCATTTTTTTTTAAGGTTTGAAAATGTTTTATGGAAAAACAACAGCAGAACAAACTCATTTATTGTGGTACGAATTACAGGGAAAGGTGTTTTCACCCTGACCTTATCTACCCCCAATCCTCCCCTAATCCTCCGCTAATCTTCCCCTAATCCCTATCCCCAAATATCAGTCAGCTGTTCATATTTGATACTCAGTTCTGCAAAGCCAAATCAGCTCACATTTTGTGTTTACTTCAGCAGAAACATGTGCGTAAGCAAAGTTTATTTCATAAATGTTTCAAAGATTTGAGGGTGCATGTGTGTGCTTACAAGACCCACTGCATGTCATCATGCCATTTGCTTTGCTTAGGGTCAGCAAAGACAATGAGATAAGGACTGCTTCCATGTTTTATGAAATTAGCCCCAAAGTGCTAAGCAAAAAGATGATGTAACTTATCAAATAACTATATGGTGATACTGAAAGCCCCAAACAGTTCAGATGGGATGTGTTATGTGATGTGTAGTCACATGTTTATTTCATAAACGATCGAGAAGGTTTGACAGAGGGTGTACGTGTGCAAAATGGAATTGCCCTTGCACCGGGAGCAATGCAGTGCATTATAACATAACCAGCATCTTAATTTGAGGCAAGATTGAGTGTTATATAATAGACCAATCCATTAAGCTCTACCTCTTAATATTGTCCAATCACAGCAAGGAACACAGACGTCTGACGCCTTAAATTCCCATCACAAAATGTAAACAAAGTTTATGCCCATGGATTGCTGCGTTATGTGTTTCACAGGTCAGTGCAAGACACATGTGTTTATCATGCTACCTATTGATAGACAGTCCCTATGGTGGGTGGGGCTTAATGGATCGGTCTAATATTTGATCTTGTTATACACTTTATTGTTATTGATTGTAATGATACGAACAATAAATTTTTTGATCAAACCATTGTACTTTACTTGTGTGGATCTTGAATGTTTAGGTTAATACCACTGGGATACTACAAGTGATGTGGTAAACTGTGTCTTTATCATTCCTTTCAATACCAGGGCCCAGGTTCATAGAGCTTGGCCCAATTTGAAATGAGTTGCTTAGCATCGAAAAATTGTGCTTTACAAAACAGAATACCAGCCAAAATGTCATGTAACGTACATTACTTGTGACTTGTACCCAGCTTAAGTTTGATTTGCAAATTGAATTGTGTAGCAAGTTTATCTTGTCACTGGGCATGCATGCTTGGTGGTCTAGTGGTAGACATCTGCCCTAGAATGTGGGGGTTGTTGGTTCGAATCCTACCTGGGTATTATGCCTGTGGGATTTTTTCCCAGCAGGACTCTAAAAGCACGCAGAGTATAGACCATGATGTTCACAAAAGAGCCACAGAGCCTGGACTTCCTGCAGGCACAGTTTGTACACAGCCCAATGGAAGAAGTGGAATATTTTTTACCATTTTGGCTGGGCGGTGTCTTTGATATGAGCTCTAAATTTATGCCCATTTGACTTTAACCTTGACAATGTTTACCCTGAACCTATCTCTAGAGTGACCGAGCCCCCTTCTCTCACACCCCCCCCCCCTCTCTCTCTACCAAACACCATTACTCATTGTTGACCCCTTGACAGTAGTTTCGAAACCTCCCTGTGGTTGGAGGCTGTCCAGGTCACAAGAAATCCCCCAATAAGTCATAACTAGTGTTCTGTATAAACACTAAAGCCAGATTTTTCAGGTCTCTTGAGAGAATTCTAGGAACATAAAGCTGCTAGAGAATTCAAGGCCACGACGGCGGGAGAATTACAAGTCAATTGTTTCCTGTTGGTGTCAAACTTGCTATTTTGAGTATTGGATGACTGATGACAGGTTCTATCTCCATAACACACATGCAAATGTTTAGCTCAGAGTTTGGGGGTTTTAAGCTCAGGTTCAAAGAGAACTTATATGAAAACAAGCCGATTGTCCAGGGATGTTTTTAATGCATATTTTAAACGGACTGATCCAACAATGAAAAGAGAAAGACAAGAAAAAGCACAAGGGTTAGTGGACTACGCCTCACTCACTGAAAAGTGACTGATGAGAGACGTGATCATTAGTATCACACAACAATCATGTTTTGCCATAAACTAAATCTACTGAAGGTTCTTATTGAAAGAATGGATGCCTGATAATTGATGATGGAAGACTGTTCGAGATCTTAACAGGTACAGGGAAAGTACATACCCTGGGGGAAGAGGCACTGTATAACACAGAAGAGCTTGTGGTTTGTTAAGTTGAAACTTGTGAGTTGAAAACATCAAAGAACCTTGAGATTTGTTTTCAGGAAAAAGAAAAGGGGAACGGACTTCAGGTGTACTCGTTATCCAAAGTACCATCATCATCAGTCCAAAATAATATTTCCTCCTTTCCACTCACAACCCCCTTATCTTGATTGCAGCTGTATTGACTGGAGAGCTAAGATAAAATAGGAGGGAAAACCATTGTGGCATAACCACAAATTTAATGACATTTTCACAAGTTGGTTTTATGACATTTAAAAATAATAAAAAATTCCTCTTAAAAAAACAATGGTTTCATATCTATTTAACTAGAACTTCACCAATCTACTTCCAATTGACGCAATCAAATGTGATGGCCCCCGCAAACATCCGACACTTTTCGGAAACAGTAAAATGGCATTAAAAATGAAGACAACCGTGACATCCGCCATGATATCAGTATGATGTGATGTCTTAAAAATGCTATATGTTGAGAAATACTAAAACCTAGTTTTGAGTTTTGGCAAGAATTGTGTCTAGTTTTGGCCTGGAGTGTCACAAATTAGAATCATTAAAGCACCTATGATTTTGTATTGTTTTTCCTTCATGAAAAAATTTCTACAACGTTGAAGTGTCATGTAAACTCTGTGTCTGTTTGCCAAGTCCCTTATTTCCTGTTTGTCCCCATTAGAATGCTTTCTTTTTTTCACCGTTGTTAAAGGATAAGTATTTTTGGAGGGTAGAGTCACTTCCACCCTCTAGTTTTCAATAGAAACACACCACACAATTAACTTGTGCAAATTTCATCATATTTGCAGCTCACGGTTCAGTAAACGGTTCAGTTGTTTGCTTTGTCAGGGAGTTGGTGCATTGGGTTGTCTTTTTATTGGTTTTTATTGATAGTTACCAATATTATGTACTGAATGAACAATGTCAAAAAACAATGTTAAACCCCGTTTCAGAAATTTGTCCCAGCAAGTAAGCATTACACAAGGTCATATGGCACCACCACCCGGCATGTACTTCTTTTCGTTTCACTGAAGTGTGATGGTTAATGACAGTTTCCCATTTCTTTACACAGTCCTTTGCATTTTTATTGAACACTGCAAGGTCTTTTGAGCTGCAAGGGTTGGGTAGTAGAGGGCAGACAAGGCAGTGTTCCATAGTATGGTCTGCTTCTCCACATGCACAGGACATTCTGTACTGATGTTGGTCTTTAATGGCTAACAAGAACATCATGTACAGCGGATGAGCATTGTATGAGCTCAAAGGAAAAACCAGCAAAATACGTCTCTACCCCTTCGTCATCAAATATCTTTTTACAATATGCAACGGTTGGCTGCTCGGGTATAAAGGAAGCCTACCATGCCACATCACTCTTGGTTTCAAGGTGACAAAGCTTTTGACAAACAAACTCTGTAATAAAAGCATGGGTCGACAAGGCAAATCGACTGTTTCAACCACGCTTTCCACAGTAAAGCCATTAAATCTCGCTTGTTGGGTTCTTTATGCAATTTGTCTGGATCTACCAACAGAAAAAAATTCATAAACCTTGTTTGCTATTGGGTAGAGATCACTCTCTGTGAACAGGGTTTTAAAAAAAAAAAAAATTCACACCTGTGAATTAGACCTTGCATTATCTTGGCAATGTGATTTTGTGACTACAAAGCAATGAGACTAACACTAAGTAATTTGTACATGTAGAGTGGCTTTTAGTTGCTGTTTTGTATGTGTGTGGGACGTTCTTTTTGTGAAGCTTTTTATAGAATCAAAATTAAGAAAAGACATGGAAATGGCCACACGCACAAATTTGTTAGTGTTTTTGTGGCAACCAAAAGCAGAGGGAAGCCCAGACCCAATTTCACAGTAGTGCTTACTGCAGAATTCTGTGCTTACAGCCGATACAATCCTGTGCTTTACAGGGCCCAATCAGTGCAGAATTCTGTGGTAAATGGTGACAAGATGAAACTGGGCCCATCCCAGTGGTATATCAACATTATTTAAATTTGAGGTACTGTGGTTGCTGGGGGTACTGTGGTTGCAAAAGTTCTGTTTTTAAAAAGCACTTGCTGTTGAATTAGAGTTTTCTCTAATGGAAGTGGTCTCACTATTCTACAGATTTGTTTTCCCCATGAAAATCTTGGGCTTGGACTCATCAAAAAGAAAGGATAGCTTCACTTTAACTGTTAACCCTAACCTTGCCCAACCCAGTCTGAATACATGAAATCTATTGGCATATGTATGCAAGGTACAAAGTTAACTGCAATAATGGGTTAACAATTGCCCTGTGTCTGTAATGGTCAGGCAGTACTGCTCTGCATCATTCAAACTCAAGATTTAAGTAACAGCTTTTTTTTGTTGAGCAACGTTAACCCATGCAGGAAGTCTTCCTCCATGGTTAACCAAAGGGAGGCGCAGCAGCAAGTTTAACAAAAAAAAATCTTTCACTTACATTAACTTACATTACTGTTTCTTTGTATTGTTATAGATTTGAATTAAAGAAACAGGAACAGAGAATTTATTTTTTGTACTTGGTACACTTTATTTTTTTACTGACAAAGTAAGCTAAAAAACACCTCCTCAAATCAGATCACAAGTTACAAATTTGTCTCCTTCCAATAAATACATCTTCATTTCTTTCAACTAAAAGACCACATGACTGATGAATATCAAATGTTTAATCAAATTATATGATTAAATCTAACAGAACAAACTACATTTAAATGTGACCAACTAAAACAATATGCCAGCATGTTGATTAATAAAATAAAAAGGGGGAAGGGAAGCAGCCAGATCTCCGTCTACTCCATATCAAGAACAGCTAGCTGCAGTTATAATAACTAATTAATAAAATACTACAGAGTCTTCAGTGAAAAACATTCATGATAATCACATTCATGATTATTGCAATCTTCAAGATCCAGAATTTAACAAGGACAGAGTTGAAAAGGTAATGACTATTATTTGGATTCATTACATATTGGAATGCGTTCAGGATGTTAAAATTTAGACCACGTAATTCCTTGTAAGATTTGTATGTCCGCAACAACTGGTACAATCACTTGTAGCTCTCTGACTTCATCAACAAAAACTTTACCACCTTGCTCAAAATATTGTCAAGTTTCTCTTCCAAAGTTCACTTCATGTTATCGCAATGTAAAAAACAATGAGCCCGTACTATGTAATCATGGAATGAGTTAAGACAAATGCAAACATTTTTTGGTTATCTGACACACTGTAATTTTACGTCATGTCGTCATCAATATAATCAACTTCAAACGACACAAGGATGAGCAAATTATGATGATTCAGTTTTAACATAACGAATGAAATACAATTCACAAGGAAAAGTTAACTTGTTCCCTCATGAAATGTTAGTGTGTACCTGTTTCTGAATTTGTTTCACACAAAAACTGTTATACTTAAACGGAAAAGGATTGACTACTCAAGTTGAAGATTGTCTACAGAATCTCTTCTCTAAAATGTTCAAAATTTTAAAACTCTACATGGATTTCTAAATTTCACGTTAGACACAACTAGGTATTTCATTTCTTTTGCATTGAGAAGTGCTGCATTGATTTGACAAACCTAAAAAGTAAGGGGTTTCAGAAAAGCAAAGAAAGAATTTGACTTAAAAAGTATTTCTGTTTCAAAAAGAAAGTCATGTGTTTTTGTCCCTTCAAAAATATAAAGGGTAGACATTCATTCACTAGTTTTATCTGATTTCCCAGTCAGAAATGGCAGTCTTTTCTCGCGTCATCCTCTAGTCTATGAATAAATTAAGGTGTACAAACAACTTTTAAGGTTTTGAGAGTGTGTGTTCACCAGTGGTAATTCAATAAACCTGTATCTTTATGGCCAGCTGTCGTCAAAACCTGAAATTGTACAAGACTATGAGAAGTTGCTCAACTTTAAATGTTTCTGCCTTGTTCGTTGTTGGCAATGTGAAATCTATGCAGATTGTGGCACAGGTCAGCAGCTTGGAATCACATTTCTAAGCACGTGAAGATATTTAAGTCATTTTACTTTTTGGCAAACAGCGCAGTGAAAAGAGTTGATGTCAACATTGGTTGTTTCTCCCAATGTGCTTTAAAATATGTTAATTTGATAAGCACAGCCAGCCCCTCTACATGTTCCTTCCCAGAATCACAGGTTACTAACTAAAGAACAATATTTTGTTCATTCCTCATTAGCAACTTCCTTCATGTTTCCACATAACATTTCCATTTGGCAAATTAAGTAATTCAGCAACATTTGTTTTTTAACAGTTTTATGAAATTGGCCCCAGTTCCTTTTCACTTGTGCTTTTCGATTACTTTGAAAACTCACTGACAAAACACCAATTGGTGTACTGTGAGCCTCCTTAAACACACACTAAACTCTTAAATTAAACTATGGTGACTAAAATATACACAAAGAAGCAAATACTCTGTTAACTAAAAACAACGTTTCTGACGCAATACACAAATCTTAAATAATAACAAATTCCTATCTATGTTTTTTGAAGTTGTAGAAGATTTACTATTTTTCTGATCATTTGATTAAGTCTATCATAACTTTAAAAGACAAGGTAACAAATAACAGATTTCATCTGTGGATAAATATTAACACATATTATAAATGAAGTAACATTACAAACACTCAAAACAAAACTCACTGTTAATAACAAAATCATTTTTTTGGCAATTAAAAATGTGAAAAAATAATAACAAAGGGCCACACCTCTTGTCATCGCCTGAAGCCTGAGTTGCTGGCACCAGGGACCGAGGGTAGCAGAATAATACTGTATTTTAACCTTCACTTTCTTTAAGATTTCCTTCCAAGGTGGGCTTGCTACACACAGTGCAATATTGATCGTATCACATTATTCCCAACAGTTATAAAAAAAACTTATCAATTTTTAATGTTTTTGAGACAATTAAAATCATTTTTTGTTTCGGTAAACATAAAAGGGAAGGTACATCATTGGAAGAGAATTGTTCTGGAACTATTGGAAAGCTACATGTACAAGTAAGTGTCAGTTTAATTTAGCATGGAACAAGTTGTGTCTTTATGTGCTTTCAATTTTTAGAAAGTTACAATTTATTTACCAGTTCAAAAACAGTTGGCTTAACCTTAAAGCTGGATTTTTTGTTAAATTTTATGTGAGGGGCGTGGGTTCAAATCCCATCTGAGTTGCCAGTGGACTCAGAAGCACAGAATAATACAGTGCTTATTGGTGAAAGGGTTTACAGAATGAAAAAAAAAAAGTTAACTTTTCTGAGTTATTAAGATGCTGATCTAAAAACTTCAGAGGATTGGAATGATTGTGCATTTCCATTAGAACACTTTGTACCTTCCCTTAAACATACATGTAGAGGGTGATCATTATGTAGTTGCTATAAATAAACACAGAATTGGAAATGTTTCTATCTTTCTTGAGATCTACATAGCAGCAAGACTACAAAATCTTTCTATAAAGATATTCCAAAAATACAGTATGAATAATCTATTATTTTATAACTTTTTTTTACACTTAAAAAAACACTGTATTTCTGCAGTTGGAATACACATAGATTCCAATCCAATAGTTCCTTAAACTTGTGACAATCACCAAGGACAGACTTTCCCCCGAAGGTGGTCCTTCATTTAAATTAGAAAGCATATTGCACTCCTAAAGCCAATACCATAAACAATATAGTCCTGATAAATACTCCACATAGTGTTCCACAACAAGCATTATCTTAAGCCAGTTAAATGTGACTAAAAATTAGCGTTTGTGCATAACACCAATGTTCTGCTGAGTTACCGTTTTCTGCTCCTATTGGCAATTTTCCGAGTGTGTTTCTACCGGCAAGAAGATACGGAGTCTCTGTTCAATATCTGCTCGACAGTGAGGACATGCCTCCACCTGTCCTGCACAGACACTGCACAACAAGTGCCCACAGGGGAAGAAAGCTGTATCGAGCATCGTGGACATACACACTTTGCACGTGAAGCCGTTTGTCAGCGTTTCCAGTTTCTCTTTCAATGTCTTTAAGTTAGTGTCCTCATCTATATCCGACATCGTACACGCACTGTTCTCTTGGTCAGGCAGGTCACTGAATGCCACACGCTGCATTTCTGAGCACCCAGCAACATGCAGCTTCCTCTTCGTACTGTCATAAACCTCTCTCCATGTCTGCTGCACATCAAACGTGAACCTTTTGCCCAACTCAGTGTTCTCGGTGAAGATGGATGCCAGAGTTCCCCTGAAGTCGCGGACACACTCGGCTCGGATCTGTTGCTGCACTGTGTCACAGATAAAGAATTCATGCTTCTCGGTGACAGCTCGGTATAACGATTCGGTCACCTCTCTACTCTGGAGTTTCACAGAGAGTGTCATTGGGCTAACTTCACCATCTACCTCATGGGGGTACGTTACACTGAAACACTTTCCATTGATCGACTCTTTCAGGATTAGGTCAAGCCCAATTCTGCAAAACAGAAATAGTAAAGTACATGAAAAAGACTTGTACAATAAATCCATAACCAGAAGGTTAAAACACCATGTTAGAAACATTAAAACTCTGACACCAAAGACAGTTAACCATACTTGTGGAAAAACAAATTCACATATTTGCTTATATGAGAAACTGCAAATAAACAGCTCATATTTCTGCCAGGGGCCTACCATCAGGGTTTTAGAATGCAGTAGTTGTTTTTCCTGACAACAAAGCACAACAAAAGACTCCTGGTACGAACCCCATTTTTTCCTTTCAATAACAACAAAAGCCTGTGTTATATCAGGAAGGCCCAGAGAGCCTTGCTGTAGTATATATATTTAAATACCAAACAACAAATACGCCATGATTTGTCCAGGGACCCTACTACATGTTAATTTTTCACTTTCAAGTCAAGGCTAAATGACTTTGAATAAAAATGCTTTTGGTCAACAACACCCCCTCCAGGGTTTTCTTCTCAACCATGAACTCTCGTAAGATCTTCATAAGTAGAGAGATTTCATGCTCAATCTACCATATTCCATCAGTTAGTATCAAATCAGGGCAACCAAGTTTTAATTGTCATGAATGACAAAGCATCAATAATTTTCCAACCTGCCATAGGAATTTGACTTTTGCATCCAAGTAATCATTGTGTAAAGCAACCAAATGTGTTTCAGTATGCAACTGGTTCTCTCAATGCTCTCATCTACAAAAAAAACTAAAAGATTTGTTGGCTACAATAATATCTCACCTCTGCAAGCACTCTACTTTGGGTTCATCAGAATAGAGGTGAATACCCTGAGGCCCAACACCAAAGAGAACACTGCCTTGAGTGGAGTCCCTTGCATGATACAGCTCCATACCATAGCTGTCCAACAACGACGCCTCCTGCAGAAAATTTCTTTCTGCCTGAGACGGCGTCATCCCTCGTAAGCGCACATGCTCTGCCATGACTTGTGTAATGAACTCATCACTGCAGATGCTGCTGGGCAGACAGGTGTAATGAGGAGTCTCTGGTCTGTAGTTGCCCTGTTCGGCCTGGGCGAGGAGCGCGGCAAGACGGGCACTTTCTTTCACAGAGGCCAAGAGTTTGCCGTTGATGAGGTCCAGTTTTACATCTTGGAAAAACAGCCGCCTGAAGAAATGACATAAACAGATAATGGGCTTAGTAAACACACATTAATTGTATTTTTAAATTTTTCCCTTCTAATGGTTAAATACTTTATTTACCCTTACAAGTCAGACACCTGGACATGAGCCAAACTTTTCAGACTGAGTGAATGATAAACAAAGTGCAATCTTTAAACTTCAAAGATTAAATGTAACCATTTGCAATTAATTTAAACCAGGCTAATTTGAACTAATACAGTAAAATCTGACATAAGTATTAATTTGATTTTAAAAAGTACCATAAAGCATCAAAAAACCTTATCATATTAATTAAAAACTTAAGTACATCAGTTACAGGCAATACAAATTCAATTGTTCCATCCTAAATGGACATTTTGCAAAGGCATCTGATCTTCAATGATTTATGTGGACCCATATTTAGACCTATGTAGTTCAGTAAACACAAAATTAATGTTAATGTTTTATCAAACGCTGCCCATTACGCAGAGGCCACGGTGGCCATGGCCTCTGTTGCCCTGTTTATGGCCTCGCCCTCTCACAGGTGTCACACAACCTAAACCTCTTGCTGATGTCATTTTAAAAAAACCTTGAACGCTCATTATGCATTCAATAACATTTTCCTCAGTACTACAATAACCTAGTTGATAGTAGTGCTGCCATAAAGCCTTTTTATTAATCAATGAAAACAAATCTTACAAGAGTAAGATCTGTAATACTGAATCCAAGGTTCATTTAAATTAATCCACACTAGGCTAAACCACACACCCAACCCAACAGCCAACACAGCCACACAAACATCATTGTCCATTGTATTCTAATTAAGCTCCCCTGTCATTTAATCAGCCAGAAATGCAGCAGTGAATTAATGACAACCTACAGTAATACTCATGAGTGTCCATTCACCTTCTTTTGAGTGATCATTAAATAGAGTCAAGATAGTCTTAATATTCTTTTTTACCAAATTTAAAAAAACGCCAGATGAAGGATCATCCATCAATGTAACATCCCAGTTTCATACAACAGTTCATATTTGCATGTTGGTTCAAGTCCCATCTCCAACACCCTGAATTTTTTTTTCTGCTTTAGCTGTTCTTAATCTTGGCTGAACAAAAACTTAAAATAACGCCTACACAGCAAGCTCTCTGTCTCCCCCCCCCCTTTTTTTTAAGATTACCATGAGAAACTGTTTTCTCAAAACCTTGAGCAATAGTGATTTGTTTTGCAGTTAAGATCTGTCTTGAAACACACAACTAAAATCAATCATGCCTTTCACCCCTATGTAGGGTTAACTCTAAATAATTATAGACACACAAGGTTGACATAAAGCCACTTCAGAACTCATTCATGGCAAATTGATCCTCAAATCAAGTTTCCATGTCCTTAAGCCCCATCAGCCTTCACTCATCAACCGCAGAGCATTGCACAAACTGCTTACTGCCACCTAACAAAACCTCTGTGATATTATCAAGGCCCCAGTTATTCTCCGTTGTTTGCCATTATATGCAAAGTCCCATCATTCTTCAGAGAACTGTTTAGCATTGAATACCTAGTAGTCTCGTGACCAACGCATGCAATGGATTATGGTGTCCAATCGTGTAGTGTACATGTACATGTATGTATTGTGGGCTGTATGTCAGGGCTATTGCAGTAGCCAACCCCATTATGAGCATGTGTATTGATAATTTACATGTCAAAGGGGTTCAGCATCCCTCATTCAATGCACACATAGTTGAAACTAAATAACTTTTATTGAAGTCAAGATGAAATTATCAATATCACAACCTTTCTTTCACAGTTTAGGAAGACATAACAAGTAAGGTTTGAGGTAAAGACAATTTGACCAAATAATCCTGTAAAATATTAATTTATTGGTCAAATAACAACTTGAACACCATGAATACTTCCCCTGAATTATTTTCTTAAACTGAAATACAATGTAACGAAGGATAAAAAAGATGAAATTTTGGTAATGCACACTATTCTTGCTTTATATAGTTAGTTCATGTTACATGAAATTAACAGCAGCTGCCCTTTTTAAAGTTTGTCAACCTTGTTGGGCCAGATAGTTTGATTTTGCACAAAGTGCATGTCAAACAAACCCTAGCTCTTAGTGCAAACAATTTTGTTTTGGGTTGGGTGGGGTACACACGACTGTTGGCAGCTTTCCAAAACTTCACAGTAATTTTCCTCAAAAAGCTTTTCACCAAAAAAATCTTTCTCTACTTGTTACACAAACAACAAATATATGTGGAATTTGCAAGCATTTTTGTTGGTTTCTTTATCAAAGGCCAAACACATATAACTGAGCTTTAGTGGTGTTGCAACATGGCTTACACGTAATAGGGGATGTACCAGCTTGTATGAGCTCACTACAAATTGTGCAATACAGAATGGAGCAAGGAATGAATACAGTGCGCCTACTACAAATTGTGCAATACAGCATAGAGCAATGAATGAATACAGGTGTGTCCAAATTATATACTGAAGCAATAAATTGCAATGCATAGTTATCGATGCATTAATAACACTGAAATACTGTATAAATCAAGAAATCATATCAAATTCTTTTCTGCTAAGCTTAAATATCTAGACACAAATTGAACTCAAATAAAACACATGAAATTTGTTAAAGTAGGAAAAAGCAGTCTTCTTTTTACATTATTAATGAGGAGATCTCTTTGAACTCCTCAGAACCAAACTTCACACATCAGTCTAAACAGTGAAATTAAAACACACATTTTACAAGATTTGACTCTGCACATAAGTACCTCTTTTGATTCACATGCACACACCAGAAACTGAATCCTGGATTGAATTAGCAGATTAATGGTTTTTGTTACATGATCAAAGAAAATAAAAGCCATATCGGTAGCTGAATTCCTTCACGGAACAAAATTGTGTTGTTTACCCAAATTGTTGAAATCCACTTTACATTTTGTTTTTGACACTCCTTTAAAATGCTGGTCTGCAAAAGGCTGTTTTGCTGTTGGGTTTCTTGGGGATTAAATTGTGTATTTTAATTTTTAAAGACAATCTATTTCACAAATAAAAAATACAACCCCCCCCCCAAAAAAAAAAACACGTAACAAACCAAGACTTAACAGTAACATCATCACTGACATTGTTTATTTTATAATATCACTTCCTTAATATTTTTGTCAAAGTACGGCTAATGTTATCCCTTCTGCTGTTAATAAACTTCCATAATTTTAAAGGAAACCATGTCATTAGATAACCATCATTTTATGAGTGGATGGTCTAAAAAAAAACGCTGTTTATCCAGGACAGGACTGCATGCGGCTGGTGCATGCATGTCACATGAATGGGACACACAAGAATGTCTGGATCATGGTTTTTGAACGGAAACATTCGTCACAGAGGTAGAGGCCTACATGCACTGTACATGTAGTTTACGAAGATAAATGTAATGTGAAAATATATATTAGGTGTGACATTTTGGTTGAGAGATTGTCTTTCAATTTTCTTTTCCTACAAAACGACAGCACCTTGTAGAAAAACACCGTATGTAATAGTACGTCCTCAATATATACACAAGACATCTGGAAAAATTGTTTCCCTCTAAAATTACCTCTCAGATTTATGTGAACCTATTCTCACCTTGTTACTTCTTGTAGGACTAAATGTGGCTGAACATGAAACTTCACACGTAACTGCAGTCGCAGTGGTGATGATCCAGTGACCTGCGAGTTGATGGGGTTTCGAAGGTTGAGCCACATAGGATCACTGCCATTTTTCCTTGTGAACTGCAGCCCAAAATAATCACTTTCTATAGTTCCCAGTTTTTGGCACACCTGCGGTCAACAGAATCAAATTTTTGTCATCTTTACATAAAAAAAGAAAGAAAAATTTAGTCTAACAACAGAGCTTGCTTGAAATTACCCACAGGATGGCCCACTGGCCAGATAGACAAAATTTGGGCCAGTAGCCAAACAAACAAACAAGCACTGCAGTTTTTCTTAACGCATACTGTACTTTGGATTGTATACTATGACAGCTTTTCAATTTCAAATCTCCTTAACTTTCAACAAACAAAAGCAATTTGATCCAGATTTTCTTGACTCTGAGGCCGAAACCACTATCCATTATGTAAAGGAATATGTCACTGTTTCTATTTAGTTTGAAGTTTGTCCTGTCAGTATATTAATCATATCTCTGAAAATGGTATCACAGTAGACAATCAACACTTTTGGGGGAAAAATATAAATATTTCACTTTTTAAACATTTTTGGCACAAACTTTTTTAGTGATCATGTAGCCTGTAATGTAAGTGTAACTTACAACACAGTTTCCATCAGGAAAACATTTTGTAAATTTCACAAAGAAGAGGGCATTCTACTCTATTTTTATGTTCATTGTTCAAAGTTTCAACGCAAGGATTAAAATGATGTTAAGAATTATCCTTCTCTTCTAAAATCTTATTTATCATCTTTCGTATACTGACAAAGTAAATGGTTTACTGCATGCACAAATCAATAGTAATAACACTAGCTTGTGCCTGCAAAGTGTTTGCTTTCGTTTGGGACGACTGCGAATGATTGTATATGTAGGAGAAGAAAATGTTGTAAGTTATTAAACTTCAGACACAGTGCGTGAATCACGTACTATGTAGACACACAAACTTGTTCTTGTATTTTATTTGGCACACTGTTGTCAATTTTTGCTGTAATGACAGAGTGTTTGTGAGATTATACCATAAACCTAGGCCTAAACAAAAAAGCATTAAAAAAAATATGTTCAATAAAATTGAAGAACACGGTGGTGGTTTTTTAAACATTTTGATTGACAAAATTATATGAATGTTTCGCAACTAAAATTGGACTGGCAAACACAACACAAAGTGCCTCTTTTCCACAGATATTTCAGATTAAACACTAAGTTGATGAACAGTCAGTCCTCGTGATAAGCATTACTCAAAATTGCAAGTGCCAACAGTTCAGTTGTGGAAAAAAACATAAAGAATTGTAAATGTACTCATGTCAAATATGACAATAAAAATGTGATAATTCATATTAACGCTAGTGACTAAGTAAGTGTATGTGAACTTATACAAAGCAATATCTGAGATGGGAATAGAAGGAGCAAATATTCATAAACGAAAGTTAACAAAGGATACTTCACTTGAAATTGAATACGAGTTTGGATACAGCATATTAATATAAAATCAGCTGGGTAGCTACGGTAGTTACTTTTTTTCTTTTTTAAATATAGGGCCTACTGCTTACCTTGTCGAGGCATTCTTGTCCAAGCGATTTAGGCAAAAGTTCAATCTCACAAATGTTCTGATCGGGCTTAGTTACGAGTACCAACATCTTGACAGCTGGATGCGTTTGACTAAAATGCTGTAAACGCTAGCTTTCCTCAGATCAATCCAACCATTTTCAGAGGAAATTCCAACTTCTTGCGAAATCCACACAATGGATTGACAAATACGTGCTGGGACATGTACCACTGATGTGCAGGGGAAAGCTGCATCCAGCTTTCGATTTAACTCTAGGGTGGACTACTATAAAAATGGGGTGCCGTACAATTTACATTTTTATTATATTTTGTGTTTAAGAACTTACGTATCATATCTTTTTCATGAAAATACGTTGATTTATTTTACTTATTTTTAAATCATTATCTCATAAATTGTGCTATTTCTGTTCAAAATTCACGCATTTATTCTTTACTAAATAATTGTAAACCCCTAATTTAAAATGGTTGAATCTTTTTATTTTTCTTGACAAACAACCTGGATCATGCATGTGCTGCGTGAAAAAAATTACGGGGAGCCAATCAATCCACCCGGTGACAAGGGGCTAAATACTCTGCCCAATCAAAAAGGGGAATCCCTCCAGCTGGCATAATACGTCATACCTGTTTACCGCAGGAAAACCCCTGCACGAGCCTATTCTGACGGCGGCCAGTGGTCGGTGCACGGCCGGCGCAGGCCGACGCCTGCTGGGTTTCCAGGGGCCAGGTCACAAACCGCTTTCTCAAATCATTGTTTATCCGTCGCTAATTATATTATTTGCAAACTCAAGAACGTTATAACGGTTTACAGTTATGGGTAAAATGTTTGTACTTAAAAAAATTCCCCTTCAAAACGAAAATTTTGAAATAATTTGCGGTTTGAAACTGAGCTAGGTACGCATTGTATGCAAATGAAGCAATGTCAAGGTGATGGTTGATCGTGCATTATGCATCACGTTTCTGGCACGCATACAATCGAGCCGCAGTGTGGGCGTGTGCATTTTTTTCTGCGGTGTAATAGGCTCGACCGTTACTAGGGTGACAATTTCAAAAAATTTGTTCTGTACTCGCGAGGGGCTGAGTGACATTCCTGTGACATGCGTGAGGAAATAAGTCTATGGACGGGGTTTTTGTGTATTTTTCAGGTCGTCCAATATTTCCCCCCTCAACTTCCTTTGATCAATAGGCCTTTCGCTATCACTTTTTATTTACATTCTTGAGCATTCGTGCATTTTTTTCATTATAACATTGGGTCAATTGTTCGTATTTATTTGTTCAGAGAAAAACTTTAAACTGTTTTAATTTCTCTCTGGGAAAATTGGGCAATGAACAAAAAAACGTATTATTATCTATATCTGAAATCCATAATTTTCATCTATTAATTATTTAAATGGTCGAATCCCCCGGCCAGCCGCTGCCCAGTTCTTATTGCAGGGGTATTTTTAAACATCCTGAAAGTTTAAACTAAACTCTGATACGACGGATGCGTCATGAGTTTTCTTAAAATTCCAGTTGTGTAAATTTACCTTTCGTCAAGTGAAATCTTACCCCAACAAGTATAGATTACAAGCGTAGATTATGAGCATGATTACTAATTGTTTCAGAGTCCGTTCATTGAAACAAGTCTCCTGAAAGTTAAAACTAAACTCTGAAACTGATACGACGGATGCGTCACAAACATTATTTATTGAGTTTCGGCTTAAAACCAGTTCATAAAATTACCTTTCGCCGAGTCGGGGGCGGAAATCTTACCCGAACACTTCTAGTATGCACGTATTGTTATCACTATTGTTTCCGAGTCCGGCTTAGTCATTGGGTATAGGCCTACTTTTTAGGTCATACTACATGGTCTACAATGAGAAGTAATTCGAGGCATCTAGTATTCAGAAAAAAACTGTTTCTGGTTAAAAGATGTGATGTGTTTTTCTGTTTTCACTTATCTGTGGAAAATCATGAGAAAAGGGAGTGACCTACAAAAAGATAGTGCGGGGGGGGGGTCAAAACGCCGGGTATCAGACAGGGGGCAACCGAAATTTGAATTCAGAGTTATATAAAAACAAAAACAACTTGGGAAATGTTAGTTATAATATAATATCTATAGGCCTATATATTTATTTATATATTTTAAAATTACTATTTTGGGGGTATGTATTGGATTATTGTGGTCACTTGCAGGTTGTGTGTGTGATTGTGTGCAATTATTATGATATTCCTTGCTTACAATAATGGCTCCTGCTCCCGCGTCTCAATAAAATACAATTTGAATTATTTGGGATTACTAGTTGGGGCTTGTGATAAGCGTCCTCCCTTTGACATTATAAAAATGAGACAAAGAAATGGGGAGGGGGGGTACTTTTTTCAAACCATACAGCACGGTGGAATTAACGCCATTGTGTTTATTGATCACTAACTCGTTCAACAAGGTGCAAATAATATTATTTTTAAAATTCCATCAGTAGTGGTTTCGTTTTTAAGACTTGAAAAATAACAAAAGGTGATCATTGTTAGGGATTGCGGACTCGTTCAACATCTCAACCCACACTACTTTTGCGTCGCGCGGATGCAACCTCAGTTTCGGACTCCAAAAAGTTTGGCGCAGCGGTGGGACAAACCAATCGCAAGGCGTACGGCATGGGGTGTGCTGGGGGGGGGGGGGTGGGGGTGGGGGGGGGGGGAGAGAACATACAAGCCTTCCTACATATGCCCATAACGTTGCCCCTTGGTTGTAGCCCAAGCAGACTTTCATTCAATAATGTCTCGTTCAGGAAAGTGAATAATTGTTGCTTCGTGTAAAGAATGTTGAATTTAAATTATGTTATTGTTTGTAAACTAGTAGTCCTTTTGTTTTAGTAGAGCCGCGCCCTGTATATATAGACACAACTCGAAATCCGAATTAACGACTCTATTCGGTCGCAACATGAGGCCGCTGCCTGATTATCAATTCATTTGTTGGTGCATTATTTTCAACAGATAATTTTGGTTGATAAATTGAACATAACTAGTACCAGTGTAATCAAAAGTTCTGTAATTAAGTTGAATTTAAGCTTTCTTCCAGTTCTTCAAAAATAATGCGCGTCCTTGAGGGCGCCCTGCTGCTCAAACAACGCTCATGTACACAACACGCGCAGCACATACATACATGATTCGATATCAATGTACATACTATTGCGAACTTCATAACGAAGACATCAGTGCACCGAATTTGAGTCCATACAAACACATTTTTGGCAAAGTTTTCAACATGGCATGTCCAAGAATTCTTTCGCAATCTGTTAACCTGTGTTCTAGAGTATGCAGATCGTCTGCTTGGGCTATTGTACGTCCGCATTTAGTGAATTCTTCATTACAAATAACGAGGCAACAAAGTCTTCCACGACAATTTAGCACTTCAACTTCTGACCTCTTGAAAGAAGGTAAACGTAGGGCCCATGTGAACAGCCCTTTGCTACGGGCTCAACCCTGATCTGGTTCATAAAATGTACCGTCTGTATTTCTATAAAGTATTACTAGGTCATTCGTTTGTTACACCTTGAATTTGAAACCATTATCATTATTTACCAAAACTGTTTACTTTTACATACAAATATCAGCTGATCAGGAAATTCTTTGAATTTTATTAACATTTTTTTGGCTTGCCTTTGTTGTCAATTTGATGAATTAAAATTATAAAAAAATGTCAAAAGTAGGTCCGATAATTATTAGGCTTATAATTAATTTGTATATGTATCAGAATGTTGCAGAAACCACAACTGGCGCGGCATCAACACAATCAATGGGATCGAGGGAGCAGCAGGTTTTGCCCTTATTAGGGCCTACCCTTTTTCTTTTTAAGTGATTGGCCAGCAGGACCAGCTCTGAGTTAGCTTGTCATTTCACCAGTCCACCAGCTTCTTTTGCTAGTCCATTACTTGAAATGAGATACTAATGCCAATACTAATATTCCTGAAGCATACAGTCACCGACTCCGCTCATCATCTTGATCAGACCCAACTTTCTGTTTCTAGAACTAGACTAGAAGGAAGGCCGGGGATTGCTCTTTCATTTCACGATGGCTGCCCTACAGCCTGCACTTGGGAAATGAGCTAACTGCTTGTCTGAGAGAGGTGGTCTCAGTACCTGTATTAAAACACCTAGTCTGCCTAGGCCCCCATTATATAGGACAGAAATCTTAAATATTTGGCATGATCTTTTTTGTCCAGGTCGTCTGTTCTCCAAAGATCATGAATGGATTCTACCTGAAGAAGACATACGCACAGGAACTATTGGCATCAGTGACTTTGCCCAGGTGAGAATAGTCATGATTCCCTAATAATAGTCCCGATATCCGTGGGGTTTTTGTTTATAGATTTTCTCTAAGAGATTCAGGCCTCAAATTAACCGTGGCGCCCTGTGTTTTTTGCTGTGGGTGCCCTTTGCAACGTTCAAATACAAATTGACATTTTCCTCATAGAAGTGCCCCTTACCAGAGGAAAATTGCTGCACCCCTTCAAGAGCGAAATTCAAGGCCTGGTTGCGAAGTTCAAGGCCTGTTGTTGCCACTAACAGAAATAAGACGGCTAGTAATGTTCTCATGTTCAGATCTCTAGTTTTCCTTTTTTCTGGAGTCTAGATACCCTTTTAGTGGTAACAATTTAACACGCTTGGGTTCACTTAACTTGGGGTCAAATTAAATGGAAATATAATTTAGAAGTAGAAGCAGTTTACCCAGAACCTTTTCCCGCCCGGTAAGCACTTTGTTAAAATCTTAACCATGTTTAAAAATATTAGTCTTCTAAATTGTGTGTGTTTTTTTTCAGGAAAAATTAGGAGACATAGTGTATATTGAACTGCCCCAGACTGGAACACGTCTAGCCAAGGGAGGTGAGTTTGAGCTTTCTTTCAACAAGGATATAGCGTATAATTCAGTTTGGGTTTCAAATGCAAACTATAAAAAAAGGAGTCCTTTTTTGGTAGCCTAGTAGGCTAGCTAAAAATTAGCATCTTGCCTGTTTACAAAACTGTGTACACACAGGCTAGTCAACATTTATGCGGGTTTGTCAAATACCCATCTGGATATTACCCATAGCAAGGCATTTGATAATGTTTGCCAAAATTTGTGTTTGTACTCCGTTTGTAGATCATGTACATACGTATGTGGACATTTTACTAGAGGTGTGCATCTCCAGGACTTGATTCACAAAAAGATTTCTCAGGAATTTTTCATATTTCAGGATTTTTGGATTTTTGTAAAAATCTCCTTGAGCCTTTAAGTTTTCTTAAAAGAAGTGAAGCAGTCACCATAGTAATAGCGATAGTCCACATGGTGTCCAGTTCCAAACCTGTAGTTTTGTCTTTCTGGTGATGCACAGAGTCTATAAACCTCCAGAATTGTAGCATCTGAGATATTCCTTGGTCTAGAACTAAATGAGAACCCAGGCTTGAATGTAATTTTTTAACAAATCAGTATTGACAACTCATCTTAAAGAAGAATCTTAGTGCATTGTAAAATAGAGTCCAGGGCTTATTACCCACTAGACCAAGACTCAAGTCCAGTAGAATTAGAATTCTGCCACAAACCTCACAACCAAACAAGTCCAGTGGTGTTGTAATTATTCCAAACAAGTACAAACAGTATACTGCTGTTTAAGATTTGCTATTTAATGACTTGGTTTACATGTCTGAATATTTTCCCAAAAACTTTAACAAGTGACAGATCAAAGCCCTGAGGTCTTGCAGAGATTTATTTCTTTATTTATTATTATTATTAAAAAAAAATGGGGGGGGGGTTAAAGTTTGTTTTATGAATACTTGTGGACTGTTTGTGGCCAGGTTTGGATTAGAGTTAATATGCTGTGTTGGATTGTGTAAAGTTGTTGCACATCCTGCAAGAAATAAATTTGAGTGTTCATATTTGATATTCCTCCTGCTAGATTCCTACGGTGTGGTTGAGAGTGTGAAGGCAGCAAGTGACTTATGTGCCATGATTGATGGTAAAGTCAAACAGACGAACAAGGCATTGGATAAATCACCAGAACTAGTCAACAGTGATCCACTTGTTGCAGGTATGTTGGATTGTGTCATAATATCAGACAAGTTAAGCAAGGTGTTGCTCGATATTCTGCAGTTGTGTTCTCAATATATACTGAACAGTACAATGAAGGGAAACGACGCTGACAACTCATTTCTACTTCATGGTATTCTTATATACACATTTCTTTGATCTTCTTGTAGTAATGTTTCAGTTGATTGTTTCCAAAGAACAGACATTTGTAGAATAAAGTTGTTGAAATCCAATACCAAGCTCGAGTCCTTCCTTTGCGTCCCTACAACAGTACAACAGATGTGTAATTTTTGTTCAAAAGTTGATTGTACCTTTTCCATTTGATTATAAAGTGATCTTGATTGCCATTCGTATAATTAATTTTGTCTTGATATTCTTTCCTCTCTCCTCTCCCGCTTTCCCCCTCCTCCTGACCATCGCAGGCTGGATGTTGAAGATGACAATAGATCATCCAGAACAATTAGAAGACCTAATGTCAGAAGAAGAGTACAATGAATACATCTCCAAGACTTCCGACTCATAACCAGAACACCCCTACCGTTGCACGTTGAATTTATCTTGTTGCGTAAGTTTGAGTTTTGCGACTATTTCTCTTCGCAGTGGTGTTGAAATTTTTTCCCCCCGAGATTGATTGGTGTTCATCTCTAGTTCTCCCCCTGATGTCCGAGGCTAGTAAGTAAGATAGGTGAGAAGTGATTGTGGATGCCGTCAGGCAAACAGCTAGTTTGTAAAATTGTAAAATAAACCCCCCCCCCCTATATTGTAGGTGTATTGAGAAAATAAAGAAGTTGCTGCCGGGGGCAGTGTGGAGAAATCATTGGTGAGTCACAGTTAAATACAGCTATTCAAGTTTAACCGTTTGTTTTAATGAAGAAAGGCCAGGGGGATTACATCAGCATTTTAGTTTTGTAAACTTAATTTTGAATTTTGTAGCAAAATAGTATGTTGATCAATAAGTCAGTTTCTTGAAGGGTTAATATTCTGAGATTGATTTACTTTGTCATACACTGGTTGTAGTTTTACCAACTTTATGAGTTTTTGTTTTATTAATGCACATGTATTTCAGGATCGAACCGAGCACAATTTTAAAAGTTTTAATAGTAAAGGTTTGTTCTCGTACGTATTTCCCAAGACACATTTAATTTTCCTTGCTCATGACCCAAACTAAAACGTCTAAGATACCCACCACAGTCATTGATCACCCTCACTTTACTGGGAGTCTAATTTCATCCCCTGAGTCTGCCAAATAACAAAGGATTGTTTTGTGATTTAACCAACATGAAAAGAAATGAATTGTCAGTTTAATTCTATGCAGTTGGAGACATGATTTTGATTCAGTTTTACAAATTCTGCCGCAAGTTTCAGAAGTATTTTACATGACATATATTTTGCATGGTTTGAACTCAACAATTGTTTTCATTTGTGGCAGTTGAATATGCCCTTGTTGTCCTTTTGAGCTTTGTCTTTCTCAGGCTTGCAAATTTTCTTATTTCTACAATTGAACATTCTTACCATTTTTTTTCTTCTTTTGTTTTCCTACTTCCTACCCTGAGTGCCTATATGCTGTATTCATAAACTTGTATTAGCACTACATCATTTGATAGTATTTCTTCAAATAATTGGCATATCGATACATACCAAAGATGGTTGTGGTAGTCCCAGGACTGGACTTCACAACATCATAGCCTGGACTGGGTCTATCAACACCAAAGCATTTTGTCTTTTATCTTCACAACAGCTATCAGCTTTTTTGCAGTTCCTAAAAATATAAATGCCTTTACTCAATTTTTGAAATTGTACTAGTGATTGAAACAGGGACTTAAGCAGTGACGACTTGTTTTGTTTAAGTCTTTTCAGCCGATGAATTATATGTATGGGCCTGTAGGAACTGTTTGTTTCTCTTGAATTCCCACTGTTTGCACACTGTGGTAGGCTGTCAAATCTCAGCTGTTAGAGGGCGCTCTTGATGTCAAAAAGTATCAAAAGAAGACTTGGCAATCAACTTTTGGTTGTGACGGGACTTGGATCAGTTGCTGTACCACAACAGAATCATAACAAAGATATTTGTCATTGCTTTGTTGTTAGCAGTTTATAGAAGGCGTTTCCCTTCAAAGCAATTCATAATCATTTAGGTTATACTTTAAAAATTCCTCTTGATAGAACAAAACATGAATTGTCTCTGTTGATGGAACAGAGTTATGCATGTATCTTGACATATTTCATACAATTGGCTCTTTCGGTTCGAGTTTGTTTTTCATTGTTCGTGTATGTTGATGAAGAAAACAGTGTTTTAAGAGTTTTTTCACAAAACTTTTGTTATTGCCCGGAAAAGATAATTGGAGACTAAGAGAAGCGTGAGTGGTAGAAGACATACAAGGTAATGTATAATAATTCTCACACATTTCTGAGAATAATGGAACATCTACCTTGTAAGGCTACTGCCACTGACCATCTCTGACAGTCTCCCTTTACATAATTTTAGATTGTTACAGTCGTTACCCTCGAGTTTAAAAAGGTATTTCTTGCCTTGTTTTTGATACATATTGAATATGTATTTTGTCACGTTGGCTTTGAAAGTATTAAGTTATTTCTTAAAGATAGAAATCAGTTTAATTGATTGTGGTTACGGGACAAATTAGCTGCAGTACAAGATTTCACTGATTTGAGTTTTAAAAATGTATATTTCTATAAGTTGAACTTTGATTAAATCCTGTTGTTCATTGATTTTGTTTTGTGTGTTCTTGACTACTACTACTGCACGGCTTGACATTGCTTGTTCCCCAAAGTCAAGGGTTAAACGCATTCATGGTCATGTCAGCCTTGACTTGATTACATTTGACCACGCCTCCTGGTCTTAGATCAGGTTTGATTCAATCTTCTTGCGCTTGATGTCGACCGTGATTCTGGCCATCCAGTGCCTTCTTGGGTGTCCCTGTGGGCAAACGCCCTTAACCTACTTGTATTGTTTTTGCAAATGAATAACGATTGCTTTACTGGTTTTGTTTTCGTGCCATTCACCTTCGAGGGAAATTTTTTCTAGAGATGATTGGTATTAGTACATAATACAAAGGTTGATGATTAACCATGGTAAGTTTATTAATAGTTTTCACCAATGATTTATAGAACATGACTTGTAAAAATTGAGACCTGTGGAAACGAGGAAAGATTAATATTTACCTGTAGAAAAAAATAATGAGCACTTAGGGACATCCTTGGGTCAGATTAGTGCTATTTTGGAGTTAATTTGAAAGCGTGGATCCTCACTTCTGATTGGTCAGCAGATTGGTGGGCTTCACACCCCCTCCCCCCTCCCCCCGCAAGTGCTTTTCTAGTTTGACATGTTATAAATTCAAGAACAGTGAAACCAACCTTAAGCCTGGTTCAAAGTTTCACAAAAACCTGTGAGTGATTTGCTGTAGCTCTGCTAAAACATTTCAATATGCATTAAGGCATTACAAAATATAAAGAAACACACATAATGAATTGAGATTCCCAAGGACAAACAATATATTTCAATTATAAAAAATATTTATTTCACATCAAGTGCATGTACAGTACTTAATATTTTATTCCATTTTGAAAAAAAAAAAATTATTCCACTGAAAATTTATATTATCTTTAAAAATATTCCCTGCAGAAACGTTTTTGGTCTGGGAATGCAGATAGATTGAAGCATGTCCCTTGTAAAGCATCGGTTCACTTGGCTTCAAGACAGTCTTGAGTTGGCCAATAAACGTCATAGAAAGAGATCACACCCCAAAGATAAATGCATTCTCCAGCAAAAGGTGGTGTTTCTGCCTGAATCACACTTTTTCTTCTACATAGTTCATATTTAACAATATTATTTAACAATAATGCACAGTTAAGAATTAAACAACTCTCCAAATTCATAGTAAAACTAAGCACACCAATATTGCAAGCACTACAGAAATAGAGCAATCCTTTCACTTAAGTTTAGAGGACATTGTAGCCTTTGCTATAACGCAGATAAATGTTAGACTTCCGAATTGAATTCTATTTACCTACAAACTTGAGGGATAGCTATTACAATCAACACCCATGGAAGAGTTTGCAGTGCAATTTGGCAGCAGACTTACCAGGTAGCTTTTCAATATCTACCTTTTTCTGAGTATGCATACATTTCTGAGCCCTATACATTTACCCAGTAAGTCTACTGCCACCTAGGGTCCTTAAAATTCTATCATCGGTGACAAATGAGCTCTCACTCAAGTCTGAGGGTAGATGGACTTTAATTCTATCTCATTGAAAAGGATCTTGCATCCATCAAAGACCTTTAATCCAAGAACAATGGATTTATTTGCAGTGTGCTGCCACCTAGGGTTAAAAAAGTCTCGCAAGTTTTATTATAAACGGCTTTGATTTTTGTGTGTACACATATATTTTACAACACTTCTTAAATTGCTGTCCTTTTTGTTTTTATTGCTGCTTGAACCAAGTGTATGAGGTTTCTGAAAGATCTTTTCGAAAATTTGTAATTAAATTTATAAATCCTTAATATTATGCAATCCCTTGCTTAGTTGGTTACAAGTAAAGAAAAATCTACACAAAGTATACCCACTAAATCTGCCATAAATACAAACAAATTCTTGAATTCACCCTGAAAGCAAAAATAAAATGACCACTCCAAGAATGAATTTATACCAAAGATAAGACAGTAAAGTCAGGAATCGGAGTACATTACATAAAAAGTTTAGACCCCCGAATGTCACTTGCATCTTTGCAGATGATATGGTTTGTGCATTTCAATCTATGTGCAGTAGGAATGACATTATGCAATGGCACACCAGTTTGTTTAATTTATTTGACTTCATTAAGAGATCTGATTTCATTGAGTTGCAAGCAAAGTTTTGACTTGTCATTCAAACAAACAAGTTATCACTTAATTAATAATATTTTGTGAGCAGATACAAATATTACTTCTCTGAAAAAGAATGTGTTTTTTGTGTGCATGAAATATGAACCTGTAACTGCAGCAATCCCACTTCTGACACCATTTATTTATTCTTGACCTTGTTGCGCACATATTCCTTCTGCTCCTCGTTCAATCCAAAGTTGTCGATCTCGATCTCAAGGTTCTTGGCCATCCCGAATCCTCCCATGTAGCCGTTGAGGCGGGCAGCAACGTGTGACGTGATCACCTCCTTTGGGCTGAGGGCAAGACTCTTCAGAAGGCCCTGGTGATGACGAAGCATGTACTTCTGGTGGTAACTGGTGAAAGGATGAAAAGACCATTTAATGCTCTAACTCCTGGTAACATTTTTTAGCGAGTTAATCAACCATTTGAAAGCCTTACTGCACATAATATCATACTTAACTTTGGCATAGTTTATAATTTGTCAAAAGCACAGCTGTGAAACCACAAAATGAGGAAATCGGCTGAAAAGTTACACGCCTGGGTCCATACAATTGTGTATCCTGTATAGAACAACACTAATGAATACAGCTCTGCAATGTTAGCAAGAAAAGGGCCTGATCATTTTCGCTTTCAGTTCCAGTTCAGCTGTACTGAACTGAAAAGAAACAAAAAGTTTGCCGTATCAGAGCAAAGGTTGAAACTCACTCCTCTGCATTGTAGAAGGTCTCTGCTTTCTTGATTCGCGTCTGGATCTTACGAGACACTTTGGATTGATGATCTTCCAGTGTCTTCTCTGCCAATGCTTTCTGTTCATCATTGTGAAAGAAGATGGCGGACATGTACTGGCGGCTTGTACAGGCTGTGCTGTCATGGTTGTTCCAGAAGATTGTCAGAAGGGTCTCATAGCTTGTTTGCTGTGGGTCAAAATCAATATCTATGGTCTCCGTGTGGTCACCACTGTGAATCAGAAGTTGGAACAAATTATGCTGTTATTGGGATTGCATTAACTTTTGTTAAGAGAGATTTTACATGGTAGTGGATTAGTGATTGAATCTCAAGAAAAAATCCAGCAGGGCCAAATTTCAGAAAAGTTGCTTACGCACTGATTATTGCTAAACAATTTGCTGCTAAACAACAATGAGCAGAATACCAGTCACAGATGTTATATGTGAAAAGGTATTTTGGCTGGAAGCACTTCTGGTAAGCACATTTTTGTTGTGGTAAGCACATTTTTGTTGTGGTAAGCACATTTTTGTTGTGCTTAGCTACTTTTTTTGCTTAAGAAGCTTTAGGAAACTGGGCAGTGCAGACCGCAGGTATGTAGCTCAAACTTTCACTGAAATAAATTATTTTTCACAAGACCTAAACTGTTTGTTTTTTTGCTGAACTTTTTGGTGGAGTTTTAGAATTTTAAAGTATACAGTTATGTCTCAGGAAGAAGGAAAAAAAAGACTGCAGGACTCGTTGGGTTTTGAGGTTACTGTCAATATCTGTATACAACGAATGTTTTCAAGAAGCACTTACAGGTTATGGTATGTAGGAGAACTCTTAGATCCTCCAGTGAACCCAACCCTGGTATGGATTATCCCCTTAGCGCTGCCAAACTGCGCCTCGGGGAACCAAAATCAGCTAAGCGCAAAAGTGGCCTTCTCTGTCGGCATGTCTGGCTCTTTGCGTGGCATTGTGGAGCGTGGCAACTGTGGGAAACCACAAAACAGATTTTAAAAAAAAGAAAACGATTGAGTCATATCATGGTACAACAATGGTATCTAGAAAAGTACATCCATATCTCTGGTTTTATAGGTAAGATACATGATTGGTAAAAAACATAATATTTTTTTTTTGGGGGGGGGTGGGGTGGTTGGGGTTCACACAAACCCCAATATTTAGCCTGTACTTGACGGTGTTTTGGAAGAGTAAATTAATTACCAATACCATCCTCTAGTTTTCAATAAACACAGCAACCTGTGCCAAGGTTAAACCTTTAGTTTTAGTGAACATTTTGTTAAATAGTTTATGTTTTGTTAGGGAATTTGTGTCAGTTAGTTCAATGCTAGTTTTTTAGTTGTACCTCTTGATCATGTCCCTCAGACCCAAACCGCTGTGATGGACCATGTATCAAAATTTGGTAAATGTTTTTGTTGACGTGTTTTTTTGTTTACAATCGAAATGTACCCATATGAATGAATCAATTTAAAATGTTACGAAAGAAGTTGCACAATTGAAACAGTGACAGTCATAACCCTCTGCGAGCTGGTTACGTCTAGAACCTCAAGAGGATCGAGGGCATGTGCTTGGGAGTTGGGGTTGGTTGTATGACGTGTTTATTGAAAGCTAGAGGATGGAAATAAACAAATTCCAAGAAAAGTTGAATGTAGGCCTATTATACTGTATCCTTTTAGCCGTTTGAAAAACTGGAAATTTTAAAACGAACTTACAGCACAAATCCAATTATCTATTGTAATACTTAATAGTAATAGTATTACAAAAAAGCAATAACTGTTAAAACTTTAAAAAAAAAGAAAGGAAAGTAGTATTAATAACATAAATAAACACAGTATCCATGTACGGGCTTTTAACTGTTTAATAATCATTGCGCCCAACAATAATCAGTAGCAGTACGACGTGTCCACTGAAAAAAATTAAAGCAAAAAAGAAATTGAAACAAACAACAATCAATGATGACAATAGCCATGACTTAACAAAATACAATTTGATTTTAATATAGGCCCTAACAATTAATAAAACCAAGGCTCTCTACTCTGTATCATTCAATATTGCATATTGTTCAAGCATTTAAATATCTGAATATTAACGTTCCAAATTGTCAACAGTCAATTTAATTTTACCATAGAGGCTTTCTCTATGATTTTACTTACCGAGTCCGCAACTCCCATAAGATTACTGAAACTCTGGAATGGAAAAAACGAATTAACCTTGAAGGAGGAAGTAGAAAAAGTCCTCGGCCTGGCACAGCTCCGGAAAGCTACAAAAGCGACGTAGCGGATACTACCCAATGCCGTCATACGTACATGTACACAGTTGAAGGATTTCTTGTTTGATTAAAATGGGGGTATGACAATAGAAACTGATGGTACGCAGTTCTAATTGTTATTATGCTGGCACTGTGCATGCAGGGATCAGTCACTCAATAACTATTTTTTAAAAGTATTTATTGTGTTTTATAAGCAATTTTGCTGTGCGTAACGTGTAGTTAGTGTAAAAACCAACTACGCGTACGGAGGCCGCCACGGTCCATGTACCCGCCACAGTCTATGCTTCAAAACAGGCTATCCCTAATAGGGATAGCAAAAAAAGAAAGAACATTTATTACACACATTTCTTTTGATATATTTTAAACATGTACATGAACACCAGAAGAGTTCTTCCTGATGCTTGTATTTATTATATTGTTGTCTCTTACTTTAATGTATGCAAATTCTTTAGGGAGTTTGAAAGTAAAAAAATCACCCTTTTAGATGAAAATTTCAAGTCTTTACAATAATGACAATCCCTTCACATTGACAGCTTCCCCATCGAGCATACATAATGAAACAAACAAACTGAAATATTGGACCAGTGAAAACTCTTCAATAAACGACAAGTTGAAATCAAAAGGTAAAAAGTACTTTCCGTAAAACTTCCAGAAGCAACATTTATTTCATCACATCAAAAATGCACAAGGTAAATATAAACGAATCCTGAAATGCACATATTTAAATTGTTAACAATTAATGAAATTGTAACACAGCAAATAAGATACACAATAGATAGCAAGACTTACAAACAAGGCACTATGTTTGAGGTTACAATTAAGCTTGACCCTTTTCGTCCTGCTTTTCCAAGCATGAAAAATGCAAACCAATGTAATACAAAAAAGAAAAAAAGATTGACTGCAGATAGAACTCAAAACTAAGTATTTTCTAAGCAGGCGATGGCCACCTTGCCTAGGCATTTACAAACATAGGATAAGCTGAATCTTCTGCAAAAAGAAGAGCATGTACCGCACAGAAGCATCCTTGACATTATCACTTCTTAGTCATAGATTGAATTTAGGATGAACAAGATTTACAAAAACATGATTTCAGTTGTTACATATGTTGAAATAAATAGATACAAGGAAGTACGGATAAGTTTTAAACAAAAATAAAGATGTATTTAAACAAATAGATAGTTGTTCGAAACTACAATTGATACTTGTGTGAACCACATCCTTTTACAATGAAACTGCAACTATAGTCTTTCTTTCAGAAAGAAAAGAAGTTTGGGGTCAAATAACTCAGCTTTAATTGCCTAAAAACTTATTCCTTTTCTTGCAAACCAAGAATATCTGGAGAAAATTATTGAGTTAGCAACAGATAAGTTCTTAAAAAAGTATGTTTGTGTTCAGAGATTAAGTTTAAATATTTTGGGTCTAAAATCAAAATGTATCACAAAGTTTTCAAAACAGTTGTTGTACTACAAGAAGTATGGGTTAAACATTAAAGTTTTTTCTGCCGACAATAACTTTATGAAAAACTTTCCACAAAATATGATTAAAAGTCTTTATTATTTGTTAGCATTTTTAAAAAGAAAGCTGTGGCCATTTTCATAGAGGTGCTAAGCATAATAATGACACGATTTGCTTAGCAGGAAAAGGTTGCTAGGCAATACATTGACTGGCTCCCTGCAAATCCGTTTAGTTTTATTTTCCACTTAGCAGCTATAAAAATGGGTCATAATTTTCCCACACAATCTCGTTTTGGTTTGAAATAAGCATTAAACCATTAGGGCCTTGTCATACGTGGCAATTAATTAACTCCAGCAGCATTACAAAATTAACACTTCTGTTCCTGAAAGAGATATTTTTATAAGAGTGTCTTACTGTAAAGGGAATTTGTTTGTTTGTGAACATCTAAATGACAATGTTCTTTCTTCTGTGAGATTGCCTGGAACTGGTCTTCTTGTCAGTGTGACACGGCCCTGAGCAGTATTGCCTTATGGAACGATGACATCAGCATAGGAGCAGTCAGTTTCAATGCCAAGGTTGTATTGGTTTCCTGCACCATTCTTGTATGTGCTTGTGACAGTCCGGTACCAGCCAGATTCTCCCTGAGTAGTCAAGAAAAGATTTGAAATAAAGTTTGTTATTGAGAGTGCATGTAATTCACTGTAATTCATTTTTACTGCTGAAAAGTTTCATAAAGAGGGTCCCAGATTTAGACAAGAAGAGATACTCATAATGATGTCAAATAAATGTGACAGGTGGACGTAAGGTGCAATAATACGCAGAGTATTGCTGAGAGTTTGTTCTCCCCTCTATATAAACTCAATACCTACCCATGGTTGACCCCATGAGTTACGGACGACCCAGAACTCCACACCATTCTCATCCACTCCCCATCCTGCTACAGCGATAGCATGGTTCAACTGATGGGAAAACAACAGGATACATTCACATTATCGTCATCATCAAAATCACTGTAGTGTATGAAAAAATATTCTCGATAAATTCCAAAAGCTTTCCTGAATCATCCATGAATGATGAACCATCAGAATCCCACAGTAAATGGTAAACTTAGCTTGTAATCCTTTGGCATTGATAAGATTAGTGTTCCTGGCCCTGTTCTAAGCATGGGGTGTTTGGCTATGCAGTGTGGAGTCAATCAAAACAAGGTAAAATGAGTACACTTTTTGCGGGAGGGAAAATTAATGTTAAGAAGAAATACTACATTATACAGTTTCAATCACAAATGTGTTAGTTCAAAACCAAGAAGGGACAATGAAGAGACATTGAAAGATTGGATATGCTAAGCAACCTGTTTCTTTCTCAGCTAAGTTAGATGCAGCTCAATAAACTTGGTTCCTATAATGCCAGACTACTTGGGACTACTGTCAAAAACTCCTTACCGATGGTCGTTGTATGAACTGTGAGTAAACCTTTCCACCTCTGAATTGCTCAAGTTCTGCAGTGGCTTCAATTGCACAGCTACATGAAAGACAACAAGATTTCCTGTTAGAACCCACCTTCAACATACTGATTACATTGTAATTCAATTCAAAAAGCAAATTGTAATGGTGTACAGCCATAGGCATATTGAGACCCCTTGCACTGACTTCACACGCGACTACAGTCTGCCCACACAGCCTGAACAATTTTTGAGTCAATGTGAAGATATTGTGCACACCTTACCGCACACAAGGCACTTAAAAATGCCGCCTGCACAGTGACACACAGGGAAGTTGACTCCCACACTGGGAGAACCAGTGGGGTTGGTTCAGTACTAAGGCTTGTAATGTAGATTGGCATACACAAAGAAAAGACTCATAAACTATGTGTAGAACTTAAAAGGCCCATTATGATTTGGTTTTACACTTCACTGATGTATGATAAGTGAATACTTAGTGCATTCTGAATCCTGCAGAAAAACCTTGGGAAGGATTCGAACCTGCTACATTTTGCATTCCAGAAAGACTATTCATCGTACCTGATTGGTCCATTTTGATAGATTTCTTTCATCATTTGATCCCGGCCAGTGATTCTACCATAGTCTCCCACCATCCAGCGGGTGTAGTTCTTCTCCGGGATGACGAAACAGTCTCCGAACGTTGAACAAGTACCGCACTGGTTAAAGGGAGTGCAATCTGTAAGCGGAACAATTCAAAGATGTGAAAGTTGGATTCCACACAGCATTGCTATATGGAATAACTACAAACTCTTTCCCTAGTTTTCCTTGAGCTTCATTCAGTGCTGGACAGTCAACCAACAGGCTCACCAGTCTCATTATTGACCGTAGTTGATATCAGGGCATCCCCTGCACACTTTAAAATGTTAGACTTTTTAAGACCATTTTAATGCTACCCTTAAAAAAAAAGTAATAGGCCTACCAAAATAAGTGATTAAAGCAGAAACATAGGCAATTGGCTTACTCTGATTCTTAGCTTGATAGTTGTTGCAGGTTTCATCTGGGATGCCCTTATTGTGGGCGTAACTGTAGACCCCCATGGCATCGCCACCTTCACAGCTTCCGGCACCACCACAGTCTATGACATTCTGGGCAGACAAGTAGGCAGATGGCCATGCACTCTTTCGCTTGATGTTGATGCGGTCTGACAGATCAAGAAGAAAAACACACAAACTAAAAATCAACTTTGTCATTCCTGAGATTCCCTTTTAGTTTTTGTAAAAGACTGATCCATTAAGCTCTGCCAACCATACTGTCTATTAACCGTGCCCCTATGGAATGTGTCTCGCTCTGCCCCGCACCACACACAAAAAGACACAAGGTAGAAATCAAAATTATAGCAGAACCTTGTTTACATTTCGTAATGGGATTTCAACCTGTAAGAATGTTATCAGACTTTTGGGTAGATGTTTGAAGTAGTGATTAGTCAATTGCATTATCAGTCTATGATTTATTTTGACTTCTGATTCCACGGTCCTCATCTTGTACAAAGTATTGTAGTAAACACTGCGGCACTCTTACAAATAAAAGCCACCTTGGGTCTATTCAGAATTATAAATGTAAAAAAAAAAGAAATTTCCAATATATTTTTGACTTACCCAACAATCCCCATTTCCTTTTTAAAAATATTTTATTGAAAATCCACCTACATTACTTATTATCACTCTGTCCTCTGCATTCCTAGTACATTTTTTAACTCACCGGCTAACGAGCTTGTACTCGCCATGCACCAACAGCTTCCGCAGTACTGTGGGATATGTTGGTTACGTGTTGCGCTGACATAGTTGACTTTGCTGATGTTGCGCCAGTCCCACCGAGTAGGAAGATCTGAAGTTTTGATGTCCAAGTGAGGTCTTGGATAAGTGCTGCATGGAAAATGACAATGTGCTGACATCAAGATGTAATTGAGTAAGACAAGACATTATGGAATGTACTCGATCCCAGGCACTTCATCAGGTTAGAAATAGACAGGAACTTCAAAAAGCTCTCGGTTTTAAATTTATAAACTCTAAAAGGCAAAAGGCAATGGAGTAACCAAAACTGTTTTAACTATTATTATTATTTATTTATTATTATTATTATAGTTAATATTATTATTATTTTTTTTGGAGGGGGGGAAGGGGAACAAAGACATAATTTGGGTGGGGCTTTTTTTTGTAATGTATCAAACCAATCATTTGTATATTTGTTCTATCTCATGGGGGGGGGGCAAGGGTTCTAAGAGAGAGGGGCTCCCCTCAACCCCTCAACCCCCCTGCCCCCTCCTAGTTATACAAATTAATTTGTAAACTGCCCTCACACGATCCTAGAAATGTGCTCATTGTTAATAGAATAATCAATGAATCAATCTCACTTGTTTAGATAATACTTAAAACATTCCTTTACTAAAGTTTAGCAAACTAAAAAGCTTTACAGTTTCTTTTAATTAACACACGAATGTAATTGTTCATCTTAGAGTTTATCAAAAAGATTTGAATATTTCAGATATTATTTTAATTTATCACATTTTAAACAGGAAATGATGCTGAATCCAACAAACACTTTTTCACTTATTAATGTTTTTTTTGTCATAATAATAAATAACAAGTGGTCATCAAACACAGCACTCTTCGCAGATTCAGCAATCTATATAATACATTAACATCATTTATAACAATTTACAACTTTTACAATTTAGAGTTTTAAATGTTATAAATTTCAAACAAACTGAATTTCAGACAGGAAGGTTCAAATTTTGTGTAAAATTACACATTTCTTACAAAAAGATGGTCACACTAAGTTTTACAGCTATCACAACGACATGGAACATACATCATGAAAGTTCAAAAGCAAAATATCTCAAATTTAAAAATAAAATCACAAAAAGTAAAGTTACCTCACTCCTTTGACATTCTTGCCGAATTCAGGTTTATAACAACCATGCCTCCCGCCCTCGTGAACATATTTATGTGCAGAAATGCCGCTTGCACAAAGAAGCGCCAAGGAAAGTGTAACAATTTGCAACTCCATCCTGATGAAAACTGATGTTAATAATGACGACTAAGTAAGATCTAAACCTGATAATATCAAACTAAAAGTTCTCTTTTCCTTATTTGGTTTGTTCCGGTTAGTTGAAATTGAAGAATGATGATGCTGGCGAAGCGTATTTTTTATAGCCGGTTATAAAATAACAATACGAACATGTGACAAGTGTTCATCATGTGACTTTCGATTGCAAGGTTGACTACTGTGTAGTCTGGTTTCCTTTTTGACTGGATGTACAAATGCCGTATGTGACGGCGAGGAAGAGAACTAACATGATGCAACAGGATTTGTTCGAATGAAAACGTGTAGATGGGGAAAACTATGGTGGCTAATGAATGCCAATACTATAAAGTTTTTAATTCATTGTCTTAATTTCCTTCAGAAGTAGGTGCAGTTCACAATAAAATATGTGTGGAAACATGCAGCTGGTATGGACATACATGGAATTATCAACCAATAGTGTTTTATTTTGCAAGGTCTTTGCACAGACCATAATTTTTGTTATATCGTATGAACAAGCATGGAGGTAGAATTACCTCCATGGAACAAGCGACAAGGAGGATCAAACTGTATTGTTAAATTTTATCTTGTGGTGGTACGCATGAGATATTATGGCTGGACCTTTCAGTTCTTATTTGATGAGTAGCTTTTTAAAAATCTGATGATGACGACCGTGCGATATTCTAATAGTAATATTTAATTCCCATGTTTCCGCCCCCCCCCCCCGCGCTTGCTGCCAACCCCACCCCTCTGACACAAGACACAGAGTCTGGGTGCTCACTTTAAATATTACTGTGTGCGTGAAGCTACATGGCATTAGTAAATTATAGTGGTAATTTTTTTGTAAACAAAAAAATTAAATATACATATATTGGGGAAAACCGCAATACACCAATGGTTATCCCCCCATCGCACCCGGGTACCATAAACCTAAACATTATTCAACTGTTAGACCAATCAAATAGCGCCATATCAGCGACATGTCAGCTGACCTTTAACGTGACGTCATTTTCCCAGAGAGACTGCTGAGACTGGTTTTGTTATTGTGTAGTGTTCCCGATAAAACACGAAAAAGTTACATCAGTATTTCGGCGTTGTGGATTCATCTGCCCTTCCTTGTAATAGCTTTTGTCAAACAACACGTTTTGGAGGAGCTAGTGCAGCTTTCGGACAGATACCCAGGCTTGTGATATTCTCTCTTTTTTAGATTTAAAAGGGGACTTTGTTTTGTCCGGGCAGAGGAATTCCACACACGTAGATTGTTGTATGTGAATAGTGCATTGTGCATTGGGCGTTTACTGAACACGGATATTGAGTCGTCGGTCAAAGGTGAATTTGTTTACATTATTTCTGTGTATTTATTTGTTGTTTTCCGTAAATTTTAAGTCATACGAATATTACGTAAATTTATTGAATTTCACATTTTCTTCGTATTCTTGGGTGTATCACCGACAACTCAAAAAGTCAAGACAACTCAAGACGACTTGGGCTTGGCAAGCTCAAGACAACCCAACAAGACAATTTACCATGAAGTCTTCTTATGTATGTGCTTTGGAACGTTTAATAATAAAATGATGGCTGCAACAATAAAAAATATGGCCATTATGATTGGTAGGCCTAATCAATGTTTTTTTTACATTCGTAGAATTACGTCAAGCGCAGTGCTCTTGACTTGTGCAAATGATCCATAATCCAATACCCTCTGGTTGGTTGACAGACCAGTTTACATTTTTTTGTATTTTAAAATATTATTTTATATTAATAATTAAGTCATTATTACTTATGTCAACCCACTTCCTTATGTTTTTATCTCTTTGTTAAATTATATTTTTTAATAATAAATTATATTTTAAGTTTTTGAGTTGCATTCATTATACTGCACATACAGGTAAATTTCATATAAATTTTTTAATATTTTTGATGTGTTGTCTTGAGTTGTCTTGAGAAGTTGAGTTGTCGGTGATTAGTATGACTGGTATTCTTTGCTTTCCTGGTGAAATTGAGACTTTATCAGTTTTAGTGTTTTAGTTTTTATGTTACCTTTACCTATAATAAGGCCTTACCCTACCTATTAGATTATGTAAATTATCAAGTTATGTTTGTTTACAATCCGTTTATCAGATACAATTTTGAGTTAATAATCAGAGTATACATACATCAGTGGTTGTCCTTGGCCCCGTAAATAGTGCAGATAGTCAATATATGGACTCTCTCCAAGTCTCAGTTGATGGCCGGCCCAGGATATCCAGTAACATTTACGTGTTTTAATGCTTAAATTTCGTCCAATATTCACCTGGGACCCCCCTCCACTCATAATAAATAAATTAAAGTTGCTCCAGTGATGTGTTATTGGTAGTTGCGATAATCGTAACCGATGACATGCTCAATCCTCCCAATGGTTGTAAGGGATGTGAGACCGGGAGCAACAATTATCGCAGAGTCTATATTTTGGGTAGCCTCATTTTCATGTAATTTTATGGAGAATCTTCAGCAACATTATGATGCATTTGACAAATTTGTTTCAAAGCTTAAGTTTCTGTTTTTAACAGTTGTTCAGATAGAAATATTTCTGTGAAGGTTTGGTACATACTCTACTGCTGGTACATGTATGAGCTTTAGAATTAGTGAGCATTCAGATTGAAACTGATCATTTTTGTTTGTTGTTATTTTGATAATTACTTATCCTGTACTTTGTCTTTACAGTATTAATTTGGATGCCCTGTTTATCTATGATTTCCATATTAATATTAAACAATTCGGACAATGCTTGAGTTTTGCATCAAATTAGCACACCCATTTACAGATCCTGGCCCATAGAGTCCTTGCGTAGACGTCACGATGCTCAAACCTTGCTGAGTTCAAAGAAAGACCTATCAATCATTAGCTGAGAGTCGTGCATGTTTCTGTTGTTTGACCTCAGCAATGGCGGCCTATGCAAGGGTTCTATTTTATTGGGTGAAAGGAATTAGGGAATACTTTTTGCCATCTTGCTTCGAAACACACTTGACAGTAAACAATGCAGCTTTTGTTACTATCTCAAATTGTATCCTGTGACGCTTTGCGGAAGGACACCCTTTAAATCCTTGCACAGTTTTTCTCAATATACACTTTAGATACTGAATGGCAACCTAAAAGTTGTTTGTTTTCAGTTTGCTGCTTAAAATGTCAATTCTAAAGTGAGTGCTAACATTCTAAATAATTTGTTCTCCCCCTGTACTTCTGTAGCCTTTGGGTTGAACTGATGTTGTTAATGGCTAACAGAGGGTGATTTTGAAGGAGCAACATTCCGTTATACCACCAAGACTTCCCATCAAGAGAACCTTTTAAATATCTACCATGATGGACGAACTAGTAGGGACGCCTGTCACAATATCCATCAAGGCCCCAAACCAAAAGCTTGGAGACCAGACTGTGGAGTGCTTCCTAGATTGGAGTGTACTGAAACTAAAGAATCACCTTGCCAATGTATACCCTAGTAAACCTGTAAGTAAACACTACCTCTGACCTTATCTAATAGTTACATGTATCTACTGAATGTGAGCTTGTACACTTAGGTAATGAAATCATTTCTACTGGTTCGCAGGCCTTGAACTTTGTTCTGAAAGGATGTAGACCTGACAAAATGGTTGCAGACAGTGTTTATGTTTCGTGTGATTAACCATGCATTCATGAAGTAACAAACCTGTGAAAACTTGGGCTTCATCCGCTGTGTGAGTTTGGAGAAAATAGTGCAAATTCATGCATAATTTTCAGCATGTAAACATGATGTCCTTAATTTTGGTTGTACCAACTGAAATTAGCTGTTGCTTTTTTACAGAGTATTTCAGATACCTTTTTCTCAGATATGACTTCATTTCGGAGGGAAATATTTCGCAGAAAAAAATGGTTCTAGTGTGAAACTGTGAACTTCATAATCAGTCATCTTTCAGGCTAAAATTAAATATTGATGTTTTTGATTACTGATCAATCTTGCATGATACCATTGATGGATCTGTGCAACTCTCCTAAAAATTCAAGGGACATGGAAGCGCTACCTCTTTCATACTCAACTACTATGGAATTAAGTGATTGTTTATAAAGTGTATTTCTAAATGAAGAAAATGAAATTATGCTGGAAAAAGCCCCCTGGCAAAAAAACTCAACTTGTTTATTTTTTTTATTTAAATCCGGAAGTTCTAGTAAACCTGTCTTTGTTCAACCCCAAAATTAATAAAAATGGTACCCAGTCAGTTTCCCTTGTGGTTTATTACTTGACATTTGAAATCAAAAGTTCCGTCCCCTTAAGGTGATCCCTCTGCTGCCGCTTCCCAGGTAAACTTGGGTGTGATCCCTGGCTACATGGCAGTTACAGGTTGAATGGCTTCTGACTGGCACCCCCGAACAATGACAAAATAGGGAGACCGCTAGATAGCTCAGTTGGTAGAGTGCTGGCATATTAATCAGGTTCAAATCTCGCTCTAGTCCATTTTTCTTTGTTCAGCCCCAAATTTTGTATTCGTTTGTTACATTTCTATACACAGTTTGTCCAAACATATAAAGCTGGTTTCCATGTGGGACCCTGCATTCATCACTGCATGTTGGTTTCATGTTTACTGCACGCATATTTTACCAAATAAAACTGTTTAAATGGTGTTTAAAACAGGCACACTGATCTTATTAAATCATGTGGGTCTTTTTTTTCCCTTTTTTTCTCAGAACTCAAAGACTCAGAGAATAATTTACTCTGGGAAACTTTTGAAGGACAACCTACTGCTTAAAGATGTACTACGCCTGGTGAGTTTCAGCACTTGTTATTTAAGAGCCTTAGCACTTAGCAGTGGGGCTTGCAATGTAGCTAGAATTAGAGGAGGGTTAACCTGTGTTGGGTTTGGGGGATGGGAGTGCTTTTGGGTGGTTGACTTTGCACTGAATGTGTTATTCATTTTGTATCTTATGTAACATAAAAAATTATGCATGGGAAAATCTTTGTTGCAGTGTGCAAAAGTAATTTTACAAGTTATTTAACAAAAAAGCCGACTGTAAAACATTGCCAACCGTAAGAACGTTTGTTTAAATTCTTCACACAAACTAAACTTGGGGTAGCTACACATGGATAGGCATTTATAATTCAAACTAATTTAGGCGGGCTTAATTTACAGCTACCATATGGTACAGTCCTTCAATGTTTGAGGTCATCATAGTCTCTCTCATCTGGGTTAAAAGTAATTGTTTTCAGCGAATGTGAACTGTGACAACTATTGTATCCATGTACTTAAAGGAACATTACAGAATTGGTAAGAAAAAAAATTGTAACATATACTTCTTGATCACAGATTTACATAAAACTTACACGGTCTAATGATGATGATAGTAGAAAACTTCCCTTGAAATATTTCTGTCTGAAATGCCATATTTGATGAGAAATGAATAAACTAATTTTCCGATTGGAGGTTATCGCTCAGTGAGCGTTTTATTCATTTATTGAATCTATATGATTTCATGCAAATGTGTAATCGGTTTTTCACTATTTTCTCGTGACCGGGATGGCCGATCGATCTCAAACTTCTACAGGTTTGTCAGTTTATGTATATGGTGGATTACATAAAGTGCTTACACTGCCAGCAACTGTTTTGTTAGCAAAACCCAATTCTGTAATGTTCCTTTAATGAGAATATTTATTCAGCTAAGTTCTACATCATCTCTGCCCATCCATATACACACTGTGTAGATACATGTTTGCATTTCACATGTTTTGAAGAGTTTACAAACACAGAAAGAGTATCGGAGATAATGTGTGCCACCTATATGTGTCGTAAACACCCGCTCTTAAGTTTGTTTTGCCCATATTGACGTTCTGTTATTAAAAAGTGGTCTTGTTTAGTTTTGAATGGCAATGTACACGTAACAGTACAGAATGTCAATGTTTACAGTTCAGTTGAACCATGGTTGAACTCAATACCTGATCATGATAACATGTAACGCAAACACTCTACAGGTAATCATGGTGGTTTGTCATTTTTATTTAAACTTTCATTAAAAGCACATGTACAACATTGGTAATTTTCGAAGACTCGTATGTAACCCAAGATACATGTATGAAATAACAAGCCTTAGAAAGTTTTTAGCTCAATCGGTCATCGGAAAATAGTGAAAAACCCCATTTTATGATTTTTACTGTTTTCAAACATCGGGTTTTGGAAACGCGCAATAAAGAGTAATTGTTTTACTCATTTCCTAAACACGATAGCATTTCAAGCAAAACTGTTTCAAGGGAAGTTTACCACCATGACCATCTTTATACCATGTCAGTTGTGTGCAAATCTGTGAACATTTATATTTTCAATCTTACCAGTGTTGTACACACCCTTTAAAGCTGTATACATGAGGATGGTTCAGCGCGATTCATTTTCTAATTGGTTTGTTTCTAATCAGACTGATAAGTCCCTTCAGCAGCACACAATCCATCTTGTTTGTTCCCAAACTCCCGAGGAACTCCTCCAGTCTAGTCTCCCATCTCCCGAGATGAAAAGAGAAACCTCCTCACCAGTATCTACACCAGCCCCAGCGAGTCCACCCAGCCAGGATGGGGCGTCCTCTTCCGCGTCCGCTAGCCACTCCAGGAGGCAGAGCACGCCGGTGGAGCCGACGTTACCGAGCGGGGTCAGACAGAGAGCTGTCGGTACGCCATCGTTCTCAAACTACTACCCTTACAAGTAAGTTACTTTAGGGGTGTGTTTGATTAGCTCCTTACACGTCACCTGGGTTAGTCACAAGTGAGACACAACAAACGACCAAACACTTAGTAGTATGAGCTGTGGAAATGTCAAAAGGTCAAAGGGTTATTTTTTATTTTTTTAATTTTTTAACCCCCCCCCCAAAAAAAATAAAATAAAAAAATAAAACAATGTAGTGTATTAGGAAGTTTTTTTGTTTTTGTTTTCATAATTAGGCAGACTGGACATTTTCTTTTATTTTAAATTGAATGCCCACAACTGCCGACTGTTCTTAAAGTGCAATTCTCAAAAGCTGTTGAATAATTATTGGAATGTCCGCTTCCCTTCATTATCTTTTGATGTGTCACTAACCCATGGTCTGCCTCCATTTCCCATTTACCCTCCACAAGAGTTGGAGATGGGAAGGGCTAATCTCTGAATGAGGTATCAGTGAGACTAGAGAACACTACAAAGCAAATTAATGTATGGATGTAAACTGTCTTTGTATCAAAACTGAAAACAAAGAAATAATGAACAACTGGAAATAGCTGATACAGATATAAGCGGAGTAAAGTAAAAGCAGGTTTTCTATGATACACAAAGTGTTGGAGTCTCTCCATTGTCATTGTGGTACATATGGCAGGGTTTTTAGGAAGTATTGACACTGGATATTGATTTGGCATTTATGTCCTTGGTGCTCTGGAAACGTTGGAATCAATTTGGAGCCTGCTTTATGACAATTGTATTAAAAAAAGGTTGCGTTGATACTGATAAAATGCTTAAGTACATGTCTATAACGTTGTGTATGAAAGAGTGGTATGTTTATTTGAGTCTCCATGTTGGTGGTTTCTGCAGGAAGAGTAAATGTTATGAATTTATTTTGAGTCATTGTGTACCTTTTAATTCTGTATATTATTTAGGGTTGCTAGTGTTTGCATGCCAATTTGAGTATAATTGTTTATAATTATTGTTTGTTCATGTTGCGCATCAATAAGATTACATTGTGCCCTGCCTTTTCCGACCATGTGCCAACAAAAACCTTCATGTTATGGTAGCTTTATTACATGACTTCAACTTTATTCCTCCATGCTTCAACTACATGTTTTAATTTTGTTAAACACAATAACGAGAAAATGTTATGCTGGTAGCTAGATTAGATGACATCAACTACAAGTTTTAATTTTGTTTGATTCAGTTATGGGAACTATCAGTATGGCCAAAGAGCCAATCAGCAGGGCTTTGTGATGGCTAATCAGCAACAGCAAGCGTACTGGATGCAACATGTGTACGCACAGCAAATGGCACAGTACATGCAGTAGTAAGTCAACTATAATTAATGTTTTTCTGCACATAGTTAATTAGTAAATTATCACTTCATAATGTTAGTGTGGGGCTAAAATTACGGCAACTGTCAACTCCCGTGATGCAAGAAGTTGATTGTTTACTGCAAATGGAAGACTCTTAGGCACTAGGTGGCAGCAGATATCAAAGTAATTTCCATTGTTTGCATATTCTGGGCATGCTCATTATTTCTGAGAACAATTGATTTTGGAGGAGTGTGTTGTCATCTAGCATTTCAAAAGATTCCTATTGCAGTTTCCTTTTTTTTTAAAGATCACTTCTGAATAAAATAGCTGTTGGTACTTGATCTGATCCTTTTTTCCCTCACAATTTACTTCCTCAAAAAACTGCTATATATCATGTTGATGTATTTTAAGTAAACAGTGCTCATCTTTATTGATAAAGAACCCCATAAATAGCTTGCAAAATATTCAACTCTTTTACCTTTCAAACTTCTGTCGTGTTTACAATTGGTTTTTTGTTTTTGTTTTTTTGTTTTTTGTTACAGCTCTAACCAATTCGCAGCAGGTGGAGCTGGCCTTCAAGCAAACCTACCCCAAGCCCATGCCGCCGTTGGGGTACCCCAACCACAAGTCCCTGACCAACCCGGGGTTCTCAATGCTCCCGTTGCCCCCAACGTGGCAGGTCCCGACCAGAACGTCAGGATGAACGCCGGCCTCGGGCCTGCTGTAGATGACGATGACGATGAAAACGTCCACCGTGATTGGCTGGATTATATCTATACGTTTTGCCGATTTGTTGTTCTCCTCAGCTTGGTGTATTTCTACTCATCACTTAGTAGATTCTTGATGGTTACTGGCTTCATGATCTTCATATTTATGTAAGTTTTTTTTTTTTTTTAACTGTTAGATTCAGTAAACCAGTCTGGCGCAAATGCTTCAAAGCCATACAGCTTTTCCAGCTCTTAGCTTAGCTTTGAGTCACACACCTTTTATAAGTAAATTTATCCCCCTTCTCTGGAAAGGTTCGTCTTCAAATAATTACACCTTAGTCATTACAGCCCCCCACCCCCAGGCTTAAAACCAATTTTGAGTTAATGAGCCTGAGTTTAATTGATTGCCTTTTGTTTTAAAAATATGTGGAATAACTAAGGGCTTCATTGTTTACCATCAACACAGATCGCATAAATTTTTATCATTTTGAAAGATTTAAAGGTAGGGTCATAGATTGGTTTTTGTCAACGTAATGTTTAGTTATAGGCCAAATTGTCAAGAAAGATACAATAAAAGTCACTTGTGAAAGTTTCAGCTAAATACATAATTGTCAACTCGTTGAGAAAACAAAACAAAAACTGTCACATTATTTTCATCCATAATGTTGAATCCATCCGGTTTAGAAAGGTGATAGCTAGTACCAATCACGTCTCTGGCTGCAGCATTCACAAACGGACACCAGGGAAATTTGAATCTAAAAAAAAATCACCTTAAGGTGGTCTCTGGAGATTCAAATTTGTTGACATACTTTTATTGATATGAAATCAACGAGGGCACTTCAGACCAAATAGTTTTGCAGGACGCTTACTGCCATTACCATCTTTATAATAAATAGGCTTGTGGACGAAAATTGCACATTTTTGTTGTCAAGGTCATTACCATAGTGTGACCCTACCTTTAAGAAAGATTAGTCTTCACTCAACACTTCCTGTCATGAAGATGACCTACTAGTTTATGTATTTTGTAAACGCATTTTTGGAAGTGGACAGTTTTTGATGGGGTTTTGTACTCTTTAATAGGTACCAAAAGCGCTGGTTCCGGTTGAGACGGACTCCTATTGCCAGAGACAGACTTGGAGAGCATAGGAATCCTGAGCAAGGAGATGGGGCACAAGATAACAATAATGAAAACAATCCAGAACAGGTGAGATTTTTATCATGCAAGTAAAAGACTACAAATATCCAGAAAGTGGATGGGTTTTCAGAAGGAGTTGTATCTGTTAGCCTGCTTCAAAGTAGCTTGAGGGGGAAAATGTGTTCGCAGGATACAGTTTTCTGAATTAACTTGTTGTCAATCAAGTTTCTGTTGGTGACTTCACCTATGGTGAAAATCTTATTGTTCTGGAGTGCAGTGCCATGGCCGAGGGTAACTGTAACCAGCCCCAACACTTCAAAATCCTACTGCATGGTTTGTGCATGTTTTGTTTTGATTCTGTTGGACTGAGAACTAGTCTAGTAAACTGATCATGCTTTACGTCAAGAGTCCTCATGTGATGTTATATTTTGTTATAGAGTGTGGAAGGATTCTTGAAAATTACTCCAGGGAGTTACGCCCGGTTCATACTTCATGCCAATTGCAAAAGCGAAACAAATTTTATTATGGAAAACAGCGCGTCCTAGCTGTTATTGTCAAGTAAATTCGCTTGGTATTTGCTTTCGCGGAAGTATAAACTGGGCTTTAGGGTTTTAATGCTCAACTGGAACATTTGCGTATATTTAAAAGACCATGTGGTAGTATTTACTTCTAGAAGATGATCACTGTATATTGTACACTTTTACAGCAGCAGGAACAGCAGCTACCAGGTGACAGCACGGAGAGAGACAGCACTTCGGAGTCCCAGGAAGAAGGCGAGACAGACTCGGACTCGACGGTAACAGCGCCCCCTGAGCCACCCAAACCGGGCGTATTAACCATCTTGTGGATTTTTGTCTCGACATTCTTCACGTCGTTGTTCCCGCAGGATCCAAATGCCATTGCTGGAAATTAAAACGAACTGGGCAGACAGAGGCCAGAAGTAAGGCTCCCATAATGTTTGGAAAAATAAATTCACAGAGTACTACTCTTGGTATTTACAGTTCAACCTTGAAATTGAGACTATGGGATCAATGGAAACCTGCCAGATGTTGCCAAAGTAAGAAGTATTTCAGCCTTCCTTCGTTGGTTAATTCCATCACACCTCCCCATGAAGACTCATTGAAGGACTTGACAAAGTTCTAACCTCTAATGTAAAGGGAATCTCCACATAAAAGACAGCTGTGCATCATGGCAACTCTGCATCAACTGCAAAGTGAATTACGATATCTGCACAAGTTAGAATAAGTTAACTTTTCTGAATCAATCACGTATCATTTGGTCAGATATGAACCAACCCATAAGTTATCGCATCATTTATCCATGTATTAGTTTATAGGTTGAGATTTAACTTCCCAAATCTTTTTAAAGTTTGGTATGGGTCGTTTGATTAGAAGGTAATTTATTATTTAATCTTTTTTTTTAAAACCAAACTCGTATGACTTGCCTGGAATTGGGTAAAGCTATTAAAAGCACTTGCATCATCGACACGTTACAAATGATTTCTACGCTTTATGTTTCGAATGTTATTGAGCAGCAAAAAACAAAAGACAATTGACTGAGTGACACCTACATCTGTTACAAAGTGCACGGTCATTAACCCTCTTGCTGTCTGACCATTCAATACCATTCAAGTGGTTTTGAATGATAGATAAACTATGCCAGCCTGCAATATGATACCATGAGGGAATGCATGTACACAGTACACAGTTAGTTCTGTGCACAGTTGTGCCACCGTACACAACCTTGGCAGTCGAATGGTTTCAAATGGTTGGTCAACTCACTGGGAAATGTTGCCAAGAGTCACTGACAGTAGGAGGGTTAAGTGAACCAAACAAAACATGACATTTGTGCAACACTTTGGGCTTCAAAAACCTTGAAAATGTAAATCCACGTACTCTTGGTTGCAGAGATGAGACCGTTAATGTGATTCGTGACGGAATAATAGTTCATAAATGTTGAATTCAGTCAATTTAGCTTGAAATCTGGATCCTCCCAGATTGTAAAAAGATGATCTATCGGAACGCCATTTTTTTTTACCAGTGCATACAAACTTTTACAACATGAGCACATGATCAATATGCAAATCAGGTCTCTGATGTTTACCGAATGTTGTGTGTAATGGTCCATAAAATATTGACCCCCTTCCTTAGTGCGGCAGTTTCTCCCTATCATCTGCTTAGATCTTTATGCAGTATGTACTTTTTTTACAAATTTATAAGAAGAAATCACTGGTATATTAATTACAAAGTGTTGGTTTTTAAAGAAGTTCCAATGAATAATGGTATGTTAAAGGTGATGGATAAAGTTGATTAAGTAAATAGTAAATTTTCTAGTAAGTGTTCTCCACATAACCTTTATGACTGTTCCATTGTAATAAGAATTTTCAAAATGCCAAAATGCTTTTCAGCCATTTGCTAAAATTAAAAAGAAAACAATGTGTGTGCCAATTGTCTGGCATTACGCTTTTTAAATTGAATCTTCATCTACATTGTAGAGTTAATCAGAAAGCTAAAAGTGGTCATACACTGCATGGTTATTGTTTCCTTATTACCATTTTGGTGTTTGGTGTATTTAAAGGAACATCACAGAATTGGTTTTTGCTAACAAAACAGTTGCTGGCAGTGTAAGCACTTTATGTAATACACCATATAGGCCTACATAAACTGACAAACCTGAGAATGATCAGCCATCTGGTTCACGAGAAAATAGTGAAAAACCGATTACACGTTTGCAACATATAGGTTCAACAAATGAATAAAACGCTCACTGAGTGATAAACTCCAATCGGAAAATTAGCTTATTCATTTCTCATCAAATATGGCATTTCAGACAGAAATATTTCAAGGGATGTTTTCTACTATCATCATCATTAGACCGTGTAACTTTTATGTAAATCTGTGATCAAAAGTATATTTTACAATTACCAATTCTGTAATGTTCCTTTAAGAGAATGATTTTGAATCAACATCAATTTGATTCTAATCTAAGGGTAGTGTACAACATCGGTTATGGAAATGTCCTGAGGTTGGTTTCAGAAATTTATATCAAATGTCTAACATTTTATTAAAAAAATGAGTTTACTCATGGATTGAAAAAACATAGTGGAAAGAGCTTATGAGAACTGCACCTCATAAATAAGTATCTTTTTCAGTGAAGCGTCGCTTTCAATGTAATTTTAAATTTGAGCAAGTTATTAGTTTCTTAACCAATAGAAGGAATTCTTAACCAATAGAAGGAAAGCCATCAAACCTTGCAGTAATTTGCAGGTAGCTGTAAAGATAACAGATGATTCCCTTATTTCAATGCTGCTCTCCTGCTTTGCCCAAGCATTCCTCTCTGCATAAAATTCAACTCTATGATCAAAGATTATAGAGCGCCGAAGGCGCAAGATGGGGTTACTGGAGCTCTTTCTGTTGGTGGAACGTGAAATACGCATGGGTGCCATTTCAGCAAGCAAATGTTTCGTTATATCATTGATATCAATGGTCATTGTCTGCACTGATCTACAAAAGAGTTGCTCTCTGAAATGGCATCCAGTGCACATTTCACATTTCCCGATCTTGAACCCTCGGCACTCAATAATCTTTGGTTTTATCATCATCAAATAACCAATGGTGTACCATCCCTTAATGAAGTAACCAAAGTGCCTCTTTTTACACCCGTATAATTATGTGTTTAGTATAATGCTGAATTGTGAGTTGTGACGGAACTAAACCCAGATCCTCTGCTGAGTAAATGTTTGCCAGTGTAGCTTATCAGCAATCACAGTCGTGTAGGCCCTTGTGCAAATTCCAGTACACCCCCCTCAGCAATCTTGTCTGCCAGTTAGGGGGATGTAAATGTACATGCCCAGAAGATGTGGTGCGTGTGTACTTGTATTACTTTAGTCCAAACCAAGTGAGTTGACTGCACTGCATCACGCAGAACATGCACACCATCTTACCCATGGCATTTGACCTTCCAACACCCAACTCCCAACCATCCTAACGACAAGAAGTATGTGATAACACATTTGGAAGGCAGCTAAAGACAAATTAGTTGATTTGTACAAATTTAAGGTGAACCGTCTTCTCAAGGTTTACTTGATGAACAAAGTATGTGGAGTATTTTGGCTGGTACATGTGTGTCTTTTTGTCTGAAATTTCACGCCAAAATGTACAGGTACAGGTACATGTACATGTACGTTCAGAAACCTAATGCACACAAAGGGTTCTATACATGCATGGTAATTAGGAAAGGGGTATTCTGTCCAGAAATTTATTTAAGATAATTTATTTGTTCCTTAAAACCACATTTTTATGTTTAAACAGATTGAAAAGAACGCCAGATATCAATTAAGTCTGTTCCATTCATTGTGTAGCATTGCCTGACAAACCAAGCAGAAGCGATGCACTTTAATACATTGGAGATAAGCTGCAGAGTTTGGTAAATTCATGAGCTACAAAGCATTTGCAACTCAAGAATGTACTTGTCTATTTAAGGTCATCTGAGGGCTTCCAAACTTTTATTTGATTGTACAGTTTTATGAAACATGGGTAAATAACCAGTGTTCAGTAAACAGCATTGAAATGAATGTGCTGTTTACATAGATGGATTTGAGTTTGCTTAGATCACTTGGTACTTGTTACAAAGACACCACTATAAACAATAGGAAAATATTGACTCTTTAATTTCTGATCCTGTTACGCATGGTTTATTCTTGCTGACTAAGAGCTGGATGATTGTTAAATAAATTAATGTAAACGTAAGCTCATTATTGATATTTAAAATCTGTTGTTCAGAAGGTGGCATCAGTTACGATTGAAAATGGATGAAAGGGGTACCTGTGATTCGCAGCTGTGCAATGGACCATGTATTGTTTACATTACCTGTGTTGATTTAGTGAAGCTGAGTGTACCAGGTGGTTTTTTGCTGAGATCCAGACATCCAAACACATTGATAATCTTTGTGTTGTAGTTTTTGTACCCTTGTACGGCATTGATGTAAAGGATCAAAAGTTCAAGATCGAATGCGAATAGCGATAAAGCTGTTTTTATGTGATCGAGCTATTTTGCCTGATGGACAATTACTTTGGCATGATTTTATGTCTGTCGTTTGAATTCAAAACAACATGCAGTTTGATTTGTTGTGATGTCCAAGCTGTCAATGTTGCCTCAGAAATTTGTGGGCAATTGGGCCTTTCTCATTTAAAGGAACATTACAGAATTGGTTTTTGCTAACAAAACAGTTGCTGGCAGTATAAGTACTTGATGCAACCCACCATATACATAAACTGACAAACCTGTAGAAGTTTGAGATCGATCGGCCATCTGGGTCACGAGAAAATAGTGAAAAACCGATTACACATTTGCATGAAATTATATAGATTCAACAAATGAATAAAACGCTCAATGAGCGACAAACTCCAATCGGAAAATTAGTTTATTCATTTCTCATCAAATATGGCATTTCAGACAGAAATATTTCAAGGGATGTTTTCTACTATCATCATCATTAAACCGTGTAAGTTTTATGTAAATCTGTGATCAAGAAGTATATTTTACAAGTTTTTTGTTACCAATTCTGTAATGTTCCTTTAAGTTTGTGACCTAAAAAATTAACAGAATGAGAAACTGGAAAATTCAGATATTCCATCTCTGCTTTGTTTTTATAAAATGATTTTTAAATATTTATAACAGTCAATATTTTTTGTTTAAGTCAAAGCACAATATTGAACATCAGTATACTTCTAGATTGGCCCAATAAATCAACTGTTTTTTTTCTTTCTTCTTTTTTTTCAAAGTTTGCATACTTTTATCGAAGCCTTCGGAGCTGCACCAGGCAATAACAACATTTAATGGGCAATGTTTTGTGCACAAGTTCTCAACATATTTCTTTGTTAACCTAACCCTCTCGAATCCTCCAAAATCATATCCAGGAAGTTGTCTGATCCAGGAGGATTGAAGGCTTCAGACCCAAATAACAATTGCGCATCACTGGGATAGCAAACCAATCTTATTAAAGTCCAGACATTTTGGTGTGGATTGACACAAGAGTGAAGGATTGAGGTCGCCTGTGGGCAAGTAGTGGACCTAGGCAGCTTTACCATGCCTTTTGGTTGGGTTTAGTCTAGTTGACACATTGCTAGACCTAAAAAGCCTAAGTATTTGGGGTTAATAAACTTACTTTATTCATTGCAATTGCATAGGATGTATTTTGAGTCACTGGATTTTTTTCCCCTCATTTCGAATACAGAACTTTTGAAAAAACAGCTATTATAATTTGAATAGATTTCTGTGTAAATATTTTACTTGAAACTCTCTCTGCTTGAGTTCACAATAGAAACAAAATGACAGTTAAAATTTTGTCTTCGGTTCAAGTATGATTAATAATAAATTTTTTTAACAGCCAAGTTACCTTTAGACTTAGTATAATGAAGAACATATTCAAATATATTTTATGTTTTTTAAAGTATAATCTCAGCTTTTAAGTATTCAAATGTGTTCTCCCAATTTGTTTTCTCTGCTCCCCACAAATATATTTTTGTATGCATTCAATATCTAGACAAGTTGTTTGCTGTGCTAGATACGTGTACATTCTTGAGTTAGAGGCAGAAAAGAATTGTCTTCATTTCTTTCTTTCTTTGTCATCTCGGACCAAGATGGGCAAAGAGAATGAACAGGAAATGATTGAAAATGACATTAAAACCGTAATTTCTATCAATAATAATTGTAAAAAAAACATGTATTAATATATTAATTGTATCACATGTATATTGACTGTACATTAAATCTTATACAATGTTCTATGAATACTGTTAAAATTGTCAGTCTTCACATTATGTTATGGGTAAAATAACAGCTCATGCTTATTTGAAATCTATCGGACCTTGTAGTGTTGCTCATTTCAGTGTTTTTGTGTGATGTCATCGAGTCAATAAGCCATTTTGCGAGTATGTGAATTGTGTCCAGTTGTATGATGACCTCCTTAGGAACAAGTGACTGCAAAAAGTTGGATTCTCCAGACTGGAGGCAGTTGCCATGGTTTAGGGCAAGCTTTTGCATAGTTACATAAGAGACCGCGAACTCTTTCCAGACGACCACCCCCCCCCTTTATAATTCTGAATGAAGAACATTCTGAAAGCTTGCAATTTTCACCTGAAATTTATTGATCAAATTTATTTGAGGAATTGGCATTTGAAGACCACAATTAAATCGTTTCAATTACTGCAACTATAATATGTATCCTGATGATATGATAAGATGCTGTGCATCATGAGAAAAATGTGCGTAATGCCACACGGGGGGAGGGGGATTGTTATCCGAAGACCAAAGTAAGATGAAACATAGCAAAATGTAAACGTTGATGAAATGTGTGTTGAAATGTTTGTAACAGCGTTGTTTAACAGTCTTTTAGCTGTTCCTTCATGTTCTACCTGAAAATAAAGTGGAATAAGACTCTATTATATGAATACAGAAAAACGGGTACTATTCGTGTAAAAAAAAAGCATACAAAAGATCCAAAACAAAATACAATTTTCACATTCCACAAAATAATAACCGCGCCCTCTTGTGTTTACATTTTTTATTTTAGAAATGTACCCAAACGTCGATTTTGGTAACCCGTACATTATCGATATCTTTTGGTAGGGTACCATGCTATTTCGCTGGTTTTTCGCCTATTGGAAATCTTCACGTGATGATGATGTTGGTTACCAATCATGTCATTTGCTATTTTTATATTGCAGGCAGTCAATAGGGCAAGAGAAGATTACATCCTGACATCATCAACATCTTAATATCAGTCAACATTGCTCGTTGTTTTGTTTATTAAAACAATTCTGAAAATCTCTGTTCCTGTATAGGCATTAACTTTCATTGTAAAAATGTCGTTTTTATTTGGAAAGAAAAAGCAGGAACAGGCGCCGTCAACTGGCGAAGCAATTCAGAAACTCAGACAAACAGAAGAATTGCTAGAAAAGAAACAAGCTTTCATGGAAAAGAAAATCTTAGAGGAAATTAAACTAGCGAAACAAAATGGTACAAAAAACAAAAGAGGTAAGTCCTGTTGTTTGTCACTCTAATTTTTGTTTTTAATTAAAGTTCAATTAACGAGAGAAACATGGTGGTGTTTAATTACTCTTGTTGTCAAATGTAATACCAAACTGCAAGTCCGTCAGTTCTAGTTTAAGTTTAGCCAGGTCGCTGGCCTTGGCAAATGACATGTGTGCATTTGCATTTGTTTACTCCTATGAGTTTCGATCCGCTATCGGCTCTCGCTCCATGAAGCCGATAGCGGATCGAACCTCATAATTCTAGGAGTAGGAGTACCATTTGTTGACTTGTAATAAAATGTTCAAATTTAATATCCTTTTATGATAATGAATTCATTGCCATGACGCTAACTATTCGCTCAACTTCAAAGGCATGGTGTTATACGAACATCAGTTGAAAACCTTCCTCCATGGTTGGAGTGAGTACGAGTTGGGTGGGAGCACCAGTTGGCATTTAGCGCAAGCATGAGTTAACCAAAGTGTGTATGAGTCGGGTCAGTGAGATTACGAGTTGATTGTGGTACAGGTTTCGGTTGACTTGTTTTCTTCCTATCCTAACTCTAACTGGCATTCCTATTAAAAAACACCAAACTACCCTGTAGCCCCTGATATTAACCATGATAACACAGAAATATAGTGGTGTCAATATTATTATTATTGATACAACTCCGGGCTCCCTTTGATTCTTGGCCTTTCAATAACAAAACTGCACCCAGTGGCCATCCATGGTTTTAAAACTAAAAACAGGCTTTTTTGTGTCAACATTTTTCCCCACAGTGTTCATTTTCTAAGTTTTTGAATAACCTGCCTTAAACGTTCTGCATATAAATGGTGAAATAACGGTTAATAACCCATGCCACACTTTCCTGTCATTGTATAGTGTGACTTGCTCTATGTGTGATCAATCAGTGCCACAGAATGCCACTGCAGAAATTGACCGAGATTGAGAACCTTACATGTATCTCTTCCAACAGTGGCCCAAGTTCTATTGGAATTGAGCACAGCTGTTGGCTTTTCCGGTTTACTACTACTAGCATTGAAGCACTTTGGGCTATGGCTTTACTCTCAAAGCAAGGGTGTGCCTTAAAATGCCACTCTTGTGGCATAGTGAGGTATGGGTTGGTTGTCTTGAGAAGTTTGCTGGTAGTAGGAAGGAGGAAGCTCAGAAAGTTGCTCCAGTAGGGACTTGTTTTCATGTAATTCTATGGAAAATTCATTTTACTAGTCTGCCAGCTTTTTCACTATAGTCGAGCAGCTTTTTCATTAGTCCATATTTTATATTATAGGCCTATACGAATACTTTTCAATACTGAACTGACCAGTTGGACCACTTGTAAAGAATTTTGACTGGTATTGGGTGTTTTAACCAGTATTTGTATAACTTTGTTTTCTTCAGCTGCCATCATGGCCCTAAAGAGGAAAAAGAGGTTAGAAAAACAACTAGCGCAGATAGATGGAACGCTGTCAACAATAGAATACCAAAGAGAAGCGCTGGAGAATGCAAACACAAACACAGAGGTTCTTAAGACCATGGGATATGCTTCAAAAGCATTGAAAAGTGCACAACAACAAATGTAAGTGGAGTATCCGGATAGCTGTGACCGGCAGAGTCTGTTCTAGATCTCGCCAAGCATTTAAGATTGATCTTAAATGTGTGTTCTCGACATTCATTCAGATCATTGTGTTTTTTCATAATGACGCAGCACAAACAACAAATTAGCTGGTCATGTTTTTGAGAGAATAAACTATAATGGTTTTTGGGTTGGCAGGGATTTTATGTGCACTCATAATTATGTGTGTCCGTTCTCAGCTCTACTGCTCTCTTGCAGTACATTCTGCAATATGTGCATTGAAAAAAGACATCTTGCGTCCAAACATGTAACACAATAATCATCAATTCAAATCATCAACATGACAAAAAAACATAAGAGGCCTACCTGTATTGGAATTTGAAGATAAAATTTGAGGTAATAAATAGAAAGTACGGACAGTCTTACCGAGATAGATCAGGTAGCTGCTTTTACCACCTAGATCTTGTGCGTTTCTGAAGATGCAACATGGGTATCATGCACAACTCGTCAGGTTAAGAAACACATTAAGTATGGGGTATGACATGTGCTTATTTAGACTTCACAGTGTTTCAGACGTAACTTTCTTTTCTCTCGCGGTTGTATTGTATTTCAGATTGAAAGGAATAAATGGAACTGGTTTCAAGTTAAAATTAAAAACAACTTTGAGATTTCAGAATTTTCTTTGGTCTTTACCAGTCGTGTGTGTATTTTTAATGCATTTAAGATTCTTGTGTATTCTGGGGCATTGTATAATTTTCCCCTTTTTTGATAAATGTTTAGGGGAGTGGAGGATGTTGATGACATGATGTCGGATCTCCAAGAGCAGCTAGAAGTAGCCAATGAAATTAGTGATGCAATTTCAAATTCCACAGCTTTTGGTCAAGATGTAGATGAAGTAAGTATGTGCATGTAACTGCGATATGGATGCAACTGAATAAATTTGACTTTTATCCCAAAGGGCAAGGTCACTTTTCTTTGGTAAATGTATAGGACTTTTCTTACGAATTTCAGAATATGGGAACATTTTTACAGGTATCAAGGCCAACTATAGTATGGAGGTCTTTGTGTAATTTCAACACAGTAAAAAATACTTGCCCATAAAGTTGTTACTTTTAGAATTACAATGATGTTGGATGTTTGTCTCATCCTTCTGCATTTACTGTTTGATATCATCCGCTGTGGTTTTGAATGGTAGATGAACCATGCCAGCCAGCAGTAGGATATCATGTGGTGAATGCATCCGTTCGCAGTCATCCCTCCTCCTTTGTGACAATTCAGTATAATCCATTGTGGTTTTGACTGGTAGATAAACTATGCCAGCCAGCAGTATGGTATCACGTGGGGAATGCATCTACACAGAGTTGTGAATATTACCATAGTGATTTGTATTGTGACATATCACACATTGCTTTATAGCGGTTAAGACTGAAACACATCTTAAGGTCAGTCTTGTAAAGTGTTAGTGATATTGATTCCCAGTGTCTTGCTTATGTAAAAAGGGCATTTTATGAAGCTAGTCAGTGTAGAAAATATGCGTATACATTGTAGCACTGTGATTTCATCGTTGTATGTATTTTTTTTCTGTCAAAGGATGAATTATTTAAGGAACTTGAAGAATTGGAGCAAGAAGAACTTGATGAGCAATTACTTGATGTTGGACCCAGTGTCACCAACCAGCTCCCAGACGTTCCAACGGCCAGACCCGGTAAACAAGTTTCTCAAACACATTTTTTGAAACTATTTTGTGCTAATGAAATGTTACATCTCAGAGCCCCAAAACAGGCCATTGACTGTTTTACAATAGCGAAGAGAATGATACCTTAGACAAACCTTTGTTCGCAAACCTTAACTTTGACATTTGTTTTTTTGTTCTTATAGCGAGAGTTGCTGAAGATCCAGAAGACGAAGATATGAAAGAGCTCGCTGCCTGGGCATCCTAACTATCAGGGATGAACTAATCCGGTCAGATATTCTATGAAATTTATATCATATAATCTATGGTACTGTTATTTTTATTGTTATAAAGGGCAGACTATAAATACACTAAAAAGCTTAACTCTTTACCTGCTACCCCAAATCTATGAAGATGTAAATGATGGTTTGGCTGGAGTAGTGCATTGCCAATTCAGGCATTACGTCCATCAGAGTCTACAGGTTTGGCAGTCGAGTTAGCCTGTTGGATTCTGAAGTTACCAAGTTACCAAGTACACTATGCGTCTAATAGTGCAGCAGTTCTTTGGGTAGAATCCACAAGTATGTAAAGACAAATATTTTCTTGCCCTTTAACCACTTCACGTCGGAAAGGCGTTTTATAAAGCTTGTTTTCCAGAACCTGTTGTCCCTCTTTGTATGGGTGAAATGAAGTGTATCACGGTAGGTGCCTGTGCACGCTAGACACTGGAAAGTCCGGGTGGATATAAATGTCAGCCATCCGGCTGCCAGCAACAAATTGAGGAAAATCCGAAGTTGTTCCGGGAGTTAAAAAAGTCAATCTGAAAAAAAAACATAATCATCTGAAAAACACGTCATCCGACTTAGAGTGGTTAAAAGGTTGAAACGTGTCTATTGATCCTTCCCAGGTGCCAGGCAAAACTTTTGTATCCTGTTTAGTGGTGGTCAGAACCTCAATGAAAATGTAAACCCTTGTTCTTTTTTTTCCCCTTCTACTTTTGAAGTATACTGTGTAATAAATAGTGATACTCCAATGTAGCATTAAGCCATGAGCAATGTTTGCAAACATCTGAGAGAAGTTTAGTCATCTTTGCACCATGGGCAATCATGTCTGCACTCATCAGTTTTGATTGCGGGATAATTATTTTTGATGTGGAGGCTTGTCAAGTCGAATGCTCAGTGGGGGCTGGTCAAGTCAAGTGCACAGTGGGGGCTAGTCAAGTCAAGTGCACTGTGTTTGGTTCTTTTGTGGAAGCTGTTGGCAAAGTGGATTGGCCAGCAGACTGAAATTTGTTTGTTTTATTTTGTGATAAATTTCAAGACTTTGGAAGGTTGCAACCATCTTTCCAGTCGGCCTCAATTTGGATACATGGGGAAAGCAGTATGGATGCTACAGTATATCTGCCCTTAGAGTACATTTTCAGGCTTTCATCAAACAGAGAGTGTGGATAAAGTTCACGATTGTAAAGTAATTATATAAATGTAAGCATAAGAAAAAATTGTTATAAATATCTGATAAAGTAGACAGCCTCTCCTGACTTGTGTCAAATTCAATCATTGTTTTGTTATTAACTGCAAATTCAATCTTTGGTCTGTTACTGCTAACCCCTAAAATAGCTAAGTAGGCTGCAGTGACGAACTGTGTTTGAATGTAACATATGTACATGTCAATTTATGACACACAATACAAATCATTTTAAGAGCATCTCATTTTTAAGGTTGTCATTCGCCTGTCTTTTTTAAAATTTGTATGGTTCATTTTGAAATGCCTTCTTGGTATAAGTACAGACAGTTTTTACTGAAACTGAACCAAACAATTAAACACATCTGATATTTACAGAGCACTGAAAATTTGCTAATTCTCTTGGTCGGTTAGGAAGAATTTTAAAACTTGGTAATAATAGCCTTATTTTACTATGACTGCCAAAGGAATCAATCGTTTTCTTTACCCTGTGGAACAAATAATGTGGTAGCATTTAGCAAGCAACTGCCCAAAAATAGGTAATGTACAAGAGACAAATAGAATAAATCTGTGCACTGAAGAGTTCTGGATGGGAAAAATTTTCATTGGAAAATGACCCCTCAAAGTAGACAGCTCAAATTGAAAGAAATGTTTCAAGAGGCACCAAGTCAAAAACCACCTACCTCTCTTAGTTCATGGTCATGTTCAAAATAGCTTACTTGCATAGATTACATCTAGTTTAAGGAAGATGGAAATGTAGGAACGAGAGGCTTTAGATCCGTCCTTTATGGTCATTTGCTCGTGGCCTGTGCGAGACTTTTTCCCACAACTGGGATGCCCGTGTAGGCATCATGTGCAAGGGTCTCTCAAATCGTGTTTTGTATAGTGTGTCATCACCTTTGGTCGGAGGTGCCTATGAATTAAGAGCTTGTCCATATGTATGGAATGGTGCCTACCCAGTCATGGCCGCACAAATTGGTTACTCAGATTCATCTATAGACCCAGTGAGCTGGGAGACATTCACCCACCTCGTATGGCATGTCGTGGCTAAGCGGTTTAGTGTATTGGACTGAAGTTCTGGTGGCTGCGTCATCGGGGTGTGGGTTTGAATCCCGGTCATGACACTTTGCTTCTCTTCACCTAAGCCAGGGGTCATAATGGGTACCTGTGAGGGCAGAGATAGTTCTTGTGATTGATTTAGCTTGGTGCGTTACATATTTGGCAGCACAGGCGGTAAACTCCCAAGGGAGCTGAGATAGTTTTGAGGAGTGAAATAAATGGCCCAGTGACCAGGGGTAATAATGTTGGAGCACCATGAGTGTCACTTTGTGTGACAGATTTGAGTGCTATATAAGAAGCCACTATTATTATCACTATTATTATAAAGCAGAGTCTGAACTACAAAATAATGGTTTGTCTATTTGCTGACAGGCCTGATACTTCTTGTTGGGGCCAGGCAATGTTTCCTTACTTCAGGGCACCTTGGTGCCATGGGGCACCAAGGCAATGACCAGGGTGGGGAGGCATTTGCCTCTGTGAACAAAAGTATCAAACCTTCTTAAGGCTCTGAGCATTAGTGAAATAGCTATGTTTAGTTTCTTGTTTGAGTGTCTGCTGTTAAAGCAGAGCATGAAGTGTCCTTTACAATGCTGCTTTTTAATTTTCTTTAATGCATCAGCAATGATGAATATTGATGCTGTAGGTGTTTTTGTTTCTTTTTAGACACACTTTTCGGAATTAGGGTGGCAAACCTTTTCATTCATTTACTTAATGCGAAAATCAGTAATAAGAAAACTCCTTTTTATTTTGTCAATTTATTATCAGCCCTGGATATGCCCTGGTCTTGGCATTGGTGTCCCCATCAAAGGGTTCCTGATAGACTTCAAGATTTTCCAAGGGAAGTGCCCTTTGTTAGATGAAATTCCAGGCTGTGTTTCAAAATTATTTATAAATACACAAAAGAGAGGCCAGACAAGTCCAGCCTCGGTTTGGAAATATTGACAGAAGAAATTTAAAGAAATGGCAGCTAAGCAAATATTGGCTTGTAATTATCATCCTTTAACAGATTACCAGCCGGAGTGAACTTTATTTGTATTCAGTTTGGTTGGTATTAGAACAGATATTGCTAAACATTTTTTGGCTGCTCAGCAGATGTGACTACTAACCGAACAAAACTGAACGCTGTTTACCATGTCAGCAGAGCTTACATACTTCAGCATTGGGTAATCTATTGGTAACAGTTTCTGTAGCAATTCATAGCTAGAGGTACATTTTGTATAAAGTGTAGCGAGTTTGACATTATAGTGTTACAAATTTAAATAAACAATTAAACACAACTTACAAATTATTATTTTTGTCTTGTTGTGGGTTTACTAAAACAAAAATTGACAAAATCCTGCAAAATATATGTAGGTCTGATTGATTAGGCTCATGTTATTGACATGTATTTTGTCACCAACACACAAATGTTTAATTCAGCTGGGTCACAATTTTGGACATAAAATGCTGTCTTTTCACGGAACAAAAAGAAAGAAAATGTTATTGAGACTGCATTTTGAAATGGGAAATATTTATCAAAATGATAATCGCCCGTTTGACCATTTGCCTTGAATCAAAATACTACATAGATTTCACACAAACTTGCTCCAGCGATTACAGCTAGTTTTTCTTACGGTTTTATGTAAGAAAAAATTAATTCAGGAGAAATCTTTTTTGTTTTAAAAAACCTTAAAAACCAGCCCCCCTTGAAAAACTTTCCTTCCCACCATGCACAGCTTTGCTGCTTGTATCAGTTGACACCCATTTTACCAAATGTTCTGTCATTGAATGACTGCTGTGACTAAAGTACCATGCACTTGTTTATATAGTTGGGCAAAGTGCAGACTTGAAAATGCTAAAAGAAGTGAAAACTTGTAAAAAAAAAAAAGTTTAAATCAACATTTGAATGTTAGTAATGCAGAACAGGCCTAATTCTTTTTTTAAAGGCAATGGGGGCAATTGCCGCCATGCCACTGGTCTTTGCCTCATTTCCCTGTGAAATGTTCCAGTAGAAATGTAAATTTCCCTCAGTGAATGAGCATCATTATAAACCTATGCATGCTATTGACCCATTCCTGCCGCCATCTTGGAGGTAAAGCTTTGATGAAAACGCACAACTATGGCCCACTTTTCAAATCACAACTTAGGCTTCGGTTGACATTTCGGCTGGTAACCTGTTTTTGATTCAAGAAAGATTTTTCTGTGCTCAGCAAATTTATGAAATTGAACCCTGTTCCCATTATGAGAGAAGGGTTCCACTTTAAGGAAAAGTTCAACCCAAGTTGGATTGAATTTTTGGATAATAAACAAGTCATCTTTTGACATCACTGATGGATAATCATATGAAGGTATTTGTTCTTTCCTCTTCAAGTTTGTAAATCATGTGGTTCTCAATGCCTATTGTCCAAAGCACAAGTTATAGTTGAATATTTCAAGTAGTGGCATCGTTTTCTTTTTTTTGCAAAGTAATTTATTTGCTTTTTATCTGTTCAAATGAATATTTAATTTCTACTAACCATAATAGGTACAATTTCAATGTTTAACATATAAAATGGTGTGGTAACTGTATGCAGTATCACTTTTTTAGACCCAGTCTTATAGACCATGTCACTTTGTTTATCGAAAGATTGACCTTGTGCGATGATCCAGGGCATTTCCTGGCAGGCAACACACTGTATGGTCATATGGGAGTTATTAACATTTTGTGAAGTAACAGCTTTGAGATGTGCCCTTTCTTCATATCAAAATGGGATTAAAAAAAAATCGTAAAAAGTAAGATTTTGCTTTCTTCCGTTGAGCTGTGGGCAGGAAGTCAGGGCTCTGCGGCTCTTTTGTAAACGTGTGATAAAACAGGTTTTACGGCAGCCTCGCTTTTCAACAAAGTGAATGGGCGACAAATCTACATGTTAAAGGGGCTGTGTCGTCATGATCAAAGCAGGCCTGTGGCTGTACAACAGACGCTCGCGCACGCTCTCCATAGATTTGATACGGAGGGGGGGAATACGTGAAGTAACTGGGTGAGAGTTCATAGTTCCACGTAAGTCACAGGCCTGCTTTAATATTGCAACATAGCCCCTTTGAGTTCATGGCAAATGCAAAGACATGCATTGATTTGGTTCAAGGGAGAGAATTATTTTAACAAGACTCACAAACAGCTCCAATCTGGAGTCTCATACATTTTGTACATATGTGTAGATTAAATCATCAAAAATGGAAATAATAAAAATGGTGTAATGCTACAGTGTCTTTATTTCTCTATTTCCTTTTTCTTTATTTCTATTACAATTGTGACCATATTATTCATGTACAAAAAAGCATCAACATTACGAAAATATGAAAGGATTTTAATTGCATTGTAAAGCACAAAAGTGAATGAAAATGGATTAAAATCTTCCAGTAAAAAAACCAAAAACCTCCTTACCTAATTATAAAACCTTATTTTTGTGAAAACTTAGCCCAGACTTGAACATATTAAATATTTAATAAGACAATGTATTCACATCACAATATTTTCATTAACATACTGGTTACAAAGCCATTAAAATAAAATGTTGAAAATTCTGTAAATATATAGACCTGATTTTGAACGGCTCCGAACAAGAAGCCATCCGGGTGTGTTTTAAAAAAAGTACTGACCTCTCGAACCTTTGTAAGGATGACTTCCAAATCACATGTATTGTTGTGTCTGTGCAAAAATGTTGTACATGTTTTTTGTATATAAAAATGCTCCTTGCAAAAACGTCATATCTCAGCTCCCATTGGTTGTGCGTGTACGTTTGGGTTATTTTAGGTGAGATATGACATTCCGACACATTCAACTTGTGTGTAGTGTTAATGCTATTTTCGGAGCTACAACGTTGTTGCACTGACCGACGATATATTATGCCCTTGTGTATACCCGTTAAAAAATTACAACTAAAAACACACATTATTTTAGTATTCTTCATAAAATAAAAAATTCTATAAATGTGTAAAATTGATTTGAAAAGTACTACACAACTTTTAGGAATGAATAGAAAAAGAAGGGAGAAAAAATGTCCTGAGCGTTATGTAAATCTGAAATACATCATGCAAACACACAATTTTCTTACTTCGATTTTGCTAAATTGAAATAAGCACATGCCTTTTACAACAGTCGACTTATTCTTGTATCGAGATATTTGTACATACTTGGTGAAAACCTGGTAGTCCTGGTTGACTTTGAGATTTGACCTTAAAGACTTGAGCCGTGACCTTAAAAACTTGATAATGACTCTGTAACTTCAGATGAATCTTTGTGAAATTGAGCCTTTCAAATTTCATTGACATACATAATTAGAAGAATAACTGGGACTTTTATTTTATACAAAATCTATATCAAAATGTATTTATACAAGACACAAATTTCAACAGGTAATTTAACTGTACAAAAAGGCTAAACTAAACTTTTAAAAAGATTCCCTGAATGTCCCGCGGCAGTTGTAAAAAAACAAATTTCAAGTTTCCACAATTTATCAAAGATTTAAATGCAGTTTCTCCCCAAGGAGCTGGAACTGGTTGTGCATTTCATTTAAGGGCTTGGTCGCATCAAGAACCTGAAAAAAAACCAAACATAACAACAATATTTTGTGAACTTAATTTTAAAGCAAACTTGGCAAGAACCACTAGCCCTAAACTAATTAGATCGACCAGCATGGAGATTGGGAAGCTTGGTACATAAAACATCCAATGAGTTTGAACTTTCCTGTGTAAATGAAATGAAATAGCACCACAAAGACAAACTCGCTGCATATGCAGGCATGTGATTTCTCAGGTTTTTCCCTGATTTCAGGTTTTTCCTACAACCACCTTGAACATTACAATTTTCTTGAAAGAGTTGAAGCAGTCACCAAAGGGAGACAGAAATAGTCCACACTGTGTCCAAACCTGTAGTTTTGTATTTCTGGTGAGGCACAGAGTCTGTAAACCTCCTGAATTGTAACATCTGTGAGGTTCCAGGTCAGGATTAAGGGGAACCCAGACCTGCAAGCCATAGTTTTCAGGGATTTTCACATTTGTCCAATCTCATCCCTGATATGGCAGCCACCCCTGAAATCGGTGTCATCCCAAAGTTTGTGTCACAAAACAAGCTAAAAGGGAGGACGAGAGGTCATCCAGTCCGTTCGAATCAACAGTGGAACCAATAGACCAGGATGAAAATAAATCCTGAATGTCAAGAGTGTTGTGATTATTTTTATCTATCATTGACGAATACATGGCAATGAGCTTAACAGAAATGACTAGTCTTGCCAGTGCTGTGGTTTATGCTTCTTGAGTGTGGGTTTAGAATCAGTAACAGGGAGGAGATTTGATGAATGTGAAAAATCCTGAAATATGACTTGCAGGTCTGGGTTTCCATTTAGTTCTAGCCCCGGAAACTCCCATATGTTACAATTCAGGAGGTTTACAGACTTTGCATCACCAGAAAGACATAAGTACAGGTTTGGACACAATGTGGACTATTTCTTTCTTCCTTTGGTGACTGCTTCACGTCTTTCAAGTGGCTCAAGTAGATTTTGGGCAAATCCTGAAATAAGGAAAATTCCTTGAGAAATCTCACGACTAAGTGGCAAGGAGGTTAACTTACTATTACTGGTGCTGGAAGTTCAAATTTTGTCTTGTTGATGAGCCAATCCTCATGCATCTGATGGAGTTCTCTGAGATACTCCATAGGTATTCCGGATTCCTCCTTACGACTCCGCTCACAAATCCGCCTCTCACATTGCTCCGGGGTGCTACGAAGGTACACTGAGAAACAAAGTGATTTACATGTAGCGTTGGGAAGCAGTAAACCAACTGTAAGGACCACTTGATTGGTCCTTTGGTGTTTAATTGGCATTTTGCTGGATCCAAAATGTTGTTACAAGTCCCACAAGCATTTCAACGAGTTCAGGTCTAAGACTACTGACTACACAATGATACCTTACCAGGGGCTGTAGCTAGACTTTTAGTGGTATGGGCTTTAAATCCAAGGGCAAGATAGCTCAGTTGGTAGAGCGCCGGTATGTTAATCCGGAGGTCGTTGGTTCAAATCCCGCTCCAGTCAATTATTCTTTGTTCAACCCCATACTATTTGAAATTTACCCAGTCAGTTTCCCTTGTGGTTCATTACTTGACCTTACCTATATGATCAACATGAAGGTCTTTTGTTGTTAGCAGCCAATCAAACCACTCGCTCAGTACATTGTACTCTGGGATCTTTAACTTCTTGCTGTAAACAAGAAAACAAAAACATCCTTCACTTGTGTGTAGTTAACTGAAAATCCCTTGAATAACTGAAACCCTACCAACCCCAAATCCTAAAAAACGTATTATCTGGTGAGCCAAATGTCGGATTGTGTGAAATTGGCGTCAAAACCAACCAATCCATTCTTGGTAACGGTTCTAGGACAAATCAAAACACCACATGATTCATACCATTGTGACACTATTTTTTATTTTTTAACTTTGCAAAGCAATAACTTCTGCTTCCATGGCACTGCTTACAGAAAGAGAAAAAAATAAACATTTACTGTAGCATAAAATTGAACACTTACATAAAAAATTGCAAATTTTATAGGTTAGCAAGGAGTGTTTTTTTCATGTGTACATGCCAAGTTCAATTTACTAAGCATGCTTTACTTTAACATATAGCTAGTGCAGAAATTTGTCATTAACCTCGGTAAGCAGAGAATGACCATAAGAGCCCTAAAAGTGTTGTGAGCAATTTGAATGCCTTGTATTAAATTGTTTTGCAAACTTGAATGTCCTTTCAAATTCTGACTAAAAACAGTTACAAAATGCATCCATGGGGTATATTTTTGTAAGATAGCTCACCTTTGGTAGAGGTTTTCTGTGAAGCAATATTTGCCACTGTAAATGGACCTTTCCATCATCTTGAACTTTTTTTCCGTCTTGGCCTGGTGGATCTCAAGTCTCGTGAACTGAGTGTAAGATTCAAAGGCAAAACTCCAACGCTCTGGGTCTTGGTAAAACAGATCCTGTCAACAGAAGAATGTTAAGTGGTGAAGATAACAAAAAAAAAGTGAAAGGCCATTCGGTTGTCTCAGTTAAAACTGAAATTAAAATGTGAAGAATGACTGTTTTTCATTGTACTACAGCTTACATATTTAAATTTACAAATTGCAACCATACAACTGTCTGGGTTGTGTATGGTGGAAACTGTAAACTGACTGTAGAAGGGTTGATTTTGAGATATTTACCAACATATTTTGTCCTCTTATATTCCTCCATTTATCCACTGGTTCTGGAAAGATTTCAACGGTGTCCTTTTGGCCAAAATACTTGAGTAATGTTGACTTTCCGCTGCCGATGTTGCCCTCTACAATTATCTGAATAAATAAAGAGTTGGTGTGATAATTACTTTGTAACAAAATTCTCAATTTTAATTCAAATAGAAAAAACATCAGATTGTGGTACAGATAGGACGAATACCGGACACTTCGGCACCTCGCAAACTCGGCACCAACAAACTCGGCACCTTGCAAACTCGTACCCACTCGGCACCAAGAATGTCGGCACCATACAAACTCGGCACCGGCCTATTTTTCACTAACAAACTCGGCACCAAGCAGTCACTACGCGTTCGTTGGAAAATGGAATGATAACTTCCTTTTGACACGATATTCAGCGGCGTGGCTAGGGCTTTTTGGGTGTGGGGGGGGTATTGCTTTTAAGTTGGGGGGGGGGGAGGGGGCAGGGGAATGGGTTTGGCAGTAGTGGGGGTCATGCTTAATGTGCAAACACGACATCAAAACAATAAGTGCAAGTTTCATCAACAACGACAAACGCTGTACGTATTTTTACGTTTTACATTTTGTGCATATTTACATATTGCCAACATCACTCAAAGAGCTAATTCAATGGAAGAACTTTGCACCATTCCGAAGTTTCTAGACACTCTTCGAGATCAGCACAACTTAGAAGGTAACAGAACTCCTCCCAAAGGACTGTGTTCTTGTGAACAGTGAGGATACTGCGCAAAGCCGTCAAGATCTTTACGGAGCGTGACTGTATTTCCAGTCCGAGAAGTAAGCGGCACAAGCATGACAAGGGAAAATAAGGTCAAACATTTGCATTTATTAGTAAGAATAGTTAGTAATTAGTAATAAATTAAAATAACATTATTTCTTGTTTGTTTGCCTTCATCGTTGAGTGATAAGCACAGGGGGTTCAAAACAAAAATAGTATGCTATATTGTCACATGATTGTTTGGTGGCGATGCACTTTCCTTTTTCTAATTTTCAAAACCACCTGCTTTATATTGCCACTGCTGGTGGTGAACAACAGAATGTCAGACAACTCGTCCGTCGGACAACTCGTCCGTTCGGACAACTCGACGGTTCAGACAACTCGGCTTTGAGACAACTCGACGGATGGCCAAGACAAGTCGACGGTTGCGCGGCTGACCTCTGTTTCTGACATGTTTACACAAATTTCCTGTATAAATCCTGCGATTCTATAATTTTTGCGCGAACCTCAAGTATTCCGTTCTCTTTGGCTGGATGCACAGCCGGGAGAGTGACACTCGGGTGTTTATAGCTCTTTTCGTAGCCCTCTGTTCTCTAGAGGCGTGCATCGCACGCAGCGGACGGATCTCCGCCGTGTATACGGTCTCCCCTCCCGCGCGCCGAGGCCGCTCTTCACCCCTCCCGCCCCGTGCTGAGCCCCCGTCACGGACATCCGTTGACAGGACTTCATGCCGAGGATGTTGCATCGGGGAATCTTGCCCTATTTATACAATTACTTTGTTAGTTATAAGCGGGGGGAAATAGTGTACCCTTCCAATTTGTACAGAATTAGAAACAGGTAAAACCATTAAAACATTACAACATTAAAACATTACACAGCTCTACTAGAAGAATTACTTATAAAAAAATACTTTATTACCACCAACAACAACAACTCATAATGAAAATGGTAATGGTAAAAAATAAACAAGTATCAATTATCCGTTCGCCCGGATATTAAACCCACCAACCATCATACCCCACCCCGGGGGACGCCCGTGCACCCCCCTCCCCTCACCAGTAAGATAAGATAAGATAAGATAAAAACTTTATTATCCCACACTGAGCCCCCGTCACGGCCATCCGTCGACTACCGACCATACCCCGCTCTTCACCCAACCCGCCCCGTGCGTCGACTTGTCCTGACCCCAAGTCGAGTTGTCTGGCGGTTGAATAAATCATCCGTCTAGTTGTCTGAATCGTCGAGTTGTCTGAACCGTCGAGTTGTCCGAACGGACGAGTTGTCCGACGGACGAGTTTTCTGGTCTCCGAACAATAAGGTTACCTTTTGTGGTCAATAACTGAGTAAAAAATACTTGGTAGTCAGGTTTATACATACCGTTTGATGCGTGTCTGGAACAAGATTTCCATTTCCAATTGTAATGTCTCTAAGTGTAGAGCTAATATCGCTGAGTGGCCGCCTAGTTGATTTCATGTTTTCACATTTGGCGCGCCTATCCATAACGGGAGTCAAACAGACAGTCGAACTGGAGTTCTCGATGTCGATGTCTGCTCGTCGTAGCGACGTTAGATATACACTAGTAATATGATGAGACAGATTGTTTATCCTCACTGGATTCAATTTGAAAATGCCGATACAAGCACAAAATTGTTTGAGATACTTCTTGAACCTTACGACGGACATGAACACACACCATAGAGCTATATGACACACACCGAACGTACGGAAATCTAGATCCCGTGTATGAAATTCTGAAAACCGCGCAATGTACTGAAAGTCTGGCTCCCCAAGCACATCATTGTTATGCGATGCTACACAGCATTCGTCGGGCCCTCGTCTTTGTTGACCAATATTGTTGACAGCGCTACCATTTTTCGTAAGGGTAAAAATACGGTTAAGGATAGTTAAATATGAAAATAATAATAATCTCAGCCACAAAAGTAAATTGTATTACACTAATATACAGCTATTCCGAATTAAGATGACCAAGTTACTCATAATCTATAAAATATATAAATAATATATTTATTCTGTATATACAAATATTTTAATTCATCCCTATAATTTCAGAGTCGTTTGTTCCGGCGATAAAGGTGAAGTCCCAGAGAGCGCGCGGTTTTCCAAAATCGGTACCCTCCAAAATTGCTTACTAAAAAGAAGAAGGCTTGTCGTGTTAACACCACGTAAGTTGAATTTTCATCCAAAATCAACATTTAAATCATTAAGATACCTACTTTACGTTGATTATTGAAATAATTTGGATCTTATAAATAATTGGTGATAGTTTTTGTGCCGTAATGTTAGGGGGAAATCAAGACAAAACTGACACAATGAGCCAAAATATGCGCGATGATAAGCAAGCAGAGAACAGCGGGCCCCTCCGGTCATCGCGTCCCTCGTCGAAGCAACAGCAACACCGCACACCACTGGGTGATATCAGCTCGAGCCTCGCTAATGTAGTCATCGGAAATAGCAACAGTAGTTCGCAGAGACCTAAGACGGTAAGCAAAGTACTATTTTTATTTCGTAAGAAAAACTCATCAATTATTCATTGTGCAGAGTTTTCTTCCACCAGTCACTCTGCAGAGTTTGTCACCCAATTTTTGTTTTTTTCTCACATTAATTTTAAAACTAAAATGCACAAGTGATGTCCATCCATGTGCAGAGTTTTCTTAACCATACTTTCTGTGTAGATTTTTTCTTCTACACTTTATCACCGTGTAGAGTTTTTCTCCCATCCTTTTTTGTAGCTCAACATTATTGTGTGGAGTTTTTTCATTCATACTTTATTACTCACTGTTGACTGTGTGTGTAGAACTTTTCTCCCACTGTACTACTTTAGTAGGCAGTAGGCCTATACATTTATGTAACATGGGGCAAGAATAATTAACAACAGTAGTGAGAAAGCTATGTTACATTTCAGGAAATGAAATTATTGCACCTCAGTAAACATCAAACCTTTTTAAAGATAAAATATTGTATGATTTAGCATTTCTAAGTGACTGATTGAATACTGACATAATCTCAATCTGTTTTCATAGGTTGTGATTGAAGGAAACATTGGCAGCGGGAAATCAACGTTGCTCAAATATTTTGCCAAGAATGACGACGTTGAAGTCTTTCCAGAACCTGTGGAAAAATGGAGAGATAACAGGGGTGAAAACATGCTGGTAAATAATTGTTTTTTGAAATTATTCTCATGTATATCAATGTATCTCAAAGCCAGTTTTTGTAACTTGATTTGTCTACAGATTGGCCTCAATGTTTAAAAACAGCGTTTAAAAGCCCAGCTGGAGCCGGGGAGCCTCCCTACTGACATAAATGCACACAAACACACACAACATAACTGACAACATAACTGACCAAATGTATGTGATTTGACTTCCAATTTTTCTATACAGCTTGACCAACCCTCAATTGAGTGAAAACTCCACAGGTTGATTGTTGAGTACATTTATTGAAACCTGAAGGATTGAACATTGGTGGGAAATCCACAAGACCAGGGCTTCTGTAGTTCACAATTTTCACTGGACCAGAATTATTTTTGACAAGACCCAAAATCAGAAGGAGAAAACATTTCTACACAGTTTACAATATAAACTGTTTAGATTCGGACAAGCACTAAGACAAGATTTATCTCATTTGTCATGTGTACTTGAGTGCTCAACAGAATTGAAAGATATTTGTCAGATTTGAAGTAAACATTTGAACAGCAACCTTGTTTGTTATATTACACAGTGAGGTATTATTATTCAATTTAAAAACACAAGACTGCCGGACTTGTCCAGTCATGGGATTACTGATGCTGAAATCACAGGCCTCAGGCCTGGAGTCCAATGTTAATTTTGAGTCCTGTTTAACTGCATAAACTATCCTACATTCCTTACAACCAATGATGAATCTTACATATTGTTTGGTTGTTTATTTTTCTAGGATTTATTCTACAAAGATCCCACTCGCTGGAGTTTTGCATTTGAGTCCTATGCACAGTTCACTCTACTACAGGTTCATCAAGCGCAGCCAAACTGCCGAGTCAAGATGATGGAAAGATCTTTGCACAGTGGCAAATACTGCTTCATTGAAACGCTCTACCAGAGGTGAATAACCCTCCCTCCTTCTTTCCCTTAGCTTGTAACTAGCAAAGCGAAAAGATTATTTTCCAGGGTAAACATTTATAAACAAGTTGCCTGTAGCTTCATGCAGGCTTAGCCCGTGGTCATTGCCTTGGTGCCCCTTTATATGTTTGAATACACATTTGTGTTTCCCTCTTCTAGATGCCCTTTACTGAGGAAAAACTGCCTTGCCCTTAAAAGAAAAAAAAAATGCCAGGGCTGTTAATAGTCTCTTCAAATTAAGCAACTTCATGAAACTATAAAATACGATTTTGGTGATGTTGAGCACAAAGACCATCGAAGACCATCAATCCTTTTATTTTTATTTAGCTTATCTTACATTTTGTTCAAGTGAGTTGTCCCATGAATGACTTTGGGGACAATAGGTGGCAGCAGACATACCAGGTAAATCCATTGTTCTCAGGGGGATTGTACGCATGCTCAGAACTACTTGAAAATGAAAATTTACGTGATAAGTCTGCTGCTACCTGCCGTTCCAAAGGCAACCATCAATAAAGTTTTTTTGTATTCAACATTAATAAATTTGTAAATTTGAATGAATATAACTGGTGTTTCCTATACTTTCATTAGACAAACATGATCTTGTTTGTGTAAGGCCTAAGATGCATGATGTAACAATGTTTCAGTTGAGCGATTCCGAAGTGTGTATATGAGAACATAGATTTGTAAAAAAGAGGTGTTGAAGTCTATCACCAAGTTTGAGTGACACTTACTTTGCATCCCTACTACTGAACTTACAACAGTAACCTAAATACTATAAGTGATGATGGCAACTTAATACATCAATAAAACACAATGCCTTCAATTACTAACAATTTCACATTCAACACATTTCACAGAAATCGTATTTCTTATTGTATGCCCAATGCATTGACAGTTTGTTGTCTGTAAATGGTATTTGAACCTCTCTACAAGACTAACTGATTAATTGATTGATTGATTAATTGGTTGATTGATTGATTAACTAACCTATTGATTGCTTCTCTTATTCTACAGTAACAAGCTGCAGACCCCAGAGTACAATGTACTGAGCGAGTGGTTTGATTGGCTTCTAACAACAAAAGACCTTCATGTTGATCACATAGGTAAGGCATCATCAAGTCAGTAGTATCGTACCTGTATGTGTTTTATCAATTATAGAGGCCGCCACGTAAAGTACATATCTGTTTAGGCTTTGGCAAAGGATGTAAGGCCAAATTGCAGAAAAGGCTTTTATAGTTCTTGGTGTTCTCAATCTAATCCATAGTGTTTATATCTTCTAGTTGACATTGCTTTGCATGTGCTGTTTTAGGTTCAGACCCCCATGCACACTACCTACTTTGCTTCATTTTTAAGGGAGATTCTAAAAAGATAAAGTGCACATTGAAGTTGGTGTACACACAAACAATACACATTTTCAACCATCCAAAGTAAGGCAGTGCAGTGGCTGATGATTTCACAGCGGGACTTAATTCTATAGCTTGAGTAACTTCTGTTATATTCTTTGTTTCTCAGTGTACCTTCGTAGCACGCCAGAGCAATGTGAGAAACGGATTTGTGAGCGGAGTCGTAAGGAGGAATCCGGAATACCTATAGAGTATCTCAGAGAACTCCATGAGATGCATGAGGATTGGCTCATCAAGAAGACAAAATTTGTACCTCCAGCACCAGTAATTGTAAGTAAACTGTTCCCTCACTAAGTCCATTTTGAAATTGAACCTTTCAGCACATCAAATGTCTACTTTTAACCTTTTTTTAGAGCTTGCTACAATATAAGTTATGAATTGTGCCAAAAATAACAAGCAAAATAGTAACCACAGGAACCAAACAAGTCAGATGTTCAATCAAGCGACTTTTACTCCAAAACATTACAAACACAGAAAATTTATAACTGATTTGATAGGTTTTCAAATCTAAATCTAGTTTGGGCCCGGTGCAATGATTTCTACTTCAGAGTTTGCAACCCCTGTGGTATAATAAAAATGTTCTCGAAATTTGAGCCTAGCATTTCATAAAAAGCTTTTTTCAGCACAGCAGTTTTGTTTAAAGGTTGACTGTCATGATCATAGCAGGCCTGTGGCTGTACATAGAATAATAAACTCTCACCCAGTTACTGCGCGTGTACATGCGCCTGCATAGATCTGATATCTCAGGCGTGCGCGGACATGCAGTTACAGCGTGCTTGCCCGCCCTCGCCATATCACATTTATGCATGCGCGCACGTGCAGTTGGATGAGAGTTCTGAATTCCATATACATGTACAGCCACAGTCCTGCTATGATCATAACGACAGTCCTCCTTTAACAGAAACGGTTTTGTGAGTGGCTACCATAAGTCTGCCAAATTGCTAACAATATTTTCCAAGATGAAATTGAATGTATCACTGTAATTTACATGGTAGTTTTTTTTATTTGTTTCTCACGTAGATGTTGTCTTTTTTTTTCTTCTTTCCACAGGTTATTGATGCAACACTGCCGTTAAATGAAATGACGCAACAATTCAAAGTTCTGGAGGAAACGTTACAATTGTAGTTATTCTTTTTAAGTTTATTTTCATTGAAATAGTTTTAGATATGAGATTTTAGATTTAGACAGTTTTATTTGTGCCTCAAACAAATGTTTCCTAAATCTTTACACATTATAGTATACTGTGTTAGAAGTTCTCGTTTTTCATGTTTTTATTGTCAATTAATAACTTATTATTTTTAAGTTTGTCTCTCCAAATGTCATTGTGTGTCTGTACGGTTTTCTACAAAAAGAAAGAAATTTACATTTCTTATAAGCTTAACTGTAGAAATAAGACTAGGGGAAAGCACTCATATAGTTTTTATTAAGCCATATGCTCAATATTTTGTTTTGTATTTTTTAGCGGAACTATATTCAGTATTGTCTTATTTCATAATGTAAATAATAAACATGTATAATAGAATGTCCTATTATGTGCTGTAGAGTTCAGAATTTATGTTTTATTCAAATGTAGCACAATTTTTGGAAAAATGTGTTTAGTTACATTCTTTTCATACTGAAAAACGAATTTGGCTAATGAATTTTGTTAATAAAATTGATGAATGGAGAAGCATTTGATTCTAAATTAAACTTTTTGTATGGTTTAAGTGTTGATTCATAAATACCTAGGACAGTTAATCCATTCTGATTGATCGAGCGGAGATCACATGGCCATGTTAAACAGGCATTATAAACACGACTAGAAGTGTTTAAACATACCCACGGCACTCAAGGTTACACCCAGGCGCTACTTTATGCGAAACGCAATCAATACATACTGGTATTTAATCTAAAATCTGTCAGTACGCAAAACTGTTGAGTTGAGCGTGGCACGCATATTGACTCCTTTGCAAAACGCAACAGATTTTTCACAATAGTACGCTTTTTAACAAACAAAAAGGGCACTTATGAATGGGAATAAGAGTAGTGACTCGGTCTTCAGCTCGGTCCTTTATCCCACTGCCACGACCCTTTCGACCAGTTAAGACCTCTTCACCACTCTTATTCTCTTAATTTTAAACATAAACAAGAACTCACAAACAAATGCATTTTCTGTATCTTATTATTTTTATTGTCAAATGTTGCCTTTTAAAATGGTGTAATAACAAGAGATATCATATTTAAAACAAATTGAAAATACATTTACATACAAATATGGACTGCTTCGGGTGTTATGATTAACACTATGACTCCCTCGGTGCTTTCCATTTTCTGTCAACTCTCAGTAGTTGAAAGATGGAATGTCATAGTTTTAACCATAGTACTAGAAACAGTCAATAGTATACAAATATTGACTGCTTCCAGTGCTATGGTTGAAACTACGACTCCTGAGGTGATCATTGGCACATTCTAGAGTAAAAGCAGTCAATATTTGTTTTATAACACCCCAAACATAAAAATATTGTGCAAGACGTTTAGGTACAAAGAAGTGTGCTATGGGTATAGTACACTGGTTGCTATGGGATAGTACATTGGTTGCTACGGATACAGTACATAAATGATTACTGCATGTGAAGCGGCACGTTCACAAGGCTTTCTAGTAAAAATTGTGACGTGCTCTAAACCAATCAAAAGGCAGAGTCTTTGTATGGGTGTTATAAAACAAATACATGAATGTTTATGAGTGCAATGGAATGTTTCATTCAATGAGGCGAAGCTATGTAATGGAACATTTCCATTTTCAATGAATACAACATTCTCCCCTTTTGTAAAAATACAAAACATAATTATTTGTTTTATACAACGTCCAGGTAGATCTTTCTCATTTGATTGGAGGATAAAACTATGATTAACAAACTGTACAAGATTTGTTCTGGGATCCACTACGTGGGGAATTTATAATGCTGTGTATAACGCACGTGGTGGTCTAGTGTGCAAAATATAGTTTGTGAGCAAGCCCGTGGAAGTGCCTGTATACTATATTTGACATTAGACTTTGGTTGTGGTATGTGAGTGATTCATGTGACCCCACTGATTCACAGACTTCAATCGCTGTACTGCTTAGGTCATGTGATATCTCAAAACGGGAATTCACAAGCATTCAAACTCAGCAAATCTCCACAAACCGTATGATCACTGAAAATATAAATATGTACTTAATTAAAATGTTGAACATAGTTAGATAAAACAATACTGATATTTTTATACAATTTTAAAGTCACTATAACTCTTTCTAAGAATCGGTGAATGTAAAGTAAACTTGTCAGAAAGTAAAACTTGTTGAAATGTTCCTGCAATAATGGTCGCTTTTATATTTACTATCTACAGAGTATAAAAACTGTTTTAAAAAAGTGCAGCATTATAAAATATTTGTGGCCTCATACTTTGAATATCGTGTATTGGTTTTGAGGCTGTTTCTTTTGATGGCCTTGCCTTAAGGAGCTTTGTGTTTTAAAGGGCATCAAAATGGCTCCTGTAAAAAAGTACCCCTTTTGGGAAAATCAAATTTGAAGGGCACTAAGGCAATAGTTGCCAGGGTGACGAAGTTGCCTGGTGATGTCCACTAAAATCTCCCCTTTCAAGTTCTGCTGACACTCAGCATACATTATGTAAGACACTACAAGATAAGGCCTATTATTATATACATAAAATCATTTCAAAAGTGTCATTGATTTAGTTCCAGTTTATCCTCAAGATACTTAAATTGATGCTCCATTTCCGCTAGAGACTTTGATGCATCGAGAACCTAAATGGACGAGGAAAACAACAAAAATATTACTAATTTAGAAACAAACTGAAATTAATGACACCATGAACATTTTTTCATTGCATAAGAAATGTTTCATGCAAAGAAATAGTACAAAGTTTAGGAGTGAACTTGTGAGCAAATATTTACCAGTACTGGAGCTGGAAGTTTAAATTTTGTCTTCTTGATGAGCCAATCCTCATGCATCTGATGTAGTTCTCTGAGATACTCCAGGGGTATTCCGGATTCCTCCTTACGACTCCGCTCACAAATCCGCCTCTCACATTGCTCCGGGGTGCTACGAAGGTACACTGACAAACAATGAAAACATCTTAAGTTACTCAAACCAGAAACCATGGAACAACATCAAACAAGTTATAAACAAGGCATGAAGTTAATGATACAAAGGCTAATAGTGTTTATAGTTTTCCACCTGTGAGTTTGTATTGCGCCAATTCTAAATAAGTCAACAAACGGTGGTTGAGCATGTCGGAAGTCCTAACTATAGCTCAGGCTGTCCCAAGCAAGACTCGTTGGATTGGATTGTGATATTACCACCAGCCCAATGCTAAATTTACTGGACTCAGCAGTCCAGTGGTATTTGGAGCCCTGTACTGACTACATGATGTTGCCTTACCTATATGATCAACATGGAGGTCTTTGGTTGTTAGCAGCCAATCAAACCACTCACTCAATACATTGTATTCCGGTGTCTGTAACTTATTACTGTGGAATAAAACAGTGGAAAAATGTCATGACCAGAAACTATTTATTTCAGAAACTAATTGGATTGAAAAACTTCAGAAGTGTTAAAGGGACATTGCAAAAAGATAGAAAGTCATACTAATTAACAATGACATGTAAGTCATAACTGTGACTTACATGTCATTGTTAATTAGTATTTATATGTCTAATCATGAATTGAAATGTGCCAATTAAGTCATATTTATGACATATGTAAGTCATATATGAGATATATTTTGTATTGATAAGTATATAAGTCATATTTATGACTTGTACAAAATCACAATTCTGAGATATCATTTATAGTTATGACTTCTTTTGTTTCTCTCAATAGCCCTTTAACGCTTCCGCAACTATTATATATAATACAAAGTAGATTTGCCAAAAGCCCATTGAGGTGATGTAATACTTACCAACAGGATGAGTTCTCAGATTTATACAAAAACCACATGCTATAATAAGAACTGATTATTGATTCATTGTTATATTATACCTTTGATAGAGATTTTCAATGAAGCAGTATTTGCCGCTGTGTATAGATCTTTCCATCATCTTGACTCTACATGTAGGCTGTGCTTGGTGAACCTGCAGCATCGTAAACTGCACGTAAGACTGAAAGGCGAAACTCCATCGACTTGGATCTTGTATAACAGATCCTACAACAATCAAAGCACACATTGTTAGTTTTATATAATTATATGTTTCTGGTAATGAAACCAAGGATGACCCATAAGTGAACTCAATCACTGTAGCTTGCAAGCCTGCGGAAACCTGTAAACAAGGGTGCTTGCTATGTGAACCAGAAACACCCGAGTTAACCTCTACACTTCCACATTATCAACACAAAAGTCATATTACTGGAACATGTCCTTTACTTACCAACATATTCTCTCCCCTATTATTCCTCCATTTATGTACTGGTTCAGGAAACACCTCGATGCCGTCCTTTTGACCAAAATATTTCAGCAACGTTGATTTTCCACTTCCAATGTTGCCCTCAATGACGATCTTGATGTGAAGAAAAGTTCATTGCATTATTTTCAACAACTGACTTTAAATGTATTTTATTGACAACAGATGAATTGCAATGAAAGTTTACAAGTGGATGAATCCTTGGTTTTTAAATAAATGAGTACAAATGTTATTTTTAATTTTATATATTTAACTAATGATAAGAAATATGAATTTTAAGCAAATGACACTTAATCTAAAGTTGAACAGCACAAGTCAGGGCAGCTGTAACTAACTTCAGTTAATGTGATTACTGGATAATATTGACATTATTATCAGTGGTAATCAGATGGTATTGGAACTAAAATTTTATAAAAAAGAAATCGGTAATATTATATTTATATTATAAACAATATGTTCTGCCGGATCACCAACAAATAAGTGTATTGAAATGGTGAACACAGGACCATTTTTAAAGTAAAATACCTACTCCTAAAGAAGTAACAGTATAACACTACATTTTTTAAAATTAGTAACTTTTTTAATGTATACAAAACAAGATAAACACAGACTCATGCTCAGAGTCAGAGTAAGAAGTTGAAGTTAAATTTGAATTGTTCACGAATTCATTCAATTTGTATGAGTGCACTTACCGTCTTTGGTCTATGATGAGTAAGGTTGATGTTTTCAATGACATTGTTACCGTGGATCGAGCTGATGTCGACCAGCGCAGGCCGACTTTGCTCGTGGGGCCCAAAGGCGCGATGAGCGGCCTTTTTCTCATCCGGTTTGCCGGTTCGGCTTTGGTTTTTTACTCCTGTCAATCTAACGTTTGTGACATTTTTCCTATGGGATTTTACTCCAGAATTTTCCTGATTTAAGTTCGGCATACTACTGTTGCACCCTTTAAAAAAATATACAAGATTCTAGACGTAAATAAGACGACAAACTGACAGAGTTGGGCTAAAATAACGTTGAAAATTACACACAAAGCTGATTGAAAACCCCGCGCTAATGTGTTCGGCCGGCTAATGCCGGAAGAGTTGATGATTTAAATTGAAGGGGTGTTTATTGAAATACAAGTTGTGGTTGTAAGATTTTATTTACAAGATTATATGAAAATGTCATCTAATAGTGTTAAATATCTGTGTACTTTAAATAATATTATTTTTTTTGTATAAAAAGCTAAACACATTTTCATATTGTGCAGCTAAATGTTTAAACAAATTCATTTGCCAAATATCCTCCTTCAAACAAAAAGTGGACTCATCCAAAGTTGATTTACAAATTTATAGACTGGCACCAAATCATATGGAGGCGTTTTTGCTGTCTATTCAATTGCAATTGGCAGGGGTACCATACTCTATGTTATGTAAACAACCCTTGTACTTTTTTACAGGGCCCTTTTGCGTCTAGGCACTGAACTAACTAAGGGAAAACTGGGGGTAGTACCAGGATTCTCTTTTTGGACTTTGGACGTTTACATGTATTTAGATCTTCTGTTGCGAGATAAGTATGAGCATTCTTCCAAGCGGTTTTCGAGCTGTGTTCTGTTCTACTTTTAGGAGGAGAGCCACTCTAAGCGGCAGTCACCACCACCAGTGCACTATCAAATTCCCCGTAGTAAGAAACATGGCAAGTGCGTCTGTGTGCAAAAGGCTTGTTGGAAAAGTGGCTGTTGTCACAGCATCCACAGATGGGTGAGCACTTAACTGGGTATTGTTGCAATGTTGGTCTGTTTTCCCCAGACATGTCAGTGTCACTTCAGCAGGGACAACGAATGACTTGCACTAATTCGGAACAACCAATTACAAAGTTCATTTTTTACATCCATGGATTACTTGTCATTAACAAAGTAAGAAAGGGGTGTGTCAATCAGTTTGATCATAGTTTGATCAATTTTTCATAAGTTAAAAAACAAAGCCAATTGAAATGCAATGTGATTTAATTTATCATTTAATTATGCAGGGGGAACTAAATCAAATTTCTTAACTCAGTAACTGTACTTCTCACAAGAGTCACAGTGACTTTTTTGTTGTTTTTTTCACAAAAGGTGTGATTACGAATGACATTTGTGTGATTTTAATACTTTAATATTAGGCAATTATTGTTAATAATAATATTTTATTCAAATTTGTATCAAAATTTTGCTTGTAATGGTCATCTGGTCATGCATGGCATTGGTCATTGGAACTCTGGCCCAAGACCAGTATTTTTACTTAACCCTCTTGCTGTCTGACCATTCAATACCAATCAAGTGGTTTTGAATGATAGATAAACTATGCCAGCCTGCAATATGATAAATTCTCTGTTTACTTTCCAATCTTATCTACTTTAATTATAAAATATAAAATGGAAGAAAATTTGAGGGTCTTGTAAAAACGTTTTGATCCAATCCAATGAAAGTTGTGAGAGCTCTACAAGACCTGTGGACTTCAAGCCAGGGCTGTAAAATCCCCTGAAAAAAATATTATTTGGTTGAATTTAGCAGTTTTTTGTACATAGAAAATAAATAACATGACTTGAACGTATTGAAAAGCTATAGCATTAAATGAACGTCAGCCCTTGTACTCAATCAAATGTTCCAACTTTTTTGCAGTAACCAAATGTAATGCTTAATGTTCTCACATGGCATGATCACTCATGAGTCTTTTAGACATATTTTTTTGTTCAGGATAATTTGTTCTGGAATCAAGTTTCCAAAAGAAAGGATTTTACAAAGTATATAAACTTAGTTTTCTCTTAACAACTGCTAGTCATGTATCAGTCTTTAACTTAAATAGCTTTACTTAATAACTGCATATCAATCTTAACCTATTACAGGATAGGTTTTGCCATCGCAAAACGACTTGGAAATGAAGGTGCCCATGTTGTGATAAGCAGTAGAAAGCAGCAAAATGTAGACAGCGCACTCGAACAGCTAAAAGCTGCCAATTTGAGTGTCAGTGGCATGGTGTGCCATGTAGGAAAGGCTGATCATCGAGCTAATCTAGTCAGTCAGGTAAGATAAAGAATATTAAAGGAACGTTACAGAATTGGTCAGAAAAAAACTTGTAAAATATACTTTTTGATCACAGATTTACATAAAACTTACAGAGTCTAATGGTGATGATAGTAGAAAACATCCCTTGAAATATTTCTGTCTGAAATGCCATATTTGATGAGAAATGAATAAACTAATTTTCCGATTGGAGTTTATCGCTCAGTGAGCGTTTTATTCACTTTTTGAATCTATATGATTTCATGCAAATGTGTAATCGGTTTTTCACTATTTTCTCGTGACCCAGATGGCCGATCGATCTCAAACTTCTACAGGTTTGTCAGTTTATGTATATGGTGGATTACATAAAGTGTTTACACTGCCAGCAACTGTTTTGTTAGCAAAAACCAATTCTGTAATGTTCCTTTGAAGGAATGATACAACCTCATTTTAAAATTAACAATTGTTTTTCCTCAATGCAAATGATTAATTGATATAAACTATCAATTTTTTTCTGCTCGCATTAATTTTACACCCTACACCCCTTTAACTTCTACTTTAACCCCAATTTAGACTATTTTTCTTTATCATCTATGTCTTTTGTCCTTCTTTTCATCTAAATCTTTGTTGGCTTCCTAATTGTTACTAGACTGTTAATGTTGTTTTCATTTGTAGCTTATTCATATCATGTATTCTTCTTATTATTTGATACTTACCTGATATTTTTATATTGCTGATGCCTTAATTATGGACACAAATGTTTGTAAACCACATAAATTTTCTTAAGTATATTTAATCAAAAATTGGTGAGCACCAATCACCTCTGTAAATAATTATCTCAAGTAGAAGTAGGCCTGTGCATGCACAGTTAGTTCTGTGCGCAGTTGTGCCTCCATACACAACCTGTGTAGTTGTAATGGTTGAAATGGTTGTTCATAACTTGTTGGAGAATGATACCAACAGGAGGAGGGTTTTGAGGGTGAAATGGTAAATAGTGGATGACCGCTAAATAAAACATGAGTGATAGTACTGTTTGTCAAACAAGTCACTTCTTGTGTTATTGCTGATGACGTTTTGTATACAAATTAGTCAAGAATATTAATATTTCAAAACTTGTACTTGGAAGAAATTACTCTTTTACTAACTCAGAGCTTTCAATCTGCCTTTCTCCCAACAGACTGTCGCTAAGCATGGTGGAATAGACATCCTAGTGTCAAATGCAGCAGTGAATCCCACATTTGGACCAATGCTGCAGGTAATGTAGTTTTAGAGAAAGAGGTAGTTTTTCACCCAAACAATTTTGAATCTGAGAAAGGTTTCAAGCATGAAGCCTTTTCCAGGCATCTGAAAGCACACAATTCTATGCAAGAAGGGGTGTGTTTTTTTCTTTGATTATTTCTTGCAACTTTGATGACCAATTGAGCCCAGTTTTCACAGGTTTGTTATTTTATGCTTAATTTGTTGGGATACACCAAGTTAGGTTACTGGGCTTTGACAACTACCAAAAGTATACACTGCCTTTAAGAGAGATGCAAACAGGAACTGCAGTTTTTATTGGCCAGTAGTGGCCCTCTAGATAAAACGGTGCACCCCCTTTGTGCCCCCTAAAGAACTGTGGCCTCCGTGTAATTTTGTTAACTTCCTGTGTTGATATTTGTGTTACATAATTTATGTATGAAGACTGTATGTGAATGTTATTTTTTATATTTTTATTACAGACTACAGAGGAACAGTGGGATAAGGTAGGATGTTATATTTTTCATTTACTTACAAGCACAAAGCTTTAATGGGCAAACTCAGTAACCCAATCAGTAGTTTTAACTAGTAACTCTCAAAAGTACATCAGTAAAGAAAATCATGTGAGACTATTTTGTTAGTAATTTGGTCAATAATGTAAACAATTGTTTTCATCGTAGATTTTTGAAATCAATGTGAAAGCTGCTTTCTTGCTGATTAAAGAATGTGTCCCACACATGAAAGATAGGAAGTGAGTATAACAACTTTTTATGTGAGTCACATCTGTTGCTAGTAATAGTCTTGAGTAACATTTTCTTCGGGCCTGAAACTTTACGGAGGCAACAGAAGTTATTGCCTCAGTTGCCCCTGGAAATGTTCCGATTGAAATTTACAACTTCCTCATAGAGGTGCCCTTTACCACAGAGAAAAGCCTTGGTGCCCTTGCCCTTTCAAAAACAAAGCATCATGTCTGTTTCTTGATCACCATAGTTAAGTGCCATAACTTAAAAGTGTGCGACATCTTAGTTAAACCACAAAATCCAGCTGTAGATCTTGGACTCTTCCACATAGTACATACAGCATACATAATACCAGAAAAAAATAATAAACAGTTACAAAGACTAAGTCTATAAGGTACTCGCTACTCGGAAATCAAGCAAGAAAAAGACAGTTAATTCAAAGCTTTCTTGATGGGTGTGTTCTTCGTGTGTGAATGACTGAATGGTATTCAAGGTACTGATGAGTGGTACTTCAACAGAGAAGACCTCTTCTCCACTTCCAATGCGCCTTGATATTTCTTGTAAAATGAAAATAAATATTTATTACTAGGTTGAAAGTCGCAAGATGGCTTGTAAATGTTGATTGGGACATGGTTAGAAATATACCCCAGAGGTTGAAGGTTGATTTATTGCATTGGTCTCTTTCAACTACAATTTGAACATAAAGTTCCATATCTTAATTCTGTGAATTGATTTTCCCTCTTGATAAAAAACACAATTTCATGAACTTTTTATTATTTTTTAAGGGGTTCTTCTATCACAATTGTGTCTTCAGTTGGTGGATTTCAGCCATTTTCGGTAAGAAAATATATTTTAAAATAATATCTGATAAAAAGGTAATTTTGTTGTCTCTTAATTTATTGTAACTGCTTTCAGGTTGTATTTATTTTAAGGTTTTCTCTTTATCAAGGCCTAGGGTCTGTGTGTTACTGAAATGTCAAGAATGGCATACCACAACCACTTTACACATACTTTTTTAGACAAGGACTTTTAGAAACCAGCAGTAAATGCAACAGAAAGTTAGTTTTTCTTATCCATTTGTTGTTTGCATTTAAACTGACGTGACTCAGTACTTTCCTAATTTTTTTTGTTTTAAACAATCCACAGGCATATCACAAACCCACGACCTTTGCCATGGTAGAGCAGAATAACATCTATTGTTTTTTTTTTGATATTTGCTCTGTTCTGTTCCTATGTTTGCAGTTATTGGGGCCTTATTCTGTCTCTAAGACAGCTCTTCTAGGCATGACGAAGGCGTTGGCCGCTGAATGTGGCCCAATGGGGATCAGAGTCAACTGCATTGCACCTGGTATCATCAAAACAAGATTCAGTGAAGCGGTGAGTTGAATTGTCAATTGGAAGATGATCGGTTACAGACTATTTATGTATGACATTGTATTTTGGCTGGTGTACTGTTTCTGCTAAGCAACATTTTTCTGTGCTTAGTAAACTTGTGTGATTAAACTATTCTAAATAGGGCTAAATTTCATGACTTTGCTTACTGTAAGCAAAACAATTGGCGCTAACTGTATTATAAATATAGAGTAAGAAAATTTAAAAGGGTAACGAGAAAAATTTGCTAGTACGCTTGCAAACTTCACAAAGCATTCTTTGCTTACAAAGCTAGTGCAGAAGTTTGGCATTAACCCTGTAAGCAGAGAGCGATGACTGTAAGTGCTGAATTTTACATTCAGCAGACCTGACATTGGGCCCTGTTGTAGGTTGAGGTGCTTCATTATTTTGACCATTCACTCTTATTTTTTCATCTTTCAGTTATGGACAAATGAATCAGCTCTTGATGCATCTTTGATGCATTCAGCCATTAAAAGGTAAGACTAGAGCACGAAACGCTTAATTTTTTTCTGGACTTGAGAAAGGAACCAAGTATTCGGTACTTGATCATATAATCGTGTAAAGCAAAACCTAATATCATATGGTTGGTATGTTTTCAGCCAATGGCATTGTACGGAGCACAGGATGCCAAGGTTTTTATGTTTTCTATTTGAACTTGTAACACCTATAGGGCTGGTGAACCAGACGAGTGTGCTGGCACAGTGGCATTCCTCAGCTCTGATGACGCTTCTTACATCACTGGAGAAAACATTCTCATCACCGGTGGAGGGCAGTCAAGGCTGTAGCCTTTTCAAGCTGAGAGATGCGACATTAACGAACATAAAATCATAATGAGGGTAAAGTGTAATTTTCACATCTCCATGGGTATGGAGAACTTAGAAGTAGTCATCTCTATCAGATACTAGTTTTTCCTGCCATGATACAAGAATCTATCGGCATTTAATCACGGAGCAGCAAATATATTCATTCCTTGTATACAGTCCAACTAAATGGAGGATGGAGTAAAAAATGGTCCCGTTACAATGGAACTCATTGCTGCAATAGCTACTGGGTACATCAAGCATACAACTTAAAAGTTTATTTCCTCTTTTTTCCTGGAATTTAGTGGCATTGAAAATCAAAAAAATACTGTACAAATGTTTATGTCAAAGGCGATTTCCTCTGATGTTTTCAATTTTGTTTGTTACAAGTCTGGTATGTGAAATCACAATGTGATAAACATCTATTAAGGAGCAGACAATAAAACTACAATTTCATCATCTGATCATGGACTAGAGCTGCTACTTTTATTGGCTTTACTTGAACTTATGTAATATAACTTGAGAAAAACTTGATTAAGTTTCTAAATCTATCAAAATTACCAAAACTATTTACTTTGATGAATAAATCATATCCAATTTTTTAATTTGAGTCATGGAGATTGTTTTTTTGTAGTGTGTCTGTATTGATACAAACTAAAATCAAAACATAATTAAATGTGGTTTTCCAGCGCATACAAGGAGAGGACCAGGATGCCCTTGAGCCAGTAGATGGATTGCACATGACGTTATTGTCCACTATCTTAGATGATAAACAATGGAAATATGCACGCGCATACGCGCTGCTCACAACTCTCAGCCCTTGGTAGTCTTTCACACGTGCATGTGTCATCAACGATTGCAGCCAATGCAAAGGGTCTGTTGGGGGAACAATTTGACACAGTGAAGTGGTCGTTCATCAGTCGCTGAAATAAAGGACGCTGGGCTGTGCAGAATTGAAATAAAAAACTCAACACAGCCAACTCGCAGAAGTGGGCGCCAGCGGGCCAGAGAGCAGCTCTTGGCGTTGTGATGATGAAGATTATGATTGGCTTTAAATCATTGGCATCACATTGAGGAAGAAACAGTAGAATTTGAAATTGCAATGTAGGAATACAATCAATCTCTCTATGTGAATTGTGGTTCTGAAAAAAAAGTTGTGTAAGAAGTTGACGTTTCAGTCAGTAAGCTTTGTTTTCAGAAGACCAAAGCTTTCTGATCAAAATAATTAGATGTTGCGGCCTTCCAATTATGAGGAGGCCATGGTTTCTGATGCCCTGGTGCCCCCCCCCAAAAAAGAAAGATCTTCCATTGACTAAGATTTTCCGAGGGAAGTGAAGAGCACTTTGAAAAATGAAAATGGCCTTGCCCTCTCAAAGGTGAAAATTAAAGCCTGTTGTTGCACATTGCAGAAACATAACTCATTTAGAGAGAATATTTCATATCTAGAAATCTTACTGAAAAAGGAATATTGCACTAGATGTTCATAAAAGAATACAAAAGTTGAGCCAAGATAATTTACCAGGTATGCCTTTATTGACAACAAGACATCATGATTAATTCAAAGATTAACATTTTGTGAATGAGCATGTGTGACTGTAGTATGTGACTCTTGTCCACAGAATAATTTTTTTTCTTCACAATTTGTATTGATCCTACTCCCCTTTCAGTTTATTTACTTCGATCTTTTCTTGATTTCACATACTCTATCAACACACTTGGATACTTGCAGTGGCACGCCTTGCTCCATGTCCAACTTGATTAGATTTAGATTGGTAGTGCAGTCCTTGATAACAAAAACTGATGATTGAAACCCGCTGTGTCTGGGATTGAAGCTTCTGAATTCGGATTGAAAGTGCGTTAAAGTTATATTTAATATTTGATGTTGCTTGAGGAATATAAAAAAATGTATTCCACTTATTAGTTTTTCCAACTTTATTTGTGCCACTCTTTTCATCAGAGGTCAATTTCATGTGCGCAAGGCCATAATAAAACAAGTGCATAAGTCATTAAGACAATGTAAGATAAGATTTCTCATTTTCTTTGAGAAACAGCTGTGTATTTCTCCTTAGACTTCAAGTCAGTACCAAGACAGGATAATCTCCAATCAGCATTAGCCGACCATTACCCTCTTCCTCCCACGCTGTCTCACTTCATCCAATTTCTTCAACACTTCATCTGATTTCTGATAAGATTTCCCGTAAGCTGACAGTACCTTCTCAAAGACAACTTCAGTGTCTGGATGGGTGCTCAAGAAGGCTCTTTCTAAGACATAGAGGTCAACACCCTTGTCTTCTGCTAAACCTGAAATCTGGCTCAGGCCGAAATCAATTAAGACGATAGACGACATCTGGACATTAGACTCGGATGTTTGTTGCCGTAGTAACATATTCGATGTTGTAAGATCCCCATGGATGACATCATTGCTGTGTATTTTGGCCAATATTTTACCGATAACCTCAGCAAGCTGAAAAAGTTCTTCTAATGGAGCAGATTTGCGCTGAAAGTCCTCGATGAATTCTCTTACGGTAACAGAGTTAACAAAGTCTTCCATGTAAATGCAATACTCAACATAGTTGACAAAGAAGACAGTTGGTGTAGAAATTCCTGTAAAGCAAAAAAACAAACACTGAAAGTATGCCTAATTCAATTGAAACTGACTTTTTACCAATTACCTCCTGAGCAAGCTGAAAAAGGTCTTGCAGTGGCGCAGATCAAAATTCAATAGTATAGATTGAGTTCAATAGCTCAAAGTTAAAGCACCCTCCTATATTTTGAATGATTACATTAGGACTAGGACTAGGATTTTAGGAGTCCTTAAACCATTGAGGTAGAATTGGACTAAGGCAAACTGTTATTATGGTAACAAATCATAGAGTACTGTGCAGTGTAGTGACTGATAGATCAAAAATTACAGAGGGCAAAGAAATTGGATTGCATTGGTGCTAGGGCCAAGGATAAGTGGATTGACAGTATTTATGTAGGGCTAATACTGACAGTGACAGTGACAGTGACAATTAAGTCACAGAGGAAGGGAGTGCATAGCAATGGCAATATCAATAATCAATATCAATCATTTCACTGATATGACACTGACCTGCTTTTTGGCATCTCAGTAGTGAACGCACTTCTTGAGAAGTTCTCTTGGCCGTGAGTTTCTCGTCAAGAGTTGGGTGGCGATACTTCTTTTTAAACCGTTGTTTCACGACACAGGACCTCCCTAAAAAAGTTCCCTGATACACTTTAGCTTCAGCGCCCTGCTTGATGAGTTGAGATCCCGGTAAGACCGAAAAAGCCGGGACCTCAGCACTGATTCTCGTCATGTCCATGTTCAACTGTGTTTGCGAAGCCGCCATATTTAATTCTCCAAAGTTTGTCGACTCCGATTGATCTATTTTGTTGTAGGGGTGGCGCGGGTTTAATAATCGTGTATTTAACAACGAGTTAGTTTTCTTGATTTTTAATCTAAGTATATAATAACATTACTCAACTGTATATATGTATCATCTTTAATAAAATTGTTTTCGATATAAATAGGAAAAAAATGACTTCAGAAAAAATGGAAAAGTGCAGTTTTAATATTATTTTTTTACCTACCCCAAGTGTCAATTTGTTGTCGTTGTAAATTACCCTGTCGTATAATACTGCATCAACTGGTTATTGGTGGAGTGCACCAGACTGATTATGAACTGTGTTGTGTGTGCGGTCAGCATTTCTTTTTTTTTGTACCGCACACTTAGTACGGGGTCAACAGTGAAGATCCGGGGAGGTGCCCATACCTTATGCGTATACTATGCCATCGTGTGGTACCTAGATGTGTTTCCTTGCCTGGTTGCCGTCTGACCCGTTGCCAATAATTTTATTGTCTGGTCACAGCTGTACCCACTTCAGAGTTAACAAACTGGAACCTGGGTTGTAACTTATTAATTTTAATTTGGAGCTCCATCTTCAGATGCTTGAAAGTTTCCTGTCACTGTGTTAGTTTGGTAAGTTTGAACAATTATGCTATAAATACAGAAAGAGACATTGTTTTCTATTTCAATTCTACCTCCGAGTCCATGGTCATGGTTAAAAAGTATAACATTAACAAACATGACAAAAGGTACTCCTTCCTAGGTTCAGAACGACAAACCTCCGGTAGGAGTAAACACAAGGGTATTACTGTAGTTTGTGTTATAGTCATTTGACTAGTTCTGGATCATTAACCATTTCCAGATCACTTCAAATTTGTAAGAATATAACCACGTCATTTATTTAAATTACTTCTCACATGACCAAGTTTTCAACAAGTGTTCAGGTAAAATAATCGAATCACATTGAGATGGAGCCTATTATTGTTGTTATTCACTGTCTCCCTATTTATTTATATACCTACATGTACATAATTTATTCTATGTCTACTAAGCGCCATTACAGTACTGCTGCCATAGAGAAGTTTGTAAGAAGATACAAAAATAACTAGGCCTTTAGAACAAGAAGAGAAAACTAAAACATTGTTGTGCGAAAACAGACCTGTTTTTTGTAGCAGTTTCTTGAAAAAACTATTGAGACCAGCTTTTGTAATGAAGAGTTGGAGCATGTTTCACAGCCAAGGTCTGAAAAAGCTCTATCACCGTTGGAACGATATGTTTTGGGATTTATGGAGCCGTACTTATTAATTTTTTATTTATTTAATGAGATATTGCCTAACTCACAAGGCCGGACGGCCACTTCATGGTGGGATCAAGGCTGGTGCACAAGTATCTCCAAAAATTAAAGTTTGACTGCATACTCTCTTTTTTACATATCTGAAGCATTTGAAGGAGTACATCAACCATTGAAGTCTTGCAGTATGACCACTGCCACTCTGTACCATGCAACCTCATCGTTCTTCTCACAAAGGGTAAGGTCGAATGTAAATGTAACTTGCGCCCAATTTCACAAAGTACTAAGATTTGTCTTTGGAGTTGGCTTTTGATTCAATCGGAACTGCTCAGAAGAATGTCACATTACAAATCACTTTGAGTCAGTGGAAATGACTAATTAGTGTTAACCCTCTTGCTGTCTGACCATTCAATACCATTCAAGTGGTTTTGAATAATAGATAAACTATGCCAGCCTGAAATATGATACCATGAGGGAATGCATGTACATGTACACAGTACACAGTTAGTTCTGTGCACAGTTGTGCCACCGTACACAACCTTGGCAGTCGTACACAACCTTGGCAGTCGAATGGTTTCAAATGGTTGGTCAACTCACTGGAAAATGTTGCCAAGAGTCACTGGCAGTAGGAGGGTTAAAGGGGCTGTGTCGTCATGATCAAACAGGCCTGCTGTGGCTGTACATGGAATTGTAAACTCTCACCAGTTACTGCACATGTGTGCCCTCCCTCCAAATCAAATCTATAAAGAGGGGGTTCGCGCTTGCAGGAGCTGGGCGAGAGTTTATAATTCCATGTACAGCCACAGCCCTGCTTTGATCATGATGATGTTGGGCGCGATCGGTCAATCGGCGCGATCAACCGATCGCGCTGCGCTATTGAAAGATCTATTGGTCGCGCAGCAATCGGTCGATCGCGCAACAATCGGTCGATCGCGCTACAATCGGTCGATCGCGCAATGAACATTTTTGCGCGATCGACCGATCGCGCTGCAAGTATTTTTTGCGTGATCGGCCGATCGTGCAGGAATTTATTCGATCGTGCCCTAACCTTAACCCTACCCAAACTCTAACCCTAACCACCCTAACCCAATCGGCCGATCGCGCAAAACCATTCCTGCACAATCGGCCGATCGCGCCAAACCAATCCTGCACAATCGGTCGATCGCGCCAAACTAACCCTGCACAATCGGTTGATCGCGCATGTTTGTTGCGCGATCGACCGATTGTTGTGCGATCGACCGATTGTTGCGCGATCGACCGATTGTTGCGCGATCGACCGATTGCTGCGCGACCAATAGATCTTTCAATAGCGCATCGCGATCGGTCGATAGCGCAGCGCGATCGGTTGATCGCGCAGATTGACCGATTGCGCCCAACAATGACACTACCCCTTTAAGATCAACCTTTATTCTTACTGAAATTTTACTATGCCCGTGGGCTTAGTTTGCACATGATTTTTTGTTTATCATAGTGATGCTTGTTGACATTCCTTTTACTTCAAAGCAATTAAAGGTTAATGGTGATTAATCTTATGATGAACCTAGTGCTTTGTAGAATCGGACCAAGCTCCCATTATACTAGAATTAGTGTAAAAAATGTTAGAGCAGAGAAAGGTATGGACAGTTGTTGAATTTATTTATATTCAATATTGACACATTTTCTTTGATCAAACAAGAGTTGTGGCCACATAGCCAGTGGTGTACAGGGCTATAGTTAGATCACTACATGTCTTGATGACATTGAAATCCTCACAGACAAGCCGTTTTTGCTTTCTCATTGTTTGGACTTGGACAAGATTGGAATGCCTGACCCTGTGATAAGCAATTGTTATTTGGGCCTACTATACAGGCCCAAGTCCTCCTTCACTTTGGTAATTGAATATAGAAGGATTTTGGACTGTAAGGGTTAATAAGAGTAATTTGTTAGGCATTTTTCAACCAATTATCAAAATCCTTTGTCAAACAGAGAGCTGCTTTTAAGCACAAAAAACCCAGCTAAGCAGAACAAAATTATGCTTACCAAATAAGTTTACCAGCCCAAATACCATGTCACCTTCACCATCTTTGATTGTTATCCTGCTAACTTTTGTCAAGCACAAAGTTGTAAAGCAAAACTATTTGCTTTTAAAGCAGCTCTATGAAATTGGGCCCAGCATTCCCCAAACCATCTCAACTCCTTGGGAGTTAATGTAATGCAGTCACCGACAAGCAAATCAGCACACAGGTTGCAGGTCATTCACATCAACAGACATGCAGCCTGTACTTATACTCCTGGATCATTATCATCCAGGATGATGAGAAGAATTTTGTTATGTATTGCCCAAAGAACACAGATGTCATCACTGACATAGATACCAAAATATCTACTGCCGCTTGTGGCCACAGCTACAAATGTATAGCCAGAGTCACTCTCAGTTCAGACTCGGATTTTGATGTACGTTACTATCTTTCACTTGGACAAGGGCTCACAATACTTCAAAAATATACCTTTACTGCCGTTTATAATCTAAATATTGTTGACAAAAATGAATTTCTGTTTAATTTTAACTTGTAGGCAAGACTTGCATTTGAAGAGAAGAAATTGAAGTACAAGAGTGTAGAAGTTGCCATTTTAGCACAGGAGCAACTGCAGCCTTGGTATGCACGTATCCATCCCTTAATGACCGTTCCGTGTCTAGCCATAGACACTGGTGCAAAGCTCATTGAATCTGAATCTATCATAGGCTATCTGGATCAAATCACCCCAGAATGTAAGTTGTAGGCCTAATGCATTCTCTGATTTCTCAGAGTTCTCTATTTCACTAAGTAGGAATTGAATTCTCTATTTCACTAAGTAGGAATTGAATTGTTGCATGGTGGGAATACAATCTAGTGAGGTTTGCGAAGACAATATGTACCAGTACATAAAACTCTCTTCATGATTTGTAGTGTGATGTGAAGTGATTGTGTTTTGGGAGGCTAATTATCGTTACTGGCAGCTGAGAAGCTGAAATGCAAAGGAAGAGGCTACAACGTGTTTTGAGTCGCAGGCATGTAAGGGTGCCTTTGGCAGCCAGCCATGCCGACTCATTTTTGACCACGGAGCACAGCCAGAGATTGAAAATGTTTGATTTTTCTGGAGGGAGGAAAACCGGAGGGCGCGGTGAGAACCGATGCACAACTCTACGCACATGGCCTTAGCCTGGAAATTAAACCATAGTAGACCGGGCAGGCTCATAGTTTTTCATCTTGGGTCTGTAGCCAACTGCCATAACTTAGTTTACTTTCATCTAGTCTGCACAACATATTTTGTAGTTGGCTATAACACTTTAACAGAAGAATCCCTCACCCTGCCAGTGTCAGCTCAAGCTGCCTCTGATCCACCTGAATATATACGTATTGGTGTCAGCTCTTCATGAAAGAGACTTTGTTTTTTCCACACCATTAGTTACGCACTCCTTTTCTTTGTATAAAGTTCAAGTTTCCTTTTTGTGTTTTTCCACCTGTTGGATATTGAAACTTGTTATCATTCAAATTTTGTGGAGGAGATTGCCTGTTGTGTTTTGTTGTACAACCATTACATGCCATTGAAAATTTTGTTTAACGTATGTGTATTGACTTGTGGATCTCTATAATTTCATGAGTGTGCAGTTTCTATATTATTCAGGTTTATATCCCAACTTGTCAAATTTGGGTTCATGGAAAATAGTTGTGATGTACTTTGTATAAATTTCAAATTTCACTACAACAATGTGGGATGGGAAATGTAATGTTGAATTTCAATTTTCTTTCTCCCCTAGGAACATGTAGTGACGGGATTGTGGGTTCCTAATTTTAGTGTAGTTGCTGAGTGGAAACTGGAATACTTTGGACAGAAATTTAGTAGTTTGGTGTAATCCAACTGTTTGGACTCACTAATTAATGGCATATTTTTATATAACCTTTTGGAGTGAGATCTACGTGTTTGACATTTTCACCATTAACCCTCCTACTGTCAGTGACCCTTGGCAACATTTTTCAGTGAGTTGACCAACCATTTGAAACCATTCGACTGCCAAGGTTGTGTACGGTGGCACAACTGTGCACAGAACTAACTGTACTGTGTACATGCATTCCCTCATGGTATCATATTTCAGGCTGGCATAGTTTATCTATCATTCAAAACCACTTGAATGGTATTGAATGGTCAGGCAGCAAGAGGGTTAATACTGCCATTTATAGGACCATTTTCAGGAAATGCTTGTATTGTATTAAATTCACTGACTCATATGGTTGTTGTCACCAAAAGTACTAATAGTGATGGGTTTTTCTCCCTTAAGCGTAGATGTTATTTGTGGGCAGAATTGTATTTACTTTGGATCCTAGCCTGAGAGACTGAATATTGTAAAACAGGCTGTTTCCTTTGTCATCTTCCTTCCTCATCTTTACTTTCCCTCTTTTTCTTCTCCCTGTTCTGTTTTAGTGCCTCCATTATTCCTTAGTGAGAAGACACCCGAGGGTCAGAAATGCAGTCATTATCTACGCCTATTAAAGACGATTCCGGTAGAATATATCTGTTTCGGAACTTTTATGGACATGCAGTACTCCCAGGGAAATAAGCTGGTAATTAAGCCTGCTGCCATCATAAGTAAGTCAGTTTTTGACCCTTGAGACTAACAATAACTCTCAAAGCTAACTAGAAAGTTTAACATTGGGAGTCCTCTAGGAAGTATTTTGGTTTCTTTTTTCAAGGATTTTTTTTTCACAAATTGAATACAGGAAATTGTACGCTGAGAGGTCATCTAATGTTTTTTAAAAAGACTTTAAATGATAAGAAAAACGAATGCATTTATATTTGTAGTAATTTTGTATAACCAGAAGCCAATGGATTGAGTTTCTCTATGAGGATTTTTGAAAACAAAATTATTTTTTGGACTTGCCTTTATGTTTTGCAAAGACTGCATGTCTTCCTGAATTACGAGTATCTATGACCCCAAAAATGCCTTGGATTTGGAATGAAACTGTACGGGTGAAATTCCAGCTTTGGAGCTAGAAGTAGCCAAAACACAGTCTTGTAGTTGAGTCCTCAATCTTCAAATCCGAGGTTACAGGTTGCAGAGGTTGATTCTGAGTCACAAGTCACTTAAGCTTAAAAACATTTAGAAAAAAGGAAAAACAAACCAACACACCGACAAATTAAATGGAGAGGAATATTTGGCTTTACTTCTCATTCCTAAATTTAAACAAAAACTTCTAAAATAATCAATGTACAAACAGCAAGAAGCGATGTTTTTTTTTCGTCTTTGTTTCTTTATTTTTTTCCTCTAATGAAGACTAGCTGGTCATTAAGGAATTGAAAATTTAGGCCTGCAATACGAATACAGAGTTTCCCACATTATTACACTTTTTTACAAAAAGGGCATAAAAACTAGATTAGTGACTCAGTCGTAAACATCCATTTAAAACCTTGCAGGGTTGCGGCCAAGTGATACTGGAATTTGCCTTCAGCTTGGTCCTCTATCGCACAGCCACGACCCTGCCGGTTTTAAGACCTGGCTGCCTACTCTTCTATTCCCTTATTTAATCTGACCGCGTTGGATTCTTCCATTGCAGAGAATATTCAATCCTCCATAGAGGTGTGCCAACGCTACTCTGAGACGTACAAAGGGCTAAGGTATGAGTATCTCAACAAAGCCACGGCCCTCACAACGAGGTTAAAAGTTATCAGTGACACCAGTACCCTGAAAGACGAACTCGACAATGTCGAGAAAATCCTGACTGAGATAGATGAAGAATTGGGGGAAAATGCAAAAGAAAATCAAGGTAAGTAGATTTTTCAGGGAAGTTAAGTGTTTCCATTGTTAAAATACATAGCACATATTAAATATACAGGAACAAAGGGAAGAGGGAAACATTACAAACAGAATGAAAAAATCAGTCAAACTGAAAAAACAAAACAAAATAAAATAGAAGGTGACTGGTGCTTAAATTAGGAACACCTAAAAATACATTGTATTTAACTACAATATTTTTCTCCAAGGTTTTCATATTAACAGCTGAAAGACTGTGTCAATGCCAAACAGTAGAGTGCACCGGACTCAAGTTTGGGTCTGATTCCCGGTTATGGCACTTGTGTGCTTAAGCAAGGTGTTTAAACATAAAAGCCCTGTAGGTCCTGTGTGTTGTGTCATGTACAGAAAAGAACCCAGTACACTTACCCCATTAAAAGAGAAACGGTTTGCCCTTGGTGTTTCTGGCACGGTTGGCTGCAGATTGCAATGCGTCACCATGCAGACCCAGACTAGGCGCTACATAAATTAAAATATTTAAAACAGGTTGGCACTTTGATTCACCCCCTGGGGTGGGATAAAATGGTGTATGAGAACTACATATTGTTATTATTTGTTACAAGTGCACTAGATCAAATTCGTGCCGTGAATAAAGTTTGCCTCAAATTGGATTGAATTGAATAGGTTTATTTCAATTCATAATGATGCCAAAAGTCCAAGTTGTATAATAGTAATATATTATACTTATACATAGCGCATAGAGGTCTGTATGCGTTGTCCTGAATTCAACAATTACACAAATTGAACAGATATGTTTTAACCCAGGTTTTGCGTTGTTCTTAATTGTTCTGAATTGGATATTCTACCCAATGAAAATACACTTGAAAAGTGTATTATTTATGGTTTATTGAAATTCAGACTCGTTGCCAGAGGCATAATTGCGTGGGATTGTACATTAAAAATATTCAATTTTAAAACAATAAAAATGGTAAATGGTGATTACTTACACTTATAAAACATGAAACAGTTATGAAAAGGTTTTCCAAATTAAAATACTTCAAAAATGCAACAAAATCCAAAATCCCCTTCTTAAATAGTATACAACCAGATTCAATTGGAAGATAAACAAGCAGAATAAACAGTAAACTATCAAGGCAGCCATTCTCAGGGCACACTGACCTTAGACTCAGGAACTGGGACCCCTAGACCAATCCTCAAGGCCTGGCATGCAGGAACAAACCATTATTTTACAAATATCAACAGACCAAGCTATAAAGACATCCGGATGACCAGACCTCAACTACTTGTGACCAAAAGAGAGACCAAAAGAACTCACTCCGCGGCAGTGCAGTTAATTACGAGAAGTCCCCCCGATCCACAAGCTAAAGTAGTAGTCCAGGCCGATTTCCTACCTCCCGCCCAGGTAGAAGTTAACAAGCAGGACAGTTCTTTTCAGAACTGAGAAGTCTCCCGAATTCCGAAAAAACCTACTCCGCGGTAGTAGAATAAATAGCAAGACAAGTTCTCTAAAGAACAAATCTACACAGCAAGTAGATATTTTTTACACATGGTGTTACCGCAAACCGAATATATACTGATACCTCACCATGCAATGCCTCAAAACCCATATACTTGTGACCAGTTTGCATGTTATTATATTATTTAAAGACAACTGATTAACTAACATTTTCCAAATTGAAAAACAAGAAACTACAAATCATTCTCTTTGAGCAGCTGAAGTTAGTAGGTGATTGTACAACATTTGTACCTGTTGGTCTTACACACTATCTGTGAGAATCCATTCTTGGTACAGAGATTATGTTGTACCTGTTCACTTCTCTACTTAGGCAGCCATCTTTAAAGGACTTAGATTTAGACAAAAGTTTTGTGCATATGGTTTTTCTACATTCCTTTAGAGAAGTTAATTTAGTATCTTAAGAGAGAGGGTATACCTTTGGTAATTACAAAAAAATGAATGGCCATAAAGCACTGCAACTGTTGATAATGTATAACATGTTGAGAAACAATTCCCTTCAAAGGAATGTGGTTTTAGAGAAAGGGATTCAAAAACATTTTTCACTCTGATGCATGAAACGTTTCTCAGATTGTGTATTCCAATTCTTCCTGCCTGGATAATAAGCACTCCAGATATTCGGCGATATCTCAAAAACACTACCACCTTTTGAAATAAAATTTTTACAGGTTTGTTTTATTGTATATATTTGAATTTATATAGGATTAATACAATTGAACGGTTGTAAAAGCCAAATATATACCTCGCCTTTAAGTGCATTTTCATAATAAGGTAGAGTATGAGGGCTGTAAAATAATTCTGAGCTCTTCTTTTTTGGACTCTTTCCAAGTTTTCGACCTGCTTTAACAGTTAACCTTGCATACCAAACAGAAACAGCGTACTAAAGGAGTGAACTTACTTAAAAGTCAGTCACTGCAACAGTGCTGTTGCTCTTGGGGAAATCTGCATGGTTGCACACGTTTTCCATTAACTTAATCAAATAATGTGATGTAGAAACACCTTTACGATTTCCAAATTGAATAGGATCCAAGTTTGCCTCTATGTCACGCAGAGTCCATCTGGTTATAAAGGTTTCTGCCAATTTGGCAAAATGGTCCGTGAGTGACACTGGTCGCAGGCTAACTCCATGCTGGTCATTTTGCGTGGTTATTGGGACCACCACAGCTTGTTTCCATCTGGGTACACTACAATCCCTCGGTGGTAAGATGTGTTTCTGATGTCGGTGAAAAGGTGTAGCGAGTTCAGGGGGAAATTCTTGGATAATTCGACCAGGTACCCCATCAGGACTTCAACCTTTACTATTGTTTATTTGCTTCAACTGAATGTAAACAAATGTCCCATTCATGAATGGATGGACAGGGTGCTTGAGCTGGAAGGTATGCTGGTAGGGCTGTCATGTCCAGAGACAGAATATCCTTTTCTATTGGTGATTAGTGGTTGTTAACACTATCAGCATCTTCTCTGGCATTTTCGGGGTTAACCCCTGGCAGTGGAGTAATTGTGGGGTTAGTGGTAATACCACAGGTCATAATGCATATTTCTTGGTACCAGCTTGATGGGTTTGACAATTTTAATTTCTGAACCATGTGATGGTAGAGGTTTTCTTTGCTTTTGCAATGAGTCTTATATGATTTTGTTTCAACCACTTTCCATTGTTGATCACTTTTCCTCAGTATTAAATTACACCGGTCAGTTTTTTATCAGAGCTTTTATCTACGAGGTCATCCATGGCTTATCTTTCAGATGCAGCTTCACCAGGCATTGAGGGAAGTAGAACTCAAAAGCATAATTCAGTGTCCGATACAGAATATCACACTTGGCTTGCAAACATGATTAACTTTCTGCTTGTCCTCCCATTTGTGGTGGACAATCCATTGACCAAAACTCATTTAGTCCAGAGTCTTTGCTTGGTTTTATGAGATTGGACCACATTAAGTGTGTATAGTGCTGGCTTGGGTTTCCACAGCACAACATTGTGGTCACTTCGACCAAATAGTGGTAGTATATTTGGGGTTTTGTAGTTATCAAAGATGTTTCATATTATCTTATCCATAATGGCGCTTTGTCTATAGTTGGCTGTCTACCACTTGTTCAAAGCCACTAAGCGCAACATCATTGATCTGTTATGTGATATGTCAAAGTGACTCATGTCCAAAGCTATGACAATTCCTGCACCTGGATATTCTGTGGTGATTAAATCAATAGACTTCTGCAAATAGTCAATAATGGTGTCTGCTTGAGGATCCCCGGATGGTGAGAACACAGCTGCTCTAGTAAATTCTAGAGATTTTGTGGAAGAAAGTTTGGTTGGTATGTAGCCAGATAATCTCAAATTTTCTGGAATGCTAATTTCCATAGGTTTGGATGTAATGAGTCCCTTTCATGTAGTGCTATTTCCCTGTGAGGGACAGTCAAGGCATGGCCTGGGAAACAGTGCAACTCCTTCAACTTATGTTCTTCTGTGGTATTTGCTTTAAAACAGGTTTCTGAGATATAGACAACGTCAATTTGCTCACTGAGAACTGTTGATCTGAATTCATCTATTTTATTGTTAAGTGAGCATGGATTACAAACTTAAAGCTTGGTAGCCGACCTCCCTACCATGGGTAGCGCGCCATATCGATACCTCTCGCCATTAACCCCTGGAAGGAAAGCACTGAAAAACAATGATGGCGCACTCTGCGCAGTCTTTAACACATAATGGATCAACCACAGGACTTATTAAAATATCTAATATTTTTGATATTTAAAAGTCACACTTCCAGGGGTTACAATCGAGCAAGGCATTCTGGGAAAATAAGAAAAAGGCGCAGCGGAATCGTGGGAATGAGACAGTTACTTTGGTAGCCTCTTCTTCTGACAGTTACTTGGGTAGCCTCCTCTTTTGACAGTTACTTGGGTAGCCTCCTCTTTTAACAGTTACTTGGGTAGCCTCTTCTTTTTACAGTTACTTGGGTAGCCTCTTATTTTGATAGTTACTTGGGTAGCCTCCTCTTTTGACAGTTACTTGTATTTGGTTGAGCAATTTCACTGTTTATTACACCAAAGCATCTGATGGGGAGCATACAATCCCAAGCTGCTTAAATTAGCGGGAAGGGTTTAATCCAACATAATACTGTCTCAACCCTCTCAGGTTCCAATTTATACACCTGGGTTAAGAGAAGCAATTATAGTTAATTGCCTTGCTCAAGGACACAAGTGTCATGACCGGGATTCGAACCCACACTTTGACAATTCAACCATCAGAACTTGAGTCTGATGCAGTACACTGCTCGGCCATGACACACCACACTGGCATTGGAAACAAACGTCTGGTGAGCCGTTATTTTGACATTGATTATGCGCTGTTGAATCTAACAGCATGGCAGTCTTGAGAGGCATGTTTGCCTAAATTCAGTCTTTGCCATAATGGTGGGTCAAGAGGACTTAAGTTGGACAAATAGTACTATCACATGTCTCCCGACGTCGATTATGAGCAGCAATCAGGTTATGGATCTGAAACGCTAAATATCTTACACAAAAAGCACCATTCCGATAATCAGATTCTGGTTGAGTGGCAGTAGAAAAGCTGACAAAGACGACTTTCAATAGTTGCATGTAATAAGACCAGAACATTGAGAAATGTACACATTGGAATATACCGTGAATGCCACCAATTCCCCCAAACTGATGTAAAATCTGTAACTCTTTTGTTTCACCAGATCTGCCAGTAGACCAGAAACCATGGTTATGTGGCCGACAGTTTAACGTCGCGGACATCTACTTAGCAACTATTCTTCACCGTCTAGTCTTCATTGGCTATTCCCATTTTTGGACCAACGGAAAACGACCTCAGGTTGAACAGTATTATCAACGCGTGCTGCAGAGGGAAAGCTTCCGTAGAAGTTGCTTGCATGCCAATAACATGTTCTGGGCAGTAAAATGGCCAACGATGAAGTACTATTTAAAATGGCTGCTTCCATGGTTTCTGGGAACCACTGCCGTTTCATCTGCTGTTGTTGTTGGTGTTTATATTTATTTCAAGAAGCAATAAATTATTTCAGCTCTCTCAGCCATTCCAGATTTCTCTTTAGTTTGTACAATGTTCATGCCATTTTTAAGTTTTGCGATATTTACCATTTTTAAGTTCATTATTTTTTCTACATGTAGATCCTTTTTTGTTAAAGCCACACTTTATACTGAAATTTGAGCATACTTTTACATTTTGGTTGCTATTACTGTTATGATCACATTTGGTGATTTGATTGGAATTTAACACACACAAAAGATGTGGTGCCAGTTGATGCTGACTGATAGTAATTTCTTTTATTCAGACTTTTTCAGATATCAAACTTTTTTTCTGATTACAGACTTAAATTTTTTTCAATGAAATCTACCCCGTGATGGGAAAATAGTTGGCTGTTGGTTTGTTCAAGGTGTAAAGAAATCATGCTCTTTGATGTACTTCTTTTGTGCTGATGAAACTGTTCAAGAAACCTCTTTAAAATATTTGTGAAAAAAAAAACTACTCAAGAAGTTGCAGAAAGGGTTTGTGAAGTTGTTAAATACTTTTCCAGTGATAAATATAGATTGTAAAAATCCAATATGTGGTTTATCATGATGTCATTGTTCAGGTGCCATCTTTATATTGAGGTTCAATTGTCTGACGAGTTTGAAGGTTCACTTAAGTTTATTTTCAAAGTTATGAGTTTGTGAATAGCTAAGGAGGGAGTTTGGAAATTTTTTGGATGGTCACTTTACAATGTAACAGTGGTGTTGAATGTGTTCATGTGCTGTAATGTACACTAGCCTTATGTGTACATGTGTTATCACACTATTATGCATTATCAGTGTGGGTCAACACATATGTGCGCTTTAACGTCCGGTCAAATCTTTTTGCATAGTTTTGAGCAGGCTCAACGAACTACAACCTATTATTGCCACATATTGCCTGAACACCGACAAAACTTTTGATTTGAATTAATAGATTTATTTTACAGTATGCAATGCAAACAATTACACACACAGCTGGGAACAACAAATTCAGGGTATTGTACATTGTAGTCGTACTTAATAGAACAAGGTCTAAAACATTACAATGATAGCCATGTTTGAAGGTCAATAATAACTTTACTTGTGAAAATTAGACTAAATGGATTATGGTGACTCAATTGGAAGAAGAATTTTCAACAAAATATTTTCTGGTGTTTTGTATTCTGCTTCTTGCAGTGAAACTGCTTCTTAAAAAGAAAAAATACATGTAACTTTATAGTACAGAAACATACAAATAAGAATAATTATTTAATGAAAAAAGTCATTTAAAGGCCCTGTACACTATTGGTAAGATCGAAAAACACAACTGTTCACAGATTCACACATAACTTACATGATTTAAAGTAAGTAATGGTAGAAAAGGTTCCTTCAAATATTTCTGTGCAAAATGCTATCGTTTCTGAGAAATGAGTAAAACAATATTTTTTATCATGCGTGATAAAAACTTGATGTTTGAAAAAACAGAAAACACATCAGGTCTCTTTTCACTATTTTCTTGTGACGTCGATGACCAATTGAGCTCAAACTTTCACAGGTTTGTTTGTTCATGCGTATATTGAATCACACAAAATGTGGACACTGATTTTGAGCGGTTACCAAAAGTGTACAATACCTTTAACCAACAGAATGTATTAAAAATTTTAAATTATGATTAGTGTAGTTCTGCATTAAATGTTGCCATTAAATGTGCAAAAGCACTGATCATGATTTCCATATTTACCTTTGGAAAGATTATAGACATCTCCTAAAAATATTTTCCATAAACTTTATTTTTAAACTTAATCAACTATTACTCACTTCAATCAAGACAAGAAGCAACTCTCTATAAATTATATATATTGATAAAATCCTTTAAATTTATTTTGATTCAATCTACTTTTTAATTTACGGTGTCTATTACATTTTTTTTTTTTTTTTTTAAAGCTCTCCCATGCATAGGGTAAAAACACTTTGGGTAATATTAAACAAGGGAAAAGCCTATTTAGGTATTTGCAAAATTGATAAAATCTTATAAAACATCTGAATAATGAGTTATATTCATGGTTCTAAATTATAACTGCCAAATTAGTAAGAATATCATTTATTTCCTTGCAATGCAGGTCCCTGGAGTCTTTCCTACCAGTATTACACATCTTATTCCTAATTAGATTTTAGATGTAAATCAGTTGCATATCTTCAGGAAAAAAAAGAAAATTAAAAGGTTTCAACAATTGAATTTTTATTTTTAATGACATATCCTCTTTATTTAGGTGTCATTGGTATTTATTCGCATATAGGGCAAAGGTCAAAGCTAACATAGCAATAGAATACCCCAGGCCCCAATTTAATTAGTTGTTAAGTCATGTCTGAAGTGGCACCATGGCTACGACTGAATCGCTGCATCATCATGCGCAAATGTGTGGGATGTCCGCGAGCTGCCAATTTGGATACAGCCTTTTTAACAGAAAGTATGCCTAATTAAGATTTTTCCCCTGCAGCCGATTTCACGAAGCGCTAGGATTAATCCTATCTCGAGTTAGGATGAGTAACTCGTCCTAACTTAGAATGGGTTCAATGCGTCCTAACGTCTATGGATACGGAACTCAACTCGTCCTAAGTCCTAAGATTAATCCTAAGTTAGGAAGAGGTTGGTGAAATCGACGGCTGGCCCCCCAAAATGCACAAAAGCAGTCACAGGGAAAGTACTTTTAAGCAAATTACCGATGCGCTTTAGTAGTTGCTTCTGTTAAGCAATATTTGTCTGTGTTTAGCAAGTTTTAGTTTTTCAAACAGCTCTATAAAATTGCTCTCAAATAATTTTTACAAGGAAGTCTTCTTAGATTCTGCTGAATCGTACTCCATCTTGTAAAGACACTATGTCACACAGCCATGCATTGCTGTATGGGCAAAGTTTTAGCTACTTCCCCACTCCAAATCTGGCATAATATTATTTTTGTATTCATCGTTTAGAGGCATTTCTTATGACAGAAACAGTTAAATTTGAGAGGCTGTTTAGACTTAACAAAACATATGTAAAACTAAAAGGCAAGTCCAATGAATATTTGTGAATCGATTTTGGTTGGACTATGAGTATGACACAGCTGATATGTTTTCACATCTCTTGTTCTCTAAAATTAAAATGTACCAATCACCACTTAAAACAAACTAGTTAACAGGCCAGGATTTTCATCTTAGAGAGGGCAAGGCCATTTTCATTTTGGAAAGGGCACTTCCATTGGAAAGTCTTAAAGTCTATGAGAAACTTTTGAAGGGGCACCAAGGGCCAAGACCAGGGCAACAAACCATGGCCTCCGTGTAAATCCAGGCCCGAGTTAAGAATATTTTTTTTGATTTGATTTGAATCGGTTTATTAGGAAACATTCCATCGCGGCCAAAGGCCGAATTGCGAAATATTTAACAATAAGAAAAACAGATGATTAACAACTAGAAATTACAAAATCAATACAAGAATGCAGATAAATAAACATAATGTATTAACAGAATGCTTACACAGCATAAATCTGAAGAAGGAAGGAGGGTGGATGTGTGTGCAACAAATTAAGCCTAAGCTCTTATTATTGGCTAGGAATACTGTTTAGCAGTCGTATTAGGTACGGGATTGCGCTCTTTTTGTAGCGCTCTGTTCTGCAATGTACTTCAGTATATCTACAACTGTTGCGCAGTGATCTTTGGTGAAAATCTGCTCGAGTTGGAGGGAGCCAGTTTTGGAACCGGGAGGAGGGTAGGCTTAACTCTCTGGCTAACTTTAAACACAGGCTTTCCCTGCGGTTCTCAAGTGTGACGAGGTTAAGTTCATGGAGGGCGTGATCATAGGACTGGTATGCAGGCCCAAGCATGAGGCGGCATGCGCGTTTCTGAATCCTCTCAATTTGTTTCCTGCTTGACGAGTCAATACCAGAGTGCCACACAGGGGCGCAATACTGTAGTGATGGTCTGACGTATGAACAGAAGATAATCTTCAAGTCATCAACAGGTAACTTGAATCCTTTAAGGATTCGGAGCATATGCAGCCTCATGCTTGCGCGCTTGGTAATCTCATTAACATGTCCGTTTCAGATTGTTTTGCACATAAACTCCAAGCAACTTCATAACCTGAACTTCAGTCAAACTTTGACCATTGAGTTCTACAAATATGAATACATAACAGCACATTTTAGCTAAAATCCCAATTTTAGGGCCAGCAACCCACTGACAATAACTGGAAGTCTAATAATTTAGTCTAATTATTGGCCTGAGAATGGGTACATTTCATTTTCATGTGTGTACATTGAAAATAAATTATTTCGTTTTTAGTTCTGATCAGTTATTTAGTTCTCATACTAGTCATCAACTTGAACTGGGTGAAAGGCTGCTTTTGTACCAAACGTTATAAGTGACATGCCAAGATAATATTGCAACACCAGCACCAATCAGCTTGTGGCTCCAGGCATGGAAATAAACTGCAGTCATAGTCACCATCAACATCCACAAAAATTCCAACAGGATCAGCAGAAAAATACAAATTGTGTGTATGACTTTCAGTTTGGAATTGTTGTCTTTTTTGTCTTCGTTCTTGTACTGTTTCTCTGCATCCGTTGGTTTTCTTTGGGTGGAATTTTGATGCACGATTCGCAGTTCCTCATGAATCAAGAGGGCGCTGTATATGAGCAGGAAGCAGTGACCGGAAATGTCGAACCCGTCCCAGTGATGTCCTGCTTTAAAGCAGGATCTTACATCGGTAAAGTTATCATCCCCGATGCAGGATCCAGTCATTTGCATCACCCAGTGGAACACAATTTCAACCCAGCCATACCACACCATTGTCCCCACCAAAAGTACCCGTGACAGACCCATGGCTATTTGCAGAAAATTAACTGGAGTTTGTAGGAAGCCTGTGGTGATAATCAGTGGGGTGTATAGGGCCATGGTCCAGCCCCACGCCAACTTGACGAAGTACTGGTTAAGGAAATTGTGTTTGTTGGAAAAATACGACTCTCCCATGGGGAAAAACTCGTACATGACCGACCCGATTGTAACCGAAATGCAGAAGAACTTGACGATGTGGAGTGTTTTAATGGCTTGAGTAATGCTGAAAAATAACTCAAATAACTTGTCAAAAAAAGATCCCTCGGCCACGGCAATCGGTGTGTCGACTCTTTTCTGTTGGCTTGAATTTGAAGACATCCTTTGATGAATATCTGTCACAGAATCTCCTGGTAAAGGCATAATTTTTGATTACACAAATCGTATTTTGGGTAAATGGAGGTAGCACTGACTACTTTATATTGCAAAACATTACTCATGGATGCCACAAATAATGTACCGCCCTCAAGAGTTGGTAAACCACGTACAGAAGGTGGGCGTGGTTAATCGGGGTTGAGGTTGAGGATGCACTAACAAAATATCTCTAACCCCAAGTTTTTTAGTTTTTTTATAATAATAATAATTTTCGAATTATATGATCCCCCAAACGTATTTTAGCGACTGATTTACCATTTATCTATTTGACAACTGAAAGTTACAAACTTTAAAAGCAGAGTTGACTCAGTCGCACGTAAGATGAGTTAATTATAGGATGGGTGGTGTTGATTATGGACCTCAATGATTTAACTTCTAAATTCACACAAAAAAATATTTTTGTTCTTTCGTGTCTTCCATTCTCTTCAGGGGATATTGTTCTCTCCAGAAAACAACGTCCATCAATCATAATCCTGACAGTTAAGCACCGTTTTAATGATTAAACAAACGCACCTAATGCATTTTGGGAATTAGTTATCACTAATTATCCCCTTCACAAAAATAGTCGCATCCTTTGAGACTCGTGACCGACGAGTGTGCCGTGTGCATGCCGCCGGCCATGTTGCCGCATGCCGTGCGTGTGTTTTTGGTACAGCGAAGACAAAATGGGCGAATTCTGAACAAGTCTCCATGACTTTTCCTCAAACAATTCGGGATTTCACCGCAGTTCTGAGGGTAAACGACACCAAAAAGTGCGATGGTGAGTTGATAATTTGCTTGTGTCAAGAATTATAGTATTACAAATTATTTTCATTCACACAGTTTGAAGGATTTTTTGGATGTTTGCGGCACAAAGCGCCAAGTTTAAAAACGGCATGTGTTGTTGTCCTTCACTTTTTTCAGACATGAAATTCACCATCCCCCTGTGTGTGTGTAAGAATTTTCACGAAAAATGTTCTCATTTTTTGAGAAGTGATATGCATAAATGTATAGTACTTTATAAGCATGAATAGAAACAACTATCTCAATGCTTAAACCTTAAAAAAGAATTTGACAGTACCAATTTATTGCAAACGGTACTATTTTGGGGACTTTTGACATGATTTCTTGACAAGAATTGTTCAAGACAACATTGGCCTAGGCCTGGATTACCTGTTTTTCTCTGTATTGATTTGACAGTAAGTGTTTTTGTCTGTTCTGACAGCAGGGTTTGGGAGTTTAAATCTGGGTCAAGTTTTTTTTATATTTTTATTATTTTTTTGTTAAACAAACATAAAAGATGTTACATCCCTCAAACCAAACAATGTAAATAATTCATCCCTTTTAAAGGTATTGTACACTTTTGGTAACAGCTCAAAATCAGTGTCCACATTTTGTGTGATTCAACATATGCATGAACAAACAAACCTGTGAAAGTTTGAGCTCAATTGGTCATCGAGGTCACGAGAAAATAGTGAAAAGAGATCTTATGTGTTTTCTGTTTTTTCAAATTATCGTGCGCGATAATTACTATTGTTTTACTTGTTTCTCAGAAACGATAGTATTTTAGGCAGAAATATTTTAAGGAACCCTTTCTATCATTACTTTCTTTAAATCATGTAAGTTATGTGTGAATCTGTGAACATTTTGTTTTTCGATCTTACCAATAGTGTACAGGGCCTTTAAGAAAAAACCCATAACTTATTTTGGGGCTTGTTGGATAATATTTTCAGAAACTATAATTTGTTGCCAAAAAGGTGTTGATTTTGTTTGCATGTAGCTCCAGGCTCTGAAATACCTACCCAGTCAGTTTCCTATGTTGTTTTTAAAACTTGATATAAGATAAAAAGTTGCATCCCCTTGAGGTGATCCCTGTCCTGCTGCTTCCCAGGTTGTTTCGTAAACTTTGGTGTGATCCCTGGTTATATGGCAGTTTCAGGTTGGATAGCTTCTGACTGGCACCCCTGAAGAAAGATATTGACAAAACAGGGAGACTGCCAACATCAGGACTAGCTAGCTCAGTTGGTGGAGCACTGGCAATTTAACCCAGAGGTCACATGTTCAAATTCTGCTCTATTCACTTTGTCTTTGTTCAACCCATAATTACAATATTTACATGTCAACAAGTAGTATGACCATAATATTATCATGGAGCCTGGCATAAAAACTGCCTTCTCTGTAATTAGGTAGAGTTATGAACTTGCATTGTTTACTCATCACTTCCAACTTAAAATAGTAATTGTGTTAGTTACATAAATGGAAGCATGGTTGAGGAAAAAGGCACTATTTGACCCCAACCTTACCATCTCCAAAGAGATCTACCCGTAAACAAGTAGATTTCAAAGACCTGCCTATTAAGAAGCTACACAACACTCCAGTAAAAGGTAACATATCCTGAAGAGTGAAGATTAAGGTTATTTGATGCAATTGAACCATTTTCTCAACAGAATTTATTATCTCTTTTCTACAGTGTGACTTGCAAAATTTGGACCTTAACAAAACAGGCTTTTAAATCCCATTTTGACCTTTTGACTCTGAGATAAATGCAATCGTTTTAAAATTAGGCCCCAAAAAACAAGGGTTCTGTTTCCAGTTCCCCGACCGACCCTAGTTTTTAAGCCGCGACCCTAAACTTTTTATTCGGCCTTTAAAAAAACCGGAGCAAAAAACAAAAAAAAAAAACATATTTAAAGGAACATTACAGAATTGGTTTTTGCTAACAAAACAGTTGCTGGCAGTGTAAGCACTTTATGTAATCCACCATATACATAACTGACAAACCTGTAGAAGTTTGAGATCGATCGGCCATCTGGGTCATGAGAAAAAAGTGAAAAACTGATTACACATTTGCATGAAATCATATAGATTCAACAAATGAATAAAACGCTCACTGAGTGATAAACTCCAATCGGGAAATTAGTTTATTCATTTCTCATCAAATATGGCATTTCAGACAGAAATATTTCAAGGGATGTTTTCTACTATCATCATCATTAGACCGTGTAAGTTTTATGTAAATCTGTGATCAAAACGTATATTTTACAAGTTTTTCTTACCAATTCTGTAATGTTCCTTTAACCTGGAAGAAAATGTCTGACTTTTACCAACTTACCATGTTTTAGGCAACATTTGAAATAAAACCCAACATATCAAGAAGAATTTACAGATATCTCCGTGATTTGAGCCTGCGATGTCCAACGACTCGACTACGAGCGAAAATACCCACAATTCAATTCGCAGCGCTCACTTGTGTACACGGCGCTGTATGAAGTGCATTCCACGGGTTTGCGCAATCTGCAGATTGCGCACATTTATGCAAAACCGGCGCTTGAACTGCCAATCTAAAGGGCGCAAACTGAAGATTGCGCTCAATTGCAAGGTCGGGCAGATAACTGCCAAATCTGCAGAGCACAAACTGCAGTTTGCGCGCAATTTTGCCTAATTCATTGTGCAAATTCGTTGATTGCGCTCAACACATGAACGATCGCGGGCGTATCGTCAATCGTATCGAAATTAAAAAAAAACGCAAAATAAAAAAAATTTCCGACCTACCGACCCTATTTTTAAATGATATGTAATCGGAAACAGAACTCTCTTTTTTTTTGCCTTATTACAGTATGTATACTGTTGTTCTAAACCTAATAGGCTGTCCTTAAATTTTCAAACACATGTGAGAATTGACAGTCATCTAGAGAACCCTTTTCATAAAGACAAAATAGTATCTAAAACTTTAATACTGTGACACACATTACAAATGAAAATATATTTATTTTGTTTGCAAAATATTTACACGTCAACAAGTAAATATCTATGACCCAAATATCATCATGCAGTCAGGCATAACATTTGCCTTCCTTGTAAACAGGTAAATTTATAAAAACATGCATCATTTAACTATTCCACAAAAGTTGCATCACTTCCAGATTGGAATAACAAGTGTAAGTTACAATAATGGAAGCATAGTAGAGAGGAAAGTCACAATCTTGTGATAATGCAGCTCCTCCTTTAGGGAGGATGTTCAGTTGCTGGAGGAGCCATCAGTGCAATTGAATTACTCCTCCCGTAGGCAGGGTGTTCAGTTGCTGGAGGAGCCATCAATGCGATTGAATTACTTCTCTTGTAGGGAGGGTGTTCAGTTGCTGGAGGAGCCATCAGTGCAATTGAATTACTCCTTTCATGTAGGGAGGGTGTTCAGTTGCTGGAGGAGCCATCAATGCGATTGAATTACTTCTCCTGTAGGGAGGGTGTTCAGTTGCTGGAGGAGCCATCAGTGCAATTGAATTATATCCTTGACTGTCATTGAAAACGGCCTCACATTGTGCATTATCTTGCGCATGGTAGGTGGTGGTCGTAGACCTTCGCATACCACATAAGGCAAAAAGTTATTGGATTAAGTCAGACTCAAGTTGTCTCCCTAGATCGGAATGGATCATGTCCGGTACTCCAAATTTTACAAACCAATTGTTTACTGAAACTCTTGAAGCTGTGAGGGTAGTCCGATCGTTCATTGGAACGGCCAAGTGTATACTTAGAGGAACTATCCGGAATGAACGAGAACATTCTCAGTTCAATCTGAAATCAACGGCAACCTCTTCAAGGGGGCTGATGCAATCAAATGTCCCAAGAGATTTCTTGGTTTAAGAAATGGAAGTTTCGGGAAGATGAACCTCTTACAGTGCTGTAATGTCCCAAAACATACCAGGCCAGTAATATGTTTGATCAGAACAAATGGTCACTCAACTCCCTGCTGGCCACTCTGGTGATGCAGTGAAGAAAAAATAGGCTCTAAACAAACTGGTAGTAAGAGCGTTGTTTTATCTCAGTTCCATTGTGGATGATTTTCCATGTATAGAACCCTGTTTATTTCAACTATTCGCTCTCTCTGCCTGAGAAGGACTAATACAAGTTGAGGTTCGAGTTTTCTCTCTGAAGGAGAGCGGTCCCTGCCCCTTGGGCAGTACACAGAAAACTTTTGAATTGTAGGGTCTTTCTGCTGCAGTTGCTGAAGTTCTTCTTGTGAGTACAAGTGCTCCATCGGCAGCTTTCCAATAGAACTTTTCAAGAAAGTACAAGATCTAGGTGTAACTTTTCAGAACAATCTCCAGATGGACATCCATGTGAGAAATGTCTGCAAATCTTTATACCTTGCATTGCACAAGATTGGACAAATTTGTAATCTTTTTGACAAATCCACTGCAGAAAGGCTCATCCACGCTGTCATTACATGCTGCCTTGATTTTTGTAACAGTCTTCTTCTTGGTCTACACTCAACAATCTCCAAATTACAGCGAGTTCAGAACTCATCAGCCAGATTGGTCACACGATCAAAACCTGTGACCATATTTTACAAATTTTCTGCGACTTGCACTGGCTTCCTGGGGTTAGACAACGGATTGTGTACAAAACCCTTCATCTCACCTACAGCTGTATCCACGGCTACGCACCAACATATTTACAAGATCTTATTCACGAATATAAGCCTCCAAGAAAACTCTGCTCCAATCACAAGCTCTACTTACCTGTTCATTGGCATCGACAAAGTCATATGGCCAGCGTGCTTTTTCTACGTCAAAAGAAAACCAACCCAGTGGAACGCGTTTTCCGCAACCGCTGTCTTGAGGGAGACTCACTGTATAACAAAGGAACAATGGTGTTGGCCAAATGTCTTCATGCATCCTAACCTGATGGTAAGTAACCACTTGCCAGATCGAGTGTGCTAAAACACTTGGCACCAGTTGGAGCATCCAGGAAGTCTCAGATGCGAGGCAATAAAAAACGACAGGCTGCGTTTGAGAGTTCATTGGACGATAGTCTACACACATAAATATGGAACAATAATTCTTCCTAGCCAGAACCACTGAGGCTGCAGCTTTCTCTGATAGCACCTGCTTGGAGGAGATTAAATTGATTTGGCAGTATTCTGTGAAAGGGTTGTTGTTCCACTGAGCCAGTGACCTGTGAGATTGTGACTGTAGGTTGAAGAGTGCCCTCCAGCGACTGTAGATGTTTATTGTTTACATGTGGTTGTTTCAGCCATGTTTCACCATGTTTTACGGTCTACTAAAACGACAACAGGCGAACCGACACAATCAGGTGCCGACAACCCGACAACAAGTTTCAGATACCTTAAAACCAGCAAATAAACCAAGGATTTATTAGAAATATGTGTACTATGTATTATTAACAAAAATGCAATGGCATAACTTCACGAAAAGTCTGAATTTTTAACCAGAAAAAACCCTGAACTGACACGGAGTGCGGTCGGACGCCATCTTGACCTAAAAAGCCGTGTTTCGACCGATTCCATTATGAGCACAGAGATGATGAACGGACTCCATTGTAAACACTATCACCATCAATTACTGCATTTTACTCCCCAGCAAGCCACCGGTTCAGTCAGTGTTGCAGTAAGTACAACCCGAGCAGAAGTATTATCACCAGTCCTACAAGTGCAGATCATGGAACCCACATTACTCAACCAGCAAATATCCTTCTTGACTCCGGGGCACAGATTACATTGATCAGAAAGTCCCTTGCCGAAAACTTGAAGCTCAAGGGAAAGGATGTAATTACTACCATCACCAAAGTGGGAGGAGAAGCAAGAAGAGCTTCAAACAAAAGTCTATGAGGTTCGTCTTCGTCCGAAGTACAAAGGTCCAACTTACACTGTTACTGCCATTGGTATTCCCTGCATAAGCGACGATGTTGCTGAAGTTGACCTATCAGAGATGGCCAAACTCTTCAAACTGCATCCAAGCAGTCTCCATCGAGCGGCCCAGTAGACCTACTCATTGGCATTGATCATGCAATAATACATGCTGATGAAACCCAAGCCCAGAATCTGATTGCCCGCCAATCACCACTTGGTTGGGTGATTTTTGGAACCGGCCCTGGGGACCAGACTAAGACAAGCCGAGTTCTCCATGTAAAGTTCTCAACACCAGTAGACAGATTTTTGGAAAACTGAAGCTATGGGAGTAGCCGTGAAGTTCTGCACATGTGAACCAGAAAAAGCTCAGGCCAGCAGAACTAAAGGAAGCCAAAATAATAGAAGAATCCTGTACCCGAAATGGAAACCGATGGACTGTCCCTTACCCTTGGAAAAGGGATCCAAAACAGCTACCAGATTACAAGATCCAGATAGAGAAGAAGCTCTATTCAACAAAATGCCGACTTGCAAAAAACACAAATCATGCAGAAGCTTATGATGCCCAGATGAAGGAAATGGTGGAAAAGAAGTTTGCCCGGAAGCTGTCTGAAGCTAAACTGAAGTCATACAAAGGTACCGTACACTACATCTCTCATCACAGAGTTTTGAGACCACAAAGTAAAAGCACACCTCTCCGAATTGTCTTCAATTCTTCAGCAACCTACCATGGACAATGTCTGAACGACTACTGGTACAAGGGGCCTGACCTTCTTAACAATTTATTTGGATTCATTATGAAGTTACGTGAAAATGAAGTGGCAGTCATTGCAGACATCTCAAAGATGTACCACCAAATTCTGATTCCAGAACGTGATCAGCATGTTCATCGCTTCTTTTGGAGAGACCTGAATACTGACCGTACACCTGATACTTACGTCAAGACAGTTCTGACGTTCGGGGATAAGCCAGCTCCAGCCATGGCTCAGATCGCCCTGAAGAAAACAGCTAAGGCTGCCGAGAAACAATTTCCAAATGCAGCACGAGTCTTAAAGGAGAACACCTATATGGACGACATATGCGATTCCGTCCACACTGAATGAGGCCAAGAAGCTGACACAAGTGAGATAGATGAGGTGTTAGCTGAAGGGGGATTCCGAGTAAAAGGCTGGCTATCTAATGAAGCTCTGGAAGAAAACTATACCAATGACAAGGAAGATGAGAGAATGAAGTTTCTGGACACCACAACTGATGAGAAAGTGCTGGGGACAGTATAGAACCGCAAAACTGACGAATTCCACTACAAGGTCAACTTGGACTTGGACAAGAATTTGTCCGCCGATGATCGAGAACTGATGCAGAGAAAGTTAACAAAGCGTCAATTTCTGAGCCAGATTGCACGAATCTTTGACATGATTGGATTCGCTGCAGCCTGTCTCATCCGTACCAAGATTGGAATGCAACATCTATGGCAACATGGTCTGGACTGGGACCAAGAAATGCCCAAGGCAGATCATGACAGTTGGATTCAACTATTCAAAGAGATGAAAGAGTTGAATGAGATCAGTTTTGAAAGATGCCTTACTCCGTCGAATGCTGTTGGTGTGCCCTTGCTGTGTATCTTCTGTGATGCTTCAGAGGAAGCTTTCGGAGCCTGTGCCTACATCCAATGGCAGATAAATGACGGCACCTATGATGTCAGAGTAGCACCCCTAAAGAGGCTCACCATTCCAAAATTGGAATTGCAAGCAGCAGTTATGGGTACAAGGCTGTACCAGGCCATCATGGAAGAAATGCGCCTACCAGTCAAGGAAGCAGTGTTTATAATGGACAGTATGATTGACCTATCTTGGATTCAAAGCCAAGCCAGAGGATTCAAAACATTTGTATCCAACCGAGTAAGTGAGATTCAGAGCCAAACAGATCCCTCACAGTGGAGACATGTTCCAGGAGAGCTGAATGTAGCAGATGACGTCTCTCGTGAAGTACCTGTGAAACAATTGACCCAGCGTTGGAAAAATGGTCCAGAATTCCTGTGATTCCTCGAAGAAAGTTAGCCAAAAGATGCAGAGAGGGTAAACCAGATGGAGGTAGATAAGGAACGACACAAGACCCAAGCTGTATTCATCACCACCGAAACTCAGGAAGCCATTGACTGCAAGAAGTATTCTAGCTGAAGAAAGCTAATCAGAGTCACAACCTACGTTCCTCGATTTGTCCAGAACATACGAGCCAAGATGCAGTCTTGTGTAAACAAGGAGTCTAAACAGGGTCCGCTCTCACCCCAAGAGCTGACAGATGCTGCCAACTACTGGATTATCAAGGCACAGAAAAATCTACACAAACGCATGGCCAATGGAGAGTTCAAGTCATTGAGTCCCTTCACACATGAATTCAGGAATCTTAAGGGTTGGAGGCCGACTGCAGGAGTCTATGATGTTTTACACTACAAAGCACCTAACACTGCTTCCCCATGATCATCACATTTCAATTCTGATTGTGCGTAGTATTCACCAACAGGGCCACACTGGTGTTGCTGCCACTGTAGCGAAAACAAGGCAAAGGTACTGGATCCTGAAGGCACACAACCTAGCCAAGACGATCAAATACTGCTGTGTGGTTTGCAGAGAGGCAGAGCATAAACTTGAGACACAGATCATGGCTGATTTACCGAAGCAACGCCTAGCGCCATACACACCACCATTCTACTTCACGTCATGCGATTACTTTGGACCCTACCAAGTGAAGATTGGACGTAACAAAACAGCCAAACACTATGGAGTGATCTTCACTTGCCTGAACACCAGAGCAGTGCACCTAGAGCTAGCGGTGGACTGTTCCACTATGGAATACATTCAAGTGCTCTGCAGATTCTTCTCTATTAGAGGCTATCCGGCTTAGATATTAGTGACAACGGAACCCAACTGGTCGGAGCACAACGGGAACTTCAAAGGATGATTCAAGGTTGGAACATCGAAGAGCTGAAACAGTTCGGTGCAGAGAAAGGCATGGAATGGAAGTTCATCACACCAAGAGCACCACATCAAAATGGGTGTGCAGAGGCATTATAGCTGAAGACTGCGCTGAAAAGGGCTGTTGGGGCTCAGGTGCTGACTCCATTTGAGCTTTACACAGTTTTATTAAAAGTTGTGAACCTCGTAAACCAAGCCCGATTGGAAGGATCCCAAATGACCCAGATGATGGCTCCTACCTGAGTCCGAATGATATACTACTTGGAAGAGCCTCGACTGATGTTCCTCAGGGGCCATTCCAGGAGACCAAAAATCCTAGGCACCGTGTGGAGTTTGTTCAGAGGATTATCAACTCTTTCTGGAAGTGCTGGAGCTGAGATGTTCTACCCTGCTTGGTACCACGCAAGAAATGGAGAGCTGAAAGGCGTAACATACGAGTTGGTGATGTAGTAACTGTGTCAGATACCAATCCAGTCCGGGGCAAGTGGTGTGTCGGCAGGGTTCTCGAGGTCTTCTCTGGATTGGATGGCAAGGTGAGGAATGTGAAGGTGGAGACTGAGAGTGGAGAGTACCAGAGGCCTATCACAAGAATAGCAGTGATCTACCCGGCAGAAGGTTATGATGATGAGGACTAGTCGCTCATCGGGGCGAGGATGTTCCACTGAGCCAGTGACCTGTGAGATTGTGACTGTAGGTTGATGCTTGTGAAGGAGAGAGTTTATCTGAGCAAACTGGTCTTTGGTTCCATCAAATTCTGACAAATCAACGTGGAATGGACGTTATTCGACTCGGAAGGAGATAATTTTTCAGATGCCAAGATCATGACTTCATTGACAGACACCTGTTTGAATTGGACTTATGTACAAATCCTTCCAGTGATGGACTCAACTGGACACCAAAAATTGCGAGCGTTCAGCTAGAATAAGTCTTTCTCAAGATAGATTGCCATCCTATTGTACATGTCCACTGTACATGTGTTGTCAATGATGGTAGACTGTACAATGACACCAAGAAAAGACTGCCAACATTTCTCTAGGTTCAACTATAGAGAACTGAGTCCCAGCTTTTTTACCCGTAGCTTCAACTCTGACCCAAAATTGTGCAGGAATGAAAGTTTAAATGCCAGCCACCGTATGCACTTCAGAAATTTTTTGATTTTTAACATCATGGGTTACTGCTAGTTCTGCCATGTTCACCCCACTTGCGGTTGCAGAGGATATGATGTTCATACCCAAGACCATCGGATCAGTTGTCGCTCCCTACCATTACTCCCGTAAGTTGAGGAACCCCAGGTGAGACAGACTTCCATTACAAGAATTGCTCCCACTGGCTTCAAGAAACTTGAAGAAGAACTCCTCGGTGATGATATAACCATCAAGGCACTGCACTTTAAACACCTCCAATATTAACTTCCATTGTTGGGAATACCCCAACAAAGTGATCCTGAAGATCTTACTGGTGTGTGTTGAACTTATTTCATCCTGCCCACCTGAGGGTTTTTGTCGATGGGAGGCCCTACTTTGATGTTGCGATTTTTGAGGTGTGTAACTTTGTCTTCTTATACCATTGAGCTTTGCGTTTAGGCTGTGGCTAACTCGGTTTGGGTCTCTATTAGCATTTTTTTGAATCAATTTGCAGTGCGATGTTCTCTCCACTGACGGTGGTTGCAGCAGGGTCTAAGATGATTGGATGAAGAAGATGAACAATTGTTCCCCATTGCTTATGTTGGATGGAGAAGACGTTTCATGTTGAGCACTTGCCGACGCTACCTTTCAAAGCTGGTTGATTTGTGCTTGTTGCTCTTTGATGAGTTGTCATTGCTTTCTAGTAAACCTCTCATTTGTTTAATTTCTTCAGCCGAGTTGGGTCAGGTCACACTGAACAGTAACTTTGCTCTTTAGGGCTGTGTCATTATCTTCTTTGGCCCACTCAGTCACCTCACGACTCACTGTTTCTTTAAATGTTTTTGTAAAACCCAATCAGATTCACCCTCAGAAAATGGATCACATAGTAACTGGTCTTTAGATGAACTTAATTGAGGGCACTTGTTTATGAATTTGTTTAGGCCCTCCATCAAATGGTGTGAGAAATCCCTAAGGAAACTGAAACTCTGTTAACGCTCGAACACAATTTCTTTGCGACTGACGCCATCATTTTTTACCCCAAGCACTTTGTGCAAAATTGAAACCAACTGTGTTATTGTCGGTCAAGGGGGCAGAGCTTAACTTTCTCTCTAGCTGCTCCGTCCAGGTGCTGGATAATGAAAAATCACTTTATCCTTGTTGGCAAGAGGCCGGCCTTGAGGTAATTGATGCATAAATGTCACAAAAACAATCTTCAAGGGTAATATCATGTTCTTTGCCTTTGAATTATTTAATTTGGTCTGTGAAGGCTTTTAAGCACATAAGCGGGAGAGCTATGCCCAAATTACTTAGAACATAGAGCTGCTTAAACACAAAAATTAATGAGTTTAAAAACTGATGTAGGTGTATTTATCAGTAATCATCCTCAAATGGCGTTTTTCTGTTAGAGACTTTGCAGGCTGTCATCACTCAGTGTAGCTACTGTGTGGTGAGAGAATGCAATGCTTTAGTTAGGCATAATATATGGATTAATCCATGTTACCAGAAACAATTAATGTAATATGTTAGCAACCTTCACAATCAATGGAAACAACAAACAAGCACAAATTCTACTTAAAATCTTGAACAGTTTCAATAATGGACCATAACGTACAATGTAATAAAGATAGTTCATATTATTAGTAATTTAAGCTAGAAGAAACCATGGTATTGGTTGAACACTACATTGCAAAAGGAGCCTAAAAACCATCTTGATAACCAAGGAAATGCTGACTCTGACATACCAGAGAGACAGGATGCTGGACAGGACATAAACCCTCATCACAATTCATGTTGAGTCTTAACTGAAAACTTGCAAGGTTTGAATTTTTGCATTCTTTCAATAATCAAAAATTTACCATCTCTTTAAAGTTTAAATACAGGATTGTTCTTACTGGGGGAGAGTCCATTTCCTTCTACAGAAGATCAAATATCGAGCCCTCAGACAGATGCAAGTGGGGCACCCACCAAACAGTTGAGCACCTCATCAACTCCTGCACTATATTCAGTTTTTCCCAAGAACACCAAAGCCTTGTGGACCTGAATGATGACACCATCAATGGCCGGAGAATACCAACCTACCCCAACAATCTGACTGTATTTCTAAGACGGTCTCCACATGAACAATGGCAATGCCAGGATTGTTAAGCACTGATTAAATCCTGCTTAGAATGTTTACATCACTCTTTCAAAGTTGAGAAAATTGCATTTAAGACTTCAAATTATTTGTTCTTAACAGTCTAACTGAATGTTATTTTTACAGAAAAACAAATCGGTGACAAGCTATAAACTAGTATTTGTTGTTTCTTGAAATGTAACTGATTGTTTGTAAAATGTGTTTAATGAAGAGGATCAGAATGAGTGCACTCTTTTAGTAATTAATGTAAATTTGAAGGTTTGAGATTTTTTAACTTTTCAGATGGCTGCCCAGGGTAACCACCACCTCTTTTTTTGGCACGGTAAATAAGATGAACCGTCCATACAGTTGAGATGTTCTCCTACTAGAATGGAAATGGTCACCAGGGGCAATGGACAGGGATCTTGACTTCATTGTGGAGTCCAGACATTCAGGATACCAGCCTTCCAATTGAACGTTTTGTTTGGCTGAGACATATTTTGGATGAACACACAGTCCTCACAGGTAAGACAATCTCCTGAATAAAATCACAGAGTAAAATAATGGGATTGTTGCTGTTAAGCTCTATTACTCAACAGGTATTTTTAAATCTTGCTTTTTCTCACGGGAAGCTGCTTTAAGGATGCCCTTTACAAGTTTCATTTTACTTCCAGCTGACAGGGATAATCCCGGTCAAGAGCCCTCTAGTCTAGATGTCTTAGCCAATTGAATAGTGCAATGAGATATGATCATGATGAGTTAAAAGTAACAACATTTGCTAACCTGTAGCTAATGGTAACAAGAACTTCAACTCTCTCAGGTCTTGAGAAGTAACTGTAGATAAAGAGCCATGACCAGCCATACTGGAGAAACACACCCATAGGGCTCAGTTTAGTCACTATAGCCTGGTGTGGGCTAGTCAAACTTACTTCTCTAGATAGCCATTCAAAAGGCTTATGCAAATTATAAAGGAATCTTTCAAGTGAAATTATTTACATTCTCAATAAAGTATTTTTAAAACTCATTCAGTTTTGTCAACATTTTTGTAGGCTTTTTAAATATACTGCTGACTGGAGGCAAGTCAATGGAAACACAATTTGTGCAAGGGCCTGATGTATCCAAATGTTGATAGCTTGTTGATAAATTGTGCATTTTGTTTGTGTTGCAGTCAAGCTGAGCATCTCCAAAGACATCTACCCGTCAATAAGTTGTTGTAAAAGACCAGCCTGTTATAAAAGAGCTGCACTCTCCAGTAAAAGGTGAACTCTCAAAAGCAATACTTTCAATATTTACCCCTGGTCCAAAATGAAGTGCTGTAATAGTTGGCATGCCGTTTGCTAGATAAGTTTCATTCTGAAAGAGAGAGCTCACTGATGATAAAATTCATAACAGCAATTTGACATCCAACAAAAACACTTGCTTATTTTGACTCAGCAATCAAAATAGTCCTGAAACGCATGACTTCCTTCAAACTGTTTTTTGCTGCTTACAATCTTGGCTTGCTGCACTTATTTTAATGTAAGTTTTACAAACGCAACTTCAAATGATGGGTAATGTTCTTAAATGTTTTTAATTGTCACAAATTGTAAATTTTGTTTGTGTTGCAGTCGGGCTTGGGGCCTCCAAAGACAATTACCCATCAACAAGTAGACGTCAAAGACCAGGCTATGAAAAAGGCCCTGCAGTCTCCAGTGAAAGGTGAATTCTCAAACAATAACCTTTTAATATTTACTCCTATTTACTAAAGCTCTGTAACAATTGTGCAGAATGTCTGTTTGTGCACATGCTAAAACAGACAACAATATCAGTCATTTTCTTTTAGAATTACAATTCATTCACAATGACATTTTTAAGTTGTTTGGCAATCATTTCAGAAGTAAAAGGCTGGTTCAAGGTTGTGTGTTTCATTTTGAAAGAGAGGTCACTGATGATAAAGTTTATACCAGCACCAATTCTCAAAAGATCTTTCACAGGCATTTGACATCCCCCAAAATCACAAATGCTTATTTTGATTGCAACAATCAAAATAGTCCTGGAATGCATGAGTTCCTCCAAACAGTTTTTTGCTGCTTACAATGTTGGTTTTCTTCCTTTTTGTATGTAAAGTATAAAAATAAATTTGAAGGTAAACACAAGTTTTCTTAACCCAACTGTTATAATGATATGTTCTTGAATGTTTCTAAATGTTCAGTCAGGCTTAGGATCTCCAAAGATATCTACCCGTCAACAAGTAGACATCCAAGACCAGCCTATAGAAGGAGCTGCACTCTCTAGTGAAAGGTGAATACCATGGAAATGTACTTTGAATAGTTACTGCTGGTCCCAAATGGGGCTCTTTGATCATTGTGATTACTGCATGTTGTTACTCTTAAAACAGAAGTTAAGATCAGTCCTCTTATGTTGTTTAGCAACCATTTTCAGGTTTTTCTTGTCAATAACACTTTTAAATATTTGAGTAAAGTCTCTAAAGATGTTTCACGTCAAACACAAATATCAATCCAGATTCTTGGCCTTTGGTAAATAAAATTTTGCTCTTTTACTTGCTAGATAAATTTCATACTGACAGAGCTCACTGATGATAAAATTCATACCAGGACCAATCCTCAGTAGAACTCTCAAAGGCATTTGCGTCGCACAAAATCACATTTGCAAATTTTTGCTGCAGCAATCAAAATAACCCTGAAAAATATGAGTTCCTCCAAACAAGTTTTGGCTACTTACAATTTTTGTTTTTTGCACTTATTTTTAATGAAAGTATTACAAACGCAACTACATGAAAGCAAGTTATTTGAAATGTTTAAATGATGGGTAAATTTCCTAATTGTTTCTGATTGTCACAATTTGTGTATTTTGTTTGTGTTGCAGTCAGGCTAAGGATCTCCAAAGACATCGCTACCCGTCAACAAGTAGATGTCCAAGACCAGGCTATGAAATAGGCGCTGTGATGCGATGTGGAGCTTAGTCTATCCTACACCAACTCGGGACTTAGTCGCAGCCCTCCACTCTTCTCTGTCCAGCATTGGGGTCCTCATCTCCCCTGCGTCACTGAGGCCAACAGCCCACCGCAAAGTGTCGATGAATGTGGCTCGCCGCCGTCCCTTTCTGCCAGTTCCCTGACTTGGCTCCCACAAGACGGTGTGATGGGCTGCCAGCTCCGGGTGAGGAATGCAGACCGAACCTCCTCTCCCTGATCTTTATTGAGATATTCGGAAGGTCACTACACAGGTCATTGTTGTGTACGTGGTCTTTCCAGGTGACGTCAAGTGCCATGCGCAACATCCTGGTATAGACTCCATCAAGGGATTTCTCTTGCTGTACAGTTAAGGTCCATGTTTCAGCGCTGTAGAGCAGCACTGACTCGACTGTTGCCACAAAGAGTCGCCTCTCGAGGTCGTCGCTGAGCTTGGCCTTCCACACCTTCTTCATTAAGTGTGCCCCACTCCATGCCAGAGCCCTCCTGACCTTCAGCTCCTTCTCTGTCGAGGCGATGTATGCCCCGAGTCACTTGAAGTACCGATTTCCCACCTCTAGCACTGCTCCATCGCCATTGACGACAGTCATGTCCTCGACGTTGAAGGCAAGCACTTTTGTCTTTTTGGTATTGAGATGAAGGCCGATCTTCTTGCACTCTGATTCCACCGCGAGCAACAGCACCCATGCTTTTTCTGCTGTGTCAGATATGAGGCCAATATCGTCAGCGTAGTCAAGGTCAGTCACCATGACTGGCTCGACCAGCCGGCTTCTCCTGGGGGTGAGTGTGAAGCCCAGTTGTTCCTTGCTGTCAATTGCCTGCCTCAATGCATAGTCAAGGGCTAGAACAAATAGAAAGGGGGCCAGTGTGTTGCCCTGGAGTACTCCTGCTTGTATCTCAAAATATCGGGTCTCACCAATAAGAGAGAGCACCTTTGCCCAAGTTCCCTTGTTACCCACTGCATGTCCAAGACCAGGCTGTAAAAAAGGCGCTGCATTCTCCAGTAAAAGGTGAATTCTCAAACATACTTTATCCCTGGTCCCTGATAAAGCTCTGTAATAACTGTAGCATTACAGTTCATTCACAAGGACATTTGTATGTTTTTTGGCAATGATTTCAGAAGTAAAATGCTGGGTTCAAAGTTGTGGGTTTTATTCTGAGAGAGAGCTGAATGATGATAAAGTTTATACCAGCACCAATCCTCAAGAGATCTGTCACAGGCATTTGACATCCCCCAAAATCACAAATGCTTATTTTGATTGCAACAATCAAAATAATCCTGGAATGCATGAGTTCCTCCAAACAAGTTTATTCCTTCCTACAATGTCAGGTTATTCACTTAGTTTTAATTGAAAATATAACAAAACATATAGGTACAATTGAGTTATCTGAACTCAATTGTTTGAACGATGGGTCATGTTCTCAAACACTAAGTGTCTGAAAATGTTCATTTTGTTTGTTTGCAGTCATGCTTAGAATCTCCAAAGACATCTACCCGTCAACAAGTAGATGTCTAAGACCAGCCTACGGTACAGGAGCTGCGCTTCAGGTAAAAAGCATACTTTTAATATTTACCCCTGGTTTAAAATGGAGCTCAGTAATAATTGTGCAGAATGCATGCTGTTGCTTTTGTTAAAACTTAATTTAATATCAGTAATTTACGATACAACCAGCAGCCACGGGATCACCTTGAGGGGATGCAACTTTTTAAACTTGGGTGTGATCCCTGGCTACACGGCAGTTAATGGTTGTATGGCTTCTGACTGGCACCCCAGAACAAAGATTGACAAAATAGGGAGACCACCAACATAGGGCTAGATAGCTCAGTCGGTAGAGCGCCGGTACGTTAATCCGGAGGTCGTTGGTTCAATCTCGCTCTAGTAAATTTTTCTTTGTTCAAACCCAAACTATTTAAAATTTACTTGACAGTTTAATATTTGGTGTGTCTTTTGCTAGACAAGTGTCATTCTGAGAGAGAGCTCACTGATGATAAAGTTCATACCAGCACCAATCCTAGAGAGAGCTGGCACAGGCATTTGCCATCCTCCAAAATCACTGTTTATTTTGTTTGATTATTTTGATTACAACAAACAAAATAATCCTTAAATGCATGAGACATTCACTTTTGGCTGCTTACAATGTTAGGTTTCTTCACTTATTTTTAATTGAAATTATATCAAAAAGTGAAGGTAAAAGCAAGCTATTTGAACCCAACTGTTTTATTGATGGTAGTGTTTTTAACACTAAAAGTTGCAAATGTTCATTTTGTTTGTGTTGCAGTCAGGCTTAGAATCTCCAAAGACATCTGCCCGTCCAAGACCAGCCTAGGATAAAGGAGCTGCTTTCTCCAGTAAAAGGTGAATTCCCTGAGAAAAGCATACTTTAAATATTTACCCCTGGTCTGAAATGGAGCTCTTTAACAATTGTGCTTAATGCATGCTGTTGATTTTGTTTAAAGGCAAAGTAGGCCTTTTGGTTTTTGGGACCGTTTGATTGATTTAATCCTATATAAATGTAAATATATACAATAAAACTAACCTGTGAAAATTTCATTTGAAATAATCCCTAATAGGGTTACACAATCCGAGAAAAGTTCTGACATAAACATTTCTCAGATTCAAATTTTGGGGGATAAAAACCGAAATAATTTTCCATATATCCCATTATTTTGAAATGAAATATTTCTCAAAATGCTTTATACTATCAAAAGTTGCTGTACTTCTAACCAAGTCAGTTTTTATTGCCATTGACTTTTAGAGTGATTACCCAATCGTGTACCTTCCCTTTAAACAGAATTTAATATCAGTAATTTTCTTGAAGTATTACAATTCATTCAAATTCATTGACTTTTTTGCTGCTTAAAATGTTGGGTTTAATCACTTAGTTTTAAATGAAGATATAACAAAAAATGGAATGGTAAAAGCAAGTTAATGATGGGTAATGTTCTTAAACACTAAATGCGCAAAATTTGCATTTTTTTTTGTTGCAGTCATGCCTATGATCTCCAAACACATCTACCTGTCAACAAGTGATGTCCAAGACCAGCATGTGATAAAGGAGCTGAACTCTCCAGTAAAAGGTAACCCCACAAAATATGCTTTATATTTTACTCCTGGGTCCAAATGGAGCTCTGTAATAATTGTGCAGATTACATGTTGTTGCTCTTGTTTAAAACGAGGAATACCCTCTCCCAGGGGTGCACTAATTCATATCCTGCCATCGCATCAGCCCCCCCCCACCTTGCACTCTGTGCCCCTAGAGAATCCAAGTGCTGGCAGTTCTGTGGGTCGAAAAGAAGACACTATTCATCTTAGGCCCTGGCCAGTGTGTTAGACAGAATGGGCAACAAGGGAGTCTTCCCGGCAATGGTAAATCAAAAAAAATCCTCCAGCCCCGGGAATAGCTCCAAAATGAAGAGTAGGGTGTAGGGCAAGTACAACCCTTTTCGGGGCCCAGTTACACTCACCATTATTGCTTTACAACTGTTCCATCAAAGCTCCATGACACTCGCCACATGGGCTCGGGATGGGCTCCTGTACGGACAGACACAGTCGCTTAATTTGCCGTGACACAGTCGCTTAATTTCTTAGGCACTCAGTGCTGTTAACTGGCCAGAGAGTGGGACTGTGACGATATCAAGCATGACTCAGTCGTCCGGACTGCCGTTGATGTTAAATTTTCCCCCAACATCAGGCATTCATAGGCTAATAGTCTGTTCTGAATTGTCTTCAGTCTCGATCATGGCCAAACCCAAAGAAACAAATCAGACAAGCCGACATCCCCGGCCCCTGTCATCCTCCAGTTTGGAGGGTTCGTCAAGGCGAACCACAGAGGGGCAAGACACATGGCTTTGACTCTGTATCAAGGGATGAGTTTTTACAGGCTGTACATTCCATATCCGCCTCACTAACAGGGCAGAGTTCCTGGACCTATCCTCAGCCCACTCAACCTTAGCCCACTCAACCCGCCATTCACTCAGCCCACTCAACCTCAGCCCACTCAACTCGCCCTAACCTCAGCCAACTCATCAACCTCAGCCCACTCAACCTCAGCCCACGATCAACCTCAGCCCACTCAACCCCAGCCCACGATCAACCTCAGCCCACTCAACCCCACGTCAACTCAGCCCACTCACCTCGCCCACTCAACCTCGGCCACTCAACTCGCCCACTCAACCTCGGACCACTCAACCTCGGCCACTCAACTCGGCCCATCAACCTCGGCCCACTCATCAACTCACCATCAACCTCAGCCCACTCAACCTCGCACGATCACTCCCACTCAACCTCAGCCACTCAACCTCACATCACCTCGGACCACTCAACCTCGGACCACTCACTCAACCTCACTCGGACCATTCAACCTCGGACCACTCAACCTTGGCCCACTCAAACTCGGCCAACTCGGCCAACTCAACCTCAGCCCCCATGTCCATATCCTGACCATGGCTGGACTACTCAAAACCAATGGGAATGGCTTTGCACAATTAGCCGTGCTCCAGCATCCCCTCGATAGGGGTTATCCCCCAATTGAGGGTAATCCAGATCCGCCCTGTTGCATTACATACACACAACTGCACTGAGATCATTCACCAGTGCCAACTCGTCTTTCCTGTTTCTGGTTTTGGAACTGCCATCCCCCCATAGATCCCACCCCCTCGAAACCCCAGTCTTTTCAGTGTAAACTGAGTTGAGCTGGTCTCTATGCTAGTAGCCTCATTTTGTGAAGCAAATGTGCTTGTTGTGCTGTTTCATCCATCGGAGGGCGCACACAAACCCATTGAAACATTAACACTTATTGTGGGTGGACCTTTTTGCTGGTAAATTTTAAGAATCAATGGAAGCCAAAGCAACAAGACTAGAGGCAACTAACAAGGTCAATCTAAAGAAGCCTTCAGTGTCCATAGCCTCTTGCACACGTATGTTCATTAGACGTGAATCCCGTCCGACTTGAATAAACCGTCACTTTCTTGAGGAGGAACAGATCCCTCCTCTTTACATGAGCGTTTCAGGTGGTCCGGTCTTGGGAGGACCAAACTTTGGATTCAGCACCTAGTTCTTACCATCAAAGTGGTCCTCCGGCTCCCTTTCCCAGTCAGGAGAGAGGACTGATCTTTAAACCCTGAACATCCCACCCATATACTTACCCTAAAAGATATTAAAAAAAAGTAAACAATTGTTAGGATTTTCAAAAACAGGTTACTTGTTAAACTTTCTCACAGAGGATATACTATGTCTATTTTTAACGGGGAAAAAAAGGGATCAGAAAAGAAATGGTTAAAAAACAAGTAAAAAACAATGATGACTGTAAAAACAACAAGCTGGGATTTTGCACATTGCAACTGTTGGCATGTTAGAACAATTTAATCTGATAAACTTTACCTTTCAGATGCCAGAATGAGTTCCCTGAAATCAAGTGCATAGGGAATCATCTCTACTGGCATCTTGAAGGCTACTGCAGGGTAAAGGAGAGCAACGCGTATGTAAACATCAGTATCATCAAGACATCTCAGCTGTTCATCTAGCAAACATGAGTGAACAACCAAGCCATCTGTTGTCTTCAACTTTAAGGTATGTTAGTTTGATGTTTTCTGTTATCGTCGTAAAGTGGGCTGTTTTTGCAGCAGTAGCATCATTTAAATAAGTACACCATTGCAAGCAAGAATTTATGCAAATTTTTAAACTATGAACTTGGAGATTTGATTGGTGGTGCGGAGATTCAATTGATGGTGCGGAGATTCAATTGGTGGTGCGGAGATCGATTGGTGGTGCGGAGATTTGATTGGTGGTGCGGAGATTCCATAAGTGGTGCGGAGATTCAATTGGTGGTGCGGAGATCGATTGGTGGTGCTGAGATTCAATTGGTGGTGCGGAGATTTGATTGGTGGTGCGGAGATTCCATAAGTGGTGCGGAGATTCGATTGGTGGTGCGGAGATTCGATTGGTGGTGCGGAGATTCAATTGGTGATGCGGAGATTTGATTAGTGGTGCGGAGATTTGATTGGTGGTGCGGAGATTCGATTGGTGGTGCGAAGATTCGATTGGTGGTGCGAAGATTTGATTGGTGGTGCGGAGATTTGATTGGTGGTGCGGAGATTCGATTGGTGGTGCGGAGATTCGATTGGTGGTGCGAAGATTTGATTGGTGGTGCGGAGATTCGATTGGTGGTGCGGAGATTCAATTGGTGGTGCGGAGATTCAATTGGTGGTGCGGAGATTCGATTGGTGGTGCGGAGATTCGATTGGTGGTGCGGAGATTCAATTGGTGGTCGGAGATTCGATTGGTGGTGCGGAGATGCGATTGGTGGTGCGGAGATTTGATTGGTGGTGCGGAGATTCAATTGGTGGGGGGAGGGGGAAATTTATTAAGAACTAAATGAATTAAAATGCTTGCAATGGTGTACTTGTAAATTGTTGTTATTTTAATTATAAGGTTAAAGTCCATTTTGAAATGACTGATGATTGCAAGTGTTGGCTTGTATATAATTTCTCATCTGTAAATTTTACTTTTCAGATGCTAGAGATGAAGCTTTATATAGTTCCCTGAAATCAAGTGCAACCAGAATCATCTCTACTGACATCTTGAAGGCTACAGGGTATAAAGGAAAGCAATGCATATGAAATCAGTATCATCAAGACATCTCAGCTGTTCATCTAGCAATCATGCATGAACAACCAAGCCATCTGTTGTCTTCAATTGTAAGATATTGTAAATATGTTAGTTCAATGTTTTGATGTTTTCTGTTATCGTCGTATAGTGGGCTGTTTTCGCAGCACTATGCAGTTAATGTCTTGTAAATAAGTACACCATTGCAAGCAAGCACATACGCGTTTTTTGAGCTATGAACTTGGAGATCTTAGAGCCTTGGTAGTGCGGAGATTTGATTGGTGGTGCGGAGATTCGATTGGTGGTGCGGAGATTCGATTGGTGGTGCGGAGATTCGATTGGTGGTGCGGAGATTCGATTGGTGGTGCGGAGATTCGATTGGTGGTGCGGAGATCGAACAGTTTGGAATCTAATGGTGGTAAATCGCGGGAAATTCCAAACTTAATTGCGAAAATGGGACTTGGACACACGGCGAGGCGTGTGGGGTTTCACTTCCGGCCAGGGTAATAGCTGGTGGTTGATCTTAAAGGTGCATCAGCATCCTCGACCGTCGGGGATGTTCTGGTGTTATCACAAATGGTTGACCAACGGAAGTAGTTCCTAGTCTAGGCCGTGGGGCTAGGGACCGCGTTAGTAGGAAGAGGGGGCGGGCCCTGCATAAGGGTGCGTGGACTGGACGCTCATTTAAATAGTACGAAGGCCCTGTCTGATTCAGTAAAGCGCGTGGGGCTGGTATCCTGGGACCTGCACGTGGTGGCCCTGCTTTAGACTAACCTTACCAGGATGATATTGTAAAAAATAAGAACTGAATTAATTAAAATGCTTGCAATGGTGTACTTATAAAGTATTTGTTAGTTATAATTATAAGATTATGAGTCCATTTTGAGATGACTGTTGATCAATCACTTCATATTCCTAAGCAACACTAATCATGAACTACATATACCGCATTACTATTTGTGATGTTAAACTTTCAGTGACATAATCAATAACTTTCATGTGCTAGTTTTGGCCCCCAAATAAGTATAAGATTGTTTTTAATTCTGTTAAAAAACACAATTTTGTGAAGTATGTAAACGAGGCTGCTGCGGATGGGTTGGAGTGTGAGTCGGGCGGAAATAAAGTCATCGCGCGTTGAGATTTGAGCATTTTTGTTAGGTATAAATAGAGGACATTATTGTTTTTCCACAAGACCCTTGAAAATGCGCTGGAATGCGTTCTTGTTGTTATTTTATTCCTCCATAGTTCACAGAAAAATGGACACATTATGAAATATTACAAGTATGTAAAAAGAGTATGAGAATACAGAACCTAATATAATTATATGAGAAAAAACATTCTGAGCCAGTACAATATGTTATTATGGAGAAAGCTAGAATCAGGATGGGGGGGGGGAATGATTTTACTGTAACCAAACAATGTACAAAGTTAGGGGATCAAACAAGAAGTTAATCATACTAAAATGTTTGTATATATAAAAAAAAAAGATTTCCGGATAGGACTTTGTTGACAACAAAGTTTGTTTTGTAAAACAACTTATTCTGATTTATTTACTAAATTCCATTAAGTTTTACCATTAACATCTGGAAAGAAATAGCTTAAAAGGCTTCATTAAAAAGACTACAAATAAAAGGCCACATTACAAGTAGCTGCAAATTTGTGCATTAATCGGAAAATAAGTTACAATTTATAAATTAAAAATTAATTATTAAAATGCCAAAATATCCCTGTTGCACCAATCACTTGCTATAAAAATAAATCCTGCACACCTTCATCTATTACAGATAATTATATCCTTTAAATAATATTGTGTCACAATTAACCAACAAAATAACAGTTTACATGCTCCTTTAAAAAAATAGTAGGCCTATTTCATGATAATTTTAAAATAAATATGTGATAATTCCATAATTAAATAAGGCTTCAAATCAAAATTCATAAATTTTATTTAAATGCATTAAACGTAACAGATCTTACAATGATTTAAAAAATAAGTTAAATCCCCCAAATACGTAAATGCTAAATCTTGAACAATTTCTATATTTTTTTATATAAGTTTTTAACCTTTAACAAACTCTATCATTGTAGGACTTTAGTTAAGTGAAAATTATGACATTGTTAATTATTGATAAATTGATTATATATCAATTAAATCTAAGAATTATTTGCTTCAAATTTGAATAAGTATACATTTTACAATACTAACAACAATGGAAAATGAGTTTTTAAGAACTAACTTAAAGATATTGATGCTAAAAATAACAATTATAAAATATAGGCTGACACCCAAAGTTCAATATACATGTAAGATACAATAATTTTCTTAAAACAAACAAATTCTATTTACATTATGTTCATCCAATGACTTCACCTTGAGGGGTAATAAGTGAGACAAAAGAAATACAAGTTTGGGAATTGGGTCTGCCTGAGGGCCTATGAAGGCTGCCAAATTTTATTTCAAATAATGACAGTAAAAAAATGGCAAATTATTAGTTAATGTTATTTATATTTATGTGGACAGGTTACATCACTAATGTGGGTAGTGTGGGGGGTGTGAAGCCCTCTTACATAAGCAGGCCTATGTAGATTAACACTTATCAACAATTATGATTACTAGCATTAATCAAACAATTATGTTTGAACAACCTAAACAACAATTACATTAATAAAAGCATTTACTTATATGAACTTTATAATCAGTGACTCAAGTCCTCTTAATGTTTAGCTGTAAAGAATAAGTTAGGCCTACATGTAGATTTGCTCTTTTTTTTAATGGTGATAAATAAAACTAATGAAACTACTACCAATGAATTACGGTCTAAGTTCTCAGTGAAACAAATAACTCAACAGTTCAAACTATCAAATATATATTCTTTAAACTCTTCTAACAAGCTAATTTGTTATTATTGTTATTAAATATCTATTGTATGAATGACATACAGCTTGAGGATCTAAACTCAAACCTCAAGTGGTGTTTTACGTATATTACAAATAACAAATTAAAATAAGTATACTAATATATCAATGAAATTATTACAATAAACTTTCAGTCAAGAACTGTCTTTGAAAAAAATAAATGTTGGCAATTAACCGTACAATATTACGATATGTAATTTTGTGCACCACTAACAAGAATTTAACATGTTGATGATATTGAGATTAATATTATAGTTTTTGTTTCATATAGAAAGATAACATTGTTGTTCGTCCACAAGACCCTGTTGCACAGGATTGTGTTTATTTCTCCATAATTCACAGACAATGTACATATGACAAGTTTTCCAAAGTAACAAGAGTATGATAAGACATGATTATAAATATATGTATAACATTTTAAAAAATGAAGTTATATATAAAGTATAAAAAGTAGCCACAGAAAATATACAATGATTATGGAGACTGCTGGACAGAGGGGGAAAAAGTAAATTTTCCTGTAACCAAAAGATTACATTAAATGTATAACAATTATAAATGCTTTGTAGTTAGGGCTTTCAACATATTATGATTTTTTTTTTCAAAATTAGATGAAATTTCACCAGTAATAGGTGAAAATTAAAAACTACTGTGATTTGTTTTAAATTACTAACTACTTTTTATTACTAATACACATACTTACATTAATGAAACTACAATGAAATGTTTCAGCCATGAAAAGAAGTTAAATATTGGAAATTAACCATACAATGTTATCTATATGATTTGTGTACCACTAACAAGAATTAACAAGTTAATAATGATGGGTTGGAGTGTGAGTCAAAATAAGTCGTGGCGCGTTGAAAATATTGCAACCGATATCATAGGTTTTGTTTCGTATAGAAATAGGATGTTTTTGTTGGTCCATAAGACCCGTGAAAGTGCACGGAATGTGTTATCATTTTATTTCTCCATAATTCACATACACTTGACAAGTTTTTTTTCAAAGTAATAAGTGTATGACAATACATGTTTATCAGTATATAGATATATTATATATGTATTCATATAATATTTACAAATATTTACTAATTAACCACAGAAAGAAAATATGATTATGGAGACCGCTAGGGGGGGGGGAATTTTCCTGTATTAAAACAGAGTTGGGTGGTCACATAAGAAAATAATAACAATAAATATGAACATTAAATTAAAAAAAATTACAAATGATTCGTAGGTAAGAGGAAACAACTTATTAAGCATTGTTTGTTGAAAATCAAATAAATTCCACCACTAACAACTGATAAACTAATACCGTCTGTGATTTGATTCAAATGACTAAAAACTATCGGTTATCAATTGTTTCAATAAAATGGTTTAATCAAAACTATCTTTGAAAAAAATTAACTGTACAATATTATCTAGGCCTACATGATAACTTGCACTCACTGACAAGATTTTGAAGCTGTCTTTTTATAACAGCAGTTTTCAATGTATGCACCGCATTTTAATTATATTAAAAAAGTCATGCAATAATAAATCATCACTGAGAATCATTATGAAGAATCAATGAAACTGGAAAGGAGAACTACCGGCTATGACTTATAAGGTCATTAAAATCTTGAGTGACGTCGATGAAATAAACAATTGTGTTTTGTTTTTTGTAATCCGGCGCTGCAGAGATTGAATATTAATTTGCAGTTTATGTGATTGACGCATCTATTAAGCCGTGCGAAAAAAGCAGCCTCACTTTAGAAATGTATCATTTTAAAAATTGTGTTTTGAACTGTTGTCTTTATACCTTTACAGTGTTTATGCAATGTTTAATGTTTAACATGGTTTTTGTGATTGTGGGTCTTTTAGTCTCATTGTGTGCTTTTACTCTATGGTACATACTTATTTAACTATTTGATTACTGATTTCTGGTGTACTTTATATTTCCTGTACAGCGTTTTGAGATTTTATGTAAAAGGCTAGGCTATATCAAGAATAAATTATTATTATTATTACTGGAACTGTGATAAGAAAAATAAAGAAATTAGTACCTCAGTTGCAATTAAATTAATTAAATCAGTGTGTTCAATCTGAAATAAGAAATATTACTAAATTTTTTAATAACTTAAGTTAAGTGTGTCAGAGTGTATTCTATCAAGAATGACTAAAATGAGGGGCAACTAGATAGTGCTAGCGCCCTCTAGCAGGGAACATATGATGATGATATTATATAGACTTTGATATTATACAATCACTTTATAAGTTGTAAGAAATATTACTTAAAGGCAGAATAAACTTTTGGTAATTGTCAAAGACTAGTATCACCCACCACTTGGTGTATCCCAACAACCATCTATGCATAAAATAACAAACCTGTGAAAATAATGGGAGAAAAAACACCCTTGTTTCATATGATTGTGTGCTTTCAAATGCCTGAGATAGGCTTCATGCTTGAAGCCTTTCGCAGATTCAAATATTTTAGTGAGAAATTACCGCTTTCTCAAAAACTATTTACTTTAGAGGGAGTTGTTTTTCACAATGTTTTATACTATCAGCAGCTCTCAGGTGCTCCTTACCAAGTAAGTTTTTATGGTAATGTATTTCTTGAGTAATTACCAAAAGTATCCACTGCCTTTAACTTTTAATTTACTTTAAGATGCGTGTGTCAGAGTGTAATTTTATCAAAGATGACGAAAGAGAGGGTGGCTAAAGTCCCAGCCATATCTCGTAGGGGCCCCCTGCCCCTTTCAATGTTGAATCACATTGCTGCACGGTCTTTTGCGTTCCAGTAAACATTGAGACGGGGGACTGGGGAGAGAATGGTTATTGTATGGTTATTGTAACGTTATAGGATAGGGTGGCCCAAGCATTTTGGCCGGGATTGTAGATAGCGGTAGCACCCACTAGCTGGGACAAATGGAAACTTTGAAATATAAATTTTTGCTATGAATATTGAAGTATAATAGTTGATAGAAAGCACTAGTGGTGCAAGCACTGTGTAGTCTACAAGGGTTCTCATTTTAGTATGTTTCAAACCCTGCTGAGGTTAAATCAAGGGGCTGATATTACCCCTTCCTTTGGATAAGAGAATTCAATTATTTGAGCCCATTTTACAGGGAATATTGTCGCAACTAACAGTTTTATATGCACATTTGAGACGACACGCATCTTACTTTTGCTTAATGCTTAAAATAAAGGGTCAATACCTAATTTCAGTATTTTATATTTAATTTGTAACTTTTAATGTTAAAAAACTAACTAGTATGGTTTGTTGTCATATTTGTCTTTTCTTTTACTCGTTATATAAACTTGTTCCTTTTATGTAATATTGGGTTTTTGGTTCTACAAATAAACTTAAGGCATCGACAGAAATGTCTTCATTATCTTTTCCTCTTTGTATCATGCAAAGGTCATAGGTCAAAGGGTGCATTTTTGGTACAATTTTTGTTTGACCTATCCATCCTAAGGTTTATATATTAGTTCATAGGTCAAAGGTCAAAATGTGCATTTTTGGTACAATATCCACCCTAAGGTTTATATATTAGTTCATAGGTCAAAGGTCAAAATGTGCATTTTTGTTACAATATCCACCCTAAGGTTTATATATTAGTTCATAGGTCAAAGGTCAAAATGTGCATTTTTGGTACAATTTTGTACGACCTATCCATCATAAGGTTTATACATTAGTTCATAGGTCATAGGTCAAAATGTGCTTTTTTGTACATTTTTTTTTTTGACCTAACCATCCTAAGGTTTATATATTAGAAACGAGCAAATTTTTTCAAGTGGCGGATTGGCGCAGTGGGCTAGCTCACAGCTCCCAGAATTCTGGGGCTGTGAGCTCGGCGGTTCAAATCCTGGTGAGAACCTTTTTTACCAGTAAAAAAAGACTTTTTTTATATTTCTTGAAAAAATGGGTAGGGCTTGAACCTGGTACCTTCAGCTCTGTAGCCTCTATCCCTTACCGCTCTGCTACTGAGCTTTCTTAAAAATTTAACGGTTTTTGACCTGATGAATATTAGAATGGCCTGACTTAGAAAAATTTGGAGAAAAAATTTTCCCTGGCTATACCCTTGGATTTTTGGCAGATCTGAGGGCTGACCAAGGGCCTTGGAGCTGAGATTGGGGAGTAAAATTTGTAAGTGCTGAGGGGCCAGGGAGGCTGAGTGGGCTGAGCTGGTTGGACTGTAGGCATGATCAAGCTGGGTAGAGGAGTATGGCCAGGGGCTGGGACGTTGCTGGGATGAAGACAGTCAGTCAGCAAGTGGGTTGGTCTTGGGGTGAGGGTGGGAGAGATACACATAGGAGTCATCGTGTTGGGGTGATGGCTGGGACTGGAGGTTGACGGGCAGTCAGTCAGCAGTTGGGCTGGGCAAGGATGGTTGGACTTGAGGGTAGGGGAGATAGACTTATGTTGGGGAATGGCTAGCTGGAGATGGGAATGATCGGGATAGGTATAGGACTGGGCCTGGATGCTGGGTAGAAACATTTCTTATGTGTGGAAGGAATACAAGTATTTGAGTTTAAAAAAATGCTTGTTATGTGGTAAAGTTTTATTTAGGATTTCACTGTAGGGTGGAATTAATTTAAAAGGAAATTTTAAAACTGTATTGAAGAAATACATGTACAGTGGTAAAACAAACGTTTTGTTATGTGGTAAAGATTCATGGATTTCATGTAGGGGGGAATTAATTTAAAAATTGTAATGAATGAATACAAGTACATGGGTAGAAAAAAGTCTTATTTTGGGGGGTTTAATGGTCATGGGATTTATTGCAGGAATACAAGTATTTGGGTATTAAAAAAATGTTTGTTATGTGGTAAAGATTCGTGGGATTTTACTTTAGGGGGTGGGGGGAATTAATTTAAAGGGAAATTTTAAAACTGAATTGAAGGAATACAAGTACATGGGTAGAAAAAAATATTGTTTTGTGGGTTTATGTTCATGGGATTTCACTGAAGTAAAACAAAATAAGTGAAACAGGTCTACATACTGTCAATGATTTTTAAGTACTGTAGGATGAGATTGATTTACAGGAAAGTTGAAACTGTATTGGCATTCAAGTACATTTAAATGTCTTGCAAAATTTATTTAAAGGTATACATGTATTAATAATGATATTAACCAGCTGTGGAGTCAACTCTCCATTTTAACTTAAAGTTGGTGAACTTTTTATGTTTAATAAATTTCACAATGAAGTGGTGACCATTATTTTGGAGGGATTCACGTTGTGTGGTTCATTTTGCGTTAAAGGTTTAATTAGTGGTTTAGAATAATTTGGTACTTTTTGGATCAATGTTATGGTTTTTTCATATTTATATTGAGGGATATTTACATTTTATGCAGAATAGATGAAAAGACTATTTACTGCACTTTTCTGGAAAAGGATTGATAGGATATAGAGCTGTTTCACTGCATCCATTTTTGTTGGGTTCCCTTACTACTATTTTATCATTGGACTGCTTTTACTGGTTCATCGAATGGGACCAGACTATTTTATTTGCGTAAAGATGGATTTTGTTACGTGGCTTTTGGTGTGGGGTGGCGGGTCAAATGAGATCTCTATGTATTGCTTAATACTTGTTACTACAACACAAAGTAAGGGAATAAACAGATTTCTTGCTACATTTATAGAATCATTTTATTTGACAACTCCAAATAATATAAACAATATAATTTCAATATTATCGGTATCAGAACATTAATTTTACTGTACTATTGATTACGTTTGAAAAAGAGGAAAACTTTAAATCTTTAGAAGAATGAGTATTTGTTCACTATCTGGACACATTTCTTTTGGAAGACTAATTAACTTATCTATGAATAAATAGTCAGGCATGTTTTTAAGTCAACTCCAAATAATGGTTAAAATTTCGTCGCAGATTTTGTGCTAATTGTTTGTATATCCTTTTGAGGCAAATTTGTCTACCATGTACTAAACAATTTTTTAGGATTATTTATTCTGGTGTAAAGTTTTTTTTCAAGTATGCTTTTTTAAAGTTTTTTAAAAGGAAATAGTTACTTTTTGAAAACCTCAATTATTCAACTCAACCTGTAAAATTTTCTAAAATTTGATATTTATGGCAAGAAACTATATCAAAGTCATCTTTTTTTTCTACAGAATTCTGTGCACATTTTTAGTTTTAATTTTGGTTTATCAAAATAACACCTGCTATCTAATACATCTGAAAATTCTTGGCATCGATTACCATAAATGTGTAACAGCCAACAATTGACCCTAGTGACCAATTTGAGATTTCTATGTCACCATAATAGAGCATTTCCTGTAGATTCTGGTTATAAAAAGGTTTCTGGAAAAATATCAAATCTAATCTATTTCTTAAAATTGGGTCAAATTTCAGGGGTTTGCCAGAGCCAGTCTAAAAAAAAACCCAGCTTGAAAAGGACATTGTTTAACAAAAAGTAAGCTTTTAAATTATAAACAATTTGATAGTATACTTTATGTTCACTTTAAATAAGGTTTTGGTGTAAAATAAGTGCACCCTGCAAGCAGTTTAATTCTGAGATAAATGTTACCATCCTGGTAAGGTTGATCTAAAGGCAGTACCACCACAACCAGGTCCCAGGACACCAGCTCTATAACACTGTCTGAAATCTTACGAGTAAACCTTTCTTTCAGAAGGGTCAGAGACTCTGAGAACCAGTCAAACATAAACGGCCTAGATCTTCAACTTCATGAATTCAAAATATGCACCTTGTGTGGGCTTGCCTGCAAATTGTGCACTTACTTTTTACAAGAACAATACGTTGATGTAATATTTGCATCGGGGATGTACTGGACATAACTAATTAACATCTTACAAATACAAATCCTACATATTTTATCAACAATTAGCTTTTAGATTGCTAATGAATCCATGATGTTTAGAATTTGATGTTTCCATTATGAGTTGCTCTCCTTAACATCTGAAGCATTCATGATTGTAGTGAAAGTTAGATGCTGCAAACTTGGTTGTAGAACATCAACTTTCTCATGCTGTGAAAGTATAAAGAAAACAAATGTATATAGGGGTAACACAGTAAGGCGCATTAAAGGCAGGGTATACTTTTGGTAATTGGCCATTCCTCACTTGGTGTGTCCCAACATATGCATAAAAAAACAACCCTGTGAAAATTTGAGCTCAATTAGTCATCGAAGTTGCAAGGAAATTTTAAAAGAAAAACACACCCTCATTGCATAGAATAGACCGATCCAGTAAGCCCCACCCCCTTTAACATATTGGCCAATCACCACTGCACACGTGGGCAGCACTTACGCATATCTATCGAATGCCACACTCAAGACATAAAGTCAATATAGGAGATTTTTTTTTAGCTTGTCTGACTTTTTGTCGGACTTTCGGTGGTGTAGCCAAGGTTGTGGTGTAGCCAAGGTTGTGATTGGTCAACACGTAAGGGGGCGGAGCTTAATGGATCAGTCTATTGTGTGCTTTCAGATGCCTGATAAGAGTTCATGCCTGAAGCCTTTCTGAGATTACAATTGTTGGGTGAAAAAATAACCTTTCTCTGAAACTTATTACTTCAAAAGGGGGCGGTTCTAACAATGACTATTAACAGCCCTCCAGTGCTCTTTAGCAATTAAGCTTTTGGTCATCAACTTGTGTAGTAATTACCAAAAATACACCCTGCCTTTAAAAAAGGAAAAGGTCAAATGAACTGCCCTGTTACTATAAAATAAGGCAATACTATAAAATAACTCTATAAGCTATTTTTTGTACAAATCTACTGGTGTTCATGTTATAAAACAAACATGAAAAACATGTGCTAACTTATTCATATAAGAGGTTTGTTAGTAAAAACATGTTTTTATCTTTTTAATCTGTAATCAATCTGTAGGGACAAACCACTCATTATGGGTTAGGCTGGCGCCGGCATTCATCCCCAAAGTGTTGCGGTATGTGGTGTAGGGGTGCTGTCTGTAAAGTGCTGCAAAAACAGCCCACTTTTTGTTGTTAGTGTAAAAAAGTAATATAACCTGCAGGGATTTACATACCTCTTACACATATGTAACTTGTGATGGGCACATATTGGGGCTGATGAAAGGCACTAGCACGTCTCAGGAATCTTCTCTTTGTGACATATAAATATCATTTACAGATGGCACACCTTCAAAATACAAAGAAGTGAAATTTGTTTTACAAGAAGTCAAACAAATATTTGTTTTAATGAGGTATAGTTTAATGTGGCCTTAAAAATTGTCATTTTGGTTTTTCAAGTATTCTTCATTTTAACAGTTGGGTGGTATATTACATTATTCACCACAGGCAAACAGAACAGGGGACCACCTGTCCAGCCAGTAAAAACTTTAGGCACCCTACTGTCAACAAAGAGGCTTTCTTAGAATGTTACCAATTACATATACAACTCGCAACTGGCACTGGCACTGGGCCCGGATGGCATTTGGCTAAACTTGGGTCCCATGTCACTAAACCCTTTCCAATGAGAGGGATCAACTTCAAAGAATAGGTTAGGGTTTTTGCCACCAAGGCGGGAAACCCTCACTTCAGCTCAGTAATTCAAAGCCACCTTTTTGTAAAATTAACCCACCACCACCACCACCACCCTCATCGCCTCCTTGGCCTAGGTATTTTCTTAAACTGTCCTTGACAGCATGTGTAGAATGGCCGTTTTTTGCTGCCTCAGTTTCAAAGAAACAAGTAGGTATTTAAAAGTTGTTTTAAGATTTTAGATTATTTAAGTTATCTAGGGTGTTATCTTTTACATATTTTTCATCAAACTGTCCTAAATCTCTTGATGCATCTTAAAAATAATGGTTGTTCATAAATTTACCTGTTGGCAGAGAATACATCCTTGAATCTTGATGCTGGGCAGTATGTGCATCATACATCTACTTTGGTAGATAGACTTCATCTGACAATGGCATGTCTGAAGCTAGCCTAAATGCAAACAAAATCAAAACAACATTATGTGAAAGGGGTAAGATGAACGTTGTTTTCTCTTCAATTACAGCATTGATTTGACCATAAGAGGCTCCATACAGTAAATTTAAAAACAAGCTTTATATTCTGTGGTTTTAAACAATAAGCAAAGAGACTTATTTGCCCAAATCTTTTATTTTTCTTGCCTGTTCACTCGGGGTGTATTGTTGAGTGCAGTATCGTTGACGGTTTCACGGTTTTTGACATAAAGGGGTTGAAGGAAAACATGAACTAACTAAAACTTTTTTTCAAGTGGCCTTTGTATTGGTCATCCATAAGTATTGCCAATCGGCGTTGGATCCGTGGCCCTAGCACATTTCAGACCAGACTGTGTAAAATGTGGCTTTACATCTGCTGGCTTACCTGAACATCAAACACTTGTTGATGGAAAGCCATTTTACTTCTTGATCTAGATTATTTTCTTAGTGGAGTTTATTGTGGCATGTGATGTAGGGAAGCTGTTTGTACAGTGCTGCAAAAACAACCCACTTTTTGATGTTATTATTTAAAAAGAATAATGTAACCCACAAGAGTTTTACATACCTCTGTTGTAACCGTCACATATCTAAATTGTGATGAGTAGACATTGGGCTGATGGTAGGCAAGAGCAGGTCTCAGGAATCTTCTTTTTGTTACAGGTAAACATCTACAGATGGCACGCCTTCAAAATACAAACAAATGAAATATATTTTATATTATGTCAAACAAAAATTACTTTATATTTTAATAAGGTACACTGTTTGAATATGACCTTTAAAACTTGTATAGTAGTTTTTCAAGTATTCAAAGGAAATATTTAAAAAATGATTGAAGTATAGGACTTGGATAGCACGGAGTAGACAGAGCTTATCACACATCACTGCAAGGGTGAAACCAAAAATGAAATCTTTCACACACAACGAGTAAGAGAATCGTTGCGTTTATGTATATAAATACTTTTTGCAAAGCATGGTACTGTCAGTTGCAAAATGATGTTAACATGGAATTGTCTACTTGCATTTTTTACCTAAGAATCGCTTACCAGTGCAGATTTTTAATTTGATATCTCAACTAAATTTCCCTTAACTTTGGAAGTTTCCATTTTTATAATTTTACATATTTTTCTTACAGCCTGATATCATCAAACTCTCCTAAATCTCTTGATGCATCTCATATTAATGATTGTTCATCAATTTACCTGTTGATGGAGAATACATCCTGGAATCTTGATGCTGGGCAGCATGCGCATCATACATCTACTTTGGTAGACTTTATCTGACAATGGCATGTCTCTAGCTAGCCTAAATGCAAAAAAAAACAAAAACAACCTGATGTGAAAGGGGTGTGATGTTTTTTTAATAATAATAATACGACGTTCTTATATAGCGCTTTATCACACACGATGGGCATCTCAAAGCGCTTAGTATTATTGTTGCAAGGTATGTGGAGCTGCGTTTTTTGAAGTATGAGACTGATTCCTTTACATAGCACCATGTAATGGTGTAAAAAGTGCTGTGGCGCAATATGCTGCCAATCAAACCAGGAACACCGGGGCGAACCCCTTCTCTTTACGTAAGTGCACTGGTTTTTTTTACGTGCATTACACAACACACGGGACCTACGGCTTTACGTCCCATCCGAAGGACGCAGCAATAATGGTTAAGTGTCTTGCTTAAGGACACAAGTGTCACGACCGGGACTCGAACACACACTCTGCTGATCAGAAACACCAGAGCTTGAGTCCGGTGTTCTTATCCGCTCGGCCACGACACACCACGTTTTCCTTATCATTGCAATTTTTTTAGTTTGAGGTCTCAACTTTTTTCTCCTAAACTCTGGAAACATGTTTTGTGTGTCAAATTTTGCAAATTTTTCTTAAAGCCTATAGTATCATCACACTGTCCTAAATCTCTGCATGCATTTTATATTAATGATTGTTCATAAATTTACCTGTTGATGGAAAATACATCCTTGAATCTTGATGCTGGGCAGCATGCACATCATACATCTACTCTGGTAGATAGACTTCATCTGACAATGACATGTCTGTAGCTAGCCTAAATGCAAACAAAATCAAAACAACCTGATGTGAAAGGGTGTGATGTTGTTTCCTTCAATTGCAGCATCAATTCTGATAATGATTTGACCATAAGAGGGTTCCATACAGTAAATCTAAAAACATGTTTTATCTTGTGGTTTTAGACAATAAGCAAAGAGACAGTAATTGCCCATATTTTTCTATTTCTTGCCTGTTCACTCGGGGTGTATTGTTAAGTGCAAATCGTTGACGTTTTCACAGTTTTGGACATAAAGGGGTTGAAGGGAAAGAACATGAATTTACTGACACTTTTTATTCAAGTGGCCTTTGTATTGGTCATCCATAAGTATTGCCAATCGGCGTTGGATCCGTGGCCCTAGCACATTTCAGACCAGACTGTGTAAAATGTGGCTTTACATCTGCTGGCTTACCTGAACATCAAACACTTGTTGATGGAGAGCCATTTTACTTCTTGATCTAGATTATCCTCTCAGTGGAGTTTATTGTGGCATGTGATGTAGGGATGCCGTTTGTACAGTGCTGCAAAAACAACCCACTTTTTGATGTTATTATTTAATAACAAGAGTTTTACATACCTCTGTTGTAACCATCACAAATCTAAATTGTGATGAGTAGATGTTGGGCTGGTGGTAGGCACGAGCAGGTCTCAGGAATCTTTTATTTTGTTACAGGTAAACATCTACAGATGGCACGCCTTCAAAATACAAACAAATGAAATGAATTTTACATAATGTGAAACAAAAATTACTATTTATTTTAATAAGGTACACTGTTTGAATGTGACCTTTCAAATTTATATTGTAGTTTTTCAAGTATTCAAAGGAAATATAAAAAAATGATTGAAGTTTAGGATTTGGAAAGCACGGAGTAGACAGTGCTTATCACACATCAGTGCAAGGGTAAAACCAAAAATGATATGCTTCACACACAAAGAGTAAGAGAAATGTTGTGTTTATGTATATAAATACTTTTGCAAAGCATCGTGCTAGCAGTTGCGAAATGATGTCAACATGGAAATGTCCACTTGCATTTTTTACCTAAGAATCGCTTATCAGTGCAGATTTTGTATTTGATATCTCATTTAAATTTCCCTAAAGGAACATTACAGAATTGAAAACAGTTGCTGGCAGTGTAAGCACTTAATGTAATCCACCATATACATAAACTGACAAACCTGTAGAAGTTTGAGCTCGATCGGCCATCTGGTTCACAAGAAAATAGTGAAAAACCGATTACACATTTGCATGAAATCATATAGATTCAACAAATGAATAAAACGCTCACTGAGGGATAAACTCCAATCGGAAAATTAGTTTATTCATTTCTCATCAAATATGGCATTTCAGATAGAAATATTTCAAGGGATATTTTCTACTATCATCATCATTAGACCGTGTAAGTTTTATGTAAATCTGTGATCAAAAAGTATATTTTAAAAGTTTTTTTTCTTACCAATTCTGTAATGTTCCTTTAACTCTTGAAAATTCAAATTATATTCAGATGATAACAAAAAATGCAATAAGCGATTATGTGATATCCGCCACAGCTTGACACTGCAATTTATTTAAGTGCTATTAGCACCTGTAATTAAAAACCAAAAATGATAACACTATTTAAAACAACAATTTGTAAAACGGCAAGGAGCTGGATACCGAACATAGGGCAAACCAGCAACAGACAAACAAAACATACATGTAACAATGGATAACCATAAACGTACCAGTTGCCACACCAAGGACTACCACGCCCTTACCAAAGTGGCCACACCAACAACAAAAATTGACCACGCAAAGGACTATACCTAGCCCTTTTACCGGTACCAAAGTGGCCACAAAGGATTACCACGCCCTCACCAAAGTGACCACACAAAGGACAATCACGTCCTTTTACCAAAGTGCCCACACCAAGGGGGGTACCACATCCTTACAAACATAAACACAGCTGAGCTAGTTAGGACAACCATGCTCAGGTGTACTACACATGAACATTGTGGGGTCTAGTGACCCCAATACAGTACAAAAACATGTCACGCACCTTGCCTGAACCATTCACCTGATGCACACAGTGCACCTATTAATGAAGTATTTAAAAAGTCCTACATGAAAATGCCATTTCCCAAGTTGGAAAACGAGGGGGAAGAATGGCCCCGGCAGAACCGCCGGGCACCCTAAATCTAACTTTACTATTAATTATAAGTGATAAAAAGAGAAAAGTGTATCCCAGTCCTAGTAACACATCAGAAATTCCCCAAGTTGGAAAACGAGGGGGACAAGTAAGATAGCCCGACTGAAACACGGATGGCACTATCGTAAGAAAAATTACATATCCTTGGCCATTACAACTAGAAATTACGTGATACAATTTTTTCTACAAATGAAATTATAAGACATTTACTATTTTCTGTCATTTTCTGCGAAAAACTGCCCCTTCAAAGGTGGAGCAACAGGGGAGGAGGCGGGTTATAAAGTTTGGCTTCAATCACAAGCTGTGACAAAGTGACACTAAGCAAGAAAATGTTTTCCCTCAAAAAAGGCAACAAGCGACTTGCCAATAATCTGCTCATTGGCTGACCTTTTAAACTTAAGGACCAATCAAACCGTTTTCACCACTACGCCTATGCTGATTGGTTGTTCGCCCGAGCATCTGGACCCCCCAAACCAGTATAAATAGCTTCACACATCACAATTGCCAGAATGGGCCAGCATGTCCAACCGTTAACACAACAGTACATGCACATTAGCCTGATCCATAATGTATGCACAGCAACCGTTCACACCCCAGTACATGCACATTAGCCTGATCCATAACGTATGCACAGCAACCGTTCACACCCCAGTACATGCACATTAGCCTGATCCATCATGTATCACGGCCAACCGTTCACACCCTAGTACATGCACATTAGCCTGATCCATCACGTATCACGGCCAACCGTTAGCACTACAGTACATAAGCCTGATCCATAACGTATGCACGGCAACCGTTTATACCCCAGTACATGCACATTAGCCTGATCCATCGCGTATGCACAGCCAACCGTTAGCACTACAGTACATGTACATTAGCCTGATCCATCACCTATGCACGGCAACTGCCGATCCAAACATGGAACGCACAGACTAGGAAATGTGATATGGTATGCTGAGTATAAAGCATTTGATCATAAAATTGATAAAATAAATTATATAATTCTGTGTAAACTGAAATTTCATCAAACTCTCCTAAATCTCTTGATGCATCTAAAAAATAATGGTTGTTCATAAATTTACCTGTTGGCGGAGAATACATCCTTGAATCTTGATGCTGGGCAGCATGTGCATCATACATCTACTTTGGTAGATAGACTCCATCTGACAATGGCATGTCTGTAGCTAGCCTAAATGCAAACCAAATAAAAACAATTTATGTTCATGGACACGTTTTTGAAGCAATGACTCAACTTCATGTGCAGTACTTGTGGCTCACTTACACTGCATTGGTGAATCTTGTTAATACTTGGTACTTAGCAGCTGTGCCGACTTAACGGGGTTGAAGGAAAGCAATATGAATATCTTGACACCTTTTTTTGAAGTGGCCTTTGTTTGGGCCTTAGCTCTATTTGAAGTATTGCTAATCCATATGTTAGATACTTGGTCCTAGCACGTTTCTGAACAGAAAGTGTAAAATGTGGCTCTACTCTAGATTACACTACCACTGGAGTTTGTTGGGAAAACTTCATGATAACTTAGTTTGAAAAAATTTGATTGCTTTTGAGCGTCAATTTTTTACGTCCACTTGTGCTCTTACATGGCATCACAAACTACGTAGTCTGCTCCCCCCCAGTAGATTTTGGCAGATGATTACTTCATTGTTGCATAAAAGCGCCAAAGAGAAGGTAATAAAGTTACCTCTAACACAATGCACGCTCTGTACGATTTGCTACGGGATACATTGCACGTTGCTGCTATTTCTCTCTGTGATTTTCCGCTCCTCCGCAAAAGATGAATATATGCACGGTTTTCGTTTGAAATTAAGCCACGAAACACCATGTTGTAAAATGGCTCTTGCTTTCTATAACTATGTATCAATTGCTTTGCTTCACTTATGAATTGTCTCTGCTCCACCAAAGTTTGCAGTATATCTGTGTGTAGTCAACTCCGCAAAATAAACTAAAAGAACTTTTAGACAATCCCGCGCAAAATGCTTGGGCCACCCATTCCCAACGTTACAATAAACATTCACTGTCCACAACCCCCTGACAATAAACATTCTCTCCCTGTTCCCCCTGCCCCCCCCCCACAAAAACATCCTTGCTGTTTTTTAACGCCCTACTCAGCAGTAAATGGACATTCAGTGTCTATGGACATTCAGTGTCTTTTAAAAGCCTTATTTTATTATAAAAACAAAAAATCACTTTTTGTTGTAGGCCTATACTTAAGATTTTACCATTTACTGGAGTGTGTAGCTCCTTAACAGGCTGGTTTGTGAAATCTACTTGTTTACTGGTAGATCTCTCTGAAGAAGCCTCACTGAACACAAAGAAAAATCGAAATTTGCAATAATTACAACTCTTAAAAGTATCATCTATATTTGAAAGTTAGTTTGTGTTAAATTAACTATGGTCTCTAGTCATACGGCAGTTACAGGTTGAATGGCTTCTGACTGGCACTCCGGAACAAAGAAATTGACAAAATAGCAACCACCAACATTAGCCTAGATGGCTCAGTTGGTAGAGCGCTGGCACATTAATCTAGAGGTCATAGATTTAAATCCCACAATAACACATTTGTTTTATGTTTAAGCCAAGTGTACATTTTTTTGCCTAATTACTTTTGTAAGCTTCAAGTCAAAAACAAAGAAATCTAATAAACTGGAAGGTAATGCTGTTTTGTCAATAACATCTTATTACATAGGCCTAGCAGTGCTGTAGTCAGGTCCCTGTTGTCCGTATTTCACATAGGACTTGAATGAGTTTGTTATAAAAATTAGTGAAAATAATTCAAGAAACAAACAGACCCAATTGTATTTGAACATGAACAGTTATGCGTTTTAATGTTCACTAGAAATTTACCTTATAGTGGACAGGGCAAGTTTTATACCAGGCTGATCATTATGCAGATCTGAGACATCTACTTGTTGACGGGTAGATCTCTTTGAAGATGGCAAAGCCTTGCTGAACACACACAAAAAACACAAAAAGTGAATTTTGTAATGGAGGTCATACATTGCAGTCTTTATTGGGGTCAAATAGTGCCTTTTCCCTCAACCATGCTTCCATTTATGTAACTTACACAATTGTTATTTCAAGTAGGAAGTGATGAATACAGTTCTTAACTTTGTCACCTGTTTACAAAGAATGCAGTTTTTATGCCAGGCTCCATGATAAGATTTGGGTCATACTTCTTGTTGTCATGAAAATATTGTAATTATGCGTTGAACAAAGACAAAGTGACTAGAGCGGGATTTTGAACATGTGACCTGTGTATTAACTTGCCATCAGTGCTCCACCAACTGATGAGCTAGCTACCCCTGATGTTGGCAGTCTCCCTGTTTTGTCAATATCTTTCTTCATGGGTGCCAGTCAGAGGCCATTCAACCTGAAACTGCCATATAACCAGGAATCATACCAAAGTTTACGATACAACATGGGAAGCAGCAAGACAGGGATCACCTCATGGGGATGCAACTTTTTATCTTATATTTAAGTTCAAAAAACTTATGGGAAACATAACTGGGTAGATATTTCAGAGCCTGGAGCTACATGCAAACAAAATCAACCCTTTTTGTCAATGTCATGATAGTTAATTGGGAAGATTAAAAAGTTAGGACAGAACACCACCATCTGACCATGGATTCCCCAAAGTATTGTGATACTGATAACACTAACAGTATCTAGATGATAGTTTGTTAATTAAACATTGTTAATTGAACAGTGCTGCAAAAACAGCCCTCTGCGAGACAATAATGTAAAATAAAAATTAAAATAATAATTAATCCTCTGCGAGACAATAATGTAAAATAAAAATTAAAATAATAATTAATAATTATTTTTAAAAATTATGTTTTTACAAAAGGACATGTCTTGGACATGTTGAAAATGTGGTTAACATTGTCATTGGACTAAAAAGACACTTTCATGTCTCAGACTGAGTCTACATTGTAGACAGGTAGCCCTGCTGGAGACTAATGTCAATTGGCATACCCCTCCTGAAGCTAAATCATTCGTAAATGTGCCTCTCAATAATTATTAATTATTGCATGGGAAAATTTTTCTAGTAAATACTGCAAATGTTGTAAGTTTGAAAACTTATGTTAGTCAGGCAACCTCAGACCTGTCTAGCTTATTTATCATTATTATTAATAAGTAGTAAAGTAAGTACACAATTTGCCGCCCCAAAACACACACAATTTCTTGTCATAATTTACAATTCTTGTTTTAAAAATGTGTAAAACAAGTCTCTAGCAGGTTAAGAAAAACTAGTACTGATTTTTTAAATAATGTTTTAGCGTGAAGATAACTGTTGTTGTTTATAATGCTTTTAAAGTATTACAGTTAGATATATCACTTCTCAGAAAATGAGGCAAACATTTGGGGGATAAGTATTTGTCTGGCGTCTGAAAGTCCCAACACATGCCGTTTTTAAACTTGGCGCCGTGTACCGAAAACACCCCAAAATTCCTTCAAAATATGTGAATGAAAATCATTTTCAATACTATAATTGTTGACACAAGAACATTATCAACTCACCACTACGCTTTTTGGGTGTTTTTCCCTAAGAACTGCGGTGAAATCCAGAGTTTGTTCGAGGACAAGGCATGGAGACATGTAAAGCTCGCCATTTTGTCTTCGAAGTAAAGCATTGTGCCACACGGTGCAACATGCACAAACTCACGGACGACCGGCGGCACCGCGGCCCAGCCTCGTCTCCCTGGTCGGGGTCACGCGACCCTGGATTCTTATTTGCATAACAAAGCCCCAACATCTCATTGGCTAAACAATACTTGGTAGTAAAATGACTGGAGCAACATAAGGATGAGACCATTCCCTTTGAAAGGGATAATTAGCGACAGTTACTTACAAAAGCATTGAGGGGCACTCTTTTAATTCCTTAATCGTTGTTTTTGTGTGAGGGGGAGTTATATCCCTGGAAGAGAATGGAAGACACAAAAGATATAGGTCAAATATTTTTGTCTGAAAAAGGTATTGATAATTTAGAGTTTAATCAATACCACCCGCTCAATAATTAACATATCTTCCGTGCGACCAAGAAGTGGGAACACTGCTTTTGAAAAGGAGTAGTGATCAATTGTTGATCAATTGATTTGTATTTTTTTCAAATAATTGTTTTATATTGAAATCTCGCTACAAAATTAAAGAATATCCTTGGTAAGGCAATGCCTTGCGATATGAAGGTTTACTTTACTTTTGGGGGCATTTTTTATTATTACAAATTTATTATTTGCAACTAGAATAATTCAGTCAAAAGATAAGGTTAAATAATTATCCATCCAAAATAATAGAAATGTGATATAGCGATTATTTTGCCAGTTTCTTTTAGCACACCCCTACTGCCTTGTGTGAGCATTGGTTAAAAAATGCAACATTCTAGACCTTTCCAAAAAGCCTCATAAAAAACTGACCGCAGGAATCTTCCTCCATAACATACAAATTGCAAACTTTTATTTGCCCTTTGAAGAAAAAAACCCAATCCAGCTTTACTTAATTCTAACAACACAACTGGAAAGCTCCACCAACTTTTAAATCAACATATCATTATGTAAATATTTATTATCCACAATATTATTGTACATTAACTAAAATATTTTCTTTAATACTTGCATTGTTTAGAACTTGATTTACAACATTCATGTCATCAATCCCAAATATGGTAGTTCACACTAATCCTCTACTTGTTCACACATGAAAAGTATTTCAACCACACACACTTTAACAAATGATATATTTAATTACCACAAACCAAAACAAAGAAATTGACACAAAACTTCTTTTTGTAAGGATTTTAATCTTTTAAATGTTACCATTTAACAACCCTCTGACCACTATTTCATTTAAATTTTCCAGCAGCACGTGTTGGGGTAAAAATAATGCTTTAAAAATGTTATGCTTGTTTTCAGTTTTTATTTTCACAATTTTTTTGGTGAAACTTGTGTAATCAGAGTTAATCTGTAGATGCACATTTTTCTTAACAGATATCTGTGACTGAGAGAAATTGATAATGCAAACATGTCACCGAACAACATACCTTTTTCTGATAGACTGTCTCCCTCCTCCCTTATCCACCCTCCCTTCCCCCCTTCAAACTGGAATAAAGTGTATGCAGATAAAACTTACAGAAGTAGCTATTAGGACTTCAGAGTAAATGACACGTGCCAGATCAATGTTAGCAACTATTATAGACAGTATTTTAACACAGAGATTTATTTCACAGAGCTGATTCGGCAGAAAATGTTGCTTAATACAGTTCTGTGCTAAGCTACCAGTCAAAGATGGTGCATGTGACATACCTCTGCCGTTACCCTGATTCTGGTAAGCATAATGTTGTTGTGCTTAGCTTCATTCTGTGCTTAAGCAGCTCTATGCCCACTTTTATAAAAACAGCAGCTAAGCACAATCAAATTATGCTTACAAGAATAAGACACTGGCCGTGAGTTGACCTGCAATTTAAAACCATTCAACTGCATATAGGAGCAAGTTCGGGTGTGCGACTAGTTTGACTAGACTTACAAGAAACCATAGAGCACAGGGAGATTGACTAGATCGACCATGGCACTGGAAGATGGACGATCTAGTCAATTCGAGAGCTTTGTCACACACTGTCACACTGTTTCTGGTTAGTCTAGTCACTCTAGTCGCCCACCCGAACTTGATGTGAGCAAGTTTGGGTGGGCGACTAGATAGAGTGACTAGACTTACCAGAAACCATAAAGCACAAGGAGATTGACTATAGATCGACCATGCATTGGAGCATGGTCGATCTAGTCAATTCGAGAGCTACGTCACACACTGTCACACTGTTTCTGGTTAGTCTAGTCACTCTAGTCGCCCACCCAAACTTGATGTGTGCTGTGTGTGCGTTCACCACAACATATCGTAATGCAAGCTACTGGCATGTGCATTCAATAATCATTCAAACCCGTGTGGGTTGAATGGTTAGAAACTTGGAGTGTTATGTGGAAAATTAAGTATAAAAAACTTCCAAAACAGTTTTATGTACTAGTTAAATAATTTAACCATAGTAGTCATATAAAGCAAAGTACATTAACATGAAGATATACTAAACACGTTGATTTATATACTTCTGTAAATAACCCATTACATCATGAAAATTACTATTGTTGAAAAAGCAGTCCGCACACATGTCAATGATCTTAAGATGTGTTCAATGATCTTAAAATTTACACTGAAGAAAAGTTGTATTCACACACACCCTTTAAAAAATTAATATGTACAAATTTGGAAACCTGAAACAGAAAGATTCAGACAAAATAAATAAATTGTGTACATAACTTACATATATTATTTGCTGCATATAGAATCATACCCTTTGCACACCTTTTTATGTCCAGCAGTAGCTGGGTTGATTTAGTTCAGATTTCATACAGTGTTTATAGACATTAATTTATTACAGCAAGTTCAAAGTATACACAAGAAACCATCCACATTGATTCTCCTAATCCAAACTACAGGGACATACTATTTTCCCTTCAAAGTTCCAGCTTTAGTATGGTGAAACTCCAGCCGTTTCCAAACTAGCGGCTGCAGCTGAAGTTCGCTCTGGCTGTATTCACCATGTTAACTTGAATTAAAGCATAGGTTGCCCTTAGCAACAGCCTTAGCAGCAGCCACAGCTGCCATTTAGGCCAGAAACATTTTAAAGTTTGAATTTGAAAACAGAAAGATGTCTGTACCAATGCTAAAAAGAACATTAGAAATCAAACCTGAATGTTTAATGCATCAAAATCTACCTAAGTTTCAGTCACACACATAGCATTTTTTAGCTATATAGAAAATTTCAGCCTACTTCTTAGTTTATCCTGGTTATTTTTTTCACGGCCACCTGGCCCCAATTTTATAAAGCTGCTACGCAGAAAAATGTGCAAATTTTTCTGCTAAGCAAAATTTAGAAGGGAACCAGTCACAATCTATATATAACATGTTATTTTGGCTGGTCACCTGTTTCTGCTAAGCAAGATCTTTCTGTGCTAAGCAAGTATTTGCTTAAAAACTTTATAAAATTGGGCCCTAGTATTGATACTCTTAGAGACTGATGGAGAGTTTACACAGCAGACACATCAGTGTCATCCATTTTCCCACACCAGAAAGGTGCCGACAGGCATATTAGCATAACTTAATTGATTGGTTGATCTAGTCTATACATGTCAATTCAATCAACCAATCACATTGAATAAAAGCATGGCTGTCCAAGTACTTGAATTGTGGATAAAAGACACACACAGCACACTCTTGGTTCTGATACCATGGCAACAAGTTATCTTCTAATATCACTGAGTGCACACATTACAGTGCAAATTCGGAAAACTGTCGTTTGCTTAATGCTCACTCAAAAATAAAGAAAAGCACACACTGTACATGTAGTTCCTTTTCTTGAAAAACGCAACTTATTATTTGAGTGTACAAGAAATTTTCTCTATGCACTTTATATAATCAGGGGAAAACATTTCAGTAAACATTAAAGACTTATAATTGAAAAACTAAAAAAAGATGTTTATTTTAAAAGTTGGCACTCCTACAGAGCTTGTAAAGGGGCTGGGGTAACAACAAGGACGTTCTTTCAGTAATTTGACCAGTCATTTCGCATAAATGACTAAGTTACTACTCTTTTGCTTTGTGTGATCACTACAAAGCAGGCTACTATGAATTAGTAATCCTGCAAAATATTGCAATGTGCAAACAAAGAAGAACAAAAATGTCCCTTCCCAGGCTCTCGCACCTCAAATACTTAAGATGATATTAAAGAAAGAAAACTTAAACATTTCCAAACTGTTCAACAATAAAACTTGTATTTTGTAAAATAATGTTAATAAATAAATTTGTATAATATAGGCAGCATTGATAAAACCTGAAAATATAACTGAACATGTTTTTTACAGAACATTCTGTGACGTCACACATCAAAACAAAACAAGTTTTAGTGGAAAATACAGTTGATTCAAGTCAACCTAGTCCTCATTTAATGGCTCTGCTTATTGTTAGTGAATACTTGCGCTTCTGGTCGCAGAAAAATATTCAGCGCTAAACTTAGGCATGTCACACTTTAGCAAGTTTATTGTGCACGTACAGTACATGTACATACGTTGCTAAAGTTCTCCACTTACTCAGCTAGGCAGTTCAGAAATGTTGCTCTAAAATTGTAAGTGCAGAATAGAATGGTAAGCATAGCCATAAAATTGGGCTAAAAAAAAGAGCGTAAATTCCACTATGCTCATAATCGTTTCCTATTATTCGGTCACCATTTTGGCGTAGGCAAAAGCTTCCAAAGAAAAAGACTTCTCACCGTTAGTGATTTGACCAATTTCACATGTTGAGTTTTCAACCACTCATTTTTGAATCAAGTTCAACTGTCTGGTATTATCCTTTTAAAAACATTTATCAATCCTTCTGATCTGGTTTGGTCTACGGGAATATTAATTTGCACATTTATATAGTGTTCTTACTCAATTGTGTCACAATGCTTTACAGAAACTACACTTATTTTTAACACATAAGTGAGGGGTTTTTACAGGCTATTGAAGGGCACAGTAATTATGGTTAAGTATTTTACTCATGGATATAGGTTCTGCTACCAGGAAAGTTTATCAGTCTACAGTTTGGTTACTTTGCAGTTGATATAATACCTTAGGTAGGCATAAAACACATGAAATTTCATAAAAAGATCTGTAATTCAACTTGGGAAAGCTGTGGAAAAAAAAATTTACAGGAAAATCCACTCATGTTATGTTGAACAAAGGTTCAGAACTCGCAGCTCAGAACTGTTACTTGACCCAAATCATCTTAGACCTAATTAGATCCTTTCTTGTTTATTTTCTGAACTTAAATGAAGGCAGTTTTGAATTGAAATACTTATTGAAAGTATGTTTTGGGGGGGAAAAACCACTAGACTTCAGGACTTGTTTGGTTAAGAGGTTACAAGATAATACTAACGTTTCAGGATTTGAGCCTGCTGTACGGTGATTATTTTGAGCCATGTTATGTCATTTAAAAAACAGATTTGGGATAACTGTGGACGTGGCAATATGTTAATGGTCAAGTACATCTTTCCAAGGATGGTTCCCATTATATGCAGAAAGTTCTGATCCTAACAATAAACTTATCAGCCATGCCTCCCATATTCCCCCAACAAATTCTTTTTCATACCAACATGTGAATGGAAACTTCCCCTTAAAAAACAAGAACTTTTGCTCAAAAATTGGATTTCATAACTGTATTCAATGTAAAGTTTTAACAATATATTTACAGTTTCAAAAAAGTATTTCTTGTTATCACTTAGCCCAAGGAATTTTCACAAGTGTTTAAGATCAACATAAATTAAAAATTACTTCTTATGGTCACAACCTCCAACGTCTTCAGTTGTATTAAAAATGCTTCATACTTAAAAGCTTACTTTATTCCATTTGAACCCTGCTCGCCTTGATGATGTCTTGCACAGAACTCTTTAATCCTCTGTATTGCTATGACTGTCTTTTCTTTTGGCAGCGATGTCACTATCCTGACAAAGTTTGGATACTCAAAGCACTGCAAAATCATTACAAAGTGAAACACCTTTACTACAGATGAATTCCTCATGGTTTATTAACAGTGACTGTCGCTTCGGATTAACTACAAGAAGATGCAGGTGTCTCGGCCATGACACGCCACAAGAGATGAAAAGCAGTTTACTTTTTTGCATCAATGTATTAATGAGACTCCAAATGACAAGAACATCTTATTCCTGCACATGATATCTGTAGAGTGGAAGTTGTTTCCTCAAAATATCGGCTATTTTTTCCACAAAATTTTCAAATCATTTCCTACTCATCTCAGAGATGAATTTGCTAATATTCCAAGGAAGTTTTTGATTACAATCTTAAAGAGCTCTACTTAATGTAGTAGAATGTTTTTTTCTATGTACCAACTTGAACTGCCATACATTTCTTAAAGATGTGAAATTATGTGCAGAATTTCTTTCTTTCATATTTTATTTGTATTCGTATCTATTAAGACAGAGAGAATATTTCAAAATAATTTTGTGGGAAATAATTCGCAAAGACAAATTCATGAAATACGGTACCCCAAAGTGTTTTACACCCAAATTGAAAAAAAAGGGACACAAGACAAACTCTTTTCCTGACATACCTTTCCTGGGAGGCAGAACACAGATTCTTCCTCAACCAGTTTTGTCACAAATTCCATGTCATCAGTGAAGCCGTCAAACTTATCCATGTCAATTCCAAACTACGGAGATGAAGAAACAATGGTAGATTAAAGTCCAACTTAAGCCAAGTTTCTTTTTTAGATGCAACCAGGGCCAAATTTCATAGAGCTGCTAAAGCAGAAATGAGCAGGTTACCAGTGACAAAATTGTACACTTGACATAGTAGTCTGGCAAGTAACCTCATTCTGGTAAGCATAATTTTGTTGTGCTTAGCTACTTTTTGTGCTTAAGCAGCTCTATGAATATGGGCCCAGTATTTTACGCATAAACAGGGTTTAAAAGAACATGGTGCAGACATGAAGCATTGTTATAGTAGTTCTAAAAAGGACTAGTTTTGTGAAGAGATGCTAAATAGTAAACTGAAACCTGGATCATCCAAACAGTACTTAAGCATCAACACTTGCAGCAGTCAAGAAATCAGTGATCAATATACACTTTTCAAAACATCAATAACATGGCCATTAACTTCAGAGACAGAATCCCCCCTGGCACCTGGATGGTCAAGATCTGGACATCTTGGATCCAGCGACTGGGTCCACCAAGCAAGGTTGACAGGCTCTGGAATCAAGCTACTGAACATGGGCAAAGGATATCAGTGCAATGGACTCCAGATGTCTATGCAGTAGAGTGAGTGAATACTGATCAAACATCTGGCTCTTCTCAGAACCACCATTTCTCCCCAAAAAAGATTACAAACATGGCTGTCAACACTTTCATGCAAGAGAATCGAACACACCTAATGACCAGTACATTGAAGCGTTTCCTACAGGACCTTATAAGAAGCCCCTAATCTCACTTGAGGCATATCACGCTTACCATAAAATACATGGCTCCACACGGCATGACAGGGAAGAGTCCTGGTATATGAGATAGGGAGTCATATATCAACTCTGAATTTTCCTGCAGAAACAGACAAAAGAAATGTATCTCCATATTACAAATTATGCCCAACACAACATCTGTCAATGAATCAGCAGGTTGAGATGCATGGTGCAAGTAGATGTACAAGACGCTGATTTTACAAAGAGTTAAGATCGATCTTAACTATGTATCAATCTTCAATAAGCAAAGTGTGATGTCACAATATAAATCATTATGGTGATATTGACAACTCATCTTGAGATGAATCTTAGTGCTTTGTAAAATCGAGCCCAGGTAATTATTCTCTAAGTTTTTACACAAGCGCGAGTGGACTACAGAAAAATATAGCGCCTGCGTCCCATATCCATCAAGGCCGAAGGGATGAGATGATGATGTGCTATATTTTTCCATATTCCATGAGCACGAATGTGATAACAAATTTATCTTCAAGCTAACTTGACATGCAGTAAAGATGGATGATGCACCGCTGTACACGAGGAAAAAAGTGCCAAGAACACGCACACGTCAAAATACTGTTCCCAGTGTTTCCTTATTGCATTGTATGCCCTGAAGAAGTACAACACTATAGTGTGAAAATTCTATGAGCACCAGAATCATATATATTTTCCTTACGTCAACAACGAGACTGACAGTACACTAAGGATTGACATTTTGAACTTTTTAAATTAAACAAGTTAGCCCATCATTCTCAAATTCAATCAATCCGCATTTTCATCAGTAGGGCAATACGCTGAGTAAGAACAGCGCAATACACATAGTGTGATATTAGCCGTGCAATTATAGGTTTATATCACACTCCTTGTTGCTATGGATCGACCGATCAGAATCAAAGATTCAAGCCAGCTTGAAGATAATATTGCTAATGGAGTCCCGATGAGAATGCCCAAGGGCAAGGGAGATTAATTTACACACAATAATAATCATACCGGAGTCTTATATAGCACAATAATCTACCAATAAGGTACTCAAGGAACAAACGGGAACATTTAAGACAACATTTAAAAAAAATTTGAATTATGATCACATTCGACAGCAACAGCCAGAAACACCGCAGCAAACACCTTTTCTCAGCGTTAAGTGTAACAGGGTACTTTTTTGTGCATTACACAACGCAAGGGACCTCCGACTGTCTGTCCCATCCAAAGGTGAAGGAATAATTGTTAAGTGTCTTTCTGAAGGACACAAACGTCAAGACCGGGACTCGAACCCACACTCTGCTGGTCAGAAACACCAGAGCTTGAGTCCAGTGCGCTTGACCACTCGGCCATAACGCCCCACATTAAAGTCTGCAGCCACCTTCTGGTGTCTCCAAAAGACCCCATTTAAGAAATGAGCGTTCATGCTGGAGTCTACTCAGTAGTTTATTGAGGACTTTTCTACACATTGCTAGGTCACATTATGAAAGCACTGGAGAAACTCTGGCAACCTGTACGCCTGTAAATTCCAAACTAATTATCAACATGACAAATCATCAGGGCCCGATCTCATGGCTCTGCTTACCATGGAATTCTGCGCTTACTGCTTACCATGGAATTCTGCGCTTTACAGGCACCCTTAGCCCAGAATTTCGGCGGTAAGCAGAGCCATTAAAAATGGACCCTGCATTGATTTTAACAACCTGCACTGTTCCCCACCTGAAAAACTGTCATGCTTTTTGTGAAGAAATCTGGCGGCGTTTCAGAGAAGATTCTTGGTAATGCTGCCTGGATGATAGTGCAGGGACCAAGGATACGTGTTGATAGGTTCATCAGACCCTGCCTCACCTTCAAAGAGAACATTAGAGCATGAATTATAACAATTTTCAAGTTCACATAAGGGTACATATGAAAATACCTATGGTATTTTCATTTTCAAGAAAATATCAAACAGAGTGTAGATAATGCACAATTAACTTCTCTTTATACAAACTGTCCCAAAAGAGGACCTCAGATTTTAACAAACCTCTCTTTGACTTTCTTTGGAAATATAAACCTCCAATCTTAAAATCTCAAATCTTGGGTTGAAATTGATGGACAAAATTCAACTCCCAAACCAGCAATGCCTTGCATAAAGAAGACCACAATACTTAAAGGATTCGAATCGGTCTGCTCTAGAAGGCATAATGTGGGTTGGATCCCACTCAAGGCTACAGTGATTCTTTTCTGCGGAACTCGGAAAGGGCAAAACTAAATAGTGTTTATCTACAATGCAATAATTACCTCCATTAACATCCATCTTGAAAAAGTTCACAAGTTTGATAGTTAGCTAACTACATTGTTGGGATTCGATGGACTCAAGAAAGTTCTTTGGAGGGTAGGAATACGAATAGAATCTTGATGGGAGAAAGTCTAGTAACTAACCTCATCTTTGAATGCGTCACACGGGTCATGGATCAGGATCCAGCCTAATCTCCAGCCTGGTACAAGATACCTGTAATAAGACAAACCAGTATCTTTATTTTGTACGTCTTCATTGAACGATCTTGTGGCAACATGATCAAAAATTAAGTTTTAATCCTGGCTGACCCGCTATGGCATTTGAGTCCTTGACTGCTTGAGCAAGACACTTAACCATGTTTGCTTTCCCTTCACCCAGGTTATCAATGGGAACCTATGAAGGCTGAGGTGGTGTTGTATTCAAGAAAGCATTAAGCATTATCCATTAGCCATAACAGCTCCATCCTTCAGATGGGATGTAGAGCTTTAGGTCCTATGTGTTGTGTAATGCACGTTAAGGAACCCAGTACACCTATCATTTAAAGAAGGATTTCACCCCCGTATTTCTGCCATGGTTGACTACCGATTGAACCACATCACTTTGTAAAACCTTACAAGGTGCAATATGAACAGTAGACACCCTGTTCATAAAATTGAAAAAGCCCGGAATTCCGGTGTGGCAGGATGTTCCCCCCCCCCTATGGTGAACTGTATACAAATTTCTTCTGAAAGCGCCTTTTTTTGAATCAACCTCCTTCAGCCTATGTTAATTTCCCATATGGGAACAGAGTCTCCGGGGGAGGGGGGGGGACACACAGATTTCCCTCGGGACACCGCCAGTAGCCGGAATTCCGGCATTCCTGAGTAGTAATGCAGACAAGAAGCTTTGTTTGGAATGTTCTAGTGTTGCTACAAACAATGAATTTCGTTAAAAGCAATTTCATTACTCCACCTTGTGACTCACTTTTTTGCGAGTCCACCACATGTTAGTACTGGGACGTTTGTGGCAATGGAGGATAATGGATGAAATTCATTCCCTGGGAAAACCATTTCAGCATAAACTTCATCGGACAAGATGGGCAATTTGTACCGCTCAGCAACTGTAAAAAAAAAAATGAACCATAAAAGTTTAACTCAAATGGTCAATTTCTAAAAAAAATTACATCCACCTTCATTCAACACACGATGGATAATAATAAGAAATAATACCAGAGTCTTACATAGCGCATGCATCAACCGATAAGGTAATCAACATGCTTGAACAAAGATAAATATTTCAGACAGGTTAAGTACAGTATTTTAACAATGTTTTTATTTAACACCCTGAAATATTGCAGTAAGTTTGAATTTTTTTTGTTTTTCATACCCAACATGCCCTGGGGGACTTTTCTAGTGTTGTAGTAGTCGTACTCTGTACTCCTACTTGGTACTCCTACTCGGTACTCCTACTCGGTACTCCTACTCGTACTCGTACTCGGTACTCCTACTTGGTACTCCTACTCGGTACTCCTACTCGGTACTCCTACTCGGTACTCGGTACTCCTACTCGTACTCCTACTCGTTACTCCTACTCGGTACTCCTACTCGGTACTCGGTACTCCTACTCCGGTACTCGGTACTCCTACTCGGTACTTCCGGTACTCCTACTCGGTACTCGGTACTCCTACTCGGTACTCCTACTCGTTACTCCTACTCGGTACTCGGTACTCCTACTCGGTACTCCTACTCGGTACTCCTACTCGGTACTCCTACTCGGTACTCGGTACTCCTACTCGGTACTCGGTACTCCTACTCGGTACTCCTACTCGGTACTCCTACTCGGTACTCCTACTCGGTACTCGGTACTCCTACTCGGTACTCGGTACTCCTACTCGGTACTCCTACTTGGTACTCCTACTTGGTACTCCTACTTGGTACTCCTACTCGAACTACTCGAGTATACATATTGGTTTATTTCATTCAATTTGTGGCCCACATTATAAATTATGATCAAAAATTCAAAAATACTGTACAATAGTACTCAGCAGTATTTGATACTCGCCTGAAAAGTACTTGACTAAAGCTCAGGACTCCCCCCCCCCCACCACCCTCCCAGAACAATTCTTGCAAAAACTTGGCAAGAAAGTGAGAATGCAGTCTGTTATTTTCAGCTAGTTTCTTACTTCTGCAGATGTCTTCAAGATGTGCCTTGTTGAAGACTCCCCCACATGGGTTGGAAGGACTGTTTACGATGATGCACGCCGTCTTATCATCAATGAGAGACTCCATGTGTTCAAGATCAGCCTCCCAAGATTTCTCAGGCTGTTAATGGAAAACAAATAAAGTCTGAATTTCATTGTCTTTTGTTCAAAATGTTCAATAAAAAAGTACACTCTGTAGGAGGAGATGGTGCAATAAGTAAAGTGCAGGCAGGAGATCTTTTAATGATAACCAATAAGCTTTTATACAAAATTACTTAACAAAGGCCATTTTTAACACAATGGCTTAGGCCCTGGCTCAGCCTCCATCAATAAGGATACTTTTTCTGTTTTTTTAATTTGTTATCTTTGGTTTTAATGGGTAGATCATTTTTGAAAGAAATTCCTATGGAGAATAAATTCAACATTGTCTTTTATAACACACTGCCAGTGCCAGGCAGCAAAACCTTAGTTTATGGGCCTTCTTAAAACCTACCAGCAGTTTGTATCCCCTGGGTTCAAACTGGTATGACCCTGCCAATGCGCGATATATGGAGAAACCTGGGCAGGGTACCAGCACATTCTGACCTGGGTTGGCTAGCACTAATAGTGCCATCTCTATTGCACCGGAACAGCCACATGCTAAAATCACATCCTACGTTGAAAAAGTAAAAGAAAAAGGAATTATTTGTAAAGTAAAATTGTTATCTCCAGTCAATGCCTTAGAATGATGCTTTTTCATTTTGTGTGTGATTGAAACAATAGGAAGTTAAACAACCATGGGTTCATTTGGTTGGTAAGCAGTTTGCAACAGCTAATTATATTTTCTCATTTTAAGGTTGTACAGAGAAAATTAATAAGCCCGCTTCCCCAAAGTAGAACTTATCAACCATTTTTGTGCCTGTCAGTATTGATGTGCATTATAATATTAACTCCTCCATCCCCAACCCATCAAAATCCAACAACATGTTTTGTTTTATTCTGTTGGACTGAGAACTGCACTAGTAAACTGATTATATTTTACAAAGGATCAGGCACCGTAAGGAGTTCAACAGTTTGGGTGATGACTTACCAATATGGTGTTTTTGATTTTGTTAGAGTGAGGAAGGATCCTAGGGAATGGGGGACTTTTGGGACGCTAGGTGGCAGCAAACTTACCAGATAAATGCATTGTTCTCAGCAATGGGGCATGCTTAAAACTACTTAAACGATTGAATTTTACCTGATATGTCTGCTGCCGTCTAGCGTTCAAAAGTCTCCCATTGGGATTAATGTAATATTCACAGTACCCCAACCCCACCCAACATCATAATCTATGTTAATGCCTGCAGATTTGTTCAGTATTTTGCCCCAATGTTTGTGTTGCCTCTATGTTGGTTTAGGTCACAATGAAAGTTACTTGTTCAGCTTCTCTCTCTGACTATTTTAAACAAGAAGCTCTTCAATAGGTGAACAAACAAAAAAAGGAAAATGCTGTTACAAAATTTAAGAAACATTACCAGAAGGGTTACTTGTGACTGAATATACAAAGACATTCTTTAAAAAAATATATATAATAATCATCTAATCCACAATGTGAGAAAAATGTTAGAATGTTGAAAGGTAACATTTGTCTGACAATATTCTTTAAAATAGACCATTGAAATGAATTTATTATTAAAGGAACATTACAGAATTGGTTTTTGCAAACAAAACAGTTGCTGGCAGTGTAAGCACTTTATGTAATCCCACCATATACATAAACTGACAAACCTGTAGAAGTTTGAGATCGATCGGCCATCTGGGTCACAAGAAAATGGTGAAAAACCAATTACACATTTGCATGAAATCATATAGATTCAACAAATGAATAAAACGCTCACTGAGCGATAAACTCCAATCGGAAAATTAGTTTATTCATTTCTCATCAAACATGGCATTTCAGACAGAAATATTTCGAGGGATGTTTTCTACTATCATCATCATTAGACCATGTAAGTTTTATGTAAATCTGTGATCAAAAGTACATTTTACAAGTTTTTTTCTTACCAATTCTGTAATGTTCCTTTAACAAAATGTGTTAATCTCCGATTACTAACGAAAGGTTGCACCTTATTCATGGGCTCAAACATGCCAAACTTCCCGCGTGTAATGTGATAATATAGACCTATTATATTTCTTCATAGACCACTAGACTATAAAGTGAGATACCCTGCAGGTTTTTGACACCAGCCTGACCTGCACACACAGCAAAATTTACTCCAGTTTCAACATTAAGTCAACCCTAGGCAGAGTTCACAGAGAATGACATTGGAGTAAAGGTAGCTGTGTTGAATAAAGAAACTCCTATTCTAACTCAAAGAAAACAGTCAGTTTTCAATCAACTTTAAAAAAAAAAAAAAAAATTATCAAAAAGATGCTTCGTTATTATTTTTCCAGGGGCACATTCGTTTCAAACATTATGTTTTCTTTCTTATTTATTTTAAATCACAAACTTAAATCAAGTGACAAATCAAATTGAAGACAAGAGCATACAAGTAGAAACTCCTCCATGACGTTAGCAATAGCAGAGGGGCATCCCAACGTCTCTGTCATTTCCACATTTCAAAAACCTAGATAAAACTGAGAAATTGTGCCACTTTACAGTAAAATGACAAGAAATTTTAACACAACATTTTCAGATTCTAGCAATTAATATGCACTCATCTTACCCTACCCCAAACACCAACCCCGAAAACCCACTAAAATGCTAAACTACACTTATTTCCTTGATTTTCTCTTCCCCATAACCAGAGAGTCAGGGGGAGGGCCTAAATGCTCAATGAGCCCCCATCCACAACCCTTGCCCTCCCCTCCCCCTCCCTCCAATAAAATTGAAGAAAAATCCTTATATCTTCATCACATTTGTTTGATTTTCGCAATTAAAATTATTATCTTTCGTACATACCTGAAAACTAATTGAGACAACTTGGAAAATGCATAAATGTATGACTTAGTACACCAACTAACATACCAAACAGTATATGTATGTGTGTCTTGCACTTCTTGCAAATACTTTCTCTTGTTATTAAGTACAAAGCCCCCCCCCCCCAAAGAAAAAGAAAAAATTGTTCTCCACCTGCTTCCAAAAAGAAAATTCAAATAAAACAAATATTAATGTGTAGCCTATAGATAATGCTACTTGCCCATAATCAATCCCAATGATTATCATCACAATGCCCATAATCATTTCAGACATTATTGAAATTTTGCACAAGCTGTACTGGAAACTATTTGCCACGAGGGATGGAACAAAGCAGTTAAGGAAAGTGTGGACCTTTGACCTATGCCCCCATGGCAAACAACATTCGTGTGAATGTGTCATCTGGTGTGAACTCCAAGACTTTTCCAATTTAAAGGCTAATTGCAAATGGAAACAACATTTTAGAACCTTCTGCAGCTCACCCTCGGTGTCGGGTTGTTTACAATTATATGTTGCACAATCACAAAAATACATGATCCTGGGAAAAACTGCTCCTAATCTACCACGCATGATATTTGTGAGATCTTTCATGCAAAAAACCTGGCATTGTCTCTCAAGACATGGTCCCCTTTATGATACAAATTCACTGGGTACATTCATGCACAATTGGAAGGCTGATATACTCGGCACTTGTAACCAAATGGAACAAAAATGGTAATTTTCAATTACTTATTTGAAAATCTGTAGGCCTATAAGACCATCACAAACAACTATTTACACAGAAAAGACCTCTTATTAGAGTTTTTATTTCAATCATTAAAACAAGCTCCAAAGTTCCAGAAAAAATTATCTTGAATCGCGCCCTCTTAAATAAGTTTGAGCATTGGAGTAGCTTATATAGTTGGTCCAAGCAGGTAAATAATTGAAAAAAGTCAGGATGCACATATTATAAACAGAAATAAAGTCAAGTTATGCACACACCTGTCTCAAAACAATAGTGTTCTTGTCAGTTTGTTCAATTAATTACCTTAAATGTTAGTGGTGACTCTGGGATTGAAAACTTTTTTGCGACTGCTTCTCTAGCAAACTCCACACCTGGAATAAAAAACATACAAAATAAGCACCTCAGTAAACAGCTTTGAACTGACTTGAATTGACCTGAATTTAAAAATCCACTGGGTGAAAGTCGGTACTGACAAAAAAAATCTTAAAGGTCTGACTTGAGGAGATATGTTTAAATTGTGGCATTTTTTTGCAGCTTTGGGAGTTTTAGGTTTTAAAGAGCTTCTGGGAACAGTATCCTCAGCACTCGACATTTGAGAAGTTGATCAAAGAGCACAATTGTAAATTTCTTTATATCTGAAGAAAATATCAGCTATTTTTTTCACCAGGCAGACACAAAAGGTCCGAATCCAGACAAAAGTATTAAATTTCTCATCCCTACAATCTGGCTGTACACATACTTTGCATTATGAGTAAGTTAGGGCATAATAAGTACCCACTGTACAATACAACATAGTGATAGCCAGAGGGGGGTGTCTTGGTGTCTTTTGGACACCCTGTTTTAAATTTGGACACCCTGTTTTATCTGTCATTTACATGTAAATGTATTGTAAGTGACCAATTTGGACACCAAGATTTTAAATTTCCAGCAAGTTTGGACACCTTTTCAGCAAATCCTGGCTAAAACCTGTGCATTTGGGGGTAAATTTAAGAATAAAAACCTAAAATAATAATAGCTGACAATGTGTAGCACCCATATCTAAAATTGGGAAACCTGCAATCTTGATTACGTTAGAACGGTTAGTAGAAATTTGTGAAGAGACTAAGTAAAAAAAGGTAATGCATCCTGAGTCCAAATAAAGCGGTTGTAGCTCATGGCTCTAAACCATTTTTTGTCCAGTTATCTAAAACCATATTGTTAAGAATTGTGACAAAAGACTTAGGGGATGTTTGCTTTAGGTTAATAACCACTTCCTGTTAGATATAAAAATTGAATATAGAATTAGCTGTTGCATATAAACTGCTTACCAACCATAAGGACCTGTGGTATAAATGCAAAAATTAAATTCTCAAAGGCTAAATGACAACACAACACACACAAACCAACAAGGTTGCTAGTGTAACAGAAGTAGTCAGGTGGGAAGAATTAAAAATTGCGCACGCGAATACTAGTAACTGAGTGAGAGTTTATGTTTCCATGCCCAGTCACAAGCAGACTATGATCATGACGACAGTGCCCCTTTTACTTATGACAATGATCTCTAAAAATCTGAATTATTATTTTAAAACAGAGTCAAACTGACTGAATGTACTGCACACTTGTTAAAATAATTTTTGTACAAACCTCTTTTGAATAATCAATAAAATTAGTGCAGTATTGTGTGAAGAGTTCAAAAACAACATCTGGCAAAACATTTGGGATCTCCAACAATTCCCTACGTAAGGAGGAAATAGTTATTTGGGCTGTTACATTTTATTTTTATTTTTTTGCAGTACACACTGAAATCTTGTTAATTTGCTACGTTTTTATTGCACGTTTGTGCTGTGATGAAGTTTAAGCGTGACCAGATCAGGGCCCAATTTCATGGCTCTGCTTACCGCCGAATTCTGCGCTTGGACCACCAAGCACCAAATTTCTGCGCTAGCTGTGTAAGCGAAGAACGCCTAGTAACATGAAGTACTTACACGAACAAGCAAAAATTCCCTGCTAACCTGTGAAATACGATTGTCATAAGTGCGGAATTCCCAGCCTGCTTACGGTAAGCAGAGCCATGAAATTGGGCCCCAACCAATCTATTTTTTTCCTCCATGCCCCAAACAAGTGTTTTTTGCTCAGGCTTTGTTTCCAGGATGGTAGATATCAAAGTACCCATAGATTTCTAATCTGCACTACTTCTTTACATCTCAAAAATTCAAATGATGAAGTTTCATTGTTTGAAAATTGTATTTTTGAAAAACATTTTATCATTTAAGACAAGGGTACACACGCACTTCTGGTGGCTCACTCATTTTTCGAACTAGTCCACTGGGCTAGTCATCTATGATACATTACATATGTTGACAAGTCTGTTAATCTGTTGTGGTTGTTTCCAGAACAAGCTAATTATAATCTCAACACTCTGACATTGAATAAGGATTTATTTGGCAATTATCACAATTTGGCAATTGAACTTAGTTTCATACAAGCAGGTTTCTACTCTTTGACCAGCCAGCCGGGCTATCTCAGCAGCAAGTCTGACTGTAGCTCACGACACTACACTCTTGACTAGGCCAGTCACTAAGTGAAGCCCTGCTCCCTTGTAACATCATAAACAAGTCTCTGAACTGATTCAGGTTCCAAAACACAATTGACATTTTGGTTAAGCATTGGGCATTTTCCATGTTTAATTTTTTTTGCCTTAAAGTTAATAATGCAAGCTATTTTTACGAATTGTCTTGTGTAAATCAAGCTACCAGCAACCTAACTTCCGGATTTTCTATCAAGAATCTGAACAAAATGCAGGTACATTGTACATGTAGAGGCAAAACCAGACCTCTGGCCTACATCAAATAATTAAATGCAGTCTCAAAAGAATTCTGACATGAAGTCAAGACCCCTTGCATATCCCGTGTAACTTTTGTGACCAGCTTGTTATCAATATCATTGGCTGAGAGTTATGCCTGGCCCATACTTCCAGGCACATTTTTATTGTTTGACCTCAACAATGTGCAATGGGTCTAGATGTCTAGACTAGAAGATATGAGACTTTTAATCAAAAGCATTAATGCTGACATAGCGATAGTTCAAAGATTATTTCATGCAAATTATAGAGCACCCATACTTTGTGTATATTCAGTAATGATTAATGTTTCAATACGTTATCGGGGTTCATGTTAATGACAAAGCTCTGAAATTCATCTAAAAGATGATTCTGATGAAATTGGGCTGATAGGACGGACCTTAATGCATGTTAAGACTGACCTTATTGGTTTGGTTTTACTGGGGTAGGTTTTACCCATACACAGATTTTGGAATACCCATGCTCTGCGACTCCAGTGGGGAACAATCCACAGACTACTTGAATAGATTGAATTGACGGTGGAACCCAAATTCTAAAAGAGCAGATATCTTAACCACAAGACCACCTGGCATGCCCAACGACAAGAGGCCAGTTCAAGTACTGTATTTATAACAAAGTACTGCAAACCATGACTATAAATAATGTAATCAGATGTTCAAACTGCAGTATGTAATCAAAAGACTCAAGAGGAAAGTGCCAGACACGGCGAGACTTTGTACTGTGTTTTTCAATTTTCAATGGAACAGCTGAGAAATTGAAAACCTAGAAATCAGCTGATCAGCTGAAAAACTGAATACCTATGTAATAATTGTCACTGGGCACATCAGTGTAAGGATAACCCAAATCAATATTCTTTATGATTCCAAGCGCAATTATTACTTATTCATAAATACCCCAGACAATTGAGGCAGTCCTATCGGTTGAAAGGTGGTCACCTGACCATGTTTACATGGCTGATCAAGACATAGCTGGAGCTGTCTGGCTAAAGTGCATTTGGCCTTAATAGCCACGTATGTTGGTGCGTAAGCTTATGCGGGCGCTAACAAGGTGTAATGCAATCAATACATACATCGATGTAAAACCTACTAGCACGCGCGCGTATGCACAACCGTTTAGCATTGCATACAATTTGACCCTTGGCGAGGTGGCCTGAAGACAGGAATTGAAATATTCTACAAAAAGACAAGTTCATGCAGTTACAGTTTTTCCTATATTTTTTACACTTTCTCAAAAAAGGGTATTTATGAATGGGAATAAAAGAGTACGCCTAGTGACTCAGTCTGATCTGCATTTTTAAAACCTTGCAGGGTCTAAGAACCTGCCGGGTCCAAATGAGATCTTTGATGCCAATCTTTTATTCACTTATTAAAAGGGACAGACTGAATGTGTAACACAATGAATAAGTTTTATACTACATGCTTAGTAAGCAAATAGACATAATAAAATGCTGTAAACGTTTTGCAGGCAGAATGTAACATTTTCAAATGCCTGCTGAAGAGTCATGCTAAAGTGCATCGAGACGTTTATGTGTGAAGGGCTATGATATAAGCACAGTTCATTATTATTATCAATGCAGAACAGCACCTTCCATTAAATTCACATGCACTATGTAGAAATCCCTTCAACCCTTAATCTGCACTCAATCCAAACAGTCCGAGGACTCTGAAGGATGCCACTTGAGGCACTGTCACATCTCAGTCAGATAGGAAAAACATTCTTATGACATCACAGTGCTGCCATAGCAACCCCTCCCCCTAATGGTTTAAATGGAATTCTAATGCAATTACTGGACAAGAGACGAGACTACAAATATCACAAGTCATTTAATCATAATGATATGCATTTAAATGAAGTGTAGCTCAGGATCAATTCTTTACAGTTGATTGTGCTAAAAGGTTTATAAACTAAATTAGCCTTTGACATACTACTATGGGGCGCCGTTTGTCAATTAATTGTTTAGCGTTTCATGGTTTACTAACCATGATTTATAAGCTTTGATTGGTAAATTCATGGTATGTAAACCACAAAATAAAAACTGACAGCAATTTCTATGGTTTACATCTAATTGTTACAAACCATGGTAAAAACAGGTCAAAAAACGCTAAACAATTAATTGACAAACGGCGCCCCATATACTACATGTATGCATAAATTTGATCGTTGGACATGGCTATATTTCACCCCGCACTCATGCACTATGAGTGCATGTTTATGTTCTATGTGTTCCACATTTAAGCACTGTGCATCGCATTAATGTCAATCCATTTATTCATAATGAATTCATGTGCAGCAGTGGCATAGCCAGAACTTTTTTAGATGGAGGTGGGAGCAAAGGTATGGCTTTTCAGTGGGGTAGGGGGGCCACACTCCTTGGCCACTTTACGTGTCGGTATTAAGAAATCTTTACCATGCCTTGAATGTCTAACCCTGAATAGGCCCAACTTTGGCCGTAAGCCTACGCACGTAAACAAACGGAATAAACACAAAAACATTCCTTGGTTATCAACATTGAACACTTTATACAATACAGATGGCATTGCACTTTTACTACAAGTTGTCAACAACTTTTTTGTCACTGTACAAAATTTGATATCATGATATGCAACAGTGACTTACAGGGGCCATCAGCATTTAACAATGATTAGACAACAATACTGTGTTTATAAATACACTGGTTTGTCACGCTACTGTGTAAATAGAAATACTGTACTCCTATTTTGTTTACTTAGATATTTCCAATTTGCTAGGAAATAAGGAAATCTTATTTTCATTTCAGTTTTTTCTGTCGGTGAAATAAACTTATCCTGCATTTTCCTCCGTAACTGAACTATGAAAGTGCATGTGTTCAGGCCGTAATCCCAAATCCCACAAAATGACAAACTGAATGTGAACTTTAAACCATGTATGAAAAGAGTGTGTTGTACACATGGAAAAAATAACACAAACAAAACTAAGTATGACTTAGTCTGCTCTAGTCATCATCAATTGATGCATTGATGAATTGTAAAAACATCTATAACAACAATAGACCCCTTGCAATGGCTGCCATCACTGAGGTCAAACAATGGAAATGGGCACACATGTATGTACCGTGCACAACTCTCAGTCATTGATAGGTCTTCATTGACCTCAGTGAGGGCACTGTTTGGATCTTGTGACGTCATATGCAACTTGCAGCAATGGATCATCTTGAATCATACATCGTTTTCACTTTAAAACCCTCCTAACTGTCTGACAAATTAATAACATCAATCATTGTTGTAATCTTCATATCACTCATTTTTGCCATGGAAGTCCTATGAAACAGACCCACGACTGTCAAAGTCATCACAAGGAAATGATTAAATACTGACAGATTTCAAGGAAGCTACAGTCAAGTTATGAGTCTAGATGTAAAAAGAAGGTGACTCTAAAAATCCCTAGGTCAGCGTGATCCCAAGAGGAGTGAATCACACAATAAAGATAAGGACCGGCCTTTGGCTCCATGGAAAAATTTTGAGTGCCTGTTCCAGGTCCATCCCTTGGTTGTTACAAGAAAAAGAGGGCTACAATTTCAGTTTTTCAAATTTGACATTTATATATTTTTTTTTGATTTGTTGTCACTTTTTAGTTTTTGGGTGCACATACATTGTAGATTGAAAGACATCTTTATTTTATTGTTCTTTTTAATTTTGATTAGGGTTTTGTCACCGGAGCTCAACTAGGTTTCCTGATGTTTTTTTATTGGTATTTTCTTGAATTTATGTTTTACTTGTTTAACCTCTAGATTCATTCAGTTGTACTACCTTTTGTAATCTACTTGTAAGATTTGGTGCTATATATAGTCTGTTTTCCACTAGGCCTTTTATTGGAAAGGATTTATAGTTAAATATTTTTCTTCTATAAGGCCACTTACTGCAGCCATGGTCAGATGATGAAATGACTGCCACTAAATGAAATTCTTGTATTTCTGTGCATACTTTACGACATGCTGCATCAAATTCAAAGTGAAACCATGCCATGAGTTATGCCCGGTTTACACTTCACGCCAAACTGAACACGCAACAAATTGTCACAATGCAGACAATCAGTACCTTGCTGAAGTTTAAACTTTGAACCAAGCGTAATAATAATAATAATAATAGTAATATCAACTTGGGAGGCTAATCCTCCTTACTTGTAGCTGAGAAGCTAAATTGCGAAGGATGCGGCTACAATGTGTTCAAGCTGCAGGTATGCGAGGGCGCCTTAAGCAGCCAGTCACATTCACCCATATGACCACGGAGCACAGCCAGAGATCGAAAGTGTTTCATTTTTCCAGAGGAAGGAAAACTGGAGGGCCTGCAGAAAAATCCTTGTGGCACAGGAGAGAACCAATGCACAACTCCATGACATATATGGCCTTAGCTGGGAATCGAACCAGGGCCACATTGGTGAGAGGCGAGCGCTTTATGCACTAGCCACCCATGCCACCAAGGTAAAGGACTCAGGGGTAAAAAAAACCATGATACACACAAGTTTCCTCTCTTTTTTGTAATAAGACAACTTACCTAATGAAGGAGAATATCCATTGTTCTTCATTCCATTGACAACATCGCATACTGCCTCTCTCATCTCTACACAGGTCGACAAGTTACCAAATAGTGTTGGATCACCTGCAGGTTTCAAACATTTATTGAGAAAAATCAAACAACCCGATTCAACCAGTGTTAAGGCCCTTAAAAACACGTTGAGTGAAAACCTGTTTGAAACATCACTGGTCTTACACTATACACAACTCGCAAGATGGTTAGGCCTACTCTAGTCTTGACACTTACCAAGAGACAGAGCGATGAACTCTTTGTCTGGATTTGGTTCCAGCTTGAGGCCATCTACAATAGCTCGGATCGGGTTGTGGGTCCTCATTGCCATGTCCGAGCCTGACACCATCCATTTTGATCTCTTGCCATTCTGAGGCTCAGTCATCTCTTCTGAATACAGACTAAATCCTACAAAAAAAAAATGACAGAAAGGAAAATTATGGTAATTTTCTAAACCTTTTACAGACTAGGGATTGAAAACAACAATCATTCAGGCCAATTAATTCCAATGAAACCTCCTGAAACTTAAAACTGAGTTACAATTATATCTTGGTTATAATCTATACATCATTTGAATTGTGGTAAATTGTGCCAAAAATAGAAGCTCAGTACCCAATCTCAGACAATGTATAAAATTTCACTAACGTACACGCACATTAATATGTCCAAGCTTTGTTTACTCGTGTGTACTGACTGTAATACTGCAGGGCTAGTTGCCTAAAGTAGTGGTAGAATGTTTGTCTGAGATCCGGGTATCTTGAGCAAAAGTTACACCATTGTGCAGACTGCGGAGTGCTATTGTCTATTCATTGAAGTCAAACTAAAAAATTTGCATATTCTTTTATATTTACGGGTGACATTTTTTGTCACCTAATTTTGATGAAAGGAAATATCGGGTCATTTTGCCTATGGTCGAAAAGCATAAAATAATTCTATTTCAGACAGGATCAGGCGTCGATAAAATAACCATATAAAAATTTTACCAATCGACTGTTGTTTATACATGTATGTTGGACAGTTAGTCCTTGCTCTATGGCTGTACATGTACTTTTTGTTGTTGTAGCATACATCATGACATGTATATGTTTGTGGACTATTCCCTGATGCCAATGACTAAATTGAACATGGAGCATATAGCGAGTAGCATGGAGGAAGGAAAAGTATTTTTTGACAAGTTTTCTCCTTCATTACATCATGATTACATGTATGTAATCATGTGGTTCCTTGTGTTGTGGTTCGACCAGACCATGGAGGTAGCCAGACACAACCAGACAACATAGTTATCACTCAGAATACAAAATCGACTTTACTTGTTACGTGACCAAGATCGATACTAGTGAACGGTGTTCTTGCGTTGTAATTGTATAGAAAACACCTTCCTAATCCGCAGTTTGGGCGCACATCAAAAATGCCGGGAACGAACTGTCATCACAATTTATCGCAAGAAAATAAAGTTCCGATTTTAATATTGATCCCTATACCCCTCCATTTCATCGTCAATACTTGAAATAAGATCTTACCTTTCGCTAAGCAAGTAGAATCGTTTGAATGTCGGGCAATTCTTTCTATAACCGTGGTGCACACAGAGACTTCGTCGCATTTTTAGACTACGCACACGATATTGTTTTAATCTACACACATTACCGCATGCACACAACACACTCTCACAACACTCACTTTTTTTTAGCCTTGATCATGCACTGCCATCACGTGTCACTGCAATGACGTCAGATCCGTCGGAGGTGTGTGGCCACACTACACATTTTCATTGGTTTAAATGTGGGCGTGAACTGTATGCCGTACAATGAGTATAGCATATTTACTTACTACGGAAAAGTACTGGTCACACAAGCTGTTGAAGTTGATTGCGCTTTTTCAAGGACAGACAAGTCACTGTGACCATGGAAGTAGAAATGTGCTTAAAAATAACATTTGTTACTGAGTGATTCTGGTTTTCTGGAAGACGCCTAGACTTTTGTAAAGTTAATTATTATAAGATTGTTATACAAGTTAAGCCATTTATGAATTTGCATTTTCTTGATTGTGATACCAGCCCAACTAATTATACTAAAATGCTTTATACACAGATTCGAATAAAACAAGCAGACAAATTATATGTTGATTGATTGCCACAGCCTCTGAAAAACTGTTTTTATTGCCAAAACATATATTGTGGAGGATGCCGAAAAACGTATGGCTATCCATTCCCAAATTTAAAAATTGCTTAGGATACACCTGATCCCCACCATCGTTGGGCGTACCACACACCCAACAAATTTGGCCAACATGGCATCTTTTAACCGTACCCGTGTCACAACCATTAATGGGCACCACGCCCATATCAATATTTTGGCAAACACATGCCAAACCACAAATTGGCCAACCTGGCATCTTTTAACCATACACGTGACACAACCATTACTGGGCACCACGCCCAAATGAATTGGCAAACAAGTGCCAAACCACCACTTGGCACACCTGGCATCTTTTGAAATGGCACAACGTGTATCTTTTGAAATGGCACACCTGGCATCTTTTCTTGGGTACACTCACACCAACCAATCTTGGGCACCACGCCCAAATTATTTCATTGGCACCTGGCCAAACATTTATCTGTGCGCACACCTGAATCCAACCACGTGGGCACACAGGCGCAATGCAACAAAACAAATATCCAACATAATCATACCTGAAAGTTATACAATGAGTTTAACCCATCAACCAATTAAGTTGTGAATTTCCACCTTGGCACATGGTTTTTCATAAATAATAATAATATTATTATCATTTATTCAGCCATCATGACAATACCAAACAATCAATACAACAATACTTCCAGATGGGCTTGGAGAAACAAAAGCAAAGCAATTCATTTGAACCTAGACCTGCTGCCCCACATCTGATTGTAAAACAAATAGAGTAGGTAAATATGTATAATCATTTATGTAAAAATAGACAACAATAATAAGCTAAAAATAAAAACATGAAAACGGAAGAAAAGTTGATTAAATTACCAATACTAAGGAGAAGAACCTTTAAAAGGCCCACTGACACAATTGTGAAAAACGTAACAAACCAACAGGTGTTAGAAAAAGAAGAAAATTTGCTTTTTTGCTAAAGTTAAAGTGTAACAGCGCCCTCACTGTATTATTACATCATACGCCCAAATCGCAACGGACACGGGTACCCGTCAATCAGTTAAAATAGTCGAGTCCCCTGGTACAATTTTCATTTTACTTAATACGATTCTACGCAGTGATAAGGTTGAAAGGAAAAGGAAGCCAGAGCAAAGTGGTACCCGCTGAGACGTATAGAGTACAACCGCATAAACAACCCCGTATAAATGATCACTGAACCGGTGTCATATACGCGGCGGACATTCTGATCAGCGTTGGGGTGGTGACGATTGAATTGATCGAGGGGTGGCTCAACATCTTCTTTAAAAAGTAAACTTTTGCTTCAAAAGGAAGGCCAATCACACAACCAACCATGTCGGAGACAAAGACGGAGACAAAAAAATTCTCGTTAAAAGAAATCAACGAGCACAAAACTAGCCAGGATATATGGATTGTAATTCACAACAAAGTTTACAACATTACGAAATTCTTGGATGATGTGAGTACTTACCTTGGACTCCAATTTGGGTTAAAAGTTGTTAAAGTCTTATTCTTTCATTCAGTGTCATGTCTGTATAGTCATTGTTAGAGCAAACTTCTAGACTGGGCCAGGGCACACAAATTAAGAATTTGAGTAAGAGGAGATTATCATCTCATTCTCATTGTTTTCATAATTCATGTACTGTGAAGTGAGTAGAGTAGGCCTATTCATTCTTTATTAATACACCGGGACCAACTCCATCTCTTAAACTACTAAATACTAGTCTTATTAATGTTGTTGTTGGGCGCGATTGGTCAATCTGCGCGATCAACCGATCGCGCTGCGCTATTGAAAGATCTATTGTTCGCGCAGCAATCGGTCGATCGCGCAACAATCGGTGGATCGCGCAACAATCGGTCGATCGCGCAATGAACATCTTTGCGCAATCGACCGATCGCGCTACAAGTATTTTTTGCGCGATCGGCCGATCGTGCAGGAATGACCGATCGTGCCCTAACCCTAACCCTAACTCTAACACTAACCCTAACACTTACCCTAACCCTTACCCTAACCCTAACCCTTACCCTAACCCTTACCCTAACCCGTACCCTAACCCGTACCCCAACCCTAACCCTAACCATGCCCTAACCCAATCGGCCGATCGCGCAAAACCATTCCTGCACAATCGGTCGATCGCGCCAAACCAATCCTGCACAATCGGCCGATCGCACGTGTTTGTTGCGCGATCGACCGATTGTTGCGCGATCGACCGATTGTTGCGCGATCGACCGATTGCTGCGCGACCAATAGATCTTTCAATAGCTCAGCGCGATCGGTCGATAGCGCAACAATCGGATTAGCAAAAAATTCAATCTTAAGTTATTCACTTGATCAATCATGCTCGTCATATTAGGGTTTGTTAGATAGCGATTTATCATTAAGGTTACATGAACAAAAAAGTTTCAGTCGGATAAAACACTTATATACCTATAATACTGACTGGTGTTCTCCAAACAGCACCAAACCTTAATATTAGATTTTCATTTTTGATTGTTTCATGAATTTAATTGCATTTTATTATTTTGAGTGATGAAATTTTAATTAATTGTAATCATTCGTTGGACTTTGCCACATGACTTTTGTTAACAGGTTTTTAAATCGCACACAATATAAATCTGCTAGATTTTTCTTTTTATTGTGTTGGACAAGATGTACAAATGAACTTGTGTTTTTTTTCTTCTTCTGTTTCTGTCCACTGACTCTACTGTTGACAACCTCTACCTGCACAAAGAAATGCTGCATAATGTTTGGCAGCCATTACAAAAATTTGTTTCAATAGCGCACCAAGTTGTTGCATTTGTGCATTAGAAATGGAACATAATGTTTTTTACTAAACTTTATACCAAACACAATAATACATTTTGTCATTGTTTTTAATTTTCTACTTTCCTCCCCTTCAGCATCCTGGTGGTGAAGAAGTACTTCTTGAACAAGGAGGCAAGTTTTGTTTCAATCAAATATTTAACTATAAATAGTCATTTTATCTGGTTACTAAAATCATAGAAGTATTGAATTCTAAGGATCTACCAGTTAGTGAAAACCCAAAGCACGGATTGACTAAATACTACAAAAACCTCCATGGTCAAAGACTTTTCTTTGTTTCAAAGCAGTTTGATCTAAACTAACAGCATGAGCAGTGTGCCTCAACAAGCAAGCGGTCCAGCTGTCCATTGGACAGCCTAGGAAGGATTTTGGACAGTTAGACGATTTTTGATAGCTTGTCTGTTAGCTTTGAATGGCCATCTGGCCAAATTCCAGTGACACAAATGTCTGACTCTGACCAATTTAAATCTGTTTACCAATATTTGGGGGGGTGGGGGGGAACAGGAAAAAGCAAATGCATCGTGGGAAACATTGGTTACTTATCTGTGCAATGCAAAGCGATACAGTAGTACATGAATCTGGAGCCTAGTGTTGTTGTTCCTTATTTATTGAATGGTTACAACTGTACTTATATAATGCAGCACAATGCTTTTGCACTCATTCTGCACACAAGTGCATAACAATTAGAGGGATGGGGTTCTGAGAGGAGTGGGTTTAAAACCCTTCCCCCATGTACTGTTTTTAAGGCTATTTCTTCAGTACAGAAACTAATCCATGATAGTTGCATATTGCATCATACTTGTTATTAATGAGTTTTGATAGTCAGCTTCAGAGAAACAAACACCCAAAAAATAGATTTTAGAAAATGAGTTAGAAAAGTGCACTATTTTATATTTATCTCAAACGTCATGAACTTGCAACAAACACTCATGTGATGTTTGTAATCATTACAAAGCCAAAGAGGTCTCTCTATTAGTACATGTACCATCTCTCAGCAGTGATCAATCTAGAACATTCTGGTGCAGCAATGGTAGACCCATTGGACAAATTATAAATGGAAAACGTGAATGAGACGACATTATTGTGTACAATACATTAGCATAGCATTGGTAACAATAAAGTGATGTTGATCTATAGATGGGTACCAGCAAGATTTACATAGCCTATAATTTATTCAAGTTGAGGAGAATTCAACACATTAGGCGGAAGACTTGAGAAAGTAAAACAAAAGGGAAAACAAAAGAGAATAAGAAATAATACAAACCGTAACAAACCCATTCCTTCAAAATTAAACTGCATGTATTGTTTGATTAGGTAGGACTGAGTACAATATCAGAAAACTGATTAAATGCTTTTTTACATTGAATCAGGCATATCTCCATATAAACCAAAAATCAAAAGTTTGGTTGTAACTGTTGTTGAGTTAGCATAGTACAGGTACATTTTCATAGTACGGTAGTAGTGTTGAATTTGCTGGCCTAGTAAATCACTCAAGGGAGTTGGGTGAATTGAATTAACCCTTGACCCCTGTACCAAATCTACCCAGCTGTACAATAGGCCAGTGCTGTCCTTTGGTCTAATAATAGAATTGGGTAAACATTACAAGTTTTTGTAAAGTGTCGTGATATCATAGAGAGAAAACTATGTTTGCCCAGATTATTATTTGTATTACTACAAATCCTCTGAAATTTGTCTCTGTGCCTAAAGGTTCAACAAATCCTATCACAGTCCAAACAGCTTGGACAAACTTTGTTCTTGGGTAGAGCATCTAAAAATAAGAAGATAGAAGTTAGGTTCAAATAATGTTTTTTTTCTAATTTAAAGAGGAGATTTACTATTACTATTAGAAGTGCTATTTGCAAAATGAAAATTGCATTCAAACGGCTCCCTTCAAAAATTATTTTCCAGGCCTAAGACTGATTGATTGATAGGTGCATGTAAGTCTTCTGCCATGATGAACAATGGAAACAATTGCCTTTATGCTCACTTGTCATTGCCTGGGTGCCCCTTAAAATGTTCCAGTTCCTCGTAGAGGTGTCCTTTACTAAGGAAAAACTGCCTTGCCCTTACAATAAGTGAAAGCCTGAGTTGGCATTCAATTCTTAATACAGCTTAAGATTATAATTAACCCTGTAAATGGAGAATGGTAACCTAAAGTGCAGAGTTTTCCAGTATGGAAGGAAAACCAGGAAATTGGGTCTTTTTGTTTCGATGAAAAAACTAATCAATTGTTGTAAAACTTTGCTCACAGGGGTGATAGCCACAGAATCATTTGAAGATGTCGGACACTCTGCAGACGCAAGGGATCTTATGAAAGAGTACTTGATCGGAGATCTTGAGGAGGTGAAACATTTTGAAAATATTCCATTGAGAGATTCTGTATAATTTCAGAAGAAAAACAAGTTGGCAATAAATGTTGCTTAGGGAACAAATGTGTTAAGCAAAATTATCTGTGTAATAATAGATTTATGAAGGTGTGCCCCGGTTCAGCATTGCAATCATCAATCCGGAGAAATCAACCAAAATTTTGCATTGGATTGTGATGGGCTGAAGGTAGTACATTGCAACTTCATAACATTATATTATTTATTGTTATATTATAATTCAAGTTTCGGACTAGTTTCAGTTATAATTTTTTCTTATGTTTTTTCAAACAGGCTGACTGGGAACAGTCGGTACAGGTGAGTACACATTTCCAACTGGTTCCAATCATTTTTACAAATCTGTTCCTCAGCAATCATCTGATAGTGGTGGTTCAACCATTCCAATAATAGCTCTTTGTTTGTCTATGGGTCCATCCAGAAAAACTCAGCGACTTAAACAGTACCAGCCCCCCCCCCCCCGAAAAAAGGGAGAAAACATGCACTTTGTATTAAGCCAAGGTAAACAAACTAACTCTGTTGTCATGAGGTTCAAAGGTTAAGCCATCCAGCTCAGAGTTTTCATTGAAGGAGTTTCACTTGAAAGTTCATGATTAATCGAGCAAAATGTGATATATTTCAATGTTTTTGGTTTGAACAAAGAAAAAGAGTGGATTTGAACCAATGACCTACAGATTAACGTGCTCTACCAACTGAGCTATCTAGCCCTATGTTAGCGGTCTCCCTATTTTGTAAATATCTTTGTTAGGGGGTGCCAGTCAGAAGCTATTCAACCGCTAACTACGTGTAGCCAGGGATCACACCCAAGTTTACGATACAACCTGGGAAGTGGCAGCCAGGGGATCACCTTGAGGGGATGCAACTTTTTTGTTTAAAAAGTCAAGTAATAAACCACAAGGGAAACTGACTGGTTAGATATTACTTGATGTTTAAATGTCAATACTTTTAAAAAGTAAGAGCTCTTGAGTTTAAAAAAACAATAGGTTTGGGGTTGTTCAACCCCAAACCATTTGAAATTTACCCAGTCAGTTTCCCTTGTGGTTCATTACTTGACATTTAAAAATAAAAAAGTCGCATCCCCTCATGGTGATCCCGTGGCTGCCGCTTCCCAGGTTGTATCGTAAACTTGGGTGTGATCCCTGGCTACACGGCAGTTAACGGTTGCATGGCTTCTGACTGGCACCCCCGAACAAAGATATTGACAAAATAGGGAGACCGCCAACATAGGGCTAGATAGCTCAGTTGGTAGAGCGCCGGTACGTTAATCCGGAGGTCGTTGGTTCAAATCCCGCTCTAGTCAATTTTTCTTTGTTCAACCCCAAACCATTTGAAATTTACCCAGTCAGTTTCCCTTGTGGTTCATTACTTGACATTTAAAAAAACAATAATAATGTTTTATAGAAAAAAGCTTAACAACTGTTGTACAAAAACCAAGTTATTGTTCTGACATAGGATGCCAAATAGTTCTCATTACATAATTAAACCAGAAACATCTAGAATCTAATCCCAGGTGAAAAAAAAGAGAAAAAATAGAAAGTAATACTGAGAATTCTTAAACATAAATGTTTTCAGTTTGGGTATAAAGTTTAACATTTTAGTAATTTTTTTTTTTTTAATTGCAGTCTAACAATGGACCTATCGCACCGGATTCAGGCTCAGGAAGGTTGGTTCATATTAATTTGTGTGGTGACTTTTCTTTTCTTCTTTCTTTTTTCTGTTCTTTTCTGTACTGTTAACCCTCCTACTGTGTGACCATCCAATACCATCCACATGGTTTTGAATGGTAGGTGTACTACATGTATGCAGTCCTGCAATGTATCATATGGGCAATTCTAAAGGGGCTCGCTTAACCTAAAAACCAGGTATCTGAATGCATTGTTGAGATCTGTTTTTTTAAACAACAAACAGCAACATATTATAAGTCACTAAACTTTTTCAAACAAACCAGATCTCCGATACTTGTGGTCTTTGTGTACGAGTCACTGTGGAGTTTCAGATATTGGGAATGCATGCTGCATAGTACACAGTAGTTCTGTGCACAGTTGTGCAGTGGATTGATTTCAATTGGTTTGTCAGCACCCTGGAAAAACGTTACCAAGAGTAGGGAGAAGTGATGGAGAACTTTTGATGACAGGCAATCATAAAGTAACGATATTTAAAAACTTTTGTGTCATTGTTATGCTAATAAAAAACAGGGCTCACCCTTAACAATTGCCCAGTGTACATTGTCTAGTAAAAACTGCTGCGAGTTAGTAAACACCACTTCTCAAATTGCCCTGTTAGCAACTAAAAAATGTTAGGAATGCTTAAACGCCCAATGGACATGTGTAGTAAATAGTGTAAGGCACTTTGATACAAGGCATACACGTATGTAGTTTCTTTATTACGCAAATCCATCTGGATTGATGGTCAGGTTTTAAAAATAGGACTGGTGGTACATTGTGCTGTGTATCAAAAACTATTTCCAAAGTGATCTAAATCTCCCATTTTTTATGAAATTGCTTTGTGTGGATTTGGTTCTGCACATCCAGTAGCCCCTTTGTATCATGAGATTAGACTTTCCTATCAGTTCATCGTCCAAACAGTTCAGTGTTGAGTTACCAAAGACTGGAGGTCTGTGTGTTGTGTGTGAAGAATGTCTTGCCTGAATATGATACTGTGAACATGTTGGGAGTGAGTGGGTAGTGTATGGCAAATAAAATACTAATAATAATAATAATAAGCGAGTCTTAGTATTTGTAAATGATGTGAAAGTCCGTTTCCTTGAAGTATATATTTTAATCTACGGTTATCGATTGTCTGTAGAGTTTTGTGATTTGTTTTTGGCAAGGCTTTTTAAACTTCCACTTGTGATTGATAACACGTTTATCTACAATTCAGTTGCAGTTGGTAAATGATAATAAAAAAACATGTTTGAAATGAGGGGAAAACTAAAAATTTGATAAGATATGATGAAATGGCTACATCACATGGACACTTCATTATTTGTTTCCATCTATGTTATCTTGTTTGCTCAGTGTAATCTATGTTTGACTTGACTCTCCCCTTTTTTCCATTGCATAGATATTTAGCAGTTGGTGTAAAATTCCTTGGCATGTTTTGTTTTTGTTTTTGAGAAAGGGATAATTTAATGTAGTAGTTGATTGTTGTACATTAGCCTAGTGCACTGGGGGGGGACATACTTCATTGTGATCTAGCAGAAGTTTCCAAGATTAAACTTTTCCATATACGGTTAAAAACTTCCAAGTCCTTTAGTTGACTCAATTTCTACCATCAAGATCCTTAGACTACACCTTAATAAATAAACACATTTTCACAAGTTTAATTTTAACTTACTACTTTAACAAAATGTTGTTTGATTTACTTTTGATTGCTCACTCTTCAATTGAGGATATAGAATAATATTAATAGTTTAGATGTTAGCCCTTACACTGCAGCAGTGTGTAAAGCACTTGAGTATACAGTGCTTATCACACACTGGTGTTAGGATAAAAACTCATAGAGTTTATTCTAGAAGTTATCAAAAGTTTATGTTGATAACTTAGTCCTCACGTATGTTTATTTAATATTACTCCTTTGGAAAATTATTCCTCATGGTGGCATGAATCACGTACCTTGTACTATAATTACATGTATACCTTATATATCTTCCCTTTACATTGTAATTTGTTTTGTGTTTCATGTCTTTGCATTTCCATCTCCTTTCAGTGGTGAAAACACTCAGACAAATCAGGCTGATTCAAAATGGTACTAGCCCTCAGTTTTCCCTCCCCCCCCCCTCCTCTCATAGCATGTTAACCACAGTGTTGTGATTCAGAATTGTTATTAAAAATCTGTATGATAGAGCAGTGCACACATCGGAGACCATCTGCTTTTTTAACAATCAAAGCTCACACCAATGGCCCTTGCTCAGGCACTGCTAGTAATTACTCCAGTCCTCTGACATGAGTCCACTGGCTCCTCATTTTGTGCTGTTGCTGGTTTTTTTCATAATTCTCCTTCGGACTAACCCTTGAGAAGACGCAGTTCAACCAATTAAAATATGTCTTATTATTATCACTACTTGTTTTAACATGACAGTCATTTATGCTTCCTTTTATGGAAACGTTTGACTTCAATTTGTTTATTTTTCTCCAAAGAGTTTTTGAAATGTTTGGTTTTGCAGAAATATTAACAAAGTTATTTCGCATGATATACTTTCAAAAAAAGCTGGCATCAAATAGTGACTAATTTATATTTTGCCTTAATACAAGGCGAATAATCTGTCAAGTTATATTTGCAAATAATAAGAACGATATAATCTTTTTCATCTTACATCATGGCAAAACAAATGTATATTACAGCAGAACGGGGAGATCATACTTATTTTTATTAAAATATGTTGGCGAGGGAGAGTTGTGAAGAAGGAAATATCGATTGACGTCTTATTTCTTGCCGGGGATTTGTGAAGGGGCAACTTTGAGAATTCCAATATGCTTCTCAGTTATTGCATGATCTAAACAGACAGACTTTGTTGTAACTTATGCAAAATTACTAGCACACAGTGTGTGTTCTTAGCAGTAACTAATGCTGGTACATGCAAATAAATTAACACAATCGTTGCTGGTTGGTCTTAGCATAAATTTTATTTTTACGACAGAAAAGAGATTTGCAATCATTGTACTGTAAATTCAGAAAAGTTTAACTTGGTTTTGTCATTTTTTCCAAAGTGCTTATTGCCAATGCACTGATGTGGAAATTCTGCTTAAAATGGAAAGCGTGGGCACAATCATTAAACCATTCCTCCATCACCAGTAACAATACATAAATGTGACAATCTAAACAAATCCTCAAACACAGTTGGAAGAGCAACGGCATTTTTGTTAATGGAGGATAAATGAAAGACAATTTTCTGACTAGGAATTTATATATATGGTGTACGGAAGCCAGTTGGCTGACTTGCCGACTACCAGTATTCACCGCTGTATTCAATAATGTTAAAGCTTGAAACCATTTGAAAATGAGTGTGCATAAAGGAAAAGTAATTGGTCATACTGATAATTAGTTTGTATTCCTTTGTTCCACTTGATTGAGTGCTTCACTACCTGACTAAGGCTTAAAATACCAACTGAGAACAAAATCTTTGGAGATACTGCACCCCCCCCCCCAACACACACACACACACACAGCCATGTTTGTGAATCCCGTAAATTGAGGACTTCTCTTTGTTCTCCCATTGTTTGGACTTAGTTTCTTTTAGCTGCGTCTCCATTGGTTTTGGACACGAAAGCGAGAACGTCTTCACTGTGTCAAAACACCAGGATCCCTTTTATTGAAGTCCTCGGTTTCAACGGGTAGACACGCTCACACACACTAATGGCTACTACACCTCTGTACTAACTCCATGCATGAATAATGAACTGTTTAGTCAAGTTTGCAAAGAATAATAGTTTTTTTTTCACAAAGAGTAGTACAAAATTTTCCCACCAAAGCGATAGCTATAATGATGATTCTTGCATATTAGTTTATCAGAACTCTAGTGAGGTTTGTGTAGACACATCATGTACATGTCTCTGTGAGCAATTGTGGTTCTGAGTAGATCCGTTAGAACCACCACAGCTCATAGAGAGAGCTTATTTACATGATGTCTCTGCAAACCTTGCTAGATTGTATTCCCACTTCCACCATGGAAAGTTTCAAATCCTACTTAGCTATCGGGAAACCACGAACTCTTTACAACTGAATGACTAGATGGCTGTTTATTTACATACTTAGTTAGTTCCATGTGACACCATTCTAAACCATGCGCTAAACCCGATAAACCTCTTCAGTGTTTATAAAGATCACATTCATTCAAAGTCTATTTGTAAACCTTTAGATATCCTAAAGAAATTTCATGGAAAAAGGTAATGACTATTTGAAGAAAAGAAGAAGTAGAAGAAAAGTTTATGCACGCTTGGTTCTTTTGACCTAACCAATACCAGCAAAAAATCAATGTTGATTGGTACCGCTTTATTTGAAGTAAGCGTTAAGGTTCAAACAGATACATGTAAATTGGTGTTAGCATTAACAAGCCCAACTATACTTTGTGGCTACACATATGTATGTGGACTCGGTTTTGTTGTTGTTGTTTGTTTGTTATCATTCACATACTTCCATCTCATTCTGATTTTTGTAGTTTTTCACTTTAAAATTTATTTTTTTGTCTCAGTCGCTGCTCACTCTTATAATGTCATATCAAGTCTGATGCCCCATCTCAATGTGAGTCACACTCTGGATTAATTTGTTTCAATTTTTTTGTTTATCTTTTTAAGTGTTTTCTTGTGTTAGACTAATAGATAATTGTGTAGGTATAAGTCAAGTCATGTTTAGAAGTTAAGTTTCGATGGAAATGTACTTTTATTTTACACTTTTTTGTAGTGCTAGAATAGTTGTTTTGAAGGAAATTTCATGTTGATATTTCAGGTGTGTTTTATTTATTTAATTTTAGTAACGTTATTTTTTTTTTTGAGAATTTTTGGATGAATACATGGTCGTCTTAGAGTCTCTTTTGAATCTGTGCATTATTTCTTCCTGAGTAGTTCGCCTGTTGTTGTCTTTAATTCCATTCTGCTGCTTAAGTATTCACTGTACATTTGTCGCTCTTAGGTTTAGGTTCGTGTTGCAGGTTTATTATTGTAAGTTTTTCCCTGAAGCCAAATGTAAGAATCCACTATAGTACGGCTAATCCCACTGTAGATTGGCAAGTCAAATCAATTAAAATCCCTGCATGTGTTAGGGTTTTAGACAGAGCTTTCAAAACGTAAGGTCAAAATTTACTGTAAGTTAAAAAACGGATCATCCAATGTGCTCACCAGTAGTTTGTTAACCTGAGTTGTTACATCATGGAGCTTACCAGTCTAGGGAAACCCAGACTTGAAAGCCAATTTTCATATTCATCAGATATCGCGGTTGTGTGTACGTGGTTCCTACAGGCATATTTTTACCAGCAAATAAATATTGCCTGCATAAATCTAGCGCTCCGTGTAATTGGGATCTGGTCTCCTTGGAGACACTCAAGTAACATAACATGAGGAAGATGTACTAGATTCCAGTCATAGGTAATAAAAGCTCGGCTGCATGAACACTGGGTTTTAAAGACAGAGTGTTGGATCGGTAATTATTGGGGGTTATTAAAAAAAACAAATCTTAAACTCAGATTGAAAATAACAGTTTTGTTTTTAAATTATTACTAATCCTGTACTTTTAAATAATCATTGATTATTAAAATTATACCATGACCATTCCTCCAAAGAAGTATTTGCGGTTGAAACACGGTCAAAGTCAAGAAAGGGGCACATGAAGAGACATAAAAAACTATAGGGTTTTTTTAATTTTGGAAGTCTAAACAATCCCTACTCCCTAACAAAACATGAACTGTATTTTATTGTTTTTACTAAAGCATGATTGCTGAACGTGATGATCTATGCTCAGGTTGTTTGTATTGTGTAATTATTGAAAACGAGAGCATTGGAATGAATGTAAACACCCCCAAACCAGCGATGTATTATCCCTTTAGCTGTTGCTGCATTAGTTGGACGGAGTGAAACTCTATCTGGTCGACGGTAGCATGGCATGACTAGTGTTTTTGAGTGGCAAGAGTGTCACTTTTGCTGGTACCCGCGCTTTTACCAAATGAATCCTTTTTTTGAGCCATGCACCTGTTGTGGCAGCAGACACTCGCTCCTGTCCAACCAGAAAAAGGACAAAGGTCAAACCATGCATTGACACGTGGGGATAAACGCAGATATTTATGAGGTATCATAAAATTAATGAAAATGGAGGGTATCCAGTGGTAACTTTGCAGGAAAGCATGGCGGCACTTAAGCATGGTAGAAGATGACTACGCTAAATGTACTCAATTCTTTTGTACATATACAGAATTTATTCCTCATACAACAGCGGGACTCAAGTTAGTCACTAGACTTAATCACAAAAAATACATAAAGAATACTGCAGGCTTGTCTTAGGTTGGCTGGTCAAAATTAAGTATTCTGTGTGGATGTGTAAGTGTGTCTACCCGTTAAAAGCGAGAACTCAAACAAAAAGGAATCATGGTGTTTAGACAGACTGATGACGCCCTCACTTCAATTTGGTGTGCAAAGCCAATGGAGATATCGGTGGAAAAAAAAATCCAAGTCGAACCAATGGACCTTTCCCATGAAATATGCTAACTACATTTACGCATGCGTACAGACAGTATTGGTTGGCAAACGGCGTAGAGTTGTGCACTCGGCAGACGCTCAAATGCGTGTGCGTCATGCCACCATCAGTCCTATACAAAAGGTTGCGATGTTCACTCATTCTGCCAACCAGTAGGGAGAGTGCGCACGGGCAATGTTCAATTGACATATTTCATGGGAAGGGTCTATTGGGAGGACAATTGGAAGAATTAGAATTATGCACAGCATGAGCTTGGCAAGATGTACCACTACAGTCATGTTGGTTTTTACTTGCTGACAGCAAGTGTCTACAGATGGGGACGAATTAGTCTATGACCAAACAGAATATTAAGACAACCCAAATTAAAACTTTTGTTTGTATTTCTTTGCAGTAATTTAGCCCAGTGGATCATTCCAACCATTGTCGCCCTCGGTGTTGCGCTTCTTTACCGCTTCTACGTTGCTGGGAACTGATGAAGGGGGGACCATCGTGGAGGACTATTGTAAATCAACACAGGACTATTGTATCTATTGTAATTCAACAGCTCCAGACATACTCATGATTCAGAGACATTCACAGGATGATTAAATTCGTTTTGATACCAGATGAATTATAAATGTGATGAATGATAAGAGATGTTAGTAAACCCCATGTGAACCTGTCTTGCGGGTCCTTTTCTCTACCTCCTTAATGATGTTACTAAATGCAAGACATGGTGTGATAGTTGATCTAATAGACCAATTCATTAAGCACTGCCCACCAGTGTAACTGCCTAGAACTGCGTTAATTTGGGTTGACGTGTGCATTGCTCCCGGATCGTATTATAGTGAGCAGCACAACGTGTCACACACATAATAAACAATGCAGCTATCCAAATGGCGGCAGCTTGTTAACATTTTGTAACAGGATTTTTTATTGGGTCAGACTTATGTCCGAGTAGGGCATGCATTTGTGGCTTTGATTTGTTAATGCAGGGTGGAGCTTCATGGATTGGTCTATTGCTTGTAATAATGAACAACATTTCAACTCTGAACAAGATGGCGCAGAGTCGATTGATGATGTCCTGTGCAAGGGTTCCAATTGACACTATTGGGGTTTATGGGGGATGGATTTGGTCTTAGTAAAGTGGTTAATCACTAAACCCATGTTCTGACAAGTGTTTGGTTGCTTTGTAATTGGTTCATAGACTCATTTCATGTAACCACATAATAAATGTCTTAAGTTAAATTACCACATACTCTCCTTCTCACTTTTGGCATAAACAACAGCCATAAGTTCACAGCCAATTTTATAGAGCTACTATGTATCGCTTAAGCAAAAATTTACAGAAAGCCAGTCACACACAATGTACATGACATCATATTTCTGCTGGTTACCTGTTCGTGCTAAGCAAAATTAGTCTGTGCTTAAAATTTCTATGATGCTGTGGCTGCTTTATGATGGTCATGACCTGAATGGGATACTTTTAAACACTAGACGGCAGCAGACATACCAGGTAAAATTCCATTGTTTACGTATGTTCTGAGCATTTGACATTGCCAAGAACAATGGGTTTACCTGGTAAGTCTGCTGCCACCTAGCGTCCCAAAAGTCCCCCATTGACATTTTTCCAATGGATTCATGGTTTACATACTGACTGTATTTCTAAAACAAAACCAACTTTTCTCAATTCAGACATGCCTCACCCAAAGGGCTTCAACTGTACATGTTTGTGTGTATCATGGTCAGATATAGGCAGTTCTATGGTTAGCCAAGTTTCAAGAAACAAAGGTTCTAGAAATCAGTTTCTCTGAATGCTTTTCATGAGTTGTTATGTTGACTTATGTTATTATCAACAACAAATTATATGAACATAATTTATGTCATTCATTCATTCATGGATTGTGTCATCATGTCAAAAATATCAGACAACCAGATTTCTGATTCCTATGGATGGGTCCACATTGAATTCCCCCATGTGGTTAACAGAAACACGGGCAATAACCAGAACTCCAAATTGTATGCAAAATTTAGTGACTTTCACTTAAAGTTTATCTTTATATTGAAACTTGTTTACATGTCTGTTATGTAATCTTTAGTATAGAAATTCCGCTGCTTTTCTTCAGTTCCTGTCAGTCTTTACTTCATTCTGAATACATAGAAGTTTAAAACTTGGAAAACAAAGTGTTCAATATGGACGATATATGAATACAGGCTTTGTAATGTTTCAAGCTGATTTCACTTTCATAGGTATTTGCCGAGATAGTTTTAGAAATCATCAAACTGAAATTGCTCGCTAATATTCTACACAACCACGTAGATACTTTCACACACTTTACGAACAAACCAAAGACGAATTGATACCCCGTACACCAATGCCTCAAAACATACAGGTAATTTTCATTAACAAAATGTAAATTTATGAAAATAAAGCTAAATTGGAACAAAATCAACATAAACCCTTCTAAAATGTACTTTGTTATTTTGGTCCAACTTTATTTTATTTTTTTTGTAAAATATGAACTTGCTTCCGAATGAAATTAGTTAAACACATGGATTATGTGGGCTTTTTCTGGAACTGTTCTTGAACAAACTCTGTATTCATTTTTCAGTACCCTTGTGATCCATAATACAAATGGTTTACTTATCAACTTTTTGTTTTATTTATACATTTTTTTGAAAAAGATACATATTTAAACAAAACTGTAAGCAAAGAACAGATATTAATAAAATTTACAAAGCAGCAAAAAACAGTTGAGGTATTTTCAGAACCTTAATGTTTTGTTATAAAGTTTAATTTGTTTAATAGAATAGTGTATCATAGTGGGTGTTGTACTTGCCCCAATAGAACACATTATTTTTGGATGGTCAGTAGTTTTATCTTTTTAATCATAGTTTGTTCTATGTAAAGATAAGTGTGTCTGATTGAAGGAATGTAAAAACAAAAGTTGTAAAGGGAGGGAAAGAAATGTGAGCCATGTGTGTAGTTGATTGTGGAACTTAATAACAAATGAGATGTCGATTCAAAATTTGCAAAATGAAAGTGTGTTTGTTCTGTTTTGTGTTTTTTGGGCAAAATTTCTCTTGAATTCAAGTTAGTTGGATGTATGACACTTGTGGGACTGATCAATACTCCCAAACAGTCGTGAAGAATATACAGAATTAGTGAAGCAAATCTCTAATTTCAACGATGCTGTAATTAGTCATTGCTTCTATTGTATGTTACCTCACCAGGGGTGACTGGCGGTTTCAGAACAAAACCCTTTAAAATATTTGTAGAGATATGAATATGAAGTGTTAATTTTTGTTGAACTGCTTGCATGTATGATGCTGATTCTGTTGGATCACTGTTTACATCATTTTTACTATCGCTTTTAGTTATTTCTAGTAATGATGAATTCATGTACTGTATGTACATCTTGGATTTGATTTCTTTTGAAGCCCGGACAAAATTATTGCCAGAAATCTAAGGAGGAGGATTCTTATCTTGGGAGTAACTTTGGAAATGTGAACTGAGACAGAGTACAAACTTTTTATGTGTTGCACACTGACTTGACCAAATGATTGCTAAATTGCAAATCAGCATTTAGAAAAATGGAGTATCATGGTAGAGTGATTTAGCACACTGCCCTCAGTGGAGTTGTTGGAGTTGCCGAAATGTGGCTTGAATTGTATTCATACTGGTCATGATGTGTGTGTGTGACCTTCAATAGTACATGCACTCTTAACCATTAATTGTTTCTCTCGCATCTAGGTGTATATAATAGATGGTGTGTTGTTTCATGAACCCCGAGTTAAATGGAGTAAGAAGACAGCATGGGGTTGCTTTGTTACAAAAGGAGATTCAGACTGCTTCCTAGACCATCTAGTCCACATGGGGGCATGATTTGTTGACTCTGCTTGACAATTCCTTGGCCAAGCAGTCTGCAGAAATTGTAGATTGTCCCATTGCTAAGATCAGACTAAAACATTTAACTGGGTCAGACATGAACCGTTCCTCATAATTTATCTCTCCATGTAAGTAGTTAAAAGGACCCCTGGGGCCAGAGGTATGATTGGAATGCCATAACAAACAAAAACACACATAAACGAACTAATTGTGATGGTTGAGGATAAATATTGTTGATTTTGAAGCAAGTAATTACATTTTGGTTATTATTTCATTTCTCATGGAGCTCAGTGGTTGGTAGAGATAAAGTTCTGTGATAAGAGAAATCACCAAAATAATTTTAGCGAGAGGAAAGCAATTATATGTATGATGAATTAATTATTGAGATTTTAAAAAATGTATGTAATTTTTAATTAAGACCTGGGAGCTGTATGGTGGAGCTAATAAGTAAAGTGACTAGATTATTACAAGTTTGCAGAGTTTTGTTTATTTTGTTGTTCTCTTCTTGACATTGCTGTTATATTTGTTTCATTTGTTTTAAACATGAGTAGAAGTAAAGCCATAGCTTGTGACTTTGGGCTATGGCTATGGCAGTTGAAGAAAAGGCTTGTACAGCAATCTGGTCATCGCCACAGCCAAAGACGTCAATTTAGACAGCCGCGCCGTAGGCGGAAGAGGCTGCAGTTTCATCGTGACATAAACAGGCATTAAACCATAGGAAGCCCATAGCAATAGCCGCAGCTACCAGATCGGACAAGGCCTTTTTAGTGTTTGCCATGACTTGCATGTGTTTTTCATCAAAAATACAAAGATGGCTGCTCTGTTGTATAAAGCCATAACTGAAAGAAGCAAAACCAACATGTGGCCATCTCTCTCACTAATAAAATCTGTAGGAAAAAAACATTCACAATAATCTTCATCATGGAACAGTTTATGCAAAACAAAATAACTTACAATGTAAAGTACTTAAAGTGGAAGAATCTACTCAGATTGAGATGTTTATTTTACTACACTGAAATATCCATTCAAAATGTTAATATAAATCTGTTACATAAATAAAAAAATATACAAAATAAAGTATCAACGAACTTTGCTATACAAGAATTAAGTAAATACAAAATACTAAACATCAAAATCAGTTTAGGAGAGTTACAAAAGGCAGTGTATTCTTCTGATTAAATATTAAAATTCAAGAGATCTAATGTTAAGTAAGTAACATTGTTTACTTCCAAAAACAAAACTGTCAACAAAACTGGTTATAATCCACCCAGATGGCCATATCTGCAAGAATGCAAAATCTACCAGTGAGCAGAAGACATGTTGATTCTACATCGAGCAAACATTAAGACTCGCTTAATTTTATGGTTTTATTTCTTTTCTGAACCCATGGAAAGCTTAGGTTGATTTGGAAATTGAACACATATTTGAATGTCTGTGAGTTTGTGTGTACAAAGAATTAACTTTACCCCCCAAAAAGCCCACTCAAAACCTGATAAATGCAAAAGCAAACGCAAGGTTTAACACAAAAGGTCTGTGAGTAGGTGTAAACATGATGCAGACAACACACACGTGCAAGACACACAACAAGTGCTGAAACAATCTCTAATTTAAACAGTTCCTTGGTGAGTAAAAAGGTCTTCTTGTTTGTTTTTACCATACCATGTTTAGTGTAGAGTCAACGTTTTCTCTAAACAGTGGTCCGCTGGCCAAATACCAGTTAAAACACCTGAGAACCAGTCAAAACACAATCCAAGCGGTCCCGCTGTATAGTTCAGTGCTGAAAAGCATTCCTTTTTTGATATGAATTATGGACAAGTGCAAAAGCTGACGGACTAGCGAAATGAAAAGCTGACTGGTCCTGTCGGCTAGTCACTGAAAAAGTTAAAGGCTGACCCTGAGAGTTGATGCTACAGTCAACATACTGTCTATGGATCAACCTCAGATTGAAGATAAGTAATAGGATTGGTATAATTACTGAAACAAAAAATGGATTAGTTTCAGTCTGAAAGCCCACTGATAATCAAAATTCATACCAATCCTCTGGATAAATATGTGCATTCGAAATACTGTTAAAGTTCAGAAATGACATTTGAAGATCCCACAAATCATCACTTTTTATAGTCCTAAAAGAATGTGCACAAAATCGCTGACAAACAAAAACCGTTTTTCGGTGTTCTCTAAAATTTGACCACCGAAATTAAACTACAACGGGTTGTTTGTATGGTAGTTTTATTGAACAAAAACTGGAGAATGGGAATTAATGTACTCTTCCAATGACACAATGATGTACTTTCCCTTTATATGGTCTCTCACATAATATTAATGTTTTGTGCCATTTAAATAAGATGTGATCAATTCACAAAACTTAACAATGCTTCCAGCTAACCAAGACATTTTAAAAGAAATTTGTACATGGAAAAAAACAATTGATAGTATAAATAATTTGATTTCACTTAGTTACAGAAGGCCTATAAATAAAACCAAACAAATGCAAAAAAAAAAGAAGATGTGGGAACTTTGTGTATAAACTGTCCACCATTGCTTTGAAGTCTGAGCATAAAGCATTATTTTGAAATTCACTTCTCATTTTAAATCTCAATATCTATGTGTCCAATCTAATCGGAATATGAAATCCCTGAAGCAGATGTTGTAATATTCCAAAACGCCGCACGTGAAGTTCATGGCACCAACATGAGCAATCTCTGCAAATAAGGTGCCTTCAATGGTCCCCTTCAGCATCATCTATCCATGAAGCCGACCTTCACTGGTCCTCCGGGAACGAGCAATCCCTGTACTGTAGGAGCCACTGTTCCTTCACCAAGATACTGCAGTTTGAATGTCTGTGATATCTAAAGCGAAATGATGAAAGAAATCACAAATCAATAAAATGCAATAACTGCATGCATCACTTGTGATGTTGAAATTGAAAATGCTGCAGGAAAAGTACAGCTCTTATCTTCATGGTTAAATCTCATCATAATTTATGATTCATTTAAAACTGTACAACCGATGCATACCTGCATGACATAATTACTTTACAGACATGATACCAACGCAACATTTTACAAATGTTACTTTCCTAATCCTTACCTTTGCCACAGCCAAATTGAGTTCCAGTTCTGCAATCCTTCTCCCAATGCACATCCGAGGTCCAAACCCAAAAGGAACAGAGGCAAAGCTGGAGATTGAGGAGTTCAACCGACCTGACTTGTCCCTCAACCAACGGTCTGGCTTGAAAGTGTTTGGCTCTTCAAATATGTTTGGATCTCTGCCTATGACATACTGTAAGGAACCAATGATTGTCTAGAGGAAAAAAATAGAAGGGAAAAAAAACATACACTTTCAATACAAGAATTATACATTGCAGTCAGACTAGCATTGCAACAAAATGACTTTGTTTTTATTACTGTGGCAAAGGTTGTAATTCATTTTGTTGGTTCTGGTCCAAATTGGATGACAGCTTAAAGAGGCAGTACTTTTCATATTCGAGAGCAAAACCAGAAACTACAAAAAGTCCACTCTTTTTGCGGTCACCTTTTTGTAAAGGAGACAACAAATTATAGGAGAGTACCTGAACTTGTCTTTCAAATACATTTCCTATAAGCTGTTTGATTAACAAACCATTGGCATAACTTGATGATCTATTACCTTTTTAGGGATATGATAACCTCCAATGATGATGTCCTTTTCCAATATTCGGTTGTTGGCCGGAACAACTGGATATAACCTTCAAACAAAAATGAAAACTATGATTCATAATAAATTGATTGAATAAACTAAACCTTAAAAGATTCTCTGTTTCTTGGCAAAACATTTTCTCTTTTCATTCTGTTGGCAACCACTGGTCTCCCATGGGTCCCAGCATGTGTAGGCCTACAAATACAATATATAAAAACATCATACTATGACAAAAAACATGCACAGAAACTGTCTTTAAAATCGTTCAAAAGACACTAACTAAAAGCAAAAAACAAATACATCAAAGGAAAACAAATGGTGAGGGAACCACTAGAGGAGCAAATGTCCTCCCCCACCCCCCCCACAGATAAATTCATAAAAAGAAGTAGCAACATACAGAGACTAAACACATGCAAAATACCAGTCATTAAGATACATCATTAAAAATAACAATAATTAAAAGTATACATACGTTGGATAAAAGTTCAATCACAATGTAACATAAATGAATAATAGAAAAAGACGTTTCGTAATTATTGAACAGTTAACAAATGAGTATGGTATATTTTATGCATGAGTGCACACACAACATTATCTAATGGGTTTTCTGCCAGCCTCTGTGGTATTATTTCTGTCCATGCATATTATTATTACAATATTTTTCAAAAGATAAATGCCACAGTGTTCTCCTCTTTTTTTGAATCAATAAACCTACCTAAGTATCTCCTTGATAATGCTCTTGAGGTAGGGCATCCTAGCCAAGTCATCTGTGTCTGCTGCCCTCGTCTTGTCTGTCCCCATTACCTCACATACCTCCTCATGTAATCGACCCTCTACATCTGGATGTCTGGAAAGCTCATACAGTACCCATGCCAGTGTGTTGGACGTCTGTACATAAGGATTAATTAGCAATTAGTCAACTCTATAATGTATTTTATTATCTAATTTCTTTGGCACCCTAGAGGAAATTTTAGTAGATCATGTACTGTTTTTCAACGGTGCCCTGAAAGAAATCTGACTAAAATGGTTTAAACTTTGCCCTCCATTGGACTCACTGACTAGAATTAATTAGCAAATAGTGCCTTAATACACAAGAAACATTCAAGTGACTAAATAAGAACCTGAACCAAGCCCTTTACCTACCCTGGGGGGACAAGAATTGGGAATCAACCCCAAGCCCTACCCCCTAAAAAAAAACAACAACAAACAAACCCCCTAACAAACAAACAGAATAAGAAACCAAACAACAACAACAGGCGAATCAAAAAACCACACAAAAATAAAGGAAAACAATGTATGAAAAGAACCAACAAGAACAAAAATATAGAGAGATTCAACAAAGAAAAGAAAAGAAAACCTAATGAAAAAAAGAATTAAGAGATTTGCCCTCAGGTATCTGTTGTTTATTTGACAGCTTCTTACCAGCAGGGTCAAAGATCCCCCCTGGTCAGTAAAAAATGAGCACACATTTCCGTGGTATATTAATCCAGGTCATCAAACTTGTTCATTACATTCTGAATTACAACGGAAATGTATCAATACTGAGGTAAACAACTGGGCCAGAAGTCCTCAGTGACTCCCTCAGTATCAATTTCTGTATTTTCCTCTCGACCTTTAGATCTAATATCAAATTCTTGACATTTTTTTTCTCCAGTAAAGTTCGCCTTAAACAATACCGGAACTTTAAAAAATGATATTACATATCACAAATTAGATTTGTCATTTATGACTCCCTCCACATCCCCTCAGATATCAATCATAAATTACTCATATTTTTTTCCATGAGATTCTGGTCAAGTTGTGTTTCTTGTCAGGGATGCCGACAAGTTTTCCCTGAGGGCTGTAAAACGGTCCTGTAGTATGAATTACAGCCGGCGCCTTTTATCAATAAAGTATCCCACCTGTTGTTTTGCTGTAACCTTGCTAGGCAGTGAAGAAGGCACTTCACAATGATGGCCTGTTATGGTCTTGGTATCTGGAATACCAGTGGATTATGCTTTGTCCATTTATCAAAGTCCGACATTGACTTGAATGACATGATCCCCTTTTTGGTTGAAACAATGGAGGTGCTTGGAAAGTATTGTAATGTATCTTTGGGAAGCAGTTTTCATGTTTTGTTGTTAACATACTTCTGAGAACAGTAAGGAGCATACGGAGACATCAAACCACCCAATGGCAAATATCTCAATCTCCTTATAATCAATGTTTCTATTCCTGTATTTTTATGACATTTCTGTCAACTAATATCAGTAAATTAGAAACTAAAATGTCAACATTATCTCCCCCAATCTCCACCCCATGTTGCTGATTCTATATATACATAATGGCAAAAAACAAAAAATGGAAATTTAAAAAAACTGATTTTCCTTTATGCAAGGGAAATGAGAAAGGTTTCACTAGTTTTAAATACAGAAGATTTTGTGAAGCTGAACCCCAAATAACTTTCTTTGTTTCACCAGAGATCCTGATCCTGTGACCAGGTGCAATGCAATTTGTAACTAGGCCACTCTTCCAATCCAAACCCATGTTCAAATACAACCTTTAGATTGCACTCTTGGAATGACAAGTATATGGGTCGGTTGAAAATCTGAGTGACAAAACAAACACTCCTGAAGTTTTTCAGTTTAGTATTGAGGTTCTTAGCAAAGTGACTATCAACTGGCCAGTATTTATAAGCACAGACCAGCTTTCAGATTCCTAAGCTCAGATTCTCAGAGACTGTATGTTTGTCTTCACTGACCCCTAACCCCAACCCCTACAGTCATGGAACCAACACATGACACTGGTCCATCTAGTGATCTACCAAAAGCAAATTTAGTGTTGGGGGGAATTACCTCCCAGAGCTTGACCAGTAGGTCCACTTCTGAAGCTCCGCCGAAGGACCAGCTGGATGTTTTTTTCAGAGTTATGTGATGTTTTCATAGAGGTGACCTACTCAGGTCAGTTTTAATCAAGGATTCCCTCAAAATGGTTTACATCAAACATCAGGTGTCAAGTCCTTAGTACGAAAACATCGGTTTGACATCCATCTTTTTTTTAAAGGTGTCACCACTTAGTGTCACTCAATATGCAGTAGAGACATACAGAAATGCATGCTATTGCCAGAGAGGTGATGAGTAAGTGTCTGTCTTTTGGATCTGTCATTTCTACCTGAAAATGTTGAAGTGAATTTGAGCACGTTTTAATTTCCAGAAAACTTGGCTCCCCCATTTCCAGATTCTGACTGACAGTCTGACACCTTGCACAGGTATAATCTTTTAGGCAATATTAAATAACAGTATTGTAATTGTTGATTTGCTATCAGCTTTCTGTCGCCCATCTTCTGAAAAGTAAAACTTTTCAAGAGGAACCACTCCTGTACACGAACTACATGTACATTATTAACCACTTAACTGCGTAATTATTTATCGTTAGCTAAACCCCCAATGCGGAATTAATTGAAGGAAAACAATGCAAAAAAAGGATAAATGGAAAGCTATGATCAGACCCTGAATTGCTCCGATTATCCCTACTTATATCTGAGGCTGCTGTATCATCAATGTCTTCAGCACCTTGTAAACATGGCTCTTCAATTTGTGAATCATCATCACTATCAACAGACATGAGAGAGTCTGACAATTCAAGATCTGAATCCAAAGCTTGCACACATGACAAGCGCGGTTGCTTTCGTGAAGTCGCCTTAATTGGTAAGAAAACTCTCCGATTGGTGGCACCACACACTGCCTGACTGTAACTTTGTGATGACGAGATATCTCGTCATACAAGACACGTAAGAGGGGATTACCCGGGGTCACAGAGCGTGTCTTTGACCTCATTTAAACCGCAAACTTGGTGACGAGATATCTCGTCATACGCAATATAAGGGTAAGTTGGTGATGACGACATATCTCGTCATACGCAGTTAAGTGGTTAAACACAACAAATAGTCTGAACGAAAAGACAAGTTAAGTTTGCTTACTGTATCCACCCCAGCTAGAAGAAGCTCACAGGCATTGCTGTATATCTCCTTCATAGTGAGTTGTTTGCTAGAGAGTAAATACGTCAAGAATCCATCGGAATCATGCTCTCCTTCACTCTCTGATTGGGCAGAGATCTCAGCCAATCGGCCGTCAACCGCTTTCCTGGCTTTAAACAAGAAATTCAAAACATCAGTTTGAGGAGCCTATATGGTTTTGATCTTCAAACTGTCAAAAATGCTTTTGGTTATTTGGGATTTGTTTAATATATGTTTCGCTATATCTTGCCCTGAACAAAGATGACAGTCACTTGTGATATTATGGGGCTGCAATAAACTTATAACAAATGAGAAGACTCAGGAAAGCTAAAGGTAAGAATGATCGGTTGGGGCCTACAATATTTTGTACTTTTTAAAGGTGGGATTTGAATGGTCTCATATTATTTCTCTAAACCAATTATTTATCTTGGTTTGGACAAAAATTGGGGGAAACCACTCTTGCAGTTATATCTGAAGCACTTGTGGCCTCAATATGATATCAATAAAGTGTTCACCATCCGTGTTAGTTTGATTTTAAATACTTTATTGTGTATTCTGAACATTTAAAAAGGTTTATGCTGAGTTTTGTTGAAAAATATTTTGAATGGTGTGTCGTTTTTGTGTTTTTGCTATCTTTTATTTACTTTCAGAAGAGGAAAAGAAGTTTGTGTGTACTTTTGACATGACTTATACAATATTGCAATGATCAAATTGAATTGAGAAGGAAAGAAAATTACACGCTTCAGCACCAACCCCCCCCCCCTGAACATGATGAAAAGAACCCTGGAATGGTGAGCGAGAAGTTTGATGACAGCTCTCACCAAAACTAAAGATGTAGTCCCACGCTGCCTCATGATCCTTCCATGGCTTAAGATTGTACTTCCTGAAGAACTCCGGAGATGTCACGAAGAGAATCTGACCCGACTGGAACATCTGATGGATGGAATCGATGAAGCGCTGAGATTCTGCAGGAATCTGCTTGTCAAGACAACCAATTCTCGTCTCAAACAGGATCTTGAAAATTGCTACGGAAGCAAGCAAGGGTCGGGAATTTGAAGATTACAATACTCTCATTGATAACACATGAGCAGTGAACTGAGTAATTGAAAAAGGGAGGGGGGATGGTCAAGGGAGGGGCACATGGTTCATAGGATTGTATTGGTAATAAACCACATCCTCTGCATGCGGATCAAAGGTGTGCGGAAGGAAAGGGGCGTGAAACCCCAGCGAAACTAATCCCACACCTGCTCTGCTAGTACTATGGATTTTTGGCAAACCAGCCCACTTGGCAAAACAGGGATGTTTTTTTTTTCTCCTACCCTACAACCCTACCACACTTACCCCTAAACAAAAACTAAAAACAGCAATGTCTTGCAGATTTTTGAGATGTGTTTCTCTATACTACTCTTTGGCAAGTAAATTGTCTTTCTTTGAAGAAAACCTGCAGGCACTGAGGGTGTGATTAGTGCACATCAAAATAAGAAATTTGATATAGTCCTAAATGAAATATTTCCGTCAACTCTGTTACTTCATTAAAGAAACCAAATGATGTGCTAGATATCCAACCATTAATTATGTCACTATACTCACATTCCATTGACCACTTGTACATCTCATTGGTGAGTTCAGGTACCAGACCTTCCTGGTTAGTGACATCCCGGACGTAGCGTAACCTTTGAACCATGTCCCCAATGACCTCATTAATGACCCCGACGTAAGCGCCAACTTTTTGGGGAGGGAGTATTTTCTTGCTGAGTAGACGCCGTGCTCTGTGCCACTGTTGCCCTTCACTGAAAAGAAAGTAAACAAGTTTTTAAATTAATTACAAGTCAAAAATGTACAAATAAAAAAATTAAAAATGTTATACTTTTTTTTCAGTTAGCACTATTGCACTGATATTTATCAATCAAATGTTTAAACACAACCTACAAGGAACAAATTTAATTTGAAAGATACAAAATTACAGTTATGACAAATTACAAAACTAGTTAAAAATCATCATTTTCTTGTAACTGAAAAAACAACTTTATACTGAGTTGGACTTATTTTCTTCATCCATTTAAATTTGTTGTCGAGTTGAAAAACATAGTGGGTCTTTTTCATACTGAGCATCAATTGACTGACAAAACCCGTTGTATTTTCTAACAGATTCAAGCACATTGATGCACAAAGAAAATGAATGAGAGAAAAGTATTTGGTTAAATTGTAAAAGTAGTTTCATACTAACTATGACTGCTGTTTGAAAATTATGATGAATAAAACTTTCAGGTGAAAATTATAAGTTACAGCTTACTGTGTGAGCACACCCAGAGACTCATTGCGATGCATTCTGTAGGCTTTCCATGGTTTCATGTCGACCCTCATTGGGTACTTGTTGTCATGGCGATACATCATTGCCACCAGCTCGGGGTCAGCAAGGTTAACAAACTCCAATGACCCAAGACGCTCTTTCCATATCGGGCCATATTGCTTGGTAAATGCAATCTGTTGAAGGAACAAAATAAAATAAGTAGATAACAAACATTAGTGCAACAGAAGTAAACAATTGAGATAATTACATCTGTCAATGCTAAACCTTGTGATGTACCAAGGATAGCTATTACGGTACCTGAAAGTTTTTCATTAATGTAGTCATTTTTAAAGATATCTATTACTAGAAGATCAAGTTTGTTTGCATTTCATTATTTAAACATAACATAATTGGCAATTTGTGTTACCAACAGAGAGTTCATGCCAGTATTACCACCAATGTTTTACCTTACCTGAAAGTTAGTATCATACAAATGACTAAACTTATGCCATCATTGTCAATGTTGCACCTTATCTTGATTTGTTTAAGGAGAGTAGACTTAATACCATGATACCACTTGCAACATTTTTTTCACAAGGTTACCAAAATAACCTTATCTTGATTAAAAAAAGAATACCAACAAATTTGATCATGCATCATTAGCAACTTTGTACATTATCTTGTTTCATAGAGTAAGCATACTGTACTAGTAGTAGCATCAGTTCTCTAAGAATCACCCATTTTTAATAAATGCTGCATAAAACAAAATTGTTTTGGACAAATTGTCAAGACCTGAATTATCAAACTGCGTCTGCATTGTTGGGTGGAGTGCAATACTTGTTTGTTTGTGTAAACCCATGATATTCACTTGACCCCTTGTTATTATGCCCTCAGCGTATGTTCTGTAATTTACCCGATGTCACGTTTTTATTAAACCCTTACTAATCATTCCATCACATGGAGGTCAAGAGGTCGTAACGACAAACCAGCCCCTGGCTTTCAGTTCTGCATGTCCAAACATTACTGGAATGAGATTTGTCTGACTGGAAACACTAAGGACGGGTTGTCAAAACACAAGCTTTGCCAGCAACCTGTTCATGTTGAATGGGGGGAGGGAGAATACAACAGGATGCCTAGTTTTTAGAAAAATAATTAGTTGTTATTGTCTAGTTAAGAAACAAACAAAAAATGTAAAACTTTTGCTAAGTTTATCTTCTGTTCTTTTTAGCTCTTTGAAATGATTATTATTATCTAATTTTTAAAAGATTTTATGACATTTCTAAAGTTCTTGTACCAAATTTGCTACAAGTGAACTTTTCATCGATTGTTTTTGCCAGGAGGTGCATTTATCCATGGTTAAGGGAGGGATGTGTAACACCCAGGCCTATGCCTAAATGTATAGCCCATGCCTTCATTTAGCCCCAACCTTGTACCTTAATGTATTCCAGACATGCTCCATTTAGGTACCTTGGGCTACACTTAGACCAGGGCTACATTTAGGTCCAGGGTTGGTCGCTTTATACTTGTTGTTTAGTCTACATTCTTTCATATCCTGCCCCTGGCATGCTGTATTTGTCAAGAAACCTCATTTGACAATTTTGTAAGAAAGTAACCAAAAACATATTTAAAATATACACAGACAACTAATAAGATAAGATAAGATAACTTATCCATTAGTCTCGCGCTCATTCGAACTTCTGGGACCATAGTGGTCCCAACCATATGGAGTTTTACGTGGGCGAGATTTTGTTTCGTCAATTATTTTAGTTTAACGTAGTTTATGACTATGAATAATATACATGTTGTTGGGAATGTAATACTTAGTGTTAAGTAAAATTAATTCAACAATATAACGAAGAAAACCCGAGAATTAAACTTGACCTCAGCTTCCGGTTACTGCAAAAAATTAAGAATTTTGTGCTCACCTCCGATAACAAAACTTACGTAAACGCTTGTTTTGGATGCGCGATGATAATTGCCAGATGCTGTAAGTGTAAGGGGTTTCTAAAAAGTTAAGATCAAATAAGCATCCTTGTCCCAGAGTTTTAATTATTCTTAATAATAATTCACACATTATTTGTGTATTTATTATAAAAGCTAAAACTAATTTTATAAAAATCGTACTGAGTATTTTTGTTGTTCAGATTTTGTCATTAGATATAATTTAAAACACATATTTGATTTCAGAAAGAAAGTAAAATGTTCTTCGTTTGACGTGTTTTCTCGCTCAGATTCGCGCGAGACTTGCACAGTCTATTGCGCCAACGATCACACTTTCCTTTAAATTCACAAACAAACATCTTCTTTTAGACCCTTGATACCATAATGATTTATACATTTGCTAAATTTACAATCAGTTTATATTTAAATCGATAATTGGCAGACCCTTTTGGGAGGGAATTGAGAGCCCCGAGTCGAATTCAACCCCCCCCCCCTTAATTAGGTGCGCCACTAAGTCTTATATGAACGTGAAAGTGACGATTGTAAACCTCTGTACCCTGAAAAGACGTCACGAGCGTAAACAAAAGACCACTACAAAGTGCAACAAGTAAACAAATTCGTTCAATTTACGGGTCAATAACGAACCCATTAATCCTTCAATTATCTAAACCGGAATTCCATGTAAATTAATAACGCGGTTATGGACAAACCCCGAACCTCCAAAGTAGAATCACCCTCCAGTGTTTACACCTATATCCTTGAGTGTATAATAACGTAGTATTCCATCCAAAAATCAAATTACCGCAACTTGATGCTCGATTAACAGCAGAGGTCGTTTGTAAGTTGACAGGCTGATTTCATTTCCTTTGCTAGCTCTGCCTCGACTGAAAAGGGACGCCCATTGGGCATAACCCTTCTTCAGCCCAACGGGGACCTCATTTTGCTGACAAACTCACTGGAGGATTCCAGGAAACTTTGATTGGCTCAGATGACATGAAATCGAATCTAGGTCTGAGGTTGTGCTTGGGGCATCACCTGGGATGAGCGTCCTTGCTTCTTGAAGACTTTAATGAAGAGAATGACCCCATTACAACGCAGTACGCTGACTGCTGAGGTCATTTATCGAGGGGGTGATCTCGAAGGTGACCAGGGATTAGTTTCATCATTCCTCCATTATTTCATTGGGTTGCTGCAGCACCGAAAATTGGTTAGCATATAAAAATAAGATACAGCTTGCTTAGCAAAAAAACGCGATACCAGATTTGTTTGATTTGTCCGCATTGATTTTACCTGATTCCCTGCCAAGTAATGTTTTGCTTCGCAGTAAACAATTCTACCACAAAAACTTGGCAAGAAAGACTCGTCTCCAAATAGGCCTACCTAGCGCACCTGACTCGATGTTAAGTGTAATAACAATTGCTGTCACAAACTCAAAACTCTTGATACCCCTGCTCTATGATTAGAAGAACTCAACGCCTGGAAACCAACGAAGTTGTTTAGGCTACGAAACTATACCGAAAATAAACTCTTATTTTGGTGCGTTTTCGAGAGTTTGGGCGTAAATATTGAGACTGCGTATGATAATCTCACAGTGCGGTAGTATTTTTTTTGTGATATTCCAATGACCATTCAATCAGAATATTTATACAGCATTTAATCCCTGCTCCCCTCTTTTGTCATAAAATAATGTTGACCTTTTAATATCTTGACTCATGTTTCTTTGTTCTGGCGTGGTTTGAAATCAGAACACAAATGGCTGGCCACCTGACCCCAAAACTGTAATCGACCATCAACAAAGGCCTCTTTGTTTACTCGTCAGAATCCGTTGTGTTTGAATCCATTGTGAACTTGGACATTTCTAGAACATGGTGCACGTGTGGGTATGTGAAAACAAGCACGATCGCTGTGATTCTCAGAAACCGAATCCCTTCCTGTATTTAGGGTATATAAGTCGATAAGGCGATTTGTAAAACTAGTTCTCACAAAGGTGTATCAAGGAGATCCAGATTTCTTCTTTCTCATCATTACAAAACCTTTACAAAGAGCCCTTACTTTTTCATATTGGCCGCACTTTGGGTAAGGTGCATGATCATCAAAGAAACAGTATATAAGCAGGCGGCAGGTCAAACTTTGTAATGACCGTTCAGCTTTTAAAAAAAAACCATGTACTTCTTAAAGTATTCTAGGATCTCGCTTACAGAACAATGTACAAAAAAACTCTTCTTCATAGACTTAATCTTCTTATTTTCCTTTTGCATCAGAAGATTGCAAATTCTGCTTTCCCGTCACTGCAAGATCTCATACACCACGAATGTTCGTGCCCGCACCCGAAATGTACATTTTTGTTTGCAATCGTGGGGGATCGAAGTAAATGAAGAAAAGGCCAGTCGGGACAAGAACATGAGCAGTGCCGTTCTTGGATGAGCTCTGCACGGCTAATCTTCAGAACAATTCAACTGAGGTTACTCTATGTCAAGACCTCCTCAAGACGAAGTTTTTCCTTTTACGTTCCATGGATTATCATCTTTTGACCTTCCTTTAACACGTAATAAGCAGCTTTGCGACTCAGGAAAATCTGCCGAGTATCAGGATAGGCCCAAAGCGACGGCAGCGGCCTAGGTGCAAACTCCCTTTTAGTGAATCAAGGCTAATACATTGTAAAAACAACCAAGTTTTAAAATCACAGCTTAAGAGTTTTACTTTTATTACGATTAAGACATAGCCTAGTGTGAGGAATTTTTCTTGCCAAAGACCACTTTATGAAAGGGTTGGGTTAAGGTAAGACTACACTGACCTACTTTCAGTTTTTTTAAAGATATTATGTAGACCCAGGCCTAATAAAACTAAAACTATTGGACGATGATGTTTATTTCAGTCATCTCAAGTAAGTATCCCGTTTGAATTAAAAATACAAGCATCCAGAGAACTTCTAATTAACGTTTGAAGGCATGTACCAGTTATCCCAAGCAGGTCGATATCCTTGATGTAATGTGTGTAATGAATATGCCCACAATGATGAACACAAACAGCTGAGCTGTTTGCCTCATAAACGGCTTGAGATCATCACCGGGTAGTGAACCCACCAACTTCTATACAAAAGATGTTTTTCGAAGTCAATATATCCAAAGGGCAAGTCTATTCTTACTTCAATCATTGCGAGTTTTTCTACCTTCTTTTTTTATAAATCAACCTCATTATCTACACAGAGAACCAGGGTCGACACATCATCACCCGCACTCAAAGGGAGGATAACCCCTTAATGTCGAGCCTTGTAAACAACATTTTGAGAGTTCCTTGTCTGTTGTCTTCCCTCAGTAATCTGCGATTTCTTTTCAATTTCAGGTAGGCTATGCCCCATCAACGAAGCAGGAGTTAGCTACGGCTGGGTGCGTTAACAATCTAGCACTGTATCGAGATACAGGAAGGGAGTGACTGACCGGGAGTGCGTGACCTTCCCTTATTATTTGACGTGACCCATGACTTCATGCTTGCAAAAAAGATTCCCCCGCTTCATTTCATGTGTGTCCATGGAAGAAGTCATAGATTCACAACATTTCTAACCTATTTCTATGGTGAAAAACAGTTGGAGCAAATTATGAACTCTCTTAAGTTGTCATTTCTTTCACGAAAAAGGGCCTTCAAGGAATGTGATGTGCTCGGAAATTCCCTCTGTTTAGTTTTTCCAACACAGCAAACAATCTGTTTTTAACCACAATTCCCCACAAATTGATGTGTCCGAAAAGCAATTTCTTTGTAACTCCGGGTGTAAACTTGCTGCTTTAACTTTTCCTTCCTCCATGCTTCAAGTAAGAAACCAAGTAGAAGAAGAAAGATAATACAATAGTTCAGAAAATGGCGATATAGAAGTTCAATTAATTGCTCTTTGATTTGTACTGGGTCCTTGCTGGTTAGACAAATCAAATAGTGAAGTCACAAATAATGGGTGTACCACATCCTGAAGAAAACCTCGCTAATGCATGTAGGCCTACGTAGCATGTGTGACATCGTTTTCATGTTTGTGACATCAATGTATGCCAACTGAAATCATATACCCTTATAACTTTTTAAAAAGAAGGTCAATAGAAAATTGTTCCCCAGAATTCGAGCGTCTCCTCCCAGAATTGCCAACTGCCAGTAGGTGATGTCCCGCAACGGTTAGGCGAGCAATCATCCCGTCACTTTAACCTAAATCTACGGAGCCTCACCCTTCAAGGTCGACAGCCGCTGGGTTGCTCCCCATGCCGTGTGAAGATGCCGGTGTAGATCAGAGTTAAGAACTTGGTGCTGAGATGTTCCGTTTCATCCCCACCGACAGCTTTATTGGGTTCCCCGATTTAATTGTCTACCACGGGGAACTTTAATATTGGTGTCGTGTACAATCTCTGGAAGGGTGAACCGTGGCGTTGTCGCAGGTGAGTTGATTCACAACGTACCGCTACGACGAGGCGAGTTGGCATGGAGTGAACATATAGGCCGAATTCACCTTCAAATCAGAATTGACACTACTGTGAGGCGGTCTTGAATTATATGTTTAAAAATACATTTTGCCGACTGCTTCCTTTTTAAAAAGATTATTTTGGAATGAACACAATCACTGAACTGAAAGTATGGTACAAGGAGACCTGCAAAAGAGTCCAGGGAGGTCGGGCATCTGTCATTCAAAGTGTTCCCAGAGATATCTCAAACAACGGAAATGTTCCTTGCTTTATAATAAAGTAGACTTGCCCTTTAAAGACAAAACACTACACTACAGGCCAGAACCTGTAAGGTTGACAACTGCAGTCCCAAATTGTAAATACCTAAAAATATATTGACCAAAACATTTATGTACAGTAACACTGACATTGGAGTCGCCCACCAAAACTATCGAGACCCCCCCCCCCACCAATATAGCAAGGGTGTGCAGACTACAGTACGTTCATTTGAATACAAAATCCTCCCGGCGTAACGGTATAGATAGGCCTATAACTTTTAAATGTGTCACCGAAATATTGAAAGCAAGATAAATGAATCGAACTGTTACAGGAGAAATGATTAGAATGCCAGCAGCTCATTAATAAGAGAATAGCTTGTTTCAATGGATATAAAACCAATTCAAAAATCACCGTGTCATTATAGCCTGTATAATTAAGTACGATCACCATAATCTGTTCTCTTGGTGCTCTTTTACCGAACTCTTTTTAAGAGTTTGGAATCTAACGATTATAAATGTGTCAACTGTCCGACTGCTGAGACATTAGGGAAGCTTATCTCATTTATCTTACTTTCAGACGGTGAACTTACAACCTCTTCTGTCTGAACAATGCGCCAGCCAGACAGCTCGTTACCTTCAGAACTAATGGATCATCATGGAACAAACCCCAGAGGAAATGTTTGTACCCACCCCTAATAACAAACCCCCTTGTATATACGAAGAACGCCAGACACAATTGTCGCGGCAATTACATCCAAGGTTTGTGGAAGGACAATACACCGGGCTCGTTCTGTCAAAAACAAATTCGATTAAAAATAATATTGATGGGGTTTTGGATTGTGATGAGCGTCTCTGCCCCGTCATTTAGAAATTAATTAACGCATTATACCCGCGAGGTGTCCCAAAACGTGCGGCATCAACTACCTGGTCTTTCACTCCTCACTGAACACCATCACCTAGAATCGCTGTAATTTCTCTAAAATAATTAACTTTCAAGGCATGCTCTTTTGATGTTTGGCGTTGCTGAAAGTTTGTTCACCCTTGTTTACTCTTAATTTTACTAGAATTGAGCACTTCCCAAGGGGTACGCCCCTTTTCAGGGCATTAAACGCACATAGGAGCCATGCGAGGACAGCTATTGTACTTGCATTATATAATCACCAATTAACTGACCTGTACCAGTGCGAACCATGCCCTAAAAAACACCCAAGACAACACTCCCCTCTACCCCGAGAAAAAAATTCCAGGGATTGAGAGACCTCTTCTTCTATACATTTCTATTTTCCTAGGGCTGCTCTTTCACTATAGCTGGAGTAGTTTGTTCTTGGTAAAGTGGGCCATTGCCGTTGGCGTATTGTCAGTCTGACCGGGATTGTTGCCGATTTTCTGCCTCACCTCTTCTCACGTGCGGTCCTGACCGGCAGTACCATCTTGCGATGAAGGTAAAAATAGATGGGGGCATAGAGTAAGGGTCTTTGCTCTCTGAGTAGCATGTAAGGGTCTTTGCTCTCTGGGTAGCATATATAGTAAGGGTCTTTGCTCTCTGAGTAGCATAGAGTAAGGGTCTTTACTCTCTGAGTAGCATGTAAGGGTCTTTGCTCTCTGGGTAGCATATAGAGTAAGGGTCTTTGCTCTCTGAGTAGCATAGAGTAAGGGTCTTTGCTCTCTGAGTAGCATCATAGCATAGAGTAAGGGTCTTTGCTCTCTGGGTAGCATAGAGTAAGGGTCTTTGCTCTCTGAGTAGCATAGAGTAAGGGTCTTTGCTCTCTGTAGCGTCATAGCATAGAGTAAGGGTCTTTGCTCTCTGAGTAGCATAGAGTAAGGGTCTTTGCTCTCTGTAGCGTCATAGCATAGAGTAATGGTCTTTGCTCTCTGAGTAGCATAGAGTAAGGGTCTTTGCTCTCTGAGTAGCATGTAAGAGTCTTTGCTCTCTAAGTAGCATAGAGTAAGGGTCTTTGCTCTATGAGTGGAGAGTCCAGGTCCTTACCATGTTATGCTAAACCTTATTACGAAGGCCAGGACCATTTACGAATCTTTCCCTCCAAATAGTTGTGGATGAATAGTAGAAAGGATTTCGTGTCAAACAAAAGTGCCAATCGTGCAAAACTATTTAGTTGGAGGCTTTGCAGCTTTACGGCTTTGCCCGTTGATAACAATAATAACGAATAATTTAAACGGATTTTAGGAAAAGTTTGAATGATAACTTTCTACAAAGCATAATGGACCATCATGACAGAACATGCAAAAGTAAAAGGGGAAAAAGGGAAGGAAAAAAAAACCAAACAAAAAACCGGATTACTTCTTCCCGGAAAATCTCCATCGTTAACGATGCTCTCTCATTGTATGCCGAAGAAGTTTTTTTTTTACTTCACAATCTTCTATTAATCTCCTCCAAATCGATAGCTCACACCTCGAGATGATGCCTCCATAACGACGCCAACCAACTTCAAAGAAGCTCCAACGTATTATCGCTTAGGATTCGCATTAAGGCGCGAAAAGTAAATACTTTTTAATGGGGTTTCTTTCCAAGTTGTCTGCAGAGGGTTGCCTGCGGCAGTGCAAGCGAAGTGATCAACAGTATATTGCCTATCAATTATGAATGTTCGCCTAGCCTACTGCTAAGCAGGCCAGGCAGGACAACAACACGGGTCACACTAAAGGTCCCTGTTCACGTAGTTTTATCATTCGCAAATATACCCAAAACGGGTAACGCACGATCAAGTAAAAAAAGATGGTAAAATGAACGTATTTTTGAACGGAAGTTAAGAAGATTATTTGTCTGGGAAAGTGGGTCAGTGGATGCTGTCGATGAATTTGCGAACTGCGATTCTGTATAGCAATGCACCCTAGATTGGCACGGCCTTCGTTTCCGAATAAGATATGTTTTCATAAAAAAAGGGTCAGTTCATTTTAGAAAGTTTCCGTGACACTGATTTCCTTATACAATAAGTGAAAACATGAAAACATTTAAACCGACGCCACTGAAAGGTGAGTCCTTTATCCTTAAATTCACTCAATTAGAACGGAAGGGGACGGGCATAACTATTTACAACCCCTAAAAACGTCTTTAAAAAGTCATCCATCACAAAATACCGGACCAACCTTACACTAAACTGAGTCATAAAATATCCTGACCACAAACTATTAAAGTCTTGTCGTATATCCGCGGTTGAGCGTACACATCCGTGTCATGTATACAAACATTTTCAAAGTTCGTAAGTTAGGGTCTTATTTAAAAACAACTTTTATTCGCGACTGTTTGATTTTCAGTTTATAATTTAATGTTCTTTCTTATAAAGATTTGAATCTAGTCATTAACCTTGTGGTGGAAACGAATAATATTAATGTGAAATAAGTGCCAAGATAGGGCTAAACTTCAATGTGTGACCAACAGTCGCCTGTATTGATTGGTAACGATGGAACGGTTTCATTTGTTAATTTGGTTAACTTACAAGCATATGCCTATACATTGAGGTAGAAATCTATTTCATGGTTTTTAAATACTCGTCTGTGAATATCAAGGTAAACGTCCAAGTTATATTATTTAAGAATAAGAAACATATTTGTCTGAAATACTATGTCAGAGATTGCCCACCTTGACATTGATGTGCCACCTAAAGTTAGCCCATCATAACACGTGCACTAACGCACCAGGGTCAGTTTCACGAATATGCGTAAAAAAAAAGTTTGCAGAAATTGTCACAAACTGCATGGTGGGTGTTGGTTGTCAAAAACTCTTCAAGCCAATGATGCATCATACATTACTATAGTTTCAAAGCATCCTTATTTTGAACGAGCCTGTACAGTTTTCACTTGCGCTGCTAAAGCCACACTCAAAATAAGTTTAAGAAATACGTACAAGTTTTCTCAAGTTATGCTTATCGATCCACACTATATAGTACATTACAAAAGTTAGTCTGGTTGAATAGTTAACTTGTCATATTTGGCGTAATGACCTAATTAAAGTATAGAGACTGTTTATCAGTTTTATTCGTTTATCAAGACTGAAGGGTATCTCAAGAATCACAGGGAATAAAGTTAGAATTACAAGATAATTATGACGTCATGAATGCAGATAATAGTCAAAAGCATCAATTACACAAAATGTGTGAAATATTGGAGCCATGATCTGGCCACGTGATGGTTCATACTTTTCGCGGACATAACTCGTGGTCCGGAACGGTTTGCTTTCATCTACGTCTTTAACAATCCATGAACAATCTGACAAGAGCTTCTAGAATCTGTTAAAGACCGTGTGCCTTTATTTGCTATTGATCAGCAGCGTTTCATCTTTACATGTTCAAGAGACTCGAAGATAAGCCCTATTAAATGGTGATAAAAGAACATATTGGAAGGGTTGCTATACAGACTTGTTGATCTGTCAAACCAGAGCTTTGGTTTGGTTTAAACCACCAAGTACCAAGCGTGTCAAATGAACAGCTGTCTTTTTAGTGGGGCATTTTCACGACGAATGAACTTTTTATCTATGAAGAAAGAGGCCTCAAATTAAATTTCTTAAAGCACGGGTGCGAAATTACAACTTGAATCATGCTAATTGGAGCGATTCTTAATACTGAAGTGGGGCACTGCTCACTGGTCGAGGAAACTATACCTTAACATTTTACGAGTTTTTTCTTTCGTAAATCCATGGTTCGGAAGAAACCGTGATCTTTAGTCGGTAACACTTTCAATACCAATGACTTAATTAGTGTCTTGACCAACCTATATCTTTATGTGTTTGTTATGCCATTCCGTTTATGTTTTTTTTCGAAAAAGTTAAAACCGAGCCTACCTGGTGTTCATAAATACGACTGAGGCCATTTCCAACCAAGTAGGTGCCAAGAGTACCGATGAAAGGCCAGCCCTTCGGCCCAGGAATCTCATCAAATGACCGCACCTTCAGATCTACATCTTGCTGCTTCTTAGCGTGACTCTCCTCGGTTGAGATACCGTGCCTAACGGGGCACACACCCCACGACTCGGTCCTTTGATTTACGGTGGGGGCAGTGGTTCCGGCCGCATCAGTGGCTGTTGTAGCGCCTGATATAATAACTTTATGCATCTGTACGGTGTTTATGTCCGAGTGTGTCTGCTCACTGCCGTGGGACGCTGGCTCTGGTGGTGTGGGGATGGACGTTGTCTCGGCACGGCCAGTGTGCTTGCGGATTGTCGAGACGATCGGAGTCGTGATGCCGTTGCAAATATACGGGAAACTTGTTTCGATGCCATAATGGTGCGACAAACTGTCAACTCAAAGTCGAACAAAGTCTTGAAGAGAAAGTCAAAATAAGTCGAAGTTCAGTTCACTCCAGTACCACCAGTACCAGATGTGTAGACTACAATGTCTTACTTTGCGGAGTTCAAACTTGTTGAAGAAAACTGCTCCAGATAATTATCAATCAAAGCTGGACATATTATTGACAACGCCAACAAAGCAAGCCTCAGGACACACAACCAACTATATAATGATAATATAGTTTGAGATCACAGATTCCTCGGAAAATGTGTTGGTGGTTTTCCAAATCCTTCTGGAATGTTTAGAGGGCGGAAGCGGGCGAGGTGCAAATAAACAACCAAGTGTCCTCCACTGCCACCGAGGATAATATACCGAGTCAAGATCCGTGATCTTTCGAAGTAGCAGCACACGTGCAGACCAACTTGCGCCTCTGGGACACCTCCTATAGATGTGTGACATGTAGGCCTACCTGTGCGTACTATGAGGCAACACTATAGCCACGGCCTGCATGCTGCGGACGGTCAATAATTACGCACACGGGATTCCCTGGCCTCGCTCCGCTCCACGGTGATCGAATTCCCCAGTGCATGCATTCCAGGTGTGAAGCACGTGACCACAGCTCTGAATGACAACAAACTTTACAGTTTGCATGAGCGAGCCCGGAGCACATAGTTGCTATGCAAAGTATAGAGGATGCATTTTGCTTTCCTCACCCCCAGAATCTGGTGGGAATCTCGCTAGCGGTTAAAGATTCTGTACCAGGAATTTGAGTTCATTGGTTTTTCCACTGTATAGGCCTATAGAAAGTCGTCCGTGCGTACAGCCAATACTATTTTCTGAATATAGCAGATTTATATGCTCTCACCACACAGACCCATATGACAACACTTTCCATCGAAATCTAATTAAAACGTAAAGCCCTTCTTGGGTTACGGCCACATACATTAAATATTATCATGATGTGACGGAGGCCTACGTGGGCCTCAGTCTTCACCCTCAGAGCCCCAAGGCTCGTGTTACAAGCTGGAGACGTGCTTGCCCACACCGCGGTGCACCGGGTCACTTTCCAATGCTGAACCACCCCCTATCCCCGTGTATTTGGGCTATTTACCAGTGCCGGCATTTGCACGCGTAAGGCGATCAGATTACTGTAAACCTCGTTCACTGGTTGCCTAGTAACATAATCACCGCAAACAGATTTCGCGATGACGTCACTGAATACTACGAAACCGGTGCCATCGGTGTCTACGTTAGTGGACAAGAATCCTCCAAGCCCCAAGTTATTTCTCAGAACGCTGTGGTTATAAATCATGAGTTGTAAACGACGCGTAAAAACAAGAGTGGATCTACCCACACCCAAACAAACAAAACACAGCTGATGATCTCCTAAACCCAGAAAATTCCCCCAAACCACCCACTCCCTCCCTCCAGCAAGGAACAGACCGCAGATCGTAAATCACACTTAAAAATAATACGTCCTCTTTTTATACATATATATTTACGATTCACAATGGTTATAGGCCTACAACCGAGATTGGAAAAAGCTTTAAAAGTGGTTGCTGATGACAGGCCAAACTTCTCTTCAGTGGCATTTAAAATAACACCATGGCCTCTGATTTAGAATTGGGAAAAATTACTGTCATCCTTTCTTGAACTTTCGTTGGTATATAGTACAAATACTAACTACTACTATGTTAAATGTTCGTCAAATCTTCTAGTTTTCAATTAACTATTTAAGTTTACACTAAACACCATATAAGTTTTCACAGAACACACAATAGCATCAACATACGTTGAAAATTTTTCATCAAGGGGTCCCGTTGTTAGTGAAAACAAAGATAAACTGTTCATGTTTTGTGTGTGGTTTTCTGCACGTTCATACTGGGATTGCTTCGATTGTGGCAATCAAAATAAGTAGGCCTAATGGCGAGTTTCTCTACCCCGACAGTATTTCTGGCGGTACTATTTCTCTGGAGGATTGATACTAGTATGAACTGGTATAATCAGTGAGCTTTCAGACTGAAAGTGATAATTGATCATCACGTTATTGAACGCTTTTGTAGTGCACTATTGCGATTATACCTTAATAGTTAATTGATCTTTGATAAACACCGCACTCTCTTGCAGTGCAAGCGCAAAAGGCACAGCTCGGCCAAGACTCTAGAGTCAACTCAACGGCAGTAGTTCCAAGCAGACATTGAGGGACCTTTGCTCTATGGAGGGACTAACATCACCACAATCTCATAACATTTTGGTTAGTTGTTTCTCAATACTTTTACGGGCTTGGCATGCTGTAGCTGACTAGCTGTACTTGTCTGGTTTTAATTTTCTCCCTGGTTTTCAGCAGCTCTGTGAAATCGGCTCCTGGACGTTTTGCCGCCTAAAACACAGACATGAAAGACCAAGGATGGTCCCACAGTTGCGAAAAGCAAGGTCGGTTGCAGTAATGGACAAAGATGAGAATTAGGAAACATTTTGTCGTGTCCATTCAAACCAGAATAGGACAAAGCATGGGGGAGTGGAGGTAGGCGGACCCAAGGATATTGACTAATAAGCTAGATAATCTAATCCTGGGATTCAGACCATCAGTGTGTGGCAAGACCCCATGCTGGGTCTGTCTCTCTTCTTCTGTCTCCAAAGATTCCCTTTTCACAGACCAAACAAACAACTTGAAGTGCATAGAAGGCCGTAAGATTACAGGAAAAACACGTTCGGCATGTATGGCAAGGTAATTCAGAGCCAGGAGACCGAGGTCATAACCACTCGATGCGGCTGAAACATTCTTTTGAAACAACTCATGATTGTAACATGAATGTCCGTACTGACAGACCATGGACAGACAAAATGGCCAGATGCAGCCGGATCCACTCGAAACGCATGTCCTCTGATCCGATGGGCGATTGGGTATATGGCGAAGTTGGTGTATTTTAGGCAAGAACACAAATGTGGCTAGTCTGTAGATACATATTCATCCCGCCGCCTAGAGTGGCGAGCGCGGGGCTGCAGGAGCTACAACAATGGAGGTGTTAACACTGGAGGTGTTACTTTGTGGACAAAACCAGCTGCTGTCATCTTAAACTGGTTGACTTCAGGGCGACCATTCTTCCATTGGGAGCCAGCAATTGAAGATGGCAGCCTGTCCCAATGAGTTATGAATTACTGCTGGCAAGAAACCTGCCCGAAAGAATTGTAAGCCTTCGGTGAAATTATTTTCACCATGTTTTTGACTGCCCTTTTGACAGCATTTTTGAAATCTAAAGAATCTGAGAAATGTTCTCTTCCAAGAGGTTGTAGAATCCCTTTAAATGTGAACTTTATAAACAAAAAAGTCCACCGAGTTCAACACAGCGAGAGTGTACTTTAGTGTCTCGGAGTGTCACGACCTTTGTTCGGCTATTGTGAACGATGTTTTTGTTCTGGAAACCCAATTCTTGTTCCTTTGGGATGTTTTCTTGCCCGTAACCCCAAACAAACTTTGGAGTAGGACTGTGTTAACATGTGAAGTGGAACACTAAATAACACCATACAATTACTTATACATGTTTCATAAGATAAATGAATGTACAAGAAGAAACCCTTAAAAAGATTGACAATCTTCAAATGTCATACATCTAGAGTACAGTGACGGGGAACCCTGGAAATGACATCCTTGGAGCGGGCCAAGAAAATTGCTTCGTATTCCACGGGCGATCGAGGGGCGACGTAAATGCAAAATAAAACAGGTTGTCCGAGTGTTCCAACATCCCCCTTTCAATGCCCTAAATGCACCTTTCGGTAAAGATTTGTTAATGCCCCCTTTTCTTCTCGAGAGCCCCGTCTAGACCACAAAACCCCTTTAAACAAGCGGTGAAAAAAACAAAACAATGGATTTGCATGCTGAACAAATCAAGACGAACTTTGTACTTTTTACAAGCTTTTTATGAAACTTTCGGCTCAGAAAAACAGATTGCTGACATGGTATTTTTGCTTGTTTGAAACATTGAGAAATGAATAACTTAAATTAGAATCCTCCACTTGCTGTTGGGGGGGGGGGGTCTTGTACCCCTAACCCCTAACACATACACATAAGGGTAAAACACCTGCAATCCGGACCTCTTATTGTCCCTCTTTTGTTTGTACCTTAACTTTTTGGCAACAGCTCCCATTGGTTTTGTACACACTTTCCAACTGGGGACCTTCACCCAACCACAGACCCTATTGGCCTCTTTTGTTATAGGTTCCCTATTTAAAATGTGTATTCATGTACACACACATGCTGACCTATTGTTCCCATTGTCTTAGATTTCCCTAACTCAGTGATTATGTGCCCACACCTGTGCTACATATGCCCTGTGGAAGTCATTCCTTTGTTATTGTGCACTTTATAGATAGAAGAAAATACATTCTTCAACATTGGTGGAAACACTGTGTGGACTTATGGACGTCCACATAGTGTTTCAAGTCCCTACATCGTGTGGATTTCTTTTGTTCTCAGGTCCACACTTGGTATGTTATGCTTCAATACATCCAAGTACAAGTGCGCATTTTTCAACCACAGTTTTCAACCAGGATTTGTGATTTTACTTACACAATTACTTTTAATTAAATCACCCAAGGATCAGACCACGATGACCTTGCCAGCCATAGGAGACCCTTTGCCAAGAGCACATTCTACTAGTATTTACAGGTTTTTCACAAAGTACTGAAACTTCCTGGCTACTTGGAAGGCCATAAGTTTTCATCACTTTGGTAACATTTTTTAAGAAGTTGACCAACTATTTAAAACCATTCAGCTTTCACACAGAACTGTATCTCATGATATCATGTTGCAGAATGACATAGTTTTTCTATCACTCAAACCATATAGAATGATATGAATGGTCAGACAGTAGGAGGGTTGAGGTGTGCAGCCAATTTGGCTGTTTGACAAAATTCAGCATTTCTTATGCTCAATCCTGTAAATTGTTACCATACAAACATGGGGTATTTGTTCACTTGGTCCAAAGCTGACATAGAGGGCGTGCAAAGCAGAGACAGACAGTGATTAAGCCCAGCATTCTTCTGGTTCTGAAGTCATCAACAACTGAATCAAGATCTACCGCCACTCAGACAATCTGCTGCCCTCTTGTGTCCACATCAAGTCATCATAATGAAGTTTGTCTTACAGTGAACTGTGGACAGAAAAGGCAATACACTTATGTATAAATTCTTGAATTATTGTTAGAAATCAGCAAATTTAACATGTTGGAATTACGTCAATAATACCCTTCCACTTTAACCCGATTTATCTAATCCTCTTATTTATTTTCAATGTCTTGCATTCCTCTTTGCTTTAAGAAGGCTGTACAAATACTATGGTAACATGCCCTCAATAGTTAAAAACAAAAGTCATGAAATTGAACCTCACTTTTTGTTTGCATGAATCCTGAATCTACTCTAAAACAGCTACATCTAAAACAAAAAACGCTTGATAGACAGTAGCATCCCCCCCCCAAAAAAAATATATATATACATTTTGCCTCTCTTGACAATTCCTGGAACCTTCACAATGACTTCATCTTTCTCACCGATAAAATTTGAGACAGGATCTTTGCCTTCTTCATTCCTCAACGTCCCTGTGATGCTCTGATTCTCTATGATGGGTGAAAACAGATGAACAAACTCTGATGTGTAGGGTGGTGCAATCATGTCCAAAACCTACCAACAAAGGGTGGAGAAAAAATGAAAACACATCAGAAGAACCACAATGTCTTAAATAGCTGGCGTGGAGATAAATGTAGATCTTTCGAATGGCCCCAAATTAATTGAATCTTTTATAAAACTCATTGTAATAACATAAATGTGGTAGATATAACCCCACCCCTCCCCATAACCTACAATCCCAGCCAAAATACTTGGGCCACCCGTTCCTAACGTGACAATAACCATACAATAACCATTCCCTGTCTCACAATAAACATTCTCTCCCCCATCCCCCCCCCCCCCCCCGCTCAATGTTGACTGGAACGCAGAAGACCGTGCAACAATGTGATTCAACATTGAAAGGGGGCAGGGGGCAGGGGGGGGGGGCCCAACGAGATATGGCCGGAATTGTAGCCATACTCCCTATTAGCCTGTTGGTCTAGCTACTGTTATACAGTTATTATAATGTCAAAAAAGAAGATATTTCTGCAGAGGGATGGCCAGACACAAACTGGTAGTAATTTTTGATGTCAAATTCAAGGTTTAAATTCCATATATTTTCCACAGTATCTGAAGAGATCAAAGACAAAACTAGAAAACTTCTGAGTATAGAACTATCTATTGTAGGGAGAGTTTGGTAGGTACTGCCGAAGGACAGAGGTGCTTACAAGGTAAACACAGCAGTACGAACAGAGAAGCCAGCCAAAAATCTGAGCTGAAATCTGGAACTTTATCCAAGATAAAAACAAATTCCGATAGGAAAAAGTTTGTGAATATAGCATTTGCAAGGATTAATCCCTCATAACAGTATACCCTTTTTGAAACAATCTTGAGGAGAAACTCTGAAAAAATACCAGTTTTTCTCCACATTTATAGGAACAAGCATGCGACACTGGTGTCACCTTGAGTGCCATGGCCGGGTCTTACCTCTGTTACAAAATGGCGGATTAGAGACATGTCTGTGTCTAGTTGGTCTACACATTTGGCAATGTACTGGACGACAGGAACCACAAACCCTTTACTGAGTAAATGAACCATTCGATCTAAAATAGTCTTCTTCAACTCCATCTGTGTACAGTGTCAGAAAAAACAGCAACATTATTTAAGGGATGCGTTGCCTTTGGATTTTTTAATGAAATGAATGTGATTGGAAAGATGTTTTAAAAGTAGAATATAACGATTCACACAAATATCCCTTGAAATTGTGTGGTTTTCCTTTAACTTCGTGAACTAACATGATCCGTAATTTTGTGTAGTCAAAAATATGGTTCTACAAAATGGCAAACAGTGTTAGTTCATGAAGTAAAAGGAAAACCACACAATTTCGAGGGATATTTGTGTGAACGCACAATTGCACAATTGACCAAAACACAGTTTACCTGGACGAGTACATCAAGTTGTGGATAGGGATCTTCAAATAATCGTTTCAATAGATCCAGGACTTTACCATGGATCAGTGGATGGCAGTTCACTACCTGTGGGCAAAAGTCAAACATAAATCAACCCATTCAATCTCAACTTTGGACTTCACTGTCTTCTGAAAAGATTAGTTTATATTACTGCTAGCAGTGAAATGTACAATCATCACCAACTACTTTTCCTTAGAAATGCTATAACTTTTAAGAAAGTCTCATTTAAAAGAATAAGTCAATTTCCATCTTCCAGTTTTTAGTAAACACACCATACAACCAGCCTGTGAAATCTCATCAAATAAAGTGGTAACTTTTTTTTTTTTTACAAAAAAACATGAATAACGGTTATGTTTTGTCATGGATTTCAGATGCACTCGCCAGGACAATAGACCTCTATCATGGTGCCACCATCTTGTTTTTTCTACCACTCGAATCAACGTAAAGGCCATGTCACACAGGGCAATATTTTCAGGCAACTTGGAGGCAACCAACTTCAGTGCACGCACAAGGAACACTTTTGCAGCACAACACACATTATTTTAGCTGTAACTCACTATCCCCAAGAAATTAATGAGAAAACTGAAGTGTGAAAAATGTTCTTATTAGAGATTGCCTGGAACCTTAAATGCATGAATAATATATGCGCATACCACAACAAATTCAACAACACCTTCCCCAGTTTAAAAGCATAATTAGCATGACAACAGTTCTTGAATTCATTTGGTCCACAGACTTTTTCCACCAACTGACTGTCCATTACTCACCTCATCCAACACAATCAGATGCAGGGGTGTGTGATCTGTGATGCGCTGGAAATACGCAGGATCTGTGACTGTCTTATCTACCCAGTATAAAACACCAAGAGCAACCACTGGATGCCTGTCAACCACAGTAAATATACACAGAGTTAAAAGCCAAATATCTCAATGTGGAGATACAAATATCTCAATGTGGAGATATTTATTTAGCTAATGGTAGGCGAGGATTTTAAGGGTCACCTTCAAGAACACAATAAAATGGAAGTTGCATACCTGGGTAACATATTGGGACTTTGTCAGACTTTTGAGTGCATTTGCGGTTGCGGTTGGTCAACACGGTGGTATCGATCTATTATGCGACTTTACATGCATTTCATTACTTTCATTCATTCATTCATTTTTATTAAAAAAACAAGTGGAAGCATAAAGCTGAATTATGTGATATATAACAAGATATGAAAAATAGTAAAAAATGGCAGATTAAAGATATAAAACTAGCAACACAGAAATATGGAGATACAGATATACATGTAGACAAATTTACAAAAACAGAAATATGAATTTCACTCAACAGCAAAATGGCATTAATACAAAATGAATCAAATTGCACAGAGTATCGTAGGAACCCTCCAATACATTGAAAATCCCCTGTAAAATAAAACCACCTTTGAAATAAAAACCCCTTACCTAACACATTGGTAGAATGCAGTAAGTTCAGCGGTCAGTTCTGAGCCCACTTTCTGGTCATTACTGCAGATTTTGTGGACTTTCTCAATCGCTTGGGATGTTGCCTTCAACTCATCCTTATTCAAGGAACTCCGCTTTTCCTAATCAGGAACAAAAATATATCAATTTATTTGTGTGCACTTATCATGTACAAGGGACAGACAAAAATCTATGGAACCCTAAATTTGGAGACAACATCTCAAATCAAAAAGAAAACAAAATGACATATTGCAATAAGATTGAATAAAAATATATTAGACAAATTTATGCTCATATATCGTAATGCAAGGTATGTTAGTAATAGTATGCAAGGTTTAGCACAACTTGATCATACAGCTTAATGAATGATTACTATTAATTCTCCCCAAACTCCTACACCCCCCCAAAAAATGGATTGATCCTAATTCAAATTTTAAATTAACTCATCCAAAGAATTTAAGTAACAGTGTTATTTTGTTTATTTCATGATGATAAATATAATAAACCAGCCAGGGTGATGCACTTGGTCTAAGACTGAGGCATCATGTGGTCCTTTGTTGACAATCACAGTGTACACCCAGCCTGTGTATGCCTCAGGTGAAGGGGTACTGATTGTCTGCTGCAGGGCAGAAACATGCTGAATTTGTCAACCCTTTTAGGAGAAGGTCATAAAGCAATGGAAATGGTTGCATTTACAACAATAATGCAACAAAATGGTTACATTTTCAATACCAATACATAAATTGTTACATTTTCAATAATAATGCAATAAAATGGTTACATTTTCAATAATAATGCAATGCAGTTGTTACATTTTCAATAATAATGCAATGCAGTTGTTACATTTTTGATAATAATGCAACAACAAAGTTACATTTTCAATAACAATGCAATCAAATTTCAACATTTTCAATAATAATGCAATAAAATTGTAACATTTTCAATGATAATGCAACAAACCAGTTACATTTTCAATATCAATGCAATAACAAGGTTATATTTTCAATAATAATGCAATAAAATGGTTACATTTACAATAATAATGCAATAAAAATGGGTATATTTTCAATAACAATGCATAACTGTAACATGTATGTTACTAGATACTCTCAAGTTATGTACGACATACCTGCGCTGAATTTAACATTTGCAGATTAATTAATAAATGTCTTTGGAAAGGTCAAATAACCAACTCGATAAAAAAAAATGTTCCTTTGCTCGGCATTACCTTTTTGTATATTTCATGGACACTAGCGGAGTAAGCCAACAGGTATGTGTACTTGTGTCTGTGCTCCGAGTTCACCACAGCTCCTGGTTTGAACAATGTCCGCAGGAATAGATCCAGCAACTGAGGGATTCTTATCAACTCGACTGGGGGTGGGTCTGGGGAACTGTAGAACTTATACAACTGTAAGAAAACAAGGGTGTTCATTACTCAGCTTCATTGTAATGGTTTGCAGGCAGTAGATACTAACACTAATGAAAAATATGCATTTATAAGGTGCTTTTACAGGAGAGAACAAAGCCCCGAACAAAAGATAAGGAAAGAAACACTCGAGGGGGGGGGGTGTCATGAAGAAGAAGTTTTTAAGACGTTTCATGAAAATTGTGAGAGATGGGCGACGCTGATGTTGATGGGAATTGTGTTCCAAAGGTTTGCAGCACTAACATTTATTTTAAAGAAACAAGGCCCACAGTGGTACATTACCACTGTGGTACCTTACCACTAATATACATTTTAACAAATCAAGTCAAACATCGTCCTTTCTTACCACAGTAATGTCTGCTGTATTAAGAGCCTCTCTGCTTATCATTGAGAGCAATGCTTGACAGGCCTTGGGGTACGCTGCAGCACTACTTAATGCAAGGCTTATCTGTGTTACACCTTCACCCCTACAACATGGGGGAAAACAAATGACACCAGTTAGCAATCAAAATTATCAAAATTAACACGATTAACTCTCATATATTGGTAGACTGGTCCCCTGTCTTTATCAGCAATGATAAAGACAGGCACTGGTCTTACAGGCCCAATGATTTCACTAAATAAACATGCAGTGTTGTAAGCTTTCCAAATCTGTGTTTTAAAAAAAAAATTGAATATATTTTAGGTCTTGTAAACATATTTCTGGTCCAGTTAAATTACAAGACCTTTTCTTACTTGTTCTTGCCGGCATTCTGTACTTCTTGATACAATCTTCGGATGATAGATCCACCATCTTTGTCTTTAGCCAACAGGTGCATCAGCATCTGTGCATACAGGTAGGTGTGTTCCCCATGACAAACCATCTTCTGTAAGGTGACAATAGTTAGTAGTAAAATTGCTGCAGCTTTCTTCGAGGCAAATCAACCATTTGGGTACAACAGTACAGAATTGGTAATCATCTTAAAACAAAATTAATTACGCTGCGGTTAGTGGCAAGCACTTTGGTCATTGGCTGCAGTAATAATGTTAATGAATAGGCCTTTTCAGCACTCCTGCCATGTGCCAATCTGAAAGCTCACTGATTATAAAATTTACACCAGAACAGAACCTCCTCAGCAATCTTATATACTGTCAGCGCCAAAGAAATACCACTTGAAGACACAACAAATCAGTGTTCCTTGTTTCAATTGCTGCCATTGAAACATGTCCAATATACATGTGCACAAAAATCCCTGGTAAAGCATACATTTTTGTTGTTGTTTTCACCATTAAAGTAAAAGCACTGAATTTGATAGAATTTCCAGATTGGTTGCATGGTGCGTTGATTGAAAACTAGAGGATGGGGATGAACAACACCAGTATTCGTTTTGGTAAAAAAATGCACAATCCTTTAAGTTTTTTTAGGGTAGAATGAGGTATGATGTTAGTGAGAGGTTCAATTACGTACGCTGAATTCTGGAAGGTGTTTGATGACTGCATCTTCACCTCCTTCCAACAGTTTGTTGATCGTCGTCTGCAGCACCTTGGTGAAGACTTCAATCTCATGGCAAGCAGTGGACACGTTACCAATCTCTCCCTGGTACCCGGCATCAGATATCAACTGGCAAAGGATGACAACAGAAAGGATGGTTTTTGACTTGTCTATTTTCAGGGCAACATCAAAAGCAAGAAAGTAGTGGAACCACACAGTCCCGTCTTCATTTTATGGGGTGTTTTGAAAGTAACACAACCAATCACCCTTACAACTATATGTCCTGGCCAAATAGACCCAATAAAACACTTCCCACAAACATCTACCAGCCCATTTAACTAGAAAACCATCACTGTAGCATTCCGTTTTTCTCATGAATCATAGTGAAGTAATGTTTACAGGATATTTTCATAATAATTAATTGAAAACTTGAGGATTGAATTCAATTTTTTTTTAACTTATTCCTTTAGCATTTTAAACCAAGAATGATGATGTACATCAGCAAATGCCCCACTGTATTATGTGTTAGCACACCTTGATTGTAAAGTTGAGCATAAGACAGTCTGGATGTGCCTCGGCTAGCTTGTAGAATAAAGACCTCCATGTCCGATGCTGAATCATTATCTCCAACCAAGCCGGGGTCTGCTCAGAAATAACAGAAAATATCAAAACATCTTGGCGGAACATGTTGATAAGACACTCTTTCACAAAGGTAATTCTTAGGTCACGGGGTTTGTTGTGACCAAATGTCTTATAAATAGGATTATTCTAATCGGCCCGGCCAATAAACAGTCCAAAATTTAAGCTGGTTTAATCGGACCAAGACATTGGTAGGGTTAATGAAGAAAAAATTATTCATTCCTTTTTCTGCTTCCTGAAGATGATCAGAGCATACTGATAAAAAATTTGGAATTATTACACCACAAATTTTCAGAACCAACTATATTCTTCGGAAACATTTCCATTTGTTACTGCAAAGCTAACTACATATTTGTCTCCATCATGCTTTGTTTTCAGTGGCTTTCCGGTAAAACATACCTCTCCTTCCTCGCTGAAGATGGAATCAGCCTTCTTGGGGTCAAAATGCTTGATGAGGATGGCCTTGAGATGGTCTTCAACCCTCTGCTGTACCTCAGTGGGATTCACCCCTACAAAACACCAATGTACACAGGTACATGAGGAAATCCGAGTGTGATTTGACAAAATAAGTATAAGGCTGAAAGACAGTGGGCCTTGGTCTAACTGATTCACGAAGATAAACCCTTGATCTGAGCTAAGCATTCTCTATTTCTATGGCTCCATCATACCAAACTGAGCACACTTAAATCTCCCCTTTAATAGAATCGATTTCAAGTATGTTCTACTTGTTATCTGGCACCTGGACTACAATACCTGTAAATATAAGCCATTCAGCAAAAAGGTTGACAGTCTGTGCAACAGCAGTATAATTTTCAGACAGCAGTAGTACAACCTGCTCAGGTGCCCCTCCTGCTTGAAAATATCTGAAAAAGCCGAAGACAGAGAAAGACAAATATTACGCTCATCAAAGTAAAGACACAAAATATGTATATGAAACCCACACCCCGATGACTTCGCCACCAGAACTTGAGTCTAGTGCACTAGACCACTCTGCCATAACGTTCCATACAGCAGAACAACAGATAATACCTTTTCAAGTCCTTGAATACGCCGGACTCCATGATGTAATCTGTGCTGGCAAACGCTTTGAGGCATTCTCTCTGAATAACTTCATCGTCTTTGGTCTCATCTTCCTTGTAAGGATCTGGTACCTCCTCGAGCTCTTCCTCCTCTGCATCATCTTGATCAACGTCCTAATCAATATCGCAAGATAATCAGTAATTATTTATCACAAATAATCAATAATGAGTGGTCAATTGGTCCCATCTTCCTTATCAATATCATTACTAAGGTCTAAGGTCAAGGATCTCTTCAAAGTTCAAGCTCTTCCTCCTTTGCATCATCATCTTGATCAAACTCCTAATCAATAAGTAATAACAGCAAAAGTCACGAATGGCCCATTTTGGACATTGATTCAGATTTTAGACATATTTCAAATTACTTCATTAACATTTTGTTATTCTTCATAACTTATTTTGTTTTTTACATGGTTCAAACTTCAATAATAAAAACAACGCCCTCTACGGTGTAAAATATGCCAACGAAATGTGTCTTTGTTGTCTGTTTGGGGTTAGGGCATATAACTAGTTTAATTTGTCTTATTCCTTACCGGGTGATCATAGTCCCAATCTCCATAGTCATCCGGATCCATTATAAATAACTATTGTTGGTGTTTTGTATGTTTCAATACCGACAAATACCTCTATATTCATTACATTTTATTATCTCGGAGCCAGTCCGACTGACACACGGGCGCAGCCATCTTTAATTCTCTGACCAATCATGAGAGCTCTTTCATACCGACGGTGCAATGAAACCTCGACATTCATTGGCTTAAATTGACCTTTGTGCTTACGGTAACGTTTTACAAGCGATTCTCCACAAGCTGAAATAGCGTCTCGTGTTTGAGCCGAAGACTTGGCTGAACTAATTTTTCCCCCTGCAAATCCGCCGTCATCCAAACTTTCAAAATGGTAAGATAGATCTGATTTGGTTCATTGAGAAATCATAAAGCTTCCGTTAAATTTATTTCGTTAATTGTATGTTCCCTGTATGATTTATAAGCTGTAGAAATATGCCAACAATTTGTGTTGGGATTAACTTGTTGTAATGGAGGTTTACGCTGGTAAAGTCTGAACGTTTCTCATTCATTTAATCGACATTTTATTTTTTTAGTTATTAAATTAGTATTTTCATAATACCAAACTATTTTAAACTAAATGGACTGCTTTTTTGTATCAAGCTCATTCAACGATCTTTTTTTTATTAAGCAAAGAAAGTATACTGATCAAAGATGAAGAGGACAATTTAACATTGTTAATTTTTTTTTTACTGGACGAGTGATAAAGAAAATGTCTAGGTAGAAAATAGCGTTCGGCCTAGCCTAATTTTTTTTAGCAGCAACAGTAGACATTATGCATGTATTGTTTGCATCAGCTCGCTGACATCATTCCTAATCCTAGACAAGGTAGAAATACGGACGATAAAGTAACAAATGCACAACTAGTATTGGCTCGCTCAGCTCGGATTGGCAAATGAGTGAGCCTTTCTTTCATGTCTTTGGTGGGAAATTGCAACAATTGCAATTGATCCTCCGAAGGTTGTAGACTCGTAGACCAGAGGTCTTTAATAATAATGGGGCGTAATTAAGAACTAAGATTATTGCAGCAACCTCCTTTTGACCTACATGAGTGCGCCAAAGTCCTGTGACATTAGGATTATGGTGAATGTTGGAAGTATAAATGGGATGGGGGATTGGTCAGTCCAAGTGTTCAGGTGTTACTTGTCAACGACCAAAACAACATTAGACACGAGACATGAAGGATGAGAAAAAGTACGACAAATTAAACCAATCTGAACAAATATCAATTGTCTTTCAACAAATTGACCACCACCAGATATGCAGCTGTTCTCAATCAAATGCTTTTGAATTTTAATAGATGCTACTGACTGTTGTTGGGGACGAACAATACATTGGCCGTTTGCTGTTTTCAGGCAGAATGCATTAGTAAATATTTATGTTATTTTGATTATTTTTATTACAGACGGTGGGCAAGAGCTCCAAGATGTTACAGCACATCAACTTCCGGATGCGGATATCCCTTCAAGATGGCCGCACTTTCATCGGTACGTTCCTTGCCTTTGATAAACACATGAATCTGGTGCTTGGTGATTGTGAGGAGTTCAGGAAGATCAAACCAAAGAGTTCTAAGATGCCTGAGCGGGAGGAGAAGAGAGCTTTAGGATTAGTGCTCCTCAGGGGAGAAAATCTGGTTGCCATGACAGTGGAAGGTCCTCCAGTTACATCTGTAAGTTGTTTATGCTAAACCCTTGTTAAGATTGGTTACTGATTCAATTTTTCCAAAATTCAATAGCAATATGGTCATCTCCTTGGCCACCACCAAACCTGTAGACGTGGCAGAGGATGGGCCTTATGCATTGACGTCATCAAGCTGCCATCTAGGAGGTAAAAAGATGACATAACAATAGAAAACGCACATCTAAGTACTCACGGCACAGAGAATCGGCACAGTGCATTGATTGCTCTGTGTACAGTTGCTTCCCCATTCACAAGACCAGGCAGTTGAATGATTCCGATTGGTTGGTCAACAACTGGACAACTGTTGTGAAAAGTGAGAAGTTATCCTTCTGTAATTTTTGTTAATAGTTGAACACGTTTTGTTTTGTTTTTAAAAATATTCCAGGGACCCCGTGTACCCTTATCAGGTGTTGGCAGTGGTCCAGGTATGGGCCGTGCAGCAGGCAGAGGAGTACCGGCCCACGCAGCATCAGCTGCAGCAGCACCGGCTGGACTTGCTGGACCAGTACGAGGCATCGGGGGACCATCCCAACAGATCATGGCACCTGGGGGAATAGGTATGGTTGCATTTTTGTTTAACATGAAAAACTGATTTGACTTACAATCTGAGGTGTCCCACATCACCCATTTTTGCCAAATCGCCTCCAAAAAAATTGTTGTATAGAGTAATGTTGGGTTGTTTTTTTCTTGAGTTCTTTACATAAAAAAGGTAACTTTAGATTTGTAGAAATAATCAACGTCCATTTATGTGTAAAGCAATGCATATTATCTAGATTGGTAAATTTTGATTCAGATTAATCGTTTAGGGGAACTGGGTGATTTCTCTGGATGGAACTGTCCCAATCAGCTTTTTGAAGACTTTTCTTCGGTTATAATTTCTTTTTTAAGATGGCAATCGACGACACCTGTTTCAGGCCTTGAACTTCTTGAAAGGGCAAGGCAATTTATAGAAAGGAGTATGAACTAAGAGTTATAGCATTTCTTTTCTTTGCTTTTTTTTGTTCAGGTGGTCCACCACAATTTAGCGGCCCACCCGGCAGAGGAATGCCAGTAAGACCTCCAATGGGTAAGAGGCTTTATCAAAGACTAACTGTAACCATGCTTAATGTAATGGTACAAGATGCAACACCTTCATAAAAACAACAACCAGTCTCTTCAGCGAGAGAGCGAACACACTTTTTCAGACAAAGCAATACTTTATTTAACCCTTCGACTCTATTTAACATTTTCCAGCGAGTTGACAAACTATTTCATACCATTTAAATGCGCAGGTTGTGAATGGTGGCAAAAATGTACACAGAACTAACTGTATGGGTGTGTGTGTACTGAGTAGATGGATTCACCACATGATATCCCTTTGCAGGCTGGCATAGTTTGTCTATCATTCAAAACCAAAGTGGTAATAAATCGAATGGTAGTATGTCTAAAGATACTTGCCAGTCTGTGATCCACTTCCATTTCAACTGCACTGAATTTGAGACAAATTTTTTAGTACTCCTGATCCCCAAACATAAGTTATGATCCCCAGTGTATTAAGTTATATGTTAAAACTGAATACCTTTACTCTGTGTAGTGAAGAGTGTGAAAATGTCAGTTAGTTTTGAATTCAAACAGAAGTTTGCCATTGTGAAGTTTCCCTCGTTCAGAATTTTTTTCTTAAAGGGGGACAGCAAATTTCCCCTTCCTTCTTAAGAGCACGTCATTATACTATACATGATTATTAATGATTTGAACAAATTTGGTATACAGGAAGAGGAATGCCACCAGGTATGATGCCACCCGGAATGAGACCAGGAATGCCTCCACTCATGGGAAGAGGCATGCCACCACCAGGAATGGGAATGAGACCGCCAATGGGAATGAGAGGTAAGGTACTAGGAATGGGATATGGATATTATGATTGGGAAGTTAAGGTGTTATAAATAGCCCGTGTTATTTTTCTTTCATATTTTTATGTAAAATAAGCTTAGTTTCATACAGGCAGAGTAAATATTTTGACCAGCCCACCAGGCTACCTAAGAAGTAAGTTTAACGAAGCCTCGGGCACGTTTACAATTTAGGATTAGTAAGTTTGGTAAAGAACAGTTTAGTTTAAATAGTATAATAAGCCTAGAAGTGAGAAATTAAAGTACAGTCCCAGACCTTTACTAAAGACCTCGCTTTTCAAATTATCTAAATTAAAATTTGTGAATGATGTTTAGGTGAGATGTTTGGGTGCTAGGAGAAGATCAGTTTTATGTGAAAAGGCTGATGGTGAACTTTAAACTGTGTAGTATTTTGTAATACTCTTGATTAGTGATAATAACTTGGGAATGTTGTTATAATAAATATTGAATGTTTCTGCTTATTTCCTGATTCAGGACCTCCACCACCTGGCATGAGACCGCCCCCAAGAAATTAGCAACTTCTCTCCAACTGTTTTGCGTCCAAGCATCTCCCTGTCAAATGAACTATGAACAAGTACGAGCTCATAACCACAGTTTACAACCATCAGTAAAATTTGTGGTGAGGGAGTTTTTTGAGAGCATTAACACCAGAGTAGGCCCTCATCACAGGGTGCACCGCACAACTTGTGGTTGATAGAAACTGGACAAGTGGAAGTCGAACTCCTGTCCATCAATCAAAGAGATCTCCAGACTTGGAACCAATGTGGATGCCAGTTGGTGTGTGCTTGGAACTCTGTTATTTCAAGTCTCGTTAAGATGCTAGTCTGACAGCTGAATGGACATGTACCAATTTTTTATAAAAAAAAGACAGAAGTAAAATGTTGGTGTGTATATATTTTTTAATGTAGTTTAGCAAGGTGCACAGCTATAATGAGTAACATCAATTCCCATTTGTGTTTAAAAGACAGCCGTACCTCTTCGATAAGAGGTACTTTGACAGCTGCCAAAAGTTTGTTGAAGGTATTGGGAATTGTTTGTACTGAGAAGAGATTGTACACTTTGATGGGAGCATGTCCTAAACAATGACATGATTCTAAGGCAAATAAAGGGGTCTTTTGGCTGTGTTTAGAGGGAAAAGGGGAATTCGACTATTGCCGTGCCTAGATTGCTATTTGTGGTTATGGCTTTAACTTTGCTTCTCGACCTGTAGCCACAGCCATTGTCTAAGAAGCTAAATTAAAAAGCAGTCGTACCTAACCTCTTTGTCTGTCGTCTTTTCACCTTTTGAGTGATATTCCTAGCCACTAGTCTAATGTTCTCAGTCTGTGTTTGGGTATAAGGTTAAGACCCATTAATAGAGAGCCAGGTGTGTATTTAAATACTGCCACCTAAATACAGTGAGCAGTGCCATGTGCTAAACTTCAGTTAAGTTAACTCTGCAAATTCAGGCAAAACCAGTGGGCATTTGGAACCATTCTGGGGGAGAGTTGAAGGAGATCGGGTGGAGGTTCAAAAAGGTCACTGAATTTACTTTGTGTTTTTCCAGAAGTAATTTCATTCCGAAGGAAGTTTTTTCACAGTGTATTAACTCCTTCAAACATCTTTTACATGTTCCATTAAATTTTCAATTATGTACATGTAGATATTTAAGAACCAGAATTTCAGTTTGTATCTTGTTTATTATTTTTTAATTCGTATAAATATCTATGCATTGTATCAGTACTTGGCAAGCTGCTCCCCTGCTTTTATATGAAAGTGAGGCTGCGTTGGAACCACATAACTTGGGCTAGGCTATTGCCATTGGCTGCAATGATAAAGAATAGGACTTTTGGCATTGCGGATATAGTCACTGCTGAAGCCATTAATTTGGACACGGCCTGAGATCGGTAAATAGTATTTCTGTTGCACTATATAGTGTCAAGTCTTGGTCATATTTAAATATTGGGGTACATTATGATTTTATACCCTTCACACTATTAAAAGCAATGTATATGGAAACCCAAGGTTCCCCCAAAATGTTCAAATATGTTGAGACTTGCAAGGTCTATTCAAGTGAGTAGTGTCATCTGATTTGATGAACTCTTTTCTGACCCTCCCTCATCCTACAGATTCCTAGCAATGCCTGTACACGCACATTACTGTTTAATTGTTGATAAATTGTAGTCGGCAATCGACCGAGTGTCTAAATTTAAAACGGGGTGTCCAAAATGCAGACAGACACCACTCAGTCCAATATACTCTTGTACATGTACTCGCTTGTTGTCGCATTTTGACGATTATACATTTTGCCAGTCATCTACAGGACGGGTTCGCTTAGACTTCTGATTTTGTTCCATACAATTTCATTTCCATGTAAGATGCATTTAGTGTGAATTAATAATTCTGATACAGTGAATACCTCAATGAATTGTTTCATTCTTTGTTATTTACAATCCATGTGTACCCCCCCCTTCCACGACAGCTTATCAAACATAGACTGTCATGCAGCAGTATTTTTGACCACGTAAGAGCATGGTGTAAGCCAATGTGATGTGAAACCAGTAAACTGCATTGTTATTACTAATTATTTGGCCATTGATGTCAGGAAACAACATCCAGGCAGTCAGAAAAACTTTAATTGTGATGCAACAAATTCAATTGTCTTTTGTGTGGGATCGCATTTATAATTCCAATCCTGACCACCAGCAGAAGAGGTTAGTACAATTTCCTACCAAGCCCAACTCTCAGTTTGATTACCAGTACTAGGTGTGGGAGGGGTTAAACTAACGTTCATGCATCTGCACCTTGGTAGAAGTGCGCCAGTTGTTTGTACTTGGCATGCGAAGGTCTACCCTTCTTTGCTTTATTAGAGGCACACATGGGGTTCACCACACTAAATTTGTCAAGCAAAAGCTGTGTGATGACACGAAACGATGACCACACTAAATTGATGGGCCAAACTAATTTACCATAAATTGTAAACCCACAAAAGTTGGTCCTACTTTGGCTTGGCAATTTATGAGAAATGACAGTAAGCCGATGGTTTGAGGGAAACAAAATACTTACGGGGAGTTATTTTGTGGGGTAAAGCAAAAATTGTCAACGGCTGACCTGCTAAAAACTGAAATAGCGCCACCATTCGTCATCCCCAAAACATCGGACAGAAGTTTGCATCCGGGATAGCTGCGGTGCACAATATGAAGTTCACAACAAACATTTTACCTTGAATGAGTCGGGTTATAAAGCGGAACATACATACCTCCATGAATGTACCGAGTATTTAAAAAAGGAAGATTATTGTGTTTTTGTTTATTTCCTTAAAGCCGTGTATTTTTATGTAAGAAAACTGCCGATATTCACTAAATTAATGAACAAATCATGAGATACGGTCCTGAAAAAAACACCGTCAGACCGTTTATTGTTTATGCCTGCAAACAAGTATGAACAATCATTATTTTACAAGCGTAAATAATTTGGTACGTAGAGACCATAATAAAAACAAAGCACTCACTCCGTGTACAGACTCTCCTCTGTTTGCTTATTAAGTTAGACCAGAGGACACAACTTCCTCAATGAGCCTGGGTTGACCCATAGGTGACCTCGACAGCGTAATTGAATTACCCCACCTGCACTTGCTCGTTGCTCAGTGTATAAGGTATGCGTGAAATGGCGACATGGATCAGACAGTGGTTAGAAACATGGACTTATTTGAGCACAACACTCGGACCAGCCCAGACACAACGATCGCAGTTTCATATTTTATCTAAAAATAAAACAAAAACAAAACAAACAATACAAACAAAAACAAACAAATAAATTTAACAAGCAAACGATAAAAAACAATTAACAAACAAACAAACCATGAGAACTAAGTTATAATCCATAATTAAATTTAGACTGATTCTATACCTCTATGCTCTATGCTTTGATAAAACCATGGAGGTAGAAATTAAATTCTACCCTCATGATAAAACTATATGGTGGAAAAAAGACCCTTACATGACCTTTCGTAAAAAATACGATCGGTTTAGGTTTTATTTATTGATTTTTAAAACCATGTGCAACGTTTATTTAAAAAAAAGGAAAACACAATAATGTATTATTATGAATAGTTATAAGTAAATGGAGGATACCCCCATACAAAAATGGACGTTTCCATATGTACACGCGGGCATCTGGACCACGTGGTGGAGATTGCACCAGCCAATGCTCAGCCAACCAAAAACACACAAGAACTGGCATTCAGCCAAGCTTGTTTACATTTTCATTCATAAAATTGCAAGCCGTCTACCCCGCGCGCATGTAGCCGCACTCGAGTACTAACTGGTTCCATCCAGTTCGCCGTGTCACGTCCACGTTGCTGTTAATTTGCATAATGGCCGGCCGGCAAAACCGATATCGACCCGCGCGCCGTGTGTACGTACACGCAGCTAGAGTAGGTGTGTGTTTACGTTTGTATTTTGCGTCATGATGAGCACAACTGCACTCTGAAGCACATGCATCAGTCGGTACACTCACCACACCTTTGACTGAGAATTTTTTAACCTCTGTCTGTCTGGCTCGTTAAAGCCAATATAATCGCCATAACTCTACTTCAAAAATCAGTGAAATAGTGGAAATCGTCAGAGACACACCAGTGATCTAGCCTGTGTTTTACTTAGGATGTTATTGTTACTTTAGTGTGCGTCCAATCACCACTGAAGAATAAGCTTAGTCACACCATCACACCGGTCACACTCTCACTTTTGCCCTTTTTAATCTTGTCAAAAACTCAACGTAAGAAGTTAGGAAAATGGATGAGAAGGCAGCACAAAATGGTAAGAAACCCATAGAAGGCGATGCTTCCTCCTCGGCGGGATCCAGTGATGTTGTGGTCCTTCGTCGTGAGATCGGCCTTTGGGGATGTGTTTCCATCTGTGTTGGGATCATGATCGGCTCCGGCATCTTCATATCCCCAAAAGGCATCTTACAAAATACCGGCACGGTCGGCATGGCGCTGGTCGTTTGGGTGCTCACGGGGGTCATGTCTGGACTCGGAGCCCTCTGCTTCGCTGAACTCGGTACCACCTTCACGAAATCTGGAGGCGAGTACGCCTTCCTGTTGGAAGCCTTCGGCCCCCTGGCCGCCTTTTTGAGACTCTGGGCAAATATTATCGCAATTGGCACGGGAACCATTGCCGTGCTTGCGATGACTTTCGCCCACTACACCCTGGCTGCTTTCTTTGGTGACTGCCAGGAGGTACCCATTAACGCGGTTCGTCTTTTGGCAGCAACGATTTTATGTAAGTATCTTGGAAATGCTCAACTAACCTTAGGCCCTATGGAGTACTGAGAGATTCAAATTAAAAATAAAAACTTAAATTCCAATTCAATGATGAATTTTAATCATAATATTAATAAAATTAATACTATAGCATTTTATAGGTAACACAAAGTTATTTCGAACTAGCGTTCACAATAAACATGATAAAGGTGAGAAGTTTTTACAGCATTTTTCAACCAACATTTAAAAAATAATAATGGTCATTATCGCAAAAACTTTCGAAAATTGCCATAATTTATTTGTTGATGATGTTTGGCACTTTATTTTGGGTTTGTTGGCTTATTATATTTCTTCGTATCATGTATAAATCAATTTTCATTGATTGGCCACTAAAAGTGGGAGTGTCTTCCTGAACCCCCTCCCCATCTGTACTACAGAATACCCGGCAATTCCGATAGCGATGATTATTGCTATGGTGATCATGATGAGCCTCACACTTGGAGTCCATCTTTCCCATTGTGGAAATAGTCAGTCATGTCAGTTTCGTACTTGTCTTTACTCTGATACTCTAAAGTTGTGAACAAAATATACTACTTCAAACCAGGGGAGGTAACTGATGTTGAACCAAGTCATGCATCAGGTTTTGTAACATTTCAAGTGGCTCTGTCGAGTTAAGGCAAGGATTACGTCGCAGGGAAAGGAGTTCATCTACTTGGTAGTTTAGTCATGCAACACTCGACTTGTTAAAGACTCATTCTGGACTGAGATTCGAAAGGCCTTTTCAAAACATGTATTGTAGTTGATGAACATACTTGACTTACGAATTTTGTCCCCCTCAGTTTTTAAACTTATTATTACAATCTCTCACACCTGTTTAAGGTGTACCTTGGCATGGGGGCTCACTGCTAAGACCATAGCATTCTGTGGTCCTTACTCTATGCTTGAACTAATCCTTAGGAAAGCGCTGCTTAAAACAGTTCCTTGCTCTATGGTTTGACCAAGTGGGGTGGGGAGGGGATGGTAGGTGGAAATAAGAGCTCTAAATCTAGTCAAGAAGGGTCTTGAATTGCATGGAGGAATGGAAACTTCTTAACACTTAATTTTTGCAATCAACACTCATTCATGTCGGGATCATGTACAGGTATTTGGGGGAGGGACTACTTGGTGGGTTATTAGGCTATTCATAAGTGATGTGCTTCATATTGGGTTCCCACTGCCATAAAAAGTCCTGGAATTTAAAGCTGCCGTGGATAAAGTCTTGGAAAGATGATTATTTTAAAAGGAGTCTTGGAAAATTTGTTAGTCAAAGAAAAAATAATGGAAGATTCATAGAATTTTGCACAATCTTTACATTAAGATTTGGCTTTGGGTTTTCAGTCTCCATTCCAGTTTACTTTTTTTTTCTCAAATCCTCATTGATGCAAGTACATCCTTCATGCTAGGATATGGTCCATGTCCCAGTGCTAGCATATGGTCCATCATGAAGGCTAGGGTGCTATTTACTCATAATGACGTTAAGTATGAATTTCTATTTTTGTAATTGCCAGAGCTTTCTTTGTGGATGAATCCCACAGAGGTTCTTGAAATGAAGGTGGGGGTGTGGATGGAAGGGTGGGGTCTAAAAGTATGTTATTGTAGTCTGAGTCACGAAGGGGCTGTTCATATTTCACATCCAAACTGTTACAGTCTTCAATCTTTGCACCTTGTCTAATGATGATGATCCAACCCTGTTAGTACATAGTATGGATTATCTGGCCTTCACACTATTTATGAGTGACTGACCGTCCATTACTGCTGGTCATTGCATTGTACCCTGCACCAATTGTGTCTTTGCATAAGTTCCCTTCTTTCAGCCACCATTTCAGTCCTGGCTATTGATTGCCTTATGCAATATTTACAATAGGAACAGCGTAACACAGACATTCCAGGGTATTCAAGCCCTCTTTGAAACTGAAAACAATCCAACGGATTCCCTCCTTTTATTGGGATGTTTGTTGGGAAAAATAATCATGGCAGAAGAACGGGGAAGGACTCACTTTTTATAGACCCATTTCCCTAAACACCTGTACTTTGTCTGAGGGATGAACTCCTCTTACCTTTATTCAAAGAGATTAATGGATGGGTTTTCTCGGAGTGGGCTGCTAACTTTCAGTGACACAAACTCTCGAAGAGTTTTCATCAATTGCTGAAAAGACTAGCCACATGTACAGTTAAAAGGCCAGTGTACAAAATGATTGCAAAGCTGAACTTATGTAGTGATGCAGATTGACACGTCTTGTGGGCAACTTTTTGCACTGACTGGCACTAACTACTTTTCAGATCATGCATGTAAGACCCAGCCGTTGAACCAATCACCAAGTATTAACAAGCAAGGCCATGCCGATTAACCCAACATTTGAATCACTGTCTATTGACCTGACCAATACATGTGCACACGTACTACATTTACCCATTGATAAATAAAATCTAAACAAATTTCAACAATTTATGGCATTTTTGTCATTCATAAAAGAGACACCTCACTGCCCAACTGTCTGGGCTATGGGGGTATTCAAAGTTGAGGTTTTGTGTGATTCAATGAAATTTAACAACGCTAAAAAAAAATTCTACTACCAGTTGATGTGTAGAAGCATAGAATAGTGATTGATAGCATACAACACATTCTCCAATCTATAAGAAACTTTGACACAAGATTTTGATTTATGTGGAATTTAGAAGAATAAGGCAAATTTGACAAAGAAAAGGGGGAAAAAAAGAAAGAAAACTTAAGAGATGCAAACTGTACCTTTTCGCAAGTTGTTTAGGTTCATCTGTTTGACAATTATGCATTATCGTAATTCAAACTGTTTATTGATAAGATAAAGTGGCCGGCTGCAAAAGATAAACAAAGTTGTGTTCTTGAGTACAATAATCACATAATGAGTGAGATTAGGATAAATGCATACACTGATAATAACTCTTTACAAACATTTTCATTTTGTTTTTGGAAAGTGTTTAATTTAGATTGTAAAAGTTGTATAAATGGTTGTAACAGTTCATGGATGGGTTATATCTGATCAGTTAAAAAAAGAGAGAAAATTTGTAATCACTTTGCCCAGATTCAGTGCATGCAAGACTCCATGCGAGTGCACTTATTGAAACCTAAGTTTTCTACGTACATACCATAGCTGCACTTGCTGTTTGTATAGTGAATTGCATATTGTTGCTTCACATGCATGCCATCCTTTTTTCCAGGTCATCAAGTTTGCAGGCGCTAGAGTGAAAACACTTCCAGACCCGCTACATTTAATCAACCTGTAACACACAACAGTCAGCGTCGGTCAAAATAATTCCTTTTGTAACAGGGGTTGAGCCCTGCAAGGCCACTACTGCTTATAGATTTTGTTCCAATCAGTTGCTCAGTCTGAACTGACAATGGTGGCAGTCAAAACTCGTTTCAATTTAATACCTTTTTTTTATTTGTGTTTTATTTTTATCTCGATACAGTTGTGGTTTTCTATCTGAACAGCGTGAGTGTGATGTGGACCACTAGGGTGCAGGTATTCTTGACCATCGCCAAGGTGATTGGTCTCACCATCATCATCGTCACTGGAATCGTCTTGCTCTTCAAAGGTACTGGGTTCAGTTTTGTTTTTGGTATACTTTGCCAGTTTTGTAACTACCTCAAATCCATAATGAATTGCCAAACCAACCATGCTATGGTTCTTTGTATGAAAGAAACAAAAACAGCATGTTAAATAGATTTGAGGTTTTACGCTTAAAATAAAACTATCACTTTTATCTCACCTTTAGAAGCAAAATCTTTGTGTGCACAAACTTTCGCCCTATGTCTAACTATAAATCGTGTCTGGTTTGTTTTGTGTTTCTTGCCTGGATAGAATCAAAGCATTTTTACTATCAGCTACACATGTAGCAGACACTGGACCTTTATGTGATCTCCATTCGCAGCTGTTTGCAGCCGCAGCAGTTTGCGTTAAAGTAAACGGGGTCAGTCTGCAAGCAATTTGCTGCAATAATGTTCAAAATGTTGGCGGCAGTAACAACTTGATATAGACAGTATGTATGTAGCTGACCTTTGACCTCATCACTTACAAGACATTTACTTTTATTTGTTGAAGCTGGTATGTCCCTTTAGCTAAGTAGAGTATAAGTAAATGAGGTCATAGCATCTTGGGCTGACCAGGTATGGGTGATATGGAAAAATAGCCAATAAAGTGGTGCCTAGATCTTGTCTGTCTTTAAACAATCCTTGGGAGAGCTCTGCCTCGCAAATTTATGATTTCTTCCCCAAAAAGACAAAGAAAGGTCGTGCTAAACAATTTAGATAGCATTGCCCTAGATACTAAAAGAGGTCACTCATGTGTAAACACTGAAAAATTCTCTTTAGCATTGTAACGCTTTCATAAAGAATGTTTGGTGTCATTTGCAGTGCAACTGCTAGCAGTAGTTGCAGACTGCAATCAGTGAATTACACCAACTGTCAGAGAGATAACTGAATGATTGAAGATCAGAAGTTGCTGGCGTGTCACTCTTTGCACTTCAATGTCAGATAAATGGTGTAGGACGCTGTGCATTCCGAATGGCTGAACTTCTAAAGAAGGTTTGTCCTTTCAAGAGTGGGACTAACTGTTTTTTGTTACAGTTGGAAAGATGGTTTGCACAATTAAACCAGTTTACAACTTTAGATTTCAAGCTGATCTTTTTTCCATAAAGTTAAAACTGAAAAAAATAATAATAATCTGGAATCAGCGAATCTTTACAAAATTAAATAATGTATGTGTTCCTTTGAATACTGCAAAGAAAATGAAAAATACGAAAAAACTAAAGGAAGTGAACTAACATTAAAATCAATAAAAAACAAACAAAAGGGTACAATTTAAACGATGAACGAGAATTTCAAGAATAAAGAATAGTGAACATAAGTACATTATTCATAAATAACTGGAACAGTTTATCCATTCTGATTGGTCGAGAGGAGATCCCATGGCCATGTTTAAACCTGTGATATAAACACGGCTAGAAGTGGTCAAACTTACCTGTGGCGCGCAAGGTTACGCAGGCGCTAATTTACGCGAAAGGCAATCAATACATACTGGTATTCACCTTAAAATCTGTAGTGTTAGTACGCGCGCGTATGCACAACCGTTGAGCGTGGCACGCATACATCCTTCGCAAAACAGGGCCCGAGGACATGACAGTTGAATTGAAAGTTAACAGAAAAGTTGTACAGATTTCCAACAATAGTACGCTTTTTAACAAAAAGGGCATTTATGAATGGGAATAAAAGAGTAGTGACTGCAGGGTCGTGGCCAGGCAACACAGCCACGACCTGCCGGTTTTAAACGGTCGGTTAAGACTCCTCGCCTACTCTTTTATTCCTTTAATATTTACTGCTCGGTGGTGCAATTGTTGTTTTGAAAGTTCTTTGGCCTCAATATTAACAAGAATGATGCATGAGTTTTTCTGTGGTGTTTGTTTTTTAGCAAGTCATAGGGCCTATTACAATAGAATCAAGAAAAGTATACAAAAAGCCTTGTTTATGTATTGATCATTCGTGAGGCCAAGGGATGTAAACAAGGCATCTGTAGGTTCTTTTCTAGTGACTCAATGACTTGCACTAATCATCAAAGATTTCTTGCATGCCATCAGTGTAACAATGACTCAGCATTTTACTGTTATAGGTACATGTAATGTACAAAATTTTACAAGGAGTGCGTTTATAGTCAAGAATGTGAAAGGAATCTACAATGTACGGAAACCCCAAGCTTATCCTTCTACACTGTTGTCATGTAAAAAAAAAAAAAGATTGTGCAAATAAATGACACAGCAGTGTGTGAACATTTAGTGATTGGGCCTTTCATTGAAATGTCAACATCCGGCCTGTAAATTAAATACCGTACATTAACCCTCTACAGCCCCCAACCATCAGGGTAGTACTACGTGTACATTAAACCTGCCAGGTTTTTGTGCAGTTTGAATATTTAAGCAATAAAACAGATTATTGGTGGTGGTGTTTTATTTAAAAACTTTGTTTTTTAGACCACATAAAACGTAGCCGTGAAATTTTAATGGGGCCATGCAATAGGAAATAATTTTCAACTGACTGCAGTTCTTGAATTTAAATACTGGTACTCATTGAAAACGACTGATAACGTTTACAAACATATAGATGTATATTACTAAACATTTTTTACACTTGCTCCTTTGATTGTAATAAATAGTATTTGTGATGAATGTTCTTTGTTCAGAGATTTTGTCATCGAAAGCCTTCAATAATAGGTGCCCATCTGTTTTCAAACTTCACCTCACCTCACCTGAGTTTAGTTTTTTGGGCGATGCTGCTAAATAGTACAACAGGCTAACTGCACAAAATTAAAATGCTTGGTCACTGAATTTCATCATACAGTGTGTTTTCAGCCCTAGGACAAATGTCTTAATTAATATGTGTTTGTACTTAATGTATGTCCATAAGTTTAAATGTCATCAGGAAGTTGTTAACATTTAATCGATTTTGAAGTCTGTAATAATGTAGGTCATGTTTGAATTGGCAACTCTGTTTTGGGCTGCAGCTGTTGCTAAGGGCAGCTAATGCTTCACTGCATATTAACATGGTAATCTGGAAACAGCCTCGCCCATTACAGCTACTTCCATTCTACAACAAACAAGTGTGACTACCTTGCCAAACAATTACCAAATACATTTTTGAAAAGTTGTTTTCTTCTTGTTTGGTGGAGTTGTAGTGGTAATAATTTAGCACCAAATCAGCCAAAAAGAGTAGTAACAATACAATATTGGTGGAAGTTGTTCACAGTGATAGCAAAACGACATTGCTGTGTCACTGTCGTCTGTATCAAGTTAATCAGTGAGCCATACACAAACTAAATTGAACTAATCGGAGACTAAATCAGTAATTTTGTTTGGTTAGTACATTTTACCACATCAGTTCGGAAACGGCTGAATTAAGTGGGGTCATGTTTTGTAGCCTGTATCTGCCTGCAGCTGTTCTTCATGACGGAGATGACTTGTTGATATTGTATTAACTGCAAATCTATACGCAAATAACCTTTAGGATGATGCAATTCCAAACACTGACGCAGAACACTGCGTAGAATTGTTACCTTTACAAAAAAAAACTATGGAAATGATGACCACTAAAATACAGCAGTAACACCAAATCAAATGACATCAAATCACTTCTTAGTAGTGATGGTTCAGTTCCAATGATAGTGTTTCTTTAAAGGCAAGGTATACCTTTGTTTTTGAGATTGTTTGATTGTTTTAATCCTATGTAAATGTAGATTTAAGAACAAAACTAACTTGTGAAAATTTCATTTCAAAAGGTGGTCGCGTTTTTGAAATATCGCCCAAATCTGCAGCGTAATACACAATCTGAAAAACGTTTCTGACAGAAACGTTATTTCAGATTCAAATTTTGGGGGATAAAAATTGACATCTTTTTCCATATCCACAGTATTTTTAATTGAAATACTTCTCAAAATGCTTTATACTATCGAAAGTTGCTTTACTTCTAACCAAGTAAGTTTCTATTGCCATTAATTTTTAGAGTGATTACCAATTGATACCTTCCCTTTAAATCAGATCAGTTGCTTTTTATCTCCTAAAAGAGGAGTGCTTATTCCTTTAAAGTTTCCATATGGCCCTAACCAAACCCTTCTTCCAATTAAGCAACAGGTGTTACAGTTTGAATAAACATGTATGTTGTTCTACACTGCATGCATTCTCCCATGATTCTCCATACACTCAAAACCTGCCATACAGTCCTTGCAAAAAATTTTGATTAAAGAAACTTGGATTTTAAATTATTTTTAAGATGGTCTCCAGCTTTGCATGTACTGTAAAACAAATGATATAATTGTCACTTACTTTTGCAATTCCTAAAATACACTCTATGCACCGCAGTATTCAAAAAGTGTTTTTTTATTTATACGAAATGTTGTACTTTTTTAGGAATTAATGGGATGGTAATTTAAACCTGTTTTCCTGTCCTTTTTTTTTGAGGGGGTGGGCTGGCTGCATTGAGTGAAGTCCATTTTTAGAAAATGTCCATCTGTGCAGAAAACATCAAAACAGTGGATTCAAAGATCTTGTAAATTTAGAGTCTGCAATCAATATAAACTTATACTCATAAATTGTCAATTCAAAGCAAGTTACATGAGATTTCAAAAGCCATTGTTGTATAAATTTGAAGAGGACAGTCATTGCAAATTGAGTAATTTTAGCTTGCTCAGTTTATTTTTCAAATCAACAGAAATGGTAATCACTAAGAATCAACTCTCTCAGTAGATCATATCTTTTGAGTACGAAGAAACTTTTTGTCTTAGGACATGTAGGAGATGGTGAAAACCTGCACAAATAACATATTTTACCCTGAGTTGCTTTTTGATGTAATGCCATGAAACAGCGAAGTAAAAAGTCACCTTAATAACCCCTTCTCTCTTTCAGGAAACACTCGCAACCCCCCAAAACCAACCAATATGAGTTTATTTAGGATGCACACTGAATCAATCCTCCAAATTAACCAATATGAGTTTATGTCTGGTGCCTATTCCTTCCAAATCAACCAATATGAGTTTATGTAGGATGCCTTCTGCCCCAATCTTCCAAATCAACCAGTATGGGTTTATGTATGGTGCCTACTCTTTCATCAAAACCAACCAATATGAGTTAATGTAGGATGCCTACTGCCAAACCTTTTAAAATCAACTGATATTATAAGTTGCAGGTTACAGGTTACTACCTTCATGTAGGTCAATGTCAAGAGTGGCTCAATCCTCCAAAATCATCAAAATCCTGCAGTCGATTTTGTATGACTCGAGAAGGTTAAGGAAATGAGCTCCATTTATTCGTGATATGTAACTTCCAGTTGTTAAAAAAATGTATATTCTGTTGATTATAAATGACTGAAATCCCTCTTATTACCACAGGTGAGACTGAACACCTTCAGAATGCATTTGAAGGCTCTGAGAACACGGACCCTACTCTGATACCCCTGGCTTTCTACTCTGGCCTTTTTGCATATGCTGGCTGGTAAGATTTTAACATTATTTGTTAGGAATTTGCACAGTTTAAAATACATTATAAAGATCAAAAGTTTTCATTAAAGTAATAAACATTTTAAAATGCAGCAAAATCTGTACTTTGTAAATGGAATACATGAATTGATTTGATTTGTGTCAGTATTGTTGTCTTTTTTTTTTAACCTAGTGTTTTGTGTACAATTTGGAGTAATTCTGGATTGCAAACTGTGGGGTTAACCTTGCTATACTTAGTGTGTTATTTATCCGTTCTTATGACACAAGAATGTATTGTCATTCCTGGTGTCTCACGGTATGCTCTTGTCTTTTGCCAGAAAGTAATTCTATAAGTCGACGGCGGAGTGATATAAATAACTGGTATATTTTTGATCCACATTTTAACCCTTTTTGTAATTTTTTCTTTCTTCTCTTTTCCATTTCTTTTGTCCTGATTGTAGGCAGATGTTGGCTCAAGTAACGGAAGAGATTAAAAATCCTCAGAGGTATGTGTGAAGTTGTAAAGAAGCAACGTGTGCAAAACAGCATGTGTGAAAAAGAGAGTATGTCAGAGCAGCGTGTGGTAGGGCATGAATCCCCGCCAATGTTTTTTTTTCTTCCTACCAGTCAGATTATAAAAGAACATCCTAAGCTCTTGGCTTTCTGCCAATAGCTCCTACACACGTACCCTCTCTGAAACCATTGCAAGTATGCTGACTGGAATGACTAACATTTGTTACCTTGGTGCCAGCCAAGCGTTGGCGCTTGTGGCTGTTAGTTGCACGTGACTTTTTCGTGACTTTTTCACTTTGGTTTGGACGTCACTGCTAATGTACCGCAATGTTTTTCTTTGGGGGGAAAATTAATTGCAGAAGGCTGGAGTGGATGAAACGTGTATTAGTGCCAAGTATCAAGAAAAGGTTTTGCGTCTGTTGTGTTGTCATTTTGAAGTGGATATAAATGTACAACATTTTTGTGGAACTGAGGATCAATAGGGAGTGATCTGTAAAGAAAATTTAAAGACACATTTGAGATTCAGTTGTAGAAAGATACAGTTGTAGGAGAAAAATAACAGTTTTCTCTATGTGTCTGTTTGATTTGTCAAGTAAAGATCCTTCCGAGACAAAACAACACACCTCCCACTACTGTTCCAAACCTCTAAATTTCTTTCTCTTGTTTTGCCTGAAATTGATATATTGGTCGTACACACTCTATAGCCAAACCAATCATACTCAGCATCAAAGCTAGGCATACCAATATCAGTATCCCAAAGTTTGGGTGATGAGTTACAATTACTGTCGAACTGTAACAGCTTCTATCCACAATGCAGGCAATGACGTAGGGCATTGGTACACACGTCTCATATCTGCATAATTTCACTTAATAATTACAACTATTTTGCTTTTCACATGCCCATTTGATGTGTTGCTCTTTATTCTTAAAAAAAAATTGTATGGTTTCCAAGATTGTCATCTATCATGGATGACATTAAACCCTGTAGACAGTTAGCTGCAAAGCATTCCTATGGTCTGCTAAGTGGAACATAAGACTGTTTTCCCACCGCCCCCATCTTTGTCACATCCTTTGTGTATTTTTGAAAGGTAATGATAACAGCTCTAGCCACTAGTCTCTACAACGCAAGTTATCACACTGTGAGTGACGCTATTATCGTGATATCAATCTAGTTTTTTGATCTTCATATTTGAAGGTTTCCAGATCAGAACTTTTCAAAAATGTGATATTTTACCACATTTTGGGGACCTGAAGTATCTCAGATCTACATATTGGGTAACTCTGTGCCTGAACCATAATTTTAGTTAAGTACTCTTCACATGAGTGCAAGTTTGAGTACTTTTCTATGAGAGTGAGTTACCATTACAAGACATTGCTTTCATGAGTACAAGATGAAGTATCAATATTCTGAATGAGTACAAGTGCAAATACAGCAACAAAGGAGTATTACAACTCTTGCTTGAACTCAAATGTATGTTGGGTGCAAAGGGAAGGAGGTTAAATTGTGCAGAATAATATCCTGCCCTACTTTTGCCAGTAATTTCTAAACAAGATGTTGGTGAACTTAATAACCTTAATGCCCCCTGAAAACTAGATAGATCAGCAAATCAAGTCTCCATAAACAGGCCTGGAATTACATGGAGGCCACTGAGGCCATGGTCTCTGTTGCCCTTGTTGGCCTTAGTTCCCCTTCATTCAAAAGTTTTCCTTAGACTTAAAGATTTTCCAATGGAAGTGCCCTTTGCAAAACGAAAAGGGCCTGGCCCTCTCAACGATGAATCTCTAGGCCTGTATTCAGTTTGTGTGATATCTTTCTTCCGGACCCTTTAGCCTTTAAAGAAGCACTGATACATAATTTAAAATTGAACTTCTGAACCAGATGTCAACTGTTGCCTTGTTTTGAAAATGTCATGATGTGTGTCTTACCCATGCCTGCTCCCTCGAGAGTCTCGGCTTCTGCCCCTATTGAATACTCTACATTACTGCGAGGTCATATGCCTATGGAGGTGGAACACCAGCAACAATCTTGAAAGTAGCAGGCTGTCTGTCGGGTACTCAAGATTGTAGCCAGAACTTCCAGGCTATTCTGAAATCATCTTGAAGCGGATTATCATTTCTGAAAACTTTTTTCCCATCTAGGGTCATGATTTGAACTAGTTCCACCTGATGTAAACCAATACTAGGATTGGTTTATTTAAGGGATAATCTTGTGTATTTAAGTTTAATGTATCAATATAAATTGTTGACAGTTATGAGAATGATGACCCTTCATGTATTTCTTCCAACAATAAAAAAGTGCATATTACCAAAGCTACATGAAGTTCTTGAGCTTTTTTACATCAGAGCGCCATTCACTACACCATGTGGTTTACTGGTGTGCAAGGTTTTGATCTTGACTGGTTCACACATTCTCAAAAATGTATCCTTGTGGAGCACTCTTTTGTTCTTTCCTTTGTCCCGGCACTTAACAGTTTCCCATAGACTTAGTACACAAACTTCCTTGTGGAGCACCCGGTGAAATTCCATGTGGAGACCTTTTAGTTTCCCTTTTTTGTTTTGTCCTTGGTTTCCATATAAGGTACCGAAAGTGAGAGCCAAGCAATGGGAGACATTTGAGATAGCCGGCATCCCACTCACCGGTCCTTTTTCTCTTGTTGGAAGAGAAAAAGGACCGGTGAGTGGGACGCCTGCTATCGTCTCAAAAATCTCACATTTCAAGCAATTCTAATTGCTTATATAAACAAAAACAATTGTTGATCAGTATTTTCTGCTCAGTCATTATCTGAAATTTGACCCCAAAAGAAGAGAAAAAAACAGTACCTTTGATATATGGGACTGTTATCAACAAATCATGGATGTAATAATCTGTCTAGCTAGAACAATATAGATCAGGGTTTCAACTATTTGTTGGACTTTGCTTTTTAGGAAATGCTTTCAAAAGTCAATCAATGATAAATGATTATTCAATCTACATTTTTTAGCATTTCTTCTCAACACAATAAATGTCTACTTGTGGTCCTGAAAGTGAACTTTTGTTCACCTTATGATGACACAAATTCTGCTGATTTTGTCGTTGGAACTGCTTGAGTTCATACATCGGTTGTTGTAGCTCCTAAAACACCATGGCGCTGGTGATAGAATATAAAAGCTAGAAGGTACTCTCTCAATAAATAGTGGTCTACCTTTCTTAGAAAATAATGTGAACAGACCCTGGGGGGGGGAGCGTGGGATGCCATCAGTGAAACTTGTTGAGTTCATCGACCATGCTTGTGTTCGGATAGTTTATCATGCAGGTAACAAGGCAGGAAACTTATATCAGTCATCTATGGATCCAATTTCCTATTGATAGTTGGATAGATGTAGTTGTTCTCTTGAGACCTTGACACGTCTAGGTTGTTTTGGTGCTGTGTGTAGACCCAGACAATGACACCCCTTAGTCGGACCATTCAATCAGTATCATCATAATCCACACTGGTCTTCAGGGCAAGGCCATGGGCTCTGCATTTCAGGCCTACAAAGTTCGCAGACAGTTCTGTTCGCAGTTGGGCTGCCATGTAACCTGTGCAGTTGAACCTTTCCATACGGTTGGTCAACTTACAGGCAGATGTCGTTGAGAATAAGTAATATGATGGATTTATTGATTGACTGGTTTGTTGGATTCTGGAGCTTGGTTGTGATGTGATATTATAAGATCATCCTAAAAACTGTAGGCCTACACCTTTGGAACAAACATGAGATCGAAGCCTTCTTTGATCAGGTTATATGTAGTCCTTTGATGGGGATGTTTCTAAACCTAGCAGTGTCCCAATTTTGTGATCTAAACTAAGATAAATCCATACTCTAGGTATACATGTACGAGAGCTGAAAATGGTCAATGACTATCGCTTGGTTACTATGAACTAGTTTGATTGCTTTATTGTAACTAATAAAAGAACAGTGGGTTTTTGTTTGAGGGTTTTTCCCCACACAGATTATGAATGTTTATACAAAACAGTTTCAGGTGAAAAGTGTAGGTTGATAAGTTGGCAGTGTTATCCATGGCTAATAATGCGCAGTCAGAATGCTAGCAAGTGAAATGTTCAGCTAACTCTGCCTTCAGGGCTCAGGTAGGGTAGATACGAGGCGTGTGGTAATTCCGTTGCGGAGAAACGGAATAGAGGGATGAAGCTGGTATTTAAAATCTAGATTTAATGAGGAAAGCGAACAAAACGGTTAAACCCTTTTTCAGAGTATTGTGGTCTGTATTCAGTGAAGTCCACCAGTGCTGCAGACAAGAGACACAGATCTGTTGTTCAGGATGCTCAATCGGAGATAATGTATGATGTAATACGGGTGTAGGATGTGATAAACAATCAGGTGAAATGGTAGTTGACCTCTATTTACATAGGACATCACTCACCTAGCTTTACTGGACCCTGATTCACTCAAGCTGTACTTTATATCAAAATTCGCTTTGGGAGGATCATAGAGGAAGGGGAGGATGTACGAACCTTTGATCAAAAGTTGCAGCTTTTTCTGTTTCGTTTTTTTCAGAACCAAGATGTGTACAATTAAACACAAAAGGTTTTTTGTTGGCTATTATAAATATCTTTTTTATCTTACATCCAAAAAATCTCAGCTTAAGTCAGTCAAATCCTGTAAATGACTTGGGGGTTTTACGGGATTTTCCTCAGGAAAGAGTAGGAAGTGAAAGTAGAAAAAGGGTGATATTTTTGTTGTTAAGAGAATTAAAACTTGGCACTGGAAGTGTCCTACCAAAACTGGTACAATCCTGAGGGACATCGCCCAGTATTAAAGGTTATGGTTGTATTAATTTTTTATTACATGTATACTTTGTTCTTTGTTGGGAGAGGTTGTGATATTTGTTTGAGTTTCCAAGCAGTGTTTGTGTCTTCATGTCTAGCTCTAGTAAGTGGCCCTGACCTAGAACGACAGCACTAAAAATGAACAAAGAAAAATGTGACAATCTTTTTAGGTGTTCGGGCATTCCGCCCGAAAACCTATTGTTACTGTTCTGTTTTTTGTTTTTTTTCCACTTTATCTGAGATCCTTCTCTCGCAATTTTCGCAAAAAGTATAACTCCTAGAGACTTGAAACTTATCATGCACTTAGACCTTAGTGTATAGACGAAACCGCAACTTTTTCGGGGCAATGACGTCATCGACGACGCCATCGACGACGTCATAACATCCAAAATAAAAAATAATGAGAAAAACTGTAAATCGTCATATCTAGAGAACCATAAATGATAAATACATGATCTTTGCTTCATATGAAAGTTCAACATTTTGTTTACAACTCTTACACAGAATGTGACCCCATGTGACCTTTACTTCCGGTCGAAAACGGACGTTTAAGGTTTTTTTTGAACAGTTCTACAAATCTTTCATTAGGTACGACCCCATGTGACCTTTACTTCCGCTCAAAACCGGAAGTTGAATTTTCTTACATAAAGAAAACTCGTCATATCTCATGAACCATAAACGTTTTAGACTTAAAACTTCAGAAATACTTAGACCTTTGTGTTTATATATATATGTGTGAAATTCGGTTTGATGATGTCATCGATGACGTCATAACAATAAAACACTGTTTAATATTTAGAAAAATCATAATTGGAGAATCACAAATGCTACATGTAAGATACTTGCACAATAAAAAATCTCTTGCCAGATTATGCAAATCACATACACAATGTGACACCATATGACCTTTGCTTCCGGTTGAAACCGGAAGTTCAAAATTCAGATTTCAAACGTCGTTTCTCATAAACCAAGAAGGGTATTGTCTTGAAACTTACTATGTATATAGATTGAGGTATGTATATGACACCCAAATTGTTTTGGTGCGATGACGTCATCGATGACGTCATAACAATTAATCAACGTTTAATATTAAAAACAATCAAAATCGGAGAACCATAAATGCTACATGTAAGGTACTTGCACCATAAAAAAGCTCCGGCCGAATTGTACAAATCACATTCAAAGGGTGACCCCATACGACCTGAGATATATTTCTAAATGAAATTGGCCATTAAAATATCAAAATCTCGATCCAATACCTTACGTGGTATGTGGCATACTACTCGCGACTGATTCCAGTGCAACGGAGTGGAAGCTAGCCTTATGTCAAGACGCTTGTTGCCTGACATTTAATTGCTATGTTAAATGTCGTCCCCATTTCATTCAAACACAATCTGACATCACTCACGAACACCTGTGTGTTTGTTGTTTACAAACACTGGACGTCTAGTTTTATTTTGTTGTGATTCAGCCCAACTGATTTCAAGGTTGTTAAATAAATGCTTTTCACTACACACGCAAAATATAGGTCATTTGTAGGTGATGGTGCAGTGATGAAATTGATTGTACTCACTGTAGCATTGATTTTGCCCCAGTCTGATAGTGATATGAAGAGGTGTTACTTTTGTGTGTGCAGATCATCAAAAACGGTACTTGAATAACATTTAACGACATTTCTATAATACAGTCTGAAAAGTTGCTTCTTGTTGAATTGGTTCTCTTTTCACTATATGGTACCGTGAAATAGACTGAGTGTTTCACTGCTTTTTGTTGTTTTTGATAAGTCATCAGTCTAAACAAAATGGAGTAAAACCAAAACAGCTTCTTCCTGGCGGACATGGCTTCCTATTTCATGTATTTCATGATATTGATATCGGACGTTTGGTTGTGTTCTACTTGTAGCCTATCCTTCTTAGAAATGTGAAACTAATGATATATTCATGTTTAGAAACCACATGGTTCATGTTACAGCCAATGTTTCATGTTTAAGGATGATGCAATTCCAGTGAACCCAGAATCTGGTGGGTCACCCACGGTACGATCCCTGCCCCTTCCAAGATAGCTGTTTGGTCTATGCAGTCTGTCCATGTAGCTATTATAGCTCCATGGTCTGTCCCACTTAAAAATATACAGACGCTTGGCCTGAATTTTCTCTAATGCATAGAACAGATGTTTCCATGATTAAAGGTTTAAGTTTATGCTATTTTTATCATCCTTTGCAAGGCATAATCCTTGAATTTACTAGACGGAAGTACCATAATGGTAATATTATAAAAAAGTCGCCCTTTTGTAATGAATGCTCACTTTGAGAAAAATTGAGTCTGTGTATTGTGGGTCGACACTCCTGAATGAGGGTATTTTTTATACCTTTTGTTTTTAAAGCTGTGTGTCAAAAAAGGTATAAAAATACCCCAACAATCATCTGATGAATGTTGCAATTTTCAAAGTATTTGTGGTTGTTGGCAGACATGCTAAGCCTGCTGGTGAAGTAAACACAGTTGAGAACATTTCTTACGTAAATTTATCAAACATTTATTTAGATTCAGTTTTGAGAGGTATGTTCTCAGCTGATCAAATGATTTCCCTTTTCTATACCCCCTTCCTTTTTTAGAAAACACTGCACAACGTTTTGTGTGCTGTGTACCGTAGTTTCCTCTCTTTGTGCAGTTGTAAATTTGCAAGTTGATGAATTTGGGAGATTCTGGGAACACTAGGGAGAACCTTTGGTTTCTTGATACTAAGGGGTTGGGGTTTATAGATTCAGGCAATAAGAGCTCTGAGTTATTTCTTACATGTACGCATATGAGCAGGAACCAGAGTTGGTATACACACAACATTTGTCGACAAAGAAGATTTCCAGAAGTTTTCCGAAAGTAAAAGCCGGTGATACATGTACAACGTAGATCAAACCATAAAACTAGAGAAGAGAAAGTTAAAAAGCATAAACCATCTGAAGAACTTTGTAAGCGTGGAGTGCGAAATAAATACTGTAGAGCAAGGCAGGACCAAACAGTTTTACCAACCAGAAAAATACAATTCAGACCTTCACTTTTAATGTCACTGTTGAGTGTTGTTTTGGTAAAGTTTGGAACGCATGCATGTTGGCATATGTCCACTGAACTGAAGCTGGCTTTGCCACCCACATACAACTGTGAAAAGATGATGCAATCACCTAGTCTGCATGCTCACTCAAGTTCCCATGCATGTGTGTACAAACTGCCCCCACTAGCCACTGAATACATGTACACAGCTGTTTCGGATCTTGTATGAATGAATTTACACACTATATGGAAGAAGGTTGGGTCTTTTCCAGTTAGTCAAGGACATTACTACCAGGGGCGGATCCAGGATTTTCCAAAGGGGGGGGGCGTGAAAATTTACCAAGCAGCAATGGTGAATGTAATTTTTGTGTGGATCCTACGAGCGCGTAACGCGAAGCCCTTACGACATGGGCCGGTTCCGGGGCCCGCTTAAATGCTCCGAAACAGTTAGGATTCTAGATGCTCTGTGGTGCGATCCATGCAATATATGACCACTTTTGTTTTAGCAAGATCATTATTAAAACTTCATTTTTGAGTTGGGAGTCATTGATTTGAATCAGCCATCTGATTATAAAAATCAAAATGCAGGCTACAATAATACTTATTCAGTTGGGTGAGACAAAGATAGTGCAATTTTTAATATAATTAACCAAATAGGGTCTCTTTGTCTATAAATTTTCACATACTTGAGGATTAGAATGTAACACAAAATATGTTACTGCTGATATAGTGATAAGAACAAGTTGTGCTTGTCTTCAGTGACAGCGCGATCGAGCATCAATAACATTAATGTACGAAAATGTGAGGGTAGGCCAAGAGGCCTAGCCCCCTCCCCAGCCCTCTCGCACATAGATAGTGGTTTATTCAATACAAAATGAGATTTTTTTTCAAGAAGGAGCCAGTTTAGCTCCATTTGTTTCATATTTACAATCAGAAAGTTAGATAATTGCCACATGGAAACTAAAACTGAAGAAACCATAACTGTGTATTAATCGTATCAGAAATTTAATTAGTTTCACACGAAACAGAAACACTAAAACGTAAAATAGATATAGAGAAGGGAAGACTATAAGCAGGAAAACATAACATAAAGGTTCAGTCTGCCAACGAATTTATTCCTAAAAAATGTCAAAAACAAACAATTAACAACTTTGAATTCAATCAATTTAATTTAATTAATTGAGCATTGAAGTTTACACCTACACAAAAAACAAAAGGTGTTCACCCTTGTTGGCCCGAACACTAATACAATATATATAAGTTTGTATTAAAAAAATAATATAGGCCTACAGGCCTAAAATACTATTTTGAAAACAGCATGATCAAGTAATAGAAAATATGTGTCAGTGTTCAGTTTTTTTGCAGACTACACCACTTACCTGTGAAAGGAAATCCGAATTTCTCGTCCGTACATAGCTCCTGAAGATGAGCAACCTACCGCAACACAAACCTTTACCATAGTTGCAGCATAAAACTTGTGTTTGACTACGGTGTCATTCCTTGTTTTACATAACGAAACCTTTAAGTACGGCAAAAAACGGAGCAATATTTTTCCACGACCTCGAAAATCATTTATTTGCGTTGCGTGCAGACTTGTGCGCCGCCTCGCCATTTAAATTCAAACGCCCCACTTGCAAACGGGCGTTCGCTACATTTACGCGCAGTCGTCCCATCCCTTGATGTTTTTTTTTTTTTTTTTTTTCTCAAGCAAAAAGGGGGGCGTGCGCCCCACGCCCCCCCCCCTGTTACCGCCCCTGACTACTACTACTAGTACTAGGTACATGGTTTGGAAGTTTGGGTTATAGGTTGATAATTATTTCCTTTTTCCATGGAGCAGGGTACAGCCGCCTGAATATGCCCAAATCATGCTGTTGTTGACATTTAGAAATGTCTGTAAATGCATCAATGTACAATCATTAAATGGAAGGGAAATGATTTACTCACGATAAATGGGTTTAATTTTTAACTTTATAAGTATACCTGAAGAGGACCAGCGGCATAGCCAGCTGCCTTTTTTGTTCAATCTAAAAAGTAATGCAAATAAATATTCCTTTAATAAACTATAGAGAAACCAATTTTGAATATTATCAGCATTGGAAAATTCATACATGTTTATTCATTATACTTTTATAATGTTGTCTTTTACAGGTTGATGTTTGGGTTGTTAACTAGCTCTTCTTAATTTTTGTATTATAATTATTTTTTTAATCCAATGATGTACTTTCCCTTTGTTCCTTTAAACCTTGACAAAGAACAGCAGGAATCGTTAGGTCTGAAATACAGCATACTGGTTCCAACCTTGACTAACCTAGGGGATCCTCTGGCTTAAGTTGATGTTTGCTTATCCCCCAAAATGCTAATTTTAAAGGGGAAAGTTTTGTTGTCGCAAAGATGGTTGTTGTTTTGCACAAAACAAAATTTGTGGTCCAGAGAAAAGGGAGTTGTGGTCAAGTGTGCAAAAAAGTACCAAGTTCAACTAAACCGTACACCAGTGTTTTGTGAAGTCAATGTTTGTATCTTATTTCAAGTACAAAAACAAAAATATCTTCAATACACACAAGATTATGAATACTTACGCTGTTCATTTTTCCTGTACATACTTGCCGAGAAGACAAGTTACATGTATTTTCCCACATGTGAATGTCAATCAAAATTTAGCCTTGTATGTGTGTAAATCAAGCTATCTGAAGGTTATCTATTGAAAAATTGCCCTTGTGTCAACAAAGCCTACTTTCCCAACCCAGTCATAAATTAAAACGCAACCTTATTGTCATGGAAATTCCATTCATTTTTTTAGTTTTGTTTTGATTGTTCCCGTCACAGAAACCTTCCTCTGGGAGTATTGTTATCTGTTGCCATCGTCATGGTGGTTTACGTGCTGACCAACATCGCCTACTTCACCGTGGTGTCACCCCAGGAACTCCTTGCTTCAAAAGCTGTTGCCGTGGTAAGTGAAGGAGAACAAACAAAACAGCTCGGATTGTATAGTTGTCATTAACCCTTCCACCCCTTTTAGTCCACCCTTTTCAAGACCCATTCTAATAAGATCGGTTTTTTATCTCTCATGTCGTTGTTTCCGCAGTAGATGCAAACGTATCTTCAGTTTTTGCTAACGTGAAAGATTTCTCTTCCGCGGGTTAGAGCCCCTCCCAGTTGGGAAACACTGGGATTTGATGGAATCAACAGTTGCACCATCTAGCCAGGTTGTTGACAGAAAACCAGTGCTATATTTGATTACATGTTTCAACGTCTGCGTTGCAAGCTGTGATGAGCTGCTGGAGAATCAGGTTGCTTTTTAGCTCGGCTTGGTGGCGGCGAGACACGTCAGGGAGTAGAGAGAAGAAGAAAATTGGCCTCATCCAGAGTCTCCATCCTACAGTCAAGACGACCAAATCGAAAGGAACATCGTTACCGAAGTGGGAACAAAATGAGATGCATTTCTTCACCTACTAAATTTACTTCAATTAGAATCTGACTGACGAGGAACATTTACAGAGACATTTGAATCAAACATCAATCTGGCTGATTAACTCCCCCCCCCCCCCTTGAGGCATGTATAAATGCAGCTTCTCTAAAATCCCCTTCCCCTTATTTCTGTCTGAGACGAAGAGTTGGTAAGTGTCACAACCAACATCACGCCCTGCCACGAAATCAATGTGTCTGTGTGGAGAGTCTGTCCTTTCAAACCATGTACTACTAATGCTATTAACTATTTTTGTTTAATATTTCCGTTTTCACACAGAATGCAAAAATGTATAAAGCTGTGGTCCATGAGGATATTTGTTACAATTGATCATTTCACTTTGGATAAACTGCATGGCAACTTCTTGTGTCCATTTTGTTTTTTGCCGATATTTTTCTGGTCATCTGTTTTGTCATTAATTTTGCAGCAACAGAGCTTTGTTGAATAGATATTTATCATACGGCAGCCATCTTTGTCTGATCACCTGGACTTGTGCAGTACAGTTGCATTGGTGTGTTAGATCATATTGTGGGGCCGTGTCCAAATGGCAGCTGTGGCTGCAGTTGAAACTGGATCGTAACGTGACCAAACGTTAAAAGCATAGGATGCCAATAGCAACAGCCGCAGCTGTAGCCTCAGCCGCAATTCGGATACAGCCTAAGGCTGTTCTCAAGTTAGTGGCTGCTGCTGCACCACCATGTTAACATGCATTGAAGTATAGGCTGCCCTTAGCAACAGCAGCAGCTACCAAGTAGTACATGGCCTCAGTATTCTAATCTTTATTTGAAAAAAACAAACAAGATGGCTGCCTGATGGTAAAGTATTTGAAAATTTGTGAGATTATCCCATCTTTGTTCTAGATTTTAGGCAACACAAAGCAGATGACTCTGACAAACACTTGCAATAATATATTTTCCATTTTCCCTCTTCCCCCCTCCCCAATTTTCTTTTGTAGACATTTGGTGAGCGTATGTATGGACCGATGTTATTCATTATTCCTCTCTCTGTGGCTCTGTCCTGGCTGGTTCAATTAACGGAAGTCTGCTCAGTGACTCAAGGTAATGATTATTTTCAATCTGAAAGCTCACTTGTTATCAAGTTCATATGGATACAAATCCTCTCGTGGAATAAACATTTCCCTCTGCAGTGCTCAAGTCAAGAAAACGGCATTTAAAGCCCCTGTCCCCCCCCCAAAGATCGCTGTAGGGGCGAGTTCACACAAAATTCCCTGACAAATCAAACCCTTTTCTGTCAATAAAACATGACCACCAAATTTATGATGTTCACGCGGGTTGGTTGAATGGTGTGTTAACAGAAAACTTGAGAATGGCAATCAATTTAATCTTCAAAGAAACAAAAAAGGCAATAATTAAAGTATTTGTGTTGTCCATTTCATCGTTTTCCTGTGAGTATTAGATTGTTAACAACGATAGTACAACATGCGTTTATACTACACTCCTAACGAGATAAAACTTGTACAAACTGCCAGACTCGTTTAACGTGTGTGATCTTCGCAACTTAGTCTATGGAATAATTATCATGTCACGCACGTCACGTACTTATTATACTTGTGGGCCATTTAGACACAGCACTGACTGACCCATTGCTCCTTAACGCTTCCAGCATGTCTGCAAATCCATGTAAACTAAGCACTAATTGATATTCCATGGAATGTGGACGGCTTTATTCAAATTGGTCTGCTGTCGACGCATTTCCAGTTCAATCAAGAGAAAATGCGAATACATGAATACGTGATAGACGGCCATTTGGAGCAGTATCACTTAACTTTAATTATGCGTTGGTAAATTCCCTGGGTGTAGAGGGTTTATATTCAAACGCTTAAGTAATCAAATTAAGACGCGAATTACTCGAGATTAAATGTTCAGGGCTATTCCTGTTTGAGAGATTATTGCTCTCAAGCATGAGTGCATTAAGTTATTTGTGTAGGATTGTGGCTTCGGTTAGAGTGTGGTTTGTTTTGAGGAAGTGATCCCCTGTCGGATGAATGAAGCTAGGTAGTTAAAATTAAATTTACGATCGCACTAAAAATCACACAGCATACTGTTCGCATGTTGGGCTCTACGTGAAAGTGCACACATTTTGAGTTGATGATGGTGCTTGTACCTACATAGTGTACATAATACTGAATGATATTTATAGCAAGGTGGTGTAAAGGTAAAAGCCAAAAAAAATGAACAAGAGGGCCTCAGAAAATATGACTTTCATCTCTCATTTAGTTAGAGGAACCCTTGTCTTCTGGTATTCAATATTTGAATAACATGTTTTTTAACTGTTGGTGATTGGACCCAAACAGTTAGACAGTTGCAATAATATCGGCCATGGCTTACTCAATGCGTGACCTAATTTTAATTTCCCCCAGGGCTTCTGTCAAAGTAGTATCCCTGGCTTTTAGATAATACAACTCAAAAAATCAAATGATAAGGACATTGTTATTTGAACTTGGAGCTATAGATCCTTACGTGCATGTACCCTTGGCCTAGAAATTAGAAATTTTTACTTGGTTCTTGTTTGTTAACGTTTCAATGTTCAGAGCAAACATAAAGGTAGATAAGGCAATAACTTTGTGTTTTATCTCGTTGTTCAAAGTCAATTTTTGCACTCCATGATAAGAGGTATTTGTACAGATCTTAAGGGGTTTATAAAACTCATTATCATCAGCAAAAAATGGCATTGTGAGCACTTTTATCTGTTGGGTGACACATTGTCAAAAAAAAAAAAAACCCAAACAAACAAACAAAAAAACAAAGTACATGTGTGTAAGTGGGCACACAATGTTGTTGAACCCGAGGACATTCCTCATAATCTAGGGCAAATACACATGGAAAAGGCTCTTAAATGCAGCCATCTTTTGTTTTGGACATACTACAGTCCGTTTGATACTGTAATCAAATATCTTCATATATTCCCTTGTGGAAATAAAAACAATTGTTGTTGCTGACCATCACATTCCACCACCAACACCAACAAAATGCATACCCTATTGTAAATTCCTTTACTCAAACAATGCAACAAATTTGATTCTCCCAGTCTGTCTATTGAATTTATTCCACATTCCAAGAGGTTTGTAAATGTCTCTGATGAAAATATTTGATTTACATCTGATCAAATTTTTAGTCGTTTACAAATATGTGTACGTTTTTTCTGTCCACATCAGAAGTGGTGCAGAAAAGAAAAAACAACGTGCTCTTTACCACCCATTTACAATTGTCAATCCAATAAAGCAATCTCAGTGCTTACCTTCTTGACACTGAAGACGTACATGCATACACTAAGATTAGAAGTACACTTCCGTTGACGTCATCTGCTCATTGGCAACATTCTGTTTCCTCCAGATCGGCCATATCAATGAGCCACAACAGTAGCCCCCTATTTTTGATCGGTTGGTTTTCAAGGAATCATTGATCGTAGAGAGCTTCTCGTGCACTCCTGATCCAATAATGTCTTCATCCATCTTCACCCTCGCCATCTCATGAACGCCCGATAGAAAATACCCTTTACAAAGGCGCCTGCATTCAATCCCATAGGAGTTTATCGTCAAAACACGGACATCAACACTGTACCTTGAAATTCACTAACTAAGCTGTCCTGGAAGATTTTAATAATTTTGTCCGTAAGCCATTTTGAGATATGGCGGATACCATACTATGACACTATTTGGCTTGGGCATATCTGTCTGTATGCACCCACACCCAACAGTGTACTCATACAGTGTCCACCATACCTCAAAAGCTAATTGAGTTGAGAAATAATTTAAGAATGACTTACACATCATGACGGAAACAATTAAAAAAGGTTTTGCATATTCCCCGATGGAAACTACATGTGTAGTGCAGTTTAGGTCTGTGGTTTCACAGGAAGCTTCCCACTTTCAGATATTTTGCTTTCAGATATAGCCTGAAAAAGCCTATAGCCTATAAAAGCAATTTTTCCTTTGTTTTTTCAAGGGTTGGAGTCATGCCTGCATTTTTCCCCCTTTCTTCTTCTACCAAGGAAGAACAAGTTTGCAACTCTGCACTGTACAACGTTTCTCCAGATTTCTATGATACCAACACAAATAAAGTGCTCTAGTTTAACATGATGTATCTATAAATCTGAGGGACTATTATGTGTGGCCATTATTACTTGGTAGGCGCTAATCCATACGTTGCGCCCAGCATTAAAGTATTTATGTACCGCAGGCATCTTTGATCAATGATACTTAGGCAACTATACAGAACATTGTTGTAAACAAGCTGAAGTCTACGCATGATGCGTTTAAATGCATCCCATTAATGGCAGAAACCACTGGTACAGGACGCATGAAATTGACCTGTAATGGATTGGTCTATGTATACAGTCTACAGTGACAAGTGAGCCACAAATAATCCGCTTTGATGGGTTTTTTATTTGACAATTTCAGAACCACGTTTGTAGCCGCCAGAGAGGGCCACCTTCCCAGAATCTTGTCCATGATCCACATTAACAAGCGTACGCCGATGCCTGCAGTGCTCCTCATGGTAAGAGATCGTCAGTAACGAATAGCTTAAAGATAATAACATTAACATTGTGTAGCCATGGTCTCAGCCTAGAAGATGTGCTCTTGGTGTTGGATGGGAAAAGTGCTGAAAGATTCTTGAGGGTAAAATCTGACTTGTTCAAACAAATTTCAGATTGTTAATGGCAGATTGCTTGGTTGAACTGTACCTTTTAAGGTAGATTTTAGAAATTAAACCATGCATTTTGATTACTTGCATGAAGGTTTCGGGGACTATTTGTTAAAGTGCAGTATTTAAGGGAAATCGTTGACTGAAGTTGATGGATGCTTCTGAGACAAATTACTCTCGTCCAGTAAATCAAACCCATGGATCATTTAGATTACCCACACAGTGTACCCCAATGGGGCTCCAATAAGATCAGTCCAGTCCCATGCTTAGCCTGAAATCCATCTGACTTTCTTTTAACAGTTACCGATCTGTCTGATCATGCTGGCTAGTGACAATGTCTACAGTCTTATCAACTACCTGAGCTTCGCTAAGTGGTTATTCCTTGGACTCTCTGCGGCTGTCCTCCCCTACATGAGGTGGAAGAAACCCGATTTACCACGCCCCTTTAAGGTAAGTCTTGACGCCACAAACTATTGAGATTCTTTCGGATGAATGAGTTTATGAATTGATCTCGACAGACTCAATTAAGCTCCGCCCACAATGCACTGACCAATCACAGCCGCAAATGCATGCCATGATTAAAACCTCATTACAAACAAGCTGCCACCAAAAGGATAATTTTATTCATCTTGAGCCGAGTTGTCAATAAATTGCCATAGTGATTTGTATTGTGACAGCACACTTTGCTGAGCAAGTTAAGATTGATACACATCTTAAGATCAATCTTAGCTCTTTGTGAAATTGAGCTGTGCTTCCACAGGACAGTACATGTATGTTGCCAAATAACAGGTTCTAAGAAAGTCAAGTTAAAAACATAAACTTGTGGTTTATGTAGCGTTCTCCGAGTATACAGTGCTTATCACATCCCCCCCCCCCCCCCGCAAAAACTAATATACATCCCAACTATTAAATATTACCAAAAGCTGTTTCAATAAGAATATTTTGGATGTCCATTTTCGAAGGATACTCTCATTTAGTTGGACTGCATAAATACCGAACGGGAAACAATTTCTGTTCTTAAAAAGTAAGTGAACTTAAGTCTTTCTTTGTGACAAAGTGGTTTTGGTGTTGTTTCGTTTGCAGGTCAGCTTGGTTATTCCAGCGCTCTTCATACTCTCCTGCTTGTATGTGGTTGTTGTCTCACTGTACTCAGCACCCTTGGACTGTGGGATCGGTCTGGGGATCTTACTGACTGGGGTACCTGTTTACTACGTGTGCATCTGGTGGGATAACAAACCAGAATGGGTGGATGTTTATATGGGTAAGTTACCAATGCCGGCATAGCATCTGCATGCCTGGAATTGATCTTCTAAAGAGGCATGGCCATTTTTTCACGGCCCCTGCCAAAATTAGGCACTACTCAGCAATAGTAAAATGGCATTCAAAGTGAATGCAATCGAAACGTCAGTCTTGATATCAAGGTGATGTGATGTCTAAAACATTCCATACGTTGTGGAAGTGTTAATATTATAGGCCCTGTTTAAGTGTTATCTGCAAGCTTTCGTTTCCTTGTCTCATATTCTTATTGTCTCAGTATTGAGCTTTGGCATGAATTGCACAAGGGCAAGAGGCTCTGCTTGGATTTCCAGGCCTGATCTGTTTTTTATTTTTATAATTTCATCGTGTTGAAAAGTAATGGAAGTTTGTATAAGTTAAAATTGTTTAAAGGTTTTGTAAAGGTATTTTTCTTCTTTGTTTTAACCTTTCTTATTTATGCCCCTGTGGGCCTATGTGTATTTTTATGCGTTTTTGTAATATATTTCTATTTCTATTTGTATATTTATATATTTATATATTTTTATATTTAAATTTATTGTTGTGCTCTTTAGGACCAGCTGGAGAGGAGAGCCTCTAGACAGGAACTGTGTTTCTTTCAGGCAATCCTTCGGGCTCCAGCTGTTTCTTTTTCCTTCCCCTTTATTTTAATTGCTCATTACTGTATCTTTGTATGTTTTTTACCTAACCAATGTGCATTATTGTACTTTTTATCTACCGAGAAATGAAATAAATATAAATATAAATACAAATATAAATATAAATATAATACAAGTTCATGGTGAGTGCACACTTATGTAATGTAAATGTTTGTAAGATTAGAACATGTTATAGTTTGCAACCATATTCATGTTTTCAAATGACAGAAACACATTTATCACTATAGACATTATTCATGAGGACATAATATCAAACCCATTGTTTTTGCACCCGACGAGTGCATTTTCAGAATTACTTAAATAATGGAACATTTGTCTGCTGCCCTCTTTGAATGGAGTTGCAACATTCTATTGTCTTGCTTTTTCTCAGAGAGTAAACAATGTGCATGACCCCAAAATAATGATCATAATACTATAACTTGGAATTGTAATCACTGATGAATTTTGGTATTGTCTTGTTCCCTTTTGCAGATAAACTAACTCTGTTTCTGCAAAAGCTTATGCTGGTTGTTGTGCAAGAGAAGAAAACTTATTGAGATGTCCGTCCTACATGTATGTGGTCTTCCGGTCTTTCTTGGCATCAGGGGATGTGAGATGCGACTGAACCAGTGACAAAGTTACGGGGAACAATCTGGGTTTAATTTCATGGCACTGCTCACCACTGAATTCCATGTGCAGTAAGTGCAAAATTCTGAGGTTAGCAGTGCCATCAAATTAGTCATGGACCTGTGACACAACAAAGATTGGAGGGAAAAATTCTAGATATCTGTAAATGCATTTGGCAAAATGTTCTATTATTACCAACTGTCTCTGCATCTCGTATCAACATGAGCTGTGGAAATGAAAAGGTTCAAAAGTCAACAATACCTACTTTGTACAGAATTGAAAAAGCAATATTGAATGTTGAGGATTTTGTTAGTGGAAGACAGGTGAACAATTTACATGTATTCCATCGGAGTAAGCTTAATATTTGGTTTTCTAATTTACCTGCCTCAAAATATAGAGTAAAAAACAAACTACTTGTCTTTTGTCTTAGTCTTGACAGAATTTATATTATATTGTTGTTCGTGAAAACAGAGAATATATTGTTGATATAAAGCTTTTGCTAAAAGCAATAATTTTGACTTGTTATTACAAATACCGTCTAGATAATATGCTAAGAAATAGTACAAGTTAGTGATGATAGGATTTGATAGATTTAAATGTAGAAGTTTTGTTTTGAGATTTGAAATAGAGTTTATTGGTTTTTATTACTGGTCACTTAAGTTTGCATTGTTAGTGCATTCATTAAGTCTAATGTTTCTTTTTCCCCACTTGGTTATTTTATTTTTAATTTTCCCCGAAATTGAAATTTCTAAAACCGAACAGGGTTATTAATTTATTTTTGTAGGAAGTTTATTTAAGTTTATAAATGTTTTGTGTAACAGCTCTTTTAGAAGTCTTGGAATTAGTTTTGTTTGGGTTTCAATTTTTTTTTTTTTTTTTTTAAAGGGTAAATGCAGGCCTAAATTGAGATGAGCTTCCATATGGTATTTTACCATTGAGTGGAAAGCTTGCTGTAAAATATTATTGTAATACAGAATAAAATAGATTGTTTAAGCACACAAAAATGTGTGTCAGGAGCAGATTGCCAAGGTCAACTGACCGTTGAGTAGACAGGCTTGACTGACTAACTTTTCTTGGACTTTTAAACTTTGTTGTGAAAAGAGGATAAAAATCGTCTTTCACGCCATTGTTATGCTTGGATGATTAGCAGAAAAATTATCCAAGCATGTTAAGCTTGTACCACAAGCGTGAGTGGAACTTTGTGGAAATGTTGCACTTTTACATGTAGGTCCTATCTATGGGGATAAAGGCCGAGTTGAATACGGGGCAAAGAATGATAAAAATTGTATTTTTCTATTTCAAATTTCTCAAGGTTTCAAACCTCATTAATTTGTTTGATTGTTTCCAAAGGTTTGCTTTAATAGCAACATTTTAAAAAGACGTAAAAACATGACTTTCAGAGTGAAAGTGGTGAAAAGATGCTTTGTTTAAAACGCCTCCCTGCCCCGCCCCTTAAAGTCAACCTCTCCATACTAAACCAAATTTACATGTTTGTGCTCTTAGATTTGGATTGAGTAGAACTAGCATAAGTGTTAAACAAACATTATCAATGCAATGTATGTTTAAAAACAAAAATTGTAAATAAGTATAGAGAGTAAATTTTACAATTTATTGTTGGTTTGTTTGATGTTGATGTTTACGAAGGAAAGGTACAATAATGTTAAAGAATTTTTTCAAAAAACAGAGAACACAGTAGCTGAAGGATCAGTAGTTCCCGAGGAGTTGGCTGGAATGAGACCTGTATGATTGGACAGGGGGATTTTGTTTCGTCATTTGACACCAGTTTTGATCTCAACTCTTTGTGAACAAGATCAAAAAAGGGAACTTGTCGTCTCTGGTTTCCAACATTAATTGTGCGGTGACTGTCTGGAAAGTTAAGATTCTCAAAAGAAGAATGTTGCATTCCTAGACAGATTTCAATTTTATTCCTAACAGGAATCTTTCGTCAATGCAATAGGATTTTATGGACATTTTACCGCCTTGGTTTAAAAAAAAAAAAATGATTGAATGTTTTTGGTTGTTTTCTGTAAATGAATTGAACCAAAGTTTAAAGGTTTTAAAGGAAATTAAAAATGTGAGGTTTTGTTCTAATATTAAGATGGACTTCTCGCCTCTAATATATATTGTATATATTAACATACTTCAGGCAGGGGAAGGGAAAAATAAATTGCTTTCTTGTAGATACTGGTTATAATCAAACAGATGTAGTTATTGCAGATAAGTCGTCAAGAAATCAACACTGTAATGGTTCTGTCAAGATTTTCGGATTTGTTAGGGGAGAAAATTTAAACTTGTAAATATTAAAGCTTTTTCTTTTATTTTATTATATTATTCGGTTCATGTAATTAAAAACAAACGCATATTTTTGTCTTCTTATGATTTTGATGGGTATTTGTATCAATCCAAGACTTGGACAACCTGGTATCTCTGAATTAGATGTTTCCCCAAATGGTTTAATATTTAAATAAAACCACAGGGAATATACTGTATTCTTAAGTGTTACACAAAACTTGAAAGCTGCATGAGGTTATTTCAAATATTTTAAATGAAAGCGAGTTGGTCTTTGCCTGATGATGCGTTCTTAACAATAGCAATGCTTTACTGCATGTTTTATTAGTAGATGGTACAGCATTGATTACAAATACGGAATTAAATTATTAATACTTTGAAACTTGCTGTATGTAAAAATTCGAACAAACATCAATCCCTAAATAAGTATTTTTTTTGTTGGAAATGCTCACAGCTTTGTGAAAATGGCGACTACATGTTTAGACCATTTATTGATGACATCACATGTTTACAAAAGAGCAACTGAGCCTGGACTTCCTGGAGGCAAGATTTGTGCAACTCTTACACTTTATGGGTTATGAAAGTTGCACCCTACCAGTATCAACTTTTGATATGAACAAAAGGGCGCACATCTTTAAACTTGTTCAGCTGTTATTACAATTCTTGAATTCATGTGGTAATTATGAAACAAAGATGTAAAATTTCTCAAATGACCAGTGTAGTATCTTGCCTATAACTGGAATTGCCCTGTACAAATAATTATAAATATTCAACTGCCAGAAACTTTTTCCTAAAAAGTTTGAGCATCTATCGACCAAATTCACTTTAAGTCATCATCACAATAATCTGGGTTGAATACACAGTGTTAGTGCACAGTTAAGGTGACATAGCTTTTACACATTTACCATCATTTGTACGTGCCATTTTGACTCCCAAAATAGCGAGTGCAGCAGACATTAGCCACATGTGACGTTGGTGCAAGGGGTCAATAGACCTTTATCACACTGCAGCCATCTTGGTCAGATTCCCTGTATATAAAATGACACTGATGAAATTAATTCTCCATTTATAAAAAGGTACCAGACTACTAATTTCCCCTCCAGCCTCAGTTTGGTTATGATGGTTTGAATGGGAGAAAACCAAGATGGCTGCCGCACATGAGAGGTTTAATTGTATACATGTATGTTTCTTGAAAACCTGGGGATTGGAATGAATGTACTACCCAAATCAATGTTGTACCAGCCTTTCAGTTGACCAGTAACGGCATATTTGTAAATATACAATGCCAGCATTAATGTTTGAAAGGAATATTTAGTTTCCATAGTTTTTGTCTTTTCTGAAATGTTTGGTAAGGTTTTTTTTCCTTTTCTTTTTTGTCCTTGATATATAGTTTCCCATGTCAACGTTTTCAAATCTTCTGTTGTTTCATGAGAAGAGAACATATTTATTATAATTTCTTTTACTTTTCTGTTGGTCTTTTTAAATTATAGACCTCAATGTTTTGTTGTATAAATAAATTTAAAAGAAAATGCACATTTAAAAATGAACCATTGATGTTTGTGGGTATTTGTTTTGTTAAAAGGAGTTACATTGACTTGAGGGATTTGCATGAGGGTGCTGAACTGAGTATTTTGCAAGTGACACACTCGGAGGTTACACTAAAATTAAAGTTCAGGTTGCATACCTCACATTGATGAGTAAACTCACAGTGCGAGTGCCATATACTCAAACTTTTACTCTGACAGTCATGCACTCAGAAGCACTCGCGTTAATAAGAGTGACAACAACGAAGAGTAGGCCTTTTCATCAATCCAGTCATAGCCACTGCCGTTTACACGGACTATCAAGAGAGAAAGTTGAGCTTATGAGATTTAAGTTAACTGGAAACTATTCTAAAAGAAAGGATACACATAAATAAATGTAAAAATATAATAATTTTTTAAGTATTGAAAATAATAATTAAATATAACATCAATTTTTGTTAGAAAAGACTATATTTATAGAGCAAAATGTATAAACTAAACAACACATGGGGTTCACAAAATTGTTTTTTAGACTTACGATTAAAAGCTTTCTGGATCAAAGATGCATAATTGTTGATACATAAGAAAATATAGCTGATAAAAGACATTTTAAAGCGTCATACACAACTACTGCCGCCTCAACTCCTTAGGAGTATGCAGCACCAGCAGACAAATGGGCGCACAGGTTGTTAACAGCTCCCATCAACAATATCTACCCTCGCAAGTATACATTTATTCCTGGGTGATGAGAAGCTTTTTTGTTCAAGAGTCTTCCTCAAGGACACTAGTGTGATGACCGGGATTCAAACAAACAAACAAACCTGATGTGCTAACCACTTTCTAAGCATATGCCTCAACTAACAGCTTACTACAGAAACTACTTAATTTAAAGTAACTTTTAACAGATTGGTAAACTTTTTGAATAAGCATAGACAAAATTGTGTGTAATTTCCAAACATGTTTTGGAGGGGTAAACAAACCAATATTTCAACAAAAAAACAACCAATTAAGAAGTAAAACCAAAATGATAAGTGAATGATGGCTATTTCGCAAAGGTCCAACGACTGCAAAGTCATGTGTATTGCCAGGCTCATCTTGAATGAGATCATCTCCTTGTACTGCATTGATTCTAGGCTTGCACTGGAACAATTCCTCGCTGTAGAACCAATCAGTTTTGAGACAGTCACATGACAGATCAATAGGGTTGAACTCTGATCCCAGTGGGCAGCCCTCAGAAACAAACTGGGCACTTCGCAGCTTTGTAAAAGAGAAGAGAAGAGAATCTTGTAATTTTCTTGACATCAGGCAATAACAAAGAAAGTTTCATTCCAGAAAGTTGGGAATCATCCCAACAGCACCACTATGGTTGATGACAAACTAGTCAATGAAAAGTTCAGAAAGCAAAAAACACCACATTCTTTGTTTACATAATTGCTCAAAAATTTGTGTAAAAGCAAAAAATGCTTAGTAGGGTTTATTACTCTCGCAAGCAAAGATTCCTTGCTAATTTTTGAAAGACGCTTATTTAAAGTGTGGATTATTTTGTTCTACCATAAGCGCTGATTTGAATTCACTTCCGAAAAGCCGCGAAGCCATGAAATGTAAGATTCTTGTTTATGAAACTTGGCAGTTTGCCTTGTTCTCACACCCTCTGTTGCAAACTTGACAAAGTATGTCGGCCAAACAGCTGCATTTCACTACACTGTCTCCCTCTGGACCATCCTCACCCATTCTTGGTGCATGTTTTTTCCATCTCTGCCCTACAATAATCTATCAAGTATTAAATGGCAGACAAGTCGAAAAATGCAACCACCTAACTTTTTAAAGGTTGCTTGTGTTCATTGACAACTCGGAGAAATTGATACACTCTTCCCAAACAGTGAAGTCTTTTTATTTCTTTGGCAGTCTCTTATTTTAAGTGGCTAGTTTTGGAGTAACTTGCATAAAAAAAAAAAACTTTTCTAACTAAAAAGGCTCCTTACCTGTGGTAATTTTGCAGATGCTATCAAGGTCCTTCTTGCCCGGTGCCCATCTCGCTTGGTTCTCATATCATCGATGCTCACCAGTGAGTATACTGTCGTCATTGTGTAGGAATTCCTCTCACCTATTGAGAATTATTGTAAGACCAAATCAGACCTTGTCACCTTGTGTACAAAAAGAGCGACCAAACTGGTACATTCCAGGGCATGTCTTGGTAGGCAAGATACCCTAATCAATAAGAAATTTTTCATTTTGTATCATACCAGATAATATCAAGAATTGTGAAAATAACAGCTAGGCAGGTTTTGAGAAGTGCCCCTTACACTCACGCAGTGCAATTTCAGCAAGGTGCAAGATTTTATGTTTTCCTTCACTGAGGCTGCATGAAGTTTTTCAAGTTGTGGCTTTAACGATCCCACAGAGATGCTTTAATTCCGCAGAGATGCATGTGGCTCATTATTGTAATCACGTTGCCAAACATCGGGTGCCAGACAGGGCACAATTTCAAGGCTAAGCTTACCGCAGAATTCACAGTCACCACTCTCTGCTTACAGGATTAGTCCCCAATTGTATTTTAACAACTATTAATTGGTCGTTAAATGGCCGATTACCCAGGTCGAAATGTATAAGTAAAAGTACAAAATCTAAATGCAGCGAAAAAATGAAAAAGCTATGAATAGAGAGTAATTGCAACATTATTATTGTTATTCATTATTATTTTTAAATTGGCATGTTATTGGTTTTGACAATACACCCCTTGCATTGGCCACCATCGTTGATGAAATTTTCACTCGTGAAAGGCTGTCATTGGCCGAGAGTTGTGTGCAGCGCGTACATACATGCACATTTCCATTGTTTTTCATCAAAGATGGTGGTCATGTGCAATACATCTATATGAAGTGATTAATAATGTTGTACAGTCATGTAGGGTGCCAGGCAGTAGGGCATGAGAACGTTACCCTTTAGCATGGCTTTCAGTATGTAGCCAACCTACTTTATGAAGTGTGGCTCTTACCAGATAAGACTGTGTTCTGCAGCTGACTACGGTGGACTTGTTTCTCCGTATCATATCCCTCACTCTGTAGCTCACTACCAGGGGGAGGCCCGAGATAGACTCACTAGTATAGACTTGTGGAGGTGGGATCGTAGGTGGTGGAGGAATATAAGCTGGCAGAATGAAATAGAATGTTACAGAGTGAGAACAATTTATGCCAAGTGAAGCAGAACAAAACAATGAAGTATAACAATTAGTTGAATGGTACAGATGAATAAAACTGTAAAATGTGTACAGAAAAGGGCAACAGAGCTGAACAGAGGAGTGTGCAGCAGTAGAGTGAGACAGAATGAGAAACAGAATAATCAGACACAAAAAAATCAGAATGAAACAAAACAAAACAATGAAACAGAATGCTACAGAATGAATTGATATTAAGAAGTGAAATCTAGAAACACTATGCATTTCAACATAGGTAAAATAAGTGGTAAGATTACCTCTATCCTTATATTTAATGTACACTGCAAACTCATCAGCAATGCCAACCTGCCCTGAGAGACAAAACATAAATAGTATAACTGAATTTTCAGGAAGAATTTGAAAGTTAGAAGTTAGAACTTTAGACTCAGAAACTCAAAAGATTAAAAAAGTTACGTTTTGTGGTGCCAGAAATGGTAATTGGGAGAGAAAAAGGTGAATGTTGTTGGGGATGTGACATAAAACATCTCCAGGGATTGAATTTATTGAGCATAGACCTCTTGTAACTAAGATTTTTAAGTGGATCAGAAGTGTTTTTTACAGCCCTCAAATGTTTAATTAAAAAAAATTAAAAATTTGCTTTACTTTTTGGAGGTGATTTAGAATTCAACATACATCAAATTCCCTTGTCCACCCATTGGTATGGTCACAGACTCTTCAATGATCATCTCTTTTATTTCTTATTCTAGAATCTGGAGAGCTTAAGTATACATTCCTCAAAATTTCTTTAAAATGAGTTTTTAAAAACTACACAGACTGCAGGATTTCTTTAGTTTTGGGTTACACAGCCCAAGGTGCTAAAAATACTGGCCCAGCGGAAGTTTTGACAGTCTGACAGTTTATCGAGTCATTTGTGAATATACACCTCCCTTGAAGTTAGTCGACTTTGTATCCTTGCTGAAGAAGAACTTAGGGTAGGTGACGGCCTGCTCCCATTTACAAGGATGAGCATAGTTGCCAGCATCAATGACGACCATCCATCCGTACTGATGAGGACATCCACTGTAATAGTTACTCATGAAGAAATGGCGCCCAATACTTGCATGCCTTAAAAAGGGAAGTGCAGGGGGAATTTCAAAAGTTAGATAGACAGTAGAAGACTTTTTATATGTGTTACAGCACTTGTGCATTCAGGGTTTTGAGCGGGGGAGGGGGGCATACAGCTATCCAAGTATTTTCTCAGGGTTTAACTATTAAACATAAAAACACTTCAGCAAGGTATACAACTTGAAAGTATGTAAAAAGCTGGCAACAAATAGGGAGGGAGGACCCCTGATAGTCTCTAAGCCACAGAGTTATGGACACGCAGTCTGTGTTATCGTCAAGTACACTGTTTTAAAGACAGGCCTACATTTTCGAAATTCTCACCAAATTAGTGGGGGAAAAAAATTGATAAATATTTTCCTTTGGTCCAGGAAGTTATGAACTTTCATTTGAGATGTTGAACAAAAAACTTTGTAAACAAGTAGTAATAATTTGTTAAAAGATACAAATGAGTTATTGTCAAGACCCGACAATATCTCATGTTATAGCAAACATTTTGTTTGTTACAAGCATGTGTATTGCACACGGCTTCTGTGAGGGTTTCAGCAGCAAATTGGGTGATAACTTCAATAAGGCATACTTCCATTTGAACTTTGACAGCTAGAATGCGCTGTGTGCTCTTTGTTACACAGAAGACATGCATCCCTTAATAGTACTAATGATGACTGCATAGAAAAGTCAAAACTCTAACCCATCCACACTGAAGAAGTTTTTAGTGGCAGACTCATATCAACATAAGGGGATGAGATAATCCGATGTGGTGCAAGCCAGTTCATCTTATTGGTGTCTCTTCCATCAAATGACACTTCAACAACAGGCTGGCCATTGACCAACATGGCCACCATCACCTAGACAAAGAGACAAAGGGAAGTAACAATTTGATGACGGACAAAGACCACTCTAGACTAAACTGTGGTTTGAAGAGACAAGTGATTAAACACCAGCAAATCTAAATCTTTATCCCTAATTGGTCCATGAAAATACCCCAACCCTCTGATTTTCTCAATAAATGAAAATGTAGACTGATGACATCAGGCAAAAATCTTGAAAAACCACACAAACAAAATAAATGTCAAACACCATTTTAAGTTACAAACCTCTTCGATGGAGATAGAGTCTGCCCATCTCTCAACGAGTCCACTTTTATACAAGGTTTGTTCATTAGAAACATCATCAGGTGAAAATGAGGATGATGTCCATGCCTCGTAGACGCTCTGACCAGTATCTGCAGCTGCCTTAAATACCAGGATGAAACCTAATGAGAGAAAGAAGGGCAGCTAATCATCATTTTGCGAAAAATAACATAGAAACTGTCCATCAATATCTTCTATGTGGGTAACGCATAAGACACATGCATTTTGCTCTGCCCTGAGCCACAAAAGACACAACGCAGCCATCCAAATGTCGGAAAATTGTTTTTAAGTTTTAACAAGGGCTTCTGACTTGCACCCCAAACAAAGATATGGACAAAATAGGGAGACTTACAGCGTTATGGCTTGATAGCTCAGTTTGGTAGAGTGCCGGCACATTAATCTGGAGGTCGCACTAGGTTCAAAATCCGCTCTAGTAAATTTGTCTTTGTTCAACCCAAAAGAAATTTTAATATGTCTGACTTTCTGGCGTGTTCATGGTTGATGTGAGTATGGCCAAAGCATAATGAGGGTTGGAGTTTAATGGACCTTCTGTTATCGCAACTTGAGAAGGGCAATTTCACAGTTACTCTTGTATCACTTAACAAATATATCATTATTCTTATTTGTGAAATGATTTTAAAGACTTGACATTTTGTTGCTCGTTAATTTGGTATTGTATAAATCACTCAGAAAACCTGAAGTGCCCATAAGGATCGTTTGCATATATGCATCAAATAAAATTTTAAAAACGTACCAAATTGACAGATGTATTCGTTGTCATTGCTACAATCCTGATCTTCCCACAATCCATCGATAAAACTAAACAAAAAAGAAATCAAATTAAGAACAAATGACCACCATTTCCATTTTGCGCAATTGATTTCCACAAACTAAAGTAAAGATTTTTCAGTGTCATCACAATTCCACATTCCATCCCCTGCCAAGGAAAATATTACAAACTCATCACTCTTCCCTTCAGGAGAGATTGAGTGTAAAGCATTGTCAATTTCTTTTATTGTATGCTTTAACATTTAAGTAATAAACCACAAGGGGAGACCGCCAAAATAGGGCTAGATAGCTCAGTTGGTATAGCGTCGGCACGTTAATCCGGAGGTCGTTGGTTCAAATCCTGCTCTAGTCAATTTTTCTTTGTTCAACCCAAAACTCTTTAACATTTAGACTAAAATAGACCCCAGCACATTATTGTATCGATTTTCAAGTCCCAATGTCCATTACATCATTATGACATCTTTAGCCATTCTTGACCATTCTTTGTTTTAATACAAAAGTAATTAAATACTTTCCTTGGAATTTCACTACAACCTACCTACTTACAATTACTACAAACTAATTGTAAGATACTGGTATTGACAATTTGTTTATTCCCATGTTGGAATTCATTTGCTGATAAACAATCATGTTGTATGGTCTGATGTTTTTCTTCACTCATAAACACTTCAAATGTTTACCTGAAAACCGCACAGTTAGTCGTAGGGGAAGGACGACTGGGTCCATAGGAAGACCTCCAGTTTGTAAAAGACAATGGGGCATTGTCTGAAGAGACAAAGGAACCCTCCTCGGTGATGTCATTAGCATCAAACCAAAACTGTCCTAGAACAATACAATAAAAAACTCAAACAATGGGTTATTGACTTAAATGGGGCATTGTCTGAAAAGACAAAGGAATTATCACTGGCACAAATCCAATACTGTCCTAAAAAAAAAAATGGAAACAAAGGAAAACTCACCCCCAAAAGTTTACTTTAACAAACTGTCCAGATTTGTTATGAAAACTCTGTGAAAAGTTCAGTATTGAAACCAATACCCATTTATTTGTTATTTATTTTGGGGTTGGTCTTTTCCATTTTTTATTTTTGTCCCTAATTTTTTAAACAAATGACCAGTGAGGCCCATTGGCGAGGCTCAAACACCCAAGCCCCCACCTACATGTACATCCCTTTGATGTGCAACTGGTTTGAGAGACTATGAGGTGATCCACTTTTAACTTGTAACATCTCTATCAAAACCTTGACACTTTCTGGCTAAACTAAGAAACATCAAAACTAATCAACAACAGGGCCAGCTGTTACAGTAATTGATCAAGATACTACCTGTACATCAAATCAAATGATGACAACACCACATTGGTTTTACCAGTTGAGGAATGATGATCGGAAGCCAGACGCTCAGTCAGAAAGTCTTGCATCATCTTGTCTTTAATCCGTGCCAAATGACCGCCTTTGGATTGACAGTACTCCCTGGCATGGTGCCACGTCTGTCTACCCAAACCAAACTCCAACCGGATGACTCGTCCTAATAATGTACAAAATATTGGATTGATTCCAACACCCAAGTATGAGAAACATGTTTTATCCATTCCGGAGAATCAGATGACTATGACAAGTTTTGCGGTTTATAATTTAGGCCTTAATAATGCACGACAGCCACAATTTAAATAATACGGGAGCCACAAACAATACTATCAAACTTTAAACTTAGAGAGCTGTAATATTCCAACACAGTAAAGTTAGAGGAATCCCTAAAATTAAGATCATAGCATTTATAAATTACAAATAATAGATCAGTTGTGAATGTGAATACCTAATTACAATAAACTTGAAATTCGTACACATTAATCAATGACCATTTCTCATAACATTTTGTGACTGCTCTTGAGGAGGTCAATAAAGTAATGACAATTTTGAACTCATTTTTACAGTGTGGAATAACTAAGATGAAAAGTTAACATGGAGATAGATGCACATCAGTTTGGTTTTACTCCTGGGGCACCATAGGCATGTGAACCAAGGGGCGGGCAACTGCCCTCCCAAATTTGGGCAAAACGGTGAAGAAAATGCAGTCACAGCAAAAAGAAAACAAAATTGGCAGATGATAGTTTTTATTAGAAATTTGTACTTTTGTTTCCAACTGTTTACAGTTTTGGGCAAATCAATCCTTCTGCCCCATCAACCAAAGAGTCCCCATATGCCCATGTGGGGCACCACTGTGGGATAGCCATTACTCAGAGGTTTCCTGCAACTCAGGTGGGATTTGAACCCACCACTGCGTTCTAAACCACTACACTGCATGCCGAGTGTGCCAGGTGACAAGAGGCCAGTTTAAACATTGCTGGGCCTCTTTTTCACAAAGAGCCAAGAAATCTTAAGAAGAGATTAGTAGATGAATCTCTCTGAATTACTTAACAAAATGTGAAGTAAATATAATATAAATCACTATGGTGACAGACATTGTGAGATCTATGTTCATATAACCTTACCTTCACTGTCAGTGTACACATCACATTCTCCATGGTTGCATGACTTTGACTCGCTCATTGTCTGTCCAACACATCCCGCTGCTACATCAATACATTCTCTCTCCCTTGTTTGCACCTCTGCCCCACATGACTTTGAGCACCCACTCCAAGCTGACCAGAAACCCCAACCCCCTGGATACACCTCCACTGGTATGGAGACAGGGGACGTATACGCCCAGAATGGGTGTACCTCCACCCAGTTGATCCGGCAGAGCTCAGCAAATCCGGCAAGGTATCGATAATTCTGGCATTTGTTTGAGTCAAGGCTTATCTGGGGGTTGTTGGAGATTGTTGTGAAGACACGTCCCTCATATTCAGCCATGCCTACGGCATTTACACTCCACAGGAAATAGTAGAAAGATTCATCAATATCCACTGATTGCCAGTAACTGTCAGAGAATCTAGTCACCAGGTAGAATCTTACAAATATTGAGTCCGTTCTGTATAGTATGATTTTTGACACAGTCTGGAGTGTGATGGCCAATTCAACGTAATCATTGTTCGCACGCAGGCTGACCGACTCTACGATGAAGGAGCTGAAGCTACCTTCTTGATCGGCCATAGGTTTCAAATCATCTCGTAGTGTCAAAAGGACTCCAGTTGGCTCCAAAGCTAATATCACACCATCATCTTGAAACAAGAGAATTGTGTAAAGAAGCAAATCCAGGGCTGTCTGGTCTTGGCCATTTGAAGCGGCTCCAAACTCCAAAACGCTAGTTAAAAAGTCAGGCTCCAGCTTCAAGACACCGGCCAAACGGTTGAGTTCCTGTGCAAACCCAACTTGATCCAGAGGCTCCTGGGAAGATGTCAACCTTAAAGCGACAATTTCATGAACAAATTTCCTCAGGTTGATCAACTCCATGATAAATCGGCAGGCACTAATAGGCAAACTCACCCAGTTTGCTTGATAGTAAAGCCATTGATGTGCGTCGGATTGGTACTTATCGCAGGGAAAATAAACCGGATTTTCGGTCCCTACGTAGGACAGTCTTGCTGGTTCACTTGTAAGGGCAGAGTAGAACATTTTGAGGGTGTCCCTCTTTTTGCGAATCCCCTTGGTTCTTGCATGGACTGTACCTAGAATGTGATAGTGGTCTAGTTGGGGTAAGAAATATTGATAGAAAGAGTCCTCATTGGCGACGATTGTGGGGCGGTGGCTCGAGGCACCAGGGTAGGTGTAAGGCTCAACTAGGTACAATAGAGACATCATCGTATCGTCTGTTTCATCTTGCAGGAAATGAAGGGTTGAGGAAGGCTCTCCAAGGTTCTGGATCAGACTTGGGTTATGGGGTCGAATGAAAACACCACCTTCGACGACATCTGTCCACAGGTTGTACTCTTGGGTTAAGGTCTTCTCAACTAGAACAAAATAAAGTTAGGAATGTACAGGTTTGTTTTTGGGGATCCACTGTACCATCAAATAAGCAGGCGTTGCATTAATTTTGCAGGAAGGGTGCTACCCACAATGAACCCCTGGATCCACCACTGCTAAAGTTTTTATGATAGACAAAGCTGGCAAACATAAATACTAATGAATTCAATATTTAGAAAAGTTTACCACAAACTTTTTTGCCAACCTTGTACAAAAAGGTTTAGAGATGAAGAAAGGGACTCTTACTTGTGTATGTTGACATGGTCGTTACAAAAACACTGTGAAGATCTTGAGGGTCTGAAAACAATCACATTTTATGAAATAGTTAAAATCGATGTTAATTATCCTTATTAATCTTTTTGTGGTAATACACACAGTAATTTATTTGGGGCAAAGATATTTATCAGAATTCTTTCAACTTCAAAAAAGAATTTTCTCTTTCCACATCAGAAACTCAAGTGACATCTCTTCATCCAAACTTTCACTTGACAGACGGATGACTATTACTTACTTGAAAGTGGTTTTATGCAAATTTCTTGCTTCATTTGGTAATGGTATCAACTTTGTAAAAGGTAAGGTTTTAGACTAAAAATCCCAGATGCCCGTATTTTACATTTAGTCCAATTTTCTCTTACCTGTTGGTAGTACTTTTGTCGTCTGAGGGATATCTTGATACTCGGGTGCCTCAGAGGGGTCAAAGGTGAAACTAAAATCCTCCCCAACAAATGCGGAGTACCGCTTACTTTCACTGGCTCCAAGACACCCCTGAACACAAAGATAGATACATCTTGATAGAGAGAAATTTAAAAACAGTTATATCAATTTTTTAATTTGTATACTGAAAATTTTTCCCACGAACAAGGCCAAAAGCCCTCATCAGGTACAGAATATAACGAAAGCAAAACAAAAAGAGAAGACTGACAAGTTACAATAGGAATTCACATTCCTCTTAAGGGGACATTGCATCACTATGTCATTGCTAAATACAACTCCAAGATTTTAGGAAATTTGTTGCAACTCTTCAATTGAAAGAAAATTTAAAAAGAAAAAAACAACAACACTACACTTGCCTGTGAAGATTCCATATGTTGATCTCCCACACACACCATGAAGAGTTGTAGCTCCAGGACATAGTGTGATCTCAGAAAAGCCGGCGAGAAGTTGACTTCCACAGTTACGTTTTCTTTATGGCGGATTATCCGCCCTCCACGCAGATCTTCCCCGTTGTCGTTGACCAGCTTAGCAATTGAAACCTATCAGGGACGGGCAACAATTTGTAACAACCAAACAAAAGTCAAATGTCTAGCCAAAGACACTTATAGGAGTATAGCCACCAGGTTTTGTCAACCTCTTTCCCTCAAGCCCCAGCCCCATCTTAAGATGGTTTGAATACAAGGCTGTATTGAAGTAGCTAAAACTTTGCGGGTGCAGCAGTTGCAACAGGATTTAAAAACCATCTAAAATGTACCAAACACACCAAAAATCTTAGCCAATTGTGGAAGCCAATTGTGGTAGCCGAGTATTTGTGAGATTCGCTGTGAAGCTAATGACAAAGATATATTTTTGGTCCAAGAAATAAAAAGGACCAAAATACTTACGCTGATGGAATCCTGTTCCTCATCAACAGCATCTACAGTTGTCTGTAAAGTCAGATCAATTTTAACCTCCCATGGCTGCAATTCACTCATAATTGCACAACCTGTCATTAAGTGCACAACCTGTCGTTAGTATAACACAAATATTGACTGCAACAAGTGGAATAGTAAAAAATATTGTCTCCAGGTGATCCCATGGCTGGAGCGTTCTATTTTTCTGGCATCTGTGGTCAAACAAATGTGAGTCACTGTGGAATTTCCCACCTTAGCAAAGGCAAGGAGATTTCAGGTAAAGTTTCAAGTAAATTTACTCTATCACTCATTCCCCTTCTTCTGATTGAATTAATTCTACTCAACTTAACACTTTGCCAAGTTCTGCAGCGCAATCTGCAGCCAACTCTACCGGAAAACACTGGGGCGAAACCATCCTCTAAACGACTGGTGTACTGGGATCCTTTACATGCATTTCACAAAACATTGGACCTATGGCTTTACGTCCCATCCGAAGGACGAAACAATAATGGTCAAGAGTCTTTGCTTCAGGATACAAGTGTAAAGACTAGGACTCAAACCCACACTCTGCTGATCAGAAACTTCAGAGCTTGAGTCCAGTGCGCTTGACTGCTTGGCCATGACACAACAAATCTACACTTTCGATGTAACATGAACCCCATTCCCAGAGAGGTTCTCCTCCCAGTTTGGTGGCCGATGGTTGGATTACATTCTTACCTGAAGTTGAATAGAGATTTGCACATTTGTAGGAATCAAACTCAAACTGGAATAAGCCAGTGGCATCTAGGGGTTTGTCATCAACCAGAGATGAAATATCCATTTTGAGGATCATTTCATATTCCCAGCTTTGCTTACAGTACTGTGGTCTGCCCAGATTGCACACGGGTGTGTCTTCCATTTGTGAGGCAGGCTGTTGCAATGGTTAGACATAAAATAAAAAGAGAAGCAATTCCAGTTTCTATAGAATGTGATAAAATGTTGATACCTTGAGACACTTGTCTACTACACAAATGTTAACAACCTGGTGATTTGAATTCGAAACAATATACAGACATTCAACTTGTAAATACCATACAGGAAGCTGCCCTGAACACAAAGATATGTACCACATTTTAAAGTTTTCTAGTTCTACAGCACAAAGACCCAAGAAAAAAGAGGAAATCAGTTGAGCCCCTGAAAAGTTGCATGCCTGAATATATAAGTTACAAACAAGTTTCACAAATATCTAGACCTGAATACAGATCTGATAAATTGACTACAATTTCTAACCTGGAAAACCCAAGATTGGACAACAATCTCAAACATTGATAAAGTTGATCTGAACTCAATGCAACAACTGTACAAAAAGATATGACTTTGATTATGTTCTACTGGACTTATTACAGCAAACTCAACTAATATATACTTGTTCTCTTCAACTAAGAGACCTTCTTACCATTTTGACCTCGATGGTGAGTGCACTTTTTTCCTGAACTGGAGTTAAGACATTTTTTGCTCAACTGATTGATGACCTTTTTCTTTTGCTGTGTTTTGACCTTTTTAACCTCAGCTAAATTATGACCTTTCTCCTTCACTGAGTATGACCTTTTTTTCCTCAACTGACTTATTGAATGTCTGCTTAACTGAAATGGGACCTCTTCCCTTCACTGAGTTATGACTTGTTTTCCTCAAATGAGTTATGACCTCTTTCCTGAACTGAAAACCTCCTGAATAACCACATATGAATTAAGTTCTGGCAACCATTACAAAACTCACCCAGCTAAGCACCTCCTCCAGGGCATTTCCTTCCACTTCAGGCTCATACTTCTCCGTTCCCTTCCTGAATACAACCATGGCGAGATTGCTCGAGGGCAGCTGAGTGCTGAAACCTAATGTCAGATGGGCTCGAGTCAAGTCCGGTGTTCCATCTTGGAAAAGAATCGGCTCAACAATTGCAAAGTCAAATAAGATGATGAGGCGTCCGATCTCCTCCAGGAGTCGTTCGCTGACAACTGGGACAGAACTCACAACAAAGCTGACAACAGAAAATCAATGACAAATCAAAAGGTTTAGTTTAACATCAACCCAGAGTTGACTACACTCTATATATATCTCCAAAGCAGCAGTGGCACCAAACCTGTAAATCTGGGTGGAGGGGGGGGGGCAAGAAACAGTAATCTTTCAAATACTGCTGAAAAAGCATTGACTTACTACATTGACGGCCTTACACCAGCATTGAGCTGGGGTATCTAGTTTTTATTATTTGCAACGCGAATGTAATTGCATTAATATGGGTGCAATGGCTATGGGATAAATTCAATTTCAGCCATTGGGGGGAAACAACTTGAGGTGAATTTGGAGGGGGCAAATTGTGGGGGCAAAGAAATTAACTGGGGAACATTCCCCCTTCAAATGTAGTATTGCTCAGGTCAAAACTTAGTTCTGACTGTAGATTCTGCCATAAAAATTTCTGAACTCACTTGACCATAGCAGTACGTATCAATCTCCAGACCAGTTTCACTTGAGTCTGCACATAGGCAACTGCAAGTGGTTGGACTTCCCCAAATGGATCCCATCCGGTACCGGGCGTACATTGGTAGCATACAGTATGGTCGTATATTGTATCTCCTCTGAGCTGATGCTATATTCCCAAATGTTGGTTCCATCTGCTCGTGTGCAGTCCAAGAAAGTCTGAAGACCACCATAAAAACGAATCTGTAAACGACAATGTGAACTTTTACCTCTTGACCAGTTCCTTTCTGTTTTTGTTCTCGATAGATTGATCCATGCCATTTATTAAAGAAATGTTAGCCACGCCTTGATCTTCGTTCTTGAAGAGGCATCACTTTGCTCAGGTAAAGGGCACTCCTATGACAGAAATGACATTGCACATTTTTTTGGCATCAGAAATTTACAAAGGGCACCAAAAGAAAAGGGTATACCACAACAATTGGTTTGCCTGGGTTTGGACTATTAATGGTCTCCTCATATCATAGCTATGGAATATTTGCTCAATTGTATTTTGTTAAAAACCATTATTTGGACCTTGTTGAAATAATTTGACACCAATTTGACACGCTGTCTCTCTATTCCCCTTCCCCCACTCTCTCCCCCACCCCACAGCTGCCATAAGTTGCCATTAATTATCTCATCCCTTTCTTACATTATCAAGGCGAATTGTAGATGATTGATTATCTTTGCCTCTTAAGTACTCTGTAAACAGACTCTTGTTCCAGGAGGTGTTTCTTGATTGGAAATAGTCATCGTCAAAATAACGATCAGTCCACGTTAGATCCTGCTCGATGTTAGAGCATTGGCCGGTTTCATCTGACCACAAGTCACCTGTGTGCTCATTGATTGGAGTTCTCCATTTGAAGTTGTAAGGTTGAAAGTCTAAGACCCATAATTCCTTTACACCTGATAAGATGGATTGGTATATAAATAGAAATGTTATAAAATTAACATCAATCAAACAGATTTGGTATAATAAGTTTCAAAATCACTAACCACCAATAAACCTCACATTATTTTACAGAAATATTTTCAATTTGCAAAAGTGTATCTCAAAAGCATTGAAAATATGTTAATCTTTGTTGAATATTTAGACACTTAACATTCAGTATAGAATAATTGTTAATTAGTGATTTAAGTTGTTGTTTTTTTCAATCAAGTTGAAATAGTTACTTATCAAGTAGAACCTCTATGTTAAAAATAAGCTGGTTTTAATTCACAATTAAATTTGGATAATTAATGGAAAAGATGCTGAATTCGACCACCATTTTCCCTTCATAAGTATTTAATTTACTCATTAAATAAGATTTAAGAGAAAGACAAGTTAATTAGAGAGAACTAACTTTAAAGAAACACATTTAGAGTATAGAACAAGGTTTAACTATGTTTCAAGTTCAAAAGTATTTTGGTAACTGAATTTCTGTGAAAAAGTTCAGATATTTGAAGGAATTCCTTCCAGAGAGAGGAGGGTTAACTAACCAGCAATGTCTTCTAAAATCACATCGAGCTCCGTGGTGTTATAATTCACTGCAAATGTGCCAATTCGTACCAGTCCCATGTCACTGAAGAGTGAGTCTGTCACCTTATCCGGAACAATCTCACCGAGTTGGGACCCTTCTGAAATCCAGGGTAGATGTCGAAAATATAGGCAAAGCAACAAAATGGAAATGTACTTAAACTGCATGCTGATTTAAGAGATTGGGATAGAATTCGTTGAAGACCGAAGAAGGATCACAATGTCAATGATCGTGGTTTGTGTGAGAGGAGGAGCGGGAGCTAGGGCCAAGACAGTACCGCTTGTCTTCACCGCAGCTCGGCTGCCTATCCCTGGGTAAACTAGCTCCCCGGAAGACGCATTATTACGGCAGGTTTATCGTCTCGCTCGGGCCCTTCTTTTTCACCAGCTTGGGAAATCAAGGATATTTTAATGGGATGTCCAGTTCTATTTCGAAATAAAGTAACTTTTTGAATCAAATTCCAAAAAGAACAACATGAAGGAAATAAAAGAAATCAACGAAAAGAAACTAATCCTCGATGTTCGTTGCTTCGGCGTTTTCTTTCGTCTGGTGGGATACCCGCGGTACCCCCACGTGGTTTAGCGATCTTAGTGATTGCGTAATCACGATGCAGTGAAATGACAACCAAAATAACAGTTTTTAAATAAATGAATTGGAGCGTAAAATTATCGTAATTAGAGAAAAGTTATTCTGTAACAAAATTACGAATGATTAAAATATTTAACAATTCGGTAGGCATTGGTTTTCATTTTATCTGGGCATAGAGAAAGAACGGGATATAAGTTGTGGAATTGTTCAAACGAAAAGTAAAGACAACCGAATTTTTTTTTAATTTCCATGAAAGGTCCGTCTATAAATAAGTGTAATGAACCTTAAAAAACATAAAAACGACTCTTCGGTTTTAATTTTCCTCCAATAGCATTTACTTTAACTATAATTCCAAGTACCAAACCCCCCTTCCATAATATGAAAATTGTCTTTTTGAGCCTGAATTTTCCTATCGGTTATTTTGTATTAATATGAAGCTATCTATGTTCCTGTGCTAATTAATATTAACCCTGCAGCGATGCACCTGTTTTGGGGCCAATGGTGTTACGTCATCCTGTCACAAAAGTGTGGCAGGCCCATTTGATAGGTTAAGAGGTTAAGAGGGTCTGTTCTGCCTTATCTCAATGATTTATGTTTGCTAAACCAGTCTGCTGTCGGCACAAGATCACAGGACCTTCATTGAACATAGAGCGGTCAGACACAACATGCCTTACCACCAAGCTGTGGTAGTGCTCTGTGGCCCGCGTGCCTCAGAGATAGGAGTTTGTGCATGACCTATGGGAAAACATTTTTTTCACCACCCCTCCTGACCAAATTGACGACCCCTGTTGATTGACACCCCTCCTAAAACGTGTGTATTGGTACATTGCAGGATATCAAGGAGTATCACGGGGTTGGGATCTACCATTTTGAAATGGTTATGTTTTTCTTGATATGTGCCAAAGCACTGTGGTTGGGTGCATCGCTGCAAGGTTTCAATTGGAGCGTGGTGGACCTGGGATATGGCCAAATTCCTGTGACCATCGCTTGCGCACAGCATTATGGGGGCGGACCGCAGCAACAACGGTGATCCTGACTGCGGATATGGCCATAACCCTGTGCCCCATTGCTTGTGCAAGTCTATGGGCGTTGGTGAACCCGGGATATGGACATAATCCTGTGCCTATCGCTTCTGCATAGCGTAATGAGGGGCGGACCGTAGCAAAAACGTGCTCTGGACTGCGGATATGGACATAATCCTGTGCCCCATTGCTTGTGCAGTCTATGGGCATTGGTGAACCCGGGATATGGACATAATCCTGTGCCTATCGCTTCTGCATAGCGTAATGAGGGGCGGACCGTTATTCAGAGCATAGAGCAAGGGCTTGGGCAGATGAGGTCTGGGCTTTGGGTATACCGTCCATTCCCCCCCCCCCGACACCGCCATGAAAGTGTGAAAGTTCCAGTTGAGTTCTATTGCTAGAGTTGAGTTCTAGTCGTGCAATTTCCATCCTTGTGAAAGAACTATGCATAAAATACAGATCCTTTCCCTCTGAGTAAATGACCGAGTTTTACACTAGTTTAGGCCAGCAGCAGCAGCGTCCATTTGAAAAATGAGTGGGCCTAATGGTTCCTCGACATGAAGAAGACACCACGTTTCTAGACACACACCTTATTCTCAAATAGAACATTGTATTGGAACAATGTTTAAAAATGATTCTGCTTTTCAAAAATAAATCGTCATTGAGACACAAGTAGTAGGATGGTAGAGGTAGAACTGGTAACCATATGGTGAGATTGTCTTTGATGAAAGCAAATGTGGCCAACTAAAGAAAACAAAAACGAAGATAAAAGAACAATAATCCGAACTTCATAAGGCAGATCACACAGAATACAAGTGAGCCGTCTAATTTGATATCATCACGTGGCGGTACAACCATAGTTGAATCCAATTGAGACCTTTCTTTTGTTTACAAACATTGACCACCATTTTCTATATAGGCAGCCTAGGACTCTTGGTTGCACAAAATAATTGACTGAATTTGCACAAAATGTTGCCTGGAAGAAACAATTTGCACCCTTTGCTATGAAGAGTGTCAATTTCTTTTGATGGTAACCATTAATTCGTCAGTAATTTTGTCTAATTTGATATAATGTGTTGTTAATTATAAACATATTGTACTATTTTGCTGTGAAGGCTGCCCATACTTATTGCCAACCATGGTTGGCAAAACTTGCGGCTTTGACGTTGCAAAAGAAGGGTATTGTAGCAATAGTCGAAATCACCGTTCGAGGTATTTGCCTATTTCTGTGTGATCTTCACCCCCCCCCCCCAAAATAGGGGTATTTACTATTATTACCGAAGTACCTACCTCTAGAAAATATGAATGAAAAGTTTACAATAGTGGAAAATTCCCAGCACATGTTTTTACTATGCAACAGCAAACGCAAGGAGAGAGTGATGCAATTTTTCTGTGATCACGAGGAACTCTCGACAAGCTAAATCTATTAGGGGTGTTTTGTAATGATGTATAACTTCATGTATATAGTTTACTTTTTTCCAAACTAGCTTAAGACTTACTGATCTTTCAATAAATAATTAAACTAATTATTTTAAATGCAAGTGTACAAAATAATTCTAAACTGTGTGAAATTCGTGTACTGTGTTTTTTCTAAAATTGTTTTTTTTTACCCATATAAGAATGGTAGAATCCAAACCGAAGCTCAAAACAAAGCCTTGGCGCGCGCGGATTGCACGTGTGTGTGTTGTATGTACGGATATGGACACTGGGGCTCGTCGTTTGTATACGGCAGTCTGTTAATCTTGGACTTGGTTTCGTACTTTAGATCGTCATCATCAGCTTGTATTAGAAGGAATCAAGGTAGGTTTTGTAACTTTGTATTTATTCAAGATGTATTGTACATGACTTTTGTTTGATTGTGTATACTTGTTGAGGGAATTAACCCATTTCTAAAATTCGGCGATCTAAAATCTGCCAGCTATGAGCTAGTGTGTATGGTACCGGTACTTTACATTGTAATGACTGTTCACATCTGCGCCATCTGCCGGCAGTGTTGAGAATTGGTCATGGACGTAGTCGTTGACAGGACAGCCATTGGAATGCGTGTGACTGGCCATGCCATAATAAGTCATGAATATAAATCTCTGCATTTTCTACTACATTATCACTCATCTACAGGGGCGGATCCAGGATTTTCCAAACGGGGGGGCGTGAAAATTTACCAAGCAGCAATGGTGAATGTAATTTTTGTGTGGATCCTACGAGCGCGTAACGCGAAGCCCTTACGACATGGGCCGGTTCCGGGGCCCGCTTAAATGCTCCGAAACTGTTAGGATTCTAGATGCTCTGTGGTGCGATCCATGCAATATATGACCACTTTTGTTTAGCAAGATCATTATTAAAACTTCATTTTTGAGTTGGGAGTCATTGATTTGAATCAGCCATCCCGAGTTATAAAAATCAAAATGCAGGCTACAATAATACTTATTCAGGGAAAAAAAAACCTGTTGGGTGAGACAAACGATACTGCAATTTTTGAATTAACCAAATAGGGTCTCTTTGTCTATAAGTTTTCACATACTTGAGGATTAGAATGTGACACAAAATATGTTACTGCTGATATAGTGATAAGAACAAGTTGTGCTTGTCTTCAGTGACAGCGCGATCGAGCATCAATAACATTAATGTACGAAAATGTGAGGGTAGGCCAAGAGGCCTAGCCCCCTCCCCAGCCCTCTCGCACATAGATAGTGGTTTATTCAATACAAAATGATGATTTTTTTTCAAGAAGGAGCCAGTTTAGCTCCATTTGTTTCATATTTACAATCAGAAAGTTAGATAATTGCCACATGGAAACTAAAACTGAAGAAACCATAACTGTGTATTAATCGTATCAGAATTTAATTAGTTTCACACGAAACAGAAAAACTAAAACGTAAAATAGATATAGAGAAGGAAGACTATAAGCAGGAAAACATAACATAAAGGTTCAGTCTGCCAACGAATTTATTCCTAAAAAATGTCAAAAACAAACAATTAACAACTTTGAATTCAATCAAATTTAATTTAATTTAATTGAGCATTGAAGTTTACACCTACACAGAAAAACAAAACCCAAACAAAAGGTGTTCACCCTTGTTGGCCCGAACACTAATACAATATATTGAAGTTTGTATTTAAAAAAATAATATAGGCCTACAGGCCTAAAATACTATTTTGAAAACAGCATGATCAAGTAATATAAAATATGTGTCAGTGTTCGGTTTTTTGCAGACTACACCACTTACCTGTGAAAGGAAATCCGAATTTCTCGTCCGTACATAGCTCCTGAAGAAGAGCAACCTATCGCAACACAAACCTTTACCATAGTTGCAGCATAAAACTTGTGTTTGACTACGATGTCATTCCTTGTTTTACATAATGAAACCTTTAAATACGGCAAAAAACGGAGCAATATTTTTCCACGACCCCGAAAATCATTTATTTGCGTTGCGTGCAGACTTGTGCGCCGCCTCGCCGTTTAAATTCCAACGCCTCAAACGTTCGCTACATTTACGCGCAGTCGTCCTATCCAGTCAGTATAATGTAGATCAATGGGTGGCATGGTCGACTCACGGTGCGGGTGAATGATCTTCACGCCCCCGGACCCCGCGCCCCGCATTTGCAGGTGTTTCGCGCTTATGTTCAGTGTGTGAGAAAGACATTATTAGTAGCTTTTTTTAAAGAAAAAAAAACAAAGAGGTAGGGCCTATGTCAATAACTTTGTCTCTCCCTCATTTTTCCCTTTGATGTTTTTTTTTTTTTTTTTTTTTTCTCAAGCAAAAAGGGGGGGCGTGCGCCCCCCACGCCTCCCCTGTATCCGCCCCTGATCTAGAGTGATTTATGGAACAGTATTTGTGTGTACTTCTACCAGTGTTACTGTTACTTTTAAAAAGACGATCGTTGGTAGTTGTTTCAGTATTGTGTTCAATATTGTCGATAATCATGGCATACTTTCATTTTGTCATGTAAATAACGGTAAACACCGGCCGGCGGCAGCCATGGCAGCGTGCACGTGGACGTATGCCATTGCTGATGCAGTGTAGTGTGTGTAGCTTTATTCCCAACCTGGGCATGGAGGGACATGTTGCATGCAACACATGATCGACTTTAGGTTTAGACAAGCAGCTGTTCTGCATGCTATATGTTTCTTTTGAAGAAACACCCCAACCAGATCTTAACTAAGACAAATCTAAACCACACATGTAAGTTTTAAAACCCTTCAAGTAATAAAGGCACTGGACACTATTGGTAATTACTGAAAATAATTATTAACATAAAACCTTACTTGGTGACGAGTAATGGGGAGAGGTTGATAGTATAAAACATTGTGAGAAACGGCTCCCTCTGAAGTGACATAGTTTTCGAGAAAGAAGTAATTTTCCACAAATTTGATTTCGAGACCTCAGAATTAGAATTTGATGTCTCAAAATCAACCATCTGAAAGCACACAACTTCGTGTGACAAGGGTGTTTTTTCTTTCATAGTTAACTCGCAACTTCGACGACCAATTGAGCTCAAGTTTTTACAGGTTTGTTATTTTATCCATATGTTGAGATACACCAAGTGAGAAGACTGGTCTTTGACAATTACCAAAGGTGTCCAGTGTCTTTAAGTTGTTATCATGGGTTTCATGCCGTATAAGACGGGTTGGTAGACGAGACTCATCATGAAAGCATTCAGAAAATGTTATCACGTTTGCCTATTTTCCATCCATGCGCGCCTATTTGGTTACTTCCCATCCATGCGTGTATTTAAAAAAAAATTGGCAGAGAAGTAAAAATTTAACAGTTAATTGAATTTATGATTTCACAGTATTTGATGGTTACAAATCTAATAATGAGATTAAGAATAAGATGCTGAAATAAAGATTGCTAAATAAATTGGGCAGCATATTATCTCCAGGCCTAATATAGTACTTTGCGCAGGCAGTTTGCCTCCATGTCCCTTGATGAGGAACGTGATAAACTAGTACTAAAAACTAGCAGCGAGTTTGTTACTCACATGACAATCCAAGTCAATTATAAAACGACCGTTTTAAAAATACAGTTTGCTATATGTATATCGATTATCGAATTGCTTGCGCTTTTTGATGAAAAGTAGCTTCCGATCATGACGACTGAAGGCGGTTGAATGCATCAGGATGTGGGGAGCAGACTCTGCATAAAAATTATATAAAAACAACTCATTGTACACATTCTTTATTCCTCACTTTAAATAGGGAGTGATTATGTGAACACAGTGGCAGAAGAAGAAAAGGAAACAAAACATTAAAATCAAATGTACAACCTTTGCAACTCTTTAAAGGCCACAGTACACTTAGCAGCAAAGCCCAACTAAAATTTAAAAAAAAATAAAAAAATTTGCCATAATTATGTTGATTTGACCTGAAACTATGTGTGTTATTTAACTTACAGGAGTTTGGCAAGAAGCATTACATTACTCCCTAGAAGCAGAGAATCTAGAACCTTATAATGGCTAGTGCAGAAGCAGCAGGTGGGGACCCAGGAGCCCAAACAGCAATTGCCCCATCGTCGAATAAATCACCTTCCAATGGGAACGCAGTTTCAGACGGTGATCTTGTCCGTCTCAAGCCCAAGATTTCCCTTTTCAATGGCGTAACGATCATCGTCGGGATCATTATAGGATCCGGCATCTTCATTTCTCCACAAATCGTCTTGGACTACACAAAATCTGTCGGACTATCTCTGGTAATATGGTCAATGTGTGGTGTGTTCTCCATGATTGGAGCGTTGTGTTACGGAGAACTGGGTACCATGATAACAATGTCCGGCGGGGACTACGCCTACATTCTAACAGCCTTCGGAGGTCTCCCAGCCTTCCTTTTGCTCTGGGTCACCCTGGTCATTATCCGGCCCACAGCTCAGGCGGTAGTGGCGATGACATTTGCGCAGTACATCCTTCAGCCATTTTTCACTACAAATGGATGCCCTCCTCCTCAGCTTGCCATCAAGCTCTTAGCTACTTGCTGTGTGTGTAAGTAATTCTTTTAGTTTATCCAATTTCCAAGTACTTTTCAAAATGCCTTCAACTTTTTGATAAACGCCAGGTTTAGCATTGCGATCCAGGGTCAACTTCGCTGGCATGCATTAGTCACAACAGGCAAAAGTGCTGAGCGGATTGTATTTGCTAAACACAATTAAGCAGTGAACCTTGCTTATGGCTCAAATAACACCTGTTGCATGCCTGATACAATGGCGGTAGAGTCTTCATGCCCCTCAACATTGCCATGGTGCTTTTTTGAGATGTTCTAGTACAAATTTACATTTCTCACATATGTACATGTATCCTGAAAACTAAACATTGCTATACATTGTTATTTGCTTTCTTTTCTTTCCTTTGTACAATTATGGTCTCAGCTATTTTTATGCTGGTATGATGTACTTATTATATTGAACTTGAAATTCACTGTTGATGTGATAAAAAAACGCATTAAATTTAATTGTGAAGGTATGAGGCTGAGTGTACATTAAAGTTACTATTCCCAATAAAATGGGAAGCCAGCCATCTCGTCCCCGGCAAGCTCGCCCCCAACAATCTTGCCCCTAGACAATGTCACCCCCAAGCAAAGTCACCCCCAATGGCGTTTTTCTTTGTCACATGTGTTTAGGTACCTACAAATGTAATAACAAATGCTCAGGAAGCTTGTTCACATGACCATGCTCATCCTTAAATAGTCAAGGGTGTGTCATGAGTTTGTCAAATCACTTAATTTAAACTACAGTTACATAAACATGTGTCCACTTGGTCATAAATACAGTTAGATCTTTTTTTAGCATAATTGTATCAACCTTGAATGTGACGTTTGTTTACGCACCATATTTGTCATGAAGAGAACCAAACGGAGATGGTCCTGATGTAATCATGACCGATTAGTACAGCTTGCCAGTTTCCTTCCAAAGTGTATTCCAGCAATTCAACTGAAGTATGGGATCATGCGATCAGAATGGCTCCATATTGATTATTGTAAACCATGGATAAAATGTCTAAAAGATTCAAAGAAAATTTGCTTCAACAAGATATTGATGCCGTAAAAGAGCCCTTTTGTTTTTAATGAATACAGTGCAGGGGTTAGGGGAATAGTACACTACATTATGTGACTGAGTGAAGTGAATAGTGGCGTGACAGAACATTTTAAGTGACGCTTTTTGGGGTTCTAACAAAAGAATAGAAAATGAGGTCTTCTATTTTGCTGAGAACTTCAATTGCTGGTCTGGTTAGGAATACAAGGTGTAACACTATTGACATTGCTACATGTTTGCTTCTGTTTAGCAGTTTGTGCTCTGAGCTGGGCCCCTTAATCCTGGATGTATTGATCAAGTCTTTTAGATAACTAAGCGGAAGTGATAATCTTTCACATTTGTGGCAACACCTACTGATAGGGATTATTCAAGTTAATGGGTGGACTTATAACAGAAGAGTTCACTGACCATGGGTACAGGCATTCACGTTCCCGCCAGAACTTCATTATGCAATACCGTAAAAACTTTCTTGCAATTGCATACATGTTCTTGAAGTTACATTCACTGTACTGTACACATGTAGTATGTGAGATCAAAAAAAAGCTTAATGAAAGATTATGAAAATTTGACTCTTTACATTCTTCTTACATGAAATTTCAAACAAAAAGATCAAGTTAAAGACAAAAGTACAGGGTTGTTAATTTACAGTTATTTTTTAATTTGTTATTTTGAATCTGAAAGCTTATTGATGATGAAGTTTAAATGCCAATACCAATCCTCCTGAGTAAAAAATGCCATCAGAAATATTGTGAACGAAATTGATCCATGGTGTTTCACCATCATCTTCATGCTATATGTACCTGTACATTTATGAATAATTTAATGTTTACCGAAAGTATTCATTTTCAAAACTATGAAACAGGAGTGATGCAATCACGATGTCTACTAGTTACCAGAGCATGTTGTCTTGTTAGTGCTATGCGTGGGTAGAGCGTGCTCACAGCTAAGGTTGTGAAACCTATAAATATTAATTTCATCATAATTATGTATTTTAGTGCGTGATGTTGGCTGGCCACTTGTCAACATGAATTAACTTGCATTATTACTGAATTTGTGATAGGCCTGTCTGGGCGTACACATTTTTCAAAGTGTCCCATTAGGTTAGTAAACTGCTTCTTCTTGCTAGCACACAGAAACTTTTAGTAGCCCAGATGAATAACAATGAAAAATATTAAAATAGCTTTTTTTTTAAAGGACATTTTTGGCAGTTGGATCGTTTGTTCCAAATCCAATCACAAAACAAGAAGAGAGCATCAGAAAGTATTGAAAAAAGGTTTTAAAAATACATAATAAAGCAAGGAATATTTATTATAATTGTTTATCTTGTTTGACGATTGCCCATGTTTTGGATAGGGTTGGCAGGAACTGCCACAAAACACCCTAATCACACAATGATGATGATGATGGTCAACAAACGTGCAGATGACCACGTGCAGTGGTTGGTACATTAGTCTCACTTAAGGCTAATTGAGTACTGTTTACCCAGTCCGGCTCACTAACTCAGACACATGTATGCTCAGGAGATGCACTTTTAACATTTAAATGTTGTCCTTTGCTAAGCTGCAGATAGGGGGGGGGGGGGCTGGGATGAGGGGAGCCTTAGAATGTACTGTATGTTTTTTTAGCGTTTTTAAGCGTCATCAGTACGGAGTGCTATTGGGAGAAAAACACTGGACGACTAGAGTCGTTAAGATGTGAGGCCAGCCAGCGGTCCAGTGTGTTTCTTGATCCCTGTATGTTTATAGATTAGGTATCTTTGGTACTCATTCCAACTCCATACTTTTTTGCCCTTACATTAAGTTAAAAGATGCAGCAAGAGAAATTGATACACCAGGCCTGGAATTACACGGAGACCATTGCCTCTGTTGCCCCTGGTCTTGGCCTTGGTGCCCCGTCAAAATGTTCTTAGATAGACTTGAGGATTTTCAGGATGGAAGTGCCTTTTGCAATAATGGAAACATTCTTGCCCTCTCCAAGATGAAATTCCTGGCCTGATACACTGCCGAATGTGTACTTAGTGTGACTTGAAAAATTGCTCTACCACCTCTTAGAAATATAAGAGAACCTTAGGAATCAATAATTGAATTCAGGAATGTACAAAACAACTCACTTCACAGATTCACCAGTGGTAGCTGTAATTGCTTGATTAGTCTAGCTTTGAAAAAACACCTGCAATCCTCTCTCCTCCAGGATTTAACAACAAACCTTTATTGACTTTCTTTAAAGTAGAATGTTCTTTTAACAGTGCACAAAAATATAAGCCACTATGTGCACATTTTGGTGCAGGTTCTCTGCTAGGACTGGGATGTGCAGTACAACAGACCCCTTGCACATGACGTCACACTGTGAAACAGCGCCCTCACTGAGGCAAAGGGAGGCAGATCGTGGGACAATATGTAGCTGCTGTTCTTGGTGCGTTAAAAGGTGCGCATGACCTCAGAGTAACAGCAGCTTATATGCAAGGGGTCTATTCGATGTGTTTGTAAACACTCCTGTCTGTGGTCTGCTTGAGGGAGACTTGAATACTAATATTTACTATACACCCGTACACTTTTTAAAATCAGTTTTTTTAAATAGTGTACATCCACACTCATTGTTGTACCCTGTGCTCCATAATCCTGATATTAATATTTTGATATTTGATATATTTGGGTGTGTTTTTGTTAATCACCCTGTCAATCTTACATTAACAGAAATGGTCAGATACTGAAAACTTGATACCAGTTAGACTGTAATATACCCAATATTAATTTATTTATTTTTGAACTGTTCTTCCTGGGGCCCTGACTATGGCTTTATCAAGTTGTTAAAGAATTTCAAGGTTGGAATTTTTATTTGTTTGTTGTGGAACAATAGCAGCCAACCGTTTGATTTAACACCTCTTTTGATGTTGGGCAGAATGGCGGGAAATCTGTTATCCAGAAACATGCAATAATATAAAACATTTTTTTGCCATACATGTAAGTGCTAAATCTTTACAAGAATTGACGCTTTAGTTGCTTACCTTTCAATAGGAAACATACTGAATGTATTACAGTCGATTTATCTTACTCGTATTGAAATTTGTGGAGGGCACGTCTAGAGTTTGCTGTATGGTTAGACTTTGTCAATGTCTGTAGGCTTTTGTATGTTAAAAGAAAGATGCTTAACATATGCATCTGCGTCAATTGGACGCAGCAAATTCTATTATTATACGATGGATTTCAACATTGATCTGAGCACCATTGTATTTAGCTACAAAATAAATGGATGCTGCTTGCATTTGATACGATGAGTCGTGATCAATCGCAGGAATTCGTCAGCAACATGATGGAGGTTAGACTGGTTTATAGTCCTTGACTATCAATTATCACAGGGGTGAAACTTAAGGACCCACGGCAAGTTCATGGTATCGTGATGGGCACAATACGATGTAGCAAACGGTTTTCATACAATGATTGTAGAAACTCTCTTTACATGAAGGCCATAAATGCACACAATACAGGTGCAATCCTAAAAGGGGATTCTGAATTATTCATCCGTAAATAACCCTTGTTTGCATGAAAGACTCAAATTTTTGAATTTGGGGCAAATTTACCCTGGTCTGCATCCAAGAATAAAAGAAGTGGTTATCAATGCATGATTGCTCTTTTCTCACACTACTGAATTTCCTACAAATTTTGGTATCGACATAATGCAGTTTTGTCATTCTTAATTAATCCTATTGCAAAATGCGAAGCCTTTTTTTGCATAATAAATTGAACATTGACTTTGGCCCTCAATATACAAGACTAGAAGATAATATCTGCTGATAACATTCCCTGATAGTGTTTTCAAACAAGCAATTATTGGGCCATTATCATAGAAATATCACACTACTAGACCAAAGTGATGAAGACTACATTTAACATGTTCTAGATGGATTTTAAATGAATTCAGACATAAAACAATTCTAGTTATACAAACATGCCCAACGCAACGTATTGAGGTTGTGCTTACTCTAGTGACCAAACCACATCCCCTGGATCCTCAACAGTTTCAGAATACATAGGAATAAACAAACAATTAAAAAAAGTAAAAATTGGTAATTTTAATTTAATTTTTTGTTTGTGTGGATTTTATGTGAAATCAAATTCCCATTGCAACATTTCTAATGTTCTCAGGTGTCTTCGTCATCTAGTGATTAAAAAAAAAGTGTAAACGTCTATTATCTCAGGAGACAGATAAACACGAGCCTTGGCAATGCGCCAAATATTGGATTGACGTCACAAACTGTTTCTGTATGCACGTGTAGTATGCATGGATGCAAATTATAATAAGAGGTATTGGGGATTTAAGAATCACACTGTACAGGCAGATAGATATGTTTACAGGATACATGTATATACATTGACTGGTGTCTTTTTAATTCGTTGGACTTGTCTGTTTATGAATTCTTAACATAGCTTTTGTAAAAACAGGAAGTAAAGGTATAAATTGTATTTTCATCTGTCCATTCTCCTAGACCAAATTTCAAGGCTTTTTATTCACTGGTCCATATAAAAGAAAAAGCTGGCAATTATCAGCAGAAAAACAGTACGCTTAGCTTTGGCTGTTGTTAAGGCTTGTGGAGCCTGTGTCTACATTTGGTGTGTGTTTGTTACGGAAACTTTTGTAAGTCAGGTTGTTTGCTCATCAGCGTTATGAACTTAGCTACTGCATCTCTAAAGAGGGAAATGTATCATGGTTTGACCGTGGAGAAAAAAAAGCAGAAAAGTCCGTCATGGTTCGCAGATTTGTTTTGCAACTCATTATAATGCAATTTCCTTGGGCTATATTGACTGGATCGGTTAGTTGTTCGTCGACCAAAAGAAAAACTGATTCAGATATTTATTTTTAACGAAATCAATACTGGTCGAAGAATGGAGCCTGTAAGAAATGATTAAGTAAATAGAGACGTAGAAAAGTCGTCGCCAAGAAGACAGAACAGTTGTTTTGAAATGAAGGGAATCGTTAAGTTCCGGATGTGAAGTCCACCATTTGGGGATTTGTTTTGGAAACTCAAGGTGGTCATAATTGGTTTGGCCTTGATGCCAAAATCCTACTGTTCAACAAGTTATATGCATGCTGAGTCATGGAGACTCCTGAGACCAGGGTTTCAAATGTTTTTGTGGATATTATAATTGTTTTCATTTCTGCTTGGGAAGACTCTGAAAGAAAAATATTAATTTACTGATTTCTTGCATACCTGTCAGCTTTGAACTATGCTGCCCATTCCCTTCCCATTTCGGGTTGAATTATATAAATAATCATTTGTAGGCACGAGTGATTTCATTAGCTCACTTTGTGTAGGAAATATTTAAATAAAAATGGCAGCAATCTTAACCCCCCTCGAATGACATAGCAGCAGTTGATATTGTAAACTTTTCAGTGAATAAATTCCCTTGTGTAGCATAGGAAAATGCTGTACACAAAATTCATCATTTGCTATATGTAACTCAATATTAGCAATCAGTGTGGTTGGCCCTTGGCTGTTTTTTCCCCAACTAGCCAGCAAGACCAGTTGGCTTGATTTTTAACTGGTCCGCCAAATCTAAATATATTGCTGTGGTGCAAACCAGCACTGGTGCAAACTTACTGGATCATTCCCTGAAAATCATTCCCTGAAAGTTCTTGCTTGGTCATGCCGAATTCTTCCTTTATGTGCACAGTCAGGGTTCAAAACACCCACTGGACTGCGTGTGAGAGTCCAGTAGTTTGAACACCTGGCCAGTTAACCGATAACCAAACACATACTTCGATGATTCAAACGTTCAGTATACATGTATGACTAAAAAGAGAGGGAAGAGATGTTTTACATTAGGTCTTGTGACAAACTGACCAATATTTCTGGTCCAGTCTGAGTTTAAGACGAGGTTGTGGTCTGGTGGAGATTGTTTGACATTTCAGCCCTGACTATGCACACTCTGAGTGTTTTTTTAGCGGCTTTAAAGATATAATGTATGCAGATGCGTTTTTCTGTTAGACCGACGAATATTTGCTCACTAGGGGGTAGTCTGTGCTCCTAATGTAAGGCTAACCTCCAGAGGGGGAACTCTCCCCCAGCACTGTTGAACTAAACATGAACTTGGATTCAGGCTAGTTGTGTCTAGTGCATTAGAATACAGTTACATTGAAATGAGAGTGTAAGTGTAAGCAAAAAGACTTCATCTGTAAAAACAAGGTATAAGACAGAGATTTGAAGGGGGGAGGGAAAATTACATTTTTAATTAAGAATATTTTTATTTAAAAGGTGCAAAATATTTGGTTGTGTGTAATCTTTTTATCATCAGTTTTTCAAAAGAAGTCACACAATACGGTATTGTGACTTTCATAATTGAAATCGGAGATAGGCTCAGTGGGGGGGGGGGAGGGCTTAATTTGCAAGGAAAACTTTAGCAGTCAAGGGTGCAAAATCCAATGTATACTACAATTTGGCATTTTGCCCAGATTTCTTCTGCATTCAAGGGAATTAAAAAACTGGACAAAGGTCTAAGGCAGCTATGGCAAAGGCTGATTGATGACTCAGTGAGGTCTGTGAAATTAAATGTAAAATGCAAAGTATGGACTGGTCGGCAAATATGGCAAGCGCTACGGATGACGTACTTACACTGTGTAGTAAGCTGTAGGCAGGTGAACTGCCACGGGTGAGGATGAGAAAGAGCGGGAAAGTTTGTTGTGTTATTTTCTGTGGTGGAATCAGTGACCATGGATAGTATGATCTGGCACACAGCCAAAGTCAACTCTCCAATGGTTGCTAGGTGTGTTCTCTCTCACAGAGAATTCCTGCCACTCTTTTTTGGTAAGACCACAGAATTGTGGCCTTTTTTATTTGTAAGTGGAAATTAAAATCATCCAGGAAATAAAAAACAAACCTTGTTATCAGTGGTTTTGGAGGAATGCATTACATTCCATCTGCTATAAAAACACATATTCTTACATTTTTTTGTAATCCAATTCGATAACATGTTTTAGTTAATTCGTGAATTTTGTTGGTATACAAATCGGCAGTCACACCAGGAACTGCCATATGGGTAAAACAAAAATCAAGTTTCAGGACCTATCACGCATTAGTTTTGTAATTACACTAATTATCATTTTGTAATTACACTAATTATCATTTTGTAATAACCCTAATTATCATTTTGTGATTACACTAATCATCATTTTGTAATTACACTAATTATCTTGACTAAAGAATCATTGGATTTGCCATTTTGCGTTTTTTCATAAAGTGACATATCACAATTATACACCACTTTATCCATTGAAATACACAGCACCGGCAGGGTGCCAAACACATGTACACGTAGTATGACTTGTGCCTTTTCACGAAAATGGCGTATCTGTTGACTAAGTTTAACGTTTGTAAACAGGGCTCTAAATGTACACGCACGTCTCGTCTTTCGTTTTCACAAAGTGATGCATGTGTTTAGGAATTAATAATTCATCAAAACAGTTGAATGATTGTAAACACTTAGAAAGTTCTGTATGAACCAAGAATTAAGCTTTATTTTGTTTTATAAAAAATATACAAAAAGATAGTAAGCAGTCTCCTTAAAAGCAGTTTGAAAAATATTTCAACTTAAACCAGGATTTTCTCCAAACAATGAATTTTGGCTGGGAAGCACCATACGTCGGTTCATGGTGCAGCTGACAAAATGTAGAAATTAAAAACATGCAGAAAGATTGGTTTGGTTACAGGAAACATCAATATTTTTAATTTTTTAATTACCAGCTCTGTGTACTTCGTTAAAAAAAATCTAACTTACTATGGTAGACCTAGCATTCAGTAGCATTAGCATAAATACACAGCAAGTTGCAAACCTTTTTTACGCCTCTAACATACACGTATGTAGGTGGGATTTTATCGAGCACCATGTCGGGTTCCACATCAGATCGTTATTTTAGAGAGGGCGATTTTGCCGTGAATCCTTAGTCTAGGTTACTCTACATCTTCCACCGCGAGGTTGTATCATCCGCGGCAGGTGGTATGCTGAAATACATTTCCACCCCAAGGGGTTGAACGTAGGCGAATGCAAGGGAGAAGAAAAACAAGTCAAAATTTAGCGGGCATAATGCCGCCACGGCGGAGTAAAGAGTGATCAACTCTTGCGGGATCAATAATTGCGATATCTAAGAGCAGAGACTTGAAATTGGCTTCATTGGAAGCTCTCATTATGATTCTCACCCCCTGTGGGTTTGATAATGACGTCATTAGCGCCATTCATGGCTGAAGGACTCCTTATTTGGTATTTCCATTCAATATCACCGGCAGGAATCGCTGGTGTGGAAAGAAGAAAAACATCTGCCCAACGCTGAACTGCTATGCTTGCCTTTATTGTTGAGAGGAAATTAAAACCTATACACAATGTTCTACATGACAATACATGAATTTAATGTATTGAAACGAGTTTCTATATTTAACTTAATGGCTACAGCTTTTGCATCTTTATTTACACCTGTTTTTATATCTACAAGAAGGCAAGGGGAATAGGCACAATATTTAACAACATTTATGAGTGTTTTTTGAATCATGAATGCATTTATACCTCAGGCAATCGAAACATCTTATTGCTACTAAAGATCATGATGAGTATTGATTGCAATATCAAGATTCCTTTAACAGCTCACCCTAGATCATAGTTATTCATATCAGATTGTTCATTACATATGGTAAATATCAGGTATTTAGTTGAGCATGTCTGTCTGGGTTGTAAGCACTTATTCCTGTGAGAGCTATTCAAAATATTCCAACCCAAGGGGTCAAGATGAAAACTATTTTTGAAATGGGGGTAGTGGGACATTTGAAAGATGTTTTCATACACCCCCCCCCTTCATTTATACACACACTTCTTATTTGGGATAACTGGGATCCATTCAAATTCCAAATGGGAAAGCTTTGGTGACATTTTTCTTTCAAGTCAACGTAGCAGACTAGGGTCCTTTTTGAAACTTCAGCTTTGGCAGTTAATTTGAGAATGTGCAATTTTGATACAGGGCTTCAAACAGGCGGACAGAGCCTATGCCAAAGCCAAAGGTAAAGCTGATGTATTGAAAGAGGCTTCTGGTGTCTTAGCCAACAGGGTGTCCCTTGATTGAGGACCATCGAGGCTGTATCATTCTTAATTGGGAGGCCCTAGCTATCAAAATACTTTGGTGACGAGAGTGAGAAAAAAGGAAAAGAAAATAGATTCCAATCCCAAAGTTTCAATGTACGGCAAACTTTCAGAGAATGTTATACTGCCTACTGAATATGGGCCATTAGTGATCCTTACAGGACATTTCATTAAATTGTAGATTCATTAAAAACGATGTATTTTATCTGACCATAAAAATGATTGAATTGCACCCGCAGAGACTGAAATTTGTTGTAATTAACAAATAGAGAGACAGCTTCTGCCTTTATTGCCCAACATGGGAAATTAGATTATCAAGCGGTCATAGTCCTGCTACGTATTAGATGAAGGTTTTATCCCAGTATTAGTAATAGATTCATTGCAGTGGTAATAACTATTGATTCATCTGCAGTATTTATTGCTTTGAGATGAACAAAACAAAATAACACTCTGTTACTCTGAGAATTAAAGAAACAAGTTGAACGCCATGTTGTTGTTTTTTTTTTACCCGTACACACCGATCTTTAACTCTGGAAATTTAACATCTATCAAAAGTTGCACATCATTTGTCAGAACATGGATCAATGATAGACATATAAATCTTTCAAAGCTTCTACTTGGGTGGTTTTATGTTTGAATACACTAGAGAGTGAAGCTCTTAAATGCCCTGCACACAAAGGGAAAGAATGAATATTCTCTTGCTGTAGCATAGCAGTGGGTTTTTTTTCAGGGGGGGATGTTGGCTGACCATTTTTATTTGATTTCCCATTCTTCCAGAACATGCACTTAAGATAAATAATAAATATTATTATTTTGTATTATTGTGATAAAATATAACAGCAGGCTAACTGGGAAATGCACTTAAATCTGAAAAGATCTTTGAAGTTGTGTCAGTTTTGTTTTATTTGTGCTTTGTTTTTCTTTTCTTTTCAGGCGTCTTAACTTTTATTAACTGCATCAGTGTCAAGGCAGCGACTCGAGTTCAAGATATCTTCACTGCATCCAAGGTTATTGCTCTGATAGTGATCATCATTGTTGGTATCGTGCAGCTTTTCCTTGGTAAGTGGAAAGATTCAGCAAAGCCTGTAAGCTCAGTTATGACAAGGCTGTGATTTGACTGGAATTGTTTCAGGATTTTTCCACAGATTTCTTAAATTTGAATTGCAAAGCAAAAAGAACCTACTTGCATTACAATTGGAAAACTATGCATGTTGATGGTTTGTGTCACAAAAGTTTGTGTTGCATTCACTTTTTCTTGAAGTATGAACTGGGGTTACTCAGAACTACATGTATAAGATATTATCTTCATGCAGGCTTGATTCTTCGATTCTGATTGGTCGATCCATAGCAACAAGGAGTGTGATATAAACCTGTATTGCACGGCTCATATCACACTATGTGTATTGCGCTGTTCTAACTCTGCGTATTGCGCTACTGTTGAAAAATGCGGATACATCAATAATAGGCTAAATTGTTCAATTAAAAAAGTTTAAAATGTCAATTCTTGGTACACTGTCTTGTTATTGACATAAGGAACTCTGGTGCTGACCAGTAAATAAAATCGCAGAATTTTCACATTTTAGTAGTGGCCTTCTTCAGGGCGTACGTTGCAAAAAGGGAACAGTATTTGACGTGCCGTGTTTTTCTCCCTTATCTGATGGATAGCATCCTTGTTTTTAGGGACACACGCCAAATAAATGAGCTAATGTCACAACATGCAACCATTTGGTGATCACCAGTGCATTCATTCAAATTGTACGCCCACTAATACAATGAGGTTGCGCACATTGCATGTCAAGCCTAACAGCATAAAGTAATCTATAATGCATCATGCTCATGTAATATACCAACTTCCAAGGTTTTAACTAATGAGTCTGTGGTGTTTTTCTTTTTTCTTTGACAGGGAACACAACAAATTTTGAGAATTCGTTCGAAGGGTCAACAACTGATATATCTGACATAGTGCTCGCTCTGTACTCAGGTCTCTTTGCTTATGGAGGATGGTAGGTTTGACATTGGTTTCTGATCCGGGTTCCAGAACTTTGTCTAATTTCATAGAGCTATTTAAGTTTGCTTAGCACAGAAAATCTGGGTAAGCAAGATCAGGTTACTGGCCAAAATAGCCGGCTCCAATCTTATTGCTGCTTAGCAAAAATTGTTATTAAGCAATGGTCTGAGTTAAGAACATGAACTTTAGGCCCAGTTTTGTTTTTACTCAAACACAAGAACTTGATATAAAATGTTCACAGGTTGGTGTGATTATTGATGAAAACACTACCCCCCCCCCAACTTGATGTACTTTCCATTAAAGTTTAATATTTCTGATTATGCATGACATATTTAATAGAAATTCAGCAAAATGCTTTAAACTTCCTGGGATACTACCCTTCTGTCAAAACGTATTATTTGAACTGATAACATAAATAATGCCCTTTGCCAGTAGACAATTTGATATCAGGATATCAGTTACACATAAAATAGTAGTTTAGCTGGTAACCATATTCTGGTAAGCATAATTTTGTTGTGCCCAGCTAGGTTTTTGTGCTTAAGCAGCTCTATGTATTTGGGTCCGGGCATGCAACAACACTATCTGATCAGATAATCTTATGATCAGACGATTCCTTCTTTCGCTCTTTTTAGTTGCCATTAAAAACTGGAAAAACATTTTTGTGGGCTGTTTTTTTTTTTTATTATTACAAAGTTGAAAATCTTGTAATGAATGCTTGAAAACAGCAGGAGCTGAGTCTGTATTCACCCGCCCAGCAGGGAAAGTGTTTCAGGGAGTGAACAAAATATTCTTGATTCTTCAAATCTCTTCCTTTTTAAAATGTTTTTATTTATTTGTCTCCAGGAACTACTTGAACTTTGTCACAGAGGAACTTGTCAATCCATACAAGTAAGTTATGTAATGAGTGTTGGCTTTATACCCAGCTTGTGTAAATGTATCAAAATCTTGTAAATGTTCAAATCTTGATGGGTACATGTACATGGTGAATGAGGCGTTTGAGGGGTTATGTCCAACTCAGGCTGCTTGCATTGTATACTACTCAAACAGTATATGAGTCCCAAAAGTAGAGTACTTGATTGGTAATAACCGGGGAAAATGTTGGATAGTTTCAATCTGAGAGCTCACTACCAATCCCAGGTTTTGTTTGAAATGCTGGATCAAGGTGAGAAAACGGCAAAGTCAACGTTGCTTGTTTTATTTGCAACAATTTGAATGTTCACAAACAAAATCCCAGACGAAACATTTAATCCAATTGTTTTCACTTAAAGAGTTTAACTCGTTAACATTTTGCAGGCTGGTTGTCTGATGTGTTTATCAAAAGCGAGAGGATGGACATAGATTTGCTCTTACAAAAGCTGAATGATGTATTACCCCCTAAGGTTGATTTCATGACGTATCGTAACAAACTTGTCTTTCCTTCCCCCCCCCCCCCATCCCCCAACCCAGGAATTTGCCTCGTGCCATCATCATCTCTGTTCCATTGGTGTGCGTGGTGTACGTTCTGGCCAATGTGGCATACTTCACTGCCATGACCCCTACTGAGCTCTCTGCATCCGATGCAGTTGCTGTGGTAAGTAATTGACCAATTGCTGACAAGGGTGTTAGGCTTCAGGACTCTTGACAAGCCCTCTTCTGAATTTTGTTTTGAAAACAAGAAACTTACATGAAAAATGGTGTTTTTTTTCTTGAAATCTTGCCCAATGTTTTGCTTATTTGATAGTGTTAAAACCTCAGAGATTTTTAACTTGGACCCATGCTCATGACTCATTGGACTTATGTGTAACCTTAAATACACACTCAGACTTGAGCGTAGACTTGAACATACATTTTAGGACTTCACTTCTGGTTCAAATATCTGGTTGATTATAATCCATATATTTGACCCCCCAAGTTATTGCTGACAAAGTGCATATCACGAAAGCTAGTGTGCTGCAAAACTACTGGCGGCTGTTTGTGATACAATATACAATTGCTGTCGTGATACATTATCTGTTGGTAATTTTTTGGACTTTCCATGATGCCAGGATGTGCCAAGGGCCATAATTTAGTAACAAATGATGGGAAACTGGATCACTGTCAGAGTCTTCCTCATTCTGGGAATAGCTATTCAGAGGAAACAAATTCTTTTGAGGAAATAAATGTTTTTAGTCTGTGAGACTGGGTGTGGGGGTGTTTTGATTTCAAAACTTGTTGGTACGTGAAACATGATCTGACTTTTCATTATCATCATTGCCACTGCTTAGATGATATGGTTTTTGTTTCAGGCAAAAGCAAACTACTACCCCCCAAAAAAAAAAAAAACAAACAAACAAACAAACAAACAAAAAAACTTCCAGAAAATGTAATGGCCTCATGTTTTTACTTTGATTGGCAGTTTGGCCAAGCATTTTCACCAAACTACATTCAGGTTCATTTTTCTCCGTACTTGTTTGTGTATAGTATCTTTGCCATATCTCTATCAGCCCAAATCACCACCTGCCTTTTTTCTCAAGATCATGCGACAAATGACTTCATTAGAAATGTACCACTCTTAGGCACATACATGGACTTTGAAATAACCATTCGGTAATATTGTATGTAAATTATGGTAACGATGCTCGTTACCCTAACTCACCTTTGCCACATGATAAAGTTATTACATTGCTGCCATAATTATCAGAGAGTTCATCAACCTCCCACCTCCCCCCAGTTGGTAGGAAAAGATCTGTGGTAGTCTGTCACTGGGTGGCATTCAGTGACAAAGATAATAGGCTCCATTATTAAATTTATCTTTGTGAAGGTCACTAAAATATCTATGCAAACAACAATGCTAATGATTGTGCATGGCATAACATGCTAGGTCAAATTGTTTCAATAAAGTAATTGAAACTTCTCCTTATGAAATGGCTTGCCTGGAATTCTGTGCCCCAATTTCATAGATCTGCTTACAGTAAGCAAATAATTTGAGCCAATGGTCTCAGGGTAGCAAGGAATTTTTGCTTGTGGGCAGAGACATTTTGCGCTAACCTATAAATCGAATACATTATTTATTATTATTATTAAAGGAACATTACAGAATTGGTAAGAAAAAACCTTGTCAAATATACTTTTGATCACAGATTAACATAAAACTTACACGGTCTAATGATGATGATAGTAGAAAACATCCCTTTAAATATTTCTGTCTGAAATGCCATATTTGATGAGAAATGAATTAACTAATTTTCCGATTGGAGTTTACGCTCAGTGAGCGTTTTATTCATTTGTTGAATCTATATGATTTCATGCAAATGTGTAATCGGTTTTTCGCTATTTTCTCGTGACCCAGATGGCCGATCGATCTCAAACTTCTACAGGTTTGTCAGTTTATGTATATAGTGGATTACATAAAGTGCTTACACTGCCAGCAACTTTTTTGTTAGCAAAAACCAATTCTGTAATGTTCCTTTAACCTGAGAAAGGTGACTGTAGTGTAAGCACCAAATTCTATGGTAAACAGAGCCAAGGCATTGTGTCATGTTACCCCCCATTCTTTTATGCCTCTTAAAAATATTCAAGTACATCTTTCTTGCCCTTTCAGATTTCAAAATGTGGGCTTGTGTTGAGGCTTAAACACCCCAGAAAATCTTTTCCAAAGGAGACCTTTTTGTAATTTTAAAGAGAAATCTGTCTGAGTTTGCCAAACTGAAACACCTGTGCCCCATCTTTTCTCATAAAAACAGGAACACTTATATCTGTGAAATTTGTACAGTTCGCTTTAGGATATTATGTCATTAAAACTGAAAGATTTCTTACTTTCCTGAGTGATACCAATTTATTACATTCCCAATAACAAATTGATGACGTCAAAATTGGCTTTTGATGTCATCCTTTGTGTTTAGCTATAATTAATTCCTGGAAGAAAGGTAACAAGATCCTCCAGTCAAAGAGTAATTACAGAATAAAGTCAGAAAGCATTCACTTGAACATTTCAGTGACAAAAATTGCATCTGTTCAGATGAAGATGTTATATAATCAAGGTTCGTTTCCGCCGCCTTTCTGCAGCTTTCGATAATTAACAATTGTTTGTGCTGCTGAGACTACCAAGGGAAAGCTGTTTGGACAAAAGCCGTCTACATGTGTACATGCCAATTCATCAACGCGTTTGTCTAATTAAACAGTTTTTAATCAGTGCAGCTGGAAGCAAGTGAATGTAGCAGGGACACAGAGCCCAACAGGTCTCGTTTTATTATTGCAGAAAAATAAACAAACAAGTGAATAACGATATAAAAAGGCTATCATTATGACAGGTGCATTAATAGTTACAAACCATAAACCGAACATCCCAGGGTATAAGTTTGATTTCTGTTCGTTTTAAAATAGTTTTAAAATTATGGTCGAGTTACATTAGTTTCTGAAGTTGAAATGTACAGAAATATACGGAAACCTTGCAGAAAATGTGGCCTTTTCAATCAATTTTGAACACAGTCAAGCTTCAGTACAAAATTGAATATAATTTGAAATCTCTTTCCTTTCTTTTCTATTATTATTTTAATAGCAATGAAAACCACACATTATGGTTGTTCACCATTTTCTTTCAATATGTAATGCTATGAAGGTTGTACCATAAAAGGATGCAAGGTCTCTTGGTCATTGCATTTTATGGGGGTCAGCCACAGTTCAAAGCTTGCCTGCTGCTTTGGCCCAATAATTGGAAGGTTGGAGGACATGTGGAGCTTGTGGCCTGTTTTATTCCCTATTTTCATGCGTGTCTACTGTCTAGTTAAAAGAAGGTCTCCAAAGATGCTCTTTTGGTCAGTTTTCAGCAACTTGTTTGAAGTATCTTTTGGAACATTCTAGGGTCGGTACAGCATTTGTGACACCCAGATTTTTGGATTGTTGAGCCACTATTTCAAAACGTGCTTTGAGTGAACATTCTTAGAAACGACGATCAGGCAAAGAAATAATCATGGTCTGAGACACTTTCAGCTTTCCTGTCCTTCAGCAAGTTCAGATAAAGTTCAGTTGTTCTTGAAGGTGTTAATCACTAAGCATGGCATCAGTGTCACTGCACCTGCCATGACAGTGAGCTGAATGTAACCCCCTCCTCCCCTCCCCCTTAAACTATGATCTATGTGCTTTCTATTCTTTCATATAGCCGAGTCCAATTACTTAATTGGCTGTTTTTCAACTTTTGATCAATATAATGTTTCTTGTGTATTGAGTTACTGTAAGTCACACAATGTGCAAGTTTATTATTATCTCCCAACGAGCATGTCAAATAACTAGATCACCCAAACAACCTAGGACAAACTTTAGAGTTAACTTTTCCCCTGCTGTGGCTCCACAGGGAGTGAGGTTATTGTTCACCGTTGAAGAAACAGCGTACCAAGGACGTGTTGCGGTTAAAATACAAGACAGACCAATTTTGTTATGCACTAAGTGTGGGGTGGGGGGGGGGGAGTTGTAAAGAGGGACTCAAGTTTTTTTCACAACAAATAATGTGCAGTATTGACATGATATTGTTTGGAAACAGTACCAAAAGTTTAATCTTCATTTGAAGTAGTAGCAAATATGCTTACTTAATGTACACACATAAAGCACAAACTGTTTAGCTCAGAGAAAGTTTGCTTAGCAGAAACAGGTTACAGTCGAAATATCATTGTAAGGTATAGATGTTTGAAACTGTTTTTTTTTTTGCAGCAGAACAATTTGCTCAGCACCATTTTCTGCTTAGGAGCTTTATGAAATTGGGCCTTGCATTATAAACGCAAGACCCTCTCTTCATGATGTTGAAGGGGAAAAAACGGCCAGCATTGTCAGATAGGACACAGCGGGACATGAAATGAAAAAAAAATTGCAAAAATGGCTTACCTTGACCCAAATGGGAACCAGTTATTACTATTCTTAATCAAATTTCAAATAAAAATATGCTTTAATGTGGGAGAGTTTAGAGCATGTCCACAAATTTAAAGTTGCTTATTTTAGAAGAGGAAATGTTTTTACAACTTCTTACAGAAGTTTTACTTGCTTTTCTCACTTCTAGTTTCTAAACTCTATGTGACCTGTAAGTCAACTATGGTTCAAAAGTTAAACAAAAATGTGGCTGACATGGGGGAAAGTGTAGAGGGTGTAAAAATGTGTTAGCATGCAAAGTTCAAAAGTTTATTTCAACCCAAGACTGTTTCAGAACTTACTATAGAAATTAACAAATTTTCTCACTTCTGTTTTCTAAACGAGAAGTGGAACACCCGGTGCAAAGTGAGAGAATGTCTTGGCTTGTAGTCATGGTTTTTTTTGGGGCACTGATAATCTCAAAATCAAGTTTTAGTCTGGCGTTTTAGAAATTGTGGTACCAGAAAAAAATTAACCAAAGTGGTTTTAGAAAGTCAACCTCACACCTCTTCGCTTGCCCTCAACTCACCCACTGTGAAATACATTGTGTCTTGGGTCTTGCTATTACAGGGTAAAAACGTCATTTTGCTTTATTTTTCCCCCTCTATATATCGATGCAAGGTTCAGATATTTTAGTACAAACACAGCACTTTGTGACTACCTTGGAGGTGTCTGGATATTGTGTTTGTTTGCTGCCAAGATGTGATCGAGAAAGGTCGAGCAGGTTCAACTTATGAAAGTGCCGAGTGGATTAGGCCTAGAGTGGATAAGCGCTGAAACTTATTATAACAACGTATTCTACAAACAACATATTTTCAAGCCCGTCTGTCATGTGTCTTCACATTTTCAGGATAGAAATGGGTCACCAGTTGTTTGAGTTTTCCTCATTTTCATTCATCCAAATAATAGCATCTGGTAGATTACTTTTTGATGGTAAAAATCGTTCAGACAAACACACACCTTCCATTTATCAATGATTTATCAATGTATTCACAACCTTCTTCCCATGTGTATATTGATCTCGCCATTCCATTTTTCACCCAGTAAACCTTGCTCAATGGAATTGTGTAATTATAATGTTAAAAAAAATAGCACAGTTTGATCGGGCCTGTGGTTGATCCGCTCCATAGGCGCACTCTTTTATGGTGGCCAGCTTAAGAACCATCAAGTCATATAGCAGGTGGTCTCCTGCTCTTTCTTCAATCTTGCTACATTTTTTGTAGTTTAGGGTAACTGCATAAAACACAACTTATTCGAAGTGTGATCATGTAAAAATACTTTGCATTTTTGACTCACACACATGCTATACAAGCACCCTTCAAGTGCTGGAAGTTTGTGCACAAAGCAACCACTTTCTGGAACCAGTGGGCGTTGTATGTCTGTGTCTCTCGTCCAGGGGTTTAGTGATGAGGAGGATCAATACGTGCACTGTTCATGGGATGAGGTTGAAGTATTGATCAATGAATTACTGATGGTGTAAAGATCTGTGAACTAGAATTTCAGTCAATATTTGGACATGTGCCAAGGACACTAGGCTTCATAAATAGAGCAAGAAGTTTGTTTACGACTGGTGTCCTTGGTAAAGTTGGCAAGAATAAGAACTTTTGATGGATTGGATGTTTATACTTCAGGTTAAATGTCATTTCAAAGGCAATTATAGTTCACTTTGAAATTGATAGAATCAAATCTTTAGAAATTAGCGTTCTTTCAAAAAGCAATAATAAAATACTTTTAAACACTGACTAGGTGCCTGTGTAGGGTTTTGGGTTGTTGTTGTGTCTTGTGTGCGCATTGGGTTTGCCTTAGATTAACAAAGTCAAAAACTTACCTCTTATAGTTCACTTACTCTGTGTTTGTTATAACCAAACCAAACCAATCCTTGGATATTTACTGTCAACTTTTGACAACAAAAACATTATAGGGCAGCCTGATTTTAAATCCTTGGTAACTAATGAAATTACTCGATCTATAACATCCATATCTTAACATGTAGTGCTACTGTTGGATTTGAAAATGCTCTGACATGGTATAGTAAGTTCACCTTTATGTAACATGAAACAACAACCACAGGAAAAATCAATGCAGGACCAAGTATTAAGAATTGTGTACCAGGTGTTTCGCAACCAAGGTGGTTCTGGGCTAGCTGATCAATGACTAGTACACAAGGTTAGGAGGAGGGTTCTAACATCCACTCAAGCCCATAGCAAGTACTACCCTACCAGACAACCCTCCCCCTCTTTGACTAAGCTAAGCTATTGTTTGTTGTCCATCCTCCAGACAAGGCCTTGAATAGGCGAGCCACTTTGTGATACGGTGGACACAATACTACAATACTATTAGGTTTGGGTAAATTTGTCTGTTTGAACCCAAACCAAATAGTGCACTCCTATGTGTCCACCATATCTAAATAGATGGATTGCACATGACGTCACTGACCACCATCTTTGATGTAAAACTTTGCAAACGTGTATGCGCTGTGCATGACTCTCGGCCAATGATAGCTCTTCACGCGTGCACGCTTCATTAAAGATGGCAGCCAATGCAAGGGATCTATAAGGCTAATGATCAATCATCAGTCTTCACAATTTGATAAACTAAAGCAATAGACCGATTGTGCGAACATTGTTTAATGTCATCACGTGACTTACAGTGGAGTTGCAAGTAGGAATGTTGAGAGGTAGCCAGTTCCAGCATCTGGGTCTAGCTACTGAGAAGGCCTTGTCAACCTGCATGTTTGAATGCCCGATGTATTTTTAAATAACGCTGCGAGCGGAGGCACCCTGGTTGGCCAAGATCAAGTGAGCCTGTTGTTTCAGTCCGATAAAAGTTCTGAACTTCAAGACCTGTGGTTTAGTGAAGATTTTCTAGTAGTTCAAGCCCCTGTTGTTACATCTACGAACTTTCAAGTGGATGCCATAGATAGAATGGATAAAGTTATGGATCTTTCGTACAAGATAAAGAAAACGACACCCATCAACCACTGCAACAAGGAGCACATTTCCATTAAAGGAGTTTCTTTTTGATACTTAAATTTCACATTTCGTTCCTCTCACCCTATGCAGACATTCGGCATGAAGCTCTTGGGCCCAATGGCGTGGGTCATGCCGGTATCTGTAGCTCTTTCCACCTTCGGTGGTGTGAATGGTCTCCTTCTCACAGGGTCAAGGTAAGTTATTGGGTATGTGTAAAAAACTTATTTGGGGGTTTGTGTCTATAATGTGGCATGAGCCCTGCACTGACATTACATGCGATGTCTGCCTATGGTCTGCCATTTGGGGATTCAAATAGCATTCAAAGATATGGTGCTCGTCTCACTGTCTTGTCACCTATGATGCACACTGCAAAGTAACACACAGGGAATAAGAATAATCGTGATATGATAATTAGTTTTTATATAGCGCTTTATCTACGAGCGCCTCAAAATGCTTATCACTATTTATTTCCAGAAAGGTTTTTGAAGTTTTTGAATTATGAGACCCATTTATGTAATGCCTTGTAAGGGTTTACAAGGTGCTGGGATGCATTCAGCAGCCACTGCCAGTAACACAAACCCCTTCTCTTAGCGATAAGTGTACCTGGGTTCTTTTGCGAGCGTTACACAAGACACATGACCAACGGCTTTACATCCCATCCGCAGGACGAAGCAATAATGGTTAAGTGTCTAGCTTAAGGACACAAGTGATCAAGCACACCAAGCTGAGTCAGTGCACTTGACCGCTTGGCCACGACACGAATCTGACTTCCAAAATGGTGCAACCTTGATTTATCATGGGTGGTGATTCCAGGTGAATTCGGTCACATGAGTGCACAGTTTATGCAGTGCATTAACAACCAGTGGCACTACTTTGCAATCGGTCAGCTTCCATAAACTTTCCAGTCCTCTACTACCCTCTTGAGGCATGGAAATCCTGTCTATCTATCCTCAATTTCATTTGTTAAAGACATTAACTTTACCACCAAACTATGAAAGACGGCTGCATTGTATCCAGACAACTTTTGCACTTTTAGCCAACTGAGCTCTGTCACATGGACATTCACGTTACATGCTTACAGCTTCATCCACATCGCGTCCAGTGGCGGTCTATTTGCCGTTCAATCATGAGTTTATTCATAAAGTAACTGCACAATTGGTTACTGTCAACCCTAATGAATATTCAAGGCAAGTTTGAAAGAAATGTACACAACTTTACTTATACCTGTAATATTCATAGACTGTATTCATCAACCAGAAGACAGTGGCCTGTACTCGAATGACCCAGTTGTGTGCCGCGTGCAAGTTTCACGGTGCTGCATGCTGATTGGCTAATCATCATTTGTTTATGCTACATTAACCAATCAGTACATGACGCGCAAGGTCATTAAAGTTTGTCACTGAGCCTGTGCGTACTTATTGTAATGTAGGATCTACTTTGTGGGGGCTCGTTATGGCCATCTACCGGAAGCCCTAGCCATGATCAGTGTGAAGAGGAAGACACCTACGCCATCTCTCATCTTTACGGTGAGTGTAAATCTTGTTGCAGGCCTTGAGTTAACTCAAGCCTATTCGAGGCTATTACTGTGGTTGCCCCTTGCCTTTGCCGTTCTTTGCCATGATGTGCAATGTATACTTCCAATGTAATTCTCTCATATTAGTCGCTTCATGTTGGATGACTTGTGGCAGCAGACTAATTTCCATTCTATTTGAGAAAGTGTTTTCTCATAACTACGGCGACAATGGAATTGAACTCTGTATGTCTGCTACTAGCTAGCATCTCAATGTCTTCATTGTAAAGAGCCATCACTGGCCTGGTATTACAGGGAGGCCACAGTGGACGTGGCTTCTGTTGCCCCTGGTCCTGGCCTGGATGCCTCCTTGAAAGTAGTCCTATTTAGACTTCCAATGAAAGTGCCCTATATTCAAAATGGCCTTTAATCATAAATTAAAAAATCAGAACTGCATATCTACTTTGGTAATCGGTGTAGGGTAAAACCAATGTTATTCCTTATCCCCGATGCAAATTATCACACCCTGTTAATTTGCTTTGCTTCTTCTCTAAACAGTGTTGCCTAACCCTGATGTACATGCCTGCTGATAACATCGGTCAGCTCATCAATTATTTCAGCTTTGTAACCTGGTTGGCAACCGGTACGTCCATCGCTGGCCAGCTCTTTCTGCGCTGGAAAAGACCTGAAATGGCCAGGCCCGTCAAGGTTGGTTAATATGCCTACTTCTTGTTTTAATGTAGATGCAACGTCTCGGGCCTTATTTTATGTCTGTTAAAACAGAAAAATTTTGCTAAGCAAAAAAAAAGGTTATCAGCCAAAATGACGTTTAGTTTAGTCAGGGCTCAAAATTTACACTAGACCACAGGCCCAGGGCCAGTGATTTAAGCATCAGGCCAGTAAACTTAAGACCTGAAAAGTCATGCGGTCTTGTGGTTTTCTTAGGTGGTTGTGAGACTTGGGTGTACTGCAAACTAAAACGCATGTCTATCCACCACCATGCACCAGTCTCAAATCTTACATGAATTTTCTTGTTGATTCTTTCCCTCCAGGTTCCGATCATCCTCCCAATTATCTTCTTCATCATGTGTTTATTCTTGGTCCTCATGGGCTTCAAGGCGCTCCCTATGACACTCTCATTGGTACAGCCATCATCTGTACAGGTTTCCCAGTCTACTTGTTTGGAGTCTACTGGACGAGTAAACCTGAGTGGTTGACCAACGCCATCCGTAAGTCATTTGCTGATTGATCAATCAGTCAAGGAGCCAATCAATCAAATAATCAATTAGGCAATTATCCAACTCATCCGGCAATAATTCAATCAATCAGTCAATCAAGTAGTCAATTAATCATTCAATCATGCTATAGATCAAGCAATCAATTAGACATTTGATCAATCAATTAGTCAGGCAATTGATTATAAATCAGTCAGGCAACTGATCAATCAATTAGTCAATCAGGCAGTTGATCAATCCATCAGGCAATCAGTCAATAATTTATTCTCTTAACTCTTTCAATTAATATCACATAGATCAATTTAAGAATGAGAAAAATAGATGATAAAGCGATAGGGGTTCCTTAAAAAGCAGGCTTGGACACCCTGCTATGATGATGTGGGGTCTTAATTCTGAATTAAAAATATGAAAATTACATTCATTCCCATTTTCTACTTTTCAATCAAACAATACCAGCAACCTGTGAAATTTTCATCAAACTGTTTTTGAGAAAGCACAAAAAATGGGTTGTGTTTTTTGTGAAATGTTTATGTACGTTAGTTACAACAGACAAGTCTGTTTCGGCTGAAAGTTGCTAACAGTTATTTGACCGCTCTGGATGACACTACGGTTCTATAACACTCCATGTAAGGCTACAACTACAAATCTTCTGAATGTCAACACCTGCACCTGTGGAATCGGATGTTATTATTCTATGTAGACCCCTTGCACTGACATAACACGAGGCCTGTGGTCTGCCATTATGGCAGTTAAATTGCACGTAAAGATATGGTGAGCGTGTAAAGGCTTGCGCATCGCCTTCAATGCTCACTTAATGCAGCAACACACTGATGGCCAAAATGGTGCAACATAGATTTATTGTGCTGATGACATTTGGTTAATAAGGTCATAAGCTTCCGAATCGAGTTTGCATATTTGGAATTTGCTCTGTTTCACGGACGTCCATGAAACACTGAATTCAATTAAAATATGCAAATTCAATTCAAAGATTCTGATTAGACTAGAGTACAAGTTGTTAAGGGTAGGTTCTCCTCAATAAAATAACTTCTTTCTTGATGACAGTGTGGGAGTACATGTATGTAGTATTCTCAAGGATATAGAATAGTTCCCATTCATATAATTTTAATAAGTGGTTTAATTATCTGTTGTTATTATCCTTTGTCTGCTTAGGTGGATTTACGGAATGGATGCAGAAAATGCTAGTGTGCATTGCAGAAGAATCAAAACAGGAGTAGGACATTGAGACCTGAGTGTTTCTTTCTTCTGCAGTTTATCAACCTCCATCTCCATGGATTTAAGAAATCAACCAGTCCGTCATTTTTCCACAAGTTGTTTGGAGGTGCATGCACCCAATGTTTGTTTCCCCCAAAACAATGAATTGACCAAAAGTGGTGAAAACTAAATTTCTGAGTGAACCAAAGCTTACGCAGCACATAAACTGGAAGTTTACACTAAAATGCGGTTAGATTAAGCAGATTTTGAGTTGAAGGTTTATGAAGAGCAAAGCTGATGGGCCTTATTTGTAAGATTCCATCTATTTAAATTGTTCCTGGAATACAACCCTTATAATACATGTGCAATCCTATTGGTCTGGTTGGTGCAATAAGCCATTTGCGAGTTATATTTGAATAATGTCTGGTACAATGACTTGCTTAGTCACAACTTACCACTTAAATGTGAATTCCTCAGACTATAGAGACAGTGTAATGTCACATGGTTCGGGGCAAGCTTTTGCGTAGTTACTTAAGAGAAGGTGAACAACCATACGCACTTCTGAATGAATGGTACCAGGGTTTGCTCATCTGGAGGTTGCCATACAAAAGCTTGCCCCTGTCTCTATAGTCTGAGGAATTTAAATTTGATCAATCAACTTGTGACTAAGCAAGTCATTGTACCAGACATTGTTAAAATCTAACTCGCAAATGGCTTATTTCAAGTAGTGAAGAGTCTGCCCATGAAACCATTGCATACACACAATGAGTTCCATTTCGGTAACCAGACTAATTTTGTCTGTGTACAGCAGCAGTCTCACTTTCAGATATCAGCATGTATTTTGGTGAAAACGTTCACCGATGTATGTATCATGTCAGCTACAGTGGGGCTCTTTTTTCTATGACAGCTTAGTTTTAAATCACCTATGAATAGTGCAAATAATAAAGATGTCCAGTTTTCCAAATCTTTGCAGTGAGTTAATGATGATAGCAGAAAAAATAGACTAAACATGTTTGAACTGGCAGGGGGAAACACAGTTTTGCAACCACAAGGTTGTGATGTGTTGGTGTTGAAACAGTCCTAAAATCAGCAGTGTCATAACCATGAAGGAGTTTAAGTGGATGACCAGGGGGTAGTTATGGTGGAACCTTGAGGGACATGAACCAGCAACTAGAACCCAAAGGACAAGTGTCCCATTCAGAAATCACATGTCATGGTGTAAATGATGTCACACTGTTTACACAAAGAGTTACCTTGTTCCAATTTCGGGCAAATTCTGGCAGGTAAGTTTTTGTGTCGTTTACAAATTTGGCTCTTTTTTTCATACACAAAATCAAGCTGATTAATCATAAGTTAGAGTTAAGTTTAATGTATGAAAAGAAAAGCATCTGCACAAAATGTAAGATAAGATCAGATATCAGGGGATCATGTTGGCTTAGTGGTTTCTTTCCCTGTCTTTCACCTGTGTGGGACCCGGTTCGAATCCCACCTCGAACCAGAGCCTTGCATGTGGACCGGATTTTCAGTCTCTACCTTTGCGGGGGTTTTCCTCCCATATCTAAAACTGAACATTTCTTCTCATTGCTTATTCATCCTAGTATTGGCGCTAATTGTGCGTTGGATGTGAAATAAATAAGTAAATAAATAAATACTGTTGTTCAAAGGCCTGTGTACACTATTTGCGCGACACAATTTAACCTTTGTTGCTCTCTTGTAAACATGTGATGTCAAAGGTCACACAATCCACAGGTCACTTGATGACCTTGATGGGTTAGTTTTTTTTTATAAACCATGGTAATTTACCATGTCAATTAATGTTAATTAATTTTAAAATTTTTCTTTTTCTTTTCTTCTGCTGTTATTCAAGAAAGTTGCTTTTAACATGCTACTTTTTACTGTTTCCTTTTCTTATAAAATATCAGTATAGTATTAGGGTGAAATGGGAGCCACAACACACATTTTTCATTGCATTTAGGAAATAATAATAATAATAATAATACACAGTTCTTATATAGCGCTGTATCACGTCCAATGGGCGTATCAAAGCGCTCAGTATTTTTCTTGCAAGGTATATTGTGGAGCTACTTTTGAAGTATTAGACCTGTTCCTTTACATAGCACCAAGTAATGGTTTACAAGGTGCTGTGGCGCAATATGCAGCCAATCAAACCAGGAACACCGGGGCGAACCCCTTCTCTTAGCGATAAGTGTAACTGGGTTCTTTTACGTGCATTACACAACACACGGGACCAACGGCTTTACGTCCCATCCGAAGGACGAAGCAATAATGGTTAAGTGTCTTGCTTAAGGACACAAGTGTCACGACCGGGACTCGAACCCACACTCTGCCGATCAGAAACACCAGAGCTTGAGTCCGGTGTTCTTATCCGCTCGGCCACGACACGCCATTCATATTTATTTTGTTGCATCATATTTAAAGATTTCTTTAAAAAAAACACATAATTCTCTGATACATACATCACAAGTTATTTTATTGAACCAATTCAGGGATTTAAAAATATATATATATACACAAATATTTAAATGTGATGAAAAGAATCAAGTATAAAAAAACCCTAATGGAATGACGTTGACAGGTTTCTCTAAGCATTGTTTTGTATTATCTTTTTCAAGTATTTAATCCCACTGTGTGTCTGTCATTAAGGCAACATTTTTGGGACCAACCCATATGAAAGTCTAGTCATTGGACAACTTAAGTAAGAGCACAAGAATTTGTTTTTAAACAAAAGAAAGTGATGTAAATTTTTCTGACTTTGCCTGACTGTATCTTATCATTTTGAAAAACTTTACAGTATAATTCTAAAATGGTGGCCGCTATCTACTGGAGGTATGTGACAACTTATAAGTTATTTTTACTGAAAGAATCAGAAGTCACACAGATTGGACCCCGTCAAGGTCAATTTTTTTGTGAAACTGCTTACCACAGCTTGTTTGTTCTCCTAAATAGTTGCCAGTTTCCTCCTTGGGGTTACTGCCAAATTTATGTACCAGCTGTGCAGGCATGCAACTTTCAGCAGATCAGCTAATTTCCTTATTTTGGAAAACCTTAAAGTCTTGCAGTTGGCAGTAAAGCGTGACTGCCGTTGTAAGCATTGCCTTTTCTCTGCTGTTATGTAGTGGCTTGTATTCCAGCTAAGCACAAATACATAGGGTATGTTGGTGTGCTTTTCCTGTGGGGTGGGGTTCATAATAAGTTTAAAATGTAGCTTTTTTGTTTGTTTAGACAGTTGAGAAAGCACTGCCTCTTCCTTCACTACAGTGACTTAACAATTTAAAACCCATTCCAGGGGTTTCTCCCTCTCTCAATTTAGAAATTGAGAAAACATGTAACTAGGTTGGGAAGGATGTGACCTTTTTATTTGTTCCTCTACATCTGTTTTAAAATTGTATTAATTGTTTTTAGTTAACCTTTTAAAAACCAATGCAATTAGATACACTGAACATGATTATGTGTTAACAAAAAGTTTAAAGCATGTTGGGAAGGTGTGTAGAGAATTTTTTTTAAAGTGCAAATATTTTTCAACTTAGTGGAGGATTTATGACTATTTTTGAACTTCCTAGCATGAAGCTAAACTGTTCTTAACTTAACAAATTTGAGGTGAAAAGCAGATGGTTATTCTATTTCACAAAAAGTTGTATATACCTTGCATTATTTGTTTTGTTTATTCCATCAAAACCAACATTTGATTTTCATTTTTGCATGCAAATTAAGCATTAGTTAGTATGGTTGGGAAAGCTACCATATTTGAGTAATGAACGAAATTGTATTTTTGATCACATAATATACAAATATTGGATGCTTGTGAGTGCATTGTCACAGAATATAATGCCACACTCTAAAAATTGTTTTAAAAAACCCTTAAAAACAGTGTGGCAACTCCATGTACATGTAGATACCAACCTTGTCTGCTGTGACACAATCTTGCTTCGTTTGGACAAATGGCCGGAATTTTGTTTTTTTCGGGAACGACGCTCTAAAGCGTGCAATAAATATCCATATTGGACTCCAATGTAAAAAATTTGAGCGCAGATGCCTTACGGCAGTAAACATATGGCAAAATAATGGATGACACGTGACGTATGTTCCACCAATCAATTTGACAAGGGTCTGTGTGTGTGTTACATAGTGATCCTTAAACCATGCTGAAACAAATCATTACGGTTATTTGGATAGTTTGAATAAGTTTGTGTGTCAGTCAGTACATCAGTCGTTCTGGTTGTTGTTTCCATTGGTTCATGAATCTACTTAAACCAGTGTCCTATTTGTCGCCCTCTATTTTTAGAAACTGGCATAGATTCTGTTCCAACCTGTAGAAATGGACGCATATGAGCACAAGCTGTTGAGCAATAATGTAAACTTATTATTAAGCATGTTGCATGAGTGCTATGTGAAATCCTTCAAGGTGCTGTAAACAAAAATGGCTGTAAAAGCACAAAATGTTCGTTTTAAAAAAATATTGAATAAAAGAAAAGGGAAAAAAAATCTAAAAAATAAATGATATTAAAAATAAAAAGGAAGCATGGATTGTAGTGTAAGTAAAGGTATTGTGGTTTAGTAGTAGAGTTAGGTGTCAGTAATTGTATATTACAATATAATCTAGGTGAAAAAATGTAGCACAGATATTTTATTATGAGAGATTTATCTGTCTTGCCTAATCAATGCAACTTTGTTTGTTACAACTGCAGACTAAAAAAGTGATCTGACAAAAATGTCTTTGAAATTATTGTTTTATTGTCAATTGTTGTCAAACAAAATGGCAGTCATGTTCATAAAGTCAAAAGAAAATTTCTATTAACTTGTTGTACATGTATTACAAATGTACTTGTATAGATATCAATCTAATTATTAATGTAAAAATTATAAGGTACATTATAAGGTACTTGATGTTAAGTATTAGCGCTGAAATAGAAAAACCCTCTTAGCTATGTAAGTTGTTGTCTTGTACCCTTAAGGCCGGTTCATACTCGCTGTGTTTTCACTGCGTACGCAGTGCGCGGACCCATTGATCACAGTCCGCAGTGTGTGAATGGACGCGCAGTGCGTAGTGATTTGTGCTTCTGCGTCCAAATTTTTACAAAAGGAAAACTAAGTCGTACACACTAGTCGGATGCTAGTCAGACGAATCGAAATAATTATTTTAACATTTGTCAGATGCGTATACGCAGTGCCGGTGAATGGGGGCAAGAACCTGATTAGAGAAGATGAAACCTTCCCACTTTTTGTACAACACAAGTTTGAAAGGTTACCAAGATGTACAGAGGGCAGTGACTTCATGGAAGGACATTGGGAAAATCTGCGGTTCAGATTGGAAGGAATGCAAGCCTTATAAATCAATCAATTTATGAAAAGATCCTCACTCTGCACGAAAGTATGAGCACAAGTAAACGTGTGCTTTTCTGCATGCAAACGCAAATTTAATGTGTAACTATTTTTTCTTTCAATGAAGTATGTACGTTAAATCCGAATTCGCAGTCGCAGCAAGTATGAATCGGCCTTTACCTGCACCATCCCTGGGGGAAATGTAATCCTTGTTAAGCAATCAAATAGTGCAGTCTTCCCTTATAAATACCCATTAACATTAGCAGCTTGTGACATACGCCATGGGATTGTTAGTAATATGTGTAGTAATTGCTAGACGTAAGCATGTTTAGAATTTAATCTTCTGGTATTATTACTCAGTTGTACATTTGTACACTTGCAGAAAAGTTTCTGTAAGTGCCTGCACTGTAGTATCATTTGTACATACATTTTGGCTTTTAAAATATTTTGTGTGACACAAAACACCTTTTTTTAAAAATGGAACTTGGTTTTGGGGTAACATGAAGGTGACAAAGACAACCACCTCATTGTCACTATTTTGTCTCTGCTTTGAACCTTCAGGGAAACAACAGAGACGAATGCCCCAGTGTTTTGATCGTTACCTTGGTGCTCTATCAGTGGGGACTGTTGGCTCTGTAATCCTGGTTTTTATTTAGGTGTAGGTGTGTCTTGAGATGCTGGTATGCAAAGGCGCACTATAAATAGGCCCTTTTCAAAGCTTGGGCTCAGGCTCCACCAGTTATATTGAAAACGTGCGCTTTCCTTCTGGAGCTTCAACCAGGTGGACGGAGCCCAAGCCACGGTTTCAAAAAGGGCCACAGGTACACTTTCTTGTTTGAAAAATGCCATTTTGTAAAACAATACACACCTCTTTTAGCAGAGCTTGTATTTTACAAACCGCTGTACTGTTTATTCTGCCTGTAACATCACTGGTTTTCAATCTGTTCTTCATTACTTGTCATGGTCGATACAACGAACAGCCATAGACAGCGACATTGAATACCCATGACTGTGGCTGTAAAGAGGTCCTGAATCTCGTGGAGAGATGGGGGCAATTTAATCCATGTTTTTGGTACTGCTCTGATACTGCACATACTGGTCTAAAAAACTTCACATGATTGAGCATTCACAATTTCTATTTGTGTTATTTTACTTGATTCACCTTGAGAGGTTCAATGTTACCAGAAAATAAAGTCCAAGGTCACTTTGGCTTTGTTATTGATTTTTGTTTTGATTTTTAAAATGGTGTCACTTTTTAAATTTGCATTTGTCAATTTTGGTTGATTGCCAAGGGTGTACAGCTGGTCAGAGATACATTCATTTTGGTTTGGGGTACTTCCTTTGGTCCTTTTTTCTTTGGTAAGATCAGGGTGTGTGTTTCATTGATGTAATATTCGTCTGAAACCTTTGGACTAGGAACACACTTTTTAGAGCAAGAATTGATTCCGCTTTATTAATTTGTGATTATTTTATCTTAAAATGTTTTGTGGTTTACGGAAGCGTTGAAGGGACATTGAGAAAAAATAAAAGAAGGTTGTAATTGTGACTTTTATCTCATAATTAGGATTTGGTACATGTAGATCTCATAAATCTGACTTTGTGTGCCAATGAAGTCATATATCGGGTATGTCGTAATTATGACTTGTGCTAATAAGTCATAATTATGGGATGTTATTATGACTTTAATTTCCTTTCTCTCTTAATGTCCCTTTAGCACTTGTGTAGTGTTTAAATATATCATGGTCTTAAAAAAAAATTGTTTTAAATGAGCTGTTGGGATTCCAAAGGGTTTTAGTTTTGGTTTTCGGGACATGTTGGGAAGAAGAGGCAATTAATTATGTTCTAGATATATTTATCAGATTTTTTATAAAAAAGTTTGCACAAACACTGAAATGAAATCTGTCTAAATGCTCAAATTCATAAAGTGAAGAAAATTTGGGTGGAAGTTAAATCACAAATAGTTTGGCAGTTACTGTCGTTTTTCAAACATTTAGCACTTTTTTGTGATGAAACCATTTTGGGTATATAGCGAGTTCAAGTTCTTATTCTTATGGTAGACCTTCTTTTTAAAGATGATTGTTTTCATTTGTTGGGAGGTTTTGCTTTTCAATTATATTTTTTTGCTTTTTAAGATTGCAAGCTGAACAATGAGAGTTGTTTACATTTAGCCGCCATTGATGATTGAACCAAGGAACTGTATAACTTAAAGTGGTTCTGAAATCTGAACATGTTATTTTATTTGACACACTTCCTGAGATTGCGCAGTCTTTATTGTACAGAAGGAGATCTGTATAACGTTGAAGCAAAACGTGTAATAAGTGATAGTAGTTATAACTTTAACTATGACTGTTGCTGTGGAAATTTGAAGTTGTGAATGGAAATTTAATAAATTTAACTGAGAGGCTATCTGTCATTTTCCATCTTTAGTTTGATTTCCTTCAACCTCTATTCTTTAAGCTTCGCCTTTTGGAAGCTAAATTCTGTATCTCTGAACTATCCCAAACTGCACAAGCTATTATCACAATCTATATACTTATATGAAAGGGCTTAACTTACTTCATAAAAGTTGCACTAACGTGACCCCAAATTGACCTTATCTTCCTGTCGAAACCCCAGGTCGAAGAGAAAAACATTCCCCGGCCTCTGTTGAGGTCTGACAATATGAACTGGAATTTGGGCATGGACTGTGTGTATGAAATAACATTTGACCACAGGTGTTCCAATCATGAATAATGGCATCATCCTTCTTAGGGCCCTATTGTTGGCATGTTTTGAAATTTCCTTTTTCGCTGAAAACCTATTGCAAGTTCAAAAAAGTTTGAAACTTTGCACATACTAATAAATCTCAATGTCTGGATAAGATGACATCATCGGTTTTCTATTTAGGCCTAATCAAAGTTTCTTATCTCAAAAACTCAAATATTTAGAACCACAATTAACTTCTTGTAATTAACTTCTTCAATATTTATGATAAAGACATGTTTTGAAAAAAAAAAATCAAAAAATCGTTAAATGCCTGAGAGTTCAACCCTAGCCGTTCAATGTCAGGCCATTAACTATTTTTTGCATTTATACCACAGGTCCTTATGGTTGGTAAGCAGTTTGCAACAGCTCATTTTATTTTTTCAAAATTTCTCATTACTTTTTGCCGACTCTGCTGATTTGTACATGTGTACACCTTGTTTTTGTTTCATCAAAAACTTCAGTCTAGTCATTTATTTTGTTTTGTATTTCGAGAAAATAGAAGAATAAAGAAATAAAACAAAAATGGTTTGTTGCTTTTTATTAAATAAAAAAAATCAGTCACAAATGCGGTACAAAAACTCTTTTATAGCATCACATTTCACAATTTTTAGGGCAAGGCCACGATGGCCTTATTATAAAATGAATGGCCTTTCTGTTACGTAATTCAAAATTTGAACAAAACATTTTGAACAACAATAAACCACTTTTAAACAAAAATAAGAACCCCCCCCATCCCCCTGCATGGTGTGGACATTTTTTGTACATGGCCTTATATGGAGATGGAGCGAGTTGAACCCGCTGGAGCGAAACCCCCAAAACACTGGCACAAAAGCAATGGGCACAAGAATATTGCAATATCCGCGGTCCATAACACTGCTCATTGCTGCGGTCCGCCCCTCATTACGCTATGCCGAAGCGAGAGGCACAGGATTATGTCCATATCCCGGGTTCGCCAAGCCCGGAGACTGCACAAGCAATGGGGCACAGGATTATGGCCATATCCGCAGTCCAGAGCACCGGTATTGGTACGGTCCGCCCCTCATTACGCTATGCTGAAGCGATAGGCACAGGATTATGTCCATATCCGCAGTCCAAGGCAATTTAATGCCTAGCCATCAGCCATGCGCCGTCTAAGGAGCCCTCGAGCTGTTTTGCTGCAAGGGGCGCTATTCATAATTTACGATCGGACTTCGGGGGAGGGGCAGTTTTCTTTATTCATTGAAAACTTCTAGCATAGGTTATTCCTCTAATTAACCATTTTTAATTGTACGGATGCTTATGTTTGATGTAACTTTGGCTGGAAGGTTTTATCGGTTGCCTTTGGTTGACAGAGTGAAGAGACTGGTAGGGGCGATCAGAGGTGGGAGGGATGCATGGGCAGATTTTGTAAGGGGACTGTTCATTGTCAAATTCTCCATTGGAGTCATATTATACGCATGAACAATTTTAACAAAAAGTTTTCACTCCAAATATCTTGGGGTCTTAATCTTTTTGTTTTTATTCTGTTCACGACTGTGCATCTTGTGATCCAATGCAGTGAATAGGTCAAAAATAAATAGGCCTACGTGAACCAAGGAAAAGCGAGTTAATATGATAAGGCGATTATAGTTCATTACGGTAAAACTAAGGCACATGTTTTGATATTAATATCAATAAATAATATCTTTAGCTATTCAAATGTTTAACAAGTGTAATCACATATCAATTAATTTAATTAATCAAAGAGTAAAATTAACGGAGACTAACACTAAAGAGTTCACTTTTCTCTAATGTCAGAGGGTCTATAATCAAAAAACCATTTATATATATTTTTTTTACAAAGGATAATTCGTACGGGTTTACAACAAAAACATTATAAACCAGACATTTTTATTATCATTAAGAAAATCGAAAGATAAAGTTTCGTTAATAGGGTAATGTTAAAGGTACACGTTGCCTTGAATCGGCCGAGTTGGTCTATAAAAAGCGTTGTGAACCGTTTGTTATAAAATGCGTACGGTTAGAAAGATGTGTTAAAAGTAGAATACAATGATCCACACAATATGCCTCGAAATTGCGTGGTTTTCCTTTTACATCGGGAACTAACATGGTCGGCCATTTTATGGAGTCAAACTTTTGACTCCACAAAATGGCCGACCATGTTAGTTTCGCAAAGTTCAAGGAAAACCACGCAATTTCGAGGCATATTTGTGTGGATCATTGTATTCTACTTTTAAAACATCTTTCTAACCATATGCATTTTATAACAAACGGTTACAAACGCTTTTTGTAGACCAACTCGACCGATCCAAGGCAACGTGTACCTTTAAAATTGAAAGGGTAATATTTAATTACCAATTGTATATGCCATTTGATTTTATCTAACGATCGAGACTTATATAGTCTATATATTACTAAAACATTATGCGAAAACAATAGTTAGTTGAGTTTACCTGTGCCACAGACCCTACAGTATAGGACTGCATCGTCAACAGGTAAGGTACCTTATTCATGCCGAATCGTTAATGCTTTGCATGCATTTCAGCAGAAACCGAGTTGCTATTGGCCATAGACACAGCGGGTGAATTCCACTATATAGCTTTTAAAAATAAGTTGCCCTTTCTAAGTAAAGATATATTGTTGTGATGATTTAAGAAAATAGTATCTTCTCAAAGCATTCCGAGTGTTGAGTTTGTAAAAGAATGTTTAACCGTTAGAGTGCCTGATGATAACTGTAGTTATTTTAACCAATTAATTTTAGGCAACTTTAATTAACACACAAAAATTGATTGAAAAGCCATACATTGCAACAATTCAATAAATAACACAAGTTGTTTTGCTATTTTCTTTTATTAAATGCACTGGACACTATTGGTAATTACTCAAAATAATTGTTAGCGTAAAACTTACTTGGTAACGAGCAATGGAGAGCTGTTGGTAGTATAAAACATTGTGAGAAACGGCTCCCTCTGAAGTAACGTAGTTTTTGAGACAGAAGTAATTTCTCAGTAAAATATTTGAATTGATTTCGAGACCTCACGCGTGAGGTCTCGAAATCAAGCAATCAAGTCTGAAAGCACATAACTTCGTGAACAAGGGTGTTTTTTTCTCCATTATTATCTCGCAACTTCGACCACCAATTGAGTTCAAATTTTCACAGGTTTGTTATTTTGTGCATATGTTGAGATACACCAAGTGAGAAGACTGGTCTTTGACAATTACCAAAGGTGTCCAGTGTCTTTAAAGGTCAAACAGAAACTTTAGAAAGTGTCCACACATAATTATGCCTTTGTGTTGAGATAAATTCCTTTGAAATCATTTGTGAATGTGAATTTATTACACCAGTGACGAACCTTTTACTCAACATCAGATCTGTAGATAACAACACTTTATCTTTCACCCAACTTAATATTTTCACTAGCGAAGTATCATTAGTTTATGCCGAATACTGTTTGGCCGTTTGGGAGCGTTATTTGATTCAGCCGCAGCAGTTTGGGATTCGCTTATAAAGTCTTGAAAATATCAAATGGTTTATCAAAGACTATCAGCTCAGGGCTTGTCGATCTAATACGGGCGATCATTTCGACAATAGAACTTGCTATCCTTCTCGAAGTGACCTGAGACAAAAGGAGAGAGATTGAACAAGTTAATATGTGAGAGTCAATAACCTATAAATTCAAGCATCACATGCAACTTAGTAGGCCTGTCGTGTATAGGCTAATTTAAATAATAATAATAATGTATTGAATTGATATTGCGCTCTCTCCAGGACCAGCCTGTCGAGGGCACTCACAATAAAAAAATACCAGTAAGAAAAGTATACAAGAAAAAGTTTAAGCAAAAAATACACCAGTAAAAAACATGCAAAAACATCAGTTATTCTGTTACGAGGTATCATACTTTACAATAATAAGAACCATACCCATTTTTTAAGACTTCTCCCTGCAGTTTTTTCGCTTTGTAAAAAATAAAAACCCTTCGTTCACATTATACGCCTATGTTTTTATAGTGTTCATGGAAAATCACAGTTGATAAATCAGTACTTGGAAATTATAAACAGTTAAAATCAATTGAAAATCTAAATCTTTGATGTCCCCATGTCAAAACCATAGCTATGAATATTGTTGTACCGTTGTTTCTCAAGTTTACTCCACATACGGCGCATTTAAAGCAGTCGAAGTGAATGTTTTTCTTTTGTATTTTGGAGAATTTTCCTCTGTGAAGTAAAAAAAACAGTAACAATGAAGAATGGTCAAAATAAGTTACAAAAACCATGAACATACTTTCCATTTCACATCATATCCCATAATTTATACACGTGTGTACAATATATGTCAAGTAGCACTACGTACACCTCGTTCTCAACATATTACACCTATCTTACAAGAACTCCACTGGCCCCCGATCGAATTGCGTATATCGCGTATAAGTTAAATCTCATCACTTTCAAAGCTCTTCATGGCCTATCTCCTGTCTATGTATCTGATCTCCTTCATAAATATATTCCTGTTCGTCCTCTTCATTCTGCTGGCTAATCCTACTGACTCCAACTCCTTTTTCTACATAATTATATGGTCAATAATAGCCTTCCAGTTCATTGCACCTTCGTTATGGAATGACTTACACCTTTATATTCGTCACACCGACTCTCTTCAGATTTTCAAGGGACCTTTAAAGACTCATTTGTTTGAATCTTTACTTTTGTAACAATAATTGCTTTATTTATTTCATTTCATTGTTTTATATTTGTGTTGCGCATAGAGGCTCCTGCATTATGCGCTATATGAATGTTAATTATATAATGTTATTGTTTCTAACCTCCCCTGATACACTATTAAAACCGAAAGAAGTGTGTATAGTTTTTCTCCCACAAAGATCATGCAATTCTTACTTGAGCTTAACCCCACAGATGAAACATGTTCTGGGGTCGTAGGGCACTTCTTCTTTGGGTGGGGCTTTGTTTTTGAAGACGGTCTCTTGGCCCGTCACCGGACCGCTGAAAACCGATGGAGCTGAAAAGAGGAAAGAACTCAGAAAACTGACTGAAATTACATACGACCTGCAGATAAAATGTTCAGTTTTAAAATATTATTGCTGTTTCTAATCTTCCCGGAACATTCATTCGGAAAGAAATAGACCGTTTACGAGGCGGTACCTTCATCAGATTCACTGTATAGGCCTATACAATGACAATGTTAAAGGTCCGACTGTGATTAAGTGCGATTACATTTTTCCTTCAAGTCTAGTCTAGGTTCAGTTAAATTATTTTTTTGTGGGTTGAAGAACGCAAGATAGTAGAAAGGTTTTTCTGCATATTGCCAAATAGGCATGAAGAACATACGATCGCCACTGCTGTATAGATAGTGTGAATAGATTCATTGGCCAAACATAATATCTGAAATGACACCAATCTACTTATTATGGAATCTCCCCAATTATTTATTTACCATCTCCTGTCTCCAGTTTCCGGAACGATTCTGAGACGGTGAACCTATTTGAAAGAAGACCCTCTCCCGTATCATTGATGTCTTGCTGGTCCACCACAGGTCTGTCCGCAGGCGGGAGAAACTCTTGATCTACACCCTGCCATGACAACCAAGACAAAAAACAAGCAAACAAACAAACGTCTTATAGATTTATTTGGAATAAGAAATGGACGTCCAAAGCTTGATTCATGATGGTTGGTGGTTTATTAAAGATAACGGAATCTATAGAAATCTGGTGTGGCGGTTATACAAGGAATCACGTTATCTGACAGCTGTCAAAACATGATATTATGTAATGAGATATATATTTAAAAATCTCATCGGAAAAAGTTATGGGATTTGTTGCTTTACAAAACAACGAACATGTAGGAGCCTAAATTTCTTTTTATATTTTACGTCTGTTTGGTAACGCAACTGAAATTTAAATGCTTCTCTCGTAGGCTTACTGCTTTTGAAACTACATGTCTCGCTCTCAACAAAATTAAGTTCAGTAAATTTCACATAAATTCGCTCATATGCATTACGAACAAGGTTTTCCTCGTGTGATTTATGTGGTAGTGGGTCCCCCTTTCTCGCATAGCTGGCATACCAGTCACATATTTAATCTTTTGGCCTCTAGTATTTACTGACATTGAATGCATGAATTATACATTGTGTTATGATAAACACGGGGTAAAGGCCTACAAGGTTTTGCAAAGAAGTATAACAGCTTTTATGTTTTGTGTTTTTTGTGTTAGGCCATTTCATACTGTATATAGTTCGTTCGAGAGCCATGTACCGGAACTTAAATATCCAATGATATAGATAATGAGGTTAGGGCGCAACGATCTGGCACACGTGCGGAAATGAAGTTTGAATTTCTTAGTTCATTTGGAATCTAGTACATGGAACGTGTGTCACTTCGGAAAAAAAACACACAAACTCACACAAAAAAGAGGGGGTGGGAACCGAAAACATGCTTTGATTTGATGATGTTTACTGAAAACTTTAACATATTGCTAATTTATCTTTTAAAAACAGAGTTGAACACTATTGACAATGATACAAAGGTCTTATTTACCCTTCTTATCAACATCTTGACTTTTCATTCATTGTCATTGAGGTAGTCAACTTTCCAAGACAGACCCAAATGAAATAAATTATTCCATTAGCATTTTGTTCGCCACGGACAAACTTCCTTGCTAATTAAACTTGTCTAAAATAATAGGAATGTGTTTGTGAAGCTGTAAAGCGTACTATGTATTCAGTTTGTTCCAGAATGACGAATGAAGACTAAAATCGTTGAAGGTCATACAACACAACGATTGAGTATAAGGCACGGTGCAGCAAGACTCCTACTGGAAATGAATCGCATCCTTTTGAATGACCTGGGGTCAGACAGTGGGTGTCTTGGGACAGTTCTTGGCAATACGTCTTCGACTGAAAACAGCCATAGCTTTAACGCGATGAATGTGTGCGTGTTTTATTTGTATCTAAATAAGGTCTCTATTTATATTTTTAAGCAAACCAGTTGTAACTGTTTCAAACACTATTCGCAATGAAAGAAAAACAAAATAACATTTATATACAATTCACAGTGGGCCGTATTCTTTTTTTGTTTCAGAAAACAGACACAAATATATTACTTTGTGCTACCAGCACAAATTTTTACACAAAATAAAATTTAAATCGTGAATCAATAATATCAAAGGTATTGCCTTGAGCATTCTTCCTCCATGCCTTGTGATGCAGTTTACAAGTTTAGACACTAACAAAACTGACCGGCTGTTTGTCCACATGAGTGGTGAGGGCCTTACTGTGACCATGGAGGTAGCTGTGACCATGAATGAACGTCCTCCAAAATGTCCATGCAGAGTTCCACAGAAAAGGGAATACCATGGATGAAGGCATTGCATGCATGCATGTGTGAACCGAAAGTATTTGTATGTCTGCCAACAACACGCCAAACAAAAGAGTGACAGAGAGAAGCTGCTGTTATACTGGAGGTGTACTCGAGTCTATAGCAAAATAAGTACAACCCATGTTCCCTTTTGCGTGGGTGTCATCTTGTCAGTGATGGAGCTTTGGTCATGGAGGTCGTCAGCTGGTTTATAACAAACATAACCATGAGACTAATGCGAAGTTCCTAACAGCCTTGACCCCTCCATGCTCAATAAAAATAGAACAGAGATTTAAATGCACATCATACATTATGATGCATCATCATTGGTTTTGGAGGGATCCCCTGTAGTTTTACACATGCAGTGCAACGGGGATAGATCGTGTGAATCTTCATTGATTGATGCATCACGTTCTAGAGAAAACAACAAAAATGTCGTGTTTTGTCAGGGATTTCTGTGCACGATTTTCAAAAAGTTAAAAAGAACGAGTGTTTTAGCAGTATTTCAGATGGGTATTATAGATCACTCATGAGAAACAATCAGCTTTGAAACTAAAACCGCCAATTAATGTATTTTTCATCTCTATTATCAATCTCATAAATGCATTCCTTTCTCATTCCGAACGTCCAATTTTCGAATGTTCTACAAAACTTTAATTTTGGGCTCCAAAGTTTTGCCGTGAAAGAAGCAACTGCTCGTTCGAACTTCGTTGATAATTTTGACATACAATAAAAAATACTTAAGTCAAGAACAACAAACCTGTAAGCTCGCCATGATGTCAAGAGTAAATAGTTTCCCGTTCAGGATATGATGGACAAGTTCAAGACCGCCGTCTTCTATCGCTACTGTGATTATCGTCTGCTAAACTGCTGTACAACCTCAAGACTGAAAACATTATCTGGAATCCGCAAGAAGAACTGCAACCGGGGGTGCCAAGGTGACATTTAAATGGGAGTCGGTTGCAACTGAGTGAAATCAAAGCTTCTGAATGTGCGTTGCTACAGTGTGTGCACAGATTTTTATATCGATAAGAAATCGTATTCCTTTTATAACAAAACTAACAATTATGAGATAAAAACTTAATTATCTGAACTGAAATTATAAGCGGCAGAAATTATATTTCAACGGGTGATTAACATATATATTTTATTTTATTTCAACCAATCAAAAAAGCAATAGTGATTTGTGTCGGGTTTCTTTTGTTCTTCGTAATTATGCAGTGACGTAACCAGACATTTTTCACTTTTATTTTTTTCTGAATGTATTGTATTTTTTATTTGTCTTTCTTTATTTGTTTATTTCTTTATTTATTGTTATATAATAACAAAATGGGGGGAGGTAGGTAGGCACGCGGGTTCAAATACATAATATTTTTTAGGGCTATTTCATGTACCAAAACATTTATTTGTGCATTTTTTTAAAGTCTCATTTTGGGGCCAGAGGGGAGCAGGGTGCTGAATGGGAGGGTGAGCGCTGCCCCTCGCGCCCCGCCGTTACACCACTGTTCTAAGACTTGGAGACAGCATTGTGAGACAGCAAGTTCAAATTGATGGATTTGTTTATAGTGAGTCGTTCAGATTGAAACCAAATTATTATTTTTTTTAAATATAATATTACTTGTTCAAAGTGGAGTCATTCATCATTATAATGGTTTATAGCCCGGTTCATACTTCCTGCGAATGTATACATACAAACATGTTTTATATACCGCCATTTCATCAAGATCACAGCGGTTTTTGGATGACACAGATGGCGTAACGATGATGCGAAATTGCAAAGTATGAAACAAACAAACAATCATTGTGGGAGTAGGTGTGACTTCAGATGCTTCTTGAAAATGTGAAGTGAATCGGCAGAGGTGGAGGGAGACTATTCCAAAGTTAAGGGGGCGACAAAAGAGAATTTTTTTCAGCAGCTGATGCAAGAGATCTGTGATGAATTTTGTGTTCGACGAGCCGAGTAGTGTCTTTTGATGACCGCAAGCCAACTCTTCTAACAAAACCAAGCACGATTTTAAATATGCTAGGCCCAGATCATTAGGCATTCGTGACGAAGCACAATATTTTATATTGGATTCGTTCCTTGACAGGCAGCCAGTGGAGTTGCTCTAGGAATGGTGTTGCATGGTCATCCTGTGACGTCAAAATCTGCTTCGCATTTTAGCTTGTCGATGTATGAACCGGGCTTAATCTTCACGCGCGAGGGATCTGTCGCCCACATTTACTTCAAATAGCGCCCTCTTTCTACTCCTCACCGAAAAGCAAAAGACCGTGATAAAAACCAACCTCGAACAGAGACCAGTCATTGTTGTTCCCATGAGATCGACCCTTTTATAGCGCTGTTGGTGATAACGAACGTACGTATGCACAGTCGTATATAATACGCGTTGTGCCATGGTGGAGCACACTAGATGCTCAAAGAGTTGTGGTTCTTTGACCATGTAAAGTGGTTGTTTTCGGACAAAATCACGGTCTAAAAATGGAGGAGTTATTACCACATCCAAGCCCCAACGTGTCAATGAACGGTAGCAGTAGTGGATGCCACGGTTGTATGGATTTCGTCGAGGACGACCAGGGTTCGCAGATTCTCAACAAACTTCTCAAGCAGCGGGCAGACGATAAGTATTGTGACATGGTGCTACGGGTTGGCGGCCGGGTGTTGAAGGCCCACCGCAACGTCCTAGCAGCGTGCAGCCCGTACTTCGATACAATGTGCAATAGTGGGCTAGAAGAGGACCTGCAAGCGATGGCCAATGTCTCGTGTACTTCGGCCGAGGGGATGGAGTTGATACTGGACTACATGTACACAGGTAGAATAACACTCACGGCAGACAACGTGGAGTGTATACTCCGTGGTGCCGACCCATTCCTCATGACAAATCTTAAAAACTACTGTCACAAATTCCTCTGGCAGAACATGGACTCCTCGAATGCCTGGTGGTGAGACACCTGGCAGACTTGTACCAGTTCAAGGAGCTTTACCAGCGAGCATCCAAGTTTATCCGTAATCAGTTTATGCATGTTGTGCAGTATTCCATTGAAGATATCCTTCAGTTGGGTCTGAGAGAAGTTCTAGACTTGATCACCGATGACAAAATACGAGTCGAGAAAGAGGAGAGCATCTACGAGGTAGTAATGGAGTGGGCGAGAATTGATAAAGAGAGGGCAGCAAAGCTCCCTAAGCTACTGGCCCATGTTCGTCTGTCACAGCTTGATCGTAATTACCTCAAAGATGTTGTGGAGAAAGAACCACTTGTGATCGGAAACGAGGAATGTTTGAAACTCTTGGCAGAAGCTTTACACCAGACGGACACGACAAGGCGAAGCTACTGCAGCGACAGTCCAGTCTTGAAACCCCGTAAAGGACGATTGACTGACGTTGTGGTCATCACAGGTGGTGTCAGCGATCAAGGCCCACTGGAGAAGAGCTTTGGTTATATCATCGATGAGAACAGATGGACACTGTTGCCGGGGTTACCTGAGCTTCGATTCCATGCTGTTGCTGTACTGAACAGCTGTCTGTATGCAGCGGGTGGATCAAGCAGTGGCATTGTTTCAAACTGCGTCCACTGTTATGACCCCATGAATAACTCATGGGGTACCGTGGCCAGTTTACAAACACCTAGAGAGTACATCTCCCTGGTATCGTGCAATGGATGTCTGTACGCCATGGGGGGCATGCGATGGGACCGTCTACAGCAAAGTGTAGAAAGATATGACCCTGATGTCGACCAATGGTGCTATGTGTCACAGATGCCCACCAAACGTTATTCCATGCACCTCACAACCCTGGGCAATCGCTACATTTACGCGATAGGAGGCCGTGATGCGGCAAGACATTCTATATCAACGGTTGAACGATACGACACACACACTGACGAGTGGACAAGTCTACCCGACATTCCCATCCCACAAGGTGACCAGCCATGGGAGTTTCCCGTCGTCGAAGCCTACGACAACAAAATCTACGTCACCGATCTTGCCACGAAAGCCTTCTGTCTAGACGCCATCAAGAACAAGTGGTCCGAAGACACTTGTAACTTTGGGCCGGTCGCCGGTGGCGCTTGCCTACAGTATTGCACCATGGACAGGAATGTGTTCATCTTTGAGGGATGCGACGCTTGCATCTTTAACAGGAAGCTGAACCTCTGGAGTAACATCGCATCACCACCTGTATCCACACTAGCCTCAGCATGTTGCGTCTTACAAGTGCCTTATGAGTTTCTGACTAAGACGTTGTAAATGATGCCTAAATACAATTTCAGGTAAGCACCGCCTTTCTTTAAGAACATCCCCCGCCCCACTGCACCACTAACCAGCTACCCCATGAAAATATAAATTCTTGTGAATGCATTAAATGTTAATTGTAGTACCACAAATTGCTGTTCACACATGTCTAGGAGCTAAACATTAAAGTTATAGCATATTATGGAAAAATCTGATATTTTTCTTTTAGCTGCATCTAGGCAAATGTATCTGTGGCAGCTCTGTTAGATCCGATAAAGTTTTACAACACCCCCTACAACAGTACAAGTACAAGGTTTCTACATTTTGATTGGCTTAGAGTGCGTCACATGATATGGCTTATTTTTACTAGAAAGCCGCGTGAACGCAATGCGCTATACATTTAGCAAACATTGTACTGGGGGGGGGGGGTGAAGAACACACCAAGGATCACTTTGTGAGTCTTATTACACCAACCATAGCAGTTATTATTAGCACTTGTCATTAATTGTCGTAGCACTCAATATTTGTATATTATATACCATGGAGCTATATATAGCTCCATGGTTATACCACACACACTATTCATGTCATTTGATTGATGGAATATGGTTACATGTCGTCCTTTTTATGCCATAATATGTATTCTTCCGTGATGCTCCAAAATTTAATATTCAAGTCCTATATAAGGATGGATAATTATATAGAACGCTTTGCAGCGTCATTTCCAAAAAAATCATTATGACCTGTTCGTCCGAGCTTTTTAGGGTTATTAGAAGTTTTAGAGTGTGGGGATGGTCAAGTTTTTGTGTTTATAAAATTTAGAAAGCCCAGATTTCACCTTTGATTACATTTTGCGACAATGCATTAAAATGCATGCAATACTTGCATAATAGCATCCATATGGACAAATTATATTTTTTAACCGAATCCACACGTATGCACAGTTTGTATTATGTGTGTAATGGCAGTTCTGTCGTATATACGTCACACGAAATGTAATGTTGCGGAAATCCGTGTCTGTCGGCCTTGTGGGCGATACCTCATTCGCTTCATTTGCTCTTCACTTCATAGAGCGTAGTAATTTTAAATGGATTATGCAATATTTACAGATGGAAGCACTGTATGCTCCCTGTCTGCCGTACATTTTCTTTCTTTGCTCAACGAATTCCCATCCTAATTTTGCTGATGAACAAATTCATTGTTAAAATTGACCAGTGACGACCGTAATAACGCTTTGACAGGACAAATTACATGATCACCGTTTTTGTCACATAAAGCACAAGTTTTCCATTTCCACATCACATGCATCAACCAATAACAGAGAAAAATACATTTAAAAAAAGTTCTGGTACACTCTGGGGCTTGAGTGTACCAAAGTTTGACCATATAATTGTTGGGCAAGCCTGTGTTGTCAATGTCAGGATTTGTTCCGGATTTGGGGTCTTTTCACAGATTTTCGTGATTGTGTCCAGAACTGTCTTGAAAGTTGTGAACACTCAATGTACGGATAAAGACAGCCCTCAGTGTAGGGGTACAAGACAGCCCTCTTGTGTTCAAACGTATAGAGTCTATAAGTTAACGTGTTGTCAGTCAATGGCGTTTCATCTGTGGACTAAGAACATACTTCAATAGGCCTGGGCGACTCACTAGAGAGACTAGTGTTGAAGTCGCGACAGTTGATTGCTATGTCCAATCGCGACTACCACTTTTCAGCTATCCAGTTAACCGCGCCGTCACAAGCACTGAAAACATTTTTGCTACTAGTGTTGAAGTCTTGACTGGTCGGGTAGTGAACTTCACTAGTCGCCAAGGCCTATATTGTTGCATCAAAAGAGTTGCTTTACTGCAATGGTGTCTGTTGCAATGTAGGCCTATACTTTACATTTCAGCCTGAATTTTATCATCTTGCGCCTGGGGAGATCAACAGTCTTTGGTTTTGAAAATAGTCAAGACTAGTGCCGAAGTCGCGTCTAATGGAAGAGCCACTAGTCGTGTAATGAATGTTACTAGTCATCCAGTCCTATAATTTATCAAGATTTGTTTTTTCCATTTGTGTACATTTACAGTACACCCCTGGTTGGGACAGTTAAGAGTCCATTGCATTCAAAGTTTGACAGACAGCTCCGTTTGTATTATTTATTTATTTATTGATTTATTTATTAATTCTGGTTGCGAAAGCCAAGGATTCTCAGAAAAGCGAACTTAACCACTGTACTAGCCAGGTATCCCTACGGAGACAAGATAAGGAAGGAAGTTTCAGTTTTAGATGTGGGAGGAAAAACCCCTGAGAAATACTCCAGGGAAAACCCACGCAATCCGGTAGGGACTGAAAACCCGATCCACTTAGTGCTCCCTGGGGGATTCGAACCAGGGTCTTAGAGGTGGAAGGCAAGAAAGAAACCACTAGTGGCAACCCGATCGCCAAAAATTATCTTGTTTTTCTGGCCTCTGAAAATTAATCTTGAATCCAACCTGACATTTATCCTCAATAAAAACAATTCAAAGTGCAGAGATGAAAAAAACTTATTTGTTGTAGCTATTTGTTACTGCTTAGAACTGCCTTTTTTTTCTTCATTTAATACTTCAACTTTGTTGTGGGGCCGCAAACTTGTACACCAATATTAAGCACATACACTGTTCAATTTGGTCAAGCCATTGCCAGCAGTGTCCCGGCCCACTCACTTCTGGGCTGAAAAAGCAGCTCTACTAATACTGCATTTGTATTGGTTACAACACAACATGTGACCTTAAAATAGGCTTAGAGAAAGTTCAAGTTGTGACAACAACAACAAAGTTCAGAAAGTCAAGCTTTGAACTTGTTTCTGGCATTTTTATTTGCAATAAAAAATAAAATGAAAAAATAAAGTATTTTACAACTTTAATTGACTTTTTTTTCGGGCATTACACAATTTTAATACAGGACACTGTTATTGCGTAAGGGCTACGTTGGGTGAACAGTGGTGGCGATTTGAGATGGGGTTGGTGTGAGGGCAAATGGGTGTTGTCTTGCTGTAAAACATGTTGTTACAAAAAATCAGGTATTTGATTCCCCCCTCCCTAAAACCATTTCTTTGCTCCTCTTTTGCTCAATCCCACCCCAACTTTGATTTACAGACGTGACCAGTTCCCGGCAATCTCTACGATAGAAAATATTAACATTTCTATTTCATGTTTTTTGTGGATACAACACAAGGAAAATATGTATCTTGTGCTTTCAGCGCGTAATACACACAATATGCAACATTGGTGACAGATAATTTTTCCACCTTAGAATTATCTTAATTAAACCAGAGGTCAGTTTGAGGGTATCTGGATAATTTCCTTGGTGAAAATTTTAGAGAAACTCCAAGATCTCTGTTTTGGGAAAAGAAAAGCCTACAGCCAGACATGCTAACTGAATGTATTTTGTGACAAAAACGTTCATTGATTTCTTATTGATTGCGAAGAAGAAGCAACAACAGAATCGACTGTGTCCAACAACCAGTCAATACGCGTTTGAAATACTGACAGCATGTGTAGTGAATACTAGTGATGTTGACAAGCTTTGTAGCAGGTCTTGATGACAAAGAAAAGGGGGTTGTATTGAGCGCAACCTCTCCCTCCTCCACCCCCCCCCCTCAACCGCCACCCCCACCCCCAACTTTCTCACAGAGACAACTTCTGTGAATTCGATAAAAATCCATACTTCGTTACAACATGGGCATATGTGGTCATTATAGACATCTTGTGAAACCAGGATTGCTGTTGTCAAAAAAAATCAATGTGCTAAAAGGTGAGGGTAAATTAGATAAACTAAAAGCTTACAAGGGGGGTATGACTATGGTTTTGTTAATGCAAAGTAGATCATTGAAAGGAAGCACCAAGGAGACCATCATTTGGAATTTGACTAGATTTCCATTACTCTACTGTGCTGTATTTCATGTTTTAAAAAAACTCAGCAGTTATTATTACATTTCTAACGATTTTTGACACTGCACTTCAATTTTAAAAGCAGTTTTTTTTTCCCCCGACCATAAAACCTACAGTAAGGTGAGATACCTCAGGGCAAAGTAAGTGAAAATATATTTTTGGCGTTTGAATATGTTTAAAAATTACTTCTCTTAAAGAAGTCTTCAGAGAAAAAAAAACCCAGTCTGGCTATCAATCTGGTTTGCTCTTTTCAATGTTTTCCTGGAACTTCCTTATCTATTGTGTGTCCAGTCCCCCTCCACAAAGCCACATTGAAGCAAGGCCTAGTGCTGGCTGCTCCTGTGTGTAGAAGTCATAATGACGGAGCCAGCTTTGTCTTCCTCCATGGTTTGATGGTTGTGGTTTGCTCTCTTCATTGCGACTTGAGCCTTGAGCATCAAGTCTTCAAATACATATGTAGGGCATCAAATGCTCCTTTGACTCATCCTAGATGAAGCTTTATCAGGCAGTTTATTGCCTTAAATGTCACTTCAATTACCGTTGTTAATGAGCCGTGCAAAACAATGGCATGAGTTGGAAACCTCTGAAGCTTGCCGCTGCGCTTCTAAATGTTCACCTGATTTTTTTTTTTTTTTTTTAAACCCCCTGAACAAGATTTGACATGTAATCTCTTTTGAAGAACTAACTGATTGAACTAATCTGATTTAGGGGTATACTTCCCGACAGGCCGGCAATGCTCTTAAATAGAAAGGGATGACTGAGCGGGTTTTGCTCTTAGTGTAAGTCAACATTGTATTCATTTCCTGTTTAGTAGAATTTTCAAATCTTCTTCTTCTTCTTCTTTCCTATTAACTCTGGACCAAGGTGAATAGTGTATTTAGATCTAGTAATCTGGTAACTTCCAGCCATTTGATGGTGTCCACGTCGAGGTCTTTGATGATCTGAAGTCAGGGAAGTCAAATATGTACATTAGGCCTAAATGCTTATTACATGTAAATATGCACTTGGAATTAGCTCAAGAACTTGATACATAAATTTACTGTCAAATAAGAAATAGTCTATAACCAGGGCCCAATTTCACAGGCTTCGTAAGCACCAACAAAATTGTGTTACAAATTTCCGCCAAGCAAAACTAGGACCCTATTTCGTAAAGCATATTAATTAGCACAGAAACTGGCTTAGCAAAAATCTTGCTTAGTTGACCAGTCATACCATACAGTTTATGTTACCACGGTTGGTATCCCACTCATTTATTGCTTAGCAGAATTTTTTGCTAAACAGCTTTATGAAATCGGGCCCTGATGTGAGACAGTATTTTGGCTGGTTACCTTATTCTGGTAAGCAAGCTTGTTTTGTGCTTTTAAGCAGCCCTATGATGAAATAATGCCCTGCAAACAACTGACTATGATTAATTAGAGAAATATCAAAAAATAGTTGTGGTCGTAAAAAAAATTACAAGCAATCCTGAAAACAAAGAAGAGCACACATTTTCATTGTTAAAAAAAAGGATTACAAGATTGGAAACATACAAGCAATTGGCACAAGGTACATGTACCTGAATTGTGTACATGAAGTTGGGCTTTTAAACTGACAAACACAAGCAAAGGTGCAGACTTGTACCTAGTAATGTCTGATATTTGGTTTTTGTTTGTCTAATTGAGGAGAAATTTGTTAATGTCTTTGAAAAAAAACCCATCAAATTAATGCAAATTTATGTTCATTTTCTTCTCTTTATATGTACTATGAAGAGTTGTCAACATAAAAACATTGCTTGTGATCGAGAGTCTATTAAAGGAAGTTGAGTACGTCTTTGTTTTCATTTGATATGGGCATAAAATCATGCAACCTTGCTTCCAGGTCTACACATAATGCATGAGGCTGGATAGAACAAACAATGTGCATAAATTTTATTATAAGCATAGATTAGGAGGCCTATGTACATTTTATTTTATCATATTTTTTTGTATTAATTTAATGCACAATTCACGTACAACATGTCAGTGCTTGTGTTTGCCTGTTGAATAACATGACTTTTAGCGAATCTATTTTTGCATACAAGTATCTCTGTGGGATTGACAAGTGTTGGTCACGTGGGACCTTTGTGATTAAAGTGCACTCAGCAAATGGGTTTACTTGTGTTTTTCAGCAATCCCTTGGCGTAGAGCCATTCGCCAGTTGTGCGACTTTAAAAAATAACAACTTCTTCGCTCGAAAAACAGTTTAAAAGGAAGTAAAATGTTTGTAATGACCTCCTACAGGCCATGAATTAAAGGCAGAGTATACCTTTGGTTTTTTGAACCATTCGATTGTTTTAATCGTATATAAATGTAGATAATAATACAATAAAACTAAGCTGTGAAAATTTCACTTCAAAAGGTGGTGGCGTTTTTGAGATATCGCCAAAAATCTGAATAATTCGTAATTGGAATTACACAATCTAAGAAACGGTTCATGCAGGAAGAATTGTGTTTGAATCCCTCCCACATTCCTTTTAAGGGAATTGTTTCTCGAAATGTTATACATTATCAACAGCTGCAATGTTTCTTACCAAGTAAGTTTTTATGGTCATTAACTTTTGGAGCAATTACCAAAGGTATACCCTCCCTTTAAGTGCAATCTAGTGTTTAGTAGAAACATACAGTAACAGGGAACTAGTGCAAAGTGTGCCCACAGCCAAAAGTCTGTGTTTTGAGGAAATCGTATTTGAAGTTGAACTTCTTTTTTTCTCAAACTGTTGTTTCGGAGACTGCTTGCTATTTTTTCGACAAAAATTTTACGACAAAAGTATAGCTGACTTTTCCTGTCATACAGAACTGTCAGTGTCTTGCAACTGTTATTAATTCATAAACATATTTTACCTGCCTGCAGCACATTGTGTACTAACCAATGCATCATTGAGATACGTGTCACTTTGTGAAAATGCTGAACTTAAGTACTGCAGGTCAGTCAACAGGCATTGACAATGTTTACATGAAATGTGCAACTTTGTACCCTTCAAGCCACTCTATCTTAATCCCATCGGAATCACATGGGTTAATCCTATATAATCCGATGAAGATTGGTGTGGTTGTCTGTTGTGGTTAAATAGTTAGGATGTCATCAACTTTAGTCCAGTAACCTTGCAGATTGGATGCACTGGTCATAGAAAGCCCCTAATTCCATCAAAATACAATCCATGATGGTGTGATTGTGATTTTTGACCTACACTATAGATACAACGTTGTACTATTATTTCATTCTAACCAAAACCAACTCAGCTGTGCCCGGGGCGGGGCTTTACCCGCCCAAAATGTTCCCTTTGTTAAAATGTTACCCAGTTCAAAGGTAAATCTTTAGAGTTGGTTTTCCCATGGATTATTGGGTTCTTGTCCGGATTGTTTGATACAAGACAAACTCTAGGCCAATAACTGTCCCCTTGTGGCCCCACAACTTGCCCCACCCTGTTACTTGTGTTCCATGTTTGTTTTCATCCATCATCCCCCCCCCCTCTTTTCTTAACACTTGAGGGAAGGCCTGACCTTTTTTTTTTCTCTCACAGGTGTATTTGTGCTTATTGCTAGTAAAACAAAAAAAAATCAATTTCGCATTTACGTAGTATTTGATAATATGAGGGAAAAAGGGTCGCCTCTCACCAACAAAGGCTAAACCGAAGATGGCCAATATCCTCAAGCCTTTTTAATAAAAGGTGAAATCATACACATTCTCTCATTGATTTTCAGCTGTGAAAGGAGACCATTTTTTGCCGATATTGAATGGGAAGCCAAGCTGTGAAGTTATACACAATATAAAGATGTATTTTTTTTTCTTGTTCTCCACGTAAGGGGCTTGAAATTAATGTTGACCCATTTCACAATGTGGAGAGTGGTATTTCAGGCAGCAGGTTTTGGAATACATATAAGTGGGTTAAATGTTATTTGATTACACCATTAACCTTCTTCATGGGTTGCCAACGAGGATCTGTGTCAGCATCTTGTGCGATTATTGAGGTTACACCGTGTCATTTCTCCGGGATTCACCACACTTTCATCAAAACAAAATTTTAGTGATGCGAGACACAGCTCGGATCGATCCGGCCGAATCTTGCCCAAGTTTCATTGTAGTGATGTTTTGTGAGCAAAACACATTTGAAGTGAGGTCACTGTCAGATTCGCCATTTTAGTTACGCCTCCCGTGCAAAAAAGTTTTTGGTAACAACATCTGAAGGGATGCCTGAGGTGGTTGGTTTTAATTTACATCACACACGCAAAGTTTGGGTGAGAGTTTCAAGAAATACAATCTTTGTTTTAGGTTGGTCTCTGTGTCCATTGATTTATCAGAAGTGAATACACTTCCAAATTCTGAAGAATTTGGAAGTCTTTGTTGAGCAGACCTTTGCCAAGTTGTTTTTCTCTTGTTCGAATACATGTACGGGTGTTAATAAACAGAGGCATGTGGGGTAGCCATGTTGTAACAATGTTAGTTGGTTTTCGAGATTGCATTTGTCCACAGGGAACTTTACGCCGAAGACAGTTGTAGTTTTAATTAAAATAAAAACTCCCAAAACAACAACCTTCCTTCAGGGATGCAAACCATTTTAATTATGGTTTTGTAGTTCTAACGTTGACCTAAATTGTTTATGGGCTTTGTAATATTTTAAGATGGATCAATTGACACCTTTGTCACCTTCTACGTTGTGAATTCATTGTATGGTGTGGTTTTTTTCCATCCCAGTTATCACTACAGGTTGCAAGACTTCCTTGCTATAAACTAACGACTAGTGTTTCGTTAGACCCTTACATGTAACAATGTTTGGAACCAGTAAGAACCAAAAGTAGGTTGTCAAACACGTTTGGGGATTAGAACCATTGTTGCACCACGGAGTAAGGAAAGGAACGCACAGATGATATATCTCCATTTTCAGGTTTCAATTCATGATTTCACTTTGATCCAATGATTGATAAAGACCTATTTGACCTTGCAACTTGTTGGTTTGAAATGAAAAATGTGCACTGTATGTAGAGGGCTCGGTGGATTTTATGTTTATCATCAACAGGCTGGTCTTAAAATGCCAGAGGCAGCATTCAATCATGCATGAAATGACACAATAACTACCTCTACCTATTAAAATGTTTGAAACCTTATCTGTCAAAGAGCATGTACAGTACACCAAGCAACCTGTGTGGTAAATGAACACCAGAAAAAGCTTCATTTCAGCGTGTAGCTTTTGTAATGATATTTAGATTCAATCATGAGAGTGAATCATCCATATGGTTTCTATGCACAAAGGCTTTCGGCACACAACAAAACAAGACTCTGTTTTCTAAACTATTCTTGATATATGAATGGAAGTTTTTTCTTTTTCTTTTTAAGTCAACTTTGAAAAAAAGAATAACTAGCGCTGTTAATAGAAAGCATTGACAGTTCAAGTTATGGTAAGTGACAGCTTGGGCTCTGTTTGTGCTGCTGGTTCAACCAAAGTATTTTCCCCCTGCTCTTTCAAATTATTCTAAAAGTAAACCCCTTGCACTTGTGTATGCATTATACATCCGCCAGTTCGGGAGTCGTTTTAGAATACGTGTGTAAAGTATAGAACAAGTAAAGTGGTTTGAACTGCTTGAGCCGGGAGCAGACGCTGCATTCATGTAATCGTAACCTGTACTAGTTTTTTTACCACACCAATTTGACTCTCAAAATGGCACAGACAGTGGGTAGGTTGTGATGTCTCAGTTGCGATGCTACCCTTCAGGGTGTCACAATGCTACCCTTTCAGGGTGTCACGGCCATTGTAGATTACCTCAGGAAGCCTGTCATCCTACTGTCTGTATGTCACCATCCATTCCCAGGAGCAGGATAAATAATCTGACTTGCTGGATGTCCTTGTCCCAAGATAAACCATCCTGGGAAGCCAGTCATCCTACTTTTAGGGTGTCTTCATGCTGAGATAATTTACCGGAGAAGTCGAACAAGTCATCATCATCTCACTTACACTTACAGGATTATATCATTCCAAAATAATCTTGGGAAGTTTTCACCTGACTTTCTGGAAGTTCTCATCCCGAGATCATGATAATTTATCTCAGGAAGTCTTTCTGGATGTCCCCATCCATCTCGGGATAGTTTTTCTTGGGAAGTCATCCTACTTTCAGGATGTCTCCATCCGGAGGATAATTCACCTGGGAAGTCATCATCTTACTTTCATGATGCCATAATCTCCAAATAATTTATCTCAGGAAGTCTTTCCGGATGTCCCCATCCATCCCGGGATAATTTGTCCTGGGAAGCTGTCGTCCTCCTTTCAGGATGCCATAATCTCAACATAATTTATCTCAGGAAGTTTTCATCCTAAGATAGTTTATCTCTGGAAAACCACTATTTTATCTTGAAAAGCTCACAGAACGTTGTGTATTATTTCCGCATGGTTTTGTCGCATGGATTTTACTGCAGAAGAACCCAAGCACCAACTGATTTAAGAACCAGGTCATTGTTACATTAAAGCTATGTAAAAAAAAAAAAACAGTTGGACGCTCCATTAGGCACATGTGAGGGGGAACAGGAATAATGGTGTGTGAGTTCATTGCACTTGCAAGGACGTAACTTGGTAGGCCCTCAAATAGGTGTTCTTATGGCTTAGTGTGATCAGGACAGTGACCTGGACAGTGACCTGTTCTATGGATATATTGGATTAAGACCTCCTCTTTATTGTCTATATTGGGGGGGGGGGGTGGGGATGCATCTTTGCTCAATGTTTGCTATACAGTTTATGTCAATAATGAAAGCCATTAACAAAAGTACTGGTACTTGGTGAAATATTGAAGAGGTTTTTTTCAGAACACGGTTTAGAATATTAAATTTGTTCAATTGTGTACATGTATTTATTCTATCCACGGAACCTTTCATGACTTGTCTAGAGTGTGCCATTAGAGGCCTCTAGGCCAGATACTTTAGGAAGGCGAAAATGGAGGTGATTGCTTCCATACCTCAGGTGCCTCTTAATATTGTTCTCACATGTGCCCTTTACCATGTAGGATTTGAAACTTTGCATGGTGGGAATACAATCTCTAGTGAGGTTTGCGGAGGCACTGTGTACATAAATCAGACTCTCTCTCTCTCTGAGTTGTGGTGGTTCTGAGAAGAGCTGGTGGTTTAACAACTCGACATTCGATTAGTATGCTCTTGTCGTCTTGAAGACGCACGGTCTTGGTGAACATACTGATCGGAGCATTCTGATCAAAGTGTTGAGTTGTTAAACCACTGGTTCTTCTCAAAAACCACCACAGCTCATAGAGAGAGTTTTATGTACACAGTGTCCCCGCAAACCCTACTTTAGACTTTACCAAGTGGAACTTCCCCTGCAAGAATGCAGCACAAGTATCAGGCCTGGGCTGCCTAGAAGTTCATCATCTTAAAGTGCAAGGCTCCATAAAGCTTTCCTATCATTATCTCTTGTCCTGGCCGAGTGGTGTAGTGCATTGAACTCATGCTCTGGTGGCTGATTCATTAGTGTGGGTTCGAGTCCCGGTCATAACACTTTTGTCCTTTAGTAAGACACTTAACTTTTATTGTTCCCAACACCCACGAGTGCAAATGGATGCCTGTGAGGGTGGAAATTGTTGTTGTGGATTATCAACAATCTGTGCGTCCATATGGTCGGTGGTGCTGCATACTCCTAAGGAGTTGTTATGGTCTCAGGCATGACTGGGCTGCCTGTAGGTTCATCTTTAAGTGCAATGAAGCTTTCCTATCATTATATTTTGTCCTGAATTGTTTATTGTCCCAGTTTGATGATCACAATCTAAAACAAGTGTACAGTTTGGCTTTGCACTAAAGAGCACGGACCAACCATTTTGGGACAAACCCAAGCTAGTAAGTCAAGTTGGTGCATGGAAGTGCACTGTGTATATATTCATACATGTAGAGCAAGGAACTGTACAAGTACATGTGCAGTACTTCAGTCCTTCATGTAGCGTACAGCTTTGTAAAGGTGAAATAATCACTTTGCTGGGGGTGGGGGGGGGGGGGAGATGGGAGTGATTGGAGGTGCAGGTGGTCATAACATTGCCAATTTTCGTAATTTCGCACTCTGTACTGTCATTCTCCAACTGGTAATAGGAAGAGTTGATCATGCAGATGTGATATGCTTACATGTACCTGCTATACACGATGAGATAATTGGTAGTTGGAGCAGACGTAGATGCACTGATGATGCCTATTGCCGTAAACTCGGTTCTCTGCTCGTCTCTGAAAATGTTTGGAACATCACTTCTCCTTTCACATGCTCTCGTTCAATATCCGCTGTCTTAGTTATCTGGCCAATCACCAATAACGTTGCTGGCGAGGTGGTCTTTGTCACCAACTGCTCCTGAGCTCTGAAGAAATACTTCCCAACTCAGGAACCCCCTTCACCTGCATCAACTCCAGGAAGAGTCTAAGAACTCTTTTCACTCAATTTTTACTCTTTGGCGGGGGGGGGGGGGGATGTGAACGATAGGTTTTAATCTCTGACATTCAGAAGTTCAGGGTTTTGGTCTTGGACTTATAAGGTCTCAGACTGGTCTCAAACTTTTAGGTCAAGGTCTCAGTCTACGTCTTGTTCCCAGATCACTATTTCAACACTAATAGCAATATGCTTTTTGGCATCTATTAAATTCATGCCTGAAGAGGTCCTTGCCTCTTTAGGTTTTGAATTAGGTTTTCAAAAGGCATGCATTTCATGAATTTATTTATAAAGCTTCTACAAACCCCCTGCGGAAAATTTACAAATATTGAATATCATGTCATCTCCAAAGTACTGGAACCTTAAACCTCATAGTACATTGTTAATCTTTTCATCTTGTGTGCGCTCGCCTTGTTGCTCTACAGAGTCGAGATTGATGTCTTCTGTTTAACTTGTCATCCGTCACTAAGCCCTGAAATCTTCCTGTCCTAAGACGACAACCCCACAAGTCGCGGAAAAAAGGAGAATGCCAGTGACCGATGCACGATCGCATCTCTTTGCAAACAGAATTTGACCCGCCTAAGCGCCCCCAACGTATATTAATTTATTTATCATAGGGAAGGGGCGGGGGGGTGAGACGATCGGAGAGTTGAGCCCATTGCCCCTCGGGGGACCGGCATGTTGCAGGGTAATTCCGCTCGTTAATCCTTCTTTCTATGTATTCGACCGTGGAGATACAGCCCCCAGAGACGTTGTGGGAGATGAGACCTAATTTGAGATGGTGTGTTCGGGCGGATGAAGGGGGGGAATCATTAGGGCTTCCCCCCTGATATTATTTCCTCGGAGAATGCCAAGGAAAACTATGTTTGCAGTGCCCGGAGTATGTGTACAATGTGCACACCTAAACATCCCAGGGAGAAATACAATATGGTTATTAGATACGCCGTTGACCCGCGGAGGATTTTGGTAACATGAATTTCCTGAGCACGTAATGCTGAGCTGAGAATTGCTGAGGAGCTGAATTATTGGTTAATAATCCATTGGTCTCGAACTAATTTGCAGGTGCTTGAGTGTTTTTCAACTTTGGAAATAGTAGTTCAATAGTCGGGCAGTTGTCAGCAAAATAATTGGAAACACTGTAAATCTGGGCCCAATTTCACGGCTCTGCTTACCGAAAGCAAAGAATCGGCGTTTGCGGAAGCAGGCAAGTCCACATGTACGTCAAGCCTATTGCACAGGTTAACACGGAATTTTGTGTTTGTGCGCGTGTTGGTCCACGTTACTAGGCATTCTTCGCTTACACAGCTAGCGCCAGAACTTCAGCGCTTGCCCTGTAAGCGAAGAATGGTGATCGCAAGCACAGAATCCGGCAGTAAGGATGAGTTTCTTAGTTCTATAACTGCATATGAGGAAAGATAAAAAGCCAGCCTGTTTACCAGCTGAAGTGAAGTATTAGATTGGCCAAGTGTCCTGCATGCAGACACATGAGAATATGAGCGGGAAAACTGCATTGCATGACAAGTATACGTCTGTACTTTAGTTCTCAGCTTACATGTAATATATAGGATACACTGCTGCACTGTATGCCGTCTACCTGATGATCAAGTACATGTAGTGTTGTGTATGGATGGTGAATTTCCAATTAAGTAATTATGCAAGCAGAAAATCTACTCGGTACATGTACATGCACATGGTGTGTGTAAAGTACATTCACATGTATGATAATAGACATTTTTAATCACACTAATGTAGCACACATCCCTGTAGACAAGTAGACAATGTCCATCATCCCATGAGAAAATATGTATTCGCTTAGTTGTAACCCCTAGAAATCGCTAAGCGGGAATATCTGCCCAGCATTTCCAGTTACCAGCTCAACTAGATTTTTTTTGGCGCTGGTGTCGGCTTTGATTACCTCCTTGAGTGTGTTTTGAGAAACTTGGTCATAGGCCAAGCGAGTGTATCACTTCTACTGAGGCTCATTCCAATCCCAATTGGTTAAATTGTTGTGGCTCCCGATGCATGCAGAGAAAAAGATTGCCAGGAATCATGAGGTAAATTCATCATATATTTTTTACTGTCAGATGATATCATTTGGTTGCAGTGTGTGTGTGTGTGTGTGTTTGAAGGGGGTAGAAGGGGGGGTAGAAGGGGGGGGGGGTTGGTCCACTAACCCATCGTCATAGTCCTCGCTGTTAATCCTGTCTTTATTAGATTGGTTTCCTCCTCCAACCGGTAACCTGATCAGACTCAAGAGAAGTCATCAGCCGGGAAGTGGCTGGCAGCCTCTCCTTTTGACCTTACCCATTCAGGCACGTAACCCAATACCGTGAGTAACGAGGAAAATTAATAAAATCTATTCATCGATATAAGTGCAATCAATTTATTCGGTTACATGTGTGCATGGGAGTATGGTTTTCTAGTACTTTATGACGTGTACACTGGTTAGTACACTGTGTACAAGCATATGATTTGCTGTTTACTCGTCCCTTTGGGAGTGAAGGAGGGGGGTAGACGGAGGGGGGAGGGGGGGCGCTGGGTATTTCTTACCCCACTTTCAATCAATGTACAATTTGATTAAGTTTGTTGTGGTTTTCACCAGACCATGACCATCAGACTACATTTAGATGAACTTTTCGCAAGTTAATTGTAATGTATGGTGTGTTGATTAAAAACCAGAGGGTTGGGGAATGAATGTGAACCCTTTAATAAACGATGATGTACTTGCCCTTTAATTCACCAGTGCTTTTCAAATCTGTTTGAAAAAGGTTTTCGTTAACTGCGTTTTTTTTTACCCCAAACCTTTGAATTTATCCCAAGTAGTTAGTACATGCAAAGCTTTAAAGGCACTGGACACTATTGGTAATTACTCAAAATAATTGTTAGCATTAAAACTTACTTGGTAACGAGCAATGGAGAGCTGTTGATAGTATAAAACATTGTGAGAAACGGCTCCCTCTGAAGTAACATAGTTTTTGAGAAAGAAGTAATTTCTCAGTAAAATATTTGAATTGATTTTGAGACCTCACACGTGAGGTCTTGAAATCAAGCATCTGAAAGCACACAACTTGGTGTGACAAGGGTGTTTTTTCTTCCATTATTATCTCGCCACTTCGACGACCAATTGAGTTCAAATTTTCACAGGTTTGTTATTTTGTGCATACGTTGAGATACACCAAGTGAGAAGACTGGTCTTTGACAATTACCAAAGGTGTCCAGTGTCTTTAAACCATCTACTTTAAAACAACACATATGTAAACGTGTGTTTTTACATGTACTTGGTATGCAGTGAAGAAATTCACTAAACTTGACATGACCCAGTCATCAAAGTCTTAGAAAGCAATGATTCTATTGAAGATTTATTCCTAAAAGTGGGTGTGGCCAGGCCACCTATATATATTTTTTCAAGGGCGTCCTGCCACTCGAAAAAAAAAAAGTGATTGAAATTTTGTTTTAAATCCTAATCCCTGCACATTTGTTTGCGTATCAAACGTGCTATCATCAAGATTGTCCCCCACCCAACAATTCCATTAACTGCAAGCCTGGCTGGAAAAGGGGCTTTATGATCGAGGCACGTTTTGTGACTAAAATGAGTCCAATGATAGAGGGATTTTTTTTCTCCCTCTGAACCAAAGTACGGCATCCACCGCGTCTAAAAAGGTCTTGATTCGATTTAGCGCAGCACACGGGCACAGCCATTTAATTTGATTGTACCTTATGTCCAGGTAATTGCACACAAGCCACCATGAATTTGTGAAATTTAGTAAGTCTTCGGTGTAAGTCTTTACTCCAGGCATTTTCCTTGTTGCCTGGCATATTGACGGGTGCCTTGCGACACCTCCTTGTTGCCTGTCTCATGTCATACTCTCAGGAGGAGGTGGAATGTGTTTGCTTGCAAAGTTGCCTCTCAGTTAAGAAATCTCCATAATTACAAGTTACAGAGCATCAGCTCCTTACGGCCTGAAAATTCATTCCTGAGCAGGAGGGAAAAGGCACTTTTCATGTAAACAGCGAAATACATTTCATCATAATGGTTTCCATTGGGGGGTAATATTTCTAAAGGGCACCAAGGCCAAGACAATGGCATTAAGGCCAAGACAAGGGCACTAAGGCCAAGACAATGGCACCAAGACCAAGACAAGGGCACTAAAGCCAAGACAAGGGCACTAAGGCCAAGACAAGGGCACTAAGGCCAAGACAAGGGCACTAAGGCCAAGACAAGGGCACTAAGACCAAGACAAGGGCACTAAGGCCAAGACAAGGGCACTAAGACCAAGACAAGGGCACTAAGGTCAAGACAAGGGCACTAAGGCCAAGACAAGGCACCAAGGCCAAGACAAGAGCACTAAGGCCAAGACAAGAGCACCAAGGCCAAGACAAGAGCACCAAGGCCAAGACAAGAGCACCAAGGCCAAGACAAGGGCACTAAGGCCAAGACAAGGACACTAAGACCAAGACAAGGCACTAAGGCCAAGACAAGGGCACTAAGGCCAAGACAAGGGCACTAAGGCCAAGACAAGGGCACTAAGGCCAAGACAAGGGCACTAAGGCCAAGACAAGGGCACTAAGGCCAAGACAAGGGCACTAAGGCCAAGACAAGGGCAACTTTTCCTCAGTGGATGCTGATGAGTTTGGCTGTTCCATTGGCTGAGAGTTTCAAGTGGCACAGACAAACATGCACATTTCCATTGTTTGGCCTCGGCGATGCCAGCCTATGCCAGTGCAAGGGGTCTGTAATACATTTTTCAAATCCTTATGAAAAGCTTACTGTCATTAAGCCTTTAAAAAATATACTCTGACTGGAGTTGAAACATCAAGCCATTTACAATTTTTTCATTTTCAAATCATGATACCAGTTCCAGTTGTCCTGGGAATTAATTCCTTCTGAATTATTGCCCAAGTGATGAGAAACTGTCGCCAAGAAAACCATCATTGTCCTCAACAAAACCATTCATTGAAATAGGCATAGAAAAACCTGCTAAAATTCCTGCACATTATTGTTTTAATGGTTGTTTGATTTTGATTTTTAGCACTGCTACAGATATTGAGATAAAAAATCATCAATCAAGGCTTGCAGACTTTCTTTCTAGATTAGAAAATCCTTACAAAATGTCTTGTATCGTTGTGTTCCATCTCGCCCCTACTTTCAGCGGGCTGCCATCAAATTCATGACACTTTCTCGTCTAGATCCCATCACAAAAGCAATCAACTCCCACAGGTCCTTTAGCACTTAGTGTCTACTTTAAAAAAAAAAGCTGCCTTCTCATTGGAATGCATGAAATGCACAGGTACATTAATGCACACTGTGTGCACAGTACTTTCACATGAATGGCGATCATCCCCACATGCTGAATCCTAATGGTAGAGCAAGCACCTCCTGGTTTAAAAAAAAAAAAGAATCCTGCCACTGTCTTGCCATCCAACCGTCAGTTTTTAATTCGATTTTACCTGGGAAACGTAAATTATCCAGTAATAAGAGTGCTATGATGAAAGAGCATAATGTACCCAAAGATCCGGTTACGGAATTTATTTCATTTTTTCCCTGATTATTTCATTTAGCGTGAAACACAAGTTGAAATGGTAATGGAAAAAAAAAAAAAAAAAAAAAAAATGACGAGACGCTAATGGATAAGAGAAGTTATCCAAACCTCGCGACTCGTGGAGCGAAATTTCCCCAAGAAACTCACTGCAACTTTTTTTTTCTTCTTCTTTTTCCGTCACCCTCTCGAGAGGACAAACAACTTCTGCCGTAGTTAAAAGTGTTGCATTACAGTTCATGACCGCTCGGGATCGGCGTGGTGGGCACCGGAGACTATTTACAATGAATTGTCAATATTTGAATGACTGGCTGTGAACCGGTGGAGGAGAACATTGGCCTGAATTCCGGTACTTTGTAATCGGACATTAGGAGTGATACAGGAGGGGGGGGGGGGGGGTGTTGACACGGGGGATTAGACTAGTTCTTCCCCTATGTTGCATCCCCGGGATGGCTGTGGGCTGACATTTACATTATTCCCACAAACGGCTCTTTTTGGGGAGTAAATGGTTTTGATAATATCTGACTGCATGTAGACCGATGACATCTGGCACACAGATTAAATTGCTCACAAAAATTAGGTGTTTAGCAAAATGTGAATGAAGATATTTTCATAACATTTCAAAGGATCTTATTGTGAATGAGACATTATGTAGATGCCAACCCGATGAACGAAAAATGGGTGAACATCTTGTTGGAACATTAGTGGAGAGTACTAAATTTGCTAAAAATTTGCTAAATTACCCAGGCATAACATTAGATAATTAAAGACCTTTTTTGTTTTTAGGACACAGATTCTTAAAGCCCTTTCAAATTTGTCAAGTTGTTTTTGTTGGAAAGTGCTTTTGTTAGTCTCCATCATTCATGCACACATGGAAGTTCCAATTCCAATTTTGTTTCTTTGCACATTAATCATGCTGCAGTGTTCTCTTTGTATAGGATGTTCAACAGACCGTGCCAGTCTTGCCCGTATTTTTGGAACCACTTTAGTCCCATGGACATTGCTGCAACGCGTGAAGGAAACAACCTCACGCACTTTAACAGGTCCCAATGTTCGAATACGCGTGAGACTGGCACAGTCTAATGGAAGGATTTTAAATTATAGCCTGCATTATCTAGAGGCTTGATTGCCATTTATTAGAAAACGGGTGGAAACAAAACATGTTGTCTTTCAGTGTTGATAAAAGGAAATCTTTCACACGCTATTTTGATTCAATAAGAGAAGGTCCAAGGCCCACGTTCAAGGTGTCCTTGTCATTGAAACTATTTTGATATCGTCGCAGAAATGTTTTACCTTCATTTTTAAAAACCTTGAACATGCGGGTATCAAATCACATTTTGGCCTTCCACAACATGATTGACTGAACAGCAATATTTACACAGGTCTATTTTCCTATGAAATCAAATCATGGCTGGATGCTCCTTCGCATTTCTGTCAAACCACGCCTGGCAGAGCTTCAAGACTGCGACCAGCACATTTTCCCCAATCTCACGAAAAAAAACCCCAGCTTCACTGACCAAGTGTGGCAAATTGTTCAAGTTTCCAATTAGAGTAAGCCTGGATGGCAGGCAACTTCGAGGGAATGAATTGTGAATTATGTATTTATTCCAGCTTGTATGAATCATTTGCATTCACGGACATCCTTGGCATTTTCACCTCTGAAACAGTCAAAATCCTCAGGGTATAGACCTTATGCATTCTTGTCATCCCACTGCCGTCTTTGAAGGCTGTTTTAGAGGTAAACCGATGATGAAACAATGGAAACACAATGGGCGGGCGACCGCCTTCTGACCTTCAGTTAAGGGGCCCCTACTCCAGTGATGATGTATTAAGGTCTAGCAATTCAACACCAATTACGTTTGGAGGAAACCTTTGGTAGATTGGTATGACTGGGTACTGTGCCCACCAATGTTTTGTTCGGCTGTGCAGGACTAATTCCATCAAACTCGCCAAGATGTGGTTAGAGGATTTTGGGGGATGCACCAAGGTTAAGGTTACTCTGTAGGTAGTGCATGTGTCTGTGTGCATGTACATACGTGTACATGTATGTATAATTTGAAATCTTTAGTTACAACTGTTCACAATAACCCAAATATATGATTAAGACATACAAGTAGTAAAGTAACCCCAAAGGACAGAGACGACAAGTTAATGTATTCTAAATTGATTTTGTTGTGTCCTCATCTTTAGGGTTACCCTGTCAAGGTGTTCTGTACAAATCGTGTGTTGTTTTTTTTTCGGTTCAAAAGTGTGCAAGTTTCGGCAGGACCCCTTTATCGCCTCCTTCATTGCTCTTGTACCGTATACATGTAGTAGTATAGTCCTTTTAGTCCAAGTAAACTTGCCCCAAATAAAACAGATTTTCCATCTGAGAAACCCTGCAGAGAAAAACATTCCATCCTGAGGAATCGGTAAACACTCAAAGCTTCCGAAAGGTGTTCAGGTGCACAGCAATTAAGTCCACACAGGAAGACTCTACGCCCCCACAAGGTGGGTCTTGAATCTGTCTCTCTCTCCCTCTCTCTTCCGTCTCCCTAGCCGAGCATTTACAGGTGGTGCTCCAGGAGGGTCGTGGTGTAATGTTTTGGATGAACCTGTCTAGGAGCTTCTTGAGGAACTGTCTGTAGGTGGATCACTTACCCTACCTGTCTCCGGCCCGGCCTAGATACATTTCTATACTACATGAATACAAATGACCTCCGAGGTACGATCAGTACTGACTTAGCCTGACAGGATTGTCTCCTGTTTGACTATACACCAAGGCTCCCTTAATTGAACTAAAACTGGGGCCACGCTACCAGCTTGGAATGATTAAATGGATTGCTGGTGCCTGAAGAAACACTAATATATTCATTAGCCCCACGGCCCTTCCTTTCCAATCCCGTGATTTTTACGGCCAAGCTGACGTTGCATCGCGTTGCGTTGGAGTTGTTTTCACGAGTATCGGTTCACTTCAGTTAGAAGTGCCCGTGCCCAAAAAATCAATAGCGACTGGAACGCAGGATCCCCCCGCCGGATCCCGAGCGGCCATTTAGGAGTGCTGGACATCAGGTTTCTAACCGAAATGTTTTTCGCTGATTTATCCGAGGAATTTTTCAGAAGTGCCAATTACGGCCCGCATGAGTACACTCTGAGCAAACACAGGATTTGTTCGGCTGGTTAAACTCCTGTGGATTCAGGGAAAACGCAAATAATTATGTTGAAAAAAATAGTTGGCAAATAGTCCAGACATGTACAGTCCTCATGGCCAATGTTTTGATATCATTCCTCAAGTGGCGTGTAAATTGACTTAAATCTTATTTGGTTTGTGTGTGCGACACACAGGGGGGGCTTTTCCATCGTTACTCACCATACATTGATCATGTCTGTCAGAAATCTGTTTTTCTGAGTGGTGCTCGTAATTTGATTGTTGACAGTCGAATTGATTTGAACATTTCAACTCAGAGTAAGTCTGTTTTCTTAAAGTAATAAAATCAGGTTTGCTCTTATCAAACAGAACCAAGGCTTCTCACGTAACGTGGACTACAGGATTAGGAAACGGTTTTCTGAATGGTTCTCTTGACTTGATGTATTGAAAGTTGTTATTGACATTGACAAATTTCAATATATTTCAATCATGGAAACCCTTCAGAACTCCAGATTTCTGGTTCTTGGTCAATGTAATGTGAGTAACCATCTAGTGGCCCATAATTTTTATATTTTTTTTGCAAACTCAATGGCAAATGTAGCTTCCAGGGTCACAAATTTTTCCAATCAACTTTTTTGCTCCAAGGAAATTCCACAAAGAATGTGCAATCAAGATAACATGGACGTAAATTAAATTATTAAATAATTTAGTACGTAGAAAGTGGTCGAAACATTTTATCAAATTCCAACTTTCTTTTGAGGTAGACAAACCCAAACATTGTAATAATAGTAACAATAATGATAACATGTATTTATTATATGCATTTTCAAGTAAAGTGCCTTATTATCCCTGCCCATTGGGCCGTAGGCATTCCTGAAACCATCTCAACTCCTTAGGAGTATGCAGCACCGGCAGCCAAGTGGGTGCAGGGGTTGCTAATCATTCACATCAAACAATCTCCACCCATTAGTACATGCAGGTACTCATTTACTCCTGGGTGATGAGAAGCAATTACGGTTAAGTGTCAAGAAACACAAGCGTCACGAGCAGAACTCGAACCCGCACTCTAATAAATCTGTATTGAAAGATGAGTGAGTGGAAAGGAACCCACAGTGGGTACTACAAGAATTTTTTCAAAAGCTAGTAAGTTATGAGGGAGATGCAAGAAGACTCATGAAATATTCCCTTTCATACATTTTTTCATGGAAGCATGCATTACACTGGTCACAGTCTGCACATGGACCCCTACCTACATGGTCGTTGAAGTGCCCCATTCAGAAGGTAGTCCAACAGATAGTTATGATTTTCAGACACGTACATAGGAAGTACACCATGGAGAAATTTCCTCGCCCCTTCAATAATAGCAAAGTCCAGGGCCTGGACACTTTTACTGACGCTGAGTTTTCTTGACTGTTGTATTGAAGGTGCAGTACACGATCGGTTAAGGTTGAAACAGTACATGTTAAAGGTGTTTAAACTGAAGCTTCTTACTCAAAGGCACTGGACACTATTGGTAATTACTCAAAATAATTGTTAGCATAAAAACTTACTTGGTAACGAGCAATGGAGAGCTGTTGATAGTATAAAACATTGTGAGAAATGGCTCCCTCTGAAGTAACGTAGTTTTTGAGAAAGAAGTAATTTCTCAGTAAAATATTTGAATTGAGTTTGAGACCTCACCGTGAGGTCTCAAAATTAATCCTCAACAACTCGGGTCAAATCAAAACAAAGCAATAGCTAGACCACTAAATCTCTCTCAAAAATTGTTTTTTGATGGGGCATAGAAGCTCTAGAACATTTACGACCAACTAGTCCAAACCATGCCTATACAATGCCCTCAATGACAACCAAGAAAAGGCATAAAATGCAGTTGACCCATTGGTATGGTTGCCAGTCTGACGAAGCTCCTAAGCTTAGTTGTGAAGCGTAACTGAAATAACATGTAAGTAACATGTATATTTATTTGGAATAAAAAAAAAAAAAAAAAAAAACCAGCCTCATAATCAATGATTTATCAACAATCCAGATAAATTTATTTAATGTTCGGTGCCTTCCGGAGAAACATGACCACCAAATTTGATTACATTTTCTCAGGCGGATGGTACATGTCCGATGTGTTGATTGAAAACTAGGGCACGTGGAAGACTTCACACTTCTCGAAATTTGAGGGTGTATCCCGTGCCTTTAAGGGAAGGCATTACTAGGGTAACAACCTGACTTCCCGAACGATCACATTAGTATTCCGGGCAAGCTGGCACAAGTACCAATCGTCCTGGGTAATGTTTCTGCTTGGAGTACTTTTTATCCTTGTGAAAGATTGGGATTGTTACACGTGTGCTGAATGCCTAAAATACCCCAAAATAATACACGATGGCGTAAAACAAGATCATACAAAATTGCAGGGCTCGAGTTTCAGGAATATCTCAAATTTTACTGGGCCATAAATGTTTTTACAAGGCAAATGTATTTTTTTCTATTCTAGCATTTCCTGAACTTTTAGGGGAAGGGATTGTACTTGAAGTGCTAAAGTATAATGCATTAGTAAATCTAGCAGGGTATGTATTCGTAAAAAAAACTGCTGGGTGGCATGGTCTCGGTTGTGATGTTACTGGCCTGATGCTTAATTTACAAGACTCCAGCCAGTGGTCCAGTGGGTATCTTGAACTGATAATTTAACTGTTTCGTTGTTCTGCAAGATGGAACACATTTCTATGTATAGATCTACATCAATATCAACCTGAGTCGGTGTACATTTAATTAATTTCATAGCCAAGATTAATTAATCCAAGGTTACTGTATTTGTAAGTCAACACGTCAGTGACGTCACATCTGCGTCATGCACGAAGTGTTTGCTACTTTTAACTGCAAAACTGGCGTTGTTGTGTGTGATAATACTTTAAAAAATCTCTCAAATCTCTCACCGGTCGGCATTATGTGATCGTTTTGATAAGGCCTTGAGTTTTTGCAAAACATGTGAGAGGTAAGTCCAAGCTTTCTTTTTTTCTGACAACCATTTCGAAAAGGAGAAACTATATCCATACAACTCCCATAGGCTTCTGGTGATTGTTGGAGCCTGTTTGTGTGAAGTTGAAGTGGCTCACAGAGGAATTACGTCAAACTTACAAACAGGAAAAGGAAGAGGCCCCATTTTGTAAAGGGAGAATCTCTTTTTATGACCATTTCTGCATAGATACAGGGAAAATGAACAAAGATGCTGGTAGTATTAAAAGAAGGTTGATTGAGTTAATAAACGGAGTTTGGCATATTTGATCTAAATAACTTCAGCCAAAATGTAACGTTTCAGCTTGATAACTGTTTAAAAGTGATGGCACAATTATTATGTTATATGGTGTGGAATATATTTGGTTGAATATTTTATTAGTTTTAATCCCAAAGCTCATTTTTACAAACTTTACACCAGTACCCATAAACCCTTTGACATCAAAAGCTCAAACAGCGCCCTCACTGAGGTTAAAGGGAGACCTAGCATCGGCCAAGAGTTGTAATTTCACTGGATGCTTAGATACTACCACAGCCGTCTTTAATAACAAGTAGGGTTTGGGATAAAGATTACACAATTTCTTTTTGGGGGTGATTACCAAAGTATGACCCAGGGTTCTGCCCAGGATTTCTTTAGTGGTGGAAAAATGTTTCCTGGAAACCATTGCGAGATGGATCAGTTACACATGGATCATATAAATAGACTCAAATCAAAGAAGTGCTCCAAATTAATGGCTTGGGATACCATTTTTACTGGTAAATACCCAATTTTACATTTCGTCAAAAACCTTTGCAAAGAAATTGCAAGTGTAATTTAAACATTTGGACAATGTGTGGTGGTCAGAAACAGAGAATATTCTGCCAGTGGTGGTTGGGGAATCCTGAGTGCCGAGCGGGTCTTCCCTGGCACCGACCACTGTGGGCAGAACCCTGATTTACCCTACCTTTAAATGGCGAGGTCTCCTTTATCTGTGACTCTGAGTGTTTATAAGAGAATGAGTTAAGAGTGTACTGTCCTTGTCTTGTAGGGGGTTGTTTACAAACATCACCAACCAATGGTATGCCATCTGAATACTAAAGACTGTAAGAAAAGCTAAGCCTTGGACATGAGGAGCATAAAGGGTTTCAGGCAGGGGCGCAGAATTCGGTTTGCCGACGCGCTGCCTATTGATATTCTCCTACTATTTCAAGAAAGACACGTTGCTGTTGAAGTTGTTATTTTTTATGAGCCAAATACGACTGCATTTCAGCCCCTTTTTATTTGATTTTGTGTTCATTTGCTGAATGAAGCACAAAATGATGAATGAAAGAAACCTAGGGGGGGGGGTCACTTGTATTTGGCTTAGCAAACGCATGCTTGGCCACTCTGAAAAACAATTAATGTCAATTTCCACTTATCAACACTTTAACAGTTGGGTTAGTGAGAAGCGTTTATCCATAGGTGGAACCAAAATACAGGCAAGAATATTCTATTAACTGCATTATTTATGAAAAACTTTTTGGTGCTGGCAATCCAACTGCAGAGAAGACAAAAAAATAAATAATGGAATTCTGTTGATTTGCCACTTGCCTAGCTTTTGACCCGGCTGACCTTTGTAGGTCAGGGGTTCACATTCCATTTTTGTAATTCAGGCCCTCAGGTGTCAAACTTGGCTGTGTACGGTACTTACACCGACCACTTAATACAATACTATCATAGAGAATTGCTATTATCCACTCTCAGTGAGTGATATTGTTAATCAAAAGCAGCCCCCCCCCTTCAGTAAGGAACCCAAAACCATAGAGTAAGGACCAAAACCAACAAAACAAAAACAAAAATGGGAGCAAACAGTACTTGACCCTTTGGAACTCTCTGTGGTAATGGGGGATCCAGTAGTCATTATAGAGAAAATACAACCATAACGGATACTTTGGTTATTCTTACAGTTTTGTGGTTTTGAGTCCGGAATGCGTGGGTTGGTTTGTTAAGGTGGATGATTACCCTTTCTATTGAGGTGTGGACTTTTTTTTAAAGATACAGTGGTGTGGGATAAACACTTCCTGGATTGACAGCCATGTGAGAAAGTCACTAGGAATGTGTGTGAGCCAGGATTCATTGTTATGATCGGTTCATAATCTTCTCCAACATTCCTTTGTGTTCACCCGCCTCAAAATGTTTACGCACACGTTTGCCGGTTATTAAAAAGGTTATTAAAAAAGAAAACGGCTGCGTGACAAGTTCAAAGCATTCCAAAGATGCCTTTTACAGGCGGTAAAAGTTAGTAAACATGGGATTGGCTTACTGATTTATTGGTCCCCCATTCCATAGTAACTCACAGACCAAGTATTTGCACTCAAATACTATGGAATATTGAGGCAAATACCTTCGCCAAAAACCCCCATCAAAATTCTTGGTGGTGATTGTTACCGCACTAGTAAAAAAGTGTGCAGGTTTTTAAGTTCAAATTGCTGTGTAAAATATCAAAGCTTGCAAAAGGTTCCAGTGCGGATAATGTACTGTCTGTCCACGCAGGCATGGGGGGGAAAAACTGCCTGAGGGCCTACTTTCATAGAGCTGCTTAAGCGCCAAGATTACCAAAGCACAACAATTGTGCTTATCCCAATAAGGTTACCGACCAAATTGCCTTGTCACATGTGCTATCTGTAACTGGTTTCATGCAAATGTTTGCTTAGCATTTGTTAAGTTATATTATCTGTGTTAAGCAGCTCTATGAAATTTGTCCCTGCTTTTACACGGCAGGCAGTTGTGGTGTTTTTTAAATTTTTTGAGGATTTCAACAAGACAAGCTCACATAGGTTTGTGTTAAGTCTTCCGTCAACATTTTTGAACGATATATTTTTGTACATGTACAACATCTCTGACATTCAACCATATCTTCGTAGTTTTCATCCGAAAATGAACTTAATGAAGTTTTCACAGATAGTTTGTATGATGTGGTTATTCAAAACTAGATGATGGAAATTGATTTAGCCTTGTACTTTCCCTTTTAACAAGAGCAGCAGCACATCTTGTTCAGAGTTTGTTTGAAATTTGTGCATGGGGCAATTCTAATGGTTTCTCAATTTGTAACTATTTCAGTAAGTGTTATTGTTACCAAAGTCATTCAGAATTGAGCAGATTTCTGATACCTTGGGTCAACACAGCTTGAGTAACCATTGGATTACTGCATAGAGAAAGACAAGTTAAGTAGGGTGTCTTTTTCGTGACTATCTATAGTTTGCCTCTGTGAAGTTCAAGGTCACTTTGTTTGCTAAGAGAAGGTGGCCGTGGCCGTGGCCAGACCTGTACAAAGATCAGCACTCAATGAGATGAACATGTTTGGATGCATTTGAGGGTCACTTGGAGTGTGTCGATGGGCATCAGTAGGCAAGTTGATGTTCACGTGCTGTGCTTTCAGCCTAAACCATATAAACAGGAATGTGGTATGGTTTTATGGACACAAACAACTTGAATTTAATGTGATATGCATGAGGTAGGAAACCTTAATCTTGCATTTACATTTAGTATTTACCAAAAGGCTGAATTTTATCGGTCATCGCAAAATCATCGTGAGCAAGTTTATTTTCTATACAAAAAAAAGGCAGAGCGATGTCGAATTGGATGGCGTGGGATGGTGACCATTTTCTTTTAAGGCTATCTAGGTGATAGGTTGTAACATGAACATGTAACTCCATGATTTGTTGGAGCCAGACTTAGTGTAAACAAATTCTAAAAGCATTCACGAGGGTATGTCTGCAAAATGAACACTCCTGCGCTGATCCCTCAAAAATGTGAATTACAAACATTTCTGTCTGTACCTCCATTTTATCACCTTAACAACAAATCCATTCCAAGGATTCGCGAGGCAATGTTTATCTTTAATTAGTGGTGTTTTTCAGCGTTTGCCCTCTATACCAATTAGCCAAGGAAATCTACGTCATTGCGTTTTCGGATCAATAAAATCTGGCGCCCCCAAATCGAGGGGCTAGCCTCTCTCTCTCCGGGTTGCCACGGCTACGTGGTTCTTGTTGCTGATGAGGAGAGGGGTATTGTGGCACGATAGTTCTGATATATATATTTTTTGTTCAATGTCGGTGACGCAAAGTCAAACCGCAAGTAGAAGTCAATGACTGACATGAATGAATTATGAGTAATTTCTGGGGCAATATTGAGTATTTGGGGGTGGAGGAATCACCTGAAGGCAGCCATAACTCATGCCATTTAAACATCCTGTTTTCCAGAATGCAGAAAAATAACAAGCGATAGATGACCTTAAAGAAATAAACATGTTTAATGTGTTGCAATGTTCATTAGTCAGGTTTTTTTTTAAAGAACCCAGTCACTTGTAATGGACGATAAAACCAGCATTTTTTTTAGCAAAGAGGAATCATTTTCTCTTTGGAACAGGTTTCAGGGCAGCTGGAACAAAATGAGAGTCTTGATCTTGACGTTTGGGCATGTTGTTCCTTCTGAAACAGGGACGATTTTCTTATGTCTATGATTTTTCAGGTCATTTTTAGTGTTATCAAGTCAAATGTTCTTAAAACTCAGAGGAAAGTTACTAACACTAAAGGGGCATTGGAGGGGCCACAAAAGAAAAACTTGTTTCGTCCAAATTGTTCCGACTATTCTCTGTCATACACCAGGCAGCTCAAACTATTGCCAGCACCTAAATTGCTTCCCACAAATTGGATAAACATCTAGGGCTCATGCTTTGCACAGAGACAACCCATATATCATGGTCACCATCGACTAATGTGACAGACTGTGAGTGATGAAGACGACCATGATCGTCATCATCCATAGTTCATGTAGATTGCAGTACTCATACTCTTTCTCGTACGAAGTTCAAATGGTACTTGCAGGCCTCGGAACTTCGTGTTCAAAAGGGCATGGCAATTTCCCCGAAATGAAGGGCACCCAATGAGGAAAATTTGAATTTGTATTGAAGGTTTTTAAGGGCACCACAGCAATGGTGCCGTGGCGAAATTTGAGGCCTGTATTTGGTATCTGCTGTTTTAGCCAAAGCATAGAGTGGCCAAAGTGTTTATTTACTGGTATTCTGGGGTGGTTTTTTTTTTAAACAATGTTTTTCTATGCGGTGTAAATTGTCTACTTTTGTAGCACTAGCAGCTCCAATGGTCCTACCCTGTTCCTAACTGTGATGTCATTCCACTGTAAGCCACACCCACTTCCACACAAACTGGCTTTAACGATTACCAGAAGCCCATAGGAAACGCATTGAGGATTTTTTGGGGAGCAAAACTCAATCATTATACTTGCCTTTAACATGTGTACTTGGCAAAGACTCAAGAACTTGTCAGAATTTTCAGTTTCTGACCTAAGAAATGACTTTCAACCATGAACTTGGGTGAAACTACTCATAAGTTTTGCCAGCTTTGGGGCTGGAGGTAGCAAAAAGTTAGCGCTTACAGCAATCGCTCATAGTGTGTGACGTACTGGCTTACCAACAGGGTTTCCTGCGGTGGTTCCCCTGTAAAGCCTGCTTAGCAAATAAATGTGTTAAGCAATCATTTCTGCCGTACAGCTTGATGACAGTATGTGATTGTCGGTCATGTACACTGTACTCAACTCATAAAAACTGTTTTCATAGAAAAAGATGTAGTTCTCAAAACTGAATATTGGATTTTCAAATGTGCACATAAAAACGCACTTATCTACAAATATTAATCTGATAATATTAAGGTTCTCAATATTCATACTTTATATCTTAAAATCTGGATTATGAAAGTTGATTGAACTTCACTAAGGGATCTGCATAGTTGAATGTCCCCATCCCACCCCTCGCTCCTCAAAAACTATACAAAATATATAAATAAATTTTAAATTTAGAAAACCAGAAGAGGCTCTTGGTGGATGAAGTCATCATGTCCACAAGGTCTAGGCAGTCATCTTTGTGTACATGGCCCTGTACTAAGCAGTAATATCCCTCAGAGGGTTTGCTCAATTCATAGACAAACCTCTCTTTTTGGCAGATCTGAAATATGAGCTGTTTATGTAAACTATATGCTTTTTTTTCCCAGGATACCCTGGTTTGTGTGAATAGATTACACAAGTTTTCTTATATTAAATTTCTGTATCCGGGCAACCAGGTTCCAGCTTCTGGATAAACGGCACTAGATACTGAGAAATGTGGTTAATTTCAGGTCAAAATTTCCCGAAGTGCTTGCTGAACACGGATGATGCTCTAATAATTGTGCTGCACACTCTCACAGCACACATCCAGTAAAATGTTACCCCTGGCAATGTCAAAGTCTTGCCAAATAAGATATTTTGTTCCACTTGCATTTAAAAGTGATACCTTTTGTGCAATAATCTTTGCCCCGTGTGAACATGTACGCGTGTGAGTGCGATTTGGAACGAACAGTTTCGTACTGTTGTGCGTTTTGAGTCATTGAAACTTTCACAGTGTTACAAATTTCAGGCAACTCTTGTTAGGAACGATGGAAATGAAGAGAGACAAAGACTTTTGGTTGGAGTAATTTATCCACTACTTATTTGCACTGTGCTAATCAGATTTTGAATGAACTTTTACAATTTTGTTGTGTGTTTTAAGGCCTCAAAACTGGAATTACAGATTAGAAACAGCACTGAAACGACAAAAATAAATTGTCGGATTGTGCAATTTTATCCATCTAACTTCTTTTGATAAATTTCAATCCAATAAAGAAATAGATATGCAATAAAGTAATCAATATGATAGGGTTGAACTCAGAAGGCTCTGCCCGTCACGGTCAGGTCAACGTTTTTATCAAGGTGACGGAAGCACCCCATCCTAGTGTGATTTGAAACCGACTTATTTTATTTATCTGTCCGGTTAATTGTTCACGGAACGGCGATGCCGCTCTCTTTTTTCTCCTGGTGCTTTTAATTTGAAAACCCTCACATGCAACGATATCCACATCTGGCAACGCAATTAGAAGCAGCGGTGCATAGCCCAATACAAGGAAGTTGTTGTAACAGGCCGTGTTGATATTCCATTCATAGTGGTTACTTACCCAGAAATGTTAAAAGGCAAACCGATTGGGCGGTTATTTGTAGTACATTGTACCACGATTGTACCAATGTTATTGTAGCCTATATTTGGTATCATACAAGGTCTGGATCGTGCCATCAATAATACAGGATAAATAACGCTCTGCAAAACTTTTATATGGGTTGGTTGGAGAAATTTTGGAAAATCAAATTAACATGAATTTGAATGGGTTGTTGACAGTGGCGTGGATGTTTACGTTAACCCACACAGTGGTCTCCTGTTTTGAACGTAGAATGTTCCCGTATGGTGTAATGCACATTGTTTACATACCGTGAGTTTATGATGTTCGAGTGAATTACAATGTGAACTACATTTCAAAGCTTGCATGCGCACGTACATGAAAATAATAACAGTCCGTTCTTGTTTACCAGTTTGGCTTCATGTCGATTGCAATAACATGACACAGTTTTCTGAAACACGGGTGATTATCAAAGAAAATAAAGTATTGAATTGGGAAGCTTGCAGCGTATTTGATACAAAGAGCACTAATAAACATGAGAAAGAACAATATGATACTAATTGACATCCATCGTCATGAGCTATACTTTCTCGGAGACCGTGGTGCTCCAACAAAAATCGTTGTCTTCAAGGATGTTGCCTTTGAGCTCACTGTTTGAAGTGTATTTACTCTCTTGTCCAAGGATTGGTACAGGTCTTGATTTGATGTGGCGCATTACTTTGTTCTTGCAGCTCCATGGTTCTTTTAAGGGAAAGGCAAGCTCAATGTCCTCAGCAAAGGGTGCCTCTATGAGGGAAATGAAAATGAGCGCTGGGTTTATTTCAAAGGGCACTAAGGCAATGACCAGGGGCATTGAGGTGACTGTCTCCGTTGCCTTCGTGTGAAGTTTCAGGCTTGCTGCGTCACGTTTTTACTCGTACATGCAGCTTGTGCCATTTCATCAGGCTGCTCTAGGCATGCATCAAGACCTATGAACCATTAGTGTATAATTAGTAAGGTCTGAGGTGACACCACAGATCATTTGGTTTAAGTAATGAAGGCTCTGAGAAGAGCCGGTTCAATATTTCAAACTCTGTGCTCCTTGACATCTTCTGGAGACTGAGTGAAGATTAGTGTAAACTTTGGGTTTTTTTAAAACTTGATTACCACCTTCAATTAAATGCTTTAACAGGTTTTATCAGAATCTGAATAAATCCTCCAAAAACGGTATTATAAAGTTTAGCAGCATTATAGCCTGTTCTGTATTGACCGATTTGTTTGAGCGAGTACAGATAATGCAGTTTGTTAATTGTCCTTACTAAGTGCACAATGATAAAAATATAATGGGAAAATAATCCAGGTTTATTATTTGCATCTGGTTTCATGAGCATTCATGAACTTTGTCAACAAATGAAAACATGTACAGAGTGAGCTCTGGCATTGAGTGAGTTGAAAAACACAGATCGACTTAGTCTTGACTTTTTTTGTGTGAAAATTGTTGATTAATAATGCACAAATCATGTGTACAGATAGAGATCAGTTCACCATGTGATATTTTATTGCTGTTCAGTATAAGGCCAAAGTGAGGATACTTAATGAAAATTTTCCAGTTTTTTTAAATTTTATGTTTGTTGAAAACACATAGATTTGCATTAAATGTACTCATCTAAAAACCAATAATGAATCAACTCTTAAAAAATTGACTCTTTCTTCATCAGACTAAACCATTTAGTTATGGTTTTGTCTGATCACTGTCTCGCAGGAATAAGTATTCTTCCAAAAACCAACGTCATTCCATCCCTTTGAAATCAACTTTCCTCCTTTATCATACAGAACCATTATGATGATATTTTATAAAAGTTTACATTTTAAAGTGTTGTTTCTTTAACCCTTCGAGCGCCGCCAACGTTCTGAAACATCATACTGAATCTCCATCCACAGGCCGCCAACGTTCCCTTACGTTCTACTACTCGGCATAAAAAATATATAATATATATATTTTTTAAATGGCCGGCCTGTGGATACAGAACTACTAAAACGAGGCTGACACTGTAAGGGTTAAAACTGGAGTATTTGGGTGGCCTGGATGGCTAATGTGTAAAGCGCTTCCCTCTCACCAATTAGGCCCTGGTTTGATACCCGACTAAGGCCATGTGAGAGGAGTTGTGCGTTGGGTCTATCCTGTGCCTCAAGGGTTCTTCTCCAGGCCTCCTGGTTTTCCCTCCCTGTGGAAAAATGAAACACTTTTGAGGCTGTGCTCTGTGGTGTTGTTTGGGTTGATGTGATGGCTGCCAAAGGCGCCCTTGCTTGCCTTCGGGCTGAACGACTTGTAGCCCGGCCTTCGCAATCACCTTCTCAGCTGCGATGAATAGCCTCCCAAACTATTATTGTTATTATATTTTAATACATTCATCTAAAAAAGCAATGACGTAGCATCCCTATTCTCTGTAAAACAAACTGTTATATCTGCAATGTAATGGTCTGTCAAATCATAGAGCTATAGCTCTATGGTCAAATCATGGAGGAAGTTGAGGCCCCTAGAGTGTGTGCAGTAGGTTCTATCATAGAGCAAGGGTTCTATCATCACAGTATAGCTGTATATTGCTATGTACAACATATTCCTGCAGTGAAGAACCCCTTTTTTTACATGTCATTTAACAGGAGCCCCCATGCCCCTGGGGGCCTAACAATCCAGCATGTGCACCATTGGGGTCTATTAAAGGTTAGCAACTGGGCCCCTGGTCATGCTGAAACTGAGTCCCTGAAAGATAGAAGTCCTTGAAGATCACCCCTCTCGTGATTGACGTCTCCGTTTTACCCAGGTTGCTCTGACCTTTTATGGCGTTCTCCGTTTTCCTAGGATTTAAAGTCGCCAATCAGAATGGCGGTAATTGTTGAGTCAGCTTGAGTTTTCATTTAAGCATTCCTTCCAGGAGTTTTAAACGATTGCCGCATAAAGAAGAGATTTGGGGCGCTTGATAAATGCAAGATGAGAGGGACGGTGATTGTCATGGTTTGTTTTGATTATAGAAAGAAGGATTTGAGTGTGATTTGGGTATGGTTACAGGGATAATGCATCTGGCGAAGTCAAGGAAAAAGAATCAAATCAGAACTACATATGTACGCCAAATTACATTTATGCATATTAGGGTAAAATGGAATATATATACTGCCAAAGCATACATGATTCGTGTACTAAAATGCAAAATTGGATTGTCCAAATTGGTCCTCTGGCAATACAGCGCCCATATGCCAGGTTTAATGACAACAAATGGCCATATGGAACCATTCTGAAGTAAATGCAATTAGCGTGTGTTTCAGAAATTGCATTTTGCTCTTTGTGGCATAAACAAAAAATGTGTACGCTTGCTGGCTGTCCAGAATGACTCTAACCCGAAGTTTAATAATTATTGAAAAGCTATATTAATCCTGAAGATAATTCTACTGCCTGGGTTGCTCAATTCAACTATTGTCAACCAGCGCAACAGCAGTTTGCTGTTGCTGGGGGAAAAAAGGTATTGTTCTAACCCCCATTGTCTGTTCCACGGGTGAAATTTGGCGTTGCAGATCAAATATTGAAATGATTCTCGGGGGTATAATGAAAAGAGTGCAGTGCTCTTGGTGCAGATTATAATATTTCATGAACAGAGCCTTCTCGTTAGAGCTAACAATGTTAAATATAGCCTTGGGAGCTTGACTGCCAGCAACAATCAGCGTTGATAAACCCTCAATCAGTCCGCTAGTTCTTTCAATCAGTCACAACTTTGCACATTTTTTTCCCCCCCCTTTTCCTTTTTTGCAGATGTCCCGGCTTGGCTTTCTTGTCACAACTTGTGTGTTTAATTAGTTTTTCCATTTGAGTCTTGAGGACAGATTAATTAGTTTTCTGGCTGGGAAATTCCTGTCCTTGGGATAAAGTCAGTGTGGACTTTAAAGAGCAGTCGACTCTTGAATTGATGCGGACACATCTTGGAGCATCTCGTGGTGAAGGGACTCGAGAGAGAAAGCAAGATTGCTTGCTTTAAAGCTCAAGGCATGAGAGTATTCACTGCCGATGGCTTCTGTTTATCCATTATGAGTGAAGACGAGACCAGAAAGTGTGATGAGTGAAAAGTGTTGGCTCACTGTGTGCAGACAACAATTGTGATTTCAATTTTTTTTTAGAAACGGGAAATGTTTGCATCTGAAATTGACTGACATTGTGATAGTTTGTCAAATGACGCAATTAGTTAGAGATTGGGGGTAAAAATTAAGAAAGAAAAAAAAAAGTTTACAACTAATGCTGTTAAAATATAGTTTGAAAAAGTCCAAGCTTTTCGAGGCAATACGTGCATCGCATAATCCCATTGAAAATATGAAAAAGATATGTAAGTTGTTAGTAGTGTTCTATGCACATTGACAGTGCACACTTCGTCACCGTTTTCACGAAGGGACGGGCATGTCAAATGCGTCAAAAGACCATTTAGGTGTTCAATTTGAAACTTAAATCTCTGCAGTATCAAAACTTTCTTTTGCGGTTTAAAATATTAATCCCTGTGTTTTTCTAAGAGTTTGTGTTTCTAAGCTTAAATCAATAATATAGAAAAACAAATACCAAAACATTGATTCATGAGCGCAACATTTAGTCACACATGCCCATCTGCGCACACGTTTTAAAATGTTCTCCTTTCGGTTGTTTGTTTATTCTTTCGTGTTCCAGCTAACCATTAGATCTAATAATACTTTTCGGAAGCATGTGTACAGGAAGTTGTATTGATAAATGTGGGGAACACAGTTGGAAGTTGCTGACTTTGTTTGCGTCGGTAACACATCGCAACACCGAACAAACACTGCATTACAATTGGGCCAAATCATACTCGGAATACATTGGGTTATTATTTCTTCTGATTATTTTCCATGGGACCACCCAGCTGTGATCCAAACACCCCCAGCATACACTTTCCAACAGTCATGTATATATTTTGCTTGTTGTTTTTTCCCACATATCTTTGTTTACTCACCTGCTGGCATGACATCATTCGGTTTGTCCCAGAGGCTCAGTGTGAAAACAAATTGTTATGACACTAGTTATTCCATCTATCTGAGTGCCTCCCTCTGGGCAGTGTGATGATAGTTATGATTAGGGGAGAGGAGGGAATTCGCTAGATTAAAGGACGCACCATTTAGTACCACAGTCTGGTTGGAAATGAACAGGGCATCGTATCTTGAGTGTTTTTGCTCGAGGTAAACTCAAGATTATGGAGAACCAGCATGTCTTCTGCTCACTGCGTTGGTGTGAATAGTTTCACTCCAGACTCGAGACTCCAAACGCTGTCTTCTTTTAGATTTGTGTCACCTCTGATTAGAGGACTTTTATCTGCAAAACAGAAAAACAAATGTGTAATAATTATGGAATTTGTGTCACCACCGATTACTAGAACTTCTATTAGCACAGCAGAAAAAACAAAACGATAATGTGGACAGAGGGACGATGAAAAGTCTTAATTGAGGTTTGATATTCGTTGAGTAAGATTGGAAACTTTGCGTTGCGTCGGAAAGGCAACAGGAATAACTATCTCTTGGTTTATGGTTAGAGATACATAAACCATAAACAGTGCTTAAAGGTTGATGTCCAAAGTGGTTTGTCAAGCCTATGATTTGTCAGGTATTTTCCTGATTTCAGGATTTTCTTTCCTTTTTGCCTTTAAACTTTCTTGAATATTTAAATTTATGTGGCCAACCGTTCAGGTTTCCATGGCCATTTCCCGGTGAGTTTCCCATGGGTTAGTGATTCAAATGTGAAAAGGTCAACCATGTTTTCATCGTGAGTTTCACAGGAAGTTGATACGAAAGGGGCTTAAATGTTCCTTGCTTTCTAGTGCTTACACGTTATTCCATTTAAAAAAAAAAAAACGTAATTTACATACACCTATTAATCATATTCTTAAAAAGACTGGATCAACCACTTTTAAGGGCTTAATTTTTATTTATAAATGTTGATCTTTGTCTAATAGTCATCTTCACAAATTACTTTTTTCTGTGAGTCAAAACCGCAAGATTTTTTGAGAATAATTTTAGCAGGGGAAAAAAAAAAAATCAAGTAGACATATGATGTTTTCTGTGACTCAACTGATATTCTGTATCATCTCAAAATAATTTCATTTAGAATAAAAAAAAATTTTTTCGGCATTCATAGCAGATTTTTTCTAACCCTGCTTTCAATTCTTCTATTAGATCCATCATTGTATTTTCTGTTAGCTCTAATTGAGCCACTTCAGTTTTATTTTCTGTTGTTTGGTTTTCTGTCAGCAAAACTAAATTTAGGTTTTTCCTTTTTGTAATGTAGAAAAAAAGAATTGGATGTTTTCAGGAAGTCAATTCCGGAGACAATAACACTTCTGCAGTATTTTTGTCACTGAGTGTTTTTCATAACCGGGGACAATGTTTTTAACCATTGGCAATCAGAATCAGACCTTTTCCATCGGAACAAGTCGCTGTGAAGCCTTATTGAAAATATATTGCCTGTGAGGGATTTTTGTTTTTGTCCTTTTTTTTTTTTTTACATGACGACGGGATAAATGGAAAGGTGAACAACATGAAAACAGGAAGGAAATTTGCAGTAAGTCTGTGGCCAGGGACAAAGCAACAGAGATACGAGTGAACAGAGAAACAATGGGCACAATTTTTTTTTACCATCGGCAATCAGAATCAGACCTTTTCCTTCGGAACAAGTCGCTGCATGTGAAGCCTTATTGAGATTTTTTTTTTTTTTTTTAACATGATGGCGGGATAAACGGAAAGGTGAACAACATGAAAACAGGAAGAAAATTTGCAGTAAGTCTGTGACCAGGGACAAAGCAACAGAGATACGAGTGAACAGAGAAACGTAAACCCATGAGGATTGCATAGTCTCTTTCCAGAGGCTCAAAGAGAGATAGACAGACCTGCTGCTTATGGCAGGAAAAAAAAATGTACTTAAAGTTGTCGTGGCTTGACGCTGTAGTGGATTGAGAATCAAAAGAAGGGTGCATCATTAACATTGATGAATCTATGTATTAGCAAAACAAAAACAAACTATTTTGTAACAACATTTGTGCTTTAAAGTTAGCATTGTGTCCAGCTGGAAAAATATGTACTATCTTGAAGTGTCAAGATTGAGAAGAGGAAAAAAATACAATTTTTATTACAAATTATAAACAATTTTAACAAAACAGAAACTAGAAAAATGGACCGTTGTTTTGAGATTTTCAAATTCTATAAAACAAACAGTACTTTATGAAACTTTTGCAGGTTTGTTTAAAGGAACATTACAGAATTGGTAAGAAAAAAACTTGTAAAATATACTTTTTGATCACAGATTTGCATAAAACTTACACGGTCTAATGATGATGATAGTAGAAAACATCCCTTGAAATATTCTGTCTGAAATGCCATATTTGATGAGAAATGAATAAACTACTTTTCCGATTGGAGTTAATTGGTCAGTGAGCGTTTTATTCATTTGTTGAATTTATATGATTTCATGCAAATGTGTAATCGGTTTTTCACTATTTTCTTGTGACCCAGATGGCCGATCGATCTCAAACTTCTACAGGTTTGCCAGTTTATGTATATGGTGGATTACATAAAGTGCTTACACTGCCAGCAACTGTTTTGTTAGCAAAAACCAATTCTGTAATGTTCCTTTAAACACTCACTTGAATCAACGAATCAAGAGAGTTTTAATAATGTGGAGGTTGAATTTTTTTATGAGTGATGTTTGGCAATCCCTTTAAGTTGTTTTGTTACAAATTGATATCTGTAACCACCCTTGGCAAGACATCATGCCAATCACCTGTCAGTTCTGCTGGAGGGTGGGGGAGGGATAAGGATGGCACAATGGTTGTTTTTTGAGAGTAGGGTGTAATATCAACTCAACAGTTTGAACGAAACACTTTCAAAGTTTGAATAAGCATCCCCTTTGAACAGTAAATATGAATTTATTCAACTAAACTTGTGCCTTGCTTTCTGCGCTGCTGCTGCTTCTGTGCTGCCTAAACACAATTTATTATGGGTTCTAATCACGTAGGCTTTATACAGAGGCATTAATTGTTGCACAATAACATACAGTAACAAGCACTTTATGCTGTTCGTAATAATTTCAAAAGTTCATGCTGCAACACCCCTCCCCCCCCCCCCCACCCGCACACCCCTCTCTTTCTTTGTGAGAATATCACAGTTGTCACCTGCTGGATGTGCAAGGCAGCTTTGGCTGGGGTCGCAACTGTGCGCTGTGTTCAAACTCAGTCAAGTGAACCAAGAGCAACATGTGTTTATACTCCGGCAAGTTGTTGTCTATAAATGCAACAGGACATTTTTAGGTAACCTTCGAGAAAGGCTCTCTGGAGTGTGTACTAATCCATTTTTCCTTGATTAGTTCCAATTAGAAACAGAGCAGGTGGCCTTTATGTTTGATTAGGCCCCTGTTTAAAGAAGAAAGAAGGAAAATCGATAGAATGAGGATTTTGTGATATTACAAAATTGAGGAATAGCGGAGGGAGCCGATGGGCAAGCAGGTCTCCCTAACACAGCACCTGTCATGATTATCCAATTCCTCGTTACATTTTATGGATAGTCTAAAAATGGATAACAGCCCCTCGATAGAAATGATAAAGAACTTGAGCTTGGGATCAGGGCAAACGGGAACTGTGGCTTCCACCACAAATCTTTTAAAGGTAGGATCGATACCGATAAGATGTCCGAAGCCCATGCCTGAACTTGAGTGTCTCGGTTTCTGGTCATTTTACACTGCAGCCATCTTTGTCAGGTACCCTGAGGGCAAACTGGAAATCAATATGAAGTGGGACTCGATATTGCAGGCACCAGTCTACTTTGAACATGAGACTCATTTTGAACACCGTGAACTCGTATTCGAGAGAAAGTGCAGCATTAGTTGCTCATAAAAAAACCTAAACAATTCCTTTTTCATTGTTAATTCTACTTTTGTATGCAAATATGAAGAATGGTACTTACACCATGGAATTGGTCCCCCCATAGTACAAACAGTTTTGACTGAACTTCTTTAGTAATAAGATTTGAGTTAATTGAGGCTATTTGGCAGTGAATGATATTCTTCCACAATATTGTTTACACACAGCAAATATTTATCTTGCTTTGTGTAAATTTTATATTAGGCCTACATGTCTTCTTAAATGTCGAAATCCAGCATTGCGAATCATATGTGCCGATGTGTGTGGCAGTTTTTGTTGAGTTTGTTACAAGTTCTGGTTAGAATGATTCCTTTGGGTTTGGTTATGGGATTATTCAGAATTGCCAATATTTTTCAATTTCAATGTTGTGATTTCACTCGGACATTGACCTATTTTTCAATTTTGCTTAACTAGAAAAATAAATTGTGAATATTTTAAAGTATTGATTATTCTAAATGACTCCTTATAAATATGGACCCCCCCCCCTCCCTCAAAAAAAAGAAAGAAATAAAACAAGGCACCATTATGGAAAATGTTTTATAGACTCTACACAGACATGACCTTGTTTACACTGAAGTCAGTTTCAGGGACATACATATGAAGGTTTTAATAATTAATAATATTACTCATGAAAAATCATCTGTGATATTACACAGACGCCGCACTTTAATTAAATCATCATTTATTTGCACTCTGTAAAATCCTACATCTTGCCTGAATGATTTTTTTCCCCCCGAGCTAACGTCAAAATGCGGCCGTGATTAATTTGCCTCAACGTCGACACTTTATTTGAGGAGCGTCTTAAAATGCACGACACACACAATAAACCAGACCTTGACCATCAGGTGAATGTAAGAACACAAGGGGGAAAACCTGGCAGAAGTTAAGAATGCAATAAACTTGCGTTCTCATTCAGCGTTGAATAGGTTAATTTCTAAATTGCTGCCGGGTGACCTTGTATCCGTGTACCAGTATAAAATGGATGAGACAGCCCGGCGGCAAAAATCAATACAGTTTTGGGAAAATTATTCCCAATGCTATCTACGATGGTATACCTTCTAATTTAAGTAGGAGAAGAGGGTGGGGGGGGGGGAGACGATGACAAAAGTAAAGAGCTGCTGTTGCAGGGTATGATTCTATGCAGGGAAGTAAGAACTGTTGGTTTGGAGAAAACAGATATTGACGTTTAATAAAATCCCCTCGGTGGATTTCAGATGAATGAACGGTGACCCTGGACTTTGAGAGATTCTTAATATTATTAACGTTATTTCTGGAAGGTCTTTACTTGTCGAATGTGTTCCATCGCCGTCAATAGAGAGCTATTGATTTTGAGATTTCCTCTTATTAAAAAAATCGCCATCATTCATTAAGTGTTCTCCTTTTGAGGCTTTTTCGAAGGGCAACTTTCCGTCTCAAGTATTTCTGATGGATGTTTTTGCTAATCTTGGAAAATCTTTGAACCTCAGGGAATAGTTGTAGGAGCTCAGTGAAAACCAATGTTAACTACATAAAACAAAGTATACCATTTGGTATGAACAAAATCCCTTCACAATATCAACAAGTTTCATTATTTCATCAAAACGTGATGAAATGTTTGCAGGTTGGTTGTATTGTGTATGGTGAAAACTAGAGGATAGTAGTAATGACTTTACTCTCCGAAAAAACAACGATGTACATTTCCTCTTTGTACCTTGAATTTCATGGAAGAAGCCCCCTTTTTTTGACACAGTTCACTATGTCTGCTCCTTGGTGCCTTTTGAAAGTGTGACCAGTGAGTCTTTTGGTGAAGGGTGGGGTGCTAGACTATGTTAACTAAGTTTTCTTGGATATTAGATATAGCCTGCCCGATATGGGGCAGAGGGTCCCCCCTCCAATGTTCCCATACTATAACACACTATTTTTCTCTTGTATAGAACTCCCCCCACCTAAAATCCTCAAAAGAATTCCTGAGATTCCAAGCACACAATAAAGAAATAACAATAGGGGGGGGGTACCCTCTGCCCATATCGAGCACCGATTGAAATTAGAACATGCTCAGGACGGAGAATTAATCAGTTGAAAGGATGACAAGTTGTCCCAGAGTTTTCACTTGATGTTCATGGATGTTTCTCCTTATATTCTAAGGAAAAAGCTAAGCAATACATAGAGTTGCCATCTTTAAAATCACTTGTAGCTTCAGAGTTCTGTGAAACACTTCTTCAGGTTTTGCCTGACTGTGAATGCATCGGTAATAAGTAAACCAACCATGCTTGCTTGGCATGTTGTCATAGATTTTAGTGTTGGATTTGCTTAATAACTTGTCAAACCACTGGGAATAAATATATGGGTAAAACCGTACATGTGGTAGCCTTTTTACACAGCTTAAATTGTTTTTTGGGATTCAATAGTGGACATGTGTGCAATGTACTTTACAATCTTGCGGGCCTGATGATCTGTTTAGACGATCTGACTGCTGGAGAAAAAGACTAATCAAATCAGAAAGTGCACACAGCCCACAGTCCTCGGATCCACCTGTTGGCAAAAACAACTCTCTAATGTACTTTTCATCCACAGGTTGAAAACGTCATTTCGGAACGGATTATTGAAATGGGTTTTATCAGCTTAGCTAAATCAAACAAATAAGTCTTTCCCTCATGACATCTTGAAGTATTATCGTTGTTTCTGTAGATTAAAAGCGTCAATTTCAGTCCACCATTATTCAAATGAAAAGACAAGAAAAAGGTGTTTTTTCCTGTTCTGTGTGAGCCTGTTACGACCCTAATTTTTCAACCTTTGCAGACACTTCTTCTGTAATCTTGTACCAGTAAATCTATTCATGTAATTTTGAAATGTTTGTTTATCGTTTCAAATCCATTAGTAGTCTGCTCAGGAAGACTAATACTGATAGAGTCTGAGCCAAATTGCACAGGTGTGTCTAGGTTTGTGAATGCTTCTGTTAAAGATTGCATCTGGTCGCATTTTACCCGATGGATCAACTTGTTGATTTTGATCCACTCTTAATTCGCCTCGAACTTTGAATCTCTTCTCAGAAGAATGCAGACCCTTTGTGCCAGCCTGTTCTAGTTTGATTGTTACTCGTATTACTTTATCTTTCTGGTATTGAAACCAAAGTACAATGTTAAGAAAAAACTCAGTTTGCGATCTGGGAGGAAACCTCGACTGGGGTGAAACCCAGGCAATTATGGAGGGACTGAAAACCCCAATCATGGAGGGACTGAAAACCCCAATCATGGAGGGACTGAAAACCCCAATCATAGAGGGACTGAAAACCCTAATCATGGAGGGACTGAAAATCCAATCATGGGAGGCTGCGGTCTGTTCAAAGCAGGATTCTCACCAGGGTCTAGGGGAAAAGCCGGAAATCAACAACAAAAGCCAATCTGAATGATTGCAAGTGGCTTTGAGATAAGAATTGTTCAGTGAAAATTTGACGGGTAAAATTGCATCTTTAAGTGTAGACCTATTCTGTAACAACTTGTGAAGTCATAGAATACAGGAATCTGTCAACAGTAGGAACACTACACTTCATTTTGCGGGCACCTGTAAAATATGTATATATTTCACAGGTGCTTTTCAATATCTAGACCGGTAGACGGATTACATCCCTACATCCTCCTGGTATCAGCTGCTCTCAAGTTCGGTCTTTCTGAAAATCCACTCTGACCTACTTTAGGGATAACCTTTTCAAGTGCTCATGGTTCCCATGGTAACACCACACCAATTTGCTGTGGCTGTTGTTGTCTGGCTGCAGTGGGTAATGTCCCAATGGTCAAATTAACACCCTGAGAGTGTTGTAATGTGTTTTGATCGTTTTATGTCAGGGAGGTTGGAGACTTTCTCTGGTTGGGATCTGAACATTTATTTAATATTCAGTTTTGAGTTCACATGCACAGTGATATCAATGCTGTATGTACGTCACCACATACAGTGCTTGATAGAATGGTTGGTGTGGTGTGGCTTGTGGAATTAGTTCAGATAGTTACACGAGTATATAACTTCACTGCATCATACATACGGTAAAGCCTACATGTACATGAACATACATGAACACACACACCTGTCCATCCAGTAAATCATGTACTTCTCTTTTTTCTTCCATTGTTTGGACTTAGTTTTTTTCGTGACATCCCCATTGATTTTTGTACACAAAAGTAAAACAAGGACTTCCTGTATCTGTCAGAACACATATGTATCCCCCTTTTTTTTTAAGTCTTCAATTTCATCAGGATGATCCGGTAGACAAGCCATACATCCGTTACGTTTTGTCTTTGTAAATAAAATACATGTATTTTGCTACTTTTACAGGTTTCTTTAATGCAAACTTTCTTGCTAAATTGTCACGGTCAAAAGTATGCTTCAAAACTTTGGGCTGTCGCACAATTTAAAAAAATTTGTGTCAATGCAACAAGGTCGTCACTCTATTGTGCAACAAAGTCCTATCTCGCGCAAACACGCTCTGTGCAACAACATGGCATCTCAGCATCTGTTTACTTTGTGTGTGCGTCCGGGTTATTTTAAGCGAGATTGGACCTTTTGACAATCAAAAATTCACGTTTCATGTAAATGCTTTATGTGGAGATCACCCTTTGTTGCACCAACCTCGACGAATATCAAGTTTGTTTAAAATATCAAACATGTATTCATACATCGGAGCTATATTTTTGTTAATAAAGTATAGTTCTGTAAAGGAAAATGTGGGTACATGTTCTCCAGTATAAACAAGACGAAAACATACTGTACCAAAAAAGTGCACTCTCAGACTGTTGGAATCCAGACCAAGTTTTAATCCAGTGTAAACAAGTTTGGAAAAAAAACACATTATGGTAGTAACCGCTCTTGTTCAAAACAAACAACGTTCAGACCGTGATATTTATTGAGAACTTGAGGCTGAATAAAAGAGTCTTTCTAAACCTCGAGATGTAACAATTCTCTTTATGGTTGTAAAGGTTGGAATTCATTCACATCAATGCAATTTCACGCCATTATTCACCTCCCCCCATCAAAGTCAATATCCTCAAGAAACAAGACTGAACAGAGAAATACACATTCATGAGGCAACAAAACAAACACACCCAGATTGAATGGGGCCAAGTTATGATCCTCAACAGACCACTCAATGTGGCACAAAACTCTGGCTTTGACTCCCAAGTGACTGAACCAAATTGTTAGCAACAAGCTTTCCTTCCTACCCCCCCCCCTCCCCACCTTTTCACCATTGTCTAACCATGTCACAAACTGTATTGGTTCAGGGAAACAAAACTGAGTGAATTTTGCTTATGAACACTGACGTTTTTCGAGTGGGCGAACCGGCCCTGTACTTTCCCTGTTTACAACCTTTCATTATTCTAATGACAAGTGTAATTTCTGTGGTTTTAATCTGCAGGGATTACAGCATTCAGATGATTGTGTGTCCAATCCGACATGTCATTTGTTGATTGAAAAACAGCTCCGTGGAGTCTACGCTACAAAGTCAAGTTGACGGGCTGCAACCGAGGGACGGAAGCACCTACGAAGCCACACAATTTCCCTCGTATTATTCTCGGATTATTCCAGGATTAGTTCTTTTTCATATCCTGAAGGTGAATATGAAAGAGATTAACTCTCGAACCTATGTGGTTTGTGAGTGAAGGTTTTTTTTCTTTCTTTTTTTTTCTTCTAAAGGATGGATGAAGAGATTAAGAATTTATGGGGTTGCAGTGAAATGCCTTTGATGTGAATAAGATTGGACCCAATCTCAAGAGGATTGCTTCCTTATTCCCAGATGGAACAGAGGTTCTTGTAAATAATACATGCTGTTTTTGCTCTTTTAACTAGACCTCTGATAGAGCTGTACTTTCTCATATTGATCAGGTGTCAGTCTGTTGCTAATTTTAAGTGCAAAAAAAACAGAAAGACATAAAGAAATACTTGTGACTGGGGCCCAGTTTCACAGAGTTGCTTTCTGCAGCATTTCCAGTGCTCACCACTCTCTGCTTCTTATGCTATATTTTAAAATTTTCTGAATAGCTTTTTTCCCCCTCACAAATTGGCTGGGAATGGGGTGAAGCAAAATCCACTTTGTGGGTAGCTGTTTCCGCTGCTATTTGAGCAAAGACATTCCAGTGCTGATGTACGTTAGCAATTCCATGAAACTGGGTTTTTGGTTTTACCTAAGTGTTGGTTAGAGATTTCATGAGCGGTGGTTCATGCCTGTTCATTAAATATGGGTCAGAGGTCATGTCCATTATAGCCAAATTATGACAAGACTGCACAGACAAGCTGATCAATTCAAATATACACCCTTATCAGTTCTACAGTGTTAGTTGAATGTCTCATGAAGAATTATGTTTAAGTCACAGCCGACAACCAGCTCGTTCAGGACACATTAAATTTAACAAGTATGTGTATCCATAGAGCAAGGTGTATCACAGGTTGCACCATTCAGTGTGAAGGACCCTGAATTTACATTATTTATGTACTTTTTTAAGTACACACTTCACAGAACTTGCTCACTCTTAAGTCACCAACACAAAGAAGTACAACGGAATCCCACATGCACGCAACCTGGATCTAATAATGCAGAACTTTATTCTCGCCATGCTGAAGGTCACATGACTAATTTGGCCAATCAAGTTTCGAGCTACCAAGTCATCCATGCACAGCCAATCAGCAGCTGCCTTTGGTAAACAACAATTAAATCACAAGCAGCCGGTTTCTTAAATCAAAGGTCATCTTATAAACACGTTGAAGGACTGTTCAGACTATTCAATGTTTTGAGAAGTGAAGATCAGATTTTGAAGGACCTTTCTTCCTGTAAACACTTGAGCCACAGAGGAAAACGTCTGGGTTTCTCTTCTGCTCAGGAAATGAATATCTAAGAATTTAAAGACTGGCAGTTATTAGAGACAAATTGTTGATATTTAATCTGAAAGCATTCACGGTATAAATTTGGTATCTGCACCTAATTCGTGTAAAGTATCTTGTAACAAAATTCTGTCATTTTCCAGTAAAGTTTAAGTACATTTTTTCTAGAAAGCATACATGTACTGTACATGTACTTGTACAAAAGCATTCTAAAACATGTAATTGTTAAATTCGTATTTCTTTTCAACTCGGCAGTTATAACTAATACCCTTATGGAAACACTGACAGTGTAATATCCCTTTAGAAGAAAAAATGTATTGTTTGAACATTTCAAATGATTGTTCAGTTGTGCTGCAATATTCCTGATCAGAAAACTTTAAAATTTCCTCAGAATGAATAATTTGAAAACAGAATTCAAAGATGAGATACAGTCATACACAGTTGTCAATCACTAACGACATGACAATCCGCTCTCTAACAAGATTTCAATCTCCACATCCCAAGTATCAAGGATTGTTATATTGAATGCCATGGACTGTTAAAGAGACATCATACCAGGTTGTCACAAAATCTCTGTCTAGTTCCCTGTGTGATGTAACACTCATGATTACTGGTTCTCACTGCCTCCCAAAAAGGGGCCGGACTATTTTTCTTCCCAGCCTCTGATTGTAAAAACAAAATTGTGTCTAATCAAGAAGAAAAAAATTAACCGGGATGACTGTGCTTTAAAATGAACCTTAGATCAAAATGATTGAATAAATATTTCAAAAAGCGGAGCAGCTCACCAGGGCGAACCTGGGAAGACTTTACGAGACACAATCACCTTGTAAAATATTGCCACTTAAAGTTCAGTCATCCTTGAGAAAACTGGCTTACACGTACAGAGCAACAGTAAACATTGAATTGGTTTATGGTGCTGTTTTCTGGGGGGAAAAGCAATTTATGATGACTTATTGCAGGTTTAAATTACTGCAGGAGTGGAATGACTTTACTTCCCCTCAGAAAAAAAAGTAGTAAATTCCAGATAAGGAGTTGAAGTGTAAATTAGTGTCGTTGATATACAATTTGCTTTATCAATACAATCTCTGTTGTAAGTACTAATGAGATTGTGGGCAAGAAGGCCCTTTTAAAACCTCAGTAATCTCTTCAAAGCATCAGTGAAGGAAAGAAGCGCAGATAATAACCTTCTCCCCAGAGGTATTATCTCAGAGATCATGACCTCTTTTTTAATGGGATCAAGGTTGATTTGAAGAGCTGTCCAAAGAAAACCTTGCGGACATGTCGGCTTTGCACAAGTAATCCCTTCATGGAAACCGTACTTGCGTTACTTCCAGAGGAAAGTACGACAGGGGTTGTTCGGTTACCTGTAGCTATCAAAGTAGGGGTAGAAAGAGTCCAGAAAAAAAGAAAGATAACTGAACATTTTAAGCATTTGCCTGTTTTCATGGAAGAGAAAACTATGGGCTGTTTACATGGTTAATGTGTAGTGAATGTACAAGTACATGTTGCACCACATGGTAGGGTTGTTACTGTTTGGGGCTTCTTTCTGTGCTCATTTTAAAAAATTTTTCCCCAAACCCTTTTAAAAGTACAATTTTAGGCCATGCTTGAAATAGCCAGTTGAAAACAAAGAAACAAATGAAAACAGCAGATGATGCTTGAGAAAGAAAGGAGAAAAAAAGGACGTAAATAATAATTCATGTTGACTGAGCTTTTTGCACTTTACATTGCTAAACATTCATTGAAGTACAATTCCTGTACTCATGAGAAGATTACAGTGATGGGATTTTATCGGGCCTTTCTCAATTCAGGGCGTTCTCACCAAATTCCACGCCTCAGCTCATTTAATCACGCGTATTATGCATGTGTACATAGGTCTACACAATAGACACAAGAGTATAGAAATGCCACATGCTGAACATTTTAATTCTTTCACGCACCAAGGATTGTTGAAATCCTCTTAAAAATGCCCAGAGTTACGTCAGGAATTCACAACAATAAAGGTTGCCATTCCGTACAAGGTGAAGTGCACTTTGACTAATTAAACCACCAAAGACCCCCCTCAGAAAGAAAGAAGAGAAGAAAAAAAACCGGGAAATCCTGGGAACTCTCCGGCATGGAGGATCTCATGGCTCATAATGGCCTCAAGTGTTATGATCGTGCAAAGAATATTTAAAGGAACAGTTCAACACGGGGAATGTCAACTTCATAAAAAGAGAGATCACAATGGAAGACTAGGATGCCGCAGAAATTTAAAGGGGGAACTTTTTCCATTGCGTGCATATTTTAATGAAATTGTACTTTGCCGATAACAATGGATCGTTTTTTAACTCGTAAGCCTGCTCCTACAAAGCGTCCCCACTAGTCTAACCAATGAAATAAAAATGAAGGCTGGTTATTTCTGTCTCATTAGCTCATAATATCAGCACTTTTCAACTCTTTTTTTTTCCTCAGCTATCACAGCAAAAGGAAGGGTAGAGGTCCATCAATTCTAAATTTCACTTGTGTGTGTTTTTTTATTGGAAAAACACAATTCAGAGAAGTTATTTCATTTGGTTTGTTTTCATGCTTTGGAATAAGAACTTACCGTTCAATATAGAAGAAAGAAGTTATAAACTTCATATTCTAAAATGCAAAAAAAAAAATATATGTTAACCAGCATAAATATGTCATGGATCATCACTGCAAACCCCCTAAAGCCTTTCAGATTTGGTGGATGCGCAGCCAGACCATCTGTACTGTGTACTTGGCGTGGTGGGCTAGGCAGGACAATAATACCAAATGATTTCAAACCAGGTGTTGAGTTACCGTACACTGATGAGTTTTGATGAATCTCAGAAGCTTCTGAGCCCAAGGGCCTTAGGGAGGATGGGAATGATAGTCTATGGTTTGAGGCGAAAATTGATAGACATTTCCCGGAGCAGATGTTGTGCTGTTCCTTTAAGTTGCGCAGTGTGTCCCTTTTCACAAGGTGAAGTGTTTTGCATGACTCTACGTCTCCAGTTTTGACACTCTATCACTATCTCAAGCATTCCTCACTTCTCAAATTAATCGCGTTGTAAACGAATTTGCATTAAGGCGCTGACAAAGTAAATTATTCACTGTGACCTTTGACACTGTGGCGCAGTCAACCTCGGCGGATAGACTATTGTTGGGATGCATCCATTTGGTGTGTGTCCCCATTTCAAACTAGTTCATCTCAACAGAGGCTGGGAGGGAAATAGTCAGAGCCAGTTTTGTGAAATGAGTATGAGCATTGTCGTCACCATTTACACATCTGGACATCAGACAGATGAATGCTGTGTGTCTGAACCGAAGAGAGTCAGCAACCCTATAATTTAACCCATGTCACGTAAAATCATCATCTATCTGATTTTTAAAATCCAAGGTGCCTATCGTCGCGGAAATTCTCTTACTCCATTGTATTTACTCCACAGTGTACACTTTTTCACCAGTCTCATTTTCAATGTATTTTCCAGTTGTGCAATTTCTACCACAAGTTTCCAGTGAAGCTTAATGACTATTTTGTATATAATATTTCTAAACTGGGTTGATTTGTAATCCAAGCTTTTGTCACCAGAAACACAGTGTACATATTTCATCTATTATTCCAGTTTTTATCAAGTTCTGTTTATTCTTCGTCAGTTCTATATCGGATTGTAACACATCTGTATTCCAGTAAATTAAATCAATTGAGCAATTTCCTAGTTACTCACATGACATTGAACGCAGGAATTAGTTTTAAATATGCTTTTCTCAATATCTCCAAGTTTTCATATGGGGAGATTTTCTTTTGTTGAACAAAATTTTCACCGTGTCAAGTGGAAAATCAGATTTCTGCGGTCAATGAAAAGCAAAAGTAACTGTGAAATTGCCCCTTCATATATGTGCTTGATACTGTGTCTGTGAATGCACTTAAAACGGATTTTTAATCACCCTTCACTGTTCACTCTTCATTGTTTCATACATGTAAGTAAAGAAAAGTCTACTCTTAATGTTATTTTTGAAAAGTACGGCTCAAGTCTATTTTGTATTAAACTCAAAGCAAAGGCTGTGTTTACCACTAAATTGAAAGAAAATTGAAAATTTTTGAGAGAGAGAGAAAAAAAAAAAAAATTGATAACAGATAACGGCTCTGATGCTGTTACTTGTGCATTACGTATGTATTGTGTAGGCTTAATGTACAATGCATAACTTGTAAATCGGTCTCAGTCCCCGGTTTTTTTGTTTTTGTACATTATGCGTGTAAATAGAAAGAGGAGGCTGCCCCCACAAAGAATCTGTGGTAAAAGAGAAGAGCTATCTTGTGATTGTTTTGTCACTGAGCGTGATTGGCGTTGACAAAATGCCGGTCTCTCTGACAGTGCACCTTTGATGATAGACAGTAGTATATTTGCAAGGAGTATTGATCCTTAACACAGTGTTGTGTAAACATTTGGGAACTAACTTACATGATGACCTCATGCCGTAAATTGCTGGGAAAACAGTTATCTGGTTTTATAAATACATCTGAATTGCTTAAAATCCATTCCCTGGTGGTTAAGATTGAGCTTGATGGATTCGGTATTTTAAATGGAGCAGTTGGGGCTTCAGAGGGAGAAGGGGGGTGTTCTTAATGCACAGCGGGTAAGACTAATTTGTGCGTTAATTAATTTGTGTATCAAGTAATAAACCACGAGAAACTGACTAGGTAAACTTTAAATAACTTGGGGTTGAACAAAGCAGAATTGACTAGAACGAGACTTTAATTTCTGACTGGCGTCTGACTGGCACCCTCTGAAGAAAGATATTGACAAAATAGGGAGACCCCCAACATTAGGGCTAAATAGCTCAGTAGGTAGAGCGCCAGCACGTTAATCCGCAGGTTGCAGGTTCAAGTCCCGCTCTAGTCAAATTTTTCTTTGTTCAACCCCCCAAAATAGATCAAATTAGTATTAAGATTTGATTGAATCCTGCTTCAACTGAACTACAATGATTCCGATCATACACGCTCTGAAAACATTTCCATGTGCTTGACTTTCAGATGTATTCCACTGACAGGGATTGAATTAGTACATTGTACAGGACATTATGTACATGTATTCTAACATATTCTACATATACATGTTCGTGTGCGTGTATAACACTGTATTGCCATTGACTTCAGCTGTCTCTTAAAAAAATTATACCCAATTTGGCGCAGATGTTTCCGTTGTAGCTCAATTTGTTCGGGGAAATAATGTGTGTGTCGCAGGAATTTCGTGTAGGATTGGATGGTCTGTTTGTACAGTTCACTCCACACGGAAGCCATCATGGAAAGTCTGTTTGATATCTGGAAATCTAGCTGGAACATCTGTGTCTCGCTTAGAAACTGTGAATCTCGAATGATAATTTCATTTGTCTGCAGCCAATTATGTAAGAAATATAGTAAGTAATGTCACGACCCAAGGCTAATATAATATGGGTGAAGATTGGCCTTGTCAGTGCTTCTAAAAAGTATAGCAATTTTTTTAAACATTTAAAACCCATTGAATTTTTATCAGGAAAAAAGTACTATATATAGAAAGATTTTATCAAAATCATCAAATTTCTCATACATTACTGGATTTGTTATACCTTATAATACATGAAGGAAACTAATTGGGTAACACTTGTTACACATGAATTACTGGAGAAGAGATATCTCAATCAAACAAACAGTTTTGAACAAGATTCATAGACTTCCGAGCCAGTCGATGAACCAGTGACTAATGCAAAAACTAGCATCGCCACTGAAGACTATAGCACATGAAGTTTGAAGAAAACACATTAAGAAATTGGCCACATGATTTTCATGCGGGTTTAGGTAAATGAATGATTATTGAAGGGTTTCAGGTTCTTTTGGAAATCTGGGCTCTGGCTTAGGTTCTGTCTGCCTTTTTAAAGTATGTACAAAAGGCACACGTTTTCAAAATAACTGCTTGAGTCGGAGCCTAAGTCCAAGCTGAAGCCAAGGGCCCAAGTAAGATTTTCATACAAGAAGAGTTTGTTTTTATGCAGATGGCTGCTTCTCTTAAATTTGAAAATGTGCAGCAAGTTGACAAATCGGCAGAAAGTGGATGCAATGTTGCGCTTATATATGCTCCTATTGTCCCTCTGTCTGAAACCAGACTAAGCTCTTTTCTGTACAGTGATGTTAATAATGTGTAACTAGCCTGTGTATATTTGTGTACAAAATAATAGTAGTTTACAATTTACTCCTAACATTAAATATTTATAATTCTATTGTGAAAAGAACTGTTTGCTAGCTGAATGTGCTAACCAACCCAAACATTGTACAGTATACATGTTTTATCACCACTGCATTGTGCCTCCTTAGATTTTTTGCTGACATACGTATAATGTATAAAGTAAATTATGAAGTGCTTGTACATTGAAACAAAGCATTGTGTAAAAGAAAAAAGAGTGTATGTGGTACAACTTTATGAAGAAGAGTTGTAACGTTAAAGAGGTTCACAGACAAGGGTTGATCAAATGCATGAAACTGCTAAGCGGATGATACTAAACAAATACAGTTGCTCAGCAAAAGGTTTTGTCATGTGGCGGGAAACCAACACTTTTTGTATGTAAAATGCTTTGAGGTCTGCATCTTTTTGAGCAAATATTGGCTCCATAGGAAGGTGACTGTCAAAGAGAATGGCCTAGAACTTGTTCCCATCAGGGCCCAATTTCATAGAGCTGCTTCAGCACAAAAAGTAGCTAAGCGTCCCAAAAACACTAAACTTTCCAGAATATGGTTACCAGCAAAAATACCATGTCATATGCACCAATTCTGACTGGTATCCTGCAAATTTTTGCTATTAAAGCACACAGTTTGTTAGCAAAATTGTCTTAAGCAGCTCTATAATATTGGGCCGTGTTGACTTGGTTTAATCCTAAATGGTTTAATCCTAAAGAATCATCTTTCCAGTTGAGACTATAGAGTAAAGTGAATTTGGTCGTGATTACTACTGCTTTACAACTTGAAAACTTCTCAAGGCAAACCTTTGTGAGGAACTTTTAAAAAACAACCACATGAATATTGGCTGGTAGCCCTGTTCTGCTGACCTAATGCAGATTAGTATGCAAAGATTCTCTATGAAATGAATACTGTAATTTTTGCGCTATCAGTTTGACTGTTCACACTTTGATTTGTCTTTTGCCGATGTGGTTTTACGAAGAGTGGTTTTTACATCCAGTGCTTTAGTAGGCCGACATCGATGAAGTGTAAATCAAAATTGGCCAACTGTGTAATTCTGAAGGCTTTGCACATGCATGCATACTTTATCAAATCTAACGGTATTAGGGGTACATCAAAATAGTTCCCACTAGAGTGCAAAGTCGGCCATCTTTACATGCAATTATGTATAATTGTTTGAGCGCACAACTCTGCATTTTGTGCAAATGCCATGTGCGGCATGTGCAGGAGTTTCATTGAACTCCTTGCATGATTGGTCGATGAACCACTCGGCTACTCAGAAAAATTAGAACGCTTGAAGCAGCTCAAAGCCAAAACCCATGTTGCCCGTAAAGATGGTATCTCGAGAGCTATATATACAGCCCCAGCTCACACAATCACCATTTTGAGGCCAAAGTGCATGAAATGTATGGCTCCCTATAGTAGTTCCAACTACTTGAATTGAGAACATACATTTGCTAGCTTTAAACTTGGGAATGGCACCAGCAGTTGGTGATTGTTTCAGTCATTTTGAGGAGCTCAAATACATTCCTTATAGAGATGTTGGCCTTCTGTGTTGTTATTGTTGTCGTCATTATCGTCATGAAGTTATACAATGATACCAGCTTAAAATTTCAATGGTTGGTTTCAGTTTGCAACTCCTCAAGTAAAAAGGATTCAAACAGTTCAGTAATAATTGCCCAAAGATGTACATGTCCTTCAAGCATGTTAATATTGAGATTAATATAGAAATATGATACCACTGTCTGTTGAAGTTTGATTAAGCATCCATTCTAGATCACCCACAGATTGATTGTATGCTGTTAACTCACCCAGTGCTTTCAGATCGTTGCCAAATCTTTTTTATGTGGGGTTGGGGAAGGTACGGGATGGGGGTTGGGACTAATGGGGATTGTGAGTTATGGGGATGGGGGGTTAGTGCTGTAAGTAATCTATGTAAATTATAATTCGCAAATGGCTTATCGAGCAACATCTCACATGTTGCATTCATGAATCTTAATTTCCTTTGGACAAGTGCCACAGTTTATTTGAGCTTGGGTTGAGCTTGTAAAACAAGAAGATGGGTTTTGAGTAGAACACACACTCCTCACTCTTTTTCCCCCGTCCACATTATACTAAGTCATACCCATTGGCAGTGGAGAAAGTGGAGGGAAAATAATTCATGCAGAATTTGCCTCAACAATCTTAGTGGCTGAGCATGGGGTTTAGAGTCCACCTTTTCCATAGATTTGCTATCCAGGAGGTGCACTGACCTGGGAATTAATATTCCTGAGCAGTACTCTTCAAGAATGCTCAACGTAACAGACCTGACAAGATGCAATAACACTTTGATGCCTCATTTGTAAGAAGGGCCTTCTGTTTTTGACTCAAGTGCGGGGAGAAAAATTAACCTTCCCAGAAGCCCTGATTCAGTTAGCATCCTGCAAACAGCAGCCAGGAATGGTGCACTGCCCCTGCCTTAATGTCATCGACAGGGGGCATAGCAAAGAGATTTTCTTGCTCACAGATATTCTCTTTCGGGGTCTGGGGTGGGAACGGATCAGAGGTTGCAATGAAAGAGGACAACCAAAAATGAGAACGTAGACTAGAGAAGAGCAAGTTTGGGTCCAAACTGAAGTTGACTGAACAAAATACAAAGTTGAAAGCCCTTGAAACTTCTGATCGTGTTCAACCTCCCCCAAGTCGGTGTAGGTGTGTGTGGGTGTGTGTTCTGTCAGCGATAGTGCTACGATCCAACTAATTGCTCTGCTGAGGGTTTTTCGCTTCACGTGTTTAATGAGATTGTTAACAAGCACGCCCCTGGCGATCTGAGTTTACATATCAAATTAAACAATGGACCGGTAGGATATACATTGTATGTAAGAGCCATTTAGTGTACGTCTGGCCATTATGTGTTCCCAGACAACACTCCAAATGTCTGCCTTGTTTGAACTTTGACACACCATGACCTTTGACTTTTTGATGTGTGATGTCATGTGTCAACTATTGCCACTTGTTTCTGATATCTGGATCGAAGGCCTCCGGTGCCAACTCCAGGCGTCCGTCTCAATTTCCTCTCAATAGGTAACTTTTTGGTGAAATTTCAGATTCAAATTGCCGTTCATTAGACAGGGAGAAAATGGATTTGTTTTTAGAACTGTCACTTGAAAAGAGTTAAATTTTACGCTTGCGGAATCTTGTTACAGCAATTGGTAAGATGAGATGGTAAAAAGATACCCCACCCAAGATGTTTGTCATCTTCTCTGCAACTCCGGACTGAGGTTCTATCCGCAAGACGGGCCCCCGGTAACTCACTCGTGTTGCCCCAGCAGCACTCGTATTTCAAGTACCCTTACAGTATATCAGTGGCATGTGTCAAATAGTGGTTTGATTTTGGGGCCCGTACATTCTTTGCAAGTCAGCCGTGGCTTCTCTAGAAGCAAACCAGGAGTTGTGATGTTCTGGGAAGTAGAATTTGAAAAAATTGTTTTGATATTTTTTGGGGGAGGGTGCTAGTTTGTGGTGCCATATTATTTTATTGAGAAAATTGAAACTAGATTGCCAAATGTTTAGTGTAATATTAACTGTATGGGTTGAAGAAAACCTTTGATTGTGCAGTGAAAAGGGAAGCGTTGTGAATATAAAGTTAACTAAGTTAAATTAACAATGTGTAAATTATGTGTATTACAGTACATAATAAGATATTAAAGGACTTAGTTGTATGATAACTTATTTATGATCTTATTTTTATGGGGGACTTTCTGACTTTAGGTGGCAGCAGATTTGCCAAATAATCTTACGTAATTTGAGCTTGCGCACAATTCTGATATTTCTGCTGCTGCCTAGCAACTCATTGTCTCCCGTTGTACCATCAAGATGCCTACATTGATTCATGTGTGTGGAGATGATCCTTAATATTTTTAATATCATAATTCATAGCTAAAGTAATATCTTTCTATAAGAAATATCCACTGAGTCTATAGTCTTAATGATGTCGAATCTCAACCTTGTGTGCTACTGTGTTAGTAATGGCTATATTATGTGATCATCTTAAAATCCACATCCAGAGTAGTACAGACCAGTACATGCACAGCGACGGCTCTGTTGGTTATACCATTCTGTACACCTTCTGGGAGTAATCCATTTCTATTTGATTAATCAATCATTATTTTCTATTTATTGCATTATACTGATCTTTCGTGATCCAACTTTCTATGCTGATTTTGATTCATATGTATTGAGAAGCATACAGGGTTTTTTTATCACTTGAGCTTCTAGCAGTGTTTTTAAGATGCATAAGGTTGTGTTTCCTGGTGTCTGTAAATGCCACCTGAATGTCATGCACAATTTAGCAGTATAACTGAATTGTAATGTTCAATTGAGTGTCTTACTTGTAGTCCTCTTAAGCCCACTGTGTCTGTGATGGTCCCTGAAGTTTATAAATTATACTGTGACAAACTGCTGTTGTTCTGATGACACTGCTTTAGTGTGTATATGTTGTGGTCCACACTTTGTCAGGTTTTTTATGTGATTGTCTGGTAATAAAAAGGTCCAAGGTCCTTACTGCAAAGCTCTGCTTCAAATACTACACCCAAGGCCCATAGTTGGTTGTGTTTCCTTCCTCCATGGTTTTCTGCAGCTGCAGAATGTTTCAATTTTCATAAAAAGTCTACCTTTTGAGATTGTGTAAAACTGTGTAAACCACCATGTTAAAAATAAATACTTTCTGTTTCGGATTTAAAAAGCCTCAAATATTTTCCCCCTGAAGAGTAAATTAAACATTATATTAAGCATCCAATCACCTACTCACTATGGATCCTTGATTGACAGATTTTGCCTTACAGCCTTGGGCCCTTGTCAAAAAAATACTGTCTGCTGGATTAAGGCAGGCAGAATGGCCCAAGATTCCCATCAGGAATGACCCATGTTGTCAAAATATGACTGCCAGGAGTTTTGAGCAAATTCCCTTGGAATGAATTGCCTAACCTGCTTGAGTCAACAAATGGGTACTTGATAGCAGCTGTGATCCGTTCAAGCATGACTGCCTTCGCCTTGATCACAGAGTGTCAAAGGCATTGACCATGGATGTCGCTACATGGTAATAAAAGCCAGTTTTCCCCGCAGTGGGGCAGTTAGCACCATGGGCAATGCTAGAGCGCTGACTTGAAGGTCCTTGCTCTTCCCATATCTATTCTGTATACTCTTACTAATTTTGAGGTAGATTTACAGTGTGTATTGAGTCATGTACATGTACATTGTACATGTATAGAGCAAACTGTCCTGAGTCTTGGCATTGAGTCCTTGCGCAATACTGGGGGTTTATTGCCTTGTGCATACTTTGTATGATTTGTGGCAGGTTTGCAGTTTGCAGGTGTACTACAGAGTTTTAAATTGTGGAGATGTTTGACATCCTTGAGTGTCCCTGTGACAATCCGGGATACCAATCCATTCTTGGTCACTTCTCACAGCACATGCTTGGTAAACGTGCATTCTGCAGACCAACCACACACTGAAATAAACAACATTTGGCATTTGGGTCCCTGATTAATATTTTGACACTGCAGTCTATGGGTTGTTGTGCATTATGAGGTAGATTTGCAAACAGAAGATTTCACTACAGAATGTGGAGTTGTCATTGTGGTTCTTGAATAATATGTGATGATTGAAGGTGGGTTGACTTGTCCTCCATCTGCAGTCGGTATAGTTTATACAGAACACAGAGCTTTTCCAATTGGCAAATTGCAGTTCATTCTGCAGCTTTTAGTACAATTGATATGCTTTAAGCTACAGTAAGGCAGTGTTATAGCAGTATACCACAGAACTGTTCACTTGTATGTTTTGTTGTGAGAAATATTCGTATTTCAGCAGTGATATTTCGGTTTTCAGATGAATTTGGAATTACCAGTATAGATAACTATATGCATAGGCCTAACTGCAGCTTAAGGTAAATTCACATATTATTCAGAAATGCTGGGATGTTAACTGGGGGGAAAAAGTGCCATCAACAATGATCAATCACCATTTTGGGAGTCGGGTTCCAGTGTGTGCGCATTCCTGTGTGTGGTAAGATTCGCACTATTTCTTTACATGCAATTTGACTCCCATAATGGTAGAACGCAGGTACATGTAGATAGTAGCCGGGGTTTATGTCAGTGCAAGGGGTCAATGGAGACCTTTTTGTTTTACAGTTACACCATGGTGGAATGGCAAACTTACCGGGATATATCATTTATCATTTACTGTACATGATTAATGTTATATGCATGCAATCCATCCTCTGTACTCAACTAATTGATTTTTAAGTTAATTTATTCATGATAACTTTCATTCCATTATTTATACTGTATTGACTTGAACATTGTATTTTCTTCTTATTAATGTCAGTCCTTATCTCTTTCCACATTTGTCATCAGTTCATTGAATGATCAATAAATTATCCTCTATATGAAAGAAAACACAGCTGCTGTTGTTTTTTTACGATTAATATGTGCACTTTTAGTGCAAGGATGTTTCCATGGAAACCGTTCCCAGGGAGGGGCTGGAACATGGGAAATTGTCATCATATAGGATCAATCATAATTGACAATGAAGTTATCGAGAGGCAGATACCCCTGTTCAAGTGAATATATATTTTTCCAAGAAATAATTTAAAGGTAAAATCTAGAATTGGTGGAAAAGCAAAATAAACAAAAACAACCTTAGTGATGAATGGAAGTTGACTAATTATAAAGTTTATTGCCTGTGCAAATCCTCCAATTAGATATTTTCGTCTGAAATATTGTCGTCAATATTTGGAGACTCCAAAATCACCGTTGCTTATTTCAATTGTATCAAAGTAAGCTCTAACAAATAGAAACATATGTATAAAAAATGAACAAGCACATAAAATTCCTAACAAAACATTACACCGTTTTTCACAACTTGGTAATATTTTTATGGTGTGTTTCTTCTTGAAACAACAGAATGGAAATACATGTTTTATTCAACAACAAAAAACAACGATGCACTTTCCCTTTATGATCTTAATCAGTTTTGAAAAGATAATGGTGTAATTTCAAACCACCCCATCAAAAAACTGAAATGAAGTCACTCTTAATGCATTGTATAGCAGCCTCCTTATACTCACGGGGGGGGGGTGACTTGAAATGCAAATTACAATTAAACCATGCAAAACACAAACGGGGAGAGTTTACAGTACGTTAGGCCTAAATGGTCAGCTTGAATAAGCCATTTTGAGATATGGCGGACTCAATACAATGACACTATTAGGTTTGGGTAAATTTGTCTGTTTACACCCAAACCAAACAGTGCACTCGTATACAGTGTCCACCATATCCCCAAAAGGCTAATGGACATGCCCGTTTGACAGATATCATATTTTAAGAAGAAAAATTCAATTAGGCAATAGATTTTGCGAATTTGTTAACTACCATTGTCTGCACAGGGCTTGAGTTGTCATATTGAAGTGCGGGTATACCATAAGGAAAACAAAGGAACAGTTTGTAAGATGAAGAAAATGTATATTTATGCAGTTTCTTTGAAGTTTCAGTGAAATGTTGTCACGCGTTTTTGCTGTTTTTGATATTATCTCAAGTGGAAACGACAAGATCATGTAGGGATACTGACGGACTTTTAAATGGGGATACATTCAAATGCTGGAGTGTGGAGGGGCTGATAAACTTGATCAATAGTTCTTACTATCCATTTATTAATGTATGCAATGCCATTATACAGAGCAAAAACTTCGGTCAACATGCGAGAGACATTTGGCGGTGGGGGTGCGTTTAGGGTGCTGATCACCCTAAACCGACCCCCCCCCCCCACTCCCGCTCGCCCCACCCCCGGGTACCGCACGAATCAGTTTTGAGTAATGTTTGTTTGTTGGGGTGCTGGGGTGTTTGTTTGTTTGTTTGTTTGTTTGTTTTAATTTTGATTTCGTCACAGTCCATATCGCTTCTTTTTTTAAAGCTACAATTTTTCCCCAGTTTGACTATTGCCAATTTCACTTGTTTCAAAAACGACGATACGTTAATACATTGTACATGTAGCTAAAAGTCAACATCTCTACACGGGAAGAGTAGTAAGCCTTGAGGGCTTTCGATTGAACTCAAAGGTACACTTCGCAGAAACAAACAAAACACAAAACTCTAACATAGCTTTACTTTTATCCTATAATCTTTGTGGGGGTTTTCTTTTTCGGTGTAAGTATTTTGAAATACTCTTAGCATTCAACCCTGAGCCATCGGGCGGTGGACTGAATACTTCTCGGTATTTATTTAGACGATTGAAGCCCACTGGATGCTGAATGCGGCATGTCTCCCATGACCTCAATGTGCTTGGATTACATTCAATCAAGCAATACCACTTTCTCAGTCCTGTAAAGTGTTAGACTTTTTTCTTTTCTTTTCATTTTCTTCAACTTGAATATTTTCTTTGCATAGAGGAACTTGGGAAGCAAGAGCTATTGCGTCGACCCAACGGGTCCTTGGTTTAAAAAAAAAAAAAAAAAAAAACACTGCTCGATAGTAACCTGCTTCGAGAATTGATGACTGTCAAGAGTTAATAACATTTTCTAGAAAGCGTTTGAAGTAATAAAAAGGGCGATATTTTGCCGAGGAAAATCTTGCGAACCGTCATTAGTTGATATATGCCGTTACTTTGTGGCAACGTTCTGTCGAGGGGAAATACCTTGATTTTAAGCGAAGCAGGAAATAGAATTTCGAGAATTAAATCTAGAAGTCCATTTGGCGATGAAGCAGAACCCATGACCAATCAGAACTGATATCCAATCACAGTGAATTACAGCGAACCATTAGTGATGGTGGCATCATCAGCATGCAGAGTGAGGCTTGATATCTCAGTGATTTTGACTTATGAAATCACACGGTTAGGTTAACATTAACTGACTTTCAAAATGAACATCGACTCCCTTCAGACATCGAACATGACTTTTTAACAGTAATCACTTTATTAAAAGTGGTTCCCATAGCAACTGCTGCTAAAAAAAAAGGACCTTGGACGTTGTAATTACAAGACGGGACAGTCTTTGACATTTATTTTGTATTGTCCAGTTGGCATGGCAACGCCCATACTTACACGTTCTGGATAAAAAACCATTCTAGGCTACATTGTTAATTTGTCTAGTCTACTGAATCCCAATATGAAAATGTATGTTGGACCTTGACAAGGTTTCCAACAGTAAATTAAATTACATTGAAAAGGAGAAGGGAAGGGGATTGTGACAAACTGATATTCACTCGGCCGTGAGTAGAATGAGTATTTTTTCTTCTTCTTCTTCTTTTAGAAAGCCGGCCCCTTGCAAAATGAGAAACTTACATTTGATTTAATAAAAAAAAACAAATATGAAACATAGCAGAATCAGGGAATGTAATAAAGAAGTGTTACATACAGGTAGGTCTAGTCCTCCGTTTTTATTCACGTCGGGGGATAACTGTTGAATCGCAAAGGGTCCTCATAATTTGAATCACGGGTTCAGACATTATATTCCCTTTTGGCGGGAACTCTCTGGAAGTGTGTCTCATCTCTTGTCCTCCAAGTAGTTAAGATGGGCTCATAAGACTCATAATAAAGTTATATTTATATGGACTCCATTAAAGGTGGAAATCCAACCTGGAGGTCTCTTCTCTTAATGCCTTCGTGAAAAAAGTATGTATAAAAAGAAACTCTCATCACTAACCTCCAGCAATGAGATAGTCTCGATAATATGTTTAGTTAGCTAATAATCCTTAGCGCCAGGACAATCTGCTTATTGGTGCCCGCAGGCTGCCAAACCCTTCGGGTTTTGGATGCCATTTTCTTGAGTGATTTATCGGAACACGCTGGCAGGGTTTTATGACGATTGCACCGGGCTGTAATTACCATGATGATATAAAGCACTCATAAAAAAACCTATGTGTTATTCATAATTTACCGCTGCATTTTGTCTGTTGTGCGTTTTTTTTTTTTTAATGGACGGAGCTGAGAGGTAAGAGTTATAAGCGAGCGAGTCATGTCGATATTCCTACTTTGTGAAATTTGTTTCGATTACGTTTTGTGTTGTGTTTGTGTCATTTCCGTATCAAACGTGTGAAGTCTGTCGAGTTTTTTTGTCGTCCTGTACTTTGGCTTCAATGGGAGGGTGTTGCACCTGTGACTAGCCAGAATGACAAGAGTGCAAGTAGCATAAGGTAATAAGGGTTACGGCCCGAACTGTGAGTAGGATGTATCCACTCAGTGATGGCAACAAGTAGGCTATACCAAACGGTTGTAGGTCTACAGTTTGTACGTCCAAGTTGTTCTTATTTCTCGTTCGATTGGCGTATCGAGGGCGGGGAGCGGGGATTCGCAACAAAACATTTTCCAATGGTTGATTATTATTATTTGAATAGCATATCTTCAGCATAATAATGTGTATTTAAATGTGTGCTGGTGGTAGCCTGCTTGATGGGAAGAGGGAGTAAAGGTTAATTTCAATTGCGATCCAAAATTACCACTGCGTTAGTTGTATGCAAATTATTGTCCGATTTAATACGATACGCCCTCTTTGGCAGAAAAAAGTGGCGCGACAAAACATTTTCAAAATGGCTGCAAAGTGTCACAGTGTGGGAAGCAAACGTGCACATATAAACGGCAAGAATTAGGTAAGTTAAAAAGCATTGTACGCTCTGTTTATTTGTTTATGGTTTAGAGCAGCCACTGTGACTTGTGTGCGACAAAGAGCGAGATGCAACAAACAGTAATGAGATATTTTGTTCTGTTTTTGTTGTTGAACTTGTTGCAGTAGTGAACTGCTGTGGTGAACTACCGTCGCGTTTTGCTCTCAACAGGTCCAGCTAATGGTGGGACACGAGGGGCCAGTTGCGGTCAAACCATTACTGTCTGACTATAAATATCAAGAGATGGCAACATCCTAGGGTTGAGCATCCTTGGGGCTTGCTGTACTCGCCACTATCTTTTAAAATCAATACAACAAACACTGAAATGCCAGAGAACGGGGGACATGTATTCTGAAGTGAGCGACAGCGAGAAACAAGTCCAGTTTACATGCAGTTAAGTTTCAATACTGTTTCTTTAGTGGCTAGATGTTCAGTACCACAAGTCGCCACTCACATAGAAATAAACAACATGTAAGGCCTATTTAAAAGCTTAGTAGGCCCTTATATATGTAGACCAAACTCAATGTTGGAAACAGAACAGTAACAGCAATATGAACAACAAACAAACACACACCCCAACGCGGGATATGTAATTCACACTGGGGAAAAGATCACACCTATATGCAACTCCCCACTGATTTCCATCATCTTATGCATGACACTTGCTCTTTGTGATTTTGATACTTTGTGTTCTTCTTTTGCGTCACGTGAAGCTGATTTTCCCCGGAAAGCTAGCTGGTTACACAATAAACGAATGAAAATAATAAAGGACAGGGAAAGGGGAAAACACGACCCGTGCCCGGGGACGGGGAAGCGTAAGATAATACCTGGGGCACAATGAGTCTGTCTAGAGCTAGTAAAATGAATTTGATATAATCAACTCAGGACATATGGGACTACGAATGGAGGGTGGGGGTGACAACTGCCACAACGTAAGCAAGAATGGGGGTGGGGCATCAACTGAGTATGGTTTGTGAGAACTAACCCGTCCCCCTTCCACAAAGCTGACGAAATTTGCATTCACGAGATTCCTTCATATAAAGCAAGTTGATTTGAATGTTTCAGATGTACCGACATAATCAATAATGTACCCGAAGCCTACGGGACAGTTATTAGGGAGGGGGCCCGTATCATGACCTCTTCCGTCCCCTTCGGCGGCTGATACACACCGGCTTTAATGAGTTTCATTTCATCTGCCTCACGCCCTGCTCTGTTCTCTTCTCTTCCCTCTCCCTTTCTCTGCTGCAGTCCCAATATCTATTTGATGCTCCGTCCGTTATTTTGAATTAACTATTGACTACGACAATTTTCTTTCGCTTGAAATGGAATGAACGCATGCGCGAAATGAATTGATTTTAGAGGTGAGCCAGTACTGGGTTTTTTCATCACATGAACTGGCCCGAAGCCGGTGATCTTGTCAAAAGGATGGAATCCTGCTGCAGCAAACGGCAGCTGGTTTTGTGGGCTGAGGAATTCAACTATTTTTTTTTCTCGATTTGATGGAATCATATACGGGTTCATAATGTTGTTAGACCGCACAGCAATAAATATCCTCGAAGCAATCGCAAGTTTGTTTCCATTGGCATACTGGTTCATTATTTCATTGCATTTCACTCACCCCCCCCCCCAGAAAAATAAATAAACTAACAAGCAAAACAAACAAAAAACACTCCAACAAGCAAACCTCAACATCAACAATAACAACAACAACAACAATAACAACAACAACAACATGCAGGAAACTAAGGGAAAAAGACAATGCCTACATGATTACCTCTTATGGGTCTTATTTAGGGATTTAATAGGGCCTATGGGCCAAATTATTTTTATATAGTTACACATCCAATGGACAGGCTGGCTTAAATCTCTCTTCGTTTTGGAAAAAAGGGGGAAATCAACTCCAAAGATTAAAGACTTTATTATGCGAGACGGCTGTTGAAACACTGTTGTTGTAATATTTTTTCCCCCTAAAATTCAACTGTCATTATTGTAAAGAAAGATTTTAGGCTTTTGAATGGTTTACAATAAGAAAATAGCTTTCGGGTGACCACCAAGTGTGGATGAAACCTGTCTTTAGTGACTTAAAAGTGGTGGTTCTGAGAAGAATCGGAATTGAGAAATAGCCTCGACGTCTCAACCCAAGTGTACTCTGATTGTCAACATTATTGTGATGTTCACTAAAGAGATTGATGATTTCATGAAGGGATGAATGTGCTCTTTAAAAGGAACAAAATATCCACATAAAGGAAATCCAAAGCCTCGTAGCCGGGCTCACGACGCGTTTGGTCGGTACACATTCACGAAGGAATGATCTCAGCTTGAAAAGTCGCAGCTTCAATTCCGCTCCAGTCAATTTTTGTCTTTGTTCAACCCAAATGATCCCTTATTCTTGATAACAATTCGATACATTTAAATGCAGGAAACCCTCAGAAGTTAAAAAACAAATATGTGACAGTTAAACCTATGTATTTTTATATATGTATATTTTTTATATAGCTTAGTCTCCTGAATACAATCAGAGTATACTGATCGAAATGTCAAGTTGTTACACTAACCAGGGTTATTTTCAAAACCACCACAATACAAAGATTATTTTCTATGTTACCGCACTTTTTATTATTTTTTGTAAAGGAGATGAGAGGGCCTACTTTTCTTTACACATCAGATATCCTATAATGACATCATTAATAAACGTCTTTGTTTTGACGGACGGGGAGTCTATGTTCCACCTCGACAGGCGTTTAATAAAAACTTTTGCATACAGCAAAGTCATTATCCAGCAAGCTGTGATAATGTCATCTTCCCCTGGGAATCTCAACAGCCGTTTGCCATTTCATTTCTCACTACATCACCTTCGCTGCATCATTGTAGATGCATCGCCGCCTTTAACGCGTGGCCAGCAAAATAAAACAAATTGTTTGCGGATTGGAAAAGAAAAAAAGATTCCCGGTAAAGTTTCTCTTGATTTGAAGGAATGGTCAACGGGTACCATTATTCGAAGAAATGATTGTGTTCACTTTCAACGTTGTTTCGTTAGAGAACGGTCAATATTCTTCACAACAGTCTTGTCCGGCTGTTCTGATGTAGCTTTGGGGTGTTCGTTTGCGTAGCCTACTTTGCTCACTTATATTTCTCGTGGCTGGTTGGCATTTGCTTTTCAGTTTGAGTTGTCAATATTTGTCAAAACAACCCCGGCCATGTTATGTGTTCAATTTACTTGTTTCGCAATAATGGCTTTCAGGGTGGTTTGTTAGCTTCTTGCTGCATCTATCTTAGGTTTGTATTGGACAAACGCTGGCTTATTTTTCATTCAATAAAATAGCCAAGAATTTGAAACAGCCAGTGGAGTCATGAAGTATACTACATAGGCCCTCAGGCAATCTGGATAAATCAATGTTAGTCTTCTCCTGACGATGTTTCATCTACGATCCCAGTATCTTTTCAGTGGATCTCTTTGTTGTGTACGGATTTAAAACATAAGTGAGTATAGAAGTTTGGTTTATGTGGAGATACAGATCTCGCTCTCTGGTGCAGACTTCGCGAGGCCCCAAGGCACGGAATGACGAAAGCTGAGTAGCCTCTTTACTGATTTTCTTCGTCTTAATCCAGAAAATGGCATATCATCCCCACTAGAAGACGATCATTTCGATATAGAAGCTTTTGGGTTTTGCAGTTTGATGGGGGTTTACCAGACACAAGGCATCGTCTACAACATTAATTAGGCTAAGGTGGTTCCACAGAACCTGACTGTCGGTTTAAATGTGAAACACGGACTTCATGTTTTCCTCCGTCGATAAAGTAGTATTGGAATGACCCTTTTCACCTTGAATACGTTAACATCGTTCCTGGAAGCTTCAGCACAGAGAGGGGAATAATTCGCTTTCTTTCGTGGGTTATTCGCAAGACAGCAATTTGCATGATTCTCGGTTTTCTCATTCTTTGGCAGCTGGTCTGTGTAATGTCCAACCCCCTTCAGCGGATCGAGTGTTGCGTTTTGCTAACCAATTAGCGGGGACGGTGAAGGATTGGGAGTGAGGTTGATAATCCCAATTATGCTCTGCCATCCCTCCGTATTTTTGAGATGATCAATAACTGTTAACAATAACACCAAGTGGAACTTTGATTAGAAGGTCCCTTTATTTAACATATTTTCAGAGGCGCCATTGCGTCACAGACGAGAATCACAATAATCGCTTCGGGATGCCGTCACGAGGTTGAAATGAAATTGGCGGGAAACTGTTTCAATTTATTCGGTCTTTAAAATTATGACATGACGGGACACAGGGCGAAAAAGAAGAGAGGCCTTTACTTTACATTGCATGAGAGGAATGGCACCATGGTGACTACACCCTGCGCTTAAAGAACACAGCAGCTTGTGACGTCAAGATGATACTGAATTAAATGCATGTCGTATCATCGTTGTATCATCATTGTCAAAAAACCGGCCATGAAATACACAGTTTTTAAATAATAATTGTTGCCCCAACACAAGTCGTTGCATCAACAGGTTAATCAGTAATTGTCTCCATGATTTGGCTCATGAATATCCCGGACTTCTGGCAGGCACAAAGTGTATATAACACAGCTCAATAAAGGAAAGCTTAGAATCTTACATTGCAAAGATGGCAGTGTCATTTTAATCAACTTCTGGTTGAAGAAAGGGGTAGATCTCAAAACTATACTTAATAACTTATTACTTTTTTTACAGGTGTGTTTGCTTTTATGGACCCCCCATGAAATTAAAAAATAAAGACCGTAGGCCTGAAATGTGAAAAAATTCACATACTGTGTGAACAATGTCTCATATTGTGCACACTTTTTTGTAATGTGGAAATCCTAACCAGTCACGGGAGAATTTGCTTTGCCTGTAGACCACATTGTCTCATCGATTATGATAAAACACAACGGCGTTCAAACTTCAGATTGTTAACGTAATTATTTAATCTACTGGCCATCACCATAACTTGTTATGTTTATGGCTTCACTGACTGCTAGAGCATGGAGATTATTCTCTATCGGTCGTGGGATAAACCGGTGGATTATACGTTCATCTAAGGGCTGTAAATCTTAATAACTATTTCAAGTAAATGTTGTTTTTCATGCGGGGCAAGATAAATAAATGATATACCAATCAACTCATTTTGGATTATAGAGGCTGTCACAGCTGGGAGCCATCATTAATTGCATCACCTAAAGACTTCGGGGGCCCAACTTGGCAAGCTCTCCTACTTGGAAATGACAATGTGTGAAGTGACAATCTGTATCAATAGGGAATATGAATATTATATTTCTCGTTAATTCCGCTGATGCTGGCGTTACTTGAGCGCTTTCAGCTCAGTGTGTCTTATTTATTAAAGGTGCCCTTTAGTAAATGTTTTGATTGAAATGATAAAACTTAAGATGTACTAATCTTCATAAGTTTAGCTTTCTGTAAACTTGATCTCTATTACCAACTGTTTTGAGGAATAGTTTTCTTTGAAAACTGCCATCATTCATGCATTGTCCTCACAACACTCACATATTTCGTTTAGCAAAGTCGAAACGAGATTTTAAAAGTGCGCAAAATCCATGACAAAATATAATTCATTCAGTGCGTGTTAGATGGTGCGTTTATTGCAACCTAGGGATCGAACTGATTTTTTCCCTCCTAAAAACAGTGACATAACACTGAAAGTATAGGGCAGTGTTGTTGAATGTGATGATTGTTTTCGGGGGGGGACAAGCATCATTAGTACATGAATATGTTGACCTTCTATTTCGATTTTGAAGTGGCAATGTAATACAAAAATCTTTGATAAAAGGGTACCAATATAAATGAGGGATGTGTAAATTATTGGATACAAGCTCGGTTCAATATTGCCTTTGAGAAATGTCAAGGCTCATTTTGGAGACGTTGATGATTCGTGACGGTTTTTTTTTTCCTAGGAAATGTTTTCACAAACTTACAGAACTACCTCAAACAGAAGTCTTCGCTTTTTGTTAAGTTGGGGCAGCGATGACAAGTTGGACTGTGCCATTTATCAATACTTGCCACGTTGTCGCATAGGCTTCTATAGTCTTTAGTTTGGCGAAACAACTGGTTATTTCGCCGAACTAACGGCTCATATGGACCTTTTACTAGTACTGGGAATGAAAGTTGTATTTTACTGATTTGACTTTCTGTTTGAAATCAGTTACATCAAAACGAAATTGGGCCAAAAGTTTTAAGAGCTAATAAAAGTATAGTCTCCGATCGTGGGGCATAACAACACTTGTGATACCGCATAGTGAAGTTCGGCATCCAATATTAGATGCATCTATAGTTGTTGTTTTATCTATCAGTATATATTTATCGCTGTACTTTTGGGGTATATATTTATTAACTGTTTTCTTATTATTCATTTGGTATGGAAGTATCAGTGGGTTTTGGAATGGGTTTAAATTGAGCGTTCTATCTGATAGAGACTCTTAAAAAAACACAGTCAAATAATCAATTTCAGGCTTCCATTCACACAGAAAGCTAATACTATTCAATGCTTCAGGCAATGAGTGTGCCTCAAATCGTAAAGAATATCAGAAAGACAAACTGTTCAAAGTAGACGTTATTGCGCTCTTCAGTCGGCAGTGTGGGTTACTGCGTGGTGCCCCCAATTACAAAATTGCAGACACCACGGGCAGCTCGACCATCCCTTGGATCGAAAGACACAGCACCAAGTCAAAACAATTACACTTTCTTGCCAAAAGCGAAATCACCGGCGGGACATTCAACTTCCTGATTCATTAAAGCTCATGATATCACAGAATGTTTGCTCCTATGTAAACAAGTTATGGGTTAGAGGCCTATACCATCATTAAGCCCTATATTGGTAGTGTTGACAGAGCTTGGTTTCGGCACTGAGCTTTACGGTTTTGTCAAAGAAATATTCATTAAGTAATTAACTTTTGCAACAGCAACAAAATTAATTCAAAGTTTACTTGAAACGAATTTGTAACTGTTATAAAGCTTGTAAACTCTCCATTCCATTTACATGATGTAGGATGTACGCAGACAGATGAGAAAGGGATCCACCGATGGGGGCGCCGTATATAGGTAAGATCTTTCGTGGTTCGTTCGCTTGAATTTTGTTTAGATGGATTCACACTAAATAAATATACGTCTTTTAGCTGAAAGCTCAATATTTTCTGTCTGAAATATGTAAGGCCTACTATACAATAATTTTTATGCAAGACAATTTATTTATAACTAATAATAAAAACAATCGGGTAAAAAATAGGAATGTGCATAAAATCCCATCAAAAATAACACAAACTGCTGTTTTCACTGAATGTGACCGCCCACCTCAGTGAAATTCTCACAGAAATCCCATTAAAAATAACACAAACTGCAGTTTTCACAAAATGTGACCGCCCACCTCAATGAAGTTCTCACAGGTTATTTGTGTGTTATTGAAACGAGACATGACTGCACGTTGCACACCCATCACCTTTAAAATACCGTTGAACGGATGGGAAACCGTGGAGGAAGGGGAGACGAACCACCGTAGATTTTCAACCGTTGGAACTAGTTTACTGGCCTTAATTTTAAAGGCACCATACAAGCTGTATAGTATCCAACATGAACGGGGAGGCCTATTTGTAGTTTGAATAAATTAATGAAGAAGCACAACCCAGGGATTGCGAGAAGGGTTAACAGGCGAAGTAGGTTATTACCGAATGGGCGGTCGGCTGGAAAGGAAAGAACGGTAAAAAGAGCAAGACGTGAGCAAAATAAAAGAGAATAGGGGGTAACGAGACGTGTAAAACAACGAGAGCATCGGAAGTTGATCTGCCCTTGTACCGTTCGTGACGACTGTGTCCAAGGGAAAAGTCGAGAAAAGCAGAAAAATCAAGTCTTTCTGAGCCATCCAGGACACGACTTCTAATAATAGTAAATGCTCCGTGACTCACAGTTAACGGGACAAATTTATCGATGCTTTCTGCCCAAGTAATAAGCTCGCCACACGGGCACGGGCTTGAACTGTCGTGCATTGTACCGAGTGCATTATCAATCCATGGAGTGGTTTTGATGACATATTTGTATCGATTTGGTCTTAGTAAATTACTCGCAGCCAAAACAATACAGGGAGATGCGTGTGATAGTATGGATAGCAACACTGCATTAGTGTCACTCATTATCTGGGAACCGCGAAGAGCTAATTGTATATAGTGCAATAACTTCCAACGGTCGATAGTTTTTAACTTCCGCTCTGGCTATAAAGCCCTACTCACACGATGAAACCCCTTTTTATACATGGGATATAGGCCTATATATATAATATTCCTTGGCACACGCTGATTGATGTAAATGACTGAAAACACCTCAGGATTTTTTGAGCAGCATGACTTCAAATTTCCCATTTCTGCCTGTGTTACCCTTTGGTCATATACATTTTAACTAAAAATAGAGCTTACAAGAAGAGGGGAAAAGTCAAAGCTTGTTGTGGTCAGTGGCTCAGTTCGAAGGAACGAGTCGAAGGAATTAAATCAGTACACTGAAGCCTGTGCCCTGTATCCTGGGGAGACGGAGGTTTTTCCCGGGGTCCGCGTGTGAGGCTCCAGATGGGTACTATCCGTGGGTGTTAGAGATCGGAGAGGAGAGGTTGTATCGGGGTTATTCAGCTGGATGTTTTCGACTGAAGAGTTTACAGCATGTCTCAAAATCTATAACGGTATAGGCCTAGTTGTTGTATGATTGTGATGGTTATGCCTGGTAGCCAAACAGTGACCGCGGAGGTCTATATTTTCATCATTGTGCGGCCAGATCATGAGACATACAAACCCACGACTTCAAACCGAGGCTAAAGCGGAACCATAACAATCCATGAGACCCCAGGCCCAAACTGAATTGCTTGTCATTATTGACTAGTATGATTCACAAGGTGGTATGGTCTTACGTGTACATTATTGTGTAACATAGCGTCACCCACCCATTGCTTTAGACACCCTCAGGGGGTGCAATTTTGCGGCCGCAACCAAGAACTGTCTATTGGTCCTCGCTCGGTTGTTGGACGTGTACACTATATACCTATTCAACCTTAACACAAATAGGTTTAAATTACAGTTGCACCTCCGTCCACTTTCTCTTAATTCTTTGTACTCGGTTTGTGATAATGTGTGCAATATTTAATAATAAAAGTGGGCGAAACCTAAAGCGAGACGAGTAACCGTGAATCATTCAACGATCTGTCTGCTGCCTGACGATGAATTACTCACAGTTTTCTGCTTAATTGGAAAAAATTGCGCCCAAGACATGAGCCTCATACAGCGTCCGTGATGTCACGTAATGTCAGTGCACATTCAGATTCTCATCCAGAATGAGCAGATGACAAGGGATATCACTTTCCCGCCCAAACAAGAAAATTCACAAGCTTGTCTTAGCTCGGAGATTTACGAGGTTGTCAGCACTTCTTAGATTGAAACACCCATCGTACGGAGGGAAATAATCATCCTCTCGCTAGCAATATCTTTTGGTATTATCATTCTAGGTTTTTATAGCTATCGAGGGGAAAGGGGGTCGCCAGTGAGAGCCGATTGGAGGGACATGACAAGGCAGTGACTCACACGTATAATGGAGATTTTAATCTGGTGAGCGAACAGAGACAGAGAAAATACCAGTTTTGATGTTTACGAAGTGTCGAATTTTACGACCGGCCATCAATTATGATCAGACTGGATATTGCACAAAACTGAAATGTCTCCAAATTCATATTGAATCATTGCTAATGTGAGTCAGGTGAAGTTGTGTGCCGTATTATGTGCATTCATCTCCATACAATTCTACCCAAAGCCCCGAATGCCGTTCATGCACAGCAAAGAGATGAAATCTGGGAACTTTTAAATAATGCATTATTTATAGGCACGCTTTTTTGCATCACACTTTGATCTTTATAAGGAAGCTCATCTATATCAGATTCTGTTATCGTGCTTTACAATTCAGCTGGCCCCTTTTCCTCAGTTAGTATCAGCCTTTTTATCATCCTCTGCAAACACAAACAAGTGAAGTGAGTCTGAAATCGAAAAATAACAGTACTCCACCTATCTATATAGGCATAACCGATTTCTGGTTGTATTGGTCAAGGAGTAGGCCTATGATATTATAGGAAACTATACACTCTACGAACTCCCCACAATTGACCCGGATTCCTCAGGGGGCCTGACCCATTTCTCGGTCAGGCTGACCAGAAATTGGTTGTTGGATTTTTGACTCGGATTTTGCATCAGTAAAATGACAGAGTTTCGGGTTAGTTTGAGACCAACCTCGTCCCCATGGTTTACTTTATTTCCCACGATGCTTACAATAGTAAACCCTGGGAGGGGAACTCCTTACTCGGACCGTGATTGGACAAAACCAAATGTTAACCTTTGTCAAAACAGCCGGCCGGCAACCAATGTACAAACAGGCTATTATTTATTAAATCTGGTACCGGACCACGAGACCATAACGAGGATGTGAATTTCGAAAAGCAGCCAGACTAATCTAATTTGCATACGTATCCAAAGATTTTGGATATGCAAATGATCCAATACCAGGGTGAGAGAGCGGTCAACCTCGTACTGCTCGACACACCCTGGGGACGAGTTTTTTTTTTAGATGGATTTCGGGTCATAACTAACCCAGAAATGATGGGTCAGGGTACCAGGCAGGGGACACGGAATCCAGTTCAATTCTGACCCGGGAGTTTCTAGAGTGTAGGACAAAAAGTCAGGCTTTATGATTGTTCAAAGGGGAATGAGAGACAACGGATCGTACATTTCGGCGGAAGAGGGGAGCTTTTGCCGATACTTGCTGATAGTCTCTATGTTGAAAAACACATCGTCCTATAAGGATCCTTCTGTTCTCGAATTTTGCCTTGGTACATAGGCCGCAAACTGGCGCGAGTTTGAACTACAGGTCTTAAAAGGGTAATTGAAAAGTTAATTTCTTTAATTCACGGATTTCCATGTCGTCTTTATATATAAAAATCAGTTTGGCGGTAATTTTACAGAAAATCGTATCGCGAAAAATGGTATACGTTCTCCCCTTCGGATAGGGTTGGGAATGGTCCCACGTGACGTAACCAGCGGATGTGTGGGGGGGGGGGGGGTTGCGGGAGCCCATCACAAATGAGGTTTAACAAATGCATAAATTAATGAAGTGGGGGAAAGGAATGATACCTTAGCCTCCCCCACCTATACCTGCCCCCTCCCCCCCCCACACACACACACAAGAAAAAGGTACAAAGGACGCAAGAAAATGTCTAATAAATTACGCCACTGATCAACATAAATAAGCTCAACCACCTCCCGCAAAAGAGACACGACAAAGTTTCATCAGAATGGACACGAATAAAATTCATGGCTGGGGTTGGAATAGAGGGAGTTTCCCTCACATCCAGGATGGGAATGGATCATTGTCTTCATTCCCATCTTCGTTATTCCCTTTAATAGAAAAGAAGGATTTTATTGTGAGATTGCGAAACCAGAAATGTATCTGTAACATTGATGGCTAGGATCGTAAACCTGATACTCAGGATTGTATCAGTGCATAAGAACGGCTGCCCATCACAGTCTATCTCATAAGAACTCTTCCTCTATTAAATGCAAGGAGCAAGGGAAGCAATGTGAAACCATCTCACATCAAAGACTGACTTACATTCTGATCAAAGAGAAAGGACTTTGCCTCCGTTGCTGTGATTATTCAGCTTCATGCTCACTTCACTTTGTTTGCATTGGTATCTCGCCTTCCTTTTTTGTTTTCTTCTCCCACCCGAATCACAGCCCAGCAAATATAGTCCCTGGCTGAATAAAGCCCTTTAGTCCTCGGCGACATCATTTTGAACGATAGACATGACACCCTGACGTCACAGGAGACATGGTTCGGGAGTTTGGTAATTCCTCATCCAACTCACCGGGGTGGTGTTCTCTTACAGCCTGGGCAACCACTCCTCGCCGTGTTTATGCCGGTCCCCAGATGCGCTGGAATCAAACCCCGGATTGGATCCACATCAGGACGAGTAAACAACGGGTTTCTGTTTGCGTCTTGACACAGCCAGGGCTGTGTCAATTTTCTCCCAACGGGAAAAGCCTCTCCCTCCAATATAGTGCTCGCAACTGTTATGTTTAAATCTTTCTTGGAGTATCTGACAGCACTTTTGACATTTGTTTTTCATCACGTTGGTATACGCGGGACAAGACTGGTATCTCTGTACTTTGTGTATCGTATCATTGCCGTCATCTTGTTTTGTTTTCCTATACGCAAACTGATGAATCTGTTATTGGTTTTGCTTTATCCTGAACATTAAATCAAGAGTTTCCAGTTCCATATTTTTGCTCGTCAGGATGTTTTCCATCTATACAACGTTGCTGATACTTACTGGACACATCAATCAATATCAATTCACATTTAGAGGTATGATACATCATTGTGTTTTTTTGTGGAGAGCAAGTTTGTCATTCCAATCCCCTGCAGGTTTTCAATAAACACCAAACAAGATGGTCATGGTCGCCATTTGTCCAATAAATGTTTAGGCATATGTTTTATGAGGTATATTGTGCACGTTCATGTTATTTATATGCTCGAGTCGATTTAGAAAAAATGAAACGAGAAACCGAGTGTTATGGGAAACGATTTTGAACTCTCACACATGGCAGCATTTCAGAGGGAAATGTTTCAGAGGACAGGTGGTATACTGAAACAACTTCGTTCTCGGATTAAAAATCTCTCACCGAAATTTAGTTGTTTTTTTAATAATCCAAAAGCATCTATTTTAACAATGCAACGTATTAAGGAAACACGCACACGTTCGAAGACAAATTACTGGATTTGTAAATTGTTTGAGGGAAATGATTAGTGTCCATCTCAAAAGTACCAATCCTCATGAGACATTGTCCCTCTGAAATACTGTAAAAGTAAAGAACAGCATTTGAAAACCCCATCCCCACAATGTCTATTTTGATTGCATGGAGCTGAATAATCACAGCAACGAAAGGAAAAGTCCTTTCTCTGTGATCAGAATGTAAGTCAGTCCAAGATGTGAGATGGTTTCACATTGCTTTCCTTGCTACTTTTATTTTAGAAGAAGTGTTCTTATGAGATAGACGGTGATGGGGCAGCCGTTCTTACGTACTGATAGAAAAATCATCAATGTTTTGCGAGTGATTTAACTGGATTTTTACCATCAAATTTGACAACGGTTTCACTGGTTGAGTGTATGGACCTTTGGTTCAAACAAGACGATGGAGATGCGTTTATTTGACCAAATTCTATAGTGATGTAACCCCTTTAAAAGCAAATCTCGTCGAAGTCGTATGTCCCCTCCTTAGTTAGTTAGAGTTACAGTCTGAAGTCTGAACATTGAATAAAATGTCAAGAGACGACAGCCAGAGGAGGACACCTTACACCTCATTCTCAAGCACTTGTTTTAGCAGTCTTCAAGTGTCCCTTTGGTTCTCACTACTCCCCTGCACATATCCATCTACAGTCTGCGGCAGCATCCGCCCAAATCCCAAGGTACAGCATCACATCACTCCTTGATCTCCTCAACCAGAAAAACACACATATGTCACGAACTGTGCCCGTAATATCCCCCGATTTCATAATGTGGTATCCCTCGATCGGAGTATGTCTTGAAGAGTTGCATATCAGCCAAGATCTCATCTGTGTACCCTGATCTTAGAATGATCATGGATGTAGGCCTCGACTTATTAAAACCTAAAATCTCAAGTAATGAAAATACCCCGTTTCGGGCTGAATGCGAAAGAGTATTCCCTGTTTGGGTCTCACTTCATATTAGAAAGAAAACTTGACGAAAATGTTCGAAATCGTATCGAGAGTACCGATGTTTCTGCTCTGACTAGTATAGTGGGCTGTTAATTGTAATTGTTGTGTTCATTTCGAGTTTTAACTGCAAGATGGTTTGGAACAAAACATAAACAGATATTTGTTTTACGGTTTTTTAGTAAGGGTTGATCACCGACACAAAACGTTACCGGTCTGGTAAATGTTTAATTCACGAAAATCTATTTTATAACGTTACAGAACTACTTTATGGAGGTGGCGCATGACTATTGTGAATACTAAACAGAGAACTGATGTGACTACTTACACCTGGGCGCGGTTTTTGAATACCTACGACTGCTGGGCTGGATCATGGTTCGCTGTGTCTCAAGTCTCTACGCTATAACTTTTAAAAGGTAATACATCAATGTTTTAAAATTGAAAGGTATAATTAAAATGTTATGTCAAATAGTGTAAGAATAGTAAAATGCACTCACACTTTGTCAGCCGTTGTCGTTGCAAAGTACACAAAAAGACGCCATCTCGATGTATCAGTGCATGGTGCACGCATGCGCAGTAAGAGGGGTCTGATAAGAAGGAAGATATTCCTTATTAGTCTCGTGGGAGAGAGGGCGGGGGGGGGGCTCATGTTGCCATTTCAGGTTGTCGTGGATGACAGTCTCTCCATATTCGGCTCTCAACAACTGACGCTTCTTTGGGTAAAAAATAACCCCCTCTTTTCTTAGTATTTTTAAAACTAAAAATGCATAAACATTGTTCCCCTGCACGGGGTACTTAAGCCCCCACCCTCTCCCAAGTTTGGTGCGACAATGGCGCACGGCTACATAATCATACCAACATGTTGTGGCCCCCACCGAAACTCATGAACAGCGTCGATTTCATATTGTTTTGTCAGCTAAAACAATGGGGAAGAATCCTTATACAGTCAAAGCAGAGATTTTGCACAGAGGGGAAAGAGGTGGGCGTCGTTTATTTTTTTACAATATTTTGTTTACACACTTTTAAGTGTAGCTCTTAAAGTACGAAGCACGAAGCCAAGCGAAGTCAAACAGTCACGAGGGAGAAGCGAAAGAGCTTCTTCCCAGTGGATATACAGGGATTTTTTGATATCATAACCTAGTTTTAGACGTAAAATAAGCTCCGTACGTTTTACTGTATCACCCGAAGGGCCCTTCATGCAGTTAAAAGAGACGAAACAGCGCTGATAAACAACTTGAAACACGAAAACAATTGAAGAGCGAGTCCGCGTGCAAAACATTATTATCTCGACTTAAAGGTGTAAAAAACATGTTTGGATGAAAAGAAAGAAGAGAAAAACTCATGAACGATTTCTTTGATCGAAAAGTTATCGGGATAATCTTGATACCATCCTGATATACTGCCATGTGCGACAACATTGTCACCCAAGTACTTGATTCATATATTTTATTTTATTAATTGGTTTATTGCTAAAATCATATTACAGCCAAAGGCTGAATTACATGAAATTTACAATATATTAAACAACTACAATATGAAAACCCGAACAGGAAACAAAAATGTACAGAAAAACATATTGAACACGACATTTCATTTTGGGTTTAATTCACCAAACAAAAAGTCCAAGCACTAAAAACTGTTTAGTTTACAATGATGAAAATTAATCTCAAATATTGAATAACATTTGTTTATTTTATTCACCAAATCAAAATGAGTATACATGTTGTAAATAACATTACTGACAAACGTACATAAAAATGCGTGTTATTCCGTCTTTCTGGAAAGAACGACCACCTTATTGGAAGCAACTTTCACTGATTGGTTGCCGAGTGCCGCAGGTTTCAGAGCAATTGGATGCTCTTTCAAAAATTGATGATTTAGAGCCACTTGTTATTCCTTGAAGTTTCGTCTTCTTTAAAAAATACACATTATTCGTTTTGCATACTTATATCTGCAATTTGGTAACTGTAGAAGTTGCTTAATGAATAAAAGATGACCACTCTGCATGCAGTCGTTCATGACAAGCACCCATTGGGACACAGCTTTCAAAGGCATTGCTTTACAAATTAGAATACTATTCTTGAAACAGATGTCATTATGTAGTGTACCCAATAAAATCAGTCCTCTATAAACTGAGCTTGAATGTTGCTATAGTTGGCCGTTAAATAAATATTTTAAATAAGTTATTTTCAAGATATATGGATTACATATAATAATGAGAGGTTCGGTAGGTTTCACAAAACCGGAACTAGTAGTAATTTGACAGCGGCGGATATTACGTAGCCCAAGGAGCGTCTCACTGACCAATCATGTTCGGTAGAATCTTTTGCATTGTTCCATCATACCTTACTATCCACTGATTGGATCAAATCGCAGCCCCTGGGAATGCACAATTTCCTTAAAGCATTACAGACTTGCCAGTGATCACCCCCCCCCCTGTTTGTTTCCTTTTGTCCCCCCTTGTCTTGTTCTGCATGGCAGAGCCCCGAGCATGCGGGGATGTAGCAGGATGGCTCCACGGATTTTATGGAAAATTTGCACGACTGATGAAGACTCTAGCACTTATCCGAATCTCTCATTCGCAGTGGCCATCATTGCTTATTTAATCCCAAAGAATACACAAAAGTCCATCTGAATGCGCCGGGCAAATGCGCACTGAAAGCTCTCCACGGCACAACGTCAATACCGAACAAAATACATGGAGAGCCGGATATTTGTCCACCAAGCGCGCCAAATGCCCCAGGTGATACGCAAGCCTTTCAGGATAAAAATACCTCCTGTGAAAACACTTCATCTTCTTCCTTTCCTCTTCCCTTATAATTGAGATTGACCGGTTGTGAAAAAAACCTCACGGATTTCTAAAGATTTTCCTGACATTGCTTGAGACCGTTCCCCGGTAACCACACACGACTGCTCTTTATTCGATACGGCGCAATTGTTACCCCTCATCTTCGCATTTCTTGTTTGATACTTGGATACAACGAAGTCAGCTTGCGATTTCGAATCGTTTTTTTTTTTTTTTTTTTTTTTTGTTGGTGGCGTATTTCTTTCCGGGGAACCTTGCACTTTTTCGGATTGTGGTCACAACAAGGATGGAGAAGGGGGGTCTCGGAGTCCATAGTATCACACGTTCCATCTGTTATTGAGGTGGTAAAGTGATATTTTCGAAAATGTAGGGGGACACAATGCCATCTTGGGTAAACATATCATCGGCATTGTATCGTCTATCGGGTATCGATTCTTTGCATCGGTGGCAACAAAAGCCGGTCTTTTGTAGCCGTATGTCTCATCAATGACCCATTGTCCCTGATGGAAATTGCACCAGAATTTGATATTTCCCCCTAATAAAATTGCATTCGGAGACATTGACACGTGTGGGGTCCCTTTTCGGTCTAATAAATCTTCAGAAATGAAATGCAGACACGCTATCGCTCTAATCAGCCGTCACTAACCATAACGATACACGTGTCACGAAATTCACGTTTTTATAATTATTTTATGCTCAGCCTAAGTAAGCCCTATGTTCTAAAATGTAGTCTAAACGTCTGTACATTAATTTTTACAGTGACAAATTCAGAGTTTACTTCATTATTTATTGTGGCTTCAAAGTGATGGAGGCCGTCGAACATGGTCGAACATACTTGTGTCGTCCATTATTTAAAGATGTCATGAATTGAATGAGTCCCATCATATCGCAGATATTGCCGTTAATATTGTCAACTATTTGGCTATAGTAATTGACTGTTTCTGGCTACAGTTATTATTTCACAAGAGGGGAAAGTATTGCCGGATTAATTTTGGTTTGCGTATATTCCAGTGTCTAATGTACTTCCTATTGCAGCGGAAATATACTTTCCCGTTGGTGATTCCTTGTAATGCTAAGGTACGAGGGTTATTGTTACCAGTGACGTAATGCGTATCATGCATGGTGATACGTAAAAAATGTGATCATATTAGTTTAGTCGTGATCAAAGAAGTTTTATCCGTGTTGCTTTTGTTCTGTACCGTTATTCCTGATTCATTAATAAGATTAAATGCCACGTATAGTATATTATTTTAAGTGACAGTTTATGATAGTAACCCCTTTTCTGTGCCACCACTTTGAACATCTGGTATACCATAAAATTTGTTGGACAATCCAAGTTATACTTTAAAGATGTGTTGTTCCCTTTAGTTTTGACGTTTCTCTTTTGCAATCTTCCGCATTCAATCCGGAGTGAAGTAAAAAACCTGCTATTGGGTCTCAATCCTAAGTGAAGAAAGTACACAACGCACCTGGCAGTCGAGTTGAATTTGAACGAAGTGATGTCTCGAAGAAAGCACTTCCAACAGCAGTTGCAAACCGTTATTTAATTGCAGTATGGTCTGTATAATCATCAGACGAAAATTGTATAGTCTCAGTACCAGTACCAATCTTCCAGCGAAAAATACTTTGAAGTTCCCGGCCAAATCACCATTGTTTTTCGATGGCATCGATCGAACTGATCACGGATGCCTACCATCATTGTACGAACGTCCCGAAAGAACCCTTTAACTGCTTTTCGTTGTTTTCAGTCTATATTAAGTGACCACCCAGTTGGCTGTTTTTATTTCCCCACAGGTTCCGTTATTGAAATCTATTGGCGGAATTAAAGTACACTAAAAAAACAATGCAGTATTATTACCTTTAAACGAACACCCCACATTAGCCGAAACCCTTTTTTTTATCCCCCTGCTATAATAATGAGAAACGTATCTTATAAGAATGGTCAGGCAATCCACTGATGCGGACCAATGCCGCGTATCTCTTCGAATCCGTCTCAGCTTTAGGCCTACCGATAGACTATCACATTTCCTCCCTTGAAAATTGTTTCCACACCACACGGTGAAGGGCCTGACCAGGTGCACATGACGCTTTCTTGTGTAAGGAGAATGATTGACTGGCGACGAAAATATTTGGGATTGCAGCATCACCTCATCCGACTTGGGGTGATCACGGATGTAGTCACTTAGACTGGGGAGTAGGGGCGAGATGATGATGATGATGCATGGCATCGTGGGGGATGGTTCGGGGAAAGGCGGTCTATATAGTTGGCAATGTATGGTAGGAAATGGGGGTACGTTGTGGAACGTCAGCTGAGTGACGAGAGGGGTACAGTGGTGTTTGTGGGGAGGGGGGACAGTGACAGTGACGGTTGTCGCAATTAATGCATGAGGGTATGAAGTGGGGAGTACATAAAGAGCCGTGAAAATGCAACGCACTTTGAAGGTCCTGCTATGATATAGACGATGGGTCATGGTAAAACTGGGGACCGGGATGGGGGCACACAGAGGGGAAATATCCAGAACGGTATCCATGAGGATGCTGCTTGGCCTGAAGGATGGGGGTTCATGGGGCACGGGAGAGAGAGAGATATATATATATATATAGGGAATCTTGTATAGCATTTGGGGAGAGGGCCTCTTTGTGGCGATGATGCGCAACGGAAGGGAATGAATGATGAAACGAGCCTGAGCCCTGAGGGGAATGTAAGAGATACATATAATCGGACTAGATGAGCATGGAGTGGCACAAGGGGCGATACAGGTGAATTTATCACTATAGTGACGACTGTCCAATAGCCTCCGTGCAATCAGATGATATACATTAAGAGAAGTACTTGTGTAATAATTGATAACATGGCTTTCTGACGAAACCAAGATAATTAAAGAGAGACTGATAGTCGGCCCCGCACTACTGAGCAGATGACCAATCACTCTTCATCTATAATTCAATAGAGCACGTTGATCGCTACATTATTAACGTTAATGGATTATAGCGTTTGAACAAACCGATAATGGCAACTTGTACTCTTTGCTCGTGCACGCACAGTGACACACATAAAACAAAACACCAATAAACCGGCAAAAAGAGGGCCGGGGAAGAACCCAACACAAAGTTGTTTCCCAGACACCGTAATTTGGTCACAACTATTGGTAAGTTATATCTCATGTTTAAATTATATATTTCAAAACCTACTCATGCATGCTGACTGAATCGACTCATAATGCCCTAATGACCCATGGGTTGAATGTACAAGGTAAACCTGAGTATTTGACGCAGTTTGTTCTTCTGTCACTTAATGGGTCTTTGGTGCGGCAAACCACGATTTATTTAAACTTGGGGACCAGGGCAAATCATAAATCCTTTAAGTTATTAGTTGCATCCTAGAGCGTGCCCTGTGCATCCCGAGCGTGTGTAACATCCGCGTAGAAAGTCGAGCGAAAAATGAGAATCAAAGATTCGCCGATAATGTTCACAGTATGTGAGATAAGGCTTGATTAAAGGAGCTAATAATATATTTGGGAGCAATGAAAACTTGAGGATCGAAATATTGATTGTTTTCTTTGTGGCAATAATGCTGCAAAGTAGTGAATTATTGCTGCTGTATAGCATTTTCAGTATCCAACCGTAGTTATGGTGATTTGGTGTAGCCAGAATGTTCAATATACAGCATATCGAGTAGAGATGCATTCCAGCGGCAGAAGAATAGCGCCCCCACACGGTAGTTACTTTCCATTATATCTTGGAGGGGCGGGGAGGGGAGGGGAAATCGAGGACCTATTATCATGATTTTCTTTTTACCTTAATACCTAACACTCGTTCGATTAACCAGTAAGATAACATTGAATAGTGGCCAGAAGTGAAACTAAACGGAGGTAAAGCTATGGGGTGGCTAAACAAACAGAAGGCCCTACTGTTGTTACTCGTGCATTAGATTCATGAGTTCACGCTACTCGCGATATTTTCATCTCTCGCATTTCCAGCGATTACTCTTTTTACCCTAATGTGTGTTTGTGAATGTGTTGTTTTTCCCGATCTCGTTCCAATTTTTGTTTTTATTGTCACTAAATGGCAAAGCCACTACCCGAACAACAAATTCGATTATCGGGCCACCTAATGCACAGTGGTGCACCATCAAATGCACAGTGGTACTGTGCACTCATGGCCTTGTGACATAGAATATATCCAGTAAAAACTTCTCATAAATTTGTGGCCTCATTATTGCCCTTTTAACAACATTGACACATTTCCAGAGGGTTTTGCTTTTATCACCCGCAAAGCAAAATGGGAATTCAAAACAGCAAGCCAACACTTCACTTGATGTAAACCGCCACTAAATATCCCAACCTCAAAATCTGATTTCGATTGTTTAAATTTCTGCTCACGTTCTAGATAATTCGATTATACTTCCTTGCGACACGTGTGTGTGTTCCAATTTTTGCCTGGCTGCCGAAATACAGCTAACAGGGCCTTAAACGTGCTTACTTGGGAAACCATTGTCAAAACATAATTTGTACCCGTGTTGTGTGCCGCATATGGCCGCAAGAACAAACGAGCCTTCCCCGAGCGCGAATCAGCTGTTCCAGTCAGCGCCTAGTCTCTTACTTCAGTATAAAGAAATTAATGTCTCAAGAGGGCGCTGTTTAGATTATGAAAAGTGCATTTTCAGGATCGCGGGAGAAATTAATGTGCAAGATTTTGTAAACAAGATTTCATCTCTATGAAGTTTTTCCGTAATTTCTATGAAACACACAATGACTATATTTCAAATGTTGTGGCACACCAATGTAATTATTGTACACCTTTTCCAAATGCTCATTTGTGTAATATTGTTGAAAAAGATACTTATTGTTCTACAATTATTTGTTATAATGTATTGTCAGTCTGTGGGAAACAAATTAATGTTCAACAAAAAATCAAGTCAATCAATCAGGTTTATAGACACAAGCAATTAAATTAAACAAACGTAAAACTATGTAGTTTATTAAATGAATAGACAAGCATGCATAAACATTAATTACAAAAGTTATTATATTTACACTGTACAGTATTCATTAAACAGTTAATTATAAAGGCACTTTGCATCGTTAACTATGTCACATGGTACTTTCTTCTCAAGAGACAAATTGACTTAAATTCTTCATACTTTTGATTCGCCAAAACAAAAAGGTGTCATGTAAACTACCCCAATTTAGAAAATAATCTACCTCGATTAGAACCTTCTGAGGATGTCAGTGGTTTCATCAGTGCTCATTATTGGGTAAAAAATTACACATCATCTGCCTTACTATGTATGTCCATGCCTCACTGTCAAAACAATATAGCTTGGTGGAGATAAAACTTGAATTTAGTTTGGCCAAATCATCATAAACCTAACAAATTAGAAAATGTAGGCCTACTGTGCTAGTTATAGTTAGAAATGTAAGGCACCATTTCAATCACAGCTTACCCTGCCAAACAGCTATTGATGGACAATTTAGCTGATGATTACCGCATTATAAAATACACAGCTTTAGTTGAAATGAGGTTTCAAAAATTGGGATACTGATCAGGAAATTCTTTATTGGATTGAAATACCTGCTGTTTTTCTACATACTTTATTATCCACCAAAACGATCCCTTTTTGGGATACGCTTTTACCCTGATTGGAACCCCTTCTCCTGATGGGGATCACTTTGAATCAACTTTTACTAGACTTTTTGAACTTCAGTCTCACAGAGCACAGTTATCCCTAAGTTGAGGTTGCTCTTCATGGATGTTTCCGCTGAAATTCAAACTTTAGAGAATTTCTATTTGAATTACAGGTTGCTTTTTACAGATGTCGCTTCGCTTAACAAGATTTACATTTCACATTCGGAGTATTGTGGCCGAGTGGTCTAGTGCACCCAACTCAGGCTCTGGTGTTGTCAGAATGTGGGTTTGGTTCTCGGTCATGACACTTGTGTCCTTGAGCAGACACTAAACCAAGGGCCTAGTGGCTTCATCCTCTGGATGGGACGTTGAGCGCTAGGTCCCATATGTTTTGTGATGTATGTAAAAGAACCACAAACACTTTGTTAAGAGAAGGGGTTTGCCCTGGTGGTTCTGGCATGGTTGGCTCACTTGGCTGCAGATTGCAAAGTTGTAATGTCTTATCCCTAAGCTATATAAATAGGTCAAATAAAAAGACAAAAAATTGTAAGCCTGTCGTGATCATCAATTAATGAGCACCTTGATATGCCAGTAGATAAAGCACTATACAAAATTTGTTTTATTTAATATATCCATGCACATGCATTTCTGTGTACAATAACTTCATTGCAACTTTAACTTTGTCAGCTTCATCATTTTTGTCTTCTTCAGGGACTCCTGCCAAATCTACAAATAACTGACACCATCTCATCATCATCATCAAACCTATGGACTGCGGAAAGACTGGTTGTACAAGGGTCTGTTCTATGTAGAGTTGGTTAGGCTGGGCTGTCCTGAATCCATCAAAATCAGTTGAAATCAGGGGATGGATTGTGGAGGATAAAAGGTAGGTAGGGCTGACAAATGTGATTGGACATTCTCTGAGTTTGTATTTGGAGGAGGCGCCTCGCACACGTCTCCAAAAGCAAGATTGAGGATTTCTCTCAAATCTAACATGTGATTGTATCAATCTTCTCAATGTTTAAATGTATATAATTTTATACCAACTTATTTTTCCCCATCCTTTTCTCATTCAAAAATACGTGGAACCAGATGATCCTTTAACACAAATGTAACTTCTGACCCGTTTTTTGTTTTGTTTTTGCAATCTGGCACTGACTGGTATCACACAGCCTAAAGTCTCTCAACGAGCGAAATAATCAGTTAGGCCTAACCGTCACTCTCCAAAATTATTACCTATGTGTCACTTTCCGTGAAGACATACTGTGTATTTTCCACCATGGTGCTCTTGGTGTCTGCCGGGCCGTTCCATTGATTCTGAAGCTTGCGGTTGATCTCATTTAAGACGACGCAGTAAACAAAAGAGTTCTCTGTAGACAGGTTGGAGTACATGTCTTCCTCTTTGTTATCCTTAGCATCTGGTTGAATGCAGAGGAGGTAAGAAACAGTCAGTACAGTACAGTGATAACATTTGAATAATATACAAACTCAGATTCAGCAAAAACGCTGTGGATCAGTTGGTAATGACAGCATATCTGGCAAGTTTCACACTAAGCCAGAGTGTCTGTTCAACAATTTTGTATCTCGAGACATCGGGTTTGTGTGTCTGTCTAGGATAATTTTAGAGAGCTACTACGCTGGTGCAGTTTCAAACATGTGTGCCGTGTTGAGGCTACATTTCATGAGTTTTGCATTTGCTCAAAGAATTTGTCTGGTCTTATTAAATCGTTGGAAACAGTGAGGGCTCAGCAGGCCTGGAATTACACAAAGGCCACTGATGATGTCCCCATGTGTTATACAGTAAAGTGCGCATTTTAGGCGACGCAGTATCTACCAGGTTACCGTGATTTTTCATCTGCAATTTTATTCTTAAAACGGCGAGAATGGCAGACAATAGTCGCAATGTGATGTCAGTGCAAGGAAGGGGTCATTAGGGAATTGGACAATTTTATAACGATATGATGTGCCCAGAGGTTTATATTTCATGTTGCGATGTCTGAATTTTGCATCTTTGGATGAATTTTTGACTGAGCACCGACTTCACAGTCATGCTTTAGTAGAGGCAGAAGCAGTGGTCTTAAGACATCAAATCATGCATAGCCTTATAAACACAGTCTACGTCTATACTCAGCTGACCTGCATTTGAACTCTCTCCTTTGACCTTTGTCTTGGAGCTTTTATTCAGTGTTCCTTTCTTTCTTGGTCTTCCTCTGTGTTTCTTCTTGGGACTCTTAGATAGAGAGCTCGTGCTCCCGCATCGTTCGCTCTTATTGGACAACTGAAAAGAGCACAAATAAAAATTCAATATCATTTCAGAAAAAATGCATGTTGCCACAGTAACTGGACCTAAGGGTAAATCCAAGTCAATCTGTTTGTCAATGCATATTACACATCTGTACTTTCAGTTGAAGTACATGTATTATTTGTAACTTGAAATATCACAAAATAAAAAAATCAGGTCAATACAAAAAAAAGGTCACCAGTGAATGTTGGATGACAGTACATTTTTACTTTTTGAGCAAACAAATGATCAACTAAAATCTGTTTAATAACAGCAATTATATTTTCTCACTTTGTTTTCTCTATATTCATACCAGAATGATTTACACAGGTTTGGGTCTTTTTCTTAAAATCATAACAAACTGTTACATAAGTGCGTTTTTAAAATAGACATTTCACCATTGCTAGAAAACTTTGTGCAGTGAACTTTATGGTTTTCTATTAGAAGGAATGCACATGAGGGGCGGGTTGCAATAAAATGGTCTTAGCCAGTGGTCTAAGACCAGTCAGTTTTAGCCAGCTATGTCTTATACAGTCTTAGCTCAGTCAGCTGTTAAGCCTGTTGCAATAAGCCGGTCTTAGACAAGTCTGTGAGGAATAGTGAAATACATGTATGGACAAGAATTCCTAAGCTTTGTTATTATTATGATGGCCGCAATTATCCATATCACACTGAGGCTTTGAATAGTCAACAAAGATCAAGCGTTAGGCAACCAGCCTGTAGTCAAACAGAAGTTGGCACTTGTAGAGGGTTACATGAACTGCAGAGAGATTCTACAGTCACAACTAAGCAATTTGGTGACAATGGAGAGAAGAAAAAAGCCAGAGACAAAATTACAGACCGAGTAAACGCTACTAAATATACTGTCTCGCTGTAGGACTTTTTGCATGAAATTATCAACAGCAACTAACAGATGTTTGAAAAACAAAACAAAGATCCATTATTTCCAGCGCAGGCTTAAGATTTATGACTGACAAAAAATATATACGGTGCTATTGCAATCGGTCAATAATAAAAGACTGTCTAAGTGCATCTTAAGTTAGCCGGCTATAGCACAATGGTTTAAGAGCACTTGGTGCAAACCGCCCCAGAGAGTTGCATGCCTGTTTTAGGATTGTTAAAGACTGAGTGACTTACCCGGCGCAGCTGTGTTTCAAACTCACTGGCACTGTAATAATCTGGCCTCTCCCTCTTCACTCTACCCGTTCGTCTGTTCTTATTCGTTTCTGTGGCAACAAACATCAAAACAAATGATTAATTCTGAATGCATATTCTTTATTCGGTTCCTAGAGTGTGATTGTTGTAACACTAGAGTGTGATGTAAGCCATGCCCACTTCACACAAACTGGTTCTGGAAAGAACAAAGGAAATGCATTGCTTTTCTTTGAGGATCTATGCAATGAAAAAATAACATAACATTGTACTTGCCTTTCAAAGTCTCCCTGAGGTTCTTTTAGAGTTATCAGTTTCTGACATAAGAAATGTCTTTGAACGCAAAAAAACACACAAAAATGTATGCCAGCTAAGCCCAGAAATAGCCCAAAACTTGTGCGATCAGCAGATCATGCCAGTGCTTGTGGCATAAATCTTAAATCTGTACAGGATATCAGTGCTATTGGGTCACACCTTCACCAGGGCTGTGACCATACAAACAGGAACAAAACCTAGGAAAAGAGTGTTGGTCTGCTTGTTGTCTAATGTCAGAACCCCCCCCCTCCCCCGTACTGACTTTCTACACCATCTTGAATAAGGAAACTTTTGGTTTGGACATAAATGAGCTGTCGTTGTTCTTTCCTAAATGGTTATTTTATGTCTTTCAAAGTAAGATCTATGAAAACATTCTGAAACTAGGAAAATCAAGCCAACTGAAAAACTTTGAACGGCCCCAAAGGAAACAGATAAGATATTAGGTTGCTGATTTGAGGTGACATACTTTTCCATTAAAGACAGTTCAGTCTTTAGGGTTTCACAATACCCTGTGCTGTTTTTGAAGTTGAGTTGCTCCCTTTTTGTAGTTGTTTGGTTGTAAGCCAGGGACACTACCAAATATATTTTATTTGCCTGTACCTGGCCATCTTACCTTATCTTAATTGATGAGTAATCCTACAACACTAAAACTCGCCATTGTAGGCATTTTCAAATCAAGACTGAAAGTTTGAGGCCTGAAGGCCTGATTCCATTTTGTAGGGAGATTTAAGTGTACTGAGTCTAAGTAGGTTAGATTATGAATGACTGGACTGGATTATTACCGGATGATGGTGGGTCTGGTTTGGCTTGGTAAACCCTTCTTTGGAAGAACTCATAGCCACAATAACAAGCCTTACATGCCACTGGTACCTGCAATTAAAAATGACAAGTTTTGTTAATGCAGTCATCATCTCTGCTAGCCACTGCTACCATGCTGAAGACCAGCTCATACGGGATGTATGTTGGAGACTTCCGTGCCCTAATATTAGAGGACGCACATGTAGACCTTTTACCTACACTGTTTGACGTGATTGGCAGAGACTTCGAATATGAAATTGAGGACCTTCCAATTGAATGAGAGATAAAGGCTCCCAGTGGCGTGATGTTGTGAATGTGATATAGGTTGTGACCGCCAGATAGATGACGACGACAATGATTTGTAAAGAACATTTTTGGTACTTCATTATTATTTGGAAGGATCCTCCCAGCCATTCTATTCTGCTTTACAAACAAACCAACCTATGAAAACCATAGTCAACATTTTTTTCGCATCAGCCTCCATGGTCTTTTAACTCTTTTTAACTCTTAATATTGAAAGTCCTGTTTTATACATAAAAAAACATTCATACCTTGTGTAAAATTAAGCGAACGCATTTGATGTGCTGTAATTGTGACGCAACAAAATTTGCTTCACTTTCATAATTCACATGAACTTCATGAAGCATGCAACAATGTGCTTATTATTTAAAGTATTTTTTTTCACCTGTTGGTCACAATCTGGACATTGTTTCATCACCATTATGCAGCAAGAATTAATCCCCAAACTACACCCCCACACTCCTCAGGCTTGCGTCCGGACTCGCCCTCTGATGTCTTGGGGGTCGCTAGCATTGATAAAACTACGGAGGTAGAAATAAAACTAGTCCATTTCTCCTGATTGTTAATACAGAGGTAGAGTAAACAACGTAAATTAAAGGACAAAATCAGCTGGTGCGGCAGTCGTTTCAATATCGGTGTGTGTGTGTGTGTTTCCGGTGATACGATTTATTTACTTCTGACCTTGGCACAATTCATTTTATACGAAGGGTAGGTTATATATACTTTTTCTTAGAAAATAAAAGCCTCTTTGAAACGTAACTGCTTAGCATAAAGTGTTAGTTCTACATTGTGCTGATTTATTCGTTATAGTATATTCGCCACAATATAAAAGAAAACTTTATTCTCAATCGTAAAAAAGTAATTATTTACTAAAGTTTATCATAACCCTATTTATGTATTGATATGACCTAACGTAGCTGCTTATCTAGCATACCGCCCCCTCTGGCGGCCGGCGTACAACAACTCAGTTTGCTGTTGTTTTGGTTCGTCTTTGAGCACGCAGAAAACGGTGGAAATTGTTTTGTTTTGTCAAGTTGTGATCGCTAAAATAGCTCAACAAGCTGGTTCAACAGAACTGTAGATATCCTAGAACAGATAAGCTGTATTTGGACGTAAAACTGCCTCTAAATAACTACTTAAATGCGGTGCAAAAGTTGGTCTGAGGCTGTGAGAACTTTCCACGGAGTGTGTAATTTTGTCTACCAGACATCCCCCATACATGCGCACTGACCTGTGCGTACCAGACGGCCATTAACACACGCGTGTCATCAGTAATTCTGTGAATTCTTTAACGTCATCTGCATCCTTAGAATATAAATCGCGCCACCACCACAAAAAATGCAGCGCGCCATTCATGCCAACCGGCTTGTCAATGTTATATCATCACCGTTCGGCCAAGCTACAACCCGGACACAAGCCAAACTACCGGCCGGCTGTAGACCATTTCTCGTCGGTGCAAACATGATGGCAGGCGGTATCAATGGCAGCCAGCCTAGGCGATCGAAAGTGCTTACGTTGGACACGATGAATCCGCACATCAGAGTGATGGAATATGCCGTGAGGGGACCGATTGTGGCCAGGGCGACGGAGTTGGAGAAGGAACTCGAGCAGGCATGTGCTTATTTTGTTGTCAATAGTTAACGAAAGAGTGGATGGAATGCTTTCTTACCATCAAATGTGGTCATCCTTTTTTTTAACATATGCCATAGTTACACTAAAGCATCCATGGTTATACTTAAATGATGTTTCTATTGAAAGTTATAAAGTATACCCATTTTCATTTGACTAGTGTTACTGGACTGTTAATTGGTGTCTTATTAATATAAATACCACCAAATGCAACTACAAGGAGTATCATGTACATGAGTTTATAATTACTTCATTATTTAATTAAATTAGGTCAACAGTTTTATTTTGTTTTCAGAAAAAGATGCTGAACCCAACCGCCACATTTTCTCATGATTACAAACAATGAGAAAACAGGATCTTAATCTTATTCTTATGTCATATGCATGTACGCAAAGTATGATTACGCTTTTGGTTGGTCATAAAACAATTGTAGAAGTGGCGGTGGGACACATACTTTTTTAAAGTTAGCGTTGTACATCTTTACATGAAGGCCGTTACCTTAGCATGATTGGTCTACCCGCCCCACTCACTGGCCAACTTCGCAAGGCACTTCAAACCAATGATTAATATTATTTACCATCATAATAATATTACTAAGTAATCAGGTGGAAAAAAACTTTATTTGGCCAAAACATACTCGGGTTCATAAGATACTATGAACCCTAATTACAAATTAAGGTAGCCTCAATAAGCGTAACTCCTTGTGTTAAATTTGGCAGATTGTTTTGCCATTTTGTTTTGACATTGGGTACATTAACCTCTTGCTGTCTGACCATTCAATACCGTTCAAGCGTTTTGAATGATAGATAAACTAAGCCAGCCTGAAATATGATACCATGAGGGAATGCATCTACACAGTACACAGTTCTGTGCACAGTTGTGCCACCGTACACAACCTTGGCAGTCGAATGGTTTCAAATGGTTGGTCAACTCACTGGAAAATGTTGCCAAGAGTCACTGACAGTAGGAGGGTTAAAAATGTTGAATAAGAAGGTGACCAAAATTCACCGATTTTAATCGATGGAATGGTTCGTTGAGGAGGATCAAGGGTTAGGATCAAGGTCGGTTATGATCAGAGGAGGATCAAGGGTTATGATCATCAGGAGGATCAAGGGTTATGATCATCAGGAGGATCAAGGGTTATGATCATCAGGAGGATCAAGGGTTATGATCATCAGGAGGATCAAGGGTTATGATCATCAGGAGGATCAAGGGTTATGATCATCAGGAGGATCAAGGGTTATGATCATCAGCAGAAATAAGGTTATGATCATAGGAAGTAATCAACAACAATATAGACAATCTAAGCAGTGATCAATGGATTAAATGATCAGCAGGAGACTTAGGGTTATGATTTGTAGATAAAGGCTTAGAACAGGAGACCAAAATTGTTATGATCATCAGGAGGATCAAGGGTTATGATCATCAGGAGGATCAAGGGTTATGATCATCAGGAGGATCAAGGGTTATGATCATCAGGAGGATCAAGGGTTATGATCATCGCAGCTAAAATTAAGCCTGATAAAAATACATGTAATGATGGGTACAAGTACCAAATCCCATACAAACAATAGTAGACAATGCTAAGCACTTTTTCGTGAATCAATGGAATAAATGATAGCAGTGGAACTTTGTATGATTTGTTTGTATAAAGATAGCTTAAGAAAAGGAAACCAAAGAATTTTTAATGGTGTGTTTTCTTTTTTCCCTTAAAGTTTTCTTTAAAGAACTTATTTTTTGTTTAGGGGCGAATAGGTTTGGCCTGTTTCAAAACTGAATGTAACTTCAGTTTAAGATTAAGATGTCATTTATTATGGTTGCTCCAAATGATCAACATGAAACTGAAAGCAGCTCTGCTAATTTGACTGATGATATTCTTTTATTTATGAAACAACTATTGGCATTAAGTCACTAAGGCATTTGTCACCTTGACCCAAAGTGATGTCATGAGAAATGATTAATTAATAAATTTCCCCATGCCATGAATTTCATTACCAAAAGGGCACGGCAGTTTCCCCAAAATGAAGGGCAACCAATGAGGAAAATTAGAATTTGTATTTTGTTTTTAAGGTAGTGCCAAGACGAAATTCAAAACCTGTATCCTGACACACAATATGCCCACACATTTCTTGGAACAGTTAATTACTTATTGTGTTGAATAACGCGGTACTTGGTTTTGTGTTTGTACCCACTCTACAGCAGCAGACTTCTGCCTAAATGGCATTGTTACGTACTGATGGACCCATATTAATCTTCAAATATTGGTACTTATTCAGTACTATAAATGTAACCCTCTCACTGTATGACCAATCAATATCATCCAATGGTTTTGAACGATGCCAGCCTGCAATGATACCATGTGGTAAATGCATGCATAGTACATGTACACATAAGTAGCTACATGTACAGTATTTGTTAATTCTGTGCACAGTTGTGCCGCTATCCACAACCCATGCGGTTAAATGGTTTCAATTGGTCGGTCAACTCGCTGGAAAACGTTACCAAGCATACATGTAGCAGAATGTTAATTGACAAAATATGCTCAATGAACTCTTTGGAAAGGAGAATATTTTGCTTGAAAACTGAAGTGTTAACATTAGTAGGGCTGAGTCATAACATGTCATCTATGGTCATAGCCAATTGTGTTGCACCAGAGTTTGTCTGATAATAGAACTGTAAATTTTCCAACTTAATTGGCTTTTAATTTTGTCTCAATATGGCCATAGCCTCCCTATCGTCATGCAAGTTCCATGGTTATAATTTTTGTCTGGACTAATCAAACAAAGTATGTTTTCCTTGCAGAATTTTGTGCACAGCGTTTTAGAGTGGCTACTTGTATTGATTGCACTTGTGCATCCATTATTTTGTAATGTCACAGTGGACAGTGGATAAGATGCAGAGATTAAATGGGACACACGGGATAGACTACATACTGAATTATTCATTTACTGTGTCTATGCACTACATTAGCAGTCACTATCAGTATCACTTCAATTTTCAATTCAATACAAGACAAGTTATTTGCTTGTTGTGCAAAAAGGTAGACGTACAATGCATGTATACTGAAGAAAGTTTAAAAGCAATAGATGAAAGAGACTTGTAATCAAAATATAAGAGAGCTGTAATAAATGAATAATAATCAAACCAATATGGGGGCAGTATTTTAGAAGTCAAAGAGGATTGTGTTGTGTTGAATGTCCATACATGGGCTAATCATTTAGACAGCTACGTAGAAACACAGCAATCAGTATGTTACTGATTTACATGTATTGATGGTGATGGGAAATATGTTTCAACTTGGCAGTTTGATTTTTTCGATGTTTTAAAATCTTGTGGCCTACATGTAGAAAATGCACAGTGGATCAAGTCTTATTTTATAACTTATTTTAACATAGTCCGTTTTTTAAATCCACTGCTTGGGCTTAGGCTCCCATGCGTTATATATTTAAAAAAGGTGTAATGTCATCACAGGGCTTCAAACAGGCGGGCTGAGCCCAAGAGAGCTGTGGTTTCGAAAACAGCCACAGTGATAAATAACAACTGGACTCGGTCTCTGGGCAAGTGGTTATTTCAAAATCTGCTAATACATGATGACATACACACAAGGGACCAGGCTACTTTTGGCACCTAGCCTCACCTTTGGTCTTATAATGCATTTGTATGGAATATGAAAACCACATGGCCATTGGCTAAACCAAACAAATATTTCATTCTCTTATAATAGTTGCTGAACTTCTAGATAGATGATTGGACTTAACAGTTCAAATAATATAGAAATATATGTGATTGGGAAAAACACAAGGCTGCAGACCTTTTTTAATTGTGAAATTACCATTCCAGTGCTAAATTTACTCGACGCAGGCCGGTGGTCCAGTGAGTATTTTGAGCTCTGCACTTTTTCTACTTTGAACATTGGAGTCAGATTGGGACTAAAATAAATTTTTCTTATTGATTCAGTAGGCTTCAATACTCTTCTTCTGCAATCTTTTATTAATAGATTCTTTGGACTTTTTATTTTTGCATACAGGGTGCTATCAAACCATTTAAAGACATCGTCAAGTGTAACATCGGTGATGCACATGCCATGGGCCAGCAACCTTTGACCTTCCTCAGACAGGTAAGTAATTACTGGTCTACATTCCCGGCCAAAATGCTTGGGCCACGCATGGGCCATGTGACAATAAACATGCCCTCCCCAGTTCCCCCGCTTTATGTTGTTAACCCTAGCTGGAGCGCATGCAGACCGCGCAATGAGAGCCAACATTTAACGGGGGGGGGGGGGGGGGGGCAGCGAGATTTGGCCGGGATCATAGTCCATCACAACTGCCAATGATACACAAGGAATTCTATGAGCCTAAAATGAATACCTTAAAAGCACAAAAAAAGTAGCCTATAGATTTATTTCCAAAATGCGCATCACCTCTGTTTGTTTTTCACCGATGTCTGATTTTGTTTTTGCTGGAGCGCGATCAAAACATTTGACTATTTATGCTAAAAGTGCTTTTTATTTTTCCAAAATAAATTCTATAGGGCCTAGGCAATTTATTAATTTTGTTCTTCTTTCTGTCTTTGTGTTCTGGAGTTGTCAACAACTTTTTGTTATGGATGAACCATTGCTTAACCTTTCTACATGTTCTAGAAGTGAGATCATTGTCGCTAGGCGTTGCTATGCAATATTTAGACGTTGCTATGCAATATTTTGGTACTTGTGAATGTGATGTGACATCTGCAAATCAATGTCAATGCTGTCATTGCCATTAACACTTGAAAGTTGCTTGGCAAAATGTATTGGCAAAGTCGGGGATAGCAATCTATTAAGTACTTCTACAATAGACAAAAATACTTATATTAAGAGCCAAACGGCAGACCTGATACTTTGGTTTTTCAAGAGAGCAAGTCAGTTTTTACTTAGTAAAGGGGCACCTCTTTAGGGAGATATAAATTTTTACTTGATTGTTTCATGGGTCACAAAGGCAATGACCAGTGGGCATGGAGGCAATTGCCTCTGTTGCCTCCACAATGTATCAGGCCCGGAACAATGTGACGTGCTCTTAACCAATCAAAAGGCAGAATATTTGTATGGGATGTTATAATACAAATATTGACTGCTTCGAGTGCTATGGTTGAAATTACAATGCATGAGGTGATCCCCAGCGCATTTTTTTTTCCGAGGCGAAGCGTCTGGAAAATATCTATTATCAGATATCTATTATCTATTATCAGGTATCTATTATCTATTATTTATTATCTATTACCAGAATCTATTATCTATTATCTATTATCTATTATTTATTGTCTATAACCAGAATCTATTATCTATTATTTATTATCTATAACCAGAATCCATTTTCTATTATCTATTATTTATTACCTATTATCAGATCTTGTGCAATTTTGTCCTTAACTAATCTACTGGGCTAGTTATTTGTTCGTTTGTCTAGCCAGTGTTCTCCCAAGGCACAAGCTAGGGCTGATATGTGTGAATTGCGGCTCATTATATGTGAACATTATTATCACACAACCCATGGTATGGTGTGGTTTTATTGAAAAGTAGAAGATTGGTATTATCAATTTACTCAAAAAATCAATACTTTCCCTTGAAGTCATTTAAAGGAACATTACAGAATTGGTTTTTGCTAACAAAACAGTTACTGGCAGTGTAAGCACTTTATATAATCCACCATATACATAAACTGACAAACCTGTAGAAGTTTGAGATCGATCGGCCATCTGGGTCACGAGAAAATAGTGCAAAACCGATTACAAATTTGCATGTGTTATACAATGCATGAACAAAACACTCATGAGCGATAAACTCTAATCGGAAATTAGTTTGATTTATTTCTCATCAATAATGGCATTTCAGCCAGAAATATTTCTAGGGATGTTTTCTACTATCATCATCATTAGACCGTGTAAGTTTTATGTAAATCTGTGATCAAAAGTATATTTTACAATTACCAATTCTGTAATGTGCCTTTAAAGATGACAATTTAACACATTTTTGTCAGTATATAATTTACACTTTTTGTAGGGGTAGTGTTTTACCATACACATCCTTTTAAAAAGGAAGTTCATACAATGTGGTGGAAAAATGAGATAGATGCAGATTCCGTCAGTAATTTTTCCCACGTATACTGCATTACCGGTGCAGGATTGCGCTATGCAGGATGAAGTTTGCCATTTATTGATTTCAATTACTGTTAATTACACAGCTGCTGACGTGGGCACCGTTGAATATTCATCGAGTGATGTCATTGCCCATCCTTGATAAATAAAAAAACAAATGTTTTAATGTATACATTCACAGCTATTGCAATTGCAACACTTATTAAAAAAACAGTGTGGCTTCGAAAGCAAAGTGTATTCCTGAGCCGTTTCGCTTGGCAGCAGTTGCTTTATTTGGTACTTGATGGTTTCCGGTTTTACTACCAGCACAAATTTATATAGTGACTAGTTTTGCTGGAATTTTTTTTTAGGCCTACAAGTTGACTTTGAGTACAAGCTTTTCCGGTTGAACTAAATAGGTTTACATCTGCAGAGATTGAAGAAGTATTTCCAGATTATACGATATTGTTTGTCAGGCATTTGTTTCTGTTGTCACTGATAAAATTAAGCCCAGATAATGTATCATCTGCCATACCCAGAAAATTGCAACAGTTGTTGAAATGAAAATGAATTAGTATATTTTGCATCATGGTCAAGCTGCAACCGTGTCTCATTCAAATTAGCAGTACCAAACTGAAACAGGAAAGAGTCGGGCACTTTTTGCAAATCAAGATTTGTTAATCACAATTACTGTTGCACACAGGGAACAGGACCAAGGCAATGGCAACATGTGATGCTCTGTTACCTTGTAATACTATCATCAGATCTTGTGCAATTTTTCACCTTAACTAATCTACTGGGCTAGTTATTTGTTCGTCTGTCTAGCCAGTGTTCTCCCAAGGCACAAGCTAGCATATAGTGCTGATATGTGCAAATTGCGGATCATTACAAATGCAAACAAACAATATTTCTTCATTTTTTTTTTATTTCTTTTACTTCAGATCAAATTCACAAAAATCATGAAAATAAAACCCAATTTAGAATGCACAGTCAGGCTTTTATAACCAATGATAATCACCAATTAAAAAAACCATTACGAGGACCTCATTTCAATTAGGCCAAACTTCCAAAATTTGGGTTCAGAATTCCCACAGTTTGGAAAAATTCTTCACAGAACCCTGCCAGCCCACATGAGTTTTGACTTGTCTGCTGGAGTATGTACATGTACATGCACATGTAGTCGATCATTGCTGTGGTCACTACTGCTAGTACCGGGAGAAGTTGTTTTGGGCATTCCTGAATCATCCAAAACTCCTTTAGAGTAAATGCAGAACCAGTGCAGCCAAATGGGCCACGAGTTCATAATCATTCACATCAACAAAGTCTACCCTCGAAGGTACCTTTTCACCCCTGCATGATGAGAAACAATTCTAGTTAAATGTCTTGCCCAATGTCTTGACTGGGATTCGAACCCACACTCTGACTGGGTCATCAGAACTTAAGTGTGATGCACTAGACTTGGCCACAACATGCTAGGAAAATTGTTTAATAATTGTTTGTGTATACACTTGTGTACACCTGAGCTAAAATGTTCATGATTCCTGCTTTAGGCAATTGTGAAATTTATCTGTACAAGATCGGAGACATTCAGTTTTTGCTTGTCCATGTAGAGCTGTACGTCTGTACATTTAAAAAAAAAATAACCAATGCTGACAGCCAGTTTCAACAACTAATTATTTTGATACAACTTAACATTTTTTATTTTTCAACTACTTTGGATATTAATTGAAGTGTGAAACATTGGTGTTGAATTGTGTACGTTTATGTTTAAAAAAATCCTACCTAGTTTTAGTGCGTAAATTTAGTGGCCTTGCACTAAATTTAAGTATGTTATGATTGAATCATATTGTTTTTGATCAATCTGTACAACTCTTTTGTGGTTGTGGGAATTAAGGCAAGCTTTTAGTAAATACTTGGCCAACTAAGCAAAGAGAAGTTCACAGTGTGAACTTATTTAACTGCCATTGTATCGATGTGAGTTCCATTTAGCTTGGATGTCCGGGATGCCTAGTTGACTTCAACTCTACGTGCTATGAGTACTCAATTCTTGGAATGGCTTTGTGGGAAAAAGTTAATGGATTAATAAGTGTGTCCATTGCCTTTTCCCCTGCATTGTTATTATTTTGTTTGTGTCAATTCTTTAAGCCATAATGGATTTCAGGAATTGTGGACAACACCTTTGTCAATAACCCTACCCTCCCCCAGTCAGTTGCCGAACTTTCATCTTTGAATGTTAAAGGTTAATTGTAAACCACTGAGAGACTGAAGTTGCATGCAAGGCAGTTTGACTGGCAATTGACAATTTTTTGTAAAACAATTTTTAAAAAGATGAAATCTGTTCAGAAATTCTTAACACTGATTCGATTTTAACTACTTCGAACTTAAATTCCTGAAATTCACACAAAATGAGGCACAGTGAAAATGCATGGCATTGTTCCAATTGACAACTTCGGCAGTGACAATGGCTCGCTAAATGGGATCGCTAAATGCCTATTCAGCCAAAGCTGACTGCATTTATTTAGAAATGACCTTGGCCATTATTTTCCAAGGGGGAGTTAAAACTGTGTCTTCTTTATTTTAAACGGTGTGTCTAATTTTTGTTTTAATGCTAGAATTTTCTCAACGGTGCGACAGATCTTTCAACATGCAAGAAACTTAAGCTGATCACTATTATTATTTATTCAATTATATAATTATTACTTTTTCGCAAGAATCTGGAATTACTTGAATTTTAAAAAGAAGAAATCAACAAAATAGGGAGACCGCCAAGATAGGGCTAGATAGCCCTGTTGGTAGAGCGCCGTCACGATAATCCGGAAGTTGTTAGTTCAAATCCAGCTCTAGTCAATTTTTCTTTGTTTAACCCCAAATAAAGAAGAAATCTGTTCACAGCAATTTTTGTTTCATTTAATTTTGTAGGTGGTTGCCCTTTGTACATATCCCAAACTACTTGAAGATGAGAATTTCCCTGAAGATGCCAAAGAGAGAGCTAGACGGATCCTTCATTCTTGTAAAGGAGGAAGTATAGGTACGGTGTAATAAGTGTTTGAAATGTCTAACTTTGGGAGATACGTGTACATGCAGTTTAAAGGCACTGAACACTATTGGTAATTACTCAAAATAATTGTTAGCATAAAAACTTACTTGGTAACGAGCAATGGAGAGCTGTTGATGTATAAAACATTGTGAGAAACGGCTCCCTCTGGAGTAACGTAGTTTTTGAGGAAGAAGTAATTTCTCAGTAAAATATTTGAATTGATTTTGAGACCTCACGCGTGAGGTCTCGAAATCAAGCATCTGAAAGCACACAACTTCGTGTGACAAGGGTGTTTTTTCCTCCATTATTATCTCGCAACTTCGACGACCAATTGAGTTCAAATTTTCACAGGTTGTTATTTTGTGCATATGTCGAGATACACCAAGTGAGAAGACTGGTCTTTGACAATTACCAAAGGTGTCCAGTGTCTTTAAAATTGAATGATTCTTTGGGAGTTAGGGTGAAAAAACTTGGTTGTAAATTGTAAAACATATAACAGTGAGCGATGTTACACAACTGTTATCACTTGGTTGCTACTCGAGAATCTTGATGCAAAATTGCTGGACAAAATTGCTCTCTGCATGAACAGGAAACTTTTAGTTTTGATCGGCAAGGAATGTCTTCTGTGGTTTTCTAAGATCAAGAAAAAAAATCTTATTCTTGACTCTGAAAGAAACTTTTTACTGAAATTCTAATTTTGTTTGTAGCAAATGTTCTACAGACTGATACCAAGGTCATATGGTCAGGGTCAAAGACTTAGCAAGCAGCAGTGCGGTTATCTTGCATTTCATGTGCTGGGAAAATATCAATTCAGGGCCTTCAACATGCTATTGTTCTTTGGACCTGTTGTCTATGAACTTAAATGTTGGAACCCAACTTGGCATAATCCCGAGAGCACATTAGGTAGTCTTGGTAATTGCATTGTGTGTTGCGACATACATGTAGAGTTAATGAACAGGTGAAGAGATTACAAAAAGAGTAAGGTCATTCGTATCTAAAATAAACAGATGTTGATCAAATCTGTGGCGGTTTAAACCACTTTTGTATTGTGGTGTTGCACTACAGTATGTGAAAGGAGAAGGTTCGATTTGGAATCATACATTGTATTTCTTTGAAAAGAAGATAGGAACCATCCAAAGTTTTCAACATTGTTCAGGTTGTACAGAGAGCACTACTTTTGAGGACCCCCTCCCCCAAACACAGGTTCTACAGAGAGGATTTATTCTTAGTGCCACCAAGAGTTAAAAGAAGGCCAGTTCAATTGGTAAACCAATCATAGACTGGTACGCTGTCCTTATACGCAAGAATAAGGACAGCGTACCAGTCTATTGGTCAAAGAGATGGTCACTGCTACTGGTCCCCTGTCCAACTGGTCCCCATATCTGCAAGACCGCAATGGGATGCGAGGTCAAAGGTGCGTTGGTCAGGATTCCTCCAAATGCTCAAAGCCGGTCTCTGGTGTAAAACACCAGCCTCGAAAGTGTGACGTCAGATGTTCGGGCTAAACCAATCAGAGCAAACCATAAAAATCACCACTCCAGCAGTCTAGACGTAAGGCCACTGAGATGTATATTTAGTGTGCAAGTATTGCACAACACCCAGTGTCTATGCACAGACTATGCACCAATTGTCTTTACTGGCAATCTATAGACTCTAAACACACAAGTTGAAATACATGGGAGAGAAAAACATGTCATGTATACTTTGTCCTTGAAATAGAACTTTAGCATTCTAAGCCTCGAAGTTCGCACTGCAAAGTTAAAAATAAGTACATAGAAATACTGGCAATGTCAGACCTTAAACACTCAGTTAACAGGCCTGGAATTACACGAAGCAAAGGAGGCCATGGCCTACATTGCCCCTGGTCTTGGCCTTGGTGCCCCTTCAAAAGTTTCCCATAGACTTTAAGATTTCCCAATGGAAGTGCCCTTTACAAAATGAAAATGGCCTTGCCCTCTGCAAGATGAAATTCCAGGCCTGAGTTAACATACATTGTACCATTGCTCCACGATTGTACATTGTACATTTGAAAGACAAGCTTGTCTATAGTTTTAAAAAAAGAACTTTGGCATTCTAAAACTTTGAGTTCACACTCTCAAGTTAAAATACCGCTAATCTCAGACCTTGGACACAGAGTTTGTGAAAGAAACACATTGTTTATCAAAAAATACAACTTTGGCATTATAAGACTCGGAGTTCACACTCTAAAGTTAAAAAACTGGCAATCTCAGACAATAAACACTGAGTTAAAATACATGTGAACGAAACACCTGTCTAAAGTCTAATAGGTCGGTCTGTCTATGCGCTCTCCGTGCATGTAAAACAAAACCAAGCTTACCCTAATCGTTGCGCTACAGGTTCTGTGTGCTTTTAAAATAGACTTGAAAATTCATCACCTCCATTCATTAAACGAAGATGCTTGTTAGCAGTCCATTCTTAAAAGTTTGATTTATGCTACAACGACTAATGATTGATATGCAACTTGCCTTTTATGCAAGTGTTAATAATGTACAAGGACATCCTAAAATTTAGGTACACAAAATACGCCCGGCAAGCATGCTACTGATACGGTGAAAGCATTGTTTAGTGCTGTAATTAACAGTCTTCTTTGAGGATGGACATCTCTATTATGTAGCTGAGCTAGATATCTTTGTTTGTCTCCCCAATGGTGTGTGTCCTCAGGCTCTTATAGTGACAGTACTGGTCTGGATGTGATAAGACACGATGCTGCCGATTATATCCAGAGGAGAGACGGTGGTATCCCCAGCAACCCTGACAACATCATGCTGTCAGCAGGAGCGAGTGAAGCAATTAGGGTAAGAGGTTTAGACAAACTGAGGATTAGAATTGAACGTTTATTTTGTGCTTCTTGCTTAAAGGTGGAGTCATAGATTGGTAAATACTCCAGAAATTCATGACCATAAAAACTTAGTTGGTGAGAAACACTGCAGCTGCTGGTAGTATAAAATATTTGAGAACCTTCGCAGTTATATGGTTTGGATCATTTTTCACCCCAAAACATTTGAATCTGAGAAATGATTCGTTCGCGAATACTGCAGCCAGAGATGCGGTTGGTAGCGCTGTTACCTCTATAATGGTTTTTGTTTCTTTTCGTTCTGGCAGTGTGTTCTAAAGATGCTTGTCTCAGGTGAGGGTAAGGAGAGAAGTGGTGTCATGATTCCAATACCTCAGTATCCGCTCTACTCTGCAACGTTAGCTGAAATAGACGCCGTCCAGGTAAGGGGGCGGCTAGGATGGGGGGATCGGGAAGGAGTTGGATTGTACACCTACCCTATAGGGTTTGGGAGTTACAGTTGTCATGTAATACCTTTTAGAAAAGTGTCTCTTCAATATACATGTAAGCGGATACATTTCTGCAAAGGTCATAAAACATTATTCACTGAACCACTGGCCAGAGTCTAGTAATTTTAGCACTTGGTCAGTAACCTCACAGTGTTTTTAGTGGTCCTTTTCTAAATTTCATTTGGCCAGGGACTGGCCAGGGACAAGTGAGAACAGTGAATTCAACAATTGACTATTGTTTAACGCACTATGGTTATATAAGCAAGTGTGCTTTTAGTGAAATTTTGCAAGATGTTATCAACAAAGGACTTTCTCTCCAGATAAGATAGTAAAGATACAGTATAGGCACAACAGCTGCTTCTGGTACACCAAGATACATCCTTCAAAGCCATCCTGTCAAAGTTTGCCTTATGCTCATTTCTTGTTATCGGTAATCAAGTTTATTTGAAGTGTTGTATTGGTGAGTAGTGTAACACTACTCAAACAGTACTCATACGCAAACCGGGTATTGATTCATGTTTCCATGTTGAGGATATCATTTAAATTTGACGGCTGGGTACTTAAAAATAATCGGTTAGGGATAAGGTTTGATCAGTGTTACCTTTCCCTGCATTTCAACTCTGTGGACCACCGGTTCAATCCCAATGGGGGTTTCCCTCCCACATCTAGAACAGTATATTTTGTCATCGTCTTCTTCACACATCATCTTCTGGCATAATGACACTACTTGGTTCTTATATAGTGCGCATATCCTAGTATCTAGATCAAGGCGCTTTAAATTTATCAACCCTGGTCATCGGGATACTATCAGACCATTCCTGTAACTTTCTCAACGCCTTGGGGAGCTTACAACCCCAAGCTGCCTAAATTAGTGCTAAGGGTTTAATCTAGCGCAATACTGTCTCAGCCCTTTCAGGTTCCCATTTATTCACCTGGGAGAAGAGAAGTAATTATGGTTAAGTGCCTTGCTTGGAGAAGAGAAGTAATTATGGTTAAGTGCCTTGCTCAAGGACACAAGTGTCATGACCGGGACTTGAGCCCACACTCCGATGATTCAGCCAATTTGAGTCTGATGCAGTAGACCGCTCGGCCACTTGGTGACAGTACTAGTTGCATTTAAGGATCCCTCTGTCCATACTAATAATAACAACCCTCTGTTAGTTTCATCATAATATATAGAATTAATGTTTAACCTGGAATTAATTCTGGTTTGGTTTCAGATCAACTACTATTTAGACGAGGCCAATAATTGGTCGCTGGATACATCTGAACTTCAGAGATCAATAGATGAGGCAAGAAAACACTGTACACCTCGATGTATTGTCATCATTAACCCTGGCAATCCAACAGGTAAAGTAGTACGAAGGCCTAGTGTACACTTGGCTGTAATGTAGGAAAAGTAAAATGTATGAAAACCATGTATTAAATAATCACAGTAAGCATTTACTTTGACGGCCGGCAGCTACATGTACATATATCTGGATCCATTTGAGTTAGGTATTTCCTTTAATTTTTTTTTGCAATTTATTTTGTAAAATTTCTGGCTAGACTAGCAATTCTGACATTCTGATTGGCAAGCTCTCTCACTTTCTCCGCAAAACAAACAAGTTACAAAATCTTGTGTATTCTTGTATTCAAATTCATCAGATTGTGAACCGTTAATATGGGTATTATTTTGGCATGTATCCGAACAAACCAACCATGTTTGAATGGTTCATGTGCAGATATGATGATTATAATATAATCAAAATTCTACACCTCAACAGACTTCAATGTTTGAATACATTGCACGGTATAAAACTGTGGTTGTATAACTGTGGTTTTATAACTATGGTTGTATAAGTAGGGTTGTATAACTAGGGTTATATAACTACAGTTTTATAACACACTATACAACCAACTATTATTATACAACCATAGTTATAGACCGTACAAGTCTCATTGGTATTCTAAGATGGAGGTATTCTGTTGAGGTGCAGGATTTTGTTTCCTTCACGACTTATTATGTTAAGCTGTCTAACTTATACCCTCTGTGGGTTAAGATGATACAAAACCGTGCAATATTTAGAGATTACTAACCTTAGTATGTGTAATCCTTTCAGGTCAAGTTGTAAGTAGAAGCAACATTGAAGATGTCATCAAGTTTGCTCACAAAGAGAATCTCTTCATCTTAGCTGATGAGGTAAGTACATAAGAGGAAAAACAAAATTCAGTTGCTTAGGATTTGTTTGTTGGGTTTCCTTCCATGCCTGTCTATCGGGCGTGGAACTTCATCTATGAAGAGGCAAGGTCGATTCCATTTTGTAAAGGGTACTTCCATTTGGAAAGTCTTAATTTCATGCTACTACGCTGCACTCTGACAGTACACATGAAAAACTGGTTCGCTCTACTGGACAACTCATTCAAAACACACTTTCAAAACTGTTCTTAGTTGCTTCTGATTTTATAAAAAGCTTGGTATTGAGATGGGGTTAGTTCCGTCTCTGAGTGGCCAATCAAAAGCCATTGTGAAATATGGTGGACATATAACTATAACACCATTTGGTTTGGGTAAATTTGTCTGTCCACACCCAAACCTACACCAAAACCAAACAGCGCACTCCTATGGTGTCCACCCTATGTCAAAAGAGATAACTCTTTAACTCTTCCAGGAAAAATAAACTAAGCACTCTCTTAACTAGTGACCCAAGACTTGGCAAGTAGGCCGCTTGTACATGGCTCAACAAGAGCCCTTGTCAAGCTTCAAATACTGTGTTTCATTCCTAATTGGTACAGATAAGAACTTGAGTGAAGTAACACTATGATTTTTTGTTGTGGCTTAATTCAGGTGTACCAGGACAATGTCTACGCCAAGGGAAGCCATTTTCACTCCTTCAAGAAGGTCTTAACTGAGCTTGGAGACAAGTACTCCAACCAAGAGCTAGCATCCTTCCATTCAACGTCCAAGGGATACATGGGAGAGTAAGTACAAGCCTTTCACATGGGTATGATGTACTTTTTTTGTGTTGCAGTCCAGATTTGTCTGGCAAATGTGCATTTCCATAACGTCAGGCGCATAAAATGAGTAATAAACAATTTCAGAGGCTTTTTACGCAGCAGATACCACACAAAATTTCCTGAGAATAGTTTCTGTCTGCGATAGACTCTGCAAGTCTCTCTCGTGTTCAAACATTTCAGGGAACAGTACGATTTAAAGCTTTGCATGGTGTTTAAACTTAGAAGTAAACTAGTTTGCATGAGACAACCACGTGAAAATTCCTGGGAGGAAGTGGTAGTTCTGAAAAGAACCATAGACGGGACTTCTCTGAACCACCACTTCTTTCAAGAAGAGATTATTATATGCTTGTCTCCTGGAACTAAGTTTATTTCTCATTTTAGGACCCAAAGTGAATTTGTTCTCCCGAAAGCCTGTAATGTATCATACCTTTAAGGAGACTAATGGGGTTTAATTTCTTCTCCCTCTCTCCTTAAGATGTGGTCTCCGAGGAGGTTACTGTGAGATACATAATCTTGATCCTGATGTCCAGTCGCAACTATTTAAACTCATCTCGGCAAAGCTCTGTCCGACAGTCTCTGGACAGGTACGAATAACACATTTGAGAGTTAGATTGTTGTAGGTCATTATGTCACATACGGGAGCAACTGCTCCATAAGGAAGGCTTTCACTACTTATGTTCATTTGCACACAAAAAAGTCACTCATTTCATCATTCAAGGGAATTTCTTATTATAAAAACTAGTCAAGTGAAAGGCAAGTCCAAAAAGGATATACTTTTCATACATAAATCCTAAGAGAAAAGATAGCTCTATGCCTTCCAATGGGCTGATATTAATCACTGGAGCCAGTTTGTGTGGAGTGGGCATGGGTAACAGTCGAATGACGTCATATGACGAGCGGGACAATGCCTTGCTCGGTCATAAGTGAATGCTGAATTTGAATTCCTCAGACTAAATCCAGGACTGCTTTGTCACATTGTTAGGGGCGAGCTCATAGTAATACATAAAGAGACAACAAACACTCGAACACAATTTCCGTTGAAATGTTTGGCTGATAGGCAGAAGCGTGCCTTGATCGTGTAATGCAGCAATAATATTTTGAGTCTGAGGAATTCTAACTAAATAATGACCAGGCAAGTCACTGTACCAGACATTATTCAAGTCTCTCTCCACACCAAATAATTTTCTCTTGAGACAAGGATAATAGTTAACCCTCCTACTGTCTGGCCAATCAATTATCATAGTATGGGCCAATGAGCAAGCTTCTTTTGACATCTCAAATGACGTCATGTGACTAAGGTCTAGAATATCATGTGGTAAATACATATACACAGTTAATATATTGTACAGTGAGTTCTGTGCAAAGTTGTGCCACCACACACAACCCGAGCATTCCTCTCTGGAAAACGTTAAGAAGAATAGGAGGGTTAAAGCAACTGTCTGATGAAACATGTTTATTAGGGATGCAAAAATACTGTAGAGTAAAGAAAATCATTTTGATTCTACTTTATGATGCATATAAGTATTCTTCTTGACTTAATAGCAGTTTTTTTTTTTCATAAACAGGCTGTGATGGATGTAGTAGTCAACCCACCGAAGGAAGGAGAAATCTCTTATGAATTATTCGCAAAGGTAAAATTATCGACCGCTGATTCGTATTGGGGAAAACATTTTTGTGGCGGGAAAAATGTAGGGCTGTAAAGTGGTTTTCCTGTGTCTGTCTTCAGGCACTTTTAAAAAATAATCTGCTAGTTTTTACAGTGTATTTCTTGTAAAAAAAAAAATTAGTAGTGTGCTGTAAAAATCACCCAAGAAGATTTAATCTTATTGGGTGCTTAATTTTCCGAGAGAACAAAACCAGTGAATAATTGTTACATGGTCTGTTGTGTTTTTCCCCAAGCTGTCAAGCTCTGTTTGTCAATATCTCTCTTTTTTGATCCCAGTGCCAGTCGCACAACTCTTCAACTGATTAGCTGGTTTCCTCATTTTGGGTTTCTCAGCTCAGCTGTGCCATTGAAAATTGGAAAATAGAGTACAAAGTCTTGATGTGCCTGCCGTTTTTCCTTTTTTTTGGGGGGGGGGTCAGTAAATTACAGTTTTATGCCTGCAGTGCAGGTTTGTATGCAAGCAATTATTCTTCTTGTGGTTTTGTTTCCTGCAGGAGAAAGCTCATGTGCTTTCGTCGTTAGCGGAGAAAGCAAAGATTGTTGCAGAGGCGTTCAATTCCGTGGAGGGAGTGACCTGTAATCCGGTCATGGGTGCTATGTATTCCTTCCCAAGGATGCATCTTCCACAGAATGCCATCAATAAAGCCAAGGTTAGTAAAGTGACATAAGTAAGAATTTATAAACCATCCAGCCTTTAAAAATTGTTTTCTCAACTGTGACCAGGCACTTTTAGTGCACTGCCCCTTTAAGGTTAGATCAGGGCCCAATTTCATAAAGCTGCTGAAGCAGAAAATATTGCTTAACAAGTGTCTGCTAAGCAGAAATGAGCAGGATACCAGTCACAAATTGTACATGTGACATGGTAGTTTGGCTGGTAACCTTACTCTGGGGGTGCATAATTTTATTGTGCTTAGCTACTTTTTTGTGCTTAAGCAGCTCTATGAAATTGGGCCCTGATCAGTTGTACAAGGAAGTCTGCTGGTTCCTTTGCAACAGCCACCTTCAGCCCTACAGTGTGGTTAGCCTGAGTTACTTATTCATTTATTGTAAACTATCATTATGTTAACATACCAGGGCTCAATTTCACAAAGCACTAAGATTCTTCTACAGATGAGTTGTCAATATCGCCGTTGTGATTTGTATCGTGACATCACACTTTGCTTAGCAATTAAGATTGATACACAGTTAAGATCAAGCTTAGATCTTTGTGAATTCGGCCTCAGAAGATATTCTCAGGCGCCAGTCCTAGTCAAAGCAAAATTCAGCGATTCTTTTCTTTTCCGTCTCTGTTCTACTTACCCGTCAAACTATTTTAATTTTTTTTTTTCATTCTTTATTTTTGCTGTTAAAATAAACTGGGGGTCACACAGATTAAGTTTTACGTTAGTACTCCAAAAATGTATTTAAACTTGGATGCGTGTTGTGTTTTTTCTCTCTCTCTAAATTTTGATGTGTTTTTCTTTCTTTGTGTGTGTGTGTGTGTGTGTGTATTATTAGGAGATGAATAAAGCACCTGATGTGTTCTACGCTGAGCTCCTTTTGGAGGAGGCAGGTATATGTGTGGTCCCAGGATCCGGGTTCGGTCAGAGACCTGGCACCTATCACTTCAGGTATGTCGCACATTGGTATCATATCTCCAATTTGCATGATGGCTTTATTTGTGAAAATTTAACAAGGGAAGTTTGTCTCAAAACAACATCATCCATCAACATTTGTTCAGAGAAACGTGTCTAAATTGTTAGTTTTCCTTGAAAAATCATGCAATCCAGCTGTAAGACTTTGGTTTTAACAAGCACGAGGTACACCTGTTGTTGCCTTTGTAAACTTCATTCATAGGTAGAGATTTCATTGAATACATTGTATTTCAATAAGAAATATAGCCAGTCTTGTGTGCAAGTTGATATGTCTATGAATGTAAGGTTTTTTTCAGCGAGCCATTCGCTTAAATCTGTGTTCTTCACTTTGTGATTCACGTCATGTCCGATAAATCATGGACCAAGCTAATAGAAATAACCGCATTCCTTCAACAAATCCACCTTGATTATTTCTCAACAGGATGACAATCTTGCCCTCTGTGGAGAAATTCAAGGACGTGATGAAAAGATTTAAGAAGTTCCATTCCAGTTTCATGGCAAGATACAAGGACGAAGACTGAGAAGGCCCTAGTAGTAAATCTTTAACCACAGCATGTAAACCCAGTCTGCCCCAACAGGAGAAGGTACCTAATAACACCTATAACTCAATTTCATATAGATGGCAAGCACAATATTTGCTTAACATGAAAATATCTTCTTTGTTAAGCAGAAATTAAGCAGGGCACAAGCTGCAACAATGTTAATTTCATACATACATGAGTTCAATTGTCAGAGGTAAGAAAAAGAGAGTACTTGTAAAGTCCTTAAATTTGGTGATGTGTGTATAAACAGTTATGTCAATACCGAAGTATCTCTCCAGTATTGCCTCTCTGCCTAGTCCTCATAGACATGGCTCCAGTGAAAAAATACTACCTTTAAATTTGGAACAAGAAATAGTTTTTATCCCAAAATGGTAAACAGTTACCACTGTTTGGAAAACACCATGACTTTTTTGTTTGCTTGTTGAAATGAGCTTAAGAGTAAAAAAAAAAAAAAAAAAAAAAAAAAATGGCTTCCCCTGTGGCACTATTATTATGGTAAAACCCACCAAAGGCAAATATTGTTGAGCAGTATCATTTATTGTATAAGTTATTCCAGTGTCTATAATGAGAGAGTGAACTCTTGAGTGTACCACCCTTTAAGTCTACCTCCCAGGAGTCAATCCCTGTAGACCCAATTTGATTATGTAGACCCAACGTTAACTCGGTATGAAGCCACCCTAACCTTTTCAGTCCAGTCCCGCCCTTGCCCCCCTTTCTTTGGTCAGTAGACAGTGATGAAACTATATGCATGAGGTCTGTGCAAATCAGAGATTAAGAACCTGGAGAATGCTGATGAGCCACGGGACAAGCATGTTCATGGCACAATGGTGCATTGGTACCATTTTTTGGCATGCCTGTGTATGGCGTAATAAAATGGCCCGGAGCTACCATAGAGTGGTCTCTCATTCTGCATCCTCCGGGTTCTATTTCTGTGGTGTAAATGCAACTATAAAATACATGTTGGTCTGAATAAAGAAGCCATCTTGCCCAAGCTTTTAGAAATAAGTCATTCTGATTTCAGTGAAAATGTATTCACATTGGTTTTTTTTCATTGAACTGTTAAACAGGATCCACATACGGCTTTAAAAAATACATTGTTGAGGGAACAGTTGAAGTTATGGTCAAGTTGTTTGGTTCCAAAACAAGTCGACAAAGAACAATTTGGTGTTGAAACACATTTGAAAATCTTGAAGAATATGTGATCAGATATAGAGCCTTGTTTCTGTTAAACAAAAAAAAAGGTTGCTCAGCAAAATTATCTGCTAAGCAAAAATGAGGACCAGTCACACTGTAGATACAATTTTGCTGGTTACTATTTTTGCGAAGCAGAGATTTTCAAACCCAGTAAATTTGTGGGCTCAAACTCTACATGGCATAATTCCATGGCTCTGCTTATTGCGGAATACTGCACTTACGGTCTCCATTCTCCGCTTACAGGAAAAACAGAAAACTTTTGCGCTAGCTTTGTAAGGGGAGAATGCAAAAGTGACGTCTGCACAAACACAAGCAAACATTCTGTGCTACCTGTGAAATACGCTTTCATTGAGCAAGGATTTTTGCTTAGTGTAAGCAGAGCCATTGAATTGGACAGAGCTCTGTGAAACTGGCCCCTGTTTTTCATAATCACCAAAGGATAAAGAGAAAACGATGGTTTTCTTCTCAATATGTGGAATTGAGTCTGTTATGAGTTACAGTTGTTAGTTCTGTTGTGTCTTCCATACCATCCTTTACAGGTAATTTTCAAAAAATTAGTTTTGAATCAAAAAGGTCAATATGTTTTATTGTATATATGTGTTATTTTTGTTTTGTTTATTTTAGATTGCATTGAGTACTGAACGCCTGTATTAGTAACACCCAAAAAATTAAATGCAAACTACACACATCCTGTCTTTGTTTCAAAAAACTTCTATATCCCTCTCAGGAATTATGGGTAATTATGAGTTGCAGATCAAAACCACTATGCTTCCTATCTAAGCCTCTGAAAATATCAGCAAATATTAAGGTAAACAAAATGTATTTGATCTTATGTCTCTTGTCCAGTAAAATATTCCTTTCATCAATCGAAGGAATCCCTGTCTTTTAGAGGAAAGTATCCAAGAATGATACACAGTTTGTTGTGTTTTTAAGTTTGTTACAGCTTTGGGGGTTAAAGCAACACAAATCCTTATCCCTAAAATCCATCAAAATCTAAGACTTGTTTTGATTGATTTTGGAGCTACTTACAGCATGTAGCATATTTGGGGCTGATTCCACCACAAATTTATCAGGCCACAGTTTTGGGGGTGTTGGCTATAGTCATGCAGTTGTTTTTAAAGATTTGTTTGTAATATTATATTTTTATGAGATACTGCCCAACATCTCAAGGCCAGACAGCCACTTTAAGGTGAGGGCTACACTTAACTTGTTTGGGCTGTAGACCCAAATCAATTCTCAGGAGGAGTACGTTGCCACCTACTGCTGGGGCTGAAACAGGGTTACCCCCTTTGAAGTTTGTAAGGTAGTAGGCTTTGGTATCATCCACTAGGAGCCTGGCTGGTAGAGAAGAATGCACTACTTTCCCGACTTTCTGCGAAGCATTTATGGTTACGTGCCTTGCTCAAGGGCCCAAGTGTCATGACCGGGATTCAAATTCACACTCTGCTGCTGACAACACCAGAGCTTGGGTCCAGTGAACTAGACCGCTCGGCCATGACACGCCATTAATGCTGATACAGTAAAACAAAATTTCTTATGCTGCAGAGGTCTAGGTTTCGTATAATTTATTTAAATTTTGAAGTGACATGTTTCTGACAAATGTGGTTGCCCTCCTTTTTTCAAAGATTTAAAGTCTTATGGTTTGTACAAACATGGACTTGGATTATAACTTACCAACTGAAACAGTAAGGATTGAAAGCAATACTAAATAGTGAATTATTCTGGGTGCTAAACAGTCTAATTAGTGAAGTTATTCCTACAGAGTATGTAACTGAAGCATATTTAATATTTCAGTAAACACCGACAATTATTTATTTTATGTGTAAACAAATTGCTAATAACTGATACAATTTATTATGACAAATGATCTCATGCACAAAGTATTACAGGAGCTGACACATTATCATGTCAATTGGGAACAAAACAGGCCAAAACCAATTGTAAATAAGAAGTTTAGAAACTTCATTAAAACTAAATATTTAAGATGATTTGAGTACTGACTGTATTCAGTGAGGTGGTGACTTTAAATCAGATTTTAGTTCAAAGAATTTTGTTAGTTAATTTACAATTCACTCTGTTTGCTGCCATTATATTTTTTAATTCTTGGTTTTATCCCTTTACCATGTTTTCCTCGTGATTTACACTTTGAGTCACTTTTATTTGAAATACAGTTGGCAATGCATAAACGTACATTTTAACTTTAATTCTTAGTGTTTTAAAGAATGGAGTATTTTTAAACTAAATGCACTGATTAACTTTTATTTAAGGGTCATAGTGTTTATTATCTGGTTAATTTGGATGTAATATAATATAACATGAATGGTTTATTTTATTGACTGATCATTTAAATGATGTATAAATAAAATAGCTCATGATCTGAATAATAAGTTCTTGTTTCCCTCTGATTAATAAGTATCTACATTACCGGGCTATCTCGGTGGTCTAGTGGTGAGACATCTGGGCCCAATTTCGTTGAGCTGCTTAAGCACAGAAAGTAGCTAAGCACAATAAAATGATGCTTACCAGAATAAGCTTATTAGCCAAAATAACATGTCACATGTACAATCTGCTACTGGTATCTGAGCAGAAAATGTTTAAGCACTATTTTCTGCTTAAGCAGCTCTATGAAATTGGGCCCTGCTCTAGGAGGGGGGTGCTGATTTGAAACTTTTAAGTATTCGGGGGGGGGGGTGGCACACGGATTTGAAGTATGGTGGTGGGGGGGGGTTGCGGATTTGAAACTTCTGTATGGGTTTTTGTGAACTTTTGATGCCTGATCCATTTTACAAAATCACTATCGGTGATATTTTATTAAAAAAAAATAACAATTGATCATGTATACATACCTCCACGATGTATACAAGCACAAACTGTTCAAAAAGTTTCAAATAAATATCCCCCCTAAGAGTTGATAACCTTGCACTTGGTCAGCAGGGAACCATTTGGATTCGGGTCTTATCGAGGAAACCACAAAATAACCCCAACCCTAAATCAAAGATTTATAAAAAGGGAAGAGTGAATATTTGTTATTTTTGAATGATCATAATTAATGATCTATTACGCGAGTGTTATGGCCTGAATAAAGTTAGGCTGTTTCTCTTTGACAGCTTTCGATAGGTGACAGTTTTAAACAAATATAAACACATTTTCATCTCAGAAAACAGGATGATTAATATTGATGTACAGTTTCAGAGAAACTTTTAAATAATCACAATCAATTCTCATTACCATGTTCAAAAACAGTGTTCCCTACTTCTCGGTCGCACGTTAGATGTGTTAATTGTCGGGTGGGTGATTTTGATTAACTTCTAAATTCTCGATACCTTCAGACAAAAATATTTGACCAATCATCTTTCCTGTCTTCTATTATCTTCGACCGGATATAACTTTCACCATAACAAATAATGTCACTCATCAATCCCGCTGGTTAAATAATGATTTGGTAATTAAAAGAGTGCACCTCATGCTTTTGTAACTATCGCTAATTATCCCTTTTAATAAGTAGTCTCGTCCCATGATGCTTTGAGTCCACTTTATTACCAAATATAGAACGAGTTCAATCAGCCAATGAGAAGATCGGGCTTTGTTATGCAAATAAGAAATCCAGGGTCGCTTGATCACACCCCTGGATCACACCATGGGTTGGCCATGCCGTCCGGCCGACCGCCGTGCGTGTGAAATGCCGTGCAGCTTTATTTCGAAGGAAATGGAAGATTTCCAAAAGTCTCCATGACCTTTTCTCCAAGAAATTCGAGTTTTCACCGCAGTTCAGCGAGTAGACTACTCAGAAAGTGCGATGGTGAGTAAGGAATTGTTTTGTCCCAAGAATTGTAGTATTGAAAATGATTTTCATTTACATAATTCGGAGGAATTTGAGGATGTTTTCGTCACACGGCGCCAAGTTTAAAACGCACATGTGTTGACTTCTTTTCAATGATAATGTCCAGTCGCCATATTGAGAATTCCGGGATGAGAAATTTTGTCAAAGCTTGTCTCAATTTTCTGAGAAGTGATAACAGTGAAAGTGATAAGTATAACTGAAATACTTCGGAGGCAGGAACAAGGTATAAATGAAAAAATGCCGTTAGTATTTTTTGTGAATGTTGGAAATAATTTCCTTGTTTCAGGCTCCACACGTCACAAGGAACTCGTGTTAATTATTGACCCTTTTTATCAAAATTGTCACGCTGCCACTCGCACACAAACATGACAAAAGCCACACATATTCTAAGAAGAAAAGAGGTGTGCTCGGTCAAGACTACAAAGACCAAAGAATTGTTTATTTGTCCTGATTTTTATACTTTATTAATTCATGGAGGTCTATTTCTACCTCCATGGTTAATTCTAAACAAAACTGCATGTTCATCTCTGTGCATGCTATACATGCTGTACATGCTGTGTGAATACCGGACACTTCGGCACCTCGCAAACTCGGCACCCACAAACTCGGCACCAACTCGGCACCAAGCAACCACTACCTGTATATTGTTCGCTGGAATGGTCAAGTGGTTTAATAAAGTAGAGTAAATGTACTCACACATTAAAAATGAGGGATGTTTCGATTTTTATTTATTTGTTTATTATTTTTTGTTTAGTCAACTTCTACATTAACTACAAATTTATTTATTCATAAAATTGCTTTAGGCCTATTGTTCAAAAGTGATTTAATTTTTGTTGCAGTCTAAAACAACTATTTTTTTTTAGTAAACTTTTAAATTAACTGCAAATTTATTTATTCAAAAAAATGTTATTGTTTAATAGTGATTCATTTTTGTTAAACAGTCTAAAACAAATTTATTTATTTATTTATTTAGTTAGTTATTCATTTTTTTAATTAACTACAAATTTTTAAGGCCGATTAAAAAAAACAAACATGTTTAGCGTCCCTGCCCGCCTCCTTTTTTTTTTTTTTTACTATTACTGTTTTGGAAATAAAAAATAAATTAAAAAAAATGGAAATTTGACTAAAATGATACAAATCATTTGTTTTGTCAATACATTGCATCAGTACACTAAAATACCACAAAATCTGTGAATAAATATACCTTGGCCAGCCATATTTAGCATGGTGGCGGCCATCTAGGAAAAAATAGCAAAAAATTTGAAAAATAGTAAAAAAAGTAGCGCCCTGTTTCCTCTTTTTGAAAAAGTTTCGGACATGTTCAATGTCTTGTCCAACATGTTTCTTTTATGTATTGTGTGTTTGAACAGGAAAGGTGGCCATCTTGAAATAAAAAATAAAAAGCCCCTCCTCCTTCCCTTTTTTTAGAAACCCGGACGCTAAACATGTTTCTTTTTTTACTCGGCCTAATACAGTTTTTAAAACAACATAAAACGTTTGTAGTTGTTTAAACCTATACTCCCCCCTTCAAGTGATTTACTAGATTCCTTCCTCATTCGAACAAATTCCAACACCATATGATAACTGAACATCTAAACTGTTGGACTCTGGTTATGGCGATATGCCTGATCCCCTGATCGCAGTTTGTTTTTGATGGGTTGCGGGTTTGGCAAGGGTTAAAGACAGCATGATGAGTGGTTATTACATCCACATTTTAAGGCCTATAACAGATTAATGTTATTAAAATAAAATAAAAATTTAATGTGTATTTTTTTCACAATACAATTTTGTCTCAACAAATATATCCCTTGTTCACAAGTTTGCACAATTGCATCTCAAAATTAATTCATTTCAGTTTTGCTGTTGTCAAATTCCAAGACTGGCATGGATTTGCTTTCTAGATTTTTAAATATTGTAAAGTATCCTTGATTTAATAGATGTTAGATTTGCTTCGGGGATAAAAGAATATCATTTGGTTTTACTCTTACATTGATGTGTGTAAAGCACTATACTCAGTACATTCCTGAATCATGTGCAAAAAATCCACAGGCAAATTACTTGGTTGAGATTTAAACCCATAACCTTTGCTATTCTGGAGCAGATGTCTAACCACTAGACCTCCAAGACTGCCTGGTAGCATAGAGGCAGTACAAGTCCTATATTGTTGCGGTATCCGCTGCTAAATATAGGATTCAAACTGCCTCTAGCTAATGGGCAATCTCGGTGGTCTGTGGTACGACATCTGCTTTAGAATGGCAAAGTCATTGGTTCGAATCCCATCCAAGTTATATGCCGTTGGTTATTCTTTCACAGGACTTGGGGAAAGTACTGAGTATACAGTGCTTTACACACATCGGTGTATGGGTTAAACCAAACCAACTAGGGTCCTAAATTAATGTATCATTGCTTTATTATTTTTACTTGACTGTGATGGCAACTTATATTTTGTTTGTGTTCAGCAAAACTTGCCAAAGAGATCTGCCTGTCAACAAGAAGATATCTGAGATCTTCATAATGATCATCCTGGTAAAAGGTCTGGCCTCTCCGGTGATAGGTAAGTTCCTTCCTGATAGTAAATCACATCATTGTTCGTGTTCACATTGTTTGAAATAAGTTTGTACAAATCCTCCCACTGGAACCCTTGGGCCCCTCCAGCACACATCTCCTTGATGAAAAAGGAGAAAAATCAAATACTAAATCTTTCATAGCACTGTATGAAATCCTATAACAACAATATAAATTTTGTTTACATTCAAAAGATCTGAACTTTACAACCCAATCATAGAAGGAAAAGGTGTTCATAATTGCAATTTCAAGTAATTCCTGTTTGTTCAGTGCTCATTCACAAAGGTAACAAGTTTGCCAGACCATCAGCTCTGTTTTAAATGTTAGTATGCATCAAGCATCACAATGTATGGTTCAGGAGTCATATTAACTGTACATTGAGCACCTCCCCCACCCCTCAAACAAATTGTAATAATTGCAATTCTTTGCCCCTGCCTCTCCCTAAATTAAATGTCTAACGACACTGCATGGTGACTAGGACAAAATTATGTATTGCTTTTGTTTTCTTTTAAAAACAGAGAGGCATGCCATTCTGAAATGATGTCTACCCATCAACTAAGTAGACATCTGAGGCATACAGGTGCACACCATCAGTTATCCATTTATAGCCAAACATCTACCCGTCAACAGTGTAGGTGTCCAAGGTGGATAGAAAGTAAGTTCACATTATCTTTTACCCCATTGTCTTCAATATAGTGGGCTGTTTTTGCAGCACTGACACATAGGCCGTGTCCGAATTTGGCTACAACTGAATTTCTGCTTCACCGTGCGTTGAAGTATAGGATGTCCTTAGCAACACCCTTAGCAACAGTCGTAGCCGTATCTGTAGCCGCAAATTCGGATACGGCCATACTTCCATGCTGAATACTCCAGGGACTCATGCATGCACAAACCTTGCCAAGATGAATGGCCGTTTTTATAAATTATTTGTAAAAAAAAAAAATTCATGTTCTCATAGGCTAAATGACAACACAACACACATAAACAGGTATTTTTGTGTAACGGAAGCAGTCAAGTGGAAAGAAATGAAACAAGTGAGAGGGCAGAAAGAACACAGAAAAATCAAGAGATGAACAATTAAGAAGAAGAAAGAAACCGGGGGGGGGGGGGGAGGGAGTGAAGGGGCTGGTTTGACCACAAGAGGTTGGAAAAACAAAAGACAAAATCAAAGGTGGGAAGCGGGAGAACAAGTAATTAATTAGTGAATGAGACTGACTAAAAAGGGGGATATTTGTTGAATAAGGAGAAGGCAAAGACAAAAGTTGTTCGTCATTTCCTTCTTGGATGTTCAAACCATAACGGGGTTGAATGGTCTGGAGGCGCCTTATCCACAGTTTCTCCCTACTCAGTTAAACAGTCTCTCTTACCTAGTGCCTCAATGCCCTGTAAAATCATGTCAGAAATTATTCAAACAAACCAGCCTCTTCCCTCTACACCTACCCCCCCCTTTGTCTCCTTCATTGTTCATCCCTTGCTTTTTCTTCTTTCCTAACGATGTTAATCCAGGTATTAAACCATTGTATTAAACCACACAAACATGGGTTATAGTACCTTATCTAACAAAAAGAAACATAATTGCCTTGGCTACATGAAATGACGAGAAAAAACAAATTCTTGTTCATGATATGGGTCAGAGGTCAAAATGAACAGATGCATTACGGCCGTACGTAAAACTCACACCATGCTTTATGGTACGTAAATACTACAATCCATGTAACAACTAATGAAAACACGACTCCCTACACAAATATTGTGCAGATTGGATTTGAATAAAAGTTAATTCTCATTTCCTTTGAAAGGCTAAACGAATTATACGCAAAATACTGTCGAACAGTTTCTTATGAAAGTGGACTCCTTTTGCAGTAGTAATTGTCTCACAGCATTTTGCTATAGCAGCAATTAATTTAAAGACATTACATTTATGCACGTTGTATGGCAGTCTTTTTACAGTTAATGTACAGGCTGGGTTGCATTTTTTGTGAATTGGGTTCTAAAGAATGAAGGAAAAGTCCTTGGGATACTTTGCATGTTTAACACAAATTCTTAGTTTTCAACAATTAATTTTTTTTACTGATAATAAAGTCCATCCAGCACCAATCCTTAAGAGAACTATTTCAGGCATTTATCGCTATTAATCGCTATTAGTTATTTTGATTTCACCAATCAAAATTAGCCTGATATACACAAAATCCCCGCAACTGTTTCGGGTTGTTTTCACTGAATTGTAGGGTGTGTTTATTAGCTAAAAATGAAATTATGCTTATTATAAAAACATTCATACATGCGTGCATACACTATTGGTGGGCAAACGCCATAAGTTGTGCACTAGGCAGACACACAAGCGAGTATGTATCACACCACCATCAGCCCCATACAAAAAGGTGCAATGTTCCCTCATTTTGCCGACCAGCAGTGTTAGTACGCGGGCGCAATGTGCAATTTACACTTGTCATGGGAAGGGTCTGTTGAAAGCTATTGGTATCATCCCTTGTATCGTGATGTAACATCCCTTTAACCAAATGTGCTATACTTGCACATTCCTTACAGAAAATCAAAATAACTAATTCGAGTCTTGGAAGGCATATTTTTTACGAAATGTCATTTTGTTTTTGTTTGTATCTACAGGTATGCCAGTCTTAAAAGAAATCTACCTGTCAACAAGTAGTTTTCGGGACCCAATGCCATTGCAGTCTGGTTTACAACAGGTCTGCCTTCACAGCAGGTAGGTACATTAATTTACAAACACTTGCTTGAAACTAAAGATCATGATGGTAGATAAAGCAGAGTTTTGTGTGATCTAATATTCAATACTAATCAGGTGCAATCCAGGGTGCAGACCCCCTCCTGCTCTCTATAGTTTCCCAATAAATATTTTCCTTTTGTTAACTTTAAACTTATGCCATAGACCTAATTTCATTATAGGTCTAAATCACTATTGCATGTCATGCCAACAATCATTTTAACTTTTTAGTTATTTCGATTGCATGTAGCTCCAGTCTCCAAAATATTTACTCGCCAACAAGTAAATATCTATGACCCAAATACCATCATGTAGCCGGGCATAAAAACTGCCTTGTCTGTAAACATGTAAATTTATGAACATGCTTCGTTTAACTGTTCTATACAAAAGTTGCATCACTTCCAGCTTGGAATAAGAAGTGTAAGTTACATTAATGGAAGCATGGAAGAGGGGAAAGTCACAAACTTGTGATAATATACGATTCATCACATAAAAAGCCACTTTATTTATTTTTCTTTGTGTTAAGCAGAGGCTTGCCATCTCCAAAGAGATCTACCCGTTAACAAGTAGATGTCCTGTCTGAGATCTGCATAATGATCAGTCTGGTAAAGGAACTTGCCCTCTCCAGTGTGAGGTAAATTCCTTTTAAACATAAAACATAGTCATTGTTAATGTTCAATTGTTTGGAAAACGCATAAATTCTCAGCATCTAGAATTTGAAGGGATTCACAATACCTTGCCTCATCAGGTATGTCCAAAATCAATCATAGTTTCAAAAACAGCAGTCAACGCCAAAGAAATTCAGTTTATGGGCTTAATTTCTGTTTTCAGTTCTTGTACTGAATATCAGTATTAATCAAATGGCCAGCAAGAAAACTTGTAGAAATTAAAGCTATAGCCTTTTTTGAAAGGTGACCTCGGTCACCAAAACTAAAAGGACATGAGTACGAGGCTACTCTAATCTCAAGATTCATATACCTCCTAGTTGACCCTTTGCATCAGCATCACATGTAACTTCTCTTTCACGCTTACCATTTTGGGGAAACAATTGCATGTTAAAAATTATGGTAAGCATGTAATTTCAGGCCTGATATTCTTCCTAATTTAACCTGATTTCGTTTTTAAAATTTGTTTGCCCTCAGCAAAATTGGTATTAAATAGCCTTAAAAGCCTTCTATCACAGCCTACACAAACAGTAAAAATAGGTCTGCCCTCGTACTCAATAAAACTGTCCTACCTTATTCCAATACTTGCTATACAAGTTAGTATCTGAGAGTTGTCTCATAATAAAGTTTATATCATGACCAATCCTCAAGAGAACTATTTCAGGCTTTCGAAATCCCCCCCCCATTGTTGCTTAGTTTTATTGCAGCAACATAAAAAAAGGCCTGATGCATGAGCACAGAATACTTCAAAACAGCTTTTGCCTTGTTTGTACTGGGACATGACAACAAGTTTAGAGTAATTTTATTTGACTGTAGGGTGTGCTTACTCAAAAACAAGATGGTGAGAATTAATGCATTGGTTCCAAAACAATCATTGTTTGTTTTCTGTGATTTTTTATTTAAAAAGTTGTTTCAATCCAATGTAAATAAGAAGTTCTTGATAAAAAAGCATCACATTTCAGTTAAGTTTTGATTTCTCTGTCTTATATTAGAAGAATATAAAAATACCTTGGGCAAAATGATTTTATCTCAAACTAACTTATGACTGTAGATTATATTTTTTAAGGCATATATTTATTGCTAAATGTGCATTTTGCTTGTTTTGCAGTCAGGCTTATCATCTCCAAAGACATCTACCCGTCAACAAGTAGATGTCCAAGACCTGCACTCTCCATGCCAGTGAAAGGTAATAAAGAAATAAGGTTGTTGTATGGAATTTATTATTGTGTTCTCAGTTAAAAATGGCCTCAATAGTTTTCAAGAATTTATCTTCACCGGAACTAAAGCAGACACACACAAGCCTTACCCACATGAGTGGCCATTTTAGTACAGATTTATTTAAAACTAAGAACAACCTTACTTTGTTGGAAAATCTTTCTAGAGTTGACAGGCTGGGTTGCTTTTTTTCTGATGAGTTTTGAGAATTTTCTCAAACTTACTTATGGCTAAAATACTATTTTTAAGACTTGTAACTATTGCTAATTGTGCATTTGTTTGTTTTGCAGTCAGGCTTAGCATCTCCAAAGACATCTACTCGTCAACAAGTAGATGTCCAAGACCAGCCTATAATGAAGAGCTGCACTCTCCAGTAAAAGGTAATAGTGGAATAAGGTTATTTTTTATGCAATTTATCATTGCGTTCTCAGGTAAACTGTCTCAACAGTTTTCAAGATTTTATCATCATACATTACAAACAGTTTGTACAGCGATTGTCGCATTATATCAAGGGCACGCGCGCGCGTGCTGACTCTCCATCATTTTTTCCTCGCCTGTGTGTAGCGTACATGTACTATGTATGTACGTGTGTGTGCAGATCCCGGCAGAAAGGTTCATAAAAGTAGAAATTTGTTTGGTCAAAAGTACGGGGTTAGTTTCATCAATACTATTAAATGACCAATCAAAACGCCAGGACACAATGGTATGCGTGTGTTGTGTGTATGTGCAACACTGATCTTCACGAGAATTGCGTTACAACACACACGCCGCTTCACGTGTAAATCCCTTGAGGCAAAAAGGCCTTCAGCAAAATCGCAACGGTCCACTAATGTGACATAGTGTACGAGGTACGGTTATTAGTAGCTTATTTGGCTAAAAATACCCGGTATATCACTGAAATGTATTATCCTCTTGGAGAAAGTGGATGTCCAATGTGTAGATAGTTTTCTCAAAATGGTAAAAAGATCATTGTAATATGGGGTTGTGTGAGATCATGATGGGGAAATTTATGAATGCTGTGTGTGTGTGTTATTCATGTAAGCACATCTCTATGGAAGATGCGACTAATATGTTTGTTATGATGAGGAATTATAGTGCAGACACACTTAAGCCTTACCCAGCAGAGTGGCCATTTTTCGTACAGATTATGTTTTTTTGTTAGACACATTTTTCAGAGTTAACAGGCCAGGTTGCCTTTTTTTAAAGTTGAGATTTTAGAGAGCTTCAAATTGTGCAACACAAATGTCAACAACAATTGTCAGCTCTTGGTAGTCCAGGCAGAATGATTTCATCTCGTACTAACTTACTACTATAGATGACATGTTTTTTTTTTACTTGTAATTATTTGTAAACTGTGCATTCTGTTTGTGTTGCAGTCAGGCTTAGCATCTCCAAAGACATCTACCCGTCAACAAGTAGATGTCCAAGACCAGCCTATAATGAAGAGCTGCACTCTCCAGTAAAAGGTAATAGTGCAGGGGCGGATCCAGGAGGGCACAACGGTGCAACCAGGATTTTTTATTAGAGGGTAAACAAAACATGGGGGATCCAGGGTCCAGCCTTACGGTCCCTGGTGGGGTCCATGGGTGAAGCCCCGGTGGGGGTTAAGGGGGCGAAGCCCCCTGAAGCTCTGAGCCTCTGGCGTTCTGTGGGGTTAAAAATCAAACCTCCATGTGCCTAAAACAGAGAAATAGACACACTTTTATTGGAAATCAGGACAATATAAATCTTCTAAATTTACTGAAAAATTTTCTTTGACATCGATGGTGGGGTCCAGGGATGAAGCCCCGCTGGACGTCCAGGGGACGAAGCCCCCTGAAGCTCTGAGCTTTTGGCTTTTTGAGGGGTGAAAAAACAAGCCTCAATAAAAATATGCCTAAAACAGAGAAATAGACACACTATTATTGGAAATCAGATCCATATAAATATTCTAAGTTTAGTAGAAAAAATGTCTGTAACATTGATGGTGGGGTCCAGGGGTGAGGCTCCGCTGGGGGTCCAGAGGCCGGGAACCCCGGAAGCTCTGAGCTCTTGGCTTTTTGAGGGATGAAAAATCAAGCCTCCATATGCCTAAAACAGAAATAGCGCACTCTTATTGGAAATCAGATCCATATAAATCTTCTAAGTTTACTGGAAAAAAGTCTGTAACATCGATGGTTGGGGTCAAGGGGTTCCGCTGGGGGTCCAGGGCGGGAACCCCGGAAGCTCTGAGCTCTTGGCTTTTTTAGGGTGAAAAACAAGCCTCCATGTGCCTGAAAACAGAAATACCACTCTTATTGCAATTCTGATCCATATCAAATCTCTAATTTAGTAAGAAAAATGTCAACACATTGGTTTTGGGTGGCGGTTCCGGAGACTCGAAGTTCGCTGGGGTCCAGAGGCCGGGAATATCCAGGAAGCCTCTGAGCTCTTGGCTTTTTGAGGGATGAAAAATCAAGCCTCCATATGCATAAAACAAAATACCACCTTACTTGGAAACAGAACCATACAATTGCTAAGTTTACTGGAAAAAAATTGTCCTGTAACATCGATTGTGGTACCCAGGGGTGAGGTCCCGGGTCCAGGGGCGGAACCCTGGAAAACTCTGAGCTTATTTGGCATTTTGAGGTGAAAAACCAAGCCTCCATGTGCCTAAAACAGAGAAATAAACACACTTTTTAAGCACTTCTGATCCATACAAATCCTCTAACTTTACTCAATGAAAATGTCAATCCCACAAATCTCGCGTTTGGATCTGGTCGCTGCAATATCTGGTTTTATGCATATTCATACATTCAAAAAATATAGTTCAAGCTAAGTGTAGTTTTTACACTTGAATGCCAGAACGACATGAAATATATTTTATCTAGGACAAATTGGCTTGTCAGGTTTCAAACGCTTATGTTATCGTGCTAATCCATGTAATTACAAGTAACATATCATGAAAGATTCATTTTGGCAGAAAGAAACAAATTAGATTGGCATAGGACGAAAAAAAAATTCATACTGCCACTGGGGGAAAAGACACCACACACACTTTTGGCTAATTTTTAAGAAGGCAGATAGTAAAAATTATTTTTTTTTTTTTCAAATTTTACCCAGGGGGTATGGGGCCCCCCCTGGATCCGCGCCTGTCGTGGAATAAGGTTGTTTTTTATGCAATTTATCATTGCGTTATCAGTTAAAACTGTCTCAACAGTTTTCAAGAATGTATCATCATATGAGGACTAATAGTGCAGACACACTTAGCCTTACCAGCAGAGTGGCCATTTTTCGTACAGATTATGTTTTTTGTTAGATACATTTTTCAGAGTTAACAGGCCAGGTTGCTTTTTTTAAAGTTGAGATTTTAGAGAGCTTCAAATTGTTCAACACAAATGTCAACAACAATTGTCAGCTCTTGGTAGTCCAGGCAGAATGATTTCATCTCGTACTACTATAGATGACATTTTGTTGACTTGTAATTATTTGTAAATTGTGCATTCTGTTTGTGTTGCAGTCGGGCTTAGCATCTCCAAAGACATCTACCCATCAACAAGTAGATGTCCAAGACCAGCCTATAAAGAAGAGCTGCACTCTCCAGTAAAAGGTAATAGTGTAGGGGCGGATCCAAGATTTTTTAACCAGCGGGCACAAAGGTGCAACCAGGATTTCCAGGGTCGGGCCTTACGGCCCCTGGTGGGGTCCAGGGGGCGAAGCCCCATGAAGCTCTGAGCCTCTGGCGTTCTGTTGGGTTAAAAAATCAAGCCTTCATGTGCCTAAAACAGAAAAATAGACACACGTTTATTGGAAATCAGATCCATATAAATCTTCTAAATTTACTGAAAAATTTTCTGTAAAATCGATGGTGGGGTCCAGGGATCAAGCCCTGGTGGGGGTCCATGCGGCGAAGCCCCACCGGAAAATTTTTCGTACAGATTTTGTTCAGAATTTACTTTGTTAAACACAATTTTCAGTTGACAGGCTCAGTTTCTTTCTGTTCTGTTGAGTTTTGAGATTTCAGGAAAACTCCTTGAGGTGGTTTCACACAAATATCAAGAATAATTGTCAGTTCTTGGTAAATAAAAATTTGAATCCCATTTGTTAGACAACTTAGTAATACTAGTTCATACAACAACAATCATCAAGAAAACTAGTTCCGACACCCCGCCCCCCCACCATCTTCATTGTTGCTTATTTTGATGGCAACATTTTTAAAAAAAATGCCTGGTTAGCACGAGATCCTTCAAAACTGCTTTTTCATTGTTTCACTGAAATATGACAACAATTTTGAAGAACTTTGATGTGATTGTAGGGTGTGCTTACAGAAAACTAGATGGCGAGAATGAATGCATTGGTTCCAAAAGAATAACTTGTTTGTTAAGTGCGATTTTTATTTTAAAAAATATTTCAATCTACTTAAATAAAAAGCTCTTGATGAAAAAGCATCACATATCAGTCAATGTTAGATTTGTCTGTCTTGGATTAGAAGTGTACAAAAATCAGTGAGCAAATTGAATTTATCTCAAACTAACTGATTGGGTTGCAGTCAAGCTTACCATCTCTAAAGACATCTACTCTTCAACAAGTAGATGTCCAAGACCTGCCTATGGAGCTAAAGAGCTGCACTCTCCAGTACAAGGTAATGATCATTAAGAGTGAAGTAAGGTTAATTTGTACAATTAATCATCGATTTGCATATTTAATGAAAATAACGTTTTTTTCCAAATTTTCAAGTCAGTTGGGGAGCAAACTATGTTATTGTCAACACTTTAATGGGCTATTTTTAAAACCACTAATACTGGTGGGAGTGACAGTAATCCACTTAGCCCTTTAAATAAAAGATTAAAACTAACAAGCCCTTTAAAGTTAGGGACATAAGTAGGTTCTCCAAAAATTAATGCCTATAAAAACTTACTTGGTGAGAAGCACCAGTAGCAACTGTTGATAGTTTTTCACACCCAACAACACCTTGAGAAACAACTCATGCATGAATCGTTTATCAGATTTCTTAGGGTTGGTGTCCGTTCACGAATGCTACGAACAGAGATGCATTTGGTACCCGCTAAATGTGGATGGATTTGGTTTTTTTGTGAAAATATCATGACATTTTTTTGCTGTTTTCTAAATAGGTAGACACTGTATTCAACTGAAACCTTCACATGTGACTTTTTTTTCTAATTTTGCCTATAAATCAGCATTTTGTTGACAAAAAACAATCTACGACCATACCTCTTACGTAACTTTTTTCAATTACACCTGCAAGGAATTTAGCAGCACAAAATTCTTGGCTTGAATACATTTTTTTGTGGTATAAACTTAACCTTTCAGAGCCAGAGATGAAGGCGATTGTATGCTGTGTGTACAGATGGAATCGCCTCTACTGATACCTAAGCTTCTTGCTTAAAGGAGAGCAACGCATATGAAAACATCAATGTCATCAAGACATCCTGTTCATCTAGGGATTGTGAATGATCAACCATGGACCAACCAAGCAATTTGTTGTCTTCAATTGTAAGATATTCTAGATGAGTAACTGTTAGTTTGATGTTTTTTGTTATCGTCGTATGGTGGGCTGTTTTCGCAGCACCGTACAGTTAACATATTGTAAATGAGTGCACCATTGCAAGCAAGCACATATGCGTATTTTGACTTTTAAAATTGGAGATCTGGGCGTAGTGCGGCGATTCCATTGGTAGTGCGGAGATTCGATTGGAAGTGCGGGGATTCGATTGGAAGTGCGGGGATTCGATTGATTGTGCGGAGATTCCATTGGCTGTGCGGGGATTCCATTGGTAGTGCGGAGATTCCATTGGCTGTGCGGGGATTCCATTGGTAGTGCGGCGATTCGATTGCGAAAAGGGACTTGGACAAATGCACGTGGCGTTTGGAGTCTCACTCCCGGCAAGGGTCACAGCTTGTGGTTGATCTTAAAGGTGCATCAGGCTCCCTGATTAGTGGGATGGTACTGGTGTTATCACAATTATGGTTGGCTAAACGGGAGTAGTTCCTAGTCTAGGCTAGGGGCCGCGTTAGTACTGTAGGGGACGTATCCCTAAGGAAGGGGTGCGCGGACCGGGCGCTCTGAAAAGAGTACGAAGGCCCCAAAGATCGGGGAAGCGTCGTGGGGCTGGTATCCTGGGACCTGCACGTGGTGGCCCTGCTTAAAACTAACCTTACCAGGATGATATTTGCCAAATTAAACTGCTTGCGATGGTGCACTTATAAATCATAAGTTAATTTTAATTAATTAATTAAGCAATTAATGTATTAATATCAGGCATGATCTTTTTTTTCTTCACTTTGACTTCTGATTTTTTTGCCTTAAAAAATCAGGGAAATTGTTTATTAATTGGCCTTAAGGCTGTCATGGCCTATTTGTCATATGTAGGTCTGATCAGCCCATGTACTCAATTGAATTGACCTACTTTTTTTCCAATAGTCAAATGTTTTGCCTGTAACTTACATATGTTATCTTCATGAAGCAAACTTGAGAAATCCTTGATTCCTACTGCTCATTCCATGGGAACATTAGAGTGTGGTATCATCCTATTTTGCACAGCTCGCGTCACACTTGGTATTGCCTATTTTAAGCTGCGCATCAAGTTTGCTTCAAGTGAAGATAAACTTGTTATCACAAACAAGTGAGTGGATTACGGGAAAGTATAGCTTGTCTGCAGCTCGGCCTTGTTGGATATGGAAGGCAGAAGTCCTATATTTTTCCACATTTCACTCACACTTGTGTGATGATAACTAATATAAACATAATATCATTGGCTCAGTTGTGTGAAGGTCAATTTACATTTTGGGTTTTATAAAGTTACTTTTGTATATTTTGGAGCTCCTTGACTCAAAAAAGTAACTGTTTGGTAAAAAGAAATATTCACTTTGTAATAAAAACTGCAATTAAAGACCTAAACATCACTGAGCCGATATATTATGTACTATTAGTCACTTTTTGCAGGTTATTTTTTATATAAACTTGAAGATTGTGCTTACATTCATTCCAAAAGAAACCCACAACACAAAAAGTGGCATTTAAACCAGAAGTGCCTGGTTTACTTTTCTCCAAATGCAGTATATTTTGGAGAAAAAAAAACAAATTGTTTCAATATTTTCTTTTATTAGTCTGATTCAAATATCTAGAAAAGACACACTATTGTACGGCAAACTGCACTTAATGAAAATGTAGATTTACAGTAAGCTTCAGCTGCACTTATGGTACCATATAGCAGCATGGATTTAATTTGTGTGGTAATGGTTGCTAAGAATGAGAATTAGCATAATTTAATTGAATCTGTTTTATTTTGTGTATTGCTCAATAAACATTTTTAAGAGTCTGATGTTTTATTCCTGTCCCTGAGTTGAGTTTATTCTCAAGAAAACATCAATATGGGACACAGCTGTTGTGAACCATGTGATTGCAAAACCAAAAGTGTAGTCTCTATTCAAGCCGTTTCGTTTGTAAATGATAATTTCTCACCAAAGAGGGCGTTTTTAAAAATGCTTGAAACTAGTCTCTATTCAGGACGTTTCGTTTTAAAAATGCTTAAAACTAGTCTATTCAAGACGTTTCGTTTCTAAATATTAATTTCTCACAAAAGAGGGCGTTTTTAAAATGCTTAAAACTAGTCTCTATTCAAGTCGTTTCGTTTGTAAATGTTACTTTCTCACCAAAGAGGGCGTTTTTTAAATGCTTAAAACTAGTCTATATTCAAGTCGTTTCGTTTGTAATTGTTACTTTCTCACCAAAGAGGGCGTTTTTAAAATGTTTAAAAGTAGTCTCTTTTCAAGTCGTTTCGTTTGTAAATGTTAATTTCTCACCAAAGAGGGCGTTTTTTAAATGCTTAAAACTAGTCTATATTCAAGTCGTTTCGTTTGTAATTGTTACTTTCTCACCAAAGAGGGCGTTTTTAAAATGTTTAAAAGTAGTCTCTTTTCAAGTCGTTTCGTTTGTAAATGTTAATTTCTCACCAAAGAGGGGGTTTTTAAAATGTTTAAAAGTAGTCTCTTTTCAAGTCGTTTCGTTTGTAAATGTTAATTTCTCACCAAAGAGGGCGTTTTTAAAATGTTTAAAAGTAGTCTCTTTTCAAGTCGTTTCGTTTGTAAATGTTAATTTCTCACCAAAGAGGGCGTTTTTAAAATGTTTAAAAGTTGTCTCTTTTCAAGTCGTTTCGTTTGTAAATGTTAATTTCTCACCAAAGAGGGCGTTTTTAAAACGCTTAAAAGTATAGTCTCCATTCAAGGTTTTTCTCAACAAAGGGGGCAATATTCAAAGCCAAAAGTAGAGTCTTTCAGGCATAGAAGGCACTATTACAATTAGTAAACAAACTCAAGTTGCACTCGGAAATAAAACGTTTATTGCTAAATTTATAAGACACACAAAAAGAAACAAGTTTTAAATTATTCTATGCTATTCAAGCGAACGAGTTATATCTGATGCTATTGTTAATACAAAGCAGAAAAGTTCAGCTAATACTCTACATAAGGGCAGTTTTAAATGAAACAATGTAAGAAAAATTCCTGTTAGAAGCATGATATTTGGCCCTTGGAAAAAAGTAGGTAAATTTGATTGAGCACATGGGCTACATAGGACATAGGCTTTGACAGCCTTCAGGCCAATTAATAAACAATTTTCCCTGATTTTTCTGAACGCAAAAATATCTGAAATAAAAAAGACACAATCGGCAACCGGAGTCACATGATTTAAAGTGGGTATAAAATGTAAACAAACCAAGCAACCGATGCGCAGTGATGTGCATGGAAAAGCATGACTGCTAGCACTTGGAATCAGTCATGCTTTTCCTTGCACACTGCGCGTTGTTTGCTTAGTTTGTTTACATTGTATACCCACCATCTCGAGTCATGTGACTCCTGTTGCCGATTCTGTTTATTCAAGTAGGAAGAATATCATGCCTGATATTAATACATTAATTGCTTAATTAATTCATTAAAATTAACTTATGATTTATAAGTGCACCATCGCAAGCAGTTTAATTTGGCAAATATCATCCTGGTAAGGTTAGTTTTAAGCAGGGCCACCACGTGCAGGTCCCAGGATACCAGCCCCACGACGCTTCCCGATCTTTGGGGCCTTCGTATCTTTTCAGAGCGCCCGGTCCGCGCACCCCTTCCTTAGGGATACGTCCCTACAGTACTAACGCGGCCCCTAGCCTAGACTAGGAACTACTCCCGTTTAGCAACCATAATTGTGATAACACCAGTACCATCCCACTAATCAGGGAGCCTGATGCACCTTTAAGATCAACCACAAGCTGTGACCCTTGCCGGGAGTGAGACTCCAAACGCCAGTGCATTTGTCCAAGTCCCTTTTCGCAATCGAATCGCCGCACTACCAATGGAATCCCCGCACAGCCAATGGATCTCCGCACTACCAATGGAATCCCCGCACTGCCAATGGAATCTCCGCACAATCAAACCCCGCACTTCAATCAATCCCGCACTTCCAATCGAAGTCCAATCGAAACTCGCACTTGCCAATCGAATCTTCCGACTTTACAATGGAATACGCCGACATACGAACCCAGATACTCCAATTTTAAAAGTCAAATAATACGACATATTGTGCATTGCTTGCAAGTTTGTACCACCTCATTTACAAATGTTAAACTGTATTCGGTGGCTGCGAAAATACAAGCCCACATTACGATCGTAACAAATCAAACAATAAATAATCAGTTTACTCATTCTAGAATATTATGACAATTGTAAACAAAACCAAATTGCTTGGTTGGTCCATGGTTGATCATTCGAACTCAAATCCTAGATGAACAGGTGATCAATTGATGTACATTATGTTTTCATATGGTTGCTCTCCTTTAACAAGAAGCTGGCATCAGTAAGGCCGATTCCATTTTTGTCCCCCAGCATAAATTCGAAACAGTTCATTTCTGTGCTCGAAGGTTAATTTTTCCACAAAAAAATGTATTCAAGGCAGGAATTTTGTTGCTGCTAAATTCTTGAGTATAATGAAACAAAACAAGCAACGATGGCATGATGTCTAAAAGCATGACTGTCTAGTCATTGTGAACATAATGCTTTCTTGCCATGGGATTTTGTTAGTGTCTTTTACATTGAATACCAACCATCTGATGTATGTGATTCAGTTCGATTACAGTGTTATCAAGTTAGGAAAACAGCAATAATCAATGTCCATGATATTAATCACATTAATTGTTAAATCTAAATTCATCAAATTACTTATGCTTTGTGCACCATGAAGCAGTTTAATTTGGCTAATGATCATCTGTGTAACGGCTAATTTAAGAACACGTGATAGGATTCAAGCCAGAGCTTGTTTGGGCTTGTACTCAGTTTTAAGCCTGTCGGCCCTTCCTTAGGGAACGTATCATACAGTCTAAGCTGGCTCTACCAGATAGGAACTACTCTTTAGCCATAATTTGTGGAAACCATACATCCCATAACTCAAAGCTAGATGATTTAAATTACAACCAGCTGTGGACCCTTCGGATGAGCTCCAACCAGTATGTCAAGTCTTTTCGCAATAATGCCGCATAAATTTGACCAAAAGCCAATGGATGCTCCGCATACTGCATGAATCCCCTGGACAAATGGATCTCGAAATATCGAATCGATTTAATGAAGCATAATCAACCCGACTTCAATCATTCGCCTCTAATGGAATGGCATAGCCCTAGCTCCATAAAGGTCAATCGCATTGCTTGTTGAATGGTGATGCTCTTTGAATGCTAAGCTGACTGCAATCGAAAACAAATGCACATTAGCAATAATACAGTCTAAAAATAGCATCTAGTCATCAAGATAGTTGAAATAAAACAATTTGCCATTGTATTTTGTATACTGTCTTCTAATATAAGACAGAGCAATCTAAAACTAACTGCAAGTGATGCTTTTTTAGCAAGAGCTTCATACTACATAAGATTGACTCAATTTGTTATAAAAATACAAAACAACTAAATATTGTTAATGGATTAATGCATTCACCTACCACAAATAAGTTCTGTAAGACACCTACAATTAGTCAGTTCTTCAAAGTCTTTGTCAAACTAAGGAAAAAAGTTTTGAAGATTGTCGTGATAATGTCTTTTGTCAAAACTGATTGCATCAAATTAAGAAAAATGTACATGTGAGGTGGAGTAAAGCTGAACTATTTAAAAGGAAAAATGTTGGTTTTAAACTTTCATTTAGACAGCTACAGATACAAAGTCTTCTAGCAATGGAAGACACAATTCTTATAAAACGATTATGCAATATTTTTTAGTATTGTGGTGAAAAACAATCTCAACAGGAGCTTTCTGAACTCAAATCACAGTTTTAAAAGCAATAACCACTTTGGGACTCTTCACATTGATGTCCAACATAGTTAAGGTTTTTGTATTTGCACAAAATTTTACTTAAAGAATGGTCTCACTCATCTGGGTTAAGTTTGATACAGTGTTGCATTATTCAGTCCCCAATGAGTGATAAATTTCGAAAAACTGTTAAGTTTTTAAAACTGAGAATGCATATAATTGCAAAAACAACCTTATTTTCTTAATTACCTATTTACTGGAGAGTGTAGTCTCTTTATCTAAGGCTGGTCTTGGACATCTACTTGTTGACGAGTAGATGTCTTTGGAGATGCTAAGCCTGACTGCAAACCAAACAAAATGCACAGTTAGCAATAATTACAAGTCTTAAAAAAATAGCATCTAGTCATAAGTAGTTGAAAATAAAATCATTTTGCCCAATGTATTTTGTATACTGTCTTCTAATATAAGACAGAGCAATCTAAAACTAACTGAAATGTGATGCTTTTTTGTCAAGAGCTTCATACTTACATAAGATTGAATCAAATTTGTTATAAAAAATCACACAAAACAAACAAATAATTGTTATGGAACCAATGCATTCACCCTCACCATCTAAGTTTCTGTAAGCACACCCTACAATCAAGTCAAAGTTCTTCAAAGGCTTTGTCAAACAAAGGAAAAGCAGTTTTGAAGAATCTTGTGCTAACTAGTCATATTTTGTAAACTGTTGCCATCAAATTAAGGAACAATGAAGATGGGTGGGGGGGAGTCAAATGCCAGAACTAGTTTTGGGATTAGTGTTGGTTTAACTTTCTTATTAGACAGCTATCAGATACAAAGTCATCTAGCAAATGGAATGACAATTTCTTATAAAAAGAACTGACAACTTTTTGATATTTGTGGGAAACAATCTCAACGAGCTTTCCTGAACTCAAACTCAACAGTAAAAAAACAAACCAGCCTGTGGACTCTTCAAATGATGTCCAACAAAGTAAGGTTTTTGTATATTGCACAAAATTTGTACTAAAAATGGCCACTCATCTGGGTAAGTCTTGATCTTCTGCTTTATCAGTCCCTTGGTGATAAATTCTCGAAAACTGTTCAGACAGTTTTAACTGAGAATGCATATAAATTGCATAAACAACTTATTTCACTATTACCTTTTACTGGAGAGTGTAGCTCCTTATCTAAGGCTGGTCTTGGACATCTACTTGTTGACGGTAGATGTTTTGGAGATGCTAAGCCTGACTGCAATACAAACAAAATGCACAGTTAGCAATAATACAAGTCTTTAAAAAATAGCATCTAGTCATAAGATAGTTGAAAATAAAATCATTTTGCCCAATGTATTTTGTATACTGTTTAATATAAGACAGAGCAATCTAAAACTAACTGAAATGTGATGCTTTTTGGCAAGAGCTTCATACTTACATAAGATTGAATCAAATTTGTTATAAAAAATCACACAAAACAAACAAATAATTGTTATGGAACCAATGCATTCACCCTCACTTCTAAGTTTCTGTCTAACACACCCTACAATCAAGTCAACATTCTTCAAAGTCTTTGTCAAACAAAGGAAAAGCAGTTTTGAAGAATCTTGTGCTAACTAGTCATATTTTAAACTGTTGCCATCAAATTAAGGAACAATGAAGATGGGGGGGTCAAATGCCGGAACTAGTTTTCTTGAGGATTATTGTTGGCTTAAACTTTGTTATTAGACAGCTATCAGATACAATGTCATCTAGCAAATGGAAGAAAACATTTTTATAACCAAGAACTGACAACTATTCTTGATATTTGTGGGAAACAATTTCAACTAGCTTTCCTGAACTCAAACTCAACAGAAAAAAAAACAAACCAGCCTGTGGACTCTACAAATGATGTCCAACAAAGTAAGGTTTTTGTATATTGCACAAAATTTCTACTAAAAATGGCCACTCATCTGGGTAAGTCTTGATCCTGTCTGCTTTATCAGTCCCAATGGTGATAAATTCTCGAAAACTGTTCAGACAGTTTTAACTGAGAATGCATAAAGCAACCTTATTTCACTATTACCTTTTACTGGAGAGTGTAGCTCCTTATCTAAGGCTGTCTTGGACATCTACTTGTTGACGGGTAGATGTCTCTGGAGATGCTAAGCCTGACTGCAATACAAACAAAATGCACAGTTAGCAATAATTACAAGTCTTTAAAAAAATAGCATCTAGTCATAAGTTAGTTGAAAATAAAATCATTTTGCTCAATGTATTTTGTATACTGTCTTCTAATATAAGACAGAGCAATCTAAAACCAACTCAAATGTGATGCTTTTTGGCAAGAGCTTCATATTTACATAAGATTGAATCAAATTTGTTATAAAAAATCACACAAAACAAACAAATAATTGTTATGGAACCAATGCATTCACCCTCACCATCTAAGTTTCTGTAAGCACACCCTACAATCAAGTCAAAGTTCTTCTAAGCTTTTGTCAAACAAAGGAAAAGAGTTTTGAAGAATCTTGTGCTAACTAGTCATATTTTGTTAAACTGTTGCCATTAAATTAAGGAACAATGAAGACGGGGGGGGGGGGGAGTGAAATGCCGGAACTAGTTTTCTTGAGGATTATTGTTGGTTTAACTTTCTTATTAGACAGCTATCAGATACAAAGTCATCTAGCAAATGGAATGACAATTTCTTATAAAAAGAACTGACAACTCTTCTTGATATTTGTGGGAAACAATCTCAACAGCTTTCCTGAACTCAAACTCAACAGTAAAAAAAACAAACCAGCCTGTGGATCTTCAAATGATGTCCAACAAAGTAAGGTTTTTGTAATATTTGCACAAAATCTGTACTAAAAATGGCCACTCATCTGGGTAAGTCTTGATCCTGTCTGCTTTATCAGTCCCCATGGTGATAAATTCTGAAAACTGTTCAGACAGTTTTAACTGAGAATGCATAAAACAACCTTATTTCACTATTACCTTTTACTGGAGAGTGTAGCTCCTTATCTAAGGCTGGTCTTGGACATCTACTTGTTGACGGGCAGATGTCTTTGGAGATGCTAAGCCTGACTGCAATACAAACAAAATGCACAGTTAGCAATAATTACAAGTCTTTAAAAAAATAGCATCTAGTCATAAGTTAGTTGAAAATAAAATCATTTTGCCCAATGTATTTTGTATACTGTCTTCTAATATAAGACAGAGCAATCTAAAACAACTGAAATGTGATGTTTTTTGTCAAGAGCTTTATACTTACATAAGATTGATTCAAATTTGTTATAAAAAATCAACAAAACAATCAAATAATTGTTATGGAACCAATGCATTCACCCTCACCATCTAAGTTTCTGTAAGCACACCCTACAATCAAGTCAAAGTTCTTCAAGGCTTTCTCAAACAAAGGAAAGCAGTTTTGAAGAATCTTGTGCTAACTAGTCATATTTTTAAACTGTTGCCATCAAATTAAGGAACAATGAAGATGGGGGGGGGGGTCATAATGCCGGAACTAGTTTTCTTGAGGATTATTGTTGGTTTAACTTTCTTATTAGACAGCTATCAGATACAAAGTCATCTAGCAAATGGAATGACAATTTCTTATAAAAAAGAACTGACAACTCTTCTTTATATTTGTGGGAAACAATCTCAACAAGCTTTCCTGAACTCAAACTCAACAGTAAAAAAACAAACACAGCCTGTGGACTCTTCAAATGATGTCCAACAAAGTAAGGTTTTTGTAAAGTTTGCACAAAATCTGTACTAAAAAATGGTCACTCATCTGGGAAAGTCTTGATCATGTCTGCTTTATCAGTCCCCTTGGTGATAAATTCTCGAAAACTGTTGAGACAGTTTTAACTGAGAATGCAATAATAAATTGCATAAAACAACCTTATTCACTATTACCTATTACTGGAGAGTGTAGCTCCTTATCTAAGGCTGGTCTTGGACATCTACTTGTTGACGGGTAGATGTCTTTGGAGATGCTAAGCCTGACTGCAATACAAACAAAATGCACATTTAGCAATAATTACAAATCTTTAAAAAATAGCATCTAGTCATAAGTTAGTTGAAAATAAAATCATTTTGCCCAATGTATTTTGTATACTGTCTTCTAATATAAGACAGAGCAATCTAAAACTAACTGAATGTGATGTTTTTTGTCAAGAGCTTTATACTTACATAAGATTGAATCAAATTTGTTTAAAAAAATCACACAAAACAAACAAATAATTGTTGTGGAACCAATGCATTCACCCTCACCATCTAAGTTTCTGTAAGCACACCCTACAATCAAGTCAAAGTTCTTCAAAGGCTTTCTCAAACAAAGGAAAGCAGTTTTGAAGAATCTTGTGCTAACTAGTCATATTTTTAAACTGTTGCCATCAAATTAAGGAACAATGAAGATGGGGGGGGGGTCAAATGCCGGAACTAGTTTTCTTGAGGATTATTGTTGGTTTAACTTTCTTATTAGACAGCTATCAGATACAAAGTCATCTAGCAAATGGAATGACAATTTCTTATAAAAAAGAACTGACAACTCTTCTTGATATTTGTGGGAAACAATCTCAACGAGCTTTCCTGAACTCAAACTCAACGGTAAAAAAACAAACCAGCCTGTGGACTCTTCAAATGATGTCCAACAAAGTAAGGTTTTTGTAAAGTTTCACAAAATCTGTACTAAAAATGGCCACTCATCTGGGTAAGTCTTGATCTTGTCTGCTTATCAGTCCCCATGGTGATACATTCTCGAAAACTGTTCAGACAGTTTTAACTGAGAATGCAATAATAAATTGCATAAAACAACCTTATTTTACTATTACCTTTTACTGGAGAGTGTAGCTCCTTATCTAAGGCTGGTCTTGGACATCTACTTGTTGACGGGTAGATGTTTTTGGAGATGCTAAGCCTGACTGCAATACAAACAAAATGCACAATTAGCAATAATTACAAGTTTTTAAAAATTAGCATCTAGTCATAAGTTAGTTGAAAATAAAATCATTTTGCCCAATGTATTTTGTATACTGTCTTCTAATATAAGACAGAGCAATCTAAAACTAACTGAAATGTGATGTTTTTTTTGTCAAGAGCTTTATACTTACATAAGATTGAATCAAATTTGTTATAAAAAATCACACAAAACAAACAAATAATTGTTATGGAACCAATGCATTCACCTTCCCATCTAAGTTTCTGTAAGCACACCCTACAATCAAGTCAAAGTTCTTCAAAGGCTTTGTCAAACAAAGGAAAAGCAGTTTTGAAGAATCTTGTGCTAACTAGTCATATCTTGTAAACTGTTGCCATCAAATTAAAGAACAATGAAGATGGGGGGGGGGGGGTCAAATGCCGGAACTAGTTGAGGATAAGTGTTGGTTTAAACTTTGTTATTAGACAGGTATCAGATACAAAGTCATCTAGCAAATGGAATGACAATTTCTTATAAAAAGAAACTGACAACTCTTCTTGATATTTGTGGGAAACAATCTCAACGAGCTGTCCTGAACTCAAACTCAACAGTAAAAAAAACACACCAGCCTGTGGACTCTTCAAATGATGTCCAACAAAGTAAGGTTTTTGTAAAGTTTGCACAAAATCTGTACTAAAAATGGCCACTCATCTGGGTAAGTCTTGATCCTGTCTACTTTATCAGTCCCCATGGTGATAAATTCTCGAAAACTGTTCAGACAGTTTTAACTGAGAATGCATAAAACAACCTTATTTCACTATTACCTTTTACTGGAGAGTGTAGCTCCTTATTTAAGGCTGGTCTTGGACATCTACTTGTTGACGGGTAGATGTTTTGGAGATGCTAAGCCTGACTGCAATACAAACAAAATGCACAGTTAGCAATAATTACAAGTCTTTAAAAAATAGCATCTAGTCATAAGTTAGTTGAAAATAAAATCATTTTGCCAATGTATTTTGTATACTGTCTTCTAATATAAGACAAAGAAATCTAAAACTAACTGAAATGTGATGCTTTTTTATCAAGAGCCTTTTATTTACATAATTTTGAAACCAATTTGTTATAAAAATCACACAAAACAAACAAATCATTGTTATGGAACCAATGCATTCACCCTCACCATCTAAGTTTCTGTAAGCACAAACAATCAAGTCAAAGTTCTTCAAAATCTGTCAAATTTCAGGAAAAAAGAAGAAGCAGTTTTGAAGGATTTTGTGCTAACCAGTCATACTTTTAAAACTGTTGTTATCAAAATAAGCAACAATGAAGATGGGGGGGGGAGTCAAAAGCAGGAACTAGTTTTCTGAGGACTGGTGTAGGTATGAACTTTATTAATAGATAGCTATCAAATACGAAGTCATCTAGCAAATGGAATGCACATTTTTTATAACCAAGAACTGACAATTATTTTTGATATTTGTGTGAAACCACCTTAAAGGAGTCTCCTTAAATCTCAAAACTAAAAAAAAATCAAAAAAAATCCAGCCTGTCATTTCTGAAAATTGTGTCAAACAAAGCTCTCAACTGGGTAAGGCTTGTGTCTATTTGCACTCTTAGTCCCAATGGTGATAAATTCTTGAAAACTATTGGGACAGTCTCAACTGAGAAAACAATGATAAGTTGTATAAATCAACCTTATTTCACAATTACCTTTTACTGAAGAGTGCTGCTCCTTATCATAGGCTGGTCTTGGACATCTACTTGTTGATGGGTAGATGTCAATGGAGTTGCTTAGCCTGACTGCAACACAAACAAAATGCACAGTTAGCAATAATTGCAAGTCTTAAAAAATAGCATCTAGGCCTATTGTCATAAATTAGTTGGAAATAAAATCATTTTGCCGATTGTATTTTGTATACTTCTAATATAAGACAGAGAAATCTAAAACTTTTTAAAAGTAAAAGTGGTTGCTATAACCTTGAAATTTCGAAATGGGATAACACACGCTATACATACAATTGCATATGCAACCACTTTTACTTTTAAAAGTTGCTTAGTTGAATTTGCCATGCCCGAAAACACATTATTAGACACTAAAATCATTAGAATCGAATGTTGGCTAATTTGACTGCCAGTCAAAAGTGCGTTGACCTTTCAACGTTTTTGAGCATAGCGCCCTCATTTAAGGTCGGAGGTAGAACAAACTATACATTTTGGGAATCCTCATGACTAGGCGAGTAATTTGAGATGCAATCTGACACGATTGGAATATATTTAAATTTTGACCCCTGTATGACCTTTGTTGACCCCTCCCGGAAATGCCTGACATTTAAGGGGACAGCCCAAGTCAAAATTGTTCGATATTCATTAGGGAACACAAAAACACTTTCAAACCTTTGTTCCCAGAATTTGGTCGCGGGACCCACAGGCTGGGCCCAATTTCATAGAGCTGCTAAGTACAACAATTTGCTTAGCATGAAATTTCTTCCTTGATAAAAACAGGGTTACCAACCAAATTTCCATGTGTTGCATATTGCTTGTTACTGGTATTCAGCTGTTGTTTGCTTATCCTGAAAATCACATGGAAATTTGGTTGGTAATCCTGTTTTTATCAATGAAGAAAGTTCATGCTAAGCAGATTGTTGTGCTTAGCAGCTCTATGAAATTGGGCCCTGGTCTCCTACTATATGATGGGGAAATTGCTGGGTTTTATACATCTTGCAGTGGCATAAATTTACAATTTCATTTGCGGGGCATGGGGGGCAAGGAAAAACATTAAGGAGGGAGCTTTATATACTTGACAAACTAACTACAAATTATATTAGTTGATGCATTGAGCCGTACATTTGATGGTCTGGTTTAGAATATCTAATCAATATTGATAGTTTATTCATCTTCAATCTTATGGAGGGAGGGAAGGAGGGGAGCAAGGTTTCATAGCTCTATTTTAGAGCTTGAGTACCACTGACAAGACCAAACCTCAATTTTCTATTAAATGATAATGATATGATGTTGACTGCCTCTTTTAAATTATGACTAGCAATCTAGAAAAAAAAAACGTCTTGATGCAATATGTAGGTTTCTTTAAATTCTATAGAGGCTTATAATTTATGTGTTTCTCAAACAATGTGAATGAGAACAATGATGTATGTCAGACATAGCTGTTGACAGGTAGATCTCTCGCTAAACACAAACGAAATAAAATTTGCTGCAGTTGAGTAGAATAATTAAGCAATGATACATTTTGTTGATATCTGACGTCTTTTGTAAGAAATTAATAGAATGAGTCTTGAAACTTGACTACATCAAATTTGAACTGATTTTTACAGATAGATACCAAATGCCTCAATGTGAACTTGACATTTTAAATATATACGGTTGAATTTTGAACCAAAGTTAAATCAAAACAGGCAATAAAAAGCAAATAACCATCTGAGTCTTGATATTTGATGACCTGAAATGATTGAACTTCAATCATAACATTCAATGTGAAAACTTGGCACAATAAAAACACAGTATTTAGCAGTTATTTAAACATGGATTTGTTTAGATCATGGAGGTAGAAATTACTACCTCCATACTACCTCCATGTTTAGATGTACATACAATAATGCACAAACGAAAAGAAAAAAATTGTTAATTAATAAATAAACAAATCAAGAACACTAAACAAATAAATAAAACCACTCATCTAGGCAGGCTAAGTGCCTGCAGAGTATTGTGATAATGGTACCTTGCTGACGTAGGTTTGTTAATTGTACAGTGCTGTTTTTATGTAAAAGAAAAAGGAAGACAAGAGAGTTTAAATTACTATTTATTTTTTTTTTAAAATTTTCTTCAAATTATTTTTATTTTTGTAACCAATGTACACAAATGCCCTGTAAATGTTTCAGACTAGTCTACATTGTGGACATGTAGCTCTGGAGAATAATGTCAATTAGCATACCCCCTTAAGTCAAATTGGCATACCCCCTATGGTCAAATTGGCATACCCCCTAATGTCGATTGGCATACCCCCTAAAGTCAAATTGGCATACCCCCTAATGTCAATTTGGCATACCCCTAATTTCAATTGGCATAACCCTAATTTCAATTGGCATACCCCTAATTTCAATTGGCATACCCCCTCTCTGAAACTATCATTCATGTACATATGCCTCTCTGTAAAAATTCATTATTAGGAAAAATTATCAGTAAATAGTATTTTAAATATTGTTAGTTTGATAACAACTAAGTTAGGCAACCTCAGAGCTGTCTAGCTAATTATCATGATTATTTATAATTACACATTTTGCCTCCCAAAAGCACACAGTGGTTGTTAACTCCATTAGGCCTGTGCCTACTTTATAATTTTGTCAAAAACTCTCGGTTTAGGGATGGAGATAAATGTTTTTGTTCAAGCTATAAAAGCGTAAAAGTGTTACAGCTATATATATCACTACTAGTCAATGACACAAGTTTTGGAAAATTATTTCGCACACAGCAAGGGCGAAATTGTGAATGTGTCCTATCCCGCGCGGACCATGTCTGAAAGCATGGAAATACAACACATGCCGTTTTTAAACTTCGCGCCGTGTGGCGAAAACACACCCCAAATTCCTTCAAATTGTGTGAATGAAAGTCATTTTCAATACAATAATACTTTACACAAGACAATTATCGACTCACCATCGCACTTTTTTCGTGGTTTACCCTCGGAACGGCGGTGAAATCCCGAATTGTTCGAAGAATGGTCATGGAGACTTGTTAAGAATTCGCCCATTTGTCTTCGTGTAATGCACGGCATGCATGGCATGCATGGCATGCGCGCACAGACCTCACGGACGGCACGGCACGGTCCGCGGTCACGCCACCCTTTTGGCTTATTTGCATAACAAAGCCCCAACCCTTTTTGGCTAAATCATTAGCATATTTGGTAAACAGACTCACGAGCCTCAAGGGATGAGACTTTTGTGGGGATAATTAGAGACAATTACTCACAAAATGCATAAAGTGCATTTTTAAAATGATTAAACAGTGATTCAATAGGCAGGATTCTGGTTGATGGGCGACAGCGTTGTTTTCTGAAACTGAGAACAGTAACCCCTGAGAATGAAAAACACGAAAGAATAGGTCAGAGATTTTTGTCCAAGGGTATTGAGAATTTATAAGTTTATTGACACCACCCATCTGATAATTAACTCAGTCTTACGTCGGTCCGGTAGGGACTGCTGTTTTTGAATAGGGGTTATGAGAAACTAAAAGTTTAACTGCAATGTTATTATTGTAAAGATTTTCATGTTGCAAAATCGCCCAAATCATAAGAGTTCATTGGTAACAATGGTAATGCATTTGAATTGTTTTGAAGGCTTACTTCATTAGAAAAAAAGGAAGTTGTTTTCCGAAATTATATCTGATACTTTAGATCAATTATTCATCTTTTTGTCTTAAAAAATGTATTGCCACTAAAGTAAAGCTGTCAGCTAGATTTATAATTATTCGGTTGATAACAAACACACAAGGGATCATCATCAAATATCCTTAAAAATATTACAAATTTATTTTCCATGAATATACTGTTGAGGTTTATATTTCACCCCACCCGGCCCATCCTCGCCCCAACCGGGGTTAATAACTTGTGAAGGCGGTATGATAATACAATCATTTTTATTTGTAAAAATTATTTTGTACTGTAAGTATGTCTGTTTTTGAAATTGAAATAAATAATAACAAAAAACAAAGTAAAACTTTACTAGGCCCCCCCCCCACGGCGAAGTTTAAAGAAATATGAAGGTGAAGGGAGGTAAATGAAAAATCCTGATAACAGTCACAGGTCTGAAACAAGCAAAAACCCCAATATAAAATTGAACAGGGCCCTATTTCATAGAGCTGCTAAGCACAAGAATTTGCTTAGCATAAATTTCTTCATTGATAAAAACAGGATTACCAACCAAATTTCCTCGTGATTTTCAGGATAAGCAAACAACAGCTGAATACCAGTAACAAGCAATATGCAACACATGGAAATTTGGTCGGTAACCCTGTTTTTATCAAGGAAGAAATTTCATGCTAAGCAAATTTTTTTGCTTAGCAGCTCTATGAATTTGGGCCCAGGTTGGACCATTTGGACCACAATACATTATACACCAAAGTAATTACTAGAGAATGGGGGGGGGTTAAGAACTTGTCATCTTAATTACGAAACAAACGTCAACTTCTGTTGAATTACTATGGGTTTGCATTATATAGAGAGAGAGAGATTATTGTTTTTGAAAGAAACTTTTCAATTTTTTTATTGTTTTGTTTGTTGATTTTTGTGGGTAGGCGTTCCATATCTGCATTTCGACTTGGTAAGTCTAGCTCCCAGTTACCACCGTGTGTATTTTCAACAACTGCACGCATAGAGGAACATACTACGTGTGTCATACATTAACCTCGTGTGCGGTTGCATAAAAGATAATCGAACCCACGTTCATATTGCGTGCAACTTTACAGGATCTGGGATTAGTTTCCTACATATGATGCTAACGAAAACTACGTGGAAATGCAGTCGTGGATCCCATATGTTTGGTGACCGATTAGGTACGGTATCAACAGTCATGTCATAATCTTTTTCTTAGCACTGTAATGTTTCGTGCTTATCGTGTATAAATGATTCTTTCGTTTGTTGGTGGTACTGGTACTGGTACAGTGTCAGTTTGTTGTGGAACGAAACTTTAAAAGGTACAGTATGTTATGTCAATATGTATATCCTTCGCGCATGTCGTGTGTCAATTACAAATTTAAGGAAAAGATGCCGAATCTGATTGCCGTTTTTGTGCCCAATTTAATGTTTTAAAATGTAGATTAAAAACATTGATCAACCTGTATAAATGATTTTAGTTAGTGGGGTTCTTTTAAGCCACTTGCGCATTGGAATACATTTACAACGGATGAAAATTCACAAAAAGCAAATAATGTTGAGGGGAAGCGCCCTTATTCAATAATTCGTGTCTTTTCTCTACACTTATTCATTTATTTACTGTGTTTGTGCTTCAAGAAGACATCATATCAGGCATGACCTAATTCGCTATATTACATACATTTACATGCTACATAGTACTCCTACATGAGGATTGCTTAGTTTCACCAAAAAGATTCCATTCAAAACTGGACACTCAAGCTCAAACATTGTATTAATTTGTAAACAAATACTAAATTAAAATAGTAATACATTACAGATAAATCCCAAGAATAGTTTTTCTAATCGATTTTTTAAAACAAATAAACACATGTATTGACACTGACCAGCTGACAGTATTGTTAACAATCTGTTTAAGAAATGGAAGGAATATAATATTAAAAACTGTTTCCACTTAATCCCATCTCTAGTCTAATAGTTATATAATTAATCAGATTCAGAAATAATTTTAGTGAGTACAATGATTTTTTATGGATGTCTTTTGCAATTCCACAGTTGCAGGCTTTACACAATGATTAGGTTGTATCAAACCATAATTTAAACTAACCATGTCCATGGATGATGCTAATACAAAAAATACTGAACAGACAATTCTTGTTGGTATTCTTCTAATATTCTACCGACAATATTTACACATGGAATTCTGATGCCAGCATATGATAAAACAATATATATAGTTTAATAATACGCATTTGCGAAAATAGGCCTCTGTGACTGTATTTTATACATTGCGCAAAACAGATGTGTGCATCGCTGGTTGTTTTAGGTTATTGATGCAACTGTATAAAAAGCAGATAGGATACATGTGTAATTTATACATACTTAGACCCAATTGATCTACTAATAATCAGTCAATGAAAAACGTGAAATCAATAACCGATCTTCTATCATCAACACATTATGGTGGTTGTACAGCTACATGAATTGGAATAACTGTGGCCTGTTACCTCTGCTCTGGAATATATTCTATCCCTACCCCCCCCCCCCCAACAAGCAATGCACAAGAACCTGTTTTATTCAAAACATTCCGATTGTTTGAAATTGTAGCAAATGGAGCTAAGGTTAAATTGAAATCACCAAGCACATGTATCTGGACAATTAATCACATTTTATGTTTTGACAACATTTACTTGTGAAAGTAAATACTTTGACGTCACGCACAAAAGACTTCCAAGTCCACAACATAAAGAATGTAAACAAAAAAACGCATCACATTTGTATTGTGGTTGATGTTCTATTTGTCTATCACTCGAAAGGAAATTTCATCATTTCTGTGAAGTGCCTGTCTTTGGCGCAGGGTGTCATGTTTTACTAGAACATTCATGTACAATATTGTTGCATTTTGCCATAGTTACATTCGATGATAGATTTGTACTGAATCTGTTGCAGCCAAAACCAGTTCTCCACTCGGTGTAAATGTGATGTTAAATGGGGGTCTGCAATCTTTGATGATACACTCCATGTACTTGCCGTCAGGATCGAACCGATGTACACTTCCCGATGACCAGTGATTCACAGCAACGTAAATGCTGCCATCTCTATCACAAGAGACGCCCGTAGGTGAAAATCGAGTGGGCACATCAACTGAGAACACCATGTTACCATTGTAGTGCACCGAAACCAACTTCTTTCGTTCATTTGTATAGATAAACTGCTGCCTGCAGACTGTTGAGAAGTCCCCCAACATGGGAGCAGGCAGTTTTCGATGAGGTTTCCATTTGTGTTGTACAGATAGATCTCTTCCTTGTTCTTGTATCCCAATACTATCGTATCATTGTCATCCGCGGCAAGGCACGATGGTGGACTGTCTGACCCTTTGCCTGGTGTGAACTGATGGAGCAGTTGGTAGTCTCCGTTAAAGATCTTGATGTCTGGACCGTCTAGAACAACAAGCTGGTTATTCTTGCTCGTCGTGATGCTAGAAGGATTTGTGAGACTGTTGGTATGCAGCCTTCTTGGAAAGTCATTGGGTTGGTCTGTTGAGTTGAGAGTGATCAGAATTTTAAACTGAGTGTCTGCTATCACTATGTCATTGTTGGAGAAGGCTGCAACGTTGCATGCTTTTCTGAACTTTGTCTTTTCAAATCCAAACGTCTTCACATCTGTTTTGAGTGCCCACTGTTTGCTCAGACACACAAATCCAGGGTTGTCCGGTTTGTCTATGACTTTTTTTCTTTTTCTCTCTTCCAGAACCACTTTCCCAAGTGAATCTTCACCTTCTTCAAAGTCCATAAAGGAAAACATACCTGACACGTTCTCTGCCTTAACAGCTGACGTTTCGTCAAGGTTGTGTAACAAATTGTTCTTAATGTATTCAATCATAGTGTCATCCAGATGATCCATTACTAGTTTCACTTCTTCTAGCTTGCTCTTTGTCCGAGTCATCACAGTTAAGTTTTGAGTAAGAGCCTGTTTAAATATCTTGACTCTGTCTTTATAATTCTCCTCTGCTGTTTGTTTTAGTTTCTGCTCCTTCTCTCTGATCCTGCCAACTGCATTGGCAATCTCCCTCTCTGCCTTTTTTGAGATTTTTTTCTTGGTGTTGTTGAACATTATTTCTAGTTTCTTGCAGGACTGTTTCATTGCATCACAAGCGTCATTCATCTCCGAGTCATTGTTTTCTACTTTGACAAGAAGCTCAGCAACCTCTTGCTTACACTGTTGGAGAGCTTCTTTGAGAGTGACCAGAGAGTGCATGGGTTTGACATGATCTTTGATACTGCATTTAATGCATGCTAACATCTGACACGTGTTGCAGAAGTAGATGACATCCTGATTCGAGTGTGTTTTACATTTCATTGAGGGTTTGCTCAAGCTGGTTGGTTTCCCATCTTGCAACGGAATGAGTGTGTGATCTTTCATCAACTTCATACGCTCATGTGCTCGCTGGCATTCTTGACACAGGTAGTGGTCACAGTCTATACAGTGTGAGACTGCCAGGGTTTTGAAATGACATGCTTGACACTCAATCTGTTTTTTCCCCTGCAATTTAATCTGCCTTACCATTTCTCTTAACCACCAATGATCTTCATCACCAACTCGAATTACATATGTGGATTTCTTACAGCGGGGACACTGAAACTCCCTGCTCCCTGGATCTTGCTTATCTTGCAGCTGTTGAAGACATTCTGAGCAGAAACTGTGATGACAGTCCATCGTTGGTGGGTTTTTACAAGGTTTTTGGCACATTGTACACCCCAAATAGTCATGGTCTGTGGGTGAGGGTATTTTTGGACGTAAAGCCATCCTAGAATTTCAGTGTTGTTGAATGTTGTGTCTTGCTGTGTAGATGCAACTGAAAAGTGAAAAGTGTTTTAAAAGGTAAATCTCTTGGGAAAATTCTGTTCACACACTCTTCAAAAACTATATACATGAACTGACGAATGGCATACAATACATTTTTGTACAAAGTTGTACATTAAACATCAGCTAATATTTTATCTCAAGTTTAAAGCACGAGGCTAAATTTTAGCTCTTTTGAAACTTAAACTGAGGCGTGTCTTACTCGGTCTGTTCAACATAAATTTCTCAAATTCTTGACTGTTGAATTTGTCTTCTCTTTTTACTACTCAAATATGAAGTTGCCAACTCACCTGAGCCAAGTTTGAGTTGCTGTCCTGGATGGGTGTTGAATAAAATTGTAAAAAGCTGTTTAGATGTCACAACTGCTTGCAGGAAGTACATGCACAGATATGAAAACTGGTAAATGCACTATTTCAGTTTCCAATTGTTAGATCAGGGGTGGTACACACATCGGGGGCATTACCCAATACATTAAACAGTGCACAATATGTGTACATTTTTTATTGAACAAACTAGGTTTTGGTTTTGTGAACATGTTGGCACACCAGTTGTTTTTGTATTGTGTAGTAATGTGTACACAGGAAAAAGGTCACAGTCAAAGGTTATTTACTTAATAACAGAATAATGTAAAATAAAGAACATGTAAACATGCTTATTTCTGCATCATTGACTTTGAAATAAACTTCAAACTACACGTAGAGTAATGAAAATTGTACTCTGTAGGAATTGTACAAAGGAATGTATTTAAGCTATGAGGAAGTTACTACAGTTGCCCCTGTGCTATGGTACATGGTGCATGGCACATCATCATACATCAACGTTTACAAGTTTGCTGTTAAATTCTGTACCTTTCTTGGAGTGGTTGTATTTGTGAACTTGGCGGAATTCTCTTTTAAAACACATGTACAACATTGATAATTTTCAAAGACTAGTATCCACACTTTATGTGACCCAACATATACATGAAATAACGAACCTGTGAAATGTTTTCAGCTTAATCGGTCTTCGGAGTCATGAGAAAACAGTGAAAAACCCCACTATATGTTTTCACTGTTTTCAAACATCAGGTTTTGGACACGCGTGACAAAGACTTATTGTTCTACTCATTTCCTAAAAACTATACATCTTAAGCAAAACTATTTCAAGGGAAGTTTACCACCATGACCATCTTTATTCCATGTGCAAATCTGTGAACTTTTTTTTCCTTCAATCTTACCAATGTTGTACACACCTTTTATGGCAAAGTAGATGGGTTTGTTTTCAACTTGATCATTGAAATACACAATAGTTTGTTATTTAAACTGCATTGTTGAACAAGTCTCGTAAGTTACATGGACCTGTAGATGTAGCTGGATACACATACGGGCATGCATCATGACATTTGGTCATGATCAAAAAAACTTTGTAATCACTCTGCACTAATGATGTCATTTTTGCTCAAAATACCCGGATGTCAGACAAACTTTCCATCACTCACTCGATCACCGCACTGGCACGCCAGACTGCTGTAGTACAGTAAACATGAGTGAACATAAAACTCTGACAATGGCTTGGACACTGATCAATCTGCAAACTTACTCTTTGGGAACTGGAAATGTTTCCTTTGGAAGGATACTTGGATGAACAATAAATCAATGGAAAACTACTCCGGCATGCTGGCTGCAGTACAAGAAGTGTTCTTTTAGAGAGAAAAAAAAGGACATGAAGATCATTAATGAGAAACAAATTGAAGATTTGTCGTTAATCATTTGTTTTTTAGTGAATTCATTTTTTGATTCTCTGTCTTTCTTTATAGGTGAAGAGAAATTAACGTGAACATCACTTTTGGAGGAATTGACATCAACTACACTTTTTGATGGTCTGTCCTCATGATGGACACAAGAGTTTATCACCCTGTATCCACATCTAACTTCAAGTAATAAAGCATGGATCCCATGCTTAAAGGCGTCGTTCAATCAAATTTCACTCAAAGTCATGCGATGAAAACTGATATTGTGGTAGTGTACTGATAAGAACTGCGTTTAGACTGCTTCTCATACGGGTAACCTTGATACACCTGATTTGAAAATCAAAAAAAGTTTGGATAGTAGGTTAGAAAGAAACAGTCACAATGGTTGGGACATTTCGGAGTCATGTGTGGGACCCTCTTCTCTGGTCGCCCAGATCATCTTCATGCAGTGCACATTTTACATCTGTTATGGATTCTGGCTGGTGTTTGTGGACTTTATCCTAGATAATCCAAAACTCCTGGATCAAGTGTTTAAGTACGAGGTAGGTGTTCCTTAACGCAAGTAATTTTGTTAATTTTCTAATTTGCCTGATGTGTGCACTATATGAATGTACTTAAGTTAACACAAACTTCCTGAATACTACATGTAGTAGCACATGATGTGGGTCTTTTTTCACGTGTACATCAGTGGTTTTTGCAAGACTACATGTACATAATCCCATCCTCTAGATTTCACTTAACACATTAGACCATTACAGGACCAAACATCACCGAATGAGAACGAGCTGTCACAAAGCTTGAGATTTGATCAATTACCAAAGTCTTGCAAATCCCGCTCTTGTCAATTTTTCTTTGTTCAATCCCATACTATTTGAAATTTACCCAGTCAGTTTCCCTTGTTGTTCATTACTTTACAAAACTATTTTAATACAGACAGTTTAGGTCAATGACTGTTCTGATACATACAGTTATTACAAACTGCATTTTTTTAAGTTGAACTACGGAAAACATCCTTGCGTAATCACACAACTTGTGCAACATCTTGATTGTTCATTAGAGAAAAAAATGTGTTCGCATATTTAATTAGAAACAAAATTTGTTACAAATCATGGAGAAGGCCTGTTAGTAATTAGACTACCCAGGTAGTTTTTTGCTGTCTCATCATTTAAGTTATTGCATCTATATAGAATTGATTTACATATGTACGACAGCATACACTGTATTCATAATATTGATGACGGATGTTTCATTCTTGCAGTGTCTCGAGTTCAGCAGCTCCAAAGGGAGAACAATTGTCGCAGTTTATGTCTTGAATTCTTTAACATGGTAAGTTCACAAGCAGCAAAAAACGTGCATGCTTTAATATCTTGAATATCTATCGGTGCCCTTCTCATGACACAGATTAAAGGTCACGCACATGTACATGTAGACCCTGAGGAATCAATGTGGGAAACTGTTTCATTGGGCAGAGGCGGTTGAGGAACATGTACAATGCCATTATTTACAAAACATCCATTATGTAATTCTCAACATTTCAAACTCATCATGCTTTACATTGGGCCAGACATGCATCTCATGGCCAGACATCAATTGTACAGTGTACTGTACAATTAATTTTATTCAATGGTGCCAGACTGAATTACATGGATAGATAGAGCAAAACTCAAAGTAATCTTGTGTACTCCCTACTTTTGCGAATTTTGAAGACGAGTCGGAATAAACTGATCAAATATCGAGAGAACATACAATCCTCCGGCTCTTCTCTGAGCCTACACTAGCTAAAAGTGATTTGTCGCATACACATAGGAGTTCACCAAACATCTCACATTTTACTTCTTCTTCCTGCAGTGCCTTAGGATTGTGGGTTGCTGTCCAGAGGGCAAAGCAGTGCACAGATTTCGCCGTGACCGTCCACGTGATCCACCTGTTAGCCTGCTGGGTGTACAACAGACAATTTCCCCACACATTATCGTGGTGGCTCATCAATATCATTTGTGTAGCGCTGATGACAGTACTCGGAGAATTCCTGTGCATGAGGAGCGAGATGAAGGCCATCCCACTGTCCGTGGCTGCCAGGTCGGACTTATGACCTAACTTGTGACCCTTGACATGCCTTCCAGATGAAAATCTACAAACCATTTAATGAACCCACTTCAAGGCGCACGATGGATGCCAGTTTCTGGTTACTCTCTTTAGGAACTTGTCACCTTTGACTTTAATATTTGGTTACATACATGTAATAATACATGTTACCAGGTAAAGCATGCTTGATGTGCAGACACGATGAGAAAATCCAATAGGCCCCTTGCATATGACGTCACTCTCAGTGCCCTCACTTAGGCAAAAGGAGGCAGCTCATTGGACGATAGCTGTTCTTGGTGCGTAAAAACGTGCGCATGACATCAGCATACCAGCAGCGTTGTGCATTATGCAAGGGGTCTATGGGAAACTCTGAGATGTTCGGTGGTAGCAGACACAGTGGGTAATTTACAGTTTTTAAAGTACTTCTGATGATGGGAACATTTGTCAGAACAAAAGTTAACCTGGTAAAGTCTACTGCAAGCTAGCATCCCCAAAAGTGTGTTCAACATCAGGACCCTCTGTAATCCTGGGGAGCATTTGAACATATTTCAATGAATAATGCATAAACCTTATGCATTTACGTCATCATGCCGCCAGCTTAGAGGTATTATGATGATGAAACAATGGAAAACGCACAGATTTGTATGTGCAGGGCACAGGATGGGCCAATGAGAAACCTTCCTTTGACCTCTAGCTGAGGGCGCCCTACTCAAGTTATGTCATGTGCGTAAGGTCTTGTGTCGGCCCGTATCCTCAAGGATACACATATCTGCTAGAAGTTGCAATTTGCTTTTACAATCCTTTGTAAATACTGAGAGTAGTTTTTTAAAACAAGGTCCATTTTTGCTGAAGCAGTTGATGGTGCATAGGAGTTAAACACACAGATCTTTACCAGTATTAGAGATGAAAATTGCAAACCAATTTGCCTACAACCAATGGCAGCACTTATAAACATCCGGTATGATGGTTATTGTTACATGTACATTACTTCCAAATAAACCTTCCACTAATTCTACATGTATTTATGACCTGCATCCACACAATGAGAGTTCATTATGAGTTCATACATGTATGAAATACATGCACAATAATCTCCGCAAAATGGAGATTATTGTGCATGTATTTCATACATGTATCTGTATTAAAGGCAAAGTATACCTTTGGTTTTTGGAACTGTTTGATTGCTTTAATCCTGTATAAATGTAGACATTATACAATAAAAACTAACCTGTGAAAATTTCATTTTTGAGATATCGCCGAGTATCTGCAGCGGTTATGTCCATGCAGGAAGAATAATCTGTAATACAAAGTAAGTTTTTATGGCCATTAATTTTCTGAGTTATTACCAAAGGTATACCCTCTCTTTAAGCTTAATGCTAAGAACTATATATTGAGTAATTTGCTTTTTCTTGAGGGTTATAAAGATTTCAAAAGTATTGTAAGCATTGCGCTTCCGACTTTGGACAGAGAAAAAAGAACCTTTGTAGTACCTCAACAAACCTGTGAGGGACCAACTAGAGGAGATTACCTAAGTGTCTTAGTGAGTTGAGGATTTTAGGATGAGGTCAAGCGTCGTGACGATTTTACGTCTTTTATTTCTGGGCAAGAGGGGGGTAACTGCACTTTATCTTCTTTATTCATGTGAATGCCGTCAAAAAAACATAAAATTTTAAATATTGGATCTCTGCTAGCCTATTTGTTATTAACCCACACCAATGTGCATAATTATCTGTATTGATGTGAGTTGACTAGGACTTCATTGGTGGGTGGTTGATGCATGATTTGCCCCCTTTAGCCCACAGAATATGTACAGGTACTTTAAAACTTAAAAGCAGTATTTTTTTTAAATACCATTAATGAAACCTGCATACTATATTAGTGTAATTTATGTTGATGTACATGTTTGCTAAACCACAATGTACACTAGCTTACATGTTCATTTTTACAACTAATCAGTACAAACACACACCTTACATTGTACTCCAGTTGTATTCATGTACAGAGTATGTACATGTACATTATATTCACTATTTTACCTAGCATGCTTAGGCCAAGTAAAAAAAGAAACATGTTTAGCATCCAGGTTTCTAAAAAAAAGGAAGGAGGAGGGGCTTTTTATTTTTTATTTTTTATTTCAAGATGGCCGCCATTCTGTTTTAAATTTCAAATATTCATTGTTTTTTGTACTGTTCAAACACACAATACATAAAAGAAACATGTTGGACAAGACATTGAACATGTCTGGACTTTTTCAAAAAGAGGAGGAGACAGGGCACTATTATTTTACTATTTTCAAATTTTTTGCTATTGTTTCCAAGATGGCCGCCATGCAAAATGTGGCTGGCCAAGGTATATTTATTCACAGATTTTGTGCTATTTTAGAGTACTGATGCAATGTATGACAAAACACATTGATTTGAATGCAGGAAAACAAGATGACCTTAGTGTCATGTTGAATTGGGGTTTAACAAAGAAACAAAGAAAAACCATCGATACAACAATGGATAAACAGTAATAAATAGCAAAAAAGAATTGATTGAAAAATGTAAATCCTCGTATTTAACTTTCATTATTTTGTTTTCATTAAGATTCTAAATTTCTTTCACAATTGGATAACCAACTCAATATTGCTTTAAAGTTGAATCATCCAAAATCTCAATAAATATTTCCACAAAAATTATAACGAAAACTGTAATTTAATTTTAACTTCAAATTGTCTTTAAAAAAAATCCCCCCCACATTTTGACCCTGCAACCCAAATTTTCCAAATACATGTACACCCATCCCTCCATAGAAAATGTCAAATTTTGACTCGCTTGCTCTCTATGGTAAATATTATAAGTTATCACACAAGCGCGAGTGGAATACGAAAAAATATAGCGCTTCTGCGTCCCATATCCAACGAGGCCGAAGGCCGAGTTGGATATGGGACGCAGACGCGCTATATTTTTCCGTATTCCACGAGCGCGAGTGTGATAAGAATTTATCTTCCAGCCTCATTAAGTTAATGAGGTAAGGTTATGTTGTTTTTTTTGGTTTTCCACGCGCAAAGTTTAGAATGTAATTTGTGCACTGACCGTATGCGGAGCGGACGCATTGACACTCACAATACGCAGAGTGCAATATAAAAACTGGGAGTAGGTTATCGCCTGATATCACACTCCAGTTCAAGCATCTGATTGGAGGATTAGTGCGTACTGGAAGATAAAAATGGGTATCTTCCTGCGCATTTGTTTGACACCCGGCGCAGGGTGCCGCTAACCAGCAGTAATTATGAGCATTTCTACTGAACCCCACTCAATGTCCACCACAGCCCGTACACTGTGCACAAGGAATGGGCACAGGAATATGGCCATATCCCGGATCCACAGCACGGTCGCTGTAGCGCTCTGCCCTCATAGACTGTGCACAAGCAATGGGTACAGGAATAATAGCCATATCAAAGGTTCAACCTGCTCCATAGTACGTGTTCAAAATAAAAATCTTTGTTATTCGACATGCAACGCGGCATTTAAACTCATAATTATTGAGTTTAAATGCCGCATTGCATGATGACGTCACACAAACAACTGGGCCCAATTTCATGGCTCTGCTTACCGCCGAATTCTGCGCTTGCAGTGACCATTCTCCGCTTACTGTTCAAGCGCCGAATTTCTGCGCTAGCTGTGTAAGCGTAGAATGCCTAGTAACGTGGAGTACGCACGCGCACAAGCCGAAATTCCCCGCTAACCGGTGAAATACGCTTGACGTAAGCGCGGAATTCCCTGCTTCCGCAAGCGCCGATTGGGCCCCGGTTGTGCCGCTCATTTTAAAGACAAAATGGCTGGATTCAGCACGTCTCCGCCTTGTTCTTTCAACAAGTTCTACTGTTTGATGAGTTCTAAGGACCTCTTTCACCAAAGTGTAGACCTAGTAAATGGTGAGTTACGATACTATGATTGTGATAATGATGTATTCGTTATGAACGGTTGTTCACAAGAAAAAAGAAATGTAACCACTGGTATAACCACTTCACTTCGAGATTATTAAAAAATCTTTTCCTTGCCTTCCTGTGGTTTGGAATTACCGGAATCTTGTTTGTTTTTGATCAGACCATCAGACTACTCCTAATTCATAGGAGGTTCGTTCTGCTATCATCTTTATGTACCTCATAGGTCATTGTGTAGTCTGGTAGTAAATCCTATTCAAAACTTTTTGTCCCTCAGGTTTATGCACCTAGTAATAGTATAGGGTCCTTTTTGAATCAGGATCTCGCAAAAATTAGGCTCATGTCAGATGTATTCTTGGCAAATTTTGCGCAGGATATGCCACCACTC